>JAOPSE010000005.1:101038191-103699411 GCA_029449295.1 Zea luxurians | reverse complement strand
ATGTTGTTCTTCCGCCATGTGGGGAAGACGTCGTCGATTCCGCCGCCGGCGGGTGGGCTGACGGCCGCCATTGTCGCTGTCGCGCGGCGGAGGAAGGAGTTTCATGTCGTAGCTGCCGTCGAGGGACATGAACTCAAGACTCCCGAAACGGAGAATCGTCCCGGGCTGGAGAGGTTGCTGGAGACTACCCATCTGGAGCTTGACGGGAAGCTGTTCGTCAACACGCAGCAGGCCCCTACCTGGCGCGCCAACTGTCGGCGTTTCGATCCCGGGGGTCCCTGGACCGACGAGTAAATTGTCGTCGCGTGTCCCAGCCCAGATGGGTCGGCGCGAGGCGAAGCACGAAGGGGGAAGAAAACAGGCAAAGGGAGAAACCTGCGGCCTTCGTGTTGCCCTGCGCCCAGGTCGGGTGCGCTTGCAGTAGGGGGTTACAAGCGTCCGCGTGGGAGAGAAAGGGAGCCTTACGCGCCGGCCCGTTCTCCCGCGCGGCCAACCTTCTCGTACGAGAGCCCTGGACCTTCCTTTTATAGGCGTAAGGAGAGGGTCCAGGTGTACAATGAGGGTGTAGCAATGTGCTAATGTGTCTAGCAGAGAGGAGCTAGAGCCCTAAGTACATGCCGTCGTGGCAGTCAGAGAGGTTTTGGCACCCTGTTCATGTGATGTCGTGGCCGTCGGAGGAGAGCTGGAGCCCTGCAGAAGGACAACTGTCGGGGCTGTAGAATCCTTGCTGACGTCTCCTTGCTTCCGTAAGGGGCTGAGAGCTGCCGTCGTCATGGAGCACGCGGGGCGCCATCATTATTTGTTTACCGGGGCGAGCCAGATGGGACGCCGGTCTTGTTCCCCGTAGCCTAAGCTAGCTAGGGGTAGGGTAATGATGGCGCTCCCTGTGACATGGTCGGCCCGAGCCCTAGGTCGGGCGAGGCGGAGGCTCCTCCGAGGTCGAGGTCGAGTCTGTCTTCCGAGGTCGAGGTCGAGTCTGAGCCCTGGGGTCGGGCGAGGCGGAGTTCGTCGTCTTCTAGAGCCGAGGCTGAGTCCGAGCCCTGGGGTCGGGCGAGGCGGAGTTCGTCGTCTTCTGGAGCCAAGGCTGAGTCCGAGCCCTGGGGTCGGGCGAGGCGGAGTTCGTCGTCTTCTGGAGCCAAGGCTGAGTCCGAGCCCTAGGGTCGGGCGAGGCGGAGTTCGTCGTCTTCCGGAGCCAAGGCTGAGTCCGAGCCCTGGGCTCGGGCGAGGCGGAGTGCATCGTCCGAGGTCGAGTCCGAGCCCTGGGGTCGGGCGAGGCGAAGTCCATCTTCCGAGGCCGAGACAGGGGCCGAGCCCTGGGGTCGGGCGAGGTGGAGCTTCCCATGGCGCCCGAGGCCGGACTTGGCTGCTGTCAGCCTCACTCTGTCGAGTGGCACAGCAGTCGGAGTGACGCAGGCGGCGCTGTTTTCTTGTCAGGCCGGTCAGTGGAGCGGCGAAGTGACTGCGGTCACTTCGGCTCTGTCGACTGAAGAGCGTGCGTTAGGATAAGGTTTCAGGCGACCCTTGCATTAAATGTTCCTACGATTCGGTCGGTTGGCGTGGCGATCTGGCCAAGGTTGCTTCTCTGCGAAGACTGGGCCTCGGACGAGCCGAAGGTGTGTTCATTGCTTGAGGGGGTCCTCGGGCGAGACGTGAATCCTCCGGGGTCGGCTGCCTTTGCCCGAGGCTGGGCTCGGGCGAGGCGAGATTGTGTCCCTTGAGTGGACTGAGCCTTGACCTTAATCGCACCCATCAGGCCTTTGCAGTTTTGTGCTGATGGGGGTTACCAGCTGAGATTAGGAGTCTTGGGGGTACCCCTAATTATGGTCCCCGACATATACGTAACTTTTAATTAAATGGTGGTCTTTCCTTAACAAGAGGACCATCGAAAGGCAAGGGGAATGATAAGACATACAAAATAGGGGCATGAGCACTATAAAGGATGGAGCTAAAGCAAGGATTGTAACCGACAGGGAGAGAATGCAACCAAGGTCAGGATAGGTAAAACACCATTCTCAAATCGAGATGGGAAATATGATATTTCAAAAGGCAGGCATTGGATAAGCATCATGGAAAGATCTAGTGGTGACAAAGGTAAATGAGGTAACAGACAAAAGCATATCAAAAGGTCGAATTACGACAAGATTTGCAACGCGATAGAGGAATAAGGAACGAACAAGAGCGGGGAGGGGTAAGACATCACTCTTGAAATGAAATGGGAGAGGGCGGCTTTAAGATATGGGTACATGGTAAGCATCTAGGTAAGGATCAAGGGATGACAAGGGTTAAGGTGATAACAGTCAAACACACAATAAAGGATGTATTTTAAACAGGACTTGCAAGGTGTCAAAGAAGGGGGATGTAACACCCGGATTTTAGGGGTCCAAAACCCGGGGTTAAAACACCAGGTATGCTGGGACCAAGTCTCATACATATGATGTATAGTGGCACAGGATCGAATGTCACAACTTTATATATATAAGGAGTTCTATACAAAATAAATAATTACATTATAAGGGGACAACGGTCCAGCAACCCAAAGTTGACTGGGAGACGACGACCTAGACCTCTCACGAACTCATCGCAGCATCCTCCATGCGCATCATCCTGCAGTACCTGGTCTTGACCTGTGGTGTATGTGAGACAGCAAGAGTGAGCTCACATACGTTCATCGCTCAACAAGTTGTGGGGAATAATGTGCATGAACTCGCCAAAGGTGGGAGCTCATAAAGTGTAAGGCTTACCAAAGAAGATGGTTAGAGCTGAGCATTGCTTTTAAAGTTGGTCAAAATTTTATTAGCAGTTACTAAGTATAAGTAAATACCAAACCCAATTAAGTAATAGAACAAAAGTAACCACATCACCTGCAATGCAATGCATATGACAAATTGAATTTAGTTCCATAAGTTAATCATGTGAGTGTCCGAGCTGCTCATGACCGTGAGCACGGCTAGTATACCAGTTTTACACTCTGCAGAGGTTGCGCATCTTTACCCACAAGCCGTGTTACCCATCTGCCAAGGGGTCATGAATCCCATTCACCTCTACCAAGGAAGCGAGGCAGGGTAACACTACGAGGCCTTTACAAAGTTCCACTAGCTTCCGAAAACCTGCTACAGTTTATAGGAAGATCCAGTGCAGGAATCCCTTGCAGGACCGCCATCGCAGCAAAATCCTCCCGAGGGCCTCCCTACACTGACCTCTCCCCTACTGCCCTTGCCCCTTTCGGGTAAGGTAGTCTTCCACTAGCTTTCCTAATTAATCAGCCAAGGGCATCCCATACTACCCTTGTGGTAGCACTGTTTTCCCGGGTGGTTCTCCATGTTCCAATTAACATAATGATCTTAACATGAACCATAAATAACAACTGATAACAAAAGTATAATCATGAATAGTAAGGTGTATCTCTATACCCAAAGCCACATATAGCACTAGCAAGTACTACCCAGAAAGATCAGTGGTAAACAAGGTATAAAGAAAATCAAACTAGGGTAACCTATTGGGTCCCATCAAAATTAACCTATGCAGATCATTATGATTAATTAGAACATGAGTAGGTGAAAAGAAGTGATCAAGGGCACAACTTGCCTGGGCCTTGAGATCCAGGTACCAGGATGATTCTTCAGATCCTCGTGACCTCACTGCTAGTCGTAGCAATACAAACATACATGGTATAGGCAAAATTAACATTACACCAAACATATATGCAAAATACATATTAATAACCTACACATTAAAATAAGATCACAGGAAAAAGAATTATTAATTTTGGAGTTGTAGAATTCAAGTTATGATTTTCCTAAGGTTTAATGTGATTAAAATATGAGTAAATGATAAATAAATTTTCTGACAGAGTTCATGTCAAAACAGTGATTCAAAATGGTAGAGAATATTATTACAAAACTTTAGGAATTGGAATGACTCAATTTGGAGCTAAAATGAATTAGTTATGAATTAATTAAGTTTCAGGATTTATTTTAACACTAAAAATCATTTTCTAAATCATTTTCTATGATTTTCTTATTCACTGGACTGGGCCTCATTTATAAGAAACTGCAGGGGCTTCTGCGCATAATTTCCTAAGACTCAGAACACTATGCAGTGGACGGCGGGTTCTAATTCGTATAAACTGAGGGGTTCATATACAAAAATGCCAGCGCGAAAGGGTATCGCGTGATATCAGCCGTCAGATCTAAACCGACGGCCCAGATTAGACTCCTATCACCCTGAACCGGTACGCGCCCGGAGCCGTGGGATCCACGATCGACGGCACGGATTTAATGAACCCGAGATCAACTCTGCACCGCTGGATCACGCATCGACGGACGCCGTGCGATCGAGCGAAGGGGTATCCCCCAATCTAATCGGGACCGACCACGCGCCATCCGACGGCCCGCGGATCGTCCCCAACTCAACAGAGCCGCGCGGCGGCGCCGCCCTCGGCCCGCGGCGGGCCATCGCCGGCGCGCACGCAATCCTACTCCTAAGTGCTCTAAGTTCAAAATTGAAGGGTGCCTCGCCACCAGGAGGTGAAGGCGAATCGCTTGACTAGATTTCTTACCGGGATTAGCGACGCGAAGGTGCCCGACCACGGCGCGATGCGGAAGACGAGGTACGGTGAGAAATTCCGGCGAGGTTTGCGACGGATCCCGAGCGCCTTAGCCACGGACGCCTCCCCACCGGCCTGATGAAGCCCGCGAATACCCAACCGAGGACCGGTTCGACGGCGTTGCCGGGATTGCTCACGGCGGCGCCGTCCCTCTCTTCTCTCTGGTTAATGGCGCACGGTGGTGAATTCGGTGGTGGAAGTACGGGGAAGAGGTGGGCGAGCCCAGCCTTTATCCACAGAGCCATCGGGGTGGGGGAACGTGGCGAGCGACTCCGAAGAAAAGGGAGCGAAGACCGCGTCGCCCGCCATGGTCGGAGTTCCGTTGGCTGTGAAGAGGAACACGCTGACGCGCGGGCCCGGGTTCCCAGTGAGGCGAGCTCGGCAGCTGAGGAAAGGGGACGCTGTCTAGTGGGGCCCAGGCGACAGCGAGTCACAGGGCAGTGGCCGACTCATCGCGCGCGCGGTGTATTCAGCGGCTGACGCGCGGGCCCGTTGTGTCGGCGCGAGGAAAGCAAGCCGGCGCGCGTGAAACCGACGGGCGGGCCCCACCCAGCAGGCAAACAACGCGCGCGAGGGTGTGGGTTTCCTGGGCCGCGCGGAGCTGATTCCTTAGATGGGCCGAATTGGAGTCTGCCGGCCCAGTTAGCTTCTTTTCTTTTTCTTTTTCTGTTTTATTTCCTATTTTCAAATTTAAATCCCAATTTGAATTCAAACTTGTTTGTGATCTTCTTAACTGGGTTAAACACTTAAATTTGAGTATTAGTGGGGAACAAAATGTATTCTTTCACACATTTACTTTCCTCTAATTTGTATAATCTTTTCCTTCACTCATCTCTTAATTCTAGGATTATTTTAGGATTTAAGTTCTCATTTGGGTATTTAATATTTTTCTTGTTACAAAATGCACACCAAAAATAAAATATCCAGCATGATGCAACAAGTTAGTATCATATCTCTTTATTAATTGTTCTTGGACATGGTGTTCTCATATGATGATGAATAAAGATCACACTCACATAAAGAGAAAATATTTCTCTATTGATATTATCCCTAGCAATTACAAAGTGGGTGTTACAAATCCTACCCCCCTTAAAATAATCTCGTCCTCGAGATTTGTAAGAAAAGGGATGTATACTCATATTGTTCTCGAAACATATGCACAAACAAAGAAATTTCAGCATGAGGTATAATTCTTTAACAAAACATAGGGTCAATAGACCTTATTGTTCCTTCTAGAGTAATATCATATCATCTACTAACTAAAGTAACATCTAGATCTTATAAATCATCATAATCTATATCTATGTAGCTTGGTGAAGCTGGTGGTGGTGGTGGAGGTTGTTGTTGTTGTCTCCCCAGCCGTGCTTGTCTTATTTCTTGGCGGGCCTGACGTATTTCCTCGCGTTGTTGCCTTATCTGATTCTGCATCTCGGTCACCATGTCTGTTAACTGTTGTATTACCAGTCTTTGGGTAGCAACCACTTGATTGAGGTCAACAGGTGGAGGATTTGGAGGATTCATTTTCTGTTTGTTGTTACGTGATAATCTTTCCTTTCCTGGTATTGACCATGAAAGTTAGAAGCATGTGGTAATAGTTTTGCAAAGGAAATTACTAAGCGGAATGGATAAGCTAGTAGTTGGTTATAATCTATAGATTCTTTGGTAGGGCTTAATTTATGTCCAGATTGGGGTAACCAATCATATAAGATGAATATCCAAGGGTAAGATAGAATCTGTCAAGATGAGAGATATACATGGGTGAGATAGGCTACAAGATGTAGGTTAAAAGTTTGTGTGATGTTAGGTGGGAATAGAAAGGTTATACCATTCATCATGGTTCTATGGGTTGAGTTAACTCATGGTTGAATTGATCCAATGTGCTAAGATAAGTTAATTCATGGCTAGTGGGGTCTAATCTCTTCTACTAGTGTCATTAATCTGTTTAAGTGGACCACATTAAGTTAGATAACATTAGACCACACTAGATCAGGTCACATTAGGTAAGATAAGATCTAGATTAGATTGGATATGACTAGATTAGACTAGTTTAGGTTAGATAGGTCCAGCAGGGTAGAATATGTATTATTAAGATATGTTAGGATGTTTTAAGATTAATTAGATATGTTATGATAGAATCTCTTGCTAGGTTAAAATTGAGGGGTGATGCAACTATCAGATGGTTAAGGTAGTTGCATATGGCCAAGTCGATCTGTCCTTCTAAGTTAAGACCTGTCCTATAGGGGTAGAGTCTAAACTATTTCATCATTATTATCTAACATGTTTGATAAGTCACTTTAGATTTGATCAGATCTAGGTTAGATTGGTGTGACTAGTTTGACTAGATAAGATCTAATTAGCTTGCATTAGATCATGGTTGTTAAACTAGGGTGGGTAAGTATGCTTATTAAGATAAGACAGATCCATAAAGATAAGATAGAATCTTCTGGGCTAGTTAAATCTATTAGGATAAGGATAAAATCTTTTCAAGACCAAATGAATCTACTAAAGTAATAGAGTATCTTTTAAGATAAGATGGATCTATATTTTAATTAGGATAGGTTAGGATCTTTTGAGATGAGATGGATCTATTAAGATAGGGGAGAATCTTTTAAGATAAGATGAATTGGTTAGAATGAGATCTTTTTAGGATAAGCTAGATATGTTCCAATGGGGATAATCTAGGTTGTCTAGTTATTTTATAAATATATTTTTATACCTATGTGTATATGCAGATGCAATTGTGGACATCATTCCACAACTCATCACACTCAATCAAAGATCCAAATCAGGCAAGTATCATAAGAACAAACATTCAAGTTCATAGATATCTATAAAAATAGTTTTGTTTTTGTACCTAAGAATAGGTCTCCTATTCCTAAAGGTCACTTTAGGCACAGGATTTCAAAGTGTGAAATCCAAGTTTTTAGAAAGAAAAGATAAGAATAATCAGAGTAAAGCGGAAATAGATGAGAAAAGATTAAGATAAGTTTAGAAAAGAATCAGAGTAGCAGAGGTAAGTAAGGGTTGTCCAGTTCTATCTAGGTTTCGTCCTACAGTCAACATTCCTCTGATACCACTTCTGTAACACCCGGATTTTAGGGGTCCAAAACCCGGGGTTAAAACACCAGGTATGCTGGGACCAAGTCTCATACATATGATGTATAGTGGCACAGGATCGAATGTCACAACTTTATATATATAAGGAGTTCTATACAAAATAAATAATTACATTATAAGGGGACAACGGTCCAGCAACCCAAAGTTGACTGGGAGACGACGACCTAGACCTCTCACGAACTCATCGCAGCATCCTCCATGCGCATCATCCTGCAGTACCTGGTCTTGACCTGTGGTGTATGTGAGACAGCAAGAGTGAGCTCACATACGTTCATCGCTCAACAAGTTGTGGGGAATAATGTGCATGAACTCGCCAAAGGTGGGAGCTCATAAAGTGTAAGGCTTACCAAAGAAGATGGTTAGAGCTGAGCATTGCTTTTAAAGTTGGTCAAAATTTTATTAGCAGTTACTAAGTATAAGTAAATACCAAACCCAATTAAGTAATAGAACAAAAGTAACCACATCACCTGCAATGCAATGCATATGACAAATTGAATTTAGTTCCATAAGTTAATCATGTGAGTGTCCGAGCTGCTCATGACCGTGAGCACGGCTAGTATACCAGTTTTACACTCTGCAGAGGTTGCGCATCTTTACCCACAAGCCGTGTTACCCATCTGCCAAGGGGTCATGAATCCCATTCACCTCTACCAAGGAAGCGAGGCAGGGTAACACTACGAGGCCTTTACAAAGTTCCACTAGCTTCCGAAAACCCGCTACAGTTTATAGGAAGATCCAGTGCAGGAATCCCTTGCAGGACCGCCATCGCAGCAAAATCCTCCCGAGGGCCTCCCTACACTGACCTCTCCCCTACTGCCCTTGCCCCTTTCGGGTAAGGTAGTCTTCCACTAGCTTTCCTAATTAATCAGCCAAGGGCATCCCATACTACCCTTGTGGTAGCACTGTTTTCCCGGGTGGTTCTCCATGTTCCAATTAACATAATGATCTTAACATGAACCATAAATAACAACTGATAACAAAAGTATAATCATGAATAGTAAGGTGTATCTCTATACCCAAAGCCACATATAGCACTAGCAAGTACTACCCAGAAAGATCAGTGGTAAACAAGGTATAAAGAAAATCAAACTAGGGTAACCTATTGGGTCCCATCAAAATTAACCTATGCAGATCATTATGATTAATTAGAACATGAGTAGGTGAAAAGAAGTGATCAAGGGCACAACTTGCCTGGGCCTTGAGATCCAGGTACCAGGATGATTCTTCAGATCCTCGTGACCTCACTGCTAGTCGTAGCAATACAAACATACATGGTATAGGCAAAATTAACATTACACCAAACATATATGCAAAATACATATTAATAACCTACACATTAAAATAAGATCACAGGAAAAAGAATTATTAATTTTGGAGTTGTAGAATTCAAGTTATGATTTTCCTAAGGTTTAATGTGATTAAAATATGAGTAAATGATAAATAAATTTTCTGACAGAGTTCATGTCAAAACAGTGATTCAAAATGGTAGAGAATATTATTACAAAACTTTAGGAATTGGAATGACTCAATTTGGAGCTAAAATGAATTAGTTATGAATTAATTAAGTTTCAGGATTTATTTTAACACTAAAAATCATTTTCTAAATCATTTTCTATGATTTTCTTATTCACTGGACTGGGCCTCATTTATAAGAAACTGCAGGGGCTTCTGCGCATAATTTCCTAAGACTCAGAACACTATGCAGTGGACGGCGGGTTCTAATTCGTATAAACTGAGGGGTTCATATACAAAAATGCCAGCGCGAAAGGGTATCGCGTGATATCAGCCGTCAGATCTAAACCGACGGCCCAGATTAGACTCCTATCACCCTGAACCGGTACGCGCCCGGAGCCGTGGGATCCACGATCGACGGCACGGATTTAATGAACCCGAGATCAACTCTGCACCGCTGGATCACGCATCGACGGACGCCGTGCGATCGAGCGAAGGGGTATCCCCCAATCTAATCGGGACCGACCACGCGCCATCCGACGGCCCGCGGATCGTCCCCAACTCAACAGAGCCGCGCGGCGGCGCCGCCCTCGGCCCGCGGCGGGCCATCGCCGGCGCGCACGCAATCCTACTCCTAAGTGCTCTAAGTTCAAAATTGAAGGGTGCCTCGCCACCAGGAGGTGAAGGCGAATCGCTTGACTAGATTTCTTACCGGGATTAGCGACGCGAAGGTGCCCGACCACGGCGCGATGCGGAAGACGAGGTACGGTGAGAAATTCCGGCGAGGTTTGCGACGGATCCCGAGCGCCTTAGCCACGGACGCCTCCCCACCGGCCTGATGAAGCCCGCGAATACCCAACCGAGGACCGGTTCGACGGCGTTGCCGGGATTGCTCACGGCGGCGCCGTCCCTCTCTTCTCTCTGGTTAATGGCGCACGGTGGTGAATTCGGTGGTGGAAGTACGGGGAAGAGGTGGGCGAGCCCAGCCTTTATCCACAGAGCCATCGGGGTGGGGGAACGTGGCGAGCGACTCCGAAGAAAAGGGAGCGAAGACCGCGTCGCCCGCCATGGTCGGAGTTCCGTTGGCTGTGAAGAGGAACACGCTGACGCGCGGGCCCGGGTTCCCAGTGAGGCGAGCTCGGCAGCTGAGGAAAGGGGACGCTGTCTAGTGGGGCCCAGGCGACAGCGAGTCACAGGGCAGTGGCCGACTCATCGCGCGCGCGGTGTATTCAGCGGCTGACGCGCGGGCCCGTTGTGTCGGCGCGAGGAAAGCAAGCCGGCGCGCGTGAAACCGACGGGCGGGCCCCACCCAGCAGGCAAACAACGCGCGCGAGGGTGTGGGTTTCCTGGGCCGCGCGGAGCTGATTCCTTAGATGGGCCGAATTGGAGTCTGCCGGCCCAGTTAGCTTCTTTTCTTTTTCTTTTTCTGTTTTATTTCCTATTTTCAAATTTAAATCCCAATTTGAATTCAAACTTGTTTGTGATCTTCTTAACTGGGTTAAACACTTAAATTTGAGTATTAGTGGGGAACAAAATGTATTCTTTCACACATTTACTTTCCTCTAATTTGTATAATCTTTTCCTTCACTCATCTCTTAATTCTAGGATTATTTTAGGATTTAAGTTCTCATTTGGGTATTTAATATTTTTCTTGTTACAAAATGCACACCAAAAATAAAATATCCAGCATGATGCAACAAGTTAGTATCATATCTCTTTATTAATTGTTCTTGGACATGGTGTTCTCATATGATGATGAATAAAGATCACACTCACATAAAGAGAAAATATTTCTCTATTGATATTATCCCTAGCAATTACAAAGTGGGTGTTACAGGGGAGCAGTCAACAATGAATTAGATGAGGCATTATCCTCGAACAGGGATGGAAAAGAGGAGGTTTTGAAGAGTAGGTTCAAAGTAAGCGCGAATACAAGGGTATAGATATTACAAGGGTTAAAGGTGATAACAGACAAGAATGCAATAGAGGAGGTATAGGGGCATAAAAACGAAAGATATAAATACCATAAAGGATGAAGTTAAGACATGGCATGCAAACGAAAAAGAAGGGGTATGTCCAAGGGCCAGATAGGTAATCGCCACTCTCAAATTGAGGTGGAAGAGCGGAGATTTTTTTTTGAGTATGAATAAAGATGAGTATCAAGGCAAGATCGATGGATGACAAGGTGATGGTGATAGAAAATCAAAACACAGCAAAGGATGGAATTAAGACAACACTTGTAAGGCAAAAAGAAGTGAAGAGAAATCAAGGGAGAGGTAGGTAACTCGCAACTCTCAAACTGGGTTGAAAGAAAGGTGAGGATTTAAAGGATAAGTTTAAGGTAAGCATTTAGGTAGAAGACATAAATATCGCAAGGGCCAAAGGCGATAACTGACAAGGGTGTAAGAGAAAAGATAAAGGCATAGAAGAGCAAGTGGTACAAATACAATAACGAATGGAGTTAAGTCTAGGCCTACACGCGGTAAAGAAGAGGATATTGTCAAGGGTGAGATAAGTAAAACATATCTCTCGAATTGAGATAGAAAAGAGGGGATTTCAACAAGCAGACTTAAGATAAGTATCAAGGCAAGATCTGCAGATTACAAAGGTAAGGATGATATCAAACAAAAGCTCAACAAAGGATGAAGTTAAGGTAAGACAAGACTTGCAAAGTGACAAAGGGAAAGGAAACGAACAAGAGCAGGATAGGGAAAATAACACTCTCAGATTGAAATGGAATAAGTGAGGCTAAGAAATAGGTAAACATCATGGTAAATATGGAGAGAGGTCAAGGGTCAAAGGTGATAATAGGCAAGGATATAAAGGAAGAGGTAAATGTGCATAAAAAAACCAGGAATCTAGGTACAATCAAGAATAGAAATAAGATAAGTCTTGCAAGAGGTAAAGTATAGGATATAACCACGGGTGAGATAAGTAAGAGACCACGCTTGAACTAAGGTGGGAGATTGGAGGTTTTAGATAACGAACATAGCGTAATCACCAAGGTAAGGTTGAGAGATGAGAAGGGTAAAGGCATTAAGAAGCAAAAGCACAACAAAGGATGAGGTTACAAACTCGCGAGCCAAAGAAGAGGATACGACCAAGAGAAAGAAGGTATGAGATGGAAGAGGGGCGATTTTAAAGGGCAGGTATGAGACAAACATCATGTAGGATATACAGGTGTCAAGGGTGCATATGATAATAATTAAAAAGCATAACAAAGGATATAGTTAAGACAAGACTCGTGAAACGACAAAGTGGAGAAAACAATCAAGGGTAAGATCGGTAAGGTTCCAACAGAAGGGTTGAAGTAAAGATTCATTACCGAGTGGAGTTACAAGGAAACAATGAGATTACTACATGTGTGCAAAATAAAATGATCACTCATGGATCATTAGGAAACAATGGTGGTCAAGGGCATGTTAACTGAAATATTTCAAACAGATATTGGGACATAAAGGTAAGCATATATAAAAATAAGAGTATGCAAGATTCCAATGGTACGAGCATACCAAGACCAAGAAAGTACAAATTGCCAAAAAAGATAGCGACTTATCAATAGAATAGGAAAGGGTCTCAAAAGACAGTAAGATCATGGACATATAAACTGAAATGTTTAAATAGGTAGTAGAGGTACAAGGGTAAATGCTTTAGATTAAGGAATAAGGGTATTAAAAATGCAAGGATACGAGCATGTCAATAACAAAATGGAATAGAGATGGTCAAATAGTAGCAATTTAATAATGGATGAGGAAAGAGTCCTAAAAGACTAAAGGCTATGGTCAGGGGGCATCTACAAAGATGTCGCAAGCACAAGATGAGACCAGATCTAATAGATTGAGAGAAGTATAGACCAAACTAGAATAAAATACTTTTTTGGCATGGGGGCATATAGAAGCACAACATAGAATTAGTCGAGGTGACTAATATTTTGAAGCAGAATCAAGGATGAGATGAAGTAATAATCAATAAGTCCTTAAAACGGCCAATGCTACTCTAGGTCAGTGGTCCTACAGTCAGCACGGCTTTGATACCACTTATGTCACACCCGGTTTTAGAAGGCAAACCGAATGCGAACCATGTACGTGTCAGGATCAGCAATTCACGTACATAGCAGTTACATAACTGGACGTCATCACACAGTGCTCAAATAATAACATAAAAGGGGAATAATAGTCGATTACATCATATGTCTGAAACATCCACATAGTCTTTACAATAATCAAAGTGCGGAAAAGAAACGTAGATAAACGCGACCTTCATAGGCAGCCGACTGGGGGTTGCCGCTAACCCACGCCTAGAACTCATCATAATCTTGGAACTCCTGGTGGTCTCCTTCCACGGCTTCATCCTCTCCTGAGCAGGGGTTGCAATGCTGACAACCTGGGGATGGGGGGGTTTGGTGTGTAGAGCAAGGGTGAGTACACATCAACATACTCAGCAAGTTTCCTGTTTGGCTGTAGTGGACTAGCTTTATGTGGGGATAAGTCAAGCAGTTGCTTTTAGTTGGCTAGATTATTATTACTAGTAGAGAAAGCCAAGTTTTAGAATTACCCACGTTATTAACCCAAACGTACTCCTTTCCAAACGGAAAGAGTACCACTTACCATTACCAGAGCCAAAACCAAAGGCATCAATCTCATTGCCACCTGTAATCCGAACATCTCTGATCAAGTACCGCTAATCAATGGAGCTCCCTTGGCCGCTCATAACCGCGAGCACGGCTGATATATCAGTTTTATAACACTCTGCAGAGGTTGCACACTTTACCCACAAGCCGTGATTCCCTCTTGCCTCGGGCCGATCAAACCCTTAAACACTACCAAGGTGAATAGGCAGGGTCTCACTACGTAGCCTTTACAAAGATTCCCTAGGGCTGTAGCCGCCCGTTAGGTTTCCTAAATGCACCGCACTCCTCCCCAAGGGGTGAACCAACCTTGGCAGAGCGAGCCGCATACACCGAGCCCCATTAACGGCACGACAGCGAAGCGAACTACACCCCAGTTCCTCTAATTACTCAGCTAAGGGCGTCCCACTCCACCCTCATGGTTGCACTGTTTTCCCGGACGGTCATCCAACGAACAGGTCCTTACGGAGAGGCACTCGAGAAACCGCTCGAGCCCCCTTGAATGACACAAGTATAACATCATAATAAAGAAGGGAAACAACGTATCATTGATAAATCTCATCATGTTCATTGATTAGAGTTGAGCAATAGCATAAAGCTAAACAATAATAACCCAAAAGGTAATCAAGGACAAGGTAAATACAAAGCTAGTCAATCCTTAGGTTGATCATGGTATGTGGGTTGATGAATTATAAAGTAAATGAGACATAATAGGTCAGAGGACACTTGCCTTCACCAAACAGATGCTCAGAATCTTCAGCCTTGTAGAACTCGAAGAGCTGGGTTATTTGGTCGCCGAAGCTTGACCGTCGATTCCTCGAAGCTCAGAAACGAATCGCGATCTAATCGCAACGCGAAGCGAAGACGAACAGGCACAAGCAAACAAACATATACATGTGCATAAGAACATTACACCATACAAGATAAAATGTTATAAAAGCGAGCAATATAAAATAGAGAGCGCCTCTACGGTTACGCGAGGAAAGAACCACGATAGTCGAAGCTACGGTCGAGGGGTTAGCGCGTTTACGTTAAACAAGTACTAATTAGAACATCCAATTCAACATAATTATATTAATTGATATTAATCAAATGTAAATTAATACTACTACTTAGTTTTGACTAACTTACTATTTTAATAGTTGACAGTTAAGCAAGTAACTTAATGAATATGAGCGATTCTAAGCGAGACGAATTAACGACGCACGACGTGCAAACACGATGTGCGCAACGCGCGGACACAAACGACTTAGCGCGTGGACAACGCGCGATACGCGCGAACGGCACGCAGCAAGGCGCGCGAATGGCGTGCGGCACGCGAACGGCACACGACAACGCATGCGAACAACACGCGCGACACTCGCGAACGACATGCGACGTCGTGCGCGAAACAGCACCGCGACACGTGCAGACCGACATGCGAAACTAATAAGTAAACAACGTGATTAAACTAAACAATTATTAATAAATAACATTTCAGTTAAGGTTAATCATATTGATGACTAATTATAAATGCACAAATCGAATTCATAAATTAGGTTTTTAAATTAAAACGTCGTTCTTGTAGCCACTGGTTAAACAAACATTTAATTAAATTAAATAAAATATGCAAAAATTAGGATAAATATTTATAAATTAAGATAATTTTAATACGAATCTAACGCAACTTGAATTGATCGAATCGGATTTAAAACGCAAAAGCTATGAATGTTTTAAACCATACTGTAATTCGCGCGGACTAAATTTACGAGACTGTCATCGTCTTCTTCCTCTCTTCATCTTCTTCCTCCCATCCATGGAAGAGAGGAGAGGAAGGGGAGGGGGCTGCGTAGGGAAGGACGAGGTTGGGCCGGCCGAGGGTGGGCGAGGCCGCACGGGGCGTGAGGGGCGCGGCCACCGTTGTCGTGGAGGGGTGCGCGCGGGCGTGGGGCGTGGGAGCGCGAGCGCCGCATCGGCCACCGCCGCCACCGCCGGGGAGGGGAAAGGGGCGCCGCCGGGGAGGGGAAATGGAGGGGGAGGGGCGCCGCCGCCGGGGAAGGTGAGGGGAGAGTGGGAGAGGCTCTGCACGGACGGGAAAACGAAGAAACGAAGAAACCCTAGGTACAACAATGGAGGTTCTCACCGGGGAAGAAGACCATCGCCGGAGCCGAGAGGAAATCCGTCGAATGCCGGAGATTCGGGGATCCAATCGACGAACCGAACGCGCTGCGACGAAGCCCTCGACGAGACGAATACAGCGGTACCCTCGGATTCCGCAGACGATGCACGGATTGGGAGTAATTGCTCGCCGGAGTTGGAACCGCCCCGAACTTCGTCGAGCAATACCGGGAGCTAGGGATTGGATTTGGAGAAAATGTTTCGTGTTCTAAAACGGGCTCGACGAGATGAAGCCGGACATGTATATATATCTAGGGTTTGGATGAGATGAAAATTCAGTTAAAATTCGGATTTTACTATTTTTAAAATTCGAAAAAAGCCTAGAAATCCATATTTTGTGCTCAAAATATTATAGATACTTCCAAAAATTCCATAAAAATTCCTATAAATGTTTTGGCACCTAATGAACTCAAAAAACATAATTAGAATTTCTAAAAACATTTTTAAGTTCCACAAATAAATAGATTTTTGTTTCCGGAAAATATAAAAATATTCCGAAAAATATGAAAATTTACCGAGCGCTTCTATAAGATATGTTAACATGTTTCAAACACATTTTGCACTTAGAAACACCATGCAACGGCATGAATGCAACAACCAAAGTGCCTCTAGGGCTCATTCCACTAGGTTTACGCTAATATAAAACAAAATAATTCTCCATTTTTAGGAAAAAGAGAAAGGAAAGCGAAGAACTGAGAGAGTAACACCTGAATTTGGTGGATATTAGAAAATAAATTTTATACCCCCAAATTCAGGGTGTTACAGAGGCATGGGCGGTACTGGATTGCTAACGGGGCAATCGACTCGTCCTCCATTCCCACTTTGTCTCAGCTGCGAGCAAGGAGCACGAGCGCGAGCCTAGCCATACAACCTCTGTAGTACAGCTCACGACATCGCATCAAGGAACTCTAGGTTAGTGCTTTTGTGCCTCATCATTCATTGAGTTATATACCTTCTCTTTGCATTATTATAACATCAGGGTGAAATATTACAAGCCCAGCTAGAAGAAGAGAGGAAGGACCGTATGGAGATGGAAGCGAGGGTGAGGGCGGAGCGGGCGGCTTGTTTGGCGGATCAACAGAGGTTGGCGGAGATGTTCCAGTACATACAGAGCCTTGGCGCCGCACAAGGTCTTGCTCTACCACCTCTGTTGTTCCCTATAACTGACCCTGCTTAGTTCATACTCCTGTGAGTATCATAAATTTAGTCCTACATGATATGTATTCATCTGGTCTCACACATGCAATTTCTTCTCTGTGTGTCGGGTACCGTAATTAGGGGTACCCCCAATACTCCTAAGCATGGCTGAAAAGCATCTTCAAAACAGACCGTAAAGACTGGTAAGCACATCTCAAAGTTAAAGCCTCATCTACCAAGGGACGCGATCTCGTCTCGCCCGAGCCCGATCTCGGGCAAGAACAGTAGTCCCGGACGGATTCACGCCTCGCCCGAGGGCCTCCTCAGGCAGCGGGCGCACCCCCGGCTCGCCTGAGGCCAAGCTCGGGCAAACTTTGTCGTATAGCAACCTCGGCCAAATCGCCTTACCACCGATCGTATCGCATGCGCATTTAATGGGGGGTCACCTGACACCTTATCCTGACACGCGCGCCTCAGTTGGCAAGGTCGAAATGACTGTAGTCACTTTGCCCCTTTACTGATCGTTCTGACAGGAAAACAACACTATTCACCCCGTTCCGACTACTGTGCCAACCACCAGGGTAAAACTAACGACAGTAAGTCACGACCTCCCCCGAGTCTAGCCTCGGGCGCAATAGGGAGCTCCGCCTCGCTCGACCCTAGGCCTCTGCCTCGGGAGAAGGTCTCCGCCTCGCCCGACCCCAGACCTCGGCCTCAGCCTCAGCCTTGGGAGGAGTCACCGCCTCGCCCAACCTCAGCCACGGCCTCAGGAGAAGTCACTGCCTCGCCCGACCTCGGCCTCGGACCGACTATGCCACAGGGGATACATCATTACCCTACCCCTAGCTAGCTGCCTCAGGATACGAAGGAACAAGACCGGTGTCCCATCTAGATTACTCCGGCAACAGGTAATGATGGTTCCCTACATGCGTCCATGACGTCGATTGTTCTCAACTCTCTACGAAGGCAAAGAAACGTCAGCAGGTCCCCAGGCCGCACCATCAGCTACGCTTCTACAGGGCTCAAGCACTTCTCCGCCTGCCACGTTAGCACATAGCTACACCCCCATATGTACAGCTGGATCATCTCCTTGTATCTATAAAAGGGGATGCCCAGGACCTTCCCAGGGGAGGAGGGCGGAGGCGAACTCAGACGGCTCACTCCAAGGCCAAACCCTCTCCCACGACGCTTGTAACCCCTACTACGAGCACCCCGGTGCAAGATAATATAAGCCTCATCCTCCCTCTTGTGTTTCATCTTGCATCAACCCATCTGGGCAGGGACACGCAACATCAAATTCACTAGTCGGTTGAGGGTCCTCGTGGGTCCAAAACGCCGACAGTTGGCGCGCCAGGTAGGGGCCCAGCTGCGTGTTGGCAATACTTTCCCATTGAGTTCCAGATGGATAATCTTCAGCAACCTCTTCGGCTCGGGACGGTACTCCGCTTTGGGAGTCTCGAGTTCATGTCCCCCGATGGCAGCTATGAAATGGTACTCCTCCCCCCGCAGCACGACAACAACGACGGTCGTCGGCTAGCCCGACGGAGGCGAACTCGACGACGACATCTCCCCGTGGAGGAAGAGGAACACCTGGGTTTGCCCTGTCACCCTCCTCACTGGAGGAGGAGGAGACGAAGCAACCATGGCCAGGCAAGAGGCAGCACCTCGTCGGCTGTCGGACCAGAGCGAGTCGACGACGCCGGCACCCCTGTCGGAGACATGTCGAGTGTTATCCTCGCACCTGGGACAACGACGGGTGTCGCTTCCCAGCAACGTGCCCACCCCAGGCGGATTAATGATGCCAGCACCCTTGCGAGGGACTTGTCGGGCATTAGTCTCGCAACTGAGATAACGGCGCATTCCATCCCCGATGCGACTTCACCACCGTCCGTCAACCAGGAGGTACCATCCGTTTCCCATCCTATTCCTTTTAGATTCATCTTCGATCCACCAATCGACCCCACTTCGGGGGGGCGCTTTCGCAAGGGCATATCCTGACCTTCCGGGGTACCATATGTGGTCAACTTGGGACCTGTTGATGGCCGCCTCAACCTCCGAACCTGCGGGTTCCGAGGAAGAGGACGACCCCGACTTCAGTTGGGATTTCTCCGGACTCCGTGATCCCAGTGCCATGCGGGACTTCATGTCTGCATGTGACCACTGCCTCTCCGGCTACTCTGATGATGGCCACAGCCTTGACGACGAGGGTTACGACCCAAGTCACGAGTGTTTCCACATCGATCAGGGGATCACGACGAAGACAACCGCCTCGGCATGCCAGGAAATGACGACGCCCCTATGCCTACGTCTCGCGTTCAGATCCCGCGGGAGCTAGCTGTGGTCCGAGTCCCTGTGGGGGGTTAGGGCACACAGCTCGAGCAACTCTGCGAGATGCAGGCCAAGCTCGACGAAGAAACGGGGCGACTTGTGCAGCTCTGACAAAACATCGAGCAGGAGTGGGCAGGCCGAGCACTCGCCGGAGGAGCGCGTCATCGGGCCGAGGACGTCCAGCGTCGTATCATTGACGATGTCAGGGAAAGGCTGTCCCCGGCCTTCAGCGGGGCCGGCCATAACCTAGCTGCAACGCCGATGTTACTTCGGACAATGTCGGAGCCATCCACCACCGAGGGGCGACGTATCTAGGGCAAACTCAAGGACCTCCTGGAAAATGCTGCTGTCCACGAGCCGAGAGCTCTGCCTCCCGAAGGCGAGGAGGCCCCTCGGAGCATCACGCAGCGTCCTCCCGACGCATGTGCGAGGCCTCGGTCCACACCGAGCACACAGGAGATAGGACACCTGCCACCCGGGATCGCCTCAGCGACGAGCAACACTGCCGCGACCGTCGAGCCCGCCTCGAGGAGAAGGTGCGCCGAGGCTACCACCCCAGGCGCGGGGGACGCTACGACAGTGAGGAGGATCGGAGCCCCTCACCCGAACCACCAGGTCCGCGGGTCTTCAGCCGGGCCATACAACAGGCACCGTTCCCGGCCCGGTTCCGAGCCCCGACTACCATTACCAAGTACTCAGGGGAGACGAGGCCGGAGTTTTGGCTCGCGGATTACCGGCTGGCGTGCCAGTTGGGAGGGACGGACGATGACAACCTCATCATCCACAACCCCCCCTTTTCCTCTCCAACGTTGCCCGGGCCTGGCTAGAGCATCTGCCTCCTGCGCAGATCTTAGGCTGGGATGACCTATTCAAGGCCTTCACTGGAAATTTCCAAGGTACGTATGTGCGCCCTAAGAACTCGTGGGATCTTAGGAGCTGCCGCCAGCAGCCAGGGGAATCCCTGCGAGAGTACATCCGGCGGTTTTCAAAGCAGTGCACCGAGTTACCTAACATCACCGACTCGGACGTCATCGGAGCATTCCTCGCCGGTACCACTTGTCGGGACCTGGTAAGCAAACTGGGACGCAAAACTCCCACCAAGGCGAGCAAATTGATGGACATAGCCACCAAGTTTGCCTCTGGTCAGGAGGCGGTCGAAGCCATCTTCTGGAAGGACAAGCAGCCTTAGGGAAGACAGAAGGAAGACGTCGCCGAGGCGTCCGTCCAGCGTGGCACGAAGAAGAAGACTAGGAAGAAGGCGCAAGCAAAATGCAATGCCATTGATGCGGATCTCGTCGCTGCTGCCGAGCACAGGAATCCTCGGAAACCTCCCGGAGGGGCCAACGTGTTCGAAAAGATGCTCAAGGAGTCATGCCCCTATCACAGGGGTCCCGTCAAGCACACCCTTGAAGAGTGCGACATGCTCCGGCGTTACTTCAAAAAGGTCGGGCCCTCGACAGAAGGTGGCAAGGACCAAGGCAACAACAAGAAGGGGGGAAACAAGGAAGAGGAGTTCCCAGAGGTCCACAACTGCTTCATGATCTACAGTGGGCAAGTAGTGAATGCCTCGGCTCGACACCGCAAGCAGGAACGCCGAGAGGTCTGCTCGACAAAGGTAGCGATGCTAGTCTACCTAGACTGGTCCGACAAACCCATTACCTTTGACCAAGGCGACCACCCTGACTGCGTACCCGCTTGTCGTCGACCCTATCATCAGCAACGCTAGGCTCTCCAAGGTCCTCATGGATGGAGGCAGCAGCCTCAATATCATCTACGCCGAGACCCTAGAGCTCTTGGGGGTCGATCTGTCCACAATTCAGGCCGGTGCAGCACCTTTACATGGGATCGTCCCCGGCAAGCGTGTCCTGCCCCTTGGGCAACTTGATTTCCCCGTCTGCTTCGGAACTCCCTCCAACTTCCGAAGGAAACCCTCACTTTCGAAGTAGTCGGGTTCCGAGGAACCTATCACACGGTGTTGGGAAGACCGTGCTACGCCAAGTTCATGGTCGTCCCCAACTACACGTACCTCAAGCTCAAGATGCCAGGCCCCAAGGGAACCATCATCGTCGGATCCACATACCGCCATGCTTACGAGTGCGATGTGGAATGCGTGGAGTACACCGAAGCCCTCGCCAAGTCCGAAGCCCTCATCGTCGACCTGGATTGCCTCTCCAAAGAGGCGCCTGACGCGAAGCGGCACGCCAGAAACTGTGAACCAGCCGAGGCGGTTAAGTCCTTCTCTCTTGACCCCAGCAACGACGCCAGCAAGAAAGTCAGGATCGGCTCCGAGCTCGACCCCAAATAGGAAGCAGTGCTCGTCGACTTTCTCCGCGCAAACGCCGAAATTTTTGTGTGGAGTCCCTTGGACATGCCAGGCATACCGAGGGATGTCGCCGAGCACTCACTGGACATCCGAGCCGGTGCCCGACCCGTGAAACAACACCTGCGCCGTTTTGATGAAAAAAAGCGCAGGGCCATAGGCGAGGAGGTCCATAAGCTAATGGCTGTAGGGTTCATCAAAGAAGTATTTCATCCAGAATGGTTAGCTAACCCTGTACTCGTAAGGAAAAAAGGTGGGAAATGGAGGATGTGTGTAGACTACACTGGGTTAAAGAAAGCATGTCCAAAGGTTCCCTACCATCTGCCCCGCATAGATCAAATTGTGGACTCCACCGCTGGGTGCGAAACCCTGTCTTTCCTCGATGCCTATTCAGGCTATCACCAAATCAAGATGAAAGAATCCGACCAGCTCGCAACTTCTTTTATCACACCTTTTGGCATGTATTGTTATACTACTATGCCATTTGGCTTGAGGAATGCGGGTGCAACATACCAAAGGTGCATGAACCATGTGTTCGGAGAACACATCGGCAGAACGGTCAAGGCTTACGTCGATGACATCGTTGTCAAAACAAGGAAAGCCTCCGACCACCTCTCTAACCTGGAGGTGACATTCAGGTGCCTAAAAGCAAAGAGCGTGAAACTCAATCCCAAGAAGTGTGTCTTCGGAGTCCCCCGAGGCATGCTCCTAGGGTTCATCGTCTCCGAACGAGGCATCGAGGCCAACCCAGAGAAAATCGCGGCCATCACCAACATGGGACCCATCAAAGATTTAAAGGGAGTACAAAGGGTCATGGGATGCCTTGCGGCTCTGAGCCGCTTCATCTCACGCCTTGGCGAGAAAGGATTGCCCTTGTACCGCCTCTTATGGAAGGCCGAGCGCTTCACTTGGACTCCCGAGGCCGAAGAAGCCCTCGGAAACTTAAAGGCACTTCTTACTAATGCGCCCATCTTGGTGCCCCCGCTGCGGGATAGAATCTCTTGATTTATGTAGCCGCAACCACTCAGGTGGTCAGCGTTGTGGTCGTAGTCGAGAGACAAGAAGAGGGACATGCACTGCTCATCTAGAGGCCAGTCTACTTCATCAGCGAGGTGCTATCCGAGACCAAAATCCGCTACCCGCAAATCCAGAAGCTACTGTACGCGGTGATTCTAACACGGCGAAAGCTGCGACACTACTTCGAGTCTCATCCGGTGACTATGGTGTCATCCTTCCCCCTGGGGGAGATCATCCAGTGTCAAGAGGCCTCGGGTAGGGTAGCAAAATGGGCAGTGGAACTCATGGGGGAAACACTTTCATTTGCCCCTCGGAAGGCCATAAAATCCCAAGTCCTGGCTGACTTCCTGGCTGAATGGGTCGACACCCAATTGCCAACAGCTCCAATCCAGGCCGAACTTTGGACCATGTACTTCAATGGGTTGCTTATGAAAACCGGAGCAGGTGCTGGCTTGCTCTTCATCTCACCCCTCGGGAAACATGTGCGCTACGTACTACGCCTCCATTTTCTGGCGTCAAACAACGTGGCCGAGTACGAGGCCTTGGTTAATGGATTGCGCATCGCCGTCGAGCTAGGGGTTTGGCGCCTCGATGCTCGTGGCGACTCGCAGCTTGTTATTGACCAAGTCATGAAGAACTCTCACTGCCGCGATCAAAAAATGGAGGCCTACTGTGACGAAGTTCGGCGCTTGGAAGATAAGTTCTATGGGCTGGAACTCAACCATGTTGCTCGACGATACAACGAGATCGTGAATGAGCTAGCTAAAATAGCCTCGGGACGAACGACGGTTCCCCCGAATGTCTTCTCCAGGGACATATATCAACCATCCGTCAAACTCAACGACGCACCCGAGCCCGAGGAGACCTCGGTCCAGCCTGAGGTACCCTCGGCCACCGAGGGTGAGGCCCTGCGCGTTGAGATAGAGCAGAGTGGGGTCACACCAAACCTAAACTGGCGGACCCCGTACTGGGAATATCTCCTTCGAGGAGAGCTGCCCCTCGACAAGGCCGAAGCTCGGTGACTGGCTCGGCGCGCCAAGTCGTTCGTTTTACTGGGTGATGAAAAAGAGTTGTACCACTGCAGCCCCTCAGGCATTCTCCAACGATGTATATCCGTCGCCCAAGGACAAGAGCTGTTACAAGAAATACACTCAGGGGCTTGCGATCACCATGCAGCACCTCGAGCCCTCGTAGGAAACACTTTCTGACAAGGTTTCTACTGGCCGACCGCAGTGGCCGACGCCACTAGGATTGTACGCTCCTGCCGAGGGTGTCAATTCTATGCAAGACAGACGCACATGCCCACTCAGGCCCTCCAGACAATACCTATCACTTGGACGTTCACCGTGTGGGGTCTCGACCTCGTCGGTCCCTTGCAGAAGGCACCCGGGGGCTTCATGCACCTACTGGTCGCCATCGACAAATTCTCCAAGTGGATCGAAGTCCGACCCTTAACCAGCATCAGGTCCGAGCAGGTGGTGGCGTTCTTTACAAATATCATCCACCGCTTTGGGATCCCAAACTCCATCATCACCAACAATGGCATGCAATTCACTAGGAAAAAGTTCCAAGACTTCTGCGAAGGCCACCACATCCGTGTGGACTGGGCCACCGTAGCTCACCCAATGACAAACGGGCAGGTGGAGCGCGCCAATGGCATGATTTTGCAGGGACTAAAACTGAGGATCTACAATGACTTCAACAAGTTTGGCAAGCAGTGGATAAAAGAGCTACCCTCGGTGGTTTGGAGTCTGAGGACGACGCCGAGCTGGGCCACGGGTTTCTCGCCGTTCTTTCTAGTCTATGGGGCCGAGGCCGTCCTGCCCACGGTCTTAGAATATGGTTCCCCGAGGACAAAGGCGTACAACGACCAAAACAACCAGACCAGCCGAGAAGATTCACTGGACCATCTGGAAGAGGCTCGAGACGTAGCCTTACTACACTCGGTGCGGTATCAGCAGTCTCTACGATGCTACCACGCCCGAAGGATTCGGCCCCGAGGCTTCCACGTGGGAGATTTGGTGCTTCGGCTACGACAAGACGCCCGAGGGCACCACAAGCTTACTCCTCCCTGGGAAGGGCCGTTCATCATCGCCAAAATTTTGAAGCCCGGGACATACAAGCTGGCCAACGATCAAGGCGAGGTCTACAGCAACGCTTGGAACATCGAACAGCTACGTCGCTTTTACCCTTAAAGTGTTTCAAGTCGTTCATGTATCTCGATCCCTTTACATATATAAATAAAAAGTCTAATCGTCAAGAGAGGATCGGCCTTGCCTCAACAAAAATCGAACCTCCCTCGGGGGCTAGAAGGGGGGAACCCCCTCTGCGTCAAAATTTTCCTCGGAAAAGTTTTCTACCAAAACGACTTTCGTGCCTTTCGACTATATCGATAACGGAATCCTAAAAATGAGCTAGAGAGACCTTGAACGGCAAGGCCGACCAAGCCGAGGGACTCCTACGCCTCCGGGATACGGATACCTCACTCATCACCTTCCGCGAAAAGTAACTCACGCTCGGATAAGTGATTCTGCTACCGAACAAGTCCTAACGCTCGAAACAAGAGGAAAGAAAACGCAGCTTTATACTCTAACACTAAAAAAGTTTAGGCCTCAGCGGCCGCAAGAAACATACACATACTTAAAACAAATTGTTCCCTACAGGCTCAGGTGTCGGCAGGGGAAGGAGCAGCACCCTCGGCGTCGTTCCCGCCCGCGGCAGAATCTGGCCCGGCCTCGGACGGCGACACAGGCGGAAGGATCTCCACCTCGAAGAAGGAAGCCAATGTCGCGCCTGGGCCCTCGGCAGCCGCGTCAAGCCTTCGGACCTCGGACAGGGCAGCCTCCTCTTCGTCGGGTAAGCAGTAGCCATCGCTGACCCGCTCCAAATCCACGTCATAGTGGGAAGCGAGGACGGCGAAGGCCCGCCTAACGCTGTGGTGCAGCGCCCCGCGGAGTCTGCTGCGCACGTGGCCGCCCAAGGCCCGCAGGCGACTCTGGGGGGAGCTGCCCGAGGGGACGTCGTCGAGGTCGAAGGTCCGGCAAAAGGCCGAGATGGCCTCGGACATGGCCACGCGGTCGACCTCCTTCTTCTCGGCCGCCTGGGCAAACACCTTGCAGTTCTTGACGGACTCATTAAGAGCCGTCTCGAACCCTGAAGATAGCCGAACAATATCCTTCAGACACGAGGAGAATAATGAAGCTAAAACAAAACCACCAACCAGACCCTGGTCACGCCTATAGCCTCGCATCCTCCTCTGAGGCGGCAGGGGAGCCCTCTCCTACAGCATCTACAGCATAAATACGACGCACCCGTGTTCCATTCCTCGAACGACTCGCGCACGCGCAACAGATACCCCGCGAATCGCCCGTCCTGTCGCATTAACTCCATGGCAGGACACACGTCTCCTTTGGCAGGCGAAGCGGGCGCTGTTTTGCCTCCGTCATGATGACCGCCTCAAAAAAGGTGTGCCACATTGTTTAAATTTATATCCTTTTTCCTCTCTCTCTCTCTCTCTCTCTCTCTCTCTCTTGCCATAGGGATCGGGAAAGGGGATATTTCGAAAAGATCCTTCTCAGCGAAGGACACGGGCCCCGAGCCCTCCTACTGATTAGGGGTTCGAAGGTTGCGCCCTGCGGGGTTCGGCAACCGCCCCAGAGCACTCAAGCTCCAAGCCCTTTACTAATCAGGGGGTCGAAGGCTGGCCCTTCGGAAGGGTTCGACAGCCGCCCTAGAGCATGCAGAGTCAGGGATGACCCTGGGTACGTCTGTTACATGGCCAAGGCTCGGGCTACGCTCCCGAGGTACCTGAGAGCACCTAGAGGGGGGTGAATAGGTGATCCTGTAAAAACTTAAATCTTAAAGCCACAAAACTTGATTAAGAGTTAGCACAATGAAATCAAGTGGCTAAAGGAGAGCTCTTGTGAAACACAATAAACACAGTGAGAACAAGCACAAGAGACACGAGGATTTATCCCGTGGTTCGGACAAGTATAACACTTGCCTACTCCACGTTGTGGCGTCCCAATGGACGAGGGTTGCACTCAACCCCTTTCAAGTGATCCAATGATCAACTTGAATGCCACGGTGTTCTTCTTTCTTTACTCTTTCCTGTTTGCGAGGAATCTCCACAACTTGGAGTCTCTCGCCCTTACAATTAGGATCAAAGTGAAAGCACTAGAGTAAGGGAGGGAAGCAACACACACAAATCCACAGCAATACGCACACACACAGCCAAGACTTGAGCTCAAATGAATAACACAAGGTTCACCGCTAGAACGGAGCTCAAATCCCTAAGAATGCCAATCGAGTGTGCAAGGACGGAGTGTGAATGATCAAGAATTCTTAGAGTATGCTTGGTGTACTCCTTCGTGCGCCTAGGTGTCCCTTTTATAGCCCCAAGGCAGCTAGGAGCCGTTGAGAGCAATCCAGGAAGGCAATTCTTGCCTTCTGTCGGGTGGCGCACCAGACAGTCCGGTGCACCACCGGACACTGTCCGGTGTTGATTGCTTTCTTATTCTAGCGCAGCCGACCGTTGAAGATTTGGAGCCATTGGCGCACCGGACACTGTTCGGTGCACACCGGACAGTCCGGTGCCCTCATCAGACCGTTGGCTCGGCCACGCGTCACGCGCGGATTGCGCGGCCGACCGTTGGCTCACCGGACAGTTCGGTACACCACCGGACAGTCCGGTGATTTATAGCCGTACACCGTCGTCGAGTCCCGAGAGCGGACTGTTCACCGAGACTGGTCCTGGCGCACCGGACACTATCTGGTGCACCACCGGACAGTCCGGTGCACCCAGACCGAAGCTGTCTTTGGCTGAACACTGCCAACTCTTTTCCAATTGTTTTCTCCTGTTTCTAGCACTTAGACACAATACATTAGTCTTCAAAACAATGTACTAAGTCTAGAAACATACCTTCTTGATGTTTCGCACTTCATCCACCATTTTGCACACTTTGCACTTAAACCATTTGTGTTGGGCACTTAATCACCAAAATACTTAGATATGGCCCAAAGGCACATTTCCCTTTCAAACTCCCCCTTTTTGGTGATTTATGCTAACACAACAAAAAGCAACACATAGAAGTGCAAAATCAATGCAAATGAGAACAAGAATTGTTTTTTATTCAAATTTGGCATATTTGGATCAACCTTTGCCACCACTTGGTTTGTTTTTGCAAATTAAACTCAATTTCCTTCTCTAAGTCAAATTCACTTGTTGAGGCATAGAGAGAGGTATTCCAAGAGAAATTTATCAAAGATTCAAAAACTCCCCCTTTTTCCCATAATCAAACATTCTCCCCACAAGAGTTCAATTTTTGACAATAAGAGACCATAAGAGTCACAAGAGACCAATTTTTGACAATAAGAGACCATAAGAGTATTTTGACAAAACAAAAGCTCTAACTCTACTATTTTCAAAATTCTCAAGTGGTAGCTGATCCATTTCTTGCTTTGGCCTTAATTTCTCCCCCTTTGGCATCAAGCACCAAAACGGGATCATTTTTTGCCCTTAAACCCCATTGCCTCACCAAGATCTTCAATTAAGAGTAAAAAGGCAATAAGAGCATAGAGATGAACTTGGAATTAGTTACTCTCTTATCGGAGTGCAGTGGAAGTCTTTCATGGTCCAAGTCCACCTTTCCCTTTCAATCCACTTTTGAGACTAAAAGAAATAAACTCAAACACACGGTTAGTCTTAAAGTGTCAAATTGTAGCATGCCTCCCCCTAAATAAGTGCATTACTTGCAAATGGACTTGTGAGGTCCGGGGATCATGGGTACAACTTGAGCACCATAAACAAGCAACAAAATGCATAAAGGAACATGATCAAAGGCATAAAACACATGTATGCTATAGATCAATCCAAGTTCCGCGAATCTAAGACATTTAGCTCACTACGCAGCCTGCAAAAGGTCTTCTCATCTAGAGGCTTGGTAAAGATATCGGCTAGCTAGTTCTCGGTGCTAACATAAAATACTTCGATATCTCCCTTTTGCTGGTGGTCTCTCAAAAAGTGATGACGGATGTCTATGTGCTTTGTGCGGCTGTGTTCAACAGGATTATCCGCCATGCGGATTGCACTCTCATTGTCACATAGGAGTGGGACTTTGCTCAGATTGTAGCCAAAGTCCCTAAGGGTTTGCCTCATCCAAAGTAGTTGCGCGCAACACTGTCCTGCGGCAACATACTCGGCCTCAGCGGTGGATAGGGCAACGGAAGTTTGTTTCTTAGAACTCCAAGACACCAGGGACCTTCCTAAGAATTGGCACGTCCCTGATGTACTCTTCTTATCAACCTTGCATCCAGCATAATCGGAGTCTGAGTATCCAATTAAGTTAAAGGTTGACCCCTTTGGATACCAGATCCCGAAGCAAGGCGTAGCAACTAAATATCTAAGTATTCGCTTAACGGCCACAAGGTGACACTCTCTTGGATCGGATTGAAATCTAGCACACATGCATACGCTTAGCATAATATCCGGTCTACTAGCACATAAATAAAGTAAAGACCCTATCATAGACCGGTATGCCTTTTGATCAACAGACTTACCTCCTTTGTTGAGGTCGACATGTCCATCGGTTCCCATTGGAGTCTTTGCGGGCTTGGCGTCCTTCATCCCAAACCGCTTGATCAAATCTTGTGTGTACTTCGTTTGGGAAATGAAAGTGTCGTCCTTGAGTTGCTTCACTTGGAACCCAAGGAAGTAGTTCAACTCGCCCATCATTGACATCTCAAATTTTTAAGTCATCACCGTGCTAAACTCTTCATAAGACTTTTGGTTAGTAGAACCAAATATTATGTCATCGACATAAATTTGGCACACAAATAAGTCACCATCACAAGTCTTAGTAAATAAAGTTGGATCGACTTTCCCAACCTTGAAAGCATTAGCAATTAAAAAGTCTCTAAGGCATTCATACCATGCTCTTGGGGCTTGCTTAAGTCCATAGAGCGCCTTAGAGAGCTTACATACGTGGTTGGGGTACCGTTCATCCTCAAAGCCAGGGGGTTGCTCTACGTACACCTCCTCCTTGATTGGCCCGTTGAGGAAAGCGCTCTTCACATCCATTTGGAACAACCTGAAAGAATGGTGAGCGGCATAGGCTAACAAAATGCGAATAGACTCTAGCCTAGCCACAGGAGCAAAAGTCTCCTCAAAGTCCAAACCTGCGACTTGGGAATAACCTTTTGTCATAAGTCTAGCCTTGTTCCTTGTCACCACTCCATGCTCGTCTTGTTTGTTGCGAAACACCCACTTGGTTCCCACAACGTTTTGCTTTAGACATGGCACCAGGGTCCAAACTTCATTTCGCTTGAAGTTATTGAGCTCTTCCTGCATGGCCAACACCCAGTCCGGATCTAGCAAGGCCTCTTCTACCATGAAAGGCTCAATAGAAGAGACAAAAGAGTAAAAATTAACTAATCTAGAGCGAGTAGTTACTCCCTTGCTTATATCACCCAAAATCTGGTCGACGGGATGATTCCTTTGAATCGTCGCTCGGACTTGAGTTGGAGGGACTTGAGGTGCTTCTTCCTCCATAACATGATCATCTTGTGCTCCCCCTTGATCGCATGCCTCTTGATGAACCTGTTCATCAGTTGGGGGATGCACCATTGTTGAGGAAGAAGGTTGATCTTGCTCCTTTTGTTCCTGTGGTCGCACATCTCCAATCGCCATGGTGCGTATGGCGGCCGTTGGAACATCTTCTTCATCTACATCATCAAGATCAACTTGCTCTCTTGGAGAGCCATTAGTCTCATCAAATACAATGTCGCTAGAGACTTCAACCAAACCTGATGATTTGTTGAAGACTCTATACGCCTTTGTATTTGAGTCATAACCTAACAAAAACCCTTCTACAGCTTTGGGAGCAAATTTAGAATTCCTACCTTTCTTCACTAGAATATAACATTTGCTCCCAAATACACGAAAGTATGACACATTGGGTTTGTTACCGGTTAGGAGTTCGTACGACGTCTTCTTGAGAAGGCGATGAAGGTAGACCCGGTTTATGGCGTGGCAAGCCGTGTTCACGGCTTCCGACCAAAACCGCTCGGGCGTCTTGAACTCTCCAAGCATCATTCTCGCCATGTCTATGAGTGTCCTGTTCTTCCTCTCTACTACACTGTTTTGCTGTGGCGTGTAGGGAGCGGAGAACTCATGCTTGATTCCTTCCTCCTCAAGGTACTCCTCCACTTGAAGGTTCTTGAACTCGGACCCATTGTCGCTCCTTATCTTCTTCACTTTGAGCTCAAATTCATTTTGAGCTCTTCTTAGGAAGCGCTTGAGGGTACCTCGGGTTTCAGACTTATCCTGCAAAAAGAATACCCAAGTGAAGCGGGAAAAATCATCAACTATAACAAGACCATACTTACTTCCCCCGATGCTGAGGTAGGCGACGGGTCCGAAGAGGTCCATATGCAGCAGCTCCAGGGGTCTTGATGTGGTCATCACGTTCTTGCTGTGATGAGCATTTCCCACTTGTTTACCTGCTTGACAAGCTGCACAAGGTCTATCTTTTTCGAAAGTCACATTTGTTAGACCTAACACATGTTCTCCCTTTAGAAGTTTGTGAAGGTTCTTCATCCCTACATGTGCTAGACGGCGATGCCATAGCCAGCCCATGCTAGTCTTAGCAATTAAACATGCATCTAGACCGGCCTCCTCTTTTGTAAAATCAACTAAATAAAGTTTGTCGTCTAGTACACCCTTAAAAGCTAATGAACCATCACTCCTTCTAAAGACAGACACATCTACATTTGTGAATAAGCAATTATAACCCATATTACATAATTGACTAACGGACAACAAGTTATACCCGAGCGACTCAACTAAAAACACATTAGATATGGAGTGCTCGGATGAAATAGCAATCTTTCCTAGTCCTTTAACCTTGCCTTGATTTCCATCACCGAATATGATTGAATCTTGGGAATCTTTGTTCTTGACGTAGGAGGTGAACATCTTCTTCTCCCCCGTCATGTGGTTTGGGCATCCGCTATCGATAATCCAGCTTGAGCCCCCGGATGCATAAACCTGCAAGGCAAATTAGGCTTGGGTTTTAGGTACCCAACTCTTGTTGGGTCCTACAAGGTTAGTTACAATAGCCTTAGGGACCCAAATGCAAGTCTTGTCTCCCTTGCATTTGACCCCTACCTTTTTAGCAATTACTCTTTCATTTTTACATGAAAGAACAAACTTAGCATTGCAAGTATGAAACATAGTGGTAGATTCATAAAACACTTTCCTAGGAGCATGAGACACAAAATTTCTCCTAGGCCTACCATTAAAATTGGAACTTGACGCAAACATGGCATGTGAGTCATAAGCATTGTAACTCCTATCATAATGAACATTTCTAGAAAACTTCCTATCATGATACATAAAGGCATGGTTCTTTTGACTACTATTTGCCATAGGGGCCTTCCCTTTCTCCTTGGCGGAGATGGAAGCCTTATGACTTGTTAAGTTCTTGGCTTCCCTTCGAAAACCAAGCCCATCCTTAATAGAGGGGTGTCTACCAATAGTATAGGCATCCCTTACAAATTTTAGTTTATCAAAATCATTTTTGCTAGTCTTAAGTTGGGTATTAAGACTAGCCACTTCACCATTCAATTTTGCAATAGAAGTAAGGTGCTCAATACATGCATCAACATTAAAATCCTTACACCTATTACAAATTACTACATGATCAATACATGAGCTAGATTTATTAGCTACTTCTAACTTAGCATTCAAGTCATCATTAATACCCTTTAAGCTAGAAATGGTTTCATGGCATGTAGATAATTCACATGAAAGCATTTCATTTCTTTTAACTTCTAGAGCAAGAGAATTTTGCGCACTAACAAATTTATCATGCTCTTCATATAAAAGATCCTCTTGCTTCTCTAACAATCTATTCTTCTCATTCAAGGCATCAATTAATTCATTGATCTTTTCAATTTTAGTTCTATCTAAACCCTTGAATAAACTAGCATAATCTACTTCATCATCACTAGACTCATCATCACATGAAGAAGCATATGTAATGGTACTTCGAGTACTTACCTTCTTCTCCTTTGCCATGAGGCAGGTGTGATGCTCGTTGGGGAAGAGAGCCGACTTGTTGAAGGCTGAGGCGGCGAGTCCTTCGTTGTCGTAGTCGGACGAGGAGCAATCTGAATCCCACTCCTTTCCAAGGTGTGCCTCGCCCTTCGCCTTTTTGTAGGTCTTCTTCTTTTCCCACTTTCCGCTCTTTCCTTGTTCCTGATCACTATCATTATCGGGACAGTTAGCAATAAAGTGACCAATCTTACCACACTTGAAGCAGGAGCGCTTTCCCTTCGTCTTGCTCTTGTTGGAATGCTCCTTGCGACCTTTGAGCGCCGTCTTGAAGCGCTTGATGATGAGGGCCATTTCATCCTCATTTAGCCCGGCCGCCTCAACTTGCGCCACCTTGCTGGGTAGCGCTTCCCTGCTACTTGTTGCTTTGAGAGCAACGGTTTGAGGCTCATGGATTGGGCCATTCAACGCCTCATCAACATATCTTGCCTCCTTGATCATCATTCGCCCGCTTACGAACTTTCCGAGTATTTCCTTGGGCGTCATCTTGATGTACCTAGGATTCTCACGGATAGAGTTTACAAGATGAGGATCAAGGACAGTGAAAGACCTTAGCATAAGTCGGACGACGTCTCGGTCCGTCCATCTCGTGCTTCCATAGCTTCTTATCTTGTTGACCAGGGTCTTGAGCCTATTGTATGTTTGAGTTGGCTCCTCTCGCCTGATCATCGCGAACCTTCCTAGTTCGCCTTCCCCCAACTCCATCTTGGTGAGCATGGTGACGTCGTTCCCCTCATGCGAGATCTTGAGGGTGTCCCAAATCTGCTTGGCGTTGTCCAAGCCGCTCACCTTATTGTACTCTTCCCTGCACAAGGATGCTAAAAGGACAGTAGTAGCTTGTGCATTTTTATGGATTTGTTCATTGATGAACATGGAGTTATCCGAACTATCAAATCACATTCCATTTTCAACTATCTCCCGTATGCTTGGATGAAGAGAGAACAAGTGGCTACGCATTTTGTGACTCCAAAATCCGTAGTCCTCTCCATCAAAGTGTGGAGGTTTACCAAGTGGAATGGAGAGCAAATGAGCATTGGAATTATGCGGAATACGAGAATAATCGAAAGAAAAGTTCGAGTTAACCGTTTTCTTTTTCTCATATTCGTCGTCCTTTTGAGAAGAGGAAGATTCATCGTTGTCGTAGTAGACAATCTTCTTGATGCGCCTCTTCTTCTTTCCATCCTTCTTCTTTTGACTCGAGCCGGAGTCATTGGCTTTGTCGTCCCTTGGCTCGTTGAAAATGGACTCCTTCTCGTTGTCGTTGACCACCATCCCCTTTCCCTTAGGATCCATCTCTTCGGGCGATTAGTCCCTTTCGTGAAGAGAACGGCTCCAATACCAATTGAGAGCACTTAGAGGGGGGTGAATAGGTGATCCTGTAAAAACTTAAATCTTAAAGCCACAAAACTTGATTAAGAGTTAGCACAATGAAATCAAGTGGCTAAAGGAGAGCTCTTGTGAAACACAATAAACACAGTGAGAACAAGCACAAGAGACACAAGGATTTATCCCGTGGTTCGGACAAGTATAACACTTGTCTACTCCACGTTGTGGCGTCCTAATGGACGAGGGTTGCACTCAACCCCTTTCAAGTGATCCAATGATCAACTTGAATACCACGGTATTCTTCTTTCTTTACTCTTTCCCGTTTGCGAGGAATCTCCACAACTTGGAGTCTCTCGCCCTTACAATTAGGATCAAAGTGAAAGCACTAGAGTAAGGGAGGGAAGCAACACACACAAATCCACAGCAATACGCACACACACAGCCAAGACTTGAGCTCAAATGAATAACACAAGGTTCACCACTAGAACGGAGCTCAAATCACTAAGAATTTCAATCGAGTGTGCAAGGACGGAGTGTGAATGATCAAGAATGCTTAGTGTATGCTTGGTGTACTCCTCCGTGTGCCTAGGGGTCCCTTTTATAGCCCCAAGGCAGCTAGGAGCCGTTGAGAGCAATCCAGGAAGGCAATTCTTGCCTTCTGTCGGGTGGCGCACCGGACAGTCCGGTGCACCACCGGACACTGTCTGGTGCTGATTGCTTTCCTATTCTGGCGCAGACGACCGTTGAAGATTTGGAGCCGTTGGCGCACCGGACAATCCGGTGCCCCCATCAGACCGTTGGCTCGGCCACACGTCACGGGCGGATTGCGTGGCCGACCATTGGTGCAGTCGACCGTTGGCTCACCGGATAGTCCGGTGCACCACCGGACAGTCCGGTGATTTATAGCCGTACACCGCCGTCGAGTCCTGAGAGCGGACTATTCACCGAGACTGGTCCTGGCGCACCGGACACTGTCCGGTGCACCACCGGAGACAGTCCGGTGCACCCAGACCGAAGTTGTCTTTGGCTGAACACTGCCAACTCTTTTCCAATTGTTTTCTCCTGTTTCTAGCACTTAGACACAATACATTAGTCTTCAAAACAATGTACTAAGTCTAGAAACATACCTTCTTGATGTTTCGCACTTCATCCACCATTTTGCACACTTTGCACTTAAACCATTTGTGTTGGGCACTTAATCACCAAAATACTTAGAAATGGCCCAAAGGCACATTTCCCTTTCAGTACCCTAGGACATTTCTGAGACCAGCAGGAACGGTTTGTAATGGAATCCCACCGAAGGGAGGCACCGAGCCCTTAGACCCTATCAAATGGGTCCGGGTCCAGCAAACCACATGCAGGTACTTTTGGAGCGCGCCTCTGGGCCACTAGCCGACCCTTATCGAACAGGGCTCGGGCGTCCGCTCGGATTACCCAATAGAAACTCACTGGAAACACCATGTTCAGCGCCCACCGAGGGTAACATGGCACGTTCCCCCCCTCCTCCTTGCGGAAAGGCGACGAAGGGGCGTACAATAAAAAGCTGAGATAGTCCTCGATCGTCCTCTCGCTCCGTGCAGAGGCTCGGAGGCTGCTCTCGCACCAGGCTACGGTCAAATTGTTGACCACGTCAACAAACCAGCTTAAAAACTCGGAGCCTGACCATGCACCCGGGCTGCGGCCAGGCCGCATGAGGGAACAACAAGGCCGACCGAGGAATCACAAAAAGAATTAAGACCTCAGAGGAGTCAAACCACTCCTCCGAGGCCTCGGGGGCTACACCCGACGGGTGCGCTCGTGCGCACCCAACGGAACAAAATATAACCGAGAAAGGCTGGTCCCCTTGCAAAAAATCTGGCAGAACCTCCAAGCGAGTGCCTACACTCCCTTTGAGGCTCGGGGGCTACTATCGGGTACCATAATTAGGGGTACCCCCAATACTCCTAAGCATGGCTGAAAAGCATCTTCAAAACAGACCGTAAAGACTGGTAAGCACAACTCAAAGTTAAAGCCTCATCTACCAAGGGACACGATCTCGTCTCGCCCGAGCCCGACCTCGGGCAAGAACAGTAGTCCCGGACGGATTCACGCCTCGCCCGAGGGCCTCCTCAGGCAGCGGGCGCACCCCCGGCTCGCCTGAGGCCAAGCTCGGGCAAACTTTGTCATACAGCAACCTCGGCCAAATCGTCTTACCACCGATCGTATCGCATGCGCATTTAATGCGGGGGTCACCTGACACCTTATCCTGACACGCGCGCCTCAGTTGGCAAGGTCGAAATGACCGCAGTCACTTCGCCCCTTTACTGATCGTTCTGATAGGAAAACAACACTATTCACCCCGTTCCGACTACTGTGGCAACCACCAGGGTAAAACTAACGACAGTAAGTCACGACCTCCCTCGAGTCTAGCCTCGGGCGCAACAGGGAGCTCCGCCTCGCCCGACCCCAGGCCTCGGCCTCGGGAAAAGGTCTCCACCTCGCCTGACCCCAGACCTTGGCCTCAGCCTCGGCCTCGGGAGGAGTCACCGCCTCACCCGACCTCAGCCTCGGCCTCAGGAGAAGTCACTGCCTCGCCCGACCTTGGCCTCGGACCGACTACGCCACAGGGGATACATCATTACCCTACCCCTAGCTAGCTGCCTCAAGCTACGAAGGAACAAGACCAGTGTCCCATCTAGATTACTCCGGCAACAGGTAATGATGGTTCCCTGCATGCGTCCATGACGTCGATTGTTCTCAACTCTCTACGAAGGCAAAGAAACGTCAGCAGGACCCCGAGCTGCACCGTCAGCTACACTTCTACAGGGCTCAAGCACTTCTCTGTCTGCCACGTTAGCACATAGCTACACCCCCATATGTACAGCTAGATCATCTCCTTGTATCTATAAAAGGGGATGCCCAGGACCTTCCTAGGGGAGGAGGGTGGAGGCGAACTCAGACGGCTCACTCCAAGGCCAAACCCTCTCCCGCGACGCTTGTAACCCCTACTACGAGCACCCCAGTGCAAGATAATATAAGCCTCATCCTCCCTCTTGTGTTTCATCTTGCATCAACCCATCTGGGCAGGGACACGCAGCATCAAATTCAGTAGTCGGTTGAGGGTCCTCGCAGGTCCAAAACGCCGACATTGTGCAGGGACAATCGGCGCCATCAAACAACCCTCATGGATCGCCTAGCCCATCGCCGAATCAGTCCAACCGCTCACCTCTCTAATGATCTCTTAGTTGTGCTTGTGAGACTTGTGCAGTTTTAAACTTGAGATACTTATGCTTGTGTGGGTCCGGTAATACTTATGTTTATGAAACTTGGTCTGAACTTGTGAGGTTTGTGGTCTTTGTGATACTTATGTTTGTGATAGTGCTTATGTTTGTGAAAAACTTGTGAGATTTGTGGTTTTGTGAGATATGTGGTCTCTATTATGTATGTGATGATTTTGTGAACTTTGTGATGTGTGTGTATATATGTACTAGTCGGTTACCCGTGCGTTGCGACGGCTTACAACAATACCCATTTAAATTATCCTATAAAAAGATCTCAAGGTTTTTTATTGATTGTCTCAGCTCTTCGCATAATATTTTTTACGAACACACGGGTACCATAGGCAGCAAATCAGAGACCCCCATCCCTCGCCTCCCCCACTTCCAAGGTTTCGTAGAGCAAGAGGGGAAGAGAAGAGGCGGACATACCTATTCATTGTCGGAGAAGGACACGACGAAGACCTGGGCATCTGGAGGCGACATAGGTAGTATAACGCTAAATATATAGGAAGAGAGCACGCAAGGTGAGAAAGAAGCCCAACCGGAGCAGCTCCAAACCGAGAGGCACCCACACCAGGCGTCAATCCGAGAAGGACGAGAGAATGCGAGTGTCTTCCTAGCCCTAGACCCGCCGAAGCGACACAACACCACCAACTCTATAGCATATGTCGACTGCTGCCACGCTATGGGTCTTGGTTGTCCAATATTTTAGACCTGGACTCCTCATCACCAAGATAACCTAAGCGTGGCAGGCGCCACCATGTCCTCCTTGACGGCACGCACAGAGAAAGGCCAGAAGCATGACTGACTCGCCCCGTACTTCCATCGACGAGCGTCGGTTGGCTCGTGGCTGCGACCGTGGGCGGGGGCAGCAGGTTGGGGAGGAAGAATAGGGCGAAGGCCGGGAAGACGAACGAGACGTTCGACGACGGCGAAAACGATGGTGCGCGCTTGATGTGAAACGTCCTCGTGGACGTGCAATAGCCACTGCGCGAGTCGGTGTCGGGGCTGGTGTTGGACGAATATGGAGAGGAGGCGCATGCTCCTATGCCCTCTGCCGAGAATGGGGTGGCACGGAGGTGGAGGCATGAGGGGAGAGAGAAAAGAAGTAGAATGCCGAATGAAGTGATGGCAACTGAGGCGAGGACCATCATTATCGTGCGCAGTTATAGATGGCCAAATGGGCCGTGTCTGGCGAGCCGGCCCGAGGCATGACCCATTTAATAGTGCCTGGGCCAACTCGGCACGAGGGACGTGCTGTGTTTGGGTCGTAGCCTCGACCCGTAGTGCTGGCCCGGCCCGACACGATTATTTTTTTATTTTACAAAAAATCATATATACATATGTACAATTTATATTCAATTTTATAAACACCTAAGCAAGATGTTCTATTGGTTAGACAGCTTCGTCCATTGTCTCCCACCCTTGTTCCATCAGGGTGTGGGTTCAAACCCCACCTCTTGTGCACCGCTTTTTAACATTTTACGCTGAGTTGATTTAGGAGAAATGTAGGGATTTTTTTGTAAAAAGATGACACATGACGACCGTTGAAACTGGTGCTTTAAGTATAGTAGAGATATATATTTTGTTTGGCCCCACCTCCTGCACCGCTTTTTAACATTTTACGCTGAGTTGATTTAGGAGAAATGTAGGGATTTTTTTGTAAAAAGATGACACATGACGACCATTGAAACTGGTGCTTTAAGTATAGTATAGATATATATTTTGTTTGGTTGGTTGGAATAATAAAAACAAATAAAAAAGGGATTTCTAGTCACTTTACCGAGTGTTACACTCGGCAAAGAGTGTCTTTACAGAGTGCAATTACCATAGCACTAGGTAAAGAAGGCACACCTGGGAACCGGTAAATTTTTTTGTCGGGTAGTGTAATCCTGGCACTCGACAAAGAAACTCCCTCTGTCAAGTGTCTTCCAGCGCACTCGACAAAGGAACTGCTAAAGTGGCCCACTTGAGCCTTCTTTACCGAGCGTAATGCCAGCAGGCACTCGGCAAAGGCTCTCTCTTTGCCGAGTGCCTCCCCACGCTCTCAACAAAAGAATTGGCAAAGAGGCTGAATGGAGTCTTCTGGTGCTTGGCAAAGAAAAGTTATCGTGACGGCGACAAGTGACGGAGACTTTGCCGATGTCACTCGACAAAGACTTTACCGAATACCGAATAAAAATATATAGAAAAGAAGTTGATGCCGATATACATTTTACTGATACCTTTTTACCGAGAATCACACTTGACAAATAATTTGCCGAGTGTTTTTTTTGCCACTCGGCAAATCATGCCGTTTCGGTAGTGTTAGCCAACAGTAGACGGCCAGGCACTACAGCTTTTTAAATACATACAGACAAAGAGACGAAAAGGGAGGTTAAAGTATAGTAGCATCGCACACATCGTCATTTCTGTCTAGTAAAGTCGGATCCTTCTGACCTTAATCAAACTAGCTACTTTAGCTACACACCTCCACCATCCATCCATTCATGCGTGCGTGCAAGTGAAATTAAAATTTAAAAGCGTCGTCATGCCGGACGAGATGATCTTATCATCTGATGACATCTGTTCCAAGAATCTAAGGCATAAATTTGTCCTGCTACCTTCCAAACTAACACTTGACCTTACGTGCATGCCGGCCTTTCATCAAAAGTAGCAAGCGCTACTAATTAATCCGTTACATTATTCAATCATGAACTGCGCCGAACGGAACTGGGTCCTGTCTCCCAATAATTAGGTACTACTCTCCTGTTACGAATTGAATTTCATTTGACTATACTGCCACACTGTACTTGTAGTTTATAAAGATCAGGTGAGGAAGTGATGCATGAAGTAGCTAGATAACAAATATGTGTGTGTTAAAACCAATATTGCATCTATATCATATATGATCAATCTTGCTGCAGCTAGAGGCGGTAATGGATCACGATCCAAATGTTTTTTTCACAATTTGTTTGAGTACTTAAATAATTTTAGTTCACAAATGAATAGAAATAGAGCCTGAAACTAATTCGATCCGATTCTTAAATTTTATAATTTAAAATTTAGAGCCCACTACCACCTCTACCTGCAGCTAGTTTAATATTCTGTATGATATATGATTAATTAAGTAGCTGTTAGACGATGCACAAAAGTTAATTACTATACACCAATAATGATTCATGCACGTAGGTACAATCACGCACTGTGTGAAGCAAGTATGCATGCATTATTGACGGTTCATGCATGGAGCACTGCACCTGAACAATGTCTTGACGGCAGGCGCCCCAATTATATATCTGGAGTTTGTTTTGTTAGTTAGGCCTTTAGGCAGTGTAGCGCTGATGATGGGGTATGATAGATTAATTATCTGTTTGGTGATATGCTTGTTGCATTAGACTAAAATGATCACGCTAAAGCTATAAGACCACTGTTTGGGAATCTGTTGGTGCATGTGTGCATCTCTATATGAACAGACTATAACAAGTAGGGTTAGATGCCGTGTTGTAGCTCTCTACACAACCAAAAGGTGGATGCTTGGGCCTTTTTGTCTGCTCTAATTTAAATCTCTTTGATTCGAGAAAATGTACCCGTGCATCTGCTCTCACTAACAATTTTCTCAGTTTGATGATCGATCGGTTAAGGCTGACCTCTTGAGAAGCAATTAAGTTGGCTCTATGTGAATCAAATCTATGCAAAACATCAGTAAAACCAGAAATTATCGAGCTTAAATCGTCAGAAATAAGTTATTTCCGACGACTTTTACCTTATGTCCGACGGCAGCTGTCCATCGATCCGTCGGAAATAGTATTTATGTCCGACAGCCGTAACGGGAGCTAGTGGGGCCCACTACTTTAACTTCGAAGGCCTGCATGCAAGCTGTCAGACATAAGAGCATCTTGTGTCCGACAGCCGCAGGTGGCCCTCTGACGTTTTCATTTTATGTCCGACGGCCTACTAAAGGCAAAAACCTCCCAATTTTTTGTTATTCTCTCAAATTTACAAAATAACAGATTTTATAAACACCAGAATGTCACATACACATTGTCAACACTCAACAAACACATTCGTCCACATTATTTTCATATACACATTCTCAAACATCAATTCACAATCATAAAACATTCATCCACATTTCATTCACACATAGTTTGAAATCCACATCCATCACATTCACATGGTTCCACATCCACCACATTCACATAGTTCCACATCCACCATATTCACATAGATTGAAATCCACATTCACATAGTCTTTGACGTCCACATTGTCACACCTGGTTTTGTAAGGTAAACCGAATGCGAACCATGAACGTGCTAGAATCAGAAATTCACGTACACAGCGATTATATAAATGACCCATCATAACACAATGCTTCGAATATCAATAAAGAGTAAGTAATAATATTACAAACTAGAGCCATTTATATATATATATATATATATATATCAAAGTACATAGAATAGAAATGTAGGCAACATAAATAAATATTCACCAAGTTTTATTCATTAATATTCACCAAGTATATCAAAGTACTTTGTTAAGTTTTATTCATTAATATTCACCAAGTTTTATCAGTAAATCCAAGTTATTATCCCAAAGAGTACCTCCTCATACAGGAAATATCAGAATCTAAAGTTAGAAACATCATTAATAGAACCATCATCATCATCTTGTAACCAAATCCATAAATGGAACCATAGTATCTAGAATGGTCTGTATCTCTAGTCAAAGAGGATCTTGAGGCTGCTCTTAACCTGTGAGCACGGCTAATATATCAGTTTCATTCTTCTGCAGAGGTCGCACACTTTACCCATGAGTCGTGATTCCCTTTCTGCCCGAGGAGCGCAACTCCCCATTAATCACTTCCTAGGTGGTCTGGCAGGGTATCACTATGTAGCCTTTATAAAGATTCTCCTGGTGTGTAGCTGTCCGTTAGGTTTCGCCAGTCATACAAACATAGTATTCCTCTCTAAGGTGTGTGACTAATAAAACCAAATCGAAAGAACCTCGGCAGCCACCCTTAGCAGAGCAAGCACTATGCCACAGCCCCCATTGACGGCACAACGGCGAAACAAACTACACCCCTAGGTTCCTCCAATTAATTAGCTAAGGGCGTCCTATACCACCCTCATGGTTGCACTATTTTCTCGAGTGGTCTCTCAACGAACAGGTCCTTACGGAGAGGTACTCAGGAAATAGCCCGAGCCCCTTTAGTATCACAAGTTCATCATCATATCCAGAATAAAATCATCGTATCATAAATGTATCTCATCATGTTCATTGATTAAAGTAGAGCACTAGCATAAAGCTATCCATAATAACCAAAAGGTAATTAAGGACAAAGTGAATAGAGAGCTAGTCAATCCTTAGGTTTCAATTATGTAATGCGGGAAAATGAATTATCATGTGAATAGGACATAAGTAGGTCAGAGGACACTTGCCTTCACCAAATAGATGCTCAGAGTCTTCAACCTTATAGAACTCGAAGAGCTTGATCTCGGGATCACCAAATATTGATCATCGATTCCTCGAAACTCGGGAACAGGTCGCGTTCTATTCACGACACGCTGCGAACGCGAATAGATACAAGCAAACAAACATATGCATGTATAAGAACATTACACCATACAAGAAAAAACATTTATAAAAACATGCAATATGGAGTAAAGCTCTCTTCTACGGTTGCGAGAGAAAAAGAAACACCAAAATTGAAGCTATTGTCGAGAAGATATCGCGTCTACGTTATACAAATATGAAACAGAACATTTAATTCGACATACTTGAATTAATTGACTTTGTTAAATATAATCTAGAACTATCGCCTAGTTTTAATTAATCTATTACGCTAACATCTTTTGGTTAGATAAGTAATTTAAATAACATTAGTGACTCTAAGCGAGACAAAATGCGCAACACGCGAAACAGAACGGCAGCACGCGCACGGCGTGCGGGCCAACACGACACGCGAGGATTATTAAATAGATAGCATATTTAAACTAAACAATTATTAATAAAGAATATTTCAGTTAAGGTTAACCATATTGGTGTCTATTTTTAAATGCGCAAATCGAAACCCTAAATCAGATTTGAATTGACACGCTACTTTAATAACCATTAGTCAAACAAACATTTAAATAAATTAAATAAAATATATAACAGCAGATAATAATGGTTCTAACGTGTAGACATTTTTAATATGAATATAACGCGACCTGAACGGAGCGATTTGGATTTAAAATGCAAAAGATATCGCAATTCTAAATTGAAACAACTCTCTGCGCATAATTTTAAAACACTCGAGGGGGGTTTTGCAAAATCGTCATCTTCTTCCTCCATCCACCTCTTCTCTCACCATGGCAAGGAAGGGGAGGGGGCCGCACCAGCCGAGCTCACGCACGGGGGGGAGGGGAAGGGCGTGCCACCGCGTGGCCGCACCGGTCGCGGGAGGGGTGGGCCGTGCTCGGCCGCCACCAACCGTGGAAGTGAAAGGCCACGCCGTGTGGGGAAATGGAAGAGGAGGGTCGTCGCCGCCGGGGAAGGGGAGGGAAGGGAGGGGGAGGCGCTGCGCAAACGGGAATCAGAGAAACAAGAAAAACTCTATGTGCAACAATGGTGGAAGGCTCACCGGATAATACGACCTCGCCAGAACCGAGGACAAATTCACCGATTGACGACGAATCGTCAGTCGGATTGATAAATCAAAAGCACCGGGACAAAGCTCTCAACGAGACGAACACAACGATACCCTTGGATTCTGCTGACGACGCACGGATCGAAAGTAATTGCTTGTTTGAGTTGGAATTGTCCCAAACTTCGACGAGCAATTCTGGGAGTTTCGGATCTAAACTCGGTAAGGGGTTTCGAAATTTAGAAAGGGCTCGACGAGAGGACTCCAGCCATATATATATTGCTAAGCCATATATATTTCTAGGGTATGAAGATATTTTATTTTTCGTAATTATTCCATTTAAAAATTAAAAAAAACAGAAAAAGGTTGAAATCGTTTTAATGTCTGAAAAATATCTAAAAGGCTCAAAACATTCTAGGAAAATTTCTAGACATGATTTGGCACCCAATGAACTCAAAAACCATATTTAGAACTTTTGAAAATGTTTTTAAGTACCTCAAATAAATAAATTTTGAATTTCAGAAAATAGAAAATTATTCAAAAAATTATGAAAATTAATAGGAAACTTCTACAAGATATATTAACACGTTTCAAACACTTCTTGCACTTATAAACACTATGCAACAGCATGAATGCAACAACCAAGACACTTCTAGGGCTCACACCAACATAGAACAAAAAAACTCTCTTTTTTATAAAGGGAAAAGAAAAGCGAAGAAAGGAAAGAGTAACACCTGAATTTTGAGTATAGAGCAAAGAAATTTTTATACCCCAAAATTCACGGTATTACACACATTCACATAGTTAATCACATATATCCATGTTGGAGTTGTGGCCACTTCCTCCTGCTGGACTCTGGGTGTTGAAAAGGTTGTTCACCCAAGAAGTCGATGTACATACCACAGAGAATTGTGGCGGAGGTGGAGGCGGTGGCATTGGCGGCGGCAGTGCAAGGTTCGAAGGCGGCATCCCATATGTTGGCATTGGGACACCCGCTTGTTGTGATAGTAGCTACAAATTAGATGCCAATAATTTTTGAGGAAATAAGATACACATCATATGTTAGTAGTTGTTGCGAACAAAGTATTACTTCAACTTAGTAAACATCCTACTGGTGTTGGGCCAAGAGGTTCAAATAGTACTCGTCCTTCTGCCTATGGTACTCAACTTGTTGCCTTGGGTACTTCGCCTGGTGTCTCAAAACTTCCTGCCGGTAATCTAACTGCTAACACAACACTGTAATCTCTATGTCCTGAGCGGAGGATCGAGAACGTGCACATGCGAGGACGAGGATGCGGACTATCATCCACGGCATCTCAGCTCCCTCGAGTCGTATAATCAAAAATACCCAACCTACAAGAGTGAACCATGGACTTAGTATAGTAAACCATGGACTTAGTTCAATCGCAAGCATACCAGCATAACATCGAAATCCAAATGAAATATTCTCATTGTCCTTGGGTTTTGAAAGTCGCCTAGAGGGGGTGAATAGGCAAATCTGAAATTTATAAACTTTAAGCACAACTACAAGTCGGGGTTAGTGTTAGAAATATAAGCGAGTCCGAAAGAGAGGGCAAAAACAAATCAACCAAGGAAATAGAGCGGATGACACGGTGATTTGTTTTACCGAGGTTCGGTTCTTGCAAACCTACTCCCCATTGAGGTGGTCACAAAGACCGGGTCTCTTTCAACCCTTTCCCTCTCTCAAACGATCACTTAGACCGAGTGAGCTTCTCTTCTCAATCAATTGGGACACTTAGTCCCCACAAGGACCACCACACAATTTGTGTCTCTTGCTTTGATTACAAATATCTTGGGAACAAGAAATGGGGAAGAATAAAAGCAATCCAAGCGCAATAGCTCAAAAGAACACAGCACAACTCTCTCTTCTAGTCACTAATTGCTTTGAGTGGAATTGGGACTTGGAGAGATTTTGATTCAATCTATTTGTGTCTTGTATTGAATGCACTAGCTCTTGTATTGAATGTGTTGGCTGAAAACTTGGATGCCTTGAAGTGTGGTGGTTGGGGGTATTTATAGCCCCAACCACCAAAGTGGTCGTTGGGGAAGGCTGCTATCGAAGGGCGCACCGGACAGTCCGGTGCGCCAGCCACGTCACCCAACCGTTAGGGTTCGACCGTTGGAGCTCTGATAAGTGGGGCCACCGAACAGTCCGGTGGTGCACCGGACAGTCACTGTTCACTGTCTGATGCGCCTTCTGGCGCCTGCTCTGACTTCTGCGCGCGCAATTCGCAATGTAGCTTCACTGTTCACTCTTGGAGACGACCGTTGGCGCTGTTAGCCGTTGCTCCGCATGGCACACCGGACAGTCCGGTGCTACACCGGACAGTCCGGTGAATTATAGTGGAGTGGCATTCCCAGAAACCCGAAGCTGAGCAGTTCGAGTGAATTCACCCTGGTGCACCGAACACTGTCCGGTGGTGCACAGGACATTGTCTGGTGGCACACCGGACAGTCCGGTACGCCAGACCAGGGCAGCCTTCGGTTGGTTTTGCTCCTTTCTAATTGAACCCTTTCTTGGACTTTATATTGGTTTGTGTTGAACCTTTGGCACCTGTAGAACTTATAACCTAGAGCAAACTAGTTAGTCTAATTATTTGTGTTGGGCAATTCAACCACCAAAATCATTTAGGAAAAGGTTTGACCCTATTTCCCTTTCAATCTCCCCCTTTTTGGTGATTGATGCCAACACAAACCAAAGCAAATATATAAGTGCAGAATTGAACTAGTTTGCATAAGGTAAGTGCAAAGGTTACTTGGAATTAAACCAATTTACATTTCATAAGATATGCATGGATTGCTTTCTTCATTTTGACATTTTGGACCACGCTTGCACCACTTGTTTTGTTTTTGCAAAATCTTTTGGAAATTCTTTTCAATGTCTTTTGCAAATAGTCAAAGGCAAATGAATAGGATTTTGAGAAGCATTTTCAAGATTTGAAATTTTCTCCCCCTGTTTCAAATGCTTTTCCTTTGACTAAACAAAACTCCCCCTTAATGAAATTCTCCTCTTAGTGTTCAAGAGGGTTTTGGATATTAATTTTGAAGGAGGTCATACCAATTGAAAAACTTCTTTAATACAACATTTTTGAAATGGGTGGTGGTGCGGTCCTTTTGCTTTGGGCTAATACTTTCTCCCCCTTTGGCATGAATCGCCAAAAACGAATACTTATGAGTGAAATATAAGCCCTTTTCAAATTCTCTCCCCCTTTGGTAAATAATATAGGAGTGAAGGATTATACCAAAGTGAAGAGCGAAGCGGAGTGACGGTGAAGGAAAAATAATACGATGGAGTGGAGTGGAAGCCTTGTCTTCGCCGAAGACTACATTTCCCTTTCAATCTATGACTTAGCATGAAATACACTTGAAAAACACATTAGTCATAGCAAATGAAAGAGATATGATCAAAGGTATATAAATGAGCTATGTGTGCAAAATATCAATCAAAATTCCTAGAATCAAGAATGTTTAGCTCATGCCTAAGTTTGGTAAAGGTTTTCTCATCTAGTGGTTTGGTAAAGATATCGGCTAATTGTTCTTTGGTGCTAACATATGCAATCTCGATATCCCCCCTTTGTTGGTGATCCCTCAAAAAGTGATACAGAATGGCTATGTGCTTAGTGCGGCTGTGCTCAACGGGATTATCTGCCATGCGGATTGCACTCTCATTATCACATAGGAGAGGGACTTTAGTTAATTTGTAACCATAATCCCTAAGGGTTTGCCTCATCCAAAGCAATTGCGCGCAACAATGGCCTGCGACAATGTACTCGGCTTCGGCGGTAGAAAGAGCTACAGAATTTTGTTTTTTTGAAGCCTAAGACACCAGGGATCTTCCCAAGAACTGACAAGTCCCTGATGTGCTCTTCCTATCAATTTTACACCCTACCCAATCAGCATCTGAATATCCTATTAAATCAAAAGTGGATCCCTTGGGGTACCAAAGACCAAACTTAGGTGTATGAACTAAATATCTCAAGATTCGTTTCACGGCCCTAAGGTGAACTTCCTTAGGACCGGCTTGGAATCTTGCACACATGTATACGGAAAGCATAATATCTAGTCGAGATGCACATAAATAGAGTAGAGATCCTATCATCGACTGATATAGCTTTTGATCTACAGACTTGCCTCCCGTGTCGAGGTCGAGATGCCCATTGGTTCCCATGGGTGTCTTGATGGGCTTGGCATCCTTCATCCCAAACTTGGTAAGTATGTCTTGAATGTACTTCGTTTGGCTGATGAAGGTGCCCTCTTGGAGTTGCTTGACTTGAAATCCTAGAAAATACTTCAACTCCCCCATCATTGACATCTCGAATTTTTGAACCATTATCCTACAAAACTCTTCACAAGTAGATTTGTTAGTAGACCCAAATATAATATCATCAACATAAATTTGGCATACAAACAAATCATTTGCAATGGTTTTAGTAAAGAGAGTAGGATCGGCTTTGCCGACTTTGAAGCCATTAGCGATAAGAAAATCTCTTAGGAATTCATACCATGCTCTTGGGGCTTGCTTGAGCCCGTAAAGCGCCTTAGAGAGTTTATACACATGGTTAGGGTACTCACTATCTTCAAAGCCGGGAGGTTGCTCAACATAGACCTCCTCCTTGATTGGTCCATTGAGGAAGGCACTTTTCACGTCCATTTGATAGAGCTTAAAGCCATGGTAAGTAGCATAGGCAAGTAATATACGAATTGACTCAAGCCTAGCTACGGGTGCATAGGTTTCACCAAAATCCAAACCTTCGACTTGTGAATATCCCTTGGCCACAAGTCGGGCTTTGTTCCTTGTCACCACACAATGCTCATCTTGCTTGTTGCTGAAGACCCATTTGGTTCCTACAACATTTTGGTTAGGACGTGGAACTAAATGCCATACCTCATTCCTCGTGAAGTTGTTGAGTTCCTCTTGCATTGCCAACACCCAATCCGAATCTCTTAATGTGTCTTCCACCCTGTATGGCTCAATAGAAGACACAAAAGAGTAATGTTCACAAAAATGAGCAACACGAGTTCGAGTGGTTACCCCCTTATGAATATCGTCGAGGATGGAGTTCACGGGGTGATCTCTTTGAATTGCTTGGTGGACTCTTGGGTGTGGCGGTCTTGGACCCTCATCATCTTCCTTGTCATTGGCATCTCCCCCTTGATCATTGTCCTCCTCTTGAGGTGGCTCATCTTCTTGATCTTCATTTTCATCCTCTTGAGCTTGATCCTCATCTTGGGTTGGTGGAGATGCTTGAATTGAAGATTATGGTTGATCTTGTGCATGTGGAGGCTCCTCGAATTCCTTAGGACACACATCCCCAATGGACATGTTCCTTAGCGCGACACACGGGGCCTCTTCATCATCTAGCTCATCAAGATCAACTTGCTCTACTTGAGAGTCGTTAGTCTCATCAAACACAATGTCACAAGAAACTTCAACTAGTCCAGTGGACTTGTTAAAGACTCTATATGCCCTTGTGTTTGAGTCATAACCAAGTAAAAAGCCTTCTACAGCCTTAGGAGCAAATTTAGATTTTCTACCTCTTTTAACAAGAACAAAGCATTTGCTACCAAAGACTCTAAAATATGAAACATTGGGCTTTTTACCAGTGAGGAGTTCATACGATGTCTTCTTGAGGATTCGATGAAGGTAGAGACGGTTGATGGCGTAGCAAGCGGTGTTGATTGCTTCTGCCCAAAACCGGTCCGAAGTCTTGTACTCATCAAGCATGGTCCTCGCCATGTCAAGTAGAGTTCTATTCTTCCTCTCCACTACACCATTTTGTTCTGGTGTGTAGGGAGAAGAGAACTCATGCTTAATGCCCTCGTCCTCAAGAAAGCCTTCTATTTGAGAGTTCTTGAACTCCGTACCGAGCACACGAGGGACAGGACACCCGCCACTTGGGATCGCCTCGTCGACGAGCAACACCGCCTCGACCATCGAGCCCGCCTCGAGGAGAAGGTGCGCCGAGGCTACCACCTCAGGCGTGGGGGGACGCTACGATAGTGAGCAAGATTGGAGTCCCTTGCCTGAGCCACCAGGTCCGCGAGTCTTCAGCCGGGCCATACGACCGGCGCCGTTCCCAGCCCGGTTCCGTGCCCCGACTATCATTACCAAGTACTCAGGGGAGACGAGGCCGAAGTTATGGCTCGCGGATTACCGGCTGGCATGCCAGTTGGGAGGGATGGACGACGACAACCTCATCATCCGCAACCTTCCCCTCTTCCTCTCCGACGCTGCCCGAGCCTGGCTGGAGCATCTGCCTCCTGCGCAGATCTTCAGCTGGGACGACCTAGTAAAGGCCTTCGCAGGAAATTTCCAAGGTACGTACGTGCGCCCTGGGAACTCATGGGATCTCCGAAGCTGCCACCAGCAGCTAGGGGAATCCCTGCGAGAGTACATCCGACGATTTTCAAAGCAGCGCACCGAGTTGCCCAACATCACCGACTCGGACGTCATCGGGGCTTTCCTCGCCAGCACCACTTGCCGGGACCTGGTGAGCAAACTAGGGCGCAAGACTCCCACCAAGGCGAGCGAATTGATGGACATAGCCACCAAGTTCGCCTCTGGTCAGGAGGCGGTCGAAGCCATCTTCCGGAAGGACAAGCAGCCTCAGGGAAGATAGAAGGAAGATGCCCCCGAGGCGTCCGCCCAGCGTGGTACGAAGAAGAAGACCAGGAAGAAGGCGCAAGCAAAACGCGACGCTGTTGACGTGGATCTCGTCGCTGCTGCCGAGCACCGAAATCCTCGGAAACCTCCCGGAGGGGCCAACGCGTTCGACAAGATGCTCAAGGAGTCATGCCCCTATCACAGGGGTCCCGTCAAGCACACCCTTGAAGAGTGCGACATGCTCCGGCGTTACTTCAATAAGGTCGGGCCCCCGGCGGAAGGTGGCAAGGACCAAGGCAACAAGAAGGGGGGCAACAAGGAAGAGGAGTTCCCGGAGGTCCACAACTGCTTCATGATATACGGCGGATAGGTGGCGAACACCTCGGCTCGGCACCGCAAGTAGGAGCACCGGGAGGTCTGCTCGGTGAAGGTAGCGGCGCCAGTCTACCTTGACTGGTCCGACAAGCCCATTACCTTCGACCAAGGCAACCACCCCGACTGCGTACCGAGCCCAGGAAGGTACCCTCTTGTCGTCGACCCTGTCATCGGCAACGCTAGGCTCTCCAAGGTCCTCATGGATGGAGGCAGCAGCCTCAACATCATCTACGCCAAGACCCTAGGGCTCTTGGGGGTCGATCTGTCCGCGATGCGGCCCGGTGCAGCACCTTTCCACGGGATCGTCCTAGGCAAGCGTGTCTTGCCCCTTGGGCAACTTGATTTGCCCGTCTGTTTTGGAACTCCCTCCAACTTCCGAAAGGAAACCCTCACTTTCGAGGTAGTCAGGTTCCGAGGGACCTATCACGCGGTGTTGGGAAGACCGTGCTACGCCAAGTTCATGGCCGTCCCCAACTACACGTACCTCAAGCTCAAGATGCCAGGCCCCAACGGAACCATCATCGTCGGATCCACATACCGCCACGCTTACGAGTGCGACGTGGAATGCGTGGAGTACACCGAGGCCATCACCGAGTCCGAGGCCCTCATCGCCGACCTGGATTGCCTCTAGGTGCCTGACGCGAAGCGGCACGCCGGCAACTTCGAACCAGCCGAGGCGGTTAAGTCCGTCTCCCTCGACCCCAGCAATGACACCAGCAAGAAATTCAGGATCGGCTCCAAGCTCGACCCCAAATAGGAAGCAGTGCTCATCAACTTTCTCCGCGTAAACGCCAAAATTTTTGCGTGGAGTCCCTCGGACATGCTCGGCATACCGAGGGATGTCGTCGAGCACTCACTGGACATCCGAGCCGGTGCCCGACCCGTGAAGCAGCCCCTACGCCGCTTTGATGAAGAAAAGCGGAGGGCCATAAGCGAGGAGGTCCACAAGCTAATGGCTGCAGGGTTCATCAAAGAGGTATTCCATCCAGAATGGTTAGCTAACCCTGTGCTTGTAAAAAAAAGGTGGGAAATGGAGGATGTGCGTAGACTACACTGGTTAAACAAAGCATGTCCAAAGGTTCCCTACCCTCTGCCCTGCATCGATCAAATTGTGGACTCCACTGCTAGGTGCGAAACCCTGTCTTTCCTCGATGCCTATTCAGGCTATCACCAAATCAAGATGAAAGAGTCCGACCAGCTCGTGACTTCTTTTATCACACCTTTTGGCATGTATTGTTATGCTACTATGCCATTTGGCTTGAGGAATGCAGGTGCAACATACCAAAGGTGCATGAACCATGTGTTCGGGGAACACATCGGCAGAACGGTCGAGGCTTATGTCGATGACATCGTTGTCAAAACAAGGAAAGCCTCCGACCTCCTCTTTGACCTTGAGATAACATTCAGGTGTCTAAGAGCGAAGGGCGTAAAACTCAATCCCGAGAAGTGTGTCTTCGGAGTCCCCCGAGGCATGCTCCTAGGGTTCATTATCTCCGAACGAGGTATCGAGGCCAACCCGGAGAAAATCGCGGCCATCACCAACATGGGGGCAATCAAAGATTTGAAAGGAGTACAAAGGGTCATGGGATGCCTTGCGGCTCTGAGCCGCTTCATCTCTTGCCTTGGCGAGAAAGGATTGCCCTTGTACCGCCTCTTAAGGAAGGCCGAGCGCTTCGCTTGGACTCCTAAGGCCGAAGAAGCCCTCGGGAACCTTAAAGCACTCCTTACTAATGCGCCCATCTTGGTGCCCCCCGCTGCGGGAGAAGCCCTCTTGATTTACGTAGCTGCAACCACTCAGATGGTCAGCGCCGCGGTCGTAGTCGAGAGACGAGAAGAGGGGCATGCACTACTCATCCAGAGGCCGGTCTACTTCATCAGCGAGGTGCTATCCGAGACCAAGATCCGCTACCCGCAAATCCAGAAGCTACTGTATGTAGTAATTCTAACACGGCGAAAGTTGCGACACTACTTCGAGTCTCATCCGGTGACTGTGGTGTCATCCTTCCCCCTAGGAGAGGTCATCCAGTGCCGAGAGGCCTCGGGTAGGATAGCAAAATGGGCAGTGGAACTCATGGGCGAAACACTTTCATTCGCTCCTCGGAAGGCCATAAAATCCCAAGTCTTGGCAGACTTCCTGGTTGAATGGGTCGACACCCAATTGCCGACAGCTCCAATACAGCCCAAACTTTGGACCATGTACTTTGATGGGTCACTTATGAAAACAGGAGCATGTGCTGGCTTGCTCTTCATCTCACCCCTCGGGAAACATGTGCGCTACATACTGCGCCTCCATTTTCCGGCGTTAAACAACGTGGCCAAGTACGAGGCCTTGGTTAATGGACTGCGCATCGCCGTCGAGCTAGGGGTTTGGCGCCTCGATGCTCGTGGCAACTCGCAGCTCGTTATTGACCAAGTCATGAAGAACTCTCACTGCCGCGATCGGAAAATGGAGGCCTACTGCGATGAAGTTCGGCGCTTGGAAGATAAGTTCTATGGGCTGGAGCTCAACCATGTTGCTCGACGGTCTCGGGGCGAACGACGGTTCCCCCGAATATCTTCTCTAGGGATATATATCAGCCATCCATCAAAATCGACGACGCGCCCGAACCAGAGGAGACCTCGGCCCAGCCCGAGGTACCCTCGGCCGCCGAGGGTGAGGCCTTGCGCGTCGAGGGAGAGCAGGATGGGGTTACGCCAAACCTGAACTGGCAGACCCCGTACCTGGAATATCTCCTCCGAGGAGAGCTGCCCCTCGACAAGGCCAAAGCTCGATGACTGGCTCGGCGTGCCAAGTCGTTCGTTTTACTGGGTGATGATAAGGAGCTGTATCACCGCAGCCCCTCGAGCATTCTCCAACGATGCATATCTGTCGCCCAAGGACAAGAGTTGTTGCAAGAAATACAGTCGGGGCTTGCGGTCACCATGCAGTGCCTCAGGCCCTCGTGGGAAACGCTTTCCGACAAGGTTTCTACTGGCCGACCGCAGTGGCCGACGCCACTAGGATTGTACGCTCCTGCCGAGGGTGTCAATTCTACGCAAGACAGACGCACCTGCCCGCTCAGGCCCTCCAGACGATACCTATCACTTGGCCATTCGCCATGTGGGGTCTGGACCTCGTCGGTCCCTTGCAGAAGGCACCCGGGGGCTTCACGCACCTGCTGGTCACCATCGACAAATTCTCCAAGTGGATCGAGGTCCGACCCTTAACCAGCATCGAGTCCGAGCAGGCGGTGACGTTCTTCACAAATATCATCCACCGCTTTGGGGTCCCAAACTCCATCATCACCGACAATGGCACGCAGTTCACTGGGAAAAAGTTCCTAGACTTCTGCGAAGGCCACCACATCCGAGTGGACTGGGTCGCCGTTGCTCACCCAATGACAAACGGGCAGGTGGAGCGCGCCAATTGCATGATTTTGTAGGGACTAAAGCCGAGGATTTACAACAACCTTAACAAGTTCGACAAGCGGTGGATAAAAGAGCTACCCTCGGTGGTTTGGAGTCTGAGGTTGACGCCGAGCCGGGCCACGGGTTTCTCGCCGTTTTTCCTAGTCTATGGGGCCGAGGCCATCTTACCCACGGACTTGGAATACGGTTCCCCGAGGACAAAGGCTTACAACGACCAAAGCAACCAGGCCAGCCGAGAAGATTCACTGGACCAGCTGGAAGAGGCTCGGGACGTAGCCTTACTACACTCGGCGTGGTATCAGCTGTCTCTGCGACGCTACCACGCCCGAAGGGTTCAGCCCCGAGGTTTCCAAGTGGGAGACTTGGTACTTCAACTGCGACAAGACGCTCGAGGGCGCCACAAGCTTACTCCTCCCTAGGAAGGGCCGTTCATCATCGCCAAAATTCTGAAGCCTGGGACATACAAGCTGGCCAACGATTAAGGCGAAGTCTACAGCAACGCTTGGAACATCGAACAGCTACGTCGCTTTTACCCTTAAAGTGTTTCAAGTCGTTCATGTACCTCGATCCCTTTACATGGATAAATAAAAAGTCTAACCATCAAGGGAGGATCGGCCTTGCCTCAGCAAAAACCGAACCTCCCTCGGGGGCTAGAAGGGGGGAACCCCCTCTGCGTCAAAAACTTTCCTCGGAAAAGTTTTCCACCAAAACGACTTTCGCGCTTTTTGACTATATCGATAACGGAATCCTAAAAACGACGAGAGGAACACTTAAACGGCATGGCCGACCGAGCCGAGGGACTCCTACGCCTCCGGGATACGGATACCTCACTCATCACCTTCCGCGAAAAGTAACTCACGCTCGGATAAGCGATTCTGCTACCGAACAAGTCCTAACGCATGAAACAAGAGGAAAGAAAACACAGCTTTATAATCCGACAATAAAAATGTTTAGGCCTCAGCAGCCACAAAAAACATACGCATACTTAAAACAAACTATTCCTACAGGCTCAGGTATCGGCAGGGGGAGGAGCAGCACCCTCGGCGTCGTTTCCACCCTTGGCAGAATTTGGCCCGGCCTCAGACGGTGACACGGGCAGAAGGATCTCCTCCTCAAAGGAGGAAGCCAGCACCGCGCTTGGGCCCTCGATAGCCGCGTCAAGCCTCTGGACCTCGGCTAAGGCGGCCTCCTCTTCCTCGGGTAAGCAGTACCCCTCGCTGACCCGCTCCAGATCCACGTCTTAGTGGGAAGCGAGGACGGCGAAGGCCCGCCTAACGCCGTGGTGCAGCGCCCCACGGAGTCTGCTGCGCACATGGCCGCCCAAGGCCCGCAGGTGACTCTGGGGAGAGCTACCCGAGGGGACGTCGTCGAGGCCAAAGGCCCGACAAAAGGCCGAGATGGCCTCGGACATAGCCATGCGATCGGCCTCCTTCTGCTCAGCCGCCTCGGCAAGCGCCTTGCAGTTCTTGACGGACTCATTAAGAGCCGTCTCGAACCCTGCGGACAGCCGGACAATGTTCTTCAGACACGAGGTGAAGAATGGAGAGAAAAACAAAGTCACAAAGCGAGCAAAACATACCTTCGGCCCGGGCACACTGCTGCGAGGCCACGGCTTGGGCGGACTGGGCAGACCCGATGGCCACCGCCAGGCCCTCCGCAAGGGTCCCGGCCCGTGCGGACGCCTCGGCTAGCCGCTCTGTAGCCTCAGCCAGCTGACCCCTAAGGGCCTCAGCCCGGCTCACGGCCTCGGCAGCTTGGCTCCGGGATTGGTCCCGCTCGCTGATGACCTGGCCGAGCTCCAGCTGCCGCTGCTGCAACTCGTCGGCCTGGGAAGCCACCTGCTCCCAGGCTGACGAAGCCTCCGTCCATGCCGACGCCGCCTCTGTCCGCGCCGCCGCTGCCTCCGACTTCAACTCATCACAGAGCAGCCGAAGGTCCACCACCTCGGTGCTCCGTTGGGTGAGGCGCTCATTGGCCTCGGTAAGCACGGCCCACTGGGACCGCAGCGAATCCCAGACATCGCTCTCGCGACGGATGAATAGCGACTTGGTGGTGCTCACGTCCGCATGTTCCTGAGGAAGGAAAACAGGATATTACAAAGAATGCCCTGGTCACGCAAGGTGTACGTCTAAATCCTTACCTAGAAGACCCTGGGAACGTCCCTAGAAAGGATCTCAGTGGTCGACCGAAGCGACCTCATCGTCGCCTCGGTATACTCACAGAAATTATCCCGAGACTTCTCCTCCCACTCATCGTTGAGGGAGAGGAGGGGCTCCGAGGTGTCGCGGCTCTAGAACAGGAGTGGCTGCCCGCACCACTCATTGGGGTTGAGCTGCACGGGGATAAGGCCGCTGCTCCCCAAGACGGACCACGGTTCTGCGCGCCCCTCCACCGAGGCGTCGGGTCCCCCTGCAGTCGATGCATCGGGTACCACCGCCGTCAACGTACTAGGCCTCCCCTCGGCTAAGGTGGCAGGCCTCCGATCACCGACCTCGGCAACGATGGCCGCCCTCTCCTCATGGCCGAGAACGGGGAGGTCGGGGAGGACCACGGGCAGCGGCGCCTCAGCCATCCCGACATCGGCGGCGACGGGCAGCTCCGCGGGCGAATCAGCAACGGCCCTAGCAGGAGCCGATGCCGGCGCCGGCAACAAGTTAGCCGGGCTCGAGGCCGCGGCCGCGTCAGCGGCCTCCCCTAGCATGATGGCCGCTCCAACAGGGGGGTTAGCCCGGGAGGCTTGCCCCATGGCAGCTCGTGCCGCCTGGGCCCCCCCCCGCCAGAGGGCACCTTGTGCGGAGGCCAACCAACCGGCATGGCACGCCGCAGCACCGGCTGCAGAGGCCAGCCCCGTCTTAAGGGCCTTCGTGGGGGCCAGACCAGCCGAGCCCTGCCTCCGCTTGCTGAAAGAAAGAGAGAGAGCAAGTTCAGGACACACAGAGAAAAAACCAAAACAGAGGTATCCTCAGATACTTACCCGCTCCGGGGCAAGGCCAATCGTGCTCGCGGGGAGGCCCCTCAGGCCCGGTCTCCGCAGGTGCTGCCGGGGGTTGCCCCGCTGCCGGCTTCGGCACCGCTTCCACCTCGGGCGCCCGAGGCGCCGAGGGGGCGGCCCGCTCAGGCTCGTCCCGACGGCCGAGGGACCAACCTCCTGTACAGCTGGCACGGGCGCTTGCTCTTGGGGGACAGGCGGATCGGCCAGACCCCCCAGAGTCAACCCAATTATCTCGGCCAAGGGGTCAAGTACCCCCTCGGCCTGCCTCCGCTCCTCGGATCGGGACCTTGGTGTCTCGGCCCCAGGCACTGATGGTGCCAGCCCACTTGGAGGCTGGCTCGGCGACCCCTGGCCCAGCCTCGGGTCTGGGCTGAGGCCAAGTCGGGCCGCCATGTCATCATCTTCGTCATCATCATCATCATCATCATCATCATCATCATCATCATCATCATCATCATCATCATCATCATCGTCGTCGTCGTCAGGCGTCTCCGGCGACGGCTCCAACGGGAGCCCATCCCTCGCCTGCCTCCGGCGACGCTTCTCCAAGGCTTCCCGAGCTCGCATCCTCTCACGAGCTCGGGCCTTTTCCGCGTCCTTCTTCTCCTTTTCCTTCTCTGCGGCGAGCCTACGCGCGGCTCGGTCCGCCGCATCCTCCGGGACCGGTGGCCGGGAGAGTTTAAAACCCCTCAACCCCTGGGGACGAACAAAAATCCCAACAGTAAGAATCAAAGACGTAAAAAACTCGGCGCGAACAGAAGGAGGATCGGACACTTACCAGGGACACGTACCCATGGTCGGGGCGCATCGAGGGCTGGCTAAGGATGCCAACATCAAGCCTCCTTACCATACCCGCTACCCGCCTGAGGAGGTCGTCAGTGGAGAGGGAGGTCGAGGACATCCGCGAGCCCTCCAAATTGACCCCCGACTTCATCTCCGGAGCCGCAACCGCCGCTCTGCCAAAGGGAGCACCCTCCGGCGATGGATAGCGGCGACGACCCCCGCAGCGGTAAGGCCCTCATCTCGTAACTTCTGCAAGGCACGCAGAATAGGCTGGAGCTTCTCCTGGTTCTCGCGTGTGGCCCCCCAGCGCTAGTTATTGCCGGCGGCGGTCACCACACGTTGAGAAAATGGTGGAAGCATCCCGTCGTCGTTCCGAAGATAAAACCACCGGTTTTGCCACCCCTTGTTCGAAGATACAAGGGAGGCAGGGATGTACTGCTGCGCACGCCCCAACCTCAGCTAGAGGGTGCAGCCACCGGCCCGCACCGCCATGCGGACCTTCTTCACATCCGTCGACGCGGTGAAGAACTCCGCGGAGAAGAGATGGGTCCACAGGTCCCAGTGAGGGTCAATCCCCAAAAACCCCTCGCAAACCGCCGCAAAAATGGCCGCTTGCGCAATGAGTTGGGGTTGAAGTTATGCAGCTCCACCCCGTAGTGGTGCAGGAGCGCCCGCATGAAGCGGCTCGCCGGCATCCCAAACCCCCGCTCATGGAAGGGGATGAAACTGACCACGTACCCCGGCGGCGGAGTCGGGTCGGCCTCACTCCCGGGGGCCATCCACTCAGGCTGCGGCCCGTCGGAGAGAGGACGGAGCAAACCGTCGGTAACAAGGGCCTCCAGGTCTTCCACAGTAACGGTGGAGAAGGGCTACGGGTCGCGCGCCGAAACGACGGTCGCCTTGTCGGCCATCGCTGAACGAAAGTGGTGGAGGTGGAGGGGATGAGGTGCGCGGTTTTCTTTTCTCTGACTACTCTCTTAGGTTGCGGAAACAAAAGCAGAAGGCAAGCGCAAATGGCAGGGTAAAGAACCACCGCCGGCCCCTCTTCCAGGTATATAAAGGCCCGGGCGAGATCCACCCAAAACATCGCCCGAACCCGTCGCGAAATTCAAACTCGAAGGTGAAACGGTTTTTCTGTTCCTCGAACGACTCGCGCACGCGCAACAGATGCCCTGCGAATCGCCCGTCCTGTCGCATTAACTCCCTGGCAGGGCAAGCGACACCTCTGGCAGGCGAAGCGGGCGCCGTTTCACCTCCGACATAATGACCGCGTCAAAAAAGGTGTGCCACATTATTTAAATTCACATCCTTTTCCTTTTCATTTTCCTCTCTCTCTCTCTCTCTTGCCACAGGGATCGGGAAAGGGGATATTTCGGAAAAGGATCCTTCTCGGCGAAGGAAACGGGCCCCGAGCCCTCCTACTGATTAGGGTTCAAAGGTTGCGCCCTGCGGGGTTCGGCAACCACCCAAGAGCACTCGGGCTCTAAGCCCCTTACTGATCAGGGGTTCGAAGACTGGACCCTCGGAAGGGTTCGACAACCGCCCCAGAGCATGCAGAGTCAGGGATGACCCTGAGTACGTCCGTTACATGGCCGAGGCTCGGGCTATGCTCTCGAGGTACCCTAGGACATTTCCGAGACCAGCTGGAACGATTTGTAATGGAATCCCACCGGAGGGAGGCACCGAGCCCTCGGACCCTATCGAATGGGTCCGGGTCCAGCAAATCACCTGCAGGTACTTTTGGAGCGCGCCTCTAGGCCACTAGCTGACCCTTATCGAACGGGGCTCGGGCGTCCACTCGGATCACCTGATAGCAACTCACTAGAAACACCATGTTCGGTGCCCTCCGAGGGTAACATGGCGCTTCCCCCCCCCCCCTTCCGGCAGTGGGCGCACCCTCGGCTCGCCCGAAGCCAAGCTTAGGCAAACTTTGTCGTGCAGCGACCTCGGCCAAATCGCCTTACCAACCGATCGTATCGCATGCGCATTTAATGCGGGGATCGCCTGACACCTTATCCTGACACGCGCGCCTCAGTCGGCAAGGTCGAAGTGACCGCAGTCACTTTGCCCCTTTACTGATCATTCTGACAGACAAACAGCACTGTTCGCCCCGCTCCGGCTACTGTGCCAACCACCAGGGTAAGACTAACAATAGTAAGTCACAGCCTCTCCCGAGTTCAGCCTCGGGCACAACAGGGAGCTCCGCCTCGCCCGACCCCAGGCCTCGGCCTCAGGGGAAAATCTCCGCCTCGCCCGACCTCGGGCCTCGGCCTCGGCCTCGGGAGGAGTCACATCCTCGCCCGACCTCAACCTCGGCCTTAGGAGAAGTCTCCGCCTCGCCCGACCTCGGCCTCGGACCGACTACGCCACTGGGGATCCATCATTACCCTACCCCTAGCTAGCTGCCTCAAGCTACAAAGGAACAAGACCGGTGTCCCATCTAGATTACTCCGGCAATAGGTAATGATGGTTCCCTGCATGCGTCCATGACGTCGATGGTTCTCAGCTCCCTACGGAAGCAAGGAAACGTCAGCAGGATCCATGCCGCACCGCCAGCTGCTCTTCTACAGGGCTCAAGCACTTCTTCGCCGGCCACGTTAGCACATAGCTACACCCCCATTGTACAGCTGGACCATCTCCTTGTATCTATAAAAGGGGATGTCCAAGGCCTTCTAGAGGGCGGGGAGAAGCGGGCAGAAGGCAGAGTGGGAGAAACGCGGAGGAGGCTAACTCAGACAGCTCACCTCAAGGCCAAACTCTCTCTCTCTCTCTCTCTCTCTCTCTCTCTCTCTCTCTCGACGCTTGTAACCCCTACTACGAGCACCCCGGTGCAAGATAATATAAGCCTCATCCTCCCACTTGTGTTCCATCTTGCATCAACCCATCTAGGCAGGGACACGCAGCGACAAATTCCCTTTTCGGTTGAGGGTCCTCACGGGTCCGAAACGCCGACAATCATCAACTCAAAGCTCACAAACTTTCCTATCACTTCCTCGGGAGACATTAGTTTATATCTAGGATCACCACGAATTAATTGAACTTGAGTAGGGTTAAGAAAAACGAGTGATCTAAGAATAACCTTGACCATTTCATGGTCATCCCATTTTATGCTCCCGATGTTGCGCACTTGGTTCACCAAGGTCTTGAGCCGGTTGTACATGGCTTGTGGCTCCTCCCCTTGGTTGAGCATAAATCGACCGAGCTCCCCCTCGATCGTTTCCCGCTTGGTGATCTTGGTCACCTCATCTCCTTCGTGTGCGGTCTTGAGCACGTCCCAAATCTCTTTGGCACTCTTCAACCCTTGCACCTTATTATACTCCTCTCGACTTAGAGAGGCGAGGAGTATAGTAGTGGCTTGGGAGTTGAAGTGCCAGATTTGGGCAACTTCGTCCGAATCATATCCTTCATCCCCTACAGATGGTACATGTGCCCCAAACTCAACAACATCCCAAATACTAGTGTGGAGTGAGGTTAGGTGATGCCTCATTTTATCACTCCACATACAATAATCTTCATCGTCAAAAACTGGTGGTTTGCCTAATGGGACGGAAAGTAATGGAGTACGTTTTAGAAATGCGAGGGTAGCGTAAGGGGATCTTACTAAACTTCTTGCGCTCTTAGCGCTTAGAAGTGACGGGCGACGTGTCAGAGCCGGAGGTGGAAGGCGATGAAGAATCGGTCTCGTAGTAGACCACTTTCTTTTTTTTCTTTTTCTTGTCGCCACTCCGATGCGACTTGACGCGGGGAGGTGATTTCCCCCTCTTCTTGTTGCCGGACTCCCCCGATGGGGCTTTCCCGTGGCTTGTTGCGGGCTTCTCGCCGGTCACCATCTCCTTCTTGGCGTGAGCTCCCGATATCACTTCAAGCAGTTAGGCTCTAATGAAGTACCGGGCTCTGATACCAATTGAAAGTCACCTAGAGTAGGGGTGAATAGGCAAATCTGAAATTTATAAACTTTAAGCACAACTACAAGCCGGGTTTAGCGTTAGAAATATAAGCGAGTCCGAAAGAGAGGGCAAAAACAAATCAACCAAGGAAATAGAGCGAATGATATGGTGATTTGTTTTACCGATGTTCGGTTCTTGCAAACCTACTCCCCATTGAGGTGGTCACAAAGACCAAGTCTCTTTCAACCCTTTCCCTCTCTCAAACGGTCACTTAGACCGAGTGAGCTTCTCTTCTCAATCAATTGGGACACCTAGTCCCCACAAGGACCACCACACAATTGGTGTCTCTTGCTTTGATTACAAATATCTTGGGAACAAGAAATGGGGAAGAAGAAAAGCGATCCAAGCGCAAGAGCTCAAAAGAACACGGCAAAACTCTCTCTTCTAGTCACTAATTGCTTTGAGTGGAATTGGGACTTGGAGAGATTTTGATTCAATCTATTTGTGTCTTGTATTGAATGCACTAGCTCTTGTATTGAATGTGTTGGCTGAAAACTTAGATGCCTTGAAGTGTGGTGGTTGGGGGTATTTATAGCTCCAACCACCAAAGTGGTCGTTGGGGAAGGTTGTTGTCGAATGGCGCACCGGACAGTCCGGTGTGCCAGCCATGTCACCCAACCGTTAGGTTCGACCATTGGAGCTCTGACAAGTGGGGCCACCGGACAGTCCGGTGGTGCACCGGACAGTCACTGTTCACTGTCTGGTGCGCCTTCTGGCGCCTACTCTGACTTCTGCGCGCGCAATTCGCACTGTAGCTTCACTGTTCACTTTTGCAGACGACCGTTGGCGCTGTTAGCCGTTGCTTCGCATGTAGGGGTGGAAACGAGCCGAGCCGAGCTCGGCTCGGCTCGCTCCGAGCTCGCGAGCCGGCTCGCCGAGCCAACAAGCCCAGCCATAAATATAAATCTGCTCTCTAAACTATAATATAAAATCTTAAAAATATTTTAAATAACATATTTTAAATTAGTAAAATAGATATATCACTAATATAATATAGAAAATAGATTATTTTTGTATAGTAATCTCAAATAACATAAATTATTGTCTACTTTATACTAATATTATATGGTAATTAAGATTTTATCTAATAAATTGTTGTTGGGTCGAGCCACGAGCCAGCTCGCGAGCTGCACCGAGCCGAGCTGGCTCGCTCTTTTCACGAGCCACAAAAATAGGCTCGTCTCGGGCTTGTTATAAGCGTCGAGCCGGTCCAAGCCGAGCCGAGCTGCTGCGAGCCCGAGCCAGCTCGTCGAGCTCGAGCTTTTTTTCCAGCCCTATTCGCATGGCACACAGGACAGTCCGGTGAATTATAGCGGAGTGGAATTCCCAGAAACCTGAAGCTGAGCAGTTCGAGTGAATTCACCCTGGTGCACCGGACACTGTCTGGTGGCACACCGGACAGTCCGGTGCGCTAGACCAGGGCAGCCTTCGGTTGGTTTTGCTCCTTTCTAATTGAACCCTTTCTTGGACTTTATATTGGTTTGTGTTGAACCTTTGGCACCTGTAGAACTTATAATCTAGAGCAAACTAGTTAGTCTAATTTTTTGTGTTGGGCAATTCAACCACCAAAATCATTTAGGGAAATGTTTGACCCTATTTCCCTTTTAGGTTTGTCCTCCTACACTAGCATATGCTACCTGAGAGTCGATTGGATGGCTCCTCTATTCATAGTCCTACCCATGGTGTTGAACCATCTTCTACCATATGAAGCCTATAGGTAAACATATCAAATATCAAAGCATGATCAAGTTGGTGCACAAACACAAACTAGAGTACAAAAAACTCAATAGACGGTCGGTGGATGTCTAAGTGCATAAAACATCAGGATTCTGAGGATCGGAACCACTATGCCTGTGCATATATACCTCCACATCTATGGGCCTATGACCGGTTTTGACTTCCTGTACATACAAGTTAGAATGACAAACTTCTATGTAGTTCGAAATTAGAACTTAGTATGACATACCATTCGCTTCGCCAAGCACATATGTCCATCACCGCCATAGTTGTGGAAGGACTCGGTACCACGGTTTCCCTGTTCCTTTCGTAAATGGCACGAAACTCAAGGGAAGCCCACTACATGTACAAGGCCCGATAACCCATTCAAGGTATAGACACCTACTTGAAATGTTTTTCAATCAAGTAAATTGATGCATTAACATGTACCCAAAACAAGAACCAGCAAAAAAGATGGAAGAGGCAACAACTTGTTTACCTCAAGGTATTCCTCCTCTCTAAGGTAAACTGATGACCACTCCACCTTGGTCTTCGGCATTGGACGATCATCACCACTTGCCATGTACCATGCCTTTATAGCCTGAAGTCGGGCATAGTACATTGCATCTGCAACGACATCGTTCGCGTTATACTCAAACACGTAACAAGCGTTCTGATCATATGACCCATCTTCTGGCAACTTGTACCGCTTCTGCAAAAACAGTGTTACAACATACAAGCAACCATTAAAAACCAAAATGAGATAGAGAAAATAATAAAGAAAAATCATATCCAGAATGCATCCCAAACTAGTGCATGTGTGTTGCCAAATGTTCAACACACACCATATGTTTGAATTTCCCCATATCTAAAAAATCTATTTTTAACCGCCTTCAAAATCAGGAGTTGCATTGTAGATTCATTTTTTCATATTGTCCGTCACTCATTTTTTATTCCTTCGGGATATCAAAAATAAGAGACCATAAGTTATTAAACCGAAAGCTTCTCCTTCAATTAACTCTTATTCGAAGGTTAATTCAAGAGAGAAGACAAAGAACGTGACAATAAGATAATAAAAATAATAATATATATCACTCATCTCGATGTTCATACTCTTGTTTATTTCATTCCTTGCAAGATATCAAACGATTACAAGTATATCTTCGGCTTCACACAAGCGATAGCCCGAAGATGTCTTTGAAGGCCGAGCATATTGGTGCTCTGAGCTCGAAAATGGGTCCTTATATATGACATTGTTCCTCTATTTATAGTCATGTGGGTGTAGTTTCGTATGAAATTACAAACATGTCCCTAAATCCTATACATAATTACTACAAACATTATGAGTGCAATATTGTACTTTTCCATCTACATGTTTGTAGATCAAGTCTTCCATGACCTTTATCTTCGTCTCTGCTTCGTAAGTCATAGCTCACCACATGAAGCTACCTCCTTTGGCATCAACTAAATTAGCGCTCTCACAAACTTTAATCTTCTTAGCTTCGTCTCTGTTGTCAGCTTTGACTTGGTGAAGAAGGTGAAAACTTTTATCTGAAACTTGCTTTTCATGACCAAGTTAGTATCTTATAGACCTTCGGCGATGAAGGCTCTCCCCCAACACATATATTATTAGATGAAAAATGAACAAAATAGAAGTTGTAGACCTCAAAAAATTATAGTAGTTAACAACTTTTTGGTTTCAAATCATCTAGGTATGGCAAAATATGTTTGAATTTCTTTTTAAACGACTTCAAATGGAGAAATGACTAAAAGAACTTATAGATCTATAAAAATTATACGATTTTTGTAGGTGACAACATTTTCATTTAAAATCTTCTATGCATTGAAAATTGTGTTTGAATTTATTACATTTAAAATTCAAATTTTTAAAAGACCTTCAGTGTAGAAATGGCCAAAACAAGTTATAGATCTCAAAACGTTATGCAACTTTGTAGTTGATGACTTTTTTATTTGAATTCATTTATGTATTAAAAATTATTATTAAATTTATTATATTTGAAATTTAAAAATTTTAAACTGCTTTGGATGAGAAAATAACCAAAATCAAAGTCGTAGATCTTAAAATCCATATAACTTTGTAGTTGACACTTTTTTGGTTTAAAGTAGTTTAGAATCCCAAATAGTCATCTCAAAATAAGATGAACATAAAATTGGACACAAGTGTTCTATGGGTGTAGTGCTTTGGGGACAAACACTCAAGGCTTAAGGTTGCAGGTTTGAGCCCCCATGCCAACATAGTTGTGAATAGAGGTGTATCCACGGTTCACTAGACAGTGAGAAGGTGAAAAACACAACTTCTCAAGCGCAGCGCGACCTTTTGGGCCCTGCGTCTAGTTCTTAGCATAAAAGCGGAAGAGTGTAGTGAGACAGAACTTCATTTACTACCCCACCTACATGCTACTGGTGTTTTCTCTAGCACCAAAGTTTTCTGTTGAATACTGTTTTTAGAGCGAGCTTCGGGTAAAATTCTTCAGGTAGAACTCCCTGCTGAGATGGCTAGATTTCGCACAACCGCTAGATTAGCCACTCCCACCTCATCTGAGGCCCTTCAAAGGGAGGAAAACACTTCGGACGCAGCACTGATTTCAGAAGTTATGAAGGCTTCATTGGCATCGAAGGCTATAAAGGAAGAACATGAAAATCGGCCATCGAAGCCGAGATATATTCAGATGGGTCTGTCCATTTTAAAGGACAAAGATTTGAAAGCGATGAAGGAACTTGGTTATTTTGGCCACAGGGTCAAGGTACAACTTGCTAGTGATGAGACAACCCCAAAGCCGAAGGACAGTGAGGTTGTGGTTTTCAAAAGCTTCTTCGGAGATGGCCTTCGGCTGCCGATGTATCGGATGATTGCGAAGGTTTTATAGAAATATAAGGTTTATATGCATCACCTAACGCCATATGCCATAGTCAGACTAGGTGTTTTCATTTGGGTTGTACGAAGCTAGGGGGTTCGCACTAAGGCTGATGCCTTCTGCAGAGTTCATGACTTGCACTACCAAACCAAGGCTAGAGCTTCAGATGGTCTTCATAACAACTTCTACTACTATACCTTAGCTTATCAGAAGGATATTGTTTCCCCAGTTTATGCAAGTCGAACAAAATGGCATGGAGATTGGACAAAAGAGTGGTTCTATGATGACGTGGATTCTAAACAGTGAGAGGACTTCAAGAATATAATGACGAGTTCGCTTGCGATTAGCTACGGTCTGAACAGACCAAAATGCGAAATGGGCGAAGCTGCTGAGAATTGTTACAAAACTTTCAATGTTGTTGTCGACAAGATCAGATATCAGGATCTATTTTAAGAATTTCTTGCATGCAACATTTTTCCTACACACACTGGGTGAAAATGATCGAAGGTGGTAAAATCTAGAGAAGGTGGGCTTGTAACTTTAGCCTTTGAATTCAAGGAGCAAGCTTCATTCTAAACTTCTTCGTCAGGGTGGCTGAAGCTTACAGAAACAAAATACAATGAGATTGCTAGAAATTATCTTATTAAGGAGGACGAAGCAATGACCTCTACCTTCGGAAACCGAGGGAAACGAAGGTTGAACAGTGTCATGAATGCTATTGGATTTGAATAAACATATTACTCCAAACTGGTGCCCAGTACCAAAGATGGAGAGAAAAGGAAGAGGAGTGCAAAGCTATTTGGAAGAACACCTCAAACAAAGAAAAAACAAGTTGAGCATGCTGACGATGAAACGAAGAAATTGATAATGATGAAGAGTCACCTTCGAATAAGGCCACTCCTCCAAAGAGGAAAATAGCTAGAATTGCCAAGGCAAAAGTAGAGAGAAGAACTATACAAGAGCAAAGGCAAGGGAGCGCTTCTACTTCGTCACTAGGATGCACCCAAATTCTTGAGGTAATGACTTAACCTTTGCCCTTTTCCACTCTAAGTCCGCTAGGACTAGAGCTGACTAGCCTGTTGTTAACTACATAGGGGACAGACAAAGGTGGTCATGCTTCGACACCCATGGAGGCAAAGGGATCCCCGACAGAAGGAAAGAGCTCACAAATTGAGCCACTTGTTGAGGCAATCTTTGGGGATTCATAACTAGAGGAGGATGAAGGCAAATCAAAAGATGTCGAAGGTGAAAACCTCTAGGATCTAAAAAGGGGCCCAAAGAGCCGAGCATTGCTGTAGAAGCAGACACAGTTGGGCACGTCCGCTCTTATGGCAAAGAGATGTATGGAGAAGTTGATTTCTTCATTAGACACCTTTCTAGCGACGAATTGAGTGGAGAGAATGCTTTGAAGCTGGAAGAACAAGCCAAAGTGATGGGCTACAGCTCGGGGGCTATGCTATTTGGTGGAGGAAAATATGTCTAATTCTGCTTGCCCGATGCCGGAGAAGCCAAAATTGTTAAGAATGTTGCCCGAAGCATCAGGTTCCCTGAAATTGGGGCGACGCTGAGCAAGCTAAAGAAACGAAAGCTTTCTAAAAGCTTGGCTTATACAAGCATTAAGGTAAAATTCTTTTGTTTACCATGTAGCTTCGAAGAAAAAACTATGAGTGATTAATCTTGTTCCTTTGTGATTTTCGTGCAGGGCGTCGTGCTAAGCAAAGCTTTGAAAATGCAGCAAGAAAAGGAAGATGTTGGCTACGAAGCAACCATTTCAGACCTTCAAGGTGAAGTTGAAAAAGTTCAAGACTCCTTGGAGGAAAAAGACAATGAGATTGCATTTTTGAAGCGAGCTTTGGCCGAAGCTAAGAAGGAGAAGAAGGAAGCAGGAAAGACTCACGAACAAGACATGATAAAAAATCATGGAGCAAGATGAGACTATCGGTGAACTTCATGTAAATCTTGAAAAAGTGAAAGAAGAAATTAATGCCAAGGACGAAGAAAATGTGAAGCTATTGGAATCCTTGAGATACCTTCGGGATCATTGCTTCGAGATCGCATCCCGGTGTTGTGACTGCTTCAAAAAGATTTTCTCCTCTACTGGTGCCATTGTTGGTCAGTCCCTTTTTATTCCTTCGAGATATCAAAAACAACGCAACACAAGTTATTACTTTGAAAGCTTCTCCCTTAAATTGACTCTTCTTTGAAGGTTAATTTAAGAGAGAAGACAAAGAGTGCGACAATAAGATAATAAAACATTATGTAAATCAAGAAGAGTAAGATATATCACACATTTGGATGTGCATAATCTTATTTATTTCATTCCTTGCGAGATATCAAACGATTACAAGTATACCTTCAGCTTCACACAAGCGATAGCCTGAAGGTATCTTCGAAGGCTGAGCAGATTGATGCTCTAAGCTCAAAAACGTGCCCTTATGTATGGCAATGTTCCTCTATTTACAGTCATGGGTGCAGCTTTGTATGAAATTACAAACATGTCCCCAAATCCTATACATAGTTACTACAAACTTTATTAGGGAAATATTGTACTTTTCCATCTACATATATTGCAGATCAAGTATTCCATGACCTTATCTTCATCTCTGCTTCGTAAGTCACAGCTCACCACCCAAAGTTACCTCCTTTGGCATCAACTAACTTAGCGGTCTCGCAAACTTGAATCTTCTTAGCTTCGTCCCTGTTGTCATCTTCGACTTGGTGACAAAGGTGAAAACTTTTATCTAAAACTTGCATTTCATGACGAAGTTAGTATCTTACATACCATCGGCGACGAAGGATCTCCCCCAACACATATAATATTAGATGAAAAATGAACAAAAAAGAAATTGTAGACCTCAAAAAAAATTACAGTAGTTAACAACTTTTTGGTTTCAAATCATCTAGGCATAGCAAAATATGTTTGAATTTCTTTTTAATCGACTTCGAATGGAGAAATGACTAAAAGAACTTATAGATCTATAGAAATTATATGGTTTTGTAGCTGACAACATTTTCATTTAAAATCATCTATGCATGAAAAAATTGTGTTTAAATTTCTTACATTTAAAATTCAAATTTTCAAAAGATCTTCAATGGAGAAATAGCCAAAACAAGTTATAGATATCAAAACATTATGCAACTTTGCAGTTGATGACTTTTTTATTTCAATTAATCTATAGAGGAAAAATTATTTTTAAGTTCATTATATTTGAAATTTAAAATTTGTAAACTGCTTTTGATGGGAAAATAACCAAAATCAAAGTTGTAGATTTTAAAATCCATAAAACTTTGTAGTTGACATTTTTGGTTTAAATTCGTTTAGAATCTCAAATAGTCATCTCAAAATAAGATGAACATCAAATTGGACACAAGTGTTGTATGGGTGCAGTGCTTTGGGGGACACACATTCAAGGCTAAAGGTTGCAGGTTTGAGCCCCCATGTCCACACAGCCGTGAAAGCATCTAGGTCACTAGTTGGTTTTGATAATTAATGACAACATAGAAATATTGTGACTAATGTATATTTTATAGCTATACAACAAGGTAAGTCACATAGTGGAGGAAAATAGGCTCAAAAGGTTTACATATTTAGTTGATGGAGATTGACGCCCGGTTTAAAAGAAATTATTCAAAACGGTTAAGGATTAGCTAGTTCTGAATATCAAAAGAGTTGTTGAACACTTAGTGTAGCAATAGGACCCTCATTTTCTTTTAGCTATATCATAAAGATGGGTATTGGATGGGTAACTTGACATAGTCAAGTCTAGTTAGATGTGGTCATGAACACTTGCATAAAACTAGTGCTAGTTAACCCGTGAGAGCTCACAAAATGTTTGGAGTGAAAGCCAAATAAAAACACATGAAAAACTAAGTTTTGGAAAACTCTGCAGCACCTACATTTCTGGTGTACACTAGATGTGTTGCATTGGACAAGGCACGAAGAGAGGTTAAAAATCGAGCCCTGTGCACCGATACTCACCCGATGTGTCCAGTGTGGCACTAGATGCCACACCAGACAGGGCACCCAAAGGGTTATTTTCTGCATAGACACTTGGTACTCACTTGACTTATTTGGTGTGGCACCAGATGTGCCACTGGATATGGAACCCAGTGAGGGTGTTTTATGTGAATAGTCTCTTGGTACTCATTGCACCTGCTCATTGTGACACTAGACATGCCCTGGATAGGGCACAAAGTCAGTATGTTTTATGCACCTTTGGTATCCTACTCACTGGATCTGTCTTATGTGCCACTGGACGTGGCACCTGATAGGGTGATTAGAGACTAAAACTAGACTTCTCCTAGAGGAGCCCTGAATATACCCAATGCATCATCAGTGGCTCATCGTCCTCTTCATAGTAATGACTTGTGAGAGCAAAGGAGACCATTGCATACTGTGGTGATTAGAGAAGTGATAATCTTGTGATTAGCAACCTTATTATTGCATAAAGATCTACTTGTGTGCATCCACCACTTATGTTAGGCTTGTCATTATGGCGGACCGATCAGATTATTCCAGCTTAGGTGCCCAAGTCTCACCTTAGATGCAAAGACACACTTAAATTGGAATAAATTGTCAGTTTGTCAGATCTAATCCAATAAAACCACTTAACAAGGACTAAATACCACTTTCTCACTCGAAGGCGAGGCACTAAGAAATACAATAAAGCATAATACCACAATTTAAAGAAACATAAGAGTTATTACAACATCAGAGTTTGAAAAGAAGTAAACCATTCTTTTGTTGCAGCGGAATGAAACTAACGAAGACAATGAGTAACAAGGCGAAGCCTTGCCAAGTCACTCTTCTTGCTCCTCTCCCGTAGAGGTAACGTCCTTCCACTCAAGCGTCCAACCCTATGGCAGGGTGGAGGGCCAAGTCAAACCATCAACCAAGCCTTGCAGAAAACCTGAAAATTTTGGTGCCACAAGCAAGGTTGAGTATACTAATACTCAGCTAGAATTACCCTGTGTAAGGAGTCTACTCCTCTACCTCTAGATTATGAAGTTGTTTGGCTGAGGGGTTTGGGTTGCCAAAAGCACTAGCTGAGTCTAGGTCAAGTTTTTGCTTTTCAAGTTCTATAACATTCCTTAAACTAAGTTAGCATCCTTCTAATCACACATGGTAACAAGACTTGGCGTACAATGCCCCGCTGCCTCGGACCCAGCCGTGCAGTGACTGCCCTTGTACCCACCATATCCGAAATTGGAGACCATGTCTAAGGACAAGTGAGGGGTAAAGTCTATGCCCGGTTTCAATCAGGTACTAGGCTTACCGATTACCATATTTCTTGGTATATGTTTAGTATGTTCAAACGTTTGACACAAGTATCCACACGTTAATCCTTATTCCAATTCGGTTCCACAGACAGGGCATCCTAGGGATCTATGTCCATGATAATCATAATCCCATTATGAAAATAAATATAGTCAATTCCTAACCTCGCGCGAGTGCTAGAAAAATCACTCGACTTCTACCGAGATCCTTAATTGGCATAGCAGTCACTCGTCCTAGCATACTAGTATTCATCTCAGAAAGGATCTTAAGTTCATGCAGCTAGGGTTTCACACAAGTCCTACACTTAGTGAACAACACAACCCTACAAACAATATTGCAGTCAAATAGCATATAATAGGATATGCATAGAATCGGGGCTTGCCTTCATGTGTTGGTGAAGCGGGGAGATCCTCGGTGGCAGCTTCGGGAGCATGCTCTTGGACTTCTTCTTGCCCAACACCTTGCTCTAGAATCAGCACGTACTCTCCATCGGCGAGGTTGCAATCTAACAAATGCAATGTATAAGATATATGTATGCTATTATATGCAAAAGGTTTATTGAGGATGCATGGTGAAGTAATACTAAGTTACTTAGTAATGTTAGGGTTTATACTATTTAAGTAGGGAACATATCTGGTGCAAACCAACCCCTCCATGCAAACTTCTAATCTGGGCCACATGATGTTGATCCAAGGGACACAAGGGCGTGAATAATTTTACACTTAACCACCCGCTGCTAATCACACTTTTCAAATCCCCCCTCCCACTCCCCCCGCATACCCCCTTGGATCAACATCATGTGGTTCAGATTAGAAGTTTGCACGGTTGCACGGAGGGGTTGGTTTGCACCAGATATGTTCCCATTTAAGTAGGCCTTTTTAGTTTGCATTTAAGGATCTAGATTAAGATTTGACCAAGGAAAAAGGGTGTATTAAGACTTAGATCACTTTCAAAAAGAGCTTAGTTAAGGTTCAGATAGGTTTTACTGAAATCATTTAAGAAATTTTAGTTAACTTTTAATTCTCTTTCTTTATCTATTAAGCATTTTAAGGGTGATTTGAACTACAACTATGATTTATAAATTTCCAAAAATTATGTATAAATTACAGTAACTCCCTACTATTCAACATAGGTTGTCCTAAAAATCTGGGGTCAAAATTAATTAGGGACTGTTCTGGACAAAAATAACAAAAACTAGGGCATAAGGGGCATATTACACTACACCACCTTTCTAGAAGTGGCTACTGCCCTAATGGGTATTTTTCCCGGTATCTAGGTGCAATAACATTGTCTTGTGACAAACTTTATATAGTGATACTTGGTAGTATTTTACTGGTGATTTTCTAAATTTTAAGGCTTCAAAGGCACATATAACTAACTTGCCATTTGAAAAATGTCGAACAACAGATTTAGAAAATTTTATAAGTCTTTCTTTGCACAAGAGCAATCATTTCCAAGGTTGGAGGTTTATATCTTCAGGGATAATTTTTCTATGATTTTCTAAGGTTATTCTTATTTTGCTAAAATAAAAGGTTTCTATTCATTTTCTTCCTCGACCAGGTGGTTTGTATTTTTCCTAGGTTTTACATCTTCCGTATAGTCTGGGAAAATAGTGAGTTCCCTGGTTTTACTTATTTATTATTTTCTTTGCTTTTATTTAGTTAATGCTCTAATTAGGTTTAAGTGGATAAATATTATCAAAGGGTTTAGACTAGAGGGTTATATAACTTTGTACAGTGTCAAATCCTACATGGCTCCTTCTCAAAATTTCTCAGACCTAGTTCAAAAGTGTATCTATTTTTGTCCCTATTATTTTGAAATGGGTAGATTATTACTTTAATTCAAAAATCCAAAAAAAGTACATAGAATACCTAGTTTCCTATTTTTTGTAGTTTAATTTGTCCAGAGTGCTACAAAATTGGTTTCATTACTTTTGGACTCATTTTTAATTATTTATGGACTTAGACCCCTGGAAAAAATCATGACTTATATCTCAAACAAGTCCTCAGTACTATTCCCTAGAGGCTAGAGTCATGGCCTTCACAGAAACCCCATGGCTTTTCCCTTCCCTTAACCCATAGTCCTGATATCAATGCACAGTCGCCAACGGCAAGAAAAGGGGCAGAGGGGCTGTGGCAGTAGCGGTCCAGTGAAGGGCTCGGCAAGTTTCGTGAAGTCGAGGCGGTCACGTTGGTAGTCGACTCGTCGCCGGAAGTGGCTCGAGTAGCTCGGACCACGTGCACAGGTGGCAGAGTTCAACGGCGGCGTAAGCTCTGACAGAGTGGCAGCGATAGCGTTAAAGTGGATGGGCTTGGGAGCTTCACGAGATGTAAGTGAGGCTAAGGGCGTGAGCAATTGGCCGATGGTGGAGCGTAGAGCTCGTGCCATGATCACCGGTGGGCGGGGTCACTCTGGCGAGGTCGATTCCCCTGTTCCAATGGGGTAGAGCTCGAGCTTGGAGAAGCTCACAGACCTCCGGGGAAGAAGACCGTGGGGTCGGATTGGGCGAGAGGTGGCTAGAATGGGTTGGCCGTAGAGGTCGGCTCTTAAAAACAATGGTGGCGCGTGTGGAGCTCACCGGAGTGGAGTGCTGGCTCGAGGAGCTAGGCAAGAGATGGAGGGTAGAACGGAGGGCATGATTGAGGGCCTCGGTGGCCTTTATTGGCGCGGGCGTAGCATGGCGTGGCGATGGCCGACCGGATGCGCGCGCGGCATGGCCAGTGTGTGGTGAGCGCGCGCAGAGGGCATCGAACACGTGGCCCAGCGCGTGAGCCTGTTTTCCCTCATGTTTTGTCACCTTGTGTGACCCGATCATGTCAAGATCTCTGTGTAAGGATTTTAGCTTATACCTTAAGCTTTCTTTGGTGTATGGGGGCCAAACAATTTTATGCAACACAACCAAGTCCAGTACCGGAAGCATCATAATTAATACACATTAAAGGTTTGGCATTGTCGGAATGTGCTAGTACTGGTACGGTTGTCAGGTGTTGCCTTAAGGTGTGAAAGGCATCTTCACACTTAGACTGTATTCAAACTTGACTCCCTTCTTTAACAGCTCAGGCATTAGCTTGGCAATTCTGGATAAGTCAGGGATAAAGCGGCGATAATACCCAGCTAATCCCAGAAAACTCTAAATCTAACGATCGGTGGTAGGAGGCTTCCAATTCATCACCTCATGCACTTTATCTGGATCAACTGCTATCCCTTCCTGAGAGACGGTATGACCCAAGAACTTAATCTCCTTCAGTCAGAAATCACATTTGGAGAACTTGGCATATAATCAATGATCTCGTAGGCGTTGAAGTACTATATGTAGATGACTGACATGTTCCTCCTCATTATTTGGGTAGATCAAAATATCGTTAATAAAGACCACCACAAACTTGTCCAACTCGGGCATGAATATTGAATTCATCAAGTACATGAAATATGTCGGGCATTGGTTAGCCCGAATGACATTACCAAATACTCATAAAGCCCATATCTAGTTGAGAAAGTCGTCTTTGGAATATCACTAGCCTGGATCTTAATTTGGTGATAGCCGGAGCGAAGATCTATCTTGGAAACACTTTGGCTCCAACCAATTGATCAAAAAGGACATCTATACGTGGTAAATGATACTTGTTCTTGATGGTTACCACATTGAGGGGTCGATAATCGATACACAACCTCAAGCTCTAATGCTTCTTTTTCACGAACAAGGCTGGACATCCCCAAGGTGAAGTACTTGGGCGTATAAAACCCTTGTCTAGCAATTCTTCTAATTGCTTCTTTAACTCTGCCAATTCCACTGGTGGCATCCTATAAGGTCTCTTAGAGATAGGTGTGGTGCCCGGTTGCAATTCGATGACGAACTCAAAGCCTCGGTCCGGTGGCATTTCAGGCAACACTTCTGGAAAGACGTCTGCATACTCAAGAACAACTGGGATTTTCTCCAAGGGCAATTCGATCATGGAGAAAGCACAAGAACATGCACTCCCTTGGGTAGGTAGGTATAGGGTGAACTCTCCACAAATCGAGGAATGGATTTCAATGGCTCGGGCTACGACATCTAACATAACCTAGTGTCGGGTCAACCAATCGGTTCCCAGAATGATGTATACCTCCTCTAATCCCAAAATGATAAGACTGATTTTTATGGTTGTGCTTCCCATTTGAATGGGAACCTGCTAATTTAATTGATGTGACGCAACCTTGCCACCTGGGTAGAGATCATATAGGCTCCTTTGGTGTGGCAAAATGGCAACCCACATTTTGCACTAAACCTTTGGCTAATGAAACTATGTGATGTTCCAGAATCAAAAAGAATAATTGTAGGCTGATTAAGGATGGAAAAAGTACTGGTAATGACGGGTGCTCCCTCCGGAAGATCAGCCAACGTGGTGAAGTTCAGCCTGCCTTTCCTCACTTGCACCTTCTACTTCTTACTTCTGTTCTGATTAGCATTATGCCCCTGCTGGTTCTAGGATTAATCCTTTGCATACTGACCAGTGTTACCACATGTGAAGCATTGGTTTCCATTGTTCTACCGATTCTGACTGTGTGAGGAGTCTACTCCTCTACCTCTAGACAATGAATTTATTTGGCTGAGGGGTTTGGTTGCCAAAAGCACTAGCTAAGTCTAAGTCAGATTTTAGCTTTTCAATTTCTAAAATATTTCTTAAACTATGTTAGCATCCTTCTAATCACGCATGGTAACAAGCAATTATAACAAACAACACTTTATATCAAGAAACCTCATTTCACTTCTTACTCAATGTAGCAGCATGGATCAAGCAGTCTCATTAGCTGTGAGAAGAAGACGATTCGAATCGAGTTTTAACCTTGTAAAGTAAACCTAAACACACGACTAGTGGGGGCACTCCGTCCCCACACCCATCGATTCTCTAGCAACAGAACTAGGCCCACCGCTTTGGGTACAATGCGTCACTGACCCCGGACCTAGCCCGGACCCAGCCGTGTAGTGACCGCACTTGCACCCACCATATCTGGAATAGGAGACTCCATCTCAGGTTAAGTGAGGAGTAAAGTTTACGGGCATGTTCAATTAGGTACTAGGCTTACCGATTTACCATATTTCTCGGCATGTGTTTAGTACTTTCAAACGCTTGACACATGGTACTACACATTAATCCTTATTCCATTTCCATTCCATGGACATGGCATTCCCCATAAATATGTGTCCATGGACAAACATAGACCCATTATAAAGAGAAGTACAGTCAATTCCTGACCTCGCGCAAGTGCTAGAAAAATCACTTGACTTCTACCGAGGTCCTTATTAGCAAGCAGCTACTGGACCTAGCATACTAGTATTCAACTCAAGAAGGAACCTGAGTTCATGCATCTAGGGTTTCAAAAAAAACTACACGTAGGTGTGCAATACAATCCTACAAACATAATTGCAGTAACATAGCATATATAACGGTTATGCATAAAACTGGGGATTGCCTGGAATCCAACACTAGTTAGTATTTGCTAGAGGGTATTCGCTTGGGAAGCATCTCCTATCTTGGTGTGTGTTCCCTCCGTCCATCTTCAAGGTGTCTGCCGACTTCGTCTCGTGGTCAGCTCTACTCCACGTCCTTCATTTGCACGATCATCATCTCTTGGTTCTAAATGAAATGCATGATGCATATGTATGAATATGACAGAAAATAGCACAAGATACTCCAAGCCACACGGTAGCGAACTAGCTTAGTTACTAAATAGCAAAATACCATAAACGACCATACGCACGCGCTAGCTATCTAGGCATCATCGGCACATGAATTCAACACCGCTGAGAAAGACAACAAACACTACATATACTTAGCTAACGCAACATGACATCACAGGTATAAGTAGTTATCCAATTTGCTTCTAATTCTTTCATTAATTCTTCTATTATTTTAACTAGTTAAGTGCTTACACATTCACTACAACTTCTAAACATTATATAGATAAACTTGGTCTTAAAAGGAATATTTGTTCACACGTGTTCTAACAATTATACACAAGACTTTGATGCTTGCACACATCACAAGAACACATAGAAGGTGACGACCTATTCAACAGACATTCGTCGCACTATTCTAAAGATGTTAGTTATTTAGTAATATTCAGGATTAGCAGAATCAACAGTAGAGTTTATTATTTTATTTTCTAACTTGATTCTTCGACTACTTGACTACACTTGCTAAATTAAGGTTACTTTAAGCTAAACTACTTATTAGACCTCAACAGATTAATTTACTAACTTATTGAGACCTGAACCAAAATAAGGAAAACCTAACCAGATAGCACATCATACTAACAGTCCACTAATTAATATTTTAACCGTTCGGAGCACTAGAGCTACAAACATACAATTAACAAGCATATGTATTGCTTATATTCCTCATTAACGAGACCTAGATCACACATTATGAAATTACTAACACGTTATAAGTTTATACTTTTCTCGGTTACGGACTTACACCAAAAGACTAACAAGTATTAGGCTCACCATCTTAGGACACCTAAGCTAAGACTATGGATAACAATAATTTAACTAGCTCTCTAATTCACTTTACTAGGTTAACTTGCTTGACGCATCAACTAAATCAAAATCACATTTTTCCTTGATCTTACACATAGAGCATTATCAGATGGCGTAAAACTCAACCAGATTGCGCTTTAACACCTATGGGCCTAAAGCACTTACATATATCTTTTATCATGCCGTTCTCTGATTTTAGCAAAAATAAATCAAAAATCAGCTTATCGACGCTACTCGCTTTAAATTAATTTTAGGCAACATCAACTTTTGTCTATGGCATTCACCTGACTCATAAACATAGACAAGGCGATGACTACTACGACATGTCATCATTTTATCTCATCGACAAATTCACTTTTAACCACACTGACTAAACAAGTCGATTGTTCATATAAAATACTAGCATATGCTTCTTGCCACTAATTCAATTATAGTCACACAATGTGTACCACAATTAAATAACGTTGTGTATAATTTACATTTCAACCTAAGCTTTGACCATCAGCTATAAAACACGACTACTCTCCAACTGCTAATATATACCACCTTTCACCTTTCTAGATTACTTGCATAACATTCAACAACTTAATGCATCACAAGTTTTATTAACCTGACCGGCAAAGCACTAGCAGAGTTCGTAAAATTTCTGCGGCTATTATGGCAAGATATCGACTTCACCTCATACATAAAAATCATCATAAGCAATCTTACGGGACTTATTAGCTAACTCCTTAGAAACACTACACCCGTCTACCACACTACTTTTCCTCTAACCAATACACCACCTTTGCATGCATATAACTCATCTAAACATACGTGACAAAAGCATCCACCGAAATATTCTTCACATAACCTATAATTCGACCTATGGGATATCACACGATGCAACTATTAAAGCAAGCATCACTTTATCATAGAAGCAAAATTAACAAAACAACTCTAACCGAACATGTCAGCTAGCCTATTGAATATTAAACCTATTTCTCGCAAAGCCACTACACCACCCTTCAATCTCATGCCTACACGCACTACATCTAATTCCCTATTGCGAATAAAACTATATCACGACATACATCCCAACACTTCCATCAATGTCTAACACAACCATTAATATAAAGCACTTCGCCACACACGTCTAATAATACGTCTTCCACGTAAACGTGCATTTCCTAAACTACTCATCACAACAAATACAACTTGTCTTATTTTCTCTGATTCACCTACGTGCTTACGCTACTATTGTGCAAACGAGGAATTTCACCAACATCTTACACATCACTAGATACCACATAACAAGAGCCAAAAAGAAATATCTCACCCATTTTCACTTACTTTCTTTGTCAAAAATCGCCATTCATACGCACGCAAGGTTTTGGTTAAACCTTGAGCTTGTAGTGTGACGAGACGACAATGTCGCATGGCGACACGAGTCACGAGCACGACGAGCGTGATGCGTAGGACGGCGAGCACAAGGCATAACTGCGCAGATGGGTGTGGTGCGCAACTAGCAGCGAGTGTGGTGCAGAGCAGCAACAGAGCTCTAAGCTGGTGGTATGCATAAATTTTCACTGGCAGTTTTAGTTACTGTGTGCCAGTAAAAATAAACAGATAGGGCTAGCTTCAGGAACCGCCAGTGGAAACATATTTTCACTAGTGGTTCTCTTAACACAACCGCTAGTGAAAATTGAGTTATAAATACGCCAACTCCTCCCCGACAGGAGCTGTAGCTCGTAGCCAACTTTCATTGGAGGTGATTTTAGAGGTCCAGATTTCACAAAATACAAGGGGGATGTTTTGATCTTCATTTTTTAGAAGAAGGTTTCTAAGAAAGGTTGGTTTATGTTTCTCTTGACAATTTTTGTTCATTCTAGCTCAATTTTAGCCACATTTTGGATCTAGGGTTTCACCATGTGAGAGAGAAGAGTATAGCTAGGTTATTTTCTCTATTTTCTCAAATTGGATGCTTGGCAGTTTCGGTTACTGCGTGCCAGTAAAAATAAACAGGTAGGGCCAGTTTCAGGAACCGCCAGTGGAAACATATTTTCACTAGCGGTTCTCTTAACACAACCGCTAGTGAAAATTGAGTTATAAATACGCCAACTCCTCCCCGACAACAGCTGTAGCTCACAGCCAACTTTCATTGGAGGTGATTTTGGAGGACCATATTTCACAAAATACAAGGGGGAGGTTTTGATCTTCATTTTTTGGAAGAATGTTTCTAAGAAAGGTTGGTTTATGTTTCTCTTGTCAATTTTTGTTCATTCTAGCTCAGTTTTAGCCACATTTTGGATCTAGGGTTTCACCATGTGAGAGAGAAGAGTATAGCTAGGTTAGTTTCTCTATTTCCTCAAATGGGATGCTTAAGATGGTTAGATTTTGTCTATTCTCTCTCCTTTTTCATGTTTAGTTCACAAATCAGTTTATCCATGACTTATTTAGTTGTTTAATGAATGGTGCATCTGTTGTATGGAGGGAGAGAGGAAGATAGATTTGGTAACTAAGATTGTTTTTATTAGTTGCAAAGAAAGGTTGGTTTAATTATGTTTCAATTGCCAATTATTGTTCATTTTTGCTCAATTTTAGCTACATTTTGGAACTAGGCTTTCACCATGTGTGTTAGAGATAGGTTTGGGTATTAAGAATTGCTCTCTTGCCAATTTTTGTTTATTTTTCCTCAATTCAGCCACATTTTGGATCTAGAGTTTCACCATGTGTCAGAGATAAAGTAGTTCCTCAATTCTAGCTCAATTTTAGCCACATTTTGGATCTAGGGTTTCACCATGTGAGAGAGAAGAGTATAGCTAGGTTATCTTCTCTATTTCTTCAAATGGGATGCTTAAGATGGTTAGATTTTGTCTATCCTCTCTCCTTTTTCATGTTTAGTTCTCAAATTAGTTTATCCATGACTTATTTAGTTGTTTAATGAATGGTGCATGTGTTGTATGGAGAGAGAGGAAGTTAGGTGTGGTAATTAAGATTGGTTTTATTAGTTGCAAAGAAAGGTTGGTTTAATTATGTTTGAATTGCCAATTATTGTTCATTTTGCTCAATTTTAGCTACATTTTGGAACTAGGCTTTCACCATATGTGTTAGAGATAGGTTTGGGTATTAAGAATTGCTCTCTTGCCAATTTTTGTTATTTTTTCCTCAATTTTAGCCACATTTTGGATCTAGAGTTTCACTATGTGTTAGAGATAAAGTAGTTAGGTTGTCTAATCCAACCTCTTGTGACCTTTGTTGTATAAATACCCCTCATCCTTTCTGACAGGAACTGCGTAGCTCGCGCACAGCCCAACTTGCAGTGGAGGGCCATATTTCATGACATACAAGGGGGGTGTTTTGATCTTTATTTTTTTGAAGAGGGTTGCTAAGAAAGTTTGGTTTATATTTCTTTTGCCATTTTTTGTTTATCCATGATATATTTAGTAGTTAGAAAATGTTTGTTTATGTTTCTCTTGCCAATTTGTGTTCTTGTATTGTGTTTATGTTACTTTTTTATAGGTGATGATGGAGAGACAATCCTAGATGTATAACTTATCAAGGCTAGATCTATCATACATATCCGAGGTCCATAGGCTTATCGATGCCGCTACGAACCATGCTTGGAGAACAAAGACAAAACATATATATTGTCCATGCATGGACTACAAAAATGTTGTTGTATTTGATTACACAGAAAAATCATATATCATCTAGTATGCCGAGGATTTGTGAAGGATACCATAATTTGGACAAAGCATGGAGACGGTAGCTCTTCGCCTTATACAACTAGAAACCCTGAGAACATGACGATATATTTCAGTTCGCTCACGAGACACACCAACCTTTTCCACAGAGCGAACATGTAGTGCCAAATGTTACTGATCATGGTTACGCTGGAGGAAATGATCGTGATAGAACTCATGTTCTGCCAAATGTTATGGATGAGGAAGATGCAGAGTTGTTAAAGGCAATATTGTTGTCGTATAGATCCATCGATGTTCTTCATGAAAGGTATGGAGTCCCTGAAGAAGGCAGTAGAAGAGCCTTTGTACGACGAGTCTAAGGGTTGTACCAAAGAGTTCACGACACTCCGGTCTGTGTTAAAGTTGTTGATATTAAAAGCTAGTTATGGTTTGTCTGATGCTAGCTTTGATGCTTTCTTGAGAATTATCACAAACACGCTTCCAAAGGAGAACAAAGTACCTGCTAACACGTACTATGCGAAGGAATTAATTAGTCCGCTCACTATGGGTGTGGAGAAGATCCACACATGTAGAAATCATTATATCCTTTATCGAGGTGATGATTATAAAGACTTGGAGAGCTACCCAAATTGCGGTGCAAGTAGGTACAAGACGAATAAAGATAATCGAGAGGAAGAGTGTATTGCACTCGTGTCTAAAGGGAAGAAGCGAAATAAAGCCCAAAAGAAGACCTCAAAATCCACGAGCAAAGAAAAATAAGAAGTAGACTATTATGCGCTCAAAATAATTCCTGCTTTGGCGATGTGGTACCTCCCCGTCGTCGATCGATTGAGGTGTTTGTTTGCTAACCCTGAGGATGCCAAAAATATGAGCTAGCATGCTTCTGATGAGCACAAAAACGATGGGAAGCTTCGACATCTAGCTGATGGGAAGCGGTCGCAAGATTTCAATGACATCCACCAAGACTTTGTTGATGAACCAAGAAATGTTAGGTTCACACTGAGTACTGATGGAATGAATCCATTTGCTGAGAAGAGCAGCAAGCATAGCACATGACCGGTGATCCTCACCATCTACAACCTTCCTCCATGATTGATGTAGAAACGAAAGTATATTTTGTGAACCATCCTTATTTTTGGACCTGCATAACCTTGAGTTGACATAGATGTATTTTTGGAGCCCTTAATGGAGGATATAAAAATATTGTGGGAAACATGTGTTCAAATGTTGGATGAGTATCGTAAAGATTCATTCATGTTGAGGGCAATTCTTTTTGTTACGATCAACGATTACCCTTCTTTCTTCACATTATCAGGCCAGTTTAAGGGAAAGGTTGGTTCCACAGTATGCATTGATGGAACTGCTTACGTGTCCCTTTCTGCATCTAAGAAGATAATGTACATGAGGCACATACGCTTTTTATTGGAATGACATAGGTATCGCATGCAAAAGATGGATAAGTACTTCGACAATAATGATGAATTGCATTCCACTGCTCCATCGGGTAACGATAAAGGTCAAAGAGTTTTTAAAATAGTCACGAATATCAAATTTGTTTTCAGAAAGAAGACAAAAGACAAACAAAAGGAAGGATGCCAAACCAGCTCCGGAAGCTACATTCAATAAGAAGTCTATTTTCTTCGACTATTTGCCTTACTAGAAAGAGTTAGATGTGCGGCACACGATCGATGGTATGCATGTTCAGAAGAACGTGTTTGAAAACATAATTGGCACCTTGCTAGACATAAAGGGCAAAACAAAAGAAGGGCTCAATTCACGCATGGACTTGGTAAATTTAGATATAAAAAAAAGAACTTGATCCTATTTTTCAAGAAAATGGGAAGTACTATCTCACAGCAGCAACCAGCAAGCTACAATCTCAATGTACATGAGAAACATGCGATGTGTGTTTGGCTCAAGAATTTGAAAGACCCATCTAGATTTTGCTCTAGCATACGGAGTATTGTATCAATGAAAGACCTAACAGTCACCAACTACAACTCACATGATTGTCATGTCATGCTGACTACATTCCTGCCTATTGCCATCAGGGCTATAAATCCTTTGTTCTTAAAGATGGAAATCATACGGTTGTGCTACTTTTTCAACAGGATTTCACAAAATATAATTGATCGTGATGGGTTGACATCTCTTCAGGAATTCACAGTGGGGACAATATCACAGTTTTAGATGTGTTTTTCTCCATCATTCTTTGATATTATGCTGCACCTTGTGGTGCACTTGGTGCCACAGATGGAGGCACTGGGTCCCATGTACTTGCATGAAATGTAGACGTATGAGCGTTTCATGTTAATAATGAATGGCTATGTATCAACTCGTGCTCGTCCCGAGACATCAATGATAGAGGGGTACTGTACCGAAGAGGCCATTGAGTCCAGAGGTCCATTCTGCAATAGTATCCTAAAAGATCAGGTTGCAAAATGCAATAAGTTTGCCTCTGTCACGACACAAGGGTAAACTGTATGGAAGTGGGTGGATGAGACATAAATCTTTCATCCCACCGGATTACAATACAGTACTTGAGGCACATCACAACATCATACATCAGCTAGAGATAATGGAGTCATTTATGCAACAACACATCAGTAAGCTTCGCGAGCAAAATCATAGGCATAAGGATGATTGGGTAATGAATCAACACAAGCAGTGGTTCAACACATGACTAATGGTGAAAAACATTCCACATGGAGAAACAATAGAAGAACAAACCATGACATCTAGACCTTCACACCAGGTCACGACATGGCAAACCCATGTCATTAGTGGATTCACATTTCGCATCAAAATTGAGATGATTTAGATTTGTTAGAAGCTGCCATACAAGACTTAAGGAAAGAATGATAAAATTAGTCTCGTGCCAATCTTATATTTTGTAGTTTACAGTGAAGTTGTAGTTGGTGTATATCTCAGCACCTTATCATCTATCTTATCTTGATTTAGCACCTACTTTAGTAGTTAGAATGTGCTAAAACTTGGTTTATAAGTTTTTAGAATATGCTAAAACTTACTTGGTTTATAAGTTATATGTATCTAACCCTGCCATGTTTTATATGTTGTGGCTTAATAAGAAATAAAAGATCTGTTCAAAAAGGTGTCACTAACACGTATAAGGACACCGCTACTCTCCCCTCAGCTGGCTCCCAGCCCACTATACAGTATATACACACATCATCCCACTCCTTATCGCTATATATAGCAGTGTTGTGTGTCCATCTCTCTGCTACATTGCACCGCATCGTCTAAGCTCGCCTGCCCTTTACAGCAGCTTACTACTACAAAGACGACAACACAGCGCGCGCGCGCCAAGCTGAGCTCAGCTCGTCACGACACGCCAGCATGGTGGTGCCTTCCACGACGCCGGTGGTGCGCCAAGAAACGCCACCGCCGTCCCACGACGGCATAGGCATACCGACGGTGGACCTGTCGGCGCCGGACGGCCGCGGCGCGCTGTCGCGGCAGGTGGCGCGCGCGTGCGCGCAGCACGGCTTCTTCCGGGCCGTGAACCACGGCGTGGCGCCAGGCCCCGCCGCGCGGCTGGACGCCGCCGCCAGGACGTTCTTCGCGCTGGCGCCGCACAACAAGCAGCGCGCCGGCCCGCCCAGCCCGCTCGGCTACGGCTGCCGCAGCATCGGCTTCAACGGCGACGCCGGGGAGCTCGAGTACCTGCTGCTCCACGCCAACCCGGCCGCCGTCGCGCACAGGGCCAGATCCATCGACACTGATGACCCCTCGCGCTTCAGGTATAACAAATACACGGCTACTATACGTACTCTCACTACTCTCGTATGCAGTACACTACCACTTGACTATATATGTATCCATGCATGTGTACATCTTTGTGCAAAAATCACACATGTATTTAAATTGATGCATGTTGTACTTCTAGCTAATAAGATTTTAGCGACAAGCATATATATACACTCGTGAAATGATTGCTGGCTAGTTAATGCGAAACCAATAAACCATGCACATTGTGTTGTTCTATTGCATTGTACCTAAAGTTTTCATCAGTATTATGTTGTTATTCCAACTTCGTAATAAAAAACAAGTATGCTACTGTTGGGGTGTGTTTGGCACGGGATTCCAGCTTCAACATGGAGCTATGGTGTATAATGTAAATTTAAACGGTTTTAAAAAAATAATCTAAATACAAAATAAAATGACTTATTTAAATATCTCTAAAAGTTTGCAACTTCAATTTCATGATTTTCTGAAGCTTTTAATGGCATGCTTCATCAAATTCACCAAATTTGTGAAGCTGAAACAGTCCCAAACAAGACCTATATATCTGTCGTCGCACACTCGAACGGTCTTGGTAAATTATGAGGTTTAATTAAACGGTATTTTAAAGTGGTGCCTTTATTTGTGTTGGTTTGTTCATTTTTAAGTTTAGCCGTGTTTTTTTTTGGCTTTGTTTTGTCTTTCCGTTGCTGAAAAGTTGAAGGACGAAACTAAGCAAAATTCATGACTAAAGGTAAAAATGAGGAAATAGAGATTTTGGCGAAAGGAACCAATAAAGGTTTTGTGAGGTGTGTTAGTGTTGATGGCTACCTGCAGGTGTCAAGCTCCTCGGCACTGTGCCTGCAGTGCTCCTTAATTAACCAACAGCCTATGCTGATGATAGTGTGATAGATGATGTGGTTTGCATATCATAGTCCTACACCTGTCGGAATGTCTCCCGCTTGATGCTAAGCTCTCAGCAGCTAGCAGATGAGTAGGTTTATTTTTGCAAGGTTCTCCTATCTTTTGTGTGTATGGAAGGTGATGCAAGCATTTGATATATACTAACCTTTTGCTGAATATTATAGTTAAGGACTTAAGGTCGACATGATGTGTACATGCATGCATGTTTGGTATAGTTTTGTTAATTCGTCCTGCTCATTTTAAAAGAGCACTTGGGGTGTCAATGTGTCATGTATGCACTCCTCTGGAATTTCCAACTGGGGCTGCTCCCCTTCTTGTTGCTTATCTCTGATTTTGGCTGGCCTGTACCAATTTCTGATATATATCCACATAATGTTAAAAAGGATTGCAAAAAATGTAGATTTTGTGAGGTGCTCATTGAATTTTTTAGTATATACAGATTTAATTAAATCCAACATGAAGCATGAAGTGTTGGACTTTCTAAGAAGGCATCCTTTGATAATTGATAGTGCGATTTTTTCCCTGACAGAAAAGAGAATAAAGTTCGACAGCAATGTGGCCATTTGAAATCCAAACACATATTAATCTGAACAGTATAGTGGATAAAAAAAAGATAGTTTATTCAAGATTCTTACTCATAATTTTTCAACTTTACTAGTTTTGCTAGTAATTAATATGCTAGCTTTTATCCGTGACTATGATAGCTTTAGGGGGATGTTCCTGTACAGTTCGTGGTAGAATTAGTACACTTTGCTGTCATAGTCAGGAAGGCCCCCATCAAATAAATTGCACAAATGCATAACTACATGGTTTTCAAGACAATAATTATCGCAATAATGGCACAATTGATGCCACAATATGCAGGGCAATGATATGTTAGTTCCAACAATTCAAGAGCATACATGGTAGTAGCTAGTTTCTAAAGCAAAAGAAAAGGCACAAACTGATGGGACATAAGAAACTTGACAGCTCCGCAGAATTTCTGATGAAAGTTTGGTATAATTGCCTTGCCAAAAGAACATTCAAAAGGCTTGCAATCGGCTGCTATCATTTTGCATTGAAAAATGGCTTAAACATTTTGCTTGTGATAGGGACAGGCCTTGTCCATGCATGCTGGGAAAAACATTGAAATGCCTAACAATTCTTTTTTTTTTGTGACCGAGTAAATTCCTAACAACAATTGACTGAACATAACAGATGAGATATCTTTAACACACCACACAGGCCACATGCATGCAGTGGCCTAATTCAATAGAGTTGGCTGAGAGCAAATAAAATGAAAGGGACAAGAAAACCCTCCTCTCTCGCTCTAAGGTAGTTAGAAGACCATCTCGGTGTCAGGTCCCTCTCCAACAAACTATATATGTGTATTTTGCATGTCAATCGGTCTCACATATCTGCGGTGCAGTGGTCTTCAATTAATGGCCGTACCCAACCACCAATTGATACGGCTAGCAACAGAACCCATGGCTATTGGATAGCTCTTACAGCTTTTTTTCAGCCAAGTACACTAAGTTCCATACAGAAAACGATGTTTTTAGATGGCCACACAGGATGTACATCACATACATGAACTTCGAAATGAACTCCCTTTGTTCTCTGTCAACTAGTCATGAATCATTAATATATTGCCAATGTTCCAATATTCATAATGTAGCACCAAACTAATTAAGAAGTAGGAGGTTGTTCATTGCCTTGATCACATTAATATAATTGTAAAATGCTTGGCAACAAGAACAAAAACAGAAATGGCATCAGAATCTTTGCAGTAGCCATTTTGCCATGGAATACACACACAGGTATAGGTAACAGCAAGTAGGGTCCACAGAAGTACAAAAGCTTGATAGGAAATAAAATGCTCCCCAGGGCCCCCTAAAGAGCATATCCATGCTATCCATATAAAGCCAAGCAATTGAAAAGGAGGCACACATGCAACGGGTCCTCTTTATGGCAAGATGAATGAGATGTCCCGGAGGAGGGGGGTGGGAGTGGCAGCAGGGGCAGTGATGAGTGATTCCAAACACTGATGGGTCTATCCATGGAGCAGTGGAAAGAGCATGCCCAATCCTGTCGAGAGAAACCCATTTGCCCGCTGGAAAATCAGTGACACCAAAGCTTCATGTACGTCTGATCCAGAGCTATCCATGCATGCATCACAAGAACCTATAGCATGTGACTGGATTCTGCTTCTGCTGCATAGCCCAGCAGATGCATCAAGCAGCTACCGTCTTTTCATTTTCAATGCTGCAGCTTTTGAGTTATGCTGCATATTCATATATACGTCAATCAGTCAAAACCTTCTCATCTTTCTTCTGTCTCCTTTTTTTTTCTCTGTCATGAATGGCACACATCCAACTGGTCTTCGTGATAAATCCATTCTTTTGATCCAATTGGCCTTCTCACATGCTGATGCTTTTTTTTTTCCTTCACTGTTGCTGCAGCAATGTGGTGAACGAGTATGTGGGAGCGATGAGGCAGCTCGCATGTGAGATCCTGGACCTGCTCGGAGAGGGGCTAGGGCTCAAGGACCCCAGATCCTTCAGCAGGCTCATCGCTGACACAGACAGCGACTCACTCCTTCGGATAAACCACTACCCTCCACCATGCGCCATTCACAAGCTTGACCACGACAGCCAATGCAGGATGAAGAACAGTTTCAGGATCGTGGCAGGCAATGGCGCGAACCAGTCGGCAGGTGCACGGATCGGATTCGGGGAGCACTCAGACCCGCAGATCCTTAGCTTGCTCCGATCAAACGATGTTGACGGCCTTCAGGTGCTTCTGAACAGCGACGGCAGGGAGGTGTGGGTTCAGGTGCCAGCCGATCCATCAGCGTTCTTTGTCAATGTTGGTGATCTCCTCCAGGTAAAATAAACAGCACTGCGGCTAGTAGATTAGGTAAATGAGAATTGCTTCTATATATGAGCTACCAACTGTGTCTTCTAAACAGACAACCAGGTCAATTAGCAATTGCTCCTTTTTTGTGAAAAGATGGGTCAGCACTGATGTTTTTTGGACTGCATAAGCACCAAGTACATCGTACCAACTGACAAGGATTTCTGTTTTTGTCTTGTTAGTTGTTACCACATCTGAATCTAACAACATTAATCCATTCCATGGTGCAACAATATAATGTAATATCATGTCTCTTTTCCTTTTTCTTGTATGTATGTTCCCAGGCCTTCACAAATGGGAAGGTGATAAGCGTCCGGCACAGGGTAATTGCAAGCTCGAGCAGGGCGAGGCTGTCAACGATCTACTTCGCTGCGCCGCCACTGCATGCACGAATTTTGGCCCTCCCAGAGACAGTCACAGCCAACTCACCAAGGCAGTACCGGCCCTTCACCTGGGCCGAGTACAAGAAGACAATGTACTCCCTCCGCCTCAGCCACAGCCGCCTCAACCTCTTCCACATCGGCCATGATGACCACGGCAAAGGAGAACAAGAATAGGGAGAAAGTGGCTGAACTGCAGGCAGAGAGTTTATGTTGGAGGCTTAGGTAGGTAGAATTGTCCCCAAAATTTTGGCTCTCCGGCCTCCACAGCCAGATAATGTCTAGCAGTATGCTGGTTCTGCCAAGTGCCAATGGGTAATAGTATTTAGCATTGTACACAAGTCCTTGTTGTATGGAACTGATGTACTATTGCCTGTTTTAGCAGTTTGTTGTCTCCACCTAACTTTTATTTACTCTCTCTCCCCCCCCCCCCCTTCTAGAGTTGCCTTTGCTTAAAGAAACCTCTTCCTTGCACAAAAGTGAGACCTAACAAGGACTCCCTGCTGACAATTTTGATACATCATCCATTTTTATGGAATCTAAAATTGAAGCCTAAAAGGACTTCAAATGTCACATATACTATAAGAATAGGTCAAGGAAGTGATAGAATGTTCAATTAATTAATTCTGCAAACCCATCACATCACAAAACAATTCCCCACTGTTTATCACCTTCACTGCTAGTTCAGAAACTCAAATTCCCTTGGGATCAATGTCTTTTTCTAGGGTGAGCGATTAATGGGATATCATTTAAGTAAGATATTTAGTTATTTAGCTCTCCTTACTTCCAAACTAGTCCTCATAATGCAAATATTGTATCATTATATCTATGTGAATAATAAGTATATTTTCTCTCAAATATGCAGGAGAGTTATGTGTCATTATATTAAGAAGAAAAGAAAAACTAATCGAGTCTATAACAAAATCGACTCACTCATGCCTCACAATTTGCCGAGAAATACACACGCCCATAAACAACCCGACCCACAACCTAGGGCCAGCCTCCAAATAGCTCAATCTTAGCATTATTTAACTAAATGGACATAACAAGATATTTATTCACTATCAAGGCAAAATACCAAGTGTGGATTCAACAAAAGAATAAGTTAATGCTTGGAGGTTAATGGTAAAGGGGTCATATATTGCAGAACATCTTGAAATAGGGTTTGTGGTGATCCATTTACAAAAGCAACGATCTATTTCAATGATATTTCAAACCAAGTTGGTTTTACTTTTGCCAACTATCCATATTAAATGATGAGAGAGCAAAAAAGCATGATCTGCGCAAATCAATGTATTGGCCCCTCTCATGTATAGTCACACACCTACAGTATTTGACACTATTATACAATGTGAATCTCATGATTGACAATCAATACCTTACATTGTATGTGATGGCAAGAAAAGGCGGAGACACAATAATATTACCTAAGGATGTCGATTTTAGCAGCATGGCTTCTTTCCAAAAAAACTAGATAGACAAATTAGGTGTATGGAGTGAGTATGCATCAACTATTCTTTTGGGAGGTACTAGGCAGCCCTCGAGCAGCTCAAGGTCGTATTTGGAAGGGATAAAGGCGGCCCCGTGTTTGTTACTATAGCATATTGGTTGTTAGAAAATAAACTTGTGCCCTGTCTATTTTCATATTTTCATTAATTAGTTTTTGCTTCATTCAGTTAGTCGTCAAACAGTTGTTGCTAGCCATGCATGCTAGGAATTACCTCAACGTGAGTGAGTCGATGGGGGTGTAGTCAACATCATGTGGGTCGTGGGGATAGACGCGATCGAGAAGCTAGGCGTGTGGTGCATTTCGATATATTTTGTTTCAGTTTTCATATATGAACAATCAGAGAAAATGCAGCAAATGTTACGCTGTCCAAAACTGTGTGTGTGCTCAGAACGTGTTGTGTTTTCGTGCCTCGCTCTGGGTAGCTCGTCGCTAGTGCACATCGCTAGGACCTTGAGCTAACAATTGGTATCAGAGCTCAGGCTAGGCTCACGAGACAATTTCAATGCATTCGAGTCATCCGTCGTGGGGCTCCCATTCGTGCTCATTGAGCCCTCGACACCGAGGGAGATCTCCGTCACATAGGTCATGTCGTTGGGATCACGACAATCGTGGGGTAATGGTGGAGCACATCATTGAGCAAATGACGGTAGTGGGGAGGACCAACTTCTCGGTCCTCACCAATTCCAATTACAATGATTGGGCAGTCTTGATGAAGACGAAACTAGAGGTACGGTGTTTCTAGGCAAAGATCGAACTACACGACATCGAGGAGCACGTGGATAGTATGACATTGGATGCAATTTGCAGTGTTGTGCCACCCAAGATGATGTCCACCACCTAGTCCAAGGCTTCGGCGTGGGTAGCATGGGAGTCTGTGAAGATGATGCACATTGACAACGAGCACATCAGGAAATCCACGACGCATAAGCTGAGACATGAGTATGAGATACTCATGTTCCGCGATGGTGAAACCATTGAGGACTTCTCCATGTGCCTCACTGGCCTCATCAACCGACTGGCGACTCCTGGCGATCCCGAACCCAACTCAAAGGTAGTCCTCAAGTACTTTAGAATCGCCAGATCTAGGTATAAGTAGCTTATGCTCTCAATCAAGACTTTGCTTGATCCGACCACCCTCACTGTGGAAGATATCACTGGTGATTTAAGGCTACCGAGGATGATGAGCCCAAGGCATCTTCTTAGTCGACCACAAATGGGAAAAAGTTGTGTTATTCCGACAATTGTTGGAAGCAACGCAACAAGAAGAGAGAGCACGAGGGCCACCGTGGCAGCGCCGCACGGTCGTGGTAAGGGCGCGGAAGAAGGGGCCAAGGACATGGTGGTTGATAGTCGCCTAGAGGGGGGTGAATAGGCGAAACCTGAATTTTACAAACTTAAGCACACACTAAAGCCGGGGGTTAGCGTTAGAATTAAACTCAAGTCCAAAGAGAGGGGAAAACAAATCAAACAATAATCAAGCCGAGTGAACACGATGATTTGTTTTACCGAGGTTCAGTTCTAAAGAACCTAGTCCCCGTTGAGGAGGTCACAAAGACCGGGTCTATTTCAACCCTTTCCATCTCTCAAACGGTTACTTAGACCGAGTGAGCCTTTCCCTTAATCACACGGGTCACTAAGACCCCGCAAGGACCACCACACTCTTTGGTATCTCTTGCTTTGCTTACAAGCACTTAGAAAAGAAGTGAGGAAGGAAGAAAGGCAATCCAAGCAACAAGAGTGCAAATGAACACGAACACACTCTCTCTCAAGTTACTGAGTGGTTGAGATGAATTTGAGACTTGGAGAGGGTTTGATCTTTGGAAATGTGTCTTGGAGTGAATGTTCTAGCTCTTGTATTGAATGTGATCTTCTAAAAACTTGGATACCAAAGGATGTGGTGGTTGGGGTATTTATAGCCCCCCAACCACTTTGTAGCCGTTGGCAAAGGCTGTTGGTGATGGGCGCACCGGAAAGTCTGGTGCGCCACCGGACAGCCACTGTGCACTGTCCAGTGCGCGCCACGTCAGCGCAACCGTTAGGATTCTGAGCAGTTGACCGTTGGAGCGCCTTATCTTCTAGCTGCACCGTACAGTCCGGTGCCCTCTGACTTCTGCGCTTCTGACTCTATCGCGGCACTGTTGCGCACTGTAGCACTTTGCAGAGTCAACCGTTGGCGCAGGGAGCCGTTGCTCCGCTGGCTCACCGGACAGTCCGATGAATTATAGCGGACGCTGTCATGGAATTCCTGAGAGTGGCTGGTTCCGAGTTGTATGGCCATGGTGCACCAGACAGTCCGGTGCGCCATTTTTCAGCACACTCAAGTTCTTTGCTCCATCCCTAACTGGATTTCTTGCTTGGTTTGTGTTGAACCTTATGCACCTGTAATACATGAATTCTAGACAAACTAGTTACTCCATATGTTTGCGTTGGTCATCAACCACCAAAATTAATTACAGGAAATGGTTAACCCAATTTCCCTTTCAATCTCTCCCTTTTTGGTGATTGATGCCAACACAAATCAAGGCAAATATAAAGTGCAGAATTGTAACTAGCTTGCATTTACGATGAATGTGCATAGGTTACTTGGAGTTAAACCAATTGAAAGATTTTAAACATATGAATAAGAGTGAATGGTTTGGCTTTCTTTTATTTGACATTTTGGACCACATTTGCACCACTTATTTGTTTTTGTAAATCTTTTGAAAAATCTTTTGAACTTCAAAATTTTCAAATAGTCAAAGGTATAATAATATGATTGCAAGAAGCATTTTTAGGATTTTAAATTCCTCCCCCTATTTCAAATGCTTTTCCTTTGACTAAATAAAAGCTCCCCCTGAATAAATTATCCCCTTAGCTTTCAAGAGGGTTTTGAAATAGATACTAATTGAAATGTTTGAAGTTCATACAAATTGAATTTTTTGTACTAGCATGAAGTTTTAAAGATACCAATTGGAAAAACAATACCAAATGATATACCAATTGAAAATACACTACACATGCCAATTGAAATTTTATTTTGAGCTTGTCTCAAATACCAATTAAAATAAACATTTTGTGAAAATTTTGAAATTGGTGGTGCGGTCCTTTTGCTTTGGGCTTAATACTTTCTCCCCCTTTGGCATTAATCGCCAAAAACGGAGAACTTGAGAGCCCTTTTGCATTTTCTCCCCCTTTAGGGCTTAATACTTTCTCCCAAATGGTAAAAGAAATATGAATGAAGTATTATACCAATTGAGAGTTTGCGGAGTAACAGCAAGAGTAAATGATATCGTCAGAGTTTGGAGTGGAAGGCTTGTCGTTGTCGAATACTCCATTTCCCTTTCAATCTAAGACTAAGCATAGAAATACACTTGAAGGCACATTAGTCTTAGCTTTGGCACAAGAAGAATAAGAAATATGCAATTGTTCCAAATGAAAGTGTCACACCCAGTTTTGGAAGGTAAATCGAATGCAGACCGTGTACGTGCCAGGATCAGAAATTCACGTACACGGCGATTACATAAATGACTCATCACACAATGCTCGAATTAAATAGCAGAAAGGTACTTTATTACATCAAGATGTCCAAGACATCCACAGAGTCTAATACATAACCATAGTGTTTAACATTAACATCAAAGTGCGGAGTAACGAAACGTAGAAGATAAGCCTACACATGCAGCTGACTGGGGTTGCCACTAAGTAAAATAAAACTCGTCATATTCTTGGAACTCCTCGAAGTCATCCATGTTGCCAGCATCACCTCCTGAGCACTGGGTGCAGTGGGGACAACCTGGGGTGGGGTGGTTTGTAAAGCAAGGGTGAGTACACATCAACGTACTCAGCAAATGTCCCGTTTGGCTAAAGTGGACTAGCTGTATATGGAGTTGAGGTTAAGCAGTTGCTTTTAGTTGGTCAAATATTTATTATTAGTAGTAGAGCCAAGTTTTAGTAATAAACCCAGTTATTACCCAGAAGTACCCCCTCAAAAGAGGAAATACAGAGATCAGATTTTATAACATCATTATTAATCACCATCAATAAAAGTATCTAGAGTTCTTCTAATCAAAGAGGATCTCAAGGCTGCTCTTAACCATGAGCTCGGCTGATATACCAGTTTTTAACACTCTGCAGAGGTTGTACACTTTACCCATAAGTCGTGATCCCTTTATGCCTCGGGTCGATCAAACCCTCAAACACTACCAAGGTGAGTCGGCAAGGTTTCACTATGTAGCCTTTACAAAGACTCCCCTGGTGCATAGCTGATCGTTAGGTTTCGCTAGTCGTACAAACGCAGTACACCTCCCTAAGGTGGGTGACTAACAAAACCAAATCGAATGAACCTCTGCACCCCAACCTTGGTAGAGCGAGCACTACGCCCCGGCCCCCATTAACGGCCCTCCGGCAAAGCCGACTACACCCCCAGGTTCATCTAATTAATCAGCTAAGGGCGTCCCATTCCACCCTCATGGTTGCACTGTTATCCTGGGTGGTCACTCCACGAACAGGTCCTTATGGAGAGGTACTCAGGAAAAAGGCCTGAGCCCCTTACAGTATCACAAGTTCATCAACATAATCAGGATAACAGTATCGTATCATAAATGTTCACATCATTTTCATTGATTAAAGTTAAGGCAATAGCAAAATGCTAACCATGATAACCCAAAAGGTAGACAAGGATAAGTAAATACAGACTAGTCAATCCTTAGGTTTAATAAAGTAATGCGGGACAGTGAATCATAAGGTATGTAGGACATAATAGGTCAGAGGACACTTGCCTTCACCAGGTTGTTGTTTAGGAAGGTCTCCAACAACACACTCAGGAACTTCGGACTGCTCGTTGTCTAAATAAAGCGAGCATGCATTCAATACATTTGGAAAGTACAAAATAAACAACACACCAAACATATACAAACATAGCAATGCATCTTAAAAACACAAGAGGGAATAATGAGATCAAAGTATGACATGAACTATAACATAAACTAACCTTCTCTAGAAGTAGATTATTATGTCTCTAAGTATTACCCACAAATACATGGCATAGTTCAACTTATTTTATTGTGACCTAGAAATTAGACCAGAGACGAATTCATGTAATACACATTATTAATCTCACAAGATTAAACATGTTTTAATCTCTAGGGTTTCCCTTTTATTTATTTTATTAAATAAGAAAATCTACACCTACATTAGTTCATACTTAATCATAAAAATTAGGATGTGCAGATAGTAAATGAAACTATTTTATTTGGACAGAGAATAATTCTATGAACATTTTGCAATTTGAATCACTAAATTTGGAGTTCATATGCAAAAGTTATGAAATAAACAAGTTTGGGAATTCAAAATATGAAATTAGGTCTAATTTTGTGGATATTTAAAAGTCCAGGGTTAAATCTGCAAGATTACAGGGGCCTGCGCGCGAAAACCAGGGACGACGGGTTGATTTCCCATAAACTGAGGGTCTCTTTAATAAAACTACCGCGCGAAGGGGTATCGGGTGAATCTAACCGTCAGATCTAAAACCAATGGCTGAGATTAGATCTGCGGCCGAGGGCGCGCGCGGGAGGGCGAGCACTGACAAGCGGGCCAAGGGCGTCAGTGGCAGAGGGGGAGGGCGCACTGACCGAGCGGGCCCAGCACCAGGGGACTTGGGCGCTGACAGGCGGGCCAGAGGCGCAAGGCGCACATGCGCGAAGTGGTATCCCACGATCTGGGCCGTGCGATCAGGATTGAACGGAGGGGATCATACCGAGGAGGGATGAACGGCTGCGGGCGGCACGGCTCCTCTCCGTGGCGGTGAGGTCGCTGGAGTTGAGGCAGACGTGAGCTAGGATGGCTCCGGGGTTGCCGGAGTTGGGCAGCGAGGGAGAGAACGCCACGGCGAACTCAATAGCGAGGAAGAGGCCATGAATCCACGGGCAGAGAGGGGAGAATGGGGGAGAGAGGGTCTCGGGCGGGCCGGAGTAACTCCGGTGAGGAATCCTGGACGCCAGAGGGGACAATCGGCTGTGATAGGGCTCGGGCTAGTTTCGGTAGAGGTGGTGGAACACCCTGGGCCAAAGCCTGGGCACTGGACATGGTCGAGATGGTCGGACACCACGCGAGCACGGCGGACCATCATGGCCGAGCACCGGCGAGCCAAAATTGGCCGAGCACAGAGCGCAATACGGAAAATTGGGCACGAGGACAGGTGTCTCACCTCGGGGCGGAGCTCGAGGAGGCTTGGCGCGGTCTCCGGCGAGCTGGGTGGTCGGGAACACAGGCGCAAGTCTCCGGCGGCTGCTGGCGGTGTGGGCAGAGCGCGAGAGAGAGTGGAGCTGTGCGAAATGAGGCGAGGGAGGAGTGCGGGTGCTGGCGGGGCTCAAAAAGGGAGCTGGGCGCGTGGGCGGGCGATGTGGCCGAGAAATCCGGCGACGTGCGCGAGTGCGCACACGCCGGTCCACGGCGAGCGAGGAGGAGGCGGAACTGACAGGGCAGGCCCACGGCGCAGAGAGAGAAGGGAGGGGCGCTCGGGGCAATAGCTTGGCGACTGGCGATCCGAGCCCGCGAGGCAGAGAGAGGAGTGCGCGGGTGAAGAAAACTGGCGCCGACAGGTTGTCCCCACTAGGCAGCGAGCGAGAGAGGGAGGGCGCGCGGGAGGGAGAGCTGCCGCTAACAGGCGGGGTCTGCCTGTCAGGCGGCGCGGGCGCGCGGCCTGGCTGGGCCTGCTGGGCTGCTTTCTCTTTTTCCTTTTCTTTGAATTTTCTAATTCCTTTTCTATTTCTTTTCTCTAGGGTTTTCAATTCCAAATTCAAACTAGGTTTCAAATTCAAATAAATTCAAATATGTGCAACACTTCAAAGAATATTTTAAGCTCAGCATGATACAACATGTCATGACCCAAAATGTTTTGGCAAAATAAATAATTAAATCTCCCTAACTTTAGCTAATTCTACTTAAAAGGGAAAAAGAGAGAGAATCTAGAGAGTGATAAAACCTAGGGTGAGAGAGAGAAGAGTAACACATGATTTTTGGTGATCATTAGAAAGAAATTTTATACCCCCAAAATTAGGGTGTTACAGAAAGAGACATGATCAAAGATATATAAAATAGCTATCTGTGCAATGTTTCAATCAAAATTCCTAGAATCTAGTATAATTAGCTCATTCCTAAGTTTGCTAAAGGTTTTCTCATTTGCGGATTAGTAAAGATATCGGCTAATTGGTTATGGGTGTTTACATAAGCAATCCTGATATCCCCCTTTTGTTGGTGATCTCTCAGAAAGTGATACCGAATATCTATGTGCTTAGTGCGGCTGTGTTCAACGGGATTGTCTGCCATGCGAATTGCACTCTCATTGTCACATAGGAGAGGTACTTTGCTTAATTTGTAGCCATAGTCTCTAAGGGTTTGCCTCATCCAAAGTAATTGTGCACAACAATGTCCTACAGCAATATACTCGGCTTCGGTGGTGGAAAGAGCTACGGAGTTTTGTTTCTTTGACGCCCAAGACACCAGGGATCTCCCCAGAAACTGATAAGTCTCTGATGTGCTCTTTCTATCAATTTTACACCCTGCATAATCGGCATCTGAATATCCAATCAAGTCAAATGTGGATCCCTTGAGGTACCAAAGCCCAAACTTAGGAGTGTAAACTAAGTATCTCATGATTCTCTCTTCACGGCTCTAAGGTGAACTTCCTTAGGATTTGCCTGGAACCTTGCACACATGCATATAGAAAGTATAATATCCGGTCGAGATGCACATAAATAGAGTAAAGAACCTATCATCAACTGGTATACCTTTTGATCGATGGATTTACCTCCCGTGTCGAGGTCGAGATGCCCCTTGGTTCCCATGGGTGTCTTGATGGGTTTGCCATTCTTCATCCCAAACTTCTTAAGTATGTCTTGAATGTGCTTTGTTTGGCTGATGAAGGTGCCATCTTGGAGTTGTTTGATTTGAAATCCGAGGAAATACTTCAACTCCCCCATCATAGACATCTCGAATTTTGAATCATGATCCTACTAAAATCTTCACAAGTTGACTTGTTAGTAGATCCAAATATAATATCATCAACGTAAATTTGGCATATAAACAAGTCTTTTGCAACAGTTTTAGTGAAAAGAGTAGGATCGGCTTTATCGATTATGAAGCCATTAGTGATAAGAAAATCTCGTAGGCATTTATACCATGCTCTTGGGGCTTGCTTGAGCCCATAAAGCGCCTCTGAGTGTTTATAAACATAGTTAGGGTACTCACTATCTTCAAAGCCGAGAGGTTTCTCAACATAGACCTCTTCCTTGATAAGTCTATTGAGGAAGGCACTTTTCACGTCCATTTGGTAAAGCTTAAAGCCATGGTAAGTAGCATAGGCAAGTAATATTTGAATTGACTCAAGCCTAGCTATGGGTGCATAAGTTTCATAAAAGTCCAAACCTTCGACTTGTGAATAACCTTTAGCCACAAGTCGAGCTTTGTTTCTTGTCACCACACCATGCTCATCTTGCTTTTTGTGGAATACCCATTTGGTACCTACAACATTTTGATTAGGACGTGGAACTAAATGCCATACCTCATTCCTTGTGAAATTGTTGAGCTCCTCCTACATTGCCACCACCCAGTCCGGATCTCTTAGTGCATCCTCTATCCTATATGGCTCAATAGAGGAAACAAAAGAGCAATGTTCATAGAAATGAGCAACTCGAGATCTAGTGGTTACCCCCTTATGAATATCACCAAGAATGGAGTTGACGGGGTGATCTCATTGAATTGCTTGGTGGACTCTTGGGTGTGGTGGTCTTTGATCCTTTATTCCTTGATCATCTTCCTTGTATTGATCATCTTCATCTCCCCCTTGATCCATGTCCTCCTCTTGAGGTGGCTCATCCTCTTGATCTTCATCTTCATCATCTTGTGCCTGATCCTCGTCTTGAGTTGGCGGAGATGCTTGCATAGAAGATGATGGTTGATCTTGTGGTTGTGGAGGCTCTTCGGATTCCTTAGGACACACAACCCCAATGGACATGTTCCTTAGCGTGACACACGAAGCCTCTTCATCATCTAGTTCATCAAGATCAACTTACTCCACTTGGGAGCCATTAGTCTCATCAAACACGATGTCACAAGAAACCTCAACTAATCTAGTGGATTTGTTGAAGACTCTATATGCCCTTGTGTTTGAGTCATAACCAAGTAAAAAGCCTTCTACAACTTTAGGAGCAGATTTAGATTTTCTAGCTCTCTTAATAAGAATAAAGCATTTGCTCCCAAAGACTCTAAAATAAGAAACATTGGGCTTCTTACCAGTGAGGAGTTCATACGATGTTTTCTTGAGGATTCGGTGAAGATATAACCGGTTGATGGAGTAGCAGGCGGTGTTAATTGCCTCTGCCCAAAATCATTCTGGTGTCTTGTACTCATCAAGCATGGTTCTTGCCATGTCCAGTAGAGTTGTATTCTTCCTCTCAACTACACCATTTTGTTGAGTTCTGTAGGGAGAAGAGAACTCATGCTTGATACCCTCCTCCTCAAGAAATCCTTCTATTTGTGAATTCTTTAACTCTGTCCCATTGTCGCTTCTAATATTTTTAATTCTCAATCCAAACTCATTTGGAGCCTGTCTCAAGAATCTTTTTAATGTCTCTTGGGTTTGTGATTTTTCCTATAAAAAGAACATGTTGGGGACTTGTTCTCAAATGCTTTGGATTAAGAACAAGGCAACATAAAAAGTGTTAAATGATAAGATCCTTCGTCCCTCGAAACATTATTTCCCTTCAGGATATAATGTGTTCCGGACGAAGGTCACAAACAATGTACCTTCGTAAGGGCGATAAGTTATGACGAAGGACTTATGAGCAACATTAAAAGTAATATAAACATTTAAACTTCATTATCATGCCATTTCTATTTTATTATCGTATAACAATAGAAATGACTTCGAATTACAAGTGTACCTTCGGATTGCAGGAAGACAAAAGTACAAGGATGACGCAAAAGCAAATGCCAAGTCAGCGTGAATAGTACGGGAGTACTGTTCATCTATTTATAGGCGTGAGACACAGCCCATACAAAATTACATTCATGTCCATTACATTTGCTAATGACTTATGGAAATCTGTCAAGGCCTAAGTAGTCTTTTCATCTTTAAGTCGGTTCCCCTTTCTGCTATCGCGACGAAGCTTTCCTGCGCACAGCTTCGGCTGTGCATCATCCTTCGTAGAGCTTGGTAATCAGCCCGTCCTCCATTTCAATCCCCCTTCGTCTGGTTCAGGCTTCGTCCTGACCGTACTTCATGTTCACAATTCTGAGTCCGAAGGTACCTGTTCATACAATCCACTTGGCAAACATTATCAAATCATGTTTTTGAGGACCTTCGGAGTACGAAGGCCCCCAACAGTAGCCCCTCGCAATACTAATTTGTAAATGACAAATTCAGATTGCGATATGGACGAAGGCCTTAAGCCGAAGGTCCGAAAAAACACCTTCCCTTTGCTAGAATAGCAACATTCACTGACAAGCGGGGTCTTTCAATTTTCAACGCACTGGGCGTATAAATAAGATCGTAACGCAAACTCATTTTGGTACTCTCGCTTGCCATCTGCCTTCGCCCACTAAATTTTTAACTCTTGCGCACTAAGATTTGCTGATATTTTGGTTTTGAAGCTTCGGCTTGGAAAACAGTTTTTTAGTGTTTCCGAAGATGTCTGAAGATAAGAAGGTTGCTGCTGAGATGAAGCTGAGCCTTGACGAAGAGAAGAACTTGGGGTTCCTTATAGCGATGGCAGAGACTAATACGGAAAAAATTACCAAGGAGATTCTGGAAGGTTTGTCTGAAGATACTGGTGACAGCGACAGTTATGATGTAGAAAGTGGTGGGGAAGAGTCCGAAGATCGACCATGGCGGCCAAGTCACACGGTTTTCGGGAAAACCACTATTAAGCAGAGTCATATTGATAATATGAGGGGGAGGTATTTTCGAGATATATCTATTGTGAGGGCTGATGCTGGAGAAAAGTCTTCTCCCACCCCCGAAGAAGATGAAGTTGTAATCTTCCGAAGCTTTCTCAAGGCTGGGCTTCGATTCCCCCTAAGCAACTTTGTTGTTGAAGTCCTGAAAACATTTCAAGTCTACCTTCATCAAATTACTCCCGAAGCTATCATAAGAATGGGGATGTTTGTTTGGGCTGCGAGAAGCCAAGGTTTAGAACCAAATGCTAAAAGCTTTTGCAACATTCATGAGTTGTTATATGAGACGAAGCCCTGGGGGAAAGAACAATATCACAACAACTTTGGGTGTTACAGCTTCGGTGCCCGCTCCGGGTCAAGCCGCCCTGTGCCAACCTTTCGGAAGAGGTGGCCCGGAGCCTGGATGACAGAGTGGTTCTATGTAAAGAATGACTTAACAGCGCAAGAAGATGTCAAGAGTATCATTATGCGCCCCATCTGGCAACGCTTCGGACTTCGAAGGCCGAAGGTTGAAATGGATGAAGCAGCCGAGGAATGCCAAAGAGCCTTCGGCGTAATCTGCTCTTTCATTGGGACAAGGGACTTGATCCAAGAGCATATTGCCTTCAGGGTGTGGCCACTTGCAGGAAAGTGGGAAATGCCGAAAGAAACCATCAAAGAGTCCGACGAAGGCGGACTGGTCAGACTGAAATACACATTCAAATACGGGGATAAATTTGTTGAACCTGATGACGACTGGTTGAAAAGCATTGAAACATTAAGTGACGAACTGCTTGGGGCATATTCGAAGGCCGAGAATACTGCGTTATCAGCAGCCTTCGGAGGCCGAAAGAAGAAAAGGCTCAACCGGGTATTTGACGCAGTCGGGTTTGTCTACCCTGACTATCACTATCCGGTATTGAGTCGCAAAAGAAAAAATACTTCTCCTGCGACAGAAGCTACCACAAGTGCCACTAGCGAGCCAGCGCCGCAAAGGAAAAAGATGAAGGTGCTCACCCATCGAGCTCGTTTTATTGAGCCGGCCATAGTGCCGGAATTTATTGGCGAAGTCTCTTTGGCCTCTGAAGCTACAGAACCAGCTCCAGTGCCGAAGATAGGAGAGAAAACTGAAGCACCTTCAGCAGAAAAAGCAGAAAAACCGAAGATTGAAGAGCCAAAAATATCGGAAATCTTAAGTCCTTCAGTAAATGTCGAAACAATAAAAAATCAAAAGGGCCCATTGGTGACCCCAAAAAGAAAAAGAATGGTGAACGTACTAGATGTCTTGGAGACAATTAAGTCTTCAAGCACAACTCCAAAGAAGACTGTTGAACTTGCTGAAGCGTCTACTGAAGCTTCGAAGCAACAAGCTGAAGCTGAAGCTGAAGCTGGGCCTTCAGAGCCCACCAAGGAACAATCTTTGGACACCGAGAAAATATCAGAACCAGTTTTGGTTGAAGAAATTGACACTGCCGCCCCCGAAGCTCCTTCCAGCATATGCGATTACATCGTGCGACATGCTTCGGGGAAGAAATTATCTGAAGAAGAGACTTATGAAGCCAATCACTATGCTAGAGAGTTAAAGTATCCGAAGGGGGCAGTAGTGTTCAATGGGACAAATGAAGATGACTTCCTATACTGCCTCCCTGATAACAAAGAATTATCTGTCTGCCGGGAGATGGCTAGAAGTATGGGTTTCCCGAAGCTCGAAGCTGGATTATGTGCTATGACGAAGGAGGATCTCGCGGACAGCCTTGCGTATAATAGCCTAAAGGTATGGGAATTAGACGCTTGAAAAAAAAATTTTAATACGTAATTCATTCTTTTATTCTTATATGGATTCTTTTTCGTATAGGGTTTAATCCTAAGCAACGCATTAAGAGCACAAAAGAGTGCCGAAGATGAAAGCTACGAAATTGCATTCAACAATTTACGTTCATAAGTTGTTAAACTGAGAAACGAAGCTCTAGAAAAAGATAAAATTCTGCTTACATTAGTAGACAAGATAAAAAAGGACGAAGCTGCTGCAAAGGTTCAGGCCGAAGCTCACAGACGCGAAATTAAAGATCTTCAGAAGGAACTAGCCCGGGCGAAAGAAGAACGCATACTTGAAGAAACAAGACGGGAATGTAGCGACCAATGGGCTGATCATTTGGAAGCAACCGTGGAAGAGCTTCGGTCTTCTAAGAAAAAATGCTACGAAAAATCCATGGAATGCGTAAAGAAAATTAAAACCAGCTTCGCCAGCGTGGGCGCATTTTCCAGTGAAGAGAATTTCTCAAGAGGCAATCCCGAAGGTCCACTGGAATGGATCAATCACGAAGCAGAGGCCTTCGAGGAAATCCTGAGTAGCCGCGGTGACATCTGCGCTTTTTCGGGCGCCAGGGGAGTTGCTACTGTCTTGGAGAAGAAAGGCTGCGGGCATGTAAAATCTTTAGCTCAGTCCGAAGCTGCCTTATCCTCCGAAGACATCAAAGACCCCTCGGCCGAAGCAAGCATGGTTGGTGGTAAATTCTTTACTGATGTCTGGGACAACGGCGGCCGAGAAATGGCGCAAGAAATTATTCAAAGGAGTGAAAAAGGCATCCATGATGCTAGGAAAGTGACAGAAGTTGCCGAAAAAAGTACAGAGCCCGAAGGGCAAATAGGTATTAATTAGTCGTTCTTATTGTGTTGTAATTTTTATTTCAAACTTTGTTCGCGGTTTGTAATAGTAATGCAGAAATATTCTGTTCCCTCAGAACCTGCTGGATCGTCTGCTGACCCTCACGCAAAAGGGGATGACGAAATTAAACAAATTGCCGAAGCTATCATGGATAAAGTTGTTGAACAACTTCTAAATGAGGCTGCCGAAGTAGTATTAAGAGAAGACTAGGTGTTATTAGAAAAAACATTTGCAGTATGATCTATGTAATTTTTTGTACATTTCAATGTAATATACAAGTCTCTTTTCATTATTCAATTCTTTACGATGCATGAAATTCTACATACATACCATTTTTGAGCCTTCGGCGAAAAAACACCTTCCCTTCTTTTCATGCTTCGTGAAGAATACATTTTCCGTTAAAACTATTCTGATGAATCACGTCCATGCTTCGTGAAAACATTCTTCGAGGCTGTACAATTTCGATATTACTCTGATGAAGCTCGTCCATGCTTCGTAAAAACATTCTCCGAAGCTGTATTCCGAAGATTAACATTGTATTCCCTCGTGACTTTACACAATTTTCACTTTCTCAAATCGTCCTTTCGAAAGTTGATACTGTGTCCCCTTCTTTTGCCATATGCAACATGATGTATGATGCTTATGCTATGCAAAATGATGTGATGATGTTATGTTATGTAAATGACGTTTGTTCCGAAGATACACACAAAATATCTTTGTAAGCTCTGCATTCCCTTAGGAACGTCTTTGGAGCTTCTTCGCCTTTTACTTAGGCGGTATCAGCGTTGACTTTTCGCTGTAAGCTCTGCATTCCCTTAGGAACGTCTTTGGAGCTTCTTCGCCTTTTACTTAGGCGGTATCAGCGTTGACTTTTCGCTGTATGCTCTGCATTCCCTTAGGAACGTCTTTGGAGCAAAAAACTTACACTGCGCTCCCTTTGGAACGGCTTTTTGTTACTTCAGCAACTTACTCTGCGTTCCTTAGGACGACTTTTTGTTGCTTCGAAGGATTTTTAATAATTCGAAGGTCCTCCTTGTTACCGCAAATTTTTAAGCTTCAGCAACTTAAGCCTGCGGAGAAAATAGGTTTTCCTCATAACCAACCACGAAACTGTTACATGAAAACTGAAATGTTCTTTATTACACAGAAAATAGATCTAAAGGGAAAAGACTGCTATCAAAGTAGGATATTTGTCAATAAATGTGCTTCGACTCTGGCACAGTACTATTGACTGTGCGAGCTTCAGATTGCTCTCTGAGATCCCTTTGATGCGGAGCATATTGGCTCCCTTCCGGCTGTTGGCCTTGTTGCAGCGGAGGTGGAGGCGGGGGCTGTTGCCATGAAGCTTGAGGTTGACTTGCCGAAGCTACGGAAACTGCAGGATGGTTGCCCACGTATTCCGGGATGTAAGGCTGATGGTACGAAGCAGTATGCATGACCTGCTTCGGCTGGCCCTGTTGCGCTGCAGCTTCTGCTAGCTCCTTTTGTTTCTGGATAGTAACATGGCACATCCTGGTGGTATGGCCCTTGTTTTCACCACAGAATAAGCAAAATACCCTCCTTGGTTGATCTCCAAATCTTCCGCCGAAGCCCCTGGCGCCTCTGCCTCTTGGAGCTGGTGGCCGGAAAAAAGTTTGCTGTTGCCCCGAAGCCTGTGAGGAGCACTGCGGTCTGTTCTGCTGACTCCCCTTATCATCATTTTGAGTAGAGTTGTGGATGGACCTGACATGCCTCGGATAGAATCTTCCTCCGAAGCCCCTGGTCATTTCAGAAAATTTGAAAGCCTCCTCCCTTCTTTGGCAAAAATCATTGTCGGCACGAATGTACTCGTCCATCTTTTGGAGCAGCTTCTCCAGAGTCTGAGGAGGCTTCCTAGCAAAGTATTGAGCTGCAGGTCCAGGACGAAGCCCCTTGATCATGGCTTCGATGACAATTTCATTGGGCACCGTTGGTGCCTGCGCCCTCAAACGCAAGAACCTTCTGACATACGCCTGAAGGTATTCTTCATGATCCTGAGTGCACTGGAACAGGGCTTGAGCAGTGACCGGCTTCGTCTGAAACCCTTGAAAGCTGGTTAACAACATGTCCTTCAGCTTTTGCCATGAAGTAATCGTTCCTGGTCGAAGGGAGGAATACCAGGTCTGAGCGACATTCCTAACAGCCATAACAAAGGACTTTGCCATGACTGCAGCGTTGCCACCATACGAAGACACTGTTGCTTCGTAGCTCATCAAAAACTGCTTCGGGTCTGAATGGCCATCGAACATGGGAAGCTGGGGTGGCTTGTAGGACGGAGGCCAGGGTGTAGCCTGCAGCTCAGCGGACAGGGGAGAAGCATCATCGAAAACAAAATTTCCATGATGGAAATTGTCATACCAGTCATCTTCGTTGAAGAAGCCCTCCTGATGAAGGTCTTTTTGCTGAGGTCTTTTCTGCTCATCGTGAGTAAGATGGCGAACTTCTTCAGAGGCTTCGTCTATCTGCCTTTGCAACTCAGCTAGCCTGGCCATCTTCTCCTTCTTCCTCTGCACCTGTTGATGTAGCATCTCCATATCCCTGATCTCTTGGTCTAGCTCATCCTCCTGAAGCGTCGGGCTGACGGCCTTCCTCTTCTGGCTTCGGGCCTCCCGAAGAGAGACAGTCTCCTGGTTGTGGTCCAGCGGTTGCAGAGCTGCAGCCCCAGTCGCTGAAGCTTTCTTTGGTGCCATAGCGAGGGTCTATGGCTTCCGAAGGTATTCAAAAAACTCGAAGTGGAAGTGAGTTCACCGGAGGTGGGCGCCAATGTTGGGGACTTGTTCTCAAATGCTTTGGATTAAGAACAAGGCAACATAAAAAGTGTTAAATGATAAGATCCTTCGTCCCTCGAAACATTATTTCCCTTCAGGATATAATGTGTTCCGGACGAAGGTCACAAACAATGTACCTTCGTAAGGGCGATAAGTTATGACGAAGGACTTATGAGCAACATTAAAAGTAATATAAACATTTAAACTTCATTATCATGCCATTTCTATTTTATTATCGTGTAACAATAGAAATGACTTCGAATTACAAGTGTACCTTCGGATTGCAGGAAGACAAAAGTACAAGGATGACGCAAAAGCAAATGCCAAGTCAGCGTGAATAGTACGGGAGTACTGTTCATCTATTTATAGGCGTGAGACACAGCCCATACAAAATTACATTCATGTCCATTACATTTGCTAATGACTTATGGAAATCTGTCAAGGCCTAAGTAGTCTTTTCATCTTTAAGTCGGTTCCCCTTTCTGCTATCGCGACGAAGCTTTCCTGCGCACAGCTTCGGCTGTGCATCATCCTTCGTAGAGCTTGGTAATCAGCCCGTCCTCCATTTCAATCCCCCTTCATCTGGTTCAGGCTTCATCCTGACCGTACTTCATGTTCACAATTCTGAGTCCGAAGGTACCTGTTCATACAATCCACTTGGCAAACATTGTCAAATCATGTTTTTGAGGACCTTCGGAGTACGAAGGCCCCCAACAGAACACCCAAGTGAAGCGAGAATAATCATCCACAATTACTAGACAATACCTACTCCCGCTGATGCTTATGTAAGCAATCAGGCCGAATAGATCCATGTGGAGTAGCTCGAGTTGCATGTCCATCGTCATGATGTTCTTGTGTGGATGGTGGATTCCAACTTGCTTTCCTGCCTGGCATGCGCTACAAATCCTGTCTTTCTCAAAATGAACATTTGTTAGTCCTAAAATGTGTTCTCCCTTTAGAAGCTTATGAAGATTCTTCATCCCAACATGAGCAAGTCGGCGATGCTAGAGCCAGCCCATAATAGTCTTAGCAATTAAGCAAGTGTCTAGTTCAGCTTCGTTATCATTAAAATCAACTAAATATAGCTGACCCTCTAACACTCCCTTAAATGCTATTGAATCATCACTTCTTCTAAAGACAGTAACACCTACATCAGTGAATAGACAGTTGTAGCCCATTTTACATAATTGAGAAACAGAAAGCAAATTATAATCTAAAGAATCTACGAGAAAAACATTGGAAATAGAATGGTCAGTAGATATAGCTATTTTACCCAAACCTTTGACCAAACCTTGATTTCCATCCTCGAATGTAATAGCTCTTTGGGGATCTTCATTTTTCTCATAGGAGGAGAACATTCTCTTCTCCCCTGTCATGTGGTTTATGCACCCGCTATCGATTATCCAACTTCATCCACCGGATGCATAAACCTACAAAACAAGTTTAGGCCTTGTTCTTAGGTACCCAAACGGTCTTCGGTCCTTTCACATTAGAAACAAGCACCTTGTGTACCTAAACACAAGTCTTTGGACTCTTGTGTTTGCCCCCAACATATTTGGCAACTATTTTGCCTGATTTATTAGTTAAAACATAAGAAGCATAAAAAAATCTTAAATGAAATGTTATGCTCATTTAATGCAGTCAGAATTTTCTTTTTAGGCATTTTAACATGAGTGGTATGCCTAGAGCTAGAAGCCTCATTTTTATATATGAATGCATGATGAGTAGTATTGTGAGGTTTCTTAGCATGAATCTTCCTAATTTTGTGTTCGGGATAGTTTGCAGGATATAAAATGTAACCCTCACTATCCTGAACCATGGGAGCCTTGCCCTTTACAAAGTTAGATAATTTCTTATGGACATTAAGCTTGACATTGGATTGGTTCCCATGTTGAAACCCAATGCCATCCTTAATGCAGGGCGTCTCCCATTATAAAGCATACTATGAGAAAATTTAAATTTTTCATTTTCTAGTTCATGCTCGGCAATTTTAGCAGTTAATTTAGCTATGTGATCATTTTGTTGTTTAATCATGGCAAGGTGATCATCCATAGCTTCAATATTAACATCTCTACATCTAGTACAAATAACAACATGTTCAACAGTAAATGTAGATGGTTTGCAATCATTCAATTCTTTTATCTTAGCATTTAACATGGCATTTTCATTTCTAAGACAGGAAATAGAATCATTGCAAGCAGTCAATTTTTCAATCTTAGAAACTAAATTAACATTCTCAGTTTTAATACTAGAAATTGAACCATTACACATGCTTAGCTCCTTAGACAGATTTTCATTCTTCTCTACTTCTAGAGCACAAGCATTTTTCAACTTAACAATTTTTTGTTTTCTTTAAAGAGGAAGTCCTCTTGGCTTTCCAAGGGATCATCCTTCTCGTTAATGGTTTCTATTAATTCATTTAATTTTTTCTTTTGGTCCATGCTAAGGTTGGCAAAGAGGGACATTAAATCATCTTCATTATCACTAGAGCTACCCTCATCACTAGATGTTGTATATTTGGGGGTGGCTCTAGAGTGTACCTTCTTCTTCTTGCCGTCCTTAGCCAGGAGACACTTGTGGCATGCGTTGGGGAAGAGGAGGCCTTTGTTGACGACGATGTTGGCGGCGTCCTCGTCGGAGGAGAAGCCAGTGGAGCTCTCGTTGGAGTCCCATTCTCGGCATATGTGGGCATCGCCACCCTTCTTCTTGTAGTATTTCTTCTTCTCTTTCTTCTTCCCCTTCTTGTCTTCATCCCTGTCACTTTCACTAGAAATTGGACATCTAGCAATAAAGTGACCAGACTTACCACACCGATAGCACACCCTCTTAGAGCGGGACTTGTAATCCTTCCCCCTCCTTTGCTTGAGGATTTGGCGGAAGCTCTTGATGATGAGTGTCATCTCCTCGTTGTCGAGCTTGGAGGCATCGATTGGAAGCCTACTTGGTGTAGACTCCTTCTCTTCCGTTGCTTTGAATGCGACGGGTTGCACCTCGGGTGTAGAGGTGGCGTCTTGCTCCAAGTTGACAATATGTTTGGAGTCTTTGATCATAAGTTCAAAGCTCACAAACTTGCCAATAACTTTCTCGGGAGACATTAGCTTGTATCTAGGATCCCCACGTATTAATTGAACTTGAGTAGGATTGCGAAATACGAGGGATCTAAGAATAACCTTGACCATCTCATGGTCATCCCATTTGGTGCTCCCGAGGTTGCACGCTTGGGTCACCATGGTCTTGAGCCGGTTGTACATGGCTTGCGGCTCTTCTCCTTTGTTGAGGACGAATCGACCGAGCTCGCCCTCGATCGTCTCCCGCTTGGTGATCTTTGTCGCCTCGTCCCCTTCGTACGTAGTTTTGAGGACATCCCAAATTTCTTTGGCATTCTTTAACCCTCGAACTTTGTTATACTCCTCTCAACACAAGGAGGCGAGGAGTATAGACGTGGCTTGGGAGTTAAAGTGCCTAATTTGGGCGGCCTCATCCAAGTCGTAGTCTTTGTCCCCCACCTTTGGTCCTTGCGCTCCAAACTCAACAATATCCCAAATACTTTTGTAGAGTGAGGTTAGATGGTGCCTCATTTTATCACTCCATATACAATAATCTTCACCATCAAAATATGGTGGTTTGCCTAGGGGTACAGAAAGTAATGGAGCGCGCTTTGAAATACGGGGATAGCGTAGGGGCATCTTACTATACTTCTTACGCTCATGGCGCTTAGAAGTAGTGGACGACTTGGAGCCGGAGGTGGAGGGTGATGAAGAGTTGGTCTCATAGTAGACCACCTTCTTTATCTTCTTGTCACCTCTCCAATGTGACTTGATGGAGGAAGAGGATTCCTCCTTGTACTTGTTGTCGGACTCTTTTGATAGAGTCCTCCCCGATCATGATCTCCCGGTCACGATCTCCCTCTTGGCGTGATCTCCAGACATCACTTCGAGTTGGTTGGACTCTTAATGAAGCACTAGCTCTGATACCAATTGATAGTCGCCTAGAGGGGGGTGAATAGGCGAAACCTGAATTTTACAAACTTAAGTACACATTAAAGCCGGGGGTTAGCGTTAGAATTAAACTCAAGTCCGAACAGAGGGGAAAACAAATCAAACAAGAATCAAGCCGAGTGAACACGATGATTTGTCTTACTGAGGTTCGGTTCCAAAGAACCTAGTCCCTGTTGAGGAGGTCACAAAGACCGGGTATATTTCAACCCTTTCCCTCTCTCAAACGGTCACTTAGACCGAGTGAGCCTTTCCCTTAATCACATGGGTCACTAAGACCCTGCAAGGACCACCACACTCTTTGGTGTCTCTTGCTTTCCTTACAAGAACTTAGAAAAGAAGTGAGGAAGGAAAAAAGGCAATCCAAGCAACAAGAGCGCAAATGAACACGAACACACTCTCTCTCAAGTCACTGAGTGGTTGAGATGAATTTGAGACTTGGAGAGGGTTTGATCTTTGGAAATGTGTCTTGGAGTGAATGTTCTAGCTCTTGTATTGAATGTGATCTTCTGAAAACTTGGATACTAAAGGATGTGGTGGTTGGGGGTATTTATAGCCCCCAACCACTTTGTAGCCGTTGGCAAAGGCTGCTGGCGATGGGCGCATCGGACAATCCGATGCGCCACCGGACGACCACTGTGCACTGTCCGGTGCGTGCCACGTCAGCGCAACCATTAGGGTTCTGAGCAGTTGACCGTTGGAGCGCCTTGTCTTCTAGCTGCACCGGACAGTCCGGTGAATTATAGCAGACGCTGCCCTAGAATTCCCAAGAGTGGCTGGTTCAGAGTTGTACGGCCGTGGTGCACCGGACACTGTCCGGTGGCACACCAGATAATCCGGTGCGTCATTTTTCAGCACACTCAAGTTCTTTGCTCCATCCCTAACCGAATTTCTTGCTTGGTTTGTGTTGAACCTTATGCACCTGTAATACATGAATTCTAGACAAACTAGTTAGTCCATGTGTTTGTGTTGGTCATCAACCACCAAAATTAATTAGAGGAAATGGTTGACCCAATTTCCCTTTCAGTGGTGGCGGTCAACACCTGCATGGTGGGACAAGCAATCATCGGTCATGTTCAAACTCAAGTCAAAAGGAAGATGTGTGCCACAATTGTGAAAAATTGGGGCACTAGGTTGCTGATTGCAGATCCAAATGCAAGGAGAAGTAGGCTCATGTAGCCGTGGACGATGAAGACACCCTCCTAGTCACTCAAGGCATCCTCAATGACGGTGTCAGCGGACCTGAGGAGGTGACTCATTGTGGCCAGTCGCCCAGATCAATCAGTACATATGAAGAGAACATGCTAGGCACAATTCGGGCACCTATACGAGAGGCCCCAATGGCAACTTTCTGATGAATGTGGGAATAGTGAGATCGCCTTCAATGAGGACAAGATACATGTTGCGCTCGATAGCAAGGACAAGCAAGATGCCCTGACATTGGGTGCTTGACACTAGGGCTTCAAAACATATGACGGGGTCCAGGGCTATGTTTGCCAGCATCAACATGAGAACGATGGGGACTATGAAGTTTGGGATGGCTCTATAACACCCATTGCTAGGTGTGGTACCATTCTCTTTGAATGCAAGAACGACGACCACTATGCGCTCAACAATGTCTACTACCTACCTCATCTCACCACAAACATCATCAGCACTAGTTGGCTGGATGAAGAGGAGTATGATGAACATGTGAGGCATGGCTTGATGTGGATTAGCGATGACAACATCGACTAGTGGACAAGGTGTGTTGCAGTCCCGGTTGTCTACCTCGAGATCAAAATCATGCAACTGGTGTGCATGGTTACACACGTAGGAGAATATGCTTGGCGTTGGCATGCCCGGTTAAAAAATTTCATCCTTGGATTGCTATGGAAGATGGGCAAGGAGACATTGGTGCATGGACTACTCGAACTTGAACACATTGATCAACTCTGAGAAGCTTGCCTCACCAGCAAACATCGGCGTGCGCCATTTCCCCATCAAGCACAGTGGCATGCAACGAGGTCCCTGGAACTTATCCATAGGGACATGTGTGGGACTATCATGCCAACCACTCTAAGTGGCAATCACTACTTCTTACTGCTCGTTGATGACTATTCTCGCTCTATGTGGATTGCACTGCTATGCCCAAGTACGAGGCACCAGCTACAATCAAGTGGATCTAGGCCATAGTAGAGAGGAAAAGCGGGAACCTTTTTGGCGCCCTTCATGCCGATCGAGAGGGCGAATTCAATGAGTCACACCTCAATGCCTACTTCTTTGAGCTTGGTGTACACCAAGAGCTACCGATGCCTTATACCCCTCAACAAAATGGGTTAGTGTAGTAACATAATCAACATGTGGTGGTGATGGCGCAATGCATCCTGAACACTACCGGACACAGCTCCTTTGCCGAGTGTCTCAGACACTCGGCAAAGCCCGAAAAACACTCGGCAAAGGCTTTGCCGAGTGTAACACTCGACAAAGAACGCTCGGCGAACTGTACATCAGCAACGGCCTCTTTGCCGAGTACTTTTTGTTGGGCACTCGGCAAAGAATTTGCCGAGTGCCATTTGGTACTCGGCAAAGAAAAGTCGCCGTCACGGTGCCAAGTGATGCTGACGGATCCTTTGCCGAGTGTCTTCCTCGGCACTCGGCAAAGAGGCCAATTTTGCCGAGTGTCTTCTGCCATGGCCCTCAGCAAAGACGGCTCCAGTGGGCCCCACCGCCAGTCCCTGTGCCGAGAGCTCTAGTAGGCACTTGGCAAAGGAGGCTTCTTGTGTCTAGTGGACTAGCACTCGGCAAAGAGTCCTCCAGTGGGCCCCTTTGCCAGTCCCTTTGCCGAGTGCGCCGGGCGGCACTCGGCAAAGGTAGCTTCTTTGCCGAGTGTCTTGACCATAACACTCGGCAAAGAAGGATTTATCGGTTCCCAGGTGTCCTCCTTTGCCGAGTGCCATGGTCATAGCACTCGGCAAAGATACCCTTTGCCGAGTGTTACACTCGGCAAAGTGACCAGGAAGTCCCTTTTTTATTTGTTTTTGTTGTTCCATCCAAACAAACAAAAGATATATATCATTCACAGCACATTATATATCATTCGCATCACAGAATCAACACATTTATTATCAACACCATATATATCACAAATATCACCACATAAATCAGGTTTCACAGCACATAAGTCTCACTAAGTATCTCACAAGACCAAGTATAACTAACATCACCAACACTCACGAATATAAGTCTGGATCATCACAAAACAGGTCATCAACGAGGTGGGCATCTGGACTGGTTCGGCGAAGGGCTGGACGAAGTGTGAGGGTTGTTCGACGCCGCCGATTGACCCTGCACAGAGAAGAGATTGCATGTGTGAGAACATATGAATATATATCATGCAGTACTAAAATTTTGATACTCACAGGAGTAGCGAACTCAGCAGGGTCAGCTACAGGGAACAACGGAGGTGGTGGAGCATGACCCTGTGCGGCGCCAAGGCTCTGCATGTACGCGAACATCTCCGCCATCCTCTTCTCCAGCTCCTCACGTTGCCTCCTCTCATCATCTAGCTGAGTCTGTAATATTTCGCCCTAATGTTACGATAATGCAAAGAGAAGATATATAATAATCAATGAACGATGAATAGATAAGGAATAACCTGGAGTTGCTGGATACGATGCTGTGAGCTGTCCTGCCGAGGTCGTATGGCTGGGCTCACGCTCGTGCTCCTTGCTCGCACCTGAGAGAGAGTGGGAGTGGAGGACGAGTCGATTGCCCCGTCGGCAATCCAGTACCGCCCATGCCTCTTGCCTCCTCCGACCCTCATGAGGACATCTCCGTCGATGTCCTCGGTCCTCGGATCGTAATCTGGCCCATGGACCTCGTTGGCCATGGCGGTGTACTCACTGAGGCGGCTGTGGACGGTGGGGTTGGTGTACGCCTCGGGCCCGTCATCCGGGTTGTAGGTGACGTCGGACGTCGCCTTCCCCTTGTGGGCCATAGCTTATGCCGAGAACGTGGAGCAAGGCGCGCCACCATGTGCCGCCGACTGCGAGAAAACCAACGAGATGGTTAGAAATCATGTCTAATCGAAAGTTATATACCTAAATAAAAAAGAGCGTGTACCCATGCTTCCGCGTATTTGCCCAGGCTGCGGCTGCCTTGATGGTGGGAGGGACCTTGCATCATCAAACGTCGTTCCCGGCTAGCGTTGTGCACCTCGTCCCACTCAGCCGAGCACCACCTCTGCACCATCTGCTCCCAGCACTCAGGATGCACGGTGCACCAATGAGGAATCATCTAAAAAAATACAAGTACATGACATATCAGAAGATAAAATTAAGCATATTTAGTACCAATAATAAAGTTTTGTATTTACCTGCAAGTACTGGTCCAGAGTCAACGACATGGTTCGGGCGTCCTTCTTGCTCACCTTCTCCCCAAGGACGGAGCCGTGGTAAGTGACGATGGCCTGGATGCGCGCCTCATAGTGCATGTCCACGACGAGCTTCTTACAGCTCGTGGTAGCCACCACATCCGCCCTGGCCTCGTATCCAGCCTCGCATCTGAAGAAATCCTACATACAAAGACGATGTATCCATACATTATTTCAAGAATATGCAACAAATGCGACTTATTAAACAATATAGTGCGAGGAAGACTTACCCACAGCTCTTGCTTCACCCGCTCCGCCTTGTTGTTGAATTGTCTGCCGTCCCGATCTACTGCATCAGGAGTGACGGCGTAGTGGTCGAAGGTGTATGCTGGGCTCGTCACTCCGGCGTACTCGACAAGTCCAGGGAAGTGTTCCCTGCATAGAAGGCCAAGGATGCCATTGGGGTTGCGGCCGTGACCCCCTGTAGTCTCCAAAACCATCCAAGACCTGTCCAAGTGATTAAGATAAAGTATTAGTTTCTATTATTAATTTGAACATATAATATGAAAAAGCAGCAACAACATCTGAAGTTACCTACCTCTCTCCATCGGGTCGTATCAGCGGACGTCTGTCACGAAGTATGGGTCGCTGAGGGAGACTCGTGGGACCTCGCAGGTAGATACTCCTCGAACCTGAGGAGCCAGAACCTGAGACGTCCTGCTGAGCGGCGTTGTCGTCGTCATCCTGCTGCGCCGCATCGTCGTCATCCTGCTGTGCCGCATCGACAGCGGCTTGCTGCTCCACCTGCTGCTGTACGGCGTCGTCCTGCTGCGCCTCCTCCTCCGTCCTACGGGTGCTCCTCCTCCCCCTCCCCCTCCCCCTCCTCGTCCTCGTCCCACCGCCCACCATCTTTGTCCAACAACCTGCAATTAAGTGTAAGCAATTAAGCACAGATAAAAAATATGTATTTAGAAACATATGCAAAATAAATGAAATATAGCATTACATCGATTAAAAATAATCTTGATATGTGTCCGGGTTAGCCGGATCATAAGTGTCATCATCACTATCAACCATTTCATAGTCAACACCATCTGAAGGCGCAATTTCGTTATTGGCATTGCCTTCAAGCATTTCTAAGTCATTCTCATTTTGCACCTCATCATCCTCCTCATCAACAACCATTTCAATATCTACTTCCATTCCGATCGCTTCGGTTAAGTCTATCTCAAATCGCCCTTCTAGCCCATCTTCTTGGAAGAACTCTCCGTCATATGTGTCCGGGTCTAAGTTATAATCTTCATCGTTTGGAACAGGTAATTTACCGTGCGGTGATACCTTATACACAACATCCCAACCCTTAAGATGTTGTTTCGTTTGGCACACATATGGAAGATAATACACTTGTGTGGCCTGTTGGGCCACAATATAGACATCGTCTCCTGATAAGGTGGAATCCTATCGAATTTCGACTAGCCCAATATTAGAATGTGTCCGTCTCGTAACTTCAGGGTCAAACCAATGCAATTTGAATATCACTGGAGTAAGAGGTTTGGAACCATAAAAATTGAGTTCATATATTTCTTCAATTCTTCCATAATACTCGACCTCGTCAAGCCCGGGCGTAAAGACTCCAGAACACGTCGTTTTTCGATTGGGCCGACTTTGGTCGTAGCTTGTTGTGCGAAAACGGTATCCATTGACGTCATACCCAGAAAATTTCCTGACCCTATAGGCAAAGCCATTGGCTACTTGTCTCAACTTGGCACTCATAGACGGCTCTCTTTGGTCCTGCAAGTTCAAACACGCTAGATTGTTATATTATTCGCACGTAAGAGCTGAAGGATTACGGGGAGGATACGCTAGCGCAAAACAAAATTTTCAACCCCATAATACCAAGAACTACTGCGGTTATAGGTCATGGAATTACCACTAGACGTGCAGAGCAGCGGAAGACGTCTCGATGTAGACGAACGCGTCGAGCAGTGCTGTGCAGTCGTCGGCGTCCTTCACGTCCTCGCACGGTTCGTCCTAGTGCTCTAGATGCAGCACCTCCGAGGTATCCACACGTACAGGGAGGAAGCGCCGCGTACCGAACTGCTAGGTTCGCGACGGCGGCTTGGCGAGGGCGAGAGGTGAGCGGCGGCTGCTCGTTTTTTGGTGGCAAATTAGGTTAAGCCTAACCGCGCCCCCGCCCCTCATTATATAGGCGTTATGGTGGGCTTCTGACACCGAGGCCCATCATTAACCCTAAAGCCCAGTCTAATTTCGGATCTAATCCGAGTTAGGCTTCCTTCCCCTTAAGTGTGTGACCCTATAGGTTCACGTACAAATAGACATAGCCCGAGTACTCTTACTTGGCCCAATAATTGACAGCGGCCTCTAGCAAGACATGTCAACTCCTATGCGCACGTAAAGATCATATCAGACGAACCATTGCAACATTACGTACATGCTGTTCCCTTTGTCTCACGATATTTGGTCTGGCTCTAAGCTGACCTTTCTTTCTCGATACTGTGAATTGGAATCCTTTCAATGGTTAACTCTTAACCCTAGCACGTCCATGCATTTCTTGATCCAATCACTCAAGGGGCCCAAAGATATCTCTCTCACAAAGAGAGGGACAAATTCCATCTTGACTGACCATGCCTCACAGCATGCTTCCTGACAAACCCAAAACTACCTTTATAACTACCCAGTTACGGAATAGCGTTTGATAGTCCCTAAGTAAGTCAATTCACATCTTGAGAACATGCGACAATCTCAGGTCTAAGGATACAGTATTCATGTTGCAAAAAAGAACTATATTACAATATCTCACGTTGGGTCGGTCCAACCTCATGTCATACATGCGCCCACATTATTAGTTTAACATCTCCATGTTCATGACTTGTGAAATGTAGTCATCAACTAATACATGTGCTAGTCATCGACTCTGACTAGGGACATCATTTAGAATAACCATATAAGTAAAGAATCTCACAAACAATTCACATAATTGCTAATCAATACAAGGTGCCTTCCATGGATATTCAATTAAGCAATATATATATCATGGATACAAAGAAATATGCTCATCTCTATGATTATCTCTAGGGCATATTTCTAACAGTCTCCCACTTGCACTAGAGTTAATCTAGAAGATATCTAATACCCATAGATCTCATGTTTGCCTCATGCTTAGGTTGTGGAAGAGGTTTTGTCAAAGGATCAGCAACATTCAAATCTGTATGTATTTTGCATATCTTTATCTCACCCCACCTAATGAATTCCCGTATGAGGTGAAACTTCCGCAGTACGTGTTTGTTTTTCTGGTGGTTCCTTGGCTCCTTAGCTTGCGCAATAGCCCCATTGTTGTCACAGTAGAGATTCAATGGACTAGAAGCATTAGGAAACACACCAAGCTCGATGAGGAACTTCCTTATCCAAACACCTTCCTTCGCAGATTCAGAAGCTGCAATGTACTCAGCTTCTGTTGTAGAATCAGTCACTGTCTCCTATTTGGAACTCTTCCAACTAACAGCACCACCATTTATTGTGAACACAAAACCTGATTGCGATTTTAACTCGTCTGGGTCAGTTTGGAAGCTAGCATCGGTGTAACCAGTTACAACGAGCTCCTCCTTACCCCCATATACCAGGAACATATCTTTAGTCCTTCTTAAGTACTTAAGAATGCCTTTTACCGCTGTCCAGTGATCCTCACTTGGATCAGCCTGGTACCTACTCGTAGCACTTATAGCGTATGAAACATCTGGGCGTGTACTTATCATGGCATACATGATTGATCCAATTGCTGAGGCGTATGGTACCTTACTCATGCGCTCCCGCTCATTAGCCGTCGCAGGACATTGCATCTGGCTAAGGTGTTTACCATGTGACATAGGTATGAACCCTTTCTTGGACTGTTCCATGTTGAACCGTTTCAAAACCTTGTCAATGTACGTATCTTGACTTAATCCTATAAGCCTCTTCGACCTATCTCTATAGATCCTTATGCCCAAAATATATGCTGCTTCCCCTAAGTCCTTCATAGAAAAACTCTTTTTCAGTGAAGCCTTGACGGACTCCAGCATAGGAATGTCATTCCCAATCAATAATATGTCATCCACATACAAGATCAGAAATACAACAGCGCTCCCACTTTCCTTCTTATAAACACAAGCTTCTTCTTCATTCTGATGAAAACCAAGCCCTTTGATCACTTCATCAAAACGAATGTTCCAACTCCGAGATGCTTGCTTCAACCCATAAATGGATTTCTGAAGTTTGCATATTTTTCCAGCATTGATCGGATCGACAAAACCCTCGGGCTGTATATATACACGTCCTCATCTAGGTTTCCATTAAGGAAAGCTGTTTTGACATCCATCTGCCAAATCTCATAATCAAAATATGCGGCAATAGCTAGAATGATCCGAATAGATTTAAGCATCGCTACTGGCGAGAATGTCTTGTCATAGTCAACTCCTTGAACTTGTCGAAACCCCTTTGCAACAAGTCGAGCCTTATAGATGTGAACATTTCCATCCATGTATTTCTTCTTCTTATAGATCCATTTGCATTATATAGGTCTAACACCATCAGGCGGGTCAACCAAGTTCCAAACTTGATTTTCTCCCATGGAATCTATCTCGGATCTCATGGCGACATGCCATTTCTCGGAATCTGGGTCCATCATCGCTTCTGAATATGTTGCAGGTTCGTCGTTGTCTAACAACAACACTTCCCCATTGCCCAACAATAGCACTTCTCCTCGTGCCTCGCGAAGCCTTGCTGACCTTCGTGGTTGTGGTGGTGATTCTCTTGCCATAGACGTCTCAACTTGTTCTGCTACATTAGCATCACTTGTTGAATCTTGTCCCACTGGCTCATCCTGAACTTCTTCAAGATACACCTTTTGTTTACTTTTCTCTCTTTTGAGAAACTCTTTCTCTAAGAACACACCGTTCCGGGCGACAAACACTTTGCCCTCTGACCGGTGGTAAAAGTAATATCCTAAAGTTTCCTTTGGATATCCCACGAACATGCACTTGTCTGATTTTGGAGTGAGTTTATCTGACTGAAGTCGCTTGACGTAAACCTCACAACCCCAAATCTTCAGAAAAAGACAAACTGGGAGTCTTCCCAGTCCACATCTCATATGGTGTCTTAACTACGGACTTAGACGGTACCCTATTTAGTGTGAAAGCTGCTGTTTCTAGAGCGTATCCCCAAAACGACAAAGGTAGGTCCGACTGGCTCATCATTGATCGAACCATATCCAATAAAGTCCGATTACGTCGCTCAGACACGCCATTCCTCTGAGGCGTTCCAGGCGGCGTAAGCTGTGGAACAATTCCACAACTCTTTAGATGATTGCTAAACTCATGACTCAAATATTCACCTCCACGATCTGATCGCAGTGCTTTAATTTTCTTGCCACGCTGATTTTCTACTTCATTCTGAAACTCTTTGAACTTTTCTAAGGATTCAGACTTGTGTTTCATTAAGTAGACATACCCATATCTACTAAAATCATCAGTGAAGGTTATGAAGTATTGGAATCCTCCCCTAGCTGTCGTACTCATTGGTCCGCACACATCAGTATGTATGAGTTCCAATAAATCTAATGTCCTCTCCGGTAAACCCGTGAAAGGCGCCTTGGTCATCTTACCAAGTAAGCAAGCTTCACATGTCTCGTATGATTCAAAATCAAGCGAAGTTAAAAGCCCATCAGAATGAAGCTTCTTCATGCGATTCTCACTTATATGACCCAAACGACAGTGCCACATGTAGGTAGGACTTAAATCATTAGGCTGAGGCCTTTTAGCACTAATATTACAGATAGGTGCATCATCAAGATTTAAAATGAATAACCCATTCATAATGGATGCAAAAGCCACAAACATGCCATTCTTAGAGATCACACAACCATTGTTTTCACTCGCAAATGAATAACCATCCTTCATCAAACATGAAGGAGACATAATGTTTCGACTCATACTAGGAACTAGATAACAATTATTTAACTCCAAAATAAATCCTGATGGGAGGTGGAGTTGCATCGTCCCGACGGTCAACGCAACAACTTTTGCATTATTGCCTACCCGGAAATCAACTTCTCTTTTCACGCTTCTACTTCTTATCATTCCCTGCATCGAATTGCAAATATGGGCAACCGATCCGGTATCAAATACCCAAGAATTAATATAAGAATCAGCAAGAAAAATTTCTGTAATGTGAATAGCAAGTGTACCTGCTGCGGCTGTACCCTTACCGCCGCGATCCTTAATAGAGGCTAAGTACTGCTTGCAATTCCTTTTCTAGTGACCAAGTTCTTTGCAATAAAAGCACTCTGCATTTGCAGCTAGTCCAGCCTTGGGCTTTTGATTTGGCTTGGATACTGTATCCTTTGCCTTGCCCTTCTTCTTTTGAGATTTACCCTTCTTCTTAAAGTTGGGTTTGTTTTGTACCGCCATCACATGGCTGCTGCTGCCAGCGCTTTTCTTTATGTCCCCCTCTGCTGTTTTCAGCATGCCACATAGTTCATTGAGGCCCCTCTCTGCCCCATGCATATGGTAGTTCGTGATGAAGTTTCCATAGCTGGGCAGAAGAGATGCCAAAATGAAGTCAGTGGCCAACTCTTGGCTTATTGGGAAGCCTAGCTTCTCCAACCTCTGACTGTAACCAACCATTTTGATTACATGTGGCCCAACTGCTGCGCCTTCTGCTAGCTTGCATTCCAGAAAGGTTTTGGACACATTGAACCTTTCAGTCCTAGCCTGAGTCTGGAACATATCCTTGAGCGCCACGATCATATCGTGCACCTCATGGTTTGTCTCAAACTGCATCTGTAGCTCAGGCTCCATGCAAGCAAGCATTAGGCAACTCACTTCAAGATTAGCATCCATTGCTTTCTTGTAAGCGGTTTTAGCTGTAGCAGTTGCATTTTCACCAGGATCCTCTTGCAGTGGGGTGTCTAGAACGTCTTCCTTTTTTTCAGCCCTGAGAACAATTCTCAGGTTACGAATCCAATCCGTATAGTTTGTTCCATTTAACTTATCCTTTTCAAGAATTGATCGCAAAGTAAATGTTGGTGTGCTAGGTGCCATTTATCTACAACAAAATAATGCAAAATACTAAGACAAAAATATCCATGACAGAGTAAATCATATTAAACATTTAATAGTCTACTCCTACTAAAATCAATATCCCTCGATTGGTACTTAGTGATTCAGAACCCACAACTAACAAGTCTACTAGTGAGCTTTAGCATCACCGCTAGAAGACAAGGTAGATCGGTAAGCAATTCCTTGCTAATCATATCATATATATGACTTCTGTTGTTGGGTGACATCTCTATGTCTCGGCTCCCAACCTTATGCCCCAAAGTCCTTAACCATTAAGCTGACTTTGTTTAAGTTAACCAACCCTTTCTGCAGTTCGTATCCGATACAAACCTATCTAGTCAAGAAAAACTGGTGCCACCCTAATTTCGTAGACCCACCACCAATTGTACAAGACTTATGATAGTGCAAGGTTTGGAGAGGCATTTAAGCTTAAACGTTTATGAGGGATCGTCCTACTTATATCATCGCACGCAAGGACATATATGCAATATGAACAAGTAGAACATTAAGAATGGCATTCACACAACAGTTGTGATTCGGTATGGCTTGCTGTCACATGGTGATCGCCATCTCCAATAATCTGTCCATCACGATGATCTCCCTCTCCATGATATAGGTATGCCATCCTTCAGGTGATGAGTCCTTCAAGACCTATCTAACGTATGCTGGTAAACAAATTACATATACGCTTTGGATCATCACATGTTGACACGCAGGTCATTACATTAAATTTGGACAATACATGTGGCTCCAGCCGTATTGCCCTGGTCACGACACGCAGGATGAATAATTCATTAATATGCATCATATACACACAATAGCCATACCGATCACAAAATGTCCTGCAAAAACAGGTTAGACAAACACGTTTCTATATGTTCGCCATACCGATCACAAGATGTCAGCGGGCGGGGGTCGAGGGGGGAGCCGCCCCCCGCGGGTCTCAGGGCAGCGCCCTGAAAACCTCACAGGATTCCATGCATCGTATGTATGGAAATTCCACTAAAAATCTCATGCGGTTGATCAAATCAACCCCAATCCGAGACTTTCGACCCGAAGAAGATTACACTCATGACGTCGATCTGTTACGTCAATCTGCTGGTTGTGTATGCAGTTAGCCCCGATGGTGATTCCAGCCGGTAGGGGCAAGTTGCGCACATAACAGAGAAGGACAAACTAATCTCTTCAGTCATATCCGATGTAATCTACTTCAACCCTTTCTAACCAATTGATCTAATCAAACCGTGCATCAAGTAGATTCATCTCATGAACCTAGATCCAGACCTAAAACTACGCAGAACCTGCTCCGATACCACTGAAGGATTACGGGGAGGCTACGCTAGCGCAAAACAAAATTTTCAACCCCATAATACCAAGAACTACTGCGGTTATAGGTCATGGAATTACCACTAGACGCGCAGAGCAGCGGAAGACGTCTCGATGTAGACGAACGCGTCGAGCAGTGCCGTGCAGTCGTCGGCGTCCTTCACGTCCTCGCACGGTTCGTCCTAGTGCTCCAGATGCAGCACCTCCGAGGTATCCCCACGTATAGGGAGGAAGCGCCGCGTACCGAACTGCTAGGTTCGCGACGGTGGCTTGGAGAGGGCGAGAGGTGAGCGGCGGCTGCTCGTTTTTTGGTGGCAAATTAGGTTAAGCCTAACCGCGCCCCCGCCCCTCATTATATAGGCGTTATAGTGGGCTTCTGACACCGAGGCCCATCATTAACCCTAAAGCCCAGTCTAATTTCGGATCTAATCCGAGTTAGGCTTCCTTCCCCTTCAGTGTGTGACCCTATAGGTTCACGTACAAATAGACATAGCCCGAGTACTCTTACTTGGCCCAATAATTGACAGCGGCCTCTAGCAAGACATGTCAACTCCTATGCGCACGTAAAGATCATATCAGACGAACCATTGCAACATTACGTACATGTTGTTCCCTTTGTCTCACGATATTTGGTCTGGCTCTAAGCTGACCTCTCTTTCTCGATACTGTGAATTGGAATCCTTTCAATGGTTAACTCTTAACCCTAGCACGGCCATGCATTTCTTGATCCAATCACTCGAGGGGCCCAGAGATATCTCTCTCACAAAGAGAGGGACAAATTCCATCTTGACTGACCATGCCTCACAGCATGCTTCCTGACAAACCCGAAACTACCTTTATAACTACCCAGTTACGGAATAGCGTTTGATAGTCCCTAAGTAAGTCAATTCACATCTTGAGAACATGCGACAATCTCAGGTCTAAGGATATAGTATTCATGTTGCAAAAAGAGAACTATATTACAATATCTCACGTTGGGTCGGTCCAGCCTCATGTCATACATGCGCCCACATTATTAGTTTATCATCTCCATGTTCATGACTTGTGAAATGTAGTCATCAACTAATACATGTGCTAGTCATCGACTCTGACTAGGGACATCATTTAGAATAACCATATAAGTAAAGAATCTCACAAACTATTCACATAATTGCTAATCAATACAAGGTGCCTTCCATGGATATTCAATTAAGCAATATATATATCATGGATACAAAGAAATATGCTCATCTCTATGATTATCTCTAGGGCATATTTCTAACAAGAGCAACTTCAAATGACAAACTAAGCACGTACCTTATGTTTAAACCAGGAAATGAAATCGGGCAATCCATTTCCCGCACCCTTTCTAAGAAGGGTATCATATTCCTGTGGAGTTGGGTCCCTTGATCGACGCCAAAATTCATGAAGAAATTGCTCCATGTATGGCGTCACCTCTTCAAGGTTGGTCAATACATATAGCATGATATGGCACCACTCTTCATGTCTCAGGGTCTTGGTGGTCGAACCACTCGCGCTTCCGAGTTGCCCTCGAAAAATGCTGAGGTTCGATTCATTGCCGCCATCATTGTAACGAGGGGGTGGATTATGCACGCTCGGCAGTTTGTCACCATAGTAAGTTGTTGTGAAGTTTGACACCTCCTCCAGTATGTATGCCTCTGCAATGGAAGCCTCGATTTTGCATTTATTTCTACATTTCTTTCGGATAGTCTTTAGACATCTCTCGATTGGATAGCACCAACGTCCCTGCACGGGCCCCCCCCCCCATTCGTGCCTCATACGGGAGATGAATAATCAAATGCTGCATCGGATTGAAGAAGCTGGGTGGAAAGATCTTCTCCAGTTTACACAGTAACACGGGTGCCATCCTTTCCAAGTCTGCAATCATGGTCCAAGCTAACTCTTTTGCACAAAGCTGGCGGAAGAAATAGCTCAACTCTGCAAGCGCTAGCCAGACATGCTCAGGGACATAGCCTCGAACCATCGCCGGAAGAATTCATTCAATCCATATGTGGAAGTCATGACTCTTCATCCCTAAGACTCGCAGAGTAGATAAGTTCACCCCCCTACTAAGGTTAGCTGCATACCCATCAGGGAACATTAACATCTTGATCCACTGTAGTACTTCCTTCCTCTAGGCCCTGCTCAGGACGAAATTGGCCTTAGGCCTTCTCCATGTCTTTCCACCACTAGGCGGCTTCATCTCTTGGTTTGGTCTATCACATAACTCTACCAGATCCACTCTTGCCTTTACGTTATCCTTTGACTTATCAGGAATCTCCATAATTGTTGCCCAAAGTGCCTCGGCGACATTCTTTTCAGTGTGCATCACGTCAATGTTGTGTGGAAGGAGCAGGTCATCATAATAGGGGAGCCGAGTCAAGCCCGACTTATGTGTTCACATATGTTGCTCACCATATCCCACAAAACCACCTTCTGGGTTGGCCACGAGACCATCTATCTATTGGCGAACTTCGGCACCAGTCATCATTGCAGGTGGGCGGTCTGTCACCACGACACCTTTCGTAAAGTTCTTGATGTCTAGTCGGAATGCATGGTCAGGAGGGAGAAATTGTCGATGTTTATCAAATGACGAATATTTGCCACCCTTATTCAACCAAATGAACCTAAGAGCTTCCTTGCAAACTGGGCATGTGAACTTACCGTGAACACACCAGGCGCAAAATAGCCCATACGCCGGAAAGTCATGCATGGAGTACTGGTACCAAACATGCATTTTGAAGTTTGTCTTCGTAGCTTGGTCGTACATCCATACCCCTTCCTCCCAAGCACGGACCAATTCATCAATCAAAGGCTCCATGTACACGCCCATTTTATTCCCCGGGTGTCTAAGAATTATCAACGACACGAATATGTTCTGTCTTTGAAAGCATACGCTGGGGGGGGGGAGATTGATGGGGATAACGAACACGGGCCAACATATGTATGGGGCAGCGGTCATTCCATAGGGATTGAACCCATCTGTGGCCAGCGCAATACGAACATTACGAGCCTCTTTGGCTTTCTCATGGTGAATGGCATCAAAGTGGGTCCATGCTTCACCATCGGATGCGTGAACCATCTTGTTAGGATTGTATCGTTTGCCTTTTTTGTGCCATGTCATCTGTTTCATGGATTCCTCTGTCATGTATAGACGCTGGATCCTCGGTATGAACGGAAGGTGGCGTAGGATTGTCATGGGGATGTCAAGCTGCCTCTTCTGTCCATCACCAGAGTCTACCTCCATGAACCTAGACGATTTACACTTCGGACAGTACTTTGCCTCAGTGTGTTCTTTCCTAAATAGGACGCAGCCCTTCGGACAAGCATGTATCTGCACATACGTCATCTTGAGTGCACGAAGGAGTTTCTGTGCCTCGTACATGCTCTTTGGCAGAACGTGATCCTCCGGAAGCAGGCTGCCAATAACTGTCAACAAACCATCGAAGGCGTCTCGACTCATGCTATACTGCGACTTGAATGCCATTATACGCCCAATGGCATCCAGTTGAGAAACCTTTGTCTTGCCGTGAAGGGGTTTCTGTGCCGCGTCAAACATGTCGTAGAATGCCTTTGCGGTCGCCTCTAGCTCGTCCTCCATACGTCCTTCGGCGAACTGTGCCTCGTGATAGTCGTTCAACATGTCCGCTACCCCAGCATCAGCATCGTAATCCTCGACGCGTTGTCTCACCACCTCCTCTCTCGTGCGATGCGCTTCACCATGGAAGATCCACCGAGTATAGTCCGGCGTAAATCCATTCTTCCAAATATGTTCTACCATGACCTTCTTTGTTTTCCTTTTCCTGTTGGCACATTTGCTGCACGGACAAGGGACTAGACTGGCTCCTTTAGCAGCTTCGCCAAATGCTCGTTCCACGAAAGCATCGGTCTTCCTAATCCATTCAGGGGTGACATCATTACGTCGAACGCGGCCCGTGTACATCCACTCACGGTCCTCCATCCTCTAACATATATAACCGAGTATAGTTTAATATAGACATGTAATGCATGTACACTACATTCCTACCTTCTAATAGGTGAGGATAGGTCCTAATCCCACCCGCGGTTGCGTAGATGGAGTTAGTTTCCATGCTCTACTCCGATCCGAGATAGAATTTCGGCAGCACCTCCCCGCTGTTCTCCGAATACACGTCCTGGCAGGGAGAGTGTACTGTCCGGAGAACAACAGGGAGGTGACGCCGAAACTCTGTCTCGGACCGGAGTAGAGCATGGAAACTAACACCATCTACGCAACTGCGGGCTGTCCAAAAAACGTGGACAATTCGAAACTGATACATTTGTAGATATGCAAAGATCTGCATATCTACACCGTATCTCTTTCGAACGGGAGACGCCTAACTGGGTTACGTGATCTACGACCATGATGCAGAAATAGAGGTTATACCTAGGGTGGCGGTGGAGTCAGGCCAGTGGGGCTGTGGCGGGTCGGTGCAGTGGCGACGCGACGCGGTGCAGGCAGACCCGCAGTGGCTAGGAAGATAAGTATCTTCTCTGTAAAAAAGAAACACAAGTCTGTTAATACAAAAAAAATCGACAGCACCTCCCCTGTACGTTGAGGTTTTTAAAAGCTGCAAATAAAACTAACAGCACGATGGCTGACATGCACACAGTAAGAAGCAATTCACCTAAAGTATACACTACTAGCAGTTGTCACATTTCTTATTTCCCATTGCAAGCCATCACAATGCTTCATGATGGAGATGCGAATAACTTGGTAGATCCACAACTACATGGTGACCTCGGGCATGGCTATATAAATGGTTGGGTGACCTCGGCTTACATGATTTATACATTCTATCATCTAATCAATAATAAATAAAAATTGACGCATAAAAAGTTTATACCTCGCGTGGCGGCGCAACACGGGGCACAGTGGGCGTGGGGCACGGCGGGCACGGGCGCGCGGCACGACACGGCACGCGGCGGCGGGAGATGGCACGACACGGCGCGTGGCGGGCGGGCGAGGGCACGGTGACCGGGCGGGCGGGGGCACGGCGCGGGCACGGTGCGAGGGCACGGTGAGGAGCGCGACGGGGGCGGTGGGCGGGGGCACGGCGGGGGAACGGCGGGGGCGGTGGGCGGGGGCACGGTGAGGAGTGAGGCGGGGGCACGTCGAGGGGCACGCGCGAGGGCGAGGGGCTAGGCTAGGGGCACGACGGGCGAGAGGCACGACGAGCGAGGGGCACGACGGGCGCAGGCACGGCGGGCGAGGGGCACGGCGGGCGCGGGCGTGGCTGCGGGCACGGTGGCGACGGCGGGCGCGGCGCGAGCGCGAGGGCACGGCGGCGCGGGTGCGAGCGCACGACGGCGGCGCGGGCGTGAGGGCACGGCGGCGGCGCGGCGCAGGAGCGAGGGAGGGCATGGTGGCGGCGCGGCGCGGGCGCGAGGGAGGGCACGACGGCGACGGCGAGGGCGCGGCGACGGTGAGGGCGCGGCGGCGGCGGTTGAGAGTGAGTGAGAGAGTGAGGAAGAAAGCGTTGCCGTCGGTATATACGCGTGCTTTGCCGAGTGCCCGTGATCTGGCACTCGGCAAAGTTTTTTTTAATTTTAAAATACACTTTGTCGAGTGCCAGATCTCTGGCACTCGGCAAAGCTGTCTTTGCCGAGTGTCCCCTGAGCGACACTCGGCAAAGACTCTTTTCCCTATTCTGCAAAAGTTTCATTGCCGAGTGCCAAACTGTGGGCACTCGGCAAAGGTTTCTTTGCCGAGTGTCTTCTCTAGACACTCGGCAAAGTGTATTTTTATTTTTTTATTTTGTCTCCCAAACTTTTTGTGGTATGTTCCTACACTATGTAGACCTACATGTATCATTTGTGGACAATTATAACATAGTTTTCAATCGTTAGTAGATTTAGTTCGTTTATTTGAATTTGTTTGGAAAATTCATATTTGAACTGCAGGTCACTCGAAACTTGGAAAACCGTGCATGAAAAAATGATATGCATGTTACTTAGCATAAGTTACGACCGATTCCAGAAGCGGACCGGAAACTTTGAGCAACATGCTCACTAAACATGGCCGTGAACTTGCCATTCACATGTTTAAAAATTGTATAAAACACTAAACAAAGTCAGAAAATCATGAAACTTGTCCACGTGTCACGATATCATATGTACAGGCTGTGATAAAAATTTTAGAATGTTTGGAGAAAGTTGTGAGACACTATGTGTAGAAACCTAAGAGATCCACATTGAAACTCTATGATTTCATGTGTAGTCCTCTTAGGTTTCTACATATAGTGTCTCACAACTTTCTCCAAACATTCTAAAATTTTTATCACAGCCTGTACATATGATATCATGACACGTGGACAAGTTTCATGATTTTCTGACTTTGTTTAGTGTTTTATACAATTTTTAAACATGTGAATGGCAAGTTCAAGGCCATGTTTAGTGAGCATGTTGTTCGAAGTTTTCGGTCCGCTTCTGGAATCGGTCGTAACTTATGCTAAGTAACATGAATATCATTTTTTCATGCACGGTTTTCCAAGTTTCGAGTGACCTGCAGTTCAAATATGAATTTCCCAAAGAAATTCAAATAAACGAACTAAATCTACTAACGATTGAAAACTATGTTATAATTGTCCACAAATGATACATGTAGGTCTACATAGTGTAGGAACATACCACAAAAAGTTTGGGAGACAAAATAAAAAAAATAAAAATACACTTTGCCGAGTGTCTAGAGAAGACACTCGGCAAAGAAACCTTTGCCGAGTGCCCACTGTTTGGCACTCGGCAAAGAAGACTCTTTGCCGAGTGCCAACCATTGGCTCTCGACAAAGACTGACGGCCGTCAGCTTTGGGACGGCCGCTGACAGCTCTTTGCCGAGCGCCCCCTTTGCCGAGTGTTTGACACTCGACAAACGTGTCTTTGCCGAGTGGAGTCCTGTGCCGAGTGTCCAGCACTCGGTAACGAGGCTCTTTGCCGAGAGCCTAACTTTACCGAGTGCGGCACTCGACAAAATCGTCTTTGCCGAGTGCCCGACAAACGGCACTCGGCAAAGCCTCGGATTCTGGTAGTGGAAGGACAAGAATCTACCCAATATGTTTTGGGGGAGCAAGTAAATTGTGCCATTTATTTGCTCAATAGATCGACGTCCAAAAGCTCCAAATGGAAGACGCCATATGAGCTCTGGACAGGAGTCATGCTTGTCGTGCATCACCTATGTACGTTTCGGTGTGTGGCTCATGTAAAGGTCACTGCACCAAATCTAAACAAGTTGGACGATTGAAGTTGGCACATGGTTTTTGTTGGATATGAGCCTGGATCATCAGCATGCCGAGTTTATGTGTCACACCCAGATTTAAGGACAAATTTAGACGCATCTCATATGTGTACTAGGATCAAATTTTACACATATGATGATTGAGTGTATGAAAGGGAAATATGCCCTTGGGCCATTTCTATAATTGTTTTGGTGATTAAATGTCCAACACAAATGTTTTGAACTCTTATGCGCTAAACGAGCAAGAAGTGCAAATCAAAGACAAGGTATGTTTCTAGACTTAGTAAATTGGTTTTGGAATACTAACATGTTTATCTAAGTGCTAGAAACAGAGTCAAAAAGAGAAGATTTGAATTGAAGAAGAGTTGACTGTGTATAGCCAACACCACCTCGGGCCAGGCGCACCGGACAGTGTCCGATGCCCCAAGCGAGTCGACGGTGAACCAGCTGCTCTCGGGAGTGACGTGGCTATAATTTACTGAACCGTCCGGTGGTGTACCGCACTGTCCGTTGAGTCGTCAGCGACGAACTCGTCGCTCTCAGGAAAAGAAAAAGGCGACGTGGCTATAATTCACCGGACTGTCCGGTGGTGCACCGGACTGTCCGGTGAGCCAACAGCGCCAGCGGCCAACGGTCGTCCGCACGATCAACGCGCGACACGTGGCTCGCTCCAACGGTCGGCTGGGTGCACGGGACTGTCCGGTGTGCACCGGACAATGTCCGGTGCGCCAACCGGCCCCGAGGAGCAACGGTCGGCTGCGCCCGATATGGAAGGAGATCATGCACCAGACATGAACAGTGGTTGTCCGGTGGTGCACCAGACTATCCGGTGCACCACTCGACAGAAGGCAAGAATAGCCTTCCAAACTGATCTCCAACGGCTCCTAGCTGCCTTGGGGCTATAAAAGGGACCCCTAGGCGCATGGAGCAGTACACCAAGCTTTCAAGAAACATTCTAAGACTCCCAGACTCCATCTCCACGCATTTGATTCGCTGTGTTAGTGATTTGAGCTCCGTTCGAGTTGCAAACTCCCTATGCTATGTTTCGAGCTCAAGTCTTGGCTTGTGTGCGTGGTTGTGCTGCGGATTTGATTCTGGCGTGTGTTTCTCTCCCATCCTTATTCTTGTGCATTCTTTGAGATCATAACTTTGTAAGGGCGAGAGGCTCCAGCTTGTGGAGATTCCTCGCAAACAGGAAGAGTAATCTAAGATAAAACACTATGGTATCCAAGTTGATCATTGGATCACTTGAAAGGGGTTGAGTGCAACCCTTGTCCATTGGGACGCCACAACGTGCAAGTAGGCAAGTGTTGCTTGACCGAACTACGGGATAAAAATCGTGTGTCTCGTGTGTTGCTTCTTGTGATTGCTTTGTTCGCACGAGCGTGTTCCATAGCCACTTGATTTCACTAACACCTTAATAATTAAGTTTATGGCTATTTAGTGTTTGATTTTACAGGATCACCTATTCACCCCCCCTCTAGGTGCTCTCAGTGTATAGAAACCAATATCACAAACTTTATTATATAAGTATATCGTATTTACAAAAAATAAATAAATAAAAGAAACTAAACAACGACAACGATGGTAGCGATGATCTCGTTAACGAGCCACATGCAGGTTTACCGGAGAGACGACAACCTAGAACTCCTCAAACACATCATAATAGTCTTCTTCTCATTGAGCTAATTCTGAGCAACAAATTTTGCAACGGTGAGTACACTTATGGTTGGTACTCCACAAGTTTGTTGGAAAAAGTGCAATGTAAGGCTTACCAAGGAATATGGCTGAGGTTGAGCATTAGCTTTTAATTTTGTTGGTCAAAATTTTATTAGAATTAAGTATAAGTATGTACAATCCCAATTATATAAATGACCATAACAGGCAATACCAAGACAAAAATTCATGTCCGATTTAATTTAAGTTTATAATTTAATCATGTGAGGGTCCAAGCCACTCATAATAAACATGACTGATATTAGTTTTACACTCTACAGAGGTTACACATCTTTACAACTTTTCCGGAGTGTGGGTTAGTTAATTTAACACATTTTTCATATTTGGTCTCAGGGATTTGGTGATTGGAGGTCAGTGAACAAGGAGGAATTTAGTTTTAGGTATAGGTTTTGATTTAAAAAGGTATAGGTTTTGACTTAGAAAAAAATCTGATTTTCCATTGGATTCCACCCTTAGGTTGGGTCTTTGAGCAATTTCCACTCCTTTTCATAACTTGGAGATATTGTAACTTGTGTTTCTTAATACATTTTCTACAACTTCGATTAAGGATCCGATCCTACTTAAGCATTTTACGTAGTTGCTTCAGCGATCTTTGTTTTGCACTCAGAGGAGTTTATGGAAGGGATTCAGGGCTAGGACCAATTTCATTCATCTTCCCCATGATATTTTAGTTCGGGGCATAATCATGTGTGTCGATTGAATCGAAGAGATGTAGATGTCCAAGTATATCATCTTTGTTGAATTTCAAGACATTCTATATTGATTCTTTAGAAATAATTTATGCGATGTTGATAATGTTTATCACACGAATTTTACATGTCATATTGATACTTGTCGTTTCATATGTATGTTTTTACAATTTTTTATTTTCGTGATAACGCACGGGGCCTACTAAAAATTGATGACTGCAGCACGTCCATGTCACTGCCTACGCGTCGTGCGTAGTTGGGTGAGCACAGGGCAGGAGGGGCAATAACATATGACAGAGATAGAATGACAGTTTTCTTTATTGCAGGGAGGATCTTGTATATATACAAGTGACAGGGGTCATCCTCAAGGGGGTGTGTCCCTTGGGGATGTGTTCGTCGAGCCCCTTGGATTGGTTACTATGTGACATGTAACTTTGTAACATGTTATTTTGTAACACTCCCCCTTGATCAATCCAAGTCCATTTGATCATCTGCAAGTTGTCTTCCAAGATATTATCTCCTCAAAAACCTTATGGGAAAAATAAGGAGTACACAATGCTTTTGGATCATGTGTAAAACTCACATTAAACTCCAAAAGAAAATATGCTTGTAATCATCATTCGTAAAAACCCCTGTGGGAAAAATCAATGATGAAGCATATAGCTTAGTTGATATTACCTCATTAAAAACTTTGGAAGGCAAAACTCATACAAAGAAAATAGTGTAATATGATGGATCAAAACAGGTCAAATATCATGGAGAATTACTCCCCCTGATCCTTGCAAGCACATAAGTCTTCTCATACCAATCCCCTTAACACATTTCTGAAAACGTGGAGTATGGTAGAGATTTTGTGAATAGATCAACAAGATTATCACAAGACTTTGTTTGCAAGATGGATAATACAATTTAGGAGCAATATGCTTATTAATGTTGCTCATGATATAACCTGTTTCCATATGAACAACACAAGCTAACTTATCTTCGTAGATAATTGTCAATGATTCAATCGAACCATGGTACGTCATTGTTCTCCCATGGACCTCTAGCCCAAAGAACAATAATATGTCTATAGCCATCATCTAAAAAACCCCTTGGGAAAAATAAATGATGAGACATATAACTCAGGTTAATTTTCTCCAAGATAATCTAGTCAGAAAATCTGAGAAATCAACATATGAGCCGAGTCTCCTTAAAAACCCAATGGAAAAAAGGAAAGTAGTCTACTCTATTGTTGATTTATTTGAACTCTAGGGAGATAATCTCATAACCCAGTTCAAATATAACAATAGCTATGTCATAATGTATCATACTCTAAAACCGCTACGGGAAAATAGATGATACGACATAGGCCTTGTGTTGATGTTGCCTCATCAAAAACATGGAATGAGAAACCCAAACAGGGAAAAAACTCATGCAAAGAAAAGAGTACAACATGATGTAGAAACAAGTTCTTCCGATCAAGAGGAAACTCCCCCTGATCTTTGCAAATTACTAAGTCATCCCATACCTGCTCTCAAACACATTTAAAATGTGGAGTAAGGTAGAGACTTAGTTTGTAACTTGTTTTTCATCTAAACAACACAAAGTAATATTATCTTCATAGATAATAAGGCCAGTGATAGAAAATCATGACCACCACATATCCTCAGTATGTAGTATATCATTCTGTACAATCCGATGAAGTGTGCTACAAAATGATTAGTGTAAGTGACCATTAATCTCTGTTGATTGACATTTATCAAACAGTAGGTCCAACTTACCAGAAGTATGTCATTGATCTTGTACCTAGGGATCTGCTATAGATATCCAAGATCAATATATCCAACTGTAATCAGATCATGAGTACTCATAGAGAACATAACTCGATCTCATGTGCTGTTAGCTAGCAAATCATTGCAAAGCAATATCCAATTGGATGCTCTTGCAATATACAATAGCACATCTCATGATCCAAAAGAATAAAATAACCATGATTCCATTATATTGAGTTTGCTTTGAATTGAAAATCTTTTTCAATTCATATCCTCTATCTCGAATTTTGTCGATAAGTATGTATGCTTAGAAATATGATGCACATATTTACACTAAACATACCATTCTTCGTGTATCCCTGTAGCACCCGAAATCTTATTTTGGGGATTAGTAGAGGAAATCAAAGGGAAATGTCCCTAATGGATAATTATACTTTGGAATTCACCTTTTCTAAAATAAATAGTAAAATTTAAAGCAATTTGAGTTAAGATATATATAATAAAAGAGTTACAATTTATTATCCCCTTTAAGAAATATATAAAATATTCTCTTTTGAGTTAAAATCACCTTTTAATGAATGTTACACATTAGAGATTTTCCTAAGAGTATTTCTTATTTATGACTTGTATGTTGAGAGCATTTTGCTAAAAGAAAGGATAATAAATAAATAACTAAAATTATACTCTTGCATTCATGTTGGAGTTTATTTGTGCATCTAAAAGTAAAATCTTGGAATTCAAACTTGTGTTGGATTTGAATTTAAAATAGAAATCAGAAAATAAAAAGGAAAAGAAAAGAAGACTTACCTCGAGTTTGGGCCAAATCCACTTCATGGCCCATATTCACCACCAGCCCCGTGTGGCCCATCCTCAGCTCGTCACCTGCGCGCCGACACGCGGGCCCGGGGTGGCAGCCACGCATGGATCTCACCCCGCTGGCGTGTGGACCGCTAAGTCAGCCCCAGCCACTTCACTTTGCGTGCGCATACAAGCTGGGCGCCGTGACGCTGACCTGGCGGGCCCATTTGCCAGGCGTCTTCCTCCCGAGAACATCGCTGGGGCATTGCGCCGCCGCTGGAAACATGTAGACCTAGGCGATCCGAGCTCGCCGCGCAACTAACTCCTATCTGACCGGGGCTATGGTTGAACGGCGGGCGGATAGCGCAGACTCCGTGGGGCAAGCTGTTACAACCACTTGCCGCAATCCTCGTCCTCACCGATGAGCTCGCAGACTGCTTCAACGGCTCGCGAATCCGCCGCCAATATAGGCTTGGCCGTCGGTATAAGTACCCTATCCGTGGTCCCGAGCTCACCAATCGCCGCCATGCTCAGGCAAAGCCAAGAGAGAGAGAGCCAAGGGGGAGGATTGAGGAGAACCAGGATTGAAATTGGCATTTGAGTTCCATCGACGTAATTACCACCGACGAGAGGGATGAAGCACTCGGGCTCGTCACGGGTGATCGCTGGCGCTCGCTAGGGTTGTCGGTGGCATCGTGGCGGTGGTTTGGCGGCCGGTGACCCCGGAATTCGTCGCCGGAGCGCACGCTTCTCCGCCTGTCCGCCGTGCACCATGGTCGGCAAATTCCATGCCTCGGATTGAGGTATGATACCCCTACTCTTAATCAACAGGAAAGCAGGATCATGTTGTAAACTTCGGGGAAATGTTTGGGGGACCATAGGGCTATAGCGCGCTGGCTGGTCATGGCCACCGCCGCGGGCTGCGCCACCACGTCGGGTCGTGAGGCAAAGGGGTGATGACGACTCGATGGCCGTTGATTCCCATGTGGATGGCTAAGAATAGATCTCGTGGGCTGAAGCCTAAGTCGTTGATTCGTAGATGGTCGGTTAGATTTGATCACGACGTGAATCACTGTTGTTCGTTGATTTTTGATCGAGTGGGTGATATCATATCAGGCTTAAGTAAATAGAGGTCGTAGATCTTGTATCCTGTGGTCATAAATTGATACCGGTTTGGGTCGTGGTGGATCCAATAGGGACCCTAGATTTCAGATCAAACGACCATAGTGTCACCTTACCTCTTTGGCCACATAACTTTGTGAAAAAGCCCTCAGATTTCAATGGATTCAACCCGCAGTCCTGGCAGAGGAAGTCTGAGTCTTAGAAATATTTGCGCAGAAGTCCCTGTGTCTCTGTTTAATTGGCGCCCAGTCCTGGGAATTAGAAAAATCTAGAAAAGTAATTAGGAAATGAATTTCTAATGTAAAAATAAATACTAGGACTTGTTTAATTCATGTAAAATTCATATTAAGTCTAAATGAGTCCATTCCAGTTCCTGTAATTTTATAATATTATTGTCTATCAAATAATGCCACTGATTTGACATGAAAGCCACTTTAAAGTTATTTCCTAATTAATATTATATCAAGTACATAAAACCTTAGAAAATTCCTAACTTCCCCGTTCTAACTCCGATTTGACCCATTCGAGTTGCGCTAGTCTCATATAAATATTTACTACTCATTAACAACATTCATTATACCATGGCTCATTCTTTTTATAATTAGATCTTTATTTAACTTATGTTGGTTAAACTACTTATCATTATAATCTACTAGAATATAATCTATGGTCAATTTATAACTTATATTTAAGTTGAGATAATTATTTATATAATAACCTCTCGTATGATTTATATTAACCAAATTATGATATAGTTTAATATTTTAATCACATAGATCTTTTATAAAATCATAACTCCTTAATCGTAACTCCGATCTTAGTAGTTCTCGATCCCGCGATCTCGTAGCGATGTGTAGATTATTACTATTCAGTTTGTACTTATGTTTGGTGTGATGTTAATTTTATATATACCATGTTTGTTTGTATTGCTACGACTAGCGTGAGGTCACGAGGATATGAAGAATCACCCTGGTTACTGGAATCTCAAGTGCCAGGCAAGTTGTGCCCTTGATTCACTTTTGTTACCCAATAATGTTCTTTAATATCACTTATTCATGCATAGGTTTAATTTTGATGGGACCCAATAGGTCACCCTAGTCTGATTATCTTTCACCTTGTTTACCCCTGAATCATGGGTAGTTTTTGCTATTGCTCTATATGGTTTTGGGATTAATATTTCATTATATACATGTTCCAATTATTCTGTTATGTTATTTATGTTCATGATAAGATCATTATGTTAATTGGAACATGGAGCGACCACTCGGGAAAACAGTGCTACCACAAGGGTTTAATGGGACGCCCTTGGCTGAATAACTAGGAAAGCTAGTGGATGACTACCTTACCCGAAAGGGGCAAGGGCAGTAGGGGAGTGGTCAGTGTAGGGAGGTCCTTGGGTTGATTTTGCTGCGATGGCAGTCAGGCGAGGGATTCCTGCACTGGAGCTTCCTATAAACTGTAGCGGGTTTTCTGAAGCTAGTGGAACTTTGTAAAGGCCTCGTAGTGTTACCCTGCCTCGCCGCCTCGGTAGAGGTGTATGGGATTCATGACCCCTTGGCAGATGGGTAACATGACTTGTGGATTAAGATGCGCAACCTCTGCAGAGTGTAAAACTGGTATACTAGCCGTGATCACGGTCATGAGCGGCTCGAACCCTCACATGATTAAACTATGGAACCTAAATTCAATTTGTCATTTGCATTTGCATGGGATTATTTATTAATTTTATTCTATTATTTATTAAGGTTTGGTATTTACTTATACGTAGTAATTGCTAATAAAATTTTGACCAACTTTAAAAGCAATGCTCAGCTTTAACCATCTCTTTGGTAAGCCTTACACATCACATGAACTCCCACCTTTGGTGAGTTCATTCTGTACAATCCTCAGTATGTAGTATATCATTCTGTACAATCCGATGAAGTGTGCTACAAAATGATTAGTGTAAGTGACCATTAATCTCTGTTGATTGACATTTATCAAACAGTAGGTCCAACTTACCAGAAGTATGTCATTGATCTTGTACCTGGGGATCTGCTATAGATATCCAAGATCAATATATCCAACTGTAATCAGATCATGAGTACTCATAGAGAACATAACTCGATCTCATGTGTTGTTAGCTAGCAAATCATTGCAAAGCAATATCCAATTGGATGCTCTTGCAATATACAATAGCACATCTCATGATCCAAAAGAATCAAATAACCATGATTCCATTATATTGAGTTTACTTTGAATTGAAAATCTTTTTCAATTCATATCCTCTATCTCGAATTTTGTCGATAAGTATGTATGCTTAGAAATATGATGCACATATTTACACTAAACATACCATTCTTCGTGTATCCCTGTAGCACCCGAAATCTTATTTTGGGGATTAGTAGAGGAAATCAAAGGGAAATGTCCCTAATGGATAATTATACTTTGGAATTCACCTTTTCTAAAATAAATAGTAAAATTTAAAGCAATTTGAGTTAAGATATATATAATAAAAGAGTTACAATTTATTATCCCCTTTAAGAAATATATAAAATATTCTCTTTTGAGTTAAAATCACCTTTTAATGAATGTTACACATTAGAGATTTTCCTAAGAGTATTTCTTATTTATGACTTGTATGTTGAGAGCATTTTGCTAAAAGAAAGGATAATAAATAAATAACTAAAATTATACTCTTGCATTCATGTTGGAGTTTATTTGTGCATCTAAAAGTAAAATCTTGGAATTCAAACTTGTGTTGGATTTGAATTTAAAATAGAAATCAGAAAATAAAAAGGAAAAGAAAAGAAGACTTACCTCGAGTTTGGGCCAAATCCACTTCGTGGCCCATATTCACCACCAGCCCCGTGTGGCCCATCCTCAGCTCGTCACCTGCGCGCCGACACGCGGGCCCGGGGTGGCAGCCACGCATGGATCTCACCCCGCTGGCGTGTGGACCGCTAAGTCAGCCCCATCCACTTCACTTCGCGTGCGCATACAAGCTGGGCGCCGTGACGCTGACCTGGCGGGCCCATTTGCCAGACGTCTTCCTCCCGAGAACATCGCTGGGGCATTGCGCCGCCGCTGGAAACATGTAGACCCAGGCGATCCGAGCTCGCCGCGCAACTAACTCCTATCTGACCGGCGCTATGGTTGAACGGCGGGCGGATAGCGCAGACTCCGTGGGGCAAGCTGTTACAACCACTTGCCGCAATCCTCGTCCTCACCGATGAGCTCGCAGACTGCTTCAACGGCTCGCGAATCCGCCGCCAATATAGGCTTGGCCGTCGGTATAAGTACCCTATCCGTGGTCCCGAGCTCACCAATCGCCGCCATGCTCAGGCAAAGCCAAGAGAGAGAGAGCCAAGGGGGAGGATTGAGGAGAACTAGGATTGAAATTGGGATTTGAGTTCCATCGACGTAATTACCACCGACGAGAGGGATGAAGCACTCGGGCTCGTCACGGGTGATCGCTGGCGCTCGCTAGGGTTGTCAGTGGCATCGTCGCGGTGGTTTGGCGGCCGGTGACCCCGGAATTCGTCGCCGGAGCGCACGCTTCTCCGCCTGTCCGCCGTGCACCATGGTCGGCAAATTCCATGCCTCGGATTGAGGTATGATACCCCTACTCTTAATCAACAGGAAAGCAGGATCATGTTGTAAACTTCGGGGAAACGTTTGGGGGACCATAGGGCTATAGCGCGCTGGCTGGTCATGGCCGCCGCCGCGAGCTGCGCCACCACGTCGGGTCGTGAGGCAAAGGGGTGATGACGACTCGATGGCCGTTGATTCCCATGTGGATGGCTAAGAATAGATCTCGTGGGCTGAAGCCTAAGTCGTTGATTCGTAGATGGTCGGTTAGATTTGATCATGACGTGAATCACTGTTGTTCGTTGATTTTTGATCGAGTGGGTGATATCATATCAGGCTTAAGTAAATAGAGGTCGTAGATCTTGTATCCTGTGGTCATAAATTGATACCGGTTTGGGTCGTGGTGGATCCAATAGGGACCCTAGATTTCAGATCAAACGACCATAGTGTCACCTTACCTCTTTGGCCACATAACTTTGTGAAAAAGCCCTCGGATTTCAATGGATTCAACCCGCAGTCCTGGCAGAGGAAGTCTGAGTCTTAGAAATATTTGCGCAGAAGTCCCTGTGTCTCTGTTTAATTGGCGCCCAGTCTTGGGAATTAGAAAAATCTAGAAAAGTAATTAGGAAATGAATTTCTAATGTAAAAATAAATACAAGGACTTGTTTAATTCATGTAAAATTCATATTAAGTCTAAATGAGTCCATTCCAGTTCCTGTAATTTTATAATATTATTGTCTATCAAATAATGCCACTGATTTGACATGAAAGCCACTTTAAAATTATTTCCTAATTAATATTATATCAAGTACATAAAACCTTAGAAAATTCCTAACTTCCCCGTTCTAACTCCGATTTGACCCATTCGAGTTGCGCTAGTCTCATATAAATATTTACTACTCATTAACAACATTCATTATACCATGGCTCATTCTTTTTATAATTAGATCTTTATTTAACTTATGTTGGTTAAACTACTTATCATTATAATCTACTAGAATATAATCTATGGTCAATTTATAACTTATATTTAAGTTGAGATAATTATTTATATAATAACCTCTCGTATGATTTATATTAACCAAATTATGATATAGTTTAATATTTTAATCACATAGATCTTTTATAAAATCATAACTCCTTAATCGTAACTCCGATCTTAGTAGTTCTCAATCCCGCGATCTCGTAGCGATGTGTAGATTATTACTATTCAGTTTGTACTTATGTTTGGTGTGATGTTAATTTTATATATATCATGTTTGTTTGTATTGCTACGACTAGCGTGAGGTCACGAGGATATGAAGAATCACCCTGGTTACTGGAATCTCAAGTGCCAGGCAAGTTGTGCCCTTGATTCACTTTTGTTACCCAATAATGTTCTTTAATATCACTTATTCATGCATAGGTTTAATTTTGATGGGACCCAATAGGTCACCCTAGTCTGATTATCTTTCACCTTGTTTACCCCTGAATCATGGGTAGTTTTTGCTATTGCTCTATATGGTTTTGGGATTAATATTTCATTATATACATGTTCCAATTATTCTGTTATGTTATTTATGTTCATGATAAGATCATTATGTTAATTGGAACATGGAGCGACCACCCGGGAAAACAGTGCTACCACAAGGGTTTAATGGGACGCCCTTGGCTGATTAACTAGGAAAGCTAGTGGATGACTACCTTACCCGAAAGGGGCAAGGGCAGTAGGGGAGTGGTCAGTGTAGGGAGGTCCTTGGGTTGATTTTGCTGCGATGGCAGTCAGGCGAGGGATTCCTGCACTGGAGCTTCCTATAAACTGTAGCGGGTTTTCTGAAGCTAGTGGAACTTTGTAAAGGCCTCGTAGTGTTACCCTGCCTCGCCTCCTCGGTAGAGGTGTATGGGATTCATGACCCCTTGGCAGATGGGTAACATGACTTGTGGATAAAGATGCGCAACCTCTGCAGAGTGTAAAACTGGTATACTAGCCGTGCTCACGGTCATGAGCGGCTCGAACCCTCACATGATTAAACTATGGAACCTAAATTCAATTTGTCATTTGCATTTGCATGGGATTATTTATTAATTTTATTCTATTATTTATTAAGGTTTGGTATTTACTTATACGTAGTAATTGCTAATAAAATTTTGACCAACTTTAAAAGCAATGCTCAGCTTTAACCATCTCTTTGGTAAGCCTTACACATCACATGAACTCCCACCTTTGGTGAGTTCATGTCACATTATTCCCCACAACTTGTTGAGCGATGAACATGTGTGAGCTCACCCTTGCTGTCTCACACCCCCACAGGAGAAGTATAGGTGGTTCAAGAGGAGCCGCATATCGAGGAGTTCGATTCGATCTAGGTGGCGTCTCCCAGTTAACTTTCTAGCGCCAAGGATAGATTTTAGATCCTGTTATATTTATCTTTTATTTTTGTAAGTCTTCTGCTATGTATTAAGTACTCTGATTATTGTGACATTTATCTCTATACACTCTATGATTATATATGTTGTCTTCTGTTGGGGGCCTTCGTCCTCCGAAGGTCCTCAAAAACATGATTTGACAATGTTTTCCAAGTGGATTATGTGAACAGGTACCTTCGGACTCAGAACTATGAACATGAAGTACGGTCAGGACGAAGCCTGAACCAGACGAAGGGGGATTAAAATGGAGAACGGACTGATTACCAAGCTCCGTGAAAGATGGTGCACAGCCGAAGCTGTGCGCAGGGAAGCTTCGTCGCGATAGCAGAGAGGGGAACCGACTTAAAGATGAAAAGACTACTTGGGCCTTGACAAATTTCCATAGGTCATTGGCAAATGTAATGGACATGAATGTAATTTTACGTGGGCTGCGTCCCGCGTCTATAAATAGATGAACAGTACTCCCGTACTGTTCACGCTGACTTGGCATTTGCTTTTGCGTCACGCTTGTACTTTTTACCTTCTCTCAGGACCGAAGGTACATTTGTAATTTGAAATCATTTCTATTTTTCCATGTTAATAAAATAGAAATGATTCTATGATGATGTCTATATTATATTTCATGCTTTATATGAATCCTTCGTCATTGCTTGTTATATTTACGAAGGTATGTCTCTTATGACCTTCGTCCGAAACTCATTATTTCCCGAAGGGGCATAATGTTTCGAAGGACGAAGGACTTTAACACTTAACACTTTTTATGTTGCCTTGTTCTTAACTCTTAGTATTTGAGAACAAGTCCCCAACATTGGCGCCCACCTCCGGTGAACTCACTTCCACTTCGAGTTTTTTGAACACCTTCGGAAGCTATAGACCTTCGCTATGGCGCCGAAGAAAGCTTCAGCGACTGGGGCTGCAGCACTGCAACCGCTGGACCCCAACCAGGAGACCGTCTCTCTTCGGGTGGCCCGAAGCCAGAAGAGGAAGGCTGTCAGCCCGACGCTTCAGGAGGATGAACTAGACCAAGAGATCAGGGATATGGAGATGCTTCATCAACAGGTGCAGAGGAAAAAGGAAAAGATGGCCAGGCTAGCTGAGCTGCAAAGGCAGATAGACGAAGCTTCTGAAGAAGTTCGTCATCTTACCCACGATGAGCAGAACCGAAGGCCTCAACAAAAAGACCTTCATCAGGAGGGCTTCTTCAACGAAGATGACTGGTATGACAATTTCCATCATGGAAATTTTGTTTTCGATGATGCCTCTCCTCTGTCCGCTGAGCTGCAGGCTACACCCTGGCCTCCGTCCTATAAGCCACCCCAGCTTCCCATGTTCGACGGCCACTCAGACCCGAAGCAGTTCTTGATGAGCTACGAAGCAACAGTGTCTTCGTATGGTGGCAATGCTGCAGTCATGGCAAAGTCTTTTGTTATGGCCGTCAGGAGTGTTGCTCAGACCTAGTATTCCTCCCTTTGACCAGGAACGATCACTTCATGGCAGAAGCTGAAGGATATGTTGTTAACCAGCTTTCAAGGATTTCAGACGAAGCCGGTCACTGCTCAAGCCTTGTTCCAGTGCACTCAGGATCATGAAGAATACCTTCAGGCGTATGTCAGAAGGTTCTTGCGTTTGAGGGCGCAGGCACCAACGGTGCCCAATGAAATTGTCATCGAAGCCATGATCAAGGGGCTTCGTCCTGGACCTGCAGCTCAATACTTTGCTAGGAAGCCTCCTCAGACTCTGGAGAAGCTGCTCCAAAAGATGGACGAGTACATTCGTGCCGATAATGACTTTCGCCAAAGAAGGGAGGAGGCCTTCAGATTTTCTGAAATGACCAGGGGCTTCGGAGGAAGATTCTATCCGAGGCATGTCAGGTCCATCCACAACTCCACTCAAAATGATGATAAGGGGAGTCAGCAGAACAGACCGCAGTGCTCCTCACAGGCTTCGGGGCAACAGCAAACTTTCTTCCGGCCACCAGCTCCAAGAGGCAGAGGCGCCAGGGGCTTCGGCGGAAGATTTGGAGATCAACCAAGGAGGGTATTTTGCTTATTCTATGGTGAGAACAAGGGCCATACCACCAGGATGTGCCATGTTACTATCCAGAAACAAAAGGAGCTAGCAGAAGCTGCAGCGCAACAGGGCCAGCCGAAGCAGGTCATGCATACTGCTTCGTACCATCAGCCTTACATCCCGGAATACGTGGGCAACCACCCTGCAGTTTCCGTAGCTTCGGCGAGTCAACCTCAACCTTCATGGCAACAGCCCCCGCCTCCACCTCCGCTGCAACAAGGCCAACAGCCAGAAGGGAGCCAATATGTTCCGCACCAAAGGGATCTCAGAGAGCAATCTGAAGCTCGCACAGTCAATAGTACTGTGCCAGAGTCGAAGCACATTTATTGACAAATATCCTACTTTGATAACAGTCTTTTCCGTTTAGTTCTATTTTCTGTGTAATAAAGAACATTTCAGTTTTCATGTAATAGTTTCGTGGTTGATTATGAGGAAAACCTATCTTCTCCACAGGCTTAAGTTGCTGAAGCTTAAAAATTTGCGGTAACAAGGAGGACCTTCGAATTATTAAAAATCCTTCGAAGCAACAAAAAGTCGTTCTAAGGAACGCAGAGTAAGTTGCTGAAGTTACAAAAAGCCGTTCCAAAGGGAGCGCAGTGTAAGTTTTTTGCTCCAAAGACGTTCCTAAGGGAATGCAGAGCATACAGCGAAAAGTCAACGCTGATACCGCCTAAAGTAAAAGGCAAAGAAGCTCCAAAGACGTTCCCAAGGGAATGCAGAGCTTACAGCGAAAAGTCAACGCTGATACCGCCTAAGTAAAAGGCGAAGAAGCTCCAAAGACGTTCCTAAGGGAATGCAGAGCTTACAAAGATATTTTGTGTGTATCTTCGGAACAAACGTCATTTGCATAACATAACATCATCACATCATTTTGCATAGCATAAGCATCATACATCATGTTGCATATGGCAAAAGAAGGGGACACAGTATCAACCTTCGAAAGGACGCTTTGAGAAAGTGCAAATTGTGTAAAGTCACGAGGGAATACAATGATAATCTTCGGAATACAGCTTCGGAGAATGTTTTTACGAAGCATGGATGAGCTTCATCAGAGTAATATCGAAATTGTACAGCTTCGGAGAATGTTTTCACGAAGCGTGGATGTGATTCATCAGAATAGTTTTAACGGAGAATGTCTTCTTCACGAAGCATGAAAAGAAGGGAAGGTGTTTTTTCGCCGAAGGCTCAAAAATGGTATGTATGTAGAATTTCATGCATCGTAAAGAATTGAATAATGAAAAGAGACTTGTATATTACATTCAAATGTACAAAATATTACATAGATCACACTTCAAATGTTTTTTCTAATAACACCTAGTCTTCTCTTAATACCACTTCGGCAGCCTCATTTAGAAGTTGTTCAACAACTTTATCCATGATAGCTTCGGCCATTTGTTTAATTTCGTCATCCCCTTTTGTGTGAGGGTCACCAGACGATCCAGCAGGTTCTGAGGGAAGAGAATATTTCTGTATTACTATTACTAACCGCGAGCAAAGTTTGAAATAAAAATTACAACACAATAAGAGCGACTAATTAATACCTATTTGCCCTTCGGCAACTTCTGTCACTTTCCTAGCATCATGGATGCCTTTTTCACTCCTTTGAATGATTTCTTGCGCCATTTCTCGGCCACCGTTGTCCCAGACATCAGTAAAGAATTTGCCACCAACCATGCTTGCTTCGGCCGAGGGGTCTTTGATGTCTTCGGAGGATAAGGTAGCTTCGGACTGAGCTAAAGCTTTTACATGTTCACAACCTTTCTTCTCCAAGACAGTAGCAACTCCCCTGGCGCCCGAAAAAGCACAGATGTCACCGCGGCTACTCAGGATTTCCTCGAAGGCCTCTGCTTCGTGGCTGATCCATTCTATTGGACCTTCGGGATTGCCTCTTGAGAAATTCTCTTCACTGGAAAATGCGCCCACGCTGGCGAAGCTGGTTTTAATTTTCTTTACGCATTCCATGGATTTTTCGTAGCATTTTTTCTTAGAAGACCGAAGCTCTTCCACGGTTGCTTCCAAATGATCAGCCCATTGGTCGCTGCATTCCCGTCTTGTTTCTTCAAGTATGCGTTCTTCTTTCTCCCGGGCCAATTGCTTCTGAAGATCTTTAATTTCGCGTCTCTGAGCTTCGGCCTGAACCTTTGCAGCAGCTTCGTCCTTTATTATTTTGTCTACTAATGTAAGCAGAATTTTATCTTTTTCTAGAGCTTCGTTTCTCAGTTTAATAACTTCTGATCGTAAATTGTTGAATGCAATTTCGTAGCTCTCATCTTCGGCACTCTTTTGTGCTCTTAATGCGTTGCTTAGGATTAAACCCTATACAAAAAAGAATCCATATAAGAATAAAGGAATGAATTACGTATTGTAAAATTTTTTCAAACGTCTAATTCCCATACCTTCAGGCTATTATATGCAAGACTATCCGCGAGATCTTCCTTCGTCATAGCGCATAGTCCAGCTTCGAGCTTCGGGAACCCCATACTCCTAGCCATCTCCCGGCAGACAGATAATTCTTTGTTGTCAGGGAGACAGTATAGGAAGTCATCTTCGTTTGTCCTATTGAACACCACTGCTCCCTTCGGATATTTTAACTCTCTGGCATAGTGATTGGCTTCATAAATTTCTTCTTCAGATAATTTCTTTCCCGAAGCATGTCGCACGATGTAATCACATATGTTGGAAGGGGCTTCGGGGGCGGCAGTGTCAATTTCTTCAACCAAAACTGGATCTGATATTTTTATTTTTTCGGTTTCCAAAGATTGTTCCTTGGTGGGCTCTGAAGGCCCAGCTTCAGCTTCAGGTTGTTGCTTCGAAGCTTCAGCTTCAGCTTGTTGCTTCGAAGCTTCAGTAGACGCTTCAGCAAGTTCAACAGTCCTTTTTGGAGTTGTGCTTGAAGACTTAATTGTCTCCAAGACATCTAGTACGTTCACCATTCTTTTTCTTTTTGGGGTCGCCAATGGGCCCTTTTGATTTTTTATTGTTTCGACATTTGCTGAAGGACTTAAGATTTCCGATATTTTTGGCTCTTCAATCTTCGGTTTCTCTGCTTTTTCTGCTGAAGGCGCTTCAGTCTTTTCTTCCATCTTCGGCACTGGAGCTGGTTCTGTAGCTTCAGAGGCCAAAGAGACTTCACCAATAAATTCTGGCACTGTGGCCGGCTCAATAAAACGCGCTCGGTGGGTGAGCACCTTTATCTTTTTCCTTTGCGGCGCTGGCTCGCTAGTGGCACTCGTGGTAGTTTCTGTCGCAGGAGAAGTATTTTTTCTTTTGCTTTTGCGACCCGACACCGGATAGTGATAGTCAGGGTAGACAAACCCGACTGCGTCAAATACCCGGTTGAGCCTTTTCTTCTTTCGGCCTCCGAAGGCTGCTGATAACGCAGTGTTCTCGGCCTTCGAGTACACCCCAAGCAGTTCGTCACTTAATGTTTCAATGTTTTTCAACCAGTCGTCATCAGGTTCAACAAATTTATCCCCGTATTTGAATGTGTATTTCAGTCTGACCAGTCCGCCTTCGTCGGACTCTTTGATGGTCTCCTTCGGCATTTCCCACTTTCCTGCAAGTGGCCACACCCTGAAGGCAATATGCTCTTGGACCAAGTCCCTTGTCCCAATGAAAGAGCAGATTACGCCGAAGGCTCTTTGGCATTCCTCGGCTGCTTCATCCATTTCAACCTTCGGCCTTCGAAGTCCGAAGCGTTGCCAGATGGGGCGCATAATGATACTCTTGACATCTTCTTGCGCTGTTAAGTCATTCTTTACATAGAACCATTCAGTCATCCAGGCTCCGGGCCACCTCTTCCAAAAGGTCGGCACAGGGCGGCTTGACTCGGAGCGGGCACCGAAGCTGTAACACCCAAAGTTGTTGTGATATTGTTCTTTCCCCCAGGGCTTCGTCTCATATAACAACTCATGAATGTTGCAAAAGCTTTTAGCATTTGGTTCTAAACCTTGGCTTCTCGCAACCCAGACAAACATCCCCATTCTTATGATAGCTTCGGGAGTAATTTGATGAAGGTAGACTTGAAATGTCTTTAGGACTTCAACAACAAAGTTGCTTAGGGGGAATCGAAGCCCAGCCTTGAGAAAGCTTCGGAAGATTACGACTTCATCTTCTTCGGGGGTGGGAGAAGTCTTCTCTCCAGCATCAACCCTCACAATAGATATATCTCGAAAATACCTCCCCCTCATATTATCAATATGATTCTGCTTAATAGTGGTTTTCCCGAAAACCGTTTGACTTGGCCGCCATGGTCGATCTTCGGACTCTTCCCCACCACTTTCTACATCATAACTGTCGCTGTCACCAGTATCTTCGGACAAACCTTCAAGAATCTCCTTGGTGATTTTCTCCGTATTGGTCTCCGCCATCGCTATAAGGAACCCCAAGTTCTTCTCTTCGTCGAGACTCAGCTTCGTCTCAGCAGGGATCTTCTTACCTTCAGACATCTTCGGAAACGCTAAAAAACTGTTTTCAAGGCCGAAGCTTCAAAATCAAAAAGATCAGCAAATCTTAGTGCACAAGAGCTAAAAATTTAGTGGGCCGAAGCAGATGGCAAGTGTGCGTACCAAATAAGTTTGCGGTATGATCTTATTTATACTCCCAGGGCGTTGAAAATTGAAAGACCCCGCTTGTCAGTGAATGTTGCTATTCTAGCAAAGGGAAGGTGTTTTTTCGGACCTTCGGCTCAAGGCCTTCGTCCATATCGCAATCTGAATTTATCATTAACAAATTAATATTGCGAGGGGCTACTGTTGGGGGCCTTCGTCCTCCGAAGGTCCTCAAAAACATGATTTGACAATGTTTTCCAAGTGGATTATGTGAACAGGTACCTTCGGACTCAGAACTATGAACATGAAGTACGGTCAGGACGAAGCCTGAACCAGACGAAGGGGGATTAAAATGGAGAACGGACTGATTACCAAGCTCCGTGAAAGATGGTGCACAGCCGAAGCTGTGCGCAGGGAAGCTTCGTCGCGATAGCAGAGAGGGGAACCGACTTAAAGATGAAAAGACTACTTGGGCCTTGACAGATTTCCATAGGTCATTGGCAAATGTAATGGACATGAATGTAATTTTACGTGGGCTGCGTCCCGCGTCTATAAATAGATGAACAGTACTCCCGTACTGTTCACGCTGACTTGGCATTTGCTTTTGCGTCACGCTTGTACTTTTTACCTTCTCTCAGGACCGAAGGTACATTTGTAATTTGAAATCATTTCTATTTTTCCATGTTAATAAAATAGAAATGATTCTATGATGATGTCTATATTATATTTCATGCTTTATATGAATCCTTCGTCATTGCTTGTTATATTTACGAAGGTATGTCTCTTATGACCTTCGTCCGAAACTCATTATTTCCCGAAGGGGCATAATGTTTCGAAGGACGAAGGACTTTAACACTTAACACTTTTTATGTTGCCTTGTTCTTAACTCTTAGTATTTGAGAACAAGTCCCCAACATCTTCTTTGGCGCATGTATGAAATGCACCCGGCTTTGTCCCTTAAAGTCCGGGGTGTTACAGAAGTGGTATCAGAGGAAATGTTGACTGTAGGATGAAACCTAGATAGAAATGGACATAACCATTACCTACTTATCTTACTCTGATTCTTTCTATACTTTTCTTGATCCTGTTTCACCTTCTACTGTTCTACTAACCTTTGCTACTCTGATTCTTTTCTGAACTTATCTTAATCTTTTTTCATCTATTTTCGCTATACTCTGATCATTCTTACCTGTTCCTTTCTAAAGACAAATGTGGATTTCCCACTTTGAAATCCAGTGCCTAAAGTGACCTTTAGGACTAGTAGACCTACTCTTAGGAACAAAAACAAAACTATTTTTATTGTTATCCATACGCTTGAGTGTTTGTTCTTATGATATTTGTTTGATTTGGATCTTTGATTGAGTGTGAATAGTTGTGGAATAGTGTCCACAATTACATCTAGGCATAAAAATAAATAAATAAAATTCATGAGATAACTAAACAACTTAGATTATCCTCCATTAAAGTGTATCTATTTTATATAGATCCCTCTTGTCTCAAAAGACTCTCTCTTACTATAATGGATCCCTCTTAACCTAAAGGAATCTATCCTATCCAAATAGATCCATCTTATCTTAAAAGATTCTTTCTTATCTTAACAGAATCATCTTATCTTAAAAGATTCTCTCATATCCTAACGGACCTATCTAATCTTAAAAGATTCTTTCTTACCTTAATAGATTCATTTTATCTCGAAAAGATTCTATCCTACACTCATAGATCCATCTTATCTTAAAAGATACTCCTCTTATCTTGAAAAGATCTTATGTCACCCTAATAAATCTAACTGACCTCAAAAGATTCTATCTTATTCTTATAAATTCATCTTGTCCTAGTATGTATACTTATCCCAACCACTTTGCTTATCTCATTACAGGATAACAACCATGATTTAAACCCAATTAATTGGATCTTATCTAGACTAAACCAGTCATATAACTATATTTTAGATCTTATCTAGATTAATCTGGTCATACCCGGACCCCCATTCAACCTAAACCGATCCAAAATTAATTTAGTCAAATCTAGTCATACTAAACTAATCTAGTTTGCATCTAATATGAACTAACCCAATGTGACACACTCAAACAGGTTAGTTAATACTTGTAACATGGATTAGACCCTTCTAGCCAAGTGATAATTTAGCATATAAGATCAACTCAACCATGAGAAAAAGAGTTAACCCAACCCATAGAGTCATGATGAATGGTATAATCTATCTGTCCCCACCAAATGTCAAACAAGTTTTTGACCTACGCCATATAGTTTAACTCATCTTGACAAATTCTATTTTAAACTTGGATATTCACCTTATACAACTAGTTACCCCAAGCTGAATATAAAACAACAGATTAAACGCTGCCAAAGAATCTTCAGTTCATAATCAATTGTTAGCCTATTAATTCTGCCTTGCAAACTGTTTTTACCATATGTCTCTAACTTCGATGGTCAATACTAGGAGGAAAGATTATCAGGCAGCAACAAACAGAAATGAATCCTCCAAATCCTCCACCTATTGAAATCGATCAAGTGGTTGCCGCCCAAAGGCTGGTAATACAACAATTGACAGACATGGTGACCGAAATGCAAAATCAGATAAGACAAGAACGCGAGGAAATACGTCAGGTCCGTCTGGAGATACGTCAAGAAATAAGGCAATCATGGTTGGAGAGACAACGACAACAACAACCACTACCTCCACCACCACCAGCTCCACCAAGCTACATAAACATATATATAAATTACTACTATTTGTAAGATCTAAATGTTACTTTAGTTAGTGGTTGGTATGATACTATTTTAGGAGGAATAATAAGGTCTAATTGACCCATGTGTTGCTAATAAATTATGCATCATACTGAGATTTTTGTTTGTGCATATGTGTTGAGACAATATGAATATACACCCTTTCCTTACAAATCTCGAGGACGAGATTTTTGTTAAGGGGGATAGGATTTGTAGCACCCGAAATCTTATTTTGGGGATTAGTAGAGAAAATCAAAGGGAAATGTCCCTAATGGATAATTATACTTTGGAATTCACCTTTTCTAAAATAAATAGTAAAATTTAAAGCAATTTGAGTTAAGATATATATAATAAAAGAGTTACAATTTATTATCCCCTTTAAGAAATATATAAAATATTCTCTTTTGAGTTAAAATCACCTTTTAATGAATGTTACACATTAGAGATTTTCCTAAGAGTATTTCTTATTTATGACTTGTATGTTGAGAGCATTTTGCTAAAAGAAAGGATAATAAATAAATAACTAAAATTATACTCTTGCATTCATGTTGGAGTTTATTTGTGCATCTAAAAGTAAAATCTTGGAATTCAAACTTGTGTTGGATTTGAATTTAAAATAGAAATCAGAAAATAAAAAGGAAAAGAAAAGAAGACTTACCTCGAGTTTGGGCCAAATCCACTTCGTGGCCCATATTCACCACTAGCCCCACGTGGCCCATCCTCAGCTCGTCACCTGCGCGCCGACACGCGGGCCCGGGGTGGCAGCCGCGCATGGATCTCACCCCGCTGGCGTGTCGACCGTTAAGTCAGCCCCAGCCACTTCACTTCGCGTGCGCATACAAGCCGGGCGCCGTGACGCTGACCTAGCGGGCCCATTTGCCAGGCGTCTTCCTCCCGAGAACATCGCTGGGGCATTGCGCCGCCGCTGGCCGCATGTAGACCCGAGCGATCCGAGCTCGCCGCGCAACTAACTCCTATCTGACCGGTGCTATGGTTGAACAGCGGGCGGATAGCACGGACTCCGTGGGGCAGGTTGTTACAACCACTTGCCGCAATCCTCGTCCTCACCAATGAGCTCGCAGACTGCTTCAACGGCCCGCGAATCCGCCTCCAATATAGGCTTGGCCGTCGGTATAAGTACCCTATCCGTGGTCCCGAGCTCACCAATCGCCGCCATGCTCGGGCAAAGCCAAGAGAGAGAGAGAGCCGAGGGGGAGGATTGAGGAGAACCAGGATTGAAATTGGGTTTGAGTTACGCCATTGATGTAATTACCACCGACGAGAGGGGTGAAGCACTCGGGCTCGTCATGGGTGATCGCTGGCGCTCGCCAGGGTCGTCGGTGGCATCGTGGCGGTGGTTTGGCGGCCGGTGACCTTGGAATTCGTCGCCGGAGCGCACGCTTCTCCGCCTGTACGCCGTGCATTGTGGTCAGCGAATTCCATGCCTCGGATTGAGGTATGATACCCCTACTCTTAATCAACAGGAAAGCAGGATCGTGTTGCAAACTTCGGGGAAACGTTTGGGGGACCATAGGGCTATAGCGCGCTGGCGGGTCATGGCCGCCGCTGCGGGCTGCGCCACCGCGTCGGGTCGTGAGGCAAAGGGGTGATGATGACTCGATGGCCGTTGATTCCCATGTGGACGGCTAAGAATAGATCTCGTGCAGCTGAAGCCTAAGTCGTTGATTCGTAGATGGTCGGTTAGATTTGATCACGACGTGAATCACTGCTGTTCGTTGATTTCTGATCGAGTGGGTGATATCGGATGAGGCTTAAGTAAATAGAGGTCGTAGATCTTGTATCCTGAGGTCATAAATCGATACCGGTTTGGGTCGTGGTGGATCTAATCGGGACCCTAGATTTCAGATCAAACGACCATAGTGTCACCTTACCTCTTTGGCCGCATAACTTTGTGAAAAAGCCCTCGGATTTTAATGGATTCAACCCGCAGTCCTGGCATAGGAAGTCTGAGTCTTAGAAATATTTGTGCAGAAGTCCCTGTGTCTCTGTTTAATTGGCGCCCAGTCCTGGGAATTAGAAAAATCTAGAAAAGTAATTAGGAAATGAATTTCTAATGTAAAAATAAATACTAGGACTTGTTTAATTCATGTAAAATTCATATTAAGTCCAAATGAGTCCATTCTAGTTCCTGTAATTTTATAATATTATTGTTTATCAAATAATGCCACTGATTTGACATGAAAGCCACTTTAAAATTATTTCCTAATTAATATTATATCAAGTACATAAAACCTTAGAAAATTCCTAACTTCCCTGTTCTAACTCTGATTTGACCCATTCGAGTTGCGTTAGTCTCGTATAAATATTTACTACTCATTAACAACATTCATTATACCATGGCTCATTCTTTTATAATTAGATCTTTATTTAACTTATGTTGGTTAAACTACTTATCATTATAATCTACTAGAATATAATCTATGGTCAATTTATAACTTATATTTAAGTTGAGATAATTATTTATATAATAACCTATCATATGATTTATATTAACCAAATTATAATATAGTTTAATATTTTAATCATATAGATCTTTTATAAAATCATAACTCCTTAATCGTAACTCCGATCTTAGTAGTTCTCGATCCCGCGATCTCGTAGCGACGTGTAGATTATTATTCAGTTTGTACTTATGTTTGGTGTGATGTTAATTTTATATATACCATGTTTGTTTGTATTGCTACGACTAGCGTGAGGTCACGAGGATCTAAAGAATCACCCTGGTTACTGGAATCTCAAGTGCCAGGCAAGTTGTGCCCTTGATTCACTTTTGTTACCCAATAATGTTCTTTAATATCACTTATTCATGCATAGGTTTAATTTTGATGGGACCCAATAGGTCACCCTAGTCTAATTATCTTTCACCTTGTTTACCCCTGAATCATGGGTAGTTTTTGCTATTGCTCTATATGATTTTGGGATTAATATTTCATTATATCCATGTTCCAATAATTCTGTTATGTTATTTATATTCATGATAAGATCATTATGTTAATTGGAACATGGAGCGACCACCCGGGAAAACAGTGCTACCACAAGGGTTTAATGGGACGCCCTTGGCTGATTAACTAGGAAAGCTAGTGGATGACTACCTCACCCGAAAGGGGCAAGGGCAGTAGGGGAGTGGTCAGTGTAGGGAGGTCCTTGGGTTGATTTTGCTGCGATGGCGGTCAGGCGAGGGATTCCTGCACTAGAGCTTCCTTTAAACTGTAGCAGGTTTTCTAAAGCTAGTGGAACTTTGTAAAGGCCTCGTAGTGTTACCCCGCCTCGACTCCTCGGTAGAGGTGTATGGGTTCATGACCCCTTAGCAGATGGGTAACATGACTTGTGGGTAAAGATGCGCAACCTCTGCAGAGTGTAAAACTGGTATACTAGCCGTGCTCACGGTCATGAGCGGCTCGGACCCTCTCATGATTAAACTATGGAACCTAAATTCAATTTGTCATTTGCATTTGCATGGGATTATTTATTAATTTTGTTCTATTATTTATTAAGGTTTGGTATTTACTTATATGTAGTAATTGCTAATAAAATTTTGACCAACTTTAAAAGCAATGCTCAGTTTTAACCATTCTCTTTGGTAAGCCTTACACATCACATGAACTCCCACCTTTGGTGAGTTCATGCACAGTATTCCCCACAATTTGTTGAGCGATGAACATGTGTGAGCTCACCCTTGCTGTCTCACACCACCCACAGGAGAAGTATAGGTGGTTCAAGAGGAGCCGCATATCAAGGAGTTTGATTCGATCTAGGTGGCGTCTCCCAGTTGACTTTCTGGTGCCAAGGATAGATTTTAGATCATGTTATATTTATCTTTTATTTTTGTAAGTCTTCCGCTATGTATTAAGTACTCTGATTATTGTGACATTTATCTCTATACACTCTGTGATTATATATGTTGTCTTCTTTGGCGCATGTATGAGATGCACCCGGCTTTATCCCTTAAAGCCCGGGGTGTTACAATCCCTTCGGAAGGAAGGATTCACTAGGTCAAATGTACCATAATTGACCTGGATGCTCTAAGTCACAAAGACTTTCCAAGCATCACAAAATTGTGATTGGTGATTATGTATTTGAAATCCTTCAAGACTCCACAAATACCATAATCCAGTGACCACATATGCATATGTTGTCACTACATCTATCAACTGCACAGATAGATGATTTACTGCCAATAATATTGTATCGGAATTTTACTACTCATAGTAGAGGAGAATTTATAGCATTAAAATAATGCTTGGGTTTGCGTATAAACTGAGTTGCTACTAGCCATGCTTTCTCACCACCTCATTGTTTCCAATTCCATGAAAACTTGTATCCACAGTAAGATACCTTAAAGTGGAAATAATTCAACACTTCTTTCCGGTGAGCAAGGCTATCTCTGCAACATTGTATCACTCAACAAGATCCAGTTTGAGCATACTCGTGCTCCGCTATGGCCATAGTTTTTGGATCACTTGGAGTGCATATACAATTACTGAGATGTATGTGTCGACACTTGTAGCTTTTAAATTACACAATTCTCCAGTTGACATAAAGTCATTTTCTTATGCACCCTTATGATTTCTCGTGAAATCCCAAAACGAGAAATAAGGGCTTCCGATAACCTAGCCTCATCAGTGCGCACTGAGCTAGGTTGTGAATGTCTTCCATTCACAGGATAATTCATATCCTCTAGGTGTCCACCAACACTAGGTTGGTTACCAACGAATAATTGGTCTGCATTTACTATCTCAAGAGGTCTAGCCTTTCAGCTGCTTGCAAGCATTTTAATCCTAATTTGTGACCATACTTCTCCCCCTCTTATTTACAACATCATTGTAATAGGGAGTTTAGTGGTGTTCCATTTAACCACTCTTTCTGGCACTTCCACATAGGATTAATTTGAGTGACACCTCATAGTAAATGCACATGGCAGTTAATTTGCAACTTCTTGCAAATCATTCAAACCCAAAGGTTCAGTTTTAGTACGTGATCTTGAGCTTGAATGCTTACTGCATTCATTATAATTTCTTGGCATTCTTTTTGGTACTCAAAATCTCCCCCTAATGCCTGGAAAAGTTCATGATTCAAGCAAGCGTACGGGCCGTAAATAGATTCTCATGAAGAGATCCTAAAACTTAATGATCGACGGGGAATGAATTCTCACATAGATCCCCAGCTTTCTGTGTGCCCATATATGTACGCTGCGGTGGTGAGATTGGGAACATACCCAATGTATGCATGGGAAATCTTTCATGGATTCCCACATACTAAAAACCATAGGGGAACTTGTACATGCAGTACATGCAGTTAATCAGAAGTCAGAAGCGTGCAAAACTTCCTGACTCCAACCATAACCAGTTGGAAATGGCAATTCATTACTAATGGTCATTAATGATCTGAAATTTTCGAATTTATCATAGATTCATCATATCCTTTATGGTTATCATTCTGAATACCAAGACAAACAATCATCATTGTAAGCACATTTGGTAAATTCAGAAGTGTGGAGGCTAATGTGCTCAAGCTTGAGACATTATTACTTAATGGTCATGTGTTGTCCGAAGGACACACTTGAGGTCATCATATAGATGCACCAGAGAACCATATAAAGCCTTCAATGTCCATACAATCTCTGTAATCGACCACACTCGTTCCTTTAAAACAACTCAAAGAACTTAACCAATTCAGATCAGATTTTAAGATAAGAGGAACTTAAAATCTCATTCCCAATGATACTCATCAAGTATCTATCTTATGGGAAAAACATGACCAATAGAATTGTCCATGACTTTTCAATTCATCCTAATAATGGAATTACCAATTTAATCTTACCCAACATGGTAAGTATCATCACATGAAAAGTTATAACAAATGCAACACATTATACGGGAGGATGTATTTCGAATACAATCCATAAGAAATGTTTCCGAAAAACACATGCAATATCCATCACTATCACCATTGTTTCCATGTGATAGAAATTATATGGATATCTCTATAATATGGTAAGATAACAATTAGGATATATCAACACATCCTTGATACATCCAATACCAAAGGGGATATGATAATAACATATCATGATATCGCATGAAGCGGTTGTCAAAATATTCTTTCCTCTTTCCAAAGGAATATGAGAATATTTTGTTTCCCCATATATGGAGTTTGTGGTTCAATTCTCCACATTGCATGTTTCTTCCTCAATTAGAAGAATCCCCGTACAAGTTTGCACTACTCAAACCAATGAGTGTTGAACTCTCTTATGAGTTGATTCAACTCTAATCGATGAGCTTTGTCGGCGTTTCGAGACCGGGGGGTCCCCGAGCCGACGAGTGAGAGTGCCGCGTGCCCCAGCCCAGATGGGTCGAGCGCGTGGGCGAGCGCGAAGGGGGGAAAGAGAGCGAGAGGTCGGTGGCCGGAGCCGGGTCGTGGCGAGGGAGACGGAGATTCCCGCGGCCTTTCGTGTTCGCCCCGCGCCCAGGTCGGGTGCGCTTGCAGTAGGGGGTTACAAGCGTCCGCGCGGGTGAGGGGAGCGAGCGGCCCCGAGAGAGCGCCTGCCCCTGCCCCTCGTTCCCGCGAGGCCAACCTTCTCTAAGAAGGCCCTGGTCCTTCCTTTTATAGGCGTAAGGAGAGGATCCAGGTGTACAAATGGGGGTGTAGCAAGGCGCTACGTGTCTAGCGGGGGAGAGCTAGTGCCCTAAGTACATGCCAAGGTGGCAGCCAGAGAGATCTTGGCATCCTGTTAGTGTGGCGTCGTGGCTGTCGGAGAAGCAGTGGAGCTTGGCGGAGGGACAGCTGTCGGAGCAGTTGGGCCCTTGCTGACGTCCTCCTGCTTTCGTAAGAGAGCTGGGAGCCGCCGTCGTCATGAGTCCAGTGGGGTGCCATCATTGCCTATCTGGCGGAGCTAGCCAGATGGGACACCGGTCTTGTCCTCTGCGACCTGAGTCGGCTCGGGGTAGGGTGATGATGGCGCTTCCTGTTGACGTGGCGGACTCGTGCCCTAGGTCGGGCGACGTGGAGGCTCCTCCGAAGCCGAGGTCGAATCTGTCCTGCATGGCCGAGGCCGAACCTGAGCTCCTGGGTCGGGCGAGGCGGAGGTCGTTCGGCGGAGGCCAGGGCGGAGTCCGAGCCCTGGGTCGGGCGAGGCGGAGTTCATCGTCTTCCGGGGCCTTAGCCCGAGTCCAAGCCCTGGGTCGGCGGAGCGGAGTTCGCCGTCTTCCGGGGCCTTAGCCCGAGTCCGAGCCCTGGGTCGGGTGGAGCGGAGTTCGCCGTCTTCCGGGGCCTTAGCCCGAGTCCGAGCCCTGGGTCGGGCGGAGCGGAGTTCGCCGTCTTCCGGGGCCTTAGCCCGAGTCCGAGCCCTGGGTCGGGCGGAGCGGAGTTCGCCGTCTTCCGGGGCCTTAGCCCGAGTCCGAGCCCTGGGTCGGGCGGAGCGGAGTTCGTCGTCTTCCGGGGCCTTAGTCCGAGTCCGAACCCTGGGTCGGGCGGAGCGGAGTTTCCTCTGGCGCTTTTGGCCAAGCCTGGCTGCCCGTCAATCTTACTCTTTGCGTTAAAGGCGCCAGTGACTTGGTCGGTCGGCGCGGTGATTTAGTCAGGGTTACTTCTTATCGAAGGCAAGGCCTCGGGCGAGCCGGAGATGCGTCTGCCGTGAAAGAGGAGGCCTCAGGCGAGACGGAATCATCTCAGGGTCGGCTGCCCTTGCCCGAGGCTAGGCTCGGGCGAGGCGCGATCAAGTCGCTCGTACGGACTGATCCCTGACTTAATCAAACCCATCAGGCCTCTGCAGCTTTATGCTGATGGGGGTTACCAGCTGAGAATTAGGCGTCTTGAGGGTACCCCTAATTATGGTCCCCGACAGTAGCCCCCGAGCCTCGAAGGGAGTGTCAACACTCGCTTGGAGGCTTGCGTCGCACTTTTTTGCAAGGGGACCAGCCTTTCTCGGTTGTACTTTGTTCCGGTGGGTGCGCGCGAGCGCACCCGCCGGGTGTAGCCCCCGAGGCCTCGGAGGAGTGGTTTCACTCCTTCGAGGTCTTAATGCCTTGCGTAATGCTTCGGCTGGTCTGGTGGTTCCCTCATGCGAACAGGCCGTAGCCCAGGTGCTCTGTCGGGGCCCAAGTTCTCGGGCTGGTATGTTGACGCTGTCAACGGTTCGGCCGGAGCCGGGTTTGCGAGAGCAGCCCCCGAGCCTCCGCACAGAGCGAGAGGACGATCAGGGACAGACTCGGCTTTTTTACATACGCCCCTACGTCGCCTTTCCTCAAGGAGGAGGGGGGGAGAGCGCCATGTTACCCTCGATGGGCACCGAACATGGTGTCTCCGGTGAGCTGCAATCGGGTAATCCGAGTGGACGTCCGTGCCCCGTTCGTTGGGGGTCGGCTAGGGGCCCGGAGGCACGCCCAAAAGTACCTGCGGGTGATCTGCCGGACCCGGTCCCCTGGCGACGGGGTCCGAGGGCTCGTTGCCTCCCTCCGATGGGATTCCGTTACAGAGTCGTTCCCGCTGGTCTCGGAAACGTCCTAGGGTACCTCGGGAGCGCAGCCCGAGCCTTGGTTATGTATCGAACGTACCCCTGGTCATCCCTCGCTCGGTGTCTGAGGCGACTGTGAACCCTTCGGAGGGCCAGCCTTCGAACCCCTGATCAGTAATGGGCGCGGAGCCCGAGTAGCCTGAGGCGGTCGTGGAACCTTTCGAGGGGCCGACCTTCGAACCCCTGACCAGTAGTGGGTGTCGGGCCCACGCGATCTGAGGCGGCCGTTGAACCCTTCGGGGGGCCAGCCTTCGAACCCCTGATCAGTAAGGAGGCTCGGAGCCTAGTTCCTTCACGGGGAAGGATCCCTTTGGGGGTATCCCCCTTCCCGGTCCCTGTTGCAAGAGATAGAGAAAGGGGAAAAAGGGAAAAAGGATACGAAATTGAACGACGTGGCGTACCTTTTTTGGTGTGGTCGTTTTGGCGAAGGCGGAACGTCGCCAGCTGCTTCCGCTAGAAGCGCTGCCCGTCGAGTCGCGGAGTTAATGCGCCGGGGCGAGCGGTTGGCGAGGCTGCCGTTGCGTGCGCGTGCCGTTCGAGGTACGGGTCACGGGCGCGTCGTCTTCACACCGTGAGAGGGGGTTCTCTTGCTGCCTCCGGATGGGACGTGAGCCTGGTTGATGGCGTGATCGCTGCTCTTGCGCGCCTGCCACTGTCATTACTGCCGGCCCACTTTTGACCGCGTTTGACCGCTGCGTCAGGCTGGCGCTGCTGGGTCGCCTCGAGTCGCGGTATCGGTTCCGCAATCGAGGAGGTGCGGTGGTGGCGCAAGTGGTACAGCGGCGTGCATGCAGCATCCGGCGCGCCGGTTGCGCGACGCGTGGGCTTGAGCCTCCGCGCTGGCCTGTCAGGAGTCGGAGAGGCGCGTCCACTTGGCGCGGTTGCATGCCGCCCGCACGACTGCCCGCCCCCCTTCGCCCGTTGGTCTGGGCAAAGGTGGAGGGTCACTTGTAACCGCTGGGCGGTTGTGCGCGTCGCGCGCGGCGGTTCGGCTTCTTCTGCTTGGAGCCGGTCTGCATGACAGGCGGGCCCCAGCCCCCGCGCCGCGGGGGAGGACTTTGGAGGCGTGTTGGAGAAGACTCAGCCCGTGACGGTTGAGGGCGCAAGCAGGGGGAGTTGCCTTTAAAAGGAGGGCGACCCCCTTCGTAAGGTGACCATGTCTTCTTCCTCCCCTATGCATTGTGTCTCTCCATCTTCCGAGCCCCCGGATGGGGGGAACCGCCGTCTTTTTGCCCCATCGTTGGAGGAACGCGACTCCGTGGGAGTTGGTACCTTTCAGCCATCGTTCGGCTTCAAGGATTTTCATCATGCAGCCCGGCTGCACTCCTCCACCGGCGGCCACCTAAGGTGGTGACCTCCAGCTTGAAGGTGGGGAGGGGCAAACCGGACTGCAATCTAGGTCCCACCCTCAGCTTCAAGGATGTTCATCATCCTCGCTGGGGTGGGTGCCGGGCTGAGCCGGCGCTCTACCTCCCACGTGGGTTGGTGGGTCATCCTCTCCCACTACGTTCGTGGGAGAGGGCGCTCACTGACCCTGCGGGCGGCCCGGACTTCGACAACGTGGGATGGATCGGCGGCGAACGCCGTCACCTCCAGCGTGTCGGGTCCGCTGGCTCGGCTCCGGCGGCCCCTTTTGTCGGGGGGCGGCTGCCGCGCCGTGTACACGGGAGGTCCACCCTAGACGCCGCACGCCGCTAGGGCGGCGCTCGTGTTCTGGGGTGGCCCTGCCTTTGCACCAGGACGACGTCCTCACGCGGAGGCTGGTGCCCCACTCATCTGGGAGGATTTGAGTGGGGATCTGCCGGGGGGCTGATGGCTTCTGCCGTCAGCGTCGAGGCGGAGGCGGCTCGAGAAGCCCCCGTCGCCAGCGGGGTCACTGCCACTATCCGCGCTTCGGGCCTCCGGCTCTTTGTACTTGTCCTCGCCCCTCAGGTGGCGTTATGGGCGAGGGCAAGACAGCAGCTGTGCCTACTCCTGAGGCCTGCGCTGCTGCGGAGGGGGGAACCGGAGTTCCGTTTGTTATGGCACTTCGAGTGCCGGGTTTTTTGTTCATTTCGGCTTTCGGGGCCTGAACATGTTTGTAACTTCGGCACGGAGCCGTGTTTTTTCCTCATTTCCGAGCACTAAGACTCGCATGCTGATTATCTGAACCGCTTCACCAAGCGTGAGTTGCCCCGTGTCAAGGTGACGAGTGAGGTATCCGTATCCCGGAGGCGTAGGAGTCCCTCGGCTCGGTCGGACCTGTTGTACGAGGCTCCTCTAGCTTAGTTAAAGAGACCCCTCGGCCGCTCCTCGACGAGCCGAGGCCAGGGGTAGCGATATCAGCACGAGCAGAGGCGGAGTTGGCTCGAAAATGAAACCTGGTTGGCCGGAGCCTAGCCGGGTTGTCCGTTAGCAGGATCGACGTCGGAGCTGATCAGCCGAGGCTTCGGACCGGGCTGGCGCCCTCGGAAGGTGGTTGGCCGAGGCCTCGGAGGTGGCCGGCCGAGCCGTCCGCTTGGGCCGGATCCGAAGAAGTCCCTGACGGCGATCGCTCGGGCGTGGTGATGACGTCATCCTTCGGAGCGGAGGCCTTCGGACCGCGTTGCCGTCCGAGGCTAGGTCGGGCCTCGCCGAAGATGCCGTCGATGCCGAGGGCGTTGCCGCCCCCTTCCAGCGTCAAGACCCGAGCCTGCAAGGTCAAATCGTCTTGTAGCGTGGGCCTTGTGCGGCCGTCGAGGCCAGAACACACACCCTTGCTGCGTTATAAAGCTGCATCTCTTTTCCTCTTGTTTCGAGTATCTGGACTTTTTGTCGATAGCAGGGATGTTAGTGCGAGCGAGAGTTGCTTCTCGCGGGAGGTGATGAGTGAGGTATCCGTATCCCGGAGGCGTGGGAGTCCCTCGGCTCGGTCGGCCTCGCTGCTTACGCGTACTTTCACCCGTCCATGAGGCCCTGTCACTGACTCGGTCGAGAAGGCTCGAAGAATCGCTTCGACAGAAGGGCTTCCGAACGTAAAGACTTGTTCGATCCGCGGATTCACCTTATCCGAACGCGAGTTACTTATCGCAGAAGGTGATGAGTGAGGTATCCGTATCCCGGAGGCGTGGGAGTCCCTCGGCTCGGTCAGCCTTGACTGCTTACGTGTACCCCGTCGTTTCCAGGATCCGCTTTTCGAAGTAGTCAAAAAGCACGAAAGATATTCTGGTAAAAGAGATTTTCTGTTCGAGGAAAATTTCGACGCAGAGGGGGTTTCCCCCCTTTTAGCCCCCGAGGGAGGGTCGAGCTTTGCCGAGGCGAGGCCGACCCTTCCTTGTTGACTAAACTTTGCGTGGGTGTGAGGTATATGAACAACTTGGAAACATCTTAAGGGTAGAAGCGACGTAGCTGTTGGATGTTCCAAGCGTTGCCGTAGACCTCGCCTTGACTGTTGGCCAGCTTGTACGTTCCGGGCTTCAGAACTTTGGCGATGATGAACGGCCCCTCCCAGGGGGGCGTGAGCTTGTGCCTCCCTCGGGCGTCCTGCCACAGCCGAAGCACCAGGTCGCCCACCTGGAGATCTCGGGGTCGGACCCCTCGGGCGTGGTAGCGTCGTAGGGACTGCTGGTACCGCGCCGAGTGTAGTAAGGCCCTGTCCCGAGCCTCGTCCAGCTGGTCCAGCGAGTCTTCTCGGCTAGCTTGGTTGCTTTCTTCGTTGTAGGCCCTCGTCCTCGGGGAGCCGTATTCCAGGTCAGTGGGCAAGACGGCCTCGGCCCCGTAGACCAGGAAGAACGGCGTGAAACCTGTGGCTCGGCTTGGCGTCGTCCTCAGGCTCCAGACCACCGAGGGGAGTTCCTTCATCCACCGCTTGCCGAACTTGTTGAGGTCGTTGTAAATCCGAGGCTTGAGCCCTTGTAGGATCATGCCGTTGGCACGTTCCACTTGCCCATTCGACATGGGATGAGCTACGGCGGCCCAGTCCACCCGGATGTTGTGATCGTCGCAAAAATCCAAGAATTTTTTGCCGGTGAACTGGGTGCCGTTGTCGGTGATGATGGAGTTCGGGACCCCGAAGCGGTGTATGATGTTGGTGAAGAACGCCACCGCCTGCTCGGATCTGATGTTGTTCAGGGGTCGGACCTCGATCCACTTGGAGAATTTGTCGACAGTGACCAGCAGGTGTGTGTAGCCCCCGGGCGCCTTCTGCAGAGGGCCGACGAGGTCCAGACCCCACACAGCGAAGGGCCAGGTGATGGGTATCGTCTGCAGAGCCTGAGCGGGCAGGTGGGTCTGCTTCGCATAGAATTGGCACCCTTCGCAGGCGCGGACAATTCTAGTGGCGTCAGCCACCGCCGTCGGCCAATAGAAGCCTTGGCGGAAAGCGTTCCCGACGAGGGTTCGAGGTGCTGCATGATGGCCGCAAGCCCCCGAGTGTATTTCCCGCAGGAGTTCCTGACCTTCGGCGATGGAGATGCATCGCTGGAGGATGCCCGAGGGGCTTCGGTGGTAGAGCTCCTTTTCATCGCCCAGCAAGACGAACGACTTGGCGCGTCGCGCTACCCGCCGAGCCTCGGCTCGGTCGAGGGGCAGTTCTCCTTGGCGGAGATATTGCAGGTACGGGGTTTGCCAATCTTGATCTGGCATGACCCCGTTCTGCTCCTCCTCGATGCGCAGTGCTTCGCCCTCGGGCTCCGAGGGTTCCTCGGGTTGAGCCGAGGATGGCTCGGGCTGGGCCGAGGTCACCTCGGACGGGGCCGAGGGCACCTCGGGCTCGGGCGCGTCGCCTATCTTGACGGAGGGTTGGTGCAGATCCCGGGAGAAGACGTCCGGGGGAACCGTCGTTCGCCCCGAGGCTATCTTCGCCAGCTCATCCGCAGTCTCGTTGTAGCGCCGGGCGATGTGGTTAAGCTCGAGCCCGTAGAACTTGTCTTCCAGGCGTCGAACCTCCTCACAGTAGGCCTCCATCTTCGGATCGCGGCAGTGGGAGTTCTTCATGACTTGGTCGATGACGAGCTGCGAGTCGCCGCGTGCATCGAGGCGTCGGACCCCTAGCTCGATGGCGATTCGCAATCCGTTGACCAGAGCCTCGTACTCAGCCACATTGTTGGACGCCGGGAAATGGAGGCGGAGCACGTAGCGCAGGTGCTTCCCGAGGGGCAAGACGAAGAGCAGGCCCGCGCCGGCTCCCGTCTTCATCAGCGACCCGTCGAAAAACATGGTCCAGAGCTCTGGTTGGATCGGAGCCGTTGGCAACTGGGTATCGACCCATTCGGCTACGAAATCCGCCAGTACCTGGGACTTGATGGCCTTCCGAGGGGCGAACGAGATTGCCTCGCCCATGATTTCCACCGCCCACTTTGTGATCCGTCCCGAGGCTTCTCGGCACTGGATGATCTCCCCCAGGGGGAAGGATGACACCACAGTCACCGGATGAGACTCGAAGTAATGTCGCAGCTTTCGCCTCGTCAGGATCACTGCATACAGCAGCTTCTGGACTTGTGGGTAGCGGATCTTGGCCTCGGACAGTACCTCGCTGACGAAGTAAACTGGCCTCTGAATGGGCAAAGCATGCCCCTCTTCCTGCCTTTCGACCACGATCGCGGCGCCGACCACCTGAGTGGTAGCGGCGACGTAGACCAGGAGGGCTTCTCCATCAGCTGGGGGTACCAAGATGGGCGCCTGGGTGAGGAGCGCCTTCAGGTTCCCGAGAGCTTCCTCGGCCTCGGGAGTCCAAGTGAAGCACTCGGCTTTCCTTAAGAGACGGTACAGGGGCAGGCCTCTTTCGCCGAGGCGCGAGATGAAACGGCTCAAGGCCGCGAGACATCCCATGACCCTCTGTACGCCTTTTAAGTCCTTGATGGGCCCCATGTTTGTGATGGCTGCGATCTTCTCCGGGTTGGCTTCGATGCCCCGCTCGGAGACGATGAATCCCAAGAGCATGCCTCGGGGCACCCCGAAGACGCACTTCTCGGGATTGAGCTTGACGCCCTTCGCCTTGAGACACCGGAATGTCAGTTCGAGGTCGGAGAGAAGGTCGGAGGCTTTCCTCGTCTTGACTACGATGTCATCGACGTAGGCCTCGACCGTGCGACCGATGTGTTCGCCGAACACATGGTTCATGCACCGCTGGTACGTTGCACCCGCGTTCCTCAAACCGAACGGCATGGTGACATAACAGTACATGCCGAAGGGCGTGATGAAAGAAGTCGCGAGCTGGTCGGACCCTTTCATCTTGATCTGATGATACCCTGAGTAGGCATCGAGGAAAGACAAGGTTTCGCACCCTGCAGTGGAGTCCACGATCTGATCGATGCGAGGTAGAGGGTAGGGGACCTTCGGACATGCTTTGTTGAGACCAGTGTAGTCTACACACATCCGCCATTTCCCCCCTTTCTTCCTCACAAGTACAGGGTTGGCAAGCCATTCGGGATGGAATACCTCTTTGATGAACCCTGCCGCCATCAGCTTGTGGATCTCCTCGCCTATCACCCTACGCCTCTCCTCGTCGAATCGGCGTAGAGGCTGTCTGACCGGCCGGGCCCCGGCCCGAATATCCAGCGAGTGCTCGGCGACATCCCTCGGTATGCCGGGCATGTCCGAGGGACTCCACGCAAAGACGTCGGCGTTTGCGCGGAGAAAGTCGACGAGCACTGCTTCCTATTTGGGGTCGAGCCCGGAACCGATCCGGATCTGCTTGGAGGTGTCACCACTGGGGTCGAGAGGGACGACCTTGACCGTCTCCGCTGGCTCGAAGTTGCCGGCGTGTCGCTTCACGTCTGGCACCTCTCGGGTGAGGCTTTCCAGGTCGGCGATGAGGGCCTCGGACTCGGCGAGGGCCTCGGCGTACTCCACGCACTCCACATCGCATTCGAACGCGTGTTTGTACGTGGGGCCGACGGTGATGACCCCGTTGGGGCCCGGCATCTTGAGCTTCAGGTAGGTGTAGTTGGGGATGGCCATGAACTTTGCGTAGCATGGCCTTCCCAGCACCGCGTGGTAGGTTCCTCGGAACCCGACCACCTCGAACGTCAAAGTCTCCCTTCGGAAGTTGGAGGGTGTTCCGAAGCAGACAGGGAGGTCGATCTGTCCGAGGGGCTGGACGCGCTTCCCGGGAACGATCCCGTGGAAGGGCGCAGCGCCTGCTCGGACGGATGACAGATCGACGCGCAGGAGCCTGAGGGTCTCGGCGTAGATGATGTTGAGGCAGCGGCCCCCATCCATCAGGACCTTGGTGAGCCTGACGTCACCGATGACGGGGTCGACGACGAGCGGGTACTTCCCCGGGCTCGGCATGTGGTCGGGGTGGTCGTCCCGGTCGAAGGTGATGGGCTTGTTGGACCAGTCTAGGTAGACTGGTGCCGCCACCTTCACCGAGCAGACCTCCCGACGCTCTTGCTTTCGATGCCGAGCCGAGGCATTCGCCGCATGCCCTCCGTAGATCATGAAGCAGTCGCGGACCTCAGGGAACTCTCCTGCTTGGCGATCTTCCCTTTTGTCGTCGTCGCGGGCCCTGCCACCCTCCGCGGGTGGCCCGGCCCGGTGGAAGTGGCGCCGAAGCATGACGCACTCTTCGAGGGTGTGCTTGACGGGCCCCTGATGGTAGGGGCACGTCTCCTTGAGTGCCTTGTCGAAGAGGTTAGCACCTCCGGGGGGCTTCCGAGGGTTCTTGTGCTCGGCGGCGGCGACAAGGTCTGCGTCGGGAGCGTCGCGTTTCGCTTGCGACTTCCTTCTGCCTTTCTTCTTGGCGCCGCGCGGAGCAGACGCCTCGGGAGCATCTTCCGACGGGCGGCCCTGGGGCTGCTTGTCCTTTCGGAAGATGGCCTCGACCGCCTCCTGGCCGGAGGCGAACTTGGTGGCGATGTCCATCAGCTCGCTCGCCCTGGTGGGGGTCTTGCGACCCAACTTGCTCACCAGGTCACGGCAGGTGGTGCCGGCAAGGAACGCGCCGATGACATCGGAGTCGGTGATGTTGGGCTGCTCGGTGCGCTGCTTCGAGAATCGCCGGATGTAGTCCCGAAGAGATTCTCCCGGCAGTTGCCGACAGCTTCGGAGGTCCCAGGAATTCCCGGGGCGCACGTATGTGCCCTGGAAGTTGCCGACAAAAGCTTGGACCAAATCCTCCCAGTTGGAAATCTGCCCCGGAGGCAGGTGCTCCAACCAAGCGCGAGCAGTGTCGGAGAGGAACAGGGGGAGGTTGCGGATGATGAGGTTATCGTCGTCCGTTCCTCCCAGTTGACAGGCCAGGCGGTAGTCCGCGAGCCACAATTCCGGCCTCGTTTCCCCCGAGTACTTTGTGATAGTAGTCGGGGGTCGGAATCGGGGCGGAAACGGCGCCCGCCGAATGGCTCGGCTGAAGACCTGCGGACCGGGTGGTTCGGGCGAGGGACTCCGATCCTCCCCGCTGTCGTAGCGTCCCCCACGCCTGGGGTGATAGCCTCGGCGCACCCTTTTGTCGAGGCGAGCCCGACGGTCGCGATGAGGGTGCTCGTCGCCGAGGTGGCCCGGGGCTGCAGGCGCGGTGTTGCGCGTGCGCCCGGTGTAGACCGAGACTTCCCGCATGAGTCGGGAAGTCACGGCACGAGGTTCCGAGGGGTACCCCTGCCTTCGGGAGGCAGAGCTCTCGGCCCGCCGGGCCGCAGCGCCTTCCAGGAGATGCTTGAGCTCTCCCTGGATTCGCCGACCCTCGGTGGTTGATGACTCCGGCATCACGCGGAGGAGCATCGCCGTGGCTGCCAGGTCATGACCGGTCCCGCCAGATGCGGGTGGCGGCCTGTCCCTGGCCTCGTGGGCGATGCGGTGCTGGAGACCCTGGGGCAAGTGACGTATTTCTCCGGCCGGGGGCTGGCCCGCCCATACCTGCCCGACGTCCCGGCGGATTGCCTCGAGTGCTCCTGCTTCCTCATCGAGCCCGGCCTGCGCCCCGCGGACTTGCTCGAGCTGTGGGTCGTGACCCCCCGCCGGAACGGGGACCACAGCTAGCTCCCGCGGGATGTCGGCGCGAGGCGCTGGCCTAGGGAGATCGCCATCCTCCGGCATGCCGAGACGGCTGCCTCCGGAGGGATCCCCTAGCTCGACGTGGAAACATTCGCGGCTCGGGCCGCAGTCCTTGCCGTCAAGGCTGCGGCCGCCGTCGGAACAATCGGAAAGGCAGTAGTCGCATGCGGTCATGAAGTCCCGCATGGCACTGGGGTTGCCAGATCCGGAGAAATCCCAGCAGATGCTGGGGTCGTCGTCTTCCTCGGACCCGGAGGGTCCGTAGGTTGAGACGCCCGTCAATCGGTCCCAGGGCGACCGCACACGAAACCCCAGAGGGGTTGCACTCGCCTCAACGTGAGTGTCCGCCAAAGCGAGGTCGCCAGGCGGGTTGAGGTCGAGTCGAAATGACGAAAGATGGGAAGCAGTCGGTACCTTTTTGTCGACGAGGAGCGATGAAGTCACGTCGGGGGCTGATCGCGCCGTCGTCTTGGGTACGAGGGCGACGTCCTGCAGGCCCTTCGTGAGCGTGCTGGCGTCGTCCACCTGCTCGGAGTCGACGTGTTGCGGGGGGATGGCGCTCGCCTTCGCCTTGAACGCGAGGGTGACGCCTAGCGTGTCCTCCGTTGGGGCACTGGGGATGTCGATTTGTTCGACAGCCGTCGGAGCGCAGCCTCCCGCTCGGCCCCGGTTGCCCCGCCTCCTCCTCCGATGGCGAGGGGGAGGATGGGGCGAGCCCGAAAGTTGTCCTTCCCCCACGCGGGAAAGACGTCGTCGATTCCGCCGCCGGCGGGCGGGCTGTCGACCGCCATTATCGCCGTCGCGCGGCGGTGGAAGGAGTACCATGTCGTAGCCGCTGTCGAGAGACATGAACTCGAGGCTCCCGAAACGGAGCACCGTCCCGGGTTGGAGAGGTCGTTGGAGACTGCCCATCTGGAGCTTGACGGGAAACTGCTCGTCAACACGCAGCGTGCCCCTACCTGGCGCGCCAACTGTCGGCGTTTCGAGACCGGGGGGTCCCCGAGCCGACGAGTGAGAGTGCCGCGTGCCCCAGCCCAGATGGGTCGACCGCGTGGGCGAGCGCGAAGGGGGGAAAGAGAGCGAGAGGTCGGTGGCCGGAGCCGGGTCGTGGCGAGGGAGACGGAGATTCCCACGGCCTTTCGTGTTCGCCCCGCGCCCAGGTCGGGTGCGCTTGCAGTAGGGGGTTACAAGCGTCCGCGCGGGTGAGGGGAGCGAGCGGCCCCGAGAGAGCGCCTGCCCCTGCCCCTCGTTCCCGCGAGGCCAACCTTCTCTAAGAAGGCCCTGGTCCTTCCTTTTATAGGCGTAAGGAGAGGATCCAGGTGTACAAATGGGGGTGTAGCAAGGCGCTACGTGTCTAGCGGGGGAGAGCTAGTGCCCTAAGTACATGCCAAGGTGGCAGCCGGAGAGATCTTGGCATCCTGTTAGTGTGGCGTCGTGGCTGTCGGAGAAGCAGTGGAGCTTGGCGGAGGGACAGCTGTCGGAGCAGTTGGGCCCTTGCTGACGTCCTCCTGCTTTCGTAAGAGAGCTGGGAGCCGCCGTCGTCATGAGTCCAGTGGGGTGCCATCATTGCCTATCTGGCGGAGCTAGCCAGATGGGACGCCGGTCTTGTCCTCTGCGACCTGAGTCGGCTCGGGGTAGGGTGATGATGGCGCTTCCTGTTGACGTGGCGGACTCGTGCCCTAGGTCGGGCGACGTGGAGGCTCCTCCGAAGCCGAGGTCGAATCTGTCCTGCATGGCCGAGGCCGAACCTGAGCTCCTGGGTCGGGCGAGGCGGAGGTCGTTCGGCGGAGGCCAGGGCGGAGTCCGAGCCCTGGGTCGGGCGAGGCGGAGTTCATCGTCTTCCGGGGCCTTAGCCCGAGTCCGAGCCCTGGGTCGGGCGGAGCGGAGTTCGCCGTCTTCCGGGGCCTTAGCCCGAGTCCGAGCCCTGGGTCGGGCGGAGCGGAGTTCGCCGTCTTCCGGGGCCTTAGCCCGAGTCCGAGCCCTGGGTCGGGCGGAGCGGAGTTCGCCGTCTTCCGGGGCCTTAGCCCGAGTCCGAGCCCTGGGTCGGGCGGAGCGGAGTTCGCCGTCTTCCGGGGCCTTAGCCCGAGTCCGAGCCCTGGGTCGGGCGGAGCGGAGTTCGCCGTCTTCCGGGGCCTTAGTCCGAGTCCGAGCCCTGGGTCGGGCGGAGCGGAGTTTCCTCTGGCGCTTTTGGCCAAGCCTGGCTGCCCGTCAATCTTACTCTTTGCGTTAAAGGCGCCAGTGACTTGGTCGGTCAGCGCGGTGATTTAGTCAGGGTTACTTCTTATCGAAGGCAAGGCCTCGGGCGAGCCGGAGATGCGTCTGCCGTGAAAGAGGAGGCCTCAGGCGAGACGGAATCATCTCAGGGTCGGCTGCCCTTGCCCGAGGCTAGGCTCGGGCGAGGCGCGATCAAGTCGCTCGTACGGACTGATCCCTGACTTAATCAAACCCATCAGGCCTCTGCAGCTTTATGCTGATGGGGGTTACCAGCTGAGAATTAGGCGTCTTGAGGGTACCCCTAATTATGGTCCCCGACAAGCTTGTTCAACTCAAATCACATGAGTGATCAACTCCAATCGATGAGTTTGTTCAGCTCAAATCACATGAGTTTGAACATATCATAATGTCAATAAATATGATATCAATAATAATGAGATTATTACAAATCTCACAGATCATTTGAATAATACTCAAAAGCAAATCATCTAACGAAATGATCTTCTCTTAGAAAGAGAAGTGTTGTTACGCGATTTAGGACAAATCACGATTTACACAACCAACCACTGATATCATGTCAGATGGAAGATTGAAATACACTTCATATCTTAGCTTTCATGAGTAGTATGCATCTATTGGCATTTCATATACAAGATTAGATGCCTGGGCATACAATACTATGTCATGTATAGTGTAATGACAAACGAGTTTGTCATACTCATTGCCCTTCTCTTTTTAATGTGCTTGTATATGTGTTGCATATATGTGCTTCTTGTTGCACATCAAGCCACAAAAGCACATAAGTTCTTTTCATAAGAACCACAAGAGAAAGAGAGCATCACACTTCCTCCAAAGTGAAGAAGTGAATCCCCATATTATGCAAAAATGATCTTGGTATCAAATGAACATTAAGGATAATTAAGCCCATTAGGCGAGTTCATTAAACTCTATTAAATTATTATCCTTCAAATGGCTTAACCATTTTATCTTGCCGCAAAATATATCATATATTCATATGTTGGAGAAATTCTGGTATCACATGAAGTGTACCAACTGATTTTTGAAAAAATTGGTGGACACAACGTAGATAATCTCCATGTAATGAAACAATGGAGTAGATCTCCCAGTAGTGGGCAAAACTTTTGCTGCCTGAAAGCATGGTCTCTGGGCTGATATATTCAAAGAACATACCGCAGCCAATGCTTAGGACTCCACTACCCTGTGCTTGACCAAAATTTCAAAAATAAAATGGAAATCACCATAAAAGTGAATAACCAACATCACATCTCCAACATATCTACTTGGGAGAACACATAGGTAATCATCATGATCATATGATGTAGACCTCTTACTGATGGGCAAAAAACATTTTGCTGTCTAAAATCTTGGTCTCAGGGCAAATAAATTCCAGGAACTTATTGCAGCCAAAGCTTAGATCTCCATCATGTGTCCCAAGTTGAATATATGTGTCACATTTTTGCAAGAATTCATCGTTTAATTAAGTAGAACTTAATTAAAAGAACTATTTAAGTTGCAAGCATGATCACAGCGTCCAGCCTGGCTCCATAGCCCGCTAGCTTACGTGGTCCGTGATCTTTTTGGGTTAACACATATAGGTAATCATGTCGAAAGATGTATACCTCATAGTGATAGGCATTTCGAATGCGGCCTAAAAGCACAGTCTCTGGGCTACTAAACTCGATAAAGAATTTAGCGTAGCCAGTGCTTAGGACTCCATCACCCTATGCTTTTCCCAAAATGCAACCTTATTTTTGCATGAAGACCATTAAGTTTTGACTTATTAATGTCCTATGTTTTCCATGCAAACATAAAAGAATGCAAAAACAAAAGCAAGTTGAAAATATGTGAATTATAAATGTAAATAAAAATATAATTCACTAACATGTCTGCATGTTTCATAATTAAAAACAGACAAATATGTAATATTACATACATCATAAGCAATCTAAATATCTAAATTTAGATACAAAACACTCCTAGTCGTCATATAGTCGTCCACCTATAATAGGCCCATATGTGTCTATATATATATCTCTATCTCTACTATCTATTAAGAACCTAATGTGGGCACCTGGTGCTACCACGACTTCACCCTCCCCACGCCCAGCGTATGAAAAAAATAGTGCAGGTGCACTTGAACCCATACCCCTCTACTCTAGAAATTTGGGGCTAACCACCGGACCACACATACCTTAGTGTTTATAATTTCTTCTCTACAATCTATTAAGAACCTAATGTGGCCACCTGGTGCTACCATGGCTTCACCCTCCCCACGCCTAGCGCACACAAAAAATAGTGCAGAACGAGCACTCAAACCCACACCCCTCTACTCTAGAAATTTGGGGCAAACCACCAGACCACACATACCTTAGTGTTTACAATCTATATCTATACTATCTATTAAGAACCTAATGTGGGCACCTGGTGCTACCACGGCTTCATCCTCCCCACGCCCGGTGCACGCAAAAAATAGTGCAGAACGAACACTCTCGAACTCACACCCCTCTACTCTAGAAATTTGGGGCTAACCAACAGACCACATATACGTGTTTACAAATAAACAAATCACTTGGTAATATTATGGCTTCACCCTCCCCACGCCCAGCGCCCGCAAAAAATAGTGCAGAACGAGCACTCGAACCCACACCCCTCTGTTCCGAAAAATTGAGGCTAACCACCAGACCACACGTACCTTAGTGTTAAGAACCTAATGTGGGCTACCATGGCTTCACCCTCCCCACGCCTAGCGCTCGCAAAAAATAGTGCAGAATGAGCACTCGAACCCACACCCCTCTACTCTAGAAACATGGGGCTAACAAACAGACGACACGTACCTTAGTGTTTACAAATAAACCAAAAATATATTTATAGCCTAGTCGTTGGTCTTCACGCTCCCCCACCTTGTGGCAACGCACGGGCACATACCTAGTCAATATATATGAATATATATATATAGTTGTAGCTGCCTAGCTGGACTACATGAACTGTACCAGTGCCACTGCCATCGTTCTAGGGCTGGGGCAACACATATTCTGGGAAGATGACTTCAACATTATAACACCGCCTCCTATTCTCATCTGCAATGGCACAACAATCAAGTGAAGCACAACTCAAGAGGAGGCCAAGGCGGGCACAATACTGCTTATCGTTTGAAGAGGTCCTCAATCCTCATCTCAGTCTGAATTCTAAACAGAGGAGTGGTCGCCTACTCGCCTGCTTAGCCGCTGAACAGACAACAGAGGAGGCAGGAGCGCGCTAGAGGGGGGCCTCTGCAGACTACAGTCGACGCGTGATGGAGGGGGCACAGCTGCTACTCGAGCAGAGGGTTGCCAGAGCACAACAGGACGACAGGAGAGGGGGCGGCAGTGATGGAGAAGGGGCGGCGACGCTGGAGAAGGGATGGTTGCACTGCGAAAGAGCGCACGCGCAACAGTGTGTACCGTATTGGTATAGACAGGGGCATAGGGCAAAACAATGTTTATGTTGTGTATAGATGGTGGGGCGACCCACATAATAGAGGCCGGATTAGTGGCCCAAAACAGGCATAAGTAGTCGACCATGACCCCTAGTCGGATGACTAATCACGATTAGTCGGCGACTAGGACGACTAATCGCTACCTAGTCGCTCTAGTCGAGTCGGAGACCCTAATCAAGCTCAGACTAGCGATAAGGCCGACTAATCGCGATTAGTCGGACGACTTTAAAACCTTGGAATGGAGAGCAACGACCACGCCAATGTAGCGAGACCGAACGAGGCATGGAGTACCGCCGGCGTGGCAAGGATGGCATGGGGGGTGGCGCTGGTCGTGCGGTCCGAGAAAAAGGTTGCAACAGCGCAAGGGGTGCCGAGGCGAGAAGGCCGGGCATGGTAGCAGGTTCAAGGCCCACCGTAGTCGTCACTGTAACTAGGCCGCCAGCGACATGGGTGGATGCGGCGGTAAGGGTGGCGACAGGGGCCGAGGAACCGCGAGCAGGGGCGGGGCCAGGTCCAAATCTGATGGGGAGAGGTGCGGCGCAGCGACCAAAAGGGGAGGAGGCGCTGTCCCAGATAGCAGGGATGGGTGTCGCTGCAACCAACTCGGAGGAGGTGTTGCTGCAACCCCCGTCGAGAAGCGCTGCTGAGCAGTAGGAAGGTTTGCAAACAGTGGTGAGGGCTGGTTGATCTGCGCAGTCGCAACCATGGCGATCATAGAAGAGGGAGTCAGCGTCGGGGACGAGAACGGAGGAGCAGAAGCCAGGAGGCGCTGCCTGACTAGAGAGGAGTACGCTTGCCGAAAAGACTGTGGGGACGACGCTGGCTCGCTGGGATGGGTGGCGGCTTGAACATGAAGGAGAGGACCGGTTGACACGGGCGCCTGCCGCCCGACGGCTGCAGAGTAGGCGATGGGAATAGGGCAGATCCGGTGGTGTCGCGGCACGTCCTCCCTCACGGGCGGCGAAGACGTGGACCTACGGTGACGTCCGTGGGCGGTTTGGTGGACGAGCGGCGGAGCAGGCTACGTGCGCCTATGTGCTCCCGCGGGTAGGACCCTCACGAACACGCGGAACATGGAGGGAGGCATGGGTCCAAGTAGAGGAGGTGGGGTCGGTCTGAGGAAGGAGGTCGGTGGCCAGGGAGAGGGGGTCGACGGCTGGGATGGGGTGGTGGGATGGAAGAGAAACCTAAACCTAGCTCTGGTACCAAGTTGGATTGTGTGAAACCCTAACCATAATCCAGGGTTGGGTGTATATTATATAGAGTAGTTAGGTGGGTCAAGCCCATTACGCAGGGGTAATCAGGTAAATATAAGAAGAGTAGAAGACCCATGCCTAACCCTAAACAGGAGTTCTTTCTGTTTCATTTTTTCAGGCAATGTATGAAGGCATACTTGTTGACTTGCCGTTTGCAACATTCTTCTTGACCAAGTTGAAACAAAAGTACTCATCTCCCTCCCTCGCTCTGTGGTTTTCTTTGTGTTGTACTTTTTTTATGTTAGCTTGTACTGATCTTCTACTCATCTATCAGGTACAATTTTTTAAATGATCTTCCTTCATTAGATCCAGAATTGTATCGGCATCTTCTATTTTTAAAGCTTAGGTCCTATTTCAATCAATGGGTAAAGTAGATAATTGTTCCCGGAGTTAGGAAGAATTCATCTTTCTGAGATGTGTGTAATTAGGTGCTGATATGTAAATGTAATAGTTACTCCCTTTGTGCCAAAATGTCTAACTTTCTAGTTACTTCCTTTGTGCCAAAATGTAATAGTTACTCCCTTTGTACCAAAATGTAAATCATTTTAGTTTTGCGCTAAGTCAAACTTCTCTAAATTTGTTCAGAAAAATGTGTGAACTTCTACAGCAAACTAGTTTAATTAAACCCACCATGAAACTTATCATAATAGTGCATTTATTTGATATTGCAGATGTTAATGTATTTTTCTATAAATTGGTCAAATTTGAGATGTTTTGCTTAGGATTTAGGAAAAAACTAAAATGCCTACATTTTGGAATAGAAGGAGTATTTACAATATTCTTATTGAAGAACTACAATTTTGTAGTCACCAAATAACAATAAAACCGAGAAAACGAAAGAATCCAGCTTGATGCATGATACTGTAATCCAAATATTGAGATGTGGAAGGTTGTTGGGGGTACTGTGGCTTCATAGCTGTGGATACTAGGATATGAAAGAAATCTGGGAAGTTCAATCCAATCTAATGTTAAGTTTGCCCCTAACTGATCTCGTTTTTTCCCGTTCTTAGCATTATAATGGTGATATCTCAGAGTTGGAACTATATTTTGTTATTGTAAATATTGGAAACCCTAACCCTAACATGGGTTGGGTGGTGTATTAATAGACTTGAGTACTGGGCCAGGCCCATTACAGAGGGGCGAGACAGTAATTACACAGGGAAAAACCCCAAACCCTAAACGGGTATTCTAACACCCCCCCGCAGTCACAACTCTATCCTGTACAGATGTTGAGACTGGAGCGAAAGTCTAAAAATACACTCGACGGTAACCCCTTGGTGAAGATGTCAGCGAACTGCAGCGCGGTGGGGACGCTGAGAACCCGAACGTCACCGGCAGCGACACACTCGCAGACGAAGTGCAGGTCAATCTCCACGTGCTTCGTGCGATGATGCTGCACGGGATTAAAGGAGAGGTAGATCGTGCTGACGTTGTCGCATTAGACGAGGGTGGCACGCTGAAGGGGACTATGGAACTCGTGGAGGAGTTGTCGCAGCCAGGAGGCCTCTGCCACGCCGTTGGCCACGGCGCGGTACTCAGCCTCAGCGCTGGAGCGAGAGACGACGGGTTGTCGTTTGGTGGCCCAAGAGACGAGGTTGGCGCCCAGGAACACGGCGTAACCGGAGGTGGACCAGTGCGTGTTGGGGCAGCCAGCCCAATCAGCGTCGGTGTAGACCACGAGCTCCGACGTCGGGGATGGTCGCAGTAGGAGGCCGTAGTCGAGGGAGCCGCGGAGGTAGCGCAGTATCCGCTTGAGAGCGGTGAGGTGGGGCTCCCATGGAGTGTGCATATGTAGGCACACCTACTGGACGGCGTAGGCGATGTTGGGCCTGGAGAAGGTAAGGTACTGGAGCACGCCGGTCAGGCTCCGGTAGGACGTCGTGTTGGCGACCGAAGGCCCGTCGACCTCAGAGAGCTTTGGCTGAGTGTCGACAGGCGTGGAGCAGGGCTTGCAATCAGACATGCCAGCCCGCTCCAGGATGTCAATGGCGTACTGGCGCTGGTGGAGGAAGAGACCCTGAGGTCGGCGCTCAGCGGTGATGCCGAGGAAGTGGTGGAGGGGCCCCAGGTCCTTCATCGCGAACTCCCGCTGAAGGGCGATGATCGTGTGCTGTAGAAGGACCTGGGGCCCCTCCAAGAGCTAGTTTTTTTTCAGCCGCCAGCCTCACAGCCGCACGTGCCTCTCCCAGGCCGCCGCCGCCCTCTAGCTTCCCTTTCTCTCTCCTCCCGTTCTCTCTCGCTCGTGCCGCCAGGGGCTCTGCAGCCCGCCCATCCGGTTGCCCGCGCCCCGCACCTCTGCATCCCGCGGCCGAGCCACCCTTCCCTGCACCAGGCCGCGACGCCTGCGTGCTAGAACGGACGCACCCGCGCACCTGGAGCTCTCCCTGCCGCGTCCGAGCCGCCCTGCATCCTCGACGTGGTCCGCGTGACTCCACTTCACCGGCGCGGCTACTCCACCAGCACCGCACCCGTCCCCGCGCCGGCCGCCGCCGACCCCGCCCCCCATCTGCTCCGCCCGCCGCCGCCACCTCTGCTCCGGCCGCCGCCGCCACTGTCTCCCTCAGATGCTGGCCCTACCCCTCTCTGGCGGACAGCGCCAGCCATGCCGCGCCGCCGGTCGGCCATCCGCCTCCCCTCTGCAGGCCGCGGGTCCTCTGCCGACGGCGCACTGCCCCCGCTCGGCGCGTAGCTCCGTCCTAGCCACCTCCCCGCTACGGCCTCCCCTTCCCTTACCGTCGGGGCGCTGTCAGCCTCTGCTCCCAGTCGTGCCTCCACGGCCGTTCCCTGCTGTCGGGCGCCATCGGCCCCAACTCCCAGCCACACCGCCCGACTCGATCCTAGTGGCTGCGCGCGCCCTTCTAGACAGCTCTCCTCGCTACTCGTGCAGTTGCGCTTCTCCTACCTGTGTTGTCCCCACCAACACCGGTTCCATGGTGTCACCTCCGCCATTCATGAGCTTTACCTCGCCCGCCGCTCCTGTGATTGTGCATGCCCTCCTCCACAACGGCTAGCTCATCCGGGGCATGTTCGTGTCCTTCGATCCAGTCTGGAACCCGATTCTCCAGGACTGCGTCGAGATCCACCCTCAGGCGGGCCATCACGTGCCTGGACCGCTTGTCTTCCCATGTGCTGCGATCACCTCCCTAGCGGTTGAGCCCATGTCATCTCCCTCCCTCCCTAGCGCCTCTATTGGGGCACCCTCTTTAGCCCTCTCCGCTCACACCGTACCTTCGCCACCACCACCTCCCCCTCCCACCACCGATTGGGTGGTTGACTCCGGGGCCTCCTTCCACACTACCCCCACAACTAGTTCGTTATTCCACTCCCATCCACCACACCCCTCACATCCTTCCTCCATCGTCGTTGGCAACGGCTCCACCCTCCCAGTCACCTCAGTAGGTGCATCGGTTCTTCCAGGACCATTCTGCCTCAACGATGTCCTTGTTGCTCCCGGACTGACTCATCCCCTCCTCTCGGTTCGTCACTTCACTAGTGACAACCAGTGCTCTATGGAGTTCGACCCTTGGGGTCTCACCATACGTCACCTTCCCACACATGTTGTGCTCGCTCGCTGTGATAGCTCCGGCCCCCTCTATTCTCTTCACTTGCCCTCCACTCCCCACACCAGAGTAGCCCCATCTCCTGCCCTTACTACCACCACCTCCTCCGCCATTTGGCACCGTCGCCTCGGGCACCCTGGACCTGACGTCATGTCCTAGCTTGCCGGCCACTCAGACATATCCTATACTCGGGGCTCTTCTGAACACCTCTGTCATGCTTGTCAGCTCGGTCGTCACTCCCTTCTTCCTTTTTCCACTTCCACGTCTAGGGCTGTTCAGGCCTTTGATCTTGTCCACTGTGATCTCTGGACGTCTCTTGTCCTTAGCCTCTCCGGCTACAAATATTACCTGGTCATTCTGGACGACTACTCCCATTTCCTTTGGACTTTCCCCCTTCGGCTGAAGTCCGACACGTTTACCACCCTCACTCACTTCTTCGCCTGGGTATCCACCCAGTTCCGACGCCCGGTCCGTGCCCTGCAGTGCGACAATGGCTGCGAGTTCGACAACAACGCCTCCCGTTCTTTCTTCCTCACTCATGGCATCCAGTTGCGTGTCTCGTGTCCCTACACCTCTGCTCAGAATGGCCGAGCCGAGCGCATGATTCGCACCACCACCAACATGATCCGCTGCCTTCTCTTTCAAGCGTCTCTCCCTGCCACCTACTGGGCAGAGGCCCTTCATACTGCCACGCATCTCCTCAACCGTCTTCCCTCAAAGGCGGTGAGCCACCCTACACCTCTGATACCCTAACCCTAACAGGGGTTGGGTGGTGTATTAATAGACTTGAGTACTGGGCCAGGCCCATTACAGAGGGGCGAGACAGTAATTACACAGAGAAAAACCCCAAACCCTAAACGGGTATTCTAACAGTAAATAATGAATATGGTGAACAATGTGAAGAACTTCTCCCTAGTGGGAGGCACATGCGTGTAACAAATGATAATGTTATTACTTTTATCCATCTTGTCGCCAATCATCGGTTAAACTATCAGGTAAAAAGAAAGTAGTCAATAGTCATATCATTGGATGCATTAGGAGGCTTTGCTAAATGTTTTCCTGGTTTCTATCAATAGATCTGTGCACAAAGTACACACTTCTTGAGAGGTTTTCAACAGCTTATACCAAAAGATTGGATTGATATGTTCAATGAACATGAAATTCAGGTACTTCAATAGTTCAGCATACCTCACCACTACATGGCCCTTTATCTCTAGTGATATTGTATGGAATGTATAATTTTGGGGGAAGAAATAATGCCACTATAGTTGCTAAGCTGCTTTGGCTTGTTTTTATGTTTGTTTCAGAGAAAGCGGTATTTTAAATGGCATGTTCCTACCTTGTTTTCTTATTTGTCTATGTTGTTTCCTGCAAGTTCTCATATCTGGATCTTTAGAAAGCTTGGATATTGATGACCTGCGGTCGAACACCAACTATTCTGCAGGATATCATCCGGTATGTGTTGCTTTCTTATGTAACAAGACCCCTCTTTTCATCACTAAATGTAGCTTAGCAATCCTATTGGAATGTGACTGAGAGTCTGCATGGTTTATGTAATGCTGTGTAAGGACTGACATGTTGTGGATAGTAGCTATGCACACACCTGGTTGCAAAAAAAACCAAAACTGACTGTTGAGCAAAGTTTTGGTTTTTTTGGAGTGGCGAAGTTTCAGACAAGTATTAGTGTCAAAAGGTTCACATCAAATTTGAATAGCACGATAAAAACTCAGTTATATACATTTTTTCATTTTAAGTTCATATATATATGAAGGTCAAATTATTTTTTTTGGTTCTTGTCTAGATTAGTGATGGCTTCTTTTTTCAGGACCATGAGCTTATTGAGATGTTTTGGGAGGTCTTGAAGAGCTTAAGTTCGGACAACCAGAAAAAGTTTCTCAAGTTAGTGCCTCTTCTACTCTCACTCGCTAACAAATGCTTTAGTTGTATTTTTTCGAAATGCGTAGGAGAACTGCGCATCATAACATATTAGAGAGAAGAGAACATCACATCCTACAAGAAGGGAGAAACCTGCAATGCAGGAACCCCAAGATAACTCACACTTAAAGCTAAAAAACAACCTAGGTACTTGACCCGACCACACCAAGGGCTTCAGCTAAGCCTAAACTTCCAAGATGTTTGACTCCAACTAGAACCCAACACACCATGAAAGACTGCTCGGTTACGTTGTATCCACAAACACCATGCTCCTAGAATAATGGCACTATTAATGCTCTTGTCGTTATGAGCCCTATTGCAAACACTTCACCAGTCAGCAAAAGCTGCTATCTTCCATAGCAGGGGTGAGATGTCCAAGACAAAAAGGGGATAAAATACTGTGCCAAAACTGCCATATATTTAATAACCATTAGTTGTATTTTTTGACACTAACACATACTACGTTCTTTTTTACATGTGATGTTTGATGTCATATATTTAAAAACCCAGGAGTATTCATGTCTAGTCTCTTGTTAGCTCCTCTACCTTGTGCTGCTGTTTTCTCTAGAGATCTCTTTGTGGCATGTAGGGTACCACATATTAATCACCATGACTTGTCGCAGTGTAACAATGAACCGTTTATTTAATATTCTGTGTATGTTGATGCCAATAAATGGACAGGTTTGTTACTGGATGTTCTCGTGGCCCCCTCCTTGGATTTCAGTATCTCGAACCAAAATTCTGCATTCAGAGGTTGGCTACATCTAACTGCTTGTTTATGTTCCATATGGGATGGTGCAATGTTCTCCTAACTTCATTTTTTTGCCCCTTCGATTGAGTGCACTAGAAAAAGACAGCGCCCTATCGGGCGCTGTATCAGGCATATATACATAAGTATCGGGCAAGGAGAAAATACGAACAATGAGACTCAAAAAACAGCAGTGCAGCTAGGCGGCTAGCGCACAATACACATGAACTGACGATTTGGCAGGAGTTATTCGAGATGTTGTAGCCCTTACAGGTACTTGAACAGCAGGCCGCCGTGGGTGGCGAAGGAGGCAAACACAAGGGACTCCACCGCCATGAGCTTGATCAGGATGCTGAGGGACGGGCCCAAGGTGTCCTTCAGGGGGTCACCAATGGTGTCACCTATCACAGCAGCCTTGTGGCAGTCAGATCCCTTGGGGCCGAGGGTCCTGGCATGCTCGCTGGCACCAGCCTGAAACAAGGAAAGAATGCTGTTGAGGACAAAGTTAGCACTGCCCATAGATGGTAAGACATGGCGTTCGACAAGAGTTTTTCAGAACATTGACCTCAATGTACTTCTTAGCATTGTCCCATGCACCACCGGTGTTGGGAGCAGAGATGGCAATCTGTCAAGCAGAAATCCATAAATCCTAGAACAAGCAAACACATTGAAGTGCACAAGAAGGCAAAGCACGCACCTGCACTCCAGAAACCAGGGCACCAGCAAGAACACCAGAGAGAGTCTCAACACCGAAGAGGGTTCCAACAATGAGGGGAGTGAGCATGACCAGAGCACCAGGAGGAATCATCTCCTTGATGGAAGCATCAGTGGAGATCTTCACATAGGTTGCATAGTCAGGCTTGGCAGTTCCCTCCATCAACCTAGGAATGGTGTTGAACTGTCTGCGGACCTCCTCCACCATCTTTAGGGCGGCACTTCCAACACTCTTCATGGTCATGACAGAGAACCAATAGGGAAGCATGGCTCCAACAATCAAACCAATGAAAACCTTGGGGGAGAGGACATCGACAACCTTCACTCCAGCTCTGCTGACGAAGGCACCAAAAAGCGCCAGAGACACAAGAGCAGCTGAACCAATGGCAAATCCCTGCAAAAGGATACAGATGAGTTAAACAACCAGGAGTGCAATGGCTCTTTTGTTGCATATTGTCTACTACTAATATTGGGCGCTATACCAGCCAATTATAAATAGACTACTAATATCAAGCAGTATTAGTGGTCTTTAACATGTTCAGGTCTTGCACAGCAAGGCAACAGGTTTAAATCCCCACAGAAATCATACTATTATGCTCTTGAGAGTTTCTACTTCCCACAATTAGGGCTACCAGACACTCATCTAAAAATTGCTATTTAATTCATAGGATAATGTTTCATCTAGTTACCTCGCCTAATAATACTCACAAGTCATTGGTTATGCATATCAAAAACAATATTTAATGGTCTGTTGATGAATCCCATCTTTTAAATTTTCTCGGATGTTGGAAGATATTGATATACTTTGGACTACAGGTGGCAACAACTATTTCCGAAGCTACACACTTTTTCCATACTTGATCCGCCCAGCCATTAGAGCCATCTCGTTTCCATTCACCAAACATAGTTGGATCACCAACAACATTGACAGTTATCCCTATACCATGAATAAGTACAGGGGTCGTGCCAACCATTTCACTAACATATATGAATATAGTCGTTTCACCTCATTTTTACTCAACAACATAGTAGTCACTTTGGGTTTGGATACACTGTCACCAGTTCAATTTTACTCAGCAACATAGTCTGCCCTGTTTCTAATCCCTCAGGTTAGTTGGGATGTGCTGTTGGTGTTGTAATGTTTGTTGACTTGGAGACAAGCTCAGGTGACATTTAAAGATGCAAACAGCAAGAAGCTGTCAAGAGTGAGATCTTTTGTTTCCGGTGACTGCTTTGTTATGGGGCCATGGATTGGGCGAGTGCTAAGAGCATTTGATCTTGTCACACATGTATTCAGTGATGGAGTGAAGTGTAAAGTCCTGTTAAGGGATTCAGATGTACTGAAGCTCGTTCGTCCTGTCCTTGTTGAAGATGGACCTTATTGCTTTTATTATCTTGGCCAACATGTGATGATAATGAGGAATGTTTCCAAGTTGGCAACATGGTTATGTGGATCATGGAGTCCTAGTAGATATGCATGATGGTACTGTCTCTCATGTTGATGTAGGGCTAGTGCATGTGAACTGGATCACATATGTAACCACTATGGGTCAATTTACTTGGCACAAATGAAAAAGCATCAGGTAGCCTTCCAAAAAAGAAGTACCAGGTACTGATGAGGCTGTTTGGTGTCAAAACTAAACTAACCAAGGAAAGGAAGGGATACTATAAAATGAACTTTAAAATGAAGTTATGACTATGTGCTGCAGAAGCAGCATTGCCTGTTTCATCTGATATTGCTTCAATCAAGCAAACTGAACCAGTTGTTGACAATATTGTATCAGAGTATCCAATGGGTGAACAAAATCTCGAGAAGTGAAATGAATCTCTGAGAGCAGCAGAGTTTCTTTCACGTGGTGGTGGTGTTGGACCATTACTGCATTCTAAATCAAGAGCAAAACCAGATAAAATTGATTCTTTGAGTGTATAGATGGCTGACATTTACAATTGTCAAGGCTATCCATAAAAAGTATAAAATTATTAAGGTTTCATCATTTGGTAACTCACACTGTCACCTTGATATTTTAATAACAGACTATAAAGGGATGTTTTAAGGTGCAGTCACTTTTAGGCCTTCCTAGTATAAGCATCTCATTATGAGGGAAAACAAGTATTTGACCTAAGTAATATATAATCACATTCTAAATAATAAATGCACTGCCTGGGAACGCATAACTTCCTTTTATGTTCCAACCTCTCTTAAGGCACTTATAAATCTGGTCATTACAGGCCCTGGAAAGGAGATGAAAATTCAGTATGCTCAGTAGAAGAACTGGCGACACTAAGCTCAACTGTACTCCTATGTGGGTTGTTGCCAGGCAAGCAAGGAACTGCACCTACCATAGAATCAATCAGGTCAAATGATTGTACGTCTGATGATTATACCCATTCCAAATGTGTCATTAAAAAATAATTGTACACACCAGCTGGTTAAGTACATCTAACTCCATACCTCACGGTTGTATCATCTTCTTCTCTACCAACCCAAAGTCACAAATTAGCTTCCCTACATACTACGTGTAAGATTTGGTTAAGCTAGCACTCATCAAGTTTTTTTTCTCATCATCTATACAAATCAAAAGTTTAAATTAAAAACAAAATAGTCCATTTGAAGAACCTATTTTCCTCTTTTTTGAGTTTAAGGTTATTTCATTCCCCAAGCATCAAGAGACCCACAGCCTGATGCTAGAATCAGTAACATCAACTATTTACATCAACTCTCTGTCTCTCTTGTTAGTTGTTACATCCAAATTTCAGCACATAACCAGCCATTACTCTAGCCATACCAGTACAAAAACAACCGGAATAGATAAATATTCAACATTTGCAACTTGCTACTTTAGACCTTGTACAATTTTCTTACACGCAAAAAGATTTATTTTCCTCTTTTGTTTTTGTTTATTTTTCCTATTTGATGATTAAAAAATTTCATGGACATCAACTAATGCAGCCTATGTATGTATACCAACCGTAAAAAAACTTAGAACAGACTAAAAAGTAACATCATGATATTTTACATTGCCGTCGGACTGACAGGTCAGAGACGGCGTGTCCAGAGCTGTTTTGCCCGGCGGTGGCCACGACGAACTCCTCCCACAGAGTAACGGGCCAGCTCCGCCACCACCTTGGACATGATCCGCCTCACGGGCTCTATGGAGAGGAAGGCGAAGAAGCGAGCCCAGACTGGATCTTGACCACGGGTCATCGTAGGTGGTGGGCGCACGCGTCGTTCGCTTTGCGCGTCGGAAGCGGTCGAACACCCCATGAAGTCGCTGCCGCACCCATGATGTTTAACCACGAATCTGTCTCCTTTCCGTGAGCAGATAAGCGATCATCAACAGGGATCGAAACGGCTTGGTGGTAGCCTAGATTCAGGCGCCTCCTCTCTTGCACCGGTAGACCGACTGCAACGGCAGCTACGGAGAGGCGACAGGCCGGGCCGATAGAGAGACGACGACGAGGCAAGAGGCCAGGCTGCGAGGAGCTGCGCCAACGATGGGGCCGGCTAGAGGAGTGGTGCGACCAGGCGGGGGTGGAGTGGCGAGGAGCGGGAGACAGATTTAGTGAAGGAACCGCGGCTAGCTAGTAGACTGATGGAGAGGACGAGCGGTGACGGAGTCCGGCAGGTTCCCACGGCAGCGAGAGTTGGAGCAGAGGGCTGAGGCCATGCGGCGGTAGATGGAGGAAATTGGGGGCGGACGCAATCGTCTGCTCCGCTGAGGCGAATAGAAATTTCGGGTCCGAGTGTACATAGCCACGTGTCACGTACGCGGTGGACAGAAACCCACCGAGCACGGAGAGAGCTTCAAATGGGGTCGGGTTTTAATAACTCTGATTAAAGCTGGTGTTCCAGGGCTGGAGGAGCATGCAGACCGCTTGCCTACATCAGCTACCTGCCTACCTCTGCATGAACCTTCTGAAGCTTCCACCCTATAAAAGGTGTCTCTTGTTCTAGGGACTAAAGTTTAGCACATGTCGCATTAGATGTTTGAATGTCTATCAGTATTAAATATAGTCTAATTATAAAACTAATTATACAACTAAAGACTAAACACCAAGATAATTTTTAAGCCTATTTAATCATTGATTTGCAAAAGTTTACTGTAGCATAGCATGGGTGAATCATGGAATCGATAGGTTTAATAGGTACATCTTATTGTTTAGTTCCTATCTGTCTAATTAGTTTTGTAATTAGACTATATTTAATTCTTGTAACTAGCATCCAAATATCTGATGTAATATGTATTAATTTTAGCGCGGGAAACAAACAGCCAGTTAGTTTAACCACATTAGGGCTTGTTCGGTTAGCTCTCAATCCATGTAGATTGAGTGGGATTAAATGGGTTTAAATTCCAAACAAGTCAAAGTTCTTCTAAAATTTTTCTAATCCCATTCAATCTATATATACTGGGAATAACCGAACAAGGCCTTAGTGTTTCGTGGTGACCCATGAATTGCTGTGTATTCTGTTTGATGAGCTAATTACAACGTGATTAACAGTTTGCTTTGATTCTTGAACAGCAAGGAGCAGATGCAAACCAAACTATTGTATGCGATAAACTCAAGCTGGTTTTGATCTAAGTTGATCATGTTCGGGATTCAGTATTTGTGCAGTGTAGATAGTTGTTAGAGAACAGCTTAATGGCACCCAGAGCCAAACCACCAACCATCGGCCTCATTCGAAGCCCCATGAGGCCATGAAGGAAAAAAGAAAAGAAAGAAAAGAAAGAAGAAAAGGCACTTGTTTTCTCAAAATAGTTGGATGTGTGGAGGGAGTCTGCAATATACTCTCTCTGTTTTTTTAATTTGTCGTGGTTTATTTCAAAAATGAACTAGCAGTAAAGGAAACTAGGGCTCCCCAACATAAATACGCGGACGCTGTCTAATCAATCATGGACATGTACATATGTATTCTACTAGGTCCATGCCCGTGCGTTGCTACGGGACTAAAAAAAATGTGTGAAACATAGATACGAAACGACAAACATCACTATGACATGCAAAATCAGTGTGACAGTGATATGCAAAATCAGCGTAGCAAACATTATCAATATCACTTTAAATTATTTCTAAAAAGTCATGTTGGCCTAAAACACAAGCAACACAAATTGCATCAAACAACACATAGCAGGTACACCAACTTGTGCTGCTGTTAGTTTTGTGTCTATGACCACACAACAACACAATGCTAATTTGATAAAAAAAAGGCACACAGACACATAACTGGAACTGATCTCCAATTCTTAGATAAATTTCATAACAAAGCATCAGCACAGGTTACACTCATAGCAATGTTCATACATCATAAGTTCACAGCCAAATAGCGATGTGCCACTGAATCCAAGGCATTAGCTTCCCCGGCGACGGCACTGGCCACAACAACAACGACAAATCCCACCTTGTCCATAGTGTTGGCGGCTAGCTTTGCAGTAGTGGCGGCCTTCTTCTCCATCTCCCTGGCGGCAGTACGCGCTTCCTCGGCAGTGACTGCAGTGGCCCTCGTGGCGTCCAGAGCTTCAACCACGCCTAGCGTCGGGGAACCATGCCTCATCCCACTGTTATAATAATCTCCTCCCCCCCCCCCACTCTTCGTTGTAGCCATAAGCAGGTGGAGGGGCTATTGCTAATACCTGTTCATTCAAAAGAAAAGCATAGCTCTTTCTGGTTTTAAGGTTAACCATAAGGCAGCACTACAATTCATTCCTAACAATGATCTATATAGCAGCAGGGATCAAAACTTATACTTACACATATTTAGGGAATAACTCAGAGAATCACAAACATAATTTCGCAAGCTCTTTCTGGTGTTAAGGTTAACCAAAAATTTCCATGTCAGTACTTTGGACAACAGGTTCAGCTAGAGAGCACTAAAACAAAAGTGATCAAAGAAAAGCATAGCTATGGAAGATGACACTAGATTTTGAACATTTAGACTTCATAAAAATATTGAACTTAAGCAGCAGGAGACATGACTCAAAGTGGACTATGCCTACTCCTAGCCTTGTTTAGGTGAAAGCATGCACTAAAACAAAAGTGATCAAAGCAAAGCATAGCCATAGAAGATGACACCAGATTTTGAACATTCAGACTTCACAAAAATATTGAACTTAAGTAGGAGGAGACATGACTCAGAGTGAACTATGCCTACTCCCAACCTTGTTTAGGCGGAAGCATGCAGATTAGTTCAAAAAAGGCAGGAGGAAGCAAATTCTAAATTACCATCTTATGTCCAAGTGAATAGAAACAAAGAGGGTGTCTCTATCCAAGTGAACTGAAATAAATTAACAATCCTCATAGATTAGTCTAAGTGAACATAAATAAAGAGGGATGCTTCTATCCTAGTGAACAGAAATAATAGTAACAATCATCACATTAGTTCAGAAAAAGACAAATCTCATACCTCGCTCAAGCAGGATGTCAATGATTAGAGAGTTGCCGGAGAGTGAAAAGGTGCCCACCCCTCCTCGCCCTTCGTGTTCAGCAAGATTGAGAGCCCTAAAACAAAAGTTATCAAAGCCAACAAGACATTATTATCGCGAAACACAGCTCATCAGGTGACACTAATCAGATCACTGATATGGTACACATAAGTTACTAAAATTCAAAAAACAATAGTAGTGTCGATAACAATAAAGTAATTTAATGACGCTAAATATCATTACCAGATTCTCGACCTAAGTTGCTTTGAGTCTGGTAGTAATCTATAGCCTCATGGTATTATGCTGAAATTTACCCATATGCCCAGTTACACTGAAATTTACATTGACGAGTTTCCAATAACAATAAACATGTAAGTTGAAGCTTCTGAGTTCTGATATCATCCTCAATCTACAATTGCACCCTAAAAACGTGAAACATTAGTAAAGGGACCTCATACTCGACTTTAATGTACTAAAAGGCACCATCACCAGAAAGGGTGAAAGTGAATTCCATTAACTGCACATAAGTTACAGCAAAGAACAATCATGTGCCTATTTACAAGGAATTCAGGCATTGCAACATCATATGAAGCCGAAAACTAATGAATAAAGCAGCCGTCTAGTGATTTAAGACAATGCAAAGTTTATTCCAAGGTTCCAGGCCAGACTGTGTATTATCAAGTGTCGAAAATAACCCAACATGTTTAAAATTGACTCACAAACCAATGTATGTTTAAAATTCACAAGTGATGTTTCTGTTGTCATTGGTGTACAATCAGGCACTGGCTGATCCGTATTTTAAAGGTCTTGCATACGTAGAGAGAGAACCATCATGCCAGCCAATAACAAAAGTGGAGTTCGAGTTTGAGCGAACAAAGGTGACCAAAGAGGGCGTCAAGGAACTTATACTGAGGGAGATACTAGAGAATCACATGAATAGAACTGAGAAAACAAATGTTATATATCCTAGGTATTTCTTTGCCAGTGATAAAAATGGAGCTTAAAAAGGCCATGTGTAGAACTGCTATCATTTCACCTTTACGCCTATTTTTTTATCTAGACTGGCCACAACTATAGGAACAGTCATGGAATGAAATGATCTTCCACACCAGCACCTATCATTTAAACTAAAAATTCTATGCAACCATACTCAATACATTTCAGCCACAATCTACAAAGAGAACTCTCCTATTGACATGGTAGAATAATTCCTACAGCTGTGACAAAAGGAACTAAACTCTTTATATTTTATCTTCCCTGCTGTGTTGAGATTGGCAGTTTGAAGTTAAAATTGTCTCTGTTTTTGAACTTAAAACTCTCTCCAGTATAGATAAAAAGGCCACGTATAGAAATGCTACCATTTCGGCTCTACACCTAATATTTTTATCTAGACTGTGGCCACAACAATAGGAACAGTCATGGAATGAAATCATCTGCCACACCAGCACCTATCCTTTAAACATGCATTTGTATAGGAACTGAAAATAGGAAACCAATTTCAAACTGTAATGAAATGATCCATAATGAAATGATCTTCCACACAAGCAATTTATTCACACCAAAAAGAACTAAACCACTGTGATGTATGTGTGGAAACCAGATTTCTAGCAAATTCAGGAGCTATTTCTAGGACCTAGGAACATAAAATAGGAAACCAATTTCAAACTGTAATGAAATGATCTTCCACACCAACAACTTATTCACACCAAAAGGAACTAAACTACTGTGATGTATGTGTGGAAACCAGATTTCAAGCAAATTCAGGAGCTATTTCTAGGACCTAGGAACTGAAAATAGGAAACCAATTTCAGACTGTAATGAAATGATCTTCCACACCAGCAACTTATCCACACCTACCTGTCATGTCAGAGTAGGGCGTGTTGGGAGAACTTCAATTGTCAGGCTGTGTCCAGCAATGAACTTCATTGTTTGTCCATATTTATAGCAGGACGCAACCCATGTGTCCTACCAAGATTTAGGACATTGTATAAACCATACAAAATATAATATGTTATTCATCACACTATGTTTCAGTAAATATATAGTTGTATCAGCAATAAGGCTACCATCATGTTTCCAAGTTAAAGTTGTAAATAAAGAATGAAGGAATGTATCCTGCTAGTTTCTTACTAATCTCTTGCTAGTGAATGTCATCCCATTTTGAGCACTTACAAATCATTTAATAATCAACTAAATTCCATCAACCTTATTCTTTGTCCATATTTATAGAAAGATACAACACATGAAGCCTGCTAAGAATTAGGAGATTGAGTTAAGACTTAAGAACACACAGAGGTACATATTTACTATTTGCGGGCTACAATTGTAGAATAGGTTTGATAGATTGATCAATCCACAGTTCCACACTCCAATTCATTTTAGCACTTCCAAAAAGAACTCTTCTCGAGGACTCATATATTTTTGTAATACTACAAAGCAAACCTAACTTCTCTATTCATTACCAATCCATATTTATAGCAAGAAACAACTCATACATACATCCGATCAGAGTCTTTTAGATAAACTCTAGGTCAGCTAAAACAATTAGTATCAAATAAAAAGGATGGTTTCATAGACTATCAAAGAACCACTCCAAAGATATTCTTTTAGATAAAAACCCCTCTTGTAAAGGAAAACAAGCTTTAGCTTAAAATAGCCATTTAACTCATCGATCCATGGATTGAAATCTACAATAGTGTCAGATGTTGGACTAAATCCAATTGGCAAAAAAGGTTGTAGAAACATACCACTATAAAATGATTGGTTTGAATATGTTTTAAGGTTCAGCGATATTTTTTTAAATTAAGACCTCTGCATGATGTTAGTCATCAAACAATAAACAATGTACATTTAATACTTGGTAAAATCTAAAATGGGAGCTACACATACCAAAGCCAAAAAAGTATGCTTCTTCCCTTTCTCCTTAGGTGCATAAGTACCATATTCTTTTGCAATACAGTTACCTGGCATGTTTGTTGTTGTCACACCCGGTTCCAGGGGGTAGAACCGAGCGCATACCATATGTGTGCCAGGATCCATTTCCACACATATGTTGACGTCACAAGTGTAATATATCAAAAGACAATGCAATAAAGGCGTAAAAAGAGTATAAAACTTTATTACATCATCTGAGACATAGTGTCTTAAACATGTATCACATCAAAGTAGAGCGGAAAATAAACAACTGGGCAATCTTCCACAGGAAGTTGACCGGCGCATCGTTAGACTTAGAATTCTTCGTCGATAAATTCTCCATCAAAGTCTCCAGCATCACCCTCTGATCAAAATATTAGCAAGGGTGAGCTCACTTATGGTCGGGGCTCAGCAAGTGGGGGAAAAATTAATGCAGGTATAACAAGGTGAGGCTAAGGTTGAGCAGTAGGCATTTTAGTTGGTCAACATTTTATTATCAACACCTGTATTACTAATAAGAGTGAATCCCAAATATCCCATTTAAACAAAGGAATATGAATATATCAAAAACACTTAAGTGAAACCACTTAAGCAAACTGTTGGCAGATCATCGGATCTCAATTTATGTCCATCTTTAAGTTCAATTATCATGTGAGGAGTCCAGGTCGCTCATAACCGGGAGCACGGCTGATATATCAGTTTTACACTCTGCAGAGGTGGTACAACTTTACCCACAAGCCATGTATCCCATCTAGCCCGGGTTGATCGGACCCTTAGACACTGCCGAGGTGAATGGCTAGGGATCCATTATGAGGTTTTCACAAAATACACTTAATACGAAGCAACCCGCTAAGGTTTCTAAGACGATGGTGGTGGCCCCCTGGGTGAAGTACCTTAGCCAAGAATACGACCCCATGTTAACGTGGGCTGCCAGCACCGACCGCTCCCCCTCTTGCCCATCTTTCAGGTAAGGTTGCTAGGCACTAAGCATATAGAGCTAATTACCAAAGCCAGAGCCATGATAGCACTCGTGGTTGCACTGTTATCCTGGGTGGTCACTCCATGTTCCAATTAAATTTGCAATGAAGTTATCTTAACCATCGGGTTAATGCCATAATTGCCAATTAAATCTTTGTAACATTAAAATCAATTAATGAGTGACATTAAGGAATTATTGGGTTGAGCAGTAGCGTAAATTTCGCACAGCTTAATTATTTCCCCAGGTTAAACAAGGAATACAGGTAGTAAATCTAGGAAATCCTTAATTAGGTGAAACCCATCAAATTATGCAGTATATTAAAAGTAAACATTATTAAATGCAATGACTGGGTACAAAAAGAGTATGCAGAGGGAGAATCCACTTGCCTTGCACAAAATCGTCCTGCGTGTCGTCTTCAAACGTATTTGGGTCCTCTACCACACAATCAGTTTCTAATAGCGTCGCACATCGTACATACAAAAGAAAACATTCACCAATAAATAAACATACACCATTACATAGGTGAAGCATACATCATACAATAAAACATACATTTAAACAAATCACATTTATAAGAGGGAATGCAAAACATGATTTGTATCTACCCTATAAATCTTAACCATATAAACGATCAATTTATTTGCTATGACTAACTACTTTGTTTCATTATCTTACTAGAAAACTTGTATGACAATTCGACTATGGATATACACACTATATAAATTCATTTAAAATCATAGATACAACTTTAACCCAAATTCTAGGGAATCTAGTTTATTTACTAAATAATTATCTCTATCGTAAAACACGGGTCACATTCTAGTTTTAGTCTTTCTTTCTAAAAGGAAATTATATCAATTGTTAAAATATTATTTATAAATCACATAACCATAGTATTAAAGAACTAACTTAAACTACAATTTTTATCTCTACTATTTAGATTACGTTGGACTATATTGTTTCAACGTCAATAAAATATTTACTATTTCTTAGCGAATAACCAATATAATTATATTGCGCATGAGCGTGCGAGTCTTGTCTATAAGTCAGAATCATAATGTAAGCAACGGTGAACGTATACTTATTTATCTATTAATACTAAATAAATCAATACATTTTCTAACTCAAATTAGTTAGTGTAGCAAGAATGAATTTAATAATATTAATATTCTAAAAATCTACATAAACTACTAATTGAATATTTTCTAACACAAGCGAGGTTATTTGACATAAACTAGTACTCTAAAAGAATTTTAAGTTCTAAATCTGTGAACATGTTTATTTGACTAGAAAAAAAACCTATTTTGCCATCTACCAATGATATTTTCTCCTTTCTTTATAAAAACAAAATCCTAATAAAATAATGAGATAAATCATCTAAAATCCTATGTTAATCGAATGACATGAGTTCTATACCATTTTCTAATCCATCAAAAATGCACCTATAATTCTCCAAGTAGTTTCTAAAATTTATTGTGACCAAATTTAACTACAAAAATTCATATCTAGCATTTTTATCGCCAAAGTGACTACTAAATGTTGTCATATTTCTCTAATCCAAAATTCAACGCCACGACTAACATGACATAACACGGTGCTAATAATCGCATGAATCTACCAAACAATTCCATAACGCTCACATACACATAAATCGAAACCACATGTGTTCATATTACAACAAACAAAATATACAACTCATGAATCGAATCAGAAATAATTTATAAAATATACAAAATAATTCGGGTCGCCAACAACCTCGGGTTCGTGCGTGTGACGGGGACGGATCGACGGAGAGCGGGGCTCGACTACGGACAGCTAGTACGCGGCTCCGGCGAACTCCGGCGACGAACGGCACGCTCCGGCGACGAACGGCACGAACTAACGATGAGCGAGGAGTGCTAGAGGGAGGTAATTTCGAGTAGGAAGAAATGGGGAGGCTCTGCTGCCCCTTTTATAGAGAGAGGGAGGGGAGAAGAGAAGTCGGCTAGGGAGAGGAATCAATGGCCGGTGGTTCATGGAGGCCCTTACTGCGTCAGTTTCAAACGAGAGTAATGGAGAGGAAGGGAGAAACGGAAGCAGTGATGCTCCATTAACGCAGAGAAGAACAACGGGTGCGGGTCTGCTTGGTTCCTAGCTGTCGGACGCTCGGACTCCTGGGCGTCTGCGTGGTCGCTGCTCGGGGCAAGGTCATCGGGTCGCGCGGGGGTGGGCGTCGCGACGGCTCGCGCGGCTGGCAGGAGCTCGCTCCTGGCACGTGATACGCGGCTGCGGGGCGCGCTCGGCTGGGGCAAGGCCGCTCGGGCGCTGGCGCTGAGAGAGAACGGCGTGAGAGAGAGAAGTGAGGGAGAGAGAGAAGTGAGGGAGAGAGAGAGGGGTGAGGGAGGCGGCGGCGGCTATGGCTGGGAAGCCAGCCAGGCGCGCGCACGACACAGGGGTTAGGGTTTGGATATTTGGGCCTCTATGTGGGCCGGCCGGTAGGTGTAGTTTTCTTTTTTTTTTAATTCCGAAACGCTTATTTAAAGAGCTCAAAAATTTATAAAAATTCACCAAAAATGTTTATAAACAAAATACTCATTTTTAGACTAATAATTATTATTTTTCTTAATTATTGATTAATTACTAAGATTTCTTTTTAAAAGAAAAACAACAATCATCCGATAATCAATCAAGTGCATGCAAAGAAAACAATGCAAATGAACAATTAAACACTAAAAATTTTATTACCCTAATTAATATAATAACTAAATTTATTATTTTAATTGATGGTTTTTATGGTGTTACAAACCTACCCCTCTTAAAAAGAATCTCGTCCTCGAGATTAAGAAACTTCCGAGAATAACTGGGGAAATTCTGCTCTGAGTTCATCTTCTCTTTCCCAAGTGGCCTCATCTTCCGAATGATGACTCCACTGAACTTTGCACATGTTAATGACTTTACTCCGCGTAATTCTGCGAGATGTTTCCAGAATTCTGATCGGGTACTCTGAATAAGTCAAATCCTCATTAACATTCAGTTCTTCCATGGGTAACTGTTCTTCTGGTACTCTTAAGCACTTCTTGAGTTGTGATACGTGAAATACGTCATGCACATCTGATAATCTATCGGGTAGCTCTAACTGATAGGCTACTTCGCCTTTTCTTTCCAAAATTTTGAATGGGCCAATATAGCGAGGTGATAATTTTCCTTTAACCTTAAACCTTTTCATTCCTCTCATCGGTGAAACTTTAAGGTAGACAAAGTCTCCTACTTCAAACATCAATTCTCTTCTTCTATTATCAGCATAGCTCTTCTGTCTTGACTGTGCTGTCTTCAAATTTTCTCTGATAATTTGCACTTGCTTTTCCGCCTCTTGGAGAATTTCTGGACCAAATACTTGACTTTCTCCAGTCTGATTCCAATAAAGTGGTGTTCTACACTTTCGTCCATATAGTGCTTCAAACGGTGCCATTTTGAGACTCGCTTGATAACTGTTGTTATATGAAAATTCTGCATAAGGCAAACTTTTATCCCAGCTTCTACCATGCTTTAGAGCGCACGCTCTTAGCATATCTTCTAACACTTGGTTTGTTCTTTCCGTTTGCCCATCCGTTTGAGGATGATAAGCTGAACTAAAATTTAGCTTGGTATCCATGGACTCATGAAGTCTTTTCCAAAAGCGCGAGGTAAACTGGGTTCCTCGATCTGATACGATCTTCTTCGGTACTCCATGCAGACAAACAATCCTTGACATGTATAATTCTGCTAACTGGGCTCCTGAGTAAGTTGTCTTCACAGGTATAAAATGTGCCACTTTGGTTAACCTGTCTACTATGACCCATATTGAATCATAGCCATCTCGGGTACGGGGTAGTCCAACTATGAAATCCATACTGATTTCTTCCCATTTCCATTCCGGTACCTTGAGAGGTTGTAGCAATCCTGCTGGTCTTTGGTGTTCAGCTTTAACTCGCTGACACACGTCACATAATGCAACATGAGTAGCAACATCTCTTTTCAAACCATACCACCAATACTTTTCCTTAAGATCCTGGTACATCTTTGTACTTCCAGGGTGAATAGAGTAAGCTGAATCATGAGCTTCTCTCAAAATAAGTTGGCGTAAGTGCTCGATTTCCGGTACACAGATTCTCTTCTTAAACCATATTGTGCCTTGTTCATCTTCCGTGAAATCTGGGGCTTTACCCAAACTAATCAAAGATTTAATTCCCTTAATCTTCTCATCGAACTCTTGTCCTTTACGGATCTCTTCTTCCAAGGTAGATTCGACTTCCATCACTGTTGCTTCTACATTATTGAGAAATCCAAGGTTGAGTCGTTCCATTTCCCAACACAATTCCTGTGGCATCAAATGAGTAGTGATGTTGTTCACTTGACCCTTACGGCTCAAAGCGTCAGCTACTACATTTGCCTTTCCGGGGTGATATTGTATTTCCAAATCATAATCTTTAATCAACTCAAGCCATCTTCTCTGTCTGAGGTTGAGTTCCTTCTGAGTGAATATATATTTCAGGCTTTTGTGATCCGTGAAGATTTTGCACTTGTTTCCAATCATATAGTGTCTCCAAATCTTCAAAGCATGCACTACGGCAGCTAGTTCCAAATCATGCGTAGGATAATTCTTCTCATGTTTCCTCAACTGTCTTGAAGCATAAGCAATCACCTTTCCTTCTTGCATTAGCACACATCCAAGTCCAAGGTGTGATGCATCGCAATACACATCAAATCCCTTGTGGATGTCTGGCATCACCAGTATTGGTGCAGTGGTTAACCTCTTCTTGAGTTCCTCAAAACAATTCTGACAAGCTTCATCCCATTTGAACTCTTTGCCTTTCTCCAGTAGAGAGGTAAGAGGCTTCACTAACTTGGAAAAACCTTCAATAAATCTTCTATAGTATCCTGCTAATCCAAGAAAACTTCTGATCTTGGACGCATCTGTGGGTTGCTTCCAATTTAGTATCTCACTTATCTTTCCTGGGTCCACTTTAATTCCACCATCGGTAACAATATGTCCTAAGAAAGCAACTTCTTTCAACCAAAAATCACACTTCGAGAGTTTTGCGTACAGTTGGTTGTCACGAAGCTTTTGTAGGACTAGCCTTAGATGATCTTCGTGTGTTTCTTCATTCGGAGAATATATCAGTATGTCGTCAATGAATACGACCACAAACTGATCCAGATATTCCATGAATACTTTATTCATCAAGTTCATAAAGTATGCTGGTGCATTAGTCAGTCCAAATGACATGACCAAAAACTCATATAATCCATATCTCGTCGTGAAGGCTGTCTTCGGTACATCTTCTGCTCGGATCTTTAACTGATGATATCCCGATCTCAGATCTATCTTCGAGAATATCTTAGCTCCCTTCATTTGATCGAATAAATCTTCAATCCGAGGTAGTGGGTATTTATTCTTGATGGTTACTTCATTCAAACTTCTATAATCAACGCACATTCTTCTCGAACCATCCTTCTTGTTCACAAACAGCACTGGGGCTCCCCAAGGGGATGAACTTGGGCGAATAAAACCTTTTTCTAGTAATTCTTCTATTTGTTTCTTCAGTTCTACTAAATCTTTGCCATCCATTCTATAAGGTCTTTTCGAGCTAGGTGCGGTTCCGGGTACTAATTCAATAGAAAACTCTATATCACGGGCAGGTGGCATACCTGGTAATTCTTCCGAAAATACGTCTGGGTATTCGCACACTACTTTGATATTTTCCAAGGGCTTTTCTTCCAAGTGATTGATCACTGTCTTCCCTTTTTCATCTGTTGACTTGTCTATGTTGACTTGGATTCTTTCACCTTGAGGACTTGTCAACGTAATTGTTCCGTTGGCACACCGTATCACTCCATCACAACTTTTTAACCAGTTGCATCCAAGAATCACATCAATTCCCGGTGGATCCTAGGACCACTGGGTCGACTGTAAAATCTATTCCTTGAATCTTGATATTAACATGAGGGCATGAGTGTGTAGCCTTCATGTCACCTCCCAGGTGAACTAATGTGTAATATCCTCTTCAGAGGGTACTTAGGTATGTTATGTTTTTCCACAAATGACTCAGTTATAAATGAATGTGATGCTCCAGAGTCAAATAAAACTGATGCAGGTATGGAGTTAACAAGGAACATACCATACACAATGTCGGCATCCTCAGGCACTGATTCCGCAGTGACGTGATTGACCCTTCCTCGGCTCTGGTTCTGCGGAGTCTTGTTCTGAGCAGATCCACGAGCGGGGGTGTTCTGGTCATTTCTCTGAGTGTTGCCTTTCTGGGGTGTCTGCTGGTTGCGCCTTGGGCAGTTGTTGGCATAGTGGCCTAATTCACCGCATTTGAAACAACCGTTGGGTTGGACAGGTGCGTTGTTTCTGGCCTGAGTGTTGTTGGTGCCACCCTGACGGTTCTGTGAATTTCCACCAGAACTCTGGTTGGTCTGGGGGTTGCTCCTTTGCTGGTTCTGGTTTTGGTTACTTCTCTGGCTTTGCTGTCCAGAGCGTTGCACTTGATAATTATTTCCACCCTGATTTCCAGAGCGGAACTGCGAACCTTGAGCATTATTCGGACGAGTGTTCCTGTTTGACTGACCCTGGAACTTCCTTTTATGATCAGATAGCTCCTTCCTTTTACTCTCAAGGCCAATTGCCTTGTTCAGGAGTGTCTGGAAGTTGGGGAATGTGTGACTCTGAAGTTGATAGTTCAGAGGTCCAATCAACCCTTCCAGAAAACGCTCTTGGCGCTTCTCGTCAGTGTCCACTTCCTCAGGGGCATAACGTGAAAGCTGAGTGAATCGATCACGATACTCACTGACAGACATATTCCCTTGAGTAAGGGAAAGGAACTCCTTCTTCTTCAGCTTCATGATTCCCGAAGGAATGTGGTGAGCGCGGAAGTTCTCTTGGAACTCCTGCCAGGTTATTGTGTCAGCATTGGGATGTGCCGCTGTGAAGGCATCCCACCAATCGGACGCAGCTCCCTCGAGTCTTCCCGAGGCGTACAAGACCTTCTCCCGGTCGTTGCACTGAGTGATGTCCAACTTCTTTCCGATAACCTTAAGCCAGTCATCGGCATCCAAAGGATCAACCGCATGAGAGAAAGTTGGTGGGTGATGACTCATGAAGTCCCGGTGCTTATCTCTAGCCGGGGGTGCATATTGCTGCTGCTGGGGTTGCTGATTCTGTTGGTTCTGTTGCAATTGTTGAACCGCAGCAGTAAGTCCTTGCAGAATCTGCATTTGAGCGGCGATGAACTGCTCCATGTTAGGATTAGGTGGTGGCGGTGGTGGTGGTGCTTGTTGTCCACGCTGGTTCCGGTTGTTAGGTCCTTGACGTTGGTTCACCATCTGATTTGTTAGGAAGTGAAGTCCTTAGAAAAGTGAGGAGTAGAAAAGATTCAAGAGGGAAAATAGCTTAAGTTTTACAAATTTTATATGTTCTTATGGCCATCATTCCATAAGACCATAGCACTCAAACAAAGATCCAAATCAGACATTTCAATCAATCACCATCACATGGTTGATATTTATTAATATGATAACATAAAGAGAGTATCATCGTCTAACGCGAAGTATAACTTATTACATCATGACTCAAAACTCCTAAAGCAGCCTAGTGACTGATCCGGCCTCTCCGTAGCGCAGCCTCTTGCGGGGAGGAGACAACGCCACGGCGGGAACCTGAGCTTCTGGCGGATTCAGTCCCTGCAGTTGGGCTTCCAGGGCTGCAATCCTGGCGTGGGCGTTCTCCAGCTCCAAGTGCACACTGTAGAGGTCCAGAGTGGCACTGTCCAGGTCGGTGTTGAGACCGGCCACTACACCAGCTAGGGTGTTGAGGCGATCCTCACCAGGTTCACCTGGGACAATGTTGGTCTGGCTTTCTCCACGCAGGCACTGAGGGAGATGCCTGAACCTTGTGTTCTGCAGCTGCTGCCGGTAGGTGTGGCTAAGCGACCACAGGGTCCGACGGGCAGCGTCGCTGACAGAGGCAGCGTAGGTAGACAGCGGTATCAGGGACTCGTGAGCAGACAGAGTCCTGAATCCCCTGTCACCTGCATCCATCACCCTGACATGGATGCGAGCGATGTAATAGCAAGCCCGGGGAGGCTCGCTCACTCGCCTTGTCTCATACAGGGGGCGGACGTAGGCTCCAAGCTCGTGCAGCACTGCCTGCAGCAGGTTGGGAAAGTGTCCTGTTTCGAACATTGATGTATAATGTTCGACAACTGGACCAATCCCCATGAAGTGGTCCTCCTGGGCGTAGTCAGCTTCCTCGTGGACGTGTTCGTCCTCTCCATCGTCGTCGTCGTCGTCATCCTCGTCGTCGCCGTCTCCGGAGTCATCGGGGTCGTCGCCTCCAGGTGCAGGTGCTTGGAAGGCTGGTGCCGGCGATGCTGACGTCGATGACGCAGCTGCGAAGGCCAGGGACTCGGCCAACGGGGTGGGGGTCGGCAGCTGCTCCTCCGAGCTGTCCTCCAGGTTGATGACGTTCTCCACTCGGATGGGAGGGAGATTCGCTGGAGCATCCTCGACTACCACTGGGTAGGCCGGGATCTGCCGGGGCTGAGGGGCGTAGCTGGTGTTGACGCGAGTGGTTTGAAGAGTGCGAACCATCTACAAGAGAAGAGTCAACTTAGTTGAATTTCAAAGAGGTAAGACTGATAAAGGAATTTATAGGAATGAAATTAGCAAGTTTTGAACAACTAGGCTTTCCATTTCTAACTAATCTAACGACCTAGGCTCAGCATAGCTTTGATACCACTTCTGCCACACCCGGTTCCAGGGGGTAGAACCGAGCGCATACCATATGTGTGCCAGGATCCATTTCCACACATATGTTGACGTCACAAGTGTAATATATCAAAAGACAATGCAATAAAGGCGTAAAAAGAGTATAAAACTTTATTACATCATCTGAGACATAGTGTCTTAAACATGTATCACATCAAAGTAGAGCGGAAAATAAACAACTGGGCAATCTTCCACAGGAAGTTGACCGGCGCATCGTTAGACTTAGAATTCTTCGTCGATAAATTCTCCATCAAAGTCTCCAGCATCACCCTCTGATCAAAATATTAGCAAGGGTGAGCTCACTTATGGTCGGGGCTCAGCAAGTGGGGGAAAAATTAATGCAGGTATAACAAGGTGAGGCTAAGGTTGAGCAGTAGGCATTTTAGTTGGTCAACATTTTATTATCAACACCTGTATTACTAATAAGAGTGAATCCCAAATATCCCATTTAAACAAAGGAATATGAATATATCAAAAACACTTAAGTGAAACCACTTAAGCAAACTGTTGGCAGATCATCGGATCTCAATTTATGTCCATCTTTAAGTTCAATTATCATGTGAGGAGTCCAGGTCGCTCATAACCGGGAGCACGGCTGATATATCAGTTTTACACTCTGCAGAGGTGGTACAACTTTACCCACAAGCCATGTATCCCATCTAGCCCGGGTTGATCGGACCCTTAGACACTGCCGAGGTGAATGGCTAGGGATCCATTATGAGGTTTTCACAAAATACACTTAATACGAAGCAACCCGCTAAGGTTTCTAAGACGATGGTGGTGGCCCCCTGGGTGAAGTACCTTAGCCAAGAATACGACCCCATGTTAACGTGGGCTGCCAGCACCGACCGCTCCCCCTCTTGCCCATCTTTCAGGTAAGGTTGCTAGGCACTAAGCATATAGAGCTAATTACCAAAGCCAGAGCCATGATAGCACTCGTGGTTGCACTGTTATCCTGGGTGGTCACTCCATGTTCCAATTAAATTTGCAATGAAGTTATCTTAACCATCGGGTTAATGCCATAATTGCCAATTAAATCTTTGTAACATTAAAATCAATTAATGAGTGACATTAAGGAATTATTGGGTTGAGCAGTAGCGTAAATTTCGCACAGCTTAATTATTTCCCCAGGTTAAACAAGGAATACAGGTAGTAAATCTAGGAAATCCTTAATTAGGTGAAACCCATCAAATTATGCAGTATATTAAAAGTAAACATTATTAAATGCAATGACTGGGTACAAAAAGAGTATGCAGAGGGAGAATCCACTTGCCTTGCACAAAATCGTCCTGCGTGTCGTCTTCAAACGTATTTGGGTCCTCTACCACACAATCAGTTTCTAATAGCGTCGCACATCGTACATACAAAAGAAAACATTCACCAATAAATAAACATACACCATTACATAGGTGAAGCATACATCATACAATAAAACATACATTTAAACAAATCACATTTATAAGAGGGAATGCAAAACATGATTTGTATCTACCCTATAAATCTTAACCATATAAACGATCAATTTATTTGCTATGACTAACTACTTTGTTTCATTATCTTACTAGAAAACTTGTATGACAATTCGACTATGGATATACACACTATATAAATTCATTTAAAATCATAGATACAACTTTAACCCAAATTCTAGGGAATCTAGTTTATTTACTAAATAATTATCTCTATCGTAAAACACGGGTCACATTCTAGTTTTAGTCTTTCTTTCTAAAAGGAAATTATATCAATTGTTAAAATATTATTTATAAATCACATAACCATAGTATTAAAGAACTAACTTAAACTACAATTTTTATCTCTACTATTTAGATTACGTTGGACTATATTGTTTCAACGTCAATAAAATATTTACTATTTCTTAGCGAATAACCAATATAATTATATTGCGCATGAGCGTGCGAGTCTTGTCTATAAGTCAGAATCATAATGTAAGCAACGGTGAACGCATACTTATTTATCTATTAATACTAAATAAATCAATACATTTTCTAACTCAAATTAGTTAGTGTAGCAAGAATGAATTTAATAATATTAATATTCTAAAAATCTACATAAACTACTAATTGAATATTTTCTAACACAAGCGAGGTTATTTGACATAAACTAGTACTCTAAAAGAATTTTAAGTTCTAAATCTGTGAACATGTTTATTTGACTAGAAAAAAAACCTATTTTGCCATCTACCAATGATATTTTCTCCTTTCTTTATAAAAACAAAATCCTAATAAAATAATGAGATAAATCATCTAAAATCCTATGTTAATCGAATGACATGAGTTCTATACCATTTTCTAATCCATCAAAAATGCACCTATAATTCTCCAAGTAGTTTCTAAAATTTATTGTGACCAAATTTAACTACAAAAATTCATATCTAGCATTTTTATCGCCAAAGTGACTACTAAATGTTGTCATATTTCTCTAATCCAAAATTCAACGCCACGACTAACATGACATAACACGGTGCTAATAATCGCATGAATCTACCAAACAATTCCATAACGCTCACATACACATAAATCGAAACCACATGTGTTCATATTACAACAAACAAAATATACAACTCATGAATCGAATCAGAAATAATTTATAAAATATACAAAATAATTCGGGTCGCCAACAACCTCGGGTTCGTGCGTGTGACGGGGACGGATCGACGGAGAGCGGGGCTCGACTACGGACAGCTAGTACGCGGCTCCGGCGAACTCCGGCGACGAACGGCACGCTCCGGCGACGAACGACACGAACTAACGATGAGCGAGGAGTGCTAGAGGGAGGTAATTTCGAGTAGGAAGAAATGGGGAGGCTCTGCTGCCCCTTTTATAGAGAGAGGGAGGGGAGAAGAGAAGTCGGCTAGGGAGAGGAATCAATGGCCGGTGGTTCATGGAGGCCCTTACTGCGTCAGTTTCAAACGAGAGTAATGGAGAGGAAGGGAGAAACGGAAGCAGTGATGCTCCATTAACGCAGAGAAGAACAACGGGCGCGGGTCTGCTTGGTTCCTAGCTGTCGGACGCTCGGACTCCTGGGCGTCTGCGTGGTCGCTGCTCGGGGCAAGGTCATCGGGTCGCGCGGGGGTGGGCGTCGCGACGGCTCGCGCGGCTGGCAGGAGCTCGCTCCTGGCGCGTGATACGCGGCTGCGGGGCGCGCTCGGCTGGGGCAAGGCTGCTCGGGCGCTGGCGCTGAGAGAGAACGGCGTGAGAGAGAGAAGTGAGGGAGAGAGAGAAGTGAGGGAGAGAGAGAGGGGTGAGGGAGGCGGCGGCGGCTATGGCTGGGAAGCCAGCCAGGCGCGCGCACGACACAGGGGTTAGGGTTTGGATATTTGGGCCTCTATGTGGGCCGGCCGGTAGGTGTAGTTTTCTTTTTTTTCTTTTTTTTTTATAATTCCGAAACGCTTATTTAAAGAGCTCAAAAATTTATAAAAATTCACCAAAAATGTTTATAAACAAAATACTCATTTTTAGACTAATAATTATTATTTTTCTTAATTATTGATTAATTACTAAGATTTCTTTTTAAAAGAAAAACAACAATCATCCGATAATCAATCAAGTGCATGCAAAGAAAACAATGCAAATGAACAATTAAACACTAAAAATTTTATTACCCTAATTAATATAATAACTAAATTTATTATTTTAATTGATGGTTTTTATGGTGTTACAGTTGTCTTTCAGTTCAGTTTGGTGTCTTTCAATACAGTTTGATGAGGCTGATAACTGAAAAAAATAAATGTCTTTCAGTTCAGTTTGTATTGTGATGTCCACTCAAAACCTTCAAACATTTCCCTATATGACAGCCAATTAATTTCACTATATGGTCGCCACTAACAAAATAAATGTCTTTCAGTTCAGTTTGTATAAAATGATCTTGTGGATGCAAGTGTTTTTCCATCTAAACTGAAAGCAATAGCAATAGTTGACCTAGGAGGTGGCAAAAGAGAGAAAAACATGGCAAGCCATCGATGCAGGGACTGTGATTCTGCCCTGTACACAGTGAGGTTTAAACGAATCATCAAAAAAAAAGAAAGATGTGAATAGACTCACATGAGAGGGTATTGCACTTCTGTTAGTTGATGTGCATTGTGTTTTTGTGTAGGAATATTGGAGATGTGTCTTCAACACTCTACTCTCGATTGTCTCAAGATCAGCAACTCACTGTAGAAACAAGATCCACCTCTTGATATCTGAAAGAAACGGTTCAAACACATATGACATGAACAATGAGTCGACGATCTGCAAAGAGCAGATGCAGACAAATCTACAAATGGAGGGTGGACGAACACACATACGGCAGAGGCGGACACCAGCGCGGTTGAGGTGATTGGCGTGACTTGGACGCTAGCGTCGGCGAGGGGACCCTAGCCACCAAGGCGGTGGGGTGCCAGGAGCGCTCCTGCACCACGACTGCACAGATTTGAGAAGGGAGTACTACAGCTGGCTTCGTTCGCAAATCGAGTCATCGTCCTGGTCGAGGCGTTCCCAGGAAGTCAGCGGCGAGCTCTGCCATGAGCGTGTGCACCTTGGTGCAGCTCAGGTTCGTCGTGCCCACTGGCCCCAACTCATGCAACGTGTACCCAGCGTAGCGCCATGGCACCCCTTGAAGATCTTGCTGCTAGAAGTGGTAGCGACGGTGGTGCTAGCGGTGGCAGTGGTTTGGGCAGAGGATTTCTAGAGCTGTTTGACGCGACGAGGTAGGGAAGCAACGAGGGACGCGGGCAGGGCGAGCACCTGATGGGATCTAATTTGCAGGGAGGATCCGAGGGGGAGGGGGATCGGTGGAGTGAGCGGGGGAATAGTGTTTTGCGCGTGCGGAGGGGGCCGAGCGAGGGCGATGGCGGCGTAGACGTCCCGCAGCAGACACAAGCATGGAGGTCTAGAACCTCGGTGGGGGAGATGGGGCGGGGGCGCGCGCCCTAGCTTGTCCCCGACCACACCCCGGCATGGGTTGCAGATCCACTGCGCCCGTGGCAGGGAAGTCGGGGGAGGTCGTCGACACTGTGGACCAACCTCCAGCGTGGCAAGAATGTAGGGAAGGCACAAGGAAGCTTCACGGCACCGCGACGCTATGTTGGGGATGCAGAATGGCGTGCTGCGTGGCCCTCCACGAGGATGGAAGGTGAGCGTTGGCGGAGCGCGGCTGCGGGATGCGGGGCTGCGCGGACGATGGAAGGAGGGCGGCTGCGGGATGCGGGGCTGTCGGCGGATTGCGGGGGAGGGTTCAGCCACGGGCGTGAGCGGGGTAGCTGCGGTATGCGGGGCTGCCAGCGGATTGCGGGGGAGGGTTCGGCCGTGATGTGAGCGGGGGGCGGCATAACGTGCACCACGATTGTGGACGCCTACACTACTCACATAATTAGTAGTAGAGATACAGAAATTTCTATTTCAATATCTAATCAGTGATGGTTTTGCACGACCAATTGGTTGTTTCAATCTTGCAGAGAAACTGATGCCCCCATTGGGCCATGGCCCATGGCTGCATAGATAATTCTCCGCTATAAGATCTTGTCAGCACGATAAAAAAGATAAAAAAATCGAGAAGTGAGTTTATGCAGATTAAGGGCTAGTTTGGCACCCCCTATTTTTCCATGGGATTTTCAATTCCCAAAGGAAAATGAACTAATTTCTCTTGGAAAATTAAAAACCATTAGGAAAATGAGGTTACCAAACTATCCCTAAGGCGGTGTTTGTTTTCTTTCTAGATTATATAATAAGTTGAGAGTTAGGTAGATTATGTAACCTATATACCTTGGTTTCATAAGTACCTGTGCTTATATAGGGTCTGTTGTTTCAGCTTATAGATTATATAATCTGGATTATAATCTAAATTATATAATCCAGATTATAATCTATCTAGATTATATTATAATCTAGATAGATTATAATCTACATGTAGCTATTTGGTAGTCTAGATTATATAAATGTAGATTATTCATAAAGACAATAGTACTCTTGTTTGTTTATTTGAGGTGAGGAAAAAGGATGGTATATATTGTAATTTCTATTTACATAACCATGGGTATTGGGTCTTTTGCCAAAAATAATCTCAAATAAGCTACTCTTGAGGAGATTGAGATTATCATAATATGGGCTTTAGATTATATACTGAACTCATAATCTAGGTGTTTGTTTATATGTTGGAATATTTGCGCTGGATTATATAATCTAGAGAGATTATAATCCAAAACAAACAGGTCCATAATCCATAAGTAAACTAACACGGCCTAATACAGATATCAACTGTAACCCAGTAATTGCATTATCAAATAGTAGTCGAAAGTCGGTTAAACCTCTTGTGCTGATGGATGACCTCGGGTTGGTGAAAGCCTTCCCTCACACTTACTCCAAGAGGCGTCCTTGCTCCAAAAGCTCCTCGCTCGCGCCACGCTCAGTCTCTTCGGAGGAATCTGCACCGTATAAACTGCAAGGTGCTTGTAAACTGGTTGGTGTGTTGTTGCCATCCCCTGTGTTCACCAAAGAAGACATAAGGCCCCTCAACTTGAATGCTCCCTTCGCAGAAGTAGACGGGTTGTAGGGCTCAGCCTTGCTCACCAGGGCCTATGATCAGTCTGGCGCAAAAAAGTTCATGAAGTCATTGGGTTTTGGTGAACATGAGAAGTTTGACCTTGAAGCACAGGATATTTACAATAAGCTGTTCCGGAATCTACTTGCGGAATCACATGTATCATCTTTGTCAGCACTTTTTGCCTGGACAGTTGGTGAAGGCGAGCAGGTGCGCTCGTCCAGCATACTTGCTGGCTTTTGAGTCTGTCCTTGTTGTCCCAAATCGCTCCTCTTTCTTCTAATCCAATGAACCCCGCTTTGATTCTGATTTGGAATGTGCGCGACCTCAACAATAAGGTGCGGCGTTGAAAGGATCACGATGCCCAAGAGGGGGGTGAATTGGGCTTTTCTAAAAATCAACACTAATTAAAACCTAAGCAAGAGCCCAACTTCACCCCAACAACTAGCATTAAGAGAATAATACTAGAAATACAACAATGCTAAGACAATACTTCAAATACTTGCTAAACAAATACATAATGTAAAATGCTTGAATTAAGTGCGGAATGTAAAGCAAGGTTTAGAAGACTCCTCCAATTTTTTCCCGAGGTATCGAAGAGTCGGCACTCTCCACTAGTCCTCGTTGGAGCACCCGCACAAGGGTATCACTCCCCCTTGGTCCTCGCTAGAACCAAGTGCTCACTACGAGATGATTCTTTGCCACTCCGGCGCGGTGGATGTGATGGAACCTCCCAAGTCATTAGGCCCACCTACAGTTGTCCTTGTCCAACGGACCTCAGACAACCCTGTAGGTGCCCCTGAATCACTTGACAAGTTCGGTATCTGCTTTTCTTACCTTTCCCAAGAGCGTTTCACCCGTCACGTAGACATTACAGATCATCGGAGATACGAAAATGCAGAAGCGATTACATAAACTTACCTTTATTTAAAAGTAAGACAATGTTATATATTACAGACCAGGATATAATTAACTGAGTGCAGAGTATTATTATTATAAGCCAAAGGAGGCAAAACCCCTCTCGATAAGTATCAAACAAAAGTTCTTATAGAGGAACCCTTCCTCCCGCAGTTCTATTCTTGGTTTTCTTCCTTTGGGACCACCTTGGAAAAGAAACAACAAAAGTTTGTCGCTTCTTCACCTAAAAATAATAGGGAATAAAACCCTGAGTATGGAATTACTCAGCAAGACTTACCCGACTAAGGAAAGGACTCTCAAGGGCATGCTGGTTATCAGGGAGTCAAGGTAAGGTTACTCAATAATCAAAGACTCTATTTGTAGAAATGCTTACTAAAGTGGATCCTTAAAATCCAAATTTTAATTGTTAGGTTAAGTAAGATTACCTATTTCTAGAGTTCTTTCTACCCTAGTTCAATCACTTGACCTGTACTAGCCAATTTCTTAACACCCTTAATCTTTACTAGAGTTCTACATATAAGTCAGTGACCAAGTCTCCATAACCGCGGAGGTACGACGATCTGAATTGATTATACTTAGCTGAGGATCTCCAATCACACAACATATGTAGCACTTAACCCTTGCATATGTCAACTCGCCACCGGGGTTCTTAAGACCAGATCAGGTTCACGCCAACCGAGAGCACAGATACACCACCGTCCAGCCTCTTGCCATGGAGGGTACACGCTACTCTCGCCATCTCTCCACTCCCATTGTGTGGTATCTTATTCTGGCCTTAGTCTGCCCGAGGCAAAGCTTACCCATGACGAGGCATGTGACAGTTAAAGGGTCCTCGGTAAGCAGGCCTACATCGACATGGTCCTTAATCGACTCAGACGGAGACACTACACCGAGACTCTCTTATCGTGCAAGTCACTCGCTCGGTCTCAACTTTTCATTTAAAACCCAAATTTTGGTACCTGTCAGAGGTACATCTTTTCTAGAAGTTGAACCCATCATGGCCATGATGGATCCACCATCAAATTTTATTTTCAAAAACATCCCTCCCACTTTGCCACATCATCTTTTGTAAACACAAAATCTTTTTCTTTGCTAAAACAAGACTAAGCATAGTAAAAACTTTTTATAAAACAGGGATTCAAAGGAAGGTAATCAAATACAAGGGAGGTAATGCAGGAATTGTTTTATCAATCAACTCCTATCACCTAATGCATCAATTAAGTGAGAAAGATTTTAAAAGAATCAAGGGGGTGGCAAATGCACCGGGGCTTGCCTTGGTTTATAGATGAGTCAGGCTCGGATCCGCAGAGGTCAAAGTAAAAACAATTCCCTATCTGATGTTCCGCAGGTGGTGGTGGTGAAGTCTTCTCCTCTTCTACCTCAACCTCTTCTTCGTTTTCTAGATATAACCATATATATATATAAGAATGAATGCCATGTAATGCTCATGAGAGTGCAAAGATAATAAGAATTTATTATCTAAAGTCTTGAATACAATTTTCCTTCACGAAACTCCGAGAACTTAGGGTTTCTGGAGTCATCGGTGAAGTTCAAAGAGCAGGGGGTGGGGGTTTTGGGTTCTAATTATCAAACAAGGTCCAAATCAAACCAAATTCTACCCAAGGCTTCTAAATAATGTTTAGAGTTCAAATAAAAAGTTTGGGCAATTTTGGAATTATTATCTATTTTCTAAAAATCCAGAACCAATGTTTTAAGCTATTTTAAATGACCCAAAATTCCCTATTTGTCCTAAAAATCATAAAACTATTTTTATTAAATACTATGGAAAATAAGGAATCTAGGAAAATTGGTTTGACATTTTTAGGATTTTTCTACAATTTCTTACAGATTTCCAAAGCTTCACTGAAAAAGAAAAAAGAAAATCTTAAACAGTGTTGGGCCGATTCCAGCCCAGGCGGCCCAAACCTAGACAGAAACGCGCGCGCGTCCACGCCCGCGTTGGAGACTTTGCAGAAAGGCCCCTGCTGTTCTGAATAACTTGAACCAAGTTCTCTGCACTATTGTAATGAGTCGCTGACAGTTTTTAAAAAGGACCCCTGGTTTCTATTCCTTTGCAGGCTAAGATCCCCGACGACGGCGAGCGCAGAACCAGGCTCCGGCGAGCTAGACTGGCCGGAGGGAGCCAAGACTGGCACCCCCGAGCGGCTGACACCGAATTGGATCTCCCCCGAACAATTCCCCTAACTTAATTTCATGGTTGGTAATCTATCAAGCTCTGTCCACGCGGACCACAGACGATGGGGACAATTGCACGCGTTCCCGGTGACCAGAGGTTTCCCAGTTCAATTGGGTGGGTTGGTGAGTATCACAGACGTATGAGAATGCTTAAACAAGGGAGCAGAGGGGAGGAGCTGACCTGAATTGGGCTGACCACGGCGGGGTGTGTTTCACGGTGGCGGAAACCGAATTGGGGGAAACTCAAAATTGAGGCTCACTGGCGATCGTCTAAGGACGATTCTTGGCGGCTGGGTTCATGATGATCCAACAGAGGTCATGGTAGCTTCAATTTATAGGGAGCGGCAGCGGTGGCCGGGGATTTCAGTGGTGACACACGGCGGTCGGAGAAGTATGAGTTCACTAGCGCGCGTGAATCCGTGGCATCTACCGTGGCAGTCACTCCGACAAGCCATGGAGAGTCACAAGGGTTCACGGCGATCCGGTGGAGGTGCCAGGGTACGTAGCGCCAAGCCGTGCGACGGCTGTCCCCGGCAAGCTTATCTACCCAGGCCGCAAAGCAAGGGGGTACGACGGTGAGTCACCAGAGTTATCTCCAGACGAATGGCTATTACCTGGCAGAGTTATCGGGTCACCGGTGGCGTAAATCGCAACGGCGGCGACGAGAATCACGGCGGAGATCGGTCGTCGGTGGCGAGGCTGAAGCTTATCCACCCGGTGCACTGTACCATCGCATTCTTCTTCAGTATGCCTGACAGCCAAGGTTTAGGGCTAAATTTCTTTCAAATTTCTATGGCAACTCGTCCAAATTTCTGTAGCAAAATTGTAGACCCATATACCATCTTCATCTTTGTTATAGTATCCCAAGACAAATTCTTACTGGATTAGCCACAATTTGTCTCCAAAGATGATCCAATGTCACTGATCACATAATCTTCAGCTTGTTTTAGTCTGACAGCCCATCTTTGGGCTTACTTATCTCCAATTTCTTCTCAATAACTATTCTTACACTCTTAAGCAAAGTTGTTCTCCTTTGATAGGTCTATAATATTTATGTGGTGACCTAGGGCAAATTCTCACTAATTTGGAAGATACAAGGGCTCAAAGTTGAATCAATCACACTGAAATTCAGACTTCATCAAATGAGTCAAGTGTGGCTCTTTTGCACTTAAGTCCAAATCTCAAGTTTTGGATTGCAAACCCTCATGATTGGGAACCATATGACTTAAGATACTTTAACATCATGGTTTTTGCACTTTAGTCCAAAAGTGGACTAATTTTGCACTTAACCCCCTAGGGTTTAGGTTTAGGGTTTTCCAGGGTTCCAATTAGGGTTTTTGGTATCTCAGGGATGTAAATGTAATGTAGGTCCATTCTTGATAACATTTTATGATTATTTCACTTAATCTTTAGGGTTTTCTCTATTTGGCTCCTGTTTTACCCCTCAGATCCTTATTTAAGGTTAAGCACCCTACACTAGGGTCTTATTTGCAAAATGCCATAACAATACAACTTGCTTGAAATTTTTGCCTAGTGAATGCATTCTAGGTGTATCAAACATATGATACAGTAACACCAGGGGTGTTACATCTTTCCCCCCATAAAGGAATCTCGTCCCGAGATTAAAAGTCCTAGGGTAAGTAGTGGAAAAGGAAATGCTTCACGTTTTTATTTCCTGAGTTTTGTTACAAGGCAGGGGTGGTTTGGGGCTCACTCCTTTATTACAACAATGTTGTACACTTTACAAATTATAAGAGGCTAAAAAGCCTGGGAAATTTTTGTCTAAGAAGTCTCGAGTTTCCCATGTAGCCTCGTCTTCAGAATGTTGGTTCCATTGTATCTTGTAAAACTTGAGAGTTTTTCTTCGGGTAACCCTGTCCTTTTGATCCAAGATTCGAATAGGGTGCTCAGAATATGTCAAGTCCGGCTCCAAGACAACATCTGTTACTTCAATGGTTCGATCTGGAACTCGAAGACATTTCTTTAGTTGAGACACGTGGAACACATTATGTATAGCAGATAAGGTTTCGGGTAGTTGAAGTCGATATGCCACTGGTCCACATTGTTCAAGTATAGGGAATGGACCAATGTACCGTGGTGCAAGCTTCCCTTTAACCCTGAAACGCGGTACACCTTTCATTGGTGAGACTTTCAAGTAAACATAATCTCCCATGAGAAAGTATAAGGGTTGTCGTCTATTGTCTGCATAACTTTTCTAACGAGCTTGAGCTTTCTTCAAATTATGAATTATCCTTTGAACTTTTTCTTCGGTTTCTTTCACCATATCAGGCCTGAAGAAGTACCTTTCACTGGGTTCAGACCAATTTAGCAGAGTACGACATCGTCGTCCATATAAAGCTTCAAAGGGTGCCATCTTAATGCTGTCTTGATAGCTATTATTATATGAGAACTCCGCTAATGGTAAACATTCATCCCATTTCTGTGGGAATTCCAGAACACATGCCCGTAGCATATCTTCGAGTATCTGATTTACCCTCTCAGTCTGCCCACTGGTTTGAGGATGATAGGCCGAACTATGGAGCAACTTAGTACCTAGGGAGTTGTGAAGTGCCTCCCAAAACTTGGCTACAAATTGAGGTCCACGGTCCGACACTATAGTCTTTGGAACACCATGCAGACTAAGAATACGAGCAATGTACAATTTGGCATAGACAGTAACTGGGTGATCTGTCTTGACTGGCAAAAAATGAGCAATTTTCGTAAGTCGATCAATTATAACCCAGATAGAATCATACCCTTTCGCGGTTCTGGGCAATCCCACAACAAAGTCCATACTAATATCTTCCCATTTCCATGTTGGTATTGGTAGAGATTGTAATGGACCAGCAGCCTTCATGTGTATGGCCTTGACACGTTTACAAGTGGCACATCTAGCCACATAGCGTGCGATTTCGATCTTCATCTTCGTCCACCAATAATGCTGTTTCAGATCTTGATACATCTTAGTGCTTCCGGGATGAATAGAATAGCAACTAAGATGGGCTTCATCTAGAATTTGCTGGTGGACCTCTTCATTTTTTGGCACAACTATGCGGTTGTTGAACCATACCACACCTTGGTCGTCTTCTCTGAAACAATTGGCCTTTCCAGCCCTTATCTTCTCACGTACATGTTTCATACCCTCATCATTCTTTTGTGTGTCAATTATCCTTTGTAGGATGACTGACTCCAGCTTCAAGTGATTTGAAGTTCCTTGCTGAATCATTCCCAGGTTCAGATTTTCCATCTCCTGGCACAATGTAATGTCAGAAGTCCTCATAGTTAAACAATGGCAGGAGGCCTTGCGACTGAGTGCATCTGCCACTACATTTGCTTTGCCTAGGTGATAATGGATTTCCAGTTCATAATCCTTGATTAGCTCGAGCCATCTCCTTTGTCTCATATTGAGCTCGGACTGGGTAAAGATGTATTTCAAACTTTTGTGGTCTGTATAAATATGACAGACATTTCCCAGTAGATAATGACGCCAGATCTTCAGGGCATGAACCACTACAGCTAGCTCCAGATCATGAGTGGGATAATGCTCCTCATTTCGGTGCAACTGCCTTGAAGCATACGCGATTACTCGACCCTCTTGCATTAATACGCAGCCGAGACCACTGCCTGATGCGTCACAATACACATCAAAGGGCTTATTAATGTCTGGTTGAGCTAATACCGGAGCAGTGGTTAACAATATCTTCAGTTGCTCAAAAGCCTCATTACACTTTGAAGACCAATTGAATTTAGTCTCATTCTTCAATAAACTTGTGATTGGCTTCACAAGCTTAGAAAAATCTGGTATAAATCGGCGGTAATAGCCAGCTAGTCGAAGGAAACTTCGGACTTGATGAACAGTGGTTGGGGGTTTCCACTCCAAAATATCCTTGACCTTACTGGGATCTACCGCAATCCCCTTGGCTGATAACACATGTCCCAGAAATTGAATTTCCTCCAGCCAAAACGCGCACTTACTGAACTTAGCATATAATTGATGTTCCCTTAGGCGCGTCAATACGATCCGTAAATGTTGAGCATGCTCCTCTTCATTCTTGGAATATATTAAAATATCATCTATGAAGACCACCACAAACTTATCCAACTCGAGCATAAATACCGAGTTCATCAAATAAGTGAAGTGGGCAGGAGCATTTGTCAGTCCGAAAGACATTACCAAGTATTCAAATAATCCATACCGCGTGGTAAACGCGGTCTTTGGTATATCCTCAGGCCAAATACGGATCTGATGATAGCCCGACCTGAGATCAATTTTAGAAAAATACCCTTGCTCCAGTCAGTTGATCAAACAGAATGTCAATCCGTGGAATAGGGTACTTGTTCTTGATAGTGACCTCATTCAGGGTCGATAATCCACGCACATCCGTAATGTTTGATCCTTCTTCTTAACGAATATGGCTGGACAACCCCATGGTGACGAGCTTGGCCGGATGAATCCTTTCTCTAGTAGATCTTGTAATTGAATCTTCAGTTCTGCCAGCTCATTTGGAGGCATCCGGTACGATCTTCTAGAAATGGGAGCCGTACCGGGCTTCAACTCAATTACAAACTCTACATCTCTTTTAGGTGGCAATCCAGGCAAATCTTTGGGAAAGACATTTGTGAAATCACATACTACTGGAATATCCTTGATCTCCGGTATAATGGCTTCATAAATTCTGCCAGTAGCTTTAGTCGGAATGGGGATAGACAAAAGAATTTCCTCTTGGTTATGACTCAACCTGATGGTTCTCTGATCAGTGTTGAGGGTTGCTTTATGTTGGGCCAACAATTCATGCCCAAAATCACATCTATGTCTTGGCCTTTCAGAACAATCATATTAGTAAGAAAGTCCCGTCCGGCCAATGTTACGGGCACTTGGAAAGCCACTTAGTAAATATTTGTCCCCCAGGTGAATGAATTTTAAACCCTTCCCTTGATTCATGGTATGGAATGCAATGTTGCTCCACAAATTTCTTGCTGATGAATGTATGCGAAGCACCAGAACAAAGAGAATAATTGTGGGATGATTGGCCACAAGGAACATACCCATCATTACCGGTTCACCATCCGGTGTGGTGGCCACTTGAGTGTAATAAATTCGTCCCGTCTTCTTTATGTTCTTGCCCACATTTCCCTTAGCTTGAGAAGAATTCCTAGTACGTTGTTGATTGTTTGAGCGATTCTGCTTCGGGTAGGGGCAATCCTTAATAAAGTGCCCAGATTTTCCACGATTGAAGCAGCCGGTTGACGAAATGGGGAGGGCAGGGAATCGAGTGCCAGGGGATGAACACTAGTTGTTTGAATGGGACGGAGGGTGGGCGTGATGAAGTACGACCCTGATTAAAAGGCCGGAGAACTAACCGTTGCCTTTTCTCGGGGCCCTGATTAGGCCGATTGCCTCCATTTCCCTTGGACTTTCCAGAATTTGCATATTTAGATTCAACTGCCAGCGCTGTGCTGACAGCCCTTCCGTAGGTGAGGTCGATGCAGGTAGCCATTTTCCTTTGCATCCGATCATTTAAACCCCACATGAAATAATTCTTCTTCTTTACATCGGTGTTGACTTGGTCAATCGCATACTGAGATAAGTGATTAAATTTATTGAGATACTGGGTGACAGTATCTCTGCCTTGCTTCAACTTCATGAATTCCTCCTATTTCATGTGGAGTACTCCTTCAGGTATGTAATGTTCCCTGAAGGCCAGCTTGAATTCATCCCAGGTTACTTGATGACTGGCCGGTTGTACGGCAACAAAGTTCCCCCACCAGGTGCTGGCAGGACCACGCAATTGCTGAGCTGCGAACAGGGGCTTCTGAGTTTCGGAGCACCGAAGAAGTCCAAATTTCTGCTCAATGACGCGGATCCATTCATCCGCCTCTAAAGGGTCTTCTGCCTTGATGAACAACGGAGGGCACGTCTCGAAGAAGTCCAGATAAGATGTCTCCTGGGGGCCTTGCGGATAGGCCCGTCCGCCTTGTTGTTGAAGTGGTTGGCCTACCATCTCCCGCAGAAAGCGGGTGTTTTCTGCTGTAGCGTTTACCAAGGCCGTGATGGTCTCGGCAAGTGTCGGGGGTATTGGAGGTGGATTCGGGGTCGCCTCCCTCCCACGAGAGGTACCGGCCCCATCCTGAGTGCGAGTCCTGGAAGGCATCTGAGGCAAAGAACATTGGGAGAAATATGATATGCCATACAAACCATCCATTTCACATTACTTTAAAAGGTAATGTTACAGACTCGTACTTTACAATAGGATTACACCCCCTATTACACAATATTACTACTTTTATCCTATACTATTCCTGCTTCCTGTCACTCTTGGTAGCCTCACTGTCGGGCGTAGGAGACCACTCATCGACCAACTTCATAGAGGGAGGGGGCCTGAAAAGGTCCAATTCGCCACCAAAAGCTTCTCCCGCTACTTGAGAAGGTCCGGCTTCTGCCCCGACAGGATCCACAGATACACTGGGGTGTAGTTGTGAGTACAATACATGAACTTCTTCATGTAAAGTATTACAATAAGCCTGCAAGGTATCGATAGCTGAGCTAAGTTCTTCTACTCGGGCTCGAGCTTTTGCCTCCTTAGCCCAGGCAAGCGAACGAGAGTGAACCACCCAGTCGAGCGCTAAATCTCGATCCGCGAGCTGATCTTGCAGGCGGCGGATGTCGCTTCTCAATTCATTGATTCTGTCGCCATCCGCGACCCATATGTCAGTCCTGCGTTGGAGTTCTATTTGAAGTCGATTAACTTTCGCTTCGAGATCCCTGATCGGATCATTACTCCCACTACTGCTATCCTCGTGCCTTGGGGCAAGTTGATGACGTGGCACACCAATTGGGCCAGTATGCTTTCGCGTAGTTTTCCTCCTGCGCGGCGGCATTTTTCTAAGGGGGAAAATCTTATTAAGATAGTTCTTAGCATGATGCATGTGTAATTACAGAACCAACCTTAGTTGATTCAACCTTCTATACATTGCACTCTTCCTATCTGGTCTTTCATATAAACTCTTCAGAAATATTAGATAAGAAGGGAAGAAATTTTCTAGATGAGTCTTTAGAAAATTCTTTTGAAGATGCCTCATAATATCTGCAGAGAAGGGCTTCGCTCCGATACTAGCTGTGACGGAACCTCCCAAGTCATTAGGCCCACCTACAGTTGTCCTTGTCCAACGGACCTCAGACAACCCTGTAGGTGCCCCTGAATCACTTGACAAGTTTGGTATCTGCTTTTCTTACCTTTCCCAAGAGCATTTCACCCGTCACGTAGACATTACAGATCATCGGAGATACGAAAATGCGGAAGCGATTACATAAACTTACCTTTATTTAAAAGTAAGACAACGTTATATATTACAGACCAGGATATAATTAACTGAGTGCAGAGTATTATTATTACAAGCCAAAGGAGGCAAAAACCCCTCCCGATAAGTATCAAACAAAAGTTCTTATGGAGGAACCCTTCCTCCCGTAGTTCTATTCTTGGTTTTCTTCCTTTGGGACCACCTTGGAACAGAAACAACAAAAGTTTATCGCTTCTTCACCTAAAAACAATAGGGAATAAAACCCTGAGTATGGAATTACTCAGCAAGACTTACCCGACTAAGGAAAGGACTCTCAAGGGCATGCTGGTTATCAGGGAGTCAAGGTAAGGTTGCTCAATAATGAAAGACTCTGTTTGCAGAAATGCTGACTAAAGTGGATCCTTAAAATCCAAATTTTAATTGTCAGGTTAAGTAAGATTACCTATTTCTAGAGTTCTTTCTACCCTAGTTCAATCACTTGACCTGTACTAGCCAATTTCTTAACACCCTTAATCTTTACTAGAGTTCTACGTATAAGTTAGTGACCAAGTCTCCATAACCGTAGAGGTATGGCGATCCGAATCAATTATACTCAACTGAGGATCTCCAATCACACGACATATGTAGCACTTAACCCTTGCATATGTCAACTCGCCACTGGGGTTCTTAAGACCAGATCAGGTTCACGCCAACTGAGAGCACAGATACACCACCGTCCAGCCTCTTGCCACGGAGGGTACATGCTACTCTCACCATCTCTCCACTCCCATTGTGTGGTATCTTATTCTGGCCTTAGTCTGCCCAAGGCAAAGCTTACCCATGACGAGGCATGTGACTAGTTAAAGGGTCCTCGGTTAGCAGGCCTACATCGACACGGTCCTTAATCGACTCAGACGGAGACACTACGCCGAGACTCTCTTCTCATGCAAGTCACTCGCTCGGTCTTAGCTTTTCATTTAAAACCCAAATTTTGGTACCTAGCAGAGGTACATCTTTTCCAGATGTTGAACCCATCATGGCCATGATGGATCCACCATCAAATTTTATTTTCAAAAACATCCCTCCCACTTTGCCACATCATCTTTTATAAACACAAAATCTTTTTCTTTGCTAAAACAAGACTAAGCAAAGTAAAAACTTTTTATAAAACAGGGATTCAAAGGAAGGTAATCAAATACAAGGGAGGTAATGCAAGAATTGTTTTATCAATCAACTCCTATCACCTAATGCATCAATTAAGTGAGAAGGATTTTAAAAGAATCAAGGGGGTGGCAAATGCACCGGGGCTTGAGTTGGTTTATAGGTGAGTCAGGCTCGGATCTGCAGATGTCAAAGTAAAAACAATTCCCTGCCTGATGTTCCGCAGGTGGTGGTGGTGAAGTCTTCTCCTCTTCTACCTCAACCTCTTCTTTGTTTTCTAGATATAACCATATATATATATAAGAATGAATGACATGTAATGCTCATGAGAGTGCAAAGATAATAAGAATTTATTATCTAAAGTCTTGAATACAATTTTCCTTCATGGAACTCCGAGAACTTAGGGTTTCCGGAGTCAACGGTGAAGTTCAAAGAGCAGGGGGTGGGGGTTTTGGGTTCTAATTATCAAACAAGGTTCAAATCAAACCAAATTCTACCCGAGGCTTCTAAATAATGTTTAGAGTTCAAATAAAAAGTTTGGGCAATTTTGGAATTACTATCTATTTTCTAAAAATCCAGAACCAATGTTTTAAGCTATTTTAAATGACCCAAAATTCCCTATTTGTCCTAAAAATCATAAAACTATTTTTATTAAATACTATGGAAAATAATGAATCTAGGAAAATTGGTTTGACATTTTTAGGATTTTTCTACAATTTCTTACAGATTTCCAAAGCTTCATTGAAAAAGAAAAAGGAAAATCTTAAACAGTGCTGGGCCGATTCCAGCCTAGGCGGCCCAAACCTAGACAGAAACGCGCGCGCGTCCACGCCCGCGTTGGAGACTTTGCAGAAAGGCCCCTGCTGTTCTGAATAACTTGAACCAAGTTCTCTACACTATTGTAATGAGTCGCTGACAGTTTTTAAAAAGGACCCCTGGTTTCTATTCCTTCGCAGACTGAGATCCCCGACGACGGCGAGCGCAGATCCAGGCTCCGGTGAGCTAGACTGGCCGGAGGGAGCCAAGACTGGCGCCCCCGAGCGGCTGACACCGAATTGGATCTCCCCCGAACAATTCCCCTAACTTAATTTCATGGTTGGTAATCTATCAAGCTCTGTCCACGCGGACCACAGACGATGGGGACAATTGCACGCGTTCCCGGTGACCAGAGGTTTCCCAGTTCAATTGGGTGGGTTGGTGAGTATCACAGACATATGAGAATGCTTAAACAAGGGAGCAGAGGGGAGGAGCTGACCTGAATTGGGCTGACCACGGCGGGGTGTGTTTCACGGTGGCGGAAACCGAATTGGGGGAAACTCAAAATTGAGGCTCACTGGCGATCGTCTAAGGAAGATTCTTGGCGGCTGGGTTCATGATGATCCAATAGAGCTCATGGTAGCTTCAATTTATAGGGAGCGACAGCGGTGGCCGAGGATTTCAGTGGTGACACACGGCGGTCGGAGAAGTAAGAGTTCACTGGCGCGCGTGAATCCGTGGCATCTACCGTGGCAGTCACTCCGACAAGCCACGGAGAGTCACAAGGGTTCACGGCGATCCGGTGGAGGTGCCAGGGTACGTAGCACCAAGCCGTGCGATGGCTGTCACTGGCAAGCTTATCTACCCAGGCCGCAAAGCAAGGGGGTACGACGGTGAGTCACCGGAGTTATCTCCAGACGAATGGCTATTACCTGGCAGAGTTATCGGGTCACCGGTGGCGTAAATCGCAAAGGCGGCGGCGCAAATCACGGCGGAGATCGGTCGTTAGTGGCGAGGCTGAAGCTTATCCACCCGGTGCACTATACCATCGCATTCTTCGTCAGTATGCCTGACAGCCAAGGTTTAGGGCTAAATTTCTTTCAAATTTCTATGGCAACTCGTCCAAATTTCTGTAGCAAAATTGTAGACCCATATACCATCTTCATCTTTGTTATAGTATCCCAAGACAAATTCTTACTGGATTAGCCACAATTTGTCTCCAAAGATGATCCAATGTCACTGATCATATAATCTTCAGCTTGTTTTAGTCTGACAGCCCATCTTTGGGCTTACTTATCTCCAATTTCTTCTCAATAACTATGCTTACACTCTTAAGCAAAGTTGTTCTCCTTTGATAGGTCTATAATATTTATGTGGTGACCTAGGGCAAATTCTCACTAATTTGTAAGATACAAGGGCTCAAAGTTGAATCAATCACACTGAAATTCAGACTTCATCAAATGAGTCAAGTGTGGCTCTTTTGCACTTAAGTCCAAATCTCAAGTTTTAGATTGCAAACCCTCATGATTGGGAACCATATGACTTAAGATACTTTAACATCATGGTTTTTGCACTTTAGTCCAAAAGTGGACTAATTTTGCACTTAACCCCCTAGGGTTTAGGTTTAGGGTTTTCCAGGGTTCCAATTAGGGTTTTTGGTATCTCAGGGATGTAAATGTAATGTAGGTCCATTCTTGATAACATTTTATGATTATTTCACTTAATCTTTAGGGTTTTCTCTATTTGGCTCCTGTTTTACCACTCAGATCGTTATTTAAGGTTAAGCACCCTACACTAGGGTCTTATTTGCAAAATGCCATAACAATACAACTTGCTTGAAATTTTTGCCTAGTGAATGCATTCTAGGTGTATCAAACATATGAAATGCTGATGCTTATGATGTTATGCTCAGGTTTTAGTAACAGTAACACCAGGGGTGTTACAGTGGATCCCTCACGACCGCTTACAAACTTGAGTCGGGTCACCAACAATATCTCCACGGTGATCACCGAGCTTCCAACGCCACCAAGACATCTAGGTGATGCCGATCACCAAGAGTAACAAGCCGTAGACTTTCGCTTGACCAAGAGAAGCCTAATGCAAGTGGTGTGTGCTCTAGGTGGCTCTCGCTAGCGCTAATGAGGTCCAAATGCGGGATTAAGATTCTCTAATCACCTCACTAGGCTTTTGGTGCTTGCAATGCTCTACCAATGTGCAGGAATAAATGTGGGCAGCAAGACATTGAATATGGTGGGTGGAGGGGGTATAAATAGCCCTCACCCACCAACTAGCCATTACCAGCACTGTTCTGCGCATGGGCGCACCGGACAGTCCGGTGTGCCACCGGTGCACCAACGGTTGACTCCAACGGCTAGTTCTGACAGTTAGCCATTGGGCTGATGGCACACCGGACAGTGAACACTCACTGTTCGGTGCACACCGGACGGTCCGGTGCGCTGTCTGGTGCGCCACTATAATTCAATTTTGAACCTTGCGCTCTCAGGTTTCTGCTCGGGGAAAACCCTTCCTCGGGCCATCCTGGCCCCACCTGGCGAGGGCGCACCGGACAGTTCGGTGCCCCAAGGCCAGAAATCCTAACTTCTATTTTCTTCGGTTTTTCAAATCTGTTTTCGTTCTAACTTGTGAGTATGTTCTAGAGTATCACCTAGCACTATATGTGAGAGTGAATATGCACCAACACTACACTTGAACTCTCTTGGTCAAACTACTCATCGACAACCCCTCTTTATAGTACGGCTAAAACAAAATAAAAGACCTAACTAAATCACGAGTGTTCGCAACTCCTTGACACTCGGACTACGTAGACCTTCACTTTTTGTTTTGTCGCTTTAGCCGTCGCTTTGAGTTCTTATTGCCGGGATTGTTTTCACCGTTGTAGTAATTCTACCTGTAATGCGACCTAACTTACCATTTGTCTCTGCAAAACACACGTTAGTCACATATAACATTACGTTGTCATTAATCACTAAAACCAACCAGGGGCCTAGATGCTTTCAATCTCCCCCTTTTTGGTGATTGATGACAACCCTACAAGATTTGTGAGAGTAGTTTGTTTTGAAATTTCTGTCAATAGAGAAGATGGTTAGTTGTACTCAATAATTTTTGACAGAAAGAGTGTGTAACATAATAATAAGAATGAGCGCATACACATCGTAAGTTTCTTGTTCATATAAACGTGAAATTAAATCGATGAACAAGAACTAGAAGACTGGTGATAACATATAAGGTGAAAACACAATACATACACAGTCAACATAAGCATTGAGAGTATATAATAGAGTTTGTGAGCCAAAATCATCATACAAAAGTGGAGCTAGTACATAGAGTAACAAGCACATATATTACATCAAAATGACTCTCTACTAACTCCCTAACTCCCCCTAGCTCTCACAACTCTCATATCTCTCCCCATTTAGCGTCAAACACCAAAAGGGAACCCAAACCTACAGACCATAAGAGGAAGGAGGTGGCGAGGGCGCATCCGGTCGCGGTCGTGGCAGAAGAGCAAACGCCAGCTGAGGGTCAGAGTCAGTCTCGGATCCAGGATCTGTCGTAGAAGCTGGAGCTGGTACTGACTCGTACGGAGGCTACGCTGCAGGAGCTGCCGGGGCTAAAGAGGTCACAGACACCGCCACAGCAGCAGTGGTAATAGCTGGAGCTGGTGGCACTGGCGGCTGAGAGCTGATGGAGCTAATGATCGGCGACGAGAAAACTAGGGTGACCGGCCAGAGCAGAGAGGAAGAAGGACCAACTGTAGGAAGAGGGGGTCCTGCCTGAATGGTTGGCACAACAGCCGTTTGAAGAGCTGGAGGGGGTGTAGACAGAATCGGAGGGATCTGAACACCGGTATGCTGAAGAATATGAGTCATGAAGGCCCGGTGCTCAGCCCTATCTGCCAAAAGCTGCTGCTATAGAGTGTCCTGCCTATCCTGAATTGTCTGAAAGAGAGAGAGCATCCTCTCAGACATCTGCTGCTAGACCGCTGCCAGTCGAGCCTGCTCAGCTGCCAGTCGAGCCTGCTCGGACGCCATAAGAGTCTGCTGTTGCGTAAGAGTCTGAAGGATAGCAGCCAGAGCAGGATCAACCGCAGGAGGAGCAACAGGAACAGCACTGGAACTTCCAGCCTCATGATCATGAGAGCGGGGAGGCGGAGGCGGAACCCCAAAGTCATCATCATCATCATCATTATCATCATGGACTGTTGTGCCCTGAGTCTCAAACTGGTGAAAAGCGGTATCCTCGGCCTGAGTGTCAACCACTGGAGCAGGTGCCGACATAGGGTCCTCAAGGGCTGGACGGTAGGAACCAAAGTGTAGGCGAGAGGCCTCAAGAGTGCCCTGAAACTGTGGTGGCCGAATCAGCTGAGCGAAGATGTGGCAAAGATAGTGAGCATACGGTAGTTGTTGCCTAGCACGTAGACCATCCAATACGGTGTCCTCGATCTCACAAATGAGGAAATCCACAACATCAAACTCGGAGTGAGAGACTAGGGCACCAAGGAGCCAGAGCTGGATATGAGTGGCAGCCTCCCTGTAACCCATCCGTGGTAGAAGCGTCCGTCTCATGAGCTGATATAAAAACTTGGCCGCTATGGTGAAATCTGTCGGAGAACGTCGCGACCCATCTCAGAAGGGCGGTCGGAACAAAGCCACGATGTGAGCTATAACAGGAGCAACTCCACCGTGAGGGCGCCGAGGAGGATCAGAAGTACCATAGCACAAGCTGTGAAGACGAGTCGATGACTCGGGAAATCCAAATAGCTAGCGAATCTGGCTGGCAAGAATAGTGACATCCTCTCGCTCAAAGCAGAACCTCATCCACTGGTGATCAGGGTCGATCCATACAGAAGCATAGAAAACTTGGACCCATTCCTCAACATATCTGCTGCTGATAGTCAGAAGAGTCAGAAGTCCAGGCAAATAGGATAGGTGTACCTCAGAGTCTGCACCGGCTGCTAGCAGGAAGGCAGGGAGATCCAATAGTGTGACGGAACCTCCTAAGTCATTAGGCCCACCTATAGTTGTCCTTGTCCAACGGATCTCAGACAACCTTGCAGGTGCCCCTAAATCACTTGACAAGTTCGGTATCTGCTTTCTTTACCTTTCCCAAGAGCGTTTCACCCGTCACGCAGACATTACAACACATCGAAGGTACGAAAATGCGGAAGCAATTATAATAACTTACCTTATATTAAAGAAAGAAAGAGTTGTAATATTACAGACTAGAGCGAAAATATAAGAGTGCTGAGTGTTATTATTACATCACTTTGGGAGGCAAAAACCCCTCCCGATAAACATCAAACAAAAGTTTTTAACGGAGGATCCTTTCCTCCCGCAGCTTCACTCCTGGTTTTCTTCTTTGGGTACCACCTTCGAACAAAAGCAGCAAAAAATTGTCGCTTCCTCACCTAAAACAACATGGGACAAAGCCCTGAGTATGAAGTGTACTTTCGCAAGACTTACCCGTCAAAGTAAAAGACTGTCAAGGATATGCTGGCCTTTTGGGGATCAAGGAATGGCTTATCAATAGTCAAAGACTCTGTTTGCAGAAATGCTTACTAATAGTGGATTCTTAAAAATCCAGTTTTATTTGTCAGGTTAAGTAAAGTTACCTGCATTTAAAGTTTTTTCTATCCTAGTTCAATCACTTGACCTATACTAGCCAATTTCTTAACAACCCTTTTTATTCACTAGATTGCTACGTGTAAGTCAGTGACCAAGTCTTCATATCCGTGAAGTTACGGCAATCCGAATCGATTATACTCAGCTGAGGATCTCCAATCACACGACATATGTAGCACTTAACCCTTGCATATGTCAACTCGCCACCGGGGTTCTTAAGACCAGATCAGGATCACGCCAACTGAGAGCATAGATACACCACCATCTAGCCTCTTGCCATGGAGGGTACACGCTACTCTCGCCATCTCTCCACTCCCATTGCGTGTTATCTTATTCTGGTATTAGTCTGCCTAAGGCAAAGCTTACCCATGACGAGGCATGTGACCAGTTAAAGGGTTCTCGGTCAGTAGGCCTACATCGACAAGGTCCTTAATCGACTCAGACGGAGACACTACACAGAGACTCTCTTCTCATGCAAGTCACCCGCCCGGTCTCAGCTTTATCATTTCAACCCAAAGTTTGGTACCTGGTAGAGGTACATCTTTTTCGATGTTGAACCCATCATGGCCATGATGGATCCACCATCAAGTTTTATTTTTGAAAACATTCCACCCACTTGGAAGCATCATCTTTTGTGAAAACAAAACATTTTGTTTTTCTAGAGCAAAGCTAAGCATAGGAAAAATCTTTTTGTAAATCAGGGATTAAGGAGAAGTAATGAAATCCAAGGAAGGAAATGCATCAATGGTTTAGCATACAACTCCTATCACCTAATGCATCAAGCAAGTGAGAAGGATTTTAAAATAACAAGGAGGTGGCAAATGCATCGAGGCTTGCCTTGTGTTACTGGTGAGTCAGGTTCTGCTCCACAAATATCAAAGTAAAAGCAGTTTCCTGCCTAAGGTTCTTCAGGTGGTGGTGGTGTAGTCCTGGCTTCTTCAACCTCTATCTCTTCTTCGTTTTCTATATATAACCATATACAATCATGAATGCTCATGTAATGCTCATGAAAATGTAAAGATAAATTAAAGTTTTATTATCTATGGTCTTGAATATAACTTTCCTTCATGGATCTCCGAGAAACTAGGGTTTTCGGAGTCTATAGTGAAGTTCATAGGGCAGGGGGCTAGGGTTTTGGGTTCTAAGTATCAAACATGGTCCAAATCATTCCAAACTTTACCCAAGGCTTCTAAATATTATTTAAAGCCTACCTAAAAAGTTTGGTGAATTTTTGGAATTATTAATTATCCCCTAAAATTCCAGAAATATGGTTTTTAACTATTTTAAATATCCTAAAATTCCCTACTAGAGCTAAAAATCATGAAACTATTTTTATTAAATACTATAGGAAATTAGAAGTCTAGAAAAAATGGTTTGGTATTTTTAGCATTTTTCTGTAATTTTATAGAATTTCTTTAGCTCTAGCAGAAAAGGAAAAAGAAAAATACTCTACAGCGCTGGGCTGAAATTGGCCCAAGCCAGCCCAACAACAGGCAGAAGCGCGCCCGCGTGCGCCCGCGCTGCTGGTTTTGCAGAAAGACCCTTATTGGTTTGAATATCTGGAAATGAGTCACGACGCTATTTCCATGACTCACTGACACATTGCAGAAACATCCCTCGAGTTCTATTTCTTTACCGCTCGAAGCCCACGATGGCGAACAGCGCAGGGCCGAGCTCCAGTGAGCTTGTACCGGCTGGTTTACTCGATGACTGGCGCTCTACTTTGGCAGAGACCGAATTTAAATCCTAACAAGGGTTTCCCCTCAACCAATTTTACTAATGGCGCTCTAACACGCACTGTCCACGGTGACAGCGGGCACTATAGGCAATCAAGCGCGTTCCCGTTGATCTATGGGGTCCTAGTCCAATTGTCTAGGTCGGGGAACATCAGGAGGACCCAAGGATGTTGAAACAAGACAGCAGGGAGGATGAACAGACCTGGGATTTGCTGACCACGGTGAGGGTTCTACCACGGCGGCGGAAACAGAATTGGGGGAGATGAGCAATTCGCGGTCTCTGGTGAACGATTGGAGGCAATTACTGGTGCTTTGGATGCATAATTATCCTACGGAGCTCACGGCATGCTCAATTTATAGCAGGCATGAGCGGTGGTCAGTGAATTTGGATTGGGCATGGTGGCGGTCGGAGAAGGAATGAGTCACTAGTGTGGTGATTCGTGGCCTTCACCGTGGCGGCCTCACCGGCGACGAACCAGTGGCTTACAGTGATTCACTACGACGTGGTGAAACGTTGAGGCACGTAGCCAGGCCAGATAACAGCGAACATCGGTGATGCCAATGCGACTAACCATGGCGAGACACGACGGCGGTGAGAACAGTGGCCGGAGTTTATCTCCAGCGTGATATTTCTTACTGAGGAGCGCTTATCCGAGTTTGGTCGGGCGTGCATCGCAACGCCGACGCAGATTTGAGCGCGAGATCACCAGCGGCGAGGTCTTTGAGCTGGCGGCCCAATACGATCACTGTACCATCGCGAAGTTCATTCAGTCGGCCTGACAGACCAAGTTGGGGACAAATTTTCTCCTGATTTCACATGGCAACTAGACCAACATTCTGTAGCAAAGATGTAGCCTAATGATTCAGCTACAAACTTAAAATAGCAACCATAGCCAAACTCTGACTGGATTATAGTCGAATTAAAGTCCAAAGATTGCCCAATTACACTGTCAGCCTGAATTCAGACCTAAGACAGTCTGACAGCCCATCTTTGGGTCCAATTTTCTCAAAACTTTTCATAGTACCAGGGCTTAATCTCTATAGCAAAGTGGTTCCCCTTTTATAGCTCTACAAACTTGATGTGGTGACCTAGGGCAAAATCTTCATAATTTGGAAGATATAGGGCCTCAAAGTTGAGCCAATCCACTGAATTTCAGACTTAACTCATTAGAGCTCAAATGTGGCTTTTTGCAAATAGGCCCAAAACTTAGGGTTTAAGTTGCAAATCCACATACATGTGAATCATATGAGTTAAGATACCCTAATTTCATAGTTTTTGCACTTAGGTCCAAAAATGGGCACATTTTGCATACAACCCCCCCTAGGGTTTCAATCTAGGGTTTCTCAGGGGTCCATTTAAGGTTTTTAGTACTTCTAGGGTTTGGATGCCATTTAAATCTATTCATGGTGACATTTTATGACTATTTCAATTAAGTTTTGAAGTTTTCTCTTATTAGGCTTTGTTTATTCTTCTGAGCCCAATTTAGGGTTAAGTACCCTATTCTAGGGTTTTACCCACAACTAGTCATATCCACACAACTTGTTTGAATTTTTTTTTGCCTAGTGAATGCATTCAAGGTGTGACAAACACATGATATGCCAATGCTTATGATGTCATGCTCAAGTTTTTGTGGCAGTAACACCAGGGGTGTCACATCCTTCCCTCCGTAAAAGAATCTCGTCCCGAGATTAAAAGTCCTAGGGCAAGTAATGGAAAAGGAAACATGTCATACTTTTATTTCCTTATTTCTGGTACAGGGCAGGGGTGGCATGGGTTTCATTCCTTTATTATAACAAATGTACATATTTTACAACTTACACGAAGCTAAAAAGCTTGAGAAATTCTTGTCTAAAAAGTCTTGAGTCTCCCAAGTAGCTTCATCTTCCATGTGTTGGTTCCACTATATCTTGTAAAACTTGAGAGTTCTCCTTCGGGTAATTCTGTCCTTTTGATCCAAGACTCGAACAGGATGTTCTGAATATGTCAAGTCTGGCTCTAAGGCAACATCTGTTACTTCAATGGTTTGATCAGGAACCCGAAGACACTTCTTTAATTGAGACACGTGGAACACATTATGCACAACAGACAAGCTTTCGGGTAACTGGAGTCAGTATGCCACTGGTCCACATTGTTCAAGAACAAGGAAAGGACCAATGTACCAAGGTGCAAGCTTCCCTTTTACCCCGAAACGTGATACACCCTTCATCGGTGAGACTTTGAGGTAGACATAATCTCCAACTAGAAAGTACAAGGGTTTTCGTCGCTTGTCTGCATAACTCTTCTGTCGAGCTTGAGCTTCTTTCAAATTATGAATTATCTTATTCTATTTCCTTTACCATATCAGGCCTGAAGAAACATCTTTCACCCGGTTCAGACTAGTTTAACGGAGTACGACACCGTCACCCATACAAAGCTTCAAAGGGTGCCATTTTAATGCTCTCTTGATAGCTATTATTGTATGAGAACTCCACTAATGGTAAACAATCATCCCATTTCTATGGGAATTCCAAAACACAAGCTCGCAACATATCTTCAAGTATCTGATTTACCCTCTCAGTCTGCCTACTGGTTTGGGGATGGTAGGCCGAACTGTGAAGCAACTTGGTACCCAGGGATTTATGAAGTGCTTCCCAAAACTTGGCTACAAATTGCGGTCCACGATCCGACACTATAGTCTTTGGAACCCCATGCAGACTAAGAATACGAGCAATGTATAATTGGGCATAGACAACAACTTGATGATCCGCCTTGACGGGCAGAAAACAGGCTATCTTGGTAAGCCGATCAACTATCACCCAAATAGAATCATACCCTTTTGCTATTCTGGGCAGTCCCAAAATAAAGTCCATGCTTATATCCTCCCATTTCCATGTTGGGATAGGTAACGATTGCAATGGACTAGCGTTTTCATGTGTATGGCCTTGACACGTCTGCAAGTGTCGCATCTCGCCACATAGCGTGCAATTTCAACCTTCATCTTTGTCCACCAATAATGTTGTTTTAAATCATGATACATCTTAGTGCTTCCGGGATGAATAGAATAGCGACTAAGATGTGCTTCATCTAGAATTTGTTGGTGGATCTCTTCATTCTTAGGCACAACTATGCGGTTATTAAACCATACAATGCCTTGATCATCTTTTCTAAAGCAGTTGGCTTTACCGACCTCCATTTTCTCATGAATGTGTTTCATACCCTCATCATTTCTTTGGGCATCAATTATTCTTTGCAGAAGAACTGACTCAAGCTTTAGTTGATTTAAGGCTCCTTGTTGGATCATTCCTAGGTTCAACTTCTCCATTTCTTGGCATAACGTAATGTTAGAAGTCTTCATTGTCAGACAATGGCAGGAAGCCTTGTGACTTAATGCATCTGCCACTACATTAGCCTTGCCTGGGTGATAGTGAATTTCCAGTTCATAATCCTTAATAAGCTCAAGCCATCTCCTTTGTCTCATATTAAGCTCTGACTGGGTGAAGATGTACTTCAAGCTTTTATGATCTGTATAAATGTGATAGATGTTCCCTAGCAGATAATGACACCAAATTTTTAGAGCATGAACCACAGCAGCTAACTCCAGATCATGAGTTGGGTAATGCTCTTCATGCTGGCGCAACTGCCTTGAAGCATAGGCTATCACTCGGCCCTCTTGCATTAAAACACAGCCTAGACCACTGCCTGATGCGTCACAATACACATCAAAGGTCTTTTCAATATCCGATTGAGCCAATACCGGAGCAGTGGTCAATAATACTTTCAGCTGCTCAAAGGCTTCATTACATTTTGAAGACCAATTAAATTTAGTATCATTCTTCAATAAACTTGTGATTGGTTTCATAAGCTTGGAAAAATCTGGAATGAATCTTCGGTAATAACCAGCCAGTCCAAGGAAACTTCGGACTTGATGTACAGTGGTTGGGGGTTTCCACTCCAAAATATCCTTGACTTTGCTGGGATCTACCGCAATCCCCTTGGCAGATAATACATGTCCCAGAAATTGGATCTCCTCCAGCCAGAACGCGCACTTACTGAACTTAGCATATAATTGGTGCTCTCTTAAGCGCGTTAATACGATCCGCAAATGCCGAGCATGCTCCTCTTCATTCTTGGAGTATATCAAGATATCATCTATGAAGACCACCACGAATTTATCCAGCTCGGGCATAAATACCGAGTTCATAAGATATGTGAAGTGGGCAGGAGCATTTGTTAATCCGAAAGACATAACCAGATATTCAAATAATCCATACCGCGTAGTAAATGTGGTCTTTGGTATATCTTCGGGTCGGATACAGATCTGATGATAGCCTGATCGGAGGTCGATCTTAGAGAAGACCCTCGCTCCAGTCAGTTGATCAAATTGAATATCAATCCGGGGAAGAGGGTACTTATTCTTGATGGTAACCTCATTAAGGGGTCTGTAATCCACGCACATCCGAAGTGTTTGGTCCTTCTTCTTAACAAAGATGGCTGGACAACCCCATGGTGACGAGCATGGTCGGATGAATACCTTTTCTAGCAGATCTTGCAATTGGGTCTTGAGTTCTGCCAACTCATTCGGAGGCATTCGATATGACTTTCTAGAAATAGGAGTCGTACTGGGCTTCAATTCAATCACAAATTCTACATCTCTTTCTGGAGGCAATCCAGGCAAATCTTCTGGAAAGACGTCTGGGAACTCACATAGTACCCAAATATCTTGGATTTCCGATATGATGGCTTCATAGACTTTGCCAAATGGTTTAGCTATAGTAGCTACAGGAATGGATAAGAGAAACTCTTCCTGGCCATAACTCAACCTGATGGTTCTCAAATCAGTGTTGAGGATAGCTTTGTGTTGGTCTAACCAATTCATACCCAGAATCACATCTGTATCTTGGTCTTTCAGAACAATCATATTAGTAGGAAAGTCCCGTCCAGCCAATGTTACGGGCACATGGAAAGCTACTTCTTTAGTGAATATTTGTCCCAAGGTGAATGAATAGAAAACCCTTCCCTTGATTCATTGTATGGAATGCAATGTTGCTCCACAAACTTCTTGCTTATGAATGTATGTGAAACACCAGAATCAAAAAGAATAACTGCAGGGTGATTGGCCATGAGAAACGTACCCATCATGATCGGTTCTCCTTCCGGCGTTGTGGCCACTTGCGTATAATAAATTCGTCCGGTTTTCTTCATATTTTTGCCCACGGTATTGTTCGCCGCATTTCCCTTACCTTGAGCAGAACTCCCTGAACTCTGTTGATTATTTGATCTGTTCTGCTTCGGGTATAGACAGTCCTTGATAAAATGTCCGGACTTTCCACAGTTAAAGCAGCCTGTTGAAGAGCTTGGGAGAGCGGGAAAACGAGTAGCAGGGGCACTCAGCTGATTTGTTGAGGTGGGGGCAGTGGCAGGACGGATAAAGACTGGTTGCTTGAAAGGGTAGGAGGGTGGACAGAATGAAGAGCGATTTGGATTAAAAGGTCGGATCACCAATCTTTGTCTTTTCTCAGGCCCCTGATTGGGCCTATCGCCTCCATAGCCCTTTGATTTTCCTGGGCCTATATATTTGGCTTCGACTGCCAGTGTCGTACTGACAGCCCTTCCGTAAGAAAGATCAATGCAGGTGGCCATCTTCTGTTGCATTCGGTCATTAAGGCCCCTCATGAAGCAATTTCTCTTCTTCAGATCTGTGTTGACTTGATCGATGGCATACTGGGACAAGTGGTTGAATTTGTTGAGATACTGAGTGACAGTATCCCCACCTTGTTTGAGCTTCATAAACTCCTCCCGTTTCATATGGAGCACCCCTTCAGGAATATAGTGCTCCCGGAAAGCCAGTTTGAATTCAACCCAGGTAATTTGATGACCAGCCGGTTGAACGGCTACATAATTTCCCCACTAGGTGCTGGCAGGGCCGCACAACTATTGTGCCACAAATAAGGGATTTTGAGTCTCCATGCATCGGAGAAGCCCAAACTTCTATTCAATAACCCGGATCCACTCATCTGCTTCAAGAGGATCTTCTGCCTTGACAAATAACGGAGGATGTGTCTCGGAGAAATCCAAATATGATGTTTCGCGGGGTCCTTGCGGATATGCTCGCCCGCCTTGCTGCTGCATCTGTTGTCCCGCCATTTCCTGTAGGAAACGGGTGTTATCAGCTGTGGCATTAACTAAGGCAGCGATGGCCTCAGCTAAGGTTGGAGGTAATGGGGGTGGGTTCGGAGTTGTTTCCCTCCCACGGGAGGTTCCTGCACTATCCTGTGCACGAGTCTTGGACGGCATCTGAGGCAAAGAACATTTGGAAAAAAATATAATATGCCAAAGTAAACCATCCAATTTACATTACTAAAAAGGGTAATGATACAGACTCGAATTTACAACAGGATTACATTACCTATTATACATTAACATTATGTCTATAGTACACTACTCTAGCTTCTTATCACTTTTGGTAGCTTCACTGTTGGGCGTAGGAGACCATTCATCAACCAGCTTCATAGAGGGAGGAGGCCTGAAAAGGTCCAGTTCACCACCAAGTGCCTCTCCCACTACTCCAGAAGGTCCAGCTTCCATTCCGACAGGATCCACAGGTACGTTAGGGTGCAGTTGTGAATACAATACATGAACCTCCTCATGTAGCGTATTACAGTACACCTGCAAGTTGTCCACGACTGTGCTAAGCTCCTCCACACAGGCTCGAGCTTTGGCTTCTTGAAGCATCCCGATCCTTTGGGACTCAAATGTGATACAATTACTAGTCCTAGGAGGCTAGTAACCACATTCCTTACTTCAAATAGTACAGAGTTCAAATAAAAGTTATTACAATACCAGAGTACAGGCTCGAGAGAGCCAGAAATACAAAGCGCAGTAGAAGATAAACTAGCCCAAGCCACAGGCAGAACTGGGTGCAAACACAGCCCCCTCAATCAAGCATAGCAGAAAAGAAGTCTTCAGCTGCTGAAAAACATAAATAAATCTGGGTGAATACACTAGGTATTATGCAAGCCCATCCTGCTCCTGTAAGGAGAAAGGGACCTATATCATACATGCTTTATATGGTGGAGTTGAAGTCACTCTTCTTTTTCTCAAAGAAAGGCAGTACTTTTTAGGGTTTTTCCCAAGGAAATAGAAATAACACATTACTCAACCACCAGTGAGCTTCCCGCTCCCGTGGCATCATTTTCATTTCCAAAAACACACTCACACACACATTTCCCTATTCACGGAGTTTTGTAAAACACTAATTGTCATACCACACCAGACTCGTCCATACCAGTGGACATGGACTATTCGAATAGGTTTGAACTCTACGCAGAGGGGTATACTTTACCCACTAGTCCGGCTCTACGATCCCATGGCCAATGAGATCCGAATCTGAATCTCTTTCTTCCCTCGCACATCCTAACCTTAGCGGTTATACCGGAAGGAGTCAGGCTATCGCCATGTCCAAAGCGGACAAAACATTCTCCCTCCTTATCCTCCCGGTGCTCCCCAGCCTTCATAACCCTAGGGTTGGACCGTACGAGTTCAGATTGAGTGACTGCCCACACAGTCTCGAGTGGTTGTACTTATCATGAGTACAGGTAGTGAAGGATGACAAACCGGTCCTTATATGAGGGGACGATCCTTCTGCTCACACCTAAACCAGTTGAGCCATCACCTTAGGCCCTCCCCTAAACCAGGGAGTCCCTGATCATCCCACTCACAAGGTGATGAGGGTGAATACCCTTCATTGCACACTTTTTAAAAACATCGCTTAGTCAAAACCACTGCTCTTTTCCCATCCCACATTTTGTACTCAAAAGATGTTTGTTAATGCGGGCTATCTCTCTGCTCACAATACAAATATTCCATCCCTTAATCTCGGCTTAAGTAGTGGTAGAAAGAATAGGTAAATTATGCATCAAGGGAAGGATGGACTTGCCTTCGTCGAAGCTTTCCTGGCATAAAAGATTTATCTCGGAGGGGTCAGATTCCTGCCCTTCTTCCAGAGTTATAAATTCTGGAGGATCGGATCCCTCTTCCACTAACAAACACAGATAAGGAACAATACATCAATCATGGTAACTTGGTGGGCCCACGGAGAAGCAGCGATGGCGTGGCGGACGCCGTGGGCGTGGGCCCACGCCTTAGTGAGAGGAGGGGGGTAACGGCGTGGAGCGGTGACCGGGGGGGCGGGTGAACTGGCCGGGGCTCGACCGGCGGTGAAGCCCCGCAGCGGTTCTCCACCGGGGCTCCGGTTCCGCGATGGGGGAGTGATGGCGAGGCACGGGCGGGGGTAGGGGATTATGGTGGAGGGGCCAATTTGGCCGGAGGGTGCCTGGGGTGGCCGGTCCACGGTGTGCTAGCGGGCGCTCGCGGCGGTGAGGTCGCCGGCGAAGCCAACGGTGCAATAGGGGAGGGGAAAATGGTGTGCCGTGCTCGGGGTGAAGTGGCGGAGCTTAAGGGCTAAACTAATTTAACTAGAACCCAATGTAGAGGGGAAGGGGAGGCTCACCGGAGATGGAGATGGTGGCGGCGCTGGCTCAATTGAGCTCGAGGGAAGGGGGGGAGATGGCCGAGGCCGGGGTGAGGAATTGGGGAGCTCGGGGCAACCCTTTTATAGGCGCCTGGGGTGGAGAAGGGGGCGTGAGGTGGAGTGCCCCGGCGAGCTCGCCACGGCGGAGATGGTGGTGCACAGTGGTGACTACGGGATGGCTCGGGCAGACGGGGCGATGGGATGGCTCAGGCAGACGCAAGGCGCCAAACCAAGCTGGTGAACGCGATAATGGCGAGGCGTCGGGGCGGGCAGTGGCCGGCGGCGATCGCGTCGCTAGCCCCGATCACGGACGCGAGGAAGGAGCTGATGGGCGGGGCTCGCTCGCCAGAGAGAGATCGTGAGAGAGCGAGGGGGGCGTGGGCTGACGGGTGGGGTCGACCAGTCAGCGGGGGAGAGCGGCGCGGCGCGCGGCAGGGAGCTGGGCCGCGTGGGCCGCGGGAAGGAGGGCGAGCGGGAGGGAGCTGGGCCAGAAACGACCCAACCGAGGGGGAGAAGGTTTTCCTTTTTCTTTTCTATTTTCTATTTCTATTTCTTTTATCCCCTTTTCTTTTGAACAAATAATTAGCTAAATAATCTTAGGTGCTAAAAAATAATCATCTATGTGAGGTGCTTCTAACAATCAAGGTGTATGCATATGATGAGATGTCCTATGAGGGAGAAATTAGGGAGAGATAAAAGGGGGTCAGGAGATTAGGGTTCCAAACCTCGGGTTGGAATTTTGGGATGTTACAAACCTACCCCACTTAAAGGAATCTCACCGTCGAGATTCAGATAGGGCTCGAGAAAAGGTAAGGGTATTCCCTCCTCAAAGAGTCCTCACTTTCCCAGGTTGCTTCCTCTTCTCCTTCTCTGCTCCATGGAACTTTACAGAGTTTCACTTCTGAGTTGTGGGTCTTTCGGACTGCTAAGTCAAGAATCTTTATTGGCTTTTCTCGGTACTGAAGATCTTTTTGAATCTAGATTGTCTCTTCTTCGATGTGACTTTCTGGTACTTGCAGGCATTTGCGGAGCTGGGACACATGAAACACATTGTGGATATCAGACATGGGTTCTGGTAATTCAAGACGGTATGCTGCGAGTCCCACTTTGCCATTGATGTGATAGGGGCCGACGAATCGTGGTGCTAGCTTTCCTTTCACTTGGAACCTTTTGACACCACGCATTGGGGAGACCTTGAGGTAGACGAAGTCTCCTTCTTCAATCTGAGTTCTCTCCGCCTGTTGTCCGCATAACTTTTCTGCCGACTCTGAGCTTCAAGTGATCTTTTGCGGAACAGGGCAACTTTCTCTTCAGCCTCTTTAACAAAGGCAGGTCCTTCAAGTGTCTTTTCCCCTACGTTGGACCACATGAGAGGGGTCTGGCAATTTCGTCCATACAATGCTTCGAACGGTGACATCTTGATACTGGCTTGATGGCTATTATTATACGAGAACTCTGCATAAGGCAAACTGGACTCCCAGTTTCTGTCGAATGTTAACACACAGGCTCTTAATAAATCTTCAAGGACCTTGTTGACCCTTTCTGTCTGACCATCTGTCTAGGGGTGATAGGCGGTGCTGAAGTCTAACTTGGTGCCCATAGCTTGCTGAAGGCTCATCCAAAATTTGGAGGTGAACTGGGTTCCCCTGTCCGACACTATCTTCCTTGGAGTGCCATGGAGTCTGACTATCTCTTTAAGATAAATTCGGGCAAGGGTGGCTCCTCCAAAGGTAGTTTTCACTAGGATGAAGTGGGCTACCTTGGTGAGGTGGTCTATTATTACCCAGATAGAGTCGTTCCCTTTTTGCGTCCGGGGTAGTCCGGTTACAAAATCCATGCCTATTTCCTCCCACTTCCATTTGGGCACTAGGAGGGGTTGCAACAGGCCTGCAGGTTTCTGGTGCTCGGCTTTTGTTCGTTGGCAAGTGTCACACCGGGCCACATACTGTGCTATCTCTTTCTTCATCCCTCTCCACCAATATCTGGTTTTGAGGTCTAGGTACATCTTGGTGGTTCCTGGGTGGATGGAGTAGGCTGAGTTGTGAGCTTCATCGAGCAGGACTTCCCGTGCCTCTCCTTTTGGTACACACAGACGGTTCTTGAACCAAAGGACTCCTTGTTCATCTGTCCTGAGGTCCAGAAGTTGTTCTTTGCGAGCTTTTGCCATAAGTCTTGTTGTTTCTGTGTCCAGGCGTTGAGCTTTACATATGAGGTCTTCTAACATTGGTTTGACTTCTAGGTTGCCGTTTTTTCCCAGACATGCGTTCAGCCGAGCTGATTCCTTCTTCCAGTCTTCTAAAAAGTTGATCCGCTTCATCTCGAAAGGTTTTCGGCTGAGGACGTCTGCTACCACGTTGGCCTTTCCGGGGTGATAATGGATCTCAAGGTCATAATCTTTGATCAGTTCCAGCCATCTTCTCTAACAGAGGTTGAGATCTGGCTGAGTGAAGATATACTTCAGAGTCTTGTGATCGGTGAAGATGTGGCATTTGTTCCCAATTAGTTAGTGCCTCCATATTTTTAGGGCATGCACTATGGCTGCCAATTCCAAATCGTGGGTGGGATAATTCTACTCATGCGGCTTGAGTAAGCGTGATGCATAAGCAATAACTTTCTCATTTTGCATTAGGACACACCCTAAGCCTTGCCTTGAAGCATCACAGAAGACGACGAAATCCTGGTGTATATCCGGTAGTGTCAAAATGGGCGCGGTCGTGAGCTTTTCTTTTATGATCTAGAAACTTTCCTCACACTTCGGGGTCCACACAAACTTATTGTTTTTCTTGAGGAGCTCAGTCATAGGTCTTGCTATGCTGGAGAATCCCTTGATAAAGCGGCGGTAATATCCTGCCGTTCCCAGAAAGCTACGAACTTCACTGACGTTGGATGGTTGCTTCCATTTTGATACTGCTTCTACCTTGGACGGGTCCACTTCTATTCTTTCTGCTGTCAAGATATGCCCAAGGAAGGCTATCTTTTCTAACCAGAATTCACATTTGCTGAGCTTAGCATAGAGTTGATGTGCCCTGAGTCTTCCGAGGACGATCTGGAGGTGACGCTCATGGTCTTCGTGATTCTTGGAGTAAATAAGGATGTCGTCAATGAAGACTACGACAAACTTATCCAGCTTTTCCATAAATACCTTATTCATGAGGTTCATGAAAAAGGCGGGTGCGTTCCTTAGTCCAAAAGTGAAGCGCCCCAGATCCTCTAGGACTCAAATGTGATACAATTACTAGTCCCAGGAGGCTAGTAAACACATTTATACATCAGATGATTCCATATCTGTCTAAACGAGACAAACCGATAAAGGTGGCGAACAACTTTAAGAGTTGGTCCACAACTCGGGACATATCATCAGAGTGGGGCTGAAGCAGTCCAATATACGCAGCGAAGCAAATCAGCGGTCCAACAACCACAGGCAAGGTTGGGAACAGTCGTAACTCTTACCCGATCAGCGATCACCTTCTCTGAAAAACAACAAATAAGCAAGGGTGAGTACAAACGTACTCAGCAGCCCACCTTCACCCACGGAATGGGGGAATCAGATATAATGCATGGAATATGTGGAGCTCATGATATTTTGCAGAAATAGTAGTATTTGATGCAGGGTTATTTTGTAAAACATTTTGTATTTTGCAAAGCGCATCCTCTCCCAAAGGAGCAGGAAGTTTTTCAATATCAGATATAATCCTACTAGTTTTCATTTTCAAAAACAGCAGCTACTGGACTTCCCGTCCACCATAGCTCACGGCTCAACCGCCGGACCTTTTAAAAACCATTTTCCTCAAATGCACCCTTTTTTTGAAAACAAAACACTAATTGCCATACCACACCAGACTCGTCCATACCAGTGGACACGAACTATTCGAATAGGTTTTCAAACTCTGTGCAGAGGTGTACACTTTACCCACTAGTCCGGCTCTGCGATCTCATAGCTAGTGAGACCCGAATCCGAATCTCTTTCTTTCCTTGCACGTCCCTACCTTAACGGTTATACCGGAAGGAGTCAGGCCACCGCCATGCCCAAACCGGACAAAACATTCCCCCTCCTTATCCTCCCGGTGCTCCCCAGCCTTCATAACCCTGGGGTTTGAACCGTACGAGTTCAGATTGAGTGAATGCCCACACAGTCTCGAGTGGTTGTACTTATCATGAGTACAGGTAGTGAAGGATGACAAACCGGTCGTTATATGAGGGACAATCCTTCTGCTCACGCCTAAACCAGCTGAGCCATCACCTTAGGCCCTCCCCTAAACCAGGGAGTCCCTGATCATCCCTACTCAATGGTGATAAGGGTGAAAACCCTTCATCATACACATTTTGAAAAACATTTTCTTTTGAAAACTCACACCTTTTCTCAAATCATTTGTAACAAATATATCAAGGATTGATTGCGGCAAGCGACTGGGTGGCCATAATAACTTGTCTCAAAATCATATCATGCATAAAATAACAGGCTGAGGGTTGTGGTTGAAAAATCATAGGTAATTTATGCATCAAAGGGATCCAGTGAGCTTGCCGTGCTTATCCGGCGAAGGGGGGAGGGGAGCTCATGGAACTGGCTTCTGGCTCCACCGCCTGGTGTAGACATGCAGATCTGTCCTCCACGAGACGACATGAACGCTCCGATAACTATGCAACATGAATAAGCAAACATACAAACCAGCAAGTATACCAACAAATATTTAGTATAGTGGTTAGAATGGCGATATATGGATGGGTAAAGTCTTGAGCAGGATCTGTGTCATGTGGTGTTGTGATATTACTAGTGGCAGAGCGGAGGTGCTTACCAGGAGGGTGGATTGGAGGCGAAGCGACACTATGTGTGTAGCCAGTGGAGCGGAGTAACTGAGTGGGTGGGGTGTTTGCCTTGGCTGAGGGTGTTGAGTGTGTGGAGAGGGAGAGGGTAGCTGGGTGTATTTATAACTGGGTGTATGTGGTGTAGCACAATGACGTTCACTTTTGGTGAGAATAGTGACGAATGAATCGTCTGACGTAGTATGAACATGAGAGTTATAGGCAGAATGTGGGACTAGAGTATTTTGGGAGTTTTCTGCAATATGGACCATGCTTTAAGGGATGACATGGTTGGATAGGGAATAGTTTGATAAGAATTTAGAAACAAGAATTATTGGAATCGGAGTTTGGAAGCCTAGTTCGAAGGAATTTCAAGTTAAGCATGCTCAACTTGGAGAAACCTGGGATGGGTGACCAGATGGGAAGTTCCCTACTGGAAGGAAAATCACAGTCACCGGAGTTCATATGACTGGAATATGGGTCTGGCTGGTCTTAGGTGGACTGGACAGCATGATGGATGAGTAGTTGAAATTTGGGGTGATCGGATGATTGATGAATAGTAACGATGAATAGTAACGATGGTGAATAGTAACAGTGAATAGTAACGTTGAATAATAACGGTGAATAGTTCGTATGAACGAATGATGAACGATGAATAGTGGCTATGAACGAACGATGGACGATGAATAGGAACTATGAACGAACGGACGAACGAACGATCGGAATTTCGACAGCATAACGGCAGGACAAAGATTATCTGGATGAACGATGAATAGGGACTATGAACGAACGATGAACGATGAATAGGAACTATGAACGAATGATGAACGATGAATAGGAACTATGGACGAACGATCGAATGATCGAACAAACGAACGATCGGAATTTCGGCAGCATAACGACAGGATAAAGATTATCTGGATGAACGATGAATAGGGACTGTGAACGAACGATGAACGATGAATAGGAACTATGAACGAATGGACGAATGATCGAATGATCGAACGAACGAACGAACGATCGGAATTTCGGCAGCATAACGGCAGGACAAATATTATTTGGACGAACGAACGGATGAACGATCGAACGATCGGATGAACGGACGAACGAACGATCAAACGATCGGACGAACGTACGAACAAACTAAGAACAGGGGGACAAACGATCGAAGAACGACCGAACAATCCTTGTGCTAGTGTGTGCTTGTGTGGAACATGGAGTGGACATGTGTGTGGGGGGAGAGAGTTGCCATGAAATGGCTTGGGTGGGATGAGAGGAGGCCCTTGCCCCTCTATTTATAGCCATGGTGGGGGATTAGGGGGAGGGATGAGAGGATTAGTGGGAGGATGAGAGGATTAGTGGGAGGTTAGCATGTATTTGTCTTGTATAAGTGTAATTAGCTTGTAGAGCTCACCGTATGACACCGGAGGCGTACGTATACGTATGAGCATGAGGAAAGTTATGAAGAAAATATTTGTAGAGACTTGAAAAATGATTCGGAAGGTATTTCTCAAGAGGAAAGTATTTGGAGAAATATTGGTGGAATATTTGAGCAGTATTTCTGGAAAGGACTTGAAGGGGATTACTGGAGAAATATCTGGGTAGTATTTCTGGAAAGAATTTGAGGGGGATCACTGGAGAAATATTTGTAGGATATTTTAAGGAGGATTTTGGAGAGAATATAGACCACTATATTTTATTTATTGATATCAACTTGCAAACAAACATTTTGAAACAAAATTTAAAATTCATTTTGAATTTAGAGCGAGGTTGAGAAAATTTCAAGGTTTGAATTTTTGGGATGCTACAAATCTACCCCACTTAAAATGAATCTCATCCTCGAGATTCGGCTTAGAAGGGTTATGGGTATAGCTTTAATTCAGCTACAAATCTTCACTTTGCAGACTCTTCGAGGAGGTGGAACTTCAACAAGATCTAGCCTTTGAGGAGCATCCGGTTGCTGATTGCAAACGCTGATTTTGGCTACTCAAAGATCATCTTCAGGCTTCTAGCTTTCGCTTGGCAGCTAACTTATTGAAGAAGCATCGATGCCAAGACGCAAACCTTCCTCATGCAAACTCTCACATGGATTCCTTCCTTGATTGGTCTTCTGGTGCTTCATCAACGAAACTTGGGTGACCACTTCTCATACAGGAACTTATATGCTTCAATGATTTGGTTCTCCACTAGCTTGCTACATTCACAGGCCATCTTATTTTTCTCCATAGTAGGAACCTTGGAACACTACCCCACTTAAAATGAATGAGGGTAGAACTCTTGAATCTTAGGGATTTGAACTCCTTGAAGTACCTCATAACAAGGGTGTTATGGGGCCTTCTTCTGCCGTTGCTGCTTGAGCAGGCGGCGGAGAGATGACTGACACAAGGTTGATTCTAGGAGAACCTTCTTCTTATCTTCTCTTCGCTATCTTCTTTTCTCTTCTCACTTTTCACTTTTCACTGTCCCTTTGTTTCTCTTTGCTCTTCCCACTGGAGGATTCTATCAAAGAGTATTACCATCATACAGAGGAGGAAACCAAGGACTACGAACCATGTACAATAGTCTTCAACCCAAGAATCACCAAGCATTGTGATCTTAGGGGCGAGGGAGTGGAAAAATGGAGTTGCTTGCTATTTGGTAGAGGGGATTTTATCAGCAGTGTTTTGCTTTGAGCGAGATGGGAGTTGAGGGAGCTGGTGGGGGGGGTTTATAGGCGAGCGGTATGCGAGGTGGTGCTCGGGTGACGAGTGGCGGTGATGGAGCAGGTGACACGAGGCAGCAGGGGAATGGGGGGTGGTGTTGCTGGCGGTAATGGTGGCGGTGGGTGCGCTGCAAAGGGGGGCATGGGCGGCGGTAGTGCACTGCAAAGGGGGGTGTGGGGCGGTGGTAGTGCGCATGGAGGCGGGCATGCGTGCGGGGGGGGCACGGGTGAGTGGTGGGGTCGATGATCCTGATGTTTGTGGTCTCTAGTTCCAAGAATCCTTGCCTCTCTGTATGGTAATAACTCCTTTTGTCCTCTTTTCCTATTTACTTTGACTCAAGGGCAGTACTTTGATTCTCACGGTCGGTCCTTTTGACTGAGCGGCTGGATAGGTTCCTTCTGTAGCTTATTCCAGGCTTCAAGGGTAAGCTTCCCGGTATCTTCTTGGGCAAGGTGCTTTTCTCTTGAGATGGGTTAAGATGAGAATGGAAGCATAAGGTGAGGATTAGCTCTAATTTGTTATCTATATTTTTGGAGAAAAACCTTTCTTAAAAAGAAGGAAAACGCATAAGCTCAGCAATGATAAGCACAAGCAAATCATATGTTTTGAATAAGGGAAGAATAGAGTTTTCTAAATCACGAACTACTTGGATTCGGGGGCTAAACATAACTACTATTGCTTGGCTCCTGAATTGAGAACTATGCTAAATGCGACTTATGAGCACTAACGTTAAAGCATCACATATGCACTCAAAAGGGAAGAAAACATCAAGCAAAATTCATTTTGAAATGCCCTAGGGGGCCACACAAATAGAGTTTTGCAAAACACGAGACTACACGATTACCTCTCATACATGCAGGGCTCTAGCCAAAGTGAAGAAAAACTTCACTACCCAATGCATGCAGAGGACTGGGCATAATTAACTCAGACCAGGCAGCTTCTCTTCTATCAAGGCTAGCGCACAACTTCAATCTGAGACATCTCCTGGATGGGTCAAGAGAGAGTTGATGTTGATGACTTCTTCTAGCGGCGACTGAGGTGGCAAGACTGGGTCGAACTCTTCTTCAAGCTGGACTGGCTCTTGTAGCTCCTCAGAGGGCGGTGGTGCTGGTGGGGTGCTTGCAGCTTCTTCTTTGACTTCAAGGGATGGTGCTGGAATCTTCTTCATGGTGAGGGGCTCAAAGAACTCTAGTGGGGGATCTTGGGATGATTCGGGGTGCTATTGCTTATCCATAGCCTGAGGGAAGACTGGAATTCCTTCCAAGACTATGGATCCTTCTGGGAGTTCCCAAGCCTTCTTTTCTCCTTTGATAGAGATCGGGTGACCTTCAAGAATCTGGGGATCTTCAGCTCTCATGGGTTGAACTGGGTTGGATGAAGCGGGCTCTTGGATCAGCAGGGCTCTACGTTGGTTATGGGTTACCAAGTAAGCCTCCATCAACTTCTGGACATGCTCATCCTTTGCTTTCGTTGTGTATATCAGGCTGCTTCAGCCCCACTCTGATGATATGTCCCGAGTTGTGGACCAACTCTTAAAGTTGTTAGCCACCTTTATCAGTTTGTCTCGTTTAGACAGATCTAGAATCATCTGATGTATTAATGTGTTTACTAGCCTCATGGGACTAGTAATTGTATCACATTTGAGTCCCAAAGGATCTGGGGCGCTTCAGGTGGTATCAGAGCTGTTAGGTTGGCCACAGGACGTAACCCTAAGCCTGATCCAAAAGTTTTTGAGTCAAAACTATTTTCTTAAAAAAAGTTTTTGCTCTCATCCCTTCATTTCAAAAATGCTTTCCCCCTTTCCTTCTCTCAGAAGTCAGATGGAGGTTCGCTGCCAAACCAGCTTTTGCTAGAATGAAGATGGTTTCCCCAAGTTGTTGAGAGCATGCACAGTTCTCCTCGGAATCAGGAGCCAGCCAGAGTATGATGGTCGTGAATTCATCGAGCATGGCACAAAGAAGTGTGTCGTGACTGTATACATTGGATCCAGTCCGCACCATGTGGAATGGAGTGTCACTACTGTGGGGCATAGATTCAAAGACACCTGTCAAGTTGTCGCTCGCAAGGCATTGAGGGCCCTGTGTTAAATTTTGTGAAGAAGTGGCCGACACCCTGCTCAGATTCTTGGCCTTTCAAAGAGACTGTCCCGTTTGGATGGCCAGGATGCGTGCATTGGAAGGTCAGCAGCTGCTTGAGGACGACCCCACAGTCGTGTACCTCACTGCATACCTACTCACCCTGGATGCACAGTATGATTTCTTGGCTCAGCACCACCGTCAGATGATTGCCCGAGCAGAAGATGCAGAGAAGCGCAACCGTAAGCTCCATGTGGATCTCACCTCAGCTCAAGCCCGTGCAACTGCCTTGGAAATTCGTGAAGTCATTGCTGTTGAAGACCTGAAGAAGTAAATCAGCGGTCCAACAGCCACAAGCAAGGTTGGGAACAGTCATAACTCTTACCCGATCAGCGATCACCTTCTCTGAAAAACAACAAATAAGCAAGGGTGAGTACAAACGTAATCAGCAGCCCACCTTCACCCGTGGAATGGGGGAATCAGATACAATGCATGGAATATGTGGAGCTCAGGATATTTTGCAGAAATAGCAATATTTGATGCAGGGTTATTTGATAAAACATTTTGTATTTTGCAAAGCGCATCCTCTCCCAAAGGAGCAGGAAGTTTTTCAATATTAGAACAAAATCCCCTGGACTAAACCATCCAGGTATCTCGGCAGTTTCCCACTGGTTTTCATTTTCAAAAACAACAGCTACTGGACTTCCCATCCACCATAGCTCACGGCTCAACCGCTGGACCTTTTAAAAACCATTTTTCTCAAATGCACCCTTTTTTTGAAAACAAAACACTAATTGCCATACCACACCAGACTCGTCCATACCAGTGGACACGGATTATTCGAATAGGTTTTCAAACTCTGCACAGAGGTGTACACTTTACCCACTAGTCTGGCTCTACGATCTCATAGCTAGTGAGACCCGAATCCGAATCTCTTTCTTTCCTCACATGTCCCTACCTTAACGGTTATACCAGAAGGAGTCAGGCCACCGCCATGCCCAAACCGGACAAAACATTCCCCCTCCTTATCCTCCGGGTGCTCCCCAGCCTTCATAACCCTGGGGTTTGAACCGTACGAGTTCAGATTGAGTGACTGCCCACACAGTCTCGAGTGGTTGTACTTATCATGAGTACAGGTAGTGAAGGATGACAAACCGATCCTTTTATGAGGGGACAATCCTTCTGCTCACGCCTAAACCAGTTGAGCCATCACCTTAGGCCCTCCCCTAAACCAGGGAGTCCCTGATCATCCCTACTCAATGGTGATAAGGGTGAAAACCCTTCATCATACACATTTTGAAAAGCATTTTCTTTTGAAAACTCACACCTTTTCTCAAATCATTTGTAACAAATATATCAAGGATTGATTGCGGCAAGCGGCTGGGTGGCCATAATAACTTGTCTCAAAATCATATCATGCATAAAATAACAGGCTGAGGGTTGTGGTTGAAAAATCATAGGTAATTTATGCATCAAAGGGATCCAGTGAGCTTGTCGTGCTTATCCGGCGAAGGGGGAAGGGGAGCTCGCGGAACTGGCTTCTTGCTCCATCGCCTGGCGTAGACTTGCAGATCTGGCCTCCACGAGACGGCACGAACGCTCCGATAACTATGCAACATGAATAAGCAAACATACAAACCAGCAAGTATACCAACAAATATTTAGTATAGTGGTCAAAATGGCGATATATGGATGGGTAGAGTCTTGAGCAGGATCTGTGTCATGTGGTGTTGTGATATTACTGGTGGCAGAGCGAAGGTGCTTACCACGAGGGTGGATTGGAGGCGAAGCGACACTATGCGCGTAGCCGGCGGAGCGGAGTAACTGAGTGGGTGGGGTGTTTGCCTTGGCTGAGGGTGTTGAGTGTGTGGAGAGGAAGAGGGTAGCTGGGTGTATTTATAACTGGGTGTATGTGGTGTAGCACAGTGAAGTTCACTTTTGGTGAGAATAGTGACGAATGAATCGTCTGACTTAGTATGAACATGAGAGTTATAGGCAGAATGTGGGACAAGAGTATTTTGGGAGTTTTCTGGAATATGGACCATGCTTTAAGGGATGACATGGTTGGATAGGGAATAGTTTGATAAGAATTTAGAAACAAGAATTATTGGAATCGGAGTTTGGAAGCCTGGTTCGAAGGAATTTCAAGTTAAGCATGCTCAACTTGGAGAAACCTGGGATGGGTGACCAGATGGGAAGTTCCCTAATGGTAGGAAAATCACAGTCACCGGAGTTCGTATGACTGGAATATGGGTCTGGCTGGTCTTAGGTGGACTGGACAGCATGAGGATGAGTAGTTGAAATTTGGGGTGATCAGATGATCAATGAATAGTAACGATAAATAGCAACGATGGTGAATAGTGTTGATGAATAGTAACGGTGAATAGTAACAATGAATAGTAATGGTGAATAGTTCGTATGAACGAACGATGAACGATGAATAGTGGCTATGAACGAACGATGAATGATGAATAGGAACTATGAACGAACGGACGAACGATAGAATGATCGGACAAACGAACGATCGGAATTTCGGCAGTGTCGAGGACCATAATTAGGGGTACCCCCAACGCTCCTTAATCCGGCTGGAAAACGTCTTCAGAACAAACCATCAACGACTGATAAAGCGCAGGCCTCGTCTACCAAGGGACGCGACCTCACCCGAGCCTAGCCTCGGGCAAGGACGGTAGTCCCAGACGAATTCACGCCTCGCCCGAGGGTCCCCTCGGTCAGCCGACACACCCCCGTCTCACCCAAGGCTAAGCTCGGGCAGACTTTGTCGTGCAACGACCTCGGTCGGATCGCCCTACCAATCGATCGTATCACATGCACATTTAATACGAAGATCGCCTGACACCTTATCCTGACAAGCGTGCCTTAGAAGACAAGGTCGAAGTGACCGCAGTCACTTCGCCCCTTTACTGACCGTTCTGACCAGAAAACAGCACTGTTCATCCCGCTCCGACAACTGTGCCATCCACCAGGGAACGACTGACAACAGCAAGTCACGACCTCCCCTGAGTCCGGCCTCGGGCGCAACAGGGGGCTCCGCCTCGCCCGACCCCAGGCCTCGGCCTCAACCTCGGCCTTGGGAGAAGGTGTCCGCCTCGCCCGACCCTGGGTCTCATCCTCAGCCTCAGCCTCAGCCTCAGCCTCGGCCTCGGGAGGAGTCACAACCTCGCCCGACCTCAGCCTCGACCTCGGGAGAAGTCTCTGCCTCGCTCGACCTAGGCCTTGGACCGACCACGCTACAGGGGAGACATCATTAACCTACCGCTAGCTAGCCATCTTTTGCTACGAAGGAACAAGACTAGAGTCACATCAAACTACTCCGATAGCAGGTAATGATGGTTCCCCGCGTGCGTCCATGACGTCGAGGGTTCTTAGCTCCCTACGGAAGCAAGACAACGTCAGCTGGATCCATGTTGCCCGACAACTGTGCTTCTACAGGGCTCAAGGAACTTCTCCGACAGCCACGTTAGCTCGTGTACAGGGCTCAAGGCGCTTCTCCGCCAGCCACGTTAGCACATAGCTACACCCCATTGTACAGCTGGGCATCTCCTTGTATCTATAAAAGGGGATGTCCAGGGCCTTCCTAAAGGGGGGGAGAGGACAAGGTTCACGTTCACACGTTCAGGTGGACATACGGGGACAACACACACGCAACAGCAGAGACATAACAGAAAGGAGGGGGGAAGAAGAGAGGACGAGAGGGGGACGAACGTGAGATGTACGAACACACGGACGCACGACGTAGACGAGCGGAGGCAGGCAGAGTAGGAGAGACGCGGTAGAGGCAGCCTCAGATGGCTCACCTCAAGGCCGAACCCTCTCCTTCTCTCTCTCTCTCTCTCTCTCTCTCGCTCTCCCTCGCGACGCTTGTAACCCCTACTACAAGCACCCCCAGGTGCAAGATAATATAAGCCACATCCCTTCGCTTGTGTTCCATCTTGCATCAACCCATCTGGACAGGGGCACGCGGCACTAAAATTCACTAGTCGGTCCGGTTGAGGGTCCCCCGGGTCCGAAATGCCAACAGTTGGCACGCCAGGTAGGGGCTCACTGCGTGTTGACAATACTTTCCCGTTGAGTTCCAGATGGGTAGCTTTCAGCAGCCTCTTCAGCCCGGGACGGTGCTCCGCTTCAGAAGTCTCGAGTTCATGTCCCTCGACGGTGGCTACGACATGGCACTGCTCCCCTCGCAGCACGACAACGACGACGGTCATTGGCTCGCCTGGCGGAGACGAACACGACAACGACGGCATCTCCACGTGGCGGAAGAGGAACATCTGAGTCAACCCCACCACCCTCCTCGCCGGAGGAGACGGAGACAGGGCAATCGTGGCCAGGCAGGAGGCGGCACCTCATCGGCTGTCGGACCAGAGCGAGCTGACGACACCGGCACCCCGGCGGGGGACGTGTCGGGCATTGTCCTCGCACCTGAGACAGTGACGGATGTCGCTTCCTTGCAACGTGCCAACCCCAAGTGGACTGACGACGCCAGCACCCTCACGAAGGACTTGTTGGACGTTAGCCTCGTACCTGAGATAACGGTGCAGTCCGTCCCTGATGCGACTTCGCCACCATCCATCAACCAAGAGGTACCATCCGTTTTTCACCTTGTTCCCTTTAGATTCAGTTTCGATCCGCCAAGTGACCCTGCTTCGGTGAGCGCTTTCGCTAGGGCATATCCTGACCTTCCGGGGTACCCTATGTGGTCAACTTGGGACCGACTGACGGCCGTCTCAACCTCTGGACCCACGGGTTTTGAGGAAGAGGACGACCCCAGCGTCAGTTGGGATTTCTCCGGGCTCCATGATCCCCGTGCCATGCGCAACTTCATGTCTGCATGTGACCACTGCCTCTCCGGCTGCTCTGATGATGGTCACAGCCTTGACGACGAGGGTTGCGACCCAACTCGTGAGTGCTACCACATCGATCAAGAGGATCACGATGGAGAAAACCACCTTGGCATGCCAGGAAGTGATGGTGCCCTTGCACCTGCGACTCGCGTTGAGATCTCGCGGGAGCTAGCTGTGGTCCAAGTCCCTGCGGGGGGTCAGGACACACAGCTTGAGCAACTCTGTGAGATGCAGGCCAAGCTCGACAAAAAAGCGGGGCGACTTGTGCAGCTCTGGCAAAACATCGAGCAGGAGTGGGCAGGCCAGGCACTCGCCGGAGGAGCACGTCATCGGGCCCAGGATGTTCAGTGCCGCATTGTTGACGATGCCAGGGCGATGCCGCCCTCAGCCTTCAACGGGGCTGGCCAGAGCCTAGCCACAGCAGCAATGTTGCTTCGGACGATGCCGGAGCCATCCACCACCGAAGGGCGACGTATCTAGGGCAAACTCAAGGGCCTCCTGGAAGACGCCGTTGTCCGGCAACCCGAGAGCTCTGCCTCCCAGAGGCGAGGAGACCCCTCGGAGCATCACGCAGCGCCCTCCCGACGCATGCGGGAGGCCTCGATCCACACTGAGCGCACACGGGATGGGACGCCTGCGGCCCCGGATCGCCTTGGCAACAATCAGCGCCACCGCGACCGTCGAGCCCGCCTCGAGGAAAAGGTGCGCCGAGGCTACCACCCCAGGCGCGGGGGACGTTACGACAGTGAGGAGGATCGAAGTCCCTCGCCCGAGCCACCAGGTCCGTGAGTCTTCAGCCGGGCCATACGACGAGCGCCATTCCTGGCCCAGTTCTGAACCCCGACTACCATCACCAAGTACTCAAGGGAGACAAGGCCGGAATTGTGGCTTGCGGACTACCGGCTGGCGTGCAAGTTGGGAGGGGCGGACGACGACAACCTCATCCTCCGCAACCTTCCCCTTTTCCTCTCCAACGCTGCCCGGGCCTGGCTGGAGCATCTGCCTCCTGCGCAGATCTCCGACTGGGACGACCTGGTCAAGGCTTTCGCTGGAAATTTCTAGGGTACGTACGTGCGCCCTGGGAACTCATGGGATCTCTGAAGTTGCCATCAGCAGCCCGGGGAATCCCTGCGAGAGTACATCCGGTGGTTTTCAAAGCAGCGCACCGAGCTGCCCAACATCACCGACTCAGATGTCATCGGGGCTTTCCTCGTCGGCACCACTTGCCGAGACGTAGTGAGCAAACTAGGACGCACGACACCTACCAAGGCGAGTGAATTGATGGACATCGCCACCAAGTTCGCCTCTGGTCAGGAGGCGGTCGAAGCCATCTTCCGGAAGGACAAGCAGCCTCAGGGAGGGTAGAAGGAAGACGCCCCCGAGGCGTCCACCCAGCGTGGCGCGAAGAAGAAGGCCAAGAAGAAGGCGCAAGCGAAGCGCAACGCCGTCAACATGGATCTCGTCGCTGTTGCCGAACGCAGGAACCCTCAGAAGCCTCCCGGAGGGGCCAACGCGTTCAACAAGATGCTCAAGGAGTCGTGCCCCTATCACAGGGGTCCCGTCAAGCACACCCTTGAGGAGTGCGACATGCTCTAGTGTTACTTCAACAAGGCCGGACCCTCGGTAGAAGGTGGCAAAGACCAATGCAACGACAAGAAGGGGGGCGACAAGGAAGAGGAGTTCCCGGAGGTCCATAACTGCTTCATGATCTACGGCGGACAGGTGGCGAACGCCTCGGCTCGGCACCGCAAGCAGGAGCGCTGGGAGGTCTGCTCGGTGAAGGTAGCGGCGCCGGTCTACCTAGACTGGTCCGACAAGCCCATCACCTTCGACCAAGGCGACCACCCTGACTTTGTGCCGAGCCTAGGAAGGTACCCGCTCGTCGTCGACTCGATCATCGGCAACGTTAGGCTCTCCAAGGTCCTCATGGACAGAGGCAGCGGCCTCAACATCATCTACGCCGAGACCCTAGAGCTCTTGGGGGTTGATCGGTCCGAGATGCGGGCTGGTGTAGCACCCTTCCACGGGATTGCACCCGAAAAGCATATCCTGCCCCTCGGACAGGTTGACTTGCCCGTCTGCTTCGGAACTCCCTCCAACTTCCGAAAGGAAACCCTCACCTTCGAGATAGTTGGATTCCGAGGGACCTATCACACGATGCTGGGAAGACCGTGCTACGTCAAGTTCATGGCCATCCCCAACTACACTTACCTCAAGCTCAAGATGCCTGGCCCCAAGGGAGTCATCACCGTCGGACCCACATACCGCCACACTTACGAGTGCGACATGGAATGCGTGGAGTACGCCGAAGCCCTTGCCGAGTCCGAAGCCCTCATCGCCGACCTAGATTGCCTCTCCAAAGAGGCGCCCGACGCGAAGCGGCACGCCAACAACTTCGAGCCAGCTGAGGTAGTCAAGTCTGTCTCTCTCGACCCCAGCAACGACGCCGGCAAGAAAGTCAAGATCGGCTCCGAGCTTGACCCCAAATAGGAAGCAGTGCTTGTCGACTTTCTCCGTGCAAATGCCGAAGTTTTTGCGCGGAGTCCCTCAGACATGCCAGGCATATCGAGGGATGTCGCCGAGCACTCACTGGACATCTGAGTTGGAGCCCGACCAGTGAAGCAGCACCTGCGCCGTTTTGATGAAGAAAAGCGCATAGCCATAGACAAGGAGGTCCACAAGCTAATGGTTGCAGGGTTCATCAAAGAGGTATTCCATCCCGAATGGTTAGCTAACCCTGTTCTTGTAAAGAAAAAAGGTGGGAAGTGGAGGATGTGCGTAGACTACACTAGGTTGAACAAAGCATGTCCGAAGGTTCCCTACCCTCTGCCCCGCATCGATCAAATTGTGGACTCCACTGCTGGGTGCGAAACCCTGTCATTCCTCGACGCCTATTCAGGTTATCACCAAATCAAGATGAAAGAATCCGACCAGCTCGCGGCTTCTTTCATCACACCCTTTGGCATGTATTGTTATATTACTATGCCATTTGGCTTGAGGAATGCAGGTGCAACCTACCAAAGGTGCATGAACCATGTGTTCGGAGAGCACATCGGCAGAACGGTTGAGGCTTACGTCGATGACATCGTTGTCAAGACATGGAAAGCCTCCAACCTCCTCTACGACCTTGAAGTGACTTTCGGGTGCCTGCGCAAAGGGCGTAAAGCTCAATCCCAAAAAGTGTGTCTTCGGAGTCCCCCGAGGCATGCTCCTAGGGTTCATTGTCTCCGAGCGAGGCATCGAGGCCAACCCAGAGAAAATCGCGGCCATCACCAACATGGGACCCATCAAGGATTTAAAAGGAGTACAAAGTGTAACACCCCTGGTGTTACTGTAACTAAAACTTGAGTATGGCATCATAAACATTGGCATTGCATATGTTTGACACACCTAGAGTGCATTTACTAGGTAAAAATTTCAAACAAGTTGTATTGTTTTGGTGTTTTGCGAACAAGACCCTGGAATAGGAAACTCAACCCTAAATAGGAATTAAAGGGGTAAGACGTAACCCAAATTAAGAAAACCTAAAAGCTTTAGGGGAATGGTCACAAAATGTTCCCAAAAATGAACTTGAATCACTTTTGTACCCCTGGGATACCAAAAATCCCCATTTGAACCCTAGAAAACTCTAAAACTAAAACCTAGGGGCTTATGTGCAAAATTGATGCACATTTGGACTAAAGTGCAAAAACCAAGTTAATAAAGTATCTTAAGTCACTTGGTTCACTAAGGTGTGAATTTGGAAGCCAAACCCTAAGATTTGGATTCATTTGCAAAAAGGCACTTAGTTGTGATTTCATGTTGTCTGAATTTCAGATTGGTGAGCTCAACTTTGGAGCCTTGCAACTTTTAAAATATAGGGTTTTTGCCCTAGGGAACCACATCAAAATTGTAGACCAAACTAAGGGGAACAACTTTGCTTAAAAGTGTTAGCACAGTTGTTAAGAAAATATTGGGGATAATCAAGCCTGAAGTCAGGCTGTCAGACTAATACTGTCTGAATTTCAGACTAATAGTGACTTGGATCCAAGTTTGAGAGCCAATTCAACTCAGATCCAGTGTGAGTTTAAGCATGATTCCTAAAACAAAGTTGTAGCTGGTATGTACCACTACAACTTCGATGCAGAAAGTAGGCTTAGGTTCCACATAAAAATTGGAGAAAATAGGGCTCCAACTTGGTCCGTCAGATAAGCTTTCTACTGAATCCGGTGCACTGTTCATCGATTTTCAGTAAAATCGCGCTGTGGATAAGGATCGGCTCGCCGGTGATAAGGATGTCGCTGTGGCTCGGGTAAGACGTCGGCGGCCACGGCAAAAGTTACCGGCGACGTGTCAGAGTGTCACTGAGGTGGCAGGCTCCGGTTAAACGGCGATCACCGCGCTGTCACCGGAATCCGCCGCGCGGGTGTGCTCGCCAGCACAGTCACAGCTCGGGGATCTCATCCATCTTTGGCTGGCCGACTATAAATTGGGCCCTAGCGTTGCTTCGTCGTTGCATCACGCGCTCAAGCGATCAATCAATTGGCTCAATTCCACTGAAGAACCCACGAGTCCTTTCCTCCCTATTCTTAGCTCCGCCGCAAGAATCCTTCTGTGACCAGCGCGATTCGAGTTAGCTCACGTCTTCTACTTCCCCATTTAAGTATTCCCAGGTAACCGTGATGCTCCCCAACCTATCCAATTGGATTATACCACCGTGAATCGCTTGGAACATGCGGTTCCTTTAAGTTTTTCCGTTGTCCCCGTGGACAGATTACGATAGAGCTCCAATTCAGAAATTGAGTGAGGGGAAATACTCCTTAGGGGTAGAATCAGGTGTGAACCAAAGATTAGCGTCGGTCTTCGCCCTCTCCGGCCGGTATAGCTCGCCGGATTTCGGCTTCCCGTGCGGAGCTTCGTCGAGGACCGGACACGGTGAAGAAATAGAAACCTGAGGGCATTTCTGCAATATGTCAGCGACTGTGTTAAACAGTGGAAGGACCCATCCCCAAATAGGAAAAACCTCGAGGGCCCTTCTGCAAGACTGCCAACGCGGGCGCGGGCGCGCCCCGTTTCTCTAAGTGGCTGGGCCGTATGGGCTGCTTCTGGCCCAGTACTATTCAAACTTTTTCATTTTCTTTTTCAGAGAAACTTTAGAAATATGTAGAAAACTACAGAAAATTCATAAAGTTGTGAAACAAATTTTTCTGGGCTTCTTATTTTCCCTAGAATTTAATAAAAATAGTTTCATGATTTTTAGGTTAAATTAGGAATTTTAAGGTATTTAAAATAATTTAAGGTAGTGGTTCTGGATTTTTAAAAGATAAATGGTAACCCCAAAAATGCTCAAACTTTTTATATGAGTTCCTCATATTATTTAGAAACCTTGGGTAGAGTTTGGCTTGATTTGGACCTTGTTTGACACCTAAACCCCAAAACCCCCCTGCCCTATGAACTCCTTTACTAACTCCGGAAACCCTAAGTTCTCGGAGTTCCGTGAAGGAAAGTTGTATTCAAGACCTTAGATAACAAATTTTTATTATCTTCGCACTCTCATGAGCATTACATGGCATTCATTCTTATATACATATGTATGGTTATGATTAGAACACGAGGAAGAAGTGGAAGCCACTGAAGAGCAAGTACCACCACCTTTGGAAACTCAGGCTGGGAATTGTTTCTACTTCGATATTTGTGGATCCGAGCCTGACTCACCCATAAACAAAGGCAAGCCCTAGTGCATTTGCCACCCCCCTGTGTTTTAACAATCTTTTTCACTTGCTTGATGCATTAGGTGATAGGCGTTGATTGCTTAAACAATTCCTGCATTACCTTCCTTGGATTTGATTACTCTCCTTGAAATCCCTGTTTTACAAAAGATTTTTTGATGCTTAGCCTTGCTTTAGTAAAACAAAATGTTTTGTTTTTACAAAAGATGATGTGGCAAAAGTGGTTGGGATGTTTTTGAAAACAAAACTCGATGGTGGATCCATCCTGGCCATGATGGGTCCAACATCGGAAAAGATGTACCTCTGCCAGGTACCAACCTTTGGGGTTAAATGATTAAGCTGAGACCGAGCGGGTGACTTGCACGAGAAGAGAGTCTCGGTGTAGTGTCTCCGTCTGAGTCATTTAAGGACCGTGTCGATGTAGGCCTGCTGACCGAGGACCCTTTAACTGGTCACATGCCTCGTCATGGGTAAGCTTTGCCTCGGGCAGACTAAGGCCAGAATAAGATAACACGAAATGGGCGTGGAGCGGTGGTGAGAGTAGCGTGTACCCTCCGTGGCAAGAGGCTGGACGGTGGTGTATCTGTGCTCTCGGTTTGCGTGAACCTGATCTGGTCTTAAGAAACCCGGTGGCGGGTTGACATATGCAAGGGTTAAGTGCTACATATGTCGTGTGATCGGAGATCCTCAGCTGAGTATAATCGATTCGGATCGCCGTACCTCCGCGGTTATGGAGACTTGGCCACTGACCTATACGTAGAATTCCACTAAAGATAAAGGGATTGATGAGAAACTGGCTAGTGTAGGACAAGTGTTTGAACTAGAGTAGAAAGAACTCTAGACACAGGTAATTTACTAACTTGACAATAAAACTGGATTTTAAGGATCTACTTTAGTAAGCAATTCTGCAAACAGAGTCTTCGATTATTGAAAGGCCTTACCTTGACTCCCATATAACCAGCATACCCTTGAGAGTCTTTTCTTTAGTCGGGTAAGACTTGCTGAGTAATTCCATACTCAGGGTTTATTCCCCCGTTGTTTTTAGGTGAGGAGACAACAAACTTTTGTTGTTTTTGTACCAAGGTGGTGAAAAATGAAGACAATCAAGAATGAAGCTGCTGGAGGACCGAGTCCTCCTTAAAAACTTTTATGTAAAGAACTTAATGCGAGGAGTTTTTGCCTCCCAGGTATTGTAATAATACTTTTCAGCACTCGCTTTATACTCTGGTCTGTAATAAATGACTTACTCTTACTTTTTAAATAAATGTAAGTTTATGTAATCACTTCCGCATTTCCGCATCTCCGATGAACATATTGTCTGTCAGACGGGTGAAACGTTCCTGGAAAGGTAAGAGAAAAGATACCGAACTTGTCAAGTGATTCAGGAACATCTACAGGGTTGTCTGATGTCTGTTGGACAAGGACAACTGTAGGTGGGCCTAATGACTTGGGAAGTTCCGTCACACAAAGGGTCATGGGATGCCTTGCGGCTCTGAGCCGCTTCATCTCGCACCTCGGCGAGAAAGGATTGCCCTTGTACCGCCTCTTAAGGAAGGCTGAGTGCTTCACTTGGACCCTCGAGGCCGAAGAAGCCCTCGGAAACTTAAAGGCGCTCCTTACAATTGCGCCCATCTTGGTGCCCCCCGCTGTGGAAGAAGCCCTCTTGATTTATGTCGCCGCAACCACTCAGGTGGTCAGCGCCGCGATCGTAGTTGAGAGACAAGAAGAAGGGCACGCACTGCTCGTCCAGAGGCCAGTCTACTTCATCAGCGAAGTGCTATCCAAGACCAAAGTCCGCTACTCGCAAATCTAGAAGCTACTTTACGCAGTAATTCTGACGCGGCGAAAGTTGCGACACTACTTCAAGTCTCATCCGGTTACTGTGGTGTCATCTTTCCCCTTGGGAGAAAGCATCCAGAGCCGAGAGGCCTCAGGTAGGATAGCGAAATGGGCAGTGGAACTCATGGGCGAAACACTTTCATTTGCCCCTCGGAAGGCCATAAAATCCTAAGTCTTGGCCGACTTCCTTGCTGAATGGACTGACACCCAGTTGCCGACGGCCCCAATACAGCCCGAACTTTGGACCATGTACTTCGATGGGTCGTTGATGAAAACAGGAGCAGGTGTTGGCTTGCTCTTCATCTCACCCCTCGGGAAACATGTGCGCTACGTACTGCGCCTCCATTTTCCAGCGTCAAACAACGTGGCCGAGTACGAGGCCTTGGTCAATGGACTATGCATCGCCGTCGAGCTAGGGGTTCGGTGCCTCGACACTCGTGGCGACTCGCAGCTCGTCATTAACCAGGTCATGAAGAACTCACACTGCCACGACCAAAAAATGGAGGCCTACTGCGACGAAGTTCGGTGCTTGGAAGATAAGTTCTACGGGCTGGAACTCAACCATGTTGCTTGATGGTACAATGAAACCGCAGATGAGCTGGCGAAAATAGCCTCGGGGCGAACGATGGTTCCCCCGGACGTCTTCTCCAAGGATATATATCAGCCATCCGTCAAACTCGACGACGCGCCTGAACTCGAGGAACCCTCGGCCCAGCCTGAGGAACCCTCGGCCGCCGAGGGTGAGGCCCTGCGCGTTGAGGGGGAGCGGAATGGGGTCACACCGGTTCCAAACTGGCAGACCCCGTACCTGGAATATCTCCTCCGAGGAGAGCTGCCCCTCGACAAAGCCGAAGCTCATCGACTGGCTCAGCGTGCCAAGTCGTTCATTTTACTGGGTGATGAAAAAGAGTTATACCACCACAGCCCCTCGAGCATTCTCCAATGATGCATATCCATTGCCCAAGGATAAGAGCTGTTACAAGAAATACACTCGGGGGCTTGCGGTCACCATGCGGCTCCTCGGACCCTCGTTGGAAACGCCTTCCGACAAGGTTTCTACTGGCCGACCGCGGTGGCCGATGCCACTAGGATTGTACGCTCCTGTCGAGGGTGTCAATTCTACGTGAGACAGACGCACCTACCCGCTCAAGCCCTGCAGACAATACCCATCACTTGGTCATTTGCCGTGTGGGGTCTGGACCTCGTCGGTCCCTTGCAGAAGGCACTCGGGGGCTTCACGCACCTGCTGGTCGCCATCGACAAATTCTCCAAGTGGATCAAAGTCCGACCCTTAACCAGCATCAGGTCCGAGCAGGCGGTGGCGTTCTTCACAAATATCATCCATCGCTTTGGGGTCCCAAACTCAATCATCACCGACAATGGCACGCAGTTCACTGGGAAAAAGTTCCTGGACTTCTACGAGGACCACCACATCCTTGTGGACTGGGCTGCCGTAGCGCACCCAATGACAAATGGGCAGGTGGAACGCGCCAACGGTATGATTTTGCAGGGACTAAAGCCGAGGATCTACAACGACCTCAACAAGTTTGGCAAGTGGTGGATAAAAGAACTACCCTCAGTGGTTTGGAGTCTGAGAATGACGCCGAGCCGAGCCACGGGCTTCTCGTCATTTTTTCCGAGTCTATGGGGCCAAGGCTATCTTACCCACGGACTTGGAATACGGTTCCCCGAGGACAAAGGCTTACGATGACCAAAGCAACCAGACCAGCCGAGAGGATTCATTAGACTAGCTGGAAGAGGCTCGGGACGTGGCCTTACTGCACTCGGCGCGATATCAGTAGTCTCTGTGATGCTACCACGCCCAAAGGGTTCGGTCCCGAGACTTTCAAGTGGGAGACTTGGTACTTCGGCTGCGACAAGACGCCCGAGGGCGCCACAAACTTACCCCTCCCTGGGAAGGCCCCTTCATTATCGCCAAGATTTTGAAGCCCGGGACATACAAGCTGGCCAACGATCAAGGTGAGGTCTACAGCAACGCTTGGAACATCGAACAGCTACGTCGCTTTTACCCTTAAAATGTTTCAAGTCGTTCATGTATCTCACTTTCTTTACATGCATAAATAAAGTATAACCATCAAGGAAGGATCAGCCTTGCCTCGGCAAAGCCCGACCCTCCCTCGGGGGCTAGAAGGGGGGAACCTCCTCTGCGTCAAAATTTTCCTCGGAAAAGTCTTTTACCAGAACGTCTTTCGCGCTTTTCGACTGCATCGATAACAGAATCCTAAAGACGAGCGAGAGAGACCTTGAACGGCAAGGCCGATCGAGCCGAGGGACTCCTATGCCTCCGGGATACGGACACCTCACTCATCACCTTCCGCGAAAAGTAGCTCACGCTCTGATAAGCGATTCTGCTACCGAACAAGTCCTAACGCTCGAAAACTTTTCTGCCAGAACGACTTTCATGCCTTTTCGACTGCGTCGCTAACAGAATCCTAAAAACGACGGGAGAACACGTAAGCGGCAAGGCCGACCGAGCCGAGGGACTCCTATGCCTCCGGGATACGGATACCTCACTCATCACCTTCCACAAAAAGTAACTCACGCTCGGATAAGCGATTCTGCTACCGAACAAGTCCTAACGCACGAAACAAGAGGAAAGAAAATGCAGCTTTATAATCTGACAATGAAAATGTCTAGGCCTCAGCGACCGCAAAAGACATACGCATACTTAAAACAAACAGTTCCTGTAGGATCAGACATCGGCAGGGGGAGGAACAGCACCCTCGGTAGAATTTGGCCCGGCTTCAGGCAGCGACACAGGAAGAAGGATCTCCACCTCAAAAGAGGAAGCCAGCGCCGCACTTGGGCCCTTGACAGCCGCGTCAAGCCTCTGGACCTCGGCTAAGGCAGCCTCCTCTTCGTCGGGTAAGCAGTACCCCTCGCTAACCCACTCCAGATCCACGTCGTAGTGGGAAGCGAGCACGGCGAAGGCCCGCCTAACACCATGGTGCAGTGCCCCACGGAGTCTGTTGCGCACATGGCCGCCCAAGGCCCGCAGATGACTCAGGGGGGAGCTTCCCGAGGGGACGCCGTCGAGGCCAAAGGCCTGGCAGAAAGCCGAGATGGCCTCGGACATGGCCACACGCTCGGCCTCCTTCTGCTCAGCCGCCTCGTCAAGCGCCTTGCAGTTCTTGACGGACTCGTTAAGAGCCATCTCGAACCCTGCAGACAGCAGGACAACATTGATAGTAGACACGGCCCGATCTTCCGTGAGATATGATAACTTGATTGAGTGGAGATCTCGACGTTGATGATCCAAGGCTCCGAGAGAACGGTTCCTCGCAATCACTACACCACGGCTCCATTGGTTATCACCCGTGACACACGAATGACCTCGCCATGAAGGCTTATCCCTGCAAGCGCAATCAAGAACACAAGCAAGAACAGGAAAGAAACGCAACCAAAATTGTATTGATTATGGGATGGGGTCTTACAAACCGATGACGTCGATACTGTTCGATGACAGAATTGATCTAAGCAAAACCCAAACCTAAATGTGGCAGCGGCTGCTGAATAAATAGAGTATTAGGGCATGCGTGACCCCTGGACTCGCTCCTAATGGGCTCCGACGCGATACACAGCCCAACGGCCCAACAGACGGTGTCGCAGCACCAAAACAGAATCTGAACGCTGACTTGTTTCGACGATTCCCATTGACTCCGGATGAATTTTAGGGTGGAACCAGTCCGTCACAATCGGAGTCCGGATGCATCTTGGGCGTTCATTTTAGTGCAGACTGGTCCTGGAACCCGAGATGGAGTCGCAGCCGACTCGGACTTGATCTCCTTCCTGTTGTGGATGCCCTTGCTGCTCCTCCTCAACACCTTGGCCTTTCCCAAGTCCTTGCTGGTCCTCTCCAAGGTACCTGGAGATTTAGCTGTCGTGTATGAGATTGTGTTATCGGTCCATTCATTGTATGTATAGAAGTGATGTCCTCATCATCATCCTCCTCTTGAATTGGAGTCGACCTTGACTTGATCTCATCTTCGTCACCCATATATGGCTTCAAATCTGAAATGTTAAAGGTGGAACTAACCCAAAAATCTGGAGGCAACTCAGGTGGTAATCTAGGGGGTATCTCAGAGGGAAACACATCCATATACTCTTGCAAAAGGTTAGCAATAGCCGGTGGCAAAGCAATAGACGTATCATCAATGGAATAGAAAACATTTTTGCACACTAAGGCATACCAAAGTCCAACAGAGGCATGTAACTCATCAAGATCAGATTTAGTGGCTAGCAAAGTAGGAGTTTTTAACTTAATAGGTTGCTGATTTTCAGAGTTCAAAACACATCTTTGCTTAGCATTAATCTTTTTCTCATGTTCTAAGTGGACCATTTCAGTGGGAGTCATAGGAAGCAACACAATTTTCTTTCCCTTATGCATAAAAGTATATTTATTAGATCTACCATGGTGAATAGCATCAGTATCAAACTCCCAAGGACGTCCCAGTAAAAGAGAGCAAGCATCCATACTCACCACATCGAAATCAGCAAAGTCATGGTAAGAGCCAATAGAAAAATGCACCCTTGCTGTTTTTGTTACCTTGAACTTACCGCTGTTGTTAAACCATTGAATGTGATAAGGGTGGGGATGCTGTCGTGTGGTCAAGCCAAGCTTCTTGACCAAGTCAACGTTCACCAAGTTGTTGCAGCTACCACCGTCAATGATGGTATGTACAAGGCAGTCCTTGATGATGAGGAACATGTTGAAGAGGTTGTGGCACTGTCTGTCTATCATCGTCACTAGCCGTGGCACTCAAAGCTCGTTGCAAAATCAAGGCCTTATAGGTTTCGGTCGCTGTTGTACCAAGAACCTCTTCATCACCATCATAAGTCTCTGTAATGTTAGCTCCAACAGTATCTTCATCTTCAACATCAGAAGCACTAACATACCCACCATCACCAGTAGCAATGTATGCCCGTTTGCTGGGGCAATCTCGCTGAATATGGCCAAGTCCCTGGCAGCGGTGGCACTTGATGTCGGAGGAGCGGCCTGTGGAAGAGGTGGTCGTAGCAGGTTTTGCTGCAACACCCAAAGGCACCAAGGACTTGCTGTTGTCGTGTCCCTGTGATGCCGAAGGTGCGGTGCTGCGTGTGCCGCTGGTGGAGGAAGATGTGGACGTCTGTACGCCCGAAGAGGATGACACCTTGGCTGGCACCGGTGGCTGGTGTGGCGCGAAAGTGCTGCTCCTCCGCTGTTGACGACCCTGCAATTCTTTTTCTGCCAACATAGAAAGATGGAACAAGCGTTGTATAGAATGATATTCTTTATAATCAACAATATCCTGAATCTCCCGCCTCAATCCCCCATAAAACCTAACCATTTGATCCTCCGAATCCTCAACTACCCCACATCGTAGCATACCTTTCTGAAGCTCTTGGTAGTATTCTTGTACCGACATGTCTCCCTGATCTAAGCGTTGCAATTTTTTTCGAAGATCACGTCTATAAGAAGGGGGAACAAAGCGAGCTCGCATCTCCTCTTTTAACGCATTCCACGTTTGTGGTGCAGCACGTGTGTTGACTAGTTTATTCCACCAAATGATAGCAAAATCTCTAAATTCACTAGTGGCTTGTCTAACCCTATGCTGCTCAGGAACAAGATGAGAATTAAATTTTTGTTCTACCGTCATCTCCCAATCTAAGTAAGCTTCAGCATCATAAGAACCCATGAACGATGGAATAGAGAACTTAATCTTAGCAAATGGATCATGGTCTGGTTGAGGATTATGATGACGACGTCTACCATTACCTCCCATACCTTGTCGATTACGTGTGAAGCGTTGTGGCAGCGGCGCATAAACATCGTCGTCATCGTCGTCGTCGTCCACAGGAGAGTGAGATGGGGCTGGAGTTGGTGGTGGGGGACGAGCCTCCAGTACGTCCATACGTGTAACAAGTTCATCAACTCATCGATCAAGCTACTCATAGGATGTTGAGGCAGAGTCCTGGTATTTTTTAAAAGCTTCAGTCATCGCGCGCATCATCTCCTTCAATTCCATCTGAGAGACACACTCATCGTCGTTAAGTTTGGGCCCCTTGTCCTTGTCTATTTGATTCTTTGGTCCTGTCATTGTTAGCACAAAACAGAGACAAAAAAGGCAACAAACAATATGAACCCTATAACTATCTCTCAGGGTGGTGGTGGAGGTGGTGGAATACAAATTATGAAGCGCCTTACCCCGCTCTTACAACATTCTTACCAGCACTGCAGGTGGTAAACGGTGACCGGTGTGACTGTCTAACGAGCATGGATGTGATTGCAAAGGAGTATCTGTTCTGCTCGAGAGAAAACTGGAGCTATGGGAAGGCTGACTAAATATATATATGTGGCACACAAGTCAGTAACAGATAGCAATGTTGAATAAGTGTTCCAAGTACTCGTCCTAGTTGCTGGCCTAGAAAATGTAATAGAACAGTTGGACCAAGGCACAAGAAAGGAGATACAAGTATCTAGGTGCAGCAAGAAACAGGCTTGGGGCAAAATAACCACAGAGGTGCACAGAACACTGGCGTTTCTGTTTATGTGCTACTCTTTTTTCTTTTTTGCGATTTTTTTCAAATATTTTTTTATATTTTTCTCAATTGCAACAGCACATAAGAAGAAAACACATGAAGTTTCAGAATTTTTTGTGCAATGACGTGTCCTCTGGAATTTCTACAAGTTTGCACTAAAATCGAAATAAATGTTTGAAAAATGAAAAGTCCTATTTCCAAGCCGAATTTGAGAATTTTAAAAACAGCGAATCCGGAAAGAATTGGATGCGAAATTTAATTCTGTGCGATTTGAAAAAAAAATAGGTCCGATTCGAGTTCCGAGGCGAAAGTTACGGTTGTTTTAAGTTTGGACTCCGAATCAGGGTTTCTGGCGAGGTGTTGGAAGGGTGGGAGTTCGGTTTTGTGGATAGGATCGGTTTTAGAGATAAGATCTATTTTGTGGATAGGGTCAGTTGTAGAGATAGGATCTATTTTTGGATAGGGTCGGTTTTAGAGATAGGATTTATTTTGTGGATATGGTCGGTTTTAGAGATAGGATCTGTTTTGTGGATAGGGTCGGTTTTAGAGATAAGATCTGTTTTGTGGATAGGGTCAGTTTTAGAGATAGGATTTGTTTTGTAGATAGGGTCGGTTTTATAGGATGGAAGCGGATGGACAGGAATCAAACTGAACCAAAACAAATCTAATCCAGCAACCAAACTCAACTAGAACACGAACTCAGAACTGCGGACTCTAAAACTGAATTGTGCAAAGGCTAAGGCGATGGTTTTAGGTCGAAATAAACTGATCGTAATTAATTTTTTGGCTTTTTGTGGACTATGGGACGAAACAAAACTAATCTAAAGATAGAATTATACCTCACGGGCAACCTGGTTCTGATACCAATTGATAGTAGACGCGGCCCGATCTTCCGTGAGATATGATAACTTGATTGAGTGGAGATCTCGACGTTGATGATCTAAGGCTCCGAGCGAACGGTTCCTCGTAATCAATACACCACGGCTCCGTTGGTTATCACCCATGACACACGAATGACCTCGCCATGAAGGCTTATCCCTGCAAGCGCAATCAAGAACACAAGCAAGAACAGGAAAGAAACGCAACCAAAATTGTATTGATTACGGGATGGGGTCTTACAAACCGATGACGGCGATACTGTTCGATGACAGAATTGATCTAAGCAAAACCCAAACCTAAATGTGGCGGCGGCTGCTGAATAAATAGAGTATTAGGGCGTGCGTGACCCCTGGACTCGCCCCTAATGGGCTCCGACGCGATACACGGCCCAACGGCCCAACAGACGGTGTCGCAGCACCAAAACAAAATCTGAACGCTGACTTGTTTTGACGATTCCTGTTGACTCTGGATGAATTTTAGAGTGGAACCAGTCGGGTTAGTTAGATAATCTTGTTAACTTTCCAACCATATCCAGTCCGTCACAATCGGAGTCCAGATGCATCTTGGGCGTCCATTTTAGTGCAGACTGGTCCTAGAACCCGAGATGGAGTCGCAGCCGACTCGGACTTGATCTCCTTCCTGTTGTGGATGCCCTTGCTGCTCCTCCTCAACACCTTGGCCTTTCCCAAGTCCTTGCTGGTCCTCTCCAAGGTACCTGGAGATTTAGCTGTCGTGCACAAGATCGTGTTATCGGTCCATTCATTGTATGTATAGAAGTGATGTCCTCATCAAACATTCTTCAGACGCAAGGAGAAGAATGGAGACAAAAACAAAGTCACAGAGCGGGCAAAACATACCCTCGGCCCGGGCACACTACTATGTGGCCATGGCTCGGGCAGACCGGGCAGACCCGACGACCACGGCCAGACCCTCCGCAAGGGCCCCAGCCCGAGCGGTTGCCTCGGGTCTAGAAAGGGGGAGCACCCTCTGCGCCAAAACTTTCCTCGGAAATTTTTTCGCCAAAGCGACTTTCGTGCCTTTCGACTACGTCGATAACAGAATCCTAAAGACGAGCGAGAGAGACCTTGAACGGCAAGGCCTGATCGAGCCGAGGGACTCCTACGCCTCCGGGATACGGATACCTCACTCGTCACCTTCCGCGAAAGGTAGCTTACGCTCGGATAAGTGATTCTGCTACCGATGAACAAGTCCTAATGCTCGAAACAAGAGGAAAGAAGCACGGCTTTATACCCAAATGTTCAGGCCTCAGCAGCCACAAAGAACAAACACACGTACTTGGGGTAACAATGTTACCTGGACTTAGACGTCGGCAGCGCCCTCGGCGGTTGTCCCGACCTACGGCAGATGTCTTAGTACTTAAAGCTATTACATATCGCTCCCAAGAGGGTACCATTACAAACGGGACTCCGGGTCCATCCCCGCAGGAATGAACAACCTCTACACCAGAAGGCCTGTGGGGTAACGAGCTCCAAGCGGCACGCCAGCGACCACTGCACCACCAGCGCGACAACGACCTCCGCCTCGGGTGGCTAGACAGCAGCAGTGATGGCCTCAGGACAAACGCTACTGCTGAAAGGCCCTCGTTCACGTCCCCTCGCAGGGGACGAGAACCAGCCATTAAAGCCAAAGAGCCAGAGGTCCGGAGCGCAGGTGGCACTAACAGTCTCATCGGCGGAGGCAACCACTGCGGTGGGAAGCCTCACCAGTGGCGGCCACCACTTCAGCACCAGTGACAGCAGCCACCTGCGCACGGCACGACCATCGCCCAGGTGGAGGACGGACAGCTACACCCTGACCAGGTAGCAGCAGTTCGCCTTCCCCGGATGGCTGGAGGACGTCTCCTCCGCAGGGCTGGAGGATGCCCTTCTCCCCCAAATGCTGGAGGAAGAAGTAGGTCGCTGGCCCATGCAGAGGCAGGACCCAACTCGGCGCGCCCTCCTCCTCAGCCTGGATGATGAACATCCTTGAAGCTGAGGGCGGGGCAGAGGCCACAGCCCGGCTTGCTTCTCCCCACCACAAGGCTGGTGATCATCCCTACGGATGACAATTGGTGAGGGACTGTAGCCAGGCTGCATGATGAAAATCCTTGAAGCCGAGCGATGACTGGAGAGCGCCAACCCCCACGGGGCCATGCTCCTCAAACAGCAGCAAAAAGAAGGCAACATAGGTGCACCCCATCTGGGGGCTCGGAAGGCGAAAAGGCGCGATGGGTGCGAGGAGTGTGAAGGCATGGCAACCGCCCAGGGGGTCGATCCCTTTTTAAAGGCAGATCTCCTCACTCGCACCCCCAAGCGTCACGGGTAAAGTCTCCACCGACGTGCTCTAGGGTTCCCACCCTGTGACACGAGGGCTGGGTCCCACACGTCATGCGAGCTGACCCAAAACGCGGAGAAGGCAAACCGCCGCACGCGAAGCATGTAACCGCCCCGCGGTTATAAGCATTCCACCATCCTCACCGAAACCAGCGGTCGAAAGGGCGGACCACCACGAGGGAAGCATGCAACCGCACCACGGTTGTGCACCCTTTCGGCTTCGTCGCATCCGGCGGTCCAGCATGGAGGCCCAGGCCCACATATCATGTAACCGGCGCAACGGTTACTACGTGCAAGGAAACCGCACCGCCACTCGCGCTAATGCCGCGTCTTCTCAACTACAGAACCGGTGCCGCGACTCGAGGCAGCCCTGCGCGTGAACCAATAGTGCCAATTGACTGCAACGATCACGGGTCAGTCAGCCGCGGGGATAGGCACGACGGTTGATATGACCAGAGGCGGGCCGGCAGTAATTGTAGCAACAGATGGGCGGAAGCAGCGGTCCAATCACCTACAGGCTCGCGCCCTCTCCTGAAACAGCAGGGGAGCCCTCTCCCACAAAGTAAAGACGACGCACCCGTGTTCCGTTCCTCGAACGACTCGCGCACGTGCAACAGACGCCCTGCAAATCGCCCGTCCCGTCGCATTAACTCCTTGGCAGGGCAAGCGACACCTCCGGCAGGTGAAGCAGGCGCCGTTTCATCTCCGTCAAGATGACCGCGTCATAAAAGGTGCGCCACATTATTTAAATTTATATCCTTTTCCTCTCTCTCTCTCTCGCCACAGGGACCGGGAAAGGGGATATTGCGAAAAGGATCCTTCTCGACGAAGGAAACAGGCCCCAAGCCCTCCTACTGATCAGGGGTTCAAAGGTTGCGCCCTCTGGGGTTCGGTAACCACCCTAGAGCACTCGGGCTCTGAGCCCATTACTGATCAGGGGTTCGAAGGCTGGCCCCTCGGAACGGTTCGACAGCCGCCCTAGAGCACGCAGAGTCAGGGATGACCCTAGGTACGTCCGTTACATGGCCGAGGCTCGGGCTACGCTCCCGAGGTACCCTAGGACATTTCCGAGACCAGCGGGAACGATTTGTAATGGAATCCCACCGGAGGGAGGCACCGAGCCCTCGGACCCTATCGAATGGGTCCAGGTCCAACAAATCACCTGCAGGTACTTTTGGAGCGCGCCTCTGGGCCACTAGCCAACCCTTATCGAACAAGGCTCGGGCGTCCACTCGGATCACCCGTTAGCAACTCACCGGAAACACCATGTTCGGTGCCCTTCGAGGGTAACATGACGCTTTCCCCCCCTTCCTCCTCGTAGAGAGGCGACGAAGGGGCGTATAATAAAAGTCGAGACGGTCCTTGATCGTCCTCTCGCTCCATGCAGAGGCTCAGGGGCTGCTCTCGCGCTAGGCTACGACCAAACTGTTGACCACGTCAACAAACCAGCTCAAAAACTCGGAGCCTGACTGTGCACCCGGGCTGCGGCCAGGCTGCATGAGGGAACAACAAGGCTGACCGAGGCATCGCAAAAAGGATTAAGACCTCAGAGGAGTCAAACCACTCCTCCGAGGCCTCGGGGGCTACACCCGGCGGGTGCGCTCGCGCGCACCCGTCAGAAAAAAGTATAACCGAGAAGGGCCGGTCCCCTTGCAAAAAATCCGGCAGAACCTCCAAGCGAGTACCTACACTCCCTTCGAGGCTCGGGGGCTACTGTCGGGGACCGTAATTAGGGGTATCCCCAACGCTCCTTAATCCAGCTAGAAAACGTCTTCAGAACAAACCATCAACGACTGATAAAGCGTAGGCCTCGTCTACCAAGGGACGCGACCTCACCCGAGCCCAGCCTCGGGCAAGGACGATAGTCTCAGACGAATTCACGCCTCACCCGAGGGTCCCCTCGGTCAGTAGACACACCCCCGTCTCACCCAAGGCTAAGCTCGGGCAGACTTTGTCATGCAGCGACCTCGACCGGATCGCCCTACCAACCGACCGTATCGCATGTGCATTTAATACGAAGATCGTCTGACACCTTATCCTGACACGCGTGCCTCAGTCGGCAAGATCGAAGTCACCGCAGTCACTTCGCCCCTTTACTAACCGTTCTGACAGGAAAACAGCATTGTTCATCCCGCTCCGGCAACTGTGCCATCCACCAGGGAAAGACTAACAACAGCATGTCATGACCTCCCCTGAGTCCGGCCTTGGGCGCAACAGGGGGCTCCGCCTCGCCCGACCCTAGGCCTCGGCCTCAACCTCAGCCTCGGGAGAAGGTCTCTGCCTCGCTCGACCCTGTGTCTCGGCCTCAGCCTCAGCCTCGGGAGGAGTCACAACCTCGCCCGACCTCAGCCTCGACCTCAGGAGAAGTCTCCGCTTCACCCGACCTGGGCCTCGGACCGACCACGCTACAAGGGAGACATCATTACCCTACCGCTAGCTAGCCATCCTTTTCTATGAAGGAACAAGACCGGAGTCACATCAAACTACTCCCATAGCAGGTAATGATGGTTCCCCGCGTGCGTCCATGACGTTGAGGGTTCTCAGCTCCATACGGAAGTAAGACAACGTCAGCAGGATCCATGCCGCCCGACAGCTGTGCTTCTACAGGGCTCAAGGAACTTCTCCGACGGCCACGTTAGCTCATGTTCAGGGCTCAAGGCGCTTCTCCGCCAGCCACGTTAGCACATAGCTACACCCCATTGTACAGCTGGGCATCTCCTTGTATCTATAAAAGGGGATGTCCAGGGCCTTCCTAAAGGGGGGAGAGGACGAGGTTCACGTTCACACGTTCAGGTGGACATACGGGGACAACACACACGCAACAGCGGAGACATAATAGAAAGGAGGGGGAAGAAGAGAGGACGAGAGGGGGACGAACGTGCGATGTACGAACACACGGACGCACGATGCAGACGAGCAGAGGCAGGCAGAGCAGGAGAGACGCGGTAGAGGCAGCCTCAGACGGCTCACCTCAAGGCTGAACCCTCTCCTTCTCTCTCTCTGTCTCTCGCTCTTGCTCTCCCTCGCGACGCTTGTAACCCCTACTACAAGCACCCCCAGGTGCAAGATAATATAAGCCACATCCCTTCGCTTGTGTTCCATCTTGCATCAACCCATCTGGACAGGGGCGTGCGGCACTAAAATTCACTAGTCGGTCCGGTTGAGGGTCCCTGAGGTCCGAAACGCCGACAGGCAGCATAACGGCAGGACAAATATTATCTGGATGAACGATGAATAGGGACTATGAACGAACGATGAATGATGTCGGCGTTTCGAGACCGGGGGGTCCCTAGGCCGACGAGTGAGTGTGCCGCGTGCCCCAGCCCAGATGGGTCGAGCGCGTGGGCGAGCGCGAAGGGGGGAAGAGCGAGGTGGCCGGAGCCGGGTCGTGAGGGAGGCGGAGATCCCGCGGCCTTCGTGTTCGTCCCGCGCCCAGGTCGGGTGCGCTTGCAGTAGGGGGTTACAAGCGTCCGCGCGGGTGAGGGGAGCGAGCGGCCCCAAGAGAGCGCCTGCCCCTGCCCTCGTTCCCGCGAGGCCAACCTTCTCTAAGAAGGCCCTGGTCCTTCCTTTTATAGGCGCAAGGAGAGGATCCAGGTGTACAATGGGGATGCAGCAGAGTGCTACGTGTCTAGCGGGGGAGAGCTAGCGCCCTGGGTACATGCCAATATGGTAGCCGGAGAGAACTTGGCACCCAGCTGGTGTGGTGTCGTGGCTGTCGGAGGAGTAACGGAGCCTGGTGGAGGGACAGCTGTTGGAACAGTTGGGCTCTTGCTGACGTCTCCCTGCTTCCGTAAGGGAGTCGAGAGCCGTCGTCGTCATGGGTCTAGCGGGGCGCCATCATTGCCTATCTGGCGGAGCTAGCCAGATGGGACGTCGGTCTTGTTCTCTGCGACCCATGTCGGCTCGGGGCAGGGTGATGATGGCGCTTCCTGTTGACGTGGCGGACTTGTGCCCTAGGTCGGGCAACGTGGAGGCTCCTCCGAGGCCGAGGTCGAGTCTGTCTTCCATGGCCGAGGCTGAGCCCGAGCTCCCGGGTCGGGCGAGGCAGAGGTCGTTCGGCAGAGGCCAGGGCGGAGTCCGAGCCCTGGGTCGGGCAAGCGGAGTTCGTCGTCTTCCGGGGCCTTAGCCCGAGTCCGAGCCCTGGGTCGGGCGGAGTGGAGTTCGCCGTCTTCCAGGGCCTTAGCCCGAGTCCGAGCCCTGGGTCGGGCGGAGCGGAGTTCGCCGTCTTCCGGGGCCTTAGCCTGAGTCCGAGCCCTGGGTCGGGCGGAGCGGAGTTCGCCGTCTTCCGGGGCCTTAGCCCGAGTCGGAGCCCTGGGTCGGGCGGAGCGGAGTTCGCCGTCTTCCGGGGCCTTAGCCCGAGTCCGAGCCCTGGGTCGGGCGGAGCGGAGTTCGCCGTCTTCCGGGGCCTTAGCCCGAGTCCGAGCCCTGGGTCGGGCGGAGCGGAGTTTGCCGTCTTCCGGGGCCTTAGCCCGAGTCTGAGCCCTGGGTCGGGCGGAGCTTCCTATGGCGCCTTTGGCAAAGCCTAGTCGCCCGTCGGTCTCACTCTTTGCGTTAAATGCCCCAGTGACTTGGTCGGTCGGCGCGGTGATTTAGTCAGGGTTGCTTCTTAACGAAGGCAAGGCCTCGGGTGAGCCGGAGATGCGTCTGCCGTAAAAAAGGGGGCCTCGGGCGAGATGGAAACACCTCAGGGTCGGCTGCCCTTGCCCGAGGCTAGGCTCGGGCGTGGCGTGATCGAGTCGCTCGTATGGACTGATCCCTGACTTAATCAAACCCATCAGGCCTCTGCAGCTTTATGCTGATGGGGGTTACCAGCTGAGAATTAGGCGTCTTGAGGGTACCCCTAATTATGGTCCCCGACAGTAGCCCCCGAGCCTCGAAGGGAGTGTTAGCACTCGCTTGGAGGCTTTCGTCGCACTTTTTTGCAAGGGGACCAACCTTTCTCGGTTGCACTTTGTTCCGGTGGGTGCGCGCGAGCGCACCCGCCGGGTGTAGCCCCCGAGGCCTCGGAGGAGTGGTTTCACTCCTTCGAGGTCTTAATGCCTTGCGTAATGCTTTGGCTGGTCTGGCGGTTCCCTCATGCGAACAGGCCGTAGCCCAGGTGCACTGTCGGGGCCCAAGTTCTCGGGCTGGTATGTTGACGCTGTCAACGGTTTGGCCGGAGCCGGGTTTGCGAGAGCAGCCCCCGAGCCTCCGCACAGGGCGAGAGGGCGATCAGGGACAGACTCGGCTTTTTTACATACGCCCCTACGTCGCCTTTCCGCAAGGAGGAGGGGGGAGAGCGCCATGTTACCCTCGATGGGCACCGAACATGGTGTCTCCGGGGAGCTGCAATCGGGTAATCCGAGTGGACGTCCGTGCCCCGTTCGTTGGGGGTCGGCTAGGGGCCCGGAGGCACGCCCAAAAGTACCTGCGGGTGATCTGCCGGACCCGGTCCCCTGGCGACGGGGTCCGAGGGCTCGATGCCTCCCTCCGATGGGATTCCGTTACAGGATCGTTCCCGCTGGTCTCGGAAATGTCCTAGGGTACCTCGGGAGCGCAGCCCGAGCCTTGGTTATGTATCGAACGTACCCCTGGTCATCCCTCGCTCGGTGTCTAAGGCGACTGTGAACCCTTCGGGGGGCCAGCCTTCGAACCCCTGATCAGTAATGGGCGCGGAGCCCGAGTAGCCTGAGGCGGTCGTGGAACCTTTCGGGAGGCCGACCTTCGAACCTCTGACCAGTAGTGGGTGTCAGGCCCACGCGATCTGAGGCGGCTGTTGAACCCTTCGGGGGGCCAGCCTTCGAACCCCTGATCAGTAAGGAGGCTCGGAGCCTAATTCCTTCACGGGGAAGGATCCCTTTGGGGGTATTCCCTTTCCCGGTCCCTTTTTTGGTGGGGTCGTTTTTGCGAAGGCGAAGCGTCGCCAGCTGCTTCCGCCAGAAGCGCCGCCTGTCGAGCCGCGGAGTTAATGCGCCGGGGCGAGTAGTTGGCGAGGCTGCCGTTGCGCGTGCGCGAGCCGTTCGAGGAATGGGTCACGGGCGCGTCGTCTTCACACCGTGAGAGGGGGTTCTCTCGCTACCTCCGGATGGGACGTGAGCTTGGCTGACTGCGTGACCGCTGCTCTCGCGCGCCTGCCACCGTCATTACTGCCGGCCCACTTTTGACCGTGTTTGACCGCTGCGTCAGGCTGGCGCTGCTGGGTCGCCTCGGGTCGCGGTATTGGTTCCGCAACCGAGGAGGTGCTGTGGTGGCGCAAGTGGTACAGTTGCTTGCATGCAGCATCCGGCGCGCCGGTCGCGCGACGCGTGGGCTTGGGCCTCCGTGCTGGCAGGTCAGGAGTCGGAGAAGCGCGTCCACTTGGCGCGGTTGCATGCCGCCTGCATGGCTGCCCGCCCCTTTCGCCCGTTGGTCCGGGCAAAAGTGGAGGGTCACTTGTAACCGCTGGGTGGTTGCGCGCGCCGTGCGCGGCGGTTCGGCTTCTTCTGCTCGGAGCCGGTCTGCATGACATGTGGGTCCCAGCCCCCGCGCCGCAGGGGAGGGCTTTGGAGGCGTGTTGGAGAAGACTCAGCCCGTGACGGTTGGGGGCGCAAGCAGGGAGAGTTGCCTTTAAAAGGAGGGCGACCCCTTTCATAAGGCGACCATGTCTTCTTCCTCCCTTATGCATCGTGTCTTTCCACCTTTCAAGCCCCCGGATGGGGGAAACCGCCGTCTTCGTGCCTCATCGTCGGAGGACACAACTCCGTGGGAGTGGGTACCTTTCAGCCATCGTTCGGCTTCAAGGATTTTCATCAGGCAGCCCGGTTGCTCCCCTCCGCTAGGGGTCACCTGAGACGGTGACCACCAGCTCCTGGGTGGGGAGGAGCAAACCGGACTGCGATCTAGGTCCCACCCTCAGCTTCAAGGATGTTCATCATCCTCGCTGGGGTGGGTGCCGGACTGAGCCGGCGCTCTACCTCCCGCACGGGTTCGTGGGTCATCCTCTCCCGCGACGTTCGAGGGAGAGGGCGCTCACTGGCCCTGCGGGCGGCCCGGACTTCGACAACGTGGGGTGGATCGGCGGCGGACGTCGTCACCTCCATCGTGTCGGGTCCACTGGCTCGGCTCCGGCGGCCCCTTCTGTTGGGGGGCGGCTGCCGCGCCGTGTACACGGGAGGTCCACCCTAGACGCCGCGCGCTGCTAGGGCGGCGTTCGTGTTCTGGGGTGGTCCTGCCTTTGCACCAGGGCGGCGCCTTTGCGCGGAGGCCGGTGCCCCACTCATCTGGGAGGATTTGAGTGGGGATCTGCCGGAGGGCTGATGGCTCCTGCCGTCGGTGTCGAGGCGGAGGCGGTTCGAGAAGTCCCCGTCGCCAACGGGATCACCACCACCATCCGCGCTTCGGGCCTCCGGCTCTTTGTACTTGTCCTCGCACCTCGAGCGTCGGCGTGGGCGAGGGCAGGACTGCAGCAGTGCCTACCCCTGAGGTCTGCGCTACTGCAGTTCGGCCATCCGGAGTGGGGGCCGTTGTTGTCGTAGTCAGAGCGGGCGGCGGCGAGCCGCCCGTCAGTCTTCTGCAGCCCCGCAGGCCCGCCCCTATCGAGTGGGGTTGTTCGTACCTGCGGAGGGGGAACCGGAGTTCCGTTTGTAATGGCACTTCGAGTGCCGGGTTTTTTGTTCATCTCGGCTTTCGGGGCCTGAACATGTATGTAACGTCGGCACAGAGCCGTATTTTTTCTTCATTTCCGAGCACTAAGACTCGTCTGCTGATTATCTGAACCGCTTCACCAAGCATGAGTCGCCCCGTGTCAAGGTGACGAGTGAGGTATCCATATCCCGGAGGCGTAGGAGTCCCTCGGCTCGGTCGGCCCTGTTGTCCGAGGCTCCTCTAGCTTAGTTAAAGAGACCCCTCGGCCGCTCTTCGACGAGCCGAGGCCGGGGGTAGCGATATCAGCACGTGCAGAGGCGGAGTTGGCTCGAAAATGAAACCTGTTTGGCCGGAGCCTAGCCGAGTTGTCCGTTGGCAGGATCGACGCTGGAGTTGGTCAGCCGAGGCTTCGGACCGGGCTGGTGCCCTTGGAAGGTGGTTGGCCGAGGCCCCGGAGGTGGCCGGCCGAGCCGCCCGCTTGGGCCGGATTCCCGGAGAAGTCCCTGACAGCGATTGCCCGGTCGTGGTGATGACGTCGTCCTTCGGAGCGGAGGCCCTCGGACCGCGTCGCCGTCCGCGGCTAGGTCGGGCCTCGCCGAAGGTGCCGTCGATGCCGAGGGTGTCGCCGCCCCCTTCCAGCGTCGAGACCCGAGCCTGCAGGATCAGATTGTCTTGTAGCGTGGGCCTTGTGCGGCCGTCGAGGCCAGAACACACACCCTTGCTGCGTTGTAAAGCTGCGTCCCTTTTCCTCTTGTTTCGAGTATCTGGACTTTTTGTCGGTAACAGGGATGTTAGTGCGAGCGAGAGTTGCTTCTCGCGGAAGGTGATGAGTGAGGTATCCATATCCCGGAGGCGTGGGAGTCCCTTGGCTCGGTCGGCCTTGCCGCTTACGCGCACTCTCACTCGTCCATGAGGCCCTATCGCCGACTCGGTCGAGAAGACTCGAAGAATCGCTTCGACAGAAGGGCTTCCGAACGTAGAGACTTGTTCGATCCGCGGAGTCACCTTATCCGAACGCGAGTTACTTATCGCAGAAGGTGATGAGTGAGGTATCCGTATCCCGGAGGCGTAGGAGTCCCTCGGCTCGGTCAGCCTTGACTGCTTACGTGCACCCCGTCGTTTCCAGGACCCACTTTTCGAAGTAGTCAAAAAGCACGAAAGATATTCTGGTAAAAGAGATTTTCTTTTCGAGGAAAATTTTGACGCAGAGGGGGTTTCCCCCCTTTTAGCCCCCGAGGGAGGGTCGGGCTTTGCCGAGGCGAGGCCGACCCTTCCTTGTTGACTAAACTTTGCGGGGGTGCGAGGTATATGAACAACTTGGAAACATCTTAAGGGTAGAAGCGACGTAGCTGTTGGATGTTCCAAGCGTTGCCGTAGACCTCGCCTTGACTGTTGGCCAGCTTGTACGTTCCGGGCTTCAGAACTTTGGCGATGACGAATGGTCCCTCCCAGGGGGGCGTGAGCTTGTGCCTCCCTCGGGCGTCTTGCCGCAGCCGAAGCACCAGGTCGCCCACCTGGAGGTCTCGGGGTCGGACCCCTCGGGCGTGGTAGCGTCGCAGGGACTGCTGATACCGCGCCGAGTGTAGTAAGGCCCTGTCCCGAGCCTCTTCTAGCTGGTCCAGCGAGTCCTCTCGGCTAGCTTGGTTGCTTTGATCGTCGTAGGCTCTCGTCCTCGGGGAGCCGTATTCCAGGTCCGTGGGCAAGACGGCCTCGGCCCCGTAGACCAGGAAGAACGGCGTGAAACCCGTGGCTCGGCTCGGCGTCATCCTCAGGCTCCAGACCACCGAGGGGAGTTCCTTCATCCATCGCTTGCCGAACTTGTTGAGATCATTGTAAATCCGAGGCTTGAGTCCTTGTAGAATCATGCCGTTGGCACGCTCTACTTGCCCATTCGACATGGGATGAGCTACGGCGGCCCAGTCTACCCGGATGTTGTGATCCTCGCAAAAATCCAAGAATTTTTTGCCGGTGAACTGGGTGCCGTTGTCGGTGATGATGGAGTTCGGGACCCCGAAGCGATGGATGATGTTGGTGAAGAACGCCACCGCCTGCTCGGATCTGATGTTGTTCAGGGGTCGGACCTCGATCCACTTGGAGAACTTGTCGATGGCGACCAGCAGGTGCGTGTAGCCCCCAGGCGCCTTCTGTAGAGGGCCGACGAGGTCCAGACCCCACACAGCGAAGGGCCAGGTGATGGGTATCGTCTGCAGAGCCTGAGCGGGCAGGTGGGTCTGCTTCGCATAGAATTGGCACCCTTCGCAGGCGCGGACAATTCTAGTGGCGTCAGCCACCGCCGTCGGCCAGTAGAAGCCTTGCCGGAAATCGTTTCCGACGAGGGTTCGAGGTGCTGCATGATGGCCGCAAGCCCCCGAGTGTATTTCCTGCAGGAGTTCCTGACCTTCGGCGATGGAGATGCATCGCTGGAGGATGCCCGAGGGGCTACGGTGGTAGAGCTCCTTCTCATCGCCCAGCAAGACGAACGACTTGGCGCGTCGCGCTACCCGCCGAGCCTCGACTCGGTCGAGGGGCAGTTCTCCTTGGCGGAGATATTGCAGGTACGGGGTCTGCCAATCTTGATCTGGCGTGACCCCGCCCCGCTCCTCCTCGATGCGCAGTGCTTCGCCCTTGGGGGCCGAGGGTTCCTCGGGCTGAACCGAGGATGGCTCGGGCTGGGCCGAGGTCACCTCGGACGGGGCCGAGGGCGTCCCGGGCTCGGGCGTGTCGCCGATCTTGATGGAGGGTTGGTGCAGATCCCGGGAGAAGACGTCCGGGGGAACCGTCGTTCGCCCCGAGGCTATCTTCGCCAGCTCGTCCGCAGTCTCGTTGTAGCGCCGGGCGATGTGGTTAAGCTCGAGCCCGTAGAACTTGTCTTCCAGGCGTCGAACCTCATCACAGTAGGCCTCCATCTTCGGGTCGCGGCAGTGGGAGTTCTTCATGACTTGGTCGATGACGAGCTGCGAGTTGCCGCGAGCATCGAGGCGTCGGACCCCTAGCTCGATGGCGATTCGCAATCCGTTGATCAGAGCCTCGTACTCAGCCACATTGTTGGACGCCGGGAAATGGAGGCGGAGCACGTAGCGCAGGTGTTTCCCGAGGGGCGAGACGAAGAGCAGGCCCGCGCCGGCTCCCGTCTTCATCAGCGACCCGTCGAAAAACATGGTCCAGAGCTCCGGTTGGATCGGAGCCGTCGGCAACTGGGTGTCGACCCATTCGGCTACGAAGTCCGCCAGTACCTGGGACTTGATGGCCTTCCGAGGGGCGAACGAGATTGTCTCGCCCATGATTTCCACCGCCCACTTCGCGATCCGTCCCGAGGCCTCTCGGCACTGGATGATCTCCCCCAGGGGGAAGGATGACACCACAGTTACCGGATGAGACTCGAAGTGATGCCGCAACTTTTGCCTCGTCAGGATCACTGCATACAGCAGCTTCTGAACTTGTGGGTAGCGGATCTTGGTTTCGGACAGCACCTCGCTGACGAAGTAAACTGGCCTCTGAATGGGCAATGCATGCCCCTCTTCTTGCCTTTCGACCACGATCGCGGCGCTAACCACCCGAGTGGTAGCGGCGACGTAGACCAAGAGGGCTTCTCCATCAGCTGGGGGTACCAAGACGGGCGCCTGGGTGAGGAGCGCCTTCAGGTTCCCGAGAGCTTCCTCGGCCTCGGGTGTCCAAGTGAAGCACTCGGTCTTCCTTAAGAGACGGTACAGGGGCAGGCTGTAACACCCTGAATTTGGGGGTATAAAATTTCTTGCTCATATTCACAAATTCAGGTGTTACTTTTCTTTTCTCATCCTTCCTAATTCCTTTCTCTCTCATTTCTATAGGAGCTAAGTGCTTATTCTACTTGTAATTATAGTCTATTATATTAAACCCTAGTGGGGTATGAATTGTTGCATCATGTTGAACCCTAGATTTCACTTTTGTTTGGTGCTTAATTCTCAAAAGGTCTAATTTGAATTTGGGACTCATTTGAATTTGAATCAAATGGAGAGAATAAAAAAAAAGAAAAGGAGAAATCAATTCAAAATAAAAAGAAAAGGGAAAACAGCCCAACCCAGCCGCCCCCTCGGCCTTTCGGCCCAGTAGGCCCACTCCGCGCGCGCTCACCCGCCCCCTCCTCTCTCTGCGCTGCGGGCCCGGCCTGTCGGCGCGGCCGCCCTCCGCGCACCCGCCTCCCTCTCTCACTGCTCGTCCGGCCCCACCTGTCGGCGCTGCCGCTTCCTCGCGCGCGCCCGCTCCCTCGCTCTCTCTCTGCCCGTGGGCCCACCCGTCAGCCCCGCTTCCCTCGCGCTCGCGCCCGCTTTCTCCTCTCTCTCTGCGCCGTGGGTCCGAGCTGTCAGCCCCGTCTCCCTCGCGTAACCGCCGCCGAGCCGCGCGCGTCCGCCTTCCTCGCGCCCACGTCGCGCGTGGGGAGCTCGCCCCACCTCGCCCCTGGCCACTAGAGCCCGAACCCCACTCGCCCTCACCCCCTCCCTCATTTGCGCACCCACCGGTCCTCTCTCTCGCCCTCTCCCTCGCTGCGCGCACGCCCAGAGCGCCGCCGCCGTAAACCCTGCCGTCCCGAGCTCGGTTTCTCGTCGCCGTTGGAGCTCCGCCGCGCCCTTAGCCCCGGTGAGCTCCGCCTCGACGCCCGCAACTCGGAACGCGCCCCAATTCCCTCTCCCCCTCCCTATTTCTCTCTGCCCGCGCTCACCCGTCGTCCGCCGTGCAGCTGCCGCCGTCGACCCGGGTCCCCGTCGCGTCTCTGTCACCGCCGAGGAGTCCCCGGAGCTCGCCTCGAGGTAACGGACCTCTCCCGCCCCTATTGCCCCTTGCTCTGCTCTCTGTTGCGTTCGATTGCTCGCCGGAGTAGAGTAACCCCGCCGCCGAGCCGCCCCGCCGTGAACCGCCCCCCTCCGGTGCCTCTGCCCCGACCCAGAGCCCACCAATGGAGTCCCCGTGCCCTTCCCGACCTCCCTGACCGCTCGGATTGCCCCAAAGCCCCGCCAGTCGCCCGCGCCCCTCGTCTCCGGCGAGCCCTCCGCCGCGGGGACGAGCGCCGCCGCCCCAGCTAGCCGTAGAAGGAGCCCGAGCCAGCCTCCCCATCCCCGCCGTCCATCTCAGATCGGATGGCCCTAATCTAAATAACCCGAGCCCAATCCCGGCCGTCCGTCGGAGATCCAACGGCCCAGGCCCGTTTCCCCCTCACCCCGTCTCTCTGCCCGCTAGGCCCCGCTTGTCAGTCCGCCCGCGCGCGCTGTCCGCCCGGCCCCGCCTGTCAGCCGTCTCGCCCGCGCCCGCGCTTGCTCTGCCCGCTGGACCCCGCCTGTCAGCCGCCCAGACCGCCGCGCGCCCGCGCGCCCGCCCGCAGGATCTAATCCTGATCGTCCGTTTGAGATCCAACGGCTGTAAGCGCCCGATACCCCTTCGCCCGCGCATTTTCTTAAAGAACCCCTCGGTTTTCTGGATTTTGCGCCCGCCGTCCCTGGTTTTTCGCAGTTAAGTCCTCAGCCCTTTTATTTAATTCAAAATAGGTCCTTAGAGCATATTTTTAACCCCTAAACTTGTAAAATTCATAACTTTGCCATATGAACTCCAAATTGGGTGCTTCAAATTGCAAAATGTTCATAAAATTATTATCTATCTGATTATGCACTGTTTCCCTGCTGTTTCCATGTTCCAATTAATGGTTAATCATTAGGATAGGATTAAGGTTATTGGAACCCTATTTGAGATAAATAAAAGGTAGTAGACTTTAATAAAAGTTGGAGCACTTAAGTTTATGGACTCAAACCCTTAAGTTTAGGAACTTAAATCAGATAATTATTTAATCCCACCACTGACTTAAACCTGAGTAGTGAATAATGACTCATTTTGGTATAGTCCCCTACCCCAGACCTAGGGAACACCAGAGTGCCTATCCCTTTTCTGTTATGAACTTGTGACCACTCTCTGCTGCATATGTTTGGTAGATTGTTTTTGTTTGTTATTTTCCCAAGTGCATAGTGTGAATGATTACTTTACGTAGACAACGAGCAGTCTGTGTTGCCCGAGGAAGTTGCAGAGGAAGTCCCTGAGCAACAGTTTGGTGAAGGCAAGTGTCCTCAGTCCCATTATGTCCCATTTACTTTATAATACACTGTCCCGCATTACTTACTTGAAATCTAAGGATTGACTAGCTTTACACTTTACTTTATCCTTGATGACCTTATGGGCTATTATGGTTAGCATTTTGCTACTGCTTTAACTTAATCAATGAACATGATGTGAATATTTATGATACTGTTATCCTGATGATGTTGATGATCTTGTGATACCCTAGGGGGCTCAGGCTGTTTCCTGAGTACCTCTCCGTAAGGACCTGTTCGTTGAGAGACCACCCGGGATAACAGTGCAACCATGAGGGTGAAATGGGACGCCCTTAGCTAATTAATTAGAGGAACTAGAGGTGTAGTTGCTTCGCCGTCGTGCCGTCAATGGGGTCCAGGCACAGTGCTTGCTCTGCCGAGGCTGAGTGCCGAGGTTCTTTCGTTTTGCTTTGTTAGCCACTCTCCTGCGGGGAGGGGTACTGTGTTTATCAAACTGGAGAAACCTAACGGGCAGCTATGATCTCTAGGAAATCTTTGTAAAGGCTTTGTAGTGAATCCCTGGCCATTCACCTTGGGAGTGAATAAGGGTCTTGCAAGCCCGGGCTAGAGAGGGAATCATGACTCATGGGTAAAGTGTGCGACCTCTGCAGAGGGTAGTGAAACTGATATATCAGCCGTGCTCACGGTTAAGAGCAGCCTTGGGATCCTCTTTGATTAGAGATACAGATGGTTCGAGGTACAAGGTTTATGTTATGGTTTTGGTTCGAATATGATGATGTTGTTCCTCGATGAGGAAATGGTTCATGGGTGAGTTAATGATAAAATCTGGCTTCTACTAATGATAAATACCTGACCAACTAAAAGCAACTGCTTGAGCCTAACCCCACATAAAGCTAGTCCACTTCAGCCAAACGGGACATTTGCTGAGTACGTTGATGTGTACTCATCCTTGCTTTACCACCAAACACCAGGTTGTCCGCATTGTAACCACTGCTCAGGAGAAGGCGAAGTCGTGGAAGGAGACTTCCAGGAGTTTCAAGACTACGACGAATTCTAGGTGTGGGTTGGCGGCAACCCCCAGTCAGCTGCCTGTGAAGGCCTTATCTTTACTGCGTTTCGCTTAGCACTTTGATCTAACTGTTAAGTCGATGACTATGTGGATGTCTATGACTCTGTGATGTAATCGGTTAATACTCTTTTATGTTATTATTCGAGCATTGTGCGATGATGTTCATTTATGTAATCGCTGTGTACGTGAGTTCTGATCCTGGCACGTACATAGTTCGCATTCGGTTTGCCTTCCAAAACCGGGTGTGACATAAGTGGTATCAAAGCCGTGCTGACTGTAGGACCGCTGACCTAGAGTAGCACTGGTCGTACTAAGGACTATTGACCTTCTCTCTCACCTTGACCTCTGATGTTACTTCAAAAGTCGGTCATCTCGACCAACCCTATGTTTCACTACATATATATATATATACTATATTATACCTTGTTAAAATTTTTATCTTATTCTGTCTATGGTTTATTCACTTGTCATATTAGTTCTGCTCTTACTCTTATGCTTACGGTGTCTTTTGTAGATGGCTCGTCTTAGACACACTGCACGTAAGTCGGTGATTCCTTTCCTGCCGTCTCGACTTGCGGAGCGTCCTCTGCACCGCACCGTGTCCGGTCAGTCGAGTCACCTGGAGAGGCTGCACCACCGCCTGCGTGAGGAGCAGGAACGCCGACGCCAGCACAGAGAGCAGCAGGGCTCTTCCTCCTCATCCCAGCATGAGGTGGAGTCCGTGAGGCCCCGTTCCTCTGTTGCCCAGCTGGAGGCGCCCCTTGCACCACCGCGGGACGCTCCGGCTGTTGGAGGAGGACCTGGAGGAGACCCCGACGACGACGACTCAGACCACAGCACGGAGTCTTCTGAGCCGCAGGAGGCGGAAGGATGGGTCGCCCGACCCATCACTCGTGACGCCGCTCGCGGTTGTCACTTCCACGACGCACTCGACACCTTGCTGCGCCAGGCTTTCGACCGGCACACCTGGTCGATCGAGTATCGTTGTGTGGTCTACCAGCACAGTCGCGGGAGATACCCGGACCGCTGGGAGGCTACCTGCCTAGTTCGCCGTCCGGAGGATGACCTCCGGGGTGCGGAGGCCGTTTCGGAGCACTATTCCATCTCCGAGAGGGACACTGCAGAGGCGGCTATGCAGGATGCAGCACGACGTGCACTCTCCCAGTACTGTTCTTTGTTCGGTGGCGTGGCCGACGGTCTTAACCTTCGGTACTACCCCCGCCGCCCTACTGGCAGCACAGAGAGTGTGGTTGTCTCACCTGTTGGTGAGGCTAACCCTAGGTTGAGCAGCACAGTCAACCTAGTCGCAGTGCTTAACACTGAGCTGGATCACTCTCTGGACGAGCTGAGCAGGGCTCGAACGGAGATTGCGGAGTTGCGTGCTGAGTTGGCAGAGCGCCATCACCAGGAGGGTGGTTCTCCCGCTCCTGTCGGGACTCAGCACCCATACCGCTCGCCGCCGCGTGGTCACCACACTTATGGTTCCCCTGTCTGTAAGACCAGGATAGATCTGGATCCTTAGATCGTTAGCGTCGGAGTTTGTAATAATTCTTAAGTCAGATGTCTCAGTCTTAGGTAGTCAGTTTAGTTTGCTTATCAGTTGCTTCCATTTAGTTTAGTTTGCTTATCAGTCGCTTGCATGCTTGTTATGATGAACTTGTACTGGATTTGGATCTTTGTAATGACTGTAGCCAACATGTGGGTTTCCCCTGCAGTTTGGCTTAGCTAGTAATGTTAAAGAAGTCAGTTGTTTAGTTGGGAAGCCATTTACTTCTACTTTCCTTCTTATCTGAGAAGCTGTGTTGAATCAGTATGAGGATCAGTGAAGCTCTTTGTTCACTCAGTGTCATGAAGAATTCTGTATTCTCTTTTCTTATGCTGGAGGATTGTAAGATCAATGCTGATGTATGAATGTCTTCCGCAGATGTCTGACAACAGGCGCCGATGCAACAGGCGTGCTCAGCTGGAGCCGCATGACCAGCAGGAGGAAAATCAGAGGCAGCCTCCCCCGCCACCCCCGATGACAGTGGAGCAGATGTTCTTGATGCAGACTCAGGCAGTGCAGGCCATTGGGCAGACTTTGGCAGCCATGCAGCAGGCTCAACAGCAACCCCAACCCCAGTTGCAAGTGCAGATGCCCCAGATGCCACGAGATAAGCGTGGTGAGTTCATGAGAGGGCACCCTCCTACCTTCGCCCACTCTGCTGACCCCATGGATGCAGAAGACTGGTTGCGCGCAGTGGAGAGAGAACTGCGCACCGCTCAATGTGACGACAGGGAGAAGGTTCTGTATGGCCCCCGTCAGCTAAGGGGAGCAGCCCAGTCCTGGTGGGAGTCCTACCTCGCCACCCATGCTGACCCCGAGGCCATCACCTGGGAGGAATTCAGTGAGAGTTTCCGCAGATACCATGTGCCAGAGGGACTGATGATCGTGAAGAAGGAGGAGTTTCTGGCTCTGAAGCAGGGACCCCTGTCTGTTAGTGAATACAGAGACAAGTTTCTGCAGCTATCTCGTTATGCACCTGAGGATGTCAACACTGATGCTAAAAGGCAGTACAGGTTCATGAGGGGTTTGGTGGATCCCCTGCATTACCAGCTGATGAATCACACCTTCCCCACCTTCCAGCACCTGATCGATAGGGCAATTATGACTGAGAAGAAGCGTAAGGATATGGAAGATCGGAAGCGCAAGATGAGTGGACCCCAGACCGGAGGCATCAGCCGTCCACGTTTCTCAGGCAGTTCATCTCAGCAAGGCAGGCCTGGTCACCCACAAGGATATCAGAATCAGAACCAGCGTCCGCATCAGCAGCAGTTTCAGAGGCAGTATCAGCAGCAGCAGCAGCAGTATCGTCAGAACAGCCAGCAGGGAGGTAATCAGTATCAGAAGCAGAACAACCAGGTACCTCGCCTTCCTGCCTCAGCAGCAAACCAGAGCAACCAGGCAGCCCCAGCACAAGGAGGAGGCAGAGGATGTTTCCACTGTGGAGAACAAGGCCACTGGGCGATGCAATGCCCAAAGAAGGCGGCGCAGCAGCAGACCAACCCCAATGCTCCAACAAGGCAAGGTGTACTGCAGCCGGTAGCAGGCAATCGTAACCAAGCGTACAACCGTGGAAAGGTGAACCACTTGGAGGCCGAAGCGATCCAGGATGCACCAGATGTGGCAGTAGGTATGTTTTCAGTCGAATCTCATCCCACGAAAGTGCTATTTGATACTGGTGCAACTCATTCATTTGTCACTGCAACCTGGGTAGAATTGCATAACATCCCAGTAGAGGCAATGATGCCGCCCATGAGGATTAATTCAGTTGGTGGCAAGGTGCAAACAGATAAAATATGCTCAAATATAAGGGTGGAAATAAGGGGGATAGGGTTCCCCAGTGACTTAATAGTAATAGACACCCCTGGGATAGATGTTATTCTAGGGATGAATTGGTTAATGAAGTATGAAGCGAATATTAGCTGTGACAAGAGGACCGTAACATTAAAGTCCCCGTCAGGAGAGGAGGTAGTGGCCGAGCTAAGGATGCCTAAATCAGCGGAGGGTGTCTGTCACCAGATCTCAGTTGATAGTAAGGAACCCAACCCGCTCGAGACTATCAAGGTGGTGTCGGACTTTCCGGACGTATTTCCCGAGGAGCTAACGGGCATGCCACCCGAGAGAAAGGTTGAGTTTGCCATAGAGCTTATCCCTGGTACCGCCCCCATTTCCAAAAGGGCCTACCGAGTGTCTGGACCAGAATTGGTGGAACTCAAGAAGCAGATAGATGAGATGTTAGAGAAGGGTTACATCAGACCAAGTACCTCGCCTTGGGCCGCTCCGGTGTTGTTCGTAGAGAAGAAAGATGGTACCAAAAGGATGTGCATAGACTACAGAGCCTTGAATGAAGTCACTGTCAAGAACAAGTACCCCCTGCCAAGGATAGAAGATTTGTTCGACCAGCTCAGAGGTGCCAGCGTATTCTCGAAGATAGATCTGAGGTCAGGCTACCATCAACTCAGAATCCGATCCTCGGATATACCGAAGACAGCATTCATCACCAAGTACGGGTTATATGAATTCACAGTTATGTCCTTCGGTTTGACCAATGCGCCAGCTTTCTTTATGTACCTGATGAACAGTGTGTTCATGGATTATCTGGACAAGTTTGTGGTAGTGTTTATCGATGACATTCTCATATATTCCAAAAGTGAGGAAGAGCATGTGGAGCATTTGAAGATGGTATTGCAAAGGCTACGAGAGCAACAACTGTATGCCAAGCTAAGCAAATGCGAGTTCTGGATTCATGAAGTCTTGTTTCTGGGTCACATCATAAATCAAGATGGGTTGGCAGTGGATCCAAAGAAAGTGGCAGATATCCTGAACTGGAAAGCACCAAAGGATGTTCGTGGGATCAAGAGTTTCATTGGAATGGCTGGGTATTACCGGCGTTTCATCGAAGGCTTCTCAAAGATTGCAAGACCAATGACAGCGTTACTAGCGAAGAAAGTTGAGTTCAAGTGGACCCAAAAGTGTCAGGAAGCATTTGAAGAACTGAAGAATAGATTGACTACAGCTCCGGTGTTAGTCCTGCCTGATGTTCACAAGCCATTCTCAGTGTATTGCGATGCTTCTTACACCGGATTGGGATGTGTGCTAATGCAAGAAGGAAGAGTTGTAGCATATTCATCTCGGCAGCTGAAGATCCATGAGAAAAATTATCCCACACATGACCTGGAGTTGGCAGCAGTAGTTCATGCTTTGAAGACCTGGAGACATTACCTGTATGGGCAGAAGTGTGACATTTATACAGATCATAAAAGTCTGAAGTACATATTTACCCAGTCAGAGTTAAACATGAGGCAGCGAAGATGGTTGGAATTGATCAAAGACTATGAGTTGGAGATACATTACCATCCAGGCAAGGCCAACGTGGTTGCAGATGCTTTGAGCAGGAAGAGTCAAGTCAATATGTTGGCCATGTACCCAATGCCATATGAGTTAGCCAAGGAGTTCGACAGACTGAGCCTCGGTTTCCTGAACAGTACGCAAGGAGTAACAGTGGAATTAGAGCCCACCCTAGAGCGGGAGATCAAAGAAGGGCAGAAGGATGATGAAAGCATCAACAAGATCCGGCAGCTAATCTTAGAAGGAAGAGGCAAAGACTTTCGAGAGGATGAAGAGGGAGTAATATGGTTCAAGGACCGATTGTGTGTCCCCGACCTCAAACCTATTCGGGAGCTGATCCTAAAGGAAGCTCATGAGACAGCCTACTCCATACACCCTGGGAGTGAGAAGATGTATCAGGATTTAAAAAGGAGGTTTTGGTGGTATGGCATGAAAAGAGAGATCGCAGAATACGTCGCCATCTGTGATAGCTGTCAAAGAACCAAAGCAGAGCATCAAAGGCCCGCCGGATTGTTGCAGCCATTGCGGATTCCTCAGTGGAAGTGGGATGAGATCGGGATGGATTTTATAGTTGGCCTACCTCGTACCCGGGCCGGTTATGATTCCATCTGGGTGGTTGTGGACCGCTTAACAAAGGTGGCCCATTTCATACCTGTGAAGACCACATATACCGGAGCAACGTTAGCTGAGTTATACATGTCACGGATAGTTTGCCTCCATGGTGTGCCGAAGAAGATAGTGTCAGATCGAGGAACGCAGTTCACCTCTCATTTTTGGCAGCAGCTACAAGAAGCTTTGGGCACTCATTTGAACTTCAGCTCAGCTTATCATCCGCAGACAGACGGTCAGACTGAAAGAACTAACCAGATCCTAGAAGATATGCTGAGAGCCTGTGCGTTGCAAGACAAGTCAGGATGGGACAAAAGGTTACCTTATGCAGAATTCTCCTACAACAATAGCTACCAAGCCAGCTTGAAGATGTCGCCGTTTCAGGCACTCTATGGACGGAGTTGTAGGACTCCGCTGCATTGGGACCAGCCTGGAGAGAGGCAGGTGTTTGGCCCCGACATTTTGCTTGAAGCCGAAGAGAATATCAAAATGGTTCGAGAGAATCTGAAGATAGCACAATCAAGGCAGCGAAGCTATGCGGACCGAAGGAGAAGAGAACTGAGTTTCGAAGTGGGGGATTTCGTCTATCTGAAGGTGTCACCTATCCGGGGAGTCAGAAGGTTCGGAGTCAAAGGCAAGTTAGCACCCCGGTACGTTGGACCATATCAGATTCAAGCAAAGCGTGGAGAAGTGGCTTATCAACTCGACCTACCAGAAAGTTTGTCGGCAGTGCACAATGTGTTCCACGTGTCGCAACTGAAGAAGTGTCTACGAGTACCAGAAGAACAGTTGCCAGTGGAGGGTTTGGAGGTCCAGGAGGATCTGACATACATAGAGAAGCCAACGCAGATTCTGGAGTTTGCAGACAGAGTCACCCGGAGGAATACCATCAGAATGTGCAAAGTCAGATGGGGTCACCATTCGGAGGAAGAAGCAACCTGGGAACGAGAAGATGATCTGAAAGCCAAATACCCTGAGCTCTTTGCTGACCAACCCTGAATCTCGAGGGCGAGATTCTTTTAAGGGGGATAGGTTTGTAACACCCTGAATTTGGGGGTATAAAATTTCTTGCTCATATTCACAAATTCAGGTGTTACTTTTCTTTTCTCATCCTTCCTAATTCCTTTCTCTCTCATTTCTATAGGAGCTAAGTGCTTATTCTACTTGTAATTATAGTCTATTATATTAAACCCTAGTGGGGTATGAATTGTTGCATCATGTTGAACCCTAGATTTCACTTTTGTTTGGTGCTTAATTCTCAAAAGGTCTAATTTGAATTTGGGACTCATTTGAATTTGAATCAAATGGAGAGAATAAAAAAAAAGAAAAGGAGAAATCAATTCAAAATAAAAAGAAAAGGGAAAACAGCCCAACCCAGCCGCCCCCTCGGCCTTTCGGCCCAGTAGGCCCACTCCGCGCGCGCTCACCCGCCCCCTCCTCTCTCTGCGCTGCGGGCCCGGCCTGTCGGCGCGGCCGCCCTCCGCGCACCCGCCTCCCTCTCTCACTGCTCGTCCGGCCCCACCTGTCGGCGCTGCCGCTTCCTCGCGCGCGCCCGCTCCCTCGCTCTCTCTCTGCCCGTGGGCCCACCCGTCAGCCCCGCTTCCCTCGCGCTCGCGCCCGCTTTCTCCTCTCTCTCTGCGCCGCGGGTCCGAGCTGTCAGCCCCGTCTCCCTCGCGTAACCGCCGCCGAGCCGCGCGCGTCCGCCTTCCTCGCGCCCACGTCGCGCGTGGGGAGCTCGCCCCACCTCGCCCCTGGCCACTAGAGCCCGAACCCCACTCGCCCTCACCCCCTCCCTCATTTGCGCACCCACCGGTCCTCTCTCTCGCCCTCTCCCTCGCTGCGCGCACGCCCAGAGCGCCGCCGCCGTAAACCCTGCCGTCCCGAGCTCGGTTTCTCGTCGCCGTTGGAGCTCCGCCGCGCCCTTAGCCCCGGTGAGCTCCGCCTCGACGCCCGCAACTCGGAACGCGCCCCAATTCCCTCTCCCCCTCCCTATTTCTCTCTGCCCGCGCTCACCCGTCGTCCGCCGTGCAGCTGCCGCCGTCGACCCGGGTCCCCGTCGCGTCTCTGTCACCGCCGAGGAGTCCCCGGAGCTCGCCTCGAGGTAACGGACCTCTCCCGCCCCTATTGCCCCTTGCTCTGCTCTCTGTTGCGTTCGATTGCTCGCCGGAGTAGAGTAACCCCGCCGCCGAGCCGCCCCGCCGTGAACCGCCCCCCTCCGGTGCCTCTGCCCCGACCCAGAGCCCACCAATGGAGTCCCCGTGCCCTTCCCGACCTCCCTGACCGCTCGGATTGCCCCAAAGCCCCGCCAGTCGCCCGCGCCCCTCGTCTCCGGCGAGCCCTCCGCCGCGGGGACGAGCGCCGCCGCCCCAGCTAGCCGTAGAAGGAGCCCGAGCCAGCCTCCCCATCCCCGCCGTCCATCTCAGATCGGATGGCCCTAATCTAAATAACCCGAGCCCAATCCCGGCCGTCCGTCGGAGATCCAACGGCCCAGGCCCGTTTCCCCCTCACCCCGTCTCTCTGCCCGCTAGGCCCCGCTTGTCAGTCCGCCCGCGCGCGCTGTCCGCCCGGCCCCGCCTGTCAGCCGTCTCGCCCGCGCCCGCGCTTGCTCTGCCCGCTGGACCCCGCCTGTCAGCCGCCCAGACCGCCGCGCGCCCGCGCGCCCGCCCGCAGGATCTAATCCTGATCGTCCGTTTGAGATCCAACGGCTGTAAGCGCCCGATACCCCTTCGCCCGCGCATTTTCTTAAAGAACCCCTCGGTTTTCTGGATTTTGCGCCCGCCGTCCCTGGTTTTTCGCAGTTAAGTCCTCAGCCCTTTTATTTAATTCAAAATAGGTCCTTAGAGCATATTTTTAACCCCTAAACTTGTAAAATTCATAACTTTGCCATATGAACTCCAAATTGGGTGCTTCAAATTGCAAAATGTTCATAAAATTATTATCTATCTGATTATGCACTGTTTCCCTGCTGTTTCCATGTTCCAATTAATGGTTAATCATTAGGATAGGATTAAGGTTATTGGAACCCTATTTGAGATAAATAAAAGGTAGTAGACTTTAATAAAAGTTGGAGCACTTAAGTTTATGGACTCAAACCCTTAAGTTTAGGAACTTAAATCAGATAATTATTTAATCCCACCACTGACTTAAACCTGAGTAGTGAATAATGACTCATTTTGGTATAGTCCCCTACCCCAGACCTAGGGAACACCAGAGTGCCTATCCCTTTTCTGTTATGAACTTGTGACCACTCTCTGCTGCATATGTTTGGTAGATTGTTTTTGTTTGTTATTTTCCCAAGTGCATAGTGTGAATGATTACTTTACGTAGACAACGAGCAGTCTGTGTTGCCCGAGGAAGTTGCAGAGGAAGTCCCTGAGCAACAGTTTGGTGAAGGCAAGTGTCCTCAGTCCCATTATGTCCCATTTACTTTATAATACACTGTCCCGCATTACTTACTTGAAATCTAAGGATTGACTAGCTTTACACTTTACTTTATCCTTGATGACCTTATGGGCTATTATGGTTAGCATTTTGCTACTGCTTTAACTTAATCAATGAACATGATGTGAATATTTATGATACTGTTATCCTGATGATGTTGATGATCTTGTGATACCCTAGGGGGCTCAGGCTGTTTCCTGAGTACCTCTCCGTAAGGACCTGTTCGTTGAGAGACCACCCGGGATAACAGTGCAACCATGAGGGTGAAATGGGACGCCCTTAGCTAATTAATTAGAGGAACTAGAGGTGTAGTTGCTTCGCCGTCGTGCCGTCAATGGGGTCCAGGCACAGTGCTTGCTCTGCCGAGGCTGAGTGCCGAGGTTCTTTCGTTTTGCTTTGTTAGCCACTCTCCTGCGGGGAGGGGTACTGTGTTTATCAAACTGGAGAAACCTAACGGGCAGCTATGATCTCTAGGAAATCTTTGTAAAGGCTTTGTAGTGAATCCCTGGCCATTCACCTTGGGAGTGAATAAGGGTCTTGCAAGCCCGGGCTAGAGAGGGAATCATGACTCATGGGTAAAGTGTGCGACCTCTGCAGAGGGTAGTGAAACTGATATATCAGCCGTGCTCACGGTTAAGAGCAGCCTTGGGATCCTCTTTGATTAGAGATACAGATGGTTCGAGGTACAAGGTTTATGTTATGGTTTTGGTTCGAATATGATGATGTTGTTCCTCGATGAGGAAATGGTTCATGGGTGAGTTAATGATAAAATCTGGCTTCTACTAATGATAAATACCTGACCAACTAAAAGCAACTGCTTGAGCCTAACCCCACATAAAGCTAGTCCACTTCAGCCAAACGGGACATTTGCTGAGTACGTTGATGTGTACTCATCCTTGCTTTACCACCAAACACCAGGTTGTCCGCATTGTAACCACTGCTCAGGAGAAGGCGAAGTCGTGGAAGGAGACTTCCAGGAGTTTCAAGACTACGACGAATTCTAGGTGTGGGTTGGCGGCAACCCCCAGTCAGCTGCCTGTGAAGGCCTTATCTTTACTGCGTTTCGCTTAGCACTTTGATCTAACTGTTAAGTCGATGACTATGTGGATGTCTATGACTCTGTGATGTAATCGGTTAATACTCTTTTATGTTATTATTCGAGCATTGTGCGATGATGTTCATTTATGTAATCGCTGTGTACGTGAGTTCTGATCCTGGCACGTACATAGTTCGCATTCGGTTTGCCTTCCAAAACCGGGTGTGACACAGGCCTCTTTCGCCGAGGCGCGAGATGAAACGGCTCAAAGCCGCGAGACATCCCATGACCCTCTGTACGCCTTTTAAGACCTTGATGGGCCCCATGCTGGTGATGGCCGCGATCTTCTCCGGGTTGGCTTCGATGCCCCGCTCGGAGACGATGAATCCCAGGAGCATGCCTCGGGGCACCCCGAAGACGCACTTCTCGGGATTGAGCTTGACGCCCTTTGCCTTGAGACACCGGAATGTCACTTCAAGGTCGGAGAGAAGGTCGGAGGCTTTCTTTGTCTTGACCACGATGTCATCGACGTAGGCCTCGACCGTGCGACCGATGTGTTCGCCGAACACATGGTTCATGCACCGCTGGTACGTTGCACCCGCGTTCCTCAAACCGAACGGCATGGTGACATAACAGTACATGCCGAAGGGCGTGATGAAAGAAGTCGCGAGCTGGTCGGACTCTTTCATCTTGATTTGATGATACCCTGAGTAGGCATCGAGGAAAGACAGGGTTTCGCACCTAGCAGTGGAGTCCACGATTTGACCGATGCGAGGTAGAGGGTAGGGGACCTTCGGACATGCTTTGTTGAGACCAGTGTAGTCTACACACATCCGCCATTTCCCCCCTTTCTTCCTCACAAGTACAGGGTTGGCAAGCCATTCGGGATGGAATACCTCTTTGATGAACCCTGCTGCCATCAGCTTGTGGATCTCCTCGCCTATCACCCTGCGCCTTTCCTCGTCGAATCGGCGCAGAGGCTGTCTGACCGGTCGGGCTCCGGCCCGAATATCCAGCGAGTGCTCGGCGACATCCCTCGGTATGCCGGGCATGTCCGAGGGACTCCACGCAAAGACGTCGGCGTTTGCGCGGAGAAAGTCGACGAGCACTGCCTCCTATTTGGGGTCGAGCCCGGAACCGATCTGGATCTGCTTGGAGGTGTCGCCACTGGGGTCGAGAGGGACGGCCTTAACCGTCTCCGCTGGCTCGAAGTTGCCGGCGTGTCGCTTCACGTCCGGCACCTCTCGGGAGAGGTTTTCTAGGTCGGCGATGAGGGCCTCGGACTCGGCGAGGGCCTCGGCGTACTCCACGCACTCCACATCGCATTCGAATGCGTGTTTGTACGTGGGGCCGACGGTGATGACCCCATTGGGGCCCGGCATCTTGAGCTTCAGGTAGGTGTAGTTGGGGATGGCCATGAACTTCGCGTAGCATGGCCTTCCCAATACTGCGTGGTAGGTTCCTCGGAACCCGACCACCTCGAACGTCAAAGTCTCCCTTCAGAAGTTGGAGGGTGTTCCGAAGCAGACAGGAAGGTCGAGCTGTCCGAGGGGCTGGACGCGCTTCCCAGGAATGATCCCGTGGAAGGGCGCAGCGCCTGCTCAGACGGATGACAGATCGACGCGCAGGAGCCTGAGGGTCTCGGCGTAGATGATATTGAGGCAGCTGCCCCCATCCATCAGGACCTTGGTGAGCCTGACGTCGCCGATGACAGGATCGACGACGAGCGGGTACTTCCCCGGGCTCGGCACGTGGTCGGGGTGGTCATCTTGGTCGAAGGTGATGGGCTTGTCGGACCAGTCTAGGTAGACTGGCGCCGCCACCTTCACCGAGCAGACCTCCCGACGCTCTTGCTTACGATGCCGAGCCGAGGCATTCGCCGCACGCCCTCCGTAGATCATGAAGCAGTCGCGGACCTCGGGGAACTCTCCTGCTTGGTGATCTTCCTTTTTGTCGTCGTCGCGGGCCCTGCCACCCTCTGCGGGTGGCCCGGCCCGGTGGAAGTGGCGCCGAAGCATGACGCACTCCTCGAGGGTGTGCTTGACGGGCCCCTGATGGTAAGGGCACGTCTCCTTGAGTGCCTTGTCGAAGAGGTTGGCGCCTCCGGGGGGCTTCCGAGGGTTCTTGTATTCGGCGGCGGCGACAAGGTCCGTGCTGGCGGCGTCGCGTTTCGCTTGCGACTTCCTCCTGCCTTTCTTCTTGGCGCCGAGCGGAGTAGACGCCTCGGGAGCATCTTCCGATGGGCGGCCCTGGGGCTGCTTGTCCTTTCGGAAGATGGCCTCGACCGCCTCCTGACCAGAGGCGAACTTGGTGGCGATGTCCATCAGCTCGCTCGCCCTGGTGGGGGTCTTGCGACCCAACTTGCTCACCAGGTCACGGCAGGTGGTGCCGGCAAGGAACGCGCCGATGACATCGGAGTCGGTGATGTTGGGCAGCTCGGTGCGCTGCTTCGAGAATCGCCGGATGTAGTCCTGAAGAGACTCTCCCGGCTGTTGCCGGCAGCTTCGGAGGTCCCAGGAATTCCCGGGGCGCACGTACATGCCCTGGAAGTTGCCGGCGAAAGCTTGGACCAGATCCTCCCAGTTGGAAATCTGCCCCGGAGGCAGGTGCTCCAACCAAGCGCGAGCAGTGTCGGAGAGGAACAGGGGGAGGTTGCGGATGATGAGGTTGTCGTCGTCCGTTCCACCCAGTTGACAGGCCAGGCGGTAGTCCGCGAGCCACAATTCCGGTCTCGTTTCCCCCGAGTACTTTGTGATAGTAGTCGGGGGTCGGAATCGGGTCGGAAACGGCGCCCGCCGAATGGCCCGGCTGAAGACCTGCGGACCGGGTGGTTCGGGCGAGGGACTCCGATCCTCCCCGCTGTCGTAGCGTCCCCCACGCCTGGGGTGATAACCTCGGCGCACCCTTTCGTCGAGGCGGGCCCGACGGTCGCGATGAGGGTGCTCGTCGCCGAGGTGGCCCGGGGCCTCAGGCGCGGTGTTGCGCGTGCGCCCGGTGTAGACCGAGGCTTCCCGCATGAGTCGGGAAGTCGTGGCACGAGGTTCCGAGGGGTACCCCTGCCTTCGGGAGGCAGAGCTCTCGGCCCGCCGGGCCGCAGCGCCTTCCAGGAGATGCTTGAGCTCTCCCTGGATTCGCCGACCCTCGGTGGTTGATGACTCCGGCATCGCGCGGAGGAGCATCGCAGCGGCTGCCAGGTCCTGACCGGTTCCGCCGGATGCGGGTGGCGGTCTGTCCCTGGCATCGTTGGCGATGCGGTGCTGGAGACCCTGGGGCAGGTGACGTATTTGTCCGGCCGGGGGCTGGCCCGCCCATACCTGCCCGACGTCCCGGCGGATTGCCTCGAGCGCTCCTGCTCCCTCATCGAGCCTGGCCTGCGCCCCGCGGACTTGCTCGAGCTGTGGGTCGTGACCCCCCGCCGGAACGGGGACCACAGCTAGCTCCCGCGGGATGTCGGCGTGAGGCGCTGGCCTAGGGAGATCACCATCCTCCAGCATGCCGAGACAGCTGCCTCCGGAGGGATCCCCTAGCTCGACGTGGAAACATTCGCGGCTCGGGCCGCAGTCCTTGTCGTCAAGGCTGCGGCTGCCGTCGGAACAGTCGGAGAGGCAGTAGTTGCATGCGGTCATGAAGTCCCGCATGGCACTGGGGTTGCCAGATCCAGAGAAATCCCAGCAGATGCTGGGGTCGTCATCTTCCTCGGACCCAGAGGGTCCGTAGGTCGAGACGCCCGTCAATCGGTCCCAAGGCGACCGCACACGAAACCCGAAAGGGGTTGCACTCACCTCAACGTGAGCGCCCGCCAGAGCGAGGTCACTAGGCGGGTTGAGGTCGAGTTGAAATGACAAAGGATGGGAATCAGCCGGTACCTTTTGGTCGACGAGGAGCGACGAAGTCACGTCGGGGGCTGATCGCGCCGTCGTCCTGGGTACGAGTGCGACGTCCTGCAGGCCCTCCGTGAGCGCGCTGGCGTCGTCCACTTGCTCGGGGTTGGCGTGTCGCGGGGGGACGGCGCTCGCCTTCGCCTCAAACGCGAGGGTGACGCCCGACGCGTCCTCCGTTGGGGCGCTGGGGATGTCGATTTGCTCGACAGCCGACTGAGCGCAGCCTCCCGCTCGGCCCTGGTTGCCCCGCCTCCTCCTCCGATGGCGAGGGAGAGGATGGGGCGAGCTCGAAAGTTGTCCTTCCCCCACGCGGGAAAGACGTCGTCGATTCCGCCGCCGGCGGGCGGGCTGTCCGCCACCATTGTCGCTGTCGCGCGGCGGTGGAAGGAGTATCATGTCGGAGCTACCGTCGAAAGACATGAACTCGAGGCTCCCGAAACGGAGCACCGTCCCGGGTTGAAGAGGTCGTTGGAGACTGCCCATCTGGAGCTTGACGGGAAACTGCTCGTCAACACGCAGCAGCCCCCTACCTGGCGCGCCAACTGTCGGCGTTTCGAGACCGGGGGGTCCCTAGGCCGACGAGTGAGTGTGCCGCGTGCCCCAGCTCAGATGGGTCGAGCGCGTGGGCGAGCGCGAAGGGGGGAAGAGCGAGGTGGCCGGAGCCGGGTCGTGAGGGAGGCGGAGATCCCGCGGCCTTCGTGTTCGTCCCGCGCCCAGGTCGGGTGCGCTTGCAGTAGGGGGTTACAAGCGTCCGCGCGGGTGAGGGGAGCGAGCGGCCCCAAGAGAGCGCCTGCCCCTGCCCTCGTTCCCACGAGGCCAACCTTCTCTAAGAAGGCCCTGGTCCTTCCTTTTATAGGCGCAAGGAGAGGATCCAGGTGTACAATGGGGATGCAGCAGAGTGCTACGTGTCTAGCGGGGGAGAGCTAGCGCCCTGAGTACATGCCAATGTGGCAGCCGGAGAGAACTTGGCACCTAGCTGGTGTGGTGTCGTGGCTGTCGGAGGAGTAACGGAGCCTGGTGGAGGGACAGGTGTTGGAACAGTTGGGCTCTTGCTGACGTCTCCCTGCTTCCGTAAGGGAGTCGAGAGCCGTCGTCGTCATGGGTCTAGCGGGGCGCCATCATTGCCTATCTGGCGGAGCTAGCCAGATGGGACGTCGGTCTTGTTCTCTGCGACCCAAGTCGGCTCGGGGCAGGGTGATGATGGCGCTTCCTGTTGACGTGGCGGACTTGTGCCCTAGGTCGGGCGACGTGGAGGCTCCTCCGAGGCCGAGGTCGAGTCTGTCTTCCATGGCCGAGGCCGAGCCCGAGCTCCCGGGTCGGGCGAGGCGGAGGTCGTTCGGCAGAGGCCAGGGCGGAGTCCGAGCCCTGGGTCGGGCGAAGCGGAGTTCGTCGTCTTCCGGGGCCTTAGCCCGAGTCCGAGCCCTGGGTCGGGCGGAGCGGAGTTCGCCGTCTTCCGGGGCCTTAGCCCGAGTCCGAGCCCTGGGTCGGGCGGAGTGGAGTTCGCCGTCTTCCGGGGCCTTAGCCCGAGTCGGAGCCCTGGGTCGGGCGGAGCGGAGTTCGCCGTCTTCCGGGGCCTTAGCCCGAGTCCGAGCCCTGGGTCGGGCGGAGCGGAGTTCGCCGTCTTTCGGGGCCTTAGCCCGAGTCCGAGCCCTGGGTCGGGCGGAGCGGAGTTCGCCGTCTTCCGGGGCCTTAGCCCGAGTCCGAGCCCTGGGTCGGGCGGAGCTTCCTATGGCGCCTTTGGCAAAGCCTGGTCGCCCGTCGGTCTCACTCTTTGCGTTAAATGCCCAGTGACTTGGTCGGTCGGCGCGGTGATTTAGTCAGGGTTGCTTCTTAACGAAGGCAAGGCCTCGGGCGAGCCGGAGATGCGTCTGCCGTAAAAAAGGGGGCCTCGGGCGAGACGGAAACACCTCAGGGTCGGCTGCCCTTGCCCGAGGCTAGGCTCGGGCGTGGCGTGATCGAGTCGCTCGTATGGACTGATCCCTGACTTAATCAAACCCATCAGGCCTCTACAGCTTTATGCTGATGGGGGTTACCAGCTGAGAATTAGGCGTCTTGAGGGTACCCCTAATTATGGTCCCCGACAAATGATGAATAGGAACTATGAACGAATGATGAATAGGAACTATGAACGAACGGACGAACGATCGAATGATCGGAAGAACGAACGATCAAAATTTCGGCAGCATAACGGCAGGATAAAGATTATCTGGATGAACGATGAATAGGGACTATGAACGAACGATGAACGATGAATAGGAACTATGAACGAATGGACGAACGATCGAATGATCGAACGAATGAACGATCGGAATTTCGGCAGCATAACGGCAGGACAAAGATTATTTGGACGAACGAACGGACGAACGATCGAACGATCGGACGAACGGACGAACGAACCATGAACGATCGGACAAACGATCGAATGATCGGACGAACGAACGAACAAACTAAGAACAGGGGTATGAACAATCGAAGAACGACCGAACGATCCTTATGCTAGTGTGTGCTTGTGTGGAACATGGAGTGGGCATGTGTGTGGGGGGGGGAGAGAGTTGCCATGAAATGGCTTGGGGTGGGATGAGAGGAGGCCCTTGGCCCTCTATTTATAGCCATGGTGGGGGATTAGGGGGAGGGATGAGAGGATTAGTGGAAGGATGAGAGGATTAGTGGGAGGTTAGCATGTATTTGTCTTGTATAAGTGTAATTAGCTTGTAGAGCTCACCGTATGACACCGGAGGCATACGTATACGTATGAGCATGGGGAAAGTTATGAAGAAAATATTTGTAGGGACTTGAAAAATTATTCGAAAGGTATTTCTCAAGAGGAAAGTATTTGGAGAAATATTGGTGGAATATTTGAGCAGTATTTCTAGAAAGGACTTGAAGGGGATTACTGGAGAAATATCTGGGCAGTATTTTTAGAAAGAATTTGAGGGGGATCACTGGAGAAATATTTGTAGGATATTTTAAGGAGGATTTTGGAGAGAATATAGACCACTATATTTTATTTGTTGATATCAACTTGCAAACAAACATTTTGAAACGAAATTTAAAATTCATTTTGAATTTAGAGTGAGTTTGAGAAAATTTCAAGATTTGAATTTTTGGGATGCTACAAAAAGGCATTACTGTGAACTCATATTGTCCGTACCGGGTGACAAATGCAGTCTTCTGAATATCTGCTTCCTTAATTCTCAGTTGGTGATAACCATACCTCTGGTCTATCTTGGAGAAATATTTGGCCCCTTGAAGCTGGTCGAAGAGGTTGTCGATTCGAGGGAGTGGATACTTGTGTTTGATTGTAACTTCATTTAAAGATCAGTAATCAATACACATCCTCATACTTCCATCCTTTTTAGTGACGAAAAGGACTGGTGCTCCCCAAGGGGATGAGTTGGGACGGATGTACCCTTTTTGTTGAAGCTCTGCGATCTAGAGTTTTAATTCTGCTAACTCGGTAGGAGCCATGCGGTATGGTCTCTTTGCGATGGGTGTCATACCAGGGATCAGGTCTATGTAGAATTCCACTTCTCTTTCTGGCGGCATTCCTGGCAACTCTTCTGGAAATACATCCATGAATTCTTCTATCACTGACATGCTTTCTGTTGCTAGATTAAACACCATAGGATCACTGGCGGGTGGCTGAGCCTGACAAGAGACTGACTTTCCTTGGTGGTCCGTGAGAAGGACTGTCTTGTTTGCGCAACTTATGATTCCTTTGTGCTTGGTTAGCCAATCCATCCCTAAGATCACATCAATTCCTTAGGATGGCAAGACGGTTAAGTCTGCTAAGAACACTACCCCACTTAAAAGAATTCTGACCTGGGAGCATTTGAGCTGGCATAGAAGGTCTGACCCTAGGGTTCGGGTGACCAAGGGGATTTCTAGATGGGTAGAGGGAATTCCAAGCTTTTCCACAAAACTGGTGGCTATAAAAGAATGGGATGATCCTGAATCAAAAGGTACTGTAGCGGGAGTAAATTCAACGAGGAACTCACCGAGCACTACTCCCGGAGCTTGCTAAGCCTCCTGAGCATTGACGTGGTTTACTCGTGCCCTTCCTTGATACTGGGTCTTGTTCTACTAGCTGATGGAGGAGGGCGCCTTGGGGGCGGGTGCTGAGGTATTCTTGGGGCCATTCACTGAGTTGGAGTAAGCAGGTCCTGATGCCTTCAACTGGGGGCAGTTGTTCTTGAAGTGACTGGGGTCTCCATAGTGCCAACAGGCATTTGCTGGTGGTTGGTTGCTTGCAACTGAGGGGGCCTGAAAGGAGCTCTAACTTTGCTGACTGAAACATGATGGAGTGGGTCCAGCTGGTCTATTGAAGCTTGGTTTCTTGGGTGGAAACCCAAAAGATCGAGTTCTCTGGTGCCGGTCTTGCTGCTGAGCTCGGAGGACTTGGAATTTCCTCTTGAGGTGACCTTTTTCTTCTTCCCTTGCCCTTTCCACTTGTATGGATTTGTTTGACAGGTGCGAGAAGCTGAGGAAATCTTGGCTGGCTAGGATGGTCTTGAGTTCTGGTTTGAGCCCTCTCAAGAAGCGAGCCATCTTCTTGGCGTCTGTGCTGACGTCATCAGGCGCGTAGCGGGCTAATTTTGTGAATTTGTGCACGTACTCGCTGACAGATCTTCCTCCCTGAGTTAGTTCCCGAAATTCATCTTCCTAGAGCTGAACGATCCCTTGGGGCACATGGTGCTCTCGGAAAGCAGTTTCAAACTCTGTCCAGGTAGCATCTCTGACGGCAGCGTTGAAGGTATCCCACCAAGCTAGGGCCATCCCGGAAAGTTGATGAGCAGCCAATTGAACACGCTGATTCTCTGGGCATCCTATGGATTCTAAATTCCTTTTAATCGTGCGTAGCCAGTCATCAGCATCGAGGGGATTGTTGGATCCAGCGAATGTGGGAGGCTTGAGCCTCAGGAAATCTCCCATCCTGTCTTGTGGTCTTCCACCATTCGAGCGTTGAGTTTCCAAACTTCTAGTGAGGACCTCAATGAGTCGGGTTTGGTTGGCTAGAACTTGGGCTAAATCTAAGGGCATCTTCGGAGGTGCGGGGAGGTGGGTCTCACTCCCTTCTCCACCGGCTTCTCCTTCAGCTCTTAGGGGAAACCCTGCTCCAATCCCGGAGGCGGTAGGCGTGGTTTTATCCGAAGCCATCTGCCAGGGGGAGAGAGAGTTACTACTATGCATATGCCAAATTTCTTTTTCAACCAAGTTATTTTATTCATTACACCAGTTCATTACAAGCATACAGTTACCACAAGTCGCACTACACGTGAGCGCTTTCTAAGGTACTTCCGAACTCCTTTTCTAAGGTGTCCCCAAATTCCTTGAGAAGGTCATCAAGGCTAGCTAGGGACATATCCTCGACGTCAGACAAATTCTCTATCCTGGGGAGAGGTGGAGCTGGAGTGGCTTTCTTCTTCCGCTTAGTCTGGCATCCTTGGCTCTTGGTCTTCTTTTGGACTTTCTTCGTGGGGGCGAGCTTCTTCAGCTTCTTATCATAATCCATCTTCAGGGTTCGGTAAGCTTCACGAGTGTTGGCCTCTTCACCTTCTGCCATATCAATACACTCTTGGAGGGATGCCTTCTCCTTTTTAAGCTCCTTGACCTGCTGCTCTAAGCTTTCCACCCGGGAGTTTAGGTGGGTGCAGTGGGAGGAAAGGTCATCATAGTGGTTATCGAGAGTGTGGAGATATCCGGCCATGTAGACGATGGTGGGGTCATCTTCAGTAGGATCTCTTTCTGACAGGGCCAGAAGTCTTTTCCTCTAGGTGGGGGTATTTTTGTTGCTAGGTGGGAAGTAACGAAGAAGGGTTTCAAAAACCTCCTTACTATAGTTTTGGCATAATTGTCGGAGGGCTTTTCGAGCAACATTTTGGCAAGTGTCTAGGAAGTGGTGTCCAGTGAAGGTGACTTGGAAAGGAGGGTGGTTTGGGTAGCTTCGGCTTTCTCCCAGGTAGACTGCCATAGAGCACTTCTCAATTCTGTTTTCACGGTATTCCTTCCAGACATATTCCGGCTTCTTGTGGATCCCCATGCGAAGCGCTTAACTCCACAAAAGATGAGGGAATCCTTCCTCCTCTGAGCAGTAGGATGTCCTAATGACCCAAGAGCCTTCCATCTGGTAGAAGAAAAGAAGGGTCTGTTAATATCAGGGCAAATGAGAGGAGATTTTTCTTAGGGGTAAGAGGTGTTTTCTTGTTAAGGCAAACTTTTAAGGTCGGGGCTACGATCTACGGCTAGTCCTATGGCTTTGATACCACCTAAAGCGTCTCAATCCTTTGGGACTCAAATGTGATACAATTACTAGTCCCAGGAGGCTAGTAACCACATTCCTTACTTCAAATAGTACAGAGTTCGAATAAAAGTTATTTAATACCAGAGTATAGGCTCGAGAGAGCCAGAAATACAAAGCATAGTAGAAGATAAACTAGCCCAAGCCATAGTCAGAACTGGGTGCAGACACGGCCCCCTCAATCAAGCATAGCAGAAAAGAAGTCTTCAGCTGCTAAAAAACATAAATAAATCTAGGTGAATACACTAGGTATTCCGCAAGCCCATCCCGCTCCCGTAAGGAGAAAGGGACCTATATCATACATGCTTTATATGGTGGAGTTGAAGTCACTCTTCTTTTTCTCAAAGAAAGGCAGTTCTTTTATGGTTTTTCCCAAGGAAATAGAAATAACACATTACTCAACCACCACTGAGCTTCCCGCTCCCGTGGCATCATTTTCATTTCCAAAAACACACTCACACACACATTTCCCTATTCACGGAGTTTTGTAAAACACTAATTGTCATACAACACCAGACTCTTCCATACCAGTGGACACGGACTATTCAAATAGGTTTGAACTCTGTGCAGAGGGGTACACTTTACCCACTAGTCCGGCTCTGCGATCCCATGGCCATTGAGATCTGAATCTGAATCTCTTTCTTCCCTCGCACGTCCTAACCTTAGCGGTTATACCGGAAGGAGTCAGGCTACTGCCATGTCCAAACCAGACAAAACATTCCCCCTCCTTATCCTCCCGGTGCTCCCCAGCCTTCATAACCCTGGGTTGGACCGTATGAGTTCAAATTGAGTGACTGCCCACACAGTCTCGAGTGGTTGTACTTATCATGAGTACAGGTAGTGAAGGATGACAAACCGGTCCTTATATGAGGAGACGATCCTTCTACTCACACCTAAACCAATTGAGCCATCACCTTAGGCCCTCCCCTAAACCAGGGAGTCTCTGATCATCCCACTCACAAGGTGATGAGGGTGAATACCCTTCATCGCACACTATTTAAAAACATCGCTTAGTCAAAACCACTGGTCTTTTCCCATCCCACATTTTGTACTCAAAAGATGTTTGTTAATGTGGGCTATCTCTCTGCTCACAATGCAAATATTCCATCCCTTAATCCTGGCTTAGGTAGTGGTAGAAAGAATAGGTAAATTATGCATCAAGGGAAGGATGGACTTGCCTTCGTCGAAGCTTTCCTGGCACAAAAGATTTATCTTGGAGGGGTCGGGTTCCTGCCCTTCTTCCGGAGTTATAAATTCCGGAGGATCGGATCCCTCTTCCGCTAACAAACACAGATAAGGAACAATACATCAATCATGGTGATTTGGTAGGGTGTGCCAATTATTATACATTATTATTTTTGTGCCCTATAATTTATTTAAACTATTTTTGGTGCATAAAATATCAGCATATAAATATATATATATGAAACTTGGAAAAAGAAATGGGAAAAGGAAAAAGAAAAAGGAATTCTCAGCTACCTGGGCCGGGGGGGGGGGGGAATTTCGGCCCAGCCGAGCGCGGGCGTGCGTGCGCGGGGCAGGCGGCCCTGCCGGCCCACGGAGGAGCGGCGACGGCGCGGCGGACGCCATGGGCGTGGGCCCACGCGTCAGCGAGAGGAGGGGGTAACGGCGTGGAGCGGTGACGGGGGGCGAACCGGCCGGGGCTCGACCGGCTGTGAAGCCCCGCGGCGGTTCTCCGCCGGGGGCTTCGGTTCCGCGACGGGGGAGTGGAGGCGAGGCATGGGCAGGGGTAGGGGATTATGGTGGAGGGGCCAATTTGGCCGGAGGGTGCCTGGGGTGGCCGGTCCACGGCGCGGTGGTGAGCGCTCACGGCGGTGAGGTCGCCGGTGAGGCCAACGGTGCAATAGGCGAGGGGAAAACGGTGTGCCGTGCTCGGAGTGAAGTGGCGGAGCTCAAGGGCTAAACTAATTTAACTAGAACCCAATGTAGAGGGGAAGGGGAGGCTCACCGGAGATGGAGATGGCGGCGGCGCTAGCTCAATTGAGCTCGAGGGAAGGGGGAGGAGATGGCCGAGGCTGGGGTGAGGAATTGAGGAGCTCGGGGCAGCCCTTTTATAGGCGCTCGGGGCGGAGAAGGGGGCGTGAGGTGGCGTGCCCCGGCGAGCTCGCCACAGCAGAGATGGTGGTGCACAGTGGTGACGACGGGATGGCTCGGGCAGACGGGGCGACGGGATGGCTTGGGCAGACGCAAGGCGCCAAACCGAGCTGGTGAACGCGATAATGGCGAGGCGATCGCGTCGCTAGCCCTGGTCATGGACGCGAGGAAGGCACTGACGGGTGGGGCTCGCTCGCCAGAGAGAGATCGCGAGAGAGCGAGGGGGGGCGCGGGCTGATTGGTGGGGCCGACTAGTCATCGGGGGAGAGCGGCACGGCGCACGGGAGGGAGCTGGGCCGCGTGGGTCGGGGGAAGGGGGAAGCGCGGGAGGGAGCTGGGCCAGAAACGGCCCAACCTAGGGGAGAAGGTTTTTCCTTTTTCTTTTCTATTTTCTATTTCCTTTCTATTTTCTATTTCTATTTCTTTTATCCCCTTTTCTTTTGAACAAATAATTAGCTAAATAATCTTAGGTGCTAAAAAATAATCATCTATGTGAGGTGCTTCTAACAATCAAGGTGTATGCATATGATGAGATGTCCTATGAGGGAGAAATTAGGGAGAGATAAAAGGGGGGTCAGGAGATTAGGGTTCCAAACCTCAGGTTGGAATTTTGGGATGTTACACTTCCTTGGCCCAAGCAAGTGAACTTGAGTTAACAGCCCAGTCGAGTGCTAGATCTCGTTTAGCAAGTTGGTCTTGCAGGTGGCGGATGTTAGTTCTCAACTCGTTTATCCGCTCTCCATCCTCGACCCATACCTCGTTCCGGTGATGGAGCTCTGTTCGAAGATGCTCGACCTGAGCCTCCAGATCTCCGATAGGATCATTGCTACCACTGCTACTGTCTTCATGTCTTGGAGCTAGTTGATGGCGAGGCACGCCAATTGGTCCGGTAGACTTGCGCGCAGTTTTTCTTGTGCACGGTGGCATTTCTTAAGGGGGGAAATCTTATTAATATAGTTTGTAGTATGATGCATACATAATTACAGAATCAACCCTAGTTGATTCACAACCCTTTATACATCGCACTCTACTATCTGGTCTTTGAAATAAGTACTCAGAAGGTGGTTAGATAAGAAGGAAAGAAATTTTCTAGATAAGTCTTTGAAAATTCTTTTTGAAAATGTCTCATAAAATATGCAGAGATGGGCTCCGCTCGATACCAGCTGTGACGGAACCTCCCAAGTCATTAGGCCCACCAAAAGTTGTCCTTGTCCAACGGACCTCATACAACCCTGCAGGTGCCCCGAATCACTTGACAAGTTCGGTATCTGCTTTCTTTACCTTTCCCAAGAGCGTTTCACCCGTCACGCAGACATTACAACACATCAGAGGTACGAAAATGCGGAAGCAATTACAATAACTTACCTTATAGTAAAGTAAGAAAGAGTTGTAATATTACAGACCAGAGCGAAAATATAAGAGTGATGAGTATTATTATTACATCACTTTGGGAGGTAAAAACCCCTCCCGATAAACATCAAACAAAAGTTTTTAACGGAGGATCCTTTCCTCCCGCAGCTTCACTCCTGGTTTTCTTCTTTGGGTACCACCTTTGAACAAAAGCAGCAAAAATTTGCCGCTTCCTCACCTAAAACAACATGGGACAAAGCCCTGAGTACGAAGTGTACTTTCGCAAGACTTACTCGTCAAAGTAAAAGACTCTCAAGGATATGCTGGCCTTTTGGGGATCAAGGAATGGCTTATCAATAGTCAAAGACTCTGTTTGCAGAAATGCTTACTAACAGTGGATCCTTAAAAATCCAGTTTTATTTGTCAAGTTAAGTAAAGTTACCTGCATTTAAAGTTTTTTCTATCCTAGTTCAATCACTTGACCTATACTAGCCAATTTCTTAACAACCCTTCTTATTCACTGGATTGCTACGTGTAAGTCAGTGACCAAGTCTTCATATCCGCGAAGTTACGGCGATCCGAATCGATTATACTCAGCTGAGGATCTCCAATCACACGACATATGTAGCACTTAACCCTTGCATATGTCAACTCGCCACCGGGGTTCTTAAGACCAGATCAAGTTCACGCCAACCGAGAGCACAGATGCACCACCGTCCAGCCTCTTGCCATGGAGGGTACACGCTACACTCGCCATCTCTCCACTCCCATTGTGTGTTATCTTAGTCTAGTATTAGTCTGCCCGAGGCAAAGCTTACCCATGACAAGGCATGTGACCAGTTAAAGGGTCCTCGATCAGCAGGCCTACATCGACAAGGTCCTAAATCGACTCAGACAGAGACACTACACCGAGACTCTCTTCTCATGCAAGTCACCAGCCTGGTCTCAGCTTTATCATTTTAACCCAAAGTTTGGTACCTGGCAGAGGTACATCTTTTCCGATGTTGAACCCATCATGGCCATGATGGATCCACCATCAAGTTTTATTTTTGAAAACATTCCACCCACTTGGAAGCATCATCTTTTGTGAAAACAAAACATTTTTGTTTTTCTAAAGCAAAGCTAAGCATAGGAAAAACCTTTTGTAAATCAGGGATTAAGGAGAAGTAATCAAATCCAAGGAAGGAAATGCATCAATGGTTTAGCACACAACTCCTATCACCTAATGCATCAAGCAAGTGAGAAGGATTTTAAAATAACAAGGAGGTGGCAAATGCACCGGGGCTTGCCTTGTGTTACTGGTGAGTCAAGTTCTGCTCCACAAATATCAAAGTAAAAGCAGTTTCCTGCCTTAGGTTCTTCAGGTGGTGGTGGTGTAATCCTGGCTTCTTCAACCTCTATCTCTTTTTTGTTTTCTATATATAACCATATACAATCATGAATGCTCATGTAATGCTCATGAAAATGTAAAGATAAATTAAAGTTTATTATCTATGGTCTTGAATATAACTTTCCTTCACGGATCTCCGAGAAACTAGGGTTTTCGGAGTCTATAGTGAAGTTCATAGGGCAGGGGGCTAGGGTTTTGGGTTCTAAGTATCAAACATGGTACAAATCATTCCAAACTTTACCCAAGGCTTCTAAATATTATTTAAAGCTTAACTAAAAAGTTTGGTGAATTTTTGGAATTATTAATTATCCCCTAAAATTCTAGAAATATGGTTTTTATCTATTTTAAATATCCTAAAATTCCCTACTGGAGCTAAAAATCATGAAACTATTTTTATTAAATACTATAGGAAATTAGAAGTCCAGAAAAATTGGTTTGGTATTTTTAGCATTTTTCTGTAATTTTCTAGAATTTCTTTAGCTCTGGTAGAAAAGGAAAAAGAAAAATACTCTACAGCGCTGGGCCAAAATTGGCCCGAGCCGGCCCAACAACAGGCAGAAGCGCGCCCGTGTGCGCCCGCGCTGCTAGTTTTGCAGAAAGACCCTTATTGGTTTGAATATCTGGAAACGAGTCACGGCGCTATTTTCATGACTCACTGACACATTACAGAAACATCCCTCGAGTTCTACTTCTTTACCGCCTGAAGCCCACGACGGCGAACAGCGCAGGGCCGAGCTCTGGTGAGCTTGTATCGGCTGGTTTACTCGATGACTGGCGCTCTACTTTGGCAGAGACCGAATTCAAATCCTAACAAGGGTTTCCCCTCAACCAATTTTACTAATGGCGCTCTAACACGCATTGTCCACGGTGACAGCGGGCACTATAGGCAATCAAGCGCGTTCCCGTTGATCTATGGGGTCCTAGTCCAATTGGCCAGGTCGGGGAACATCAGGAGGACCCATGGATGTTGAAACAAGACAGCAGGGAGGATGAACAGACCTAGGATTTGCTGACCACGGTGAGGGTTCTACCATGGCGGCGGAAACAGAAATGGGGGAGATGAGCAATTCGCGGTCTCTGGTGAACGATCGGAGGCAATTGCTGGTGCTTTGGATGCATAATTATCCTACGGAGCTCACAGCATGCTCAATTTATAGCAGGCATGAGCGGTGGCCAGTGAATTTGGATTGGGCACGGTGGCGGTCGGAGAAGGAATGAGTCACTGGTGTGGTGATTCGTGGCCTTCACCGTGGCGGCCTCACTGGTGACGAACCAGTGGCTTACAGCGATTCACTACGACGTGGTGAAATGTTGAGGCATGTAGCCAGGCCGGATAACGGCGAACGCCGGTGATGCCAACACGACTAACCATGGCGGGACACGACAGCGGTGAGAACAGTGGCCGGAGTTTATCTCCAGCGTGATCTTTCTTACCGAGGAGCACTTATCCGAATTTGGTCAGGCGTGAATCACAACGCCGGCGCAGATCTGAGCGCGAGATCACCGGCGGTGAGATCTTTGAGCTGGCGGCCCAATCCGATCATTGTACCATCGCGAAGTTCATTCAGTCGGCCTGACAGACCAAGTTGCGGATAAATTTTCTCCTGATTTCACATGGCAACTAGACCAACATTCTGCAGCAAAGTTGTAGCCTAATGATTCAGCTACAAACTTATAATAGCAACCATAGCCAAACTCTGACTAGATTATAGTCAAATTAAAGTCCAAAGATTGCCCAGTTACACTGTCAGCCTGAATTCAGACCTAAGACAGTCTGACAGCCCATCTTTGGGTCCAATTTTCTCAAAACTTTTCATAGTACCAGGGCTTAATCTCTATAGAAAAGTTGTTCCCCTTTTATAGCTCTACAAACTTGATGTGGTGACTTATGGCAAAATCTTCATAATTTGGAAGATATAGGGCCTCAAAGTTGAGCCAATTCCACTAAATTTCAGACTTAACTCATTAGAGCTCAAATGTGGCTTTTTTGCAAATAGGCCCAAAACTTAGGGTTTAAGTTGCAAATCCACATACATGTCAATCATATGAGTTAAGATACCCTAATTTCATGGTTTTTGCACTTAGGTCCAAAAATGGGCACATTTTGCATACAACCCCCCTAAGGTTTCAGTCCAGGGTTTCTCAGGGGTCCATTTAGGGTTTTTAGTACTTCTAGGGTTTGGATGCCATTTAAATCTATTCATGGTTACATTTTATGACTATTTTAATTGAGTTTTGAAGTTTTCTCTTATTAGGCTTTGTTTATTCTTCTGAGCCCTGTTTAGGGTTAAGTACCCTATTCTAGGGTTTTACCCACAACTAGTCATATCCACACAACTTGTTTGAATTTTTTTTGCCTAGTGAATGCATTCTAGGTGTGACAAACACATGATATGCCAATGTTTATGATGTCATGCTCATGTTTTAGTGGCAGTAACACCAGGGGTGTTACATCCTTCCCCCATAAAAGAATCTCGTCCCGAGATTAAAAGTCCTAGGGCAAGTAATGGAAAAGGAAACGTGTCATACTTTTATTTCCTTATTTCTGGTATAGGGCAGGGGTGGTATGGGTTTCATTCCTTTATTATAACAAATGTACATATTTTACAACTTACACGAAGCTAAAAAGCCTGAGAAATTCTTGTCTAAAAAGTCTTGAGTCTCCCAAGTAGCTTCATCTTCCGTGTGTTGGTTCCACTGTATCTTGTAAAACTTGAGAGTTCTCCTTCGGGTAATTCTGTCCTTTTGATCCAAGACTCAAATAGGATGATCTAAATATGTTAAGTCTGGCTCTAAGGCAACATCTGTTACTTCAATGGTTTGATTAGGAACCCGAAGACACTTCTTTAATTGAGACACATGGAACACATTATGCACAGTAGACAAGGTTTCAGGTAACTGGAGTCGGTATGCCACTGGTCCACATTATTCAAGAACAAGGAAAGGACCAATGTACCAGGGTGAAAGCTTCCCTTTTACCCTGAAATGTGATACACCCTTCATCGGTGAGACTTTGAGGTAGACATAATCTCCAACTAGAAAGTACAAGGGTTTTCGTCGCTTGTCTGCATAACTCTTCTGTCGAGCTTGAGCTTCTTTCAAATTATGAATTATCTTCTTCTGTTTCCTTTACCATATTAGGCCTGAAGAAACATCTTTCACCCGGTTCAGACCAGTTTAACGGAGTACGACACCGTCGCCCATACAAAGCTTCAAAGGGTGCCATTTTAATGCTCTCTTGATAGCTATTATTGTATGAGAACTCCGCTAATGGTAAACAATCATCCCATTTCTATGGGAATTCCAAACACATGCTCGCAACATATCTTCAAGTATCTAATTTACCCTCTCAGTCTGCCCACTGGTTTGGGGACGGTAGGCCGAACTGTGAAGCAACTTGGTACCTAGGGATTTATGAAGTGCTTCCCAAAACTTGGCTACAAATTGCGGTCCACGATCTGACACTATAGTCTTTGGAACCCCATGCAGACTAAGAATACGAGCAATGTATAATTGGGCATAGACAACAACTGGATGATCCGCCTTAACGGGAAGAAAATTGGTGATCTTGGTAAGCCGATCAACTATCACCCAAATAGAATCATATCCTTTTGCTATTCTAGGCAGTCCCACAATAAAGTCCATGCTTATATCCTCCCATTTCCATGTTGGGATAGGTAATGATTGCAACGGACCAGCAGTTTTCATGTGTATGGCCTTGACACGTCTACAAGTGTCGCATCTCGCCACATAGCGTGCAATTTCAACCTTCATCTTTGTCCACCAATAATGTTGTTTTAAATCATGATACATCTTAGTGCTTCCAGGATGAATAGAATAGCGACTAAGATGTGCTTGATCTAGAATTTGCTGGCGGATCTCTTCATTCTTAGGCACAACTATGCGGTTATTAAACCATACAACGCCTTGATCATCTTTTCTAAAGCAGTTGGCTTTACCGGCCTCCATTTTCTCATGAATGTGTTTCATACCCTCATCATTTCTTTGGGCATCAATTATTCTTTGCAGAAGAACTGACTCAAGCTTTAGTTGATTTAAGGCTCCTTGTTGGATCATTCCCAAGTTCAACTTCTCCATTTCTTGGCATAACGTAATGTCAGAAGTCTTCATCGTCAGACAATGGCAGGAAGCCTTGTGACTTAATGCATCTGCCACTACATTAGCCTTGCCTGGGTGATAGTGAATTTCCAGTTCATAATCCTTAATAAGCTCAAGCCATCTCCTTTGTCTCATATTAAGCTCTGACTGGGTGAAGATGTACTTCAAGCTTTTATGATCTGTATAAATGTGACAGATGTTCCCCAGCAGATAATGACGCCAAATTTTTAGAGCATGAACCACAGCAGCTAACTCCAGATCATGAGTTGGGTAATGCTCTTCATGCCGGCGCAACTGCCTTGAAACGTAGGCTATCACTCGACCCTCTTGCATTAAAACACAGCCTAGACCACTGCTTGATGCGTCACAATACACATCAAAGGGCTTTTCAATATCCGGTTGAGCCAACACCGGAGCAGTGGTCAATAATACTTTCAGCTGCTCAAAGGCTTCATTACATTTTGAAGACTAATTAAATTTAGTATCATTCTTCAATAAACTTGTGATTGGTTTCACAAGCTTGGAAAAATCTGGAATGAATCGGTGGTTGGGGGTTTCCACTCCAAAATATCCTTGACTTTGCTGGGATCTACCGCAATCCCCTTGGCAGATAATACATGTCCCAGAAATTGGATCTCCTCCAGCCAGAACGCGCACTTACTAAACTTAGCATATAATTGGTGCTCTCTTTAGCGCGTTAATACGATCTGCAAATGCCGAGCATGCTCCTCTTCATTCTTGGAGTATATCAAGATATCATCTATGAAGACCACCACGAATTTATCCAGCTCGAGCATAAATACTGAGTTCATAAGATATGTGAAGTGGGCAGGAGCATTTGTTAATCCGAAAGACATAACCAGATATTCAAATAATCCATATCGCGTAGTAAATGCGGTCTTTGGTATATCTTCGGGTCGGATACGGATCTAATGATAGCCTGATCTGAGGTTGATCTTAGAGAAGACCCTCACTCCAGTCAGTTGATCAAATTGAATATCAATCTAGGGAAGAGGGTACGTATTCTTGATGGTAACCTCATTAAGGGGTCTGTAATCCACGCACATCCGAAGTGTTTGGTCCTTCTTAACAAAGATGGCTGGACAACCCCATGGTGACGAGCTTGGTCGGATGAATCCCTTTTGTAACAGATCTTGTAATTGGGTCTTGAGTTCCGCCAACTCATTCGGAGGCATTCGGTACGACCTTCTAGAAATAGGAGCCGTACTGGGCTTCAATTCAATCACAAATTCTACATCTCTTTATGGAGGCAATCCAGGCAAATCTTATAGAAAGACGTCTGGGAACTCACATACTACCGCAATATCTTGGATTTCCGGTATGATGGCTTCATAGACTTTGCCAAATGGTTTAGCTATAGTAGCTACAGGAATGGATAAGAGAAACTCTTCCTAGCCATAACTCAACCTGATGGTTCTCAAATCAGTGTTGAGGATAGCTTTGTATTGGGCTAACCAATTCATACCTAGAATCACATCTATATCTTGGCCTTTCAAAACAATCATATTAGTAGGAAAGTCCCGTCCAGCCAATGTTACGGGCACATGGAAAGCTACTTCTTTAGTGAATATCTGTCCCCCGGGCTAATGAATAGCAAACCCTTCCCTTGATTCATTGTATGGAATGCAATGTTGCTCCACAAACTTCTTGCTTATGAATGTATGTGAAGCACCAGAATCAAAAAGAATAACTGCAGGGTGATTGGCCACGAGAAACGTACCCATCACGATCGGTTCTCCTTCCGGCATTGTGGCCACTTGCGTATAATAAATTCATCCGGTTTTCTTCATATTTTTGCCCATGGTATTGTTCGCCGCATTTCCCTTACCTTGAGCGGAACTCCCTAAACTCTGTTGATTATTTGATCTGTTCTGCTTCGAGTACAGACAGTCCTTGATAAAATGTCCAGACTTTCCACAGTTAAAGCAGCCTATTGAAGAGCTTGGGAGAGCGGGAAAACGAGTACCAAGGGCACTCGGCTGATTTGTTGAGGTGGGGGCAGTGGCAGGACAGATAAAGACCGGTTGCTTGAAAGGGTAGGAGGGTGGACGGAATGAAGAGCGATTCAGATTAAAAGGTCGGATCACCAACCTTTGTCTTTTCTCAGGCCCCTGATTGGGCCTACCGCCTCCATAGCCCATTGATTTTCCTGGGTTTGTATATTTGGCTTCGACTGCCAGTGTCGTACTGACAGCCCTTCCGTAAGAAAGATCAATGCAGGTGGCCATCTTCTGTTGCATTCGGTCATTAAGGCCCCTCATGAAGCAATTTCTCTTCTTCGGATCCGTGTTGACTTGATCGATGGCATACTGGGACAAGTGGTTGAATTTGTTGAGATACTGAGTGACAGTATCCCCACCTTGTTTGAGCTTCATAAACTCCTCCTGTTTCATATGGAGCACCCCTTCAGGAATATAGTGCTCCCGGAAAGCCAGTTTGAATTCATCCCAGGTAATTTGATGACCAGCCGGTTGAACAGCTACATAATTTCCCCACAAGGTGCTGGCAGGGCCGCGCAACTGTTGTGCCGCAAATAAGGGCTTTTGAGTCTCCATGCATCGAAGAAGCCCAAACTTCTGTTCAATAACCCGGATCCACTCATATGCTTCAAGAGGATCTTCCGCCTTGACAAATAACGGAGGACGTGTCTCGGAGAAATCCAAATATGATGTTTCGCGGGGTCCTTGTGGATATGCTCGCTCGCCTTGCTGCTGCATCTGCTGTCCCGCCATTTCCCGCAGGAAACAGGTGTTATCAGCTGTGGCATTAACTAAGGCAACGATGGCCTCAGCTAAGGTTGGAGGTACTGGGGGTGGGTTCGGAGTTGTTTCCCTCCCACGGGAGGTTCCTGCACTATCCTATGCACGAGTCTTAGACGGCATCTGAGGCAAAGAACATTTGGAAAAAATATAATATGCCAAAGTAAACCATCCATTTTACATTACTAAAAAGGGTAATGATACAGACTCGAATTTACAACAGGATTACATTACCTATTATACACTAACATTATGTTTATACTACACTACTCTAGCTTCTTATCACTTTAGGTAGCTTCACTGTCGAGCGTAGGAGACCATTCATCAACCTGCTTCATAGAGGGAGCAGGCCTGAAAAGGTCCAGTTCACCACCAAGTGCCTCTCCCACTACTCCAGAAAGTCCAGTTTCCATTCTGACAGGATCCACAGGTACGTTAGGGTGCAGTTGTGAATACAATACATGAACCTCCTCATGTAGCGTATTACAGTACACCTGCAAGTTGTCCATGGCTGTGCTAAGCTCCTCCACACGGGCTCGAGCTTTGGCTTCCTGAAGCGTCCCGATCCTTTGGGACTCAAATGTGATATAATTACTAGTCCCAGGAGGCTAGTAACCACATTCCTTACTTCAAATAGTACAGAGTCCGAATAAAAGTTATTACAATACCAGAGTACAGGCTCGAGAGAGCCAGAAATACAAAGCGTAGTAGAAGATAAACTAGCCCAAGCCACAGGAAGAACTGGGTGTAGACACAGCCCCCTCAATCAAGTAGAGCAGAAAAGAAGTCTTCAGCTGCTAAAAAACATAAATAAATCTGGGTGAATACACTAGGTATTCCGCAAGCCCATCCCACTCCCGTAAGGAGAAAGGGACCTATATCATACATGCTTTATATGGTGGAGTTGAAGTCACTCTTCTTTTTCTCAGAGAAAGGCAGTACTTTTAGGGTTTTTCCCAAGGAAATAGAAATAACACATTACTCAACCACCACTAAGCTTCCCGCTCCTGTGGCATCATTTTCATTTCCAAAAACACACTCACACACACATTTCCCTGTTCATGGAGTTTTGTAAAACACTATATGTCATACCACACCAGACTCTTCCATACCAGCGGACATGGACTATTCGAATAGGTTTGAACTCTGCGTAGAGGGGTACATTTTACCCACTAGTCCGTCTCTGCGATCCCATGGCCAATGAGATCCGAATCTGAATCTCTTTCTTCCCTCGCACGTCCTAACCTTAGCGGTTATACCGGAAGGAGTCAGGCTACCGCCATGTCCAAACCGGACAAAACATTCCCCCTCCTTATCCTCCCGGTGCTCACCAGCCTTCTTAACCCTAGGGTTGGACCGTACGAGTTCAGATTGAGTGACTGCCCACACAGTCTCGAGTGGTTGTACTTATCATGAGTACATGTAGTGAAGGATGACAAACCGGTCCTTATATGAGGGGACGATCCTTCTACTCACACCTAAACCAGTTGAGCCATCACCTTAGGCCCTCCCCAAAACCAGGGAGTCCCTGATCATCCCACTCACAAGGTGATGAGGGTGAATACCCTTCATCGCACACTTTTTAAAAATATCGTTTAGTCAAAACCACTGCTCTTTTCCCATCCCACATTTTGTACTCAAAAGATGTTTGTTAATGCGGGCTATCTCTCTGCTCACAATGCAAATATTCCATCCCTTAATCCCGGCTTAGGTAGTGGTAGAAAGAATAGGTAAATTATGCATCAAGGGAAGGATGGACTTGCCTTCGTCGAAGCTTTCCTGGCACAAAAGATTTATCTCGGAGGGGTCGGGTTCCTGCCCTTCTTCCGGAGTTATAAATTCCGGAGGATCGGATCCCTCTTCCGCTAACAAACACAGATAAGGAACAATACATCAATCATGGTGACTTGGTGGGGTGTGCCAATTATTATACATTATTATTTTTGTGCCCTATAATTTATTTAAACTATTTTTGGTGCATAAAATATCAGCATATAAATATATATATGAAAATGGGAAAAGAAATGGGAAAAGGAAAAAGGAAAAGGAATTCTCAGCTAGCTGGGCCGGGGGGGAATTTTGGCCCAGCCAAGCGCGGGCGCGCGCGCGGGGCAGGCGGCCTAGCCGGCCCACGGAGGAGCGGCGACGGCGTGGCGGACGTCGTGGGCGCGGGCCCACGCATCAGAGAGAGGAGGGGGTAACGGCGTGGAGCGGTGACGGGGGGCGAATCGGCCGTGGCTCGACTGGCGGTGAAGCCCCACGGCGGTTCTCCGCCGGGGCTCCGGTTCCGCGATGAGGGAGTGGTGGCGAGGCATGGGCGGGGGTAGGGGATTATGGTGGAGGGGCCAATTTGGTCGGAGGGTGCCTGGGGTGGCCGGTCCATGGCGCGGTGGCGGGCGCTCGTGGCGGTGAGGTCGCCGACGAGGCCAACGGTGCAATAGGCAAGGGGAAAACGGTGTGCCGTGCTCGGGGTGAAGTGGCGGAGCTCAAGGGCTAAACTAATTTAACTAGAACCCAACGTAGAGGGGAAGGGGAGGCTCACCGGAGATGGAGATGGCGGCGGCGCTGGCTCAATTGAGCTCGAGGGAAGGGGGAGGAGATGGCCATGGCTGGGGTGAGGAATTGGGGAGCTCAGGGCGGCCCTTTTATAGGCGCCCGGGGCGAAGAAGGGGCGTGAGGTGGCGTGCCCCAGCGAGCTCGCCACGGCGGAGATGGTGGTGCACAGTGGTGACGACGGGATGGCTCGGGCAAACGGGGCGATGGGATGGCTCAGGCAGACGCAAGGCACCAAACCGAGCTGGTGAACACGACAATGGCGAGGCGACGGGGCGGGCAGTGGCCAGCGGCGATCGCGTCGCTAGCCCCGGTCACGGACGCGAGGAAGGCACTGACGGGCGGGGCCCGCTTGCCAGAGAGAGATCGCAAGAGAGCGAGGGGGGCGCGGGCTGACGGGTGGGGCCGACCGGTCAGTGGGGGAGAGCGACGCGACGCGCGGGAGGGAGCTGGGCCGTGTGGGCCGGGGGAAGGGGGGCACGCGGGAGGGAGCTGGGCCGGAAACGACCCAACCGGGGGGGAGAAGGTTTTTCCTTTTTCTTTTCTATTTTCTATTTCCTTTCTATTTTCTATTTCTATTTCTTTTATCCCCTTTTATTTTGAACAAATAATTAGCTAAATAATCTTAGGTGCTAAAAAATAATCATCTATGTGAGGTGCTTCTAACAATCAAGGTGTATGCATATGATGAGATGTCCTATGAGGGAGAAATTAGGGAGAGATAAAAGGGGGGTCAGGAGATTAGGGTTCCAAACCTCGGGTTGGAATTTTGGGATGTTACAAACCTACCCCACTTAAAGGAATCTTGCCCTCGAAATTCAGACAGGGCTCGAGAAAAGGTAAATGTATTTCCTCCTCAAAGAGTCCTCACCCAGGTTGCTTCATCTTCTCCTTCTCTGCTCCACGGAACATTACAGAGTTTCACTTCTGAGTTGCGGGTCTTCCGGACTGCTGAGTCAAGAATCTTTATTGGCTTTTCTCGGTACTGAAGATCTTTCTGAATCTGGATTGTCTCTTCTTCGATGTGACTTTCTAGTACTTGCAGGCATTTGCGGAGCTGGGACACATGAAACACATTGTGGATATTAGACATGGATTCTGGTAATTCAAGATGGTATGCTGCGGGTCCCACTCTGCTAATGATGGGATAGGGGCCGACAAATCGTGGTGCTAGCTTTCCTTTCACTTGGAACCTTTTGACACCACGCATCGGGGAGACCTTGAGGTAGATGAAGTCTCCTTCTTCAAATCTGAGTTCTCTCCGCCTATTGTTCGCATAACTTTTCTGCCGACTCTGAGCTTCAAGTAATCTTTTGTGGATCAGGGCAACTTTCTCTTTAGCCTCTTTAACAAAGGCAGGTCCTTCCAGTGTCTTTTCCCCTACGTTGGACCACATGAGAAGGGTCTGGCACTTTTGTCCATACAATGCTTCGAATGGTGACATCTTGATACTGGCCTGATGGCTATTGTTATACGAGAACTCTGCATAAGGCAAACTGGACTCCCAGTTTCTGTCGAATGTTAACACACAGGCTCTTGATAAATCTTCGAGGACCTTGTTGACCCTTTCTGTCTGACCATCTGTCTGGGGGTGATAGGCGGTGCTGAAGTCTAACTTGGTGCAAATAGCTTGCTGAAGGCTCATCCAAAATTTGGAGGTGAACTGGGTTCCCCTGTCTGACACTTTTTTCCTTGGAATGCCATGGAGTCTGACTATCTCTTTAAGATAAATCCGGGCAAGGGTGGCTCCTCCAAAGGTAGTTTTCACTGGGATGAAGTGGGCTACCTTGGTGAGGCGGTCTATTATTACCCAGATAGAGTCGTTCCCTTTTTGCGTCCGGGGTAGTCCGGTTACAAAATCCATGCCTATTTCCTCCCACTTCCATTCGGGCACTAAGAGGGGTTGCAACAGGCCTGCAGGTTTCTGGTGCTCGGCTTTTGTTCGTTGGCAAGTGTCACACCGGGCCACATACTGTGTTATCTCTTTCTTCATCCCTCTCCACCAATATCTGGTTTTGAGGTCTAGGTACATCTTGGTGGTTCTTGGGTGGATGGAATAGGCTGAGTTGTGAGCTTCATCGAGCAGGACTTCCCGTGCCTCTCCTTTTGGTACACATAGACGGTTCTTGAACCAAAGGACTCCTTGTTCATCTGTCTTGTGGTCCGGAAGTTGTTCTTTGCGAGATTTTGCCATAAGTCTTGTTGTTTCTGCGTCTAGGCGTTGAGCTTTGCATATGAGGTCTTCTAACATTGGTTTGACTTCTAGGCTGTCGTTGTTTCCCAGACATGCGTTCAGCCGAGCTGATTCCTTCTTCTAGTCTTCTAAAAAGTTGATCCCCTTCATCCCGAAAGGTTTTCGGCTGAGGGCGTCTGCTACCACGTTGGCCTTTTCGGGATGATAATGGATCTCAAGGTCATAATCTTTGATCAGTTCTAGCCATCTTCTCTGACGGAGGTTGAGATCTTGCTGAGTGAAGATATACTTCAGACTCTTGTGATCGGTGAAGATGTGGCATTTGTTCCGAATTAGGTAGTGCCTCCATATTTTCAGGGCATGCACTATGGCTGCCAATTCCAAATCGTGGGTGGGATAATTCTGCTCATGCGGCTTGAGTAAGCACGATGCATAAGCAATAACTTTCTCATTTTGCATCAGGACACACCCTAAGCCTTGCCTTGAAGCATCACAGAAGACGACGAAATCCTGGTGTATATCCGGTAGTGTCAAAACGGGCGTGGTCGTGTGCTTTTCTTTTATGATCTGGAAACTTTCCTCACACTTCGGGGTCCACACAAACTTATTGTCTTTCTTGAGGAGCTCGGTCATAGGTCTTGCTATGCTGGAGAATCCCTTGATAAAGCGGCGGTAATATCCTGCCATTCCTAGAAAGCTTCGAACTTCACTGACGTTGGATGGCTGCTTCCATTTTGATACTGCTTCTACCTTGGACGGGTCCACTTCTATTCCTTCTGCTATCAAGACATGCCCAAGGAAGGCTATCTTTTCTAACCAGAATTCACATTTTATGAGCTTAGCATAGAGTTGATGTGCCCTGAGTCTTCCGAGGACGATCCGGAGGTGATGCTCATGGTCTTCGCGATTCTTGGAGCAGATAAGGATGTCGTCAATGAAAACTACGACAAACTTATCCAGCTCTTCCATAAATACCTTATTCATGAGGTTCATGAAAAAGGCAGGTGCGTTCGTTAGTCCAAAAGGCATTACTGTGAACTCATATTGTCCGTACCGGGTGACAAATGCAGTCTTCTGAATATCTGCTTCCTTGATTCTCAGTTGGTGATAACCAGACCTCAGGTCTATCTTGAAGAAATATTTGGCCCCTTGAAGCTGGTCGAAGAGGTCGTCGATTCGAGGGAGTGGATACTTGTTTTTTATTGTAACTTCATTTAAAGATCAGTAATCAATACACATCCTCATACTTCCATCCTTTTTAGTGACGAAAAGGACTAGTGCTCCCCAAGGGGATGAGCTGGGATGGATGTACCCTTTTTGTTGAAGCTCTGCGATCTGGAGTTTTAATTCTGCTAACTCGATAGGAGCCATGCGGTATGGTCTCTTTGCGATGGGTGTCGTACCAGGGATCAGGTCTATGTAGAATTCCACTTCTCTTTCTGGCGGCATTCCTGGCAACTCTTCTGGAAATACATCCATGAATTCTTCTATCACTGACATGCTTTCTGTTGCTAGATTAAACACCATAGGATCACTGGCGGGTGGCTGAGCCTGACAAGAGACTGACTTTCCTTGGTGGTCCGTGAGAAGGACTGTCTTGTTTGCGCAACTTATGATTCCTTTGTGCTTGGTTAGCCAATCCATCCCTAAGATCACATCAATTCCTTAGGATGGCAAGACGGTTAAGTCTGCTAAGAACACTACCCCACTTAAAAGAATTCTGACCTGGGAGCATTTGAGCTGGCATAGAAGGTCTGACCCTAGGGTTCGGGTGACCAAGGGGATTTCTAGATGGGTAGAGGGAATGCCATGCTTTTCCACAAAACTGGTGGCTATAAAAGAATGGGATGATCCTGAATCAAAAAGTACTGTAGCGGGAGTAAATTCAACGAGGAACTCACCGAGCACTACTCCCGGAGCTTGCTGAGCCTCCTGAGCATCGATGTGGTTTACTCGTGCCCTTCCTTGATACTGGGTCTTGTTCTACTGGCTAATGGAGGAGGGCGCCTTGGGGGCGGGTGCTGAGGTATTCTTGGGGCCATTCACCGAGTTGGAGTATGTAGGTCCTGATGCCTTCAACTGGGGGCAGTTGTTCTTGAAGTGACTGGGGTCTCCATAGTGCCGACAGGCATTTGCTGGTGGTTGGTTGCTTGCAACTGAGGGGGCCTGAAAGGAGCTGTGACTCTGCTGACTGAAACATGAAGGAGTGGGTCTAGCTGGTCTATTGAAGCTTGGTCCCTTGGGTGGAAACCCAAAAGATCGAGTTCTCTGGTGCCGGTCTTGCTGCTGAGCTTGGAGGACTTGGAATTTCCTCTTGAGGTGACCTTTTTCTTCTTCCCTTGCCCTTTCCACTTGTATGGCTTTTTTGAGAGGTGCGAGAAGCTGAGGAAATCTTGGCTGGCTAGGATGGTCTTGAGTTCTGGTCTGAGCCCTTTCAAGAATCGGGGCATCTTCTTGGCTTCTATGCTAACATCATCAGGCGCGTAGCAAGCTAATTCTGTGAATTTGTGCATGTACTCGCTGACAGATCTTCCTCCCTGAGTTAGTTCCCGAAATTCATCTTCCTTGAGCTGAATGATCCCTTGGGGCACATGGTGCTCTCGGAAAGAAGTTTCAAACTCTGTCCAGGTAGCATCTCTGACGGCAGCGTTGAAGGTATCCCACCAAGCTAGGGACATCCTGGAAAGTTGATGAGCAGCCAATTGAACAGGCTGATTCCCTGGGCATCCGATGGCTTCTAACTTCCTTTTAATCATGCGCAGCCAGTCATCAGCATCGAGGGGATTACTGGATCCAGCGAATGTGGGAGGCTTGAGCCTCAGGAAATCTCCCATCCTGTCTTGTGGTCTTCCACCATTCGGGCGTTGAGTCTCCAGTCTTCTAGTGAGGACCTCAATGAGTCGGGTTTGGTTGGCTAGAACTTGGGCTAAATCTAAGGCCAGCTCCGGAGGTGCGGGGAGGTGGGTCTCACTCCCTTCTCCACCGGCTTCTCCTTCAGCTCCTAGGGGAAACCCTGCTCCAATCCCGAAGGCGATAGGCGTGGTTTTATCCAAAGCCATCTACCAGGGGGAGAGAGAGTTACTACTATGCATATGCCAAATTTCTTTTTCAACCAAGTTATTTTATTCATTACGCCAGTTCATTACAAGCATACAGTTACCACAAGTCGCACTACACGCGAGCGCTTTCTAAGGTACTTCCGAACTCCTTTTCTAAGGTGTCCCCAAATTCCTTGAGAAGGTCATCAAGGCAAGCTAGGGACATATCCTCGACGTCGGACAAATTCTCTATCCTAGGGAGAGGTGGAGCTGGAGGGGCTTTCTTCTTCCGCTCAGTCTAGCATCCTTGGCTCTTGGTCTTCTTTTGGATTTTCTTCGTGGGGGCGAGCTTCTTCAGCTTCTTATCATAATCCATATTCAGGGTTCAGTAAGCTTCACGAGTGTTGGCCTCTTCACCTTCTGCCATATCGAGACACTCTTGGAGGGAGGCCTTCTCCTTTTTAAGCTCCTTGACCTGCTGCTCTAAGCTTTCCACCTGGGAGTTTAGGTGGGTGCAGTGGGAGGAAAGGTCATCATAGTGGTTATCGAGAGTGTGGAGATATCTGGCCATGTAGACGATGGTGGGGTCATCTTCGGTAGGATCTCTTCCTGATAGGGCCTGAAGTCTTTTCCTCTAGGTGGGGGTATTTTTGTTGCTAGGTGGGAAGTAACAAAGGGGGGTTTCAAAAACCTCCTTACTGTAGTTTTGGCAAAATTGTCGGAGGGCTTTTCGGGCAACATTTTGGCAAGTGTCTAGTGAAGGTGACTTGGAAAGGAGGGTGGTTTGGGTAGCTTCAGCTTTCTCCCAGGTAGACTGCCATAGAGCACTTCTCAATTCTGTTTTCGCGGTATTCCTTCCAGACATATTCCGGCTTCTTGCGGGTCCCCATGTGAAGCGCGCAACTCCAAAAAAGATGAGGGAATCCTTCCTCCTCTGAGCAATACGATGTCCTAATGACCCAAGAGCCTTCCATCTGGTAGAAGAAAAGAAGGGTTTGTTAATATCGGGGAAAGGAGAGGAGATTTTTCTTAGGGGTAAGAGGTGTTTTCTTGTTAAGGCAAACTTTTAAGGTCGGGGCTGCGATCTACGGCCAGTCCTATGGCTCTGATACCACCTAAAGCGTCCCGATCCTTTGGGACTCAAATGTGATACAATTACTAGTCCCAGGAGGCTAGTAACCATATTCCTTACTTCAAATAGTACAGAGTTCAAATAAAAGTTATTACAATACTAGAGTACAGGCTCGAGAGAGCCAGAAATACCACTACAAGAAACTGGTTAAAGAACGTGGGTGAAAAACCATCGAACTTAATGTAATAGGCCCACGTTCTTAACGTAAGAACGTGGGTTTACCGACGAATATAGCCCACGGCGATTTTTGGACGAACTTAAAGAATTAAGTTCGACGGCCCCCACGTTCTTAACGTTAAGAACGTGGGTACCGTCGAACTTAACGTTAAGAACGTGGGTACCGTCGAACTTAACATTAAGAACGTGGGTTTTTAAGTTCGACGGGGACCGTCGAATTTTGTCCCGTAAGTTCGACGGCACCCACGTTCTTAACATTAAGAACGTGGGTACAGGTGGCCGTCGAACTTATGGGTCCTGCGTGAGTCGGCGTGGGCTGCCCATTAAGTTCGACGGTACCCACGTTCTTAACCTTAAGAACGTGGGTACCCACGTTCTTAACTCTTTTCCAGAAAAAAATAAAAAATACAGAAATGATAAATTAGACACACATAATAACACATGCAACACAGAATATCACATACAATACAATTTTCAAACACATGGATATATATACATATCACAAATTCATACAAGTCCAAATACATAAGTTCACAAATTCACACAAGTCCAAATACATAAGTTCACAAATTCACACAAGTCCAAATACATAAGTTCACAAATTCACACAAGTCTAAATACATAAGTTCATATCCATAGTTCTCATTTTTAGTTCACAAGTTCAAACATTAGCTCCATCGCTCTCGATCAGGACATCGGATTGTTGTTCGTAGCTCCACCACTAGAATTGAGACATCTGTCCGCAAAGTCAGCGTGAGGGGGAGGAGTCACTTGATGAGAGCCAGAATCCTACAAAATAAACCAAAATTCTCATAAATATACAACTGGCATTAAATCACATGTACACCAAGATATAGGAAAGCATGATAAACATAGCGTCCTTTTCTAAATAAATATAGGAAAGCATTAAATCACATGTACACCAAAATTCTCATAAACCAAAATGATCGAGAGGTACAAGAAGGCACACGCTGTTGGCTCTTCCTCTGGCCCCCCTCTCTTAGAGCACAATGCCCAGGTACTGATACAAACTCATGCCAGCTATATATACCTTACTGTTTCTCACAGTAAAATACGGTGGTCATTTTATCTGTGTGGTTACTGTTTGGAACTGAAAATTATTCCAACTATTTGCTTTATCTGTTGAAGCAATTCTACCAGCAAGAATCTGCAAAATTGCGCAACCAGATCCAGATGCTGCAAAACACTAACAGGTAGAGCCAGGAGCCTTGTGATTGTGAAGGCACTTGGTCAGTGACTCTGTGGGAAACTTGTCACTCAAAGAGCTGAAGCAGCTGGAGAGCCGCCTTGAGAAAGGCATCTCTAAGATCAGGTTGACGTTGCTTAGTTCAAATTTAAACTGTATATTGTCAAATATTAACGAACAGAGGGAGTATTTGATTATTTATACAGTACGAATATATGACCATTAATTGCTTCCCGAGATGGTTTTGTTTACATAATTCTTCGAGTTCTGATGTAAGTAACTATGAGTTCGTGATGGCTAGGTTGTTTATTTGTCAGACTCTGATTGCTGAATTCTTGTTTCAGAGTGAGCTGCTGGCTGCCGAGATCAATTACATGGCCAAAAGGGTAATACATACATGTTACCTACATGCATAAACCTCAGACCTCATTCATTTTAGCTAATCCTATCTGGATTCATTCGTTTGCATCATATCCTATCTGCAGGAGACTGAGCTTCAGAATGACCACATGAACCTCAGGACCAAGGTATGATTGCTAAAATGACCACATAAACCAAAATGAGCAGCCCTCGGATGCATTAAAAGTGTAGAGCCAAGCTAATGTATGGCTGACATCAACCTGCAGGACCCAAGAACATGCCCTACAGGCCACCGACCCAGAAGATCAACCTGCAGGACACCAAGAACATGCCCTACAGGCCGCTCAAGTGCTAGTCCTGCTGCCCAGGATCCTTCTGCCCAGGGCCACTAAATTCTTGGCAATTTTAAATCGCCTAATCTATCGCACAGCGGCATCCAAGAACAATAAAGAACAGGGAATGAGCTACTGGGCTTCAGATCTGATAATCCATTAGTATGGAACAGTCCGAGGTAAGGATTCTGCGTCATTAGAAATGTAACTCAGCAGATTGTGAATGCAAGAAGCAGACTCAAAGTCCCAGATCATCTGTTTAGATGTGCCTCAGCCATGCAAAAACTTAGATGAGTTGGGCAGATTGTTGGGCAGATTGTTTAGATGCGCCTCATCCATTAGTACGGAACAATCTGTAGTGACAGTTTAGATGGCTGCTAATTTTTAATAGCTTAGATCATCTGTTTGGCCCTTTCAAATAGCTTAGATGGCTGCTAATTTTTAATGCTAATGAATCCAATATATAATTATATGTACCACTCATATCAATAGTGACAGTTTGGTCGAGTGGTCTAAGGCGCCAGATTTAGGTTCATAGATGGATAGATGGAGTACATGGCCACTAACTACAAACTGAGCCCACAAAGCCTAGCCATGTACCATTTCATTTGCTAGAAATTAAATAGGTTCATAGTCACTAACTGTTTTTAGTGTGCATCACTTGCTGTTTTCACTTTTTGCTGAAACTGTAGTTTGATTTCAGATAGTTTGATTTTCTAGTTTGATAGTCACTTTTTTGTTGAATCTGTAGTTTGATTTCAGATAGGTTCATAGTCACTATCTCAATTAAATAGGTTCATAGTCACTGAATCTGTAGTTTGATTTCAGATAGTTTCTGTAATACTCAATCATTGGCAGAAGAGCTCAGGTAGGTGAGAATTGAGAACTAGCCCAGGTAGGTGAAAATGGTGCACTGTTGCCCCCCTTTGATAGTGACTAAAGCTAGACGATAAAACCAATCTAGACTTAGTTTATTTAATTAGGAGGAAATCAACTAGCATTGAAATTTAGGAACGTACCGCTGGTGATGGAAGTGGCTGTGTTGGCCATGGGGGCGTCCCCAAGGCCCCATTGGATGTGTAGGATATCCCCATGGTGGTGGTGGCCAATATCCCATACCTGGTTGTGGAGGAGGAAGAATCTGTCCTCTAGGAGGAGGAAGAATCTGTCCTCAGGTATAGGAAAACGAAAAACTTTGTGGCTAGGCTGATTTCTGACAATCAAACCTTCACTGATGATGATGAGAAGGCCATGCTTGTGGATGACTACTATACTAGACTCTTGGACAGCAGGGTGGAAAGGTCGCTTTCTATTGATCTAGATTATCTGGGGCTGCCTAGCCACAGTCTAGAAGAGTTGGACTCACCATTTACTAAAAAGGAGGTATGGGAAATAATTAAACAATTGCCTTCTGATAAGACTCCTAGGCCAGATGGCTTTACTGGCAGGTTCTATAAAGCATGTTGGCCAATTATCAAGGAAGATGTGATGGCAGTTATATCTGCAATTTGGAGCAGGAAGTTTGCTGGTTTTCATAGGTTTAATTCAGCACTTAGCACCCTTATCCCTAATAAGGAGAGTGCTGAGGAAGTGAAGGATTTTTGGCCTATTAGCCTAGTTCACAGCATTGCAAAAATTATCACCAAGTTGATGGCTTTCAGACTTACTCAAAAGCTGCAGGGAATGGTCTCAATGCAGCAAATTGCTTTTATTAAGGGCAGATTTATTCAAGACAATTTTATGCTAGTTCAGCAACGTGCTCAGTCTGCATTACGTGCACACAGTAGTTCAAGAAAAAATAGCAAGAAGGAGATAAATGAACTAGAAGATTGTGCTGCATTAACAGGGCAGTTACAACCTTTTGTCAAAGATGAAGTTTTGGTCCCTATATTCAATGTAATGATGACTAACATTATTTTAGCCTCACGATTTTCTTTAACGGTCTGGCTTTGTAATTGGTAACTAATCCTCAACTATTCATGATTTTAGGGAACTTTTCCCTGTACTGCAGAACAGTTCTTCAGTATTCTTTTAAGTGATGATTCAAATTACATAACAGAGTGTCGAACGGATCGGAAGGATAAAGATATAAATGTAGGTATCCAGCTCATTGCCAGCCTTTTGCACATATAGTGCATTCTATATGACCAACTTATTTTTAATCTGTGTATTCTTGTGTATTAGAGAATTTCCACAAAGTTGTTTGATAGAAATCAGTAGATTTATCATAATATGTTAAGAGTAGGTGGTTATACTTTTTTTCAAACTAATATCCAACTGAACAAAATATGTCCATCCTACTACTATTTTAATCAGGTAGTATGCTTAGGATCGGTAATTTGGGTTCCTACTTCCTAGTGGATATCAAGCTTTGGGAGGCCTCGTCTTATGAAGATAGTTTATTTACAAATTTTTACTTGAGAGATTTTAGTCTGTTATCAAGGTAGCATGTATGACTCCACTGAACCTATAATATGTCGCCATCCTGTATGGACCTGGCAACTAGGCAAGAATCAGTACATACCACCTACTGGTAGCCATCCTCCTATTGAATTTCAAAATTAAACTTCTCTCTGTTAGGCTGGCCTATGTCATATGCACTCCAAATGGATTTATCTAAATCAATATGCCATAGTCCAATGTGTTATCAGCAAAGATGGGCAAGGATCGTACCGGCTTGGAAAGCAGAGATGCAGCGGCGGGGGCTCCTCCTTGGGCGGTGGCTCTGTCTTGGGGTGAGGTGGGGGCGGCTCCAGGTCCTTGCGTGCCGGCGGCTGGTCTTCCTGTTCGCCGACGGATGTGTGGGGGTGGCGAGCTGGGGCGGCGGCGCGGCCCACTAGTGCTGGCGCGACCAGCTGTCGGTGTCGAGCCGGGGCCCGCTGCGGGTGGCGCGGCGGCGGCGCGGTCGGCCGGCGGTGGAGCGCGGCAGCGCGGCGCGGCCTGCTGGTGGAGAGAAGCGCGGGCGGGAGGAATTAATGAGCGTGGCCTGCTGGTAGAGAGAGCCGCGCGTGGGGTAATTTGGACTTAGGTTTTCAGGCTTAAGTTCGACGGTGCCCAAATGCCCGACGAACTTAACTTAAGAACGTGGGTACCCATGTTCCTAACTTGTTAAGTTCGACGGTTTTAGCCAGAACCCACGAACCTAACTTAAGAACGTGGGTACCCACGTTCTTAACATAACCCATGAACTTAACTCAAATAAGAACGTGGGTACCCATGTTCTTAATTTTAACCACGAACATTTATCAGTTTCTTGTAGTGTACAAAGCGTAGTAGAAGATAAACTAGCCCAAGCCACAGGCAGAACTAGGTGCAGACACAGCCCCCTCAATCAAGTATAGCAGAAAAGAAGTCTTCAGCTGCTGTAAAAACATAAATAAATCTGGGTGAATACACTAGGTATTCTGCAAGCCCATCCCGCTCCCGTAAGGAGAAAGGGACCTATATCATACATGCTTTATATGGTGGAGTTGAAGTCACTCTTCTTTTTCTCAGAGAAAGACAGTACTTTTAGGGTTTTTTCCAAGGAAACAGAAATAACACATTACTCAACCACCACTGAGCTTCCCGCTCCCATGGCATCATTTTCATTTCCAAAAACACACTCACACACACATTTCCCTGTTCAGGGAGTTTTGTAAAACACTAATTGTCATACCACACCAGACTCGTCCATACCAGTGGACACGAACTATTTGAATAGGTTTGAACTCTGCGTAGAGGGGTACACTTTACCCACTAGTCCGGCTCTGCGATCCCATGGCCAATGAGATCTGAATCCAAATCTCTTTCTTCCCTCGCACGTCCTAACCTTAGAGGTTATACCGGAAGGAGTCAGGCTACCGCCATGTCCAAACTGGACAAATCATTCCCCCTTCTTATCCTCCTGGTGCTCCCTAGCCTTCATAACCCTGGGGTTGGACCGTACGAGTTCAGATTGAGTGACTGCCCACACAGTCTCGAGTGGTTGTACTTATCATGAGTACAGGTAGTGAAGGATGACAAATCGGTCCTTATATGAGGGGATGATCCTTCTGCTCACACCTAAACCAGTTGAGCCATCACCTTAGGCCCTCCCCTAAACCAGGGAGTCCCTGATCATCCCACTCACAAGGTGATGAGGGTGAATACCCTTCATCGCACACTTTTTAAAAACATCGCTTAGTCAAAACCACTGCTCTTTTCCCATCCCACATTTTGTACTCAAAAGATGTTTGTTAATGCGGGCTATCTCTCTGCTCACAATGCAAATATTCCATCCCTTAATCCCAGCTTAGGTAGTGGTAGAAAGAATAGGTAAATTATGCATCAAGGAAAGGATGGACTTGCATTCGTCGAAGCTTTCCTGGCACAAAAAATTTATCTCGGAGGGCTCGGGTTCCTGCCCTTCTTCTGGAGTTATAAATTCCGGAGGATCGGATCCCTCTTCTGCTAACAAACACAGATAAGGAACAATACATCAATCATGGTGACTTGGTGGGGTGTGCCAATTATTATACATTATTATTTTTGTGCCCTATAATTTATTTAAACTATTTTGGTGCATAAAATATCAGCATATAAATATATATATGAAAATGGGAAAAAGAAATGGGAAAAGGAAAAAGAAAAAGGAATTCTCAGCTAGCTGGGCCGGGGGGAATTTCGGCCTAATCGAGCGCCGGCGCGCGCGCGGGGGTTAGGTGGCCCAGCCAGCCCGCGGAGGAGCGGCGACAGTGCGGCGGATGCCGTGGGCGCGGGCCCACGCGTCAGCGAGAGGAGGGGGGTAACGGCGTGGAGCGGTGACGGGGGGGCGAACCGGCCGGGGCTCGACCGACGATGAAGCCCCGCGGCGGTTCTCCGCCGGGGCTCCGGTTCCGCGACGGGGGAGTGGTGGCGAAGCACGGGCGGGGGTAGGGGATTATGGTGGAGGGGCCAATTTGGCTGGAGGGTGCCTGGGGTGGCCGGTCCACGGCGTGGTGGCGGGCGCTCGCGACGGTGAGGTCGCCGGTGAGGCCAATGGTGCAATAGGCGAGGGGAAAACGGTGTGCCGTGCTCGAGGTGAAGTGGCGGAGCTCAAGGGCTTAACTAATTTAACTAGAACCCAACGTAGAGGGGAAGGGCAGGCTCACCGGAGATGGAGATGGCGGTGGCGCTGGCTCAATTGAGCTCGGGGGAAGGGGGAGGAGATGGTCGAGGCCGGGGTGAGGAATTGGGGAGCTCGAGGCGGCCATTTTATAGGCGCCCGGAGCGGAGAAGGGGGCGTGAGGTGGCATGCCCCGGCGAGCTCGCCACGGCGGAGATGGTGGTGCACAGTGGTGACGATGGGATGGCTCGGGCAGACGGGGCGACAGGATGGCTCGGGCAGATGCAAGGCGCCAAACTGAGCTGGTGAACGCGATAATGGCGAGGCGACGGGGCGGGCAGTGGTCGGTGGTGATCACGTCGCTAGCCCCGGTCACGGACGCGTGGAAGGCGCTGACGGGCGGGGCCTGCTCGCCAGAGAGAGATCGCGAGAGAGCGAGGGGGCGCGGGTTGACGGGTGGGGCCGACCGGTCAGCGGGGGAGAGCGGCGCGGCGCGTGGGAGGGAGCTGGGCCGGGGGAAGGGGGGCGCACGGGAGGGAGCTGGGCCGGAAACGGCCCAACCAGAGGGGGAGAAGGTTTTTCCTTTTTCTTTTCTATTTTCTATTTCCTTTCTATTTTCTATTTTCTATTTCTATTTCTATTTCTATTTCTTTTATCCCCTTTTCTTTTGAACAAATAATTAGCTAAATAATCTTAGGTGCTAAAAAATAATCATCTATGTGAGGTGCTTCTAACAATGAAGGTGTATGCATATGATGAGATGTCCTATGAGGGAGAAATTAGGGAGGGATAAAAGGTGGGGTCAGGAGATTAGGGTTCCGAACCTCGGGTTGGAATTTTGGGATGTTACACTTCCTAGGCCCAAGCAAGTGAACGTGAGTTAACAGCCCAGTCGAGCGCCAGATCTCGTTCAGCAAGTTGGTCTTGCAGGTGGCGGATGTCATTTCTCAACTCGTTTATCCGCTCTCCATCCTCGACCCATACCTCATTCCGGTGACGGAGCACTGTTCAAAGATGCTCGACCTGAGCCTCCAGATCTCCGATAGGATCATTGCTACCACTGCTACTGTCTTCATGTCTTGGAGCTAGTTGATGGCGAGGCACGCCAATTGGTCCGATAGACTTGCGCGCAGTTTTCCTTGTGTGCAGCGGCATTTCTTAAGGGGGAAAATCTTATTAATATAGTTTGTAGTATGATGCATGCATAATTACAGAATCAACCCTAGTTGATTCACAACCCTTTATACATCACACTCTGCTATCTGGTCTTTGAAATAAGTACTCAGAAGGTGGTTAGATAAGAAGGAAAGAAATTTTCTTGATAAGTCTTTGAAAATTCTTTTTGAAAATGCCTCATAAAATCTGCAGAGATGGGCTCCGCTCCGATACCAGCTGTGACGAAACCTCCCAAGTTATTAGGCTCACCTAAAGTTGTCCTTGTCCAACGGACCTCAGACAACCCTGCAGGTGCCCCTGAATCACTTGACAAGTTCGGTATCTGCTTTCTTTACCTTTCCCAAGAGCGTTTCACCCGTCACGCAGACATTACAACACATCGAAGGTACGAAAATGCGGAAGCAATTACAATAACTTACCTTATATTAAAGTAAGAAAGAGTTGTAATATTACAGACCAGAGCGAAAATATAAGAGTGCTGAGTATTATTATTACATCACTTTGGGAGGCAAAAACCCCTCCCGATAAACATCAAACAAAAGTTTTTAACGGAGGATCCTTTCCTCCCGCAGCTTCACTCCTGGTTTTCTTCTTTGGGTACCACATTTGAACAAAAGCAGCAAAAATTTACCGCTTCCTCGCCTAAAACAACATGGGACAAAGCCCTGAGTATGAAGTGTACTTTCGCAAGACTTACCTGTCAAAGTAAAAGACTCTCAAGGATAAGTTGGCCTTTTGGGGATCAAGGAATGGCTTATCAATAGCCAAAGACTCTGTTTGCATAAATGCTTACTAACAGTGGATCCTTAAAAATCCAGTTTTATTTGTCAGGTTAAGTAAAGTTACCTGCATTTAAAGTTTTTTCTATCCTGGTTCAATCACTTGACCTATACTAGCCAATTTCTTAACAACCCTTCTTATTCACTAGATTGCTACGTGTAAGTCAGTGACCAAGTCTTCATATCCGCGAAGTTACAGCGATCCGAATCGATTATACTCAGCTGAGGATCTCCAATCACACGGCATATGTTGCACTTAACCCTTGCATATGTCAACTCGCCACCGGGGTTCTTAAGACTAGATCAGGTTCACGCCAACCGAGAGCACAGATACACTACCGTCTAGCCTCTTGCCACGGAGGGTACACGCTACTCTCGCCATCTCTCCACTCCCATTGCGTGTTATCTTATTCTAGTATTAGTCTGCCCAAGGCAAAGCTTACCCATGATGAGGCATGTGACCAGTTAAAGGGTCCTCGGTCAGCAGGCCTACATTGACAAGGTCCTTAATCGACTCAGACAGAGACGCTACATCGAGACTCTCTTCTCGTGCAAGTCACCCGCCCGGTCTCAGCTTTATCATTTCAACCCAAAGTTTGGTACCTGGCAGAGGTACATCTTTTCCGATGTTGAACCCATCATGGCCATGATGGATCCACCATCAAGTTTTATTTTTGAAAACATTCCACCCACTTGGAAGCATCATCTTTTGTGAAAACAAAACATTTTGTTTTTCTAGAGCAAAGCTAAGCATAGGAAAAACCTTTTTGTAAATCAGGGACTAAGGAGAAGTAATCAAATCCAAGGAAGGAAATGCATCAATGGTTTAGCACACAACTCCTATCACCTAATGCATCAAGCAAGTGAGAAGGATTTTAAAATAACAATGAGGTGGCAAATGCATCGAGGCTTGCCTGGTGTTACTGGTGAGTCAGGTTCTGCTCCACAAATATCAAAGTAAAAGCAATTTCCTGCCTGAGGTTCTTCAGGTGGTGGTGGTGTAGTCCTGGCTTCTTCAACCTCTATCTCTTCTTCGTTTTCTATATATAACAATATACAATCATTAATGCTCATGTAATGCTCATGAAAATGCAAAGATAAATTAAAATTTATTATCTATGGTCTTGAATATAACTTTCCTTCACGGATCTCTGAGAAACTAGGGTTTTCGGAGTCTATAGTGAAGTTCATAGGGCAGGGGGCTAGGGTTTTGGGTTCTAAGTATCAAACATGGTACAAATCATTCCAAACTTTACCCAAGGCTTCTAAATATTATTTAAAGCTTACCTAAAAAGCTTGGTGAATTTTTGGAATTATTAATTATCCCCTAAAATTCCAGAAATATGGTTTTTAACTATTTTAAATATCCTAAAATTCCCTACTGGAGCTAAAAATCATGAAACTATTTTTATTAAATACTATAGGAAATTAGAAGTCTAGAAAAATTGGTTTGGCATTTTTAGCATTTTTTTGTAATTTTCTAGAATTTCTTTAACTCTGGCAGAAAAGGAAAAAGAAAAATACTCTACAGCGCTGGGCCGAAATTGGCCCAAGCCGCCCAACAACAGGCAGAAGCGCACCCGCGTGCACTCGCACTGCTGGTTTTGCAGAAAGACCCTTATTGGTTTGAATATCTGGAAACGAGTCACGACGCTATTTCCATGACTCACTGACACATTACAGAAACATCCCTCGAGTTCTATTTCTTTACCGCCCGAAGCCCACGACGGCGAACAGCGTAGGGCCGAGCTCCGGTGAGCTTGTACCGGCCGGTTTACTCGATGATTGGCGCTCTACTTTGGCAGAGACCGAATTCAAATCCTAACGAGGGTTTCCCCTCGACCAATTTTACTAATGGCGCTCTAACACGCATTGTCCACGGTGACAGCTGGCACTATAGGCAATCAAGCGCGTTCCAGTTGATCTATGGGGTCCTAGTCCAATTGGCCAGGTCGGGGAACATCAGGAGGACCCACGGATGTTGAAACAAGACAGCAGGGAGGATGAACAGACCTGGGATTTGCTGACCACGGTGAGGGTTCTACCACGGCGGCGGAAACAGAATTGGGGGAGATGAGCAATTCGCGGTCTCTGGTGAACGATTGGAGGCAATTGCTGGTGCTTTGGATGCGTAATTATCCTACGGAGCTCACGGCATGCTCAATTTATAGCAGGCATGAGCGGTGGCCAGTGAATTTGGATTAGGCACGGTGGCGGTCGAAGAAGGAATGAGTCACTGGTGTGGTGATTCGTGGCCTTCACCGTGGCGGCCTCACCGGCGACGAACTAGTGGCTTACAGTGATTCACTACGATGTGGTGAAATGTTGAGGCACGTAGCCAGGCCGGATAAGAGTGAACGCCGGTGATGCCAACGCGACTAACCGTGGCGGGACACGACGGCGGTGAGAACAATGGCCGGAGTTTATCTCCAACGTGATATTTCTTACTAAGGAGCGCTTATCGGAGTTTGGTCGGGTGTGAATCGCAACACCGGCGCAGATCTGAGCGCGAGATCACCGGCGGCGAGGTCTTTGAACTGGTGGCCTAATCCGATCACTGTACCATCGTGAAGTTCTTTCAGTCGGCCTGACAGACCAAGTTGGGGACAAATTTTCTCCTGGTTTCACATGGCAACTAGACCAACATTCTGCAGCAAAGTTGTAGCCTAATGATTCAGCTACAAACTTATAATAGCAACCATATCCAAACTCTGACTGGATTATAGTCAAATTAAAGTCCAAAGATTGCCCAATTACACTGTTAGCCTGAATTCAGACCTAAGACAGTCTGACAGCCCATCTTTGGGTCCAATTTTCTCAAAACTTTTCATAGTACCAGGGCTTAATCTCTATAGCAAAGTTGTTCCCCTTTTATAGCTCTACAAACTTGATGTGGTGACCTAGGGCAAAATCTTCATAATTTGGAAGATATAGGGCCCCAAAGTTGAGCCAATTCCACTGAATTTCAGACTTAACTCATTAGAGCTCAAATGTGGCTTTTTGCAAATAGGCCCAAAACTTAGGGTTTAAGTTGCAAATCCACATACATGTGAATCATATGAGTTAAGATACCCTAATTTCATGGTTTTTGCACTTAGGTCCAAAAATGGGCACATTTTGCATACAACCCCCCCTAGGGTTTCAGTCTAGGGTTTCTCAGGGGTCCATTTAGGGTTTTTAGTACTTCTAGGGTTTGGATGCCATTTAAATCTATTCATGGTGACATTTTATGACTATTTCAATTGAGTTTTGAAGTTTTCTCTTATTAGGCTTTGTTTATTCTTCTGAGCCCAGTTTAGGGTTAAGTACCCTATTCTAGGGTTTTACTCACAACTAGTCATATCCACACAACTTGTTTGAATTTTTTTTTGCCTAATGAATGCATTCTAGGTGTGACAAACACATGATATGCCAATGCTTATGATGTCATGCTCAAGTTTTAGTGGCAGTAACACTAGGGGTGTTACAAATAGCCGGTGCGCTCACAGAGCAATATGAGCTAAAAACTGTGCTATGTAGAAAGACTCCTGTATCCTAGTGCTAAATGGATCTGCCGCTGCAGGGTCTCGCTGTGTAGGTTACCAAGATTCCATGGGTACGTGTCTAAACCAATGTACTCGTGCCGCTGTAGCACGCTAAAGATCAAATAGCCTAGGATCCGCAGCAAGTGGTCGCACCTCAGTCTCGTCATGCTCCCAGAAGTGGGCAGGTGGGATAGGTGGAGCGGAAGGAGCAGTGAAAGCTGGAGTAGTGGAGGTGGTAGGTATGGTTGAGGTGGTGGATGGCGCAGGAGTGACTGGAGCAGGCGAAGTGGGTGGTGGAGTGGTAGCAGTGGCGGGAGTGGAAGGTGCGGAGGAGCGAGGCCGAGAGGCATGACGACAAACTCGGTAAGCAATCTAATCTTAAGAAATCCGCAGCTAATCACCTCTCTCTGCCTGCTCAGCAGCAGCTGCTGCTGCTAGAGCTGCTCGGGCTGCTCTATCCAAGCGTCGCTTCTTGCAACCTTCCTGCTACTCCAAATAAACAGTCTTCCCCTTAACCTGCCTGAAGGGACAAGGAGGGTCCTCATCATCTCCTCCCCCTGGCGCCGACACATTCTTCGTGCGCGGCATCCTGACCCGACGACTGGAAATCTCACACGAGAGAGAGAATCTAGGCAGGACAGGAGACGGCTCACTGGCGGGCAAGGTCACTGAAATGACAGAAGAGGTGAGCACGTATTAGTCACATAGTCATAAGTATATGAAATGTGAATAAATACATACACAGAGTGTTATAGCACAGAAATCGAGAGATATGACGATCGAGAGATCAAACGACGCGAAAACGGCGTTTGAACGTGAAATAGCGCCATAGGAGGTTTGAAATTGAAAATGAGGCATGAAATGATTTGAAATTGAGCCGATACTTCACGAATAGGTTTATATGAATAAATATGAGTGAAGTGTGCACTTGGTTTGATTTTAGGCGAAGAAAATGGAATTAGGGCACTCGGCTCGGAATTGATCGCTCGAAATAGGGAATTGAGTGAAATTGAAGCCTGGTATACCGGATTGGCGTGAAATTTGGCGAATATGTTACTGGAGGTATTGTGAAGGTGCCTAAAAAATTTGGGATCGATTGGAGCATATTTGGCTGGTTTGGGCATTTCACCGAGCATGTGGCGTGTGGTGATCTAGGTTTAGAGTGAAATGCCCATTTTAGGTGGTGAAACCCTCCCAAAGGGAGCTAGGAACCTGCAGAGATGTTCAAGAGACACAAAAGAACACATCCCACCACTTGGATTCACAGGAATATCAAGAATTGGATATAGGGAATCAAGAGGTGGAGAGCCTTCACTAAACTGTGAAACAGAGAGAAAAAAGGGGGAGAAAGATCTCGAGCTGCTCACTAGAGGGGAAAGGAGGCCGAGCAGGAGCACCACCACTGGAGCACGGCCGCCGGCGAGGAGGAATGTCGCTGGTGAGGTGGAATCACCAGAGGTGGAGAGCAGATAGAAACAGAGAGAAGAAAGACTCCGGCCTCGGGCTCGGGCAGGGGGAAATTTTTTTAAAAACGAGTTATGGGCGCACCGGACAGTCTACAGTGCCTGTCCGGTGCACACCGGACAGCGCACAGAAAAATGGGATATGCGCGCGCGGCTGCCGGTGCACCGGACAGTGCACAATGCAGTGTCCGGTGAGCCCAGACAGAGGGGATTTTGAAATTTTTCAGATTTTCTATCTAGTTTTCAACCAAACCAAATCCCAACTTATAATCACACAAAAAGAACACTTGTTGGGACAGATATTGGCACCCTCATATATTTTCTCATAATTTTCAAAAATATTTTGCCATAGGCTAGATAATTTTTAGAGAAAATAGGCAAATGGTGAGATTTGCATTTTGGCCTTGCACTAGGGGTTTTCATGAATGTTTTGAGTTTTGAATACTCCCCCTAAGTGCAGTACCTCATGCATATCTCAAGAATCAACAATTGCATATTAAGTAAGAATTTAAGTACTAAAAGCTTAAAACTAAGACTTGTCACGTTTGAGCCCGAGTTAAGCTTTTTCACTCGCTTTGTTGGCGGTTATCTTAACTAGGTTAGACAAGCCCTAGATGCAATACAAGAAATTTAAGTATGCAATGCAAGCTTCACAACACCATTTGAGATCTTAAATAAAATTTCTGAGATCAAGTATATTTAGTTCATTCCTCAACATGCAAAAGCGGGTTTTATCAAGTGGCTTAGTGAAAATATCCGCTAATTGATCTTCCGACCTCACTCCTTCTAAAATGATGTCTCCTTTAGCAACATGATCTCTAAGGAAGTGATGACGGATATCAATGTGCTTGGTGCGAGAGTGTTGTACAGGATTATTAGCAATTTTAACAGCACTCTCATTGTCACACAACAAAGGTACCTTTTCTAGAACTACGCCATAGTCTAGAAGAGTTTGTTTCATATATAAAATTTGTGTGCAACAAGCACCCACGGCAATGTATTCCGCTTCGGCGGTTGACAAGGCAACACTATTTTGCTTTTTGGATGTCCATGATACTAGTGATCTCCCAAGCAAATGGCACCCCCCAGAAGTACTTTTTCTATCAATTTTGTAGCCGGCATAATTCGAATTGGAATAGCCAATTAAGTCAAAAGTAGCTCCTTTGGGATACCACAAACCAACGCTTGGGGTGTGCTTGAGATACCTAAGAATTCTTTTAATAGCGCGAAGATGAGCTTTCTTAGGATTTGATTGAAATCTTGCACACATGCAGACACTAAACATGATATCAGGCCTAGATGCGGTAAGATACAATAAACTACCAATCATAGAACGGTAGAGAGTTTGATCAACCGGGTTACCTCCCTCATCTAGGTCGAGATGTACATTTGTTGGCATAGGTGTCTTGATTGGTTTGCACTTCTCCATGTTGAACCTTTTCAACAAGTCTTTGGTGTACTTCTCTTGTGAGAGGAAGTTACCATCTTTCATTTGCTTGACTTGAAAGCTGAGGAAGTACGTCAGCTCACTAATCATTGACATCTCGAACTCCTTCGACATCAACTCACGAAATTCCTTGCAATGATAGTCATTTGTCGAGCCAAAGATTATGTCATCAACAAATACTTGACAAATGAAAATATCACCGTTATGTTTCTTTGTGAATAGAGTTGTGTCGATGGTCCCGATCTTGAAGCCCTTTTCGATGAGGAAGTCGCGAAGACGCTCATACCAAGCCCTTGGAGCTTGCTTTAGCCCATATAGCGCCTTGGACAACCTGGAAGCATGGTTAGGATATCTAGGGTCTTCAAACCCGGGTGGTTGCTCAACATATACAAGTTCATTTATGAAGCCATTTAAAAATGCACTTTTTACATCCATTTGATAAAGCTTAATATCATAGCATGATGCATATGCGAGTAGGATACGGATGGCTTCCAGTCGAGCAACCGGTGCGAAGGTCTCTCCAAAATCTAAGCCTTCAACTTAAGAGAATCCCTTTGCAACAAGTATTGCCTTGTTCCTCACAATCACACCTTGATCATCTTGTTTATTTCTGAACACCCACTTTGTTCCAATGATCCTTGCATCTTGTGGGGGCTTCTCCAGGGTCCAAACTTAGTTACCGGTGAAGTTGTTAAGTTCTTCATGCATGGCGTTCACCCAGTCCGGATCCTATAGCGCCTCATCTATACATGTAGGCTCAACATAAGAAACAAAGGAGTGATGTTCAATAAAAGAAGCATGTTTATGTGATCAAGTAATAACCCCTTGTGAAGGACTCCCAATGATTTGGTCTTTTGGGTGTGCTTGAAGTAGTGATGAGTTTCTCCTGTCAACCACTTGGGAAGAAGATCCTGGAGCATCAACATCTTCGGCTTGTACCCTTGCTTGTTCATGAGAGACAAATGTATCTTCATTTGCATGCCTCTCATCTTTTTCATCATCTTGTGGTACACTTGATGAAGAAGGCATGTCAATGTTTTGCACCTCTTCTTCATCTTGTTTTGGTTTGATAGCTCCAATTGGCATGTTCTTCATGGCTTCCCTAAGTGGCTCGTCACCTACATCATCAAGATTTTCAAGTGCTCCTTACGAGCCATTAGTCTCATCAAATTCCACATCATATGTTTCTTCTACCACACCAGTGGCATGATTGAATACTCGATATGCTTTGGACTTTGATGAATAACCCAATAGAAAACCAATATCACAACGTCTTTGAAACTTCCCTAGGTGGTGGCGTTTCTTGTAAATGTAGCATTTGCATCCAAACACCCGAAAGAAGGAGACGTCTGGCTTTTTCCCATTTAGCAGTTCATAGGGAGTCTTTGCAAGTAACCGGTGAGGAAATAGCCTGTTTGATGCATAACATGCAGTGTTGACAGCTTCGGCCCAAAACCTCTCTGGTGTGTTATACTCATCAATCATTGTTTTTGCAAGTGTGATCAAGGTCCTATTTTTCCTTTCAACAACTCCATTTTGTTGAGTTGTATATGTTGCAGATACTTCATGCTTGATCCCAATCTCATCACAACATTCATGAATGTTGGTGTTGTCAAATTCTTTACCATTATCACTTCTAATCTTCTTGATCTTGCAATCAAATTCATTTTGAGCTTTCTTGGCAAACTTCTTAAATATAGATGCAACTTTAGATTTATCATGGAGAAAGAACACCCAAGTGTATCTTGAGAAATCATCAACTATCACCAGACAGTAGAGGTTGCCACCAGCACTTACATAATTTGTTGGTCCAAATAAATCCATATGAAGTAGTTCCAGTGGCCTTGATGTTGACATGAAAGCTTTTGTAGGATCTGTGTTAGCAACTTGTTTCCCAGCTTGACATGCACTACAAGGCTTGTCCTTTTCAAATACAACATCCTTTAATCCTCTAACCATGTCCCTTTTTAATACTTTCTTGAGTGTGCTCATTCCAACATGTGCAAGCCTCCTATGCCATAGCCATCCAAGTGATGCTTTGGTAAAGAGGCAAGTTCTTAAGTCTGCATCTTCAGAGGTAAAATCTACTAAGTAGAGATTGTTGTATCTAAATCCTTTGAACACCATTGATTCATCATCCATTTTTAATACAATAACCTCTGTTGGAGTGAATAAGCATTGAAGTCCAAGATCACAGAGTTGACCCACTGATAATAAGTTGAAGCTCAGAGGTGCAACCAAGAGAACATTTGAAATTGATAGATCATTTGAAATTGCCACCTTGCCAAGTCCTTGAACTTTCCCTTTTGAATTGTCCCCAAATGTGATTTTGTCTTGTCCATCAACATTCTCATCAAGTGAGGTGAACATCCGTGGGTTGCCTGTCATATGTTGTGTGCATCCACTGTCAATAACCCAATGGCACCCACTGGTCTTGTAGTTCACCTACATCCACAGACAAATCAAGCTTGAGTTTTGAGGGCCCTATATTGCATAGGACCAGTAACTTTCTCAGTCAAGGACTTTGCAACCCAAATTTGTCTAGGTCTACTCTTGCTTGGTGGACCTAGGAATGTAACTTTGACCTTTCCATTTGCTAATTTCCTTAGAACATAATGAGCATTGAAGGCAAATGGTCTTGAGTGCTTTGGCAAGGAAGTTGGTGGTTTAGCTTTGCAGTTGTGGGCAAAGTGACCTTTTTTCCACACTCAAAGCATTTGATAGCCTTATGAGTCTGCTTTGGCTTGTATTGAGTAGTAGCTTTCTTTTGCACAAAAGAATTGTATCCAATACCACTCTTGTTGTTTTTCATGATAGTGTTCATGAGCAATTCATTTTGGAGGTATTGGCCCTTGTTGAACTTTTGCACACTTGTTGCAAGATGTTCATTTTCACTCTTAAGTTTCTTAACCTCATTTTTAAGCCTTTCATTATCCACTGCCAACTCATTGTTGAAATCATTGTTCTCAATGGCAACCTTTCCTCTAGTGGTTGCATCAGTCAAGTATCTCTTCAATTTTTGATTGTCTAGAGTCAAGACTTCAACTTTTTCGGTCAATTCATCATGTAGATTAGTTTGCTCACCATGACCCATGTCATCACATGAGGTTGCTACATCAATCTTAACAATAGGGTTAATAGCCTCATGTGTATTGCAAGATAAAAATTCATTTTCAACAAGAAGATTATCTTGATCAAATTTAATCTTAGTATAGTCTTCCTTGATTTTAACTAGTCTATCTTTCAACTCCCTATTAGCTTCATTTAACTTGTCACATTTATCCTTAGCATCTTTTAGGGAGGATGTGAGCTCATTTACAGTGGATGACATAGTTTTGTTTTCTTCTTTCAATACATCACTAGATTTCATAACTATGTCATATTTGGTATTCAAAGATTCATTTTCATTTTTCAACTTATCACATTTAGCTTTTGACTTCCTAATGATTTGACTGTATTCTTTTAGCAAGTCAGCTAGTTCATCATAGGAAGGTGAAGCAAATTCATCATCACTATCACTATCACTATCATTAGTAATATCATTATCATTTTGTACCTTTTGTTCACCTCTAGCCATGAGGCATAGGTGAGAAGTTGATGATGGCGATGGTGGTGGTGAAGAGAAGTCCTCGGCGATGGCGGCGACTTTTTCATCATTTTCTTCTTCACTTGAAGAAGATCCACTTGATGACTCAATGTCAGTGAGCCAGACACCAACAATATATGCCTTTCCATTTTTCTTTTTGTGGAACCTTTTGTGCTTCCCATCCTTCCTCTTGAAGAATCTCTTTTCCTTTTTCTCATCATCGTTGTCATCTTCTTTCTTGCCCTTGAACTTGTTCTTCTTGGGCTTGTTACATTGATGAGCAAGATGACCAAGCTCTCCACAGTTGTAGCAATCCATTTCAGAAATGGGCTTTCTTTTGCTTGAAAAGAATTTCTTCTTTCTTGAATCAAATTTGGTGCCTTCTCTGTTGAGCTTCTTTAACATCTTGGTGGTCTTCTTCACCATCAAGGCAATGTTAGCATCAAGGTCATCATCACTTAAGGATTCTTCCTCAATTTGTACTTTAGCTTTTCCTTTTCTTTCTTGATTTGCTTTGAGAGCCAAATCCTTTCTCTTGGAAGATGACTCATCCTTGTCATTGATGTGCATGTACATCTCATGAGCATTGATCTTTCCCAATATCTGTGTAGGTGTGGTAACTGAAAGATCCATCTGATGCAGCACAGTGACAATGTGTCCATATTTGTCAATTGGGAGGACACTGAGAATCTTCCTCACAACATCCGGTTGTGAAATTTGTGTAAGCCCCAAGCCATTTACTTCCTCTACAAGAATATTGAGATGTGAGTACATAGCATTGGCATTTTCATTAGCAAGCATTTCAAAAGAATTTAACTTTCTCATAGCAATGTGATATCTCTCCTCATGCTCACTCCTAGTTCCTTCATGTAGAGCACATATGTCCATCCACAAATCATGAGCATTTTTATGATTTCTAACTCTATTAAACACATCCTTGCAAAGGCCTCTTAAAAGGGTGTTTTTGGCCTTAGCATTCCATTTCTCATAATTAAACTCTTCACCTACAAGATTTGGGGGATCTCTAGGTTGGGGGAATCCTTGAGTGGTGGCTTTGTAGAAACCAATGTCTATAGCCTCTAAATATGCTTCCATACGAATTTTCCAATATGGAAAATCGTCACCATCAAAAATGGGAGGAGGTCCATCCCCACCGGACATCGTTACTCTAGCGGTTAAGCTAATCTAAGAGCAACAAGGCTCTGAAACCAATTGAAAGGATCACGATGCCCAAGAGGGGGGTGAATTGGGCTTTTCTAAAAATCAACACTAATTAAAACCTAAGCAAGAGCCCAACTTCACCCCAACAACTAGCACTAAGAGAATAATACTAGAAATACAACAATGCTAAGACAATACTTCAAATACTTGCTAAACAAATACACAATGTAAAATGCTTGAATTAAGTGCGGAATGTAAAGCAAGGTTTAGAAGACTCCTCCAATTTTTTCCCGAGGTATCAAAGAGTCGGCACTCTCCACTAGTCCTCGTTGGAGCACCCGCGCAAGGGTATCGCTCCCCCTTGGTCCTCGCAAGAACCAAGTGCTCACTACGAGATGATCCTTTGCCACTCTGGCGCGGTGGATCCCTCACGACCACTTACAAACTTGAGTCGGGTCACCAACAAGATCTCCACGGTGATCACCGAGCTCCCAACGCCACCAAGTCGTCTAGGTGATGTCGATCACCAAGAGTAACAAGCCGTAGACTTTCGCTTGACCAAGAGAAGCCTAATGCAAGTGGTGTGTGCTCTAGGTGGCTCTCGCTAGCGCTAATGAGGTCCAAATGCAGGATTAAGATTCTCTAATCACCTCACTAGGCTTTTGGTGCTTACAATGCTCTACCAATGTGCAGGAATAAATGTGGGCAGCAAGACATTGAATATGGTAGGTGGAGGGGGTATAAATAGCCCTCACCCACCAACTAGCCGTTACTAGCACTGTTCTGCGCATGGGCGCACCGGACAGTCCGATGCGCCACCGGTGCGCCAACGGTCGACTCCAACGGCTAGTTCTGACAGTTAGCCGTTGAGCTGATGGCACACCGGACAGTGAACAGTCACTGTCCGGTGCACACCGGACGGTCCGGTGCGCTGTCTGGTGCGCCACTATAATTCAATTCTGAACCTTGCGCTCTCGGGTTTCTGCTCGGGGAAGACCCTTCCCCGGGCCATCTTGGCCCCACCTAGCAGAGGGCGCACCGGACAGTCCAGTGCCCCAAGGCCAGAAACCCTAACTTCTATTTTCTTCTGTTTTTCAAATCGGTTTTCATTCTAACTTGTGGGTATGTTCTAGAGTGTCACCTAGCACTATATGTGAGTGTGAATATGCACCAACACTACACTAGAACTCTCTTGGTCAAACTACTCATCGACACCCCTCTTTATAGTATGGCTAAAACAAAATAAAAGACCTAACTAAATCACGAGTGTCTGCAACTCCATGACACTCGGACTATGTAGACCTTCACTTTTTGTTTTGTCGCTTTAGCCATCGCTTCGAGTTCTTATTGTTGGGATTGTTTTCACCGTTGTAGTACTTCTACCTGTAATGCGACCTAACTTACCATTTGTCTCTACAAAACACACGTTAGTCACATATAACATTACATTGTCATTAATCACTAAAATGATCTTATGGATGCAAGTGTTTTTTCATCTGAACTGAAAGCAATAGCAATAGTTGACCTAGGAGGTGGCAAAAGAGAGAAAAACATGGCAAGTCAGCGATGTAGGGACTGTGATTCTGCCCTATACACAGTGAGGTTTAAACTAATCATCCAAAAAAACAAAGATGTGAATAGACTCACATGAGAGGGTATTGCACTTCTGTTAGTTGATGTGCATTGTGTTTTTGTGTAGGAATATTGGAGATGTGCCTTCAACACTCTACTCTCGATTGTCTCTAGATCAGCAACTCACTGCAGAAACAAGATCCACCTCTTGATATCTGAAAGAAACGGTTCGAACACATATGACATGAACAATGAGTCGACGATCCGCAAAGAGCAGATGTAGACAAATCTACAAATGGAGGACGAACACACATATAGCAGAGGCGGACACCAGCGCGGTTGAGGTGATTGGCGTGACTTGGATGCCAGCGCCAACGAGGGGACCCTAGCCACCGAGGCGGTGGGGTGCCAGGAGCGCTCCTGCACCATGACTGCACAGATCTGAGAAGGGAGTACTACGACTGGGTTCGTTCGCGAATCGAGTCGTCGTCCTGGTCGAGGCGTTCCCAGGAAGTCAGCGGTGAGCTCTGCCATGAGCGTGTGCACCTTGGTGCAGCTCAAGTTCGTCGTGACCATTGGCCCCAACTCATGCAACGTGTACCCAGCATAGCGCCATGGCACCCCTTGAAGATCCTGCTGCTAGTAGTGGTAGCGATGGTGGTACTAGCGGTGGCAGTGGTTTGGGCAGAGGATTTCTAGAGCTGCTTGATGCGACGAGGTAGGGAAGCAACGAGGGACACAGGCAGGGCGAGCACCCGATGGGATCTAATTTGCAGGGAGGATCCGAAGGGGAGGGGGATCGGTGGAGTGAGCGGGGGAACAGTGGTTTGCGCGTGCGGAGGGGCCGAGCGAGGGCGATGGCGGCGCAGACGTCCCGCAGCAGACACAAGCATGGAGGTCTAGAGCCTCGGTGGGGAAGATGGGCGGGGGCGCACGCCCTAGCTTGTCCCCGACCACACCCCGGCATGGGTTGCAGATCCACCACGCCCGTGGCAAGGAAGTCGGGGTAGGTCGTCGACACTGTGGACCAACCTCTAGCGTGGCAAGAACGTAGGGAAGGCACAAGGAAGCTTCACGGCACCGTGATGCTATGTTGGGGATGCGGAATGGCATGCTGCGCGGCCCTCCACGAGGATGGAAGGTGAGCGTTGGCAGAGCGCGGCTGTGGGATGCGGGGCTGCGCGGACGATGGAAGGAGGGCGGCTGCGGGATGCGGGGCTGCCGGCGGATTACGGGGGAGGGTTTAGCCGCAGACGTGAGCGGGGCGGGTGCGGGATGCAGGGCTGCCGGCGGATTGCGGGGGAGGGTTCAGCCGCGGGCGTGAGCGGGGGGCGGCAGAACGTGCACCGCGATTGTGGACGCCTACACTACTCACATAATTAGTAGTAGAGATATAAAAATTTCTATTTCAATATCTAATTAGTGCTGGTTTTGCACGACCAATTGGTTGTTTCAATCTTGCAGAGAAACTGATGCCCCCATTAGGCCATGGCCCATGGCTGCGTAGATAATTCTCCGCTATAAGATCTTGTCAGCACGATAAAAAAAGATAAAAAAAATCGAGAAGTGAGTTATGTAGATTAAGGGCTAGTTCGGCACCCCTATTTTTCCATGGGATTTTCAATTTCCCAAAGGAAAATGAACTAATTTCTCTTGGAAAATGAAAAACCATTAGAAAAATGAGGTTACCAAACTAGCCCTAAGGCGGTGTTTGTTTTCTTTCTAGATTATATAATAAGTTCAGAGTTAGGTAGATTATGTAACCTATATACCATGGTTTCATAAGTACCTGTGCTTATATAGGTCTGTTGTTTCAGCTTATAGATTATATAATCTAGATTATAATCTAAACTATATAATCCAGATTATAATCTATCTAGATTATAATATAATCTAGATGGATTATAATCTACATGTAGCTGTTTTGTAGTCTAGATTATATAAATGTAGATTATTCATAAAGACAATAGTACTCTTGTTTGTTTATTTGAGGTGAGGAAAAAGGATGGTATATATTGTAATTTCTATTTACATAACCATGGGTATTGGGTCTTTTGCCAAAAATAATCTCAAATAAGCTACTCTTGAGGAGATTATGAGATTATCATAATATGGGCTTTAGATTATATACTGAACTCATAATCTAGGTCTTTATTTATATGCTAGAATATTTGCGCTGGATTATATAATCTGGAGAGATTATAATCCGAAACAAATAGGGCCATAATCCATAAGTAAACTAACATGGCCTAATACAGATATCAACTGTAACCCAGTAATTGCATTATCAAATAGTAGTCGAAAGTCGGTTGAACCTCTTGTGCTGATGGATGACCTGGGGTTGGTGAAAGCCTTCCCTCACACTTACTCCAAGAGGCGTCCTTGCTCCAAAAGCTCCTCGCTCGTGCCACACTCAGTCTCTTCGGAGGAAACTGCACCGTATAAACTCCAAGGTGCTTGTAAACTAGTTGGTGTGTTGTTGCCATCCCCTGTGTTCACCAAAGAAGACATAAGGCCCCTCCACCTGAATGCTCCCTTCGCAGAAGTAGACGGGTTGCAGGGCTCAGCCTTGCTCACCAGGGCCTGTGATCAGTCTAGCGCAAAAAAGTTCATGAAGTCATTGGGTTTTGGTGAACATAAGAAGTTTGACCTTGAAGCACAGGGTATTTACAATAAGATGTTCCGGAATCTACTTGCGGAATCACATGTATCATCTTTGTCAGCACTTTTTGCCTGGACAGTTGGTGAAGGCGAGCAGGTGCGCTCGTCCAGCATACTTGCTGGCTTCTGAGTCTGTCCTTGTTGTCCCAAGTCGCTCCTCTTTCTTCTGATCCAATGAACCCCGCTTCGATTCTGATTTGGAATGTGCGCGACCTCAACAATAAGGTGCGGCGTTGAAAGGATCACGATGCCCAAGAGGGGGGTGAATTGGGCTTTTCTAAAAATCAACACTAATTAAAACCTAAGCAAGAGCCCAACTTCACCCCCAACAACTAGCACTAAGAGAAGAATACTAGAAATACAACAATGCTAAGACAATACTTCAAATACTTGCTAAACAAATACACAATGTAAAATGCTTGAATTAAGTGCGAAATGTAAAGCAAGGTTTAGAAGACTCCTCCAATTTTTTCCAGAGGTATCGAAGAGTCGGCACTCTCCACTAGTCCTCATTGGAGCACCCGCGCAAAGGTATCGCTCCCCCTTGGTCCTCGCAAGAACCAAGTGCTCACTACGAGATGGTCCTTTGCCACTCCGGCGCGGTGGATCCCTCACGACCGCTTACAAACTTGAGTCGGGTCACCAACAAGATCTCCACGGTGATCACCGAGCTCCCAACGCCACCAAGCCGTCTAGGTGATGCCAATCACCAAGAGTAACAAGCGTAGACTTTCGCTTGACCAAGAGAAGCCTAATGCAAGTGGTGTGTGCTCTAGGTGGCTCTCGCTAGCGCTAATGAGGTCCAAATGCGGGATTAAGATTCTCTAATCACCTCACTAGGCTTTTGGTGCTTGCAATGCTCTGCCAATGTGTAGGAATAAATGTGGGCAGCAAGACATTGAATATGGTGGGTGGAGGGGGTAAAAATAGCCCTCACCCACCAACTAGCTGTTACCAGCACTGTTCTACGCATGGGCGCACCAGACAGTCTGGTGCGCCACCGGTGCGCCAATGGTCGACTCCAATGGCTAGTTCTGACAGTTAGTCGTTGAGCTGATGGCACACCGGACAGTGAACAATCACTGTCCGGTGCACACCGGACGGTCCGGTGCGCCACTATAATTCAATTCTGAACCTTGCGCTCTCGAGTTTCTGCTCGAGGAAAACCCTTCCTTGGGCCATCCTGGCCCACCTGGCAGAGGGCGCACCGGACAGTCCGGTGCACCAAGGCCAAAAACCCTAATTTCTATTTTCTTCTGTTTTTTAAATCGGTTTTCGTTCTAACTTGTGGGTATGTTCTAGAGTGTCACCTAGCACTATATGTGAGTGTGAATATGCACCAACACTACACTAGAACTCTCATTGTCAAACTACTCATCGACAACCCCTCTTTATAGTATGGCTAAAACAAAATAAAAAGACCTAACTAAATCACGAGTGTCCGCAACTCCTTGACACTCGGACTACGTAGACCTTCACTTTTTGTTTCGTCGCTTTAGTCGTCGCTTCGAGTTCTTATTGCCGAGATTGTCTTCACCGTTGTAGTACTTCTACCTGTAATGCGACCTAACTTACCATTTGTCTCTGCAAAACACACGTTAGTCACATATAACATTACATTGTCATTAATCACTAAAACCAACCAGGGGCCTAGATGCTTTTAGGCGTGATGATGTCCGAGAGGTTATTACATCTTGTAAGGCTGACATTATTTGTCTCCAGGAGACTAAAGTGGTTAATATGAGCTTTGCTCTTATTCCTCTTAGCATGTGGTTTTATTCCTCTTAGCATGTGGTTCAAAATTTGATAAATTTGTGACTCTACCGGTAATTGGCACTAGGGGTGGTCTGATTGCATGGAAGAGTAGTATTTGCCCGACAGTGGCTTCTAGAGTGGATAATTTCTCGACCTCAGTCCTCTTTTAGGACTTCTTTCAAGGTGTTACATCCTTAGTGTCTTAGTCCAATCCTTTTCGTATCCTGTAAACTATAAACACAAACACTAGCAAACACATTAGTCCACAAGTTATGTTGATCATCAGACACCAAAATCATTTAGGCAAATGAGTCGGGGTCCATTTTCCTTACTATTGATTACTTGCTCTCGAATGCTATGAATCAAGAACAAGGCAACACAAATGTTAATGGTAAGAGACTGTCACACCCGGGTTTTAGGGGCACCAAGACCCGGGCACGAACATAAACACCAGGTATGCTGGGACCAAGTCTCACACATATGATGTATAGTGGCACAGGATCGAATGTCACATCTTTACTATATAACAGGAGTTCTATACAAAATAAATAATTACATTATAAGGAGACAACGGTCCAGCAACCCAAAGTTGACTGGGAGACGACGACCTAGACCTCTCACGAACACATCACGGCATCCTCCAAGCGCCTCATCCAGCGGTACCTGTTCTTGACCTGTGGGGGGTGTGAGACAGCAAGAGTGAGCTCACATACGTTCATCGCTCAACAAGTTGTGGGGAATAATGTGCATGAACTCGCCAAAGGTGGGAGCTCACGTGAAGTGTAAGGCTTACCAAAGAGGATGGTTAGAGCTGAGCATTGCTTTTAAAGTTGGTCAAAATTTTATTAGCAGTTACTAAGTATAAGTAAATACCAACCCAATTAATTAGTAGAACAAAAGTAACAACCTCACCTGCAATGCAATGCATATGACAAATTGAATTTAGTTCCATAATTTAATCATGTGAGGGTCCGAGCTGCTCATGACCGTGAGCACGGCTAGTATACCAGTTTTACACTCTGCAGAGGTTGCGCATCTTTACCCACAAGTCGTGTTACCCATCTGCCAAGAGACGGCCAATCCCATACACCTCTACCGAGGAGGTGAGGCAGGGCAACACTACGAGGCCTTTACAAAGTTCCACTAGCTTCAGAAAACCCGCTACAGTTTATAGGAAGTTCCAATGCAGGAATCCCTTGCAGGACCGCCATCGCAGCAAAATCCTCCCGAGGGCCTCCCTAGCAGGAATCCCTTGCAGGACCGCCATCGCAGCAAAATCCTCCCGAGGGCCTCCCTACACTGACCACTCCCCTACTGCCCTTGCCCCTTTCGGGTAAGGTAGTCTTCCACTAGCTTTCCTAATTAATCAGCCAAGGGCGTCCCATTAAACCCTTGTGGTAGCACTGTTTTCCCGGGTGGTCGCTCCATGTTCCAATTAACATAATGATCTTATCATGAACAGTAAATGACAACTGATAACAAAAGTATGAATAATATGTATCTCAATGCCCAAATCCACATATAGCACTAGCAAGTACTACCCATAAAGTTTAGTGGTAAACAAGGCATAAAGATAGACAAACTAGGGTAACCTATTAGGTCCCATCAAAATTTAACCTATGTAGATCATTATGATTAATTAGAACATGAGTGGGTAAAAAGAAGTGATCAAGGGCACAACTTGCCTGAGACTTGAGATTCCAGGTACCAGGATGATCTTCAGGTGACTCGTGTCCTCACGCTAGTCGTAGCAATACAAACAAACAGTGTATAGGCAAAAATTAATATTACACCAAACATAAGAATAAACTGCGTAATAATAGTCTACACATTTGTACGAGACTAACGCAACTTGAACGGATCAAATCGGAGTTAAAACGGAGGAGTTATGACTTTTCTAAGGTTTTATGTATTTGATATAAGATTAAATAGGTTATAAATTTTAATGTGACTTTCATGTGAAAACAGTGGTATTAGATGATAGACAATAATATTACAAAACTATAGGAATTGGAACGGATTAATTTGGGCTTAATATGAATTTTCTATGAATTACCCAAGTTTTACAATTATTTTTATACTAAAAATCGATTTCTAAATCTATTTTCTGGTTTTATTTAATTCCTGGACTGCGCCTCAATTTATCTAGAAGGCAGGGGCCTTGGTGCAATAAATCCCCAGACACATAGAACTCCGCACAGGATGGCGGGTTGATTTACGGAAAGTAGAGGGGCTCTTTAGAAAATCTGGCACGGTGAAGGGGTATGGTTAATTCTGAGCCGCTAGATCAGATAGAGACGGTCCAGATTAAATGATACGAGATTCACTCAGATCCACCAGATCCCGATCCATCGGTTAGGATCGGATCCCGTGAAGGGGTATTCTATCGTCTAATCACGACCATCCAACCTAGGTCCGACGGTCGAGAAGAGCCCAGATCGAAATGATTCACAAGTTCTAATCCACACCGACCAATAAAATCCAACGGTCAGAACGTCGTCTCCCACCCCGCGACCCCAGGACAGCGGCGCGGCAGTATCCAGGGCGGCGGCGCCATTGCCGGCAAGCCATCCCCCCCCCCCCCCCGCGCCCCAGAGCTCCAAACAACAACCCAGCGCGTGCAACACGTAAAGGAGATCAAGGCGGATTCACGGGTGGCACACATACCCTCGATTATGTCGCGATGGTTCCCGCCCGCGGAGAAGCGCGGACAGAAGCAACGCCATGGATCCCAACGATGGATTGGCCATCCCCCGATCGATCACGAGCTCAATTGGAACACGAGTTAGACCCCACAACCGCCCGCGAACCTCCGTGACTTGCTTCTAGCCTCCAATCCATAGCGCAGGCGAAGGTCAACGACGGTGGTAATATTTTCTCCCTCCTCTCCCGAGTGCGGCACTGGCGGCCATGGGTGCTGTGGTGGCGCCCGGAGTAGGCCTGTGATGCCCCGCGCACTGGCACACAAGGGGGAAGAGAGCGAACCCAACCACCATGGCATCAGAGGGCGCGATATCCGTACGGGAGTTCTGGCGGCCTTAGACCCGACAAGTTCCATGGCGGCGGGTATCTCAGTGCTGGTTAGCGGATTGGACGAAGAGGGGGGCGAGCTCGGTACTTATATCCGCAGCAAGGTGGATTCCGCGGGGTTCGTGGTCAACAGATCACGCGAAGATCATGGCGGGGCAGGTATGCCATCCGCGCTCCACGCAATGGGAGGAAGAGCAATAGTGATATATGGGCCCCACAGGTAAGCGAAAACCTGAGGGAGGGCGTGAGCTGACGGCAGGGACCCACGCGTCAGTAGCGCAGTGTCATGGCGCGGGATGAGCAGGGGGAAAAGGGACAGCGGTAGTGGGCTGTAGGAGGGGTTTCGGCCCAGGTTAGTGGGTGAGTTTCTCTTTTTATTTTCTTTTATATTTTGCATTTCTTTCTCCATTTCAAAGTTTACCATTTGAATATGAATTTGTTAGTGAGTTTTACACATAGTTCAAGTTCACAAAAATACCAGTATAAGAATATATATTCATTTATATATCATTATTACTATTTTCCCTGTAGCACATATTCTTTTCCCCTTTTTTTCTTCTCTTTTCTTTTATATTTCCATTTTCAAATTCTAGTTTTCTAGCTTAAGCTTGTTTCACAAATTTGAATACAAAGTGCAACAATACAATAACTTTATTATGAGATGCATATTTTTTGTATTTATTTATTTGTTATGTTAACCAATATAATTCCATTAATCAAATATGCACAAAGAAGAGAAAACCAATTAACTCCCAAGGGTTCCATAATCCCAAGATACCCACTTATAAACATATTTATTTATTTATAACCTTATTTTTCTTTGATACAAATTTTGGGCTCTACAAATCCTACCCCCCCTTAACAGAAATCTCGTCCCCGAGATTTGTAAGAAAAGGGATACAATAGGTTTGGTTTAGAATTTTAGTTTCTCATTGGTTTTGGAAATCAAAGTTTTGTTCAAGTTTTCACATAATAGTTAGTAGACAATTTGGAACATATGGATAATTGTATGTCTAGCCATTTATTAGGTTTTGATGAGGTACGGTTATGGCAAGTATGGGCTGTGGCAAGGAAGAGTATAATAAGGAAAGACTTTCATCCTGAACTGTGGATCTTGATTCCTCTTGAAGTTGGATTTGACCCATCTCCTTCCTTGTCGATGTTGAGCTCTTCTTTTCAGACCTTGGTGTCTTCTTCCGAGTTAAGGGCAAGAGGTTTTAGTAGGTAGCTATAAGTTAAATGAGATTAGTCAGAATTTGGTTTGGTTGTTTGCTTCCAGATTGGTTGGATAAGTTATGTATCCTGTTATGTAGGTCAAGTTGTTCATGTATGGCTGAGTTGATCTAAGTCACCAATTTAGGCGTAAGTGGATTAGTAGCATGGCTTTATCCTTGTACCGGCATTAAGTAACTTACACTAGATTAGAACATATTAGGTTAGATATGATCTAGATTAGACTAGTTTAGGTTAGATAGGTCCAACAGGGTAGAATATGTATTATTAAGATATGTTAGAATCTTTTGAGATTAGTTAGATATGTTATGATAAGATAGAATCTCTTCAAGATAAGATGAATTTATTAAGGTAAGAAGAATCTTTTAAGATGAGGTGGATCTAGTAAGATAGGAGAGAATCTTATAAGATACGATGAATCTATTAATATCTGGGAGAGTCTTTTAAGATTAGAGGGATCTCTATGAGATAGATACATTTTAATGGAGGATAATCTAAGTTGCTTAGTTTTCTTATGAATTCTATTTAAGCCTATACGTATATGCAGATGTAATTGTGGACATTACTCCACAACTCATCACACTCAATCAAAGATCCAAATCAAACAAGTATCATAAGGACAAACATTCAAGTTCATAGATATCAAAAAAAAAGTTTTGTTTTTGTTCCTAAGATTAGGTCTCATATTCCTAAAGTCACTTTAGGTATAGGATTTCAAAGTGTGAAATCCACATTTGTCTTTAGAATGAAAAAGGTAAGAATAATCAGAGTAAAGCGGAAATAGATGAGAAAAGATTAAGAAAAGTTTAAAAAGAATCAGAGTAGCAAAGGTAAGTAAGTAAGAGTTGTCCAGTTCTATCTAGGTTTCGTCCTACAGTCAACATTCCTCTGATACCACTTCTGTCACACCCGGGTTTTAGGGGCACCAAGACCCGGGCACGAACATAAACACCAGGTATGCTGGGACCAAGTCTCACACATATGATGTATAGTGGCACAGGATCGAATGTCACATCTTTACTATATAACAGGAGTTCTATACAAAATAAATAATTACATTATAAGGAGACAACGGTCCAGCAACCCAAAGTTGACTGGGAGACGACGACCTAGACCTCTCACGAACACATCACGGCATCCTCCAAGCGCCTCATCCAGCGGTACCTGTTCTTGACCTGTGGGGGGGGTGTGAGACAGCAAGAGTGAGCTCACATACGTTCATCGCTCAACAAGTTGTGGGGAATAATGTGCATGAACTCGCCAAAGGTGGGAGCTCACGTGAAGTGTAAGGCTTACCAAAGAGGATGGTTAGAGCTGAGCATTGCTTTTAAAGTTGGTCAAAATTTTATTAGCAGTTACTAAGTATAAGTAAATACCAACCCAATTAATTAGTAGAACAAAAGTAACAACCTCACCTGCAATGCAATGCATATGACAAATTGAATTTAGTTCCATAATTTAATCATGTGAGGGTCCGAGCTGCTCATGACCGTGAGCACGGCTAGTATACCAGTTTTACACTCTGCAGAGGTTGCGCATCTTTACCCACAAGTCGTGTTACCCATCTGCCAAGAGACGGCCAATCCCATACACCTCTACCGAGGAGGTGAGGCAGGGCAACACTACGAGGCCTTTACAAAGTTCCACTAGCTTCAGAAAACCCGCTACAGTTTATAGGAAGTTCCAATGCAGGAATCCCTTGCAGGACCGCCATCGCAGCAAAATCCTCCCGAGGGCCTCCCTAGCAGGAATCCCTTGCAGGACCGCCATCGCAGCAAAATCCTCCCGAGGGCCTCCCTACACTGACCACTCCCCTACTGCCCTTGCCCCTTTCGGGTAAGGTAGTCTTCCACTAGCTTTCCTAATTAATCAGCCAAGGGCGTCCCATTAAACCCTTGTGGTAGCACTGTTTTCCCGGGTGGTCGCTCCATGTTCCAATTAACATAATGATCTTATCATGAACAGTAAATGACAACTGATAACAAAAGTATGAATAATATGTATCTCAATGCCCAAATCCACATATAGCACTAGCAAGTACTACCCATAAAGTTTAGTGGTAAACAAGGCATAAAGATAGACAAACTAGGGTAACCTATTAGGTCCCATCAAAATTTAACCTATGTAGATCATTATGATTAATTAGAACATGAGTGGGTAAAAAGAAGTGATCAAGGGCACAACTTGCCTGAGACTTGAGATTCCAGGTACCAGGATGATCTTCAGGTGACTCGTGTCCTCGCGCTAGTCGTAGCAATACAAACAAACAGTGTATAGGCAAAAATTAACATTACACCAAACATAAGAATAAACTGCGTAATAATAGTCTACGCATTTGTACGAGACTAACGCAACTTGAACGGATCAAATCGGAGTTAAAACGGAGGAGTTATGACTTTTCTAAGGTTTTATGTATTTGATATAAGATTAAATAGGTTATAAATTTTAATGTGACTTTCATGTGAAAACAGTGGTATTAGATGATAGACAATAATATTACAAAACTATAGGAATTGAAACGGATTAATTTGGGCTTAATATGAATTTTCTATGAATTACCCAAGTTTTACAATTATTTTTATACTAAAAATCGATTTCTAAATCTATTTTCTGATTTTATTTAATTCCTGGACTGCGCCTTAATTTATCTAGAAGGCAGGGGCCTTGGTGCAATAAATCCCCAGACACATAGAACTCCGCACAGGATGGCGGGTTGATTTACGGAAAGTAGAGGGGCTCTTTAGAAAATCTGGCACGGTGAAGGGGTATGGTTAATTCTGAGCCGCTAGATCAGATAGAGACGGTCCAGATTAAATGATACGAGATTCACTCAGATCCACCAGATCCCGATCCATCGGTTAGGATCGGATCCCGTGAAGGGGTATTCTATCGTCTAATCACGACCATCCAACCTAGGTCCGACGGTCGAGAAGAGCCCAGATCGAAACGATTCACAAGTTCTAATCCACACCGACCAATAAAATCCAACGGTCAGAACGTCGTCTCCCACCCCGCGACCCCAGGACAGCGGCGCGGCAGTATCCAGGGCGGCGGCGCCATTGCCGGCAAGCCATCCCCCCCGCGCCCCAGAGCTCCAAACAACAACCCAGCGCGTGCAACACGTAAAGGAGATCAAGGCGGATTCACGGGTGGCACACATACCCTCGATTATGTCGCGATGGTTCCCGCCCGCGGAGAAGCGCGGACAGAAGCAACGCCATGGATCCCAACGATGGATTGGCCATCCCCCGATCGATCACGAGCTCAATTGGAACACGAGTTAGACCCCACAACCGCCCGCGAACCTCCGTGACTTGCTTCTAGCCTCCAATCCATAGCGCAGGCGAAGGTCAACGACGGTGGTAATATTTTCTCCCTCCTCTCCCGAGTGCGGCACTGGCGGCCATGGGAGCTATGGTGGCACCCGGAGTAGGCCTGTGATGCCCCGCGCACTGGCACACAAGGGGGAAGAGAGCGAACCCAACCACCATGGCATCAGAGGGCGCGATATCCGTACGGGAGTTCTGGCGGCCTTAGACCCGACGAGTTCCATGGCGGCGGGTATCTCAGTGCTGGTTAGCGGATTGGACGAAGAGGGGGGGGCGAGCTCGGTACTTATATCCGCAGCAAGGTGGATTCCGCGGGGTTCGCGGTCAACAGATCACGCGAAGATCATGGCGGGGGCAGGTATGCCATCCGCGCTCCGCGCAATGGGAGGAAGAGCAACAGTGATATATGGGCCCCACAGGTAAGCGAAAACCTGAGGGAGGGCGTGAGCTGACGGCAGGGACCCACGCGTCAGTAGCGCAGTGTCATGGCGCGGGATGAGCAGGGGGAAAAGGGACAGCGGTAGTGGGCTGTAGGAGGGGTTTCGGCCCAGGTTAGTGGGTGAGTTTCTCTTTTTATTTTCTTTTATATTTTGCATTTCTTTCTCCATTTCAAAGTTTACCATTTGAATATGAATTTGTTAGTGAGTTTTACACATAGTTCAAGTTCACAAAAATACCAGTATAAGAATATATATTCATTTATATATCATTATTACTATTTTTCCCTATAGCACATATTCTTTTCCCCTTTTTTTCTTCTCTTTTCTTTTATATTTCCATTTTCAAATTCTAGTTTTCTAGCTTAAGCTTGTTTCACAAATTTGAATACAAAGTGCAACAATACAATAACTTTATTATGAGATGCATATTTTTTGTATTTATTTATTTGTTATGTTAACCAATATAATTCCATTAATCAAATATGCACAAAGAAGAGAAAACCAATTAACTCCCAAGGGTTCCATAATCCCAAGATACCCACTTATAAACATATTTATTTATTTATAACCTTATTTTTCTTTGATACAAATTTTGGGCTCTACAGAGACCTTCGTCCTTCGAAGCATTGTATCCCTTAGGATATAATGATCTTCGGACGAAGGCTACAAGGACATACCTTCATCACATCAATATATAAAAACAAGAGTATGTAAAACATAAAATAACATGAATAATTATATTAAGCTATTAAATCATTGTTGTTGGGGGTCTGCTTCGTCGCCGAAGGTCCTGCAAGAAGAAACACCTTCGGAAGTTCAACATAGAAGCAACGTCAAAGCTACAGTATAGGGAGCTTCGGCATAGTAACACGGTTTGAGACGAAGGGTAGCACCGACTTAAAGGTGAAAAGAGTGATCGACCCATGATAATCTGTGTCATGATTGTAATTATTTATAAAGGACATGAATGTAAATCCACATAGGTTGCGCCCTTTGCCTATAAATAGATGAACAGTACCCCCGTACTGTTCACGCTGGCTTGTATTTGCTTGTGCATCATGCTTGTACTTTTGTCTTCAGTCAAGCCGAAGGTACAAATGTAATTTAATATTGTTATTATTCATTCCTGATTACATAAAAGAAAAATATATTATGATGTCATGTAATTATCTATGTTACTATGTTTCATATGCTTCGTCTTTCATTGATTTATGTTGCAATTATGAAGATACGTCCTTCATAACCTTCGTCCAAAGATCGTTATATCCTCAGGGAAATAATGCTTTGAAGGACGAAGGGCATTAAACATTAACCTATTTTTGTGTTGCCTTGTTCTTAATTCATAGCATTTGAGAACAAGTTACCAACATTGGTGTCCACCTCCGGTGAACTCACTTCCACTTTTGAGCTGATGGCTTCGTTCAGCAACCAAGTTGTAGCATCTTCGGCTACGAAGCTGGTGCTCCCGATAACAGGCGGTTCAAGCTCAGAACTAGCCAACAAGAAGCAGAAGAAAGAAGCACAGAGAAGGGTGCAGCATGTTGGGGTGCAGGGACCCTTCATCAAGTCTAAATGGTCCCACATCCCAATCACCTTCTCCCAGGAGGATCTTCAGCTCAAGGATTACCCTCACAATGATGCTATGGTCATATCTTGTATCATCAAGGGGTTTCTAGTCCATAATGTTCTGGTTGACACAGGTAGTGCAGCAGATATCATATTTGCTAAGGCCTTCAGACAAATGGAAGAGCCAGAGGATAAGATTCATGATGCCACACACCCTCTTTGTGGCTTCGGAGGAAGGCAGATCGTAGCACTTAGCAAAATCACAATGCCAGTCACCTTCGGTTTCATTCATAACACAAGGACTGAACAAGTTGTTTTTGATATTGTTGACATGGAGTACCCATACAATGCAATCATTGGCCGAGGGACACTCAATGCTTTCGAAGCTATATTTCATCCAGCATACTTATGTATGAAGATACCTTCGGAGCAAGGGCCCATTGCTATCCATGGAAGTCAAGAGGCTGCCAGAAAAGCTGGAGGAAATTGGAGAGATTCAAAGGCAATCCATAATATTGATGGAGCCGAAGCCTGTGAGTAGTATAAATACAAAAGAGAGAAGGCTACTTCAGTAGATCAGCCGAAGCCTATGCTCCTATGTGAAGGCATAGCAGAACAAAGGGTATTGTTGGGGTCTCAGCTATCTGAAGAACAAGAGAAAACCTTGCTAAGATTCTTATTCAACAATAAAGATGTCTTTGCTTGGTCTGCCAATGATCTCTGTGGTGTCAACAGAGATGTCATTGAACATTCCCTCAATGTGGATCCATCCTTCAGGCCAAGAAAACAAAGGCTTCGGAAAATGTCTGAAGACAAAGCTGAAGGTGCTCGGAATGAAGTGAAGAGACTACTTAGTGCTGGTGTTATCAGAGAGGTGAAATACCTAGAATGGCTAGCAAACATTGTTATGGTAAAGAAGGCCAATGGCAAATGGAGAATGTGCATTGATTTTACAGATCTTAACAAGGTTTGTCCGAAGGACGAGTTCCCATTGCCAAGAATAGATTCCCTAGTGGATGTAGCAGCTTCTTCGGAGCTCATGAGTTTACTGGATTGTTACTCTGGCTATCATTAAATATGGATGAAGACAGAAGATGAGCCGAAGACTAGCTTCATAACCCCTAGTGGCACATATTGTTATCTTCGGATGCCCGAGGGGCTCAAGAATGCTGGAGGAAGCTTCAGCAGAATGACAGCCAAGGTCCTCCATTCTCAAATAGGCAGAAATGTACTGACCTATGTTGATGATATCATAGTGAAAAGCACGAAGCAAGAAAATCACATTGCTGATTTGCAAGAGACGTTTGCCAAATTCAGGCAAGCTGGCCTGAAATTAAATCTAGAAAAGTGTGTTTTTGGGGCGAAGAAGGGCAAGTTCCTTGGCTGTTTAGTATCAACAAAGGGAATTGAAGCTAACCCAAGCAAGATCGAAGCTATTCTTCGGATGGAGCCACCAAGCACAAAGAAGGGGGCCCAACGTCTGGCAGGAAGACTCGCATCATTAAATAGATTCATATCTAGATCAGCAGAAAGAAATTTGCCATTCTTTGAAATACTAAAGTCAGCCGAAGTTTTCCAATGGGAACCGGTTTAACAAAAAGCCTTCGAAGAGCTGAAGCAATATTTGATTGATTTAACAACACTAACTCCACCCGCGCCAGGGGCTCCGCTGCTCTTATACATAGCGGCTTCACACTCTACAGTGACTGCAACGCTGGTACAGGAGAAGCTAGATGGCCAAGTCAAAAAGCAAGCTCCAGTGTACTTCGTCTCTGAAGTTTTAAGTCTATCAAAAAGAAATTATACAGAATTGGAGAAGGTGTTATATGCTGTATTAATGGCCTCAAGGAAGCTTCGACATTATTTTCAAGCATATCACATAATTGTTCCTTTGTCACAGCCCTTGAAGGACATAATGAGAAACAGAGAAGCTACTGGACGGATTGGAAAATAGGCTGCAGAGCTTAATGAATTCACCATTGACTATGTACATAGATCCTCAATTCAGTCCTAGGCGCTAGCAGACTTCATCGTCGATTGGACGCTAGGTGCTCAGGAAGAAGAAATAAATAAAGACACCGAAACTTGGACAGTGTTCTGTGATGGTTCTTGGGGAACCTTCGGTGTAGGAGCGGCTGCTGTCCTAGTAGCACCTTCAAAAGTTAGAACATGTTACGCAGTCAAGCTTGATTTTAGTTGTACAAATAATATTGCTGAATACGAAGCACTCCTGTTGGGGCTTCGGAAGTTAACGGTAATGGGAATAAGAAGGGCCATTCTAAAAACTGATTCTCAAGTCATTTCTGGCCATGTGGACAAAAGTAGCAAGGCAAGAGATCCGAAGCTTGAAAAATATCTGGATACAGTTCGAAGGTTGGAGGCTTCCTTCGAAGGTTTTTCTGTCAAGAATATTCCAAGAGGCGAAAATGAGCATGCAGATATGCTAGCCAAATCAGCGGCTCAAGGGTTCCCTATACCTTCGGAAGTATTTTTTTGAAACAATAAAGGCACCTTCGGTTGAACTCATGGAGAGAGCAGTGCTTGCCATTTCTCCGATACATAGTGAAGATTGGAGGACTGAAATCATATCCTTCCTCTAAGGTAATTGTCTTTCGGATGACGAAGCTTATAATAAGAGAATGGAAGCAAGGACAAGACCATATGTGATAATAGAAGGGGAATTATATAAACGTAGAGTTTGTTCCCCACTCCTCAAGTGTTTATCAAGAGCTGAAGGTATTGAATTAATGAAGGAGATACATGCAGGTTTATGTGGACCTCATATTAGGTCTAGACCCTTGCTAGGAAAAGTGTTCAGACAAGGATTTTATTGGCCGAAGGCAGCTTTGGATGCAGCAGAGCTAGTTCAAAAATGTGAAAGCTATCAAAAATGTGCAAGAGACCAAAAACAACATTCATCTCTTACTTAGCTAATACAGCCTACCTGTCCGTTGCAAAGATGGGGCCTGGATTTGTTAGGCCCACTTCCACCAGCACAAGGCAATTTAAGATATGTTGTGGTGGCTGTAGAATATTCTTCTAAGTGGATTGAAGCAAAGCCTTTAGCTACAATAACTTCGGTTACAGTCCAGAAATTCTTCTGGCAAAATATTGTTTGTCGCTTCAGCGTATCAAAGGCAATAACTGTGGACAATGGAACACAGTTTGATGCCAAAACTTTCAAGGAATTTTGTGATCAGATTGGCACAAAGATTCATTTTGCATCAGTTAGACATCCGGAGTCAAACGGACTGGTCAAAAGAGAAAATGGCATTATAATGACGGGAATAATGAAGCTAATCTTCAATCAGCCCAGAGTAAAGTGGCCAGATGAGTTGATTAAAGTGGTGTGGAGCCACAATACAACCATATCAAGATCAACAGGATTTACACCGTTCAAATTATTATTTGGTGACGAAGCTATAACCCCAGAAGAAGCTAAAGCGGGGTCAATAAGAACAGCAGCTTCGGCAGAAGATGAAGTTGATTATCACGTAGCAAAAGATACTATAGAAGGGACCAGACTTCAGGCTGTGGAGAATATCAATAAATATCAAGCCGAAACAATAAAATGGCGTGATAGAAAGTTCGGCTAAAAAATATTAAGCCAGGGCATTTGGTGCTTCGGAGAGTGGCCAATCCGGACACAGTAGGCAAACTACAACTGAAGTAGGAAGGACCTTTTCTGGTGGTATCTTCGTCAAGGCTCGGTTCTTATAGATTGAAGGATATGGACGGCAACGACATTCCTAGATCTTGGAATGCGGATGAGCTTCGACGATATTATGTGTAATTTGATGTAATCTTTTTTTCATTTTTTCCTATGGCACCCTTTTCCTTTCCAAAGGGGGAGAAAGATTTTTAATGGGGCCATAGCTTGTAATTTTTCTTTTCTTATTCAGCTCTATGAGAGCAAAATCCCCCAAAAAGAATGTAAAATGTAAAAACTGAGCATGCACCATCGAGTGCAGAAAAAGAAAAAAACCAGGGAGAAGCTCAAAAGTCGTCCCTAAGGGGATGCAGAGCATGACGAAGCTACAAAAAAGTCGTTCCCAAGGGAGTGCAGCGTAAGTTTTCTGCTCAAAAGTCATTCCTAAGGGAATGCAGAGCCAAATACCGCCGAAATATAAGGCGAAGAAGTTCAAAAGACGTTCCTAAGGGGGTGCAGAACTTATACCACCGAAATAGAAGGTGAAGAAGTTCAAAAGACGTTCCTAAGGGGATGCAGAACTTACACCAAAAAGTCAACGGTGAACACCGAAAAATAAACGGTGAAGAAGACTCCAAAGTCGTTCCTAAGGGGATGCAGAGTCTGGGTGTGGCTTCGTAAGCGTGTGTTTGGACATTCATTTGCACATTACATCACATCATCCATTGCATTCATACACATTCATTTAGACATTCGTAGGATCATTATCATCATATCATAGTGTACATACAGTTGCTTCGACTCTAATGACAAGGTTTTGATGAGTACAAAAGAAGCAAATTTACGCTTCGTTGTGTACGAAAAGAAGGGAAGGTGTTTTTCGCCTTCGGCTCAAAAAATACAAAGTTTCGTCCACATCAAAGCAGTTCATACATGGATGGAAAGGTAAAAATATATTACAAGGTATGGTCAAGTTTACAAAGCAGTGTTTGATTCCTAAATTACAATATCTTTTGCAAGGTCAATTCAAAAATTTTTCTAGAGCTTTTTTGCAGCAGCTTCATCAATACCCATCAAGCTTCGAATCATTCACCTTCGGCTTCGTCATCCTGTACATAACAAAGCGTTATAAGGTAAATAGAAATATCAGCGAAAGATAAGCAACAGGTGCAAGTTAGTACAGGCTTGAGATGACTTTGAGCTTCATCACCAGCTAAATTTCGCCCACCCTTCGTCCAAATTTGAGTTTTGAATCTATTTACAATACTTCGGGCCAAACTAGGAATGTCAGTTAAATCCGCAGGTGACAAGCTAAAGTTTGGTCTGTTCACGATTTTCCCATGCGTGCAACCAGTCTTCATGAAAGCAACAGATGTGCCACGAGAAGCTAGTAGGGCACAGAAGTCGTCGTGCCTAGCTATAACTTCGTCAAGTGCATCAACTTCGCCCTCAATATGTTCGAAGGTGTCTGGCAGGTCTTCAACCAAAGGTTCAAATTTTTCAGAACTGGCTCCAACTGAGTTGAAGACCTGCTTCAGCCGTTGCACACACCGGTTGTCGAAGCCTAGGCATTTGTCTTGAAGCTCTTTCAAGGATTTTTGCAAATTTGAACTCTTTTCGACTTCAGCTTTAAGCTTCGCATCAAAACTCTTCTTTTCTTGTTCGAAGCTTTCTGACTTCGTGGAGAGTTCACTGTTTAATCTAGCAATTTTGGTTTGGGCTTCTGCCAGTGAACCCTCCATTGTTTGAAGAATAAAATCTTTCTTTTCAAGAGCAGCTTCATGATCTTTGATTTTACTTTCCAAGCCTTCAATTATAACCTCATTTTTCTTATCTTCGAGGTCCTATTGCATCCTCAAGGCTTTACTTAGTAGCATACTCTGTGTAAAATAATCTTCGTCAGCAATTACCTTCATCGTAAAACCATGAAAAAAGCTAAAGGGAAAATTTTACCTTGAAATTAGAATAGAATAAGCTACCGATGATATGCTGTCGTCGGTAGCGACTGATGTCAGCTTCAAGCTTTGGGAAACCAACACTCTTCGACAGAGTGCTGATAACCTTCGCTCCAGTCCGATCTTGGATGCACCCTAAGCTTTCTTAGTTAATTCCGCCGAAGAGCAACGCTCCTGGTTGGTAGCCACAGGATATAGCATACTCTTGCAGCTCCTCTCTTTCAGTCTTAGATAATTCTTGACCAATTATATTTTGAAAATTAAAGTCTTTTTCCTCCAAAGCATCTTCGACGACTGCCTTCCCCTTTTCAGGCACTGTGGCCATGGTTCCTTCGGCAGCCGCAGCAGTTTCTTCTGCGGCCATATCCGAGAGTATTCTATCAATATCAGATAATGTGCTCTCCAGATTCGTGGCTTCAGCCGTTGTAGCTTCGCCAGGTGTAGCTTCGGTAGCTGCAGCAGCTTCGGCAGCTGGTGTTATTTTTGATGCTGAAGCTAGCGATAGCGTTTCTTCAATTGCTTGCATAACAGTAATAATCCTTCGCTTCTTTGCCCCAGCCGCCTTCTTCGGTGCCGAAGCCTCGTCCTTCTTCTGTAAAAGCTTCGTCAGTTGCGGCCCCAGTGGACTTAGCAACTTGATAAGTAGGGGTTCGGTCATTACCTTTAAAATCTCTTCTACTTCGGCAGCAGAAGGTGTCGAAGGAGCTCCCTCTTCTACTTCAGCCATCTTCGGCTCTGGAGTTGCTGTTTTTCTTTTCTTTGAAGTAGCCACCTTCGGCTCGGGACTAGATTTTCGCTTTTTCAGAGCTTTTTCGTCCTCCTTTACCATCCTAGCTGCTTATCTGCTCATAACACTAACAATCCTCTTTTTTTTTGGCCCTTCGGCACCCTTGTCTAATCGTTCATAATCAGGATATTCAAAGTTTAAAGCATCCATTACCCGATTCAGCCTACGTTTTGTTCGGGTGCCGAAGGCCGCAGTCATTAGTTGATCTTCTTTCTTCGTATAATTGCCCAGAATTTCGTTGCACATAGTTTCAATCATTTCTAACCATTCCTGGCAAGGCTCTTTGAATTGCTTCTCAAACTTGAAACGATAGGGCAATCGAACAAGATCACCCATCTTCTTTGATCCTTTCAGCTTCGGCATGCTCCAATTACTCAATGTTGGAGATACCCTGTTCGCCAGGTATTCTTGTACTAGATCTCTGGTACTGATATGCTCAGCCACCACTCTGAATTCTGCCACGGCCAGTTGTCATGGTAACCCTGGTTTCATGTTGCATAGGGGTCGGGTCATCCCAAAGCTTAGGCTTAGTGGGCTCATGACAAGCTTCTTCAGCTTTTCCCTTTTCTTCTCGTCAGCTTTAACATAAAACCACTCACTTTTCCATCCAGTTGGCCATTTGGACCGATAACTCAGAACTGGGGCCTTTGTATCCTTGCGATACGCGAAGTTATAGCAGCCAAAATTTTCATGGAGCCCATCTTCCCTAGCCATCGTCTGGTAATGTAGCTCATGCACTCGGCAAAAAGCTTCGACATTCGGGTCCATCCCCTGGCTTCGAAGGGCCCAGATGAAAATACTGAGCCTAACAATGGCGTTAGGGGTCAGCTGATGAAGAAATATTTCATAATTAGCTAAAATTTCCCTAATAATCTCGTTCAGCGCAAACCATAATCCTGCTCTGAAAAAACATTTGAAAACCACCACTTCATCAACTTTCGGTGTCGGAGTGGTCTCTTCCCCAGCAAAACGAATCAGCTTTTTCTTGGCTTCTCCGAAGTAGCCCAGCTTCATCATCATGGGCATATCAGCTTCAGAAAAAGTAGATTTTTCAAAATCCAAGTGACTAGGTTTTGACAGGATCAAGATACTATAATCCTCTTCTTCTTCTTCGTCAGCAATTTCTTCCTCGACGTCTTGTTCAGTTTCGACAACAGGTGCACCTTCTTCAATGGCTCCCTCTGTCACAACTAGTCCCGATTGTCTCATCACTTCGGAGATCGGAGCAGTCTTGGGAGCTTCGGCCTCCTCTCCGTCATGATTCACTCTCGCAGTTGAACGTACTCTGGCCATTTGATGTTCTTGCAGTTCTTACGAAGTTGATTGTTTTTTCGCAGTTTTTTGACGAAGCTCCCTCTTTTGACGAAGCTAATCCAGAATAGTGGCTTGCTCGGAAATGCAGTGAAAAAGCTTCGGCTATGGTTAAAATTTTCAACAGCACAAAAGTGCAATAGCAATGAATGCTGTAATAACTCCACATCTACCTGTCTGTTTATATAGAGCTACAGGCGGGAAGGTGAATCGCCAAGATGACCACACCCGTTGAACAGTTACTCGCACCTGCTGAATGGTGGACCAACCGGCGCCTGGGAGGAGAACCGCCAGACCGTGCATACTCGCTGCATGGTGGGCCATCTCTCACGCTTGGAGTATTTTAGTCGTTTCTCGGCCACGAGCTCAGGAAAGGTGTTTTTCAGACCTTCAGCATTCCGAAGCTTCGAAGATGTTTTCATGGATCAAGCTCATTACGAAAAATGATCTAGCACCGTGAAGGGGCTACTATTGGGGGTCTGCTTCGTCGCCGAAGGTCCTGCAAGAAGAAACACCTTCGGAAGTTCAACACAGAAGCAACGTCGAAGCTACCGTATAGGGAGCTTCGGCATAGTAACACGGTTTGAGACGAAGGGTAGCACCGACTTAAAGGTGAAAAGACTGATCGGCCCATGATAATCTGTGTCATGATTGTAATTATTTATAAAGGACATGAATGTAAATCCACACAGGCTGCGCCCTGTGCCTATAAATAGATGAACAGTACCCCCGTACTGTTCACGCTGGCTTGTATTCGCTTGTGCATCACGCTTGTACTTTTGCCTTCAGTCAAGCCGAAGGTACAAATGTAATTTAATATTGTTATTATTCATTCCTGATTACATAAAAGAAAAATATATTATGATGTCATGTAATTATCTATGTTACTATGTTTTATATGCTTCATCTTTCATTGATTTATGTTGCAATTATGAAGATACGTCCTTCATAACCTTCGTCCGAAGATCGTTATATCCTCAGGGAAATAATGCTTCGAAGGACGAAGGGCATTAAACATTAACCTATTTTTGTGTTGCCCTGTTCTTAATTCATAGCATTTGAGAACAAGTTACCAACATTGGTGCCCACCTCCGGTGAACTCACTTCCACTTTTGAGTTGATGGCTTCGTTCAGCAACCAAGTTGTAGCATCTTCGGTTACGAAGCTGGTGCTCCCGATAACAGGCGGTTCAAGCTCAGAACCAGCCAACAAGAAGCAGAAGAAAGAAGCGCAGAGAAGGGTGCAGCATGTTGGGGTGCAGGGACCCTTCATCAAGTCTAAATGGTCCCACATCTTAATCACCTTCTCCCAGGAGGATCTTCAGCTCAAGGATTACCCTCACAATGATGCTATGGTCATATCTTGTGTCATCAAGGGGTTTATGGTCCATAATGTTCTGGTTGACACAGGCAGTGCAGCAGATATCATATTTGCTAAGGCCTTCAGACAAATGGAAGAGCCAGAGGATAAGATTCATGATGCCACACACCCTCTTTCTGGCTTTGGAGGAAGGTAGATCGTAGCACTCGGCAAAATCACAATGCCAGTCACCTTCGGTTTCGTTCATTCCTAATTATATAAAAGAAAATATATTATGATGTCATGTAATTATCTATGTTAGTATGTTTCATATGCTTCGTCTTTCATTGATTTATGTTGCAGTTATGAAGGTACGTCCTTTATAACCTTCGTCCGAAGATCGTTATATCCTCAGGGAAATAATGCTTCGAAGGACGAAGGGCATTAAACATTAACCTATTTTTGTGTTGCCTTGTTCTTAATTCATAGCATTTGAGAACACGTTACCAACAATTGACATATTCATTATATAATCATGAACAAGTATCAACGATATTAGATTACATTTATACCTTCGGCTTGACAGAAGGTAAGAATTCAAGGGTGACGTGCGATTGCAAGTTAGCGTGAACAATACAGGGTTACTGTTCACCTATTTATAGGCATAGGACGCAGCCCGATCAAAATTACATTTATGTCCTTGTCACACAATTATAAACATAATAGAAACTGTTAAGGACTAGATAGACTTTTTCTTCTTAGGTCGGTATCATCCTTCATTTTCACCATAATGTTGATACGAAGCTCCTTTAGTAATAGCTTCGGCTTCTGTCCGTACTATCTTCGGGTTGTATCTTGTTACGCCTGCCTGTATTGTCTTGCTGAAGGTGTTTTTCACTTGAGGATCTTCGGCGAAGAAGAAGTCCCCCAACAGTAGCCCCTTCGCGGTGCTAGATCGTTTTTCGTAACGAGCTCGATCCGCGAAAACACGAAGGCTTCGGAATGCCGAAGGTCCGAAAAACACCTTCCCTGAGCTCGTTGCCGAGAAACAATTATAATATTCCAGGCACCGGGTGGTCCACCGTTCAGCGAGCGCGAGCGGCCTGACGATTCACCTTCCCACCCTATAGCACTATATAAACAGACATGTTGGTGAGGAGTTACAACAGCATTCATTGTCATCGCACTATTGTGCTGTTAAAAAATTTAACCACGGCCGAAGCTTCCTTCATTGCTCTCTTGAACGTGCGCTTCGTCATTTGAGATTAGCTTCATCAAACGGGTTATCTTCGTCAAACTGCAAAAAATCTGTCAGCTTCGTCAAACCGTGAAAAATCCATCAAAAAATGGCTAGAGTGCGATCGACTGCAAGGGTGTCTCATGAGGGAGAAGAAACTGAGGTCACTGAGATAGCACCAATTTCCGAAGTTATGAAACAATCAGGTCTAGTTGTGATAGAGGGGATGTTGGGAACTTGTTCTCAAATGCTATGAGTTAAGAACAAGGCAACACAAAAAATGTTAAGTGATAAAATCCTTCGTCCTTCGAAGCATTATTTCCCTTAGGATATAATGATTCTTGGACGAAGGTTACAAATAACATATCTTCGTAAAGCACAATAAACGATGATGAAGAGCTTATATGCAACATAAGAAGTAATATAAACATTTAAATATTGTCATAATGTCATTTCTATTTTATTATCATAGAAAAATAGAAATGATTTCAGATTACAAGCGTACCTTCGGACTGCGGGAAGGCAAAAGTATAAGAATGACGCAAAAGCAAATTCCAAGTCAGCGTGAACAGTACGGGAGTACTGTTCATCTATTTATAGGCGTGGGACGCAGCCCATGTAAAATTACATTCATGCCCATTACATTTGCTAATGACTTATGGGAATCTATTGAGACCTAAATAGTCTTTTCATCTTTAAGTCGGTTCCCCTTTCTGCTATCGTGACGAAGCTTTCTGCGCATAGCTTCGGCTGTGCACCATCCTTCGTATAGCTTAGTAATCAGCCCGTCCTTCATCTCAATCCCCCTTCGTCTGACTTAGGCTTCGTTCTGACTGTATTCCATGTTCATAATCTGAGTCCGAAGATACCTGTTCATATAATTCACTTGAAAACATTGTCAAATTACGTTTTTGAGGACCTTCGGAGGACGAAGGCCCCCAACAGTAGCCCCTCGCAATATCAATTTGTTAGTGATAAATTCAGATTGCGACATGGACGAAGGCCTTAAGCCGAAGGTCCGAAAAAACACCTTCCCTTTGCTAGAATAGCAAAAGCCACTGACATGCGGGACCACACTGTTTCCGTCATGTCGAGTGTATAAATAGGAGCCCTGCCACATTTGATTTGGCACGCTCTCTTTGCCATCTGTTTTGCCTGCTTATAAAGCTTTCTGCCCAAAAAAATTTGTTTTCTTTCCTAGTTTTAAGCTTCGGAAGCGAGAAGTAAGATTTCCGAAGGGATGTCTGAGGAGAAGAAGGCTGGTGTCGAGATGAAGCTAAGTCTCTCTGAAGAGAAGAACCTGGGCTTTCTTGAGGCAATGTCGAAGACCAATACAGAAAAGATCACCAAAGAGATTTTAGAAGGTTTATCTGAAGATACTGATGACAGCGACAGTTATGATGTAGAAAGCGGCGGGGGAGAGTCCGAAGATCGACCATGGCGGCCAAGTCACTCGGTTTTCGGGAAAACCACTATTAAGCAGAGTCATATTGACAATATGAGGGGGAGATATTTTCGAGATGTATCTATTGTGAGGGCTGATGCTGGAGAAAAAACCTCTCCTACCCCCGAAGAAAATGAGGTTGTGATCTTCCGAAGCTTTCTCAAGGCTGGGCTTCGGTTCCCCCTAAGCAGCTTCGTTGTCGAAGTCCTGAAGACATTTCAAATCTATCTCCACCAAATTACTCCCGAAGCTATCATAAGAATGGGAATCTTTGTCTGGGCTGTGAGAAGCCAAGGTTTAGAACCAAATGCTAAAAGCTTTTGCAAAATTCATGAGTTGGTATACGAGACGAAGCCCTGGGGGAAAGAACAATATCACAACAACTTTGGTTGTTACAGCTTCGGTGCCCGCTCCGGGTCAAGCTGCGCCGTGCCAACCTTTCGGAAGAGGTGGCCCGGTGCCTGGATGACAGAATGGTTCTATGTAAAGAATGACTTGACAGCGCAGGAAGATGTTAAGAGTATCATTATGCGCCCTATCTGGCAACGCTTCGGACTTCGAAAGCCGAAGGTTGAAATGGATGAAGCGGCCGAAGAATGCCAAAGAGCCTTCGGTGTAATCTGCTCTTTTATTGGGACAAGGGATTTGGTCCAAGAGCATATTGCCTTCAGAGTTTGGCCACTTGCAGGAAAGTGGGAAATGCCGAAGGAGACCATCAAAGAGTCTGACGAAGGTGGACTGGTCAGACTAAAATACACATTCAAATACGGAGATAAGTTTGTTGAACCGGACGACGACTGGTTAAAAAGCATTGAAACCTTAAGTGACGAACTACTTGGGGTATACTCGAAGGCCGAGAATACTGCATTATCAGCAGCCTTCGGAGGCCGAAAGAAGAAGAGGCTCAACCGGGTATTTGATGCAATCGGGTTTGTCTACCCTGACTACCATTATCCGGTGCCAGGCCACAAAAGAAAAAAATACTTCTCCTGCAAAAGAAGTTGCCTCAGGTGCTTCTAGTGAGCCAGCGCCGCAAAGAAAAAAGATGAAGGTGCTCACCCACCGGGCACGCTTTATTGAGCCAGCCACAGTGCCTGAATTTATCGGTGAAGTCTCTTTGGCCACTGAAACTACAGAGCCAGCTCCAGTGCCGAAGATCGAAGAAAAAACTGAAGCACCTTCAGCAGAGAAGACAGAAAAACCGAGAACTGAAGGACCAAAAATATTGGAAATCTTAAGTCCTTCAGCAAGTGTTGAGACAATAAAAATCAAAAGGGCCCATCGGTGACCCCGAAAAGAAAAAGAATGGTGAACGTGCTAGATGTTTTGGAGACAATTAAGTCTTCAAGCATAACTCTGAAGAAGACTGTTGAGACTTCGAAAACGGAAACTGAAATCTTTGCTGCTGAAGCTCCAAGGCAACAATCTGAAACTGAAGCTGGACCTTCAGAGCCTACGAAGGTAAAACCGTTGGAAACCGAGGAAGACAAAATGATGGAGCCAATTTTAATTGAAGAGATCAGTACTGCTGCCCCCGAAGCATCCCCCAAAGTCCTTGATTATATTGTTCGACATGCTTCGGGGAAGAAGTTAACAGAAGAAGAAATTTTTGAAGCTAATCACTATGCAAAAGAATTGAAATATCCGAAGGGGGCACTAGTGTTCAATGGTACAAATGAAGAAGATTTCCTATACTGCCTCCCGGATAACAAAGAACTACTTGTCTGCCGGGAAATGGCCCGAAGCATGGGGTTTCCGAAGCTGGAGGCTGGCCTCTGCGCGATGTCAAAGGACGATCTTGCGGACAGCCTTGCGTATAATAGCCTGAAGGTACGAGATCTGCGCATTTGGAAACTTCATGATTTGAAATCTATTGTTTTATTCTTATACTAACTTTTTACATATAGGGTTTAATACTAAGCAACGCGCTAAGAGCGCAAAAGAATGCCGAAGACGAGAGCTATGAAATTGCCTTCAACAACCTTCGAACAGAGGTTATTAAACTAAGGAACGAAGCCCTGGAAAAGGACAAAATTCTAGTTACATTGGTGGATAAAATAAAGGAGAACGAAGCTGCGTCTAAAGCACAAATTGCAGCTCAAAAGCACGAGATTGACGATCTTCGGAAGCAATTGGCCCGGGCGAAAGAAGAACGCATACTTGAAGAAACGAGGCGGGAATGTAGCGACCAATGGGCTAATCATTTGGAAGGAACCGTTGAAGAGCTTCGGTCTTCTAAGAAAAGGTGCTACGAAAAATCCATGGAATGTGTAAAGAAAATAAAAACCAGCTTCGCCAGTGTTGGCGCATTTTCGAGTGAAGAAGATTTTGTGAGAGGTAACCCAGAAGGACCGATCGAATGGATCAGCCACGAAGCTGAAGCCTTCGAAGAAATTCTAAACAGTCGTGGAGACATTTGCGCCTTCTCGGGTGCCAGGGGGATTGCTACTATACTGGAGAAAAAAGGCTGCGATCATGTTAAGGTTCTTGCACAATCCGAAGCCAGCTTATCCCCTGAAGATATTAAAGACCCCTCGGCCGAAGCTAGCCAGGCTGGTGGAAAATTTTTCACCGACGCCTGGGACAATGGTGGCCGAGAAATGGCCCGAGAAATTATTCAGAAAAGTGAGAAGGGCATTCACGACGCTAGAGAAGTAGCTAAGGCCGCTGACAAAAGCTCAGAGCCCGAAGGGCAAATAGGTATTAGCTAATGGTTTTTATCGTGTTGTAATTTTTGATTTTAAACTTCGTTCGCAATTTGTAATAGCAATGTGGCCGTATCCTGTCCTCCTTCAGATCCTACTAAAGCGTCTCCGGGCCCTCACCCGAAAGGAGACGAAGAAATTAAAAGGATGGCTGAAGCTATCATGGATGAAGTTGTTAACCGACTTCTGAACGAAGCTGTAGAAGTTGTTTTGAGAGAAGATTAAGCACTATTGTAAAAACTTCTGAAGTGAACTATGTGTAACATTTTGTAACCCTGTGATATATTTGCTTTTAATGATTCGATTCTTTACGATGCATGAAACTTTACATACGTACCGTTTTTGAGCCTTCGGCGAAAAAACACCTTCCCTTCTTTTCATGCTTCGTGAAGATAGAAAAACTTTTATGGATTACGAGAATGCCCATAGTGTTCTGATGAAGAATATCCAAGCTTCGTGAAGACATTCTCTGAAGCTATATTCCGAAGATCAATATTGTATCCCCTTGTGACTTAGCACGATTTTCGCTTTCTCAAAGCATCCTTCCGAAGGTTGATACTGTGTCCCCTTCTTTTGCCATATGCAACATGATGTATGATGCTTATGCTATGCAAAATGATGTGATGATGTTATGTTATGTAGATGACATTTGTTCGAAGATACACACATATCCCCGTAAAACACACAATATTTTTGTATCAGCGCTGACTTTTCGCTGTAAGCTCTGCATTCCCTTAGGAACGACTTTGGAGCTTCTTCGCCTTTTACTTAGGCGGTATCAGCGTTGACTTTTCGCTGTAAGCTCTGCATTCCCTTAGGAACGACTTTGGAGCTTCTTCGCCTTTTACTTAGGCGGTATCAGCGTTGACTTTTCGCTGTATGCTCTGCATTCCCTTTGGAACGACTTTGGAGCAGAAAACTTACACTGCGTTCCCTTTGGAACGGCTTTTTGTGGCTTCAGCAAACTTACTCTGCGCTCCTTAGAACGACTTTTTGTTGCTTCGAAGGATTTTTGATAATTCGAAAGGTCCTCCTTGTTATGACAAATCTTAAAGCTTCAGCAACTTAAGCCTGAGAAAATAAATTTTCCTTGTGGCAAACAACGAAACTATTACATGAAAACTGAAAAATGTTCTTTATTACACAGAAAATAGAACTAAATGGAAAAGACTGCTATCAAGGTAGGATATTTGTCAATAGATGTGCTTCGACTCTGGCATAGTGCTATTGACTGTGCGAGCTTCGGATTGTTCTCTGAGATCCCTTTGGTGTGGAGCATATTGGCTCCCTTCTGGCTATTGGCCTTGTTGTAGCGGTGGTGGAGGCGGAGGCTGTTGCCAGGAAGCTTGAGGTTGACTCGCCGAAGCAACAGAAACTGCAGGGTGGTTGCCTATGTATTCTGGGATGTAAGGCGGATGGTATGAAGCAGTATGCATGACCTGCTTCGGCTGAGCTTGTTGTGCTGCAGCTTCGGCTATCTCCTTTTGCTTCTGGATGGTAACATGGCACATCCTGGTGGTATGGCCCTTGTTTTCACCACAGAACAAGCAAAACATTCTCCTTGGTTGATCTCCAAATCTTCCGCCGAAGCCCCTGGCGCCTCTGCCTCTTGGAGCTGGTGGCCGGAAGAAACTTTGCTGTTGTCCCGAAGCCTGTGAGGAGCACTGCGGCCTGTGCTGCTGACTCCCCTTATCATCATTTTGAGTAGAGTTGTGGATTGACCTGACATGCCTCGGATAGAATCTTCCTCCGAAGCCCCTGGTCATTTCAGAAAACCTGAAAGCCTCCTCCCTTCTTTGGCGAAAATCGTTGTCGGCACGAATATACTCGTCCATCTTCTGGAGCAGCTTCTCCAAAGTTTGAGGAGGCTTCCTAGCAAAGTACTGAGCTGAAGGTCCAGGCCGAAGTCCCTTGATCATGGCCTCAATGACAATTTCGTTGGGCACCGTTGGCGCCTGCGCCCTCAAACGCAAGAACCTTCTGACATATGCCTGAAGGTATTCTTCGTGATCCTGAGTGCATTGGAACAAGGCCTGAGCAGTGACCGGCTTCGTCTGAAACCCTTGGAAGCTGGTCAACAACATGTCCTTCAGTTTTTGCCATGAAGTGATCGTTCCTGGTTGAAGGGAGGAATACCAGGTTTGAGCAACACTCCTGACAGCCATAACAAAAGATTTTGCCATGACTGCAGCATTGCCACCATACGAAGATACTGTTGCTTCGTAGCTCATCAAAAACTGCTTCGGGTCTGAATGGCCATCGAATATGGGAAGCTGGGGCGGCTTGTAGGACGGAGGCCAAGGTGTAGCCTGCAGCTCAGCGGACAGAGGAGAAGCATCATCGAAAACAAAATTTCCATGATGGAAATTGTCATACCAGTCATCTTCGTTGAAGAAACCCTCCTGATGAAGGTCTTTTTGTTGAGGCCTTCGGTTCTGCTCATCGTGAGTAAGATAGCGAACTTCTTCAGAAGCTTCGTCTATCTGCCTTTGCAGTTCAGCTAGCCTGGCCATCTTTTCCTTCTTCCTCTGCACCTGTTGATGAAGCATCTCCATATCTCTGATCTCTTGGTCTAGCTCGTCCTCTTGAGGCGTCGGGCTGACAGCCTTCCTCTTCTGGTTTCGGGCCTCCCGGAGAGAGACAGTCTCCTGATTGTGGTCCAGCGGTTGGAGAGCTACAGTGCCAGTTGTTGAAGCTTTCTTCGGCGCCATAGCGAAGGTTAGTGATCGCCGAGGGCGTTCAAAAACTCAAAGAGTGGAAGTGAGTTCACCGGAGGTGGGCGCCAATGTTGGGAACTTGTTCTCAAATGCTATGAGTTAAGAACAAGGCAACACAAAAAATGTTAAGTGATAAAATCCTTCGTCCTTCGAAGCATTATTTCCCTTAGGATATAATGATTCTTGGACGAAGGTTACAAATAACATATCTTCGTAAGCACAATAAACAATGATGAAGAGCTTATATGCAACATAAGAAGTAATATAAACATTTAAATATTGTCATAATGTCATTTCTATTTTATTATCATAGAAAAATAGAAATGATTTCAGATTACAAGCGTACCTTCGGACTGCGGGAAGGCAAAAGTATAAGAATGACGCAAAAGCAAATTCCAAGTCAGCGTGAACAGTACGGGAGTACTGTTCATCTATTTATAGGCGTGGGACGCAGCCCATGTAAAATTACATTCATGCTCATTACATTTGCTAATGACTTATGGGAATCTATTGAGACCTAAATAGTCTTTTCATCTTTAAGTCGGTTCCCCTTTCTGCTATCGTGACGAAGCTTTCTGCGCATAGCTTCGGCTGTGCACCATCCTTCGTATAGCTTAGTAATCAGCCCGTCCTTCATCTCAATCCCCCTTCGTCTGACTTAGGCTTCGTTCTGACTGTATTCCATGTTCATAATCTAAGTCCGAAGATACCTGTTCATATAATTCACTTGAAAACATTGTCAAATTACGTTTTTGAGGACCTTCGGAGGACGAAGGCCCCCAATAGGGGACTACTGACGAAGGTGCTCCTGCCGCCGAAGCTGAACAGACCGCTACTGAGGAAGAAAATGTTGTCGAAGATGAAGAAGATTATAGTATTTTGATCCCAACAAAACCCAGTCATCTAGATTTTGGGAAATCTACTGTGTTCGAGGCTGACATGCCCATGATGATGAAGCTCGACTACTTTGGGGAAGCTGAAAGCAAACTTGTGCTATTTACCGGAGAAGAGACCACCCCAGCGCCGAAGAATGATGAAGTAGTGGTTTTCAAGAGCTTCTTCAGAGTAGGACTGTGATTTCCTCTGAACGAGATGATAGGGGAAGTGTTGAAAAATTTCGAAATATATCTTCATCAGCTGACCCCTAATGCCATTGTTAGGCTTAGCGTCTTCATCTAGGCCCTCCGAAGCCATGGGATAAGCCTAGATGCTGAAGCGTTCTGTCGAGTGCACGAGTTGCACTACCAGACGAAGGTCAGGGCAGACGGTCTTCATGAAAATTTTGGATGTTACAATTTTGCGTATCGCAAGGATACGAAGGCCCCAGTTCTCAGCTACCGTACAAAGTGGCTGACTGGCTAGAAAGGAGAATGGTTTTATATTAAGGCTGATGAGAAGAAAAGTGGGAAACTGATGACGATGGTCATGTGACCACTGTCCTTAAACTTTGGAATGACTAGGCCCTTGTGCAGCATGCAGCTAGGGTCAGCATGCTAGCTAGCCGCAGCAGAATTCAGGGTGGTTGCAGAGGAAATCAGCACCACTGACTTGGTACAGGAATACCTGGCCAACAGGACATTCCCAACGACGAGTGGCTGGGGGATGCCAAAGATGAAAGGGACGAAGAAGAAGCATGAACTTGTTCGACTAGCTTAACGTTTCAAGTTTGAAAAACAGTTCAAGGAACCCTGCCAAGAATGGCTAGAGATGATTGAAACCATGTGTAATGAAATATTGGGAAACTATACCACGAAACAAGACCAATTGATGACAGCAGCCTTCGGCACCCGGCCGAAACGAAGGTTAAACCAGGTGATGGATTCTGTGAAATTTGAATACCCTAACTATGAGAGGCTTAGCAAGGGTGCCGAAGGGGCAAAAAGAAAAAGAATTATCAGCATTCTAAACAGACAAGCTGCCAGAATGGTAAAGGAGGATGAGGAGGTTTTAAAGAAGAGAAAATCTATTCCTGAGTCGAAGGTAGCAGCTTCGAAGAAAAGAAAAGATGAAATTCCAGAGCCAAAGATGGCTGAGGTAGAAGAGGAGACTCCCTCAATGCCTCCTGTTGCCGAAGTAGCAGAAATTTTAAAGGTAATGACTGAATCTCTACCTATCAAGCTGCTAAGTCCTCTAGGGCCGGAACTGACGAAGCTTTTATAGAAGAAGGGCGAGCCTTCGGCTGCAAAGAAGGCGGATGGGCAGAAAAAGCGAAGAATCGTTACTGTAATGCAAGCCATTGAACGGACGCCACCGTCGGTCTCGGCACCTAAAATAACGCCTATTACAAGTGTCGAGGCCACTGCCGAAGCAAACACCTCTGCCGAAGCCACAGCTACTACCGAAGCCGCCAACCTTGAGAGTACACTTTCTGGAATTGGTAAACTGCTCTTGGATATGGCTGCTGAAGAGGCAGTTGCGGCTATAGAGGAGATCGTGGCCATAGTGCCTGGCAAAGGAAAGAGGATTGTCGATGCTGCTTCGGAAGAAAAAGACTTTGACCTTCAGAACCTGGTCGGGCAAGAATTATCCGAGGCCGAAAAGAAGGAGCTGCAGGAGTATGGTATATCCTGTGGCTACCAACCAGGAGCTATGCTCTTTGGTGGGATCAATGAAGGGGCCTTAGGATGCATTCGCGACCGCACCAGGGTGAAGATAATCAGCACTCTATCGAAGAGTGTTGGTTTCCCAAAACTCGAAGCTGATATTAGCGGCTACCGGCGACAACACATCGTCGGCAGTTTGTTTTATTCTAACTTCAAGGTAAAATTCCTTTTTGAAGATGAAGCAAAATTTTATTTTCATTTTTTGTGATGAAACAAAATTTTCTGATGAAGGTTTATCTCTACAGAGTATGTTGCTAAGCAAGGCACTGATGATGCAGCAAGACCTCGAAGACAAAAAAACGAAATCATAATCGAGGGTTTGGAAAAGAAAATTAAAGAGTACGAAGCTTCTCTTGAGAAGAAATATTTCTTGCTTCAGGCAATGGAGGGTTCAGTTGCAGAAGCTCAAGCCGAAAATGCTAGATTAAACGAAGAACTTGTCCAAAAATTAGAGAGCTTCGAAAAAGAGAGAAAAGATATGCAAGCAAAATACGAAGCCGAAGCTGACAAAAATTCAAAGCTACAGCAATACTTGAAAGAGCTTCAAAACATTTGTTTAAGTTTTGGCAACCGCTGCGTGCAAAAATTAAAAAAGATCTTCGGCTCTGTTGGAGCCAGCTCTGAAGAGTTTACCCCTTCGACGGAAGAAATGTCAAGCACCTTCGATCATATTGAAAACAAAGTTGAGGCGCTTGATGAAGTGATAGTCAGGCACGGTGACTTCTGTGCCCTGCTAGCTTCTCGCGGCACAGCTGCGGCATTTATGAAGGCCGGTTGCACGCACGGGAAAACAGTCAATAGGCCAACTTTCAGTCTATCTCCTCAAGATTTAATTGATATTCCCAACGAGGACCGGAGCATTGGAAATAGATTTATAACTCATATTTGGGCAAAGAATGGGCCAGACCTGGCTGGTGATGAGGCCCGAAGGTTGCTTAAGCCGGTATGAAATTTATACCTATTGTTTGCCTTCTCTTGTAATTACCTTTTACCTTATACTGTCTGTTTGTCTACAGGATGGTGGTGCCGAAGATTGATACTCCGAGGCAAATTCCGAAGGCTGCTGAAGCTGTTTCTTAGGCCTGCATGTATAGAACTTAGAAGCATTTGTATTATCTTTGTAAAGAAATTGTAATCGAGAATTGAACAATACCTTGTATACTTTGTTCATGCCTTGTAATATATTTTTACCTTTCCACCCATGTATAAATTGCTTTGCTGTGGACGAAACTTGTATCTTTTGAGCCGAAGGCGAAAAACACATTCCCTTCTTTTCGTACACAACGAAGCGTGTCCTTGCTTCTTTGTGCTCATCGAAGCGTTGTTGTCAAAGATGGAATATTTCTGTTTGTGCTTCATGTTGTGATGAAGGTAATCCTATGAATGTCTACATGAATGTGTATGAATGCAAATGAATGATGTAATGTAATGTGCAAATGAATGTCCCGAACACACACACGAAACTGTACCCAGACTCTGCATCCCCTTAGGAACGACTTTTGAGTCTTTTAAGCTCTGCATCCCCTTATGAACGACTTTTGAGCTTCTTCACCTTCTATTTCGGTGGCATTTAAGTTTTGCATCCCCTTAGGAACGACTTTTGAACTTCTTCATCTTATATTTCGGTGGTATTTGGCTCTGCATTCCCTTTGGAACAACTTTTGAGCAGAAAACTTACGTTGCGCTCCCTTAGGAACGACTTTTTTGCAGCTTCGGCATGCTCTGCATCCCCTTGGGGACGTCTTTTGAGCTTCTCCCTATTTTTCTTTTTGCACTTGATGGTGCAGGTTCAGATATTACATATTACATCTTTGGGGATTTGGCCCTCGTGGGGCTAAATAAGAATGAAAAATTACAAGCTATGGCCCCATTAAAAACCTTTCTCCCCTCTTGAAAGGAAAAGGGTGCCATAGAAAAATGAAAAAAGATTACATCAAATTACACATAGTATCGCCGAAGCTCATCCACGTTCCAAGATCTGGGTATGTCGTTGTCGTCCATATCCTTCAATCTATAAGAACCGGGTCTTGACAAAGATATTACCAGAAAAGGACCTTCCCACTTCAGTTGCAACTTGCCCACTGTATCGGGTTGGCCACTCTCCGAAGCACCAGATGTCCTGGCTTGATGTTTTTCAATCGAACTTTTCTATCATGCCACCTTATTGTTTCGGTCTGATATTTATTGATGTGCTCTATGGCCTAAAGTCTGATCCCTTCTATAGTATCTTTTATTATTTGATAATCAGCTTCGTCTTCTACCGAAGCCGTTGTTCTTATTCATCCTATCTTTGCTTCTTCTGGAGTTATTGCTTTGTCACTAAATAGAAGCTTGAAGGGTGTAAATCCTATTGACCTTGATGCAGTTGTGTTGTGGCTCCACACCACTTTAATCACCTCAACTGGCCACTTTCCTCTGGGATGGTTGAAGATTAGCTTCATTATTCCTGTCATTATAATGCCATTTGCTCTTTCTACCAGCCCATTTAATTCTGGATGCCTGACTGATGCAAAATGAATCTTCGTACCAATTCGGTGACAAAAATCTTTGAATGTTTCGGCATCAAATTGTGTTCCATTGTCCACAGTTATTGCCTTTGGCACACCGAATCGACAAACAATATTCTGCCAAAAGAATTTTTGGACCGTGATCGAAGTTATTGTAGCCAAGGGCTTCGCCTCAATCCACCTAGAAAAATATTCTACTGCCACTACAACATACTTCAAGTTGCCTTGTGCTGGTTGGAGTGGACCTAACAAATCCTGGCCCCATCTTTGCAATGGCCAGGTTGGCTGTATTAACTGGGTTAGCGACGAAGGTTGCTTCTGGTCTCTCGCACATTTTTGACAATTTTCGCACTTTTGAACCAGATCTGCTACATTCGAAGCTGCCTTGGGTCAATAAAATCATTGTTTGAAAACCTTCCCCAGCAAAGGCCTAGACCCAATGTGAGATCCGCACAAACCTGCATGTATTTCCTTCATCAGCTCTATACCTTCGGTTCTGGATAAGCACTTGAGAAGTGGAGAGCAGACTCCATGTTTGTATAACTCCCCTTCTACTATAACATATGGTCTTGTCCTTGCTTCCATTCTTTTATTATAATCTTCGTCATCCGAAAGACAGTTACCTTGGAGGAAAGATATGATTTCAGTCCTCCAATCTTCACTATGTACAGGTGATATTGCAAGCACTACTCTCTCCAGAAGTTCAACCGAAGGTGTTTTTATTGTCTCAAAAAATACTTACGAAAGTAGAGGGAGCCCCTGTGCCGCTGACTTGGCTAGCAGATCTGCATGCTCATTTTCCCCTCTCGGAATATTTTTTACAGAAAATCCTTCGAAAGAAGCCTCCAACCTTTGAACTGTATCCAAATATTTTTCAAGCTTCAGATCTCTTGCCTTGCTACTTTTGTCTATGTGACCAGAAAAGACTTGGGAGTCAGTTTTAAGGATGATCCTTCTTATTCCCATTGCCTTTAACTTCCGAAGCCCCAACAGAAGAGCTTCGTATTCAGTAATACTATTTGTGCAATTGAAATCCAGCTTTGTTGCATAGCATGTTCTGACTTTAGAGGGCGCTACTAGAACAGCAGCCGCTCCTGCACCGAAGGTTCCCCAAGAACCATCACAGAAGACTGTCCATGCTTTGGCATCTTTTATTACTTCCTCTCCCTGAGCCCCTGGGGTCCAATCAGCAATGAAATCTGCTAACGCCTGGGACTGAATTGAGGATATATGTACATAATCAATAGTGAATTCATTGAGCTCCGCAGTCCATTTTCCAATTCTTTCAGTAGCTTCTCTATTCCTCATTATGTCCTTGAGAGGTTGTGATGAAGGAACAATTATATGATATGCTTGAAAATAATGTCGAAGCTTTCTGGAGGCCATCAACACAGCATACAATACCTTCTCCAATTCTGTGTAATTTCTTTTTGATAAACTCAGAACTTCGGAGATGAAGTATACTGGCGCTTGCCTTTTGACTTGGCCATCTTGTTTTTCCAGTACAAGTGCCGCACTGACTGTAGAGTGAGATGCTGCCACATACAGGAGTAATGGAGCCCCTAGCGAAGGTGGAGTTAGAGTTGTCAAGTCTATCAAGTATTGCTTTAACTCTTCGAAAGCCTTTTGTTGAGCCGGACTCCATTGGAAAACTTTGGCTGACTTTAATATTTCAAAGAATGGTAGATTCCTTTCTGCTGATCTTGATATAAATATATTTAACGACACCAGCCTTCCTACCAATCATTGAGCCCCCTTCTTTGAATTTGGCGGCTCCATCCGAAGGATAGCTTCGATTTTATTTGGGTTAGCTTCGATTCCCTTCGTTGATACCAGACAGCCAAGGAACTTACCCTTCTTTACTCCAAAAACACACTTTTCTGGATTTAATTTAAGACCAGCTTGCCTGAAATTGGCAAACGTCTTTTGCAAATCAGCAATGTGGTTCTCTTGCTTCGTGCTTTTTACTATGATGTCATCAACATAAGTCAGCACATTCCTGCCTATTTGAGAATGAAGGACCTTGGTTGTCATTCTGCTGAAGCTTCCTCCAGCATTCTTGAGCCCCTCAGGCATCCGAAGGTAGCAATAAGTACCACTGGGAGTTATGAAGCTAGTCTTTGGCTCATCTTTCATCTTCATCCAAATCTGATGATAGCCTGAGTAGCAGTCTAATAAACTCATGAGCTCTGAAGAAGCTGCTGCATCTACAAGGGAGTCTATTCTTGGTAATGGGAACTCGTCCTTTCGACATGCTTTGTTGAGATCTGTGAAATCAATACACATTCTCCATTTGCCATTTGCCTTCTTCACCATAACAGTGTTGGCTAGCCATTTTGGATATGTTACTTCTCTGATAACACCAGCACTGAGAAGTCTCTTTACTTCGTTTCGAGCACATTCAGCTTTATCCTCACACATCTTCTGAAGTCTTTGCTTCCTTGGCCTGAAAGATGGATCCACATTAAGTGAATGTTCAATGACATCTCGGTTGACACCACAAAGATCATTGGCTGTCCAAGCGAAGACATCTTTGTTGTTGAACAAAAATATTAGAAGAGTCTTTTCTTGCTCATCAGATAGCTGAGATCCCAGCAGTACCCTTTGATCTGCTATATCTTCACATAAGAGCATAAGCTTCGGCTGATCTGCCGAAGCAGCCTTCTCTCTTTTGTGCTTATATTGTTGACAAGCTTTAGCTTCATCTATGTTATGGATCGCCTTTGAATCTGTCCAACTCCCTTTAGCCCTTCTAGTAGCTTCTTGACTTCCATGGACAACAATGGGCCCTTGCTCCGAAGGTATCTTCATGCATAAGTACGTTGGATGAAGTATGGCTTCGAAGACATTAAGCGTCCCTCGACCAATGATTACATTGTATGGGTAATCTATGTCAACAATGTCAAAGATAACCTGCTCAGACCTTGTGTTGTGGACATAACCAAAGGTAACTGACATTGTGATTTTGCCAAGTGCCACAATCTGTCTTCCTCCGAAGCCACAAAGAGGGTGTGTAGCAACATGAATCTTATCCTCTGGTTCTTGCATCTGTCTGAAAGCCTTTGCAAATATGATGCCCGCTGCACTGCCTATGTCAACCAGAACATTATGGATCAGAAATCCCTTAATGACGCAAGATATAACCATAGCATCGTTGTGAGGATAGTCTTTGAGCTGAAGATCCTCCTAGGAGAAGGTGATTGGGATGTGGGACCACTTGGATCTGACGAAGGGTCCTTGCACCCCAACATGTTGCACTCTTCTCTGCGCTTCCTTCTTCTACTTCTTGTTGGCTGGCTCTGAACTTGAACCGCCCGTGATTGGGAACATCAGCTTCGTGACCGAAGGTGCTACAGCTTGGTTGTTGAACGAAGCCATCGTCTCAACAGTGAAAGTGAGTTCACCGGAGGTGGGCGCTAATGTTGATTAATTACTTGCTCTCGAATGCTATGAATCAAGAACAAGGCAACACAAACGTTAATGGTAAGAGACTTTCGTCCTTCGAAGCATTGTATCCCTTAGGATATAATGATCTTCGGACAAAGGCTACAAAGGACATACCTTCATCACATCAATATATAAAAACAAGAGTATGTAAAACATAAAAGAACATGAATAATTATATTAAGCCATTAAATCATTGACATATTCATTATATAATCATGAACAAGTATCAACGATATTAGATTACATTTATACCTTCGGCTTGATAGAAGGTAAGAATTCAAGGGTGACGTGCGATTGCAAGTCAGCGTGAACAATATGGGGTTACTGTTCACCTATTTATAGGCACGGGATGCAACCTGATCAAAATTTCATTTATGTCCTTGTCACACAATTATAAACATGATAGAAATTGTTAAGGACTAGATAGACTTTTTCTTCTTAGGTCGATATCGTCCTTCGTTTTCACCATAATGCTGATACGAAGCTCCTTTAGTAATAGCTTCGGCTTCTGTCCGTACTATCTTCGGGTTGTATCTTGTCACGCCTGCCTGTATTGTCTTGTCGAAGGTGTTTTTCACTTGAGGACCTTCGGCGAAGAAGAAGACCCCCAACACTTACAATCTACCCCTTTATGGTGATTGATGAGGTTGTCTCCAGCAACGTCCTCTATATTCATCCTCTATATCCGTCCTTTACAGTCTCCTCTAAAAGATTCCATCCTCTATATCTCCTTCCTCTCCAACAACGTCCTCTAAATCACGTTCTCTATACTCAAATATCTATATTAGAGATATTTTTTATTTTTATTTTTTATACATACGTATTTGTCATACTCTCAAATGTATTGTACATATTTTATTTTTGCTAAACCGGTTATTTAAAGTATTCAAATGGATAGAGGACCGTTTAGAGAAACTCTATACATAGAGAATCCAGCAGCGTCCTCTAAATTTAGAGGACCGTTTAGAGGACGCTGCTGGAAGGCGTAGATGACCATTTGATCCTCTATATTTAGGGTACAGAACCCTTTAGAGTTCCTTGCTGGAGCTAGCCTGACAACACAACCAAAGCAAATAAATATAACAAACATTTTGATAAAAATATGCAGTTTACTTTCTAGGATGCATGGTGTCCCCCATAAGGTGAGATTGTGGACTTAAGCCTCCCCCTAACTCCATAATCCACCTGCTTCCTATTTTGGACCAAAGATAATTGTAGAACCAAACCACTTGTAAGTTAAAGATTTTAATTTTTAAATTTGGTGGTATCTAGTGTTTGATATATTTTGAATTGCTTTGGTCCCTAAAACCTCTCTCCCTTTATAATCAAGCACCGAAAAAGAAAGACATTAAAAGTATATAAGAAGCAAATAAGACTTGCCCTTTAAAAGATTACTCACCCTTTGAAATAATATACTCACCCTTTTTGTCATAAAAGAACATAAACTCGTCTTGTCGGAGATCCTCTACTTAGGAAAAAGTGCATGAGAAAGAGAGGGGCAGGATATGATTTGATTAGACTAACTCACCTTATGCATCGACGCCGTGCCCTATGGGCCCCATGCACAGCGCCCGCGCAACGCTTTTTCAGTTACTACCCCATGAACCCTAAGAGTTCGTGCAGCCAGCTACTGCACCTGCCCAGCATCTGATCCCACCCGTGCACCTACCACACCTCTCAGCTACTACCGTGCGACCCATCAAGGTCCGCGCAGCCAGCTACTGCACCTGCCCAGCACCTGATCCCGTCCACTCAGCTACCACACCGAAGAGAGTATTCGAACCCACGTGCACTCCTCTAAAAATTTAGATCTAACCACTAGATGATATGTATCTTAGTGTTTGAAAATAAACAATAATCTTTACTACTTCTTAAGACAGTAGTGTAGGTGTTCACAGTTCGTGCGCCATGTTCTGCCTCCTCCCACCGCGCGTCCGCAGCTCTGCCCCCACCTCGCATCCACGCCTCTGCCGCCTCAATCCGCGCCCGCAGTCCCCTTCCTCCGCACAGCTCCCATCCATCCTCGCCCGCTCCCCGCCCCGGCCAGCCCCGCGTGTGGAAATCCGTTGTACCCCACCAGCCAAACTAGCCCGCCCCAGCCCCTTCCAACCCCACGCCATCACCATCGGGAAATCCGCATGCGCCCTCCAACCCCACACCATCACCGTCGGGAAATCCACATTTGGGAGCCGCCAGCCCCGCGACGCCGCCACCCCTACCAACCCTGCGTCGTCACATTGCCATGCCCTCGCCGTGCCCCCGCTTGCGCCCACACTCTCGCCCGACCCCTCCCCGCACCCTCGCCTACGCCCAGACACGCGCCCACGCCTGCGGTTTTCGCCTACCCCAGCTCACTCGCCTGCGATTGCCCCCTGGCCCACGAGATGCCGCCACCCACCGTGCTCGCGATTCCGCCCCAATCACCTTTGGTTCTCAAGTATGGGGAGGAAGGGAAGGTGGTGAGGCGAGTGAACCTCGCCACTCGGCAGCTGTGCCTACTGCTGAAGCCCGTTGTCTGGATCTGCGGTCTCCTCGCGCTCGACGTCTCCCGCAACCAGCTCAAGGTTAGATACTTGTCTCCCCCGACCTAGGGCAGGGGCTACAGGCGATAGTCGAGCGTGCCGGAGCAGGCAGCAGGCCAACAACCTAGTAGACGGGGGAAGCAGCATCAAGGCGGGCCGTGCACCATCGTCGACGACCCGCTTCTTCCTTGATGCGGAGCGCCACAAGGCCCGGCAACCACCGCCGACAAAGCTCGAGGAGGAGGAGGGCGCCACCCCGCCGCCTCCTGCAACCGAAGAGGAGATGGCCCCGCACAACATCTGGCAGGTACACAAACACCATCTCGATAACTCTACCATTCGCCTCGTGGAGTAGGATAGATTAGATTAGATTAAACCACCAACCCAAACCCCTTGTTTCTGTCACTTCTCAGCTCATGGCCAGGCCAAGGCTGCTAGAGGCACTGTACTTAGTGGAGATTTAGGCTTTGGAAAATTCACTTGGTAGTACCTACGGTGGTGTTCTAAAACATAATAAGAACAAACCATTTCACTTACCGATGCCAACTCCACGGCTCTAGATTTGCTCTTGGATTTTTGAAGCATCTTTAAGTGATTCCAAAAATCTATGGATCTGATCCGAGCACAATTTTTTCCTTTCAAGTGTTGCTGACATAGTTGGGACATGAATATAGCGTCAACGCGCTTCCTTGCTGTGAGATTCGATCTCAATTTATTTTCTTCTTTTATTTAGTAGCCTTTCGTTCTTTTAGGCAATGTCTTGTTTGATAAGAATCACCTGATTGTAGTATGGAGGGGCCTGTATTTATTTAATAAAAAATTATGATCGTAGATCAAAAACTGTGGGTGCCTGGGTTACATAGAAGTTGGACTTCTCAGCTTTTTCCAGTTTATTTTATTTTTTTATTTAGTAGCATTTCATTAATTCCAGTTCTGTTCATTACAATGATTCCAGTTCGTTCTTGTAGCAATAACTGGCTCTGGCTGAATTTTATGATCTATCAGTTTAAGATCATCATCATGATTAATGTGGACTTATCTAGACTATTTTTTGGATAGAATAGTAGTTAGTGATTTCTGAACCGACTATCCTCGCTGCAATCTTTCATGTTCTTTTTATTTAGTCTTACTTTGCTCCTTTTTCATTAATGGTTTATTCGTGGACATTTTCAACTTCTACCATCAAACCTTCTAATGTTGGAACTTTGTGTTCTATTCAATTATTTTACCCATAAAAAGAACTTGGATTTATTTTATACCTTTTATAGTCATATAAAAAGCTTTTTTCCCTACTCATGTTGAGTGATATAGTTAAATATTTTTTTCGGTGAAACTCTGATGCATTCAAGAATGTATAGCTACCGACTCTTAATTCGGTGGCCGCCCTGGTTTTCGTAGGGAAGGACTTGATCGTGCTCGCGAAGACAGGGTCCGAGAGAACGGGCACGTTCGCGTTGCCCATTCTACAAGAGCTGCTCAGCAACCGCGAGGGTGAGCAGGCTTTTTTGCTTACATGCTTTCGCCAACGAGGTCGGTTTAATTTGTTAGTCAATTACTTCGTTTAGGGGCGACGTACCAGTATCTAATTGACGTCCTAGTTTTCTCAGGGAAGGACTTGATCGCGCTGGTGCAGACAGAGTCCGGGAAGACGGGCACGTTCATGCTGCCCATTCTGTAGAAGTTGCTGAGCAACCGCCAGGCCGAGCAGTCTTTCTTCGCTTGCGTGCTCTCACCAATGAGGTCGGTTTGATTTATCAATCAATTACTTCGTTTAGGGGTGACATATCAATATCTAATTTGGAGTGTACGTGGTTGTTTATTAGAGAGCTGGTGATTCAGATCGTGGAGCAGTTTGAGGCGCTCGGATCAACTATTGGTTTGCGTTACTTAGTGGTGAGTGTTATCGATGCTAATGTGGAAGAAAATGTGTACATGAATTCATTTTTTGTTGTCAACGCCTGAATGTGGCAAATATTGATGCATTGATATAGTTGTACTTTATCTATGTTATTGATGCGGCATGGGCGACGAGGAGAACATTGGGAAGCTTGGAGGAGCGATTGGGATTGAGAATGGGAACACAGGGGAAGCGAGGAAGTGGTGTGGTGTTGTCACCAGCAGTTATGGCAGGATCACCGGTCACCAGCAGTTATGGCAGGATCGCCGGTCACCACCGTCTAAGGGAAACTCACCTACTTGGGAGATTTATTCTTCATGCTTGTTTTCGGCAAGGTAAGTGCCCCATATACTTTGGTGCACTTCTAACAAACTTAAAAACGAACTCCTATAATCCTAATTACCTTCGTCCCCTAACCAAATAAGCTAGTCGACCGGGCTTGGTGGATGTCACCTATATTGCGCACGATGACCACAATAGTTAGAACTTTCTTATTTTAATTATGCTTCTAATTTGTACGATAACAAATACTTTGTTTGTCATGGTGAAGTACCCATCCTTTTTGATCTTCACTTCTCTCCACTTCCACTACAACATCACTCAGTTCTCTATGCTTTAAAGTCATTCTGCATTCTTCTTAGGATTTTCTTCGAACATGTGACATACTTGCACTATTAGATTAGACACATTCCCATGTCACCTGCTGATGTCTACATCACTACAAACATGTGTAGTTACAATAAGAAAATAGGCGCAGCCTTGAGAAGGTTATGCTATTGTGTAGTTACACTGCATCACACTGCTATGTTAATATGATGGGCATTTCTGAGACGATGCTATACAGTTTTATTCACTCTCACAGCAGACTCGGCCCTTTGTTGTGCTAGACCTGCGTTCGAAGGTCACAAAATTGACCTGCTCGTCCATAACTGTTTATAATTAGTGGGAGTATTTATTACTCTTCCATTGCTCAAGTGTTGGAGGGATATGTACTTATGGACTAGCTCAATTTTGGAGATTAGTTGTTTGAGTTGTTTTTTGTGTTATGTCTTCTGTAAAGCAAATAGGTTACCCTGTACCAACTTTGTGTTGAAAGATTACTACACCTATGCCTACTGGAATTGTAGAGAAAAAACAAAGGTCCTACCCAAAGTTAATCCTATTTCACATTGGCCATGATTGCATAAATCCATGTTTTTATCTGTGAAATGAATTAATTATGAAAAATTGTACTGCTGCTACACTGATTTAACTACTAACAACATGTTAGGACCTTAACACTTCTACATATCTTCTCATTATCTTCTAAATATTTTCCAATAATAAGTGCTATTTAGTCTGTCCATACATCTAACAAAGCGCAATCTTCCAGGTCTCGAATCAGTGTGCAATACATCAAAAGGTTGGAGCTAGCGCTGTCGTTGTTGATGTTTTGGCCTTGGCACAATTGGACTTGCACCAAGTGGATAGGATTTTGACTTCTGAGTTTCTCTTTTAGTTTGCTGAGGGTTCAAAAGATGTTGGTGCTTCTCGAATTATTGGCATTGACATCGACAATAAAAAGTTTGACGTTGGTGTGGCTTATATCCTTGCAATTATGTTCATCTCGGCTTTTTATTCTCCTCCTTTGTTGGTTTTTGACTCCCCTCTCCCCCTTGCAACAGCGGCATGAAAGGTTCCTACAGTAGCTGCATGGACGACTAGTTCCCGGGTGATGCTATTTCCAGCAACAACGGCATCGAAGGTACATCTTAGCATTTTGGCGCATCGGTAATGATTTTTTAGTAATCACCCCAAACTGCAAGGCCTTAGTTTTTGGTAATTAGTTTTTTTGTCCATAGTTGAACAGTTCATTTTACCTTCAATCACCCCAAAACGCCATTCGTACATGAAGTGTGAACCTTGCAATAGAGGCTTTGCTTAGGAGCTCTAAATTGGTTTACTCTAACATCACTAGAAAGTTATCCGTATGTACACAGTGTGACCAAAAAGATTTAGCTCACACTATACAGGTACCCAACAGATTTAGCTCACAGTCTAGATGTACCAAAAAGACTACAGTTAAATTTAAGCGAACCAGCAAGAATAATTTGGTACTTCATTTTTCCGGTTCTCATATTCACCCCAAATATGACTTGGTTTTTTAATGTACACAGTGTGACCAAGCATACTACATTTCATAACTTTTTAGTGAAATTTAGCTTACACTATAGAGGTACCAAAAAGGCTACGTGTATGGTCATTATAGTGAATCAGTGTTTGTGTAATAAATATGTTTAAAGTGAATAGCATCGGCTGCTATAACTTTACTTTTCAATATGGGCTCTTACCAGTTGATTACATATGTGTGTATGCACCAAAACGGCTAGATATTTGACAAGAGGTTCAAGTGTGGCCATCAGTCAACGAGATCGCTAGCGCTAATCATCCCTAGTCGATTAAATCTGCACCATCTGTGAAAAAACTGTTCAGTTTGGTTTGGGTAACTTTCAAATGTGAATTGACTGTTCAGTTCGATTTGAGTAGTCTTATCAAAGTTGAAGCTTGGTCTGATCTGTTTTACTATGATTTGCTTTGAAATTTTATAAATTCATGCAGTGGTCATTCTCATAGTAATACAACTAAGTCCAGTACCAATGAACCAAAGAAATTAACCAATGGTAATATGTTGTGTACAAGTACCTTCCACGAAGACCTTTTGTTATTTCTGCCCATTTATTCCCAGTACTTGATGAGTATTAAAAAGTTTAGAACATGAAAGATATGTTTTTTTAGTAGCAGCCAGCTGTCCTTTCTTAACCTAATCATGCATTTAACCCTGTCATAAATTATAGTGGTCACACTTTTTACCCTATCACATGGTAATGTTGTTTTGGTGTATTTTGCTATTTTTGGTTACACATGACAAGTCATGCAACAATTCTGTTGCTTTTATTCTTTCCTCAACCATTGTTGTACACTCCTTCTATCACTTGGTATTGCTGTTTTTGTACTGCTGTATTTGAGCAACTGGATAAAATTATTGTTGTTTGGTGTGTCTATATGCCATGGACAACAAAAAATGAACAATCTTAATCCAGTTGTGTATTGATTGTATTTTGCTATTTAATCCTTTTCAGATATTTTTCATATCTGTGCAATGATGCTATGATCAACACTCGAAGATCAATGGCACCGTCTACACTTAACCAAAATAGGATGGTTACAAGTAATGCTTTTCCTTCATTAATGGATGTTTTTGGTTGATTCACATTTATCTTGTACTCACGTGTCTTTGCATCAGCTTTCTTTGTCTGGCATAACCTTTGGGCGCCTTCAATTTGTTTCCAGGTTTTAAGTGGTGAAGCTATTGATACTGCCAAGGCTCTTGCTTTCAAAGAATTGAAATAACATACACAAAACAATCTTTGAATCTTGTGGTTGTATCATTTATGCTCATGTCAATGATTGTACAACGTCCTTAGGTGCTTACAATATTGTCACTCAGACATTTTTGTGCTACTATTCCATCATTTTCCCTTGCTTATCAATGAGAGTCTTTATATGAAACTAATGCTTGATGAATTGCTTTCTTTTCCACAACTGAATGTTTTCCTGGTAGGACTGATGTTCAAATTTTGCATAGGTGGCAAAAGGTTTTGAACCCTGAGCTTGTTAAAGAGCAATGGTTGAAAGAAGTTAGTTCTACATATCTCTGGTTTGGATTTATTCCACTTTTCTTGAAACAAACAAATGTCATTTTGGTTATTTTACTGAATTATATTATATGTCACATGATTCTTTTATTATTTTTGTTTTTAAGAAAGTTGGGGCCATTACTCAGATGGTAAACAAACTTGGGCCAAAGAAATGGTCGACCTTGCCCAAACTATACCTAGACGTATTGGAAAGCAATGCTGGGAAAGCTATGCCATGAAAGATATTTGTAGCAGTGTTACATGATGGCATCAAGTGCTGGGCAAATATTTATTAATTTGGGGTTTCACTTCTATGGAATATAGGAGTCTTGATTTTGTGCATTTGATCGGAGACCACATTAACTAGAGGATACTTTCTTTTTTTCAAAATTACAAAACAATACTAAGTGTACCTATTACTGTCTACTCGTCTCATGATGATTACTATGTAGATAAATTCTCTAAGTTATGAACAATGACCAATGAAATATATTCATTTGCATACAGTTCTCAAACTAATGTGTTCATCTCATTATCTATTGTGCCAGCTTTGTCAATTACGCAAATTCTAAAATGAGCATATCACATAACTTTGATTCCTTTTGAGCAATTTAGTTTTTGATTTCTTTTGAACAATTTAGTTTACGAAACAACTGTGTATATGAACATATGATAGTTTAACAATGCATGGACACCTTACTATATCTTTTAAAGGTATGTAAACATCCAATTTTATTGACGCTAACAAATGTATAGAATAACAATTAGGTGGTGTTCGTTCACTCCAGGTAATGAGAACGGTAATGGAATGGGTTGGGGTGCTATCGGTCACAGTGTAATAATTACCTTGGTTTGTTTGTTTTATCTAAACAGCATCATCAAGGCGTGATCGTTGTGTCAAGGGATTCGACTCCGCCACAAATTGAGTGGTAACGAGATAGAACGGGACGAAGTCGACTCCCATCGTGATGGATCACAAACCGTCCGAAACAAACAACAAACAAAAGCAACAGTGTCGGGTTGCGGTGGGAACGGTTACCGACCAAAATAAACCTAACCAAACAGCTCATTATTTGTTTTTACATATCAATGCATTTTATCATATTGGTTTCGTAGCAACGCACGGCCATATACCTAGTTCTATTTAATAAATATATTAACGTCTATTTGGATGATATATAACCCCGTAGTAAAATATAGTCTCTACTACTCTATAAGCCTGCAGTGTAGGCGTCCACACCTGTGCACCGTGGTTCTGCCTCCGACACCCTCTCGCCGGCGCTCCATTGATCTCGCGGTCCTCGCCCCGCTCTCTATCGATGGAAGGACGCAATTCAGGGAAGCCTCCGCGGTCGCCCTGCCATTCTCGCCCTCGCCCAACACTCCATCGATGGAAGGGCACCATTCTAGGGATTGCCTCCGCGGCATATCCCACCATCCTCGCCCCACGATCGCCTATACACCTCGCCATCCTTGCCCTCCTCCGCGCAGGTCCTCGGTGCCCCTTCCCTCACCCCTGTCGTCCCCGCATATTCGGATCCGAGGTTTGCTCGGGTTGCCTCGCCTCACCGGGGACCCACCATGGCAGTCAGGGAGCATGGTGGGTGGGGGAGATGGGGAGGAGCGGAGGATGAGGCCAAGCTCAACATGGACATTGTGTTCGGACGCTCAAGTCCCTCAAGAAGAAGGGCAACAAGGGCAGGGTGATCGGGGCGTCCTCTAGGAAGAAGCACGACACAGGGCCCACACAGCAGTAGTTGCAGGAACTGCCTTAGAAGGAGGTCTTCTGGGCTCCCGCATAGCTCACTACCAATGTCATCTCCCGCAGCCTTCCCCACTGATGCCGATGACTCACTCGACAACCCGGATCTGGGGCCCTTCCTCCTCAAGCCATGGTATTGGGAGAGGTTGGCTCCGCCGCGCGTGCTTCAGATCGCCGAGCGCGCCGCTAGGGTGCTCGAGCGACGAGGTGAGGGCACCAAGCTCGAGCTCGCCGTGAATCTCCACGTCGTTCTGCCATCCACTACGGGCTCAGCCACCAAGCCCACCCCTCCCCCGCCGAGACATCACTGTCACCCTGCGCACCTGCCCATCCCCGCATCACGCCCGGGAGGTACGCGGCCCCGTCCACTATTCCTCCACCCCCGTTGTCCCAACACCCCGACCCAATCCCCGCCTTGGTGTTCGATATAATGCCTCGTCAAGATTGGCGATGCAGTCTTGGTGTTCGATAGAATGCCTCATCAAGATACAATTTCTTGGAATTCTGTGATTAGTGGATGCTCTTCCAATGGACTAAACAATGAAGCTATTGAACGTGCATGGCATATGTATGTTTCATTCTATGAAAAATAAATGCTTGCATCTGTATGTTTCATACATCTATTAGTTCTTCTCTTCTTTACACTTAAAAGTTAAAACATGGATTCAGTTGAACTACAATCAAACTGTGATGGTATACCTGGTTATAAACAAAGGTTTATTTCTATGTGTTTCATGCTACTATTAGCTCTTCTCTTTTTGAGTTACTGATGTGGATTCAGTTGAGTTAATATCAAATTGGGATTTTATATTTCATTCAGAACGGATGCTAAGTATGTTTCATGCATCTGTTAGCTCTCTTTTTTACACTTAAGATATGAATTCAGTCGAGTTAAGAGAGATTGTGAATTGTGATGCTATACTTCGTCCAAAAATAAATGTTTGTTTCTGTATGTTTCATGCTTCTGTTAGCTCGTCTCTCTTTTACACTTCAGATATGAATTTAGTTGAGTTAAAAGAATCAATTTGAGACGCTGATCTTTGACGTTCTTTTATGTTGTTGTTCCAGGAAAATGTCAACGAATCCTGATGAACCTAAGAGTCGTGCCCGGACAGACTTTTTGCTCAACAATGAACATGGGTCTAGAAGTTTTGGGATGAGAACAAGGTTTTTCAGGTTGATCCTAGCAATGACTCTCCAAGCCCTGGGGAAAAATTCTTTGGGAACTTTCCATACCCTTACATGAATGGCTTGCTGCATCAGGGTCATGCCTTCTCATTGTCCAAGATTGAGTTTGGTGCTGCATGCCATAGGCTTCGTGGCTCCAATGTTCTTTTGCCCTTTGCTTTCCACTGCACTAGAATGCCCATCGAGGCCTCCGCTGATAAGCTAGCTAGGGAAATCCAACAATATGGATATCCTCAGTGTTAGGAGAAAGATTGACAACGAGACAATACCGAAGCGTGACATTGTTGTAGCAGATGTCGTAAGTATCACTTGATCTTTTACCCTGTCGATAGCTTAGAATACAATCATTCAGTGATGTTTCTTATGGATTCTCTAATAGTCAAATAATTGCTCCTAATTGACTCATTTCATTTCTTGCAGTGGTAAAACCGTTACTATTTCTCTATAGAATGATCTTGCTACTAGGGCTGGACAAGAGCTTTTGGACATGGTTGACAGTTCGCCCGTTGTTGCGATAAAGAGCCTAAAAGTATTTGACTTCCAAGGTACGTCATCTAATCTCTGTTCAATCTTCTTCCTGGAAAACAGTGAGTTACTAAAAGTGTGTCGTGATAACTGTGTTGCTGAAATTTGTGTTGTAGGCGTGTCTCTTTCAACTTGTCGGCGTTCCGAGACCGGGGGGTCCCCGAGCCGACGAGTGAGTGTGCCGCGTGCCCCAGCCCAGATGGGTCGAGCGCGTGGGCGAGCGCGAAGGGGGGAACAGAGAGAGCGGTCGGTGGCCGGAGCCGGGTCGTGGGGGAGTCGGAGAATTCCCGCGGCCTTCGTGTTCGTCCCGCGCCCAGGTCGGGTGCGCTTGCAGTAGGGGGTTACAAGCGTCCGCGCGAGGTGAGGGGAAGCGAGCGGCCCCGAGAGAGCGCCTGCCCCTGCCCTTCGTCCCCGCGAGGCCAACCTTCTCTAAGAAGGCCCTGGTCCTTCCTTTTATAGTCGTAAGGAGAGGATCCAGGTGTACAAGATGGGGGTGTAGCAAGGTGCTACGTGTCTAGCGAGGGAGAGCTAGTGCCCTAAGTACATGCCTAGGTGGCAGCCGGAGAGATCTTGGCACCCTGTTGGTGTGGCGTCGTGGCTGTTGGAGGAGTAACGGAGCCGGACGGAGGGACAGCTGTCGGAGTGGCTGGACCCTTGCTGACGTCCTCCTGCTTTCGTAAGGGAGCTGAGAGCCGCCGTCGTCATGGTCTAGCGGGGCGCCATCATTTGCCTATCTGGCGTAGCTGGCCAGATGGGACACCGGTCTTGTACTCTGCGACCCAAGTCGGCTCAGGGCAGGGTGATGATGACGCTTCCTGTTGACGTGGCGGTCTCGTGTCCTAGGTCGGGCGTCGTGGAGGCTCCTCCGAAGCCAAGGTCGAGTCCGTCCTGCAAGACAGAGGCAGAGTCCGAGCCCTGGGTTGGGCGAGGCGGAGATCGATCGGCAGAGGCCGAGGCGGAGTCCGAGCCCTGGGTCGGGCGAGGCGGAGTTCGTCGTCTTCCGGGGCCTTAGCCCGAGTCCGAGCCCTGGGTCGGGCGGAGCGGAGTTCGCCGTCTTCCGGGGCCTTAGCCCGAGTCCGAGCCCTGGGTCGGGCGGAGCGGAGTTCGCCGTCTTCCGGGGCCTTAGCCCGAGTCCGAGCCCTGGGTCGGGCGGAGCGGAGTTCGCCGTCTTCCGGGGCCTTAGCCCGAGTCCGAGCCCTGGGTAGGGCAGAACCTCCTATGGCACCTCTGGCGAAGTCTGGTCGCCCGTCGGTCTTACCTTTTGCGTTAAACGCCCCGGTGACTGGGTTGGTTGGCGCGGTGATTTAGTCAGGGTTTCTTCTTATCGAAGGCGGGGCCTAGGGCGAGCCGGAGATGCGTCTGCCGTGAAAGAGGAGGCCTCAGGCGAGACGGAGTCATCTTAGGGTCGGCTGCCCTCGCCCGAGGCTAGGCTCGGGCGTGGCGTGGTCAAGTCGCTCGTATGGACTGATCCCTGACTTAATCAAACCCATCAGGCCTCTGCAGCTTTATGCTGATGGGGGTTACCAGCTGAGAATTAGGCGTCTTGAGGGTACCCCTAATTATGGTCCCCGACAGTAGCCCCCGAGCCTCGAAGAGAGTGTTAACACTCGCTTGGAGGCTTGCGTCGCACTTTTTTGCAAGGGGACCAGCCTTTCTCGGTGGTACTTTGTTCCGGTGGGTGCGCGCGAGCGCACCCGCCGGGTGTAGCCCCCGAGGCCTCGGAGGAGTGGTTTCACTCCTTCGAGGTCTTAATGCCTTGCGTAATGCCTCGGCTGGTCTGGCGGTTCCCTCATGCGACCAGGGCGTAACCCAGGTGCACTGTCGGGGCCCAAGTTCTCGGGCTGGTATGTTGACGCTGTCAACGGTTTGGCCGGAGCCGGTTTTGCGAGAGCAGCCCCCGAGCCTCTGCACGGAGCGAGAGGACGATCAGGGACAGACTCGGCTTTTTTATATACGCCCCTACGTCGCCTTTCCGCAAGGAGGAGGGGGGGAGTGCGCCATGTTACCCTCGATGGGCACCGAACATGGTGTCTCCGGTGAGCTGCAATCGGGTAATCCGAGTGGACGTTCGTGCCCCGTTCGTTAGGGGTCGGCTAGGGGCCCGGAGGCACGCCCAAAAGTACCTGCGGGTGATCTGCCGGACCCGGTCCCCTAGCGACGGGGTCCGAGGGCTCGTTGCCTCCCTCCGATGGGATTCCGTTACAGAGTCGTTCCCGCTGGTCTCGGAAATGTCCTAGGGTACCTCGGGAGCGCAGCCCGAGCCTTGGTTATGTATCGAACGTACCCCTGGTCATCCCTCGCTCGGCGTCTGAGGCGACTGTGAACCCTTCGACAGGCCAGCCTTCGAACCCCTGATCAGTAGGGGGCGTAGAGCCCGAGTAGCCTGAGGCGGTCGTGGGACCTTTCGGGGGCCGACCTTCGAACCCCTGACCAGTAGTGGGTGTCGGGCCCACGCGATCTGAGGCGGCTGTTGAACCCTTCGGGGGGCCAGCCTTCGAACCCCTGATCAGTAGGGAGGCTCGGAGCCTAGTTCCTTCACGGGGAAGGATCCCTTTGGGGTTATCCCCCTTCTCGGTCCCTGTTGCAAGAGATAGAGAAAGAAGGAAAAGGGAAAAAGGATTCGAAATTGAACGTCGTGGCGTACCTTTTTCCGGCGCGGTTGTTTTGGCGAAGGCGAAACGTCACCAGCCGCTCCCGCCCGTAGCGCTGCCCGTCGAGCCGCGGAGTTAATGCGCCGGGGTGAGTAGCTGGCGAGGTTGCCGTTGCGCGTGCGCGAGCCGTTCGAGGTACGGGTCACGGGCGCGTCGTCTTCACGCCGTGAGAGGGGGTTCTCTTGCTGCCTCCGGATGGGACATGAGCTTGGCAGATGGCGTGACCGCTGCTCTCGCGCGCCTGCCACCGTCATTACTGCCGGCCCATTTTTGACCGCTTTTGACCGCTGCGCCAGGCTGGCGCTGCTGGGTCGCGGGCTGGGTCGCCTCGAATCGCGGTATCGGTTCCGCAATCGAGGAGGTGCGGTGGTGGAGCGAGTGGCACAGCGGCTCGCATGCAGCACCCGGCGCGCCAGTTGCACGACGCGTGGGCTTGAGCCGTCGCGCTGGCTTGTCAGGAGTCGGAGAGGCGCGTCCACTTGGCGCGGTTGCATGCCGCCTGCATGGCCGCCTGCCCCTTTCGCCCGCTGGTCCGGGCAAAAGTGGAGGGTTACTTGTAACCGCTGGGTGGTTGCATGCGTCGTGCGCGGCGGTTCGGCTTCTTCTGCTTAGAGCCGGTCTGCATGACAGGTGGGCCCCAGCCCCCGCGCCGCAGGGGAGGACTTTGGAGGCGTGTTGGAAAAGACTCAGCTCGTGACGGTTGAGGGCGCAAGCAGGGGGAGGTGCCTTTAAAAGGAGGGCGACCTCTTTCGTAAGGTGACCATGTCTCCTTCCTCCCCTATGCATTGTGTCTCTCCATCTTCCGAGGCCCCGGATGGGGGGAACCGCCGTCTTTTCGCTCCATCGCCGGAGGAACGCAACTCCGTGGGAGTTGGTACCTTTCAGCCATCGTTCGGCTTCAAGGATTTTCATCATGCAGCCCAGCTGCACCCCTCCACCGGCGGTCACCCAAGAGGGCGACCTCCGGCTCGATGGTGGGGGAAAGCGAGCCGGGCTGCGGCCCCCGCCCCTCCCTCAGCCTCAAGGATTTTCATCACCTGGCCAAGAGGGAGGACGAGGCGAGTCAGGGAGCTGTCTCCGTGTGGGTCGGTTGCCCTCTTCTTCCCCGTGCGCCTGGGGGAGAACGGCATCCTCCAGCATCACGGAGACTTCCTCCAGCCATGTCGGAAGTGGCGGGTCCTGAGGCGTCGGCGGACGGAAGTGGCTTCTCTACCGATGAGATTGCCAACTCCGTCAGTAGCCCTGGGTCTCCGTCTCCCGGCCTGAATGGCTGGCTCTCGTCCTCGGGGGGTGAGAGTTTTTCCGCTGCCCCGCAGGCCCGCCCCTATCGAGTGGGGTTGTTCATACCTGCGGGGGGGGGAACCGGAGTTCCGTCTGTAATGGCACTTCGAGTGCCGGGTTTTTTGTTCATTTTGGCTTTCGGGGCCTGAACATGTATGTAACCACGGCGCGGAGCCGTGTTTTTTCCTCATTTCCGAGCACTAAGACTCGTCTGCTGATTGTCTGAACCGCTTCACCAAGCGTGAGTTGCCCCGTGTCAAGGTGACGAGTGAGGTATCCGTATCCCGGAGGCGTAGGAATCCCTCGGCTCGGTCGGACCTGTTGCCCGAGGCTCCTCTAGCTTAGTTAGGGAAACCCCTCGGCCGCTCTTCGACGAGCCGAGGCCGGGGGTAGCGATATCAGCATGAGCAGAGGCAGAGTTGGCTCGAAAATGTAACCTGGTTGGCCGGAGCCTAGCCAGGTTGTCCGTTGGCAGGATCGTCGTCGGAGTTGATCAGCCGAGGCTTCGAACCGAGCAGGCGCCCTCGGAAGGCGGTCGGCCGAGGCCCCGGAGGTGGCCGGCCGAGCCGTCCGCTCGGGCCGGGTTCTCGGAGAAGTCCCTGGCAGAGATTGCTCGAGCGTGGTGATGACGTCGTCCTTCGGAGCAGAGGCCCTCGGACCGCGTCGCCGTCCGAGGCTAGGTCGGGCCTTGCTGAAGGTGCTACCCATGCCGAGGGTGTCATCGCCCTCTTCCAGCGTCAAGATCCGAGCCTGCAGGGTCAAATCGTCTTGTAGCGTGGGCCTTGCGCGGCCGTTGAGGCCAGAATACACACCCTTGCTGCGTTATAAAGCTGCGTCTCTCTTCCTCTTGTTTCAAGTATCTGGACTTTTCGTCGGTAGCAGGGATGTTAGTGCGAGCAAGAGTTGCTTCTCGCGGGAGGTGATGAGTGAGGTATCCGTATCCCGGAGGCGTGGGAGTCCCTCGGCTCGGTCGGCCTCGCCGCTTACGCGTACCTTTACCCGTCCATGAGGCCCTGTCACCGACTCGGTCGAGAAGGCTCGAAGAACCGCTTCAACAGAAGAGCTTCCGTACGTAAAGACTCGTTCGATCTGCGGAGTCACTTTATCCGAGCGCGAGTTACTTATCGCAGAAGGTGATGAGTGAGGTATCCGTATCCCGGAGGCGTAGGAGTCCCTCGGCTCGGTCAGCCTTGACTGCTTACGTGTACCCCGTCGTTTCCAGGACCCACTTTCCGAAGTAGTCAAAAAGCACGAAAGATGTTCTGGTGAAAGAGATTTTTTGTTCGAGGAAAATTTTGACGCAGAGGGGGTTTCCCCCCTTTTAGCCCCCGAGGGAGGGTCGGGCTTTGCCGAGGCGAGGCCGACCCTTCCTTGTTGACTAAACTTTGCGTGGGTGCGGGGTATATGAACAACTTGGAAACATCTTAAGGGTAGAAGCGACGTAGCTGTTGGATGTTCCAAGCGTTGCCGTAGACCTCGCCTTGACTGTTGGCCAGCTTGTACGTTCCGGGCTTCAGAACTTTGGCGATGACGAACGGCCCCTCCCAGGGGGGCGTGAGCTTGTGCCTCCCTCGGGCATCTTGCCGCAGCCGAAGCACCAGGTCGCCCACCTGGAGGTCTCGGGGTCGGACCCCTCGGGCGTGGTAGCGTCGCAGGGACTGCTGATACTGCGCCGAGTGTAGTAAGGCCCTGTCCCGAGCCTCGTCCAGCTAGTCCAGCGAGTCTTCTCGGCTAGCTTGGTTGCTTTCTTCGTTGTAGGCCCTCGTCCTCGGGGAGCCATATTCCAGGTCCGCGGGCAGGACGGCCTCGGCCCCGTAGACCAGGAAGAACGGCGTGAAACCCGTGGCTCGGCTTGGCGTCGTCCTCAGGCTCCAGACCACCGAGGGGAGTTCCTTCACCCACCGCTTGCCGAACTTGTTGAGGTTGTTGTGGATCCGAGGCTTGAGCCCTTGTAGGATCATGCCATTGGCACGCTCTACTTGCCCATTCGACATGGGATGAGCTACGGCGGCCCAGTCCACCCGGATGTTGTGATCTTCGCAAAAATCCAAGAATTTTTTGCCGGTGAACTGGGTGCCATTGTCGGTGATGATTGAGTTCGGGACCCCGAAGCGATGGATGATGTTGGTGAAGAACGCCACCGCCTGCTCGGACCTGATGCTGTTCAGGGGTCGGACCTCGATCCACTTGGAGAATTTGTCGATGGCGACCAGCAGGTGCGTGTAGCCCCCGGGCGCCTTCTGCAGAGGGCCGACGAGGTCCAGACCCCACACAGCGAAAGGCCAGGTGATGGGTATCGTCTGCAGAGCCTGAGCGGGCAGGTGGGTCTGCTTCGCATAGAATTGGCACCCTTCGCAGGCGCGGACAATTCTAGTGGCGTCAGCCACCGCCGTTGGCCAGTAGAAGCCTTGGCGGAAAGCGTTCCCGACGAGGGTTCGAGGTGCTGCATGGTGACCGCAAGCCCCCGAGTGTATTTCCCGCAGGAGTTCCTGACCTTCGGCGATGGAGATACATCGCTGGAGGATGCCCGAGGGGCTACGGTGGTAGAGCTCCTTCTCATCGCCCAGCAAGACGAACGATTTGGCGCGTCGCGCTACCCGCCGAGCCTCGGCTCGGTCGAGGGGCAGTTCTCCTTGGTGGAGATATTGCAGGTACGGGGTTTGCCAATCTTGATCTGGCACGACCCCGTTCTGCTCCTCCTCGATGCGCAGGGCTTCGCCCTCGGGCTCCGAGGGTACCTCGGGTTGAGCCGAGGATGGCTCGGGCTGTGCCGAGGTCACCTTGGACGAGGCCGAGGGTGCCTCGGGCTCGGGCGCGTCGCCTATCTTGACAGAGGGTTGGTGCAGATCTCGGGAGAAGACGTCCAGGGGGAACCGTCGTTCGCCCCGAGGCTATCTTCGCCAGCTCGTCTGCAGTCTCGTTGTAGCGCCGGGCGATGTGGTTAAGCTCGAGCCCGTAGAACTTGTCTTCCAAGCGTCGAACCTCCTCACAGTAGGCCTCCATCTTCGGGTCGCGGCAGAGGGAGTTCTTCATGACTTGGTCGATGACGAGCTGCGAGTCGCCGCGTGCATCGAGGCGTCGGACCCCTAGCTCGATGGCGATTCGCAATCCGTTGATCAGAGCCTCGTACTCGGCCACATTGTTGGACGCCGGGAAATGGAGGCGGAGCACGTAGCGCAGGTGTTTCCCGAGGGGCGAGACAAAAAGCAGGCCCGCGCCGGCCCCCGTCTTCATCAGCGACCCGTCGAAAAACATGGTCCAGAGCTCCGGCTGGATCGGAGCCGTCGGCGACTGGGTATCGACCCATTCGGCTACGAAATCCGCCAGTACCTGGGACTTGATGGCCTTCCGAGGGGCAAACGAGATTGCCTCGCCCATGATTTCCACCGCCCACTTCGCGATCCGCCCCGAGGCCTCTCGGCACTGGATGATCTCCCCCAGGGGGAAGGATGACACCACAGTCACCGGATGGGACTCGAAGTAATGTCGTAGCTTTCGCCTCGTCAGGATCACTGCGTATAGCAGCTTCTGGACTTGCGGGTAGCGGATCTTGGTCTCGGACAGCACTTCGCTGACGAAGTAAACTGGCCTCTGAATGGGCAAAGCATGCCCCTCTTCCTGCCTTTCGACCACGATCGCGGCGCTGACCACCTGAGTGGTTGCGGCGACGTAGACCAAGAGGGTTTCTCCATCAGCTGGGGGTACCAAGACGGGCGCCTGGGTGAGGAGCGCCTTCAGGTTCCCGAGGGCTTCCTCGGCTTCGGGAGTCCAAGTGAAGCACTCGGCCTTCCTTAAGAGGCGGTACAGGGGCAGGCCTCTTTCGCCGAGGCGCGAGATGAAACGGCTCAAGGCCGCGAGGCATCCCATGACCCTCTGTACGCCTTTTAAGTCCTTGATGGGCCCCATGCTTGTGATGGCCGCGATCTTCTCCGGGTTGGCTTCGATGCCACGCTCGGAGACGATGAATCCCAAAAGCATGCCCCGGGGCACCCCGAAGACGCACTTCTCGGGATTGAGCTTGACGCCCTTCGCCTTGAGACACCGGAATGTCAGTTCGAGGTCGGAGAGAAGGTCGGAGGCTTTCCTCGTCTTGACTACGATGTCGTCGACGTAGGCCTCGACCGTGCGACCGATGTGTTCGCCGAACACATGGTTCATGCACCGCTGGTAGGTTGCACCCGCGTTCCTCAAACCGAACGGCATTGTGACATAACAGTACATGCCGAAGGGCGTGATGAAAGAAGTCGCGAGCTGGTCGGACTCTTTCATCTTGATTTGATGATACCCTGAGTAGGCATCGAGGAAAGACAGGGTTTCGCACCCTGCAGTGGAGTCCACGATCTGATCGATGCGAGGTAGAGGGTAGGGGACCTTCGGACATGCTTTGTTGAGACCAGTGTAGTCTACACACATCCGCCACTTCCCCCCTTTTTTCCTCACAAGTACAGGGTTGGCAAGCCATTCGGGATGGAATACCTCTTTAATGAACCCTGCTGCCATCAACTTGTGGATCTCCTCGCCTATCACCCTGCGCCTTTCCTCGTCGAATCGGCGCAGAGGCTGTCTGACCGGTCGGGCCCCGGCCCGAATATCCAGCGAGTGCTCGGCGACATCCCTCGGTATGCCGGGCATGTCCGAGGGACTCCACGCAAAGACGTCGGCGTTTGCGCGGAGAAAGTCGACGAGCACTGCTTCCTATTTGGGGTCGAGCCCGGATCCGATCCGAATCTGCTTGGAGGTGTCGCCACTGGGGTCGAGAGGGACGGCCTTAACCGTCTCCGCTGGCTCGAAATTGCCGGCATGTCGCTTCACGTCCGGCACCTCTCGGGAGAGGCTTTCCAGGTCGGCAATGAGGGCCTCGGACTCGGTGAGGGCCTCGGCGTACTCCACGCACTCCACATCGCATTCGAATGCGTGTTTGTACGTGGGGCCGACGGTGATGACCCAGTTGGGGCCCGGCATCTTGAGCCTCAGGTAGGTGTAGTTGGGGATGGCCATGAACTTCGCGTAGCATGGCCTTCCCAACACTGCGTGGTAGGTCCCTCGGAACCCGACCACCTCGAACGTCAAAGTCTCCCTTCGGAAGTTGGAGGGTGTTCCGAAGCAGACAGGGAGGTCGAGCTGTCCGAGGGGCTGGACACGCTTCCCGGGGATGATCCCATGGAAGGGCGCAGCGCCTGCTCGGACGGATGACAGATCGATGCGCAGGAGCCTGAGGGTCTCAGCGTAGATGATGTTGAGGCAGCTGCCTCCATCCATCAAGACCTTGGTGAGCCTGACGTCGCCGATGACGGGATCGACGACGAGCGGGTACTTCCCTGGGCTCGGCACGTGGTCGGGGTGGTCGTCCCGGTCGAAGGTGATGGGCTTGTCGGACCAGTCTAGGTAGACTGGCGCCGCCACCTTCACCGAGCAGACCTCCCGACGCTCTTGCTTACGATGCCGAGCCGAGGCATTCGCCGCATGCCCTCCATAGATCATGAAGCAGTCGCGGACCTCTGGGAACTCTCCGGCTTGGCGATCCTCCCTTTTGTCGTCGTCGCGGGCCTTGCCACCCTCTGCGGGTGGCCCGGCCCGATGGAAGTGGCGCCGAAGCATGACGCACTCCTCGAGGGTGTGCTTGACGGGCCCCTGATGGTAGGGGCACGTCTCTTGAGTGCCTTGTCGAAGAGGTTAGCACCTCCGGGGGGCTTCCGAGGGTTCTTGTGCTCGGCGGCGGCGACAAGGTCTGCATCGGGAACGTCGCGTTTCGCTTGCGACTTCCTCCTGCCTTTCTTCTTGGCGCCGCGCGGAGTGGACGCCTCGGGGGCATCTTCCGACGGGCGGCCCTGGGGCTGCTTGTCCTTTCGGAAGATGGCCTCTACCGCCTCCTGGCCGGAGGCGAACTTGGTGGCGATGTCCATCAGCTCGCTCGCCCTGGTGGGGGTCTTGCGACCCAACTTGCTCACCAGGTCACGGCAGGTGGTGCCGGCGAGGAACGCGCCGATGACATCGGAGTCGGTGACGTTGGGCAGCTCGGTGCGCTGCTTCGAGAATCGCCGGATATAGTCTCGGAGAGACTCTCCCAGCAGTTGCCGACAGCTTCGGAGGTCCCAGGAATTTCCGGGGCGCACGTACGTGCCCTGGAAGTTCCCGGCGAAAGCCTGGACCAGATCTTCCCAGTTGGAAATCTGCCCCGGGGGTAGGTGCTCCAACCAGGCTCGAGCGGTGTCAGAGAGAAACAGGGGGAGGTTTCGGATGATGAGGTTGTCATCGTCCGTCCCACCCAGTTGACAGGCCAGGCGGTAGTCCGCAAGCCACAATTCCGGTCTCGTTTCCCCCGAGTACTTCGTGATAGTAGTCGGGGGTCGGAATCGGGGCGGAAATGGCGCCCGCCGAATGGCTCGGCTAAAGACCGGCGGACCGGGTGGTTCGGGCGAGGGACTCCGATCCTCCCCACTGTCGTAGCGTCCCCCACGCCTGGGGTGATAGCCTCGGCGCACCCTTTCGTCGAGGCATGCCCGACGGTCGCGATGAGGGTGCTCGTCGCCGAGGTGGCCCGGGGCCGCAGGCGCGGTGTTGCGCGTGCGCCCGGTGAAGACCGAGGCTTCCCGCGTGAGTCGGGAAGTCGCGGCACGAGGTTCCGAGGGGTACCCCTGCCTTCGGGAGGCAGAGCTCTCGGCCCGCCGGGCCGCAGCGCCTTCCAGGAGATGCCTGAGTTCTCCCTGTATTCGCCGACCCTCGGTGGTTGATGACTCCGGCATTGCGCGGAGGAGCATCGCTGCGGCGGCCAGGTCCTGACCGGTTCCGCCGGACGCGGGTGGCGGTCTGTCCCTGGCATCGTTGGCGATGCGGTGCTGGAGACCTTGGGGCAGGTGACGTATTTCTCCGGCCGGGGGTTGGCTCGCCCATACCTGCCCGATGTTCTGGCGGATTGCCTCGAGCGCTCCTGCTCCCTCATCGAGCCCGGCCTGCGCCCCGCGGACTTGCTCGAGCTGTGGGTCGTGACCCCCCGCCGGAACGGGGACCACAGCTAGCTCCCGCGGGATGTCGGCGCGAGGCGCTGGCCTAGGGGGATCACCATCCTCCGGCATGCCGAGAAAGCCGCCTCCGGAGGGATCCCCTAGCTCGATGTGGAAACATTCGCGACTCGGGCCGCAGTCCTTGTCGCCAAGGCTGCGGCTGCCATCGGAACAGTCGGAGAGGCAGTAGTCACATGCGGTCATGAAGTCCCGCATGGCACTAGGGTTGCCAGATCCGGAGAAATCCCAGCAGATGCTGGGGTCGTCATCTTCCTCGGACCCAGAGGGTCCGTAGGTCGAGACAACCGTCAATCGGTCCCAAGGCGACCGCACACGAAACCCCAGAGAGGTTGCACTCGCCTCAAGGTGAGCGCCCGCCAAAGCGAGGTCGCCAGGCGGGCGGAGGTCGAGTCGAAATGACGAAAGATGGGTAGCAGTCGGTACCTTTTTGTCGACGAGGGGCGATGAAGTCAAGTCGGGGGCAGATCGCGCCGTCGTCCTGGGTACGAGGGCGACGTCCTGCAGGCCCTCCGTGAGCGTGCTGGCGTCGTCCACTTGCTCGGGGTCGACGTGTTGCGGGGGGATGGCGCTCGCGTTTGCCTCGAACGCGAGGGCGACGCTTGGCGTGTCCTCTGTCGGGGCGCCGGGGATGTCGATTTGCTCGACAGCCGTCGGAGCGTGATCTCCCGCTCGGCCCTGGTTGCCCCGCCTCCTCCTCCTCCGATGGCGAGGGAGAGGATGGGGCGAGCTCGAAAGTTGTCCTTCCCCCACGCGGGAAAGACGTCGTCGATTCCGCCGCCGGCGGGCGGGCTGTCCGCCACCATTGTCGCTATCGCGCGGCGGTGGAAGGAGTACCATGTCGTAGCCGCTGTCGAGAGACATGAACTCGAGGTTCCCGAAACGGAACACCGTCCCAGGTTGAAGAGGTTGTTGGAGACTGCCCATCTGGAGCTTGACGGGAAACTGCTCGTCAACACGCAGCGTGCCCCTACCTGGCGCGTCAACTGTCGGCGTTCCGAGACCGGGGGGTCCCCGAGCCGACGAGTGAGTGTGCCGCGTGCCCCAGCCCAGATGGGTCGAGCGCGTGGGCGAGCGCGAAGGGGGGAACAGAGAGAGCGGTCGGTGGCCGGAGCCGGGTCGTGGGGGAGTCGGAGAATTCCCGCGGCCTTCGTGTTCGTCCCGCGCCCAGGTCGGGTGCGCTTGCAGTAGGGGGTTACAAGCGTCCGCGCGAGGTGAGGGGAAGCGAGCGGCCCCGAGAGAGCGCCTGCCCCTGCCCTTCGTCCCCGCGAGGCCAACCTTCTCTAAGAAGGCCCTGGTCCTTCCTTTTATAGTCGTAAGGAGAGGATCCAGGTGTACAAGATGGGGGTGTAGCAAGGTGCTACGTGTCTAGCGAGGGAGAGCTAGTGCCCTAAGTACATGCCTAGGTGGCAGCCGGAGAGATCTTGGCACCCTGTTGGTGTGGCGTCGTGGCTGTTGGAGGAGTAACGGAGCCGGACGGAGGGACAGCTGTCGGAGTGGCTGGACCCTTGCTGACGTCCTCCTGCTTTCGTAAGGGAGCTGAGAGCCGCCGTCGTCATGGTCTAGCGGGGCGCCATCATTTGCCTATCTGGCGTAGCTGGCCAGATGGGACACCGGTCTTGTACTCTGCGACCCAAGTCGGCTCAGGGCAGGGTGATGATGACGCTTCCTGTTGACGTGGCGGTCTCGTGTCCTAGGTCGGGCGTCGTGGAGGCTCCTCCGAAGCCAAGGTCGAGTCCGTCCTGCAAGACAGAGGCAGAGTCCGAGCCCTGGGTTGGGCGAGGCGGAGATCGATCGGCAGAGGCCGAGGCGGAGTCCGAGCCCTGGGTCGGGCGAGGCGGAGTTCGTCGTCTTCCGGGGCCTTAGCCCGAGTCCGAGCCCTGGGTCGGGCGGAGCGGAGTTCGCCGTCTTCCGGGGCCTTAGCCCGAGTCCGAGCCCTGGGTCGGGCGGAGCGGAGTTCGCCGTCTTCCGGGGCCTTAGCCCGAGTCCGAGCCCTGGGTCGGGCGGAGCGGAGTTCGCCGTCTTCCGGGGCCTTAGCCCGAGTCCGAGCCCTGGGTAGGGCAGAACCTCCTATGGCACCTCTGGCGAAGTCTGGTCGCCCGTCGGTCTTACCTTTTGCGTTAAACGCCCCGGTGACTGGGTTGGTTGGCGCGGTGATTTAGTCAGGGTTTCTTCTTATCGAAGGCGGGGCCTAGGGCGAGCCGGAGATGCGTCTGCCGTGAAAGAGGAGGCCTCAGGCGAGACGGAGTCATCTTAGGGTCGGCTGCCCTCGCCCGAGGCTAGGCTCGGGCGTGGCGTGGTCAAGTCGCTCGTATGGACTGATCCCTGACTTAATCAAACCCATCAGGCCTCTGCAGCTTTATGCTGATGGGGGTTACCAGCTGAGAATTAGGCGTCTTGAGGGTACCCCTAATTATGGTCCCCGACACAACTATCGACAGAAGTACTCTCGAGATTAATCCTGATCTGCCTGAGGCTAAGAATCTTATGTCCTGGTAGTGTTTCTCTCCTAAACGACATGTGTTTGTTGTATTATTTTAACCACTATAGGTATGCTTAGACTCGTGCATGATTTGTCAAATAGGTATGACTCTGAAGGTAAAGATACTTCACTGGTACCAATTAGTGCAGAAGCGGGTGCCACACGCGCTGGTGGTTTCAAGTCCATGTATTTCGATAGAGTTTTTCTGTCTTACATCACTAGTAATCCTGCTATGGGCCAGGAAAAGGTACGACCCTGAATATTCACTAAAATAACATTGTTCATATCTTCAATGGAAGAGTTGCAAATCTGGAGAAGCTCCAATTCAACTTCTTGTTTTTTCCTTTGCAGCCTGTTTTCTTCAGTCTGTACGCCATCATAAGCCACATCAAGCCTGATCAGAATATGTGGTACCATGCTTGCATGACCTGCAACAAGAAGGTGACTAAAGTTTTTAGGTCCGGATACTGGTGTGAGGGGTGCCAAAAGAATGACTCTGAGTGCTCGCTGAGGTAAAGTCGTTAGCACAAGGCTGCTACCTTTATCTATTTGGTGCCAAATCTGATTGTTTCTCTACGTCCTTCAGATACATCATGGTGATCAAGGTTTCCGATCCCACTAGTGAGGCTTGGGTGTCCGTGTTCAACGAGCATGCAGAGAAGATCATTGGCTGCAGCGCCGATGAGCTTGATCGGATCAGGAAAGAGGTAAATTCAATACCCCGGACTGACAGCATTGGGTTTCTTCTGTTTTCTTTGTTTGCCCTGCCCCTGACAGTGGGCTCGCCATCGTTTGCAGGAGGGGGACGACATCTACGTTCTCAAGCTCAAGGAAGCCACCTGGGTTCCTCACCTGTTCCGCGTCAGCGTGACGCAACATGAATACATGAACGAGAAGAGGCAGAGAATCACCGTGAGGGGTGAAGCACCGGTCGACTTCGCAGCTGAGTCCAAGTACTTGGTTGAAGAGATAGCGAAGCTCACTGCTTACTAGAAGATGCAGCCTTTCTGGTGGTTCTTGAAGGACTGGCCCTCGATATGTTTCCCTCGCAGTTTTTCTTTTGAGCTCCAGTAACTTGATTACTGTTCTGTGTTGCTCTCGCTGGGTTTTAGCACTTTTGTAAGTTGTCATCTTTTAAAGTTAAGAATTTTTACATAAGTCTTACACATCGAACAAATCCACCATGTACATTAAGATGCAATGCTTATCGACCACTCAAGTAAATTGCTCCTGTAACCTAAATTAATCAAAATTAGGCAATGATCAGCAACCGACTTGTGCTAAGGTAGAAAAATAACAAGTAGAAATTTATAATACATGATATCATGTATTGCATCCGAGTACAAGCACGTGTAGGTCCACCAAATAGGTTTGTTACAAGGAAACAAAATGAAAAACTTTAAAAAATGATAACAAAAGATAAAATAAAAATTATTTTTTAATTTTAATATATATCTATACTAATCCTTAAGGCAATAGTGTAGACTAGCACAACCATGCCCCCGCCTCCATCTCGACCATCCGATTGCCAACCCCGCTTCCATCCGAAACTGTCCGATTGCCTCCTCTCGCTCCCGCAGCCGCACCCGCCGCCACGGGCACCCGGCCATGCGCGCAGCCACCCCACGACCCACCCCAACCCCCGCCGCCATGCGCGCAGCAGCCCCTAGCCATGCGCGCAGCCGCCCCCGCACCCGCCTCCATCTCGCGCAGCCATGCCCCCAACAACCGCCTGCCTCCTCCTCCTCCAGGTTCGAGAGCTCCGAGTCGTTCGCCGCCGTGCAGCTGCAGCCGGTCCCGAGGTTCCCGTCGGGCCCCATCTGCGCGCCCGCCGGCGCCGGGGGCGGGTTCCTCTCCGGGCCCATAGAGAGGGGGTTCCTCTCGGGCCCCCTTGATGTCGCGCTCATGTCCGGCCCTCTCCTTGGCGCCGCCACATCCGCCCGCATGGGAGGAGGCACCATGCCCCACTCTGCCGGAGTCTCTCGCACGGCGGCCGCCGCTTGCGGAATTTTACCCACGCGCTTCTCGCATGGGCGGATAAGTTTTAGGATTCGATGGATCTCGGCTCGGCCGCCGCCGGACTGCAGTGGGCGCAGGGGAAGGCCGGCGAGGACCACGTCCACATCGTGGTGTCTGAGGAGCGGGGCTGGGTGTTCGTCAGCATCTACGACGGCTTCAACGGTCCCGACGCCACAGACTTTCTCGTCTCCCATCTCTACGCCGCCGTACACCGCGAGCTCCGCGGCCTGCTCTGGGATCAGTGCGAGCAGGAGGAGCAGCATGACACAGATCCCGACCAGCCGATGAGCACCACAGCCTCATATCACCAGGACCAGCCCACCAACGGTCGTCGCGCTCGCCGATCAAGACCGCCGCGCGGCGCCGATGATGACCAACGGCGGTGGAAGTGCCATGCTTATGAAAGGAGAGGACATGTACCTCATGAATGTAGGTGACAGCCGGGCTGTGCTGGGAACAATGGACAGTGTTGATCTCGAGGAGATCAGTGGGTGTTCATTCAATGGATTGGTCGGGGATGGCACTCTGCTCTTGTCAGCTCTACAGCTCACCTCAGAACATAGCACGTCAGTGCGAGAGGTAACTGAATTGATTCAAGATTAACTGAGTCATTTAGTGACTGCTCTTTTTTATGATATGATCTCACAGTTTCTCATAAGTTATGTTGCATTGCTATAGGAAGTTTGCAGAATATGAAACGAGCATCCCGGAGACCCGTCTGCAATCTCCAAGGATCGTGTGAAGGGCTCGCTTAAGGTGACAAGAGCGTTTGGAGCTGGTTTCTTGAAACAGGTTAGTTTATATTTGATTACATCAATTGTGCACATAATGAATTTGTTTATAAATGATTATGATCATGCAACCGGCTTATTTATATTTCCTAAGAAAGACGATCTGAAACTGGAAGGATAAATTTCTAGGGTCAAACAAAGAGTCTAATCTCATTACACCAAGTGCAAAACATGACACTTTTGCTGTGGTTCTTGGTCAACAAATAGTTATTTAGATCTTGATTAATCAAGGTCAAAAAAAGGAAAGCAGGAACTGGTATGAGTATGACTGGTCCAAAGTTTTGCAAAAAAAAGATTAAGTCATTGTCGATTCTAATTTCTTTGGAGTGGAAAATTATGTCCATCATCATACACTGAAACAGACAATCTTGACCTTGACATAAAAGCCTGTGGTCACATGTACAGAATTTCCGACTAATGAATAAATTACTTCTGTTTCACAGTCAGCCATGTGTATAGCCTAAAATAACGATCTTCGTTAATGTTTTCTTGATGATGAATGTAATGTAAACTTACGATATAGGACAAATGGCATGAGGTCACTTGCTTAACTATATACTTTGGTGTTTTGTACAGTGCAACATGTTTAACTTTTTTCAAAACAATCATGTGCCCTTTACTCTTTTTGTTATGCCATTTTCCCCTTGTTGTAGGACGAGTTGGAAAAAACATCTCTTGTGCTGTGGTATGTGAATAATGTCTTCTTAGACAAACAGGAAGCAACAGTTCAAGCCTCTTATTTGACAAAGCATTATATGGACATGCATTTCTGGGTAAGTTTATTTCCAATCAATAATGTAGCAATATATATTATCTATATATATATATAATCCTCATGTACAAGTACTACTGCATATATGTTGCTTGAGCTAGACGCTCCTGCTTCACACCTGCTTCTGCTAGCTGGTACCAAACACTGCATATATGCTGCTTCACGCCTGCAGAACTGATGGTGAATTCTATGTGTCTGAACTGAACTGTATGAACTCAGGTGATGCTTTTGTGTGAATGGAATAAGTGTGCGAAACTGAGAAGAACAGTGATGTCTTGATGAATTGAAAATTAGTTGTGCGGAGCCTGCTTGGGTAGGGTGAACAAAGTGGCTTTGTTTATGACCCTTTCCACCCTGCTGTTGCAAGGAAACATGAACTTGATGGCAGCAATAAACCTGGGCAAAGGGAGAAGGCACATGATTGGAGAGCCTTTCTTCTTTATTTTGACCAGTCCCAGAAACAAGGTGGGTTCAGTATTTCAATCCTTTTTTGTTCCTTCGGACAAAACTATAATGTTTCAACTTGAGTATAGGAAGTATGTGTATAGCATTATTTGATATGCACATCTCTGTGGTACTTTTTGTACTATTACTTTTGAAGAACACTCTATCTTTATTCAGGTATGCACATCCAGACGTAGATTGCATTTACATGCTTGAGATTGTTATGGATGGGCCGATGGAGCATATGCATTGGAAGGAAGAAAGAGCTTGGCCTTACAAACTTCTGGATGCAACTTATGTTGCAGAGAATAAGCTATGGTACACACCTGAGTGCACTGGTAATGGGTCGGATGGGCAGGCCGGCCCAAGCCCAAGGGCTTTTCACATAGCTGTTGTCATTGACTGCAACATGTTCATCTTTGGTGGCCGATCTGGGGGCAAGCGGTATGCAGTCCACTAGCTTATCCAGCAGAACTTGGTAGCTTACATAAACAGATTCCTATATGTTACTAACAATATGGTGTTTATCTCACAGTTTAGGTGATTTCTGGATGCTAGACACTGGTAAGCGTCTATGTTTCATCATCAAATTTTCAAAGCCCCCTTCTCTGGTTCTGTTTGCACTTGTTGTAGGGGTTGCTGCTACATTCATGATACTTCTGTACATTCAGACTTATGGCAATGGTCGGAGATGACTGGCTTTGGTGATTTACCGTCACCACGAGAGTTTGCTGCTGCTTCAGCCATAGGAAACAAAAAGATTGTTATGTAAGCATTATTTGATATGCACATCCCTGTGGTACTAACATCGTGAGAATGCTATGGTGTTGCCCAGTTTCATTTAAGTCCAAGAAGCTGGTGAAGATGGAGAGTATCAATGGGACATTGGAGAAGATGGCAAACTAACCACCGAAAGTTGTCAACTACATGTCTGGGTGGGGCATGGAGATCAGAGCCAACATGTCTCTTCACCTGCCAGTTCTCATATGAAGAGTGGCCAGAGTATGAATGCAAAACGTGAGGCGTTGAGTGCATCCGTGCCATGGGAAAGTAGGAGGACAAATGGCAGTTCGAGTAGTGCTGCTCGTTTAGCTGAGATTGATTGCTGTGATGATGTTGCTTATGGCAGGGCACAAACCACAAATACGCACAAACCAGATGAGAATGCCTACCATTTGTTTCTGTAAAAAGTTGTAGAATTCACAACAAAGGGAGAAGAAAATTCACTTACATCTGCCCAAACTTGGTGCCCTGCTCAATTTGCAGATCATACACAAAAATCACTATACTGCAGAGTACGCTAAAGGCTACGTGGTTTCTCCCCTGTCTATGCCCATCTTCCCCCCTTGTAATAATTTTTATTTAGAATCATTAATCTGGGACACTTGTAATGCACATGATGTTTTCCTTATGTATTAATTCCTTAACTTGTAATGCACATGATGTTTTCCTTATGTATTAATTTCTTAACTTTTAAAGCACATGATGAAGGCTGGTTGTCGGTTAAATTCTCTTAAACTTTGGTAAGCTTACGTATTTTTGCTATAGATTTTTTGAATCAATTACAAGGTAATTCATTTAAAAATCGTAGTAACACATTGATAGTTGCAATGTAGGAGTGAAACAACTAAATTAAAATAACAAAATTTATATATGGATATGATCACAAATATATTAAGAAACATTTTCTCATAACAGTACCATGGTATTATGTGTTTCTGTTGCAACGTACGGGCACTCACCTAGTTATCATAATATGTTCATTCTGTACCAACGCACGAGTGTTGACCTAGTAAAAATTGACCTAGTAAAAATTGATTGCATAACGCCCACGTCATTGCCTACGCGCCGTGCGCAGTTGGGTGAGCACAGGGCAGGAGGGGCAATCACGTGAATTGAACCGTCTCCTTCGCCCCGTCTTCCAAATCCCAAAGCCTCGCCCCCCTGCCCCGCCCCCACCGTCTCGACTCTCGACTCCTCTTTCCCCTCCCCGACGTCTCGTCATCGCCCTACTCGCTCGCCCCATCCCGGAGTCTCCCCGGCTCCCAAACCCTAGCGCCTCCCGGACCTCGTTACGATCCGACCGATCCAATTTCCCTTTTCTCCACACCATTTTTTGCTGGGTGATTCTTATTTCGGTGGTCGGTGGGGGGGGGCGTCGACGCGTGGTGCAGGCAGGTGAGGGAGGCGGCGATGTTCTTCTCCGGTGACCCATCGGCGCGGCGGCGGGTCGACCTCGGCGGGCGGAGCAGCAAGGAGCGGGACCGCAAGGTGCTGCTCGAGCAGACGCGCGAGGAGCGGCGCCGGCGCCAGGGCCTCCGCCTCCAGAACACCTCCGCCACGAAGATCCAGGTCTGTTGACGACTCGCTGCCCGTGGCGTGGCTCAGGGTAGGCGTTGGAGCAGTACGATCGTGCAGGGGTTTATCTACCTCCGCTCTCGGTAGTCTCATGGGCTCTGAAATCCAACTATGAGCCTTTTGGCGGTTGTGAATGCTCATGGCTCAGCTGGTTTTCTTTGGCTGAACCGCTGAAGACGGATTCCGTGTTAGGATATAACTTTAGGCTTCTCGGCATTAAAATGGACCGCTAACTTGGCTTCTTTTCCTTTTCCTCTTGTGTGGTGAGAGGATGAGTTAGCGTGTTCATGCTGTCTGTCCAGGCAAGTTATGGTAGCTCATGAAATCACATTTGAAGTTATTTTGGTCCATTTCTGCACATTAGGCCGGAACATGGGGAAACCAGACTGCCAGAGAAGTTCTGTCAGTTTCCTTTCGGGTTGTTGGGTCTGAGGCGAGTGGAGTGGGGTGCTTGTGCATGTATTCGGCTATCCCCTTTGTCATTGCTGGGTTTGATGAGGCGAGTGGAGTGGGATGTTTGTGCATGTATTCGGCTATCCGTTTTGTAGTTTCGTTTGTGTGGATTAACGGCTGGAATTTTTCTTGATTTTCATTTTTGTTTTTAACCTATAATGTAGGGAAAGACGCTGCAAGGTGGGGGAAGGTCCTCACCTTTGCTTTTGTCGGTTAGGTCAGGTGCAATGCCATGAGCTGGCAAGCTGCTTATTGCAGTTACTTCGTTTTGTTTGTCATGATAGACCTCCTCAGGATAGTGTTGGTTCTTGTGAGTGGAATTACCACTCTAGCATCCTTCATATTAGCTGACATACCCACACTTTAGTTCACAAAAAATGGAACTTGACTAATTATAAGCTGCAGAAATTCTTCAGAGGGAAGAAGGCTTTGGAATTGGCCCGCTCAGAGGTTCGGAAGAATTTTTGCTCAACTTTTGGGGAGCATTGCGAGAGGATAGAGTGGTAATCATTACCTAACCTTAAAGATACATCATACCCCTTCCATTGTCAAGCTCTCAGATTACTTTTGCTACTGAACCAGGAACATCTTTGGCACTAATTCTGACTTTCTTCGGCAATTACTGTTCTTCTTCAATGCAAATGAAGACAATGACATAGCTATACTTTGTCATGTCTGCAATTTGCTGCTGCAATATGTTAAACAAGGCGGTAAGTGTCATAATATTATTTAACGATGCTCCTTTTCCTTTTGTTGTTGTATGCATAAATTTTGTTGCTGAGCTTAGGTTGCTCCTTGCCAAAATTGAAATCTTGGAGCTGCATCTTGTTTGTATAATGTAAAATAACGAATTGTAAGGACATAAAGTATCAAACAAGTTACTATTGAAGTACTCCCTCCTGTATTGATTTAATTGACGTTTTGGACATAATCTCGTAGACCAAAGAGCCATTAATTAGAAGTCTACTTTCCTATCATACCCCTAATAAATAAGATTTTGTACTATCTAGACATAAATACGTTTTCCTTCGAGTGGTTAGTGAAACTGGTTTTGATGTCTATGACCTCAGTTCGAATCCCACTTACAGCAAACCATAGATGTGTTTTTAATTTTATGCATGGTGGCGCGTCGAATCCCACTCACAGGAAACCAAAAATGCTTTCTTTATTTTTATTTTATGCATGGTGGCGTTTGTACGGTGGCACGTATTTATGTTTTATGCATAGTGGCACGTATTTATGTTTTTATGCATGGTGGCACGTTTTGATTTGTCTAGCACACGGGTGACACTTTGGATGGTGCATGTGTCTGCTTGTTCTTAGGATGTAATGATCAATTAATGAGGGTATTTTAGTCCCAAATGAGAGAAAAAACTCAGGACGTCAATCTTTTAGATTCCTAGCTCTACACGTCAGAACGTCAATTAAATCAATACCGGAGGGAGTAGTATTGTAATATAAAGACCAGGAAAGGAAAAAGAGAATAAAGGCATTCAGATGTGTGCGATAGTTCTGATTTTGATGTACTCATGAGAGATCTTGAAAGACTAGAAGAGGATACATCTCAAGTGAGGTCGATTTTCCGGATCAGATGGTACGTTGAAGGTTAATTTGGAAGAGGAATTTGCTCCCTTGCACTGCTCTGGGTTAATTTTCAATCAAACCTTGATAGCAAATATGATGTCTGTTTAGATTTTACTCCCTCCGTTCAGGGATTTAGAGGCGCACTAGGTCTGGAAAAAGCTTCTGAGATTCACAGACGTCCAAGTTGCTGCATGCCCTTTTGTTGTCGTTCACATCAAGTCTTCCCGTGTGGGAGTTACTGTGACGCGCGGGCATGGGAGTCGCAGAAGAGCTCAGGCACAGGTCTTTTGGGGGAGCATATGCATATGGCCATGCGGGTAGCTGGAACATGCGGCATGTGGGTCATGCAGCCTGGGCGTTCCAGGGGAGCATATGCATGTGGCCATATGGGGAGTTGGAATGTGCGGCACACAATTTGGAAAATGAAGGGTTTATCAGCGTTTGAAGCTGGTGAATTAAGGATAGCTAATTTGTCCCTGCCTCCCTGGTCTTGACGAAAATTGCTTGTGCGCCTGCAAATCCCAGATGAAGTATTATCCAACACTTTTTTTTTGAAAGCGCAGGAGAACTGCGCATCATTATATTAAGAAGGAAAAAAGGAAGGCCTAAGAAGTCCAGACATGATACAAAGGATCGCCACCTTACGGCGGCCAGACACTCGTACTTAACAAAAAATATTACGCTCTTCCCCCTTTCACCTCATATGTGGACTCAATAGACATTGACTATATGTAAATATCATAGACATGAGTTAATTTTATTAATTATTTTATCCCTATTTGATTATTTACTCTGTCATGAACTTACAACCTCATTCCGAACAATATTTAGTTTCCCCTTGATTCAGTATGTAAAAAGTGATCTGTTTTTGTTTTTTTCAAGTAACATTAACCAATGATATGAAAGTTAATTTCTCTGAACTTTGTTATTTGATTATGTTATTTGCATCTTGAACTCTTCGATAATTAGAGGTATCTAGTTAGTTTAATGTTTGTTATGACTTGCATTTAACTTGGGCATAATCTTCTCATCTTGATGTTCCATGTTTGTTTGTCTTGTTTCTAATGGTATTTTCTCCTGTTGCAGGAGATGTTGTAACTCTCTTCACTGGTGTGAATGGCTCCTCGCTGCAACCTCTTGTTGCTCACCGAGTAAAAAAATTTGCCCTCATCTGTGTGCAAGCAGTCTATCAAAAGAGGTAAGTTCAACCATGCAAAGCTGTTTTGGAATTTATTCTTCTTTGGGCTTTTCTTCTTTGCGATCACGTGTTTAAAACTATCTTCTTGTGACTTTAATGGAGATACTCCCACACTGTACATGTGCAGCCTTCCTGCACCAGAAGTTAACAACATAGAATGTGACTTGATTTTATGTTTGGCAGGCATGATTGGGGCAGCCAACTTTTAACAACACCTGGAACCACATCAGTGCCTTCTGTGTCATTACTGGAAACTGTAGGTTGCTTGATAAATCCAAAATTTCTTTGGAACTGCAAAGTAGTTGGTTATCTTCAGCAGAGAAAGATCTATTGCTTATTTCGTGGCATTATCGTATCTGTACCGGTAAGTTGGTCTTCTAGTTGCTCTTTGACATTCGTTTGGATATTTATAGTTCACTTGACCCTGATAATGGGCACTTACTTGATTGTACATGCCTCTAGTTCTTTCACTCTATTGGTATGTAACTGCTAACGTCTTTTAAGAATCAACCTGCTTTCTTTAACATGAAACATGTTGTTTATTTCTGTAAGACCTAAGGCACGTGGCACCCATGTAACTGTTCGAAATCATGTGTATCAGCCAGGTTCACTTTTTAGGCAAACCTTGTTCTGTTATTTATTTGTCTGATAGGTTCTGAGAAAAAATCATTTGACTGGTATATGATACATGGAGTTTACTGTAATAATGCTAGTGCTATTTTGTTATAGTTTTTTTTTTCTGACATACATGATTATGATTCAGCAAAATGTCAGAAATTCTGGTCATTTTGATAGTGCATCTGTGCTGGAGCAAGTGCTTATGCTTGTTGCTTCGCATGTTGGCCATCATCCCTGTTGTTGTCTGAAAGTGGATCCAAGATGGAGTTTCTCGTCTCAGCTTCTGTCCATCCCTTTTCTATGGCATCGTTTACCACAACTCAAGAAGGTCAACATTTCCTTTAATATCTTTGTTTGCCTTTTTTTTGGATTATCTCCAATGACCTCCAAACTAGAAATTGCAATACATTTTTCTCAGTATCGTCTCACCTATATTACGTTACATTTGTTGTTGTGGAGTCTAAAGTCATACTACAATATTAATCTCTATAACCAATATTTATGGAAGAAAATTTTCTTTGAGGAATTAAGTTCCTTCACCAATTATTTGAATGACAATATATGTGATGTCCTTCCTCTTTATACTTCAGGTTTTCTCCGTTAACGGGCTCAGCAAATATTATATCCATCAAATAGCTTGCCTTTTGCCCAGTCTTGTTGATGTCCTTCCAAACGATATATCAGCTAATCATCCAGGATATGCGTGCGTCCTTGCAAATGTTCTTGAAGCTGCAACCTGGATTTTGTCTGATGCAAAGTTAGCTTCTGATTCAGTAGGTTTTCTTCTACCTTCTGGGTTTCTACAACATTTTTGTTTTAAACACTAAAAGCTGGTTTATTGGCATTTAGGTAAGTAAGATTAGGTCCAGTTAACTTTTTTTTTCGGATACGCAGGAGAGCTGCGTATGATTATATTATAAGGAGAAGAAAAAGGGCTAGGGCCCAAAAAAACAGGATACACACCCAAAACACACGCTTACACAAGACACCCAGGACACTTACAACCACCTGAGCACACTAGTAACCGAAAACCCCCTTACTCAACCAGGATCAAATAGAGCTTGCATATTTTTGGCACCTGCCAGCGACCAAAGGTGCAGCTCCGCGCTGAACCCCTCCATTGTTGTTAAGGCATCCTTGAAGCGTCGCTTAGGCGGTAAGCCGCGCAGCAGCGGCAAGGCGTCCCTCTCGCCTTAGACCGGAGACTAAGGTGACCGCCTTGGCCAGTAACGCGTCGCCATGCTGCCTTGAAGATTGCTAAGGCGTCGCTTTGAAGACGCCTTGAAGGTCTGTAGGGATGGATTAAAGGGCTGCTGCAACCTGACCATGAAGCGAGCGGGATCTGTAGCGTTGTTGTTGGTGTCCGGTGGATTTACAGCTGCGGCGGTGTTGGTCTCCTTGCGGCGCCAGCACACCCATAGCGGATTTGGTGGCGGCGACCGAGTGCTGGCGGCGGCGGTGAGTTGAGCGTTGGCGGCGGCGGCGCACCCATAGCAGATTTGGTGGCGGCGACACGCCCATAGCAGATTTGGTGGTGGTGAGTTGAGCGTTGGCGGCGGCTGCGGGAAGAGTATGCTGGCATAGGGGGGTAATGGGAGGGAAGGGAAATAAGTGGTTGGAGGTGTGGGTAACCTAATTTTGATTGGCTATGTGGGCTGTTGGGTTGCCTGGGCTAACTGGACTTCTATTTGCTACTATAATACTATTATCTATATCTATTTGAGACTATTCCTATATATATATATTCTATTTTTGTTGTCTACTTTTATATATTACTAAGGCGTCACCTCGCCTTACGCCTTATCGCTTAAAAGGTAAAAAGGGGGTCGGTCGCCTTACCTCGCCTTGCCGCCTTATCGCTTAAAAGGTAAAAAGGGGTCGGTCGCCTTACCTCGCATTGCCGCTTTAATAACAATGCCCTCCACTAGGATAGCCAGGGAAGGGCGAGCTCCATCAAAAACACATTTGTTTCTATTTTTCCATAGACTCCAAGCTCCAAGGATGACAACACTGTTAAATTCCTTTCTTTTCCCTTTGGGGATTTTGGAGGAAGCTTCCTTCCACCAGTCATCAAAGCAGACATCACTGCACTTGGGAACTACAACAGTAAGGCCAGTAGGGAGGAGGATAGTGTGCTAGAATTGTCTTGCAAAAACACAATTAGAGAGAATATGTTGCACCGTTTCCTCATCTTGATCACAGAGGAGACAACTCTCAGGGAAGTCAAGCCCTCTCTTTTTCAGGATGTCAGCTGTCGAGCACTTATTATTAGTAGCAAGCCAGATGAAAGTCTTGCGTTTAGGCGCAGCCCAGCTCTTCTAGATCCTTTTCCACGGCTCAAAGAGAACAACACCAGTGAAGAAGGCGTTGTATGCAGACTTAAGAGGTGAACAGCTCGGAATTAGAGAACCTCCACACATGCATGTCGGGCCTATCATGAAGTTGAAAGTCCTCTAACACATCCCATAGCTGCAATAATTCGTCTAGACCAGCAAGAAACAGATTCCCCTTGATATGCTGCACCCAAATGGAGGAGGGAAGGGCCTGTTGAACAGTCCGGTTGCTCTTAAACTTCTTTGGAACCGCAAGTCTACCTCTTCCATAGAACACCCATGAATCCACTTATTTCTCTAGAAAAAGGTTGTGGCTCCATTACCAATATTTGTAGTCACAGCGATTAAGGCTCTAACTTTTGAAGAAATGTTGAGGTCTAGGCTAGCCCATAGTTTGGAGGGCCTGTCTTTTGAAGCCATAGCCATCTCATTTGTAAAGCCCAACTCAGTGAGGAAATTAGGGGCTTGTTTGACCAGCTTCTCCGAGAATCTGGTTGTGGGGAGAATCTGACTGTGTAGAGAATCTGAGTATCGTTGGGATTACGTGCAGAGGAAGATGAAGGTGTTCATAGGGCTCAGAATCTGAATAGTGACAGAATCCTACTATTGCAACAACTCGATCGATTATGTGTTTATGTTGATTTTGTATGGTTTTTACCAAAATGAATTTTATAGAAGCTGGCTGAAAAGCTGAGCGTTTGGCAGTCCACAACAACTTTTGGTGGCAGAAGCTGAAAAAGCTGAAACAAACAGGGCCTAGGTATGCCAAGGCCTCCCAACTCCATAGTGAAGAAACACACCGCACACCTATAACTGGTGGGGTGACCTTCATTATATATAGCCTGTAGGCTAGGGTTACATTAGGGTTACAATGCACATGGGCCAATGGGCCAGGCGCCCCATATAGGCTATCACAGTTACATTCCAACACACTCCCTCAGTCTAATCGGGAGTGTCACGAACGCAAAGATTGGACCTAAAATCAGTAAATAACTGTACAGGTAACCCTTTGGTCATAATGTCAGCGAACTGAAGCGACGATGGAACACGGAGCACCCGGACTTGTCCCAAAGCAACCTTCTCACTTACGAAGTGAATGTCAATCTCAATATGCTTCGTGCGACGATGATGGACAAGGTTGGCAGTCATATAGATAGCACTAACGTTGTCAGAGAAGACGATTGTTGCCGAAGAGATGGGTGCATGAAGCTCCTGGAGCAGCTAACGAAGCCAACAAGTCTCAGCCACAGCATGCGCAACAACACGATACTCAGCCTCCGCGCTCGAACGAGAAACCGTAGTCTGTCGTTTGGAGGACCATGAGACTAAGTTGTCACCGAGGAAGACACAGTACCCTGAAGTAGAGCGCCGAGAGTCTGGACAGCCTGCCCAATCAGCGTCGGAGTAGGCAGACAAATCCGTAATGCTGCCGGTGCCGATGTGAAGTCCAGTGGAGAGGGTACCCTTGACATACAGCAGGATCCGCTTGAGCAGCGCCAGATGAGGCTCGCGCGGGTCGTGCATGAAGAGGCACACCTGCTGAACGACATAAGCGAGATTCGGCCGAGTCAGAATGAGATACTGTAGACCTCCGGCGAGGCTGCAGTATTGAGTGGCATCGGCCACCGGGGCACCATCTGTAGCGAACAACTTGGCATGAGTGTCAACAGGAGTCGCCGTAGGGTGACAACCATGCCGGCGCGTTGAAGCAGATCCGCAACATACTGACGCTGGGAGAGAAGAGGCCGTCCTTGGAACGCGTGACAGAGATCCCAAGGAAGTGGTGTAGGTCCCCGAGATCTGTCATGGCAAACTCGGAGTGAAGGAGCTCGGTGAGGCGACGAAGAAGCCGAGTCGACGAGGTTGTCAGGATGATGTCGTCGACATAGAGCAGTAGGTAGGCGATGTCAGCGCTCAATTTGTAAATAAAAAGGGACGTGTCGGAGGCTGACGCAGTGAAACCAGACCGCTGTACGAAGCTGGAGAAGCGCTGGTGCCAAGCCCGGGGCGCCTGCTTGAGTCCATACAAGGACTTTCGCAGGAGGCACATGTGGTCGGGGGCGGCCGGGTCGACGAAACCCGGCGGCTGCTCACAGTAGACGGTCTCGTGCAAGTAGTCGTGGAGAAAAGCGTTCTTCACGTCCAGCTGATGGATCGGCCAGGAGCGAGAAGCGGCGATGCTGAGGACCACCCGGATGGTGGCCGACTTGACAACCGGGCTGAACGTCTCGTCGTAGTTGATGTCGTGCCGCTGCGAGAACCCACGAACGACCCACCTAGCTTTATGGCGAGCTAGGGAACCGTCAGCACGATACTTGTGCTTGTAGACCCACTTGCTGGAGATGACGTTGGTACGAGGCGGGCGAGGAACGAGACACTAGGTGCCATTGTCAACAAGCGCCTTGTACTCGTTAGTCATCGCCGCGCGCCAATTTGCATCGGCGAGCGCAACGCGGGTGGAGCATGGCAGCGGCGACGCCAAGCTGGAGAACGTCGCGGTGAAACCATATCGCTGTATGGGGGGCGGCAGGGAGCCCGTCCGGGAATGAGTCTCCCGAGCAGGAGGCTCCGCAGGCTGGGGCGCCACCGCCTGCGGCGCTGGAGCCGGTGCTGGACGCGGGCGCCGACTGTAATGAAGACTGAACCGTGACCCAGCAGCGGCAGCGGGAGCACCGTTACTGGTGCCGGTAGGTGCTGTCTGCCGGGGCTCTTGGGGCAGCCTGTAGGCAGCGCCGTGCCACAGGATGGCCGAGTCTAGCTCGACAGGATTGTTGGCGTCGTCTGAGGCCCGCGTTTGCCGTGCGTCTGAGGTAGACGGGGATGGCGCGGGGAGTAGATCCTGTAGCAGAAAATCAAATGAATCCGGTCGAGGCTTTGAAGCCGCTAACGGAAAGTGAGTCTCATCAAACACAACGTGGCGAGAGATGATGATCTTGCGAGTGGATAGATCGAGGCACCGGTAGCCCTTCTGGGAAGGAGGGTAACCGAGAAAAACACACGCCGCGGAGCGAGGAGACAATTTGTGGGGGGTCGTGGCACTGAGGTTTGGATAGCATAGGCAAGCAAAAACTCGAAGGAGGGAGTAATCTGGCATCTTGCGATAAAGGAGATGATAGAGAAAAATACAAGACAATTTGTGGGGGGTCGTGGCACTGAGGTTTGGATAGCACAGGCAACCAAAAACTCGAAGGAGTGAGTAATCTGGCATCTTGCGATAAAGGAGAAGATAGGGAATACCGTTATGTATGGACGACGAAGGTCGCCGGTTTCTGAGGAACATAGCGGTGGAGAGAGCCTCAGCCCAATAGGGAGGAGGCATGGTCGCATGGATCAGAAGTGTCCGAACAGCATTGTTCAGAGTGCGAAGCATCCGCTCAGCTTTGCCGTTTTGGGCGGATGTGTAGGGGCACGAGGTGTGAAGAAGGATGCTGCGGCCAACCAGGAAGGCGACAGTGGCACTATTAATGAACTCGGTCCCATTATCGGTCTGAAAACAGCGCACAGAAGAGCTGAATTGTGTGTTAGCGTAAGCAGTGAACTGAACAATATGGTCATGAGCCTCAGATTTATGGCGCAGGGGGGAATGTCCAACAAAAATGAGTAAAATCATCAAGTATCACAAGATAATATTTATAGCCCGAAATACTCAACACTGGAGAGGTCCAGACATCACAATGAACAAGTTCAAAGGGTGCAGAAGTATTAGAAACAGAACTAGCAAAAGGCAGCCTAGCGTGTTTGCCTAGCTGGCAGGCATGGCAAATGTGGCGAGTTGCTTTATTACACTATATAGCTGAAAGCTTATTTAGGGTTTGAACGATGGCTCACGCTGGATGACCGAGGCGAGCATGCCACAACTCCGGAGCAACGACAACAACATGGCAGCGAGGCAGCAAACGATGTGGAATGGTGTAGAGATCCCCGTTGCTATTGCACCGAAGAAGGACCGTTTTGGTTTGGAGATCCTTAACAGAAAAACCAGAAGCGTCAAACTCAATAGAACAGTTATTGTCGCGAGTAAGCTGTCGAACAGATAGCAAATTGCGAGCAAGTTGATGAGCGACAAGAACATTATTAAGATGAAAGTAGCGATCAGCTATAGGTAAGAGAGATGTGCCACGACCAGATGAAGGGATGGACTGCCTGTTACCGACCGTAATGGAGCACGGTGGGGAAGGAAAACGGGAGAGGAGTATACCGTCGTTGGAGGACATGTGGGATGTCGCTCCGCTGTCCATAACCCAGGAAGAGGAGTCCTGCACCGCCATCTGATTAAGGGCGGCAATCAGGTTGGCCGTATTCCAGCCGCCTGAAGGAGCACCTGCGGCGGAGAACTGTGGCGGCGCAAAGGCGGTGTGAGCCTGCTGTGGAGGAGGCGGAGTAGGCGCCCACTATTGCTGCTGAGGAGGCCACGGACCGGCCTAGGGGTTGTAGCAAACCCAAGGACCAGTTGGCTGGGGTGGTTGGCGGTGGCCACCCTGCTGCTGGTTGCGCCGGCCGTCGTCGTGTTGCTGGTGGCGCCGACCACCGCCGTTGCTGCTGCCACCGTTGCCACCGCGCCCCTTGCCCTTGCCACTGCCCCCATTGCTGGAGGAGGAGGTGGAGTGGCAGGCGGGCGACGTGCAGAACGGGGCGGTGGAAACAGCGAGTGCCGATGCCAAAGCTTCCTTATTTTCGGTGCCGAGGCGAAGTTCCTTGACACGGAGCATGTTGGTGGCGGACTTGAAGTTGAGCGACTGTGACGTGTTGGAGATACTGTTGGCGGTGTTGGCGAAGCGAGGGTTGAGGCCGCGCAGAAGATTGAGAACGAGCTGCGTGGGGGAGACAGTGTGGCCGACCTCCCGGAGCGCATCAGCGGTGCGCTTCATCTGCTGGGCGTAGGCGTCGATGGAGAGATCGCCCTGGGATAGGTTGTGGAACTCCTGCTCGAGGACGACAGTGCGAGACTCCTTGTTTGCCTGGAACAAGGCCTCAATGGAGACGTACAGGGCGCGGGCGTCTTGATCGGGCTCCATGGCGAGGTTGAGAACGACGTCGTCGGCGGAGTTGTACATCCACCTGCGAACACACGCGTCAGGTTGAGACCACGTTGGATCTTAAGGGCGCGCAACCATCGTGCCGTTGATGTGGCTGAGCAGCTCGTACTTGCCGCAGAGGGCGGTGAAGAAAGCCTTCCACTTGGAGTAGTTGGGGCGCTCGAGGCTGAGGTCGATCGGCACGTGCTACTTCACGTTGACGGCGACGTAGGCGGGGAAGAAGACCGGAGCGAGCCCGTCGGCGTCGGTGGTTTCGGTGGCCATGGATGGCGGTGACGCGGCGGTGCGGCTAGGGTCGGCGTCCTGGCGGGCCGGGTTGGCGTAGGCGCGGGCGCGGCGACCGGGTTTCGGCGGCGCGAGCGCGGCGGCGCAAGCACGACGGCCTGGTGGCGGCGGAGCAGCGACCGGGTTTCGGTGGCGCGAGCGCGGTGGCCTGGTGGCGGCGGCTCAGGCGCAGCGACCGGGGTGACCTGGTGGCGCAGGCGCGACGGCTGGGTGGCGGCGACCGAGGAGGACAGGCACGTGCGCGGCGGCCAGGTGCGGGGCAGCGGAAGAAAGGATCGTGTTTTTCCTCTGATACCATGAAGAAACACACCGCACACCTATAACTGGTGGGGTGTCCTTCATTATATAGCCCGTAGGCTAGGGTTACATTAGGGTTACAGGGCCAATGGGCCAGGCGCCCCATATGGGCTATCACAGTTACATTCCAACACATAGGCCTAGCAATTTTATCCCAAGCTATGAGACGACCCCCTCTACCCTCCCCTTTGGCCCTTCCATAAAAAGTTCCTCCTAATTTTGTCAATGGCATTGATACCCCATTTAGGAACATTTAGCTTGATGAGTAGGTATACTGGAATGGCAGAGAGAACAACCTTGACAAGAGTGATTCTCCGAGACATATTCAAAGGATCAGCTTTCCAACCTAGAAGTTTATTAGCAATTTGTTGTATCCAAGGCAAAAGGATGCCAACAGTTAGTTTCCTGAAACTCAGGGGAAGACCAAGATAAGTAGTAGGAATTTTTTTGGAGGCACATCCTACTATTTGGATAGCCATGGCAACTGATTCATCATGGCACCGAATGGGGTAGGAGAAGCTTTTATGCAGATTAGTTTGGAGGCCAGAATGTTAGAGTGTGTGTTCCTATATGTGTAGGTGGGTTGGCACCACCGTTGGGCTGTCGATCCATTCGGGTTAGGTTAGGGTTTCCCTTGAGTCTATATATCTGTATCCCTTCTCTATGCAATACATCAAGAAGTTCACAATCTTACATGGTATTAGAGGACTAGGGTTTTCCTTCTCCAACAGCATAGCCGCTGGCCTCCTCCCCCAATAGCCGTCAGCCCTGCTCCCATGCCGCCGACCCCGGGAGGGAACTCCCGGGGGACGACCACCATCCTAGCCGTCGGCCCTCCCGTTCCTCCCCGCTGCTGCTCTCCTTCCCCTTCCCCACGCCAACTAAGACAGGAGCAAGGGCGGGCACCGGACTGGGTGCAGGCTGTCGCCGCGTGCTCATGCGAGGGCGCAGGATCCACTACCGCTGCTACGGGCGCAGGCGCAAGCCTAGCCACCGAGCGCACATGTGCCACCGTCGTCGACGCCGCTCAGGGCGCAGGCGCACGCCTAGCCATCGCTCGCTGCGCCTCCCTGCGTCGCCGGCTGCCTGATCCACCGCCGCCGTGCTTCCCAGCACCGCCGGACACCCGATCCGCCGCTGGTGTGCCTCCACGCGCCGCCGGACACCCGATCCGCCGCCGTCGCGCCTAGTGCAGTCCCCTCGACCTTCTCTCGTCGTTGGTGTCAACCCCCTTGCCAGGCCCGCCGCAGGCCCCTGCCCGGCTGGACCCGCCCCGCCGCCACCCCCTGCCACCCCTTCGTTGACGCCATAGCTGGATCCGTCGCTGTCTCAACTTTCTTGGTTGGATCCACCACTGTCGCGACCTTCCCATTCTAGATCCGTCGTCCCTTTTGTCGGATCGCCGTCTTCATGGTTGGATCCGTCGCTGTCGTGGCTTTCTCGATCGGAGGCGCCGATCCCCCTTCTATTCTGGCTGGCGTGGCCACCCTGACCAGCGCAGACGCGCGCTGTCGTCGGCCTCCCTAGCGAGGCTCCTCGACGACTGGACGATAGAAGAAGCAAGAAGGTCCTCGGCCTGCTGGTGCTCTTTTGTTGTGTTGCCCTGCCGATCGTTGACGCCCGAACGTCGACCCCTCCCGAAGAACAGGCTACTGTCGCGTGTCTCCCGACCACGACCACCTCTTTTTCTGCTTAATATATAGTGGGACGCAATTCTCCTGCGCTTTTTTGGCCACCCCTTTTTCTGCTTAATATATAATGGGGCGCAGTTCTCCTACGCTTTCAAGAAAAAAACGACCACCTGGACTTCGGTTACCTTGGCATCAAGGGGCTATCGTCTTCTTGGAGTGCACACCGGTCTCTACTCCGGCCGCAACATTCGCACCCTCACGACATTGGGGCTGTGGGGGGATTTCAACCCGTCGGCTCCTACCTTCGGCTTCGACTCCAGTCTCATAGTGCGCGGTGCTCCCGTTGCGACTGCGAGGGGATGTTAGACAGTGTATGTCTTATGTATGTGGGTCGACACCACTGTTGGGTCATCAGCCCATTAGGGTTAGGGTTCTGAGCAATGATTTCAAGTCGGGCGACTTGCTAGTCGGAACACCTTGGCGACCAGGCGACTAATCACGATTAGGATGACGACTAGGTTGACTAATCAGGTCCTAGTCGACTTGGTCGTCCCTATAGCGCTCTAGCATAATTGCAGTACCTATGTATATAATATTGATATATATAGCAATATAGCTTATAGGAGACAATACCAAACATAAGTACATAACAAATATGAATGTTGGAACTGGACAATTCAGATTTTAGAACATGAACATCAGTCACTAACTCAATTATATATAGCAATGTAGCATATAGGAAGCAATACCAATTACCAAACATAGCAAATATGAATATTGGAAGACAGCATTCAGATTGCAGATTTCAGAACACGAACAATTGAACATCAGTTACTACTCAGTAGTCACTAACTAATTCATATGATGCAGAGTTGCAGACTTACTAGTTACTACATAAATGCCAAGTACAGACTTACTATTGACCTAAACTAGGAGTCCAGGGCAACTAATCGCCCCCACCCAAATTGGACGACTAATCACGTTTAGTCGACGACTAATCGGATGACCGAACAATTAGTTGAGTAGATCGGGTCGGCCTCCCTAGTCGTGCTAACAGAACCAACTAGCCCGACTAATCGCGATTAGTCGGACGACTTGAAATCATTGGTTTTGAGTCTATATTGTAACACTCCTCTATGCAATACAACAAGCACTTCATTCTCTTATACAGAAGCTGCTCCAAAACCCCTTAAAATGGCCTTGACAACTTCAAGATCTTCAATATCAGGTTTAAAAAAATAGCCACATCATCCGCAAAAATTGAGACTCTTTGGTTTATAGTTCAACCATCTTGGGGATGCAACAGTCCACAGTCATCTGCTTTGATAAATAGACTATTGAGAAATTATCCATGTCAAGTAGATTATCTTTTCACCCTTAGGCTACTTGATCAATTATGCTACTTGCAAACTCTTAGATGTGTTATTTCTTATGTAAGATAAGAACTAATCTGAGTTCAATGCTTGTTTCCCTTTTTTGCCTATTTGGATTCTAAGCTAGCTGATCAACTTCTTGGGAGTTAGATATTGTCGTCATGTAACAACACCAGGGTTCCTTAGGTACCCGAGAGGATTGGTGAATGAAGGATAGAGTGAGGGGCCTAGTCTGGAGGCACGTTGATCCTGGGTACTGCCTAGTTATCGACACATGAGAGATTTATAGAGGTTAAGGCCGCAAATGCGTAATGTTGTACATCCTCTTTTTTGTATGGTGGATTGATGAATGCACAAGTGAAGAAGATTACACACTCAAATATCAACATAGACTTATGATGCCTAGCCCTCAATTCTCTTTCAAATCTGGTGAGAGTTTTAGTCTAACTGGTCCCTAGTTCATCTTTGTTACGTTGAAGGTTCGTGTCTGTTCGCCGGAGGTAGGGGTGGGCGTTCGGGTTACTCGAAAATTTCGGGTCGGGTAATTCGGATATTTAAAGTTTCGGGTTTTGAGAATCGATACCCGAAATTATAACGAGTTTTACAATACCCGAAAATTCGGGTACCCGGAATTTCGGGTTCAGGTATTCCTGAACTACCTGAACTGTTGTGTTGGCTTCATAAAAACACATACACCCTATTAAATTAGTATAAAAATACAGTTTGAATAATGATATACGTGGACATACAAAACACACGCAATCTACAATCACAAGTTATGCACACTTACACATAATTATAGATGTACAAATTAATAATTAAGCATGACATAAGTACATGACACATGAAAGTTTGGGTATTTCGGGTACCCGATTGTGATACCCGAATTACCCGAAATAAATTCGGGTTTTGCAAGTTGTTACCCGAAATTTCCGAACAAAATTCGGGTTTCGGGTATTCCTAGTTCGGGTTTCGGGTTACGGGTTTTTTGCCCAGCCATAGCCGGAGGTTCGTGTCTGAAGCTAAGTGAAGCCAAAAGCTGAGCCTGAAGTCCAAAAGTCTGGAAAGAGCCTTTCTAACCCTTTTCTCCACTGCTCTACCTCTTTTTTATAGCTCAAATGTGGAGAGTGATACATGTTTGATGAGTAGTGGGCCCTACCTAATAGAGGCTCAATTCCTATCTTTTATTTGACATGGAGTCGTATGTGGCGCATGCCTTGGACGTGCCACAATGTTGAGCTGTGCTACAGGCCTACAACCTATAGGGGAGATACATTCTATCGCAGTGGCATTACTGTAGGCCATGCCGTTAGGTACGACGTAGTTGGTAAACGATGTAGTTGCTTGTACTTTATAATGCTTGCAGGTATGTTAGTATGTTCAAACGTGGCTATAGTGACTGTGGCACTTACTGCACAATGGCCTTGGGTACACCTGCCACCCATTATTGTGGTTATAGGGACGATGACATGTACTATATAGTGGCTATGTGTGCCTACTGCCTTCATCGCAGCCACAGTGCACCTCCTTAACTACAATAATGTCCATCATATTTAATGTGATGGACATAAGCATTATCCTAATGGCCCAGTACCATGTATCAGTCCTGAGTACGAGCACATATGGCACCGAGGTCGTACCGCTCTAGGCCGGCTTGACCCGGGGGGCATCTCTGTCTGGCGTCTGGGATCGTCCTACCTTAGGGGCTTCTACTTTGGTGACGCTTTGCCCCGATAGCATCTTGAAGAATGCCCGGGTGGTCTAGTTATAATCTTCAGCCTGTATGGACCCCATTTAGATCGAGCAATGAGCTTGGCTCTCCTGGTTAGGACTTGGGAGGCTGGTTGGCCCGTCATGGAAGGCACCAAAGGCTGGGAGAGACCCGGAGGTTCAGAGGACCCTAGGACCCGGTCCCTTGCGTGGAGGGCTCCTGACTTAGCCTAGAGCCAAGGAAGGCCCCTTGAGAAGTGGGGCCCTGGTTACGGTTGGTGCTTCGAGTTTTCTGTTGATGGGATCTTTGGAAGTCGTATTATCAATATCCGAGGTTATGACCTTCCCCCGATGCTGACATATATCCTTAATTCTTTATCATTCTTCAATATTGATTTACCGTCCTGATTTTGAAAAACAATGTTCATTTTCCTGTTGATTTGGTCTAATTTCTTTGGTATATGGTAAAGTAGTTTTTTCATTTCATTTTGTTGAGATTCTCGGTTGCTGCTATTGTATTGATTTATTCAGTTGACAGCAAATGTTCTTCTTGGATGTGAAAAGTGCTTCTCTAATCTTAGCACAACATAGGGGCGGCTTTTAGTTTCAGTACATGACTCTTGTGCAGCTAAAAATAAATAGAAAACTGTGGAATCTATTTTTCATTCTTTTCAAAGAGCTTCTTTCCATGTTGCATGTAGGCTATATGTTTTTTCTCGAATACTATGTAGGTTATGTGAGCTATGCTATCTTAGCTGTGTATTTATCCTCCCCCCCTCCTTAATGCTTCTTAAGTTTTTTTGGTGATGGCAAATCCATGCATGCTTGTTTTTCATTGTCCACATGTGTAATTTATTTGTTTATAAATATTTTCTATGTGTATTTCTAAACCAGGCGGCTGACATCATTGCTGTTTGTACCTCGTTGTTGGATACGTTGCCAGCAGTCACAACACCTACTGAAAGTAAGTTACATGCCAGCAAGGAAGCTATTTTTGGGTTGGTGTGTTTGTAAAAGAAACACAACTCTTACATCGTTACGTTTTTGACAAAAAATAGCAAGGCAGCTGAGCTAGCTCAGTTGGTTGTGGGTGTGGTGTATGCCCAGACCATCTAGGGGCAAGTCCTCATGGAGGTGAATTTGAGTGCCTATTTTTTTCTTAATAAAATGCCACCTAGTTCCTTCTAGGCTGTTCAATTAGATCTTGTTTCTCTATCTTCTTAATAAATAAAGGGGCACAGTTCTCCTGTGCGTTTCGAGTAAAAAGTTTTTTGGGTGGCATGGCTTAGTACTGTGTGATGCAGCCTTATTTTGTTTTCTTTCTGTTTTATTGAAGGTCCTTTGAGCTCTGGTAGCGTCAAAGCTTGCGATTCAGTTAATTTTACATGAACATAGGTTTTGCAACGACCATTTTAATGGGCATATATTTAAGGACTTTACTTCACTGGCCGAATTTACACAAGGATTCATGGTTGGGACAAATCAGCCACAACCTGCAACTAATAAACTAGCAAATGAAGAAGCTAGGGATTATTTATCCTACATGGCCACATCTCTAGGGTTTGAACGCCTTGGCCTTGATAGACGTGGGGATCTTAAAGAAAGAAGTAAATTTGACAAGCAAGTGAACCATCTGAGAGGAAATAACACTTCTTACATGGAAGACTACTTTTTACATTTAAAAGTAAATCCTGAAATTGTTTAGAGCAATACCCCTTATCTGAACAGGGCCTAATTCCTTTCCATCTGTGCATAACATGTGCATAGCTTTTGAAATCATACATATTAAGCCAATCACTAGGCTATGAAATAGGACTAGGTTAGCTGTGGGATCTAGTTATTGCATAACAGTCAAATCAACAAGGTTAAGCTGAATCAAAGGTCTGAATAAGATGATAAACTCTAAATCTCTACTACAAGATTTTTCTTTGATGTGTACAGGGGCAGATGACGATGATGAGATGCCCATGGATGTCAATATTAAAATTAATCTTGATGTTGATTTGGAAAGACAGATAACTGCAGCAATTGATTCAAAGCTACTTCAACATTTGGTACAAATCCTGAACAACCATGGATGTTCTTGCCCTTCATGACCCATTGGGCTTCTTATTCTTTTATATCTTGTTTGACCATAGGTTGTATAATTCATAGGTGAATGCCCTCTTCAGAGGTACATTAAGCACAAATGATTCTGATCTGTCTGGACCATCAGATGCTGAAGTTGATGCTGTAGGATCTATTTGTGCTTTTCTTCATGTTACGTTCAATACATTTCCTCTAGAGCGAATTATGACTGTCCTGGCATACCGGACTGAAATTGTTCCTGCACTATGGAAGTTCATAAAACGTTGCCATGCAAGCCGAAGATGGCCATTTTTTTTGAAGTTTGCATCTTCATTACCTGCTGATTCTCCTGGTTGGCTCCTTCCCATGTCTGTATTCTGTCCCATATACAAGTAAGCCCCCCTGAAGTTTTTGTTAGCCAATAATCTCCTTTTTTCCAATGGCTTATTCTGTCAAGTTATTGGAATAAATAAAAGTGTGACATCTTCCCTCAGATGTTTATGATTATGATGCTTTGTCTTTGTTCCTCATATCAGGCACATGTTGAAGATCATTGATACCGGGGAGTTCTATGAACAGGAGAAACCCCTTTCCCTTAAAGATTTGAAGTCCTTGGTTCTCATTTTAAAACAGGTATAATATTGCAGTGCTATAACCATTGTTATCATAAGGCATTCTCATGCTGTGTTGATCATACAGTTTTTTTAAAACGTCGTAGATGTTAGTATGTTACTAGTTACTGTGATCCTCTTAAGCTTTCTGTTGTTGGTTATACCTCTTTCTTTGTTAGGCTTGCATCCAGCAGCTCACGCATGTGCATCCCCAAATAGGCACTGTGCATTGCGCATTTAGGGTAGCGGTTTTCAGCAGGTCGCACGTGTAGATGCGCATCCCACATCGCGGCAAACTACCACATGTTGGCTCCTGCCAGGAATCGGAGGAGAGAACTAAACTGTTCTTTAAACAGTAGTATGCGTGATGGGGAGGAACACGTGGATATGCACAACGCCAGGTGAGGCCGTGCATTTTGCGTGACCTCATGTGCAACCTGCTGGATGCGTGAATAATGTGTTTTTGTTACCCATTTTGCGCAGACGCCAGGTGAAGCTCTGATATTGGGTGGGTGGGTGAGTGGGGGTGTTTTTCTGGCTGCACCTTGTTTTCAAGCATGCTGCAATCCCTGTAGTACGACTTTCCATTCCTGGCTTGTACTTGTTAACTAATAAGCTAACAAAAATTTGAACGAAAATAATGTCATGTTCTGAACTGTCACAAAGAGTGCATACATCATAACTGTTTTTTCAACTGTGATTTTCTGTCCTATAATATTGAGTGTTTGTTGTTGGTTTCAATTGAGTACTACATCAATCTGCAGGCATTATGGCAACTTCTGTGGGTTATTCCATCCTCTTCTACTCAGAAAGTGTCACCCAACCCTTCAGGCCTTAAAAAGTTGTCAGTGGAGAATGTCAAGACTAGAGCTAGGGTTGGGTTATCTGAACTTCTCACACAGGTTGATAATCTTGTCTTGATATCATGTTATTATTTCTTTGTTTTCTTTGAATTCTGATTTTGGGCAGGTTGTGTTTCTTTTTTGTTGTAAGGACTTCATATCATACTTATTTGTTGATTATTGAGAAAATGCCAATGATACTGTATGCATACTGGACTACTGGTGTTTCTTTGGGTAGTGCACACATGGTCGGCTGTCGCTTTACCGGAAAAACATCATGAACCTGATGTTGTGCCCTGAATTTGTATAGCTTTATCCAGGGTCCAATGATGGTTCAGTTACCAGACTAATATTTGAGCATTAGTCTTATTTGTTTCAGTCATTTCTTGTTTACTCATATGAATGCTATCTTTCTGCGAGTGGTTTCTGACTTTCTGTTGACTATTGCTGTTTTATGTCTGTTCTGAGTACAACATGCAGCTACTCGATATATTACCCTGTATATTATTTAATTATCAGATATAGTTCATTAGGTTAATTTAAGTGCTACCTCATTGCAGTTGCAAGACTGGAACAGCCGACTACCATTCACTGCTGCAAGTGATTTCTATTCTCAAGAAGCTACGAGCGAAAATTTTGTGTCTCAAGTATGGATGCCTATGCTTTTTTGGATTAATAGAAATGTCTTTCATCTTCTATGACTATGCATATGTTTTTCAGGCAATACTTGGTAATACTCGAGCATCAGAGATCATAAAGCTTGCTCCTTTTTTGGCTCCATTTACCAGTCGAGTCAAAATATTCACTGTAAGCTATTGCTAATTTTTGTGTAATTAGTGCTGAATAAGACAGGTGCGTACTGGTTCAAATAGTACAAATTGCTTGAAATACATAACTAGCAGCTTAAATAAAGTGGCGAAAAGAATGCACAGATAGTAAAATTCAGGAGTAAACTTCGTACCATTTGTGAGGATTGAGGAAAAAAACATTTGGGATAGCACAAAATAAAAAATACTTTACACCTGTTGCTGCTGAAAATTTTCTTTTGGTTCAATGATGTGGGATTTATTTGCTCCACGAGTGTGTGGCATAAATTCACTTATAGCCTAAAGCTTTGCAGTGTTTTTCTATTTTTTGAGAAGCATGTATGAATGTTAACTAATTTGCAATCATTAAACTTTTGTGAGCTGAGATATTCCCAAATAAGATTGATACATCTTCTAAAACAATGTCTTGAACTTTTTTTTCCACTTTCTGCGAGCAGTCCCAATTAACGTGTTCTAGACAATCAACATCACATTCTGCATTGACAAGACAGCGGTTCAAAATAAGAAGAAGTCGACTTTTGGAAGATGCTTTTGATCAGCTAAGTTTGCTTTCTGAAGAAGATCTCAAAGGACCGGTATGATGACATTCTGTTATCTTTCCTCATGGTTTAACACTTGACACTTCTGCTAAAGTGCTAATATCATATGATACTTCAAACTTCTTGATGTATGTAGATTCGAGTTTCATTTATTAATGAACATGGTGAGGAAGAGGTTGGAATTGATGGTGGTGGAATTTTCAAGGATTTCATGGAAAATATTACTCGAGCGGCTTTTGATGTGCAGTACGGTCTCTTCAAGGTATCTTTTTTTGGGTGGTCTCATTCATCCAGTGCAATGTTATCATTGCAGCAGCGACCATTATTTTTGTGTCCTAAACTACTAATACATGTTACTACCTCCGTTCTCGAATATTTGTCCCCGTTAGTTCATTTTTGAACTAATCGGTGACAAATAAAAAAGAACGGAGGGAGTACTAAGTTAGTAGAATGCTGGTTCACAAATATATTTATTTTGACGTCACAAACAGAATTGCTCTGGTGGAATAACTATTCTATGTACTTGTAGTATCGCTTTACAGTTGGATGAGGCCTCACATGCTTCTTTTGGAATACTTGATTTTCCTTTTGTAGGAGACTGCTGATCATCTTTTGTACCCAAACCCAGGATCAGGATTGGTTCATGAACTACATCTGCAATATTTCCATTTTCTTGGAAGTCTACTTGGGAAGGTACTTTGACCATGTCCCTTTTTCCTGTTGATAAGGAGATACTTGATCTAGCCCCTAGATTCTTATGTAATTTGGGGTTTGTGGCCTAAAATGTGTAGTGGTTTGAGTCTTTAGTTCAAAATGGAATCGAAATCAAGATGTTTTAAGGACGCCTAGCACCAAGGAGTTGGATCTGAAGCTAAGAGGCCCTTAGTTTAAATTAACTTGTGGCGCCTTCCCTAAGGCTTAGATTGACATCCAAAATTTTGTTTGATTATTTCAAATTTTCATTGCTAGTGTTCCAGAATTTTCCGAAGTCATATCCTAAATTGGCGTATATTTTGTGCAGTAAAAGTTCTTTATAGTTCTCGTAATGCTATATCTTTTTGGGTTTCATCAGCCTATCCCAAATTGCATGCATATATTCTCTCAATGTTACTTTTCTACAGTTAGAGAGCTACCGTTTAAAACTTGTTAGTGATCATAGTTATTAAGGCGGTAAGGCGACATAAGGCGACTGACCCCCCTTTTACCTTCTAGACAGTAAAGCGTAAGATGAGGTGACACCTTAATTATATAAATAAATGTTAGAATCCTGTTAGGGTTTTGGGTCATTCCCTGTGTAATTACCTGTATACCCCTATGTGTAATTGGCTTGGCCCAATATCTTGGCTTATATATATAATGCACTCCCAACCCTGATTATGTGTAATGAGCTAGGTTACACTTCTCTCTCTCCCTCCCTCCCACCCTCCCCATAGCCGCTGGCTACCACAACCGCCAGCCCTCCTCGCCTCAGTCGATGGCCCCTCTTCTCTTCCCCCTCCCTGTCGCCCGCGGCTCCCCATGGAGTTTCCCCCTGCTGGCACGGGTGCTGCTGCTGCCTCTGTAGGCACAGACACGGGCCCGCTGCTCGTATCCCACACCGCCGCCACCGCTACCCGGGCCATGCATGGCCTCCTCCCCGCCACAACCGCCTGGATCCCCTCCGGCACCAGCGTGCTCACCTGGAATGCCCCCCTTCATCGCCGGCCTTGGACCCCTCCCCGGAACTCCCCCTCCCGTGCTCGCGCTACAACGCGGCCGACACTCCTTGCCAGGTTTTCCCGCTCACCACCTTCCCCTTGCCGACCCCGCTTGGGTCGACATCATTGCATCTTCATTGGCCTCTCCGCTCGTCTTCTTCGAGTTGGGGCGGCTGTCGCTGTCTCCTAGGAGCGCGAATGTCTTGCGTCCCTCGCCTTGGAGCAAGAGCGCGCCATGGGCTCCACCTTGACCACTCAGATGGCTACACAACGCCTCCTCCTTGGTCGCAGCCCCACCCCACTGGTGGCTCCTGAGGCTTCACGCTTATTCGGGCTCGACGCCGACACCATCGCCGCTCTCCACGCTCAGGCCGTCGGGGTTGACAACATCCGATCCCACGTGTTGGACCCGACGTCGCCCCACTACCCTCGTTGGCGCGCTCAGGTGGTCCTCACACAGTCATGCTCCGGCGGTTCGCCCTCGTTGACCACGTCCTCGATGATGCCGTCCCCTCGCTGTCCCCATCCTAGTACCAGATGAATAGTGTGGTCCTCTCGTGGCTCAATGACACCATCACCATCGAGCTCTATGACATCGTTCGCGACCAGGAGGGCACCGCTCGCGAGGCTTGGATCGCCCTTGAGGAGCAGTTCATCGGGTATCGGGAGGCTCGGACGCTCCACCTCGACGCGTCGTTCCACCTGTTCTCTCAGGGGACCTATCCGTGAGCGAGTACTGCCGCCAGATGAAGGGCATGCCACTCTCTCCGCGACATCGGTGAGCCTGTCGCCGACTGTCCCCTGGTGCTGAACCTTCTGTGTGGCCTCAGCCCCTGCTACGACCACCTGAAGGCTCTCATCAAGCGGACCTTGCCCATCCCCACTTTTCACGTCGTCCACAACAAGCATCTCCTGGAGGAGCTCACCCGGGAGACTAAGACACTTGCTCCTGCCCTGGCGCCCTACAGCGCGCCTCCCGGTAGTCAGGCACCGTCAGGGGGCTAGGCCCCTTGCCCTTAGTCGACGGAGCTGCCACCGCCCTGCCCCCACTGTCCCTGTAGCTCCTCGTCCGACTCCCACCGTCGACGGAGGTCGTCGTCCCCGCAAGGGCGGCCACAGGAATGGTGGCTCCACCTGTGGTGGTCCCTTCGGTCAGGGTGACTGCCCGGCGTGGCCGTCATTCTACAACCCCTGGATCGAGACCATCTCCATGTGGCCGGGTCTGTCCACGGGTGCCTCCTTGCGCGCGTCCTCCTCCGTTGGCTCTCCTGACGGTGCCACCATACGACGTGCTCCCGATGACCCCCGCTTCGCCCTTGCTCCCGCCTTTGGCGACCCCTACCCCGACACCCTGGTCGCCGTCGGCTGGAGGGTGGGACCTCGGCGTCGCCTTCAGCACCATGGCATTGACACCACCTCCCTCCGATTGGGTGGTTGACTCCGGTGCGTCCTACCACACCACCTCCACTGCGGGCACATTATCTCGCTCCCATCTTCCCCATCCCTCTTTCATCGTCGTTGGGAACGGTTCCACTCTACCAGTCACCTTAGTAGGTGTCTTGGTTCTCTTAGAACCGTTGTATCTCAACGATGTTCTCGTCACTCCCCATATTACTCAACCTTCTTTCCGTTCGTCGGTTCACTGCTGACAATTCCTGCTCTATTGAGTTTGTCCTGTTTGGTTTCTCTATGAAGGATCTGGCCACTAGGATCCCTCTCGCCAATTGTGACTGCTCCAGGCCCCTCTACAAGCTCCGACCATCTTCCTCCACCAGCGCGTTCTCCATGTCTGTCCTGGTCTCCACAACCTCCTCTGCCACTTGGCATCGTCGTCTCGGCCTCTGTTCTTAAGGCATCGCCTAGGCGTCCAGGAGGTGGTCCAACGCCTTGTCTCGCCTTACCGCTTTAAAACCCATGGTCTTGGCCATCTAGGACCTGGCGTCATGACCAAGCTCTCACCAGTAGTTCAGACATTTCTTATAATAGGGGGCATTTTGAGGGTCTGTGTCATGCTTGTCAGCTAGGCCGCCGTACTCGTCTCCCTTTCACTACCTCTTCTTCTTTGGCTAAGCATGATCTTGTTCATTGTGATCTCTGGACATCACATGTACTCAGTCTTTCCGTATATAAATACTACTTGGTGATTTTGGATGATTTCTCTCATTTTCTTTGGACTTTTCTGCTTCGGTTGAAGTCCGACACGTTCACCACCCTCGCCCACTTCTTCGCCTGGGTCGCCACTTAGTTCCGTCGCCCAGTTTGTGCCCTTCAGTGTGAAAATGGCTGCGAGTTTGACAACTCCGCTCCTCGCTCCTCTCTCCCACGGCGTTCAGTTGCGTCTCTCGTGCCCTTACATCTCTCCCCAGAACGGCCGGGTCGAACGCATCATTCGCACCACTACCAACATGATTTGCTGCCTCCTCTTTCAGGCGTCTCTCCCTGCCAGCTACTGGGCAGATGCCATGAACACCGCTACCCATCTCCTAAACCGCCTCCCCTCGAAGGCGGTGAGCCACCCCACTCCCCACTTTGCTCTGTATGACACAACCCCCTCCTATGACCACCTTCATGTTTTCGGATGTGCCTGCTATCGCAACACCTCCGCCACCACTCCCCACAAGCTATCTCCCTGCTACACTCGCTGTCTTTTCCTCGGTTACTCTCGTGACCACAAGGGCTACCGCTGCCTTGACCTCCTCTCTCACCGCATCATCATCTCTCGTCATGTTGTTTTGACGAAGATGTTTTTCCCCTTGCTGGCTCCTCCCCGCTTACCGATCTCAACTCCCTCCTTGAGTCTGATCTTATTCCACCTCCACCCCGGTCGCTCCTAACCGTGCCCCATCCGACTTAGACACCTCCGCTTGCGCCTCTTCCCGTGCCACACGTGGGCTAGACGCCACGGCCGGCGCCTCCACCCGTGCCATGCGAGGCCCCGACGCCTTCGTTCGCTCCTCTCCCCGCGCCACGTGCGGCTCCATCGACGCTGCCCGCGCCATGCGCAGCCCCGTCGACGAGCGCGACCCCGTCTGGCTCGCTTCACCGACCCCGCCCTCGTCTACCACCGTCGCGGGCGGGCCGCTCCCTCGGCTCCTGCTGACCCGCCCGCTCGTCCTTGCACCGAGCCCCCGGTGTACCACCTGGTCGCCATCCACCGCTACCTCGACCACGTCCACACGATGGTGACTATCCGCACCACCAGCGTTCTCTGTCCCATCGACCGGCTGATACTGACGGCGACGCTCCTCTGGACGCCTCCTCGGTTCCCTCCATTCGTGCAGCTCTCGTCGATCCCCACTGGCGTTGCGCTATGGAGTACGCGGCCTTGCTGGCCAACCACACTTGGGACCTGGTGCCGCGTCCACCTGGCACCAATGTGGTTACCGGCAAATGGATCTTTCGCTACAAGCTGACCTCTGATGGCTCGCTCGATCGCTACAAGGCCTGTTGGGTCCTTCGGGGCTTCATCCAGCGCCTGTTGAGACCTTTAGCCCCGTTGTCAAGTTTGCCACCGTTCGTGCCGTCCTCTCCCTCACCCTCTCTCGGGACTGGGTGGTCCATTAGCTCGACGTCAAGAATGCCTTCCTCCATGAAACTTTGACAAATATAAGTAGAGTAGAAGACCCATGCCTAACCCTAAACAAGGGTCCTTTCTGTTTCATTTTTTTTCAGGCAATGTATGAAGGCATACTTGTTGACTTGCCGTTTGCAACGTTCTTCTTGAGCAAGTTGAAACAAAAGTACTCATCTCCCTCCCTTGTTCTGTGGTTTTCTTTGTGTTGTACTTTTTTTATGTTAGCTTGTACTGATCTTCTACTCATGTATCAGGTACAATTTTTTAAATGATCTTCCTTCATTGGATCCAGAATTGTATCGGCATCTTCTATTTTTAAAGGTTTGGTCCTATTTCAATCAATGGGTAAAGTAGATAATTGTTTCTGGAGTTAGAAAGAATTCATCTTTTTGAGATGTGTGTAATTAGGTGCTGCTATGTAAATGTAATAATTACTCCCTTTGTGCCAAAATGTCTAACTTTCTAACTTTCTAGTTACTTCCTTTGTGCCAAAATGTAATAGTTACTCCCTTTGTACCAAAATGTAAATCATTTTAGTTTTGCGCTGAGTCAAACTTCTCTAAATTTGTTCAGAAAAATGTGTGAACATCTACAGCAAAGTAGTTTAATTAAACCCACCATGAAATTTATCATAATAGTGCATTTATTTGATATTGCAGATGTTAATTTATTTTTCTATAAATTGGTCAAAGTTGAGATGTTTTGCTTAGGATTTAGGAAAAAACTAAAATGGCTACATTTTGGAATAGAGGAAGGAGTATTTACAATATTCTTATTGAAGAACTACAATTTTGTAGTTACCAAATAACAATAAAACCGAGAAAACGAAAGAATCCAGCTTGATGCATGATACTGTAATCCAAATATTGAGATGTGGAAGGTTGTTGGGGGGGGGGTACTGTGGCTTCATAGCTGTGGATACTAGGATATGAAAGAAATCTGGGAAGTTCAATCCAATCTAATGTTAAGTTTGCCCCTAACTGATCTCGTTTTTTTCCTGTTCTCAGCATTATAACGGTGATATCTCAGAGTTGGAACTATATTTTGTTATTGTAAATAATGAATATGGTGAACAATGTGAAGAAGAACTTCTCCCTGGTGGGAGGCACATGCGTGTAACAAATGATAATGTTATTACTTTTATCCATCTTGTCGCCAATCATCGGTTAAACTACCAGGTAAAAAGACAGTAGTCAATATTCATATCATTGGATGCATTAGGAGGCTTTGCTAAATGTTTTCCTGGTTTCTATCAATAGATCCGTGCACAAAGTACACACTTCTTGAGAGGTTTTCAGCAGCTTATACCAAAAGATTGGATTGATATGTTCAATGAACATGAAATTCAGGTACTTCAACAATTCAGCTTACCTTTTACCACTACATGGCTCTTTATCTCTAGTGATATTGTATGGAATGTGTAATTTTTGGGGAAGAAATAATGCCACTATAGTTGCTAAGCTGCTTTGGCTTGTTTTTATGTTTGTTTCAGAGAAAGCAGTATTTTAAATGGCATGTTCCTACCTTGTTTTCTTATTTGTCTGTGTTGTTTCCTGCAGGTTCTTATATCTGGATCTTTAGAAAGCTTGGATATTGATGACCTGCGGTCGAACACCAACTATTCTGCAGGATATCATCCGGTATGTGTTGCTTTCTTATGTAACAAGACCCCTCTTTTCATCACTAAATGTAGCTTAGCAATCCTATTGGAATGTGACTGAGAGTCTGCATGGTTTATGTAATGCTGTGTAAGGACTGAAATGTTGTGGATAGTACCTGTGCACAAACCTGGTTGCAAAAAAAAAAACCAAAACTGACGGTTGAGCAAAGTTTTGGTTTTTTTGGATGCCGAAGTTTCAGACAAGTATTAGTGTCAAAAGCTTCACATCAAATTTGAATTGCACGATAAAAACTCAGATATATGCATTTTCCCATTTTAAGTTCATATATATAGGAAGGTCAGATTATTTTTGTTGGTTCTTGTCTTGATTAGTGATGGCTTCTTTTTTCAGGACCATGAGCTTATTGAGATGTTTTGGGAGGTCTTGAAGAGCTTAAGTTCGGACAACCAGAAAAAGTTTCTCAAGTTAGTGCCTCTTCTACCCTCACTCGCTAACAAATGCTTTAGTTGTATTTTTTTCGAAATGCGCAGGAGAGCTGCGCATCGTAACATATTAGAGAGAAGAGAACATCACATCCTACAAGAAGGGAGAAACCTGCAATGCAGGAACCCCAAGATAACTCACACTTAAAGCTAAAAAACAACCTAGATACTTGACCCGACCACACTAAGGGCTTCAGCTAAGCCTAAACTTCCAAGATGTTTGGCTCCAGCTAGAACCCAACACACCATTTCATCCAAGAAGTATCTCTGCACCTTCTGATGGAAGGAGGATCACCATGAAAGACTGCTCGGTTACGTTGTATGCACAAACACCATGCTCCTAGAATAATGGCACTATTAATGCCCTTGTCGTTATGAGCCCTATTGCAAACACTTCACCAGTCAGCAAAAGCTGCTATCTTCCATAGCAGGGGTGAGATGTCCAAGACCAAAAGGGGATAAAATACAGTGCCAAAACTGCCATATATTTAATAACCATTAGTTGTATTTTTTGACACTAACACATACTACGTTCTTTTTTACATGTGATGTTTGATGTCATATATTTAAAAACCCGGGAGTATTCATGTCTAGTCTCTTGTTAGCTCCTCTCCCTTGTGCTGCTGTTTTCTCTAGAGATCTCTTTGTGGCATGTAGGGTACCACATATTAATCACCATGACTTGTCGCAGTGTAACAATGAACCGTTTATTTAATATTCTGTGTATGTTGATGCCAATAAATGGACAGGTTTGTTACTGGATGTTCTCGTGGCCCCCTCCTTGGATTTCAGTATCTCGAACCAAAATTCTGCATTCAGAGGTTGGCTACATCTAACTGCTTGTTTATGTTCCATATATGGGATGGTGCAATGTTCTCCTAACTTCATTTTTTTTGCCCCTTCGATTGAGTGCAGAGCTGGTGTTCCAGGGCTGGAGGAGCATGCAGACCGCTTGCCTACATCAGCTACCTGCATGAACCTTCTGAAGCTTCCACCCTATAAAAGGTGCCTCTTGTTCTAGAGACTAAAGTTTAGCACGGGTCGCCATTGGATGTTTGAATGTCTATCAGTATTAAATATAGTCTAATTACAAAACTAATTATACAACTAAAGACTAAACACCAATATAATTTTTAAGCCTAATTAATCATTGATTTGCAAAAGTTTACTGTAGCATAACATGGGTGAATCATGGAATTGATAGGTTTAATAGGTACGTCTTATTGTTTAGTTCCTATCTGTCTAATTAGTTTTGTGATTAGACTATATTTAATTCTTGTGACTAGCATTCAAACATCTGATGTAATATGTATTAATTTTAGCGCAGGAAACAAACGGCCAGTTAGTTTAACCACATTAGTGTTTCGTGGTGACCCATGAATTGCTGTGTATTCTGTTTGATGAGCTAATTACAACGTGATTAACAGTTTGCTTTGATTCTTGAACAGCAAGGAGCAGATGCAAACCAAACTATTGTATGCGATAAACTCAGAAGCTGGTTTTGATCTAAGTTGATCATGTTCGGGATTCAGTATTTGTGCAGTGTAGATAGTTGTTAGAGAACAGCTTAAAGGCACCCAGAGCCAAACCACCAACCCTCGGCCTCATTCGAAGCCCCATGAGGCCACGAAGGAAAAAAGAAAAGAAAGAAAAGGAAGAAGAAAAGACACTTGTTTCTCAAAATAGTTGGATGTGTGGAGGGAGTCTGCAATATACTCCCTCCGCTTTTTTTATTTGTCGTGGTTTAGTTTAAAAATGAACTGCCAGTAAAGAAAACTAGGGCTTCCCAACATAAATAGGTGGACGCTGTTTAATCAATCATGGACATGTACGTATGTATTCTATACAGAAATTTCTATTTCTATATTTAACCAGTGCTGGTTTTGCACGACCAATTGGTGGTTTCAATCTTGCAGAGAAACTGATGCCCTCATTGGGCCATGGCCCATGGCTGCGTAGATAATTCTCCGCTATAAGATCTTCTCAGCACGATAAAAAAGATAGAAAAATCGAGAAGTGAGTTTATGCAGATTAAGGCGGTGTTTGTTTTCTCCCTAAATTATATAATAAGTTGAGAGTTAAACGAACATTTAGGTAGATTATGTAACTTATATACCTTCATTTCATAAGCACGCGTGCTTATTATGGGCCTGTTTGTTTCAGCTTATAGATTATATAATCTGGATTATAATCTAAATTATATAATCTAGATTATAATCTATTCAGATTATAATATAACCTGGATAGATTATAATCTACATGTAGCTGCTTGGTAGTCTAGATTATATAAATGTAGATTATTCATAGAGACAACAGTACCCTTATTTGTTTATTTGAGATGAGGAAAGAAGGATGTTATATATTATAATTTCTATTTACATAACTATGAGTAGTGGATCTTTTGCCAAAATTAATCTCAAATAAGCTACTCTTGAGGAGATTATGAGATTATCATAATATGAGCTTTAGATTATATACTGAACCCATAATTTAGGTGTTTGTTTATATGCTGGATTATTTGCGCTGGATTATATAATCTGGAGAGATTATAATCCGAAACAAACATGGCCATAATTAATAGCACACTACCTCTCCAAGGCAGTGCACTATTTCCTCAACAAAAGAGAAGAAGTAAACGATTGCCAGGTTGTAAGCACTTTGAGATATTGGCCTTCGGCTTAAGATAGTGGCCAAGAAGGCCTGGCTATAATCTATATCAGAGCAAATTCCCTCTTTTTTTTTATTCAAGATATTTAATACAATGAAAAATTAAAGCACGATTCCCCATAGGAATATGTACATAAGGGGGATCTGTAGATAATAATGCTGTTCGGACCTGTAGTTTCCCTATATACAGATTAGGGAAACATTTATTCTTATTCTATTTTATTATGCCATTCAAAATAATGGGGGGAATACCGATTTAAGAGTCGTTCACTACTGCAATTCAAAAAATAATAATAATATTATTATATTTATTATATTATTATATTATAGTTTTATTATATTATAGTTAATGGTTCTAATTTGTTCTGAATTTTGCAGCCTGCGACTGGAAATCCACTTTTTCTTCTTTTCTTCTTTGTCATCTCAATAGAATAGAAAGAAGCGGGAAGTTTTCTAGTGTTAGCAATGTGTGTTTTAAGATAGAATCCATCGAGGAGAATAAGCGAAACTGGATCCAAAAAAGCAGAAATCTATTTTTTGAAAAAGATTCTTAAAAAGTAAGTAGAATTAGATTCAAGATAAAAGAAAAAAAGGTTTTAGTAATTAGTAAAAAAATGTGAATGAATACTTGCTCTTTTCTCGATTTTAGATCGGATTTTTTGGCGGCATGGCCAAGTGGTAAGGCAGGGGACTGCAAATCCTTTACCCCCAGTTCAAATCTGGGTGCTGCCTGATCAATAAAATACTTAGGATTAAAGTACTGATCAAACTCGACAAATTCGTACCCCCCTAAGTTGGGGCACGAGAGTTACTAGGTTTGGCGATACTGGATTTTGAGAATCCATACCATAGTTCTACCCTCAAACTAGGGTTTGTTTTGTGGGCAGTGGCCCAAACGGCTACCAATAGGGATGAGGTAGCGTTTCCTTATTCTTTTATTAATTTAAATCGATTCGATTCGGGAATTGAAAACTACAAGACTAAGATGTCAGAAATCTTCGTAGCCAAAGGTCCCTAAGGGGCATTCTTTTTTCAATCTAAGATTGAAGAAGGGACTTTGCGAAGAAATAGAAAGACTTCCTAATTATCATACATTTTATTTATCGTACATCTTACTACATACACTTTATCGTACATCTTACTACATACACTTCGTACATCTTATGCTACCTACATACACTAAAGTAAAGGCTACTGATTATGTCGAGAATTAGATTGAATAGGCTGATCAAAAATCAATTTTTGGATTGTGGATAAGACCTCCTTACTCTTTCATAGAAAGATAGAAAGCGGGGCAGCAGTAGGGTTTAGGTCAAAAATAAAAATAAACATGGGTAAGTTAGGTATCCAATAAATATTTATCTATCCTAATTTTATGGTATATTCTTACGTCCTTTGCTTATAAAAAGGTAACAAACGAAAGAAAAAATCTCTCTATTCCCGCGTCTTCTATTCAGAGCATCCCCTACTCTTTTTTAGGGAAAGAGCGATGTATCATATTTCTACTTAATGCTCTCCAATTCTACCAGAAATCATATAAGAATTTGTTAGGAGTAAATTCCTTTAACGGATTCATCCATAGTCTTAGGGCAGAATGGCCTTTTGACTCTGTACCCTTGATTCCACTATGATTATTGATCAATAGTAGAAGAATTCTTTCATAGAAATAGGAGACATAATTTACATGGATATAGTAAGTCTCGCTTGGGCTGCTTTAATGGTAGTCTTTACATTTTCTCTTTCGCTAGTAGTATGGGGGAGGAGTGGACTCTAGGGATACTACCAATTGATTGAGTAGTCGAATTGTAGTATCAACTCTTTTCTTTAATTGATCGTTTTGCATTAATAATTTTGACAAACTTTATTTTTTCTCTCTTTCTTTAGTTTTGTTTCACTCTTGTAAGTGCTTTACCAACATAGGAAACCGAGGCCCCTACTTTCCTTCAGCTTAAGGGTAGGTAGGGGGAAAGAAGAGTGGGTTAGCGGGCTTCTTTCACTTGTTACTTTTCCTAAGAGTCACCCATACTAGAACGCACACGAAAGATATGGCTTCACTATGGATTTCCTTTTCGTGCTATATGTCAAGCGGACCAGCATTTGAAAGTGCTGCGAATCGATGAGATGCCTTGCCTTCTCCCAGGACTAGACTGTCATCGAATTGGAAGTGTAGGAAGCATTCTTGTGCGGGTTGTTTTGAGCTTCCTTGCTTTCTGGGGAGTGAGTCTAGTTGAGTGATTCTGCGCCTCTCTTTCTCTTTAGGTGCAGGTCCAGTTGATGCTGGATAGTAGTGGTATGCATGTGAACACTCGAGCTTCTATCGATACTGGAAGCAGTTCCTCGGGAAACATTTCAGAGCAGGGGCGGGTGCAGGTCTTCATATAGCTACTAGTTTATCCTTTGGCCAGATAGATCTGATCTATACTAGTGAGCTTGTGAAGGTCTCCGGCGCGAGGTAGATTAATGAAGATGAGGAAGATGAATCCCAGCACTCGTTCCAATAGAGCTATTAGTTTTGGGCAGGCGAAGAAGCAGGTATTGGAGTAGAGAAAGTGCCGGAACTAAGCCTTGTTCGCATCCTTCTAATCTAGGCCAGGTTTCCAAATATGGTAGTCTCAGCCAAGTGACCAATTCGTACAGTCCATTCCTTCGGGCAGGCCAGATTCGGATCCATTGAGGCGTTCCGCTGTCGGGGAAAGAATTATTAAAAAGAAAAGCGATCTATCTCTATGAAGGCCTTTTAGGAAACTCAAGAAGCCAAGCGAAGGAACAGAAGCAATTGAGTCTGGCTCAACTTAAAAAAAAGAAGTGTGCTTCAATCGTATCGAGTTGGGTAGGTTCCTTTCCTGGTTTTGTCCTTCATTCGCTAGGCGTATTCCTCATCCCGTTTGTTTAAATTCTTCATTCGAAGATGGATCGGCGTAAACTTTATTGCCTTCTGAAACAGGCATGGCCCTTCCTGAAATAGCTCAAACCCTGGTAGCCCTAGTCCCTACCCAGCAATAAGAAAGAGTTGTCTGTCTGAATAGAACTCGGCTAAGATCTTCGGATTCATTGGGGACGGCGAGACAAGCTACCTTTCCTATCCGATCAGAAATCCTATCGATATCCTCGGCAAAGCAAATAGTCCAGCATGGGCATTACATTAAGTAGAAGTAGAATTTGCTAGTTGTATACGAACCTTCGCCAATTAAAGCGAGCTATTCCTACAATGGTGCTGCTCAATCCTTTACGGCTGTAGTTCTGAATCTAGTGATCGGCTATGCTATGGTTGAAGCTTTAGTGCCTTGTAGATGTCAAATAGAGATCAAGCAAACATGCTTCCGCGGGGATCAGATTTCCTAGATCTGGTATTAGTCTAACTTACTGAGGTAGTCGATTGGAGAAGAGGGCCACATCACACTCTAGACAAATCCGAAGCGAAAGACCAGTATCAATCTCTTCCCCCGAGCCAGCCCAGCCCTGCGGTCTAGTGAATAAATGGATAGAGCCTGGCTCTAATTCTGGTAAAATAAAAAAAAAGCAACGAGCTTAACTTCTTAATTGGTTAATTGGAAGGATTCCCCGATCTAATTAGACGTTAAAAATAGATTAGTGCCTAATGTGGGGAAAGGTTAGGTTTTCCTATGAATGGACCCTTTACTTTTTTTTTAGAAATCCTAATTATTCTTGATTATGGATTGAAAAGAGATGTTATGAATTGAATGTGTAAAAGAAACGGTATATTGATAAAGAGACTGTATTCCAAAGTCAAAAGAGCGATTGGCCTGCAAAAATAAAAGATTTGTTCTTGTTTGTTTTATAATTAGAACAAACATAAACTAATTAGATAGAAAAGGAGCGGAAAAAGTTCTATGGATTAGACTCCCTTTCTTTCCTGGGTTTGTATTATGCAACACCTTGTTCTGACCATATTGCACTATGTATCATCATTTGATAAACCGAGAAATGCTTTTTTTCTCTATTTCAAGTAGAAATACAAATGGAAAAATTCGAAGGGTATTCAGAAAAACAGAAATCTCGTCAACACTACTTCGTCTACCCACTTCTCTTTCAGGAATATATTTATGCATTTGCTCATGATTATGGATTAAATGGTTCCGAACCCGTGGAAATTTTTGGTTGTAATAACAAGAAATTTAGTTCACTACTTGTGAAACGTTTAATTATTCGAATGTATCAGCAGAATTTTTTAATTAATTCGGTTAATTATCCTAACCAAGATCGATTGTTGGATCACCGTAATTATTTTTATTCTGAGTTTTATTCTCAGATTCTATCTGAGGGGTTTGCGATCGTTGTAGAAATCCCACTCTCGCTAGGGCAACTATCTTGTCCGGAAGAAAAAGAAATACCAAAGTTTCAAAATTTACAATCTATTCATTCAATATTTCCCTTTTTAGAAGACAAATTTTTGCATTTACATTATCTATCACATATAAAAATACCCTATCCTATCCATTTAGAAATCCTGGTTCAACTCCTTGAATACCGGATTCAAGATGTTCCCTCTTTGCATTTATTGCGATTCTTTCTCCACTATTATTCGAATTGGAATAGTTTTATTACTTCAATGAAATCCATTTTTCTTTTGAAAAAAGAAAATAAAAGACTATTTCGATTCCTATATAACTCTTATGTATCAGAATATGAATTTTTCTTGTTGTTTCTTCATAAACAATCTTCTTGCTTACGATTAACATCTTCTGGAACCTTTCTGGAACGAATCATCTTTTCTGGGAAGATGGAACATTTTGGTGTAATGTACCCGGGGTTTTTTCGGAAAACCATATGGTTCTTCTTCGATCAAGAAAGAGCTTTCTCAATAGAGTTGCTTACTACGAAAAGAAAGATGCCCCACTAGTCTGATTAGATGAATCACTAGCCCTTACTCTCAGTCACTGATTCAAGAACGAATACCGAGACAGCCGTTCCCTTGCCGGTCTACTGCCTGATGGCTTTACATCGCTAAAGAATCTGTAATGGACAGCAAGAACTCTGAATCAAGAAAAGTACCAAATCGATTGGAAATGTACGCTCCTGTGGGAGTCGAACCGCATAGGTGCCTTGTTCTACCGAGAGATGAACTAAGGTAAGGAGCGGCAACCCCTACATCAGTTCTTTGTACCACCCGGAAGGGCACGAGAGAAAAAACAAAACCAATAAAAGATCAGACGAGACGGAATTGGTAACGTGAACGTCTTTTCGTCTTCTTGCCTGATAAAAAAACCTGGCTTTCCAAAAAAAGAAGTACTGATTGAGACAGGCTTCCCCTTTTCTGATGGCTATCCCTAGTCTCTTACTTACAGTACAGAATTTCTTGTCTACTGGCTGGAAACTTGAAAGGCTTACCACTGGATCGAAGGCAGAAGAGGAATCTGATCTCGCTTTGATTCATCCGTTGCGCGGCGGGACCCACCACTCTCTGTAATTTCCCAGTTCCCCATCGTATCATATCAGGTTTAGGGGCTACCTGGGATAGATGAGTTTATTTGTGGTGCTACTACTTTACTTTTTCTGAGTGAATAACGTGAGTGAGTAAGCAAGAAGTGTTAGCCTTCCCCATTGCAAAGAATTCCTCGCAACAAGACGGATTTCTTCTTTCCAGAGCAGTAGTGGAAGTGTTCGTATTTCTTTCAAAGTGCCAGAATCCAAGTGGCAAGGAAAAGCTTTATTTGCATAATGAATCGTGATATAAAGAGGATTGGAAGTGCCGTGGTTCAGGTTGCGGAGCGGTGATACGACTTTTCCATATCAAAGATTCGACTCGAAAACCTTATGAACCTTACTTCAACTAGGTTTCTTCTTCCTTTTATCCATAGGAGGGGATGCAAGGATAGCAAGGGTAACAAAACAGATTAAGCAATCAAACGGAGGAAAGTAGGACTTTTGACTATGGCTGGCATAAAAAGTTCACTTTGATCGTACACTCTACTAGGCAAAACTGGTGTGAGTGGTTTTTACTATGGGGGGCATAAACAGTTGAATATGGAGAGTCGGCTGAGTTTAGGACAAAAAGACAAGGCGTAGTCTTTTGAGTCTGATCAGTCTAGTGTTGCCTATGTTGGGTAGGAAATAAAAGAATCAAAGCCCTCGACGTTAGCAGTTCTTAGCGGGACTCGACGTTCCTAACAGCTGTTGAGCTCTCGAAGTATGAGATCCTGAATGCATCCTCTTTCTTTCCACTTCATCTTGGGAATCTGGAATGGTTGTTTATGGCTGGGTGTGACAGATCAGACTGAGTTTAGAATCAGACTTTCTATCTATCTATCTAGCTGTATTGCCACTCCAATGGTTCTTTTTCTTTGATTATGCCCTGTATCTCTCTGAGCCTATTTGATCTATTTGCTATATCTAAGTTCGAGTGTGAAGTTCGCTCCGGTTGAAGTGTAGGGCTTCCTAATTCCTGCTTCGTCCTCCTATGAATGCATGCACTAGTATAGAAGGTTGGCCCGTCACCGTATACCATCGTAAGATGAACTGGAAATTCGTAGTTTCAACCAGTTACACAAAATAGGCAAGTTGAGGTTTGTTCAGCGTGTGTTGCCTCCAACTATAACGAGGCCCTTTGACTTGAGGTACGATCTTACCTCTTAACGCGCTTTCCTGCTAGAAGAAGTGAGGGTGATGTCCAATGACCTGTTGAAGAAGCTTGCTGTGTAGATAGGTTTCGTGAACCTAATGTAGAACCTGTAAACGAAAGACTAGAGTCCCGGAACCGCTGCCATTCAAAAAGCTATCAATCTGATTCGAAATACCAAGGTTCGAAGACCTCTGGCTTTGATTGTGTGCCCTTTCTTGTTCCTAAGGATTTCTAACCAGACCTTACCTTAGGCGGACGTATACTCAATTATCAATAAGACTAAATCGTGATCGACCCGCCATCATCTCTTGCCTGAACTGACTTACCAGTCACAGGGCCGAGAACACATGATCGAGGGAAATTTCTTTCATCACTACGAAAACTGGTTTTGCTGATTGACAAAACGGATCTCTTCCCTGTGAGCCGCCTTTAGGAAAACTGCACCAAAGATGTGTCTTTGTTCGGTTCAGATCATCAAAGCATTTGCTAATACCAGTCTGAAGGCAACGCTATGCAGCTCCATTTCCTCTTAAAGTGAATGGCCTTCCTATTATATCGAATATTTGGAGTTGCGGAGTTTTTCATAGAATGGGGTGTAGGCAAATACCAACGTCGGTCATTATAGGGAAATAGATGCTTTCTTACTTATGTTCTATACTAGCACATCAGCACCTACCTTTTCTCATTGCTTCGTGAGGGTAGACAATTGCCTGACTCGTACGTAACTGGGCCTGTTGTTTTCTAGTGCTTGATAGTCTGTAGTGTAGTCTATGAAAAGAAAGAAGTCACTTGTTCACAAGCCAAGAGTTCCCTCCTCTCTTATCTACGTTCATGCTTACTTAACCAGTAGTGAATGGAATAAAGTAAGAAGTCTTTCCACACTCGTAACCTGTAATTAATGGGAGTCGGTACAGATTGGGTGTAGTGAAGAATGGAACCCCCTACTCTGACTTGGTCTAGTGAATGTCAGTCCGTACTCATACTCGGTCTAGTGAATGATAGGTAGGTAACAGTGAAGTAGTCGGCGCACCAGAAGCACACGATCTAATCTACTCTTATTGTCAGTCTCTACAACCAGGATTACCTGGATGCACAGACCACTTCCAGGAGGTGCCATGAATTGGCGCAAAGGATCCGATGGTCGCCCGCAGCCGTGCTCAGCTCGAAAGGGCTGAGTATGAGCATGCGCTACTATTGTTTCAATATGAAGATCTCAAAAGGGGGCGGGGGCATATTTAAGCATTCCTATTTTAGTTTAGCGGCAAGCGCCTTTATGTGACCTAACAGGACTTTTGAATTAACTCAGTGATTTTGCAGACGGAGGAGAGGAAATGAAAGCAGAAGAAGTTATCGAAACACATGTTCAATCTTTTTTTAGCGGTTTCCCTAGAGATCTTTCTCATTAACGCAACCTTCATTTTGCTCATTCATGGAGTTGTATTTAGTACCTCTAAGAAAGATGATTATCCACCGTTAGTTAGTAATGTGGGTTGGCTTGGATTACTTAGTGTTGCGCGCCTAGGAGGGCAGCGCGCTTGGGATGCGGAGGAGCTATTATCGCCCAGCTCCCTAACCTAATGCGGCCGGACCGCAGGGAACCTTAGCATGGGGGGACGTCCTAATCCTTTTGCCGCCGCAAGGCTGGCTAATCGTACGCAGCAGGAGCAAGGGAACTCCCCTGGTTCAGGAAGGCACATGAGTCCGAACGCTATTATGAATGTGCGACCGACACTACACTACGTAGGTACCTGTGCATGCAGGTGAGGCGTCGGTCGGTCCTAAAAACGGCGGCAGCTAGCGAGGAGTTAACGACCGGACGTGCTGCAACCTAGGGATCACCAGGCAGCTCTTTCGCTCTATAGGGATATCGGGGGGGGGGGCATAGCACAATTCTTCTTGGAGGAGGGTTGGTTTGCCCAGGTGACTGATCCTGCCATAATATACTCCCGCCAATTCTATTGCACCGGCAACCGAAGTCGAACATACATACGACGATCTTCATGCGTGAAGGGACGGGAGGAAAGAAAGGGCGGTAGATGATAATGCGAAAGGGCACCGCGTCTGGGCGGGCGGGCTTGATAGTAAAGCCAAAGAAAGACGCCCCAAGACAAGGTACAACTGTTGGGAAGGGGACATGATCAATAGAACCCGGCTGGATCCGATCCGGGCTGGGATAGTGGCGCCCATTCCTAACCAGTTCAGAAAAGGTTCGCTCATGCTGGAGGTACTAACCACTTAGTGATCGGTCCGCTAGTTCACGCAAATCCGAAGAAGTTATCACGGACGAGCCACATGCAGGGAAACTTGCACGTGTGGTTCTGGCCGGGCTTTCCTTCGGTATCTAATAACCTTGCTTCTGCTCGCCGCTGGCGCACCTCTCCTAACTATTGCCCATTTATTCTAGAATAATTTTTTTAGGAGGGACAATTTTACATATTTCTGCCAAATCCTTCTATTATTAAGTACGGCTGGTACCATTTCGATGTGTTTCGATTCTTTCGAAAAAGAGAGGTTTGATGCTTTTGAATTCATTGTATTAATTCCACTTCCTACTCGCAGTATGCTCTTAATGATCCCGGCTCATGATTTAATTGCCATGTATTTAGCTATTGAGCTTCAAAGTTTATGTTTTTATGTGATCGCAGCATCAAAAAGAAAGTCTGAATTTTCCACGGAAGCCGACTCAAAATATTTGATCTTAGGTGCATTTCCCTCTGGAATATTATTGTTCGGGTGCGACCGGACTACTACCGATCAATTTTTGGAAACTTCTTTATAGACTTGTAGAGACCCTCTATGTAGTTGTAATTCTTGGGCAATCGATCTACTTTCCCCATAGCCCTAAGGCTGTGTCTCGATCTCCTACGTGCGAAAGATAAGATACGGGAGACGGGGTCCTATGGTATGGGTCTTCGACCCTTGGTCTAATTCCACGACGGAGAGTCGGCGTGGCGTAAAGTGAAGATTGGGGGGAATAGAGCGAAATCCCCGTATGGGGTATTCCGAAGGTGTAACCTAGGCAACGAAAAAGGGGCCCGATACTTCAACTAAAGGAGCGACCTGTTGGTTCACCAAACCCCGACCCAGTGTCACACGTTCTCCAGGTCCGAAGGGATCCAGTGCCCAACTACCGACTCCTCCCGGAATTGCGTTATCGGGGCCGAGCCAGGAATAGCCGTTAGTGGACACCTACCACTTTTCACCGGTTAGAGAGGCCCTCTTTAATACATTAAGAAAATATGTTCACAGGGGCCAGAAAGACTCGGTCATAGGAACTTCAACCACCTACGCGCTGGTAAACGAAAACCACCTCGACCGGATCTACCGAACGAAGAAGGCCGCTCGAATTAACACGCCAAAAGGGCCACCAGCTTTCCCCAAAAAAGGGGAGATCCGCTGCTTACTGCTCACAGAAACATCCGACCTTATCGTCAAGTCGTCTGCCTATCTTTCTGATCTCATTCGTTTTCCGATCGCATAAAAAGATCAAAAAAGAAATGTGAGAATGTAGTTACAGATGTGAAAAAAGTCAATATCTCTCTGTCTGTGTTCTTAAATCATTCATTGGATGATGTGCGTTTCATCAAGTATGAACTTCTTTCTTTTTTTTCTATGCAATTTGGATCGACATCCATTTATTTCAGTGCCCTCATCCGCTCCGCGTGTATGTCTGTGTGGCTCTGGAAGGCCTTACTTTACTAATACTAACAGGTAGGGCGCGTTACTTTTTTTCTTTTTTTGCGCTTGTTTAGATTATTTACTTGCCCTTTCACTTTTTCTTCGGCTGTCACCAACTTTGTTCAATGCTAGTCCCTAACCCATGCATGAATAAGGGCTCCGCTGGCTACCGGGTTCAGAGAAGTTTGTAAGCTCTTTCTCTTTTTTTGTTTTTCGCCACCTCCTCCGTTTAAGGTCTTTAATTCGGCATTAGCTTCGTTAGAGAAAGCCATGCGTGAACTACAAAGCACGGGATCCTGAACACCACGAAAGAAAGCGTACTACTTTTCAATAAGGTCCGACTTACTTTTCAGAGAGGAGAGACATGAACTTGTTTTAGGCGTAGAAAAGGTATGAAAGATTTCTGGAAAAGAGGTAGGGACTGGTCTCGCTGCTAAGGGAGAAGGAGACCTCTGTCGGAGCAAGCTAAAGAACCCACTTTAGATCGTCGATTTCAGGTAAGGCACTCGATCAAGCCTATACATCCGGGAATTTCGCTCCAAACCAAAGACGACTTGCTTTGCTGCATTTCTGGCTTTACTTTATTTTTTTTGGCGAAAGAAAGGCCATATGATCTACTTTCTGGTGCCGGTCCCTTCACAAAGATAGCCCCTTCTTGCTCTTATTCTTATTCGGTGGAATACAATAGTTCTGAAGCTCCTTTCTTTCAAGTGAAAGTTGCCTATCTTTGCTTTGGAATCCAATCCAGTTGAAAACAAACAATTGCCCGATGGAAAAGTAAGATGAAAGGCAAGGAGTGTAAACCACGTACGAGCGAGCGCAGAAAGCGAAATGTTTTGCAGCGAGTCAAGCGTAATACGATCAAAAGGAAATGGGGTCAATGCTAAAACTCAAACAGTTCCGCAGAGGGAGCGAGCTACATTCTTTCATAGAAGACAGAAAAAAAGAGGACTGATGCTTTCTTACTTCATCTTAATATAGGGATGCTTTATGTAGCTTCCAATAAATAGGAAACAAGATGACCCATGGGGCACTCAGTGACGTATCTAAACCGTCTATCCAGTACTGGCTTTTCACACTCGGGAATAGAAACTGTCGGCACTTGAAGATGAACGAAGCGAAATTACCCCCCCAAAAAGCCCTTAGACCCACCTTGGTGGGGACTGACTGCTCTCCCCTACGAAAGTAGCATCGCGATGCAGAGATCAACAACACATATTCGCATACCATGCTTATCTATTGATGTCGCAGATCAGCGGCAACTCCCATACTAAGTATGATGTCGCATATCGGTTGTCTAACTAGAAGGGTGGAACCTTTTCTTTTTAACTAGTCTTAAAGCAGCCTTGAGTTCTTTTTATTGAATTCGCGAGATTGAAAATTAGGATTGAATGAATAACCTGGAGATATATTCCTTTTCTCAAATAGTTCTTTAAGGGGCCTCTCTCTATCCTTGGCTTATTCAATAGAGCTTTCCTTCTTTTCATTATTCGATACTGCTGTGAGATACTACGAGAGCTCGTAGGCAATATGAGATAGAGCTGACTAAGAGAAAGAAGTAAGCGGATCTTGCAGCAGTTTTCATTCCTTTATTTAGGTCTTGAACCTATTAAGTATAAGTAGAAGATCAAGCACTGATCTGAATGGATCAAATGCTTTCACTACTCGATCAAGGGCTTCCCAAAAGGCCTATTTACTAACTTCTCTTCGTTTCAGATTTCCGAATCGTTTTTTAGTCATGTTAGCACCACGCTTCGCTTTCCGATATCTGGTATTATGGCTTTGCGCAGACTGACCACTACCTGTATCGGCGACTCAATGTGAGTGTGTCGGTCACAGCCCAATCGAGGGCATACTTTCTAATCTTTCTTTCGGCCATTCATCTTGCACTGCGTATTTGGATCCGATCCCTCCCTTATTTTAGCCAACATCCTATTAAGATGAAGATCTGCAATTTGCAAATATGAGAAAAGTGGACGCTGTACTTGTCTGAAAGCGGAAACTAAGATGAAGAGCTTATTCTCATTACTGGCTTGCTGTCCTTACTTTACTTTACTTTACTTAACTTAACATAACTTTACTTAACATACGCGTTTTCGTTATGGACAAGCTCTCCTTCTGTGCGCATCGATCGACCGACGTAGGGATTTGCATGGGGCGTTGCGCGTCGCGTCGGAGATTGTCAGACAATAAACGTTTCAATGGGTGTAGGTACAGGGGGAGGGGGTGTGGCGTACGCCACTTACTTTCTGGTGTGCAGGATGCACTTCCCACATGATTGTACAGTAGGCGTTGGAGCCCTCATCTGTAGGTACATGGAGGTGATCGCATATGCGGAGCAGCTTCCTTCGAGATGCCTTTGACCCGCACGAGAGCGTTAACATCAAGGACGGAAGGATTCCCATGCATGATGCGTACAACTCTAATCGCGAAGCGAAGTAAAAAAAACAAACCGATGAAAGGAGAGAATGCGGGAGACAGAATGATGTCGGGCCAGCACAAGAAGTCAGACTAAACAACCCATTCGACGCGTCGGGGGTACTCGACCACCGGGAGATAGGGATTTAGTGACTTACCAACCAACCAGACATTGAGGGCAAGACATACCATACAAATCACGGCTTCGGTTGCTGTAGTCCTCTAGCCGAGCCACTACTAGCGTGTGTGTAATTCATGGCAGTTCACTATTTTTTTTGTTATGGAGCTATTCTCTTTCTTTTATTTTTATATAGTATAGAGAGCGGTAAGTTAGTGCTGTTCTAAGGATAAGGAAAAGGAAAAGGAAGTGGTAGCTGTTCCAGTACACAAAGAAGGGAGATTTGTGTAACCCGAGCTCTTTGATCAAGACGGTGTGGCCAAAGTAAATCCTTTGAGAAAAAAGTCATTTATTTTCGTTGGCTATAGTGATCAGCACAAGGGGTACTGCTGTTATGATCCCCGCACGTCTCAAGACATGTCACATTTGATGAAACACGATTTGCCTCGCTACCCCATGCGCCTCTTCTCGGGGAGAGATACACACACGCGCGATGACTGCTTTGCCACCACCCACTCTATGTGCTCCGATTAGCGTTCCGACGCCTGGCATGGCAGTGCACACGGCTCACGGTTGACCACGCTCACATCCGCTTCAGACATAAAGGACCATTGAGGTCCGACCCTATCGTACTGGAAGTCCCATGCTTTTCGTTTTTCTTCTCGTGCGTTAGGATTGAAACCTAAGCTAATTAAGCTACTATCTCTGGCTCTGGAGAATGGTATCCGTTCATTTCTGCCTGTCCATAAGCGTATATAGGATGAAGTCTAAACGAATCAACGAAAATTACGGTTAAGGCATTTGAGAATATTAGCATTGGGCACTCTAACTCGAAGGAAGAAGCCGAAGCCAGTCCAGTAGCTCGAACTCTGACTATCTACGAAAAAGATGGCATTCTCCCTTAATCTGCCTTGTTTTGAGAAGCGGGGAGGTAGTTTTGTCAAGCTCGTTAAACGCAACGACAGTCAAGGCTAGGAAGATTTTCCAGGCCAGCCAACAAAGTGGGATATTCTTTGGAAGAAAGCCTGTATTGTTTGACAAGATCTTTAGGTCGGTCTCAACACGTTGGCATCTTCTATTCCTGACTCATTGGGGATATTATGCCTTTTGCTTGTCAGAAGTAGACCGACGATACGGACTAAAGTAAGTCAGATCTCCAAATATTTCATCATACTCAGTCCTGAAAGAACAAGCAAGGGATGAGCGCACGCTGGTAGTAGAAGGAAGCGGAGATGGAGGCAGCTAGGCATCAGTTTGAGTTCGAGATCGAGACCAGCTTCAGCCACTATTGCTAGGACGGGCTTACTTAGACTGAGAACAGAGATTCTTTTCTCTGCTATGCTACTTTCCTCTTTCTTCCCTGAGGGTTCCTGAACATAGAGCCAAACAGTCTTGCCCGGAACCCCCGATTCCTTCCCTTCTTGAAGAAAACGATACCGAGAAGGCAATAGCACTTGAAAAAATGAAAATACCGTCAGAAAATATTCTATTGCTATTCGGGAGAACACAGGCTTCGAAAGCTTACTGCTCGGCCATGCTACTCTGTTTTGGTTGAAGTACCTTCTGACACTGCTGATTCTTTAACAGAGCTGTACAAAGGAAGTCTGCACCTTCCCACTTATCCGGACTAGGCAACAACTGCTTTTCGTGCTGACCCAGAGGAGCATGCACGGGAGTCGACCGGACCAGAACCGCTTTCTTTCCGGCCGAAGTACCGCTTTAAGAATACAGTAGTGGAAGCTAAAGACTTCTTCTCGATCAAAACTCGTAGAGAAATCAGAACAGTTGAAGGCCCCTGATAATTGAATTCACTTTATTTTCTTCCGAGGGTGATAAATTTGGAATCAACTCTCCCGAAGGGTTTTTCCACCCACTTTCCCGGTTGACTGAGCAATAAGGAAACGTTTCACTGGACAGCACCTAGACCCGCAACTAGTAGCGAGCTTCCATTCGTATCTGGTGGTAGCCTGCGCGCAAGTCAAGCTTACAGAATTCCTGCCGGGGCGCCTTCTTTCTTATGCCAGCCAAGTAGCAATCTGAAAACCAATCAATCTTCCTTACACTACGACAATTCACTTGAACTACCAACATCATGAGTGAGCCAGGCCGGCCGTATATGCGTCATTTCTCCTCATCCTTGTCTCTACTTGTTAATTGCTCGCAGCCCGTAGTGGGCCTTGAGTAGGATTTAAGCACGGGTTTCGAACCGTCTACTTTTCCTTATCCTTATGGGAATTTAAGAGAGAGATCACTCCACAGAGTAACCGAGAGAGAAGATTCAGGCGGCGATTGAAGAAAGTGACTACTTTCGCTCATAGCTGGATAGAACTAGTACGAAAAGAGACCTAAAAAAACCCAAGCTAAATGCTATTTTCTCTTTTTTCTTTCTGCTAAAGGTATCAGTAGTTTTAGATCACAGGAGGCAGTTCAAGCTAAAAGACAACTATGCGATTCAGGATTCAGGCAAGTATGCCGTACCCCTATTTAAAATAGAGGCAACGAACCACCAATCCATTACGATGCCAGCAAAGAAAACCAACGCTTAAGACGCTATTGGAGACTCGCGTAGCTATTATTCGAAGCTTATTAATTTCTTTACTGCGTTCAAGGCATGACCGCGTGATAGGTGTCCTTTTCCCCCTACTCAAGAAGTAGAGTTACATGTGAGTTCCGATCGACAAACAAATCTGACTTTTTCTTTCCGCGCCTCTGGACCGATAGGAAGATCGATGACCCGCATCGCATCCTACAACTTCAAAGAAGTATTTGTATCACACCCGAGCGGGAAGGAGTTTCATTCATTTATGGAGTTTGGAAGCGAGGACGATCCAGGATCGACTGCTATCTGAAGAAGTGGAGTGGAATGGATCTGATTACCCATTGGCGTCTGCATTGACGCTTCTGACTAGCCCTACTCTGTGTCTTTTGCGTTTCCTTATTCATGTACTCATGTCTATTTCTATTTGTATGATACTTATATTGCAATCGATCTATCCCTTGGTCCTGCCAATCGAATTGTTAAGTATGTTTTTTCCCTTTCGAGAAATGGTGACAGTACCAAATGCCGAATTAGCGGCTATACCAAATGGTCAATGCCTCTGGGGTTCCCCTTCTCTTCAGCTCTCTCCGGTTTCACCGATGTGTTGTGGCATGAAAAACTGTGTACATGCACGCTTAGACGCCCTTGCTTAAGGCATTCATTTATACTCTCCCCCGGGGGTTGTTAAGCGAGCTATTCCTTCAATAATGCTTGATCCATCCTTTAGGGCCCCTAGAATCTTAATAATCCATGGCTCACAAGGTATTGCTGACCCTATACTAATAGCATAGCATGCGGCTGGTCATATGCCTCTAGGATTTGATAACACCTATATTTGCCTATATCTAGAAATGTAATATCTAAAAAAATAACTCTACTCTAGGTTAATTCCCATCAGAGTGTGTGTAAGGCTTTCTGGGTTGAGGTACTAGAAGGCTATATATATCCCTTTTGGGTGTCAATTCGGAGGAGAAAACCATTTCAATTAATATATGACATTGAATTCATATCTGTGAAAATGATAAGCATGGGATTGAGCGAGATAGAGTTGGCCTTGCTAGAAGCCTACTTTCTTTAGAGAAAAGAGCTTATAACTCGCTTTTACTACCTCATGCGTATAGTATAATCAAATCATAATCACGAGCCCAGAGGGAAATCGACATTTCTTTAATAGAAAGAAGCTTATCCTGATGTGGAGTCTAGTGCTGAAAATAAACAGAATGGAAAGAAGGAAACTTATAGCCGCATAGTTGTTGCAAGGCTTTCGTGAGCAAGGTTACATTTTCTTCCCTTCTGTCTACACAAATAGCATCTCTTTTCCATATGTTCAATCCACAACTTCCTTTAAGAATGAGTTGGTCTGGTCCTCTTTTTAACGACAAGGTCAAAGACTTGTTGTCCCAATAAAAGGGGCTTATGGTCTTCATCCAGTCCATCCCAAGAACTACATCATATGTTCCCAAATCTATCACCCTCAGGTCTACCTGAAATGAATGACCTTGCAATTCCAGTTTGACCCCGACACACTTTCCTTCACTGCACACTTTCAAACAAAAACTTCTGTATAGGTTCTTATCTTAGATTCCGTCTATACGGAGTCTAGACCTTTTCTTCTTTTACTTCACACAAAAAAAAGAAATATGGAATAATATAAAATATATTAGAATAAATGGGCAATAGTTAGGAGAGGTGCGCCAGAAGGTAAGGTGGACAGACCAGAGGAGTAGGGGTGCTTCCGATACCACCATGATCGGTAATGGAACGCTACGCCCTTGCTTTCTTTATGCCTCAAGGCTAATTGAATGAATTGAGGTTTAGTAAAAGCCATTCGATTGATCAGAAAGGAAAACCAAACCTGTAAAGAACTTCTACTATGGATTGCCGGTGCGCATTAGTCCGACCAGATTCTAGATGATCTGCCCGCCTCGTCCTATTCCATTCTTTTTTCTTTGAATGGAGCCTTCCGTTGCAGCCAGTTCGAATTCGGACAGTAGGCCTGGCCTCCCAACTTGCTACAAGGCAAGAACCAACCACTATAAGTCAACTCCAATAAAGAAGCTTGGTGGAAAGAAGGAAAGAGAGAAAAAGCTACGTCTCTTTGATCAGTTATCTAAAATAATAGGTTTTGAGACCCCTCTACTCTATTTGTCTAGGCTGGGGTTAGGTTTGCTATTGGACGGCTTTCTCGATTATAGGGGAAGACTTTCTTGGAAATGGCTTTATTGCTATCCACTTTCCTATTTGAAAAAAGGAATTGCTCTATCCTTTATTTAATAGTCTCTATGATTTTCGATGAATGAGCCTATGGATGCTTTGATCTCTATTCTATGGCGCAATCGACCGTCGAGTCTATAAATAAGTACTAATAAGGAAAAGAAAACTATAGTACTACGAGGATTCTGGCGGGGAAATGCGCAGCGGAAAAAGGGAGAAATGTTCTTTCCAATGAAGAAGGCCGCTAAGGTTGGCTTTCTTTCCTCCATCATTACTGATGTTTTTAGCTTCTAAATTGAATCTGAGGAAGGGAATAGCTCTTGTTCATTAGCTCTTGTAAGAAAGAGTGGAAACCACATAGCAATAAGCATCTCCTTACTAGGCGGTCTAGTTCACACAGACAGTGCTTACTTAAGATGGATCAATTGACCTGTCTTGGTTTTCTAACAATTGCTTACTCTGCTGCTTTCGATTTGTGAGCCAGGTATATTCTATTTGTATGTATTTGCAAAATGCCTATGTCTCTAATTTCTGCTTCTTAGGTTGCTGGCGTTGGCCCCAAGGCTCCATACATCCAACAGATGAATGGCTAACTCATACCGCCCCGGCAAGGAATGGCTCGCTCTTTCCTAAAGCTGAGGGGATGAGCCATTCCTCTCAAAAGGGGGGCTCGCTCCTTCCTTCCTACCTATTGGTCGGCTCGTTCATCTACTCGCTGGATTGGAGACCTATTGTTTGGAGGGTTTTAGTATACACGTACGTCTTTGCTTTCCTTTTTAATGCTGCCAGCCACAGCCACAGTAAGAGCCGCTACCCTCATCTCTATTATTCTTATTTCAAATAAAAACGAAGTCTTTGAACGTAGAGCAGAAGGGAGGGTTATTAACGCTGCTAATAAAACAGCCGAAAAGACATCGAGTTTCTAATCGCTGAGTTGATGTGAAATGATCAGTGATCAGACTAAACAAAGCCGGTTTAATAGAGCACTAACAGGGCGGCAGACCTATTTATAGAAAAAGATATAGTTTCTATTTGCCCAGGGAGCAACAAGAAAGGTCACGGGTAAAGCACTCTAAGGTTCCATTTTGGATTGTCTGGTAGGGATATTGGCTACGAGACCTACTATGAAAGTCTGGATACCAGGAAAACGAGCGAAATTGCGCTCCTAGGAAGCTTCCAAAGTTTTTATTACAGGGTCTAAGAACAGCAAATGGGAAGTTCTCCTCACACTCACTCCTCTCATTTATATCCGCTACCATCTATCTTAAAAGCTACTGCTGTGACACTCATTTTCTAATTAATTTTAAAACTAGGTAGGCAATTTACGCACTTTTCAATGAAGAGTGGATGATCTGCCAGCTCTCGTGGAAAGATGTCAAAGTTCTTGTGAACCCCCAATTCTGCAGTGGAATGAGATAAAGCAGCCCAAAGGTCCACCGGGATTTCATCTAAACTCCGTGCCGTGGTGCACATTAGCAGAATACATTCCGCTTCGAAAGAGCCTTATACTTATACATAGACGGAAAAAAGAAGAAGAGGGAGAACGGTTGGATTTGGTCTTGTTGTCTGTTGTTCTTTTCTCTATCCTTATAGAGAAAGTGTTGGGTGACTTTCCCATACGATAATAAAAAGTTTTTCAAACAAGTAAATCAAGTCCTAGGTAGAGGTTTTCCCCGAGTCTACATACTGTCTTTTGAGTTGCTTTTTATCGAGGGTAAAATAAATACGGGATTTTCTCCTCCAAACGGACGGAGTTAAGACTTCGACTAGCTAGCTTTGAACAATAGACTCTAGCCCCACCAGGTAATCTGGGGCTTTAAAGGGCGACCCGCTTAACTTTACTGAAATGAGGTAGCTAGAGAAAATCCATGAAATGGGTTGGAATTAAGATGTGCGCGCACTTCTTCTCAAAAGAACTACTAGGCAGGCCAGGCCATCCAGGTAGGCGGGTAATTCTCTCCGTATGGCTGGAAATGCATGCTCTCACTTCGAGTTTCAATTCAATCTTATCGCAAACGCACTACTATGCTATAGCTATATCTAGGAAAAGCGGTAATACAAAGCTCCTTACTAAACTTAACTCATAAGTTTAAGTTAATGAGGGCTAATCCGTCCGCAGTTTTCAACTGGTAAAGCTTTCCCTGTCTCTTCGGGACAAATAAAAGAAAAAGTAAATGCAAGACAACCTGAAAGGAATTCCTATGTATGAGTTAGTTCGATTCCATACTCGGACTGGTATATATAAGTGCTCATCACTACTCGACTCAATCTACTATAGGATAGGATAGGATAGGATAGGTAGGTAGAGAGTAATTCTCCGAAAGAACTACTAGTAAAATATGTAGGTAGGGCTTGGGCAAGTAAGTAAAGTAGGCATGAGTTATCTTTTCCTACGGCCTACCATCTATTCGGACAAGTAAATAAGTCTGGGCATTCCTTCACTTCAGGTAATTCGATAAGTAACTACGTTCATTCAATGCTAGGGCTCTCCACTTTTTGTGAAATTACAAGGGGGAAAAATGCTCTCTATCTATTCCAATATAGACTTGTTTGTGGACCTACCTTCTTTTAGTTAGCAAGTTCATAAGGCAATACAAATCCAAAAAAGCTAGGAATTGAACCAACCCACTTGAAATTCTCGTAAAGAGAGAGAGAGTGTTGTTTTCTAAAACTGGATATTTTATAGCCATTTTCAGTGCATCTAGATCGTGCGGGCTCTTTCTTAATTTCATGTCCGTCCCGGCTACTCAAAACTCTGATTCAGGAAAGAAATGAGCAAACGTTACTAGGAAGGTGAACTCGCTATCAATAGGTCTTAACTCCGTCCGTCCCGGCTACTCAAAACTCTGACTCAAAACTCTGATGGCATTGTAAGCAATTCCAGGCAACTCCGCTAGGCGGCTAAGCAGATAAGACGGGATTTCACGTTGAGAACGAATGTAGATTCCTATCATCAAGAAAGTCGGCTACATCAATGAATTACTTTCCCCTAACATTGCTATTCTTAACAACCTAAATCAAAAAACAAACCTCCTTTAAAGAGCAGAAGAATCCTTCTTAGATAAAGCAGCCTGAAGATAAATAAGAGCAACTCCTTCAAAGAAAATGAGAAGGGCCTCTTGAAATGCCTATATATAAAAGAAGGAAACGTTGTAACTACTTACAAGAATTAGCTGCGTATGCAGGTGCATGCAATAGTCTTTTAGTAAGGAAGAACGACGGGATTCCTTGGAAAGCTGGTAGTTCATTTCACTCTGTATCGAAAGTCCCAGTATATTATATATCTGTGTACATCCATCAACAAATCTAACATTTCTTACATTGAAATCGATAAAGACTAATAAGATGCAAAACCAGCATAACTTGTTCTTTGCGAGTACTGTGGGTAGACCGAGGGATCGATCGGCATTTAACTAACCTTTAGAATTAATCAAACGTATGGCTAACCGATTCCTAGGTCATAATTTAAAGCTTCACTTTTCTATAGCCTTCTAATTCTATCGGGCTAACCTATAGAAGGTTTATAAAAAAGGTACGGTGCAATCAGTAAACCTCTTACTGAGCTATTGTATTGAAGAATCAAAGTTTTAGATGGGGGGTTAAAACACTATAGTTTTAAAAGTAATAAAAACTTTTCATACCAACCAACTAGAACCTGTAAACTGACAAGTGTCAAACTTACATTTTGGAGCAGCTTGGTCTTCATCACCACGTGAAAGTATTCTCGTTCCACGATGAGGCCAAGGATAATACGCTGCAAACGCGCCCTCCATGATATGATCATTGCAAGGTTTAGAGCAGTTAATAAGCCACCAGCATCCAAAATAAGTAGCGAAGGATATTAATATGATTGCTTAGCACGGCTCACGCACGTTGCTATACATCAAAAAAGCTTCTTCGTCTGTCTGTCAGCAGCGTATACAAAGGCTGCATGATAAACCTATCATTATCCATCTCACGAACCCACCCTTGGGACGAACTCACTCCTGGTTCTCAAGCCCCTATCACAAGACGAGGAAACAGATACCAACCAAGTCGTAGACTTACCACTTGAGTATGCTCATACAGCCAAACCTTTTGATTGCAAACATTAGTAGTTAAAGCCATACTGTAATCACCCACCAACAATACAGGACGGAAAAAAACAAACTTACTGCATTTTCTTACCAGCTAACGTTTGTTGCCATCCATCCCTTTCTGATGAAACCTTTGTTGCCCTAGCTTGAATTGAAGGTTTGGCTAAGGATGGGGATCCGGTGTCTTCATCTATACCATCAGAGAAGAAGGCTTGCCAAGAATGGACGAAGGTATGATTCTAGGAAATCTAGATTTGAAAGAAGGAAGCACCCGAGGAGCAATCAAACGGACATTTCTACGAGTGAACTCGCTAAAGCTGAGGATCCGCCAGCCAATAACTAACTCATACGAAATTCATGGAGCATAGTAGCGTTTTCCCCTGTGCATCACTGGCATCAACTATCAACTCTTTATCTATGTAAATTCTGCTAACACAACCTAATACAGATATCAACTGTAACCCAGTAATTGCATTATCAAATAGTAGTCGAAAGTCGGTTGAACCTCTTGTGCTGATGGATGACCTGGGGTTGGTGAAAGCCTTCCCTCACACCTACTCCAAGAGGCGTCCTTGCTCCGAAAGCTCCTCGCCCGCGCCACGCTCAGTCTCGCCAGAGGAATCTGCATTGTATAAACTCCAAGGTGCTTGTAAATCGGTTGATGCGCTGTTGCCATCCCCTATGATTCACCAAAGAATACAAGGCCCCTCCAATGAATGCTCCCTTCGCAGAAGTAGACGGGTTGCAGGGCTCAGCCTTGCTCACCAGGGCCTATGATCAGTCTGGCACAAAAAAGGTCATGAAGTCATTGGGTTTTGATGAACATGAGAAGTTTTACCTTGAAGCACAAGGTATTTACAATAAGCTGTTTAGGAATCTACTTGCAGAATCACATGTATCATCTTTGTCGTCACTTTTTGCCTAGACAATTGGTGAAGGCGAGCAGGTGCGCTCGTCCAGCACACTTGCTGGCTTCTGAGCCTGTCCTTGTTGTCCCAAGTTGCTCCTCTTTCTTCTGATCCAATGAACCTCGCTTCGATTCTGATTTGGAATGCGCGCGACCTCAACAATAAGGCGCGACGTGATGCTGCCCGAGAGGTTATTACATCTTGTAAGGCCGACATTATTTGTCTCCAGGAGACTAAAGTGGCTAATATGAGCTTTTCTAAATTCATCTCAGCATGTGGTTTAGAATTTGATAAATTTGTGACTCTACCGGCAATTGGCACTTGGGGTGGTGTTCTGATTGCATGGAAGAGTAGTATTTGCCTGACAGTGGCTTCTAGAGTGGATAATTTATCGGCCTCAGTTGTCTTTGCTAAACCTGAAGGTCGGAATTTGTGATTTACAGGAGTTTATGGTCCATGAGGAGAAAGTGATGCTCTTGCAGGAATTAAGGGACATTAGAGGATTGTGTATGGGTCGTGGTTGATCGCCAGAGATTTAACATGATATATTAGGCGCCAGACAAGAATAATTGCAATGTGGACAGAGCTATGATGGGCAGATTTCATCGATTCTTAGATGACATGGAAATCAAGGAAGTTCCACTTTTGGGCCGAAAGTACACTTGGTGAAATGAATGTAGATCCCCCACGTTTGTCCGTTGGGATAGAGGTTTTGTTGTCAGGACTGGAAAAACATCTTCCCTAATTCGGTGCTGCAAAGCACTGCTTCTGCTGTCTCGAACCACTGTCCTTTGCTCCTTGGCCTTAAAATCCAAACTAAAGGAAAGCACTGCTTCCACTTTGAGAGTTTCTAGACCAAGGTGCCAGGGTTCGTCGAGGATGTCCAACAAAATTGGTGTGCTCCTGTGCAATCTATTTGTGTTGTTGTGCGCCTATTCCTCAAGTTACAGCGACTTAGTAAAGATCTTCAAAATGGGGGCAAAGAAAGGTTGGGAACATCAAGCTCTAGTTAGAGATGGCAAAAGAAATCCTACATAGGTTGGAGTTTGCTAGAGATTCTAGGGTCCTGTCTGATAGTGAGCAATGGCCGAGGAAAAAGTCAAGATGCATTGCCTCAGTTTTTCTTCCTTAGAGCGAACCATCGCCCGGCTGCGCTCTAGGGTTCTTTACCTTCGAGAAGGCGATGCTAACACTTCTTTCTTTCACTTGCAGGTCCGCTTTAATAAAAAGAAAAATTTCATTGCCAAGTTGCAAACTAATAACTCGCTGGCTGTCACATAAGAGGAAAAGCATGTGGCGGTTCTGAATTTTTATGATAATTTGCTTGGACCAGTAGCTGACAGGGATTTTACACTTGATTTCCTTGAGATGGGGGTGCAACAACATGATCTTTCAGCCCTCGAAGCTCCCTTTTCAGAGGAGGAAGTTTGGCAACCTCAGAGGAGGAAGTTTGGCAACCATACAAACCCTGTCATCTGATAAAGCTCCGGGTTCCAATGGGTTCACTGGTCGGTTTTATAAAGCTTGCTGGCACATCATCAAGCATGATTTGCTCTTGCCACCATTCTCGGGGTCATATGTCTAAGTTCAAGATGCTTAATGCAACATTCATCTCACTGTTGCCCAAAAAGTGCATAGAGGTTAAAGATTACATGCCCATTAGTCTCATTCATAGCTTTGCTAAGCTTGTGACTAAAATTCTTGCAAATAGATTGGCACCCTTGTTACCATCACTTATTTCAACAAATAAGAGTGCTTTTGTTAGGGGAGGAATATGCATGATAATTTCATCTTTGTTCAACAAATGGTTAGGGCCTTCCACAAGAAGAAATAAGCTCATGTGCTCCTCAAATTGGATATATATAAGGCCTTTGACTCGATATCTTGGCCGTTCTCATTGGAGGTTATGCAATTTGTGGGTTTTGGACAGCGCTGGTGCAATCTCATTTGCCTGCTTCTTTCCACATCTTCCACCCATTTCCTAGTCAATGGTGAACCTGGCTTGCCTGTCCATCATCGGCGTGGGCTTCGACAGGGGACCCTCTATCCTCCATGCACTTCATCATGGTCATGAATATGCTAAATTATTTTGTTGATTATGCTATAATGAATAACCTTTTGAAGCCTATTGCTGTTTAGCATGCTAAACATTGGATTTTGTTTTATGCGGATGATGTAGTGTTGTTTTTGAGGCCTTCTCAGTTGGATCTGCTGGTGATCAAGGCCATCCTCGAGCTCTTTGGGCATGTTTCTGGTCTAAAGACTAATCTTTCTAAAAGTTTAGTGGCTCCTATTCATTGTTCTGAAGAAGAAAGACACCAAACTAAGGAGATTCTAAAATGTAATATTGCTGATTTCCCTATGACTTACCTTGGTCTGCCCCTCTCCATTCATAAACCCCACAAGGAAGCCCTCCAGCGGCTTGTGGACAAATTCTCTGATTATTTGCCGGGATGGAAAGCGTCCTTAATGAACAGGGCTGGTCGTTTGGTCATGGTCCGTGTAGTTCTAACAGCCTCTCCCATCTATCAAATGCTGGTTGTGGACCTCCCTAAATGGGTCATAAAAGCTTTAGACAAAAGAAGAAGGGGTTTCTTGTGGAAAGGATAGGAAAAGGCACATGGGGTAGCTGTCTTGTGTCTTGGGTAAAGGTGCAGTGACCACTTGAATAAGGAGGTCTAGGGATTTTGAATTTGGAAAAATTAGGATGGGCTCTGAAGGTTCATTGGTTGTGGGCCAATAAAGTGGACTGTCCCCGTCCTTAGGTTGGTTTTTGAAAGTTGCCTATAGGGGGGGGGGGTGAATAGGCGTAATCTGAAATTTACAACATTAAACACACACACTAAAGGCCGGGGTTAGCGTTAGAATTTAATTCAAGTCCGAAAGAGAGGGAAAACAAATCAACCAAGAAATAAGGCGAGTGAACACGGTGATTTGTTTTACCGAGGTTCGGTTCCAAAGAACCTAGTCCCCATTAAGGAGGTCACAAAGACCGGGTCTATTTCAACCCTTTCCCTCTCTTAAACGGTCACATAGACCGAGTGAGCCTTCTTCCTTAATCTCACGGGTCACTAAGACCCCACAAGGACCACCACACATTTGGTGTCTCTTGGTTCGCTTACAAAGCACTTGAGAATAAGAATGAGAAAAGAAGAAAGGCGATCCAAGCGACAAGAACTCAAATGAACACAAAAATCTCTCTCTCACAAGCCACTACGTGTTTGGAGTGAATTTGGGACTCAGAGAGGATTTGATCTTTTGTATTGTGTCTTGGAGTGAATGCTAGAGCTCTTGTATTGAATGTGAACTTCAGAAAAACTTGGATGCTTAGAGTTGTGGTAGTTGGGGGGTATTTATAGCCCCCAACCACCAAGGTAGCCGTTGGGGAGGCTACTGTCGATGGGCGCACCGGACAGTCCGGTGCGCCACCGGACACTCACTGTTCTGTGTCCGGTGCCCCGCCACGTCACCCAAACGTTAGGGTTCTGGAGTAGTTGACTGTTGGCACCTTTGTCTGCTTGTGGCACCGGACAATCTGGTGGTGCACCGGACAGTCCGGTGCCCCTCTGACTCGCTGCTCTGACTTCTTCCACGCAGTGTGCTGCACTGTTCCCGTTGTCAGAGTCGACCGTTGCGCGCTGGAGAGCCATTGCCCGCTGGCTCACCGGACAGTCCGGTGGCACACCGGACAGTCCGGCGAATTATAGCGGGGCGCGCCTGCGTTTTCCCGAGAGTGGCTGGTTGGCCCCTGTACGGTCCTGGTGCACCGGACACTGTCCGGTGGCACACCGGACAGTCCGGTGCGTCAGACTACAGCACACTCAGTTCTTTGCTCCGGTTCAATTTAGTCCCTAACTTGAATCTTTTATTGGTTTATGTTGAACCTTATGCACCTGTAATACATGAGTTCTAGAGCAAACTAGTTAGTCCATATGTTTGTGTTGGACATTCAACCACCAAAATTAATTGTAGGAAAAGGTTAACCCTATTTCCCTTTCAATCTCCCCCTTTTTGGTGATTGATGCCAACACAAACCAAAGCAAATATATAAAGTGCAGAGATGAACTAGTTTGCATTTTGGAATGTGCATAGGTCACTTGGAATTAAACCAATTGATAATCTTACTAGATATGAATGGATTGCTTTCTTTTATTTAACATTTTGGACCACTTGTTTTGTTTTTTCAAATCCTTTTGTAAAATCTTTTCAAAGTCTTTTTGCAAATAGTCAAAGGTATAGCAAAAAGATTACAAGAAGCATTTTCAAGATTTGAAATTTCTCCCCCCGTTTGAAATGCTTTTCCTTTGACTAAATCAAAACTCCCCCCTGAATGAAATTCTCCTCTTAGCTTTCAAGAGGGTTTTTGAAATGGATACCAATTGAAGGATTAATTGTAAATTAGATACCAATTGAAATTTCACTTTCACAAATCAAGTGAAGTATAGATACCAATGTGAAAAAATATCAATTGAAACTTTATTTCGAAATTTTTTGAAATAATGGTGGTGCGGTCCTTTTGCTTTGGGCTAAATATTTTCTCCCCTTTGGCATTAAGCGCCAAAAACGGAGACCTTGAGAGCCCTCTGGATATTTTCTCCCCCATTGGTAAATGAAATATGAGTGAAGGATTATACCAATTTGAGAGATTTGTGGAGTGACGACGAAGGGTAAATGATACCGTTAGAGTTGAGTGGAAGCCTTGTCTTCGTCGAAGACTCCATTTCCCTTTCAATCTACGACTTAGTATAGAAATACACTTGAAAACATATTAGTCATAGCCTTGGTACAAGAATAATAAGAAATATGCATTTGTACCAAAGTGAAAGAGACATGATCAAGGTATATAAATGAGCTATGTGTGCAATGTTTCAATCAAAATTCCGAGAATCAAGTATATTTAGCTCATTTCTAAGTTTGCTAAAGGTTTTCTCATTTAGTGGCTTGGTAAAGATATCGGCTAATTGGTTTTTGGTGTTTACATAAGCTATTTCGATATCCCCCCTTTGTTGGTGATCCCTCAGAAAGTGATACCGAATGTCTATATGCTTAGTGCGGCTATGTTCAACGGGATTATCCGCCATGTGGATTGCACTCTCATTGTCACATAGGAGAGAGACTTTGCTCAATTTGTGGCCATAGTCCCTGAGGGTTTGCTTCATCCAAAGTAATTGCGCACAACAATGGTCTGTGGCAATGTACTCGGCTTCGACAGTGGAAAGAGCTACTGAGTTTTGTTTCTTTGAAGCCCAAGACACCAGGGATCTCCCCAGAAACTGACAAGTCCCTGATGTGCTCTTCCTATAAATTTTACGCCCTGCCCAATCGACATCGGAATATCCTATTAAATCAGAAGTGGATCCCTTAGGGTACCAAAGCCCAAACTTAGGAGTGTAAACTAAATACCTCATGATTCTCTTCATGGCCCTAAGGTAAACTTCCTTTGGATCAGCCTGGAACCTTGCACACATTCATATAGAAAGCATAATATCCGGTCGAGATGCACATAAGTAGAGTAAAGATGCTATCATCGACGGATATACCTTTTGATCTACGGATTTACCTCCCGTGTCGAGGTCGAGATGGCCACTGGTTTCCATGGGTGTCTTGATGGGTTTGCCATCCTTCATTCCAAACTTCTTAAGTATGTCTTGAATATACTTTGTTTGGCTGATGAAGGTGCCATCTTGGAGTTGCTTGATTTGAAATCCAAGGAAATACTTCAACTCCCCCATCATAGACATCTCAAATTTCTGTATCATGATCCTACTAAACTCTTCACAAGTTGATTTGTTAGTAGACCCAAATATAATATCATCAACATAAATTTGGCATACAAACAAATCTTTTGCAATAGTTTTAGTAAAGAGAGTAGGATCGGCTTTACCGAATTTGAAGCCATTAGTGATAAGAAAATCTCGCAGGCATTCATACCATGCTCTTGGGGCTTGCTTATTACTCAACTTCAAAGCCGGGAGGTTGCTAAACATAGACCTCTTCCTTGATTGGTCCATTGAGGAAAGCACTCTTCACGTCCATTTGATAAAGCTTGAAGCCATGGTAAGTAGCATAGGCAAGTAATATACGAATTGACTCAAGCCTAGCTACGGGTGCATAAGTTTCATCAAAGTCCAAACCTTCGACTTGTGAATAACCTTTGGCCACAAGTCAGGCTTTGTTCCTTGTCACCACAGTACCACACCATGCTCATCTTGCTTGTTGCAGAATACCCATTTGGTACCTACAACATTTTGATTAGGACGTGGAACTAAATGCCATTCCTCATTCCTTATGAAATTGTTGAGCTCCTCTTGCATTGCCAGCACCCAGTACGGATCTCTAAGTGCATCCTCTACCCTGTATGGCTCAATAGAGGAAACAAAAGAGTAATTTTCATAGAAATGAGCAACTCGAGATCTACTGGTTACCCCCTTATGAATGTCACAGAGGATGGAGTTGACGGGGTGATCTCGTTGAATTGCTTGGTGGACTCTTAGGTGTGGCAGTCTTTGACCCTAAACTTTTTGATAATCTTCCTTGTCCTGATCATCTTCATCTCCCCGTTGATCATTGTCCTCCTCTTGAGGTGGCTCATCCTCTTGATCTTCATTCCCATCATCTTGAGCCTGTTCCTCATCTTGGGTAGGTGGAGATGCTTGATTGGAAGATGACGATTGATTTTGTGCTTGTGGAGGCTCTTCGGATTCCTTAGGACACACATCCCCAATGGACATGTTTCTTAGCACGACGCATGGAGCCTCTTCATCATCTAATTTATCAAGATCAACTTGCTCCACTTGGGAGCCATTAGTCTCATCAAACACAATGTCACAAGAAACCTCAACTAATCTAGTGGATTTGTTGAAGACTCTATATGCCCTTGTGTTTGAGTCATAACCTAGTAAAAAGCCTTCTACAACTTTAGGAGCAAATTTAGATTTTCTACCTCTCGTAATAAGAATAAAGCATTTACTACCAAAGACTCTAAAATATGAAACATTGGGCTTTTTATCGGTGAGGAGTTCATATGATGTCTTCTTGAGGATTCGGTGAAGGTAGAGCCGGTTGATGGAGTAGCAAGCAATGTTGATTGCTTCCGCCCAAAACCGGCCCGGAGTCTTGTACTCATCAAGCATGATTCTAGCCATGTCTAGTAAAGTTCTATTATTCCTCTCCACTACACCATTTTTTGAGGTGTGTAGGGAGAAGAGAACTCATGCTTGATGCCCTCATCATCAAGAAATCCTTCTACTTATGAATTCTTGAACTCCGTCCCATTATCGCTTCTTATCTTTTTGATTCTCAATCCGAACTCATTTTGAGCCTGTCTCAAGAATCCTTTGAGTGTATCTTGGGTTTGTGATTTTTCCTGCAAAAAGAATACCCAAGTGAAGCAAGAATAATCATCCACAAAAACTAGACAGTACTTACTCTCACCAATGCTTATGTAAGCAATCGGGCCGAATAGATCCATGTGGAGTAGTTCGAGCGGCCTGTCTGTCGTCATTATGTTCATGTGTGGATGATGAGTGCCAACTTGCTTTCCTGCTTGGCATGCGCTACAAATCCTGTCTTTCGCAAAATGAACATTGGTTAGTCCTAAAATGTGCTCTCCCTTTAGAAGCTTGTGAAGATTCTTCATTCCAACATGGGCAAGTCGGCGATGCCAGAGCCAACCCATATTAGTCTTAGCAATTAAACAAGTGTCAAGTTCAGCTTTGTTATCATTAAAATTGACTAAATATAGCGGACCCTCTAACACTCCCTTAAATGCTATTGAATCATCACTTCTTCTAAAGACAGTAACACCTACATCTGTAAATAGACACTTGTAGCCCATTTTGCATAATTGAGAAACAGAAAGCAAATTGTAATCTAAAGAATCTACAAGAAAAACATTGGAAATAGAATGGTCAGGGGATACAGCAATTTTACCCAAACCTTTGACCAATCCTTGATTTCCATCCGCGAATATGATAGCTCGTTGTGGATCTTCATTTTTCTCATAGGAGGAGAACATTCTCTTCTCCCCAATCATGTGGTTTGTGCACCCACTATCGATTATCCAACTTGAACCATCGAATGCATAAACCTACAAAACAATTTTAGGCCTTGTTCTTAGGTACCCAAACGGTCTTGGGTCCTTTCACATTAGAAACAAGCACCTTGGGTACCCAAACACAAGTCTTTGGACTCTTGTGTTTGCCCCCAACATATTTGGCAACTATTTTGCCTGATTTGTTAGTTAAAACGTAGGATGCATCAAAAGTCTTAAATAAAATGTTATGCTCATTTGATGCAGCAGGAATTTTCTTTCTAGGCAATTTGACATGAGTGGTTTGCCTAGAGTTAGATGCCTCATTCTTATATATAAAAGCATGGTGAGAAATAGAATGAGATTTTCTAGCATGAATCTTCCTAATTTTGTGCTCAAGATAATTAACAGGATATAAAATGTATCCTTCATTATCCTGAACCATAGGAGCCTTACCCTGAACAAAATTAGATAATCTTTTAGGGGCATTAAGCTTGACATTACTTCCCTATTGGAAACCAATGCCATCCTTAATGTCAGGGCGTCTCCCATTATAGAGCATGCTTCTAGCAAATTTAAACTTTTCATTTTCAAGTTCATGCTCATTAATTTTAGCATTTAATTGAGCTATGTGATCATTTTGTTTCTTAATCATGGCGAGGTGTTCATCTATTGCATCAATATTAACATCTCTACATCTAGTACAAATAGTAACATGATCAATAGTAGATGTAGATGATTTGCATGCATTCACTTCCTCAACCTTAGCATTTAATTTAATATTCTCATCTCTAAGACAGGAAATAGAATCATTGCAAACATTCAATTCTTTAGCCTTAGAAATTAAACTAGCATTTCAGTTCTAAGACTAGAGATTGAATCATGACAAATGCTAAGCTCCTTAGTCAAATTTTCACATTTTTCTACTTCCTGAGCAAAAGCATTTTTTTATTTAACATATTTTTTGTTTTCTTTAATGAGGAAGTCCTATTGGCTTTCCAAGAGTTCATCCTTCTCATTAATAGCTTCTATTAATTCATTTAATTTTTTCTTTTGGTCCATGTTAAGGTTAGCAAAAAGAGACATTAAATTATCTTCACTATCGCTAGAGCTACCCTCATCACTAGATGTTGTATATTTGGGGGTGGCTTTAGAGTGTACCTTCTTCTTTTTGCCGTCCTTAGCCATGAGACATTTGTGGCCAACGTTGGGGAAGAGGAGGCCTTTGTTGACAGTGATGTTGGCGCCGTCCTCGTCGGAGGAGGAGTCGGTAGAGTTCTCGTCGGAGTCCCATTCATGGCATATGTGGGCATCACTGCCCTTCTTGTTGTAGTATCTCTTCTTCTTCTCCTTCTTCCCCTTCTTGTCTTCATCCCTGTCACTTCCACTAGAAATTGGACATTTAGCTATGAAATGACCGGGCTTACCACATTTGTAGCACACCCTTTTGGAGCGGGGTTTGTAGTCCTTCCCCCTCCTTTGCTTGAGGATTTGATGAAAGCTCTTGATATTGAGCGCCATCTCCTCATTATCGAGCTTGGAGGCGTCGATTGGAAGCCTACTTGGTGTAGACTCCCTCTTTTCTTCTTCCGTCGCTTTGAATGCGACAGGTTGCACCTTGGGTATTGAGGTGGTGCCTTGCTTCAAGTTGACAATATGTTTGGAGTCTTTGATCATAAGTTCAAAGCTCACAAACTTGCCAATCACCTCCTCGGGGGACATCTGTTTGTATCTAGGATCTCCACGTACTAATTGAACTTGAGTGGGATTATGAAATATGAGAGATCTTAAAATAACCATGACCATTTCATGGTCATCCCATTTGGTGCTTCCGAGTTTGCGCACTTGATTGACCATCGTCTTGAGCCAATTGTACATGGCTTGCGGCTCTTCCCCTTTGTTGAGGATGAATCAACCGAGTTCTCCCTCGATCATTTCGCGCTTGGTGATCTTGGTCACCTCGTCCCCTTCATACGCGGTCTTGTGGATGTCCCAAATTTCTTTGGCGTTCTTCAACCCTTGCAACTTGTTATACTCCTCTCGACACAAGGAGGCAAGAAGTATAGATGTGGCTTGGGAGTTGAAGTGCCTAATTTGGGTTGCCTCGTCCGAGTCGTAGTCCTTGTCCCCTACCTTCGGTACTTGCGCTCCAAACTCAACAATTTTCCAAATACTTTCGTGGAGTGAGGTTAGATGATGCCTCATTTTATCACTCCACATAGAATAATATTCACCATCAAAATATGGTGGTTTGTGTAGTGGAATGGAAAGTAATGGAGCGTGCTTTGAAATGCGAGGATAGTGTAGGGACATCTTACTATACTTCTTGCGCTCATGGCGCTTAGAAGCGACAGATGACTCGGAGCTTGATGTGGAGGGTGACAAAGAGTCAGTCTCGTAGTAGACCACTTTCTTCATCTTCTTCTTCTGGTCACCCTTCCAATGGGACTTGATGGAGGAAGAGGATTCCTCCTTGTGTTTGTTGCCGGACTCCCTTGAGAGAGTCCTCCCGAGCTTGTGGGCTTGTCGCCGGTCATCATCTCCCTATTAGCGTGAACTGCAGACATCACTTCGAGTTGGTTAGGCTCTTAATGAAACCAGGCTCTGATAACAATTGAAAGTTGCTTAGAGGGTTGGGGGGTGAATAGGTGTAATCTGAAATTTACAACTTTAAACACACACTACAAGCCGGGGTAAGCGTTAGAATTTAATTCAAGTCCGAAAGAGAGGGAAAACAAATCAACCAAGAAATAAGGCGAGTGAACATGGTGATTTGTTTTACCGAGGTTCGGTTCCAAAGAACCTAGCCCCCGTTGAGGAGGTCACAAAGACCAGGTCTATTTCAACCCTTTCCCTCTCTCAAACGGTCACTTCGACCGAGTGAGCCTTCTTCCTTAATCTCACGGGTCACTAAGACCCCGCAAGGACCACCACACACTTGGTGTCTCTTGGTTCGCTTACAAAGCACTTGAGAATAAGAATGAGAAAAGAATAAAGACGATCCAAGCGACAAGAACTCAAATGGACACAAAAATGTCTCTCTCACAAGCCACTACGTGTTTGGAGTGAATTTGGGACTCGGAGAGGATTTGATCTTTTGTATTGTGTCTTGGAGTGAATGCTAGAGCTCTTGTATTGAATGTGAACTACAGAAAACTTGGATGCTTGGAGTTGTGGTGGTTGGGGGTATTTATAGCCCCCAACCACCAAGGTAGCCGTTGGAGAGGCTACAGCCGATGGGCGCACCGGACAGTCCGGTGCGCCACCGGACACTCACTGTTCAGTGTTCGGTGCCTCGCCACGTCACCCAACCGTTAGGGTTCTGGAGCAGTTGACCGTTGGTGCCTTTGTCTGCTTGTGGCACCGGGCAGTTGAAAGTTGCCTAAAGGGGGGGGTGAATAGGCGAAACCTAAAATTTATAACTTAAAACACACACTACAAGCCGGGGTTAGCGTTAGAGTAAAATTCAAGTCCGAAGAGAGGGAAAACAAATCAACCAAGAAATAAGGCGAGTGAACACAGTGATTTGTTTTACTGAGGTTCAGTTCCAAAGAACCTAGTCCTCGTTGAGGAGGTCACAAAAACCAAGTCTATTTCAACCCTTTCCCTCCCTCAAACGGCCACTTAGACCGAGTGAGCCTTCTTCCTTAATCTCACGGGTCACTAAGACCCCACAAGGACCACCACATAGTTGGTGTCTCTTGCCTCGCTTACAAAGCACTTGAGAGTAAGAATGGGAAAAGAAGAAAGGCAATCCAAGTGACAAGAGCAACAAAGTAACACAAAACACCCTCTCTCAAGTCCCTAATGGAATTGAGTTGATTTGGTGGCTTGGAGAGGATTCAATCTATTTAATGTGTCTTGGAGTGGAGTCCTTTGGTCTTGTATTGAATGCAATGTTCAGAATACTTGGATGCTTGGAGTTGTGGTGGTTGGGGGGGGTATTTAGCCCTCAACCACCAAAGTAGCCGTTGGGGAGGATGCTGGCGATGGGCGCACCGGACAATCCGGTGCACCACCGGACACTCACTGTTCAGTGCCGGTGCGCCGCCACGTCACCCAACCGTTAGGATTCGGAGCTCAGTCGACCATTGGAGCTTTGTCTTCTTGCGGCACCGGACAGTCTGGTGCCCCTCTAACTTTGCTGCTTTGACTTCTACGCAACAGTGTTCACAACTGTAGCACTTTGCAGAGTCGACCGTTGGCGCTGGATAGCCGTTGCCCGCTGGCTCACCGGACAGTCCGGTGATTTATAGCGGAGCGCGCCTGCGTTTTCCCGAGAGTGGCTGGTTCAACCCTGTACGGGCCTGGTGCACCGGACACTATCCAGTGGCACACACGGATAGTCCGGTGTGCCAGACCATAGCACACTCAGTTCTTTGCTCCGGTTCAATTTAGACCCTAACTTGAGTCTTTTATTGGTTTGTGTTGAACCTTATGCACCTGTAATACATGAGTTCTAGAGCAAACTAGTTAGTCCATATGTTTGTGTTGGACATTCAACCACCAAAATTAATTGTAGGAAAAGGTTAACCCTATTTCCCTTTCAATCTCCCCCTTTTTGGTGATTGATGCCAACACAAACCAAAGCAAATATATAAAGTGCAGAAATGAACTAGTTTGCATATGGTAAGTGCATAGGTTACTTGGAATTAAACCAATTGATAATCTTACTAGATATGAATGGATTGCTTTCTTTTATTTGACTTTTTGGACCACTATTGCACCACATGTTTTTGTTTTTGCAAATATTTTCAAAGTCTTTTCAAAATTCTTTTGCAAATAGTCAAAGGTATATGAATAAGATTGCAAGAAGCATTTTTTCAAGATTTTGAAATTTCTCCCCCTGTTTCAAATGCTTTTCCTTTGACTAAACAAAAGCTCCCCCTGAATGAAATTCTCCCCTTAGCTTTCAAGAGGGTTTTGAAAATGGATACTAATTTGAAATTGCCATGAATACCAATTGAAAAACAAACATTTGTGATAACTAATTAAATCTTCATTTCGAAATTTTTTGAAATGGTGGTGCGGTCCTTTTGCTTTGGGCTTAATATTTTCTCCCCCTTTGGCATCAATCGCCAAAAACGGAGAACTTTGGAGCCCTATTGCATTTTCTCCCCATTTGGGGCCTAACATTACCTCCCAAATGGTAAAATAAATATGAGTGAGGATCATACCATTGAGAGTTTGTGAAGTAGTGGCAAAGGTTAAGTGATACCGTTAGAGTTGAGTAGAAGCATTGTCTTTGCCGAAAATTCCATTTCCCTTTCAATCTATGACTCAATATAGAAATACACTTGAAAAACACATTAGTCGTAGTCTTGGCACAAGAAGAATAAGAAATAGGCATTTGTACCAAATGAAAGAGACATAATCAAAGGTATATTAAAGAGCTATGTGTGCAATGTTTCAATCAAAATTCCGAGAATCAAGTATATTTAGCTCATTCCTAAGTTTGCTAAAGGTTTTCTCATCTAGTGGCTTGGTAAAGATATCGGCTAATTAGTTTTGGGTATTAACATAAGCAATTTCGATATCTCCGTTTTGCTGGTGATCCCTCAGAAAGTGATACCGAATGTGTATGTGCTTAGTGCGGCAGTGTTCAACAGGATTATCCGCCATGCGGATTGCACTCTCATTGTCACTTAGGAGATGGACTTTGCTCAATTTGTATCCATAGTCCCTAAGGGTTTGCCTCATCCAAAGTAATTGCACACAACAATGGCCTGCGGCAATGTACTCGGCTTCGGCGGTAGAAAAAGCTACGAAATTTTGTTTCTTTGAAGCCCAAGACACCAGGATCTTCCCAGAAACTGACAAGTCCCTGATGTGCTCTTCCTATCAATCTTACACCTTGCCCAATCGGCATCAGAATTTCCTATTAAATAAAAATTGGATCCCTTGGGATACCAAAGTCCAAACTTAGGAGTGTAGACAAAGTATCTCATGATTCTCTTTACGACCCTAAGGTGAACTTCTTTAGGATCGGACTGAAATCTTGCACACATGCATACAGAAAGCATAATATCCGGTCGAGATGCACATAGGTAAAGATCCTATTATCGACCGATATACCATTTGATCTACGGATTTACCTCCCGTGTCGAGGTCGAGACGCCCATTTGTTCCCATCGGTGTCTTGATGGGTTTGCCATCCTTCATTCCAAACTTCTTAAGTATGTCTTGAATGTACTTTGTTTGGCTGATGAAGGTGTCCTCTTGGAGTTGCTTGATTTGAAATCCTAGAAAATATCTCAACTCCCCCATCATAGATATCTCGAATTTTTGAATCATGATCCTACTAAACTCTTCACAAGTAGACTTGTTAGTAGACCCAAATATGATATCATCAACATAAATTTGGCATATAAACAAGTCTTTTTCAACGGTTTTAGTGAAGAGGGTAGGATCAGCTTTTCCGACTTTGAAGCCATTAGTGATAAGAAAATCTCGCAGGCATTCATACCATGCTCTTGGGGCTTGCTTAAGCCCCATAAAGCGCCTTTAAGAGATTATAAACATGGTTAGGGTACTCACTATCTTCAAAGCCGGGAGGTTGCACAACATAGACCTCTTCCTTGATTGGTCCATCGTAATGATACTCAGATTCTCCCCACAACCAGATTCTCCCCATAGCCAGATTTTCAGAAAAGCTAGTAAGTAAAAAGCTGAACCAATCAGGCCCAAAATTGTATGGAATTTGCACTCTGGCTAGCTCCCCTAAAGGCATACTAAACACCCCTTTAATACACATTGTTATTAGGGTTGGATAGTTGTGTGGACGTGGACACAAAATGTTAAAATTAGTACTAATGGATCAAAATAGATCTGCTAATATTAGTTGAATGGTTGCTAACTATTAATCTTATTATTAGAAATATATTATATATAAGGAGGATATATACTGTGCAATCATCCATTTTGTTCAAGCATGCAATCAAACCATCTAGAGCATTCAATCTAGATCTAACAATTTCATATGGAAGGAGTTAAATATAAAATAGGTACTAGGTTTCGGGTGAAAGGAGTTAAATGCAAAATATGTGTCAGCGTTGAATTATAATTAGATGCACTAGATCTGTTGATTGCATGTTTGCATCAACATGATGGATTGCACAAGGTATTTCTTGAACTAAAAGAGGTGCTTATATTTATTATTGTTATAATACTCGTGTATTGGGACCGTACACCAATCATATTTAATGGTATAGTGCAACGACTGTACGACACGCGAGGGCCCAGTGGTAAACCAGTGCGATGGACCCTCCATACAAAAAATAAATTTAAAATAAAAAGGATCCTCCTCACAAAAAAATGAACATAAAAATTAAAGTAGACATATGACCCGCACACCTAATATTAAATGCAGATATTGCACATTATCTTAGCCAAAAGACCGAGAAAGATATGAGTTAAGAAGTAGACCTACTTTTTTAATAGCTAACTCGGTTGCTCATCATCCTTCAACTAGCGAGGTGGGGGTGAATAGGTGATCCTACAAAATCAACACTAAAACACAAACTTGGTCTAGAAATGAAGTTTGTACAAACTAAGCCAAGTTTGAGTAGGGAAGAAGAGAGCTAGTCCTCTTCACTTGATTGCTCTTTCAAGATATAGAATTGATTAAGAGCAATATTACAAGTGAATTTGACAGAGATTGGAAAAGGGAGAAAAATCATAAGCAAATAAGCACACAAGACATGATGATTTTCCTATGGTTCGGTCAAGCCTAAATTGCTTGCCAAATCTATCCCCCTTATTTCAATCCTTAGGTTTGGGCACATCTTATCTAAATGAATTTTCCCCCAACTGAATTAACTCTTAGTGGTGGAATCATTGGTTCTACGAGGATGTTATGTGCTTCTACCCATGATGTAGTAACAAAAGAATGTGTGGCACCAATATCAAATAGTACTTTTGCTGGATGAGATTCGACTGGAAACATACCTACTGCCACAACTGGTGCATCGTGGATTGCTTCAGCCTCCAAGTGGTTCACCTTTCCATGATTGTAGGCCTGGCCACGATCTCTTGATGCTTGCTGTGGTGCTCCTTGTTTTGCAGGGGTTGAAAGGGAAATGGCCTTAAACCATTTAATATATTTTGATGCTTGATGACCATCACAACCATTCGAACTAACTAGTTTGCCTAGTCTTTGATTCACAGGTTCATAAGATTCAACAATTCAATTTCTTAGTCAGAATCAGCTCAGACTCAACCAAATAGGGGTAAAACATGGAATAGATGAACTACCAAAAATTCTACTCTTTGGATAAGTTCAAAATACCCCGAGGAACGTATTCAACATTCTAGAAAGGTTGGGAAGCTCAAAATCAACATATCGCTATTTTGGAGCTGGTTTGAGCAAAAGAAGAAATATGAGTGAAAGAATCAAAATGTTCATGATCCATGACTTAGACTAGATGGAAAACCACTTGAGATATTTTTTTAAGTCATAGGATCTCTCTCAAGTTTAGCCAAAGCAACTTGGAGAAGATTGTTCAAAGATCAATGGGAAGTCAGAAACTCAAGTTCTGAAATTGCCTAGCGCGGACTGTCCGGCCCTTCTAGCGGACCATCCACGACATCGTTTCGACTTCGGCCGGGAACTAAAAATCATGGATAGTCCGACTAAACAACGGACTGTCCGGCTATATAGTGCGGACCGTCCAACTATAATTCATGGATCGTCTGCATGTGAAGATCTGGTTCAGCCCGAAGGTGACAAGTTGAGACAATGGAATTATAGAGCTGGTGCGGACCGTTCGGGACCAAGGGTGGACCATCCGCATGGTGTCACCGAGGCAGATAGCCGTTGATCTAGCCGTTGATTTGTCAGGCATATCCGTTGAAGATGTCAGAATCGACCGTTGGAGAGTCGCAGACCGTCCGGGCCCTAGCCACGGACCATCCGCTAGTACAATTTCTAGCAGATGTGCCCCAACGGCTATATGGGTGGTTGAGGGCTATAAAAGCCACCCCAACCATCCCATTCACAAGTATTCATTGATCCATTTTATACACAAGAGTTGGATATTCATTCCTATCTACTAGAGCAACACTTGTATACACATCAAAGCCTCACAAGTGCCACAAAAAGGAGATTAAGCAAGAAAAAGCTACTCGTGTGCGTTTAGTGATAGTGCCTGGTGAGAATCATTGAGAGAAAGCGAGTGCTACATCTTGTGATCATTTGAGCGTGGAGTTTTGACTCCCATTCATTCTCCTCCAAAGTTTTGGAGGCTTGTAAAGCTAGCAAGAGACACCTAAGAGTGTGGTGATCCTTGCGGGGTCTTAGTGATCCTTGAGATAAAGAAGAAGAGCTCGCCGGTCTTGGTGATCGGTGGAGAGAGGGAAAGGGTTGAAAAAGACCCGTCCTTAGTGGACTCCTCAACGAGGATTAGGTTCTCGAGAACCAAACCTCGGTAAAACAAATCACCCATGTCTCTTGTGTTTATTGCTTGTGATTTGTTTGTTTTCTTCCTCTCTAAGTTCTCTTGCACTATCTCTTGCTAATATTATTTTGTGTTGCTTCAAGTTAAATTCTCATTTAGAGAAGCAACACCTTGCAAGAAAGAACTTATGTTATTGCTCTTCTTATCTGAGCCCTCTTGCTTTATTCTCCATAAACTTATTAGTTGTATTGATTTATCAATTCCGCATTATTTGAAAGCAACACTCTTTACAAGCAAAGGACTTAGTTTTTATACTCCGATAATTGTGTATCTTGTTCTAACTACTAATCAAGGGATCTAGTTGGGGTTTGAAGTTATAATTTTCAGGTTTTGCCTATTCACCCCCCTCTAGGCAACTTTCAATTGGTATCAGAGCTAGGCACTTCATATTGAGTCTAACAACTCGAAGTGATGGCTCATAGAAGATCCCAAAAGAACAAGAGAACACCTTCAAAGGAAAACAATGAGGTAACTCTTGAGATATTACTTTTGGATTGTTCTAATTATGTTTCATGGTCTACTAGTGTGATTAATGCTTTTAGAACCGTAGATTCACAATTAGAACAAATTTTAGACAAGAGTATTATACCCTCTAGTTATAATGGGGAAAATGCTTCCGAGGAAGATCAAAGATGTATACGCTTAAACTATCTTGCTTATGACATCTTAAGTAATTCTCTTAGCAAAGAAGATTATCGTGCCTTCATAATGAATTATAATGAATCTATTCATGATGCGCATGCTATTTGGACTAGAATCAAAAGTAAATTTAATGAGTCCAAACATGTTAGTTCATCTGTTGCTTCTACTTCTTTTAGTCCTTGTGAAACTAACCCTTTGAAGGAAGAAGAAGAAGAAAATGAACATCGAAGACCAAACGATGAATCCACATCTCCAAAAGGGTTGTCTTCCCATTTCGATTCCCACATATGTTGTGTGGCTAATGAAAATGATAGTGGAAGCACAAATGAGGATGAGGAGGATGAAAGAAGCCTCATGCAACTCTACGCTCATCTAATCCAAGAAGATAAGGCGGTCATGCTCAAACTTCTAAAAAGAGAGAGAGAGCAAAGCGAAGCTCTTCACATGCTAGAAGATATTCTCACCATAAAAATGCAGTGCTTTGAAGAGTTGACTAAAGAACATGAGGAGCTAAAGTGCTCTCATGTTGATTTGGTCCAAAGGTATGAATCTATTTCAATTGAGCAAGATAACTCCTTATTTTGTGTCGCTCAATTAGTAAATAGGAATGCCTTACTTAAGGACCAAGTAGAAAGGCTAAAAATTGAAAATCTAGCCATTCAAGAAAAACATGATATGCTTCTATGTTCTCATGAAAACCTTATGAATGATCATATCATGTTAGACATTGCTCATGAGGTTGTGATAGAAAACTTAAAATCCCAACAACCTCACTCATGCACATGTATTCAAATTTAAACTATATTACCATGTGCTAATACTTGTTGCTCGTCAACAAGCAAATCCTCCTTTGAGCTAGAACTTACAGGAACAAAAGATGATACATGTCAAAAGCTCAAGAAAGAAAATGAGAGGCCAAGAACAAGCTTGACACAACTAAAAGGGAAGTGCACTACCCAACCTTCTCAAGATAACCGTGATTACACGGTGAAAAAGCTTGAGACGAGAACAACCGTGGCAAGCACAAAATCCCTTGAAGAAAAAGTCAAGGATTTGAGGATTGTCAAGAGGAAGGAACAAAAGAAGAAAATCAATACCTCTGCCAAAAGCCTCAACCATGCCTCCATGCAAGGTAACATCCAAGGTAATGAACAAGCCACACTTCACACTAAGAAAAGTAAGAAGTGTAGTGAATGCTTTGAAAATGAGCACTTGATTAGGTCATGTGATCATGTCCCTATATTAAAGAGAATGGCTTGATTATTAATAAGGATAATAAACATTGTTTTAGATTCTCTAAGAAGGGACATTTAGTTAAGTCATGTCCCTATGTAAAACAAAAAGGCATAGTTTTAGAAAAGAAAATATTCACTAACCATGTAGCAAGCAAGAAACAAGGAAAGAAGAAATCTTCAAGACATGAAGATCGCCTAAGCTACATATGCCGAAAGAAAGGACATCAATGTAAGGATTGTCCTATTGGTAACTATCCCGCTCCTAACTTGTCAATTAATTCATATGTAACTAGGCAACCCAAAATTGCAACTTGTGCTAGAAAGGTAATGAGTTTACCAAGTGCTAGCACAAAGGACATTTGGGTTCCTAGATCTTTGTTGACTAACCTTGATGGACCCATCAAGAGATGGGGACCAAAATATGCTTGACAAGATTTGTAGGGGAGGGAGATGATATGAAGCTTTGGAAGTGCTTGAGAGGATCAATTCAATTCATATTGACTCAAGCTATCAATCTTACAATAATCTATATCTTTAGGATTGACCCAAAGTTATTTTTGAGTTATTATATCTACAACTCATATCATCTCGAGCAAGATTTTGATGTTGTGGGGAATAAAGGATTATCCTGTGTGGGGAATCAAAAGCCTACAACATGGAGGAAAACCAAAGGATGGTAACACTTATACCTTTAAGTGCAAGTATCTTCAATTATCATTTCTTTTGTGTCCTATGTAGTCACATAGGAAAAGGAAGCACTTAAAATATCTTTTAATTATGTCACCATTCTTTGGAGAAAGTTCCTCTCACATGGTAGATGAATTTTCATCATTTCAACATTGTGACAATCTACATGCTTTAAATTTTTGTAAGTACCATATGGCATGTTTTACACTAATTATCCCATTATTGCCATGGTCTAGACATAGAGACATATTCCAAGTTCTTAAAAGAATAAGGTGCCACATAAGGAATTCAAATCCTTAGGACACTTATAAAGGAAATATTTCTTTATGACTAGAATCGTGAGATTAATGCTTTTTGTCTAATTGACCTAAGTAGTCTCACATATAGAGAATAAGTTTATCTATGGTAATGCGTAGTCTAACATGAAAAGAAAAATCAATCCCATGATTTGTGTTGCATTTCTTCTTGCTTAAATTGGATATGATTCTTCTACATTCATCGCTCTCCATGTTATGAAGTAGATTTGTTCCCATAATCTTAAGAAATTGCTTATGCTTGTTTTATGAGTTAAAATTGAGCATAACATCATCTATGGGATAATATAGTTCATGCTATGAAGTTTCCATGTTTTAGTAATCTACCTTTCATTCCTTTCAAAAATGATTACTAAAAGGGGAAACTAGTGCGTGTGTTACTAATGACATATCTCTTGAGCATACTTACGAAAATCTTCAAGAGAGTGAGTGCATGTTCAATTATTAAAAGACACAAGCCTCAAGGGGTGCTCTTCACCTAAAGGAAGAAAGGTAAAAGCAAAGGTATGGGGACTCATCTTTTCAATCAATAATAGTTCCCATCAATTGGTATTTATTCTAAATATACCAATGTGAAGATTAAATTCATTATTTAATGGCTAAAAATGCATACAATCTTGCTTTCATATGTGCACTAGTCCATTAGAATCTAAATTATACCTCTGCTGTATATGTTCTCATATTGATATGCTTCTATGTTATGTTAATAAATTCAATATGAAGAAGTAAATTTCCTATGATTGTTTAGAAATGTTAAAAGGTGCACATACCTCCTTTCTAATGATGTGCACTAATATTAAGGATTTTACTTCATATTTGTGTGACTTGTGGATGATGAATTGTTTATATCTCTTATCTAAAGAAATCATCATTAGTCATATACTTCTTTGTGCTGCTAATATCTCTTTTTCAAGTATTTTCAATAAGTTTGAAAGGAAAAAGGGACAACTCTAAAAGGAGGACACTCAAATGAAAAGGAAGATGTCAAAAACAGCAACACCTACCTAGACATTAAGATCGTCAAATTAATCAATGGTGTGGTTGTAAGTATTCTAAATCTTTTTCATTTTGAGAATTCAAGGCATAAGCTGATTATCGCAGATTTTATATGCCTTAATCAAGATGTACATTGCTTCCCCCTATTTGTCTTTAAAGGAGAATGCATCTAACCAAGTCATTCAAATTCTTGATGCATGTCTTTAGGGGGAGCCCATCTCTATATCTTGATTATGTTGAGACTAACACTTTTTCTTAGTAATCTCATATAGTCTCAAGTATGAGAATAAGTTTCTCATGAAGTATGCTACTACAAATCAATTCAATTTTGGTAAAGTGATATCATTTTTTAAGGATTGTAGCTTTCATTGTTAAAGTAGCATATTTACTGGAATCTCCTATTTTAAGCTTATTTGATAATCTAATGCATATGTTGTTCTTTTGATCGCATTAATCATTGAATAACTTCAATTGACGCTTATGTTTCTTAGTGCCTCATATACTATCAATCAATATCTACTTGAGATACTCTGAGATAAAAGGAGAATTCAGGATAAATTTATGCAATTTGTGATCTACTTGATATATGATAACAATGAATTAGAAAAGGATCACTAGTTGTAGAACTCTCTCTTGTGAAAAATATTTCCGTACATTATCTTTAGTATAGGTCTTAAGTAACTAAGACTAAGGACAAAGCACAATGAAGAGAGCGTCTCTATGTGAAGGTACAAAAGGGTATACTACTTCTTCTCATTTACACATGTACCTAAATCTTCCTCTTATACATTCTTTGCATATCTTTTATAAAAGGAAGAGAAAGCATGTCTATGCATATCCCTGCTTCATACCTAGTTTAACCTCTCAAAAATTTCATTCCTGCATTAATGCATTTTTGTTAAAACTGGGTGACGTAATTTTATTGTCAAAGAGCTTAAAGCTTAACCTTGTAACGAGGATAAGCTACCTTTATTCCAAAGGTGGAGTTTCCTTAAGCCTCTTTGAAATCCTTAAGGGTAAATCCTTCAAATGTTTATAACATGCTTTCTGAAGTGCGTAGTCTATGATGAGCATCGCGTTTATGACATATTGCACTTCACAATTTCTATGATATAGATATGTTCTCATTGACCTCATTATGTGCATTTGACATTTAAGGCCAAAATATGTATTCCTCTCAAGGCACATATTTAGGGGGAGCAATCTATATTACATAAAACTATAATAAAGCTTAATTGACATATCTTTTGATCATATCTCTTTCATTTTGGTACAAACGCATAATTCCTATTATTTATGCACCAAGGCTATGACTAATGTGTTTTAAGTGTATTTCTAAACTTAGTCATAGATTGAAAGGGAAATGGAGTACTCGACGAAGACAAGGCTTCCACTCTACCGGTATCATTTATCCTTCGTTGTCACTCCACAACACTCTCACATTGGTACAATCCTTTCACTCATATTTACTTGTACCAATGGGGGAGAAAGTAAAAAGGGCTCTCAAATGTCTCTGTTTTTGGTGATTAATGCCAAAGGGGGATAAAGTATTAGCCCAAAGCAAAAGGACCGCACCACCACCAAAATTTTTAAAAGAAGTTTTCAAATTGGTATCTTAGTATTTTTCAAAAACTGGAAAAACCCTCTTGAAAACTAAGAGGAGAATTTCATTCAAGGGGACTTGTGTTTAGTCAAAGGAAAAGCATTTGAAACAGGGGAGAAATTTCAAATCTTGAAAATGCTTCTTACAATCTTATTCATATACCTTTGACTATTTGCAAAAAAAATATATTGAAAAGATTTTATCAAAAGTTTGCAAAAACCATCACATGTGGTGCAGAAGTGGTCCAAATCTACAATCTTATTCATATCACTCACATGCACTTAAAACCACTTTCATTTTAGTAGCTTATGAACACTTGACCATTGCAAACTAGTTACAGTTTTATACTTCATATTTTTCTTTGGTTTGTGTTGGCATCAATCACCAAAAAGGGGGAGATTGAAAGGAAAATGGCCTTAAACCATTTATTATATTTTGGTGCTTGATGACCATCACAACTATTCGAACTAACTAGTTTGCCTAGTCTTTGATTCACAGGTTCATAAGATTCAACAATTTAGTTTCTTAGTCAGAATCAGCTCAGACTAAACCAAATAGGGGTAAAACATGGAATATATGAACTACCAATAATTCTACTCTTTGGATAAGTTCAAAATACCCCGAGGAATGTATTCAACACTTCTAGAAAGGTTGGGAAGCTCAAAATCAATATATCGCTATTTTGGAGCTCGTTTGAACAAAAGAAGAAATATGAGTGAAAGAATCAAAATGTTCATGATCCATGACTTAGACTAGATGGAAAACCACTTGAGATATTTTTTTAAGTCATAGGATCTCTCTCAAGTTCAGCCAAAGCAACTTGGAGAAGATTGTTCAAAGATCAATGGGTAGTCAGAAACTCAAGTTCTAAAATTGCATAGCGCGGACAGTCCGGCCCCTTCTGGCGGACCGTCCGCGACATCATTTTGAATTCGGTCGAGAACTAAAAATCGTGGATAGTCCGACTAAACAACGAACTGTCCGACTATATAGTGCGGACCGTCCGACTATAATTCATGGACCGTCCGCACGTGAAGATCTGGTTTAGTCCGAAGGTGACAAGTTGAGCCAAAGGAATTATAGAGCTGACGCGGACCGTTCGAGACCAAGGGCGGACCATCTGGGACCAAGGGCGGACCGTCCGCATGGTGTCACCGAGGCAGATAGCCGTTGATCTGTCAGGCATATCCGTTGAAGATGTCAGAATTGACCGTTGGAGGGTCGCGGACCGTCCGGGCCCTAGCCACGGACCGTCCGCTAGTACAATTTCTGGCAGATGCGCCCCAACGGCTATATGGGTGGTTGAGGGCTATAAAAGCCACCCCAACCATCCCATTCACAAGTATTCATTGATCCATTTTATACACAAGAGTTGGATATTCATTCCTATCTACTAGAGCAACACTTCTATACACATCAAAGCCTTACAAGTGCCACAAAAAGGAGATTAAGCAAGAAAGAGCTACTCGTGTGCGTTTAGTGATAGTGCCTTGTGAGAATCATTGAGAGAAAGCTAGTGCTACATCTTGTGATCATTTGAGCGTGGAGTTGACTCCCATTCATTCTCCTCCAAAGTTTTGGAGGCTTGTAAAGCTAGCAAGAGACACCTAAGAGTGTGGTGATCCTTGCGGGGTCTTAGTGATCCTTGAGATAAAGAAGAAGAGCTCGCCGGTCTTGGTGATCGGTGGAGAGAGGGAAAGGGTTGAAAAAGACCCATCCTTAGTGGACTCCTCAACAGGGATTAGGTTCTCGAGAACCGAACCTCAGTAAAACAAATCACCCGTGTCTCTTGTGTTTATTGCTTGTGATTTGTTCGTTTTCTTCCTCTCTAAGTTCTGTTGCACTATCTCTTGCCAATATTATTTTGTGTTGCTTCAAGTTAAATTCTCATTTAGAGAAGCAACACCTTGCAAGAAAGAACTTGTGTTATTGCTCTTCTTATCTAAGCCCTCTTGCTTTATTCTCCATAAACTTATTAGTTGTATTGATTTATCAATTCCGCATTATTTGAAAGCAACACTCTTTATAAGAAAAGGACTTAGTTTTTATACTCCGATAATTGTGCATCTTGTTCTAACCACTAATCAAGGGATCTAGTTGGGGTTTAAAGTTATAATTTTCAGGTTTTGCCTATTCACCCCGCCTCTAGGCGAAGTTTAGGGGTGCTAGAAGCTGACTGCTGTTGGACTGCTTTCTTCGGGAATTGCATTGCCCAGTGACCTTGCTCTCCACAATGGAAGCATCCTCTACCTTCTCCTAGTCCTGGGACTGCCTGCTTGCTCTGATTTGTTATTGGGACAGGAAGGTGAGGTGTCTGATTGTTGTCTCTGATACTGATTTCCTCTCGATTGGTTGTGCTGGCAATACTGCTGCTGCGGCTAAGGGCACTGCCTCTGGAAATGAAGTTGATGCGGACATTGGTTCTATTGCTGATATCCCTGAGGGTGACTCTGCTTGAACTGCTGGGGTGAATTGTTTGAGAAGCGGGGGCGACTGTTGCTCCCAGTCTATGGTCCACCAATCTTGCGCTTCCGATCTTCCATCTCCTTGCACTTCCTCTCAGTCATTATTGCTCTATCAATCAGATGTTGTAAGGTAGAGAAGGTATGACTCATCAACTGGTAATGTAGGGGGTCAACTAAACCTAACATGTACTGCCTCTTTGCATCAGTGTTGACATCTTCAAGTGCATAGCGAGATAGTTGTAGAAATTTGTCTCTGTACTCACTGACGGACATAGGTCCCTACTTCAGTGCTAGAAATTCCTCCTTCAATATCATCATGCCTTCTGGAACATGATTGTCAGAGAGGAAATTCTCCGGCCGGATGGCGGAACGCACCCGCCCTAAATCCTAAGATGAGGAGGGGGCCTTAGCGGTTTGCCTGACTATGGAAAGGTGTAAGAACACATGAGGATATGAGGATTTAGAGTGGTTTAGGCCACCGGAGCGTAAAACCCTACTCCACTTTGTGTTGTATTGAGTGTCTGAGCACTTGAGCTTGAGCCTAGAGAACTTGTGTGAGAGTCTGAGGGTGTATGTCGACCTGCCTTGTAACGTCGTGTGCCTTCCCTTTTATAGCTCAAGGGAGACACATATAAGGATGCTGAGCCCCGACATGTGGGCCCAGGGGCAAAATGGAAGGAACACAGTATAGAAGTATCCAATGCTAGTGACGCCTGAGCAATCTCCTGGTGCCATGATGTTCGCAGCCTTCGCAGTATTGATATGCGACGGCTGCTTCCTTGGTAACGTGCGAGTAATGATGAACATAGCGCATGCGGCAGTATGGGTGTGCTGCCTGCTAGTGGAATGGCCAAGCACGCCGCCTATAGAACGGACAGGTCACCGCCTGCCAGCGGAATGGACAGGTCTCATTAAATGCGGAGGCGGCACGTCGCCTGCCAGTGGAATGGACAGGTGGCGTGTCTTATCCTCAATAAATGCAGCGGCCGCGTAACCCGGAGGCCTTACGTCAAGCTCCGCCCGTTGGCTTACGTCACGTGCAGTAGGCCACGTGGCAGCATCGGGTCTCCGCATGGGCGGGGAGCAGAAGCATATACAGACAGGTCCGCACCAGACTAGGTCTGGGCATGTGTCGACACTGGACCCCCGCCTAGGTCCTGCTCAAGGCCCGTGTATGTTCTATCCTGTATCCTGGGACCTTGGGACCCCACTGCGGGCAGCCCGGACCCCATACGGGGGGGGGGTCCGGATCCCATTCCAGGGGTCCGGCTTGCACACGTGGCGGTCCTGGACCAACCTAGGAGGTCCGGATTGCATATCCAGGGGTCTAGCACTCTCCCATGGGGGTCTGAGCTTACTGTTGATGCCTTGGAGCATACCACCTTCTCTAGACACGTGGCATCTCCGGACCCACCCGTGTGGTGGAGTTGGGCGTTGTTGTAGACCCAGTGTAGTCGCCCGAGACTGGGGCAAGTCGTGGCTTGGTCCCACACACAACACCTTTACCACGCGACTAAGGGACAGTCGCGTGGGCACTGTGTCTTTACACAGTAGTAAGGGGTACCCTAGTTTCAGGGTACCGACAGTGGCCCCTGGGCCCACCTCAGGGGAGGATGTGAGCCTGCAGGTGGGGCCAAAGCTTGTACTTCGCCTCAACATGGCATGACTGGTGACTGGGGGCGCCATCTTAGCACGTCTGCTAACATGCCGCATTAACTCCGTGCATCAGTCGATGCTCACGCTGTCAATCTGCCCTCGATCACGTCAACTACCATATCTGTCCACGCGGCTGACTGACCCACGGCCCCACGTCTAGCGGTTCCATAGGGCCATGCGCGGGGCACCTCATTGCCGTTGCCTTGGTTTTAAGAAATATTCCTCTGCAGCGGCCCCGAAGCGGCGCGTGATCATGCGTGGCAGTTCGCTCCTTGTGTGACGGTTCGCCTCCTCTGCACTCGAAGACCGGCACGCCAGCTATATGACTTGTGGACCTGGTCCCCCGAGTTAGAGACTGGGCCGCCTAGGCGCTAGGTGCGCGTTGGACGAGATCTCCCGCAGCGTCTCGAGGCGCGAGCGGGAGAGCCTTCCATGAAAAGGGATTCACCACGCGCGCAGCAGTTACGCTTTTGCATTCTCTCCCAATCGTTGTGCCCTTTCGCCTTTGAGCTCTCCGCGCCCCCTTGCATTCGCGCTCTCCTGCTCTTCACCTGCACCGCTGCCGATGCCATGACTTCGCTAGCTCATCCCGACCGCTTCTAGACTGAGGCGGCGCTCAACCTGGTGCGCGGTCTACTGGGGTGGAGTGCGCCGGGGCTCGCCGGAAGGATTCACGCCGGCGCGTCTCCCCTTGGCAATCTCGCTGCCGGGGAGTTTGTCTTGTTCGTCTCCTACATCTCCTGCGGGCTGGCGCTGCCAATCTCGCCATTCTTCCTGCTGCTGTTGGAGGAGTTCGAACTCCAACTTCAGCACCTCACTCCCCACTCCATCCTCCAGGCGGCCATCTTCATCCACCTCTACGAGATGTTCGTAGGGTGGCCCCATGTACCTCCCTCTTCCGCCATTTCTTCGTTTTGGTGAAATTTAGGAAGGCCAAGGACCATCTTGGTGCGTATTACTTCCAGACGAGGCTGGATTCAGCCGTGGCCTACATCTCCACCCTCGGCGGCGCGAGGTGGGAAAACTGGCGCGCTGACTGGGTGATCGTCAGCGCCAAGGCCAACGACCGCCTCGTCCTGCCGAGCAACGGGCCATCCCTCGACCGCAAGCACTGGAGGACCAAGCCATCACTGTCGCCAGAGCTTCTGCCGGTGCTGGAGAGGATCAAGACCTTGGCAACTGGTGGGCTGACCTCCATGCATGTGGTCGGGGACTTCCTGAAGCGTCGGGTCATGCCGCTGCAGAGGAGGCCGCGCCTATGCTGCTGGTTCACTGGCCCGAATGACATCGGTCGGATCCAGCGTGGGTCGGGCACCGATCTGTCCTAGGAGGAGCTGGAACTTCTGGTGAAGGGGATTACTGGTGAGTCATTTGTCCCCAAATCTTTGATACTCCCCAGGACATCCCGACACTGTGTGATGACCCAGGGCTGCGAACGGCGGTGCTGGCCACGCTGCCGACCCTCGACGAGAGTGGCATGGCGGTCCGTTAGACCGGCGGCCGGGACCCCCTTCGCGGAATCCAGATCCCCGGTGTACCAGCTGGGGGTCCCCAGCCCGCCAGTAGGGCTCCTAGTGCCGGTCCCGCCATGGCCCCCAACTCCCTGGACAGGGGTAAGGGACCCTACAAGCAGCTCCTCCACCCCACGTGGCACCGGGGGGGTCGGAGGAAGAGAGGCGACGCCGGCTGCGTCGCGCCGACAGATCGCTTGTTTTGGACCCCCCAATGGGGCCGAGGAGGTCGGCACTCAGAAGCATCAGAGGACTACCGGTGGGGCCGAGGAGGCCGGCTCCCAGGCCTAGGGCGCACAGAGGCGCGTCAGTCCTCCGCCACCACCACCATCGGGTCCGCCGCTGAAGCGTCCCCAATCCTCTGGGACTCAAATGTGATACAATTACTAGTCCCAGGAGGCTAGCAAACACATTTATACATCAGATGATACCAAATCTGCTTAAACGAGACAAACCTATAAAGGTGGCGGTCAACTTTAAGAGTTGGTCCACAACTCGAGACATATCATCAGAGTGGGGCTGAAGCAGCCCGATATACGTAGTGAAGCAATTCAGCGGTCCAACAGCCACAGGCAAGGTTGGGAACAGTCGTAACTCTTACTCGATCTCCTTTTTCTGAAAAACAACAAATAAGCAAGGGTGAGTACAAACGTACTCAGCAGCCCACCTTCACCCGCGGAATGGGGAAATCAGATATAATGCATGGAATATGTGGAGCTCGGGATATTTTGCAGAAACAGCAATATTTAATGCAGAGTTGTTTTGAAAAACATTTTGTATTTTTGCAAAGCGCATCCTCTCCAAAAGGAGCAGGAAGTTTTTCAGTATTATAACAAAATCCCCTGGACTAAACCATCCAGGCATCTCAGCAGTTTCCCACTGGTTTTTCTTTTCAAAAACCGCTACTGGACTTCCCGTCCACCATAGCTCACGGCTCAACCGCCGAACCTTTTTAAAAACCACTTTTCTCAAAACCATCTCTTTTTTTTGGAAAACAAAACATTAATTGCCATACCATACCAGACTCGTCCATTCCTGTGGACACAGACTATTCGAATAGGTTTTCAAACTCTGCGCAGAGGTGTACACTTTACCCACTAGTCCGGCTCTGCGATCTCATGATCAATGAGATCCGAATCCGAATCTCTTTCTTTCCCCGCACGTACTAACCTTAACGGTTATCCGGAAGGAGTCAGGCCACCACCATGTCCAAACCGGACAAAACTTTCCCCCTCCTTATCCTCCCGGTGCTCCCCAGCCTTCATAACCCTGGGGTTGGACCGTACGAGTTCAGATTGAGTGACTGCCCACACAGTCTCGAGTGGTTGTACTATTAAAGAGTACAGGTAGTGAAGATGACAAACCGGTCCTTATATGAGGGGACAATCCTTCTGCTCACGCCTAAACCAGCTGAGCCAACACCTTAGGCCCTCCCCTAAACCAGGGAGTCCCTGATTATCCCACTCACAAGGTGATAAGGGTGAAAACCCTTCATCAGACACATTTTGAAAAGCATTTTCTTTTGAAAACTCACACCTGTTCTCAAATCATTTGGAACATATATATCAGGGATTGATTGCGGCAAGCGGCTGGGTGGCCATAATAACTTGTTTCAAAATCATATCATGTATAAAATAACAGGCTGAGGGTTGTGGTTGAAAAATCATAGGTAATTTATGCATCAAAGGGATCCAGTGAGCTTGCCGTGCTTATCCGGCGAAGGGGAAGGGGAAGCTCGCGGAACTGGCTCCTAGCTCCACTGCCTGGCGTAGACTTGCAGATCGGGCCTCCACGAGACGGCACGAACGCTCCGATAACTATGCAACATGAACAAGCAAACATACAAACAAGCAAGTATACCAACAAATATTTAGTATAGTGGTCAGAGTAGTGATATATGGATGGGTAGAGTCTTGAGTAGAATCTATGTCATGTGGTGTTGTGATATTACTGGTAGTGGAGCAGAGGTGCTTACCAGGAGGGTGGACTGGAGGCGACGCGACACTATGCGTGTAGCCGGCAGAGCGGAGTAACTGAGTGGGTGGGGTGTTTGCCTCGGTTGAGGGTGTTGAGTGTGTGTGGAGAGGGAGAGGGTAGCTGGGTGTATTTATAGCTGAGTGTAGGTGGTGTAGCACAGTGAAGTTCACTGTTGGTGAGAATAGTGACGAATGAATCGTCTGACTTGGTATGAACATGAGAGTTATAAGCAGAATATGGGACAAGAGTATTTTGGGAGTTTTCTGGAACATGAACCATGCTTAAGGGGTGACATGGCTGGATAGGGAATAGTTTGATAAAAATTTAGAAACGAGAGTTATTGGAATCTGAGTTTGGGAGCCTGGTTCGAAGGAATCTCAAAGTTAAGCGTGCTCAACTCGGAGAAACCTGGGATGGGTGACCAGATGGGAAGTTCCCTATTGGAAAGAAAATCACAGTCACCGGAGTTTGTATGACTAGAACATGGGTCTGGCTGGTCTTAGGTGGACTGGACAGCATGATGTATGAGTAGTTGAAATTTGGGGTGATCGGCTAATCGATGAATAGTAACGATGAATAGTGGCGATGGAAAAGTAATTATAGATATCATCTATGAATAGTAACGATGATGAATAGTAACGATGATGAATAGTGTATGTGAATAGTAACGATGAATAGTAACGGTGAATAGTAATGGTGAATAGTGACAGTGAATAGTTCGTATGAACGAACGATGAACGATGAATAGGAACTATGAACGAACGGAAGAACGACCGAATGATCGGACGAACGAACGATCGGAATTTCGGCAGCATAACGGCAGGAAAAGATTATTTGGACGAACGATCGAATGATCGGACGAACGAACGATCGGAATTTCGGCAGCATAACGGCAGGACAAAGATTATCTGGAAGAACGATGAATAGGGACTATGAATGAATGATGAACGATGAACAGGGACTATGAACGAACGATGAACGATCGAATGATCGAACGAACGAACGATCGGAATTTCGGCAGCATAACGGCAGGACAAAGATTATCTGGAAGAACGATGAATAGGGACTATGAACGAACGATGAACGATGAATAGGGACTATGAACGAACGATGAATGATCGAATGATCGAACAAACGAACGATCGGAATTTCGGCAGCATAACGACAGGAAAAAGATTATTTGGACGAACGAACGGACGAACGATCGAACGATCGGACGAACGGACGAACGAACCATGAACGATCGGACGAACGATCGAACGATCGGACGAACGAACGAACAAACTAAGAACAGGGGACGAACGATCGAAGAACGATCGAACGATCCTTGTGCTAGTGTGTGCTTGTGTGGAACATGGAGTGGGTGTGTGTGGGGGGGGGGGAGAGAGTTGCCATGAAATGGCTTGGGGTGGGATGAGAGGAGGCCCTTGCCCCTCTATTTATAGCCATGGTGGGGGGATTAGGGGGAGGGATGAGAGGATTAGTGGGAGGGATGAGAGGATTAGTGGGAGGTTAGCATGTATTTGTCTTGTATAAGTGAGATTTGCTTGTAGAGCTCACCGTATGACACTGGAGGCATACGTATACGTATGAGCATGAGGAAAGTTATGAAGAAATTATTTGTAGGGACTTGAAAAATGATTCTGAAGGTATTTCTCAAGAGGAAAATACCTGGAGATATATCGGTGGAATATTTGGGCAGTATTTCTGGAAAGAACTTGAAGGGGATTACTCGGGAAATATCTGGGCGGTATTTCTGGAAACAAATTGAGGGTGATCACTGGGAAATATTTGTAGGATATTTGAGGAGGATTTTGGAGAGAATATAGACCACTATATTTTATTTGCTGATATCAACTCGCAAACAAACATTTTGAAATGAAATTTGAAATTCATTTTGAATTTAGAGGGAGTTTGAGAAAATTTCAGGATTTGAATTTTTGGGATGCTACAAATCTACCCCACTTAAAAGGAATCTCGTCCTCGAGATTTGGCTTAGAAGGGTTATGGGTATAGCTTTACTTCAGCTACATATCTTCACTTTGCAACTCTTCGAGGAGATGGAACTTCAACAAAATCCGGCCTTTGAGGAGCATCCGGTTGCTGATTGCAAATGCTGATTCTGGCTACTCAAAGATCATCTTCAGGCTTCAGCTTTCGCTTGGCAGCTAGCTTATTGAGGAAGCATCGATGCCAACACGCAAACCTTTCTCTTGCGAACTCCCACATGGATTCCTTCCTTGATTGGTCTTCTGGTGCTTCATCAACAAAACTTGGGTAACCACTTCTCATCCAGAAACTTATAAGCTTCGATGATCTGGTCCTCCACAAGCTTACTAAGGCCTTCTTCTTTTTCTCCATAGCAGGAACCTTACTGGAACACTACCCCACTTAAAAAGAATGAGGGTAGATCTCTTGAATCTTGGGGATTTGAACTCCTTGAAGTACCTCATAACAAGGGTGTTACGGGGCCTTCTTCTATTGTTGCTGCTTGAGCAGGCTGCGGAGAGATGACTTACACAGGGTTGATTTTGGGAGAACCTTCTTCTTATCTTCTCTTCGCTATCTTTTTTTCTCTTTTCACTGCTCCTTTCTTTCTCTTTGCTCTTCCCACTGGAGGATTCTATCAAAGAGTATTACCATCATACAGAGGAGGAAACCAAAGATGTTGAACCATATACAACAGTCTTCAACCCAAGAATTACCAAGCATTGTGATCTTAGGGGCAAGGGAGTGGAAAATGGAGTTGCTTGCGATTTGGCAGAGGGTATTTTATCTGGTGTGTGTGCTTTGCTTGGGATGGGGGTTGAGGGAGCTGGGGGGGATTTATAGGCGAGCGGGGGTGTCCGGTTGCAGAGTGGTGGTGATGGAGTAGGTGCTACGCGGCAGCGGGTGCGACAAGGGGAGGGGGGGGTCTGGTGTTGCCGGCGATGATGGTGGCGGTGGGTGCGCTGCAAAGGTGGCGTGGGCGGCGGTAGTGTGCTGCAAAAGGGGGGCGTGGGGCGGTGGTAGTGCGCATGGAGGCGGGCACGCGTGCGAGGGGCACGGGTGAGTGGTGGGGTCAATGACCCTGATGTTTGTGGTCTCTGGTTCCAAGAATCTTTGCCTCTCTGTATGGTAATAACTCCTTCTGTCCTCTTTTCCTGTTTACTTTGACTCAGGGGCAGTGCTTTGATTCTCACGGTCGGTCCTTTTGACTGAGCGGCTGGACTGGTTTCTTCTGTAGCTTGTTACATGCTTCAAGGGTGAGCTTCCCGGTGTCTTCTTGGGTAAGGCACTTTTTCTTCAGATGGGTTAAGATGAGAATGGAAGCATAAGGTAAGGATTAGCTCTAATTTGTGATCTATGTTTTTAGAGAAAACCTTTTTAAGAAAAATGAAAAGAAAACACACTAGCTCAGCAATGATAAGCACAAACAAATCAAATGTTTTGAATAAGGGAAGAATAGAGTTTTTCCAAAGCACGGGCTACTCAGATTCGGGGGCTAAGCATAACTACTATTGCTTGGCTCCTGAATTGAGAACTATGCTAAATGCAACTTATGAGCACTAACGTTAAAGCATCACATATGCACTCAAAAGGGGAGAAAACATCAAGCGAAATTCATTTTGAAATGCCCTAGGGGGCCACACAAATAGAGTTTTTCAAGGCACGGGACTACACGATTACCTCTCATACATGCAGGGCTCTAGCCAAAGTGAAGAAAAACTTCACTACCTAATGCACGCAGAGGACTGGGTATAACTAACTCAGATCTGGCAGCTTCTCTTCTGGCAAGGCTGACGCACAACTTCAATCTGAGATATCTCCTGGATGGGTCAACAGGGAGCTGATGTTGATAACTTCTTCTGGCGGCGACTGAGATGGCAAGACGTGGTCGAACTCTTCTTCAAGCTGGACTGGCTCTTGTAGCTCCTCTGAGGGCGGCGGTGCTGGCGGGGTGCTTGCAGCTTCTTCCTTGACCTCAAGGGACGGTGCTGGAATCTTCTTCATGGTGAGGGGCTCAAACAACTCTGGCGGGGGATCTTGGGAGGATTCAGGGTGCTCTTGTTTATCCATAGCCTTAGGGGAGACTAGAATTCCTTCCAAGACTATGGTTCCTTCCGGGAGTTCCCAAGCCTTCTTCTCTCCTCTGATAGAGACCGGGTGACCTTGAAGAATCTGGGGATCTTCAGCTCTCCTGGGTTGAACTGGGTTGGATGGAGCGGGCTCTCGGATCCGCAGGGCTCTACGTTGGTTATGGGTTACCAAGTAGGCCTCCATCAGCTTCTGGACATGCTCATCCTTGGCTTGCTTCAGGGCTTCAACAGCAATGACTTCACGACTTTCTAAGGCAGCTACACGGGCTTGAGCTGTGGTGAGATCCACATGGAGCTTACGGTTGAGCTTCTCTGCATCTTCTGCTCGGGCAATCATCTGACGGTGGTGCCGGGCCAAGAAATCATACTGGGCATCCAGGGTGAGCAGGTATGCAGTGAGGTACACGACTGTGGGGTCGTCCTCAAGCAGCTGCTGCTCTTCCAATGCACGCATCCTGGCCATCCAAACTGGACGGTCTCTCTGAAAGGGCGGAAAGAATCTGAGCGGGGTGTCGTCCACTTCTTCTTCATAGATCTGACACAGAGCCCTCAATGCCTTGCGAGCGACGACTTGGCAGGTGTCTTTGAATCTGTGCCCAGCAGTAGTGACACTCCATTCCACATGGTGCGGACTGGATCCAATGTATACAGTCACGACACACTTCTCTGTGCCATGCTCGATGAATTCACGACCATCATACTCTGGCTGGCTCCTGATTCCGAGGCGGACTGTGCATGCTCTCAGCAACTTGGGGAAACCATCTTCATTCTGGCAGAAGCTGGTTTGGCACCGAACCTCCATCTGACTTCTGAAAGAAGGAAAGGGGGAAAACATTTTTGAAATGAAGGGATGAGAGCAAGAATTTTTTTAAGAAAATAGTTTTGACTCAAAAACTTTTGATCAGGCTAAGGGTTACGTCCTGCGGCCAACCTAACAGCTCTGATACCACCTGAAGCGTCCCCAATCCTCTGGGACTCAAATGTGATACAATTACTAGTCCCAGGAGGCTAGCAAACACATTTATACATCAGATGATACCAAATCTGCTTAAACGAGACAAACCTATAAAGGTGGCGGTCAACTTTAAGAGTTGGTCCACAACTCGAGACATATCATCAGAGTGGGGCTGAAGCAGCCCGATATACGTAGTGAAGCAATTCAGCGGTCCAACAGCCACAGGCAAGGTTGGGAACAGTCGTAACTCTTACCCGATCTCCTTTTTCTGAAAAACAACAAATAAGCAAGGGTGAGTACAAACGTACTCAGCAGCCCACCTTCACCCGCGGAATGGGGAAATCAGATATAATGCATGGAATATGTGGAGCTCGGGATATTTTGCAGAAACAGCAATATTTAATGCAGAGTTGTTTTGAAAAACATTTTGTATTTTTGCAAAGCGCATCCTCTCCAAAAGGAGTAGGAAGTTTTTCAGTATTATAACAAAATCCCCTGGACTAAACCATCCAGGCATCTCAGCAGTTTCCCACTGGTTTTCCTTTTCAAAAACCGCTACTGGACTTCCCGTCCACCATAGCTCACGGCTCAACCGCCGAACCTTTTTAAAAACCACTTTTCTCAAAACCATCTCTTTTTTTGGAAAACGAAACATTAATTGCCATACCATACCAGACTCGTCCATTCCTGTGGACACAGACTATTCGAATAGGTTTTCAAACTCTGCGCAGAGGTGTACACTTTACCCACTAGTCCGGCTCTGCGATCTCATGATCAATGAGATCCGAATCCGAATCTCTTTCTTTCCCCGCACGTACTAACCTTAACGGTTATCCGGAAGGAGTCAGGCCACCACCATGTCCAAACCGGACAAAACTTTCCCCCTCCTTATCCTCCCGATGCTCCCCAGCCTTCATAACCCTGGGGTTGGACCGTACGAGTTCAGATTGAGTGACTGCCCACACAGTCTCGAGTGGTTGTACTATTAAAGAGTACAGGTAGTGAAGATGACAAACCGGTCCTTATATGAGGGGACAATCCTTCTGCTCACGCCTAAACCAGCTGAGCCAACACCTTAGGCCCTCCCCTAAACCAGGGAGTCCCTGATTATCCCACTCACAAGGTGATAAGGGTGAAAACCCTTCATCAGACACATTTTGAAAAGCATTTTCTTTTGAAAACTCACACCTGTTCTCAAATCATTTGGAACATATATATCAGGGATTGATTGCGGCAAGCGGCTGGGTGGCCATAATAACTTGTCTCAAAATCATATCATGCATAAAATAACAGGCTGAGGGTTGTGGTTGAAAAATCATAGGTAATTTATGCATCAAAGGGATCCAGTGAGCTTGCCGTGCTTATCCGGCGAAGGGGAAGGGGAAGCTCGTGGAACTGGCTCCTAGCTCCACTGCCTGGCGTAGACTTGCAGATCGGGCCTCCACGAGACGACACGAACGCTCCGATAACTATGCAACATGAACAAGCAAACATACAAACAAGCAAGTATACCAACAAATATTTAGTATAGTGGTCAGAGTAGTGATATATGGATGGGTAGAGTCTTGAGTAGAATCTATGTCATGTGGTGTTGTGATATTACTGGTAGTGGAGCAGAGGTGCTTACCAGGAGGGTGGACTGGAGGCGACGCGACACTATGCGTGTAGCCGGCAGAGCGGAGTAACTGAGTGGGTGGGGTGTTTGCCTCGGTTGAGGGTGTTGAGTGTGTGTGGAGAGGGAGAGGGTAGCTGGGTGTATTTATAGCTGAGTGTAGGTGGTGTAGCACAGTGAAGTTCACTGTTGGTGAGAATAGTGACGAATGAATCGTCTGACTTGGTATGAACATGAGAGTTATAAGCAGAATATGGGACAAGAGTATTTTGGGAGTTTTCTGGAACATGAACCATGCTTAAGGGGTGACATGGCTGGATAGGGAATAGTTTGATAAAAATTTAGAAACAAGAGTTATTGGAATCTGAGTTTGGGAGCCTGGTTCGAAGGAATCTCAAAGTTAAGCGTGCTCAACTCGGAGAAACCTGGGATGGGTGACCAGATGGGAAGTTCCCTACTGGAAGGAAAATCACAGTCACCGGAGTTTGTATGACTAGAACATGGGTCTGGCTGGTCTTAGGTGGACTGGACAGCATGATGTATGAGTAGTTGAAATTTGGGGTGATCGGCTAATCGATGAATAGTAACGATGAATAGTGGTGATGGAAAAGTAATTATAGATATCATCTATGAATAGTAATGATGATGAATAGTAATAATAAATAGTAACGATGATGAATAGTGTATGTGAATAGTAACGATGAATAGTAATGGTGAATAGTAATGGTGAATAGTGACAGTGAATAGTCGTACGAACGAACGATGAATAGGAACTATGAACGAACGGACGAACGACCGAATGATCGGACGAACGAACGATCGGAATTTCGGCAGCATAACGGCAGGAAAAGATTATTTGGACGAACGATCGAATGATCGGACGAACGAACGATCGAAATTTCGGCAGCATAACGGCAGGACAAAGATTATCTGGAAGAACGATGAATAGGGACTATGAATGAACGATGAACGATGAACAGGGACTATGAACGAACGATGAACGATCGAATGATCGAACGAACGAACGATCGGAATTTCGGCAGCATAACGGCAGGACAAAGATTATCTGGAAGAACGATGAATAGGGACTATGAACGAACGATGAACGATGAATAGGGACTATGAACGAACGATGAATGATCGAATGATCGAACAAACGAACGATCGGAATTTCGGCAGCATAACGACAGGAAAAAGATTATTTGGACGAACGAACGGACGAACGATCGAACGATCGGACGAACGAACCATGAACGATCGGACGAACGATCGAACGATCGGACGAACGAACGAACAAACTAAGAACAGGGGACGAACGATCGAAGAACGATCGAACGATCCTTGTGCTAGTGTGTGCTTGTGTGGAACATGGAGTGGGTGTGTGTGGGGGGGGAGAGAGTTGCCATGAAATGGCTTGGGGTGGGATGAGAGGAGGCCCTTGCCCCTCTATTTATAGCCATGGTGGGGGGATTAGGGGGAGGGATGAGAGGATTAGTGGGAGGGATGAGAGGATTAGTGGGAGGATGAGATGATTAGTGGGAGGTTAGCATGTATTTGTCTTGTATAAGTGAGATTTGCTTGTAGAGCTCACCGTATGACACTGGAGGCATACGTATACGTATGAGCATGAGGAAAGTTATGAAGAAATTATTTGTAGGGACTTGAAAAATGATTCTGAAGGTATTTCTCAAGAGGAAAATACCTGGAGATATATCGGTGGAATATTTGGGCAGTATTTCTGGAAAGAACTTGAAGGGGATTACTCGGGAAATATCTGGGCGGTATTTCTGGAAACAAATTGAGGGTGATCACTGGGAAATATTTGTAGGATATTTGAGGAGGATTTTGGAGAGAATATAGACCACTATATTTTATTTGCTGATATCAACTCGCAAACAAACATTTTGAAATGAAATTTGAAATTCATTTTGAATTTAGAGGGAGTTTGAGAAAATTTCAGGATTTGAATTTTTGGGATGCTACAAATCTACCCCACTTAAAAGGAATCTCGTTCTCGAGATTTGGCTTAGAAGGGTTATGGGTATAGCTTTACTTCAGCTACATATCTTCACTTTGCAACTCTTCGAGGAGATGGAACTTCAACAAAATCCAGCCTTTGAGGAGCATCCGGTTGCTGATTGCAAATGCTGATTCTGGCTACTCAAAGATCATCTTCAGGCTTCAGCTTTCGCTTGGCAGCTAGCTTATTGAGGAAGCATCGATGCCAACACGCAAACCTTTCTCTTGCGAACTCCCACATGGATTCCTTCCTTGATTGGTCTTCTGGTGCTTCATCAACAAAACTTGGGTAACCACTTCTCATCCAGAAACTTATAAGCTTCGATGATCTAGTCCTCCACAAGCTTACTAAGGCCTTCTTCTTTTTCTCCATAGCAGGAACCTTACTGGAACACTACCCCACTTAAAAAGAATGAGGGTAGATCTCTTGAATCTTGGGGATTTGAACTCCTTGAAGTACCTCATAACAAGGGTGTTACGGGGCCTTCTTCTATTGTTGCTGCTTGAGCAGGCTGCGGAGAGATGACTGACACAGGGTTGATTTTGGGAGAACCTTCTTCTTATCTTCTCTTCGCTATCTTTTTTTCTCTTTTCACTGCTCCTTTCTTTCTCTTTGCTCTTCCCACTGGAGGATTCTATCAAAGAGTATTACCATCATACAGAGGAGGAAACCAAAGATGTTGAACCATATACAACAGTCTTCAACCCAAGAATTACCAAGCATTGTGATCTTAGGGGCAAGGGAGTGGAAAATGGAGTTGCTTGCGATTTGGCAGAGGGTATTTTATCTGGTGTGTGTGCTTTGCTTGGGATGGGGGTTGAGGGAGCTGGGGGGGGATTTATAGGCGAGTGGGGGTGTCCGGTTGCAGAGTGGTGGTGATGGAGTAGGTGCTACGCGGCAGCGGGTGCGACAAGGGGAGGGGGGGTCTGGTGTTGCCGGCGATGATGGTGGCGGTGGGTGCGCTGCAAAGGTGGCGTGGGCGGCGGTAGTGTGCTGCAAAAGGGGGGGCGTGGGGCAGTGGTAGTGCGCATGGAGGCGGGCACGCGTGCGAGGGGCACGGGTGAGTGGTGGGGTCAATGACCCTGATGTTTGTGGTCTCTGGTTCCAAGAATCTTTGCCTCTCTGTATGGTAATAACTCCTTCTGTCCTCTTTTCCTGTTTACTTTGACTCAGGGGCAGTGCTTTGATTCTCACGGTCGGTCCTTTTGACTGAGCGGCTGGACTGGTTTCTTCTGTAGCTTGTTACAGGCTTCAAGGGTGAGCTTCCCGGTGTCTTCTTGGGTAAGGCACTTTTTCTTCAGATGGGTTAAGATGAGAATGGAAGCATAAGGTAAGGATTAGCTCTAATTTGTGATCTATGTTTTTAGAGAAAACCTTTTTAAGAAAAATGAAAAGAAAACACACTAGCTCAGCAATGATAAGCACAAACAAATCAAATGTTTTGAATAAGGGAAGAATAGAGTTTTTCCAAAGCACGGGCTACTCAGATTCGGGGGCTAAGCATAACTACTATTGCTTGGCTCCTGAATTGAGAACTATGCTAAATGCAACTTATGAGCACTAACGTTAAAGCATCACATATGCACTCAAAAGGGGAGAAAACATCAAGCGAAATTCATTTTGAAATGCCCTAGGGGGCCACACAAATAGAGTTTCTCAAGGCACGGGACTACACGATTACCTCTCATACATGCAGGGCTCTAGCCAAAGTGAAGAAAAACTTCACTACCTAATGCACGCAGAGGACTGGGTATAACTAACTCAGATCTGGCAGCTTCTCTTCTGGCAAGGCTGACGCACAACTTCAATCTGAGATATCTCCTGGATGGGTCAACAGGGAGCTGATGTTGATAACTTCTTCTGGCGGCGACTGAGATGGCAAGACGTGGTCGAACTCTTCTTCAAGCTGGACTGGCTCTTGTAGCTCCTCTGAGGGCGGCGGTGCTGGCGGGGTGCTTGCAGCTTCTTCCTTGACCTCAAGGGACGGTGCTGGAATCTTCTTCATGGTAAGGGGCTCAAACAACTCTGGTGGGGGATCTTGGGAGGATTTAGGGTGCTCTTGTTTATCCATAGCCTTAGGGGAGACTGGAATTCCTTCCAAGACTATGGTTCCTTCCAGGAGTTCCCAAGCCTTCTTCTCTCCTCTGATAGAGACCGGGTGACCTTGAAGAATCTGGGGATCTTCAGCTCTCCTGGGTTGAACTGGGTTGGATGGAGCGGGCTCTCGGATCCGCAGGGCTCTACGTTGGTTATGGGTTACCAAGTAGGCCTCCATCAGCTTCTGGACATGCTCATCCTTGGCTTGCTTCAGGGCTTCAACAGCAATGACTTCACGACTTTCTAAGGCAGCTACACGGGCTTGAGCTGTGGTGAGATCCACATGGAGCTTACGGTTGAGCTTCTCTGCATCTTCTGCTCGGGCAATCATCTGACGGTGGTGCCGGGCCAAGAAATCATACTGGGCATCCAGGGTGAGCAGGTATGCAGTGAGGTACACGACTGTGGGGTCGTCCTCAAGCAGCTGCTGCTCTTCCAATGCACGCATCCTGGCCATCCAAACTGGACGGTCTCTCTGAAAGGGCGGAAAGAATCTGAGCGGGGTGTCGGCCACTTCTTCTTCATAGATCTGACACAGAGCCCTCAATGCCTTGCGAGCGACGACTTGGCAGGTGTCTTTGAATCTGTGCCCAGCAGTAGTGACACTCCATTCCACATGGTGCGGACTGGATCCAATGTATACAGTCACGACACACTTCTCTGTGCCATGCTCGATGAATTCACGACCATCATACTCTGGCTGGCTCCTGATTCCGAGGCGGACTGTGCATGCTCTCAGCAACTTGGGGAAACCATCTTCATTCTGGCAGAAGCTGGTTTGGCACCGAACCTCCATCTGACTTCTGAAAGAAGGAAAGGGGGAAAACATTTTTGAAATGAAGGGATGAGAGCAAGAATTTTTTTAAGAAAATAGTTTTGACTCAAAAACTTTTGATCAGGCTAAGGGTTACGTCCTGCGGCCAACCTAACAGCTCTGATACCACCTGAAGCGTCCCCAATCCTCTGGGACTCAAATGTGATACAATTACTAGTCCCAGGAGGCTAGCAAACACATTTATACATCAGATGATACCAAATCTGCTTAAACGAGACAAACCTATAAAGGTGGCGGTCAACTTTAAGAGTTGGTCCACAACTCGAGACATATCATCAGAGTGGGGCTGAAGCAGCCCGATATACGTAGTGAAGCAATTCAGCGGTCCAACAGCCACAGGCAAGGTTGGGAACAGTCGTAACTCTTACCCGATCTCCTTTTTCTGAAAAACAACAAATAAGCAAGGGTGAGTACAAACGTACTCAGCAGCCCACCTTCACCCGCGGAATGGGGAAATCAGATATAATGCATGGAATATGTGGAGCTCGGGATATTTTGCAGAAACAGCAATATTTAATGCAGAGTTGTTTTGAAAAACATTTTGTATTTTTGCAAAGCGCTCCTCTCCAAAAGGAGCAGGAAGTTTTTCAGTATTATAACAAAATCCCCTGGACTAAACCATCCAGGCATCTCAGCAGTTTCCCACTGGTTTTCCTTTTCAAAAACCGCTACTGGACTTCCCGTCCACCATAGCTCACGGCTCAACCGCCGAACCTTTTTAAAAACCACTTTTCTCAAAACCATCTCTTTTTTTTGGAAAACGAAACATTAATTGCCATACCATACCAGACTCGTCCATTCCTGTGGACACAGACTATTCGAATAGGTTTTCAAACTCTGCGCAGAGGTGTACACTTTACCCACTAGTCCGGCTCTGCGATCTCATGATCAATGAGATCCGAATCCGAATCTCTTTCTTTCCCCGCACGTACTAACCTTAACGGTTATCCGGAAGGAGTCAGGCCACCACCATGTCCAAACCGGACAAAACTTTCCCCCTCCTTATCCTCCCGATGCTCCCCAGCCTTCATAACCCTGGGGTTGGACCGTACGAGTTCAGATTGAGTGACTGCCCACACAGTCTCGAGTGGTTGTACTATTAAAGAGTACAGGTAGTGAAGATGACAAACCGGTCCTTATATGAGGGGACAATCCTTCTGCTCACGCCTAAACCAGCTGAGCCAACACCTTAGGCCCTCCCCTAAACCAGGGAGTCCCTGATTATCCCACTCACAAGGTGATAAGGGTGAAAACCCTTCATCAGACACATTTTGAAAAGCATTTTCTTTTGAAAACTCACACCTGTTCTCAAATCATTTGGAACATATATATCAGGGATTGATTGCGGCAAGCGGCTGGGTGGCCATAATAACTTGTCTCAAAATCATATCATGCATAAAATAACAGGCTGAGGGTTGTGGTTGAAAAATCATAGGTAATTTATGCATCAAAGGGATCCAGTGAGCTTGCCGTGCTTATCCGGCGAAGGGGAAGGGGAAGCTCGTGGAACTGGCTCCTAGCTCCACTGCCTGGCGTAGACTTGCAGATCGGGCCTCCACGAGACGGCACGAACGCTCCGATAACTATGCAACATGAACAAGCAAACATACAAACAAGCAAGTATACCAACAAATATTTAGTATAGTGGTCAGAGTAGTGATATATGGATGGGTAGAGTCTTGAGTAGAATCTATGTCATGTGGTGTTGTGATATTACTGGTAGTGGAGCAGAGGTGCTTACCAGGAGGGTGGACTGGAGGCGACGCGACACTATGCGTGTAGCCGGCAGAGCGGAGTAACTGAGTGGGTGGGGTGTTTGCCTCGGTTGAGGGTGTTGAGTGTGTGTGGAGAGGGAGAGGGTAGCTGGGTGTATTTATAGCTGAGTGTAGGTGGTGTAGCACAGTGAAGTTCACTGTTGGTGAGAATAGTGACGAATGAATCGTCTGACTTGGTATGAACATGAGAGTTATAAGCAGAATATGGGACAAGAGTATTTTGGGAGTTTTCTGGAACATGAACCATGCTTAAGGGGTGACATGGCTGGATAGGGAATAGTTTGATAAAAATTTAGAAACAAGAGTTATTGGAATCTGAGTTTGGGAGCCTGGTTCGAAGGAATCTCAAAGTTAAGCGTGCTCAACTCGGAGAAACCTGGGATGGGTGACCAGATGGGAAGTTCCCTACTGGAAGGAAAATCACAGTCACCGGAGTTTGTATGACTAGAACATGGGTCTGGCTGGTCTTAGGTGGACTGGACAGCATGATGTATGAGTAGTTGAAATTTGGGGTGATCGGCTAATCGATGAATAGTAACGATGAATAGTGGCGATGGAAAAGTAATTATAGATATCATCTATGAATAGTAACGATGATGAATAGTAATGATAAATAGTAACGATGATGAATAGTGTATGTGAATAGCAACGATGAATAGTAACGGTGAATAGTAATGGTGAATAGTGACAGTGAATAGTTCGTATGAACGAACGATGAATAGGAACTATGAACGAAAGGACGAACGACCGAATGATCGGACGAACGAACGATTGGAATTTCGGCAGCATAACGGCAGGAAAAGATTATTTGGACGAACGATCGAATGATCGGACGAACGAACGATCGGAATTTCGGCAGCATAACGGCAGGACAAAGATTATCTGGAAGAACGATGAATAGGGACTATGAATGAACGATGAACGATGAACAGGGACTATGAACGAACGATGAACGATCGAATGATCGAACGAACGAACGATCGGAATTTCGGCAGCATAACGGCAGGACAAATATTATCTGGAAGAACGATGAATAGGGACTATGAACGAACGATGAACGATGAATAGGGACTATGAACGAACGATGAATGATCGAATGATCGAACAAACGAACGATCGGAATTTCGGCAGCATAACGACAGGAAAAAGATTATTTGGACGAACGAACGGACGAACGATCGAACGATCGGACGAACGGACGAACGAACCATGAACGATCGGACGAACGATCGAACGATCGGACGAACGAACGAACAAACTAAGAACAGGGGACGAACGATCGAAGAACGATCGAACGATCCTTGTGCTAGTGTGTGCTTGTGTGGAACATGGAGTGGGTGTGTGTGGGGGGGGGGGGAGAGAGTTGCCATGAAATGGCTTGGGGTGGGATGAGAGGAGGCCCTTGCCCCTCTATTTATAGCCATGGTGGGGGGATTAGGGGGAGGGATGAGAGGATTAGTGGGAGGGATGAGAGGATTAGTGGGAGGATGAGATGATTACTGGGAGGTTAGCATGTATTTGTCTTGTATAAGTGAGATTTGCTTGTAGAGCTCACCGTATGACACTGGAGGCATACGTATACGTATGAGCATGAGGAAAGTTATGAAGAAATTATTTGTAGGGACTTGAAAAATGATTCTGAAGGTATTTCTCAAGAGGAAAATACCTGGAGATATATCGGTGGAATATTTGGGCAGTATTTCTGGAAAGAACTTGAAGGGGATTACTCGGGAAATATCTGGGCGGTATTTCTGGAAACAAATTGAGGGTGATCACTGGGAAATATTTGTAGGATATTTGAGGAGGATTTTGGAGAGAATATAGACCACTATATTTTATTTGCTGATATCAACTCGCAAACAAACATTTTGAAATGAAATTTGAAATTCATTTTGAATTTAGAGGGAGTTTGAGAAAATTTCAGGATTTGAATTTTTGGGATGCTACAAATCTACCCCACTTAAAAGGAATCTCGTTCTCGAGATTTGGCTTAGAAGGGTTATGGGTATAGCTTTACTTCAGCTACATATCTTCACTTTGCAACTCTTCGAGGAGATGGAACTTCAACAAAATCCAGCCTTTGAGGAGCATCCGGTTGCTGATTGCAAATGCTGATTCTGGCTACTCAAAGATCATCTTCAGGCTTCAGCTTTCGCTTGGCAGCTAGCTTATTTAGGAAGCATCGATGCCAACACGCAAACCTTTCTCTTGCGAACTCCCACATGGATTCCTTCCTTGATTGGTCTTCTGGTGCTTCATCAACAAAACTTGGGTAACCACTTCTCATCCAGAAACTTATAAGCTTCGATGATCTAGTCCTCCACAAGCTTACTAAGGCCTTCTTCTTTTTCTCCATAGCAGGAACCTTACTGGAACACTACCCCACTTAAAAAGAATGAGGGTAGATCTCTTGAATCTTGGGGATTTGAACTCCTTGAAGTACCTCATAACAAGGGTGTTACGGGGCCTTCTTCTATTGTTGCTGCTTGAGCAGGCTGCGGAGAGATGACTGACACAGGGTTGATTTTGGGAGAACCTTCTTCTTATCTTCTCTTCGCTATCTTTTTTTCTCTTTTCACTGCTCCTTTCTTTCTCTTTGCTCTTCCCACTGGAGGATTCTATCAAAGAGTATTACCATCATACAGAGGAAACCAAAGATGTTGAACCATATACAACAGTCTTCAACCCAAGAATTACCAAGCATTGTGATCTTAGGGGCAAGGGAGTGGAAAATGGAGTTGCTTGCGATTTGGCAGAGGGTATTTTATCTGGTGTGTGTGCTTTGCTTGGGATGGGGGTTGAGGGAGCTGGGGGGGGATTTATAGGCGAGTGGGGGTGTCCGGTTGCAGAGTGGTGGTGATGGAGTAGGTGCTACGCGGCAGCGGGTGCGACAAGGGGAGGGGGGGGGGGGTCTGGTGTTGCCGGCGATGATGGTGGCGGTGGGTGCGCTGCAAAGGTGGCGTGGGCGGCGGTAGTGTGCTGCAAAAGGGGGGGCGTGGGGCGGTGGTAGTGCGCATGGAGGCGGGCACGCGTGCGAGGGGCACGGGTGAGTGGTGGGGTCAATGACCCTGATGTTTGTGGTCTCTGGTTCCAAGAATCTTTGCCTCTCTGTATGGTAATAACTCCTTCTGTCCTCTTTTCCTGTTTACTTTGACTCAGGGGCAGTGCTTTGATTCTCACGGTCGGTCCTTTTGACTGAGCGGCTGGACTGGTTTCTTCTGTAGCTTGTTACAGGCTTCAAGGGTGAGCTTCCCGGTGTCTTCTTGGGTAAGGCACTTTTTCTTCAGATGGGTTAAGATGAGAATGGAAGCATAAGGTAAGGATTAGCTCTAATTTGTGATCTATGTTTTTAGAGAAAACCTTTTTAAGAAAAATGAAAAGAAAACACACTAGCTCAGCAATGATAAGCACAAACAAATCAAATGTTTTGAATAAGGGAAGAATAGAGTTTTTCCAAAGCACGGGCTACTCAGATTCGGGGGCTAAGCATAACTACTATTGCTTGGCTCCTGAATTGAGAACTATGCTAAATGCAACTTATGAGCACTAACGTTAAAGCATCACATATGCACTCAAAAGGGGAGAAAACATCAAGCGAAATTCATTTTGAAATGCCCTAGGGGGCCACACAAATAGAGTTTTTCAAGGCACGGGACTACACGATTACCTCTCATACATGCAGGGCTCTAGCCAAAGTGAAGAAAAACTTCACTACCTAATGCACGCAGAGGACTGGGTATAACTAACTCAGATCTGGCAGCTTCTCTTCTGGCAAGGCTGACGCACAACTTCAATCTGAGATATCTCCTGGATGGGTCAACAGGGAGCTGATGTTGATAACTTCTTCTGGCGGCGACTGAGATGGCAAGACGTGGTCGAACTCTTCTTCAAGCTGGACTGGCTCTTGTAGCTCCTCTGAGGGCGGCGGTGCTGGCGAGGTGCTTGCAGCTTCTTCCTTGACCTCAAGGGACGGTGCTGGAATCTTCTTCATGGTGAGGGGCTCAAACAACTCTGGCGGGGGATCTTGGGAGGATTCAGGGTGCTCTTGTTTATCCATAGCCTTAGGGGAGACTGGAATTCCTTCCAAGACTATGGTTCCTTCCAGGAGTTCCCAAGCCTTCTTCTCTCCTCTGATAGAGACCGGGTGACCTTGAAGAATCTGGGGATCTTCAGCTCTCCTGGGTTGAACTGGGTTGGATGGAGCGGGCTCTCGGATCCGCAGGGCTCTACGTTGGTTATGGGTTACCAAGTAGGACTCCATCAGCTTCTGGACATGCTCATCCTTGGCTTGCTTCAGGGCTTCAACAGCAATGACTTCACGACTTTCTAAGGCAGCTACACGGGCTTGAGCTGTGGTGAGATCCACATGGAGCTTACGGTTGAGCTTCTCTGCATCTTCTGCTCGGGCAATCATCTGACGGTGGTGCCGGGCCAAGAAATCATACTGGGCATCCAGGGTGAGCAGGTATGCAGTGAGGTACACGACTGTGGGGTCGTCCTCAAGCAGCTGCTGCTCTTTCAATGCACGCATCCTGGCCATCCAAACTGGACGGTCTCTCTGAAAGGGCGGAAAGAATCTGAGCGGGGTGTCGGCCACTTCTTCTTCATAGATCTGACACAGAGCCCTCAATGCCTTGCGAGCGACGACTTGGCAGGTGTCTTTGAATCTGTGCCCAGCAGTAGTGACACTCCATTCCACATGGTGCGGACTGGATCCAATGTATACAGTCACGACACACTTCTCTGTGCCATGCTCGATGAATTCACGACCATCATACTCTGGCTGGCTCCTGATTCCGAGGCGGACTGTGCATGCTCTCAGCAACTTGGGGAAACCATCTTCATTCTGGCAGAAGCTGGTTTGGCACTGAACCTCCATCTGACTTCTGAAAGAAGGAAAGGGGGAAAACATTTTTGAAATGAAGGGATGAGAGCAAGAATTTTTTTAAGAAAATAGTTTTGACTCAAAAACTTTTGATCAGGCTAAGGGTTACGTCCTGCGGCCAACCTAACAGCTCTGATACCACCTGAAGCGTCCCCAATCCTCTGGGACTCAAATGTGATACAATTACTAGTCCCAGGAGGCTAGCAAACACATTTATACATCAGATGATACCAAATCTGCTTAAACGAGACAAACCTATAAAGGTGGCGGTCAACTTTAAGAGTTGGTCCACAACTCGAGACATATCATCAGAGTGGGGCTGAAGCAGCCCGATATACGTAGTGAAGCAATTCAGCGGTCCAACAGCCACAGGCAAGGTTGGGAACAGTCGTAACTCTTACCCGATCTCCTTTTTCTGAAAAACAACAAATAAGCAAGGGTGAGTACAAACGTACTCAGCAGCCCACCTTCACCCGCGGAATGGGGAAATCAGATATAATGCATGGAATATGTGGAGCTCGGGATATTTTGCAGAAACAGCAATATTTAATGCAGAGTTGTTTTGAAAAACATTTTGTATTTTTGCAAAGCGCATCCTCTCCAAAAGGAGCAGGAAGTTTTTCAGTATTATAACAAAATCCCCTGGACTAAACCATCCAGGCATCTCAGCAGTTTCCCACTGGTTTTCCTTTTCAAAAACCGCTACTGGACTTCCCGTCCACCATAGCTCACGGCTCAACCGCCGAACCTTTTTAAAAACCACTTTTCTCAAAACCATCTCTTTTTTTGGAAAACGAAACATTAATTGCCATACCATACCAGACTCGTCCATTCCTGTGGACATAGACTATTCGAATAGGTTTTCAAACTCTGCGCAGAGGTGTACACTTTACCCACTAGTCCGGCTCTGCGATCTCATGATCAATGAGATCCGAATCCGAATCTCTTTCTTTCCCCGCACGTCCTAACCTTAACGGTTATCCGGAAGGAGTCAGGCCACCACCATGTCCAAACCGGACAAAACTTTCCCCCTCCTTATCCTCCCGGTGCTCCCCAGCCTTCATAACCCTGGGGTTGGACCGTACGAGTTCAGATTGAGTGACTGCCCACACAGTCTCGAGTGGTTGTACTATTAAAGAGTACAGGTAGTGAAGATGACAAACCGGTCCTTATATGAGGGGACAATCCTTCTGCTCACGCCTAAACCAGCTGAGCCAACACCTTAGGCCCTCCCCTAAACCAGGGAGTCCCTGATTATCCCACTCACAAGGTGATAAGGGTGAAAACCCTTCATCAGACACATTTTGAAAAGCATTTTCTTTTGAAAACTCACACCTGTTCTCAAATCATTTGGAACATATATATCAGGGATTGATTGCGGCAAGCGGCTGGGTGGCCATAATAACTTGTCTCAAAATCATATCATGCATAAAATAACAGGCTGAGGGTTGTGGTTGAAAAATCATAGGTAATTTATGCATCAAAGGGATCCAGTGAGCTTGCCGTGCTTATCCGGCGAAGGGGGAAGGGGAAGCTCGCGGAACTGGCTCCTAGCTCCACTGCCTGGCGTAGACTTCCAGATCGGGCCTCCACGAGACGGCACGAACGCTCCGATAACTATGCAACATGAACAAGCAAACATACAAACAAGCAAGTATACCAACAAATATTTAGTATAGTGGTCAGAGTAGTGATATATGGATGGGTAGAGTCTTGAGTAGAATCTATGTCATGTGGTGTTGTGATATTACTGGTAGTGGAGCAGAGGTGCTTACCAGGAGGGTGGACTGGAGGCGACGCGACACTATGCGTGTAGCCGGCAGAGCGGAGTAACTGAGTGGGTGGGGTGTTTGCCTCGGTTGAGGGTGTTGAGTGTGTGTGGAGAGGGAGAGGGTAGCTGGGTGTATTTATAGCTGAGTGTAGGTGGTGTAGCACAGTGAAGTTCACTGTTGGTGAGAATAGTGATGAATGAATCGTCTGACTTGGTATGAACATGAGAGTTATAAGCAGAATATGGGACAAGAGTATTTTGGGAGTTTTCTGGAACATGAACCATGCTTAAGGGGTGACATGGCTGGATAGGGAATAGTTTGATAAAAATTTAGAAACGAGAGTTATTGGAATCTAAGTTTGGGAGCCTGGTTCGAAGGAATCTCAAAGTTAAGCGTGCTCAACTCGGAGAAACCTGGGATGGGTGACCAGATGGGAAGTTCCCTACTGGAAGGAAAATCACAGTCACCGGAGTTTGTATGACTAGAACATGGGTCTGGCTGGTCTTAGGTGGACTGGACAACATGATGTATGAGTAGTTGAAATTTGGGGTGATCGGCTAATCGATGAATAGTAACGATGAATAGTGGCGATGGAAAAGTAATTATAGATATCATCTATGAATAGTAACGATGATGAATAGTAATGATAAATAGTAACGATGATGAATAGTGTATGTGAATAGTAACGATGAATAGTAACGGTGAATAGTAATGGTGAATAGTGGCAGTGAATAGTTCGTATGAACGAACGATGAACGATGAATAGGAACTATGAACGAACGGACGAACGACCGAATGATCGGACGAACGAACGATCGGAATTTCGGCAGCATAACGGCAGGAAAAGATTATTTGGACGAACGATCGAATGATCGGACGAACGAACGATCGGAATTTCGGCAGCATAACGGCAGGACAAAGATTATCTGGAAGAACGATGAATAGGGACTATGAATGAACGATGAACGATGAACAGGGACTATGAACGAACGATGAACGATCGAATGATCGAACGAACGAACGATCGGAATTTCGGCAGCATAACGGCAGGACAAAGATTATCTGGAAGAACGATGAATAGGGACTATGGACGAACGACGAACGATGAATAGGGACTATGAACGAACGATGAATGATCGAATGATCGAACAAACGAACGATCGGAATTTCGGCAGCATAACGACAGGAAAAAGATTATTCGGACGAACGAACGGACGAACGATCGAACGATCGGACGAACGGACGAACGAACCATGAACGATCGGACGAACGATCGAACAATCGGACGAACGAACGAACAAACTAAGAACAGGGGACGAACGATCGAAGAACGATCGAACGATCCTTGTGCTAGTGTGTGCTTGTGTGGAACATGGAGTGGGTGTGTGTGCGGGGGGAGAGAGTTGCCATGAAATGGCTTGGGGTGGGATGAGAGGAGGCCCTTGCCCCTCTATTTATAGCCATGGTGGGGGGATTAGGGGGAGGGATGAGAGGATTAGTGGGAGGGATGAGAGGATTAGTGGGAGGATGAGATGATTAGTGGGAGGTTAGCATGTATTTGTCTTGTATAAGTGAGATTTGCTTGTAGAGCTCACCGTATGACACTGGAGGCATACGTATACGTATGAGCATGAGGAAAGTTATGAAGAAATTATTTGTAGGGACTTGAAAAATGATTCTGAAGGTATTTCTCAAGAGGAAAATACCTGGAGATATATCGGTGGAATATTTGGGCAGTATTTCTGGAAAGAACTTGAAGGGGATTACTCGGGAAATATCTGGGCGGTATTTCTGGAAACAAATTGAGGGTGATCACTGGGAAATATTTGTAGGATATTTGAGGAGGATTTTGGAGAGAATATAGACCACTATATTTTATTTGCTGATATCAACTCGCAAACAAACATTTTGAAATGAAATTTGAAATTCATTTTGAATTTAGAGGGAGTTTGAGAAAATTTCAGGATTTGAATTTTTGGGATGCTACAGCCGCCACCGCAACCGCCACCACCATCGGGCCCGCCGCCACCACCTCAGGGGCAGCAACAACAACAGTAGCAGCAGCGGCGGCAGCAGCAGGAGCAGCGGTCGTCCCGCTTCCAGGGTCGCTGGAAGGTCCAGGGCCCCAAGTAAGTGTAGCCCTTCTTTTTTTAGTCTAGTTATCATGCCGACGGGTCTTAACCCATCATCTGCCTATCAGGGCTTCCTCCCCTCTGCTCCCAAGGTCGCGCCCGCCGGCGGGTCTGGCGCTCAGAAGCAGGCATCTGCTAGGAGTGGTGCCGGCGATCCGCCCCCGGCTGCTGCCGCCGAGACAGCGCCACCGGACTCCCATGCTCCAGCTGGGGGTTCGGCAGCAGCGGTGCCGCTGACGGCTACTGTAGCCTCAACGATGGTGATACCGTCGAGTACACCGTCGGTAGCGGCGGGGGACATAGGGGGCGCGTCCAGCTCCATCCCCCCGCCCACTGTGGAAGAGACGGAGGTGGTTCTTGGGTGGTGGCTCCGGTCCGGCGCCGAGCCAGAAGTAGCGCCAGTTCCCCTCCCCCAGGTGTTGTCTCATGCCCATCAGGCTCTTCATGAGACTAAGGCGGCGATCCTACGAGAGTGGGAGGCGTTCGAGGCCGAGCACTAGCGCCTCAGCGACTGGCGCACCCAGCTGGAGGAGCACACCAAGGCGCGTCCCACCAGTTCACCTCCGAGCGGTCCGAAGGTGTACGCCCGGGAGCTGGAGGCGAGCTAGAAGGAGAAGAGGTTGGCCAAGAGGGAGGAGGCCTTGAACCGGAGGGAGGAGGCCATCACAGAGCTTCGGGCCAAGCTGAGTGCCATGAACGAAATCTTGGAAGAGCAGCGGACCCAGCAGACTGCGGCTGTGGAGAGGATCCAAAAATGGGAGTGGGAGCTGGAGGACAAGGCCAGCAACATTGCCCTGGCCGAGGAGAACCTCAAGGAGAAGGATGCGTCCCTAGATAAGCGGGCGACGAATCTCGCCTGGCGGGAGAAGGACCTCGCCTTCATGGAGGAAATGTTTGAAAGGTGGGATAAGTTGCTGGCCGAGCATGAGCTCGAGGCGAAGGAGAAAGAGAAAAAGCTAGAAGAGCGGATCCGGCAGTTCTAGGCGGCGCAGGCAGCACCGGGGGCCCAGGCGGTGGAGGCGACGAAGAAGGCACTTAAAGATCTCCAGGCGGAGCATTGCGCTGGGGTCCAACGCATCGCTGCATGGGCCGGCGAGGCGAGCACGACACTGGTGCCGCTAGGGATGAGTCCCATCCCGATGTCGGAGCTGCCGATGTCCATTTTGACGCGCTGCCGGTGCTGGACTCCACCACCGACCGCCTCCGACGCCTGGACCAGATTCTTGGCATGCGCCTGGAGGCCGAGGGTGGCAGGCTCTACCGGGCAGTGATCAAGTATATCCTAACGTGCTTCTGGAGCCACGACCCGGCCATCTCCTTGGAGCTGGTGTTTGCTGGTCCGGTGGCCAACACTGAAGACGCCGCCCGAGAGGGCGTACAAGATGTCGTAGAACTGGTGGCCGAACGCTTCCAGCGGGATCCCGCTGATGATGAGTAGCTAGATCTGCAAAGAGAAGGCAAGGGTCCTGCTGGGAAGCGGCTTTTAATAATTTTTGGTTTTGTAAGATACTTTTGAGAATTATCAATCAAACAACACTTATCTGTATGCTATCTGTTCTTGTTGTGTGCATCATTACCAACTTCTCCCTGGTACTTGGCCCCCCTAGGATGTAGGCTCGACGTGTCGAGGCTGGATACTAGTATACCTAAGGGAAAATCAGCTGCCCGGTCCCCAGGAGGTAGTCTCTGAGACTACCTGCGTTTGGATCTGGACCTGGACCTGCACATAGTTTCGGCTAGAAAGTTTTAGTAGCACACCCATAGGACCCACCAACTGGTATCTTCTATCCTTTGATTCAGGCAACAGGACTTGCAGGATTTAGTCTGGGAAGCCAAGCCATATGCTCGGACCCCCTGGATCACAGCTCCAAATACTAGGACGCCCGTCGCAGAGTGGCGGAGCGTGTAGGCTTAGGGTATGGGACTAGGCTAAGCGGCTACACAGCTCCAGACCACCCCAGGAGGCGTGTTGTTGGGGGCCTTCGTCCTCCGAAGGTCCTCAAAAACATGATTTGACAATGTTTTCCAAGTGGATTATATGAGCAGGTACCTTCGGACTCAGAATTATGAACATGAAGTACGGTCAGGACGAAGCCTGAACCAGACGAAGGGGGATTGAAATGGAGGACGGGCTGATTACCAAGCTCTATGAAGGATGATGCGCAGCCGAAGCTGTGCGCAGGAAAGCTTCGTCGCGATAGCAGAAAGGGGAACCGACTTAAAGATGAAAAGACTACTTAGGCCTCGACAGATTTCCATAAGTCATTAGCAAATGTAATGGATATGAATGTAATTTTGTATGGGCTGTGTCTCACGCCTATAAATAGATGAACAGTACTCCCGTACTGTTCACGCTGATTTGGCATTTGCTTTTGCGTCATCCTTGTACTTTCGCCTTCCTGCAATCCGAAGGTACATTTGTAATTTGAAGTCATTTCTATTGTTACATAAGAATAAAATAGAAATAATGTTGTAATAAAATTTAAATGTTTACATTACTTTTTATGTTATGCATAAATTCTTCGTCATAACTCATCATGCCTACGAAGATATATTGTTTATGACCTTCGTCCGGAGCACGTTATACCCCGAAGGGAAATAATGTTTCGAAGGACGAAGGACCTTATCATTTAACACTTTTTATGTTGCCTTGTTCTTAATCCAAAGCATTTGAGAACAAGTCACCAACATTGGCGCCCACCGTAGGGTGAACTCACCTCCACTTTGAGTTTTTTGAACACCTTCGGAAGCCATAGACCCTCGCTATGGCGCCGAAGAAAGCTTCAGCGACTGGAGCTGTAGCACTGCAACCGCTAGACCCCAACCAGGAGACCGTCTCTCTTCGGGAGGCCCGAAGCCAGAAGAGGAAGGCCGTCAACCCGACGCTTCAGGAGGATGAACTAGACCAAGAGATCAGGGATATGGAGATGCTTCATCAACAGGTGCAGAGGAAGAAGGAAAAGATGGCCAGGCTAGCTGAGCTGCAGAGGCAGATAGACGAAGCTTCTGAAGAAGTTCGCCATCTTACTCACGATGAGCAGAACAGAAGGCCTCAACAAAAAGACCTTCATCAGGAGGGCTTCTTCAACGAAGATGACTGGTATGACAATTTCCATCATGGAAATTTTGTTTTCGATGATGCTTCTCCCCTGTCCGCTGAGCTGCAGGCTACACCTTGGCCTCCATCCTACAAGCCACCCCAGCTTCCCATGTTCGATGGCCATTCAGACCCGAAGCAGTTTTTGATGAGCTACGAAGCAACAGTGTCTTCGTATGGTGGCAATGCTGCAGTCATGGCAAAGTCTTTTGTTATGGCTGTCAGGAGTGTTGCTCAGACCTGGTATTCCTCCCTTCGACCAGGAACGATTACTTCATGGCAAAAGCTGAAGGATATGTTGTTAACTAGCTTTCAAGGGTTTCAGACGAAGCCGGTTACTGCTCAAGCCTTGTTTCAGTGCACTCAGGATCATGAAGAATACCTTCAGGCATATGTCAGAAGGTTCTTACGTTTGAGGGCGCAGGCACCAACGGTGCCCAATGAAATTGTCATCGAAGCCATGATCAAGGGGCTCCGACCTGGACCTTTAGCTCAATACTTCGCCAGGAAGCCTCCTCAGACTTTGGAGAAGCTACTCCAGAAGATGGATGAGTACATTCGTGCCGACAATGATTTTCGCCAAAGAAGGGAGGAGGCTTTCAGATTTTCTGAAATGACCAGGGGCTTCGGAGGAAGATTCTATCCGAGGCATGTCAGGTCCATCCACAACTCTACTCAAAATGATGATAAGGGGAGTCAGCAGAACAGGCCGCAGTGCTCCTCACAGGCTTCGGGGCAACAGCAAAGTTTCTTCCGGCCACCAGCTCCAAGAGGCAGAGGCGCCAGGGGCTTCGGCGGAAGATTTGGAGATCAACCAAGGAAACTGTTTTGCTTGTTCTGTGGAGAAAACAAGGGCCATACCACCAGGACGAGCCATGTTACAATCCAGAAGCAAAAGGAAATAGCCGAAGCTGCAGCGCAACAAGCTCAGCCGAAGCAGGTCATGCATACTGCTTCGTATCATCCGCCTTACATCCCACAATACATAGACAACCACCCTGCAGCTTCTGTAGCTTCGGCAAGTCAACCTCAAGCTTCCTGGCAACAGCCTCCGCCTCCACCTCCACTGCAACAAGTTCAACAGCCAGAAGGGAGTCAATATGCCCCACACCAAAGGGACTTCAGAGAACAATCCGAAGCTCGCACAGTCAACAGCACTGTGCCAGAGTCGAAGCACATTTATTGACACATATCCTACCTTTGATAGCAGTCTTTTCTATTCAGTTCTATTTTCTGTGTAACAAAGAACATTGTTAGTTTTCATGTAATAATTTCGTTGTTTCCCACGAGGAAAACCTATTTTCTCCACAGGCTTAAGTTGCTGAAGCTTAAAAAATTTGCGTTAACAAGGAGGACCTTCGAATTATTAAAAATCCTTCGAAGCAACAGAAAGTCGTTCTAAGGAACGCAGAGTAAGTTGATGAAGTCACAAAAAGCCGTTCCAAAGGGAGCGCAGTGTAAGTTTTCTGCTCAAAAGTCGTTCCAAAGGGAATGCAGAGCTTACAGCGAAAAGTCAACGCTGATACCGCCTAAGTAAAAGGCGAAGAAGCTCAAAAGACGTTCCTAGGGGAATGCAGAGCTTACAGCGAAAAGTCAACGCTGATACCGCCTAAGTAAAAGGCGAAGAAGCTCCAAAGACGTTCCTAAGGGAATGCAGAGCTTACAGTAAAAGATTGTGTGTTTCACGGGGATATGTGTGTATCTTCGGAATCAAATTCATCTACATAACATAACATCATCACATCATTTTGCATAGCATAAGCATCATACATCATATTGCATATGGCAAAAGAAGGGAGGACAGTATCAACCTTCGGAAGAGTGCTTTGAGAAAGTAAAAATCTTCGGAATATAGCTTCGGAAAATGTTCTCACGAAGTTTGGATATTTTTTATCAGAGCGCTACGGGTTTTGTGACGCATAAAAGTTTTTCTATCTTCACGAAGCATGAAAAGAAGGGAAGGTGTTTTTTCGCCGAAGGCTTAAAAACGGTACGTATGTAAAGTTTCATGCATCGTAAAGAATTGAATAATGAAAAGAAACTTATATATTACATTCAAATGTACAAAATATTACATAGATCACATTTCAAATGTTCTTTCTAATGCCATCTAGTCTTCTCTTAGTACTACTTCGGCAGCCTCATTTAGAAGTTGTTCAACAACTTTATCCATGATAGCTTCGGCCATTTGTTTAATTTCGTCATCCTCTTTCGTGTGAGGGTCAGCAGATGATCCAGTAGGTTCTGAGGGAAGGGAATATGTCTACATTACTATCACAAACCGCGAACAAAGTTTGAAATAAAAATTATAGCACAACAAGAACGACTAATTAATACCTATTTGCCCTTCGGGCTCTGTACTTTTTTCGGCAACTTCTGTCACTTTCCTAGCATCATGGATGCCTTTTTCACTCCTTTGAATAATTTCTTGCGCCATTTCTCGGCCGCCGTTGTCCCAGATATCAGTAAAGAATTTACCGCCAACCATGCTTGCTTCGGTCGAGGGGTCTTTGATGTCTTCAGAGGACAGGGCAGCTTCGGACTGAGCTAAGGATTTTACATGTTCACAACCTTTTTTCTCCAAAACAGCAGCAACTCCTCTGGCGCCTGAAAAAGCGCAGATGTCACCGCGGCTGCTCAGGATTTCCTCGAAGGCTTCTGCTTCGTGACTGATCCAGTCCAGTGGACCTTCGGGATTGCCTCTTGAGAAATTCTCTTCACTAGAAAAGGCGCCAACGCTGGCGAAGCTGGATTTTATCTTTTTGACGCATTCTATAGATTTAACATAGCATTTCCTCTGGGATGCACGAAGCTCCTTAACACTTAACTCTAAATGATTGACCAACTGATCACTAAGCTCTCGTTTTGTTTCCTCAAGCACACGTTCCTCTTTAGCTCTAGCTAGCTGTTTCTGAAGATCTTTAATTTCACGTTTTTGGGCTTCGGCCTGGACCTTTGAAGCAGCTTCGTCCTTTTTTACCTTATCTACCAATGTAAGCAGAATTTTATCCTTTTCCAGAGCTTCGTTTCTCAGTTTAATAACTTCTGATCGAAGGTTGTTGAACGCAATTTCATAGCTCTCATCTTCGGCACTCTTTTGTGCTCTTAATGCGTTGCTTAGGATTAAACCCTATATGTAAAAAAGTTGGTATAAGAATAAAAGAATGAGTTACGAATTAAAAAAAAATTTCAAGCGCTTAATTCCTATACCTTTAGGCTATTGTACGCAAGACTGTCCGCGAGATCCTCCTTCGTCATAGCACATAATCCAGCTTCGAGCTTCGGGAAACCCATACTTCTAGCCATCTCCCGGCAGACGGATAATTCTTTGTTATCAGGGAGGCAGTATAGGAAATCATCTTCATTTGTCCCATTGAACACTACTGCCCCCTTCGGATACTTTAACTCTCTAGCATAGTGATTGGCTTCATAAGTCTCTTCTTCAGATAATTTCTTCCCCGAAGCATGTCGCACGATGTAATCGCATATGCTGGAAGGAGCTTCGGGGGCGGCAGTGTCAACTTCTTCAACCAAAACTGGTTCTGATATTTTCTCGGTTTCCAAAGATTGTTCCTTGGTGGGCTCTGAAGGCCCAGCTTCGGCTTCAGCTTGTTGCTTCGAAGCTTCAGTAGACGCTTCAGCAAGTTCAACAGTCTTCTTTGGAGTTGTGCTTGAAGACTTAATTGTCTCCAAGACATCTAGTACGTTCACCATTCTTTTTCTTTTTGGGGTCACCAATGGGCCCTTTTGATTTTTTATTGTTTCGACATTTGCTGAAGGACTTAAGATTTCCGATATTTTTGGCCCTTCAATCTTCGGTTTTTCTGCTTTTTCTGCTGAAGGAGTTTCAGTTTTCTCTTCTATCTTCGGCACTGGAGCTGGTTCTGTAGCTTCAGAGGCCAAAGAGACTTCACCAATAAATTCTGGCACTGTGGCCGGCTCAATAAAACGCGCTCGGTGGGTGAGCACCTTCATCTTTTTCCTTTGCGGCGCTGGCTCACTAGTGGCACTCGTGGTAGCTTCTGTCGCAGGAGAAGTATTTTTTCTTTTGCGACCCAATACCGGATAGTGATAGTCAGGGTAGACAAACCCGACTGCGTCAAATACCCGGTTGAGCCTTTTCTTCTTTCGGCCTCCGAAGGCTGCTGATAACGCAGTGTTCTCGGCCTTCGAATATGCCCCAAGCAGTTCGTCACTTAATGTTTCAATGCTTTTCAACCAGTCGTCATCAGGTTCAACAAACTTATCCCCGTATTTGAATGTGTATTTCAGTCTGACCAGTCTGCCTTCGTCGGACTCTTTGATGGTCTCCTTCGGCATTTCCCACTTTCTTGCAAGTGGCCACACCCTGAAGGCAATATGCTCTTGGACCAAGTCCCTTGTCCCAATGAAAGAACAGATTACGCCGAAGGCTCTTTGGCATTCCTCGGCTGCTTCATCCATTTCAACCTTCGGCCTTCGAAGTCCGAAGCGTTGCCAGATGGGGCGCATAATGATACTCTTGACATCTTCTTGCGCTGTTAAGTCATTCTTTACATAGAACCACTCTGTCATCCAGGCTCCGGGCCACCTCTTCCGAAAGGTTGGCACAGGGCGGCTTGACCCGGAGCGGGCACCGAAGCTGTAACACCCAAAGTTGTTGTGATATTGTTCTTTCCCCCAGGGCTTCGTCTCATATAACAATTCATGAATGTTGCAAAAGCTTTTAGCATTTGGTTCTAAACCTTGGCTTCTCGCAGCCCAGACAAACATCCCCATTCTTATGATAGCTTCGGGAGTAATTTGATGAAGGTAGACTTGAAATGTCTTCAGGACTTCAACAACAAAGTTGCTTAGGGGGAATCGAAGCCCAGCTTTGAGAAAGCTTCGGAAGATTACGACTTCATCTTCTTCGGGGGTGGGAGAAGTCTTTTCTCCAGCGTCAGCCCTCACAATAGATATATCTCGAAAATACCTCCCCCTCATATTATCAATATGACTCTGCTTAATAGTGGTTTTCCCGAAAACCGTGTGACTTGGCCGCCATGGTCGATCTTCGGACTCTTCCCCACCACTTTCTACATCATAACTGTCGCTGTCACCAGTATCTTCAGACAAACCTTCCAGAATCTCCTTGGTAATTTTTTCCGTATTGGTCTCTGCCATCGCTATAAGGAACCCCAAGTTCTTCTCTTCGTCAAGGCTCAGCTTCATCTCAGCAGCGACCTTCTTATCTTCAGACATCTTCGGAAACACTAAAAAACTGTTTTCAAAGCCGAAGCTTCAAAACCAAAATATCAGCAAATCTTAGTGCGCAAGAGCTAAAAATTTAGTGGGCGAAAGCAGATGGCAAGCGAGAGTACCAAAATGAGTTTGCGTTACGATCTTATTTATACGCCCAGTGCGTTGAAAATTGAAATACCCCGCTTGTCAGTGAATGTTGCTATTCTAGCAAAGGGAAGGTGTTTTTTCGGACCTTCGGCTTAAGGCCTTTGTCCATATCGCAATCTGAATTTGTCATTAACAAACTAATATTGCGAGGGGCTACTGTTGGGGGCCTTCGTCCTCCGAAGGTCCTCAAAAACATGATTTGACAATGTTTTCCAAGTGGATTATATGAGCAGGTACCTTCGGACTCAGAATTATGAACATGAAGTACGATCAGGACGAAGCCTGAACCAGACGAAGGGGGATTGAAATGGAGGACGGGCTGATTACCAAGCTCTACGAAGGATGATGCGCAGCCGAAGCTGTGCGCAGGAAAGCTTCGTCGCGATAGCAGAAAGGGGAACCGACTTAAAGATGAAAAGACTACTTAGGCCTCGACAGATTTCCATAAGTCATTAGCAAATGTAATGGATATGAATGTAATTTTGTATGGGCTGTGTCTCACGCCTATAAATAGATGAACAGTACTCCCGTACTGTTCACGCTGATTTGGCATTTGCTTTTGCGTCATCCTTGTACTTTCGCCTTCCTGCAATCCGAAGGTACATTTGTAATTTGAAGTCATTTCTATTGTTACATAAGAATAAAATAGAAATAATGTTGTAATAAAATTTAAATGTTTACATTACTTTTTATGTTATGCATAAATTCTTCGTCATAACTCATCATGCCTACGAAGATATATTGTTTATGACCTTCGTCCGGAGCACGTTATACCCCGAAGGGAAATAATGTTTCGAAGGACGAAGGACCTTATCATTTAACACTTTTTATGTTGCCTTGTTCTTAATCCAAAGCATTTGAGAACAAGTCACCAACATTGGCGCCCACCGTAGGGTGAACTCACCTCCACTTTGAGTTTTTTGAACACCTTCGGAAGCCATAGACCCTCGCTATGGCGCCGAAGAAAGCTTCAGCGACTGGAGCTGTAGCACTGCAACCGCTAGACCCCAACCAGGAGACCGTCTCTCTTCGGGAGGCCCGAAGCCAGAAGAGGAAGGCCGTCAGCCCGACGCTTCAGGAGGATGAACTAGACCAAGAGATCAGGGATATGGAGATGCTTCATCAACAGGTGCAGAGGAAGAAGGAAAAGATGGCCAGGCTAGCTGAGCTGCAGAGGCAGATAGACGAAGCTTCTGAAGAAGTTCGCCATCTTACTCACGATGAGCAGAACAGAAGGCCTCAACAAAAAGACCTTCATCAGGAGGGCTTCTTCAACGAAGATGACTGGTATGACAATTTCCATCATGGAAATTTTGTTTTCGATGATGCTTCTCCCCTGTCCGCTGAGCTGCAGGCTACACCTTGGCCTCCATCCTACAAGCCACCCCAGGAGGCGAGCACCCATTCTCTAGAACTAGCCCCAGGCTGTCGGACCCCCCTGTCGAGGGGTCCTAAACTGCAAGCCTGGCTACTCAATTCGGATATCATTATACCAGCAAGGGTGGGAACTGTATGGGTGGATTAGATAAAAAATAATGGTTATAAACTTAAGTAGAATAAAACCATCACAAAACAAATCTGGGGGATGAATCTTCTCTTTATAACTTGATATACAGATTGTAGGCCAACATACCGGGTTTATGAGGGTGAACCTCACCGGGTTGGCGTACATATATGCGCTACCTAGTTACAAAGGAAGAAAACTAAATTCCCCAGTTTTGCTTTTATGGGTAAAACTTACGGAGGTGCTCTATGTTCTAGGGATTGGGAAGAGGCTCTCCTTCAGTTGTGGCAAGGAGGACACACCCGGGTCGGCATATTTCCATCACCTTGAAGGGTCCCTCCTAGCTGGGGGAGAGTTTGTGGAGCCCTTCTCGGTTCAGTACTTGCCTTAGGACCAAGTCCCCGACCCTGAGCTCCCTACTATGCACGAATCGCTGGTGGTAGCGCCTGAGTGCCTGGTTGTACCGTGCATTTTGGATCGCCGCTTGCCATCTTTGCTCGTCGATGAAGTCCATGTCCTCACGTCGTAGCTGTTCCTGCATAGACTCATTGAAATCTTGGACCCACGGGGAGCCCATAATAATTTCTGGGGGAAGGCAGGCTTCGGCCTCGTAGACCAGGAAGAACGGGGTCTCCCAGGTAGCTCGGCTGGGTGTGGTCCGGTTCCCCCATAGCACAGATGGAAGCTCGTTGACCCAATTTGCACCATGCTTTTTCAAGCAGTCAAAGGTGCTTGTCTTGAGTCCCCTGAGGATTTCTGCGTTTGCCCTCTCCACTTGACCGTTGCTCTTGGGATGAGCCATAGACGCAAAGCAGAGCTGGGTGCCGATGCCCTCGCAATACTCCTGGAAGAGCCGACTTGTAAACTGGGTCCCGTTGTTTGTAATGATATGGCTTGGGACCCCAAATCTACATACAATAAACCTGAGGAAAGCAACAGCAGCACCCTAGGTGATATTGACCATAGGGGTGGCCTCTGGCCACTTTGTGAACTTGTCGATGGCGACGAAGAGAAAGCGGTACCCGCCGACGGCCCTGGGAAATGGTCCTAGGATATCCACCCCCCATACGGCGAATGGCCAGGAGGGTGGAATCATCTATAGAGCTTGAGCTGGTGTGTGTATCTGCTTTGCATGGAATTGACATGCCTTGCAGGACTTTACCATCATAGCTGCATCCTAGAGGGCAGTTGGCCAGTAGAAGCCATGCCAGAAGGCCTTACCGACCAGCGTGCGGGATGAGGAATGACTTCCGCACTCACCTCCATGGATCTCCATGAGTAGCTCACGACCCTCCCCTAGGTAATGCACCGCATGAGAATGCCGTTGGCGCCACGGCGGTAGAGATCCCCTTCCACCACCGCGTATCGCTTAGCCAACCGCACTATGTGCTCTACGGACACATGATCTTCAGGAAGGATATTTTCCTTCAGATAGTCCCAGATCTCGGAGATCCATGGATCGGGACCACTCTGAGATACTGGCTGTGGCACTAAGGGATAGGCAGGGCCCCCTATAGCACACACAATCCTTGGTGGGTTCTGCTGATGATATGCCAGCTTCGAGGTGCTAGTCTTGCCCCCTTCGCCCAGTTTGGCAGGCTGGGCGGTGGGTCTCAGCAGCTGCCTTTCGAAGACGCCTTCGGGCACAGGTGCCCAAGTTGATGCCCTCGTGGAGAGTTCATCTGCTGCTGAGTTGTCATCCCGAGGAACATGTTGCAATTCCAGGGCCGTGAAGTCCTTCTCCAGCTTCCTTACGTGGAGGAGGTAAGCTACGAGCCTGGGCTCATTGCAGCTACATTTCCCACGGACTTGCTTGATGATCAGCTGGGAGTCCCCCTTCACGAGGAGCTGGTGGATCCCCAGGGATAGGGCCGCAGACAAGCCGAAGATCAGTGCCTCGTATTCTACCATGTTGTTGGTGGCTTTGAACTCGAGGTGCACCATGTACTTCACTTGATCTCCGCTTGGGTCGATGAGGACCACCCCAGCCCCGCCAACTTGCTGACGGGCGGATCCATCGAAGAAGAGTGTCCAGTGGGGCTCGGTGAAGACCAGACCCCTGGTCACCGTAGGTCTGGGATCCGAATCGGGATCCAGACCCCTAGGAGCGCTCGGGGGAGGTGTCCACTCCACGATGAAGTCAGCCAGGACCTGGCTCTTGATGGTGTGGCGAGGCTGGAAGTCTAGCTGGAACTCAGCGAGCTCCACGGCCCACTTGGCGATGTTGCCTGTGGCGTTAGAGTTGTGGAGGATGGCCCTTAACAGAAAGGAGGTCACCACCACGACCCTGTGTGCCTAGAAATAGTGGCACAGCTTCCTGGACGCAATAAGTACAGCATAAATAAGCTTGTGCGTCTCAAGATACCTGGTCTTTGCCTCATGGAGGACCTCGCTGACATAGTAGACCGGCCTCTCAACGGTCCGGACCCCTGTAGCTGGTCCCGGGCCCTCAGGCTCTTGGCCTTCTTGTGCCACCCTTTCAACGACCAGCACCATGCTCATCGCCTCTGCAGCCGCCGCGATGTATAAGTACAGCGGCTCTCCTGGCTCTGGAGCTACCGGAATCGGCAGGGACACAAGGTGCTTCTTCAACTCTTGGAAGGCCTGCTCTGCCTCCTCGGTCCAAGAGAATGGGCCGGACTTCCGTAGGAGCTTGAAGAAGGGCAGCACCCTCTCAGCCAGCCATGAAATGAAGCGGCTAAGGGCGGCTAATGACCCCGTAAGCTTCTGGACGTACTTGATACAGGCCGGAGGCCCCATCGCCTCAATCGCTTTGATCTTCTCCGGGTTTGCTTCAATGACCCGGTGCGAGACCAGGAATCCCAGCATCTTTCCAGCGGAGACACCAAAGACGCACTTGTCTGGGTTCAGCTTCATGCGCGTCGCCCGCAGCTTGTCAAAGACTAGGGTCAGGTCTTCCACCAAAGTCGACCCCCTCCCAGTCTTGACCATGATGTCATCGACATATATCTCCACCTTGTCCCTAATCAGGTCACCGAAAGTCTTACTCATCGCCCGCACAAATGTCGGCAAGGCGTTTTTCAGACCGTAAGGCTTAACAACATAGCAGTAAAGCCCATCCACTGTTACAAAAGCGGTATGCTTCCTATCTTCCCTAGACATCTGGATTTGATGGAAACCAGAGTAGGCATCTAAGAATGACAAGAGGTCGCACCCGGAGGTAGATTCCACGATCTGATCTATGCATGGAAGTGGATACGGGTCCTTGGGACAAGTCTTATTAAGGCTGGTGTAGTCGATGCACATCCGAAGCTTCCCGTTTGCCTTTGGGACGATGACTGGGTTGGCCAGCCACACCAGGTGATGAACCTCTTCGACGAAGCCCGCGTGTAGCAGCTTCCGGACCTCCTCACGGATGAAGTCCTGCCGCTCAACGGACTGTCTCCGAGGCTTCTGACTCACCGGTTTGGTGTTGGGGTGGATCTTCAGATGGTGCTCAATCACCTCCCTAGGGATCCCAGGCATCTGTGACCGTTCCCATGCGAAAACGTCGACATTTGCTCGGAGGAAGGCGACGAGCGCGAGTTCCTATTTCTCCCCCAGATTGCCCGCGATGCAGGTGGTCTGGGAGGGTGGCCTGGGAGGAGTCCGCGCTGACCTGGGTGGTCTTGACGGGTCCGCCGTCTGCTCCGGACGGCTACACCTTTGGCACCTTGGCAGGCGCCTTGGTACCGTAGGTCGAGGGGTCCTTCCCTCCATCGTCCGGGCGAGCAGCCTCTGCCGCTAGGGCGTGCAGCTTCTTAACAGCCGCCACCGCAGCGGCGCGGTCGCCCCACACGGTAAGGACCCTAGTCGGGGACGACATCTTGAGGACCAAATACCTGTAATGGGCAATGGCCATGAACCAGTATAGGGTCGGCCTGCCAATGATGGCATTGAAAGGGAGGTTAACCTTCGCGACGTCGAACTGGACGTTCTCCGTGCGGAAGTTCTCCTCGGTCCCGAATGTTACCGGGAGTATGATGCTCCCGAGGGGATACATCGGTTGTGGGCCCACTCCGGAGAATGGACGGGAGGGTCCCAGTCGGGACCCCGGGATCTGCAGTTGCTTAAATGCAGCGTGGCTGATGACGTTGAGCCCTGCCTCACCGTCAATCAGCATATGGTGCAGCCGCATGTTGGCGATGATGGGGGCGGTGATGAGCGGTAGTATACCGGCCCCTGCCATGTTGTTGGGGCAGTCGGATGCCCCGAAGGAGATAGTGGTGCTCCTCCATAGCTGATGTGGAGCAGCCTTCAGGACCCCCAGGGTCGCCGACAGGATCTCGCGGCTCAGGGACTTAATGTTCCTGTGGGAGGTGAGCTCCCAGCTCCCGCCGTACATGACGTATAACTTCTTGCGGTGGTCGTTGTCGTCACCGGAGTCGGAGTCTCCAGTGAAAATGTCCTTGAGGACCCCCTCGGGTGACTGATATTTGAGGTCCCGCTCTCCCGCGACCACATCGCCGTCGTCGACCCTCTCCTTGCCATGCAGGCCACGGAGTGGGGAGCCATCCTTGGAAGTCTGCTCACGCCGCTCGTCGACGCGCTTCGCGAGCTTGATGATCTCGTGGCACTCCGAGGCGCTGTGGCGACTGTTGGGGTGCACAGGGCATGAGCCGCTGTTGCCTCCCTATGGCCGTGGGCGCTTGTTGCGCTCGTTCCGGCCCCAGCCGCAGTTGCAGCGACCGTAGCAGCAGATTGCGGCCTCTCATGGCCGCATATCTTCTTCTTCTTGCCGTCCTAGATGACGGCACCCGAGCCACCCTTCTGGGCGACACCGGTCTGTGGTGCCGAGTGCCATGCACGGCCCTCGGCAGCTCTGGCACACTTGTTAGCTAGAGCAAAGAGCGTGGGGACAGTTTCCACGTCATGCGTGGCCAACTTCTCTAGCATCTTCTCATCATGTACCCCCTGGCGGAAAGCGGTGATGATGGAGGCATCGGAAATATGAGGTATAGTCCGTCGTACCTTAGTGAAGCGGGAGATGAAGGCCCGGAGAGTTTCCCCGGGTTCCTACCTCACTGCATGGAGGTGAGCCTCCACGCCATGCTACTGATAAGCGCTGGCAAAGTTCGTTGTGAACCGCGCGTAGAGCTCTTCCTAGGAGTAGATTGATCCTAGGGCAAGGTTCATGAGCCAGGTCCAGGCTGGCCCGGACAAGCCTACATGGAAGTATGTTGCCATTACGGTAGTGTCTCCACCTGCTGCTGTAATGGCGGTAACGTATACCTACAAGAATTCTGACGGGTTTGACGTACCGTCGTACTTTTCCGGCAGGTGTGCCCGGAACTTGGATGGCCAAATCGCCGCGCGGAGATGATCCACCAGTGTGGCGCAGCCCACGCCGGCCAATGGGACACTCGCCTGAATTCGATCACCCCTTGGAGTTTGCAGTGCGACCGAGGTGAAGTCTAGGTCGAGGTTGCGACCCTCGATGTTCTGTCGGCGCTCACACGCCCTCTCTAGAGACACTCGGGCATCCTCGCCCGCACGCCTGCGGTTGAGTTCTGCCCGCATGTCATCAGGCCTCTCCAGAGAGGCTGGCGCGTCCTCTTCCGCCCGCAGATCCTCAATCGGTGCAGCCTTGACCGAGGGTGAGCGCACTGACGCTGATGCCTCGTGTTGACGCCGGAACGACCAAGGCCTAGGCCCGGCCGAGCCAGATTGTGCCATGCCAAGGAGACGATCGACATCGTCACGTCACTGCTTCATGGCCCCTAGCGAGGCTGTGGAGCTTGGAGGGTGGCGCAACAACTCCCTGGCTGCGGACAACACTCCGGGAGCAACCCTTGACGGAGCCCAGGATGACTGTGCAGGAGTGTGCTGCTGCGCAGCGCGCACAGCAGCAGCACCAGGCGCAGGGTGGTTGGAGCTTCATGGCACGGAAGATGCAGCTTCTTCCTCCATCAGGAAGTCCTCGAAAGCCACGTCGCGGTGCTCGATGATCTGAACCATTGTGTCGAACAGAAAAACAGGTGAGAAACCTAAAGCCAAGCCCCCTACCTGGCGCGCCAAATGTCGGAGAGGAAATTCTCCAGCCAGGTGGCGGAACGCACCCGCCCTAAATCCTAAGATGAGGAGGGGGCCTTAGCGGTTTCCCTGACTATGGGAAGGTGTAAGAACACACGAGGACACGAGGATTTAGAGTAGTTCAGGCCGATGGAGCGTAAAACCCTACTCCACTTTGTGTTGTATTGAGTGTCTGAGCACTTGAGCTTGAGCCTAGAGAACTTGTGTGAGAGTCTGAGGGTGTATGTCAACCTGCCTTGTAACGTTGTGTGCCTTCCCTTTTATAGCTCAAGGGAGACACATACAAGGATGCTGAGCCCCGACATGTGGGCCCAGGGGCAAAATGGAAGGAACACAGTATAGAAGTATCCAATACTAGTGACGCCTGAGCAATCTCCTAGCGCCATGATGTCCGCAACCCTTGCAGTATTGATACGCGGTGACTGCTTCCTTGGTAACATGCGAGTAATGATGAGCATAGCGCATGCGGCAGTATGGGTGTGCTGCCTGCTAGTGGATTGGCTAGGCACGCCGCCTGCAGAACAGACAGGTCGCCGCCTGCTAGCGGAATGGACAGGTCTCATTAAATGCGGAGGCGGCACATCGCCTGCCAATGGAATGGACAGGCAGCACGTCTTATCCTCAATAAATGCAGCGGCCGCGTAACCTGGAGGCCTTATGTCAGGCTCCGCCCGTTGGCTTACGTCACGTGCAGTAGGCCACGTGGCAGCATCGGGTCTCCGCATGGGCGGGGAGCAGAAGCATATGCGGACAGGTCCACACCAGACTAGGTCTGGACACGTGTCGGCACCAGACCCCCGCCTGGGTCCTGCTCAAGGCCCATGTATGTTCTGTCCTGGGACCTTTGGACCCCACTATGGGCGGCCCGGCCCCATACGGGGGGGGGGTCTGGATCCCATTCCAGGGGTCCGGCTTGCACACGTGGCGGTCCTGGACCAACCTAGGAGGTCCGGATTGCATATCCAGGGCTCCGGCACTCTCCCATGGGGGTCCGAGCTTACTGTTTATGCCTTGGAGTATACCACCTTCTCTGGACACGTGGCGTCTCCGGACCCGCCCGTGTGGTGGAGTCGAGCGCTGGTGTGGACCCAGTGTATTCGCCCGAGACTGGGGCAAGTCGTGGCTTGGTCCCACACACAGCACCTTTACCATGCGACTAATGGACAGCCGCGTGGGCACTGTGTCTTTACACAGTAGTAAGGGGTACCCTACTTTCAGGGTACCGATAATGATATTGGCAGAAGTTCTCTGAACTCCTCCCAAGTCATAGCTTCAGGGTCGGTATGGCTGGCAAGATAGGACTCCCACCAAGACTGAGCTTCTCCTCTTAGTAGACGAGGACCATACGAAACCTTCTCTTTGTCATTGCATTTGGCGGTGTGCAGCTCCCGCTCCATTGTGCGCAACAATCTTCGGCATCCATGGGGTCTGCAGAGTAGGCGAAAACAGGGGGATGACCTCTCATGGACTCAGAACGCTTATCTATTGGCATCTGCACTGTAGGACCGCTAATCTAGAGTAGAACGGTCGTTCTAAGGATTATGGACCCTTATTCTCACCTTGACCCTTGGTGTTATTTCAAAAGTTGGTCATCTCTACTAACCCTATGTTATACTACTACATATATACTACACCTTGCAAAATTTTTATTTTATTCTGCTTATGGTTTATTTGCTGGTCATATAGTTCTGTTCTTACTCTTATGTTTACGCCATATTTTGTAGATGGCCCGTCTTAGGCACACCACGCGTAAGTCGGTGATCCCTTTGCTGCCCTCTTGCCTTGCGAAGCGTCCACTTCGTCACACGGTGCCCGGACAGTCGAGTCACCTGAAGAGGCTGCACCATCGCCTGCGTGAGGATCAGGAACGTTGATGTCAAGAGAGGGAGCAGCAGGCCTCCTCCACCCCGCCTCGGTAGGAGGTGAAGTATGGGAGGCATCCCTCCTCTGTGCTTATAGGTGTACATTCGGGCCGCCTGGCCCGGCCCAGCCCAAGCCCGAAAAGGCCCGTATTGTTTGAATTTTGGGTTGGCCCAGCCCGTTTGAATTTCGGGTCGTGCCGGGCCGGCCCACGGGCCTAGCCCTCAGCCCACGGCGCAGCACGTAATTTCTTAAACGTGTCGGGCTTATTTCGGGCGGCCCAAAATTATAAAAGCCCGAAATTCAGTTTTTGGCCCGAAATTTAGTTTTTGGCCCGAAATTTACATCAGAGCCCAAAATTTACATCATAACCCGAAATTCACATCAGAGTCCTAAATTCAAAACAAATTTAATAAAACAAATAAAAGATAAGACAAATAAATTTGACCAAAAGCAAACTTAATATTTGTATTAAGTTACGAGAGCTATGCAATGACTAACTCGTTTACAAATCATTTTTTTAGAAGGAAAAAGAGTATAACCATCTCTATACAAAGTTCGTAAGTTCAGTTTATTATCTAATGTTCATAACAAAAGTAAAATTATATCACATACTCTAATTCAAAGCTACAAAAACATCTAACTAGCATTATCACTAGCTTTATGTTCTTTATCAAGTACATGAAAGTATAAAATGAAGTGTGGTTTTAATAAATATATGGACCTTTTCGTGCCTCTATATGGGCCTTTTCGTGCCTGGCTTAAATGGGCCATGCTCGTGCCCGCCCATGGGCCGCGACCTCGGCCCAAACCCGGCCTGATATATCGGGCCGTGCCGGCCCAGCACTAAATTATTTCGGGCCATGTCGTGCCTGGGCCGTGCTTTTTTCCGTGCTTCGGGCCGGCCTGTCAGGCCCGACCCAAATGTACACCTATATCTGTGCCCCAGCTAGAGGTACCCCTGCATCACCATAGGGCACCCCAACTGCTGGAAGAGATCCCGACGAAGACGACAACGGTGGCAGCTCGAGCCACAGCACGGAGCCTTCGGAGGAGTTGGAGCCAGAGGGATGGGTCGCCCAACCCATCACTCGTGACGTCACTCACGGTTGTCACTTCCACGACACCCTCGACACATTGTTGTGTCTGGCCTTCGACTGACACATCTGGTCGATCGAGTACCACTATGTAGTCTATCAACACAGTCGTGGGACATACCCGGACTGCTGGGAGGCTACCTGCCTGGTGCACCGTCTGAAGGATGACCTCCAGGGTGCAAAGGCCTACTCAGAGCACTATGCCATCTCTGAGAGGGACACTACCGAGACAGCCACACAAGATGTTGCACGACGTGCGCTTTCACGATATTGCTCGTTGTTCTGTGGGTTGGTTGACGGTCTTAACCTAAAGTACTACCTCCGCCATTCAACTGGCAGTACCAGGAGTGTGATTGTCTCACCTGTTGGTGAGAGCAATCACAGGTTATGCAGCACAGTCAAACTGATCACCGTGCTCCACACCGAGCTTGACCATGCCCTTAACGAGTTGAGCAAGGCTCGTGCGGATATCGTGGAACTACTGGTGAAATAAATTAGACCCTTCTCCTATCAACATGTTTTAACCTATATTGGTGCCTTAGACCAACTCGGCCATGAACAACAACCTAACCTACATAGTGGGTTGTATGACCTATCCAGCCCAACCTAGAAGAAAAACACCTAAACCTGATTCTACATATTCTCATTTAGCTTAAGCCACTTACTAAGTCATCTGCTCTACCAACTAAGCTATTTGGTTTACCTACAAATCTATCTTAACTATATGTCCCTAACTCGAACGCCGACATCAAAACCCAAGAAGAGAAGATCAGCCTCGTCAATGAAGGATGAGAGTCAGACCAGATCGTCAGACAAGTTAGGATCAGCCATGTGAAATGTAGTCTTTCTTCGCCTGAACCTTTCTTAACCCAACCTACCCTTGATCTAACCATCTCTTATCCTGCCTATCAGATGGCTCAACATAAAAGAAGCTCATACTTTCCTATTCACCTACATGTTAATATTAAAGAAAAGAAAACCATTGATTCTTGAACTGATCAGGGACTAAAAGCTAAACTGCAAACTAAATCGGCTGCATCCCTTGTCTACTAATCTCGAGGACGAGATTATTTTTAATGGGGTAGAATTTGTAACACCCAAAATCATATTTTGGGACTTGGGCAAAATTCTCCAAAAATAACTAAATTTCTTTTAATAAGAATTTTCCTTGAAATTACTTCTCCTAAAAAATATGGTTTCTAATAAGATATTAATAAAAAATATTATTCCAATATGAATTAACTTATCCCTTGTTGTATTTTATAAGATATATGCTAAAGCATCTCTTAATAAAGATGATACAGTAGAAATTACGTTTCTTAAAATAAATAAGTAATGAATAATTTATTTTCGAATAAAAATTTAATTTGATCACATTCAAAAATAATATTTTCCTAAAATGAATAATGTGTGAATTATCATTTATTATATGTTTGAAGCACGAACAAAAGAACTGATGTAAACATATATATACAATTATACTTACATGACATGTTGGATTTGTGATTATGCATTTCACTCGAATTTGAAAATTTAACTCAAAATTAAATTTGAAATTGGTAAATAAAAATATAAAATCAAATAGAAATTTAGAAACTAAAAACAGGAAAGACAAGAGAACTCACATCGGATGTGGCCCATTGCTTGGCCCTGTGAGGATAACACCACGCCAAGCCCATGTGCTCTCCCACGTTCATTTTAATTTTTTCTTTTCTTTATTCCCTAGCAGGATGACTGCATCATCATGACATCACCTGTGATGCCATCCAATGCATCTTTGACAGGATCGTCCCTCACCTGCGCAACGGATTTGGTTTCGAGTTTGTTAGAGTTTCTAACATATAGGATAGGACTGTAACACATAAGTACTAGATTAGATCTGTCATGTAACCACCTACCTCTCAGCCTATATAAATACATGCCACCATAACACCTCAAGCCATCAATCATATACTCATCTCCTCTAGCCTCACAGCAGCACCGATGCCATCTAAGCCACAGCAGCCCGCTGCTAACTAAGCTCGCCGCTATAAGCCGCTATGACCAGCTCATCGAAGTTCGAGTTCCTCCTCAACTCTAGCGACAAATCCGGCAAGAAATTTCTCTCCATCCTTTGATCTTCCAAGGCAACCTAGAACATCGTCGTGACTGGCTCGACGAGAGCTTCATCACCGCGCTTCCGGTTCATCAATCGGATCTCCGGTTCATAATGAAAAACCAAGATGACCAGCAACAACGAGGGAGTGAAGAGTTTGATTGGAAGGTAAGTTAGTGATAGGTTATGGGTCTTTCCCATATGATAGGCTTGATGCTTCATACCTAATAAATAACCACCACCATAGGCCCTTTTACATGTAAGACTGTCATAAAACATGAATTTAATAGTAGGTATAATCATGATAAGTTTGTATCAGCTAGGTTATGTATTAATAAGTGATAGTCGCCTAGAGGGGGGCTGAATAGGTGAAACCTGATATTTACAAACTTAAACTCGCACTAAGGCTGGGGTTAGCGTTAGGATTAAATCGGAATGCGGAAGATTGTTTCTCTTGCTATGAGTTGCTCAAATTGATGCGGATAACTTTCGGAGCAAACTCAAATCAATATTAGCAAGGAAACTTTAGAGAGAGGAAAGAGGGGAAACAAATCAAGTGAAGATCAAGGCAAGTGAACACGATGATTTGTTTTAGCGAGGTTTGGTTCTAAAGAACTTAACCCCCGTTGAGGAGGCCATAAAGGTCGGGTCTATTCCGACCCTTTCCCTCTCTCAATCGATCACTCAGACCGATTGAGGCTCTCCTTAATCACTTGGGTCACTAAGACCCCGCAAGTATCACCACACACTTAGGTGTCTCTTGCTAGCTTTACAAAGCACTTAGAAGAATAAGAATGGGAAGGAGAAAGCAATCCAAGCAACAAGAGCAACAAAAGAACACAAAACACCCTCTGTCAAGTCACTAAACAATTGAGTTGATTTGGTGGCTTGGAGAGGATTTGATCTATTGATTGTGTCTTGGAGTGTAGTCTTTTGCTCTTGTATTGAATGTGAAGTTCAGAAAACTTGGATGACTTGAATGGAGGTGGCTGGGGGGTATTTATAGCCCTAACCACTATTCTAGCTGTTGTTGTCGATGGCGCACCGGATAGTCCGGTGGTGCACCGGACAGGGTATTGTTCACTGTCTGGTGCATGCCACGTCAGCACATCGTTGGGGTTTGGAGCGTTTGACCATTGAAGTCTTATGTCCTCTACCGTCACGGGACAGTCCGGTGGCACACCGGACATGTCCGGTGTGTTCTGACTTTGCTGCTCTGACTTCTGACTACGCATTCTTCACTTTTGCAGTTGATCATTGGGTGCAGGTTACCGTTGCTCTGCTGGCTCACCAGACTGTCCAGTGAATTATAGCGAAGCGTCTCCAGGAAAACCCGAGAGCGACCTGTTGGGGTGCTGCTCGGCATGGGCACCGGATAGTGTCCGGTGCGCCACTGGCAGCACCATTTATAGTCTTTACTCCAAACTTTGTTGATTCCCCAACTTAACTTCTTTCTTGGTTTATGTTGAACTTTATGCACCTAAGATAGATGATGACTATGCAAACTAGTTAGTCCACGTGGTTTGTGATGGACGTCAAACACCAAAATCGATTATAGGAAATGATTAAGCCCATTTCCCTTTCAATCTCCCCCTTTTTGGTGATTGATGCCAACACAAACCAAAGCAAATATAAAGCGAGAAATGTAACTAGTTTGCAATGTTGACAGAAGTGCATAAGTTGCTTTGAGTTAAACCAATTGAAATAATTTCTTCATGTGTATGATTGCTTTCTTCTATTTTAGTATTTTGGATCACATTTGCACCACTTTGCTTGTTTTTGCAAATCTTTTGGAAAAGTACTTTCAAATTCTTTTGCAAATAGCCAATGGTATGAGAATATGATTTCAAAACACATTTTCAAGATTTTGAAAATTCTCCCCCTGTTTCAAATGCTTTTCCATTGGCTTAAACAAAAACTCCCCTGAAAAGGTTCTCCCCTTAGTTGTCAAGAGGGTTGAAATGATTTCCATTTTTGAAGCAGATATCAAATGAAATTATACCCATTGAAATTTTCAAACCAAATGAAATACCAATTGAAAATTTTGAAATGGAAAATGGTGGTGTGGTCCTTTTGCTTTGGGCCTAATACTTTCTCCCCCTTTGGCATTAAGCGCCAAAAATGAAGACTTGATAGGCCTTATAATTCTCTCCTTTTGGGGCCCATTTTAGCCTCCTTTAGAAAATAATGGATATGAATGAAAGCTTGCACCAATTGGAGGTCTATGAGTAAGGCAAAGGATAAATGATACCGACAGAGTTGAGTGGAAGCCTTGCCTTCGCCTAATACTCCATTTCCCTTTCAATTGAAGACTAATCATAGAAATATACTTGAAAACACATTAGTCTTAGCCTTGGCACAAGAAAAATAAGAAATATACATTTGTACCAAATGAAAGAGATATGATCAAAGGTAAATAAATGAGCAATGTGTGCAATATTTCAATCAAAGTTACGAGAATCAAGTATATTTAGCTCATTCCTAAGTTTGCTAAAAGTCTTTTCATTTAGAGGCTTGGTAAAGATATCTACTAATTGGTTGTGGGTGCTAACATAAGCAATTACGATATCCCCTTTTGTTGGTGATCTCTCAGAAAGTGATACCGGATGTCTATGTGCTTAGTGTAGCTGTGTTCAACGGGATTATCTGCCATGCGGATTGCACTATCATTATCACATAGGAGAGGGACTTTGCTCAACTTGTAGCTATAGTCCCTAAGAGTTTGCCTCATCCAAAGTAATTATGCACAACAATGGCCTGCAGCAATATACTCGGCTTCGGCAGTGGATAGAGCTACTGAGTTTTGTTTCGTTGAAGCCCAAGACACCAGAGATCTTCCTAGAAACTGACAAGTCCCTGATGTGCTCTTCCTGTCAATTTTACATCTGGCATAATCGGCATCGAAATACCCAATTAAATCAAAGGTAGATCCCTTGGGGTACCAAAGCCCAAACTTAGGAGTGTAAACTAATTATCTCATGATTCTTTTCATGGCCCTAAGGTGAACTTCCTTAGGATTTGCCTAGAACCTTGCACACATGCATATAGAAAGCATAATGTCCGGTCGAGAAGCACATAAATAGAGTAAAGAATCTATCATCGACCGGTATACCTTTTGATCTACGAATTTACCTCCCGTGTCAAGGTCGAGATGCCCATTTGTTCCCATGGGTGTCTTGATGGGTTTGGCATTCTTCATTCCAAACTTCTTGAGTATATCTTGAATGTACTTAGTTTGGCTGATGAAGGTGTCCTCTTGGAGTTGCTTGATTTGAAATTCAAGGAAATACTTCAACTCCCCCATCATAGACATCTCGAATTTCTGTATCATGATCCTACTAAACTCTTCACAAGATGACTTGTTAGTAGACCCAAAAATAATATCATCAACATAAATTTGGCATATAAACAAGGCTTCAGCAATTGTTTTAGCGAAGAGAGTAGGGTCAGTTTTTCCAACTTTGAAGCCATTAGTGATAAGAAAGTCTCTCAGGCATTCATACCATGCTCTTGGGGCTTGCTTGAGCCCATAAAGCGCCTTTGAGAGCTTATAAACATAGTTAGGATACTCACTATCTTCAAAGCCGGGAGGTTGCTCAGCATATACCTCTTCCTTGATAGGGCCATTGAGGAAGGCACTCTTCATGTCCATTTGGTATAACTTAAAGCCATGGTAAGTAGCATAGGCAAGTAATATACGAATTGATTCAAGCCTAGCTACGGGTGCATAGGTTTCATCAAAATCCAAACCTTCGACTTGTGAATAACCTTTGGCAACAAGTCAGGCTTTGTTCCTAGTCACCACACAATCTCATCTTGTTTGTTGTGGAATACCCACTTGGTACCTACAACATTTTGGTTAGGACGTGGAACTAAATGTCATACATCATTCTTTGTGAAATTGTTGAGCTCCTCTTGCATTGCCACCACCCAATCCGGATCTCTTAGTGCATCCTCTATCCTGTACGGCTCAATAGAAGACACAAAAGAGTAATTTAACAAAAATGAGCAACTCAAGATCTAGTGGTTACCCCCTTATGAATGTCACCAAGTATGGAGTTGACGAGGTGATCTCTTTGAATTGCTTGGTGGACTCTTGGGTGTGCTGGTCTTTGATCCCGAATCTCTTGATCATCTTCCTTGTCTTGATCATCTTCATCTCCCCCTTGATCAATGTCCTCCTCCTGAGGTGGCTCATCATCTTGGTTTTCATCCTCTTCTTGACCCATGTCCTCTTCTTGAGTAGGTGGAGATGCTTGTTTGGAAGAAGATGGTTGATCTTGTGCTTATGGAGGCTCTTCGGATTCCTTTGGACACACATCCCCAATGGACATGTTCCTTAGCACGACGCACGGAGCCTCTTCATCATCTAATTCATCAAAATCAACTTGCTCCACTTGGGAGCCATTAGTCTCATCAAACACAATGTCACAAGAAACTTCAACTAATCTAGTGGACTTGTTGAAGACTCTATATGCCCTTGTGTTTGAGTCATAACCAAGTAAAAAGTCTTCTAATGTTTTAAGAGCAAATTTAGAATTTCTACCTCTTTTAATAAGAATAAAGCATTTGCTCCCAAAAACTCTAAAATAAGAAACATTGGGATTTTTACCAGTGAGGAGTTAATATGATGTTTCCTTGAGGATTCGGTGAAGGTAGAGTCAATTGAAGGGGTAGCAAGCGGTGTTAATTGCCTCCGCCCAAAACAGATTCGGAGTCTTGTATTCATCAAGCATGGTTCTTGCCATATCCAGAAGAGTTCTATTCTTCCTCTCCACTACACCATTTTGTTGAGGTGTGTAGGGAGAAGAGAACTCATGCTTGAGGCCCTCCTCCTCAAGAAATCCTTTGATTTGTGAGTTCTTGAACTTCGTGCCATTATCGCTTCTAATCTTTTTGATTCTTAATCCGAACTCATTTTGAGCCAATCTCAAGAATCTCTTTAGGGTCTCTTGGGTTTGAGATTTTTCCTGCAAAAAGAATGCCCAAGTGAAGCGAGAATAATCATCCACAATTACAAGACAATACTTACTCCCGCTGATGCTTATGTAAGCGATCGGGTCGAATAGATCCATGTGGAGTAGTTCAAGCGGCCTATCGGTCGTCATGATGTTCTTGTGTGGATGATGAACTCCAACTTACTTTCCTACTTGACATGTGCTACAGATCCTGTCTTTCTCAAAATGAATATTTATTAGTCCTAAAATGTGTTATCCCTTTACAAGCTTGTGAAGATTATTCATCCCAACATGAGCAAGTCGGTGATGCTAGAGCCAGCCCATATTAGTCTTAGCAATTAAGCAAGTGTGTAGTTCAGCATTGTTATCATTAAAATAAACCAAATATAGCTGACCGTCTAACACTCCCTTAAAGGCAATTGAATCATCACTTCTTCTAAAGACAGTTAACACCAACATCGGTAAAGAGACAGTTGTAGCCCATTTTGCATAATTGAGAAACAGAAAGCAAGTTGTAGTCTAAAGAATCTACAAGAAAAACATTAGAAATGGAATGGTCAGGTGATATAGCAATTTTACCCAAACCTTTGACCAATCCTTGATTTCCATCCCCGAATGTGATCGTTCTTTGGGGATCTTCATTTTTCTCGTATGAGGAGAACATCCTTTTCTCCCCAGTCATGTTGTTTGTGCACCCGCTATTGATTATCCAACTTGATCCATCGGATGCATAAACCTTCTTTTTGCCGTCCTTGGCCATGAGGAATTTGTGGCCGACGTTTGGGAAGAGAAGTCCCTTGTTGACGACGGCGATGTTGGCGGCGTCCTCGTCGGAGGAGGAGTCGGTGGAGCTCTCGTTAGAGTCTCATTCCCGCCCCATGTGTGCTTCGCCACCCTTCTTCTTGTAGTATCTTTTATTTTCCATCTTCTTCTTCCCTTTCTTGTCGTCGTCCCTATCACTGTCACTTGTATATGGACATTTAGCTATAAAGTGACCGGACTTACCACACCTATAGCACACCCTCTTGGAACGGGGCTTGTAGTCCTTCTCCTTCCTTTGTTTGAGGATTTGTCGAAAGCTCTTAATGATAAGAGTCATCTCCTTGTTGTCGAGCTTGGAGGCATCGATTGAGAGTCTACTTGGTGTAGACTCGTCCTTCTTTTCTTTCGTTGCTTTGAATGCAACGGGTTGCACCTTGGGTGTGGAGGTGGCGCCTTGCTCCAAGTTGACAATATGTTTGGAGTCTTTGATCATAAGTTCAAAGCTGACAAACTTGCCAATCACTTTCTCGGGAGACATCTGTTTATATCTAGGATCTCCATGAATTAATTGCACTTGAGTGGGATTACGAAAAACAAGAGATCTAAGAATAACCTTGACCATTTCATGGTCATTCCACTTGGTGCTCCCAAGGTTGCGCACTTGATTCACCATTGTTTTAAGCCGGTTGTACATCGCTTGCGGCTCCTCTCCTTTGTTGAGGACGAATCGACTGAGTTCTCCCTCGATCGTTTCGTGTTTGGTGATCTTGGTCACCTCTCGTCCCCTTCGTGCGCCGTTTTGAGGACGTCCCAAATCTCTTTGGCATTTTTCAACCCTTGCACCTTATTATACTCCTCTTGACACAAGGAAGCGAGGAGTATAGAAGTTGCTTGGGAAATAAAATGACTAATTTGGGCGGCCTCATCCGAGTCGTAGTCCTCGTCGCCCACTTGTGGTGCCTGCGCTCCAAACTCAACAATATCTCATATGCTTTCGTGGAGTGAGGTTAGATGGTGCCATATTTTACACTCCACATACAATAATATTCACCATGAAAATATGGTGGTTTGTGAAAGGGAAATAGGCTTACACCTTTTTCTAATTGATTTTGGTGGTTGAATTGCCCAACACAAATAATTGGACTAACTAGTTTGCTCTAGATTATAAGTTTTACAGGTGCCAAAGGTTCATAATAGACCAATAAAAAGACCAAGAAAGGGTTCAAACAAAGAGAGCCAAAGACAACCCAAAGGCACCCTGGTCTGGCGCACCGGACTGTCCGGTGCGCCACCGGACAGTGTCCGGTGCGCCAGGGAACTCGAAGCTGAACTCGCTACCTTCGGGAAAATGGAGGCCGCTCCGCTATAATTCACCGGACCGTCCGGTGGCACACCGGACTGTCCGGTGTGCCAGCGGAGCAACGGCTACTTCGCGCGCAACGGTCGACTGCAACGCATTAAATGCACGCCTGCGCGCGCAGAGGTCAGAGCACGCGCAGCAGGCGCACCAGACAGTCTACAGGACTTGTCCGGTGCACCACCGGACAGCCCAGAGGCCCCACAAGTCAGAGCTCCAATGGTCGAACCCCAACGGCTGGCTGACGTGGCTGACGCACCGGACAATGTCCGGTGGCGCACCAGACTGTCCAGTGCGCCATGCGACAGCAGACTTCCAACGGCCACATTTTGGTGGTTGGGGCTATAAATACCCCAACCACTCCACGTTCAATTACATCCAAGTTTTCAGACTTCTACACATTACAAGAGCTATAGCATTCAATACAAGACACACCAAAGAGATCAAATCCTCTCCCAAGTCTCTAGTTCAATTCCAATCAATAGTGACTAGTGAGAGAGTGACTTGTGTTCATTTGAGCTCTTGCGCTTGGATTGCTTCTTTTCTTTCTCATTCTTTCTTGTGACAAACTCAATTGTAACCAAGGCAAGAGACACCAATTGTGTGGTGGTCCTTGCGGGGACTTAGTGTCTCGTGTGATTGAGAAGAGAAGCTCACTCGGTCTAAGTGACCGTTTGAGAGAGGGATAGGGTTGAAAGAGACCCGGTCTTTGTGACCACCTCAACGGGGAGTAGGTTTGCAAGAACCGAACCTCGGTAAAACAAATCCTTGTGTCTCACTCTTTATTTGCTTACGATTTGTTTTCCACCCTCTCTCTCGGACTCGCTTATATTTCTAACGCTAACCCGGCTTGTAGTTGTGATTAACTTTGTAAATTTCAGTTTCGCCCTATTCACCCCCCCCTCTAGGCAACTTTCAATTGGTATCAGATCCCGGTGCTTCATTAAAGCCTAACCGCTTGAAGTGATGTCGGGAGATCACGCCAAGGAGATGGTGACCGGCGACAAGCCTGCTACAAGCCACGGGAAGGCTCCATCGGGAGAGTCCCGCAACAAAGGGAAGGAGAAGGAATCCTCCTCCCACAAGTCGCATCGAAGTGGCGACAAGAAAAAGAAGATGAGGAAGGTGGTCTACCTTCATTGCCATCCACCTCCAGCTCCGACGCGCCGTCCATTACTTCTAAGCGCCATGAGCGCAAGAAGTATAGTAAGATTCCCCTACGCTACCCTCGTATTTCAAAGCGTACTCCTTTACGCTCTGTTCCATTAGGCAAACCACCGGTTTTTTATGGTGAAGATTATAATATGTGGAGTGACAAAATGAGGCATCATCTAACCTCACTCCACACAAGCATTTGGAATGTTGTTGAGTTTGGTGTACAGGTACCATCCGTAGGGGATGAAGACTATGACTCGGACGAAGTGGCCCAAATCCACCACTTCAACTCCCAAGCCACTACTATACTCCTCGCCTCTCTAAGTCGAGAGGAGTATAATAAGGTGCAAGGGTTGAAGAGTGCAAAGGAAATTTGGGACGTGCTCAAAACCGCGCACGAAGGAGACGAGGTGACAAAGATCACCAAGCGGGAGACGATCGAGGGGGAGCTCGGTCGCTTCATGCTTCACCAAGGGGAGGATCCGCAAGCTATGTACAACCGCTTGAAGACCTTGGTGAACCAAGTGCGCAACCTCGGGAGCACAAAATGGGATGACCATGAGATGGTCAAGGTTATTCTTAGATCCCTCGTTTTTCTTAACCCTACACAAGTTCAATTAATTCGAGGTGATCCTAGATACAAGCTAATGTCTCCCGAGGAAGTTATAGGGAAGTTTGTAAGTTTTGAGCTAATGATCAAAGGCTCAAAGAAAATCATCGAGCAAGGCACTTCCTCCACGCCCGAGGCACAACCCGTCGCATTCAAGGCAACAGAGGAGAAGAAGGAAGAGTCTACACCAAGTAGGCTCCCCATTGACGCCTCAAAGCTCGACAATGAGGAGATGGCTTTAATCATCAAAAGCTTTCGACAAATCCTCAAGCAAAGGAGGGGGAAGGACTACAAGCCCCACTCCAAGAAAGTTTACTACAAGTGTGGTAAGCCCGGTCACTTTATAGCAAAATGTCCTATTTCTAGTGACAGTGACAGGGGCGACGACAAGAAGGGGAGAAGAAAGGAAAAGAAGAGGTACCACAAGAAGAAGGGCGGCGATGCCCATGTGTGCCGCGAGTGGGACTCCGACAAGAGCTCCACCGACTCCTCCTCCGACGAGGACGCCGCCAACATCGCCGTCAACAAGGGACTTCTTTTCCCCAACGTCGGCCACAAGTGCCTCATGGCAAAGGACGGAAAAAAGAAGAAGGTTAAATCTAAATCCTCCACTAAATATGCCACCTCTAGTGATGAGGCAAATTCTAATGATGATGAGGGTGATTTATTTGCTCTTTTTGCCAACCTTAACATGCAACAAAAGGAAAAGTTAAATGAATTGATTAGCACTATTCATGATAAGGATGATCTCTTGGATAGCCAAGAGGACTTCCTAATTAAGGAAAATAAGAAGCATGTTAAGGTTAAGAATGCTAATGCTCTAGAAATGGAAAAATGTGAAAAATTAACCAGTGAGCTAAGCACTTGTCATGATTTGATTGCCAACCTTAGAAATGAAAATGCTAGACTAATTGCTAAGGTTGATTCAAATGTTTGTGATGATTCATATGCCAATCTTAGAAATGATCATGCTATTTCTATTGCTAAGATTGAGAAATTGAATGCCTCTCTTGCTAGCCTTAGATTTGAAAATGAAAAATATTACTAAGGCTAAAGAGTTAGATGTTTGCAATGCTTCCATTTCCGATCTTAGAAGTGAAAATGATATTTTACATGCTAAGATTGTTGAACTAAAAACTTGCAAACCCTCTACATCTACCATTGAGCATGTTTCTATTTGCACCAGATGTAGAGATGTTGATATTGATGCTATTCATGATCATATGGTCTTAATTAAACAACAAAATGATCATATAGCAAAATTAGATGCTAAAATTGCCGAGCATGAACTTGAAAATGAAAAATTTAAATTTGCTCGTAGTATGCTTTATAGTGGGAGACGCCCTGACATCAAGGATGGCATTGGCTTCCAAAAGGGAGACAACGTCAAACTTAATGCCACTCCTAAAAAATTATCTAACTTTGTTAAGGGCAAGGCTCCCATGCCTCAAGATAACGAGGGTTACATTTTGTACCCTACCGGTTATCCCGAGCATAAGATTAGAAGAATTCATTCTAGGAAGTCTCACTCTGGCCCTAATCATGCTTTTATGTATAAGGGTGAGACATCTAGCTCTAGGCAATCAACTCGTGCTAAATTGCCTAAGAAGAAAACTCCTAGTGCATCAAATGAACCTAGCATTTCATTTAAGACTTTTGATGCATCATATGTTTTGACTAACAAATCCGGCAAAGTAGTTGCCAAGTATGTTGGGGACAAACACAAGGGAGCAAAAACTTGCGTTTGGGTACCCAAAGTTCTTGTATCTAATGTCAAAGGACCCAAAACTGTTTGGGTACCTAAAATCAAGGACTAAATTTGTTTTGTAGGTTTATGCATCCGGGGGCTCAAGTTGGATCATCGATAGCGGGTGCACAAACCACATGACTGGGGAGAAAAGAATGTTCTCCTCCTACGAGAAAAACCAAGATCCCCAACGAGCTATCACGTTCGGGGATGGAAATCAAGGTTTGGTCAAAGGTTTGGGTAAAATAGCTATATCTCCTGACCATTCTATTTCCAATGTTTTTCTTGTAGACTCTTTAGATTACAATTTGCTTTCCGTTTCTCAACTATGCAAAATGGGCTACAACTGTCTATTTACTGATGTAGGTGTCACTATCTTTAGAAGAAGTGATGATTCAATAGCATTTAAGGGAGTGTTGGAGGGTCAGCTATACTTAGTTGATTTCAATAGAGCTGAACTCGACACTTGCTTAATTGCTAAGACTAACATGGGCTGGCTCTGGCATCGCCGACTAGCACATGTTGGGATGAAGAATCTTCACAAGCTTCTAAAGGGAGAACACATTTTAGGACTAACAAATGTTCATTTTGAGAAAGACAGGATTTGTAGCGCATGCCAAGCCGGGAAGCAAGTTGGCATTCATCATCCACATAAGAACATCTTAACGACTGACAGGCCACTCGAGCTCCTCCACATGGACCTATTCGGCCCGATCGCTTACATAAGCATCAGCGGGAGTAAGTACTGTCTTGTTATTGTGGATGACTATTCTCGCTTCACTTGGGTATTCTTTTTACAGGAAAAATCTCAAACCCAAGAGACCCTAAAGGGATTCTTGAGATGAGATCAAAATGAGTTCGGCTTGAGGATCAAGAAAATTAGAAGCGATGATGGGACGGAGTTCAAGAATTCACAAATAGAAGGCTTCCTTGAGGAGGAGGGCATCAAGCTTGAGTTCTCTTCTCCCTACACGCCACAACAAAATGGTGTAGTGGAGAGGAAGAATAGAACTCTATTGGACATGGCAAGAACCATGCTTGATGAGTACAAGACTACGGATCGGTTTTGGGCCGAGGCGGTCAACACCGCGTGCTACGCCATCAACGGTTGTATCTACACCGAATCCTCAAGAAGATATCTTACGAACTCCTCACCGGTAAAAAGCCCAATGTTTCATATTTTAGAGTCTTTGGTAGCAAATGTTTTATTCTTGTTAAAAGAGGTAGAAAGTCCAAATTTGCTCCTAAGGCTGTAGAAGGCTTTTTACTAGGATATGATTCAAACACAAGGGCATATAGAGTCTTCAACAAGTCCACTGGACAAGTTGAAGTTTCTTGTGACATTGTGTTTGATGAGACTAACGGCTCCCAAGTGGAGCAAGTTGATCTTGATGAATTAGATGATGAAGAGGCTATGTGCGTAGCGCTAAGGAACATGTCCATTGGGGATGTGTGTCCTAAGGAATCCGAAGAGCCCATTCAAGCACAAGATCAACCGTCCTCCTCCATGCAAGCATCTCCACCAACCCAAGATGAGGATGAGGCTCAAGATGATGAAGAAGATGATCAAGAAGATGAGCCACCTCAAGACGACGGCAATGATCAAGGGGGAGATGCAATTGATCAAGACAAGGAGGATGAGCAAGTTGCAAGGCCGCCACACCCAAGAGTCCACCAAGCAATCCAACGAGATCACCCCGTGAACACCATCCTCGGCGACATTCACAAGGGGGTAACCACTAGATCTCGTGTTGCACATTTTTGTGAGCATTACTCTTTTGTTTCCTCTATTGAGCCACACAGGGTAGAGGAAGCACTTCAAGATTCGGATTGGGTGATGGCGATGCAAGAGGAGCTCAATAACTTCACGAGAAATGAGGTATGGCATTTAGTTCCACGTCCTAACCAAAATGTTGTAGGAACCAAGTGGGTCTTCCGCAACAAACAAGACGAGCATGGTGTGGTGACAAGGAACAAAGCCTGACTTGTGGCCAAGGGATATTCACAAGTCGAAGGTTTGGATTTCGGTGAAACCTATGCACCCGTAGCTAGGCTTGAGTCAATTCGTATATTACTTGCCTATGCTACTTACCATGGCTTCAAGCTTTACCAAATGGACGTGAAAAGTGCCTTCCTCAATGGACCAATCAAAGAACAGGTCTATGTTGAGCAACCTCCCGGCTTTGAAGACAGTGAGTACCCTAACCATGTTTATAGACTCTCTAAGGCGCTTTATGGGCTCAAGCAAGCCCCAAGAGCATGGTATGAATGCCTAAGAGATTTTCTTATTGCTAATGGCTTCAAAGTCGGAAAGGCTGATCCTACTTTATTTACTAAAACTCTTGCAAATGATTTGTTTGTATGCCAAATTTATGTTGATGATATTATATTTGGGTCTACTAACGAATCTACATGTGAGGAATTTAGTAGGATCATGACACAAAAATTCGAGATGTCAATGATGGGGGAGTTGAAGTATTTTCTAGGATTCCAAGTCAAGCAACTCCAAGAGGGCACCTTCATTAGACAAACAAAGTACATTCAAGACATTCTAAACAAGTTTGAGATGAAGGACGCCAAGCCCATCAAGACACCCATGGTAACTAATGGGCATCTCGACCTCGACATAGGAGGTAAATCTGTAGATCAAAAGGTATACCGGTCGATGATAGGTTCCTTACTCTATTTATGTGCTTCACGACCGGATATTATGCTTTTCGTATGCATGTGTGCAAGATTCCAAGCCGATCCTAAGGAAGCTCACCTTAGGGCCGTAAAACGAATCTTGAGATATCTAGTTTATACCCTAAGTTTGGCCTTTGGTACCCCAGGGGATCCACATTTGATTTAATTGGTTATTCCGATGCCGATTGGGCAGGGTGCAAAATTAATAGAAAGAGCACATCGGGGACTTGCCAGTTCTTGGGAAGGTCTCTGGTGTCTTGGGCTTCAAAGAAGCAAAATTCTGTAGCTCTTTTAACCGCCGAAGCTGAGTACATTGCTGCAGGCCATTGTTGCGCGCAATTGCTTTGGATGAGGCAAACCCTTAGTGACTATGGTTACAAATTAACCAAAGTTCCTCTTCTATGTGATAATGAGAGTGCAATCCGCATGGCGGATAATCCCATTGAGCATAGCCGCACTAAACACATAGCCACTCGGTATCATTTTCTAAGGGATCACCAACAAAAGGGGGATATCGAGATTGCATATGTTAGCACCAAAGAACAATTAGCCGATATCTTTACCAAGCCATTAGATGAACAAACTTTTACCAAACTTAGGCATGAGCTAAATATTCTTGATTCTAGAAACTTTTATTGATATTTTGCACACATAGCTCATATATATACCTTTGATCATCTCTTTCATGTGCTATGACTAATGTGTTCTTTCAAGTCCATTTCATGCTAAGTCATAGATTGAAAGGGAAAAGGAGTCTTCGGCGAAGACAAGGCTTCCACTCCGCTCCATCGAATCATTCATCCTTCGCCGTCGCTCCACACACTCTCCAACTTTGGTATAATCTTCACTTCTATACTTTTATCCAAAGGGGGAGAAGGTAGTTAAAAGGGCTTATATTTCACTCAAGCATCCGTTTTTGGCGATTCATGCCAAAGGGGGAGAGAGTATTAGCCCAAAGCAAAAGGACCGCACCACCACCAATTTCAAAAATTATAGTCTTCTAATTGGTATTAAAAGAAGTTTTTCAAATGGTATCTTATTTTGATATTATTTCAAATTAGTATACCCTCTTCAAAATTAATATCTAAAACCCTCTTGAACACTAAGAGGAGGATTTCATTAAGGGGGAGTTTTGTTTAAGTCAAAGGAAAAGCATTTGAACTAGGGGGAGAAAATTTCAAAACTTGAAAATGCTTCTCAAAATCTTATTCATTTACCTTTGACTATTTGCAAAAGAACTTTGAAAAGAATTTCCAAAACATTTTGCAAAAACAAAACGTGTGGTGCAAGCGTGGTCCAAAATGTTAATAAGAAGAAAAGCCATCCATGCATATTTACTAAGTAATATTTATTGGTTTCATTCCAAGCAACCTTTGCACTTTCATTATGCAAACTAGTTCAATTTTGCACTTCCATATTTGCTTTGGTTTGTGTTGGCATCAATCACCAAAAAGGGGGAGATTGAAAGGGAAATAGGCTTACACCTTTTTCAAATTGATTTTGGTGGTTGAATTGCCCAACACAAATAATTGGACTAACTAGTTTGCTCTAGATTACAAGTTTTACAGGTGCCAAAGGTTCACAATAGACCAATAAAAAGATCAAGAAAGGGTTCAAACAAAGAGAGCCAAAGACAACCCAAAGGCACCCAGGTCTGGCGCACCGGACTGTCCGGTGTGCCACCGGACTGTGTCCGGTGCACCAGGGAACTCGAAGCTGAACTCGCTACCTTCGGGAAAATGGAGGCCACTCCGCTATAATTCACCGGACCATCCGGTGGCACACCGGACTGTCCGGTGTGCCAGCGGAGCAACGGCTACTTCGCGCGCAACGGTCGACTGCAACGCATTAAATGCACGCCTACGCGCGCAGAGGTCAGAGCACGCGCAGCAGGCGCACCGGACAGTCTACAGGACTTGTCTGGTGCACCACCGGACAGCCCAGAGGCCCCACAAGTCAGAGCTTCAACGGTCGAACCCCAACGGCTGGCTGACGTGGCTGACACACCGGACTGTGTCCGGTGGCGCACCGGACTATCCGGTGCGCCATGCGACAGCAGACTTCCAACGACCACATTTTGGTGGTTGGGGCTATAAATACCCCAACCACCCCACATTCAATTGCATCCAAGTTTTCAGACTTCTACACATTACAAGAGCTATAACATTCAATACAAGACACACCAAAGAGATCAAATCCTCTCCCAAGTCTCTAGTTCAATTCCAATCAATAGTGACTAGTGAGAGAGTGACTTGTGTTCATTTGAGCTCTTGTGCTTGGATTGCTTCTTTTCTTTCTCATTCTTTCTTGTGACAAACTCAATTGTAACCAAGGCAAGAGACACCAATTGTGTGGTGGTCCTTGCGGGGACTTAGTGTCCCGTGTGATTGAGAAGAGAAGCTCACTCGGTCTAAGTGACCGTTTGAGAGAGGGATAGGGTTGAAAGAGACCCGGTCTTTGTGACCACCTCAACGGGGAGTAGGTTTGCAAGAACCGAACCTCGGTAAAATAAATCCTTGTGTCTCACTCTTTATTTGCTTACGATTTGTTTTCCACCCTCTCTCTCTCGGACTCGCTTATATTTCTAACGCTAACCCGGCTTGTAGTTGTGATTAACTTTGTAAATTTCAGTTTCGCCCTATTCACCCCCCCCCCTCTAGGCGACTTTCAGTTTGCCTAGGGGTACCGAAAGTAAAGGAGCGCGTTTAGGAATGCGAGGATAGCGAAGAGGCATCTTACTATGCTTCTTACGCTCGTGGCACTTCGAAGTTGTAGACACGACGCCGGATGTGGAAGGTGATGAAGAGTCGGTCTCATAGTAGACCACCTTCTTCATTTTCTTTTTCTTATTGTCACCCTTCCTATATGACTTGATGGAGGAAGTTGATTCCTCCTTGTATTTGTTGCCTGACTCCCTTGACGGAGTCCTTCCTGAGCCTTCGGCCTTATCGCCGGTGACTATCTCCCTCTTGGCGTGATCTCCAGACATCACTTCGACCATGTTAGACTCTTAATGAAGCACTGGCTCTGATACCAATTGATAGTCGCTTAGAGGGGGTGAATAGGCAAAACCTGAAATTTACAAACTTAAACTCGCACTAAGGTCAGGGTTAGCGTTAGGATTAAATCGGAATGCAGAAGATTGTTTCTCTTGCTATGAGTTGCTCAAATTGATGTGGATAACTTTGGGAGCAAACTCAAATCAATATTAGCAAGGAAACTTTAGAGAGAGGAAAGAGGGGAAACAAATCAAGGGAAGATCAATGCAAGTGAACACGGTGATTTGTTTTACCGAGGTTCGGTTCCAAAGAACCTAATCCCCGGCCCGTTGAGGAGGCCACTATGGTCGAGTCTATTCCAACCCTTTCTCTCTCTCAATCGATCACTCAAACCGATTGAGGCTTCTCCTTTATCACTTGGGTCACTAAGACCCCGCAAGGATCACCACACACTTAGGTGTCTCTTGCTAGCTTTACAAAGCACTTAGGGCTACTTTGGGAACCTCGAATCCCCTTCGGGATTGGAGGGGATTGAGGTGAAAATGAACTAATTTCCTCTCCAATCCCCTTCAATCCCGAATGGGATTTGAGTTTCCAAACTAGCCCTTAGAAGAATAAGAATGTGAAGGAGAAAGCAATCCAAGCAACAAGAGCAACAAAAGAACACAAAACACCCTCTCTCAAGTCACTAAGCAATTGAGTTCATTTGGAGGCTTGGAGATGATTTGATCTATTGATTGTGTCTCGGAGTGTAGTCTTTTGCTCTTGTATTGAATGTGAAGTTCAGAAAACTTGGATGACTTGAATGGAGGTGGTTGTGGGTATTTATAGCCCCAACCACTATTCTAGTTGTTGCTGTCGATGGCGCACCGGACAGTCCCGTGGTGCACCGGACATGGTACTGTTCACTGTTTGGTGTGTGCCACGTCAACACACCGTTAGGGTTTGGAGCGTTTGACCATTGAAGTCTTCTATCCTCTAGCGGCACTGGACAGTCCGGTGGCTGACTTTGCTGCTCTGACTTCTGACTAAGCATTGTTCACTTTTGCAGTCGACCGTTGGGCGCAGGTTACCTGTGGCGGAACCACCCGAATTATTCCAGCTTAAGTGCCTTAGTCACGCCTCAGGGGCCGTAACACACTTAAATCGGAATAACCCGTCAGTCCCTCAGATCTAGTCTGATACAGCCACTTAACCAGGATCAAATTCCACAATCTCACTCGAAGGTGAGTCACAGAAGAAATACAATAAAACAGGAGTCCTCAAATTAAGTACTGAGTTATTACATAAATCGGAGTTTTGAGTAGCAAATAAGAGTTCACAAAATAAAGTGCAGCGGATAATCGATGTCGTCGGTATCGAGGAAATGGGCAAGGCCTAGCCCACTACTCCTCGTGCTCCTCTCTTGTCGGAGCAGCGTCCCACTCGACCGTCCAACCCGGTGGCAGGGTGGTAGGCCAAGTCACACCATCAACCATTTCCTGAATGGTACCTGCAAAATTGTGCAACAAGCAAGGCTGAGTATACTAATACTCAGCTAGACTTACCCGGTGTGAGGAGTCTACTCCTCTACCTCTAGACATGCAGCTGTTTGGCTGAGGGGTTTGGTTTGCCAAAAACACTAGCTGTTTCTAAAAGCAAATTTTAGCTTTCCAGTTTCTATCGTCCTTAACTTAGCTAGATTGCTCCTTCTAAGCATACATGGTAACAATCAATTAATTCAATCAACAAGTTATCTCATGTAACCACATTTCACTTTTTACTCGATGCAGTACAAGGAATCAAGCAGTCTCATTAGCTGCGAGAAGCAGACGATTCGAATCGAGTTTTTAACCTTGCAAGGTAAACCTAAACACACGGCATGTCAGGGTACTCCGACCCAACACATGACAACCGTCCCCATCGATTCCTCGTTCGCGTCCAGGCCTCACCGCCTTGGTATACAATGCTCCACTGACCCCGGCTGCCGCCGTGCAGTGACCGCACTTGTACCCACCATAGCTAGCATGGGAGACCCAGTCTCAGGTCGCATGAGGGATAAAGTCCGCGCCCGGCTTCACTCAGGTACTAGGTTTACCGGTTACCATTTTTCCCGGCATGTGCTTAGTACGTTCAAAAGCTTGACTCAGGTATCCACACATTAATCCTTAATTCTTTTTTTTTCCCGTCTCATGGACAAGACATCCTCCCTGGATCCAAGTCCATAGACCAACATATATCCCGTTATCAAGATGAATACAATCAATTCCTGACCTTGCGTGAGTGCTAGAAAAATCACTCGACTTCTACCGAGATCCTGATTAGCCAGCAGCTACTCGACCTAGCATACTAGTATTCATCTCAAAAAGGAATCCTAAGTTCATGCAACTAGAGGTTTCAAGCAACTCCTACACTTAAGTGCACATTACAATCCTACAAGCATTAAGTGTAGTAAAATAGCATAATTAACAGGTTATGCATAAAACCGGGGCTTGCCTTCAATTGCTGGGGCTGCGGGGAGATCCTCAATAGCAGCCTCTGAAGCCTGCTCCTGGTCCTCCTCTTGGACAGGTCCTTGCTCGGGGATGAGCACGTACTCTCCGTCGGCTAGATTACAATCTAATGAATGCAATGAGTAAGATATATGCATGATATGATATGTGCTTTTAGAAATCACAACTTTAAAGGTGTATGATCTACTTGAGTAAAACAAGTTAACTTTACTTATGTAAGACCCTTTTGTGGTATACTTGGTGAATTGGTTTAAACTTAGCTAGGGTAAGTAGTGGATTTAATTTTTGGGGTTCCACTGAATTCCTTTTAAGTCTTAGGGAGAATTGATAAGTTCTCAAATTAGACTCATTGGGGTGGGGTTTATTCCTTCTTTCCTTTTCTTTTATTCTTTTTAATGTTTTGGAGTGGGTTTGAACTACAAGTTGCTTTTATAAAATTCTAAAAATTCTGCAAAAATTACAGTGGCTTGGTACTGGTGTATGTTTCTCTGTCTCAAAATTTGGGGATCAGAAAGTGAATAGTTTTCTCTGGACAAAATTATTAAATTCTAGGGCAGAAGGGGTGCTTTGAACTACAACTATTATTTAACAGTGGGTAATTCTCTAAAACTTATTTTTGCTGGCTTTTAGGTGTTATAACATGACTTGATACAAATTTCTAGTCATTAATACCTTTTAACTATTTTTCTATGGTTTTCTCAAGTTTCTAGCCAAGTGGGTGCTTTCTACTACCACTATATTTGAAAAACATCAAACAACAGAGTTCTTATTTTTCTTGGTTATTGTTTTGTGCAAGAGCAATCATTCTGAAGTTTGGCCTCTATTTGCTTAAGGAAAGGGGTGGTATGCATTATTTGAATTAAGTGGCCTTTCTCATAAATCTTTAGCAATAGGTAGGAATTTGCTTCTTTTTCAGGGGTTCGCATTTTTCTCTGGTAGTTCATCTCATTATGGACTTAGCTAATTTTTGGTTGCCCATTAATACATCATTAGGGGTTGTTTTATGATTTATTTGCAAAATGCTTCATTATCATTTTGTATTTATTCTCCTTACTTAAAAAGCTGAACTGAGGTGGCCTTTATTTTTGTAGTGGGGCTCTGGTGGTTATAAGTCCACTGAATTTTTATCAATCATTTTGGTTATAGTTTTGCCACTCTAATAATTGATTTTCAGTCTATATAAGGCTAAATAAATCATTTTAATTTAACACTGGTCCAAATTAATGGTCTCTGTATTTTTCCTAGGTTCTCTGTTACATAAGTAAACTAGGAAAAATAATCTTAATCACTGTTCTTTAATTTCTAATGCCTTTCTGATTTTCTTTAAGTTTTGGACAAATTAGCTTTAAATGAATAACTACATCATAATTTCTAATGCTGGGGTTCCTACCATTTTTAAACAGTGTCTAAATGAGGTTTAAACATCTACAAATTTTCTTAAGTTCAGCACAGGAGAAAAACTAATTTTTCTTAATTAAACAAGGTTTGGTGGGTTTCTGTTTTTAATTTTAAACTTTAAAATTTAGAACAGAAAGCATGGGGTTTATCATTTTTAAATGATAGTTCATAATATTCAGGAGCTAGCAAAATTAGTTTGACAACTTTTTATGAAAAATTCATCAAGTTATGGATTTTCTAAGTTCTCTGGTCATTTTAAAAAGATTAACAGAAATGATTTAATGGAAATCCACTTTGCAATGGGGTCCCTGGCGGGTTTTTAAGTTTTCCTCGCGAATTAGTCCTTAAGCTACTATTCACCTGAGTCGCTGACGTTACAGAAAACCCCTCGGGTTCTACAGATCCTAACCCGAGGTCCTTCTTCTACCTCAAACAGTAACCGCGGCGAAGGAAAGGGCGGAGGGGCTTACCGGCAGCGAGATTGCTCCGGTGAAGTGGTCGAGGACGTAGGGGAGGTCTCGGAGATCACAACGAGGTGCGGGTCGCCGTCGGGGATGGCCGGAGTCGGTCGGTCCAAGCGCGCAGGTGGGGATGCTCGTCGGCGGCGAGGGGTCCGGCCTGATCACGGCGAGGGGTCACGGGATGTCAGAGAAGTTCACGGGATGCCAGAGGATATATGGGTGCAAGGAATTGGTCGGAGACTCACTGGATAGCTCGGTCCACGCGCGGCGGCGGAAGACCGAAGTCCGGTGAGGTCGATCTCGGGCCTCCGGTGAAGTCCGGCCGGGTCCGAGGGCTTGGCAAGCTTCACGGGCTACTGGCGGAGCTAGCCGAAGCACTGGCTTGCCCAGAGGATGGCTGGGGTGGGCTGGCCACGATGGCCGAAGCTCTGGCGGCAATGGCGGGCGGAATTGAGTTCGCCGGAGCTAAGGGAAAGTGGCTGGCCGGTGAGGGTGAGTGCGGGGCGAAGTGGGGCGTGCTTGGGAAGGCTTTATAGGCACGGCGCGGTGCACGGGCGGTCGTGGACCGGCGAGTGCGCGCGGGCGTGCACTAGGAGGCGCGGTGCGCGAACGGGCGTGAACCGGGGGTGTCAGCCACGGTCGAACACATGTTCCCGTTGCCTCTGCCCCTGTTCAAGCGCCGATTGGGAGCAAATCTTCGCGAATTTGGGCAAGATCGCTGTGAAGGATTTGTTCACCTGACCAAGCTTTGTCTTTTGTGTATGGACGTCGCGCGGTTTTAGGCTAGGGACAGGGAGTTGTAGCGTCACCAAGGTGCCAGTGTCAGAATGTCTGGTCCCGAGGTCAAACTGCGCCAAAACCGTGTCAAATGAATTTGGTTTGAGTTCAAACTTTTCCAGGATGTGTTCAATGGAATTTGGCACAACTTTGATATTTGGATTTCCTGGCTTTGAGTTTTGAAAAACAGAGAACGCATATGATCTTTGGGAAGAGGCCTGAAATTCAGAAATTCAGAAATCTGAATTTCCCTAAGGGTTCATAGTTCAAGGGCTGATTTGGGGATTTATTTGAGTTATTTTGGCTAAGCTTTCTCAACCTTTCTTGTTGCTCAATAAATATACTTTAATTTTTATAATTGGCTCAAGTCACAATTTTAAATTTTTCATCCCCTTTTTCTTATTTTCTTGCATCTTGCTTACAGGGCTCACTTAGAGTTTTCATTAGGGTTGCACCTTCTTACTCTTTTTTTTTAAAAGACTCAATTGTTTTGATCATGATACTTTGAAGTATATACTTGGTGGATTCTTTATTACTTGAGTTATTTTGATGCTCATGTTTACTTTGGTTCTCAAAAAATGGTGGTTCTTGGTTTGGCATTTTAAGAGAAGCCCTAAGTGACACTGGGGTGTCACATTACCGTTGCTCCGCTGGCTCACCGGATATGTCCGATGCACACCGGACAGTCCGGTGAATTATAGCGAAGCGTCTGCAGGAAAACCCGAGAGCGGCCTGTTGGGGTGCTGCTCGGCCTGGACACCGCACAGTGTCTGGTGCGCCACTGGGAGCACCATTTATAGTCTTTGCTCCAAACTTTATTGATTCCCCAACTTAACTTCTTTCTTAGTTTATGTTGAACTTTATGCACCTTGATAGATGATGACTAGCCAAACTAGTTAGTCCACATGGTTTGTGATGGACGTCAAACACCAAAATTGATTATAGGAAATGATTAAGCTCATTTCCCTTTCAATAAGCAAACATTTTCCACCTTTAACAAACCTATCTAACCAATCAGATCACGTCATGTCACCTATTTCTATGCAATCCTACTAATTTATTAAAAATATGATATCTTTGGTCAAATTATTGATTTTAATTTGTTCAAATTATGTTAGGATCATATTAATTTTGCGTACGCAATAATAACATTGTTTTAATTACGCCACATGTTTTAAATAAGTAGCTAATAAATTAATTATTTGTTTAATTAATGTTAATTAGATAGGCAATCTAGTTAATATAACTTATAGTTGTAACCTACACTTATTATAAATAATTATTAAAGTTATTAATATCAACTCAAATATTTTAATTTAATACATACTTAGTTTAAATGCAACATCTATTAGATTTATTGTGCCTAAAAATATTTTTTACCCATAACTTTTTTGTTTTAACTCCGATTTTAATGGTTCTCGAACCTACGATCTAGTAGTGACGCGTAGAATATCCTTACATTGTTTTGTTCTTATGCTTTGGTGTAATGTTACCATATTCATTATTTGCTTGATTGTATGTATTGCTACAAGTAGAAGCGAGGTTACGAGGAACCTGAAGACCAACTTGGTGAAGCACCTGGGATCGCAAGTATAAGGCAAGTTGTGTCCTTGATCACTCTTCTTTACCTAATAATGTTCCTGTTAGTCACTATGACATGCTCATGTTAACTTAATGGGACCTAATAAGTTACCCTAGTTTTGTTTACCCCACACATTATAAACAAATAAACTATTGGATAGACTTGCTATTGCTCTACCTAGTTTTGGGATTAATATTATATCTAAATTATGATCATGTTCCATTGTTATTGTGGTTTAATTATTATTCATAATAAGACTATTGTATTAATTGGAACATGAATTTTAACTTGAGATAACAGTGCTACCAAAGGGTAGAATGGGACACCCTTATCTGACTAATTAGGAAAGTTAGTGGAGGACTACCTTACCCGAAAGGGACAAGGGCGATAGAGGAGTTGCCGGTGTAAGGAGGTTCTCAGGTCGATCATGCTGTGATGGCCTTTCGCACGAGAGATTCCTATATCGCTCTTCTCATGAAATCATAGCGGGTTTTCTGAAGCTAGTAGAACTTTGTAAAGGCCTCATAGTGGATCCCTAGTCATTCACCTCGGAAGTGTCTAAGGTCTTTGCAAACCCTGTCTATATAGGATACACGACTTGTGGGTAATGGGCGCAACCTCTGCAGAGTGTAAAACCGGTATATCAACCGTGCTCACGGTCAAGAGTGACTCAAAACTCTCGCATGATTAATTTATGGAATTAAATTTAATCTGTTATTTGCATCGTATTGTGGAATTTATTATTAATTGTGATCTCTTATTTTATTGGGATGGTATCTACTTACACTTAATAACTGCTAATAAAATTTTGATCAACTTTAAAAGCGATGCTCAACTTTAACAATCTTCTTTGGTAAGCCTTACACTTCACATAAGCCCCACCGTAAGTGAGCTCATGCACATTATTTCTCACAACTTGTTGAGCGATGAACGTATGTGAGCTCACTCTTGCTGTACTCACCTCCAGGTTAAGGACAGGTACCGCAAGATGAGGAGCATGAAGGATGCCACGATGAGTTCATGAGAGGTCTAGGCCGTCATCTCCCAGTCAACTATGGTTGCAGAGGATCGTTGTCTTCATATGATATAATTATTTAGCTTTTTTGTACAGAACACCTATTATATAGTAAAGATGTGACATTCATTTATGTACCATGAGTCATCATATGTGTGAGACTTAATCCTAACACTCATTTGATTCATGCTTGGATTTGCCCTTAAATCCGGGTGTGATAGTTTACTGCTGAGCTTGTTTGGCCAACGAAGGCCAAATCTTCTGCATGTTCTTCTTTACAGCCGATTCAAAAGAATCAGAAAGAAGTTAAATTTAGTTTTAACGTTGCCAAATGCGATAAAATATTTGATGAGCTACTAAAATTGCAACATTAAGTTAACGCATATTGTTCCCCCTCTAGATGAATTAAAAAAAAAGACATGCTTATTGCATGTGGGATAATTCTTTTTTCTATGCCACCAATGATTTTAATGTTTTTCGTCGACAGATACAATCGACCGTAAATGAGGACCGATTGGTTTTTCAGGAGATGGAAGTGGACACACAACCATTTCCCGTCAATACAATAGAACCCACAAGCAAAAAAGTCTTGGTTCAACCGAAAATGACTGATAAAGGCAAAGACATCGTCATCGGTGATCCTCGCACACCGAACATATCGCAAGGAGGGATTGCTCGAAAGGCTCCGGACAAGAAGACTAACAAGTCTGAAGGCACCAGGGGTGGGCTCAATTGAGCAGTCGAGCACGACTTTCTGACTCGAGCATCTCGGACGGTTCGACACCTGTGCGCGGACGGTCCGGTGCTCAAACAAACGGTCCGCTTACTCAGCCAGACAGTCCACCCATACCTAGGGGTGTTAGCCTCCACACAAAGAAAAAAGGGAACATAGGGGCAAAGCAAACATAACACACATGGTCGACTGGTTAAAGCCGACCCTACTTTTGATTAATCGCTCTCCAAATATGCTAGCAAGAAGGCCGTTCTACTCGATCGACCAACAAAGAAACCCCAATCACCCACTAAAACAAAACGGCCAAATAAAACAGCCCGAAAGGTGGCACAACAAGCATCATCTATTCATCTAGTAATGTCAGGATACTTTTCACCCACCTACTCATCGTTGATATTGTCGGGGACCATAATTAGGGGTACCCTCAAGGCTCCTAATTCTCAGCTGGTAACCCCCATCAGCATAAAGCTGCAAAGGCCTGATGGGTGCGATTGAGTCAGGGATCAGTCCATTCGAGGGACTCGATCATGCCTCGCCTGAGCCTAGCCTCGGACAAGGGCAGCCGACCCCGGAGGATCTCCGCCTCGCCCGAGGCCCCCCTCTAGCGGTGAACATATTTCCGGCTCGCTTGAGGCCCTGTCTTCGCCAAGAAGCAACCCTGACCAAATCGCCGCACCGACTGACCAAATCGCAGGAGCATTTAATGCAAAGGTGGCCTGACACCTTTATCCTGACGCGCGCCCCTCAGCCGACAGAGCCGAAGTGACCGCCGTCACTTCGCCGCACCACTGACCGGACTGACAGAAAGTCAGCGCCGCCTGCGCCGCTCCGACTGCGGTGCCACTTGACAGAGTGAGGCTGACAGGCAGTCAGGCCCGGCCGCACGCACCATAGGAAGCTCCGCTCCGCCCGACCCAGGGCTCGGACTCGGGCTAAGCCCCGGAAGACGGCGAACTCCGCTCTGCCCGACCCAGGGCTCGGACTCGGGCTAAGCCCCGGAAGACGGCGAACTCCACTCCGCCCGACCCAGGGCTCGGACTCGGGCTAAGCCCCGGAAGACGGTGAACTCCGCTCCGCCCGACTCAGGGCTCGGACTTGGGCTCAGCCCCAGAAGACGACGAACTCCGCTTTGCCCGACCCCAGGACTCAAATTCCGCCCTGGCCTCAGCCAACAGCCTCCGCCTCGCCCGACCTAGGGGCTCGGAATCGGCCACGGAAGACGGACTCGACCTCGACCTCGGAGGAGCCTCCACATCGCCCAACCTAGGGCGCGGACCGGCCACGTTAACATGAGGCGCCATCATTACCCTACTCCAAGCTGACTCAGGCTACGAGGAACAAGACCGGCGTCCCATCTGGCTCGCTCTGCCAGATAGGCAATGATGGCGCCCCGCACGCTCCCTGATGATGGCAGCTCTCGGCCCCCTTACGGAAGCAAGAGGACGTCAGCAAGGACTCGACGGCCCCGACAGCTGTCCCTCTGCCAGGCTCCAGCGCTCCTCCGACGGCCACGACGTCACACGAACCGGGCGCCAAAATCTCTCCGGCCGCCACGATGGCGTGTACTTAGGGCGCTAGCTCTCCTCCGCTAGACACGTAGCACTCTGCTACACCCCCCATTGTACACCTGGATCCTCTCCTTACGCCTATAAAAGGAAGGACCAGGGCCCTCTTAGAGAGGGTTGGCCACGCGGGGACGAGGACGAGACAGGCGCTCGCGTGAGGCCGCTTGCTCCCTCTCCCGTGTGGACGCTTGTAACCCCTACTGCAAGCGCACCCGACCTGGGCGCGGGACGAACACGAAGGCCGCGGGATTTCCACCTCTCACGCCCATCTCCGGCCACCTCACTTCCCCCCTTCGCGCTCGGCCTCGCGTCGACCCATCTGGGCTGCGGCACGCGGCGACACTTCACTCGTTGGCTCAGGGACCCCCCGGTCTCGAAACGCCGACAGTTGGCACGCCAGGTAGGGGCCTGCTGCGTGTTGACGAACAGCTTCCCGCCAAGCTCCAGATGGGCAGTCTCCAACAACCTCTCCGGCCCGGGACGGTGCTCCGTTTCGGGAGCCTCGAGTTCATGTCCCTCGACGGCAGCTACGACATGATACTCTTTCCACCGCCGGGCAACAACGACAATGGCGGCCGACAGTCCGCCCGCCGGCGGCGGGATCGACGACGTCTTCCCTGCGTGGCGGAAGAACAACCTTCGAGCTCAGCCCCGTCCTCTTCCCCGCCGATGGATGAGGAGGCGGGGCAACCAAGGCCAAGCAGGAGGTAGGGCCTCGTCGGCCGTCGAGCGAGTCGAAAACGCCAGCACCCCAACGGGGGGCGCGCCGGGCATCGACCTCTCACTTGAGACGAAGACGAGCGATGTCTCCCCGCGACACGCCAATCCCGAGCAAACGAACGACGCCAGCACGCTCACGGAAGGCTTGCTGGGTGTCACCCTCGTACCTGAGACGACGGTGCAGTCAGTCCCCAACGTGACTTCATCACCGCCCATCGACCAAGAGGTACCGACCGATTCCCATCCCACGCCTTTCGGATTCAGCCTCGACCCGCCTAGCGGCTCCGCTTTGGCGGACGCTCTCGCAGAGGCGAGTCCGAACCCTCTGGGGTTTCGTATGCGGTCACCTTGGGACCGGTTGACGGACGTCTCGACCTACGGGCCCTCTGGGTCCGAGGAAGACGACGAGCCCAGCTTCTGTTGGGGTTTCTCCGGACTTGGCAACCCCAGTGCCATGCGGGACTTCATGACCGCATGCGACTACTGCCTTTCCGACTGTTCCGACGGTAGCCGTAGCCTCGGCGATGAGGATTGCGGCCTGAGCCGCGAATGTTTCCATGTCGATCTAGGGGGTCCCTCCGGAGGCAACCATCTCGGCATGCCGGAGGACGGTGATCTCCCTAGGCCGGTGCCTCGCGTTGACATCCCGCAGGAGCTAGCTGTGGTCCCCGTTTCGGCGGGGGGTCACGACCCGCAACTCGAGCAAATCCGCGGGGTGCAGGCCAGGCTCGACGAGGGAGCAGGAGCGCTTGAGCCAATCCGCTGGGACGTCGGGCAGGCATGGGCGGGCCAACCTCTGGCCGGAGAAATGCGTCATCTACCCCAGGGCTTCCAGCACCGCATCACCGACGATGTCAGGGTCAGGCCGCCACCCGCGTCCAGTGGGGTCGGCCAGAACCTGGCTGCAGCAGCAATGCTCCTCCGCGCGATGTCGGAGCCATCAACCACCGAGGGGCGGCGAATCCAGGGAGAGCTCAAGGATCTCCTAGAAGGCGCCGCGGTCCGGCGGGCCGAGAGCTCCGCCTCTCGAAGGCAGGGGTACCCCTCGGAACATCATGCCGCGACTTCCCGATTCATGCGGGAAGCCTCGGTCTACACCGGGCGCACGCGCAACACAGCGCCTGCGGCCCCGGGTCGCCTCGGCAACGAGCACCATCACCGCGACCGTCGGGCCCACCTCGACGAGAGGGTGCGCCGAGGCTACCACCCCAGGCGTGGGGGACGCTACAACAGTGGGGAGGATCGGAGTCCCTCGCCCGAACCACCCGGTCCGCAGGCCTTCAGCCGGGCCATACGACGGGCGCCGTTCCCGACCCGGTTCCGACCCCCGACTACTATCACAAAGTACTCGGGGGAGACGAGACCGGAACTGTGGCTCGCGGACTACCGTCTGGCCTGCCAACTGGGTGGAACGGACGATGACAACCTCATCATCCGCAACCTCCCCCTGTTCCTCTCCGACACCGCTCGTGCCTGGTTGGAGCACCTGCCTCCGGGGCAGATCTCCAACTGGGACGACCTAGTCCAAGCTTTCGCCGGCAATTTCCAGGGCACGTACGTGCGCCCCGGGAATTCCTGGGACCTCCGAAGCTGCCGACAGCAGCCGGGAGAGTCTCTCCGAGACTACATCCGGCGATTCTCGAAGCAGCGCACCGAGCTGCCCAACATCACCGACTCGGATGTCATCGGCGCGTTCCTCACCGGCACCACCTGCCGCGACCTGGTGAGCAAGCTGGGTCGCAAGACCCCCACCAGGGCGAGCGAGCTGATGGACATCGCCACCAAGTTTGCCTCCGGCCAGGGGGCGGTCGAGGCTATCTTCCGGAAGGACAAGCAGCCCTAGGGCCGCCCATCGGAAGATGCCCCCGAGGCGTCAACCCAGCGCGGCGCCAGGAAGAAGGGCAAGAAGAAGTCGCAAGCGAAACGTGACGCCGCCGACGCGGACCTTATCGCCGCCGCCGAGTACAAGAACCCTCGGAAACCCCCCGGAGGTGCCAACCTCTTCGACAAGATGCTCAAGAAGCCGTGCCCCTACCACCAGGGGCCCATCAAGCACACCCTTGAGGAGTGCGTCATGCTTCGGCGCCACTTCCACAGGGCCGGGCCACCCGCGGAGGGTGGCAGGGCCCGTGACGACGACAAGAAGGAAGATCACCAGGCAGGAGAGTTCCCTGAGGTCCACGACTGCTTCATGATCTACGGCGGGCAAGCGGCGAACGCCTCGGCTCGGCACCGCAAGCAAGAGCGCCGGGAGGTCTGTTCGGTGAAGGTGGCGGCGCCAGTCTACCTAGACTGGTCCGACAAGCCCATCACCTTCGACCAAGCCGACCACCCCGACCGTGTGCCGAGCCCGGGGAAATACCCGCTCGTCGTCGACCCCGTCATCGGCGACGTCAGGCTCACCAAGGTCCTCATGGACGGAGGCAGCAGCCTCAACATCATCTACGCCGAGACCCTCGGGCTTCTGTGTATCGATCTGTCCTCGGTCCGGGCGGGCGCTACGCCTTTCCATGGGATCATTCCCGGGAAGCGCGTCCAGCCCCTCGGACAACTCGATCTTCCCGTCTGCTTCGGAACACCCTCCAACTTCCGAAGGGAGACCCTGACGTTCGAGGTGATCGGGTTCCGAGGAACCTACCACGCGGTATTGGGGAGGCCATGCTACGCGAAGTTCATGGCCGTCCCCAACTACACCTACCTCAAGCTCAAGATGCCGGGCCCCAACGAGGTCATCACCGTCGGCCCCATGTACAAACACGCGTTCGAATGCGACGTGGAGTGCGTGGAGTACGCCAAGGCCCTCGCCGAGTCCGAGGCCCTCATCGCCGACCTGGAGAGCCTCTCTAAGGAGGTGCCAGACGTGAAGCATCATGCCGGCAACTTTGAGCCAGCGGAGACGGTTAAGTCCGTCCCCCTCGACCCCAGCAGCGACGCCTCCAAGCAAGTCTGGATCGGCTCCGGGCTCGATCCCAAATAGGAAGCAGTGCTCGTCGACTTTCTCTGAGCGAACGCCGACGTCTTCGCGTGGAGTCCCTCGGACATGCCCGGCATACCGAGGGATGTCGCCGAGCACTCGCTGGACATCCGAGCCGGAGCCCGACCCGTCAAGCAGCCTCTGCGCCGATTCGACGAGGAGAAGCACAGAGCCATAGGCGAGGAGATCCACAAGCTAATGGCGGCAGGGTTCATCAAAGAGGTATTCCATCCCGAATGGCTTGCCAACCCTGTGCTTGTGAGAAAGAAAGGGGGGAAATGGCGGATGTGTGTAGACTACACTGGTCTGAACAAAGCATGTCCGAAGGTTCCCTACCCTCTGCCTCGCATCGATCAAATCGTGGATTCCACTGCTGGGTGTGAAACCCTGTCTTTCCTCGATGCCTACTCAGGGTATCACCAAATCAGGATGAAAGAGTCCGACCAGCTCGCGACTTCTTTCATCACATCCTTCGGCATGTACTGCTATGTCACCATGCCGTTCGGCTTGAGGAATGCGGGCGCGACGTACCAGCGGTGCATGAAACATGTGTTCGGTGAACACATTGGCCGCACGGTCGAGGCCTACGTCGATGACATCGTAGTCAAGACGAGGAAAGCCTCTGACCTCCTTTCCGACCTTGAAGTGACATTCCGATGTCTCAAGGCGAAAGGTGTCAAGCTCAATCCCGAAAAGTGTGTCTTCGGGGTGTCCCGAGGCATGCTCTTGGGGTTCATCGTCTCCGAGCGGGGCATCGAAGCCAACCCGGAGAAGATCGCAGCCATCACCAGCATGGGGCCCATCAAGAACTTGAAAGGCGTACAGAGGGTCATGGGATGTCTCGCGGCTCTGAGCCGCTTCATCTCACGCCTCGGCGAAAGAGGTCTACCTCTGTACCGCCTCTTAAGGAAGGCCGAGTGCTTCACTTGGACCCCTGAGGCCGAGGAAGCCCTCGGGAACCTGAAGGCGCTCCTCACAAAGGCGCCTATCTTGGTGCCCCCAGCTGCCGGAGAAGCCCTCTTGGTCTACGTCGTCGCGACCACTCAGGTGGTCAGCACCGCGATTGTGGTCGAAAGGCAAGAAGAGGGGCATGCATTGCCCGTTCAGAGGCCAGTCTACTTCGTCAGCGAGGTACTGTCCGAAACCAAGATCCGCTACCCACAAGTTCAGAAGCTGCTGTACGTGGTGATCCTGACACGACGGAAGTTGCGACACTACTTCAAGTCTCATCCGGTAACTGTGGTGTCATCCTTCCCCCTGGGGGAGATCATCCATTGCCGAGAGGCCTCGGGTAGGATTGCAAAGTGGGCGGTGGAAATCATGGGCGAAACAATCTCGTTCGCCCCTCGGAAGGCCATCAAATCCCAGGTCTTGGCGGACTTCGTGGCTGAATGGGTCGACACCCAGCTACCAACAGCTCCGATCCAACCGGAGCTCTGGACCATGTTCTTCGACGGGTCACTGATGAAGACAGGAGCCGGCGCAGGCTTACTCTTCATCTCGCCCCTCGGGAAGCACCTACGCTACGTGCTACGCCTCCATTTCCCGGCGTCCAACAATGTAGCTGAGTACGAGGCTCTGGTCAACGGGTTGCGGATTGCCGTCGAGCTAGGGGTCCGACGCCTCGATGCTCGCGGTGACTCGCAGCTCGTCATCGACCAAGTCATGAAGAACTCCCACTGCCGCGACCCGAAGATGGAGGCCTACTGCGATGAGGTTCGGCGCTTGGAAGACAAGTTCTACGGGCTCGAGCTCAACCACATCGCTCGGCGCTACAACGAGACTGCGGACGAGCTGGCTAAAATAGCCTCGGGGCGAACAACAGTTCCCCCGGACGTCTTCTCCCGAGATCTGCATCAACCCTCCGTCAAGATCGACGACACGCCCGAGCCAGAGGCACCCTCGGCCCAGCCCAAGGTACCCTCGGCACAGTCCGAGGCACCCTCGGCTCGGCCTGAGGCACCCTCAGTTCGGCCCGAGGTACCCTCGGCCCCCTAGGGCGAGACGCTGCACGTCGAGGGAGAGCAAAGCGGGGTCACGCCTGATCAAAACTGGCAGACCCCGTACCTGCAATATCTCCACCGAGGAGAGCTACCCCTCGACCGAGCCGAAGCTCAGCGGTTGGCGCGGCGCGCCAAGTCGTTCGTCTTGCTGGGAGAAGGGAAGGAGCTCTACCACCGCATCCCTTCAGGCATCCTCCAGCGATGCATCTCCACCACCGAAGGTCAGGAACTCCTCCGAGAAATACACTCGGGGGCTTGCGGCCACCACGCAGCACCTCGAGCCCTTGTCGGAAATGCTTTCCGACAAGGTTTCTACTGGCCAACGGCGGTGACCGACGCCACTAGAATTGTCCGCGCCTGCGAAGGGTGTCAGTTCTACACAAGGCAAACCCACCTGTCCGCTCAGGCTCTACAGACGATACCCATCACCTGGCCTTTTGCTGTGTGGGGTCTGGACCTCGTCGGCCCCTTGCAAAAGGCACCCAGGGGCTACACGCACCTGTTGGTCGCCATCGACAAATTCTCCAAGTGGATCGAGGTCTGACCCCTAAACAGCATCAGGTCCGAGCAGGCGGTGGCGTTCTTCACCAACATCATCCATCGTTTCGGGGTCCCGAACTCCATCATCACCGACAACGGCACCCAGTTCACCGGCAGAAAGTTCCTGGACTTCTGCGAGGATCACCACATCCGGGTGGACTGGGCCGCCGTGGCTCATCCCATGACGAATGGGCAAGTAGAGCGTGCCAACGGCATGATTCTACAAGGACTCAAGCCTCGGATTTACAACGACCTCAACAAGTTTGGCAAGTGATGGATGAAGGAACTCCCCTCGGTGGTCTGGAGCCTGAGGACGACACCGAGCCGAGCCACGGGCTTCACGCCGTTTTTTCTAGTCTATGGGGCCGAGGCCATCTTGCCCACAGACCTGGAATACGGTTCCCCGAGGACGAGGGCCTATGCCGACCAAAGCAACCAAGCTAGTCGAGAAGACTCGCTGGACCAGCTGGAAGAGGCTCGGGACAAGGCCTTACTACACTCGGCGCGGTACCAGCAGTCCATGCGACGCTACCACGCCCGAGGGGTCCGGTCCCGAGACCTCCAGGTGGGCGACCTGGTGCTTCGGCTGCGACAAGACGCCCGAGGTCGACACAAGCTCACGCCCCCCTGGGAGGGGCCGTTCGTCATCGCCAAAGTTCTGAAGCCCGGAACGTACAAGCTGGCCAACAGTCAAGGCGAGGTCTACAGCAACGCTTGGAACATCCAACAACTACGTCGCTTCTACCCTTAAGATGTTTTCAAGTTGTTCATATACCTCGCTCCCACGCAAAGTTTAGTCATCAAGGAAGGGTCAGCCTTGCCTCGGCAAAGCCCGACCCTCCCTCGGGGGCTAAAAGGGGGGAACCCCCTCTGCGTTGAAATTTTCCTCGAAAAAAGATCTTTTCTGCCAGAATGTCTTTCGTGCTTTTCGACTACTTCGAAAGTGGATCCTGAAAACGACGGAGTACACGTAAGCAGACAAGGCTGACCGAGCCGAGGGACTCCTACGCCTCTGGGATACGGATACCTCACTCATCACCTTCTGCGATAAGCAACTCACGTTCGGATAAGTGATTCCGTGGACCGAACAAGTCTTCACGTTCGGAAGCTCTTCTGCCGGAGCAATTCTTCGAGCCTTCTCGATTGCGTCGGTGACAGAACCCCATGGACGGGTAAGAGTGCGCGTAAGCGGCAAGGCCGACCGAGCCGAGGGACTCCTACGCCTCCGGGATACGGATACCTCACTCATCACCTTCCGTGAGAAGCAACTCTCGCTCGCACAAACAATTCTGTTACCGACAAAAAAGTCCAGATACTCGAAACAAGAGGAAAGGAGACGCGGCTTTACAACACGGCGAGGGTGTGTTTTGGCCTCGGCGGCCGCAGAAAACACACGCTACAAGATGATCCGATCCTGTAGGCTCGGATCTTGACGGCTAAAGGGAGCAGCGGCACCCTCGGCGTCGACAACACCTTCGGCGAGGTCCGACCTAGCCTCGGATGGCGACGTGGTCCAAGGGTCTCCGCTCTGAAGGACAACGTCATCACCAAGCCCGGGCCATCGCCGCCAGGGTCTTCTCCAAGAATCCGGCCCGAGCAGGCGGCTCGGCCGGTCACCCCGGGGCCTCGGCCAGCTGTCCCCCAAGGACATCAGCCCCGCCCGAGGCCTCGGCAGATCAATTCCGGCGTCGGTCCCGCTAACGGACGACCCGGCTAGGCTCTGGCCGACCAGGCCTTCTTTTCGAGCCAACTCTGCCTCTGTTCGCGCTGACACCGCTACCCCTGGCCTCGGCTCATCGAAGAGCGGCCGAGGGGTTCCTCTAACTAAGCAAGGGAAGCCTCGGACAACAAGGATGACCGAGCCGAGGGACTCCTACGCCTCCGGGATACGGATACCTCACTCATCACCTTTACACGGGGCGACTCACGCTTGGTGAAGCGGTTCAGACAACCAACAGGCGGGTCTTAGTGCTCGAAAATGAGGAAAAAAACACGGCTCCGTGCCGAATTTACATACATGTTCAGGCCTCGACAGCCACAATGAACAAAAACACTGGCATTCAAAGTGCCATGACAAACGGAACTCTGGTTCCGTCCCCACGGGTATGAACAACCTCCACACCGGGGAGCCTGCGGGGCGACGAGCTCCGGGTGACCCGCCAGCGACCTCTGTAGCAGCAGCCATGGTCCCAGGACGGACGCGGCCGCCGGAAGGCTCTCGTTCGCGTTCCCGCTCAAGGGACGCAAACCAGCCATCAAAGCCAAAGAGTGGGCCGCTCCAAAGCGCACCGGCAGGTCCTCGTTCCCGTCCTCGCCACGAAAGCGAGGAAGAGGGCGGAATGTTGCATCCTAGCTGGGCAGCAACAGTTCGCCTTCCCCGGCATGGCTGGAGGACGCCTCCTCCGCAGAGCTGGAGGATGGTTGCCACCACCAGAAGCTAGAAGAAGAGGTGGCCAGCCGACCCGCGCGAGAGGTAGAGCCCCGGCTCGCCTCGCTCTCCGCCCCAGCGAGGATGATGAACATCCTTGAGGCTGAGGGCGGGACCAAGATCGCAGCTCGGCTTGCCTCTCCCCATCCAGGGGCTGGAGGTCACCATCTTGGGTGACCGCCGGCGGAGGGGTGCGACCGGGCTGCATGATGAAAATCCTTGAAGCCGAACGATGGCTGAAAGGTACCAACTCCCGCGGAGTTGCGTTCCTCCAACGACGAAGCGGAAAGACGACGGATATCCCCCATCCGGGGGCTTGGAAGGTGGAAAGACACGATGCATAAGGGAGCGCGAAGACATGGTCGCCTTCCAAGAGGGTCACCCTCCTTTTAAAGGCGACTCTCCCTACTTGCGTCCCCAGCCGTCGTGGGCTGAGTCTTCTCCACATGCTCCAAGGTCCTCCCCTATGGCGCGGGGGCTGGGTCCCACACGTCATGCAAGCCGGCCCAGAGCAGAAGAAGCCAAACCGCCGTGCGTGGTGCGTGCAACCGCCCAGTGGTTACAAGCGGCTCTCCACTTTTGCCCAGACCAGCGGGCGAAAGGGCGGGCAGCCATGCAGGCGGCATGCAACCGCGCCAAGTGGGCGCGCTTCTCCGACTCCCAACATGCCCGGCATGGAGGCCCAGGCCCACGCGTCATGCAACCGGCGCGCCGAATGCTTCGTGCATGCAACTGCACCGCCACTTGCGCCACCACCGCGCCTCCTCGACTGCGGAACCAATACCGCGACTCGAGGCGACCCAGCGCACGACCCAGCGGCGCCAACCTGGCGCGACGGTCAGTGCGGCCAAAAATGGGCCGGCAGTAATGGTGGTGGCAGGCGGGCAGGAGCAGCGGTCACGTCGTCAGCCAAGCTTACGTCCCATCCGGGGGCAGCGAGAGAACCCTCTCTCACGGCGTGAAGACAACGCGCCCGTGTCCCGTTCCTCGAACGGCTCGTGCACGCGCAATGGCTGCCCCGCGAACCACTCGCCCCGTCGCATTAACTCCGCAGCGGGACAGGCGGCGCCTCTGGCAAGAGAAGTGAGCGACGTTTTGCCTTCGCCATAATGACCGCGTCAAAAAAAGGTACGCCGTGTCGTTCGATTTCGTATCCTTTTCCTTTTTTCCTCTTTCTCTCTCTTGCAACAGGGACCGGGAAAGGGGGATACCCCGAAAAGGATCCTTCCCCGTGAAGGAACCAGGCTCCGAGCCTCCCTACTGATCAGAGGTTCGAAGGCTGGCCCCTCGGAAGGGTTCAACAGCCGCCTCAGAGCACGTGGGCTCCACACCCACTACTGGTCAGAGGTTCGAAGGACGGCCCCTCGGAAGGGTTCAACGGCCGCCTCAGGCTACTCGGGCTCCGCGCCCACTACTGATCAGGGGTTCGAAGGCTGGCCCCCGAAGGGTTCACAGCCGCCTCAGACACAGAGCGAGGGATGACCATGGGTACGTTCGATACATAACCAAGGCTCGGGCTGCGCTCCCGAGGTACCCTAGGATATTTCCGAGATCAGCGGGAACGATCTTGTAACGGAATCCCATCAGAGGGAGGCATCGAGCCCTCGGACCCTGTCGCCAGGGGACCGGGTCCGGCAGATCACCCGCAGGTACTTTTGGGCGCGCCTCTGGGCCTCTAGCCGACCCCTAACGAATGGGGCATGAACGTCCGCTCGGATCACCCGCCTGCAGCTCACCGGAGACACCATGTTCGGCGCCCACCGAGGGCAACATGGCGCTCTCCCCCCCTCCTCCTTGCGGAAAGGCGACGCAGGGGCGTATGTAAAACAGTCGAGTCTGTCCCTGATCGCCCTCTCGCCCTGTGCAGAGGCTCGGGGGCTGCTCTCGCAAACACGGCTCCGGCCAAACCGTTGACAGCGTCAACATACCAGCCGGAGAACTTGGGACCCAACCGTACACCCGGGCTACGGCCAGCTCGCATGAGGGAAAGACCAGACGAGCCGAAGCATTGCGCGAGGCGTTAAGACCTCGGAGGAGTCAAAACCACTCCTCCGAGGCCTCGGGGGCTACACCCGGCGGGTGCGCTCGCGCGCACCCACCGGAACAAAATGCAACCGAGAAAGGCTGGTCCCCTTGCAAAAAAGTGCGACAAAAGCCTCCAAGCGAGTGCTAACACTCCCTTCGAGGCTCGGGGGCTACTGTCGGGGACCATAATTAGGGGTACCCTCAAGGCTCCTAATTCTCAGCTGGTAACCCTCATCAGCATAAAGCTGCAAAGGCCTGATGGGTGCGATTGAGTCAGGGATCAGTCCATTCGAGGGACTCGATCACGCCTCGCCCGAGCCTAGCCTCGGACAAGGGCAGCCGACCCCGGAGGATCTCCGCCTCGCCCGAGGCCCCCCTCTAGCGGCGAACATATTTCTGGCTCGCCTGAGGCCCTGTCTTCGCCAAGAAGCAACCCTGACTAAATCACCGCACCGACCGACCAAATCGCAGGAGCATTTAATGCAAAGGTGGCCTGACACCTTTATCCTGACGCGCGCCCCTCAGCCGACAGAGCCGAAGTGACCGCCGTCACTTCGTTGCACCACTGACTGGACTGACAGAAAGACAGCGCTGCCTGCGCCGCTCCGACTGCGGTGCCACTTGACAGAGTGAGGCTGACAGGCAGTCAGGCCCGGCCGCACGCACCATAGGAAGCTCCGCTCCGCCCGACCCAGGGCTCGGACTCGGGCTAAGCCCCGGAAGACGGCGAACTCCGCTCCACCCGACCCAGGGCTCGGACTCAGGCTAAGCCCCGGAAGACGGCGAACTCCGCTCCGCCCGACCCAGGGCTCGGACTCGGGCTAAGCCCCGGAAGACGACGAACTCCGCTTCGCCCGACCCAGGGCTCAGACTTGGGCTCAGCCCCAGAAGACGATGACCTCCGCTTTGCCCGACCCCAGGACTCAAATTCCGCCCTGGCCTCAGCCAATGGCCTCCGCCTCGCCCGACCTAGGGGCTCGGACTCGGCCTCGGCCACGGAAGACGGACTCGACCTCGACCTCGGAGGAGCCTCCACATCGCCCAACCTAGGGCGCGGACCGACCACGTCAACAGGAGGCGCCATCATTACCCTACTCCAAGCTGACTCAGGCTACGGGGAACAAGACCGGCGTCCCATCTGGCTCGCTCCGCCAAATAGGCAATGATGGCGCCCCGCACGCTCCCTGACGATGGCGGCTCTCGGCCCCCTTACGGAAGCAAGAGGACGTCAGCAAGGACTCGACGGCCCCGACAGCTGTCCCTCCGCCAGGCTCCAGCGCTCCTCCGACGGCCACGACGTCACACGAACCGGGCGCCAAAATCTCTCCGGCCGCCACGATGGCGTGTACTTAGGGCGCTAGCTCTCCTCCGCTAGACACGTAGCACTCTGCTACACCCCCCATTGTACACCTGGATCCTCTCCTTACGCCTATAAAAGGAAGGACCAGGGCCCTCTTAGAGAGGGTTGGCCGCGCGGGGACGAGGACGAGACAGGCGCTCGCGTGAGGCCGCTCGCTCCCTCCCCCGTGTGGACGCTTGTAACCCCCTACTGCAAGCGCACCCGACCTGGGCGCGGGACGAACACGAAGGCCGCGGGATTTCCACCTCTCTCACGCCCATCTCCGGCCACCTCACTTCCCCCTTCGTGCTCGGCCTCGCGTCGACCCATCTGGGCTGGGGCACGCGACGACACTTCACTCTTCGGCTCAGGGACCCCCCGGTCTCGAAACGCCGATAGATATATTATCATATTCAAATGTGGAACGGTACAACGATGAACCCATGGGACTTGCATAGTCCCTTTGTCTATTTAGGCTGGGGGCACCTCCATTATATACCTTTTGATCTATTGATAAGATGATCATAGTCGAGAAAGATGCAATCCAAAATGACCTTTACGCATTGGAGCTTAATTCAATGATCACCTAATTTGATTGAAAAGCCGGTGACTTGCATCAAGCTTAATTCTCATTTCAGGAACAAGGTAGCTTGTGAGAGCTATTATTTCCTGAAGGATGCTGGCATGCTTTTGGTTCGTCAACCTCCACCAAAAAAGTAGGGCGGCATATGTTGAGCACAGAAAATGACATGGCAGACGGTCCGGCTCTAAGGTCGGACGATCCATGGCCCGGACTGTCCGCCGTATTGGCGCAGACCATCCGGGCAAGTGTAGAATCAGCTAGGGTTCTAGAATTATTACAGGATTTGTAAGCTAAACCTGCGGGATTAACTCGGGAACCGACTTGTTAACGGGTTCATACCTTCCTATTTATATAGATGAAGGGCTACGACCGATTGAACCCTTCATAATCGATCCAATCAAATCTACTTTTCGTTTTTACCTTATGCATTAGGAGTAGCTTTAGTTTAGTCCTAGTTTAGTCTCTCTACCTCGAATCTTCACCACTCTTCGGCTCAACATCGACTAGAGGCGCCTTGGGTGGCCTACCGACGCCAAGACATACCCTAGGATCTCTACTCCCGACGGGTCCCTCCCGAGAGACGAGATCTAGGTCTGCTGCAAACAAGACGACGCTCTACGCCACGCGGACCGTCCGAATATACGCAGAGTAGGAGCCGCTCCTGTGTTCGGGTCGCGAACCGTTCAGCCCTGTGCCGCAGACCGTCTGCGCCTCCGTAGAGAGCATGGCCAAATGGTTCGTTCTAGTGTTTAGCGCCTAAATCGTACCAACAGACCCAAAATTCAAAAAGAAAATTATACATGGTACAGACCCCTGCATCGCCATATATTAACCCTAGGATATACATATGCGCCGATTGTACAAAAAGAGAAGTAAACAAAAGGAAAGTCTTCTTCTACAATGGATGTAACGTAAGAACCTCAAAATAATTAAACTTCGGTGGTGTCAGTTTTGTTAGTAGTTTCATCTTCATCATCCTTGATAGGCCAAACTAAAGGCCAATTAAGGTGCTGCATCACCATTAATCGTCAGATTTTGGAACGGGGACGAGGCTGGCCAGCTTGACCCTGGGAATGTTGTACTCACCACTGAGTACTTTGGAAGCCACAATGCCATTTGCAGCATCAGTGAAGTGAACCCCGTCCCAGCTTATGAACTTTTCGCCAAGCTTGCACAGGTATTTGTCCGAAGTCATGCAGCTCTCCTTGGGGTCATAGTTGTAAGGGGGGCCTCCATGACCACAACATGTCATCAATGGCTTCTCAATCCCTGGAAAAACAACGGGAACCATGTTAGAATGCATGGAAGAGAATGGTATACGAATCTGTGAGACCTAAAATTGTGTTATCCCAGTATTGTTCCTGATTTCAAAATTATTTGTTTTCAACATGAAAAAAGAACTGGCAAAGGGACAGAGACAACAGACTAACTTACCATATTTCGTGTGGTTGGCAACAAGATCATACTTGATAGCGAACATATCCACAAAGACGATAGTCGAACTTTTCAGTGTCAAACGCAGCTCGTCCAAGGCTTCACTCAGCAAGGAATTGAACTTCTTGCAGACATTATTAATGCTTGCGATGCATCCATGCTCATCGAGGCCGCTGTCGTCATCCCTCGGCATAGAAAGCTTCTGAGGCATGCACCCTAATGCTCCCGTTCCATGTATCCAGAACTTCCTGGCTCCATTCTCGTGCAACCTCTGCAGTTTTGCAAGGATACAACAATTAGTTATTACGGAATAAATAGTGTGTAAAAAGATTCTTGAAAAGAAATACTAGTCGGAGTTCAGAGATTAGGGTTTGTAGAAGCAATGTACATCTGATCTGTGAATAACATTTACCTCGATGGCTTTCTTGATTTCAGCAATTACTGGGGGGAGATTTTCGAGCATTGTATGATAGGGCAAGTGGAGAACACCGTTTATATCGTTGTGCCCGATGTCCATGGTGTATATAGCATCTGGGAACGCCTTCTCAACAATCGGGGCACTCTCACCTTGGAGAAGATGGGCAAGTCCCGTCAGATAAGAAAACCAGACAACATTTTTTTTTTCGTTCGTCAGTTTGAGTAAAAGGTGAATGGTTCAGGGAAGCAAAAAAAAAAAAAAGACGATTGTTTGATAAAAAAACAGAAGCGCTGAATAAACCAAACCTCTCTCGATGGAGTCGAGGCATCTCTCCTTGAAGAAGACGAACTGATCCACCTGCACGTCCAGCGAGAAGGTGGTTACTCCCGGCATGGCCGTGGACCCTGCAATGGCGAAGTTGACGCCGTTGGAGAAGTTGGATCCCAGCGGCTTCATGAACGGGCTCAGGTGCGGCGTGCCCAGGCTCTCACCTGAATCGGAGTGTCATCAAAAGCTTCTGTCAGTTTAGTTTTTTTTTCAAATAATAATCCGAGCCAGCTGGCATATACTGCTAGATTCCATTGCACATAGAGGAATGTTGAGGGAATTATTCAGTCATTCAGAAAGGCAGGAAAGCTCTGCGTGCGATGCTTTGGCAGCACTGCAGCGGCTTCCGTGCAATGCTGGAAAGCGCGTTGGAGACAGCACACGCATGGTGGCTTGTGTTTTTGCTTATAAGATAATAAAGGAATAATGACCATAATATCGCTTGAACATGCATTCCATGTGTGCCCGACTGAGCTGCATCATCATATTCCAAAGGTGCGGTGCTTTCATACCCCATTGAAACTGGCAAACTGCTTTCTCACAGAACAGAAACAAAAGACCAAGTGGCCATGTGCAGGCGCGCACTTGGCGTTGAGTGTACTGTGTGAGTATGACCATGAGGTGATGTTGGCCAGCATTTCTATAGAGCCTTTTTGACTGAGGTTCGGTTTGTTTCCCTGCTAAATTATATAAGTTAGATTACGATAAAAGGGTGGAAATATAAAATACCACTTTAGAATCATAAATAAGCTGAAATAAATTACCCATATTAGCTTATTTATGGTCACAAAGTGATATTTTATTCTCCGGTCCTTTCACCCTAATCCAACTTATATAATTTAGAAGGAAAACAAACACACCCTGAAGAGTAGAGTACACCAGAAGTACGTCCACTGTACTATAGTGGCACTGGTTACCGAAAACTAAGGGTATGTTTAAAAGTAGAGTATTTTCTCTGTTTTTAACAGTGGCGTATCTAAAGGCTAGGCCCCGGCGCACCCTCTGATTTTGATCTGCTACAGTATATAGATGGTTTTGATTTTTTTTATTCCCATATGTTGTAGGACTTAAAATGCAAACTCATTTATTTATTTTGATTTTCATAAGATTGGACCATCCTAACTTTAAATCCTAGATTTGTCATTGGTTTTAGAGAATACTATAGTATTTAAGATATTGTGGCATTTTTTTTAATACAGTTTGCTAGACCCTTCAAAAACTCTGTTTTCAAAACTGCAGTTTTGACTATGCTGTAAAACTTAGCTCGAGAAAAAAATTGTGGGTATGTCTTGGTATTTTAAAACTTTAGTATTCTAAAACTGTATTAGTTTTCAAATACTTTATTTCCAAATAGAGCCTAATCGGTACTAAATACTATTTAGTGGTTGCAACTGCACAGGATCAAATAATGGAGTACTCTGTGGGAGATGCATACTTGCAGGCAGGCAGGCTGCTTACTTGCATTGAATGGGAAGTGCCAAGAAATGATTGCACTTGCGCACAAAGGAAACGAGAGATTGATGAGAAGCCGCACGAGCTAGCCAACAAGAGCTGAGTTGGCGCCGGCGTGCTCCTCGCCCAACACGAAAACGTTGTTGACTGACTGAATGGCTGGGCACCCGACCGACGGCATCTCTGGTGTGATAGAGATACCGGACACGGCCAACCTGGACTACGACGACCAAACACCAAGCGTTAGGTATATGGCATCCACGTTCATACACGGAGCGTTAGGAGGGTTGTGTTATGAGGTCAGCAGGGACCCGTGCGTGGAGGCGCTGGACAAGCAAGATGCACGACGACGGCGGCAGGTCGCGCAACTTGCGCCTGGCGAGCGAGAGAACACGAGGCTCCAACGCTCCTCCAGCACCGCGGTGACGGACCGGGCCTCCGTCAATTGGCAAGTGGCAACCAGGATCCAGAACGTGGCATGCCAACCCATGTTTGCCAGTGCCAGACTCCGCCGATCCAAATCCATTATATTCTACGGCACGGCACAACACCACCCCATCCCGTCGGCGGTGTCCAGCTCCGGCCGGGCGCGCTAACCACCTCGACCTCGCGTCGCATCCGTTTGCCGCTGCCCGCTGCCGTGGTGTTTGACTGTTTGTTCCGGGAGCGCCACGCTGACTGATATGATTCTACGAAATATTCTTTCTAACTACAAGGCACGCCACTCTGGGTTGTTCCAGTGCTACGGCTACACTATCACAGGAAGCGAGCCATTATTTCTCCATAATAGTAGTAATAATAATAAAATAAATCTACCGACAACATTTGCTCTCGATATTCTTGTCGCATTCCAGACATTCTTGATTCTTCACTGAAAAATATGTGAGTGTTTGAGCATTCGGTTTCAAGCACGTGGGCTGTGCAAAGCAGACGCAGCTCAGCGACACCTACACGCGGGCACACAAATCACAGGCGATATTTGCTCGTCCTGGCCCGCCGGCGGCGTGCGCACTGATGCCCGCCGCGCAACCTGCTAATTCAGCGCTAATGGCGCGGCTAATCGCAACGGCAAACGATGTCTCGGATGGCTCTGCGCCTGGGGCTGTGCTGTGCGCGCGTCGCCGGGAAGGAAGCCGGCCGAACAGCGCTGCGAATTCGTCATTAATCGAGGAAGAGCAAGGGAGGAAGGGGGGATGCACGGATGGATGGAAGCATGGAATCGAATCGAGAGGGAGAGGGGGATTTGAACTACTAGCTAACTAGGTAGAGGCATGGACTCACAGATGAAGTCGAGGATGACGCGTCCGTCGGAGAGCCGTCCCGTGGGGTGGTGGAAGTAGGCCCTCCCCTCCGGCGGCGCGATGCGGATCCCCATAACCGCCGCCACGCCGCCCGTGTCGCTGTTGGAGTCGCCGAAGTTGAAGAGCACCACCCCGTCCCCCTTCTTCTTCTTCTTCTTCCTCCTCCTCCTCTGCGCCTGCTCATCCTCCCCCGTTTCTTCCTCCACGGCGGGCACGGGCACGGGGACGGCCGCGGCTGCTGGGGCCGAGCGCACGACGCCGCCTCCGCTGGTACGGGCGGTGGTCGCCGGGACGGCTGGCCCCGGCATGTAGCGCAGCGTGGCCAGCACCACCGCCGCCGCCACCGCGCCCATCACGATGTAGTACTGTACCCGGAGCGGGCCCATCCGCTTCAGCGACCCGCCGCCGCCACTCGGCGCGCTCGCCATGGCCGCCGCCCTGGCTCTCTGCGTGCTGCGCTGTGGCGCCGCTCGCTAGCCCCCGCCAGCCAACCGCTCAGGCTGTGTTCCCTGACCTGACCTCTGTAGCTGCAGTTTAAAATCGACTGCTGTGCTGTGCTCCTCAGAGACGGACGGACGGACGGCCAACTAAAAGCGTGTGGGGTTTTCTGCTCTGCTTGTTTATTTCGACCAAATTTTCGATGCACTGACTCCTCGCGAAAACATCAAGCGTATATGTAGCTTCGTCTCTCCGCGTCCGCGGCTGGGTGGCGCGAGGCTTTGGTGAGCATAAGAAAAGGATGGGCAGATGGAAACATCGCTTTGTACCAAACAAACATGTGGGGGGAACAAAGCAGTTGGTGAGGGCCTTTTTTTATATAATTTGCCGCAAATATAATCCATTGCTTAGCTTTTTCTCGAAAGAAAAAGGTGACGTATATTGTTAAGCAGCCCCTAGGTAATCATAATCATTCGTTGGTGCGGTGCAGCCACCGTTAGAGTAACTCTAATAGTTACGCCCTCGTGTCCCAAATCTAACTAAGGTCACGTTTGGCACGGCTCCGGTTCCTCTAAAAATGATTCCGGGTCTAGTTTCTCTTTAAAAATAGTTCTCTATAGAAGTCAGTGTTTTTTTAATAAATCGTTTGGCAAAACGGCTCTTCTTAACATGAGAGGAGATGAGTGAGAGGAGCTAATTTTTCTGGCTCCAGCTCCTCTATAAAAATGGTTTCGACTCTTCGGTGCTCTTTATTGAGAGCTCTTTTTTTGAGACTGTTTAGAAGAGCCCCTTCAAGAGCCAGAGCCGGAGTCGGTTTGAGAGTCCTCCCAAACAGGCTCTAAGTCCGTTTTATAAGAGATTAGTATGCTGCTTCTATTTCCACTTACCAGTATATATACTAGCTATATATACTTGATTAGTACTAGTGTACAAATACATTATATTTTTTCTGCATGGTAACATCTGTTTTTACCTTTTCTGATTTGAAGTGTGTTACATGACGATGAATTAAGAAATGCAGTAGCACCGACCTAGCTCCTCGTGCTACCAATTTATATAACTTTTCAGATAGGGATCGTCGTCAACGGCACCCGTTTGGTCTGAGGGACTAAAGATTAGTATGTTGATTTTAGTTTTATTTAGTTTTTAAACTGTTTAACGGTGGGACTAAAACATGGGTTGAACTGTTTTAGCCTTTAATCCCTCGAGGGATGACTAAAAGAGACTAAATCATATTAATATAACTTTTTGTTCTTATTTTTCCAGTTGCACGGGAGAATTGTAAGGGGTATTTTGGTTTTTTATTATTCATTTAATGTGCTCTGAATACTTTTAGTTCCTACAACTAAACAGGATATAGATTAAACTTTAATTCTCTAACTAAACTTTAGTTCTTTGCACTAAATAAACCAAACATGCCCTAAGAAGTTTGCCAGATGTTGCCCTAAAATTCAGTATCACATCATAGCCATCAGTACGGTTTTATTTTTGTGCTTGAAAATGAAGCACAGTCAGCTAGACTTTGCGATGAAATGGCGCTTTACCAACTCGGTGGTTGTCACGCACCAATGCCATGGACATGGACGACGACGCGACGAAATTCTGGCCAAGCTAGCTAGCTAGCTAGTGGCGTGTTTGGTGGCACGTTGGTCTCGGTAGCTTCCTTTGGGATGCTGCAACAGCGCAGATGGAACGACCGGCCGTCCCAGCCGGGCGAGAGGGAGGAGGACGCGACCCGCCGCAACGGCGACGCCGCAGCTGCCGGCAGGTCCGACGAGCGAGCAAAATATCCATCCACACAGCAGGAACAGATGTATATTTATTCTACCTAACCTCCATCGCTCGTCTCAAAAGATCAATTTCTTGCATGCCACGCACTACATGCAAAATCGATCGACAGGGGCTCGCGCGCGGTACAGCTGTTTTGTTTATTCCATGCGTGGCAATGCAAGCGTCAAACTCTATTGAAACCGGAAGAAATCAGAGGAGGTGTGTTCTAGCTATACACACGTCTTTGCTCCTAGCGTACAATAGAATCCTAACAGCATACAATTAGAATTGCCACAAAACAAAACTTGTCTATGTCACTAGTGTAACTCCTAGTCTACAACTCATATTTCTAATATAATACTCTACCTTAACATAATCAGTTGATATTAAGATTACTTTTGAAGGTCTCCCACTGTCTGACTGTTAAGGGCTTGATAGAACCATCTCTAACATGATCCTTTGAGGAGACAAAGTTAATTTCCAGTAGCTTCGTTGTAACTCTTTTTCGAACAAAATAATAATCATTCTCCATATGTTTCATGCGTGCATGAAACACTAGATTAGCGGACACATGCTTAGCCCCTAGGTTACCACACACAACAACTTTGCTCCTCTAGGCACCTGAACTCTAATTTCCTGGATCACTATTTGTATCCACATCACCTCTATAGTAGCATTGACTATAACCTTATATTCTCCTTATGTGTTTGATCTCGACATAGTCACTTGTTTCTTGGCACACCAGGATATAAGAAACGGTTCTAGGAAGACCGCAGAACCACTTGTAGACATTATGTCATCTCTAAGCATCTGACTCAATCAGCATGTGAAATGGCCCTAACCAACATTGGCTTGGACCTGCTTAAAATGACGCCAGCAACAACTGAATGTTTGATATATCTTATAATATGCTTGGCGGTGGTCCAGTGGTTTATAGTATGAGCATGAAGGTATTAATAGATCTTATTCACCACAAAGAAAATATTTGGTCATGTCAATGTGAGGTATTGTAAAGCTCCAACGATACTCCTGCACTAAAAAGCATAATTAGAGCCAAAGTACAGGGTCAAGATGACAAACTAGAGGGGATGAATAGTCCTTTGTGAATCTTAAATATGTCGGGTAACCAAAATAATATATGGAATTGAAAGGAAATTAGGCTTACACCTATTTCCTAATTGATTTTGGTGGTTGAATTGCCCAACACAAATATTTGGACTAACAAGTTTGCTCTAGTCTATAAGTTATACAGGTGGCAAAGGTTCACAAAAGGCCAATAAAAAGACCAAGAAAATGGTTCAACAAAGAGAGCGAGGGATAACCGAAGGCTGCCCTGGTCTTGCACACCGGACTGTCCGGTGTGCCACCGGACAGTGTCCGGTGCACCAGGGTGCTTCAGCTCGAACTCTTCACCTTCGGGTTTTCCAGGCGCCGCTCCGCTATAATTCACCGGACATGTCCGGTGTACCAGCGGAGCAACGGCTATCTGCGCGCAACGGTCGACTCTGCAAAGTAAACAGTGCAAATCAGATGTCAGAGCAGACGGTCAGAGGGGCACCGGACTGTCCGGTGCCACATGAGGACAAAGCCTCCAACGGTCGACCAGCTCCAAGACCTAACGGGAGGATGACGTGGCGGCGTACCGGACTGTTCGGTATGCCCATCGCCAGCAGCCTTCTCCAACGGTTACAATTTGGTTGGTGGCTATAAATACCACCCCAACCGGCCACTTCAAGGTGTGGGAGTCCAAGCAACATTCCAAGTCATCTAGTTGACATACTCAAGCCCTCCCAACCACATATATTCATTGATCCATCCTATACACAAGATTTAGACCACTACAATCCACACAAGTGCCACAAAATCGAGAGCAAGCAAAAGAAAGCCTCTCGTGTGAGTTAGCTCTAGTGCCTTGTGAGATTCATTGAGAGATAGTGTGTACTACATCTTTGTGTTCATTTGCGCGTGGAGTTTTGACTCCCATTGAACTTCCTCCAAAGTTTTGGAGGCCTATAAAAGCTAGCAAGAGACACCAAAGAGTGTGGTGGTCCTTGCGGGATCGAGAGTGATCCTTGAGAAGAAAAAGAGCTCACCGATCCTTGTGTGATCGGTGGAGAGAGGGAAATGGTTGAAAAAGACCCGTCCTTAGTGGACTCCTCAACAGGGACTAGGCCTTCGAGGGCCGAACCTCGGTAAAACAAATCACCCGTGTCTCGTGTGCTTATTGCTTGTGATTTGTTTGTCTTTTCCCTTTCTTGGTTCCTCTTGCACTACTCTTTGCTAATTCTATTTGGTGTTGTTTTAAGTTAAAATCTTATTTAGTGAAGCAACACATTGCAAGAGAGAACTTGTGTTATTACTCTTCTTATCTAAGCCTTCTTGCTTTATTCTCATAAACTTGTTAGTAGTATTGATTTATCACTTCCGCATTATTTAAGCGCAATATTCTTTACAAGCAAGAACTTAGTTTTTATTCTCCGATATTTGTATCTCTTGTTCTAACCACTAATCGAGGGATCTAGTTGGGGGATAAAGTTTTAATTTTCAGGTTTCGCCTATCCACCCCACCTCTAGGTGACTTTCAATTGGTATCGGAGCTAGGCACTTCATCTTGAGTCTAACAACTCGAAGTGATGGCTCGTAGAAGATCCCAAAAGAACAAGAAGACCCAGGAGAACAAGGAGGTAACTCTTGAGATATTACTTTCTGATTGTTCTAATTATGATTCATGGTCTACTAGAGTGATAAATGCTTTTAGAGCGGTAGATCCACAATTAGAACAAATTTTAGACAAGAGTATTATTCCTCCTAACTATGCTAGGGAAAATGCCTCCGAAGAAGATTTAAGATGTATTCGCTTAAACTATCTAGCTTATGACATCTTAAGTAAATCCCTTAGCAAAGAAAATTATCATGCCTTCATAATAAAATATGACAAACCCATTTGTGATGTGCATGATATTTGGACTAGAATTTAAAACAAATTTGACGAGTCCAAATATGATAGTTCATTTTGTGCTTCTCCTTCCTTTGGTATTTGTGAAACTAAACCTTTGAAGGAAGAAGAAGAAAATGAACGATGGAGACCAAACGATGAATCCACCTCTCCAAAAGGTTTGTCTTCCCATTTCGATTTCCACATATGTTGTGTGGCTAATGAAAATGATAGCAGAAGCACAAATGAGGATGAGGAGGAAGAAAGAAGCTTCTTGCATCTCTACGCTCGCCTAAGCCAAGAAGATAAGGCGGTCATGCTCAAACTTCTAGAAAGAGCGAGAGAGCAAAGCGAAGCTCGTCAAAGGCTAGAAGATGTTCTCTCCATGAAAATGCTACGCTTTGATGAGTTGACTAAAGAACATGAGGAGCTAAAGTGCTCTCATGTTGATTTGATCCAAAGGTATGAAACTGTTTCAATTGAGCATGATAACGCTTTACATTGTATCGCTCAGTTAGTAAATAAGAATACCTTGCTTAAGGACCAAGTAGAAAAGCTAAAAGTTGAAAATCTAGCTTTTCAAGAAAAATATGATATGCTTCTATGTTCTCATGAAAATCTTATGGATGATCATATCATATTGAATTTGACTCATGAGGTTGTGATAGAAAACTTAAAATCCATATAACCTCACTCGTGCACATGTATTCAAATTGATACTATATTACCATGTGCTAATGCTTGTTGTCCGTCGACAAGCAAATCTTCTTTTAAGCTAGAATTTGCAGGAACAAAAGATGATACATATCAAAAGCTCAAAGAAGAGAATGAGAGGCTAAAAATGAGCTTGACACAACTAAAAGGGAAGTGCATTGCTCAACCTTCTCAAGATAACCGTGATCACATGGTGAAGAAGCTTGAGAAGGGAACAACCGTAGCATGCACTACATCCCTTGAAGAAAATGTCAAGGACTTGAGGATTGTCAAGAGGGAGAAACGAAAGATGAAATTCAATACCTCCTCCAAAAGCCTTAACCACGCCTCCACAAAAGGTAACTTCCAAGGTAATGGTCAAGCCACACTTCACATTAAGAGGTGTAGTGAATGCTTTGAAAAGGGGCACTTGATTAGGTCATGTCCCTACATTAAAAATGGCTTGATTATTAACAAGGACGATAGACTTTGTTTTAAATGCTCTAAGAAGGGACACTTACTTAGATCTTGTCCTCATTTAAAACAAAGAGGCATAGGGTTAGAAAAGAAAACATTCACTAACCATGTAGCAAGCAAGAAACAAGGAAGGAAGAAATCTTCAAGGCCTGAAGATCGCCTATGCTACATATGCCGAAAGAAGGGACACCAATGCAAAGATTGTCTCATTGGTAACAACCCCACTCCTAGCTTGTCAATTAATTTTCATGTAACTAGGCAACCCAAAATTGCAACTTGTGCTAGAAAGGTAATGAGTTTACCTAGTGCTAACACAAAGGACTTTTGGGTTCCTAGATCTTTGTTGACTAACCGTGATGGACCCATCAAGCGATGGGTACCAAAATATGCTTGACAAGCTTTCCAGGAGAAGGAGATGATATGAAGCTTTGGGGTGCTTGAGAGAGTCCATTCAATACTCAATAACTCAAGCTATCAATCTTCAATAATCTATATATCCAAGATTGACCCAAAGTTATTTCAATTTATTATGTCTAATGCTCATATCATCTCGAGGAAGATATCATATGTTGTAGGAAATGAAGAAATATCATGTGCGAAAAATCAAGGCCTACAACATGGAGGAAAGCCAAAGGATGGTAACACTTATCTTTTAAGTGCAAATATTTTAGAATATCATTTCTTATGTGTCTTGTGTAGTCACATAGAAAAATTGAAGCACTTCAAATATCTTTAAATTTATATTACCATTCTTTGAAGAATTTCCTCTCATATGGTAGATTGCATACTCATCATTTCCATCCTATGGAAATCTACATGCTTTAAAATGTTGCAAGTATCTCATGGCATGTTTTTCACCAATTATCTTATTATTGCCATGATTCTAGATATAGAGAGATTTTTCAAGGATAAGGTGTCATGTAAGGAATTCAAATCCTTAGGACACTTATAAAAGGAAAACTCTCTATAACTAGAATAGTGAGACTAATGATTTTATCTAAGTAACCCAAGTAGTCTCACTTGTAGAGAATAAGTTTCTCTTTGGAAATGTGTAATCTAACATGAAAAGAAAAATCAATCCAATGATTTATGATGTATTTCTACTTGCTTAAATTGAATATGATTCTTTCACATTTATCGCTTTCCATATCATGAATTAGATTTATTCCCATAATCTTAAAGGATTATTTATGGTTGTTTTATGAGTTAAAATTGAGCATAACATCATCTATGGATAATCTAGTTCATGCTATGAAGTTTCCATGTTTTAGTAATCTATGTTTTCATTCATTATCAAATTGATTACGAAAAGGGAAACTAGTGCTTGTGTTACTAACAAAGTATCTCTTGAGCCTACTTATGAATATCTACAAAAGAGAAAGTGCAAAAGCCTCATGGGTTGCTCTTCACCCAAAGGAAGAAAGGTAAAAGCAAAGGTATGGGAACTCATCTTCATCAAATTTAGTTCCCATCTCAATGGGTATTTAATCTAAACTATCATATTCTACCCATGTAAAGAATAGATTCTTTATTGGACCTAAACTTGTCTAGGTGTGCATTCAATCACGTTCTCATAAATGCACTCGTCCATTAGAATCCAATTCATGCCTTTGCTATATTTGCTATCATATTGATTTGCTTCCAAGTAATGATTACTAAATTTAATATGATGAAGTAAAATCTCCAATGATTATTAAAATGCTTAAAAAGTGCATGTTTCTCCTTCTCAAATGAAATGCACTAATGTTAAGGATTTTACTTCCTGTCTGTGTGACTTATGAATGATGAATTGTCTATATTTCCTATCTAAAGAGATCATCTTTCATCATATACTCCCTTGTGCTATTAACATCTTTCTTGAGTATTTTCAATAAGTTTGAATGGAAAAAGAAACAACTACAAAGGGAGGACTCTCAAATGAAAGAGGAGGATATCAAGAACAACACCACCTATTTGGATAGTGAGATCTACAAAACATTCAATGGTGTGGTTGTGAGTATTCTAAATCCTTTCATAATGAGAATACTAGGCTTAAGTTGTTTATTGCAAATTTTATGAGCCTTGATCAAGATGTATAATGCTTCTCCCTATTTGTCTTTAAAGTAAATGCATCCATTCAATTCATTCAAATACTTGATGTATATCTTTAGGGGGAGCATCTTTCTATATCTTGATTTTGTTGAGTCTATCGCTTTATCTTTAATAATCTCATATAGTCTCTTAGATAAGAATAAATTTCTCATGAAGTATGCTACTACAAATCAATCCCTCTCGTTAATGTAATGTCATCTTTATAAAGGATTGTTGCCTTCATTACTAAAGTAGCATATGTAATGAATTCTCCTATTTTAAGCTTATCTCATGCATATGTTGTTCTTTTGATCTCATCTGTTATTTGTTTGATCATTGAATAACTTCAATTAACACTCATGTTTCTTAGTGCCGCATATACTATCAATCGATATCTCTTGATATGCACTAAGTTAAGAGGAGAATTCATGGTACATTTATACAATTTGTGATCCATTTGATATATGCTAACAATGACTTAGAAAAGGATCACTAGTTATAAAACTCTCTCTTGTGCAAAATATTTCCATATATTGACTTTGAGTATAGGTCTTGAGCATCCAAGACAAAGGACAAAGCATAATGAAGAGAGCGTCTCTATGTGAAGGTACAAAAGGGTAAAACTATCTCCTTTAATTTAAACTTGTACCTAAATCTTCCTATACTTTCTTTACATATCTTGTATAAAAGGAAGAGAAAGCATGTCCTTTGCATTTTTCCCTGCTTCATACCTAGTTTAACCTCTCAAATATTCCTTTCCCGCATTTATGCATCTTTGTTAAAACTAGATGAAGTGTTTTTATTGTCAAAGAGCTTAAAGCTTAACCTTGTAACGAGGATAAGCTGCCTTTGTGCCAAAGGTGGATGGTCCTTAAGTCTCTTTGAAATCCTTAAGGGAAAATGCTTAAATTTGTCATAACATTCTTTCATAAGTGCATAAACTGTCATGAGCATCACACTTATACTATGACATAATGCACTTCACATTCTGTATGGTATAGATATGTTCTCATTAACCTCATTATGTGCAATTGGCATTTCAAGGCCCAAATATGTATTCCTATCTAGGCACATATTTAGGGGGAGCAATCTATATTGTATAGAACTATGATCATTCTTAATTAACATATCTCTTGATCATATCTCTTTATGTCTATGACTAATGTGCTTTCAAGTGATCTCTATGCTAAGTCGTAGATTGAAAGGGAAATGGAGTCTTCGGCGAAGACAAGGCTTCCACTCAACTCTATCGGTGTCATCTACCCTTCGCCATCACTCCACACTGTCTCTCCAACTTTGGTATAATCCTTCACTCATATTATTTGTTTGCCAAAGGGGGAGCAAGTAGTTTATAAGGGCCTATATTTCATTCTAAGTATCCATTTTTGGCGATTCATGCCAAAGGGGGTGTTGGGGACTTGTTCTCAAATGCTATGAATTAAGAACAAGGCAACATAAAATGTTAAATATCAATGTCCTTCGTCCGCTTAAGCATTATTTCCCCAAGGATTTAATGAACTTCGGACGAAGGTTATAATGATGGAATTACGAAGGTACTACCTTCGTAATTAAACTCTTAAAAATAATACGAGATAACGCAGGATATAAAGTATTAAAGATAAGTAAATTGAAAATAAATGACATCATTTATACATTTTGTAAATCTTAGATGTTTGAACATAATATTTAAATACATTTATACCTCTGCCTTGACAAATGATAATTTCCGAGTGATCCGATTGCAATTACAGGAATCCGTGAACAGTAAAGGAATATTGTTCACTATTTATAGGCACATGACACAGCCTGTGAAGAATTACAATCATGCCCCTCATAAAAGTTTACAACAATGACTCAGACCCCTATGAGCTAAAAGGTCATTCCATCTTTAAGTCGGTTCGACCCTTCATCTTCGGATATGTTATAATACCGAAGCTTCATGAATGATGCCTTCGGCGTCACGTACAAGCAGCTTCAGCCGAAGCTGTTTCTTTCTGCAGGACCTTCGGCGACGAAGCATGGTCCCAACAGTAGCCCCTTCACGGTGCTAGATCATTTTTCGTAACGAGCTTGATCCGTGAAAAAAGTCTCTTAGGCTTCAGGAAGCCGAAGGTCCAAAAAACACCTTCCCTGAGCTCGTTGTCGAGAAACGATACAATTTTCGAGCGCGTAGTGATTCCACCATGCGGGTTCACTATTCTAGTTTTTGCGGTCCACCGTTCAGCGGGTGCGAGCAATCGTTTGCTTGGTGTAAAAATCCTGACGATTCACCTTCCTTCCTGCAACACTATATAAACAGACGGGTAGGTGTGAAGTTACCACAGCATTCATTGCTACTGCACTGTTTTGCTGCCAAAATTTTTAACCATAGCCGAAGCTTAACTTTCGCATTCGAACGAAGCTCTAGTTTGGCGTCTGCTTCGTCAGAAGAAGGGCTTCGGGAAAGAGGTTATTAATTTCTGAGCAATTTTCAAGATACTCAAAATCAAATGGCCAGAGTGCGCTCTACTGCTAGGGCTGAGCGCGAAGGAGACGAAGCCGAAGCTGCGGGAACTATCCCTATCTCGGAAGCGATGAGGCGAAGTGGATTGGTGACATCAGAGATCGCCCCTGCCGCCGAAGCAGAACAAGCAGATATTGAAGAGACTGATTCTGAAGATGATCACACTATCGCAATACCAAGCAAGCCTAGCCACCTGGACTTCGGAAAGTCAACAATCTCCAAGGCTGATTTCCCGAAGATGGTAAAATCGGGCTACTTTAGCGAAGATGAGAAGAAGCTGATTCGCTTCGGAGGAGAGGAAACTACCCCGAAGCCAGAGAAGGATGAAATAGTGATTTTCAAGAGTTTCCTCAAAGCTGGTTTGAGATTTCCTTTGAATAGGATGATTGCCGATGTGCTAAAAAAGTTTGGTATCTATTTTCATCAATTAACTCCTAATGCTATTGTTAGGCTTAGTGTTTATATTTGGGCTCTCCGAAGCCAGGGGGTGGAGCCATTTGCCGAAGGTTTCTGCCGGGTACATGAGCTACATTATCAAACTAAGGCCAAAAAAGATGGGTTACATGAAAATTTTGGTTGTTATAATTTTGCCTATCGAAAGACTACGAAGTTTCCTGTAATCAGCTATCGAAGCAAGTGGCCGGCAGGCTGGAAGTCAGAATGGTTCTACGTCAAAGTTGACGATGACAAGGAGAAGCTAGTACAGAGCCCGCTTGAATTGATATTCGGAGAGACCAGACCCCACTGCAATATGACACCAGAAGGTCCAACTCAAATCGCGTTGGTTGAATTCAGGATTATTGCTGAGCACATTGGCACTAGAGATCTTGTGCAGGAATTTCTGTCGTTCAAAATATTTCCAACTATGAAGGAATGGGCTATGCCGAAGCTCAAAAAAGAGAAAAAAGAAGGAGAACTTGTCCGCCTGCCCTACCATTACAAGTTAAAGAAATATTTTAAAGAACCCTGCCAAAAATGGTTCGAAACAATTGAAGTAATGAGTAATGAAATTCTTGGAAATTATTCTAAAAAAGAAGATTAATTGATGACAGTAGCCTTCGGCACCCGGCCGAAACGAAGGCTAAACAGAGTGCTTGATGCTATAGGTTTTGAATACCCTGACTACGAGCGGCTAGACAAGGGTGCCGAAGGGTAAAAAAGAAAACGAGTGGCCAGCGTTTTAACTAAAGACGACGAAGATCAACCAGAAAAGAAGAAAGAAAAACTTGAGCCAAAAGTAATTGCTCCAAGAAAGAGAAAAGCTGCGTCTCTGAAGCCTGCATCTCCGAAGCCAGCATCTCCAGAACCAGAGATATTGGCCCGAGATGAAGAAGTGTCTGTGGCACCTTCTGCTGCCGAAGTGAAAGAAATTTTGAAGGTAATGACTGAATCTTTGCCTGTCAAGCTAAGTCCGCTGGCACCGGAACTGACAAAGTTTTTTCAGAAGGACAAAGAGACTTCGGCAGCAGAAAATCCTGCGAAGCCGAAAAAACGAAGAATCATTCAAGTGACAGATGTGATCCATGGGACACCGTCACCGACATCGGTATCAAAAATTGTTGTTGCCAAGACTGCCGAAACCGCCAAAGGTGCCGCAGCCGAAGCCACCAGAGTGGAAACCCCCAAAGCTGAAACCGGCGAAGCCGAAACTGCCGGGGCCGAAGCCGGGGCCACAGAAGATCCGAACCTGGAAGACACACTCGAAGTTATTGATAATATACTCCTGAAAATGGCTGAAGAAGAAGCTGCTGCGGTCGCGGCAAGCGCAGCTACTGAAAAGGAGAAAAAGCAAGTTGAAGACGTTTTGGAAGAAGGAGATTTTAAATTTCAAGATTTACTTGGACAAGAATTAACAGATGCTGAAAAAGAAGAGCTTAAAAAATATGCCGTATCCTGTGGATATAAGCCTGGGGCTATGCTATTTGGTGGAGTTAACGAAGGGAAACTGAGATGTCTTCGAAACCGCAGCGAGGCTAAAATTATTAGAACCCTCTCGAAAAGCATTGGCCTGCCGAAGCTAGAAGCGGGCCTCTGCTGCTACCAGCGACACCATATCGCTGGAAGCTTGCTTTATGCTAATTTTAAGGTAAAAACATTATTACCATTTTATTATTATTAATAATTTTTTAGGTCGTTTTCTAATGAAGACTGTTTTGACAGAGTATACTATTAAGTAAGGTTCTAAAAATGCAACAAGATCTCGAAGAGGAGAAGAACAAGGTTATCATCAAAGATTTGGAAGAAAAAGTTGAAAATTACGAAGCTACTCTGAAAAAGGACTTCGCCATCCAGGATCTTCAAATCATGGCTAAAGAGCACGAAGGTGCATTGGAAAAGAAGGACTTTGTTATTCAGTCTATGGAAGGCTCCTTGGCTGAAGTCCAAGCTGAGAATGATAGCTTAAAGAATGAATTGCTTAAACAATCAGAAAAATTTGAGCAGGAAAAGAAACACCTTGAAACAAGTCTTAAAACTGAGATGGATAAAAATTCAAATCTGCAAACATCCTTGAAAGAACTCCAAGAGAAATGCCTAAGCTTCGGCAGCCGATGCGTGCAGCGACTGAAGGATGTGTTTCATTCTATTGGAGCCAGCTCTGAAAAATTTACACCTTCGGCTGCAAACCTGCCCAGCACATTAGAATATATTGAAGGCGAGGTTGATGCTCTTGACGAAGTTATTGGTGGGGCACGCCGACTTCTGCGCCATGGTAGCTTCTCGGGGCACAGCTGCCGCTTTTCTGAAGGCTGGCTGTACGCATGGAAATATTGTGAATAGACTAAACTTCACCTTATCAGTGTCAGATCTGATAGATATCCCAAGCCTGGCCCGAAGCATTGGAAATAGATTCATGACCCAGATCTGGGTAAATGGGGGGGCGAAAAATGGCAGGTGACGAAGCTCGAAGTCATCTTAAGCCGGTAAGAAACTTATATTTGTTACTTTTACCTTCTCCTTGAAATTTGCACCTTTCTTATTCTGATCTTTGATATACGCAGGATGGCGAAGCTGAAGTACGACGAAGCTAAAGTTTTGACGAAATCTAGCCTGAAGCTTGATAGTTGCTTCACCATACTTTCCTACAAAAATTCTGGAGAGACTTTTGTAATATAATTATGGAACAACTCATGTAAATTTGTACATACCTTGTAATATATTTTGTTTCCGTTATCTTCATCCAATCTGCTTTGCTGTGGATGAAACTTCTCTTTTGAGCCGAAGGCAAAAAACACCTTCCCTTCTTTTCGTACACAACGAAGCATAAATTTTTTTTCCTTTGAAGTCTTTTCTCATTGCCGAAGCACCTGTCTTTTTCGTGTGGTATGATGATGATTCTATATATGTCTAAATGAATGTTTATGAATGCAAATGACATGATGGAATGTATTGTGCAAATGAATATTGAGACACATGTTCAAAAATCATGATCACAGCCCTTCATCCCGTTAGGAACGATTCGAATCTTTTTGCCGTTTACTTTTTGGCTTCACCGTTTACTTTTCGGTGTATCAGCGTTGACTTTTCGCTGTAAGCCTCCCTTGGGAGCTTCTTCGCCTTTTACTTTTAGCGGAATCAGCGTTTATTTTTCGCTGTAAGCCTCCCTTAGGAGCTTCTTCGCCTTTTACTTTCGGTGGAATCAGCGTTGACTTTTCGTTGTAAGCTCTGCATTCCCTTAGGAACGACTTTTGAGCTTTTCCCTGTTTTCTTTTCTTTTTCCTTTGCATTTACATTTACATTTTTTGGGGGATATCATTCTTATAGAATTGAAATAAGGAAAATTACATGTTGTGGCCCCATTAAAAACCTTTCTCCCCCTTTGGAAAGGAAAAGAGTGCCAGAAAAAAGAATAGAAAAAATTACATCAAGCTAAACATAATATCGCCGAAGCTCATCCGCGTTCCACGATCTAGGGATGTCGTTGCCGTCCATATCCTTTAATCTGTAGGAACCGGGTCTTGACGAAGATACTACCAAGAAAGGGCCTTCCCACTTCAGTTGTAGTTTGCCTACTGTGTCTGGGTTGGCCACTCTCTGAAGCACCAAATGTCCTGGCTTAATGTTCTTCAACCGAACCTTTCTGTCACGCCATTTTATTGTTTTGGCTTGGTATTTATTGATGTTTTCCACAGCCTGAAGCCTGATCCCCTCTGTAGCATCCTTTTCCACAGAGCAATCAGCTTCATCTTCGCCTTCTGCCAAAGCTATTGTTCTTATAGATCCTGCTTTGGCTTCTTCCGGTGTTATTGCTTCGTCACCGAACAATAGTTTAAATGGCGTAAAGCCTGTTGATCTTGACGCTGTTGTGTTATGGCTCCACACCACTTTGGTTAATTCTTCTGGCCACTTTCCCCTGGGCTGATTGAAGATTGACTTCATTATTCCTGTCATTATGATCCCATTGGCTCTTTCGACTAGTCCATTTGATTCTGGATGCCGAACTGACGCAAAATGGATCTTCGTGCCAATTTGGTCACAAAACTCTTTGAAAACTTCGGAGTCAAACTGCGTTCCATTGTCCACAGTAATGGCCTTCGGCACTCCGAAGCGACAAACAATGTTTTGCCAGAAAAACTTTTGGACGGTGACCGAAGTTATTGTGGCTAAAGGTTTTGCCTCAATCCACTTAGAAAAATATTCCACTGCCACTACAACATATCTTAAATTTCCTTATGCTGGTGGTAGCGGACCTAACAAATCAAAGCCCCACCTTTGTAACGGCCAAGTGGGTTGTATTAACTGAGTTAGAGACGAAGGTTGTTTTTGATCTCTTGCACATTTCTGACAACCTTAGCACTTTTGCACTAGTTCCGCTGCATCCGAAGCTGCTTTTGGCCAATAAAATCCTTGGCGAAAAACTTTTCCCAACAAAGGCCTAGATCCGATATGAGATCCACACAGGCCTGCATGTATTTCCTTCATCAATTCTATACCTTCGGCTCTGAACAAACACTTGAGCAACGGGGAACAGACCCCACGCTTGTATAATTCCCCTTCTATAATAACATATGGTCGAGCTCTTGCTTCTATCCTTCTGTTGTAAGCTTCGTCATCTGAAAGAAAATTACCCTGAAGGAAAGAGATGATTTCAGTTCTCCAATCTTCACTATAGACAGGGGATATGTTGAGGACCGCTCTTTCAAGAAGCTCAACCGAAGGTGCTTTTATTGTTTCAAAAAAATACATCCGAAGGTAAAGGCAGCCCATGTGCCGCTGACTTGGCTAATAGATCAGCATATTCATTTTCTCCGCGAGGAATATTTTTGACAGAGAATCCTTCAAAGGAAGCCTCAATCCTTCGGACTGTATCTAGATATTTTTCAAGCTTCGGATCTCTTGCTTTATAGCTCTTGTCAATATGACCAGAAATAACGTGGGAGTCAGTTTTAAGAATAGCCCTTCTGATCCCCATTGCCTTTAATTTCTGAAGACCCAAGAGCAGAGCTTCGTACTCAGCAATATTATTTGTGCAACTGAAATCAAGTCTTGCCGCATAACAAGTTCTAACTTTGGAAGGTGAAACCAACACAGCAGCTGCTCCTGCTCCGAAGGTTCCCCAAGACCCATCGCAGAACACTGTCCATGCTTCGGCATCTTTATTCATTTCTTCTTCCTGAGCCCCTGGCGTCCAGTCAGCAATGAAGTCTGCCAACGCTTGGGACTGAATCGAAGATCTATGGACATAATCAATACAAAATTCATTGAGCTTTGCAACCCATTTTCCAATCCTTCCAGTAGCTTCTCGGTTTCTTATAATATCCTTCAAAGGTTGTGAAGAAGGAACAATTATGTTGTAAGCTTGAAAATAATGCCGAAGCTTCCTGGAGGCCATCAAAACAGCATACAGTACCTTCTCCAATTCTGTATAATTTTTCTTTGATAAACTAAGAACTTCGGACACAAAGTATATTGGGGCCTGCTTTTTGACTTGGCCTTCAAGCTTCTCCTGAACAAGTGCTGCACTTACCGCTGAGTGCGAAGCTGCCACATATAATAACAAAGGAGCCCCTGGCGTTGGTGGAGTTAGTGTTGTTAGATCTATTAAATATTGCTTCAGCTCTTCGAAGGCTTTCTGCTGGACTGGTCCCCACTGAAAAACTTCGGCTGACTTCAGCACTTCGAAAAATGGCAAATTTCTCTCTGCTAATCTGGATATGAATCTGTTGAGAGATGCCAGTCTTCCTATCAATCTTTGAGCCCCTTTCTTTGTACTTGGTGGTTCCATTCGAAGGATAGCTTCGATTTTGTTTGGATTAGCCTCAATTCCTTTTGTTGAAACTAGGCAACCAAGAAATTTCCCCTTCTTCACTCCGAAGACACATTTTTCTGGGTTTAGCTTTAAACCAGCCTGTCTAAAATTAGCGAAGGTCTCATGCAGATCAGCAATGTGATTATCTTGCTTCGTGCTTTTTACAATGATATCATCAACATAAGTTAGCACATTCCTGCCTATCTGAGAATGGAGAACCTTCGCTGTCTTTCTGCTGAAGCTTCCTCCAGCATTCTTAAGCCCCTCAGGCATCCGAAGGTAACAATATGTTCCACTAGGGGTTATGAAGCTGGTCTTCGGTTCATCCTCCTTCTTCATCCAGATTTGATGATAGCCTGAATAACAATCCAGCAGACTCATAAGCTCTGAAGAAGCTGTTGCATCAACCAAGGAATCTATCCTTGGCAATGGAAACTCGTCCTTCGGACAGGCCTTATTGAGATCAGTAAAATCGATACACATTCTCCATTTACCATTGGCCTTCTTCACCATAACAGTGTTAGCCAACCATTCTGGGTATTTTACCTCTCTAATAACTCCAGCACTGAGGAGTCTTTTCACTTCATTCCGAGCACCTTCGGCCTTGTCATCAGACATCTTCCGAAGTCTCTGCTTTCTGGGTCTGAAAGATGGGTCAACATTGAGCGAGTTCTCAATAACATCTCTGTTAACTCCGCAAAGATCATTAGCTGACCAAGCAAAAACATCTTTATTATTGAACAAAAACCGTATCAAGGTTTTCTCCTGTTCTTCGGACAATTGAGATCCCAATAGCACCTTCTGCTCTGCTATGTCCTCACATAAGAGCATGGGTTTCGGCTGATCTGCTGAAGCAGCTTTTTCCCTTCTGAACTTGTACTGCTCACAAGCTTCAGCTCCATCTATGTTATGGATCGCTTTTGAATCTGTCCAATTTCCTTCGGCCTTTCTGGCAGCTTCCTGACTTCCATGAATAGCGATAGGCCCTTGGTCCGAAGGTATCTTCATGCAAAGGTAAGCTGGATGAAGAATTGCTTCGAAGGCATTGAGAGTACCACGACCAATGATAGCATTGTAAGGATACTCCATGTCAACAATGTCAAACACAATTTGCTCAGTCCTTGTATTGTTAACAAATCCGAAGGTTACTGGCATGGTGATCTTCCCAAGTGCTACAATTTGTCGTCCTCCGAAGCCACAAAGAGGGTGTGTAGCATCATGGATCTTGTCTTCGGACTCTTGCATTTGTCTGAAAGCTTTAGCAAATATGATATCAGTTGCGCTGCCTGTATCAACCAAAACATTATGGACCAGAAATCCTTTGATCACACAAGAGATAACCATAGCATCATTGTGTGGGTAATCCTTGAGTTGAAGATCCTCTTGGGAGAAGGTAATTGGAATGTGAGACCATCTTGACTTGATGAAGGGTCCTTGCACCCTGACGTGCTGTACCCTTCTCTGTGCTTCCTTCTTCTGCTTCTTGTTGGCTGGCTCTGAGCATGAACCGCCTGTTATCGGGAGTACCAGCTTCGGGGCCAAAGCAGCTCCAGCTTGATCGTTGAACGAAGCCATCAGCTCAAAAAAGTGGAAGTGTGTTGGCCGGAGGTGGGCGCCAATGTTAGGGACTTGTTCTCAAATGCTATGAATTAAGAACAAGGCAACATAAAATGTTAAATATCGATGTCCTTCGTCCGCTGAAGCATTATTTCCCCAAGGATTTAATGAACTTCGGACGAAGGTTATAATGATGGAATTACGAAGGTACTACCTTCGTAATTAAACTCTTAAAAATAATACGAGATAACGCAAGATATAAAGTATTAAAGATAAGTAAATTGAAAATAAATGACATCATTTATACATTTTGTAAATCTTAGATGTTTGAACATAATATTTAAATACATTTATACCTCTGCCTTGACAAATGACAATTTTCGAGTGATCCGATTGCAATTACAGGAATCCGTGAATAGTAAAGGAATACTATTCACTATTTATATGCACAGGACACAGCCTGTGAAGAATTACAATCATGCCCCTCATAAAAGTTTACAACAATGACTCAGACCCCTATAAGCTAAAAGGTCATTCCATCTTTAAGTCGGTTTGACCCTTCATCTTTGGATATGTTATAATACCGAAGCTTCATGAATGATGCCTTCGGCGTCACGTACAAGCAGCTTCAGCCGAAGCTGTTTCTTTCTGCAGGACCTTCGGCGACGAAGCGTGGTCCCAACAGGGGGAGAAAGTATTGGCCCAAAGCAAAAGGACCGCACCACCACCCTAATTTTAAAATTTTAAAAACTAATGATTCTCAATTGGTAAATTTAAAATTGATATCTTATTGTATTTTAAAGGGGGAGAAAGTAGCACTTCCAAAAAATTGGTATCTTAAAAACCCTCTTGAACACTAAGAGGAGAATTTTATTGAAAGGGAGTTTTGTTTAGTCAAAGGAAAAGCATTTTGAAACAGGGGGAGAAAATTTCAAATCTTGAAAATGCTTCTCAAAATCTTACTCATTTACCTTTGACTATTTGCAAAAGAACTTTGAAAAGGATTTACAAAAAGAATTTGCAAAAACAAAACATGTGGTGCAAGCGTGGTCCAAAATGATAGAATTATAAAGAAACAATCCATGCATATCCTATGATAATTTTTGTTGGCTCAAGTCTAAGTAACCTTTGCACTTACAATTATGCAAACTAGTTCAATTATGCACTTCTATATTTGCTTTGGTTTGTGTTGGCATTAATCACCAAAAGGGGGAGATTGAAAGGGAATTAGGCTTACACCTATTTTCTAATTGATTTTGGTGGTTGAATTGCCCAACACAAATATTTGGACTAACAAGTTTGCTCTAGTCTATAAGTTATACAGGTGGCAAAGGTTCACAAAAGGCCAATAAAAAGACCAAGAAAAGGGTTCAACAAAGAGAGCAAGGGATAACCGAAGGCTGCCCTGGTCTTGCACACCGGACTGTCCGGTGTGCCACCGGACAGTGTCCGGTGCACCAGGGTGCTTCAGCTCGAACTCTTCACCTTTGGGTTTCCCAGGCGCCGCTCCGCTATAATTCACCAGACATGTCCGGTGCACACCGGACTGTCCGGTGTACCAGCGGAGCAACGGCTATCTGCGCGCAACGGTCGACTCTGCAAAGTGAACAGTGTAAATCAGATGTCAGAGCAGACGGTCAGAGGGGCACCGGACTGTCCGGTGCCACATGAGGGCAAAGCCTCCAACGGTCGACCAGCTCCAAGACCTAACGGGAGGATGACGTGGCGGCGCACCGGACACTGTCCGATGGCGCACCGGACTGTCCGGTGCGCCCATCGCCAGCAGCCTTCTCCAACGGCTACAATTTGGTTGGTGGCTATAAATACCACCTCAACCGGCCACTTCAAGGTGTGGGAGTCCAAGCAACATTCCAAGTCATCTAGTTGACATACTCAAGCCCTCCCAACCACATATATTCATTGATCCATCCTATACACAAGATTTAGACCACTACAATCCACACAAGTGCCACAAAATCGAGAGCAAGCAAAAGAAAGCCTCTCGTGTGAGTTAGCTCTAGTGCCTTGTGAGATTCATTGAGAGATAGTGTGTACTACATCTTTGTGTTCATTTGCGCGTGGAGTTTTGACTCCCATTGAACTTCCTCCAAAGTTTTGGAGGCTTGTAAAAGCTAGCAAGAGACACCAAAGAGTGTGGTGGTCCTTGCGGGATCGAGAGTGATCCTTGAGAAGAAAAAGAGCTCACCGATCCTTGTGTGATCGGTGGAGAGAGGGAAAGGGTTGAAAAAGACCCGTCCTTAGTGGACTCCTCAACGGGGACTAGGCCTTCGAGGGCCGAACCTCGGTAAAACAAATCACCCGTGTCTCGTGTGCTTATTGCTTGTGATTTGTTTGTCTTTTCCCTTTCTTGGTTCCTCTTGCACCACTCTTTGCTAATTCTATTTGGTGTTGTTTTAAGTTAAAATCTTATTTAGTGAAGCAACACATTGCAAGAGAGAACTTGTGTTATTACTCTTCTTATCTAAGCCTTCTTGCTTTATTCTCATAAACTTGTTAGTAGTATTGATTTATCACTTCCGCATTATTTAAGCGCAATATTCTTTACAAGCAAGAACTTAGTTTTTATTCTCCGATATTTGTATCTCTTGTTCTAACCACTAATCGAGGGATCTAGCTGGGGGATAAAGTTTTAATTTTCAGGTTTCGCCTATCCACCCCCCCTCTAGGCGACTTTCAGGAATTAAACTACTCGGTTATCCAAGATTATAACCCTCTATCTATGTTCTCAAGCACCTTAAACGATTCTAGTTTAGCAACGAAGGTGCAAGCTAGGTAGATCTCACCTATACAGTTCTAGTTAACATGGTCACACAAGCCTATGCAACTAGTACTCAAACAAATGGAGAGCTCTTACAGTGAGCAAAGTTCACAAAGCCTAAGCACACTAGCATTACTTAACTAGTAAAGTTACACAAGCTAAACTAGAGAGCTAAACAAGTTAGCTATGCAAGCCAAGCAAGTTGTTAAGCTATGCAAGCTTACTAGCACAAGGGAACAACTGCTTTACTACACAAGTAAACTAGTTACAAGAACAACACTAAACATGAGCACAAGTATGAATAAGTGAGACAAGCTAGTGTTAGGGATTTATAAACCAATGGAAAGATAAATATTGTCACGATGATTTTTCTCTCGAGGTTTGGTCGTTTACCAACTACTTACTCCCTATTGTGACAAGCCCAAAGGTAGTCGTCAATCCTCATGCTAGTGGTGACCCATGAATCGACCTCTCCCATGTGGAATGCTTGCACAAAACCTCTAGTACTTAATCTGACTAGACCACTTGTTGCTCTTCACACCTCACTCTACTAGTGTTGTTCTTCGTGTCTCCCGTAGGGTGAGCATAGTACCTATCACAAAGCCTTCTCTAGAGACATGCATAACTTCATGTGGGCTTCTATACAACCACAACCTCTTAGCCATCAAGGAGGCGGCAACATTTAAGAGTAACAAGCACCACAGGCTTGCAACTCGACCACCTAGTGCCACTCGATCCAACACACTAGATATTGATGTGATCTTTATCAATCATATGTGAGTGGAGGCCCTAAGATAAGCACAATGGTTGGGCAACACAGTCTCGAGGTACTCTCTTATTCTAATAACTAGTCACCCCTCTATTTATAAAGGAAAGGGTTCAACTAGCCGTTTTCAAAAAGCAGGTAGCCACGAGGGCATCAAACATGTCAATGCACTAGTGGTAGACACACCGAATATGTTCGATGTCTTTCTAAAGAATACTTCTCCACCTGCTATAAACTAGCCATTGTGTTTCTCAAATGTCCAGTTCAACCACTAAACACTCCATTCGACACGACTAGTGCGTATTAGAGCTTAAGTGCCTAAAAATGTTCTAAGTACCATGTCTAGTGTGGCATTTTGTGCCCTCACCGAACACGATTGATGCACTGTCTTGTGCTCTTCTGTTTTCTATAACTCATGTTCAGTACTACAGTAGACAGATCTAGTGAGGGACATATAGTGCACATCATACCCCTAGGTGCTTAGATGAAATAGTGTGTTCTCTCAACCCTGCAACTCCTTCAGATGTCACCTTTAGTGACACTCCAAACACATCCTATACTATGACAATCAACACTCTAAGATGTTTTGTGTTAACTCCCTAAGTGTCCTAATAACTTGTGCACATAAGTTAGCTTTTCACAAATCTTATAGAAAGGATTTTACCTCCTTCTCACCTTGCCACTCGATCTGAGTATGTTGCAAGTCAGATCTCACAAAACTGGCAATAGACCTCTTAATAGTATGACTATCTATCCTAAATCTAGTCATGCACTTACCTACACAACCTTTGACCAGTGAAATGTAATTCCCTACAAGTCATTCCTTTTCCTTATGCATTCCATTTCATATATATGTTGGTGATGCTATAAAAGCATCAAGCCTTCATCAACAAATGATGAACAATGATCTTTCATTAGCGTAGCCAACAATGGACCTTTGATCGTTGCCCATAGTATAGAGTTGTTTCATCATTCTTTATCGAGCCACTTGATCATCAACATGAATCAACATGAATCAACACTTGGCTTGATTTTTCTTTAATGATATGATCCACTTCATGTTACCATGTGACTTTATTGGTTCATTGATCACAACTTCACTATGCTCTTCATCGTTTCCTTTGTCCATTGGCATTAAGACTTTGCTTGAGCTTCTTCACTACGTGTGATTCATCACTCCTAAGCCTCTAAGTTATCCTTCACTATTGCAACTAATCGATTGTAGCCAAGCGTTGTCTCTTAAAATTCTCCACCTATCCACATAACACCATGTCATGTCTCATATGTGTCACACTCGGTTTTAGAAGGCAAACCGAATGCGAACCATGTACGTGCCAAGATCAGCAATTCACGTACACAGCAGTTACATAACTGGACATCATCACACAGTGCTCAAATAATAACATAAAAGATAGTATAATAGTCGATTACATCATGACGTCCGAGACATCTACATAGTCTTTAATAGTTATCAAAGTGTAGAAAAGAAATGTAGATACACACGGCCTACACAAGCAGCCGACTGGGGGTTTGCCGCTATCCCACGCCTAGAACTCATCGTACTCTTAGAACTCCTAGAAGTCTTCCTCCACGACTTCATCTTCTCTTGAGCAGTGGTTGCAACGAGGACAACCTGGGGGGTTTGGTGTGTAAAGCAAGGGTGAGTACACATCAACATACTCAGAAATATGTCTCGTTTGGCTGTAGTGGACTAGCTTTATGTGGGGTTACGTCAAGCAGTTGCTTTTAGTTGGTCACGTTATTATTACTAGTAGAAAGCCATGTTTTAGCATTAACCCAGGTTATTAATCCAATGTACCCTTTCCAAACGGAAACAATACCACTTACCATTACCATAAACATAATCATAACCATCATCCTCGTCACCACCTATAAACCAAACATCTCTGATCAAAGTATCTCTAATCAATGGAGCTCCCTTGGCCGCTCATAACCGTGAGCACGACTGATATATCAGTTTCATAACACTCTACAGAGGTTGTGCACTGTACCCATAAGTCGTGATTCCCTCTTGCCTCGGGCTGATCAAACCCTTAAACACTACCAAGGTGAATAGGCAGGGTCTCACTATGTAGCCTTTACAAAGATTCCCTAAGGTTGTAGCCGCCCGTTAGGTTTCCTAAATGTACCGCACTCCTCCCCAAGGGGCAAACCACCCTTGGCAGAGCGACCACATACACCGAGCCCCATTGACGGCACGACGGCGAAGCGAACTACACCCCAGTTCCTCCAATTATTCAGCTAAGGGTGTCCCATTCCACCCTCATAGTTGCACTGTTTTCCCGGGCGGTCATCCAACGAACCAGTCTTTACGGAGAGGCACACGAGAAACAGCTCGAGTCCCCTTAAATGTCACAAGTATATCATCATAATCAAAAGGGAAAACAACGTATCATAAATAATCTCATCATGTTCATTGATTAATATGAAGAACTAGCATATGGCTAAACCAAAATAACCCAACCAGAATAGGTAAACAAGAACAAGATAAACAAAAGCTAGTCAATCCTTAGGTATAAACTGTATAAATGCGGGGAGTGAATTATAAGAATGAGTAGAACATAGATGGATCAAGAGACACTTGCCTTCACCAACCAGCTGCTGCTTAGGGTCCTCACCTGCAACTCCTTCGGACTCCACCAACTGACCGTTATCTATACGAGTCCAAACATACATTCCACAAACTTAATACAAAAGAACAGTACACCATACAATAAAATATCATAAATAAACAGACGCTCGGCGGAGGGCTCACACCTACGACTAAGCGAGAACGAGAAAGTAACGGTCGGGGCTACAATCGAGAAGTGATCACGTTACGCGATTATAAATCAAAGTACTCGCCTAAACAGAATAGTATTAATTTGGCCATCGCGCTATACATAGGATAAAATTGTGTTCCATGTTAAATCATTATAAACGGACCAAAGTAAATTTAAAAAGGACTGTCGCGCGGCGAAACACGCGACACAACACCTAGACTGAATTAAGAATAAATCGACTCGTCGCGCGACGGAGCGCGCCACTAGACACTTAAACTAATTATGAAAATAACGTCAAGCATCGTGCGACAAAGCGCACGACGGCATACGTCATCCAAACTGAATTTAAAACGAAACGTAGCTCGACTGGACGCGCGACGCCACACATTAAATAATCTAAAATTAAAGCGGATCGTCGCGCGATGCAACACATGAATAAAGGTGAATTTAAAATTAATCGTTGTGCGGCGAAGCGCGCGACGCAATACATCGACTAAACCAAATTTAAAATTGAATAAACCAAAAGTTAAACATCGCTCAACCACGGTCACGCGCGCGGGAATGCGTGGCGCGCGCCGGGGGCACGTGAGCCACGCCAGGGAAGAGGGCACGGCTGCAGGGGCGCGAGCCGCTGGGGGTGCGGGCACGACCGGGGCGCGGGCGAGCCACTAGGGCGCGGGGCTGAGCGGGGCCGCCAGGGCGCGGGGCTGCCGGGGGCGCGCGACGGGGCATGCAGGGGGTGCACGACGGGGCAGCAGGAGCACGTAGGGAAGAAGAAATGGGAGGGGGAAGGGAGAGGGAGAGGGTGAAGGAGGGAGAGGGGAGGGGAGCTCACCTCAGGGTCCAAATCCGGCGATCACTGTCTCCAAAACCTAGGGCACAACGGGGAAGAGAGAGATGGGAGAGAGAGAGAGGGAGTTGTGCGTGGGAGAATTGAATGAGGGAAAGAGAGACAAGGGGAGGGGGGTGCGCGCATGGGGAGGGGCAGGGCGCCAGGGGCGCGCGGGCTAGGGCCGGGCCGAGCTAGGCCGGGCCAGGCCGGACTGGGTTGGGCTGCACCGCGAGACAAAAACCCACGACACACACAACCACAAATCGGAATCCAATCGCGAAACGAAACCCGAAACAAGACTAAGCAAACCACGCGATTAAACATGACATTAGATAAAGAAATATGCCTCGGCATGATGCAACACTCATGTCAACTTAGGTTTTTTGTTCACACGCAATACGGACACCAGTCGCTATACTGCTTTAAAATTGGGAAGAAAGAGCGAAACGGGAAGAGAAAAGAGAGTAACGCCTGAATTTGGTGAGTAAAAAGAAGAAAAAACTCTACCCCCAAATTCAGGGCATTACAAACCTATCCCCCTTAAAAGAATCTCGCCCTTGAGATTCAAGGTTAGCCAGCAAAGAGTTCAGGATAGTTGGCCATCAGATCATCTTCACGCTCCCAAGTTGCTTCTTCCTCAGAGTGGTGACCCCATCTGACTTTGCACATTCTGATAGTTTTCCTCCGGGTGACTCTGTCTACAGTCTCAAGAATCTGCACCGGCTTCTCTATGTAGGTCAAGTCTTCTTGGACTTCCAGACCTTCCACTGGCAACTGCTCTTCTAGCACATGCAAACACTTCTTCAACTAAGACACATGAAAGACATCATGCACCGCTGACAAACCTTCTGGCAGACTAAGCTGATAGGTCACTTCTCCGCGCTTTGCGAGAATCTGATACGGACCAACATAGCGAGGTGCTAGCTTGCCTTTGACTCCAAATCTTCTAACTCCTTTGATAGGCGATGTCTTTAGGTAGACAAAATCTCCGACTTCAAAACTAAGCTCTCTCCTTCTTGTGTCTACATAGCTTCGCTGCCTTGATTGTGCTATCTTCAGGTTCTCCCGAACCATCTTGATGTTCTCTTCAGCTTCGAGCAAAATGTCTGGCCCAAACACTTGCTTTTCTCCAGGCTGATCCCATTGCAACGGAGTTCTACAACTCCTTCCATAAAGCGCCTAAAATGGTGACATCTTCAAGCTGGCCTGGTAACTGTTGTTACAGGAGAAATCTGCGTAAGGCAACCTCATGTCCCATCCGGACAGATCCTGCAACGCACAGGCTCTCAACATATCTTCGAGGATTTGATTAGTTCTTTCAGTCTGACCATCTGTCTACGAATGATAAGCTGAACTAAAATTCAGATGTGTACCCAAGGCTTCATGCAACTGCTGCTAGAAATGAGAGGTGGACTGCGTTCCTCTATTTGAAACTATCTTCTTTGACACACCATGAAGACAAACGATCCGGGATATGTACAACTCCACTAATACTGCACTGCTGTAGCTAGTCTTGACAGGTATGAAGTGGGATAATTTGGTTAAGTGGTCCACCACTACCCAAATGGAATCGTAGCCGGCTCAAGTGCGAGGCAATACGACTATGAAGTCCATCCCGATTTCATCCCACTTCCACTGAGGAATTCGCAATGGTTGCAACAATCCAGCTGGCCTCTGATGCTCTGCCTTGATCCTTTGACAACTATCACATATTGCCACATGCTCTGCGATCTCCCTTTTCATTCCGTTCCACTAGAATTTTCTCTTCAGATCCTGATATATCTTCTCACTTCCAGGGTGTATAGAATAAGCTGACTCATGAGCTTCCTTGAGGATCAACTCCCAAATGGACTGGACATTAGGGACACACAAGCGGTCCTTGAACCATACCACACCTTCTACATCTTCCCAAAAATCTTTGCTTCTTCCTTCTAGAATCAGTTGCCGGATTTCATTGATCTTCTCATCATTCTTCTGTGCTTCCTTGATCTCCCGCTCTAAAGTGGGCTCTAACTCAACTGTCACTCCTCGCATGGTATTCAGGAATCCAAGACTAAACCTATCAAACTCCTTGGCCAACTCATAAGGCATCGGATGAGCGACCATCATATTTACTTGACTTTTCCTGCTTAGGGCATCTGCTACTACGTTCACTTTGCCCGGATGGTAGTGAATTTCCAACTCATAGTCTTTGATCAACTCTAACCATCTTCGTTGCCTCATATTTTGCTCTGACTGAGTGAATATGTACTTCAGACTCTTGTGGTCTGTGTAAACATCACACTTCTGCCCATACAGATAGTGCCTCCATGTCTTCAGTGCATGAACCACTGCTGCCAACTCTAGGTCATGGATTGGGTAATTCTTCTCGTGAACCTTCAGCTGTTGGGACGAGTAAGCTACAACTCTTCCCTCTTGCATCAACACGCATCCCAAACCATTGTAACAAGCGTCGCAATACACTGAGAAGGGCTTGTGCACATCAGGCAAGACGAAGACTGGTGCTGTAGTCAGCTTCTCTTTCAGTGCTTCAAAGGCTTCTTGGCACTTCTGAGTCCACCTGAACTCCACTTTGTTGGCTAGCAAAGCTATCATCGGTTTCGCAATCTTCAAAAATCCTTCAATGAATCACCGATAATACCCGGCCATTCCAATGAAGCTCTTGATTCCTTGGGCATCTGTTGGCGCTTTCCAGTTCAGAATGTCTACCACTTTCTTCGGATCCACAACCAATCCGTCTTTGTTTATTATGTGACCCAAGAACAGGACTTCATTGATCTAGAACTCGCACTTACTCAACTTTGCATACAGCTGGTGCTCTCGCAATCTCTGCAATACCATCTTCAAATGATCCACATGCTCCTCCTCACTTTTAGAATATATAAGAATGTCATCAATGAATACCACCACAAACTTGTCGAGATAATCCATGAATGCACTGTTCATCAGATTCATGAAGAAAGCTGGTGCATTTGTTAGGCCAAAAGACATAACAGTGAACTCATACAACCCATACTTGGTAATGAATGTCGTCTTCGGAATGTCTGAAGGTCGAATCCTGAGCTGATGATAACCTGACCTCAGATCTATCTTTGAGAACACGCTGGCTCCTCTCAGCTGGTCGAACAGAACTTCTATTCTGGGCAAGGGGTACTTGTTCTTGATTGTGACCTCATTTAGGGCTCAATAATTGATGCACATCCTCCTGGTGCCATCTTTCTTCTCCATGAACAGGACAGGGGCGGCCTAAGGCGAGGTGCTTGGCCTTATATAACCTTTATCTGACAGCTCATCGATCTGCTTCTTAAGTTCAACCAACTCTGGTCCAGATACCCTGTAGGCTCTTTTAGAAATGGGGGCGGTTCCGGGAAGAAGCTCTATGGCAAACTCAACCTTCTGCTCAGGTGGCATACCTGGTAAATCTTTCGGGAACACATCTGAAAACTCTAACACAACCTTAAAAGTCTCGAGTGAATCTGGCTCCTTGCTATCAATAGCCATCTGATGACAACCTCCTTTCCTTGGCTCAGGTGAGACTAACTCAGCTACCACTTCTTCTCCTAGTGGGGACATCAACTTAATTGTCCTCCTATCACAACTGATAATTGCATGGTACTTATCTAGCCAATTCATCCCTAGGATGACATCTATTCCCTGAGTACCCATGACTATGAGATTAGCGGGAAACTCTATCCCCCTTATTGCCACACTTACATTCAAGCAAATGCTATCGGCTCGAACTCTACCACCGGTTGAGTCAATTTGAATAGGTGTTGACATGGTAGTTATTGGAAGATTGTGTTCTTCAACCCATGATGCAGTAATGAATGAATGTGTTGCTTTAGTATCAAATAACACTTCTACAATATGGGAATCGACTGAAAACATACCTACTATCATGCCGGGTGTTTCCTGAACCGCTTCAGCTTCCAAATGGTTTAGTCTCCCATGGTTGTAGCGTGTCTAGGAGTGGTTGCTTGCTCTAGGCTGGGGCACATTCTACTTTGCTGGGGCACTAGGGCCTGACTGCTACTGGGCTGCCTTCTTCGGACATTGCATCACCCAGTGGCCTTGCTCTCCACAATGGAAACATATTCTGCTTCCGCCTTGAACTAGGGATGCTTGACTTCTCTAGTTGTTTGTTGGGGCGGGGAGGCGAGGTGCCTGCTGATTCTGCCTCTAGAATTGACTTCCTCCTGACTGATTGTTCTGGCGATTCTGCTGCTGATGCTGAGGGTATTGCCTCTGAAACTGCTGCTGAGGCGGGCGTTGATTCTGCTTGAACTGTTGAGGTGGGTTGCCTAAGAAATGGGGGCGATTGCTGCTTCCAAGGCTGAGGTCCACCAATTTTGCACTTGCGATCTTCCATCTCCTTGCGCTTCTTCTCTGTCATGATTGCTCTGTCGACCAGGTGCTGAAAGGTGGGGAAGGTATGGTTCATCAACTGATAATGCAGGGGATCGACTAAGCCTCTCAAGAAGCGATACTGCCTCTTGGCATCTGTATTGACATCTTTAGGAGCATAGCGGGACAGCTGTAGAAACCTGTCTCGGTACTCACTGACGGACATGGGCCCTTGCTTGAGAGCTAGGAACTCCTCCTTCTTCACTGTCATCAGACCTGTGGGAACATGACACTGATGAAAATTATCCCTGAATTCCTCCCAGGTGATGGTGTCGGGGTTGGCGTGGGTGGCGAGATAGGACTCCCACCAAGACTGAGCTGCTCCTCTCAACAGACGGGGACCATACAGAACTTTCTCCCTGTCATCGCATTGAGCGGTGTACAACTCCCGCTCTATGGTACGCAGCCAATCTTCAGCATACATGGGGTCAGAAGAGTGAGCGAACACTGGGGGATGACCTCTCATGAATTCAGCACGCTTGTCTCTGGGCATCTGAGGCATCTGAGGCTAAGGTGGGGGCTGATGCTGCCGCTGCTGCATAGCGGCCAGAGTCTGACCAATGACTTAAACTGCCTGAGACTGCATCAAGAACATCTGCTCTATCGTCATCGGGGGTGGTGGTGGTAGCTGTTGCTGGGGTGCCTCATCCTGCGGTGCTGCTTGCTCCTGCTGAGCACGCCTTCCTCCTCTGCGCCTGTTGTCTGACATCTGCAGAATGCAATCACACATCAGAACCAATCTTGCAAACTTGCAGCATAAGAAAAGAGTACAGAATTCTTCCACAATACTGATCAGATAAGCATCTTCACTGACTCCCAACACAGGCCAACACAACTTCTTAGATAAAAAGGAAAGTAGAGTGAAAGGGCTTCCCAACTAGATAACTAATTTTATTAACATTAACAGGTAAACCAAAGTGCAGGGGTACCCACACTCTGGCGATAGTCATTACAAAGATCCAAATCCATCATTGTTCATCATGACAAACATAAAAAACACAGAATAAGCAAACTACCCTATCTAACTAAGACTAACTAAGAGTAAGACTAGGACTAGGACTATAACTCCTATTTTAAGCATTAATTACAAGACCTAACATTGACGATCTATGATTCTAAATTTATCCTGGTCCTGCAGTCGGGGTTACCATAAGCATGGTGTACACGTTGAGGTGAGAGGTACGGGTGCTAAGTCCCGACGGGGGCAGGAGAACCATCCACTAGGTGACTATGCTCCACGCGCTCAGCCTACAGCTGGGCGATCTCAGCACGAGCCCTACTTAGCTCATCTAAAGCATGGTCCAGCTCCATGTTTAGCACGTCGGCTAGGTTGACTGTGCTGCTCAACCTAGGATTGTCCTCACCGACAAGTGAGACAACCACGTCTCTTGTGCTGCCCGATGGACGGTGGGGGTAATACCTCAGGTTAAGACCATCGGCCACCCCACCGAACACTGAGCAGTAGTGCGAAAGCGCACACCGTGCGGCATCTTGCATGGCCGCCTCAGCTAAGTCTCGCTCAGAAATAGAGTAATGCTCTGAGCAGACCTCCGTACCCCGGAGACTGTTCTCCGGACGACGCACCAAACAAGTCACCTCCCAGCGGTCTGGGTAAACCCCACGACGGTGTTGGAAGACAACACAGTAATACTCGATAGACCAGGTATGCCGGTCAAGGGCCTGGCGTAGCAAGGTGTTGAGCGCATCGTGAAAGTGACACCCGCGAGCGGCGTCACGAGTGATGGGTCGAGCAACCCATCCCTCCGACTCCTGTTCCTGTGAAAGGTCGGTGTTGTGGCTCGAGCTGCTGTCGTCGCCTCCGTCGTCGGGGTCTCCTCCAACAGCTACTCCAGCGGCCGGGACGCCCAGTGGTGGTGCAGGGGGCGCCTCCAGCGGGGGCACAGGAGAGTAGCTCCTCACAGACTCTACCTCCTACTGAAGCGAGAAAGAAGAGCCCTACTGCTCCAACTCCTGTCACCGACGCTCCTGCTCCTCATGCAGGCGGTGGTGCAGCCTCTCCAAATGGCTAGACTGACCAGTCACCGGACGGCGAAGCGAGCGCTCCGCGAGACGAGAAGGCAAGAAATGAATGACTGACTTCCGTGCGGTGTGTCTAAGACGAGCCATCTACAAAAGACACCGTAAGCATAAGAATAAGAACAGAGCTAATATAACCAGCAAGTAAACCATAAAATTAGGAATTAGAATAAAACAAAATTTTTAGCAAGGTATATATATAGTAGAACATAGATTTGGTCGATATGACCAACTTTTGAAGGGATACCAAAGTCAAGGTGATAATAGGGGTCTATAATCCTTAGAGTGACCATTCTACTCTAGGTTAGCGGTCCTACAGTCAGCACGACTTTGATACCACCTATGTCACACCCCGTTTTAGAAGGCAAACCGAATGCGAACCATCTACGTGTCAGGATCAACAATTCACGTACACAACAGTTACATAACTGGACATCATCACATAGTGCTCAAATAATAACATAAAAGATAGTATAATAGTCGATTACATCATGATGTCCGAGACATCCACATAGTCTTTAACAGTTATCAAAGTGCGGAAAAGAAAGGTAGATACACACGGCCTACATAGGTAGCCGACTAGGGGTTTGTCGCTATCCCACGCCTAGAACTCATCGTACTCTTGGAACTCCTGGAAGTCTTCCTCCACGACTTCATCTTCTCCTGAGCAGTGGTTGCGACGAGGACAACCTAGGGGGTTTGGTGTGTAAAGCAAGGGTGAGTACACATCAACATACTCAGCAATATGTCCCGTTTGGCTGTAGTGGACTAGCTTTATGTGGGGTTAAGTCAATCAGTTGCTTTTAGTTGGTCAGATTATTATTACTAGTAGAAAGCCAGGTTTTAGCATTAACCCAATGTACCCTTTCCAAACGGAAAGAATACCACTTACCATTACCATAAACATAATCATAACCATCATCCTCGTCACCACCTGTAAACCAAACATCTCTGATCAGAGTATCTCTAACAATGGAGCTCCCTTGGCCGCTCATAACCGTGAGCACGACTGATATATCAGTTTCATAACACTCTGCATAGGTTGCGCACTTTTCCCACAAGCCGTGATTCCCTCTTGCCTCGGGCTGATCAAACCCTTAAACACTACCAAGGTGAAAAGGCAAGGTCTCACTATGTAGCCTTTACAAAGATTCCCTAAGGCTGTAGCCACCCGTTAGGTTTCCTAAATGTACCGCACTCCTCCCCAAGGGGCAAACCACCCTTGGCAGAGCGAGCCGCATACACCGAGCCCCATTGACGGCACGAAGGCGAAGCGAACTACACCCCAGTTCATCCAATTATTCAGCTAAGGGCGTCCCTTTCCACCCTCATGGTTGCACTATTTTCTTGGGCGGTCATCCAACGAACAAGTCCTTACGGAGAGGCACTCGAGAAACAGCTCGAGTCCCCTTAAATGTCACAAGTATATCATCATAATCAAAAGGGAAAACAGCGTATCATAAATAATCTCATCATATTCATTGATTAATGTGAAGCACTAGCATATGGCTAAACCAAAATAATTCAACAGAATAGGTAAACAAGGACAAGATAAACAAAAGCTAGTCAATCCTTAGGTATAAATTGTGTAAATGTGGGGAGTGAATTATAAGAATGAGTAGGACATAGATGGGTCAAGAGACACTTGCCTTCACTAACCAGCTGCTGCTCTGGGTCTTCACCTGCAACTCCTTCAGACTCCACCAACTGACCGTTATCTATACGAGTCCAAACATACATTCCACAAACTTAATACAAAAGAATAGTACACCATACAATAAAATATCATAAATAAACAGATGCTCGGCGCAGGGCTCACACCTATGACTAAGCGAGAACGAGAAAGTAACGGTCGGGTCTAATGTCGAGAAGTGATCACGTTACGCGATTATAAATCAAAGTACTCGTCTAAACAGAATAGTATTAATTTGGCCATCGCGCTATACATAGGATAAAATCATGTTCCATGTTAAATCATTATAAACGGACCAAAGTAAATTCAAAAAGGATTGTCGCAATGCGAAAGTGAAAGGGAAATGTGCCCTTGGGCAATTTTAATAATGTTTTGGTGTTTAAGTGCCCAACACGGTTAATTAAGTTCTTATGTGCCAAGTAAAGTGAGAAGTGCAAATCAAAGAAAAAGGTACGTTTCTAGACTTAGTACATTGTTTTGAGTACTAATGTGTTTTGTCTAAGTGCTAGAAACTGTGAAAAAAGAATTGGAAAAAGAGTTGGCTATGTGCAGCAAACTCCAGCTCGGCTTGGCACACCGGACTATCCGGTGGTGCACCGGACAGTGCCCGGTGGTGCACCGGACAGTGTCTGGTGCGCCAGGCTGGTCCGCTTGAAATCGCCGCGCTCGGGACTCGATGGCGGCGTACGGCTAAAAATCATCGAACCATCCGGTGGTGCAATGGACTGTCCGGTGAGTCATCCGCGGTGAACTCGTCGCCCTCGGGAAAAAGCAAAGGGGCGACGTGGCTATAATTCACCGGACTGTCCGGTGGTGCATCGGACTGTCTGGTGAGCCAACGGTCTCCTACGCCAATGGTCGGACGCGCAATCTTCGCGCGACATGTGGACTGCTCTAACGATCAGCTGGTGCACCGAACTGTCCGGTGCGCCAATCAGCCCAGAGGAGCAACGGTCGGATATGCCAAATTTGGAAGGAGATCGCACGCCGGACCGTCTACAGGACCTGTCTGGTGGCGCACCGAACTGTCCGGTGTGCCACTCAACAGAAGGCAAGGATGGCCTTCCAAGTTTGTCTTCAACGTCTCCTAGCTGCCTTGGGGCTATAAAAGGGACCCCTAGGCGCATGGAGGAGTCACCTAAGCATTCACTAAGCATTCTAAGACTCCTGCACTCCGCCTCCACACATTTGATCGACTGTGTCAGTGATTTGGGCTCCGTTTGAGTCATGAACTCACTGTGCTATGTTTTGAGCTCAAGTCTTGGCTTGTGTGCGTGTGTGTGCTGCGGATTTGTGTCTTGTGTGTGTTGCTCTTCCCAACCTTACTCTGTGCCTTCTTTGTGATTTCTATTGTAAGGGCGAGAGACTCCAATTTGTGGAGATTCCTCGCAAACGGGAACAATCATCTAAAGGAAAAACCATGGTATTCAAGTTGACCATCGGATCACTTGAAAGGGGTTGAGTGCAACCCTCGACCATTGGGACGCCACAACGTGGAAGTAGGCAAGTGTTACTTGGCCGAACCACGGGATAAAAATCGCGTGTCTTGTGTTGATCTCTCTGTGATTGTTTGTGTTCACAAGAACTCGCTTCAAGCAACTTAGCCGTACTAACACTCATAACTAAGTTCTGTGGCTATTAGCATTTGATTTTTACAGGATCACCTATTTACCCCCTCTCTAGGTGCTCTCAATTGGTATCGAAGCTGTTCTCTTCATATTAAGGGACTAATCGCCCGAAGAGATGGATCCTAAGGGAAAGGGGATGATGGTCAACGACAAGGAAAAGGAGTCCATCTTCGACGAGCCAAGAGATGACAAGCTGACTGATTCAGGCTCGAGTCAAAGGAAGAAAGACGGGAAAAAGAAGAGGCGCATCAAGAAGATCATCAACTACGACAGCGATGCCTCGTCTTCTTCACCACACGACGACGACGACTCCTCGTCAAAGAAGAAAACGGTTAATCAAAACTATTCATTTGATTATTCCCATATTACGTACAATCCTAATGCTCATTTACTATCAATTCCACTTGGGAAACCCCCACTTTGATGGAGAAGATTATTCTTTCTAGAGTCATAAAATGCGTAGCCATTTATTTTCTCTCCATCCTAGTATCTGAGAAATTGTCGAAAACGGAATGCACTTTGATAGTACTGATAATGCCGTTTTTATAAATGAGAAAATCCATAAGAATGCCCAAGCTACTACTGTGTTGCTAGCATCTCTTTGCAGGGATGAGTACAATAAGGTGAGTGGCTTGGACAATGCTAAGCAAATCTAGGATACCCTCAAGATATCTCATGAGGGAAACAACGCCACCATGATCACCAAAATGGAGTTGGTGGAAGGCGAGCTGGGAAGATTCGCGATGATCAGGGGAGAGGAGCCAACACAAACCTACAACAGGCTCAAGACCCTGGTCAACAAAATTAGAAGCTATGGAAGCACAAGATGGACAGACCACGACATCGTCCGACTGATGCTCAGGTCCTTTACGGTTATTGACCCCCATCTTGTGAATCTTATTCGTGAAAACCCCAGGTATACAAAGATGATACCCGAGGAGATACTGGGAAAATTTGTAAGCGGACGCATGATGGTTAAGGAGGCAAGGTATGTAGATGACGCTTTAAACGGCCCAATGCCCATCTACGAGCCGCAGCCTGTTGCGCTCAAGGCAACAAGCAGCAAGGAGGCGCTACCAAGCAAGGTAGCTCAAGTGGAGGCTGCCGGCCTCAACAAAGATGAGATGGCGCTTACCATCAAGCGCTTCAAGACCGCACTTAAAGGACGCAAGGAGTACCCCAACAAGAACAAAACAAGAGGAAAGCCCTCCTGCTTCAAATACGGTAAGACTGATCACTTTATTGCAAATTGTCTCGATAATGATAGTGACCAGGCACAAGAAAAGAGCGAGAAGAAGGAGAAAAAGAAGAGCTATAGGAAGTCAAAGGGTGAGGCGCACCTTGGAAAGGAATGGGACTTGGACTGCTCCTCTTCTGACTCCGACGACGAAGGACTCGCAACCTCGGCCTTCAACAAGTCTTCTCTCTTCCCCAACAAACGCCATACATGTCGTATAGCCAAGGAAAAGAAGGTACACGTTCGAGATACCCCTGAGTACACTACTTGTAGCGATGATGATTCTTCTGATGATGAAGTAGATTACTCTAGTTTGTTTAAAGGTTTAGATAGAGCTAAAGTAGAGAAAATTAATGAATTAATTGATGCTCTAAATAAAAAAGATAGATTGCTAGAAAAACAAGAAGATATTTTGTATGAAGAGCATGACAAATTTATTAGTGTTCAAAAATCTCTTGCTCTAGAAACTAAGAGGAATGAAATGCTATCTTCTAAGTTATCTGCTTGCCATGAAACTATATCTAGTTTAAAAGGTTTAAATGATGAATTAACTACTAAGCTAGAATGAGTTAATAAATCTAGTTCTTGTGTAGAGCATGTTGCTATTTGTAATAGATGTAAGGATTTCGATGTTGATGCTTGTGATGAACACATTATTTCTATTACCAAATTGAATAATGAGGTGGCAAGTCTTAATGCTCAACTTAAGACTTGCAAGGATGATTTTAATAAATTAAAATTTGTCAGGGATGCCTACACTGTTGGTAGACACCCTTCAATTAAAGATGGGCTTGGTTTTCGAAAGGAAGCCAAGAACTTAACAAGCCAAAGGGCTCCCATTCCCAACAAGGAGAAAGGGAAGGCTCTTATGGTTATTAATCCTCAAAGGAACCATGCCTTCATTTATGATAGGAAAATTGCTAATCATTATAATAGAAGTTATGATGCTTTTAGTTCACATGCTATGTTTGCATCAAGTTCTACTTTTAATGGTAGGCCTAGGAGAAATAATGTTGTGTCTCATGCTCCTAGAAAAATGTGCAATGAACCTTCTACCATTTACCATGCTTGCAATACTTCATTTGTTCTTTTATATAGGAATGCAAAAGTAGTTGCTAGGAAATTGGGATCCAAATGCAAGGGAGACAAGACTTGCATATGGGTTCCAAAAACTATTTTGACTAACCTTGTAGGACCCAACAAGAGTTGAGTACCTAAAACCCAAGCTTAAATTCCTTGCAGGTTTATGCATCCGGAGGCTCAAGCTGGATTATCGACAGCGGATGCACAAACCATATGACGGGGAAGAAGAAGATGTTCACCTCCTACGTCAAGAACAAGGATTCCCAGGATACAATTATTTTTGGAGATGGGAACCAAGGCAAGGTCAAAGGATTGGGAAAGATAGCCATCACCAACGAGCACTCCATATCGAATGTATTTCTAGTAGAGTCGCTTGGTTACAACCTCCTATATGTAAGTCAATTATGTCACATGGGTTACAATTGTCTTTTTACAAATATTGATGTATCTGTCTTTACAAGGAGTGATGGTTCATTAGCTTTTAAGGGTGTATTAGACGGCAAACTCTACTTAGTTGATTTTTCGAAAGAGGAGGCCGATCTAGATGCATGCTTAATAGCTAAGACTAGTATGGGCTGGCTGTGGCATCGCCGTCTAGCACATGTTGGGATGAAGAACCTTCACAAACTTCTAAAGGGAGAACATGTGTTAGGACTAACCAATGTTTGTTTCGAGAAAGATAGACCTTGTGCAGCTTGTCAGGCAGGGAAACAAGTGGGAAGCACTCATCACAGCAAGAATGTGATGACAACATCAAGACCACTGGAGCTTCTTCACATGGACCTCTTCGGACTCGTCGCCTACCTTAGCATCGGGGGAAGTAAGTATGGTCTTGTCATTGTTGATGATTTTTCCCGCTTCACTTGGGTATTCTTTTTGCATGATAAATCAGAAACCCAAGGGACCCTAAAGCGCTAAGGAGGGCTCAAAACGAATTTGAGCTCAAGGTGAAAAAGATAAGAAGCAACAACGGGTCTAAGTTCAAGAATCTGCAAGTGGAGGAGTATCTTGAGGAGGAAGGCATCAAGCACGAATTCTCCGCTCCCTAGACACCACAGCAAAACGGTGTGGTAGAGAGGAAGAACAGGACGCTCATCGACATGGCGAGAACGATGCTTGGAGAGTTCAAGACGCCTGAGCGGTTTTGGTCGGAAGCTGTGAACATATCTTGCCATGCCATAAATCGGCTCTACCTACATCGCCTCCTCAAGAAGACCTCATACGAACTTCTTACCGGTAACAAACCCAACGTTTCTTACTTTCGTGTATTTGGGAGCAAATGTTACATTCTGGTGAAGAAAAGTAGACATTCTAAATTTGCTCCCAAAGTAGTAGAAGGGTTTTTACTAGGGTATGACTCAAATACAAAGGTGTATAGAGTCTTCAACAAATCATCAGGATTAGTTGAAGTCTCTAGCGATGTTGTATTTGATGAGACTAATGGCTCTCTAAGAGAGCAAGTTAATCTTGATGACATAGATGAAGATGATGTTCCTACGGCCGCAATGCGCACAATGGCGATCGGTGATGTGCGACCACAGAAACAACAAGAGCAAGATCAGCCATCTTCCTCCATAATGGTGCACCCTCCAACTCAAGACGGTGTACAAGTAACTCAAGAAGAGGGACAGGATCAAGGGGGAGCACAGGAAGAACAAGTGATGGAGGAAGAAGCACCACGGGCCCCTCCAAACCAAGTCCGAGCAACGATCCAATGACATCACCCCGTTGACCAGATTCTGGGTGAGATAAGCAAGGGAGTAACTACTCGCTCAAGATTAGCTAACTTTTGTGAGCATTACTCGTTTGTCTCTTCTATTGAGCCTTTTAGGGTAGAAGAAGCCTTGCAGGATCCGGATTGGGTGTTGGCCATGCAGGAAGAGCTCAACAACTTCAAGAGAAATGAAGTTTGGAGCCTGGTGCCATGTCCTAAGCAAAATGTTGTGGGAACCAAGTGGGTGTTCCGCAACAAGCAAGACGAGCACGGGGCGGTGACAAGAAACAAGGCTTGACTTGTGGCAAAAGGTTATGCCCAAGTCGTAGGTTTGGATTTCGAGGAGACTTTTGTTTCTGTGGCTAGGCTAGAGTCTATTCGAATACTATTAGCCTATGCCGCTCACCACTCTTTCAGGTTGTTTCAAATATATGTGAAGAGCGCTTTCCTCAACGGGCCAATCAAGGAGGAGGTATACGTGGAACAACCCCCTGGCTTTGAGGATGACAGGTACCCCGACCATGTGTTCAAGCTCTCTAAGGCGCTCTATGGACTTAAGCAAGCCCCAAGAGCATGGTATGAATGCCTTAGAGATTTCTTAATTGCTAATGCTTTTAAGGTTGGGAAAGCCGATCCCACTCTTTTCACTAAGACTTGTGATGGTGATCTTTTTGTGTGCCAAATTTATGTCGATGACATAATATTTGGTTCTACTAATCAAAAGTCTTGTGAGGAGTTTAGCAGGGTGATGACATAAAGTTCGAGATGTCGATGATGGGCAAGTTGACCTACTTCCTTAGGTTCCAAGTGAAGCAACTCAAGGACGGCACCTTCCTCTCCCAAACGAAGTACACTCAAGATCTTCTCAAGAGGTTTGGGATGAAGGACGCCAAGCCCACAAAGACACCGATGGGAACCGATGGGCATGTCGACCTCAACAAAGGAGGTAAGTCCGTTGATCAAAAGGCATACCGGTCTATGATAGGGTCATTACTTTATTTATGTGCTAGTAGACCGGACATTATGCTTAGTGTATGCATGTGTGCTAGATATCAATCCGACCCCAAGGAATGCCACCTTGTGGCTGTTAAGCGAATTCTTAGATATTTAGTTTCTACGCCTTGCTTCGGGATCTGGTATCCAAAGGGGTCTACCTTTGACTTGATTGGATACTCAGACTCCGATTATGCCGGGTGCAAGGTTGATAGGAAGAGCACATCAGGGACGTGCCAATTTCTAGGAAGGTCTCTGGTGTCGTGGAGTTCAAAGAAACAAACATCTGTTGCCCTATCCACCGCTGAGGCTGAGTATGTTACCGCAGGACAGTGTTGCGCACAACTACTTTGGATGAGGCAAACCCTTTGGGACTTTGGCTACAATCTGAGCAAAGTCCCACTCCTATGTGACAATGAGAGTGCTATCTGCATGGCAGACAATCCTGTTGAACACAGCCGCACTAAGCACATAGACATCCGGCATCACTTCGTGAGAGACCACCGGCAAAAGGGAGATATCGAGGTGTATCATATTAGCTTCGAGAACCAGCTAGCCGATATCTTTACTAAGCCGTTGGATGAGAAAACTTTTTGCAGGTTGCGTAGTGAGCTAAATGTCTTAGATTCGCGTAACTTGGATTGATCTATAGCATACATGTGTTCTATGCCTTTGATCATGTTACTTTATGCATTTAAATCTATTATTGGTTATCTGTGGTGCTCAAGTTGTACAAGACCTCCCCGGGCCTCACAAGTCCATATGCGAATGATGCACATATTTAGGGGGAGATGTGCTACAACTTGACCCTTTGAGACTAACCTTTGTGTTTGAGTATACTTGATGTAGTCTCAAAAGTGCATTGAAAGGGAAAGGTGAACTTGGATAATTCAAAGACTTCCACTGCACTCTGGTATTAGTGTACTCACCTCCAAGTTCATACTTATGCTCTCATTGCCTTTTTGCTCTTAATTGATATTTTTGGTGAGGCAATGGGGTTAAAGGGCCAAGAATGATCCCATTTTGGTGCTTAATGCTAAAGGGGGAGAAATTAAGGCCAAAGCAAATGGATCAGCTACCACTTGTGAGTTTTGAAAACAATAGAGTTAGAACTTTTGATTTGTCCAAAATACTCTTATTGCAAAATTTGGTCTCTTGTGGGGGAGAATTTTTTATTATGGGAAAAGGGGGAGTTTTTGGCACTTGATCGATTTCACTCTTGGATTATCTCTCTTAGTGCCCAAACAAGTGTGTTTGACTTAGAGATAAGAAAAAGGATTTGATTTACAAAAACAAACCAAGTGGTGGCAAAGAATGATCCAAATATGTCAAATCTTGTACAAAATGATTTTGTCCTCAATTGCATTGATGTTGCACTTATTTTGGTTGCTTTTGGATGTGTTGGAATAAATCACCAAAAAGGGGGAGATTGAAAGGGAAATGTGCCCTTGGGCAATTTCAATAATGTTTTGGTGATTAAGTGCCCAACACGGTTAATTAAGTTCTTATGTGCCAAGTAAAGTGAGAAGTGCAAATCAAAGAAAAAGGTACATTTCTAGACTTAGTACATTGTTTTGAGTACTAATGTGTTTTGTCTAAGTGCTAGAAATAGTGAGAAAAGAATTGGAAAAAGAGTTGGCTATGTGCAGCAAACTCCAGCTCGGCTTGGCACACCGGACTGTCCGGTGGTGTACCAGACAGTGTCCGGTGCGCCAGGCTGGTCCGCGTGAACTCGCCGCTCTCAGGACTCGACGGCGGCGTACGGCTAAAAATCACCAGACCGTCCGGTGGTGCACCGGACTATCCGGTGAGTCATCCACGGCGAACTCGTCGCCCTTGGGAAAAGCAAAGGGGCGACATGGCTATAATTCACCGGACTGTCCCGTGGTGCACCGGACTGTCCGGTGAGCCAACGGTCGCCTACGCCAACGGTCGGCCACACAATCTTTGCGTGACACGTGGACTGCTCCAACGGTCAGCTAGTGCACTAGACTGTCAGGTGTGCACCGGACAATGTCCGGTGCGCCAATCAGCCCAGAGGAGCAACGGTCGGATATGCCAAATTTGGAAGGAGATCATGCACCGGACCGTCTACAGGACCTGTCCGGTAGTACACCGGACTGTCCGGTGCGCCACTCGATAGAAGGCAAGGATGGCCTTCCAAGTTTGTCTTCAACGGCTCCTAGCTGCCTTGGGGCTATTAAAGGGACCCCTAGGCGCATGGAGGAGTCACCTAAGCATTCACTAAGCATTCTAAGACTCCTGCACTCCGCCTCCACGCATTTGATCGACTGTGTTAGTGATTTGGGCTCCGTTTGAGTCGTGAACTCACTGTGCTAAGTTTTGAGCTCAAGTCTTGGCTTGTGTGCGTGTGTGTGCTACGGATTTGTGTCTTGTGTGTGTTGCTCTTCCCAACCTTACTCTGTGTCTTCTTTGTGATTTCTATTGTAAGGGCGAGAGACTCCAATTTATGGAGATTCCTCACAAACGGGAACAATCATCTAAAGGAAAAACCATGGTATTCAAGTTGATCATCGGATCACTTGAAAGGGGTTGAGTGCAACCCTCGTCCTTTGGGATGCCACAATGTGGAAGTATGCAAGTGTTACTTGGCCGAACCACGGGATAAAAATCGCGTGTCTTGTGTTGATCTCTCTGTGATTGTTTGTGTTCACAAGAACTCGCTTCAAGAAACTTAGCCGTACTAACACTCATAACTAAGTTTTGTGGCTATTAGCATTTGATTTTTACAGGATCACCTATTCACCCCCCTCTAGGTGCTCTCAGAAAGCGGGACACAACACCTAGACTTAATTAAGAATAAATTGACTCGTCGCGCGATGGAGGGCGCCACGAGACACTTGAACTAATTATGAAAATAACGTCAAGCGTCACGCGACGAAGCGCACGACGGCATATGTCATCCAAACTGAATTTAAAACGAAACATAGCGCGACTGGACACGCGCACGACGCAGCACATGAATAAAGGTGAATTTAAAATGAATCGTCGTGCAGCGAAGTGCGTGACGCAATACATCAACTAAACCAAATTTAAAATTGAATAAACCAAAAGTTAAACATCGTGCAACCATGGTCACACGCGCGGGAATGCGCGGCGCGCGCCGGGGGCATGCGAGCCACACCGGGGAAGAGGGCACGACCGTAGGGGTGCGAGTCGCCGGGGGCGTGGGCACGGCCGTCGGGGCACGAGCCGCCGGGGCCGCGGGGCCGGGCGAGGGCGCAGGGCGCAGGGCCACCGGGGGCGCGGGAGCGCGCGGGGTCGCCGGGGGCGCGGGCGAGCCGCCGGGACGCGGGGCCGCGCGGGGCCACCGGGGGCGCGCGGCGGGGCACATAGGGGGCGCGCGGCGGGGCACATAGGGGGCGCGCGACGGGGCAGCAGGGGCGCACAGGGAAGAAGATAGGGGAGGGGGAAGGGAGAGAGAGAGAGGGAGAGGGAGGGAGGGGAGCTCACGTTGGGGTCCAAATCTGGCGATCACCGTCTCCAAAACCTAGGGCACAACGTGGAAGAGAGAGATGGGAGAGAGAGAGGGAGTTGTGTGCGGGAGAATTGAATGAGGGAAAGAGAGACAAGGGGAGGGGCGCGCGCATGGGGCGGGGCAGGGCGCCAGTGGCGCGCGGGCTAGGGCCGGGCCGAGCTGGGCCGGGCCGGGCTAGACCGGGTTGGGCCACACCATGGGACAAAAACCCACGACACGCACAACCACAGATTAGAATCCAATCGCGAAAGAAAACCCGAAATGAGACTAAGCAAAACAAGCGATTAAACATGACATCAGACAAAGAAATATGCCTCGGCATGATGCAACACTCATGTCAACTTAGGTTTTTGTTCACACGCAATACGGACACCAGTCGCTATACTGCTTTGAAATTGGGAAGAAAGAGCGAAACGGGAAGAGAAAAGAGAGTAACACCTGAATTTGGTGAGTAAAAAGAAGAAAAAATCCTACCCCCAAATTCGGGGCGTTACAATATGTAATGAGTTTCTCTATTTACACTTAGTTGAGAATTGCAACAAGTCCAAGCCATTTCTATCTCTGTGTATTAAGTTTCTCGCACTAGTGTACATGTGGACTAATCTCTATATATCTTAATATAAACATGTAGTTTGAACAAGTCCAAGCCATTTCTATCTCCATGGCTTAAGTTGCCCGCACTAGTGTACATGTGGACTAATCCCTATATATCTTAATATAAACATGTATTAGTCCAACTAGGTTGTCATTCAATTACCAAAACCAAACATGGACCTTTCATTAAGTGGTGCACCTTATATAACGAACAACTTTTCACTAGTAGACATAGGTGAGATGACCGACTTGCAACCATTCATGCATTCCCTCTTTAAAAGATCCTTTGCATATTTTCCTTGGGACAACAATATTCCATCATGTAGTTTCTTAACTTCTCTCATGAAAATAGTGTAAATCATGAAGATCCTTTAAGGCAAACTTGCCCTTAAGATCCTTTAATAATGCAGTTGCACCTACTGGGGTTGAACTTGCAACAGCTATTTCATCTAAATAATTCAATAGAAATATAGTGATATTGTTTTTATTGTGGAAGAAGAGATATGGGTTAGACTTCGACGATGTAAACTCCAATCCTATTAACTTCGCATTTAGCTGAGAGTACTAGGATCTAGGCACTTGGTTTAGTTTATTCAAAGATTTATTGAGCTTGCACAAATAATCTGGAAAAGTCGGCCCAGCGGTCAATGTAGTGGCGGGGGAGATGGCAGAGCCATTGGAGTGCGTCTTACCCCAGCATAATGTGGAGGTAGGCTGTCATGATGTCCTCTGACGCCCTGGCAGCATGGCCACCATAGAGTAGACGGTCAGAAAGCCCCTAGGGTTCAGCTTGGCCTCGTACTTATCGATATTGGAGACTTTGAAGTTGGGCGGCCATTGGACCGCCCGTAGTCGAGGGGTGAAGGTCGAAACCCCAAACACCCCCAAGCATCAAGACAGCTGTCGCGAGCACGGTCATGGTGGTGGTCGCATAGTGGCGCGGATCTTCTAGCCGGTTCTGAGCAGATTGGAGTGGCTCTGAGCCATTTATCGAGGCAGTGATGGAGTTGGCTCGGTCCAAGGCTTGCTATTATGGGATGCCATGGTCCCGCTCATACTCCTCTCGGTGCCTCAGCTCTTCTTCATGTTGTCATACTTGGCACACGCATCACGATGACTGTTGATGTGGCAACATGTGTCACCGTCAGGATGAGCCGGTGGTAGGAGGTGGTTCGCCGCTTGAGTGATGATCCACCGGTAGCACTCATTGTTAGGAGTATGGGGTAGATCATTTGTTATCTTTGCCAGCATGCCCCGACCTGGCTTGAGGTTTGCATGGTTTGGGTGAACTCTGGCTGTAGATCATGTGGAAGTTGGTGCCCGCGAGAGGTCCTGGCGTTATGTCGAGCCACTTCATGCTCACGCTGTTAGGTGAGGCGGTGGTTTCACTGGCGGGAGTTCCATTGCAGGCGAAACCCTCGTTCGTCAGGAGTTTCCCCACCTTGAACGTCTTGTCCCAGGAAATAGGTTGGGTTGGGTCCCATTCCCCAGTGGTATGGTGATGCCGGATGTTATGGCGACAGTTCCGCTGATGACGTGCCTCTCATTGCGGTGGCTCCTCCCCTGCACGGTCGGCTCATCACCGGAGACTGGATCGTCTTCTACTACCGTGTTGATGCAGAGCACGTCGGGGTAGTAAAGCGGTGATCTCGAAGGCATAGGCGCAGCGGCCACTCCCTGGGGCCGAGTGATCGTGGCTTCAGCCGGTCGTACTCTTCCGACCCCAGAGGCACTGGGGGCCTTAGCCCTGACCTTCTTTCGAGTGATTCGGGTCTAGACCTGGGTCGGTGATGTGGATAGTGGGGCCTGCCGTGTTGGGACTGTCATAGTGGTCAGGCGAGGCGGTGGTGCTGAGAGGATCATGCGCTTTGTCAACATAGAGGCTGCTCGATGCAGCGCACGATTGAGTGGGAGCCCACAGGTCCAGGAACGTGCCGGCACGCGTCGAGCCATGATTAATCGAGGTTTAACCACGACCGTCATCAGGGCTGCTTCGGACCTCGGTGTGGGCTTCTTTTCCCAGAGGCTAGCGACGCGAGATCTCGTGGCATCTTTCCCTATGTCTGTTACCCAGTGCAGAGCGCCCCTTTGGTCGGCGACGCAGGAGAGGGATCTGAAGTGGAAAACATCTTTGGCGGTGAAATTGAAGACGTCGTTGAAAACGACGACCACGGTGATGTCGGGAATCGACGTTGCACCCCTACCTGGCGGGCCAGCTATCGGTGTTTGGTATCGACGACGCACTATGAGGCGTACCACGCAGTGCTTTTGATAGGACGGTGATGTCGATCACAGCTCGATGGTTCGTGCGAGGCACGACAGAACACAACAAATTATACAGGTTCGGGCCACTGCAAGACGTAATACCCTACGTCCTGTGCATTTCTAGAGGTTGTATTGCTCTAGATTTGAGGGTTTACAAGCGATTTCTGAAGGTAGGAGATGAAGGTCCTCCAGCAATCTAGCGAGGTCTAATCTTTTTATAGGGGTTCCCCCTTAGCCTTATATAGCTGACTGAGGAGATATCCCTTACACAGATCAGAGAGTTCATGAGAGTCTATGGCACTACCTTCTACAATCGTACCAGAACTTTCAGTGGCATGTTGGTTCTTCTCGCAAAACTCGTGCCCACCTTGCATGCATAGGCCGAAGCGTTCGTTGGCCTAATTGCTCACGCATGGGAGTTTAATGCGTGTTTAATTACCTCCAGCCGAGGCCCATGATGCATCCCCGGATGACTCGTCGGGGGATTTTCAGGCGGCCCATGAAGCGAGTCTGTGTCCTGATGACCCGAGGATATCCATCTCCCACATCTGCCAGATGCTCTGCACTGTAGCAGAGGTTCGGTGCATACGGACACTGTCCGATGCCTAGAGAGTCGTTGGAAACTAGCTGTGTTGATCGTTCAAATCGGTCCGATGCACACCCGCATGGTCTAGTGTGCTAGCTCGCCAAATACCTGAGAAGGGGTTTCTGGTAAACCAGTCTGGTATCTCGGTCCGGTGCACACCCGCACAGTCCGGTGCACCCAGTTTCAGTCCATCTTTGATTTCTTCAACCTTCCTTGTTTGGGCTTCATTCTTGACTTGTGTCTTAGACTTTGCTTGATACTTGGGGGTCTTCTAAAATTCTTTAGGTGTCTTCTTTGAGGTGTTGCATCCCTCAGAGCCTCAGTCCAATGTACCTTTGCATCATGTGAACTATAAAACACAAAAACTTGCAAAATCATTAGTCCACATATTATGTTGATCATCAAACACCAAAATCACTTAGTCAAATGAACTGTGGTTCATTTTACTTACACAAGGTTATATTAGTCATTAATCACCAAAATCAATCTAAAAATAGAACATAGCATATTTCCCTTTGACCTGCCCATCAATCACACTGACCACAACCCACATGCAGGCACCTGAGGTGTGAAACGGGTACCGCATGAGCCAGTGGACTACAAAGTCACTGCGCTGCCCGTGGTACTGTCCATGCTATTATCAGCTTGTAGATGTGTGCTACTCATGTGGCGGTCACTCTGATTCTAGTGCAGACGTGCCCTTCGCAATGTCCACAGAGTTTGCAGGTGATGCATGGAAACCGATTCAACCTCATTGTGCTGTTCTGCCATGAAAGTATGAATATGAAACATAGTAATTGCATTATATTAGGGAAATCTCAATCAGGTGGGCATGCCTGGATGCATATGAATATGATGTGGTACTGTCGGTGATGGGTTCCTGCTGCCCCCGGCCAGTGCACCAACCCTTGGCGAAAAGCTAGAGCGCGAGGGAGTGGGAGGTCGACGACAACCTTATTAGGTAGGGAAGAAGCACCAAACCATGCATGCTTGAACGCGAAAGGTTGCTCCTGCATGCGTACGTACGTACGTACCCGACAGTTTCTGAAATCTCAATCTGGAAGAGATTATATTTATATATATGGCCATGTCATGTGCACTACGTACAGTAACGCGCGAGACCAATATATATATATATATATATATATATATATATATATATATATATATATATATATATATAGTAGTGGTGCAAAATGTATTATTATATACTTATTGTTAGGACCCGGCGCCCATCATATCATCACGCATGGTTGAACAATATATGAATCATCATCAGTAGTTGGCGAGTTGGTGTCGGTAGTGAGCGAAGCTGGGTAGGAAAAAAAAAGGACTCGTCATTGACGACTCTGCACTGCACCTGTGCGCGGCTGCATGCGCCTGATCTGAATCTGAATGCTCTCAACAAATTGCTGCATTTCGTCTAGATAGGATCCAAATATATATCCAATTCGTTGGCATCATTGTATATGTGCAGATAGATAGATGCAAACGGAGTTGGTGGCAACTACCTCACCTTCACCTAACACTAACAGTAGTGGTTAGCATCAGCAGATGATTTACTAATGGCAAGTACTGATGTACTACTCCCTCCGCCGTCTCGTCTCAAAATGAGTGTCGTTAACACGCTTCAAATGAGTCAAACATTTTTAAAGTTAATCAAATATATGCAAGAAAAATATCAATATTTGTAGTACTCTCTCCGTCCCAAAATAGTAGTCATTTTAAGAAATTATCGGTTCATACAACTCTTGATGTATGTGTTATATATATATATATATATATATATATATATATATATATATATACTAGTTGAGTGCCCGTGCGTTGCAACGGAAACATATATAATACTAATATAACTTGTGTGCGAATGTGTGTTATACTGTTATGAGAAAATGTTTCGTAATCCATTTGTGATCCTAGCTAAACATAAATTTGGTGACAGCATGAACTGGAAAACTCTATCAGTAAATACTTAAGAATGGATAAAAACATTGTTGATACTACGACTCCCATTGAATCAGTAAAGGTTGTTGCATCAAAATTTGGTGACAGCATGAACGGGAAAACTCGCAAGACACAGACAACACATGCAACTGATAAGTGCTTTCCCTTCATTCTTTTTGTGTATTGTAACTGTTATTACTGTGTGACATACTCTCTTTGTTTCTATAAGCAGGCGAGTGACCGTATCGTACTTGAGCTTGATAAGCTGAAGAACGAAATTTCAGAATGTAAACATCAAGCAGAAGCTGCAGAGGCTGCAAAGTTATCAGTATTAAAGGAGGTTGAGAGAACAAAGAAGCTTAGCGACGAAATGTAACATGTCCTGGAGAGGGAACAACCTGAGGAGGTGGATGCCAAGGATGATTTGGAGTTATTTCAAATTATTTCACAGGCGATGGAGGGAGTTGACTGTAATGATAGTGTTGTGGTTAGAGAGAAGCTGAATAATATTCAAGAACGACACAGCATTGGTTGCCAAAGTGATTTCAGTGAAATATGTGTTGGGAAAAGTGCAGGAGGATTATGATTCTTTGTTGATCGGAACTGATATTTCCATTAACAAAGCTCAGGCAGCCTTCACAATGTCCAAAGGTGCAGAGAAATAAGTAGAGGAGCTCACCATAGAGCTCCAGAGACTAAAGGAAATGTTTGATTTGGCTAACGCCAAATTCCAGGATGTGGAAGAACGCAAGAACACGTTGATGGTACGTGATGAGGATCGTCTTGCATGGGAAGAGGATCTCAGGCAATCAGACAAAGAGCTAAATCAGATCAGCATGGACCTTTGCCTAACTTATTGAAAACGAAAACTATAACGTGAGAAGGCTGAAGCAAATCTGAAAAACAGAATGGCAAGTATAACGAGTGTTGTAAGAGAAGAAATAACATATATAAGCCGCCACTGATAAAACATGTTGTAAACCCTATCAGTAAAGAGACCAAGGGATGGTATGTTATCAGCCACTACATACATACTTTGCAAGGCCAAAACAGTATGAAGTTTATTTTGTGCTATTTCAAATGTTTTTTTCTCACAAACAGTATGAAGTTTACTCCTGAATTTATAACAGTTATACTTTTTTGAACCAGTACATGCGCATCTTATTCAGCATATTTACAAGATAAAATAGCAATAACTTACTGTGAATATTTGACTTGACTGGTAAATGATGCCAAAAAATGAACAAGCTTTTATGTTCTCTGATGCAGTGATGCTCGAGTATTACCGAGTTTAGTGTGACTCGCATTCCTCTGGTTGCAGTAGTAGCGATGCAGTGCCTCCCGAGCTTCTCACTTGCCTGCTCGTCCCTTTCGCGTCCTTTGCTCAGGTGCTTCGCCTCCCCACCGCGTGATGGCGGCGATAATCCGATGTGCACGCACGCTACGCCCAATGGGGAGGAACACAACTTGGTCAGTAGGGGCGGAGGTCCGGGGTGGATCTCCGTGCAGAACCTCGAGCAGCTGCACGCCATATGGCGTGAGGTCAATGTCGTGGTCGTGGGCGTCGCGTCCAGATATGGCGCTAGAGTGGTGATGGCAGGGTGGCGGCGGGGTCGGTGTATGTCGCGGACAACAGGGTGAGAACTTCTAGGCTCATGTCATAACAATATAATCCTTATCCATAAGGCAAACCTGAAAGAGAGACAAGTTGGTTAGGGGTGTGGTAAGTCCAAAATAGGTGCTGAGTTCATAGCTAGTTCCACAAGTGTGCACACAAGTAATCTTATAAGCAAAACCATATCCATGTTAGAAGCAAAACCATTGATCTGACCACTTCATGATAACAACATAGAAGTGATCTAGACCTAGAATTTATCACAAACCCAATCATGATAAAGGAGGAACTATACCACTGACCATGGCCAACAGGAAGGGGACTAAGATTGGAGAGACATACAGTGTTGAATAGCTAATGACTCACCCGCTGAGGAGTAGAGCGATGAGTGGGTGTGCCGCTGGCAAGGCCGTTGTACTTGCTGGCCACCCTGCAATTCCGAGGATGGGGCCGCCGTTCTGTATCCGTCCTGTCTCTGCCATTCCCTCTTCGGCGCGGCGGCGTTGACGCTAGGGGTTGCCGCGCCCAGCGCTTTGATGCAACAACGTGCGTGGACGGCGTGGACGCGTGGAATCCGAGGATGGGGCGCGGAATCCGAGGATGGGACGTGGTGGCCTTCCATAGACGGAGCAGATGCGAGATCTCAGAGCCTAATTTCTCCATCCCTTCATTGTTTCTCCTGCCTCATACTGGACACCTTGTTGACTGGCTGTTTCAGCAAATAAATTTAAAAGCAGGGATTACTGATATTTTAGTTGTTGTTAATTCTACAGCTATAAACTCAAGGCACCCTGACAAGGTTATTTCAGCTATTCACCAACAACAATAAGCAAACAATAGGCAGCAGATTTGTAGAACTTCTCTCTGGACAGGCAGCAGATTTCAGCAGAATGAATGCCTCAAGCTCAGGGTTGTAGTCTAAATTTGAATATGTATGGGAATAGAAGTATGGACTCTACTACTAAACCATAACTGAATTAGGAAATATAAGTATGGACTGTATGGGTTCTAGACAGAAGGTGCTAGCAGGCAAATATGTGGGCACAACTATTCTTTGGACCATTATAAACACGTAAAATGTGTGTTGAGATAACCCCTAAAAATCAAATGTTCAGGTATGTACCGTCACTGCATTATTTGAACTATTGCTCACTTGTTGCAAGTGTCATTCTTGCCTAATAAACTGATCGGCAGTGGCATGAATTTTCTCCAAACAAGTATTGTTTGAGCAGGTGCTACTAAAATATAAGACTGTGCCTTGGAAAGTTAAGTCTCATGAAATTAAGGGAAAACAAATGTGGGTCACAACTCACAAGCAAGCAGACCTCTGATCATCACAAGATAACATTACGCCAAAAATATGCAGCAGGCATATGGTCATCACAAGAAAACGTTATGCCAAACAAAAATATGCGATGCATGTCGGCTGGTGTCAAGTGTTTCAAAGGATCATTACATCATTAAAGTGCCAAAAAATGGGGATAACTATTACCTTTCTCAAATATTCCACCAGCGAGCATCTCTATCAGCATGCAAACTGTCAAATTCATGCAAACAATAATGTAGAGATATCAAAACAGATGCAAAATTTTATAACATAAAAGGGGATTGCAAATAGTGTGGATTGGGGGCGAGACTCACCGGATGGTTTGTGAAGATCGGAGGGTCTCAAGATACTGCATGGTAACACTTGACATGAGACCCTCTCCACCAGCTTTCTGAATGGCACAAACATCCCCATTTGAGTTAACTATAGCAGTCATCCTCCCTCCCATTACCGCTTCTTCCTTGTATGTGGGATCAAGAACCTACACAAAAGGCCAGTTACTCAGATGAGGATGATAATGCTTTGATGATAACCAAAAGCACTTCACTCTCAAATATTTGGACATACCACGATGTTACCTTCACCAAAATATGCAAATGTCACCTCACAAGGAAGATTACCATCACCAAAATATCTTCCTATTTATTTATTATCCACTGTCACAACTGAGCTGCATTGCACATTATCAATTCTATTGCACCTAAAATTATTGTAGTAGTTATGGATTTTAATGTGATCTGTTTATTCTTTTTTGGGACATGTTTCACTTTAAGTTGATTGTGATTTTGATACATGACCTCAATATGAATCAAACAACCAATGTTCTCCTTAGCAATAACTTGGTTGCTCAAGTAGGTCTAATTGATTCAAACAAACAATTCTATTTGCAGAGAACGTTTTCCATCCAACACCTAGCAACACTCACTTACATCTACTGTATTAACATTGTTAACAAAATAGAAATGATATGGAGAAGGTAAGGGTCAGCCAAAACAATTCATTATGTGACTGAATACTTGTACAACGATAGGGAGAAGGCACCAGATTTATAGCAGCATGCCAAACTACAGTCCATCCCATGTGACTGAATACTTGTATAGCACATCATATTTAAGAGAGAGGTTCTCACATGCTTCTCTCACGGGAGTCGGACAGTGGGCGGTGGGAGGTATACGATAGGGCCATCGCGGTCCTCGGTGGGTTGTAGAGCGAAGAGGGCATCGGCCACCGCCTGCCCTAGTTCCGTCCCCTTCTGCAGGCACTCCTTCCTCAGCTCCTCCCTGAGTTTTTCTGCTTCAGAAAAATTCAGACAGAACTCTCTAGTTAGCAGCACTCCTAAATAGTCGTTTCATAAGTCCTTGATGTCCATGCTTCTTCCTGAGCCGAGATGGACACAAAAGGATCCAGAGAAGAAATCACACTCACCCCTTGTGGATGTACCCCACGACCTAACCCTCCATAGAGAACTCCATGAACTACCCCTTTTGTCCTATAGAATCCCACACACAAATAAGCACGTGCACAGATCATGGGAAGTCTTGAGAAGAAGGGAAGGAGGAATCGTTACCTGGTAGCTTAAGTATTTTTTGAATAGAAGATGTCTAGAAAACACATGTTTTTTCTACAATAAAAGAATGATGTCAAGTAGAAATTTATAGAAGAAGTACAAAGCAGTGTGGTGAATAGGATGTTAATGGAAATGTACTTCCACGAAGTCATTGACATCTGAAAATGTAGTAGACCTGCCAACCTGCGCCAAAACTCAATGGAGGTAAGCAATGAGTTAGAGAGTTATGTGAATACAGTATCAAGGTCTTTGAAAAGCCTATGTGAAAGCGACTAAAACAAGTGAACTGATGTCCATTGTACAAACAGTAGAAAACATAAAACCCATCACAGTCAATATAAACACAACTCCATTAAATCAAAACTTTCACACTAACTACAGGTAACGTCTGCTTTCAGGTCTTTAACCAGATGTTATGAACAGATACTACAGTTGTACAACATAGTGTCAAGCTAAGCTGCAAGTCCATTTATTCGAGCATTTTCCTGTCTCATTTTAGTTTAGCTTGTTTTCCTTCTACGACAAAAATAGGTCGAGAAGTTATACAATTTTCAGAACCAACAAATGCAACAGAAAAATACATTGATCTGACAATGATAAAAAAGTCTGCTATTGTATCTGTTGAACAAACATGGAGACCAGAGGGTTATCTGTCCTAAGACCTAGAATGTTACTGTATCTACTTTCATATAATCGATGAAACACATAAAAACATTACTGAAGTAAGAATAGGTGGAGTAAACATAGATCAACTCACTACAATGAAGAAAGTAGCATGCAAAGTTTAAAAGTTATAGAGAATGATATAAGATTGGTGTGATTACTGCATTGAAGAGCCTCACAACTCATTCGCCAGCGACCAAAAAATCCATGTTAAAAAAGAACATTTCTTAGTCAATAACAGATTGTAGTTGGATGTCTGGTAAAGGCATATTGTATGGATTAGCACCAGTGAGTGAACCTCATTGGCTTTGGGATGGCGGTGGCTGGTAGTACATCTTCTCGCCTACGTCTACAACGACTTCGCCGTGACGACCACCACAATCGAAAACGACGTCCCATTGGGCGAGGCATCCGTGCCCAACAAGACCTTCTCGCTTTCCCCTAATTCAGTAATCCCACTGTTGTTCATCTGCTCGAAAAGGTATGTCTATTCAAGTGCAGAACATCTGTAGGTCTGTACAAGCATCTGTTCTTGAACCTTCCCACTGTTATCTGTCCTCCCCTCCACGTCCTACTCGAGGACATGGCCGACCGGCGCCGGCACGGGCATGGCCAGCGCGTAGCGGTGTGGTGTGCCTCCCGCGTCGCGGCGCGTGCCTCGTTCCCGGACTCTCTTATCCTCTATCCTTTCCAGGAGCTCACCGCTCAGCGTCACGCGTTGATAGACAGCAGCGCTGGGCGCGGGGGTGGGGAGTATCATGAGCCAGGTGGCGCGGCGGCCCACGGTGTCTGGGAGGACGGGGCACGACCGAAGCCACGGGGAACGGGGGCGGGGGCGGGGGGATCGGGGCGTACCTTGTCGAACTCTTCGCCCAGGGTGCTTCTCCACCACCGGCGGCCTTGTGAAACATGGGATCTAGGCGCCGGGGTAGCTGCAAACTCCAAGAGCTTCACCACCACCGTCGGCCTCGTGGGAGCTCTTGCCTGTCTTGGCTCTACCGTAGATGTTGGTGCCGCGCGGGAGGTCGTAGGGGAAGGCGAGGACGACGAGGCCAGTGGTGGTGAGAAGCACGCAGGGGAGGAGGAGGTAGGTGACGCGCCAGGGGAAGGGCGGAGCAGCATTTGGAGCGCGGATGGCGAGCGCGGCTCCTGTTGATGTTGGGCGAGCCGGGATTAGGGCGAGGTTAGGCGCGTCCGAGTGGTGGCAAGGAAGGCAAGAGCGCGTAGTCGGCGCCGGAAATTTGGATGGTCTGGTGGCGAGGAGGGTGCACGTCTGAGTGGTGGCGAAGAAGGCAAGAGCGTGCAGGGCGGCGGTAATTACGACGGCGTAGTGGCGAGGAAGACAAGAGCGAGCAATGGATCCGAGCTTGGATGGGGCGTGCGCGGGTGAGATTGGCAGGGGAGAGGGAGAGGGCGAGGGCGGTGGGAGAGGGACCCGTCATCAGCGGTGGAGAGGCAGCCGCGGATCGGTGGGACAGGGGCGGCAGCGCAGCGCACCGCGATGGCAGAACCGCTGAGAAGTGGACGCCTACAATAGGAACTTAAGAAGTAGTATATATATATATATATATATATATATATATATATATATATATATATATATATTCATCATCATCTATTTAAATATAAAAATAAAAATTAAGAGCTAAAACGACTATTATTTTAGAACAGATGAGTATATAGTTAATATCACTAGATAGATCGTTGAGTATTTTATTATAATAAATTTATCTAGGGATACAAATATTTTGCTAATATTTTTTATAAGCTTGATAAATCATAGATATACTTATTTTGGCGCAAAGGGATTAGCTAGTATTATATTTAGATCGATATACATGGGGGCGTGTAGTCTAGTAGTGACACCACCTCTAAGGTAGGTAGTAGCAACCTTTATAGAAAAAACCGAAGAACAATTGAAAAGATCGACATATCCATGAGAGGGATAAATTAGACTGATCTAAAATTTCTTGCAATAACTAAATTCAACTGGATAGCTCACTTCATCCCTTGTAACTAATAGTGTTATTAATTATACAGAAGTCTTGCACCCTAGGTTTCAACCCTATTCTATCATGACAATTCTAGTAGTATGAAGACAAGCATCAAATTGTTTAAACATAAATACTCAAAGTAAAGAAGGGTAACAAACATGACCATGTTTTGCTAAGGTGTCGGAGAGTCGACATTTCCCACTAGTCCTCGCTGGAGCACCCACACAAGGGTGTTGCCTCCTTATCTATATAGCGACCAAGTACTCTTTATGAGTTGATTCTTGGCCAATTCGATATGTTGAATCAACCTGAAAGTTGCCTAGAGGGGGGTGAATAGGCAAGTTAAAACTTTTTCAACAAAAACTAGAAGCAAACTGGGTAAAACTGAATTGATCTCGAAATTCACCCAGTTAACTTTGGAAATGAGATGTTCTAAATGATCCACAGGGTTCAAAGTAGTAGATCTGAGAATGGCACTTCTCAAAATCCAGACACCAAAAAGATATAAACAAACCTTCCACGCAATGGTGAGAGAACGAAGAACACAAACAAACACAATGAGCAAGAACACAAGAGACACAAGATTTATCCCGAGGTTCGGTCACACCACCAAGGTGCCCTACTTCCTCGTTGAGGCGCCCACAAAGAGCCGGGTCTCTTTCAACCCTAATCCTCCCTTTGCCGACCACAAAGGTCAAGCTCACACACTAATCTTTGCTCAAACGAGCGGGTAATACAAACTTTCTTATGGTCTTCCACAAGATTTGGAGACTCACAAGAGACACCTAGTCGTCTAGGAGCTAGAAGCTCCAAGAGTAATGAATCCACAAAGAACTCGATGTAGTACCAAAGCTCGAATGAAGAAGAAGAGCAAGAGAGATTTAGAGATGAAGCACAAAACCGCAGCTCTCAAGCTCACTCAAAGATTTCTCTCCAAAGATTTGAAATGGGAGAGGCAAGAGATGTGTGAGAGAGAGAGGGAGGTGTTTCTCAAGTTGGAAATGGAGTTCAAATCGTGCTCACTACTGTGGGGTGAGAGGTAGGAGTGAGTATATATAGGTGGAGCTCAAAACTAGCCGTTTGGGCAGATTTTTCTGCCTGAGACCGGTTGAACCGCCCCCTAGGGCGGTTGAACCGCCCCTGGCAGGCCTGGCAGCCTGTCTGCCAGTCTGACTGGCAGACTGACGCACAGACTGACCGCAGACTGGTCAAAGTTGACCAAGACCGGTTGAACCACCCCTAAGACCGGTTCAACCGCCTGGGGCAGGCTGACAGACAGTCTGCCAGTCAGACTGGCAGACTGCAAGTCAGACTGCAAAAACAGGTCCTGACACCGGTTGAACCGCCCCTAGGGCCGGTTCAACCGGTATTGACCAGTGAGGTCCGGGAAAAAAAACCCCGGCTGAACTTTTCTTGGACCCCGGTTGAACCTCTCTGGACCCCGGTTGAACTTGCCCTGGACCCCGGTTGAACCTGCCTGGACCCCAGTTGAAGTTGAAGTTCAGCTGGAGTTGAGAAAGTTCAACTCAGCTGAAGTTCAGCTCAGCTGCAGCTGAAGAAGCTCAACTCAGCTGAAGTTCAGCTCAGCTGAAAAGCTCAGCTGCAGCTGAAGAAGCTCAACTCAGCTGAAGTCAAGTTCAGCTGGAAAGCTCAGCTGCAGTTGAAGAAGTTCAGCTGCTTTTCAGCAAGAACACTCTAGGTTTCTCAACCCTAACCACGGTCAACCATAGAACGATAAAGAGTTTTTTGCTTTTCAAAAATAGCTTTTGAATAGAGAGGTTTGAGCTTTGGCAAACACCAACCTTCTTTTTGGATCCCCCTTTATAGTACGACGATTCCTATACTCAAGTTAAATAAAATAAAATGAAGTAAACTCCTTGAGTCATTGGTGTCTCATGTGTGATTTCTCCATGGCATTGCTTCATAAGGATCACAAACATCTTTGTCTCACCTTTTGAAGCAAACTCAAATCAAACCCTGTGACTTGTACCATATCACCTTATATGAGTTCAAATCATGGCTTCAAGTCACCTTACTGATGCATCAACATGTTGTAACTCTTCATAGCTGATTAGTTCATCGACTTAGTGCAAGTACTCTCTTCTTCACCTTAGCCATGGTACCTCGGTCTACAAGCCGTCGCTTGGCCTTCACCTTCGCTTAGTTCCTCGAAGCCCTTTCCTTGCTATCTTCACCCTATCAAGCCATTCTTGAGTCACATCCTATTGAGCATCCATTAAGAGAATCATTTCTTCAATATTGTGAACCTTGCTTGAATGTCTTCTAGATATAACTATTAAGATTAATCAAGCTTTAGTTTGATTCTCATATATTCATATATGGACTAATAGTAATATGGTCAAGCCAATTCACGATTCCTCATATCTTATTCACTTTGGCTTGACCAATCCTCTTAATCACTTCAACCTCTATTATGATCATATTTATGCATAGTGATTTCTCAGGACTTGTCCATATATTCAAACCAATATAGAGACCATATTATATCCATTTGCATTGTCTCACTGGTTATTTCACCTTGTGTTGAACCTTGTTCACTGATCATTATACACTATTCAAGTATGTTCATCATACTAAATTTCCTGTTCAACACTTAGCAAACTTGTTAGACCTTTAAATGTGTTGTTATCCAAATCACCAAAACTCACAAAAGGGATGAATGCACTTTCACAACCACAATCATTTACACTTTCAGTTAGACCACACATAATCTCTATCGGATGATGTTCAAACTACTTATTGCCACCAAGTTGTATAGGTGATGTTTATCACCAAGAATAACGAGCACAAACTCTCATGGGACCTAAGCAATGCTATTGGTGGATGCACATTTACTTCTCTCAATACAATAATGATTCACTAATATCGTGATTATGAAATCTCAATAACCTCACTAGGCAATGACTCTCCCTTTCTTTCCATATGGTTCCTTCAACTAAATAAATGGACGAGAGACCTCAAATGGACAAGATAGAATGGTATATATTGTCCTAAGCAAAGGAACTACGTTGCCCCTAGCTTCATGGGTGCACCGGACATGTCTGGTGCACACCTACTCCCTGCACCAGACACTCTAATGACTAGTTTCTCAAAACTAACAATTCTTGTACTGGTATGTGATGCTATGATTGATGTCTCACTTGACACATCCGGTGAGTATATGAAAGTTCCCTATGCCCGAGAACAGGATCTAGATGTCGCCTAGAGGGGGGTAATTAGGCGAATAATAATTATCACTTTATAACTGTAAATACTTACTCTACCCGAAGGCTGGATTGTAGTGGAATGAAAGACCCTTCGAGTAGGTTGCAGTGGAATTAAAGTTCCTGTCTTAAAATACCCTGCACTTCGAAGACAGCTTGTACCACATATAAATATTGAAGTGCAAGTATAAACAACAAATAAGACAGAGAAATAGCACACGGCACAGAGCAGATCACAAAGACACATGAATTTATCCCGAGGTTCGACCAAGCATGAAATGCTTGCCTAGTCCTCGTTGGAGTTAGCCACACCTTGACTTGGAGTCTATTTCAACTCCTTCCTTCGTTTGCTCAGATCTGTCATTGCGACAGATAGAGCCTTCCACTATGTTGGTATCAGTTACAACGATGCCGTGGCTGCTTACAATCTTCTCGACAGCACTCTGGCAGGCGCTCAAGATTTTGCTCTAGCTCTCAGCAGCACTCCCCCTCTCTCTAAAGGCTTATAACTTCGCCTCTACACAAACTAGAGAGATACACAAGAGAGAGAGAAAGAATTGATCCAAATGATGGATGGACTTTGTTGGGGACTTGTTCTCAAATGCTATGAATTAAAAACAAGGCAACACATAAAAATGTTAATGGTTAATGCCCTTCGTTCTTCGATGCATTATTTCCCTTAGGATATAATGATCTTTAGACGAAGGCCAAGAAGGACATACCTTCATAATCACAGTATGTATATTAATGAAAGAAGAAGTATATGAAACATAAGGGATGATATAAATGATCATATGACAACATTAATATTCCTTCATTATATCATTATGAATGAATATGAGTAATATTGAATTACATTTATACTTTTGGCTTGACAGAAGACAATAATCCAAGCGTGACGCACAAGCGAGTACAAGTCAACGTGAACAGTACAGGGTACTGTTCATCTATTTATAGGCACAGGGCGCAGCCTGTGAGATTTTACATTCATGTCCTTTACAAAAGATTACAACTATGACACAAGCTCTCATGGACTAATCGGTCATTTTATCTTTAAGTCGGTGCGATCCTTCGTTTTGAGACATGTTACTGTGCCGAAGCTTCATGGATGGTGGCTTCGGCGTTGCTTTTGAGAGGATCTGCCGAAGGTATCTCCTCTTTCAGGATCTTCGGCGACGAAGCATACCCCCAACAGTAGCCCCTTCGCGGTGCTAGATCATTTTTCGTAATGAGCTTGATCCGTGAAAAAGTATCCTAGGCTTCAGAAAGCCGAAGATCCAAAAAACACCTTCCCTGAGCTCGTTGCCGAGGAACGATTAAAATATTCCAAGTGCAAAATGGTCCCACGATGCGCCGAGCATACGCGTCCTGGCGATTCACCTTCTCAAGTTCTGCGGCCCACCATTCAGTGAGTGCAGGCGACTGTTCATCCGGCGCGGAAGACTTGACGATTCACCTTCCCGCCTGCGGCACTATATAAACAGACGGGTAGGTGTGAAGTTACCCTAGTATTTATTGCTATTGAACTGTTTTGCTGCCAAAAATTTAACCATAGCCGAAGCTTGTTTGTTGCACTCAACCGAAGCACCACTTTTGCTTTTGCTTCGTCTCAAGAGGGAACTTCGGCAAAAACAAAAAAGGTCAACGATTTCATCAAAAATTGTAAGAAATTCACCATCAAATGGCAAGGGTACGTTCCACCGCCAGGGTTACACATGACGGAGAAGAAGCCGAAGCTGCTGAAACTACTCCGATTTCCGAAGTAATAAGACAGTCAGGGCTGGTAGTGCCGGAGGACGTTTCTGATGAAGGTGCACCTATCGCCGAAGCTGAGCAAGTTGATGTTGAAGAAGGTGAAAGTGAAGAAGAATACAGTGCCCTGCCATCTAAACCTAGCCACCTGGAGTTTGGAAAGTCTACTGTTACCGAGGATGATACGCCAAAATTGTTAAAGCTAGGTTATTTCAGTGAAGCCAAGAAGAAGCTGATTCGTTTTGGCGGAGAGGAGATCACCCCAAAGCTAGAAAAGGATGAGGTGGTAGTTTTTAAAAGCTTCTTTAAAGCAGGATTGAGATTTCCTTTGCATGAAATGATTGCAGATGTTTTGGAGAACTTCGGGATTTATCTTCATTAGTTAACTCCTAACGCCATCGTTAGGCTTAGCGTCTATATTTGGGCTCTCCGAAGCCAGGGGCGGAACCACTTGCCGAAGGCTTCTGCCGGGTACATGAGCTTCACTATCAGACAAAAGCTAGAGAAGATGGGCTGCATGAAAACTTCGGGTGCTACAATTTTGCTTATTGCAAAGATGCAAAGTCTCTGGTTATTAGCTACCGTACCAAATGGCCAACTGGCTGGAAGGCTGAGTGGTTTTATGTTAAGGTTGATGAGAAAAAGGAGAAGCTGGTTCAGAGCCCATTGGACTTAATCTTCGGAGAAACTAGGCCCCAGTGTGACATGACGCTGGGGGGACCATGCCAGATTGCTTTGGGTGAATTTCGAGTTGTTTCGGAGCATATTGGTACTAGGGATTTGGTACAAGAATTCCTAGCTTATAGAGTATTCCCAACTTTGAAAGAATGGGACATGCCGAAGCTCAAAGGGGAAAAGAAAAAGAAGGAACTCGTTCGGCTACCATATCATTTCAAGTTCAAAAAACACTTCAAAGAACCCTGCCAAGAGTGGTTGGAGACAATTGAAGTTATGTGCAACGAGATTTTGGGCAATTACACGAGAAAAGAAGATCAGTTGATGACTGTAGCCTTCGACACCCGACCAAAGCAAAGATTAAATCGGGTAATGGATGCTCTGAATTTTGAATATCCAGACTACGAGCGATTGAGTAATGGCGCCGAAGGGCAAAAAAGAAAGAGCGTTGTCAGTGTTGTGGGCAGGTAGACCGCTAGAATGGTAAAAGAAGATGAAGAAAAACTAAAGAGGAGAAAGCTGAGCCCTGAGCCAAAGGCAATCACCCCGAAGAAGAGGAAACCTACGGTCCCGAAGCAAAAGGCAGCTGATAAAGAAGAAGAAACTGCCTCAACACCTTCTGCTGCCGACATAGAAGAAATTCTAAAGGTAATGACTGAATCCTTGCCCATCAAGCTAAGTCCACTGGGGCCGCATCTGACGAAGCTTTTACAGAAGAAGGAGGAGCCTTCGGCAACGAAGAAATTTGCTAGGCCGAAAAAACGAAGAAGTATTACTGTGACAGAGGCCATTGAAGAAACACCACCACTAGCTTCGGCACCAAAAACACCAGCTGTTGAGAGCGTCGCAGCTACCGAAGCTGCACCTGCTGAAGCTGCAACTGCCGAAGGTGCAAACTTAGAAACTACATTTTCTGATATTGATAAAATACTTCTGGACATAGCCGCAGAAGAGGCTGCCATAGCCGCCGAAGAAACCATGGCCACAGTACCTAGGAAAGAGAGGGAAATAGCCAAAGATACTTCAAAAGGAGAAAGTTTCAACTTTCAAATCTTAATTGGTCAAGAATTAACAAAGGCCGAGAAAGAAGAATTGAAAGACTACGCCATTTCCTGCGGGTATCAGCTAGGAGCACTACTCTTTGGCGGTATTGACGATGAAAGCCTGGGTTGCCTTCGAGACCGAACCGAAGCAAAAGTTATCAGTACTCTGTCGAAGAGTATTGGCTTCCCGAAGATTGAGACCGATATTAGCCGCTACCGACGACAGCATATCGTCGGTAGTTTATTCTATTCTAACTTCAAGGTAAAAATCTTTCTTTGAGTTTGCATTGTTTTTATCATCAAAGGCCTTTTCTAACGAAGGTTGCTTCTATTCAAAGCATGTTATTAAGCAAAGCTTTGAGGATGCAGCAGGATCTTGTGGATAAAAAACACGAAGTTATAATTGAAGGGTTAGAGAGCAAAATAAAAGATCAAACAACTACTCTTGAAAAGAAAGATTTTGAACTTTAGACAATGGAAGGTTTACTGGCAAAAGATGAGGCCAAAATTGCAAAGTTGGATAAAGAGCTTCTCTCAAAATCAGAGAGTTTCGAACAAGAAAAACAGAAATTTGATAAAAAGCTTGCGGCTGAAGCCGAAAAAAGTTCAAATTTGCAAAAATCATTGAAAGAGCTTCAAGATAAATGTCTAGAGTTCAGCAACCGAAGCGTGCAGCGGCTAAGGCAGATCTTCAACTCGGTTGGAGCCAGCTCTGAAGAATTTAATCCTTCTATTGAAGACCTGTCGGGAACCTTCGAACACATTGAGGGCGAAGTTGATGCTCTTGTTGAAGTTATAGCAGGTCACGGTGATTTCTGTGCCCTGCTAGCTTCTCGGGGCACAGCTGTTGCCTTCATGAAGTCTGGTTGCACGCATGGAAAAATTGTTAATAGACCAAATTTCAGCTTATCACCAGCAGATCTGATTAATATCCCCAGTCTAGCTCGAAGCATAGGGAACAGATTTATAAAGCAAATATGGACGAAGGGTGGGCGAAGCCTAGCTGGTGACGAAGCCCGGAGTCATTTGAAGCCGGTAAAATCATACCTTGTGCTTACCTTTTCCTTGAAACTTGAATTTTTCTTATAATGCTTTGATATGTACAGGATGACAAAGCCGAAGAACACAGAGCCGAAGCCTAGCTGGTAATCCGAAGCTCAGCAAATGAAGACGAAGCTAGAGTACCTAGCTGTGGAAAAATTCTAAGGAAACTTTTGTATTAACCCTTGTAAAGAATATTGTAACTTAAGAATTAGATTGTACTCTGTAAATTTGTCCATACCTTGTAATATATTTTTACCTTTCCATCAATGTATGAAATCCTTTGATGTGGTCGAACCCTGTATTTTTGAGCCGAAGGCGAAAAACACCTTCCCTTCTTTTTGTACACAACAAAGCACGAATCTGCTTCTTAAAGCTATATGCTTAGACCCGAAGCAACTGTCTGTATCTGTATGATATGATGATGATGATCCTATGTATGTCTAAATGAATGTTTATGAATGCAATGTATGATGTAATGTTACGTGCAAATGAATGCCCAAACACACATATCCGAAGCTTCATCCACAACCTTCATTCTCTTAGGAGTAACTGAAATCTCTTTGCCGTTTATTTTTTGGTATAAGTTATGCATCCCCTTAGGAACGTCTTTTGAACTTCTTCGCCTTCTATTTCAGCGGTATTCGCGTTGACTTTTCGTGCTTCGCCTTATTTTCGGCGGTATTCGCGTTGACTTTTCACGCTCCGCCTTATATTTTGGCGGTATTTAGCTCTGCATTCCCTTAGGAACGACTTTTGAGCAGAAAACTTACACTGCGCTCCCTTAGGAATGGCTTTTTGTAGCTTCGTCATGCTCTGCATCCCTTTAGGGACAACTTTCGAGCTTCTCTCTGCTTTTTCCCTTTTTTCTCTCTGCACTCGAAGGTGCATGCCCAGATTTTACATTTACATATTTGGGGAATTTTCCTCTCATAGAGCTAAATAAGAAAAAGAAAGATTACAAATTATGGCCCCATTAAAAACCTTTCTCCCCCTTTGGAAAGGAAAAGGGTACCATAGGAAAAATGAAAAAGATTACATCAAATTACACATAGTCTCACCGAAGCTCGCCTGCATTCCAAGATCTAGGAATGTTGTTGTTGTCCATATCATTCAATCTGTAAGAACCGGGTCTTGACGAAGAGACCACGAGAAAGGGTCCTTCCCACTTCAGCTGTAACTTGCCTACTGTGTCTGGATTGGCCACTCTCCGAAGCACCAGATGACCTGGCTTAATGTTTTTTAGCCGAACCTTTCTGTCACGCCATTTTATTGTTTCGGCTTGATATTTATTGATATTTTCCACGACCTGAAGCCTAGTCCCTTCTATAGCATCTTTTGCCACAGAATAATCAGCTTCGTCTTCTGCCGAAGCTGATGTTCTAATTGACCTTGCCTTAGCTTCTTCCGGAGTTATTGCTTCGTCACCAAACAATAACTTAAATGGCGTAAAACCTGTTGACCTTGATATTGTTGTGTTGTGGCTTGAAAGGGAAATGTGCCCTTGGGCCATTTCTAAGTATTTTGGTGATTTAGTGTCCAACACAAGTGCCTAAGTGTAAAAAGGTGGACAAAGTACAAATCAAGAATTAAGGTATGTTTCTCAGACTTAGTACATTGTTTTATGGACTAATGTATTGTGTCTAAGTGCTGGAAACAGGAAAAATCCAATTGGAAATGTCTTGGCTCGAGCAGCCAAGAATCTGCTGAGTCTGGGAGCACCGGACTGTCCAGTGGTGCACCGGACAGTGTCCGGTGCGCCAGGCTGGCTCGAACAAAGTGGCTGCTCTCGGGAATTCACCCGCGACGTACGGCTAAAATTCACCGGACTGTCCGGTGTGCACCGGACTGTCCGGTGAGCCAACGGTCGGCCGGGCCAACGGTCGGCCGCGCAATCTGCGCGGGACACGTGGCCGAGCCAACGGCTAGAAGACGGCACCGGACTGTCCGGTGTGCACCGGACATGTCCGGTGCGCCAACGGCTCTCAGGCTGCCAATGGTCGGCTTCGCTATTTAAGGAAGGAAATCGGGCACCGGACAGTGTCCGGTGTGCACCGGACTGTCCGGTGCCCCCGATGACAGAAGGCAAGAATGGCTTTCCAAATTTGTGCTCAACGACTCCTAGCTGCCTTGGGGCTATAAAAGGGACCCCTAGGCGCATGGAGGAGGACACCAAGCATCCTTTGAGCATCATTGATCACTCACACTTCATTCTTGCGCACTTGTTCGACATTTTAGTGATTTGAGCTCCGTTCTAGTGTGCTAGTCTCTTGAGCTCAAGTCTGGGTTTTGCGTGTGCGTATTCGCTGTGATCTTTGTGTCGTGTGTGAGTTGCTAATCCCTCCCTTGCTCTGTGATTCTTCGTGAACATCTTGTGTAAGGGCGAGAGGCTCCAAGCTATGGAGATTCCTCGCAAACGGGATTAAGAGAAGCAAAGCAACACCGTGGTATTCAAGTTGGTCTTTGGACCGCTTGAGAGGGGTTGATTGCAACCCTCGTCCGTTGGGACGCCACAACGTGGAGTAGGCAAGCGTTGGTCTTGGCCGAACCACGGGATAACCACTGTGCCATCTCTGTGATTGATATCTCTTGGTTATTGTGTTGTGTTGAGATCCTTCTCTAGCCACTTGGCAAATTACTGTGCTAACAAGTAACCAAGTTTTGTGGCTTAAGTTTTTGAAGTGTTACAGGATCACCTATTCACCCCCCCCTCTAGGTGCTCTCAATTGGTATCGGAGCCGTTCTCTTCAAGAAAGGGACTAACCGCCTGAAGAGATGGATCCTAAAGGCAAGGGGATGGTGATCAACGACAAGGAGAAGGAGTCCTTCGTCAACGAGCCCAATGATGACAGGCCCACCGACTCAGGCTCGGGCCACAAAAGAAAAGACGGGAGGAAGAAGAAGACAAGGCGCATCAAGGAAATTGTCTACTACGATAGCGACGAATCTTCCTCCTCCCAAAAGGACGACGACGACTACGATAGACGAAAGACGGTTAACTCAAACTTTTCTTTTGATTATTCGCGCATCCCACATAGTTCAAATGCTCAATTGCTCCCCATTCCACTTGGCAAGCCCCCTCACTTTGATGGAGAGGATTACGGATTTTGGAGCCATAAAATGCGTACTCACCTGTTTTCTCTCCATCCAAGCATTTGGGAGATTGTGGAAAGTGGAATGAAATTTGATAGCTCGGATAGCCCTGTGTTTATTAATGAACAGCTTCATAAAAATGCACAAGCTACTACTGTGTTGCTAGCCTCTTTGTGCAGGGACGAGTATCACAAGGTGAGCGGCTTGGACAATGCCAAGCAGATCTGGGACACCCTCAAGATCTCTCATGAGGGAAACGACGTCACCTTGCTCACCAAAATGGAGTTGGTGGAGGGCGAGCTTGGACGGTTCGCGATGATAAGGGGCGAGGAGCCGACACAAACATACAACCGGCTCAAGACCCTTATCAACAAAATAAGGAGCTACGGGAGCACGCGATGGACGGACCACGACGTCGTCCGCCTAATGCTAAGGTCATTTACCATTCTTGATCCTCATTTGGTGAACAATATACGTGAAAATCCCAGGTACACCAAGATGTCGCCCGAAGAAGTTCTTGGGAAGTTCGTAAGCGGGCGAATGATGATCAAAGAGGCAAGATACGTGGACGACGCGTTGAACGGTCCTAGTCATGAGCCTCAACCCATTGCTCTCAAGGCAACAAGGAGCAAGGAGGCGCTACCAAGCAAGGTGGCGCAAGTTGAGGCGGCCGGACTCAATGATGAGGAGATGGCCCTCATCATTAAGCGCTTCAAGACGACGCTTAAAGGTCACAAGGGGCAGCCAAGCAAGACCAAAGCCAAGGGGAAGCGCTCATGCTTCAAATGCGGTAAGCTTGGTCATTTTATTGCTAACTGTCCCGACAATGATAGTGAGCAGGACCAAGGGAACAAGAGGGAGAAAAAGAAGCATTACAAGAAGGCCAAGGGCGAGGCACATATCGGAAAGGAGTGGGATTCGGATTGTTCCTCCTCCGACTCTGACAATGAAGGACTCGCCGCCACCGCCTTCAACAAGTCATCCCTCTTCCCTAACGAGCGTCACACTTGCCTCATGGCAAGAGAGAAGAAAGTAAGAACTCATACTAGTACTTATGCTTCTTCGAGTGAAGATGAGTCTAGTGATGATGATGAGATAGATTACTCATGCTTATTCAAGGGATTAGATAGAACCAAGGTAGACAAAATTAATGAATTAATTGATGCCTTGAATGACAAGAATATGCTTTTAGAAAAACAAGAGGATTTGTTGTATGAAGAACATGATAAATTTGTAGAAGCACAGAAATGTCTTGCTCTAGAAATTAAGAGGAATGAAATGCTCTCTAGTGAATTATCTTCTTGTCATGAAACTATTGCTAAGTTAAAAAGTTTTAATGATGATTTAAATGCTAAACTAGAAGTAGCTAGTAAATCTAATTCTTGTGTAGAAATTGTTGAAACTTGTAATAGGTGTAAAGATTTTGACATTGATGCTTGTAGTGATCATTTAGTTTCAATTTCCAAATTAAATGATGAATAAGCTAGTCTTAATGCCCAACTTAAGACTAGCAAGAATGAATTTGACAAGCTAAAATTTGCAAGGGATGCCTACATGATTGGTAGACACCCCTCAATTAAGGATGGACTTGGCTACAAGAGGGAAGCCAAGAACTTGACAAGCCATAAGGCTCCCATCTCCGCCAAGGAGAAAGGGAAGGCCCCTATGGCTAGTAGTGTGCAAAAGAACCATGCCTTTATGTACTATGATAAAAGACAACCTAGAAATGCTTATAGGAGTTGTAATGTATATAATGCCTTTGATTCTCATGCCATGGTTGCTTCTAGTTCTTCTTATGTGCAAGATAGAAATGTTGGTAGGAGAAATGTTATTCATAATATGCCTAGGAGAAATGTCGTTAATGTTCCTAGGAAAGTTAACGAACCTTCTACAATATATCATGCTTTAAATGCTTCTTTTGCTATTTGTAGAAAGGATAGGAAGATAGTTGCTAGAAAATTAGGGGCAAGATGCAAGGGAGACAAAACTTGCATTTGGGTCCCTAAGGATATTTGTGCTAACCTTGCAGGACCCAACATGAGTTGGGTACCTAAGACCCAAGCCTAAATTTGCCTTGTAGGTTTATGCATCCGGGGGTTCAAGCTGGATTATTGACAGCGGATGCACAAACCATATGACGGGGGAGAAGAAGATGTTCACCTCCTACGTCAAGAATAAAGATTCCCAAGATTCAATAATATTCGGTGATGGGAATCATGGCAAGGTAAAAGGGTTAAGTAAAATTGCAATCTCAAATGAGCACTCTATCTCTAATGTGTTTTTAGTAGTCTCTTGGATATAATTTGCTATCTGTTAGTCAATTATGCAATATGGGATATAACTGTTTGTTTACAAATGTAGATGTGTCTGTCTTTAGAAGATGTGATGGTTCACTAGCTTTTAAGGGTGTACTAGACGGCAAGCTTTACTTAGTTGATTTTGCAAAAGAAGAGGCCGGTCTAGATGCATGCTTAATGGCTAAGACTTGCATGGGCTGGCTGTGGCATCGCCGCTTAGCACATGTGGGGATGAAGAACCTCCACAAGCTTCTAAAGGGAGAACACGTGATAGGTCTAACCAATGTTCATTTCGAAAAAGATAGACCTTGTGCAGCTTGTCAAGCAGGGAAACAGGTGGGAGGCTCTCATCACACCAAAAATGTGATGACAACATCAAGACCCCTGGAGCTGCTACATATGGACCTCTTCGGACCTGTCGCCTATCTGAGCATAGGAGGAAGTAAGTATGGTCTAGTTATCGTTGATGACTTTTCCCGCTTCACTTGGGTGTTCTTTTTGCAGGATAAGTCTGAAACCCAAGGGACCCTCAAGCGCTTCCTAAGGAGAGCTCAAAATGAGTTTGAGCTCAAGGTGAAGAAGATAAGGAGCGACAACGGGTCCGAATTCAAGAACCTTCAAGTGGAGGAGTTTCTTGAGGAGGAGGGGATCAAGCACGAGTTCTCCGCTCCCTACACACCTCAGCAAAATGGTGTGGTAGAGAGGAAGAACAGGACGCTCATAGATATGGCGAGGACTATGCTTGGAGAATTCAAGACCCCCGAGTGCTTTTGGTCGGAAGCCGTGAACACGGCTTGCCACACCATCAATAGGGTCTACCTTCACCGCCTCCTCAAGAAGACGTCGTATGAGCTGCTAACCGGTAACAAACCTAATGTATCGTATTTTCGTGTTTTTGGGAGTAAATGCTACATTCTAGTGAAGAAGGGTAGGAATTCCAAATTTGCTCCCAAAGCCGTAGAAGGGTTTTTATTAGGTTATGATTCAAATACAAAGGCGTATAGGGTCTTCAACAAATCATCGGGTTTGGTTGAAGTCTCTAGCGACGTTGTATTTAATGAGACTAATGGCTCTCCAAGAGAGCAAGTTGTTGATCTTGATGATGTAGATGAAGAAGACGTTCCAACGGCCGCGATACGCACCATGGCGATTGGAGATGTATGGCCTCAGGAACATTTGGAGCAAGATCAACCGTCTTCCTCAACTATGATGCATCCCCCAACCCAAGATGACGAACAGGTACCTCAAGTGGAGGCACATGATCAAGGGGGAGCACAGGATGTTCAAGAGGAAGAAGCACCTCAGGCACCTCCAACCCAAGTTCGAGCGACAATTCAAAGGGATCATCCCGTCGATCAGATATTGGGTGATATTAGCAAGGGAGTAACTACTCGCTCAAGATTAGTTAATTTTTGTGAGCATTACTCTTTTGTCTCTTCTATTGAGCCTTTCAGGGTAGAAGAGGCCTTGCTAGATCCGGACTGGGTGTTGGCCATGCAGGAGGAACTCAACAACTTCAAGCGCAACGAAGTTTGGACACTGGTGCCTCGTCCCAAGCAAAATGTTGTGGGAACCAAGTGGGTGTTCCGCAATAAACAGGACGAGCACGGAGTGGTGACGAGGAACAAGGCTCGACTTGTGGCAAAAGGTTATGCCCAAGTCGCAGGTTTGGACTTTGAGGAGACTTTTGCTCCTGTGGCTAGGCTAGAATCAATTCGTATCTTGCTAGCATATGCCGCTCACCAGTCTTTCAGGTTGTACCAAATGGATGTGAAGAGCGCTATCCTCAACGGGCCGATCAAGGAGGAGGTGTACGTGGAGCAGCCCCTGGCTTCGAGGATGAACGGTACCTCGACCACGTGTGTAAGCTCTCTAAGGCGCTCTATGGACTTAAGCAAGCCCCAAGAGCATGGTATGAATGCCTTAGAGACTTTTTAATTGCTAATGCTTTCAAGGTTGGGAAAGCCGATCCAACTCTTTTTACTAAGACTTGCGATGGTGATCTTTTTGTGTGCCAAATTTATGTCGATGACATAATATTTGGTTCTACTAACCAAAAGTCTTGTGAAGAGTTTAGCAGGGTGATGACGCAGAAATTCGAGATGTCGATGATGGGCGAGTTGACCTACTTCCTTGGGTTCCAAGTGAAGCAACTCAAGGACGGCACCTTCATCTCCCAAACGAAGTACACACAAGATTTGCTAAAGAGGTTTGGGATGAAGGACGCCAAGCCCGCAAAGACGCCGATGGGAACCGACGGACACACCGACCTCAACAAAGGAGGTAAGTCCGTTGAATAAAAAGCATACCGGTCCATGATAGGTTCTTTGCTTTATTTATGTGCTAGTAGACCAGATATTATGCTTAGCGTATGCATGTGTGCTAGATTTCAATCCGATCCGAAGGAGTGTCACTTAGTGGCTGTGAAGCGAATTCTTCGATATTTATTCGCTACGCCTTGCTTCGGGATCTGGTATCCAAAGGGGTCTAACTTTGACTTGATTGGGTACTCAGATTCCGACTATGCTGGATGTAAGGTCGATAGGAAGAGTACATCGGGGACGTGCCAATTCTTAGGAAGGTCCCTGGTGTCATGGAACTCTAAGAAACAAACCTCCGTTGCCCTATCCACCGCTGAGGCCGTGTACGTTGCCGCAGGACAGTGTTGCGCGCAACTACTTTGGATGAGGCAAACCCTCAGGGACTTTGGCTACAATCTGAGCAAAGTCCCACTCCTATGTGATAATGAGAGTGCTATTCGAATAGCGGAAAATCCTGTTGAGCACAGCCGCACAAAACACATTGACATCCGACATCACTTTTTGAGAGACCACCAGCAAAAGGGGGATATCAAAGTGTTTCATGTTAGCACCGAGAACCAGCTAGCCGATATCTTTACCAAGCCTCTAGATGAGAAGACCTTTTGCAAGCTGCGTAGTGAGCTCAATATCTTAGATTCGCGGAACTTGGATTGAATTGTAGCATATATGTATTTATGCCTTTGATCATGTTCATTCTGCATTTTGTTGCTTATTGTGGTGTTCAAGTTGTGTTGGGGGCCATGCTCCGTCACGCCGAAGGTCCTGTAGAAAGAAGCAGCTTCGGAGGAAGCTGTCCGCAGGAGATGACCGAAGGTTCCTCTTCATGAAGCTTCGGTATTACAAACCGACTTAAAGATAGAATGACCTTTCAATCCATAAAGGTCTGAGTCAATGTTGTAAACTTTTATGAGGGGCATAATTGTAATTCTTCACAGGCTGTGTCCTGTGTCTATAAATAGATGAACAGTACCCCCGTACTATTCACGCTGGCTTGTACACGCTCTTGCATCACGCTTGTATCTTTGCCTTTTGCCAAGCCGAAGGTACAAATGTAATTCAATATTGCTCTTATTCTTTCATGATTATATAATAAAGACACATAATAATGTTATATGATTATTCACATTATTCTCTCATGTTTCATATGCTTCTCCTTTTATCGGTATAAATTATAATGATGAAGGTATGTCCTTCATGACCTTCGTCTGAAGATCGTTATATCCTAAGGGAAATAACACTTCGAAGGACGAAGAATATTTACCATTAACTTTTTTCTGTGTTGCCTTGTTCTTAATTCGTAGCAGTTGAGAACAAGTCCCCAACATTGGCGCCCACCTCCGGTGAACTCACTTCCACTTTTTTGAGCTGATGGCTTCGTTCAACGATCAAGCTGGAGCTGCATCGGTTCCGAAGCTGCTTCTTCCGATAACAGGCGGTTCATGTTCAGAGCCAGCCAACAAGAAGCAGAAGAAGGAAGCACAGAGAAGGGTACAGCATGTTGGGGTGCAAGGACCCTTCATCAAGTTGAGATGGTCTCACATTCCTATTACCTTCTCCCAAGAGGACCTTCAACTCAAGGATTACCCACACAACGATGCCATGGTTATCTCTTGTGTTATCAAAGGATTTCTGGTCCACAATGTCTTGGTTGATACAGGCAGTGCAGCTGATATCATATTTGCTAAGGCCTTCAGGCAAATGCAAGAGCCAGAAGATAAGATTCATGATGCTACGCACCCTCTCTGTGGCTTCGGAGGAAGACAGATTGTAGCGCTGGGCAAGATCACCATGTCAGTGACCTTCGGGTTCATCAACAACACTAGAACTGAGCAAGTTGTGTTTGACATTGTTGACATGGAATACCCTTACAATGCAATTATTGGTCGTGGCACCCTCAATGCTTTCGAAGCAATTCTTCATCCTGCCTATCTTTGCATGAAGATACCTTCGGATCAAGGACCCATCGCTATTCATGGAAGTCAGGAAGCTGCCAGAAGGGCCGAAGGAAGCTGGACTGACTCCAAAGCAATCCATAACATAGATGGAGCTGAAGCTTGTGAACAGTACAAATTCAGAAGGGAGAAAGCAGCTTCAGCAGATCAGCCGAAGCCCATGCTCTTATGTGAGGACATAGCAGAGCAGAAGGTGCTGTTGGGCTCTCAATTATCCGAAGACCAGGAGAAAACCTTGATAAGGTTTTTGTTCAACAACAAAGATGTTTTTGCATGGTCAGCTAATGACCTCTGCGGAGTAAATCGGGATGTTATTGAACACTCGCTCAATGTTGACCCATCCTTCAGACCCAGAAAGCAGAGGCTTCGGAAAATGTCTGATGATAAGGCCGAAGGTGCTCGTAATGAAGTAAAAAGACTCCTCAGTGCAGGAGTTATCAGAGAAGTAAAGTACCTAGAATGGCTAGCTAACACTGTTATGGTAAAGAAGGCCAATGGCAAGTGGAGAATGTGTATCGATTTTACAAATCTCAACAAGGCTTGTCCGAAGGACGAATTCCCATTGCCAAGGATAGACTCTTTAGTTGATGCAGCAGCTTCTTCAGAGCTCATGAGTCTGCTAGACTGTTACTCAGGCTATCACCAAATCTGGATGAAGAAGGAAGATGAGCCGAAGACTAGCTTCATAACCCCAAGTGGCACATATTGCTATCTTCGGATGCCTGAGGGGCTCAAAAACGCTGGAGGAAGTTTCAGCAGAATGACTGCGAAGGTCCTCCGGTCTCAGATAGGCAGAAATGTGCTAACTTATGTTGATGACATCATTGTAAAAAGCACGAAACAGGAAAATCATATTGCTGATTTGCAGGAGACCTTCGCCAGTTTCAGACAAGCTGGCTTAAAGCTGAATCCAGAAAAATGTGTCTTCGGAGTAAAGAAGGGGAAATTTCTTGGATGCTTGGTTTCAACAAAGGGAATTGAAGCTAATCCAAGTAAAATTGAAGCTATACTTCGAATGGAGCCACCAACTACAAGAAAGGGGGCCCAAAGATTGGCAGGGAGGCTGGCATCTCTCAATAGATTCATATCCAGATCAGCAGAAAGAAATTTACCATTCTTCGAAGTGCTGAAATCAGCCGAAGTCTTTCAATGGGGATCAAATCAACAAAAAGCCTTTGAAGAACTGAAGCAATATTTGATAGATTTAACAACATTAACTCCATCAACGCCAGGGGCTCCTTTGTTGTTATACGTGGCAGCTTCGCACTCAGCAGTAAGTGCAGCACTTGTCCAGGAGAAGCTCGATGGCCAAGTCAAGAAGCAGGTTCCAGTGTATTTTGTATCTGAAGTCCTTAGTGTATCAAAGAAAAACTATACAGAATTGGAGAAGGTATTATATGTGTTGGGGGCCTTCGTCCTCCGAAGGTCCTCAAAAACATGATTTGACAATGTTTTCCAAGTGGATTATGTGAACAGGTATCTTCGGACTCAGAATTATGAATATGAAGCACGGCCAGGACGAAGCCTGAACCAGACGAAGGACGAGCGCAGCCGAAGCTGTGCGCAGGGAAGCTTCGGCGCGATGGCAGAGGGGGGAACCGACTTAGAGATGAAAAGACTACGTGGGCCTTGACAGATTTCCATAAGTCATTAACAAATGTAATGGACATGGATGTAATTTTACGTGGGCTGCGTCCCGCGTCTATAAATAGATGAACAGTACTCCCGTACTGTTCACGCTGACTTGGCATTGGCATTTGCGTCACGCTTGTACTTTTTACCTTCTCTCAAGACCGAAGGTACATTTGTAATTTGTAATCATTTCTATTTCTCTGTGTTAATTAAATAGAAATGATTCTATGATTTACATTTCATGTTTTGTATACACCCTTCGTTATTACTTGTTATATTTACGAAGGTATGTCTCTTGTGACCTTCGTCCGGAACTCGTTATTCCCGAAGGGGAATAATGTTTGGTAGGACGAAGGGCTTTAACACTTAACACTTTTTATGTTGCCTTGTTCTTAATCCGAAGCATTTGAGAACAAGTCCCCAACATTGGCGCCCACCTCCGGTGAACTCACTTCCACTTCGAGTTTTTTCGAACACCTTCGGAAGCTGTAGACCTTCGCTATGGCACCGAAGAAGGCTTCAGTGGCTGGGGCTGTGGCACTGCAACCGCTGGACCACAACCAGGAGACCGTCTCTCTTCGGGAGGCCCGAAGCCAGAAGAGAAAGGCCGTCAGCCCAACGCTTCAGGAGGAAGAGCTAGACCAAGAAATCAGGGATATGGAGATGCTGCATCAACAGGTGCAGAGGAAGAAGGAGAAGATGGCCCGGCTAGCTGAGTTGCAACGGCAGATAGACGAAGCCTCTGAGGAGGTTCGCCATCTCACTCACGATGAGCAAAACAGAAGGCCTCAGCAGAAAGACCTTCATCAGGAGGGCTTCGTCAACGAAGATGACTGGTATGACAGTTTCCATCAGGGAAATTTTGTTTTCGATGATGCTTCTCCTTTGTCCGCTGAGCTGCAGGCTACACCTTGGCCTCCATCCTATAAGCCACCCCAGCTTCCCATGTTCGACGGCCACTCAGACCCGAAGCAGTTCTTGATGAGCTACGAAGCAACAGTGTCTTCGTATGGGGGCAATGCTGCAGTCATGGCGAAGTCTTTCGTCATGGCCGTCAGGAATGTTGCTCAGACCTGGTACTCCTCACTTCGACCAGGAACGATCACCTCATGGCAGAAGCTGAAGGATATGTTGTTAACCAGCTTTCAAGGATTTCAAACGAAGCCGGTCACTGCTCAAGCCTTGTTCCAGTGCACTCAGGACCATGAAGAATACCTTTAGGCGTATGTCAGAAGGTTCTTGCGTTTGAGGGCGCAGGCTCCAACGGTGCCCAATGAAATTGTCATCGAAGCCATGATCAAGGGGCTTCGTCCTGGACCTGCAGCCCAATACTTTGCCAGGAAGCCTCCTCAGACCCTGGAGAAGCTGCTCCAAAAGATGGACGAGTACATTCGTGCTGATAATGACTTTCGCCAAAGAAGGGAGGAGGCCTTCAGATTTTCTGAGATGACTAGGGGCTTCGGAGGAAGATTCTATCCGAGGCATGTCAGGTCCATTCACAACTCCACTCAAAATGATGACAAGGGGAGTCAGCAGAACAGGCCGCAGTGCTCCTCACAGGCTTCGGGGCAGCAGCAAACTTTCTTTCGGCCACCAGCTCCAAGAGGCAGAGGCGCCAGGGGCTTCGGCGGGAGATTTGGAGATCAACCAAGGAGGACATTTTGCTTATTCTGCGGTGAGAACAAGGGCCATACCACCAGGATGTGCCATGTTACCATCCAGAAGCAAAAGGAGCTAGCAGAAGCCGCAGCGCAACAGGGACAGCCGAAGCAGGTCATGCATACTGCTTCGTACCATCAGCCTTACATCCCGGAGTACGTGGGCAACCACCCTGCAGTTTCCGTAGCTTCGGCAAGTCAACCTCAAGCTTCATGGCAACAGCCTCCGCCTCCACCTCCGCTGCAACAAGGCCAGCAGCCAGAAGGGAGCCAATATGTTCCGCACCAAAGGGATCTCAGAGAGCAATCCGAAGCCCGCACAGTCAACAGTACTGTGCCGGAGTCGAAGCACATTTATTGACAAATATCCTACTCTGATAGCAGTATTTTCCGTTTAAGTTCTGTTTTCGGTGTAATAAAGAACACTTCAGTTTTCATATAATAGTTTCATGGTTGGTTATCAGAAAAACCTATCTTCTCTACAGGCTTAAGTTGCTGAAGCTTAAAAATTTGCGGTAACAAGGAGGGTCTTCGGATTATTAAAAATTCTTCGAAGCAACAAAAAGTCGTTCTAAGGAGCGCAGAGTAAGTTGCCGAAGTTACAAAAAGCCGTTCCAAAGGGAGCGCAGTGTAAGTTTTTTGCTCCAAAGACGTTCCTAAGGGAATGCAGAGCATACAGCGAAAAGTCAACGCTGATACCGCCTAAGTAAAAGGCGAAGAAGCTCCAAAGACGTTCCTAAGGGAATGCAGAGCTTATACCGCCTAAGTAAAAGGCGAAGAAGCTCCAAAGACGTTCCTAAGGGAATGCAGAGCTTATACCGTCTAAGTAAAAGGCGAAGAAGCTCCAAAGACGTTCTAAGGGAATGCAGAGCTTACGAATGTATTTTGTGTGTATCTTCGGAACAGACGTCATTTGCATAACATAACATCATCACATCATTCCGCATAGCATAAGCATCATACATCATGTTGCATACGGCAAAAGAAGGGCACACAGTATTAACCTTCGAAAGAATGATTTGAGAAAGGGCAAATTGTGCAAAGTCACGAGGGAATACAATGATAATCTTCGGAAAATAGCTTCGGAGGCTGTTTTTACGAAGCATGTATGAGCTTCATCAGAGCAATATCAAAATTGTTTAGCTTCGAAGAATGCTTTCACGAAGCATGGATGTGATTTATCAGAACAGTTTTTACGGAGAATGTTTTCTTCACGAAGCATGAAAAGAAGGGAAGGTGTTTTTTCGCCGAAGGCTCAAAAATGGTATGTATGTAGAGTTTCATGCATCGTAAAGAATTGAATAATGAAAAGAAACTTGTATATTACATTCAAATGTACAAAATGTTACATAGATCACACTTTAACTGTTTTTCTAAATAGCATCTAGTCTTCTCTTAATACTGCTTCGGCGGCCTCATTTAGAAGTTGATCAACAACTTTGTCCATGATAGCTTCGGCCATTTGTTTAATTTCATCATCCCCTTTTGTGTGGGGGTCGGCAGTCGATCCAGCAGCTTCTGAGGGGAGAGAACATTTCTTCATTACTATTACAAATCGTGAGCAAAGTTTGAAATAAAAATTACAACACAATAAGAACGGCTAATTAATACCTAATTGCCTTTCGGGCTCTGTACTTCTTTCGGCAGCTTCTGCCACTTTCCTAGCATCATGGATGCCTTTTTCGCTCCTTTGGATGATTTCTTGCGCCATTCCTCGGCCGCCGTCGTTCCAGATATCAGTAAAAAATTTGCCACCAACAACGCTTGCTTCGGCCGAGGGGTCCTTGATGTCTTCGGAAGATAAGGCAGCTTCGGGCTGAGCTAAAAATTTTACATGCCCGCAACCTTTCTTCTCTAAGACAGAAGCAATTCCTCTGGCGCCCGAAAAAGCGCAGATGTCGCCACGACTGCTCAGGATCTCCTCGAAGGCCTCTGCTTCGTGACTAATCCATTCCAGTGGACCTTCGGGATTACCTCGAGAGAAATTCTCTTCGCTGGAAAAGGCGCCCACGCTGGCGAAGCTGTTTTTAATTTTATTCACGCATTCTACAGATTTAACATAGCATTTTCTTTGAGAGGCACGAAGCTCCTTAACCCTTAACTCCAACTTATTCACCATATGATCACTAAGTTCTCGTTTTGTTTCCTCAAGCACACGTTCTTCTTTCGCCCGGGCTAGTTGTTTCTGAAGATCTTTGATCTCGCGTTTCTGAGCTTCGGCCTGAATCTTTGCAGCAGCTTCATCCTTTTTTATCTTGTCTACTAGAGTAACCAGAATTTTGTCTTTTTCTAGAGCTTCGTTCCTCAGCTTTATAACTTCTGATCGTAGATTGTTGAATGCAATTTCATAACTCTCATCTTCGGCACTCTTTTGTGCTCTCAATGCGTTGCTCAGGATCAAACCCTATAAAAAAAAGAGAGAGTCTATATAAGAATAAAGAAATGAATTACGTATTGTAAAATTTTTTCAAAAGTCTAATTCCCAGACCTTCAGGCTATTATATGCAAGACTATCCGCGAGATCTTCCTTCGTCATAGCGCATAACCCAGCTTCGAGCTTTGGGAAACCCATGCTTCTACCCATTTCCCGGCACACGGATAATTCTTTATTGTCTGGGAGGCAGTACAGGAAATCATCTTCGTTTGTCCCATTGAATACTACTGCCCCCTTCGGATATTTCAACTCTCTAGCATAATGATTCGCTTCATAGATTTCTTCTTCAGACAGTTTCTTCCCCGAAGCATGTCGCACGATGTAATCGCGTATGCTGGAGGGAGCTTCGGGGGCGGCAGTGTCAATTTTTTCAACTAAAGCTGGTTCTGATATTTTCTCGGATTGTTCTTTGGCGGGCTCTGAAGGCCCAGCTTCTGCTTCAGCTTCAGCTTGTTGTTTCGAAGCTTCCGTAGATGCTTCAGCGAGTTCAACAGACTCCTTTGCGGTTGTGCTTGAAGACTTAATTGTCTCCAAGACATCCAGTATGTTCACCATTCTTTTTCTTCTTGGGGTCACCAATGGGCCCTTTTGATTTTTTGTTGATTCAACGTTTGCTGAAGGACTTAAGATTTCTGATGTTTTTGGCCCTTCAGTCTTCGGTCTTTCTAATGCTGAAGGCGCTTCAGCTTTTTCTTCTGTCTTCGGCACTGGAGCTGGTTCCGTAGCTTCAGAGGCCAAAGAAGCTTCACCAATAAATTCTGGCACTGTGGCCGGCTCAATAAAGCGCGTTCGATGGGTGAGCACCTTCATCTTTTTCCTTTGAGGCGCTGGTTCACTAGTGACACTCGTGGTAGCTTCTGTCGCAGGAGAAGTATTTTTCCTTTTGCGACCCGGTACCGGATAGTGGTAGTCGGGATAGACAAACCCGACTGCGTCGAATACCCGGTTGAGCCTTTTCTTTTTTCGGCCTCCGAAGGCTGCTGATAATGCAGTGTTCTCGGCCTTCGAATATGTGCCAAGCAGCTCGTCACTCAATGTCTCAATACTTTTCAACCAATCATCATCAGGTTCAACAAATTTATCTGCATACTTGAATGTATATTTTAGTCTAACTAGTCCGCCTTCGTCGGACTCTTTAATGGTTTCCTTCGGCATTTCCCACTTTTCTGCAAGTGGCCATACCCTGAAGGCAATGTGCTCTTGGACCAAGTCCCTTGTTCCAATGAAGGAGCAGACTACGCCGAAGGCTCTTTGGCACTCCTCGGCTGCTTCGTCCATTTCAACCTTCGGCCTTCGAAGTCCGAAGCGTTGCCAGATGGCGCACATAATAATACTCTTCACATTTTCTTGCGCTGTTAAGTTATTCTTCACATAGAACCACTCTGTCATCCAGGCTCCGGGCCACCTCTTTCGAAAAGTCGGCACAGGGCAGCTTGACCCGGAGCGGGCGCCGAAGCTATAACACCCAAAATTATTGTGATATTGTTCTTTTCCCCACGGCTTCGTCTCATATAACAGTTCATGAATGTTGCAAAAACTTTTAGCATTTGGCTCTAAACCTTGGCTTCTTGCAGCCCAGACAAACATCCCCATCCTTATGATAGCTTCAGGAGTCAGTTGATGAAGGTAGACTTGAAATGTTTTCAGTACCTCAATAACAAAGTTGCTCAGGGGGAACCGAAGCCCAGCCTTGAGAAAGCTTCGGAAGATTACAACTTCATCTTCTTCGGGGGTGGGAGAAGTCTTTTCTCCAGCGTCAGCCCTCACAATAGATATATCTCGAAAATACCGCCCCCTCATATTATCAATATGACTCTGCTTGATGTTGGTTTTCCCGAAAACCGTGTGACTTGGCCGCCATGGTCGATCTTCGGCCTCTTCCCCACCACTTTCTACGTCATAGCTGTCGCTGTCACCAGTATCTTCGGACAAACCTTCGAGAATCTCCTTGGTGATTTTCTCTGTATTGGTCTCCGCCATCGCAATCAGGAACCCCAGATTCTTCTCTTCCTCGAGACTCAGCTTCGTCTCCGCAGGAATCTTCTTGCCTTCAGACATCTTCGGAAATACTAAAAAACTGTTTTCAAGGCCGAAGCTTCGAAATCAAAAAGGTCACCAATCTCAATGCACAAGAGCTAAAAATTTAGTGGACCGAAGCAGATGGCAAGTGTGCGTACCAAATGAGTTGGCGGTGTGATCTTATTTATACCCCCAGGGCGTTGAAAATCGAAAGACCCACTTGTCAGTGAATGTTGCTATTCTAGCAAAGGGAAGGTGTTTTTTCGGACCTTCGGCTCAAGGCCTTCGTCCATATCGCAATCTGAATTTATTATTAACAAATTAATATTGCGAGGGGCTACTGTTGGGGGCCTTCGTCCTCCGAAGGTCCTCAAAAACATGATTTGACAATGTTTTCCAAGTGGATTATGTGAACAGGTATCTTCGGACTCAGAATTATGAATATGAAGCACGGCCAGGACGAAGCCTGAACCAGACGAAGGACGAGCGCAGCCGAAGCTGTGCGCAGGGAAGCTTCGGCGCGATGGCAGAGGGGGGAACCGACTTAGAGATGAAAAGACTACGTGGGCCTTGACAGATTTCCATAAGTCATTAACAAATGTAATGGACATGGATGTAATTTTACGTGGGCTGCGTCCCACGTCTATAAATAGATGAACAGTACTCCCGTACTGTTCACGCTGACTTGGCATTGGCATTTGCGTCACGCTTGTACTTTTTACCTTCTCTCAAGACCGAAGGTACATTTGTAATTTGTAATCATTTCTATTTCTCTGTGTTAATTAAATAGAAATGATTCTATGATTTACATTTCATGTTTTGTATACACCCTTCGTTATTACTTGTTATATTTACGAAGGTATGTCTCTTGTGACCTTCGTCCGGAACTCGTTATTCCCGAAGGGGAATAATGTTTGGTAGGACGAAGGGCTTTAACACTTAACACTTTTTATGTTGCCTTGTTCTTAATCCGAAGCATTTGAGAACAAGTCCCCAACAATATGCTGTTTTGATGGCATCCAGGAAGCTTCGGCATTATTTTCAAGCATACGATATTATTGTTCCTTCTTCGCAACCGTTGAAGGATATTATGAGAAATAGAGAAGCTACTGGACGGATTGGAAAATGGGCTGCAGAGCTCAATGAATTTTGCATTGATCATGTGCATAGATCCTCGATCCAGTCTCAAGCGTTGGCAGATTTCATTGCCGATTGGACGCCAGGGGCTCAGGATGAAGAAACAAATAAAGATGCCGAAGTGTGGACAGTGTTTTGCGATGGGTCTTGGGGAACCTTCGGAGCAGGAGCAGCCGCTGTGTTGGTCTCACCATCCAAAGTTAAAACTTGTTATGCGGCAAGACTTGATTTTAGCTGTACAAACAATATTACTGAGTACGAAGCCCTGCTCCTGGGCCTTCGGAAATTAAAAGCAATGGGAATCAGAAGGGCCATCCTTAAAACTGATTCCCAGGTTGTTTCGGGTCATATCGACAAGAGTTGCAAGGCTAAAGATCCGAAGCTTGAAAAATATCTAGACACGATCCGAAGAATCGAAGCTTCCTTCGAAGGATTTTCTGTCAAAAATATCCCTCGAGGACAAAATGAGCATGCTGATTTGCTAGCTAAGTCAGCAGCACAGGGGCTGCCTTTACCTTCGGATGTGTTTTTCGAAACAATAAAGGCACCTTCAGTGGAACTCCTTGAAAGAGCAGTCCTCAACATATCTCCTGTTTATAGCGAAGATTGGAGAACTGAGATCATCTCTTACCTTCAGGGTAAGTTCCTTTCAGATGACGAAGCTTATAACAGGAGGATAGAGGCAAGAGCTCGTCCATATGTCACGATAGAAGGGGAGTTGTACAAGCATGGAGTTTGCGCTCCGTTACTCAAGTGTTTATCTAGAACCGAAGGTATAGAGTTGATGAAAGAAATACATGCAGGCCTGTGTGGATCTCACATTGGATCTAGGCCGTTACTTGGAAAAGTTTTCCGCCAAGGGTTTTATTGGCCGAAGGCAGCTTCGGATGCAGCGGAATTAGTTCAAAAGTGCGAAGGCTGTCAGAAATGTGCAAGAGATCAAAAACAACCTTCGTCTTTAACACAACTCATACAACCCATCTGGCCATTGCAAAGGTGGGGCCTTGACTTGTTAGGACCATTACCACCGGCCCAAGGGAATTTAAGATATGTCATAGTGGCTGTGGAGTATTTTTCTAAATGGATTGAGGCAAAGCCATTAGCCACAATAACTTCGGCCACTGTCCAAAAGTTTTTCTGGCAGAATATTGTTTGTCGTTTCGGGGTACCAAAGGCCATCACCGTAGATAATGGAACACAATTCGACTCCGAAGCTTTCAGAGATTTCTGTGATCAAATTGGTACGAAGATCCATTTTGCATCAGTCAGGCATCCGGAGTCAAATGGGCTCGTTGAAAGAGCCAACGGCATTATAATGACAGGAATAATGAAGTTAATCTTCAATCAACCCAGGGGAAAGTGGCCAGATCAGTTAACCAAAGTGGTGTGGAGCCACAATACAACAACATCAAGGTCTACAGGCTTTACTCCATTCAAGTTATTATTCGGTGACGAAGCAATAACTCCGGAAGAAGCTAAAACTGGATCAATAAGAGTAGTAGCTTCGACAGAATCAGGTCCTGAAGATGCTTGTTTTGTGGAAAAAGATGCTTTAGAAGGGATCAGGCTTCAAGCTGTGGAGAACATCAATAAATATCAAGCCGAAACAGTCAAATGGCGAGATAGAAAAGTTCGGCTAAAGAATATTGGGCCGGGACACTTGGTGCTTCGGAGAGTGGCCAACCCAGACACAGTGGGCAAGTTACAGTTGAAATGGGAGGGACCTTTCTTAGTAGCATCTTCGTCAAGACCTGGTTCATACAGATTGAAGGACATGGACGGCAACGACATTCCAAGATCTTGGAATGCGGATGAGCTTCGGCGATATTATGTGTAACTTGATGTAACTTTTTATGTCTTTTCTTTTCTTTTTCATGGCACCCTTTTCCTTTCTAAAGGGGGAGAAAGGTTTTTAATGGGGCCATCATATGTAATTTCCTTTTTTAGTTCTATAAGAGCAAAATCCCCCAAGGAATGTAAATGTAAAAGCTGAGAACGCACCATTGAGTGCCGAAAACTGAAAAAGCGAAGAAGCTCCAAAGTCGTTCCTAAGGGAATGCAGAGCTTACAGCGAAAAGTCAACGCTGATTCCGCCGAAAGTAAAAGGCGAAGAAGCTCCAAAGTCGTTCCTAAGGGAATGCAGAGCTTATAGCGAAAAGTCAACGCTGATTCCGCCGAAAGTAAAAGGCGAAGAAGCTCCAAAGTCGTTCCTAAGGGAATGCAGAGCTTACAGCGAAAAGTCAACGCTGATTACGCCGAAAGTAAAAGGCGAAGAAGCTCCAAAGTCGTTCCTAAGGGAATGCAGAGCTGATGTGTGATTGTTTCTAAGGAAATAATGGCTGAGGGTATGGTTTCGGATATGTGTTTAGACATTCATTCGCACATCACATTACATCATAGCATTTGCATTCATAAACATTCATCCAGGCATATATAGGATAATCATCATCATGGCATAAGTGGTTGCTTCGGCATAAGAGAAGAGCTTCTTCGCGTACAAAAAGGAGAGCTTCGGAAGAAAGGGAAATGTTGTTCTCTATGCTTCGTTGTGTACGAAAAGAAGGGAAGGTGTTTTTTCGCCTTCGGCTCAAAAAAGATAATTTCGTCCACAACAAAGCACTTCACATACATCAATAGAAGGGTAAGAGCATAATACAAGGTACGAACAAAACTCATTAAAGACAAGTTTAGTTACATTTACACAAGTTATCTCAAAAGTTTCCTGAGTCTGTCTACAGTCTACTCCTACTTGATCTTCGAGGGATTTTAGCTTCGGCGTCACTCTTTTTAATCATCAACTTCGGCTTCGTCATCCTACATGAATTAAGTTGTTGTGGGTCAAAACCAAGATTGAAGGAAAAGGTAAGCACAAGGTATGATTTCTTACTGGTTCAAGATGACTCCGAGCTTCGTCTCCAGCCTTTTCTCGCCCGCCTTTTGTCCATATCATCTTTACAAATCTGTTAGAAATGCTTCGGGCGAGGTCAGGAATATCATCTAAAATTGTTGGTGATAGAGTGAAATTGGGCCTATTGACAATTTTTCCATGATCACAGCCAGCTTTTAGGAAAGCAGCAGCAGTGCCCCGAGAAGCTACCCAGGCACAGAAGTCACCGTGCCCGGCTATAACTTCGTCAAGCTCATCAATTTCACCTTCAATATGTTCGAAGGTCTTTGGTAAATCTTCAGCTGACGGGGTGAATTTCTCACTGCTAGCTCCAACTGAGTGGAAGATTTTTCTCAGTCGTTCAATACATTTGTTGCTAAATTCCAAACATTTATCTTGAAGGCTCGCCAATAATTTTTTCAAAACTGAATTTTCTTGGACTTCGGCTTCAAGTTTCGCATTTAGTTCTTGTTTTTCTTGTTCAAACTGTTCAGATTGGCAGAGAAGCTTCGTATTCAATTCCGCTATTTTAGCTTCGGCTTCTGCCAATAAGCCTTCAGTTGCCTGAAGCTCAAAGTTCTTCTTTTCAATAGTAGCTAATTGCTTTTTTATTTTGCTCTCTAAATTTTCAATTATAACCTCGTGCTTTTTGTCTTCCAGATCTTGCTGCATTTTCAAAGCCTTGCTCAGCAGCATACTCTGCACGTAAACAACCTTCGTTAAGACAGGTCTACATTATTGAAAACAATAAAAGTCAAGGGAATAGTAGTTCACCTTGAAATTGGAATAAAATAAACTACCAACGATATGTTGTCGTCGGTAGCGGCTAATGTCCATTTCCAGCTTCGGAAAACCGATACTCTTTGATAGAGTACCGATGACCTTAGCTCCAGTTTGATCCCGGATGCAGTCTAATTTTTCATCGTCAATACCCCCGAAGAGGAGTGCTCCTGGTTTGTATCCGCAGGATTTGGCATACTCTTTAAGCTCTTCTATTTCGGTTTTTGACAATTCTTCTCCAACCAAGTTTTGGAACATGAAGGCTTCGTCCTCTGAAGCTTCGTCAACAATTTCCTTTTCTTTCCCAGACACTGCGGCCATGGCCTCTTCAGCGGCAGCAGTAGCTTCTTCTGTGGCCATGTCTAGCAGTATTTTGTCGATATGTTCAATTGTGCTTTCCAAGTTCAAACCTTCAGGCGAGGTAGCTTCGGCAGCCGCGACCTCCGAAGGTGGGATTTCAATATTTGTTATTTCTTCAGCCGCTGGTATCTTTTGAGCTGAAGCTCTCGGTGGTGTCTTGTCAATGACTTCTGTCACTGCGATGATTCTTTGTCTCTTTGTTTTAGTTGTTTTCTTCGTTTTTTCGGGCTCCTTTTCCTTCTGAAAAAACTTTGTCAGTTGAGGCCCCAATGGACTTAGCTTCGCAGGCAGGGATTCAGTCATTACCTTTAAAATCTCTTCCACGTCAGTGGCAGAGCGTGATGCGGGAACCTCCTCTTCGTCAGATACTTTTCGCTTCGGAGATGATATTTTCTTCTTCGGAATATTCTTCTTTTTTGGTGGTTCTTCCTCATCTTCATTTAAAGCTTCGGCTCCCCTTTTCCTTTTCCGACCTTCGGCACCTTTATTCAGATTTTCGTAGTCAGGGTATTCAAAACCCAGGGCGTCCAGCACTCGATTCAGTCTTCGCTTCGGACGGGTACCGAAGGCCGCGGTCATCAACTGATCTTCTTTTTTGGAGTAATTACCGAGTATTTCATTGCACATTATTTCAACTGTGTCCAGCCATTCTTGGCAAGGTTTTTTAAAGTATTTCTTAAACTTGTAATAGTAAGGTAACCGCACAAGTTCCCCTTCTTTCTTCTCCCCCTCTAGCTTCGGCATTTCCCATTCTTTTAAAGTAGGAAAAACCCTAAAGGCCAAGAACTCTTGAACCAGGTCCCTAGTACTGATATGCTCTGAAATAATTTTAAACTCAGCCAGTGCAGCCCAAGTGGAACCTTCTAATGACATTTGGCATCGTGGTCTTGTTTCTCCGAAGATCAATTCAAGAGGGCTTTGTACCAGCTTCTCTTTGTCTTCGTCAACTTTCACATAAAACCATTCTGATTTCCAGCCTGCCGGCCATTTGCTTCGGTAGCTGATTACAGGAAACTTTGTGGTTTTCCGATAGGCAAAATTGTAGCAACCAAAGTTATCATGTAATCCATCTTTTCTAGCCTTCGTCTGGTAATGCAGCTCATGAACTCGACAAAAGCTGTCGGCAAACGGCTCCACCGCCTGGCTTCGGAGGGCCCAGATATAAACACTAAGCCTAACGATAGCGTTAGTGAGAGCACCTAGAGGGGGGGTGAATAGGTGATCCTGTGAAACTTAAAACTTAAGCCACAAAAAGTTGTTAAGTGTTAGCACAATAATTGCCAAGTGGCTAAAGAGAAGTCTCAACAAAACACAATACCACAAGAGATCAAGCACAGAGGTGACACAGTGGTTTATCCCGTGGTTCGGCCAAGACCAACGCTTGCCTACTCCACGTTGTGGCGTCCCAACGGACGAGGGTTGCAATCAACCCCTCTCAAGCGGTCCAAAGACCCACTTGAATACCATGGTGTTTTGTTTTGCCTTTCACTATCCCGTTTGCAAGGAATCTCCACAAATTGGAGTCTCTTGCCCTTACAAGTATATGATCACAAAGAAGCACAGAGTAAGGGAGGGAAGCAACACACACAAATCCACAGCGAAACGCGCACACACACGGCCAAGAATCGAGCTCACAAGAGTATCACAAAGTTCTCACTAGAACGGAGCTCGAATCACTTAGAATGACAAACGAATGCGCAAAGACTGAGTGTGGATGATCAAGAATGCTCAAAGGTTGCTTGTGTGTCTCCTCCATGCGCCTAGGGGCCCCTTTTATAGCCCCAAGGCAGCTAAGAGCCGTTGAGAGCAATTCTAGAAGACAATCCTTGCCTTCTGTCGTCGGGGGCACCGGACAGTCCGGTGCACACCGGACACTGTCCGGTGCCCGATTTGTTTCCTTAAACAGCGAAGCCGACCGTTGCAGACCGTTGGCAGATCTGGAGCCGTTGGCGCACCGGACATGTCCGGTGCACACCGGACAGTCCGGTGCCGTCTTCCGACCGTTGGCTCGGCCACGTGTCCCGCGCAGATTGCGCGGCCGACCGTTGGCCCCGCCGACCGTTGGCTCACCGGACAGTCCGGTGCACACCGGACAGTCCGGTGAATTTTAGCCGTACGCCGTCGGCGAATTCCCGAGAGCAGCCAGTTCACGCCGAGTCAGCCTGGCGCACCGGACACTGTCCGGTGCACACCGGACAGTCCGGTGCTCCAGACCGAACTGAGTCTTGGCTGCACACAGCCAAGTCTTTTTCTCCTCTCTTCTTTTCTTCTACTTTCTGTTTCTAACACTTAGACAAGTATATTAGTACACAAAACCAATGTACTAAGGCTTAGAAACATACCTTTATCCTTGATTTGTACTTTGTCCACAATTTTACAATTAGGCACCTGTGTTGGGCACTAAATCACCAAAATACTTAGAAATGGCCCAAGGGCACATTTCCCTTTCAATCTCCCCCTTTTTGGTGATTTATGCCAACACAACATAAAGCAAGTAGAACAAGTACAAAAACACTTCAAATAAGAACTCAAATTATTTTAATTCAATTTTGACATATATGGATCACTCTATGCCACCACTTTGTTTGTTTTTGCAAATCAAACTCAAATCTCTATCTTTAAGTCAAACACACATGTTGAAGCATAAAGAGAGTCATTCCAAAAGATATTGATCAAAGATTTCAAAAACTCCCCCTTTTTCCCATAATCAACACTTCTCCCCACAAGAAGCCAACTTTTGAGAGACAACACAAGAGTTTTGATAAACTAAAAGAGTTTTGACAAACCAAAATCTCTACTCTACTATTTTCAAATTTCTCAAGTGGTAGCTGATCCATTTTTCACTTTGGCCTTTATTTTCTCCCCCTTTGGCATCAAACACCAAAACGGGATCAATTTTGGCCCTTTAACCCCATTGCCTCACCAAAATCTTCAATTAAGAGCAAATGGCAATAAGAGTTCATGAGATGGACTTGGAATAAGTTACCCTCTCATCGGAGTGCAGTGGAAGTCTTTCATGGTCCAAGTCCACCTTTTCCCTTTCAATTCTCCTTTGAGACTAAATCAAGCAAATTCAAGCATATGGTTAGTCTCAAAGGGTCAAGTTGTAACACATCTCCCCCTAAACATGTGCATCACTTTGCAACGGACTTGTGAGGTCCAGGGAGTGTTTGTACAACTTGAGCACCATAATAAGCAGCAAAATGCAGAATGAACATGATCAAAGGCATAAATACATGTATGCTACAATTCAATCCAAGTTCCGCGAATCTAAGACATTTAGCTCACTACGCAGCCTGCAAAAGGTCTTCTCATCTAAAGGCTTGGTAAAGATATCGGCTAGCTGGTTCTCGGTGCTAACATAAAACACTTCGATATCTCCCTTTTGCTGGTGGTCTCTCAAAAAGTGATGCCGGATGTCAATGTGCTTTGTGCGGCTGTGCTCAACAGGATTTTCCGCTATTCGGATAGCACTCTCATTATCACATAGGAGTGGGACTTTGCTCAGATTGTAGCCAAAGTCCCGGAGTGTTTGCCTCATCCAAAGTAGTTGCGCGCAACACTGTCCTGCGGCAATATACTCGGCCTCAGCGGTGGATAGGGCAACGGAGGTTTGTTTCTTAGAGTTCCATGACACCAGGGACCTTCCTAAGAATTGGCACGTCCCCGATGTACTCTTCCTATCGACCTTACATCCAGCATAGTCGGAATCTGAGTACCCAATCAAGTCAAAGTTAGACCCCTTTGGATACCAGATCCCGAAGCAAGGCGTAGCGACTAAATATCTAAGAATTCGCTTCACCGCCACCAAGTGACACTCCTTAGGATCGGATTGAAATCTAGCACACATGCATACGCTAAGCATAATATCCGGTCTACTAGCACATAAGTAAAGCAAAGAACCTATCATGGACCGGTATGCTTTTTGATCAACGGACTTACCTCCTTTGTTGAGGTCGGTGTGTCCGTCGGTTCCCATTGGCGTCTTTGCGGGCTTGGCGTCCTTCATCCCAAACCTCTTTAGCAGATCTTGCGTGTACTTCGTTTGGGAGATGAAGGTGCCGTCCTTGAGTTGCTTCACTTGGAACCCAAGGAAGTAGTTCAACTCGCCCATCATCGACATCTCGAATTTCTGCGTCATCACCCTGCTAAACTCTTCACAAGACTTTTGGTTAGTAGAACCAAATATTATGTCATCGACATAAATTTGGCACACAAACAAATCACCATCACAAGTCTTAGTGAAAAGAGTTGGATCGGCTTTCCCAACCTTGAAAGCATTAGCAATTAAGAAATCTCTAAGGCATTCATACCATGCTCTTGGGGCTTGTTTAAGTCCATAGAGCGCCTTAGAGAGCTTACACACGTGGTCGGGGTACCGCTCATCCTCGAAGCCAGGGGGTTGCTCTACGTACACCTCCTCCTTTATTGGTCCGTTGAGGAAAGCGCTCTTCACATCCATTTGGTACAACCTGAAAGAATGGTGAGCGGCATATGCTAGCAAGATACGAATTGATTCTAGCCTAGCCACAGGAGCAAAAGTCTCCTCAAAGTCCAAACCTGCGACTTGGGCATAACCTTTTGCCACAAGTCGAGCCTTGTTCCTTGTCACCACCCCGTGCTCGTCCTGTTTGTTGCGAAAAACCCACTTGGTTCCCACAACATTTTGCTTGGGACGAGGCACCAGCGTCCAAACTTCATTGCGCTTGAAGTTGTTAAGTTCCTCCTGCATGGCCAACACCCAATCCGGATCTAGCAAGGCCTCCTCTACCCTGAAAGGCTCAATAGAGGAGACAAAAGAGTAATGTTCACAAAAATTAACTAGTCGAGACCGAGTAGTTACTCCCTTGCTAATGTCACCCAGAATTTGGTCGACGGGATGATCCCTTTGAATCATCGCTCGAACTTGGGTTGGAGGTGCCGGTTGCGCTTCTTCCTCCATCACATGATCATCTTGTGCTCCCCCTTGATCACACGCCTCCTTTTGATGAACCTGTTCATCGTCTTGAGTTGGGGGATGCACCGTTGTTGAGGAAGAAGGTTGACCTTGTTCATCTTGTTCCTGTGGCCGAACGTCTCCAATCGCCATGGTTCGTATAGCGGCCGTTGGAACATCTTCTTCATCTACATCATCACAATCAACAACTTGCTCTCTTGGAGAGCCATTAGTCTCATCAAATACAACGTCGCTAGAGACTTCAACCAAACCCGATGATTTGTTGAAGACTCTATACGCCTTTGTATTTGAATCATAACCTAATAAAAACCCTTATACAGCTTTGGGAGCAAACTTAGAATTTCTACCCTTCTTCACTAGAATGTAGCACTTGCTCCCAAATACACGAAAGTACGATACATTGGGTTTGTTACCGGTTAGTAGCTCATACGAAGTCTTCTTGAGGAGTCGATGAAGATAGACCCTGTTGATGGCGTGGCAAGCCGTGTTCACAGCTTCTGACCAAAAGCACTCGGGGGTCTTGAACTCTCCAAGCATCGTCCTTGCCATATCAATTAGCGTCCTGTTCTTCCTCTCTACCACACCATTTTGCTGTGGTGTGTAGGGAGCGGAGAACTCGTGCTTGATCCCTTCCTCCTCAAGAAACTCCTCCACTTGTAGGTTCTTGAACTCGGACCCGTTGTCGCTCCTAATCTTCTTCACCTTGAGCTCAAACTCATTTTGAGCTCTCCTGAGGAAGCGCTTGAGGGTCCCTTGGGTTTCAGACTTATCCTGCAAAAAGAACACCCAAGTGAAGCGGGAAAAGTCATCAATAATAACTAGACCATACTTACTTCCTCCTATGCTTAGATAGGCGACGGGTCCGAAGAGGTCCATATGCAGCAGCTCCAGAGGTCTTGACGTGGTCATCACATTCTTGTTGTGATGTGCTCCTCCCACTTGTTTACATGCCTGACAAGCTGCACAAGGTCTATCTTTTTCGAAATAAACATTTGTTAGACCTATCACGTGTTCTCCCTTTAGAAGCTTGTGGAGGTTCTTCATCCCCACATGTGCTAAGCGGCGATGCCACAACCAGCCCATGCAAGTCTTAGCCATTAAGCATGCATCTAGACCGGCCTCTTCTTTTGCAAAATCAACTAGGTAAAGCTTGCCGTCTAGTACACCCTTAAAAGCTAGTGAACCATCATATCTTCTAAAGACAGACACATCTACATTTGTAAATAAACAATTATATCCCATGTTGCACAGTTGACTAACAGATAGCAAATTGTAACCAAGAGACTCAACTAAAAACACATTTGAGATTGAGTGCTCATTAGAAATTGCAATTTTACCTAACCCTTTTACCTTGCCTTGGTTCCCATCACCGAATATAATTGAATCTTGGGAATCCTTATTTTTGACGTAGGAGGTGAACATCTTCTTCTCCCCCGTCATATGGTTTGTGCATCCGCTATCGATAATCCAGCTTGAACCCCCGGATGCATAAACCTGCAAGGCAAATTTAGGCTTGGGTCTTAGGTACCCAACTCATGTTGGGTCCTGCAAGGTTAGCACAAATATCCTTAGGGACCCAAATGCAAGTTTTATCTCCCTTGCATCTTGCCCCTAACTTCCTAGCAATTACCTTCTTACCCTTTCTACAAATAGCAAAGGGAGCATTGCAAGCATAATAAATGGTAGAAGGTTTGTTCACAACTTTTCTAGGAACATGAGCAATATTTCTCCTAGGCATATGTACAACATTTCTCCTACACATATCTCTATCATGCTTATAGGAAGAACTAGAAGCAAACATGGCATGAGAATCATAAACATGTAAATCAAAATCATTATAAGCATTTCTAGCATGTCTCCTATCATGGTACAAGAAAGCATGGTTCTTTTTAGCACTACTAGCCATAGGGGCCTTCCCTTTCTCCTTGACGAAGATGGGAGCCTTATGGCTTGTTAAGTTCTTGGCCTCTCTCTTGAAGCCAAGACCATCCTTAATTGAGGGGTGTCTACCAACCGTGTAGGCATCCCTTGCAAATTTTATCTTATCAACTTCACTTTTGCTAGTCTTAAGTTGGGCATTAAGACTAGCCAATTCCTCATTTAATTTGGAAATTAAAACTAGGTGTTCACCACAGGCATCAATATCGAAATCCTTACACCTAGTGCAGATCATAACATGTTCTACACAAGAATTAGATTTATTTGCTACTTCTAATTTGGCATTTAAATCATTGTTAACACCTTGTAAAGTAGAAATGGTTTCATGACAAGTAGATAGTTCATAAGAGAGCATTTCATTTCTTTTAACTTCTAAAGCATATGATTTTTGTGCCTCCACAAATTTATCATGTTCATCATACAATAAATCCTCTTGCTTTTCTAAAAGCCTATCCTTTTCATTCAAGGCATCAATCAATTCATTGATTTTATCAATTTTATTTCTATCCAATCCCTTGAACAAGCTAGAGTAATCTATTTCCTCATCGCTAGAATCATCCTCACTTGAAGAAGAATACGTAGAGTCTCGAGTACATACCTTCTTCTCCCTTGCCATAAGGCATGTGGGACGCTCGTTGGGGAAGAGGGAAGACTTGTTGAAGGCGGTGGCAGCGAGTCCTTCATTGTCGGAGTCGGAGGAGGAGCAATCCGAATCCCACTCCTTTCCTAGATGTGCCTCGCCCTTTGCCTTCTTGTATGCCTTCTTCTTCTCCCTCTTGTTCCCCTTTTCCTGGTCACTTTCATTATCGGGACAGTTAGCAATAAAATGACCAAGCTTACCGCATTTGAAACATGAGCGCTTCCCCTTGGCTTTGGTCTTGCTTGGTTGTCCCTTGTGACCTTTAAGCACCGTCTTGAATCTTTTGATGATGAGAGCCATCTCTTCATCATTGAGTCCGGCCGCTTCAATCTGTGCCACCTTGCTGGGTAGCGCCTCCTTGCTTCGTGTTGCCTTGAGAGCAAGGGGTTGCGGCTCGTTGATCGGACCATTCAAGGCGTCGTCCACATACCTTGCCTCCTTGATCATCATTCGCCCGCTAACAAATTTCCCAAGAACTTCTTCGGGCGACATCTTGGTGTACCTGGGATTTTCACGTATATTGTTTACCAAATGAGGATCAAGAACGGTAAATGACCTTAGCATTAGGCGGACGACGTCGTGGTCCGTCCATCGCGTGCTCCCGTAGCTCCTTATCTTGTTGATAAGGGTCTTGAGCCGATTGTATGTTTGCGTCGGCTCCTCGCCTCTTATCATTGCGAACCGTCCGAGCTCTCCCTCCACCAACTCCATCTTGGTGAGCAAGGTGACGCCGTTCCCCTCATGAGAAATCTTGAGGGTGTCCCAGATCTGCTTGGCGTTATCCAAGCCGCTCACTTTATGGTATTCATCCCTGCACAAGGAAGCTAGAAGAACAGTAGTAGCTTGTGCATTCTTATGAATTTGTTCATTAATGAACATGGGACTATCCGAACTATCAAAGTGCATTCCACTCTCTACAATCTCCCAAATACTAGGATGGAGAGAGAATAGGTGACTACGCATTTTGTGACTCCAAAATCCGTAGTCCTCTCCATCAAAGTGTGGGGGCTTGCCGAGTGGAATGGAGAGCAAATGTGAATTTGAACTTTGCGGAATACGAGAGTAGTCAAAAGAAAAGTTCGAATTAACCGATTTCCTTCTCTCGTAGTCGCTGTGGTCGTCCTTTTGGGAAGAAGTAGACTCATCGCTGTCGTAGTAGACGATCTCCTTGATGCGCCTTGTCTTCTTCTTCTTCCCTTCCTTCCGTCTGTGGCCCGAGCCGGAGTCGGTAGGCTTATCGTCCTTTGGCTCGTTGATGAAGGATTCCTTCTCTTTGTCGTTGATCACGATACCCTTCCCCTTAGGATCCATCTCTTCGGGCGGTTAGTCCCTTTGTGAAGAGAACGGCTCTGATACCAATTGAGAGCACCTAGAGGGGGGGTGAATAGGTGATCCTGTGAAACTTAAAACTTAAGCCACAAAAAGTTGTTAAGTGTTAGCACAATAATTGCCAAGTGGCTAAAGAGAAGTCTCAACAAAACACAATACCACAAGAGATCAAGCACAGAGGTGACACAGTGGTTTATCCCGTGGTTCGGCCAAGACCAACGCTTGCCTACTCCACGTTGTGGCGTCCCAACGGACGAGGGTTGCAATCAACCCCTCTCAGCGGTCCAAAGACCCACTTGAATACCACGGTGTTTTGTTTTGCCTTTCACTATCCCGTTTGCAAGGAATCTCCACAAATTGGAGTCTCTTGCCCTTACAAGTATATGATCACAAAGAAGCACAGAGTAAGGGAGGGAAGCAACACACACAAATCCACAGCGAAACGCGCACACACACGGCCAAGAATCGAGCTCACAAGAGTATCACAAAGTTCTCACTAGAACGGAGCTCGAATCACTTAGAATGACAAACGAATGCGCAAAGACTGAGTGTGGATGATCAAGAATGCTCAAAGGTTGCTTGTGTGTCTCCTCCATGCGCCTAGGGGCCCCTTTTATAGCCCCAAGGCAGCTAGGAGCCGTTGAGAGCAATTCTAGAAGACAATCCTTGCCTTCTGTCGTCGGGGGCACCGGACAGTCCGGTGCACACCGGACACTGTCCGGTGCCCGATTTGTTTCCTTAAACAGCGAAGCCGACCGTTGCAGACCGTTGGCAGATCTGGAGCCGTTGGCGCACCGGACATGTCCGGTGCACACCGGACAGTCCGGTGCCGTCTTCCGACCGTTGGCTCGGCCACGTGTCCCGCGCAGATTGCGCGGCCGACCGTTGGCCCCGCCGACCGTTGGCTCACCGAACAGTCCGGTGAATTTTAGCCGTACGCCGTCGGCGAATTCCCGAGAGCAGCCAGTTCACGCCGAGTCAGCCTGGCGCACCGGACACTGTCCGGTGCACACCGGACAGTCCGGTGCTCCAGACCGAACTGAGTCTTGGCTGCACACAGCCAAGTCTTTTTCTCCTCTCTTCTTTTCTTCTACTTTCTGTTTCTAACACTTAGACAAGTATATTAGTACACAAAACCAATGTACTAAGGCTTAGAAACATACCTTTATCCTTGATTTGTACTTTGTCCACAATTTTACAATTAGGCACCTGTGTTGGGCACTAAATCACCAAAATACTTAGAAATGGCCCAAGGGCACATTTCCCTTTCAGTTAGGAGTCAACTGATGAAAGTATATACCAAACCTCTTCAAAACATCTGCAATAATCCTATGAAGGGGGAATCTCAACCCAGCCTTTAGAAAGCTCTTGAAAATGACTATTTCATCCTTCTCTGGCTTCGGGGTAGTTTCTTCCCCCCCCCCCCCCCCCCCCCGAAGCGAAGTAGCTTCTTCTGACTTTCACTGAAATAACCTGACTTTACCATCTTGGAGAGATCAGCCTTCGAAACGGTCGACTTTCCGAAGTCCAAGTGGCTGGGCTTACTGGGCATGGCAATGCGATAATCATCTTCGGGATCAGTTTCTTCAACGTTCTCTTCTTCTGCTTCGGCAGTTGCTTGTTCTGCTTCAACAGTGGGGGTTCCTTCCGAAGTTACCAGTCCGGATCGTTGCATTGCTTCGGAGATGGGAACAGTCTCCGAACCTTCAACTTCGCCCCCCTCACGCTCAACCCTAGCGGTAGATCGCACTCTGGCCATTTAATTCTGAGTTTGTGGAAATTGAATACTTTTTCTTCTGAAGTCTTTCCTTCTGACGAAGCAGACTTCAAGTTGGAGCTTCGTTCGATTCCGAGAGTCAAGCTTCGGCTATGGTTAAAAATTTTGGCAGCAAAACAGTGCAAATAGCAATGAATGCTGTGGTAACTTCACACCTACTCGTCTGTTTATATAGTGCTGCAGGTAAGAAGGCGAAACGCCAGGATTTTTACACCAGGCGGACAGTCGCCTGCACTCCCTGCGCGGTGGACCGCAGAGACCAAACAGTAACTCTGCAAGGTGGGACTGCCACGCGCTCGGAAACTGAATCGTTTCTCGACAACGAGCTCAGGGAAGGTGTTTTTTGGACCTTCGGCTTCCCGAAGCTTAAGAGACTTTTTTCACGGATCAAGCTCGTTACGAAAAACGATCTAGCGCCGCGAAAGGGGCTACTGTTGGGGGCCATGCTCCGTCACGCCGAAGGTCCTGTAGAAAGAAGCAACTTCGGCGGAAGCTGTCCGCAGGAGATGACCGAAGGTTCCTCTTCATGAAGCTTCGGTATTACAAACCGACTTAAAGATAGAATGACCTTTCAATCCATAAAGGTCTGAGTCAATGTTGTAAACTTTTATGAGGGGCATAATTGTAATTCTTCACAGGCTGTGTCCTGTGTCTATAAATAGATGAACAGTACCCCCGTACTATTCACGCTGGCTTGTACACGCTCTTGCATCACGCTTGTATCTTTGCCTTTTGCCAAGCCGAAGGTACAAATGTAATTCAATATTGCTCTTATTCTTTCATGATTATATAATAAAGACACATAATAATGTTATATGATTATTCACGTTATTCTCTCATGTTTCATATGCTTCTCCTTTTATCGGTATAAATTATAATGATGAAGGTATGTCCTTCATGACCTTCGTCTGAAGATCGTTATATCCTAAGGGAAATAACACTTCGAAGGACGAAGAATATTTACCATTAACTTTTTTCTGTGTTGCCTTGTTCTTAATTCGTAGCAGTTGAGAACAAGTCCCCAACAAGTTGTACAAACACTCCCTGGACCTCACAAGTCCTGTTTGCAAGAGATGCACATATTTAGGGGGAGCTGTGCTACAACTTGACCCTTTGTGACTAATCATGTACTTGAGTTTGGTTGTTTTAGTCTCCAAGGAAAATTGAAAGGGAAAAGGTGGACTTGGACCATGCGAGACTTCCACTGCACTCCGATGAAAAGAGTAACTCTTCCAAGTTCATCGTTATACTCTTATTGCCTATTTGCTCTTAGTTGAAGATTTTGGTGAGGCAATGGGGTTAAAGGGCCAAGATTGATCCCGTTTTGGTGCTTGATGCCAAAGGGGGAGAAAATAAAGGCCAAAGCGATAAATGGATCAGCTACCACTTGAGAGATTTTGAAAATTGTAGAATAGAGCTTTTGGTTTGTCAAAACTCTTTTGTTGTCTCTCTTGTCAAAAGTTGGCTTCTTGTGGGGAGAAGTATTGATTATGGGAAAAAAGGGGGAGTTTTTGAAATCTTAAATCAATTTCTCTTAGAATGACTCTCTTTATGTCTTAACATGTGTGTTTGACTTAGAGATAGAAATTTGAGTTTGATTTGCAAAAACAAACCAAGTGGTGGCATAGAGTGATCCATATATGTCAAAATTGAATCAAAACAATTTTGAGTTCTTATTTGATTTGATTTTGTACTTGTTCTACTTGCTTTATGTTGTGTTGGCATAAATCACCAAAAAGGGGGAGATTGAAAGGGAACATTTCTAAGTATTTTGGTGATTTAGTGTCCAACACAAGTGCCTAAGTGTAAAAAGGTGGACAAAGTACAAATCAAGAATTAAGGTATGTTTCTCAGACTTAGTACATTGTTTTATGGACTAATGTATTGTGTCTAAGTGCTAGAAACAGGAAAAATCCAATTGGAAATGTCTTGGCTCGAGCAGCCAAGAATCTGCTGAGTCTGGGAGCACCGGACTGTCCGGTGGTGCACCGGACAGTGTCCGGTGCGCCAGGCTGGCTCGAACAAAGTGGCTGCTCTCGGGAATTCACCCGCGACGTACGGCTAAAATTCACCGGACTGTCCGGTGTGCACCGGACTGTCCGGTGAGCCAACGGTCGGCCGGGCCAACGGTCGGCCGCGCAATCTGCGCGGGACACGTGGCCGAGCCAACGGCTAGAAGACGGCACCGGACTGTCCGGTGTGCACCGGACATGTCCGGTGCGCCAACGGCTCTCAGGCTGCCAACGGTCGGCTTCGCTATTTAAGGAAGGAAATCGGGCACCGAACAGTGTCCGGTGTGCACCGGACTGTCCGGTGCCCCCGATGACAGAAGGCAAGAATGGCTTTCCAAATTTGTGCTCAACGGCTCCTAGCTGCCTTGGGGCTATAAAAGGGACCCCTAGGCGCATGGAGGAGGACACCAAGCATCCTTTGAGCATCATTGATCACTCACACTTCATTCTTGCGCACTTGTTCGACATTTTAGTGATTTGAGCTCCGTTCTAGTGTGCTAGTCTCTTGAGCTCAAGTCTGGGTTTTGCGTGTGCGTATTCGCTGTGATCTTTGTGTCGTGTGTGAGTTGCTAATCCCTCCCTTGCTCTGTGATTCTTCGTGAACATCTTGTGTAAGGGCGAGAGGCTCCAAGCTGTGGAGATTCCTCGCAAACGGGATTAAGAGAAGCAAAGCAACACCGTGGTATTCAAGTTGGTCTTTGGACCGCTTGAGAGGGGTTGATTGCAACCGTCGTCCGTTGGGACGCCACAACGTGGAGTAGGCAAGCGTTGGTCTTGGCCGAACCACGGGATAACCACTGTGCCATCTCTGTGATTGATATCTCTTGGTTATTGTGTTGTGTTGAGATCCTTCTCTAGCCACTTGGCAAATTACTGTGCTAACAATAACCAAGTTTTGTGGCTTAAGTTTTTGAAGTGTTACAGGATCACCTATTCACCCCCCCTCTAGGTGCTCTCATGGCTCCACACCACTTTAATCAACTCGTCTGGCCATTTTCCTCTGGGCTGATTGAAGATTAACTTCATTATTCCCATCATTATGATACCATTTGCCCTTTCGACAAGTCCGTTTGACTCTGGATGTCTGACCGATGCAAAATGGATCTTGGTGCCAATCCGATCACAGAATTCCCTAAAAGCTTCGGCATCAAACTATGTTCCATTGTCTACTGTGATAGCCCTCGGCACACCGAAACAACAAACAATATTTTGCCAGAAAAACTTCTAGACTGTGACTGAAGTTATTGTGGCCAACGGCTTCGCCTCGATCCACTTAGAAAAAATATTCTACCGCCACCACAACATATTTTAAATTGCCTTATGTTGGTGGAAGCGGGCCTAGCAAATCAAGACCCCACCTTTGCAATGGCCAAGTGGGCTGTATTAATTGAGTAAGAGATGAAGGTTGCCTCTAGTCTCTGGCACATTTTTGACAGCCTTCACACTTTTGGATTAGCTCTGCTGCATCCGAAGCTGCCTTCGGCCAGTAAAATGCTTGTCGAAAAACTTTTCCCAGCAAAGGCCTAGACCCAATGTGAGATCCACACAATCCTGCATGTATCTCCTTCATCAGCTCTATACCTTCGGCTCTAGATAAACACTTAAGAAGTGGAGAGCAGACTCCATGCTTGTATAACTCCTCCTATTATTACATATGGTCTTGTTCTTGCCTCCATTCTCTTATTATAAGCTTCGTCGTCTGAAAGGCAATTACCTTGGAGGAAAGATATAATCTCAGTCCTCCAATCTTCACTACGAACAGGAGATATAGTGAGCACTGCTCTTTCGAGGAGTTCCACCGAAGGTGCTCTTATTGTTTCAAAAAACACTTCCGAAGGTAGAGGCAGCCCCTGTGCCGCTGACTTGGCTAACAGATCAGCGTGCTCGTTTTCTCCTCGCGGAATATTCTTAACAGAAAACCCTTCGAATGAAGCCTCAAGCCTTCGAACGGTATCCAGGTATTTCTCAAGTTTCGGATCTCTTGCTTTGCAACTCTTGTCGATATGTCCAGAAATAACTTGAGAGTCGGTTTTAAGGACCGCCCTTCTTATCCCCATTGCCCTTAACTTTCGAAGCCCCAAAAGCAAAGCTTCGTATTCAGCAATATTATTTGTGCAGTTAAAGTCAAGCTTTACTACATAGCATGTTCTGACTTTGGAAGGTGCAACTAAAACAGCAGCTGCACCTGCCCCAAAGGTTCCCCAAGAACCATCGCAGAACACCGTCCAAGCTTCGGCATCTTTATTTGCTTCTTCTTCTTGAGCCCCTGGCGTCCAGTCAGCGATGAAGTCTGCTAGCGCCTGGGACTGAATCGAGGATCGATGCACATAATCAATGCTGAATTCATTGAGTTCCGCAGCCCACTTTCCAATCCTTCCAGTGGCTTCTCTGTTCCTCATGATATCCTTCAGAGGCTGTGACGAAGGAACAATTATATGGAATGCTTGAAAGTAATGCCGAAGCTTCCTGGAGGCCATTAAGACAGCATACAACACCTTCTCCAATTTTGTATAATTTTTCTTTGATAAGCTTAGAACTTCGGAGACAAAGTATACTGGGGCTTGCCTTTTGATTTGACCATCGAATTTTCCTGCACAAGCGCCACACTTACTGCAGAGTGTGAAGCTGCCACATACAATAGTAATGGAGCCCCTAACGTAGGTGGAGTTAATGTTGTGATATCAATCAAGTATTGCTTCAGCTCTTCAAAGGCTTTCTGTTAAGCTGGGCCCCACTTAAAGACTTCGACTGACTTTAGTATTTCAAAGAATGGCAAGTTTCTTTCTGCTGACCTAGATATAAATCTATTCAATGAAGCCAATCTTCCTGCCAACCATTGAGCTCCCTTCTTTGTGCTTGGTGGTTCCATTCGAAGGATAGCTTCGATCTTGCTTGGGTTAGCTTCAATCCCCTTCGTTGAAACCAGACAACCAAGGAACTTGCCTTTCTTCACTCCAAAGACACACTTTTCAGGATTTAATTTTAGGTCAGCTTGTCTGAAATTAGCAAATGTTTCCTGCAGATCAGTGATATGATCTTCTTGCTTCGTGCTTTTTACTATGATATCATCGACATATGTTAGCACATTTCTGCCTATTTGGGAATGAAGGACTTTGGCTGTCATCTTGCTGAAACTGCCTCCAGCATTTTTGAGCCCCTCAGGCATCCGAAGATAGCAATAAGTTCCACTGGGAGTTATGAAGCTGGTCTTCGGCTCATCCTCCTTCTTCATCCATATTTGATGATATCCTGAGTAGCAATCCAGAAGACTCATAAGTTCTGACGAAGCTGCTGCATCCACAAGAGAGTCTATCTTGGTAATGGGAATTCGTCCTTCGGACAAGCCTTGTTGAGATCCGTGAAATCAATACACTTTCTCCATTTGCCATTGGCCTTCTTCACCATAACAGTATTGGCTAGCCACTCTGGATATTTTACTTCTCTGATGACACCAGCACTGAGAAGTCTTTTTACTTCATTCCAAGCTCCTTCGGCTTTATCATCAGACATCTTCTGAAGCCTTTGCTTTCTGGGCCTGAAGGATGTATCGACATTGAGTGAATGTTCAATGACATCTCTGTTGACACCACAGAGATCGTTGGCTGACCATGCAAAAACATCTTTGTTGTTGAATAAAAACCTTATTAAAGTTTTCTCCTGCGCTTTAGATAATTGGGACCCCAGCAATACCTTCTGCTCAGCTATGTCCTCACACAGAAGCATGGGCTTCGGCTGATCAGCCGAGGCAGCCTTCTCTCTTCTGTATTTGTACTGCTCACAAGCTTTAGCTCCATCTATATTGTGGATGGCTTTTGAGTCTGTCCAATTTCCCTCAGCCTTTCTGGCAGCTTCTTGACTTCCATGAATAGCAATAGGCCCTTGCTCCGAAGGTATCTTCATGCATAGATATGCTAGATGAAGAATTGCTTCGAAAGCATTAAGGGTGTGATTGGTAGCCTGTTCGAGCGAGCACCTGCATTAGCACACGCAGCATCTTTTAATTTGAAGCTGTTTGGTTACCTGTACTGGATTTTAGACTAGGCTCAACGTGTGCAGGTGAAAGCCTCCGGCCAGGCTCTGCCCATACGTAGATATCGAACGTTTTTTGGCATACAGGCCCGATGGATACATACCAGAATAGACCAAGCTCAGACGATACATGAACCAAACACATGGTAAGTGTCCCTCGACCAATGATTGCATTGTAGGGATATTCCATGTCAATAATATCAAACACAACCTGCTCAGTCCTTGTATTGTGGACAAATCCGAAGGTCACTGGCATTGTGATCTTTCCAAGTGCTACAATCTGCCTTCCTCTGAAGCCACAAAGAGGGTGTGTACCATCATGAATCTTGTCCTCTGGCTCTTGCATCTGTCTAAAGGCCTTAGCAAATATGATGTCAGCTGCACTGCCTGTATCAACCAAAACATTATGGACCAAAAATCCCTTGATGACACAAGATATGACTATAGCATCATTATGAGGATAATCCTTGAGCTGAAGGTCCTCCTGGGAGAAGGTGATTGGGATGTGGGACCATTTTGTCTTGATGAAGGGTCCCTGCACCCCAACATGTTGTACTCTTCTCTGAGCCTCCTTCTTCTACTTCTTGTTGGCTGGCTCTGAGCATGAACCGCCTATTATCGGGAGCACTAGCTTTGTAGCCGAAGCAGCCTTAGCTTGCTTGTTGGACGAAGCCATCAGCTCAATCAGTGGAAGTGAGTTCACCCACGGTGGGCGTCAATGTTGGGGACTTGTTCTCAAATGCTATGAATTAAGAACAAGGCAACATAGAAAAATGTTAATGGTTAATGCCCTTCGTCCTTCGATGCATTATTTCCCTTAGGATATAATGATCTTCAGACAAAGGCCAAGAAGGACATACCTTCATCATCACAGTATGTATATTAATGAAAGAAGAAGCATATGAAACATAAGGGATGACATAAATGATCATATGACAACATTAATATTCCTTCATTATATCATTATGAATGAATATGAATAATATTGAATTACATTTATACCTTCAGCTTGATAGAAGGCAAAAATCCAAGCGTGACGCACAAGCGAGTACAAGTCAACGTGAACAGTACGGGGGTACTGTTCATCTATTTATAGGCACAGAGCGTAGCCTGTGAGATATTACATTCATGTCCTTTACAAAAGATTACAACTATGACACAGGCTCTCATGGACTAATCGGTCATTTTATCTTTAAGTCGGTGCGATCCTTCGTTTTGAGACATGTTACTGTGCCGAAGCTTCATGGATGGTGGCTTCGGCGTTGCTTTTGAGAGGATATGCCGAAGGTATCTCCTCTTTCAGGATCTTCGGCGACGAAGCATACCCCCAACAGACTTGTTGGCTGCTCTTATGTACTTGTTGGAGGCACCTAGGGGTCCTTTTATAGTCCCAAAGGGCCTAGGAGCTGTTGGAGCTTCATTTGGAAGCTCCCAGCCTTCCCTGGTTGTGGGTGCACCGGATTGTCCGGTGCGCCACTGGACAGTGAACAGTAACAGATCTGATTGACAGTTTCCTTCTCTGGAAGAGCTAGCCATTGGTGCACTGGACATGTTACTATTCACTGTCCTGTGCACTGGATAGAGTAACTATTCACTGTCCTATGCACCGGACAGAGTAACTATTCACTGTCCTGTGCACCGGACAGAGTAACTATTCACTGTCCTGTGCACCAGACATGTTACTATTCACTGTCCTATGCACCGTACATGTTACTATTCATTGTCCTGTGCATCGGACAGTTACTATTCACTGTCCTATGCACCAGCCAACAACACACTAAGTGCTTTTTCCTTCATTCTTTCTCCGTTTGACTTCAACTTTTGGGAGGATTTTCCTGAGACTTAAACAAACACATTTAGAGTATAATCCAATTGATTTAGTCCTAGAAACTTACCTCTTTCTTGTCCTTCTCCTAGCTTTTCTGTTTCTCCTCAAGCAGAGATCAGAATGGCACTTTCTCTACAGAAAGAGTTAGAGAGCAAACCAAAGCACCAAACTTGTAGTAAGAGGTGTATGCAAAATGGTTGAACACTCAAACCTTACATACTTAACCTTTTTCATCGTTTTACCCAATTTGGCATGTTTGAGGTTGATGTTGGACTCTAAACCATCAAGTCAATTTGACTTGATCTAGATTGACATATCTGAGCTCCAACCCCCTTGTTCACTTCCCGAGCTTGATCTTGAGCCTTATGACTTACACCACATAACTGTAGATGTTACCTCATTGGTTGTAAGTCATGTCCTTATGTAGTGATCCTTGATGCATCATAACTCTTCTTAACTCGATCACCTTGACTTTGCAAGTCTTCTTCTTTACCCCTGGCTTTGGGTTCCTGGTCTCCTTGACCTTCTCCCGTGCACTCGGTACCTCAAAGCTCTTCTTGCCTCCATCCTTAGCTCGATCAGTTGTCTATGAGTTACGCACATCAAGTCTCACTTAAGTAATGTCCATCTTACTTGTGATTGAGCGTGCCCCTGATAATTGCGTCATTGTGCCTGGGCTGTGAGGGCTCTCAGCCACATGGATAGTTCAATGTGCTCATCAGCGCCTGACCCGAAGATGTGGATCATCTAAGGCACATTAGCATGGTGTACTCCTCATGTTTGAATCGGAGTTTGATGTCCATTATCTATAGATAATCTAGTCTTTGGACCATCACACTTGTTCACTTGTTTTGAACCCTGTTAGCTTTGCATTAAGCACCTGTTCAACACTTAGCACACTTGTTAGACCTTTAATTGGGTTGTCATCTAAACACCAAAACCCATAAGAGAGCTTTCAGTATACCACTCAGGGTGCATAGTTGCATACCTCTCTCATTGCCATGTCTGGTGTCATACCAGACATGTTCGATGAGTACTCAGTCTCTCACATTCATTTTACAACCTATCTAGGTTAGGGTTTGGTGTCATGTCTAGTGTTACACCGGATACATCTGATGAATGTAGGGCCTCACACACTCATCTACATGGCTCTCTGGGTGCCCTATCTAGTGCACCAAGTATGGTGCATGGCAAACACGTCAATGTTAGCTCCAATTTGAGCAAATCTATATGGTGCACACCAAACATGTCTGTTGCACTGTAGCACCACTAACTCGTTTGTTTCAAACAATTTTGAGTTGGATTTGAACTCAAACTTTTTCTAAGCTTTCATAGGGTTACTTAGCACTAGATTTTATAAGTGTGTATCACCACTCATCACTAGACACACCTAGGTGAAGCTACCCATCCATGTCCCCTTTATAGTATAACTAAAGAAAAAATAAAGGTCATATCGCTAATCTATGTGTTCATCATTTTCATTAAGACTTACAACTAGTCAGTACTTAACCTAGTTTCTCATATGTAAGGAAAATGGAACCCGATCCATTTGGCTAAGTGATTTTGGTGTTTGATTATCAACATAACCGGTGAACTAATGGTTTGTAAGTGTTTGTGTTTTGTAGTTCACAAGATGCAAAGTGGATTGGACTGAGGCCCTGAGGATGCAACACCTCAAAAGAAGATTTAAAAGGCTCATAGAAGACCTATAAATACCCAGCATAAGTCCAATACACAAGAACAAAAGAGCCCAAGAAAACAAGAGAGAAGATTGAACAAATCAACTGTCAGCTAGCACATTGGACCGCGTGCGCAGAGAGCTCTGCAAGCGGCTCTCGGACAGATGGCTATCCGGACTGGTCCGGTGGTGCACCAGACTGAGGTCCAACGGCTAGTAGCTAATGACTATCTGACGTGGCAAGCACTAGACCGTGCGGGTGGCGCACTGGACCGCTTCTGTAGCACAGAGAATCTGTCAGAAGCCACCAGCTAGCTGACGTGGAGGCACCGCACCCACGGTCTAGTGCGACGCAAAATTGTGGGATTCCTCCAATGGCTAATTTTGGATGGGGGCTCTATATATACCCCCATACCTGGCCATTTGAAGGTGTGGGAGCCCAAGATACATTGCTATAGTGTTGAGAAACATCTCCATTACTCCATATCACACAAGTGCTTAGAGAATCGTTCAGTGATTAGCGTAGGTGCTTTGTGAAGTGCTTAGGTTAGTTAGACCACTATTGTGCTTGCTCTAGGTTTGTTCGTAGTTGTTGAGTGAGGCTAGAACAACCCACAAATCCTCCGGCTCTTGCGTGAGCCGTTGTAATATTGCATCGAGTGGGGTAAAATCTTACGAGACCACACCAACTGTGTTTGTGGTATGGCCGCCACAGTGTACTGGAGGAAACGAGGCATGTGGCGTTTCGACTGGAAACTCGATAGTGAAGACGGCGGGGAGCGTCTGAGAGATGGCCAAAAGCGGAGCACCACTTACGCATGGAAAAGACCCACGACTCTCTATGGAGTTACCTGTCCCAGTGCTTGGCCCTCGTGTGGTCTTCCCTTTGCGTAGGGGCACCAACGAGTATTAGTCAAGACCTTGCGCGATTTTGGATATCTCGGTAAAAATACCAGCGCATCCACGGGTGTTTGCTTTCTCTACTCTTGCTTTTAAGCTTTCGCATTTATATTAAGTACTTAAGTAACAATCTCTACTATTCCTAGTTTAGAATATAGGATTGTAACTTAGGTTGCATAGCTCCTTTTCCGGTAGAGGTAGCAACACTTAGACAAAACCTAGTTTGCACATTATTGCTTAGCTATTTCCATAGGTTTTGTTTAGGAAAATTATTTGTGGTCTAGATTAGCCAGAATTTTAGAAGTCCTAATTCACCCCCCTCTTATGCGTTTGTAGTCCTTTCATCATCCTTTAAAAAACTATAGTTTAATACCATCAAATGGGGCATGAAAACCATATAAGTCCATTCAAACACCATTATTGTGACCTAACTTAATGTCGGTGTTTCGTACCACTGTCTAGTGATTATCATGCTTTGTGCGTCAAGGAGCGGATGGTGTGCAAAGAGGACACAAGGGTTTATATTGGTTCGAGCTTAATGTCCCTACGTCCAATTGTGTCTCTCGTGTTACCTTGCGCTGGTTTGTAGTTGAGGGTTACAAACAGGTGAGAGGGACGAGTTCCCAAGTCTCAGTTGTGCAAGTGTGTACAAGTGTTCTCGTGTTCGACTACTCGATTGATCATCCTTTGAGCATGAGCCTGTCTCATTCTTTTATAGGCTAAGATGGAAGTGAGCAATGTTACAAGAGATTAAGGTTGGATGAAGCAGACTAGGGTCGGGTGGCATCGTGTGCTTTGTCGTCCACCGAGAATCTTGCTGGTCAGGCAACATGGTGGATGGTGTGTTCGTCCATCCGTCATGGCAGTGTTGCCATGTGTGAGCCATCTCGGAGTTGGTTGTTATGTCCCATCATGTCCCACAGCAGGCTAGTTGGTGGTCACTTTTGACTTCCATCTTGGAAATTCACTTGCGTGTGAGGAAGGCCTAGTTGTTATCCATGGAGTTGCATGACTGGGAGCTTGGATCTTGGATTGGCATTCTTGCGAGGGACTCTAAAGAGGACTATGGGAAGCTTGTGTGCTTCTCAATATCTCGCTAAAAATATTGGAGTAATCAACGAACGTTTGTAGCTATGTTACTTTTGAGCTTTTGCGTTTATATTGTGTATCTTGGTTGTGTATTTTATCTTCTTGGTTTAGTTGATAGGTTTGAAAAAACGTAGGTTGCATAACTCTTTAGGTAGAGATTGAAACACACTTAGTTAAAACCAGAGTTGCATATATAGATAGTTTATCTATTACATAGATTTTAACTAGGATGAAAATTCAAGAGCATAGTTAGACGTCACGGTTTTCTTCACAGACACTAGATCTCATAAGTGTGCATCAGCATTCATCACTAGACATGTCTAGGTCAAGCTAATCATCACAGCTAAAGGAAAAATAAAAAGGATACCCATTAACTTTATTGACACTTAGAACTAGGTAATCATTAACTTACCTTTTTCGAAACTGATAATTAAATACCATCAATATACACACAAAAAACCATATAAGACTGATCAATAGACACAAAAACCATATAAGAGCGATCAATCACTAGTACTATGATGTAACTCAATTTGCCTCTTCAAAACATATGTTAGTCGCAATAATTTAGTATTGTCATTAATCATTGAAACCTAACTAAAAATATAAATGTTTCATGCTACACCTACTAGAAATCTAGATGCTTTCAACTTGTATCTACACCTGCTTTGCGAAACACACATTAGTAGTATATAGTAATCAACGGTTGGACTTGGGCAAGTATCAGGTGTACGTACAATGTTATACAGAAGCAATCCATACCATATTGCTGGCTGATGAACTGTTGAAATCACACATCACATGCATGGCTTGGCTCCACAACCACTACGGTTGGTGGTTGGTTCTATGGCCGTTGGGGAAAAGAAAAACATATGCACGTAACACGTTCCCATCAACGTCTCCTAATCACAGAAATGGGTTCGTCTGTAACTGTTGTGACATTAACCTATACAAAGTACTAATGGTTTCCTATTTTCAGAGGAACCAGATCCTTGTCATTTAATTGTCTGTCTAGTAGCTAATATATGAGTAATCTCATTCCAACTAACGTTTGTTCATATAAATACTGTGGCGTCTGAAAATGTGGTTTAGTGAAGAATGCATTGTCTTAATGTTACAATGTAGCTTCTCTTGGTTGCACATTATTATGCATAATTAATAGAAGAAAAATGGTTGTCGATGTTGTCTATCTTAGGTGAATAGGTGATGAATCAGAGAGCGAGAGATAGGTAGTGGACTTTTATATATGCAACTAAATTTTAGTTGGTTACTCGGCTGTATCGGGATTATCTTGGATATCATCTACTTGTGTGCTAAAATTATTTAGCTATGGCAGTAGAGTTGAATTGAGAGAATTAGAATGATGGCTTCAATATTGATCATTGAAATATTGTTAAGCCCTTTTGCTGAGTCATAGTCACGGGTTTGAAGCAGCTTCTCTGCATTTGCGGGGGAAAGACTTGCCTCGGTTTATTCCTTGCCAGACCCCACTCATGTAAGAGCCTCCAGCACTAGTGTTACATGTGTGAAACTATGGCATCAGTTTTATTTTTAACCTTGAATCATGACACCTTCTAAGTTAGATCATTGGTCTAAAGATTATTCTGACCTTAAGGCAAAGTGATGTATGGCCTATACCATTGCCATCAATGTTGAGTTGATCAAAAGTACAAAACTATCCTAATTTGTAGATGTCATGTTCCAAAGTTTAGGTTTGGAAAACTAAGAGATGTAGAGTTTAAGATTGAAATGTGAAGCTTTCCTACTTTAAGTATTGTATACTTAGTGCTTGTTTGTTTTCTTGCAGGATTATATAATCCAGCTTATTTTGTACAGATTATATAATCTGGGTTTACATCATCGGTTTACATAATCCTATTCGAGCATCTCTAACAGCTTACCTATATGTATATCCATATTCAAACTACACTCTACAAACAATACAATCTATAGTGCAAAACGGTGCAAGAGGTGTTTTTGGTGACCGTATGGGTGAACTACTGTACATTGCACCTATATGGTCACTAAAAACGTCGTTTTGCGTCGTTTTGCATTGTAGATTGCACTGTTTATAGAGTGTAATTTGAATATGGGTATGAGTATAGATAAGCTGCTAGAGATGGTCTTAGAGATGTTTGTTTACACAAATTATTAGTGGGTAAAAAGCCAAACAATAATATAAAATAAGCACCAAATGACCTGCTTATGGATTATGATAATCTAGGTACCTAAGATTATATAATCCACCCTAATAATATGTGTTGTTTGTTTGTCTCCTAACTTATTTAAGCTAGATTATATAATCTAGAGGGTAATACCATTGTTTTCATGCACATTTGTTACATAAGCACCTTTCACCGTTACCAATTCTAGCAAAAAAATATCCTCAAATGGCCAGGTGATTTGCTGTTACCAATTCATGCACATTTGTTACATAAGCACCTTTCACCGTCACAATTGCAATTGCTCACTAAGGCTGCTGCCCACACATCTGATTTGCTGTTGTCTGCACCCAGCCCATATGTGGTGCCCCAATGGCCCAATCTCACTGCACAGAGCCTAATTCCCTGTGAAATGGACCTTCTGTCAAGCCATGCCAAGCAACCTTTACAGGCAATGACGACTTAGCGCTTGGCAGTAGGGATGCGCATCATCACTAGGAGCATAGCGACTTAGCCAGCAACCTTTACAAGCAATGGCGGAAAAGGTTGATGCCATGTGACAGTGTGACCCGTTGTTTTCAAGTCATACGACTTGTTGGTCGTTCTGGCTGGCCAACTTAGACGACTAATCACAATTAATCATAATTAGTCGGACGATTTGGACGATTAATTGCGATTGGTCTAAACCGACTTGAATGATTAATCGCGATTATTACAGATGACTTGAAAACAGTCATCCCATCATCACAGTGTCTCACTCACACCAGCAGCAAGTGGAGATAAAGAGCTGGATGCTCCTCACTCTCACCACACCCCCAAGAATTTCACACCTAGCGATCGTGGAGACAGAGTTGGATCCTCGAGCTCACCTCACACTGCTCTCCTCTCTTCGTCCTATCCTGAATCTTTTCTTCCTCGATAAGATAAGAGCGTATCAGGACACCATCTGTTATGTCCCTCTTCGTTCATCCATTACTACTTTTATCTACTTAGAAACACTGAAACATAAGGCACAACCATTTTTCTGTCGGCACAAAATTAATCGAGTGAGAAGGTGCATGATGAACCACGCAGAAAACTACAAGCTGGCTTGTATGTCTATGATGCACCTAGTGATAAGGTCATAAAATTGAAAACAGAGGAATATGGATTGTATTATGTTTCAATATACCTCTGTTTCAACAAGGGAGAGCTAGGCCAGTGAACCAATGCCATGTTTGATCACTTTAGCTAAGCCAAGCAGAACCACTGATCCATATGAGCAGATAGACTTATGAATTGTTGTGATTAACGATCTGAAGATGTGAGTGATTCAAGTTTCGGCTAGAATGCTTGGTTGTCATGCCTTATTGCTTTGTAGTGTTTGCTAGTACTTGTGCGAGTTTTTGCATGTTATGTGTGTTTTACGTCACCAGCCTTGATAATATATGTGGGTTTGTGTGGGTAGTGTTTAATATGTGGTCAATATAGGTGCCTAGAGCTGTGAGTATTTTGTGCGTGTTCTCGGCTAGTTTTGAGTATGCGATCAGTATGTGTCCATATAGGTGTCTATATGAGTTACTTGATATGCCACTGCTCATATATGAGTGTTACTCTGTATGTTAAGAAAAAAAGTGGAATCTAAAGTAGAAAAGTTGTCTGCGTGCTACATCTCTGTGCTGTATTTTGATTTCGGGAGATTTAAAAATTTTGCCACTCTTGCGGTTGGCACTCGTCTAGATGCCAGCTTTGTTTTGGTAACTATAAACAAAGTATTTCAAAATGACAGTTTAAGGGTGTGTTTAAAAATAAAGTGTTTCAAAATCAAGGTTTTAGAGTACTTCATTTTTTAAAATGTCATGATATAACTATAGTATTATTTTCAACACTCCAAGCAATTCTTGTTTGAAGGCAAACACTACCGGAATCCGGCTCTTTATCGAGTGCTCGGCGCTTTGCCGAGTGCTTTCTGTCGGGCACTCGGCAAAGACGGCTTTGCCGAGTGCCGCACTCGACAAGGACCTCCTCTCGGTAACGACTCGTTTATCGTGAGCAGGACTCTCAGCACAGAAATACACTCGGCAAATAAATCTTTGCCGAGTGCCAAACACTCGGCGAAGGGCGGCGCTCGGCAAAGGGCCGTCAGCAGCCGTCTATAGCTGACGGCCATTATCTTTGTCGAGAGTCGGGTTTTGGCTCTCGGCAAAGAAGCTTCTTTGCCGAGTGTCTTACGTCTAACACTTGGCATAGAACGCTTTGCCGAGTGTCATTCTTTGGCACTCGGCAAAGTATATTTTTATTTTTTCCTTTCCCAGCCAAACTTTTTGTGGTATGTTGCTACACTATGTAGCACAATTATAAAATTGTTTGCTATAACTATTAGATTTAGTTCTTTTAATTGAATTTCTTCGGATAATTCACATTTGAACTGCAAGTTACTCGAAACATGGAAAATCGTACATGCAAAAATGATATCCATGTTAGTTAACACAAGTTACGACCGATTTCAGGAGTAGACCGGAATCTTCGAGCATCATGCTCACTAAACATGACCGTGAATTTGCCATCAAGTTGTTTAAAAATTGTATAAAACACAAACAAAGTCAGAAAATTATGAAACTTGACCACATGTCACGATATCATATAGAGACTGTGATAAAAATTTGAGAATATTTCGAGAAAGTTGTCACGCACTATGTATAGAAATCTAAGTGATCTACATTGAAACTCTATGATTTCATGTGTAGGTCACTTAGGTTTCTACACATACTGTCTCACAACTTTCTCAAAACATTCTCAAATTTTTATCACAACCTCTACATATGATGACGTGTGGACAAGTTTAATGATTTTCTGACTTTGTTTGTGTTTTATACAATTTTTAAACAACTGGATGGCAAGTTCGTGGTCATGTTTAGTGAGCATGGTGCTCCAAGATCTCGGTATGCTCCTAAAATCGGTCGTAACTTGTGTTACCTTCATTGATATCATTTTTGCATTAACGGTTTTCCATGTTTCGAGTGGCTTGCAGTTCAAATCTGAATTTTCCGAGAAAATTCAATTAAACGAACAAAATCTAATAGTTATAGCAAACAATTTCATAATTATGCTAAAATGGTACATGTAGGTCTACATAGTGTAGACCCATACCATAAAAAGTTTGGTAAGAAAAATAAAAAAAAGTAAAAATATGCTTTTCTTTGCCGAGTGTATTAGGTGACGCTCAGCAATGGTAATTTCTTTGCCGAGTGTCACCTAGAACACTCCGAGTGCCCGATAAAAAGTATTCGGCAAAGAAGCCATTACCGATATACTGTTCGCCGAGATCTCTTTGCCGAGTGTCACACTCAGAAAAGAGTTTGTCGAGTGTTTTTCAGGCTTTGCCAAGTGCTTCAGGCACTCGACAAAGCGCTCAATTCCGGTAGTGAAATTATCTCGAACCATGATATTTAGTAAATATGACAAGCTATCTTAAATCATGATATTTAATGTATATGTACCAAAAGCCAGTCATACATAAAAAAACATTAGATTGGAGTGGAGTTTTAAATACTCCAAAAATAAATACCATGGTATCTACTAAACCATAGTAACTACTAAATTATAGTATTCAAAAGAGAGTTTTTTACATGGTAGCCAAACACTTCTTGGAAAAACTACTATAATATTTTTCAATACCACAACTTTATCTCCAAATTCAAAAAATACTTAAGTATATGGACGTGTCTAAATGCAGTTGCAATGACTCTTCCGTCAATTGATAAAAAAGAGAAAGAGTTTCTATCCCCCACAATTCTGCTGTTCATTTGAAGGGATTTTCCCTTTATTTTCTTTATTGAAAATATGAGAAATAAAATTAAAAAAAAGGAGAAATGGCCACCCGCTGGGCCGCTACCAGGCCGGTTGGGCCGAGCAGCCCAGTAGGGCAGCCAGAAAAGCTAGCGAGCGAGGGCAAGGGTTTTTGCCCGAGGCAGAGCGGGGCCATGAGGCCGAGCGGCGGCGGCGGCGGCGCTCAACCGTGCGCCCGACTTCCGCGCCGTGCGACGTGCTCCTCTCTGCGATATCTCCTCCTCAACGGCCTCCGATTTCATGGCTTGCTCGACTCCTTAAAGTGGGTGAGGCATCCCCTGGCTGAGATGGGACGCAGCCGCTGGTTCTCTGCTCTTTCTCCTCTCTCTCTTCACTACTCTGATCCGATTCCATCGCCAACCGGTGGTGGTTCTAGCTGGTACTGATTGAGAGAGGAAGGGAGTGGAGCTGCGCTCGTGTTTTACCTGTTCTCTGTTGCTGTGTTCGTGCATCTGTGTGGTGCCGTGCATCTTCTCTGGTCTCTGTCCACCGTGGCCTGGTGCTTGGGCTCCCTGCTGCGCGGTGTTCCTCTTCTCGGGCTGGTGCCGTGGACGTCTCCCTCGGCTCCGGCAGCGGCTCTAGTATCTCCGTCAACCTCCCGCCGTGCAGGTCCGGACGTGGGCGGCGGAATTGGTTTTCTGGGACAGAACCTTGTGTTCGCTGAGCTGGTCTTCCCACGTAGACTATCTACGTGCTGTGAGTTACCCGTTGCCTCGCTTTATTTATTGAGTAATTTTGTGCAATCTGCTAGTATTATTTACTTGGGTGTGATTGCACAATTTGTGGGCGGATTTGATTGCTCGATGATGATGGCGGTGTAGTGAGACGACGTGACAGTCTGGGTTTTAGTGTGTTGTTATTTTCAGCATTGATATTATTTGTGCCTAGTTATTTCTTACTATTGTGCAAGCTGATTATTTAAGTTCATTATTGTTCCTTAATTCTTATGCACACTGTTTTGATCTTAATATTCATGCTTGAATTCTAGGCTTATAATATTTGTTCTAAAACCCTGTTTTGGTAAGATAGGACTGTCACGTTAGTCGAGGATCTTTGATCACCCTTTAGCGTTGGAGGGCTGTCTTGTGCAGCAACCCGCTATCTTGAGAGCAATACTTCAAGATAAACAATTATGTTTATTTGTTTAATCTGCCTTCTTCATCTGCAAGCCATGTTTAATTATGAAATGGACCTGTGTAGCTATTTTACATGTTTACATGTCTTAGAATTGCTACTGTTCATTGCTGCTATAATTTCATATGGTATTTATCTGAGTTATATGATTATTTTATTTGGAATTAGAATATTTAATTTATTTAAATATGAAGGAAGCATGTCACTTATTTCTCTAAATTTACAACAATCCAGAAAACCAATTCCTATTATGGCCTCCAGTTCTGATGTCATTAAGCCTGAAGCGTTCGACGGCGCTAGCTTTAAGCGCTGGCAGATTAAGACTCGCATGTGGCTCACTGACTTAAAATTATTTTGGGTAGTGACATCGGCTGTTCCCCAGGCTGCATCAGATGATTCTGATGATGCAGCGAAGGCCGCCGCACTTGCGGAGAAGGCCAAGTGGGACGAAGCCAATGAGGCATGCTTGTCTCGTCTGTTGAACGTCTTGTCGAACCGCTTATTTGACGTGTACTCTGGTTTTACCTCCGCTAAGGGTCTATGGACTGAACTTGAGAACGAGTTCTCTGAAGTTGACAATGGCAATGAGTCTTTCACAACGGAAAACTACCTCAACTATAAAATGGTTGAGGGAAGGTCTGTTATGGAGCAGCTACAGGAGATTCAACTCCTTGTTAGGGACTTGGTCCAATATGGTTGTGTCCTACCAGACAGTTTTCAGGTGAATGCAATACTGGCAAAGCTCCCGCCTTCTTGGCGAGACTTTGTGACTTCACGCCGCCACATGAAGAAGCAAATGACTCTCACTGAGTTGTCAGCTGCGATAAATGTGGAAGAGCGTGCAAGGTCTAGTAACAAGCCATCCCAGCAACTCCAGGCTCACGTTGTTGAGAAGGGTGGAGATAGAAAATTCCAGAAGAAGAAGAAGAACTCTCCACAGAAGAATATGAACCAACCTAAGTCCAAAAAGATGAAGAAGAAAAAGGAGGACTTTATCTGCTACGTTTGTGGTGTCTCCGGGCATACAGCTCGGAGGTGCAAACTTAGGAAGGGAAAAGGTCCTCCACCTCAGCGCAAAGAAGGGAACATGGTGGTTAACTCCACCCCAGGGTATGCACTTCAGGCCTTTATGGCAAGTCCATCAGATGACTGGTGGATGGATTCCGGTGCTACTGTTCATATTTGTGCTGATCGATCCATGTTCTCTTCATTCCAGGGATTCAACAGTGCACCAGTCTTGATGGGAAATGGTGTTCCGGCAGCAGTTCGAGGTACTGGACAGGTCTACCTGAAGTTAACTTCAGGAAAGACGCTCGTGTTGAAGGACGTACTCTATGTGCCCTCGATGAGCCGGAACCTCGTTTCAGTGTCGCTGTTATGTCGACAGGGTCTCAAATTAGTGTTTGAGTCTAATAAAGTGGTCCTGTCTAAGTTTGGTACTTTTGTTGGAAAGTCATATGAGTCAGGCGGTTTGTTCCGTCTTTCTGTTTTGAACAATCATTCTTCTTACCATGTTAATGTGGTCTGTAATAACGATTCCATTAATAATATATGGCATTCCCGTTTGTGTCATGTGAATTTTGAGGCCATTAAGAGATTAAGTGACATGTCTTTAATTCCTGAATATAAACATGTTAAAGGTGTAAAATGTGGTATTTGTGTGCAAGCCAAGCAGCCTAGAAAACCGTTTCATACGGTTGAAGGCAGAAGTACCACTCCTTTAGAACTAATTCACTCAGATATCTGTGAGATGAATGGTATAATCACAAAAGGCGGTAAAAGATACTTTCTTACCTTGATAGATGATGCTACCAGGTTCTGTTATATTTACTTACTCAGAACTAAAGATGAGGCACTAGAACACTTTAAGATCTATAAGACTGAAGTTGAAAACCAGCTAGACAAGAAAATTAAAAGGTTACGGTCTGATAGAGGAGGTGAATACCTTTCCAACCTTTTTGATGAGTACTGCAAAGAGTGTGGAATCATTCATGAAACCACTGCTCCATATTCACCTCAGTCAAATGGGGTAGCTGAAAGGAAGAACCGAACGGTGTGTGACTTAGCTAATGCTTTGTTGCAAAGTTCAGGGATGCCTGACATATGGTGGGGCGAGGCAGTACTCACAGTATGCTATGTCCTGAACAGGGTGCCGCCTCGCAACCGTGAGGCCACACCCTATGAAGGATTTAAAGGAAGGAAGCCAGATCTTTCGCATCTTCGAACTTGGGCCTGCCTTGCAAAGGTGAATGTCCCGTTGCTGAAGAAGAGAAAGCTAGGCCCTAAGACCGTAGATTGTGTCTTCTTGGGTTATGCACATAACAGTGCAGCTTATAGATTTCTAGTGGTCCATTCCGAGACAAGCGAAATCGCTGTAAATGTAATAATGGAGTCTCGGGATGTGACATTCTTTGAGAGCATCTTCCCTATGCGGGATAAGGAAGTAGTAGCCCCAGATGGTCCATCTCGGACATATTCTCTGCCCTCGAGTGTCCATGACCAGACTCCAGATTTGGAGTTAAGGAGGAGTAAGAGACAAAGGACTGAAAAGTCTCTGGGTGATGATTATATTATCTATCTAGTGGATGAAGAACCACGCTCCCTCACAGAGGCATATACATCTCCGGATGCAGAGTACTGGAGGGAGGCTGTCCGTAGCGAGATGGATTCAATCATCTCGAACGGAACTTGGGAGATAACTGATCTCCCAGCTGGTTGCAAGCCTGTGGGCTGTAAATGGATCTTTAGGAGGAAGAGGAGACCTGATGGTACTATTGAAAAGTACAAGGCCCGTCTTGTGGCTAAGGGTTTTACTCAAAAGAAAGAGGAGGATTATTTTGATACTTATTCTCCGGTGGCTCGATTGCCCACAATCCGTGTGCTTATAGCGCTGGCAGCTGCGTATAAACTTCTTGTTCATCAAATGGACGTAAAGACAGCATTCCTAAATGGAGAGCTGGAAGAGGAAATTTATATGCAGCAACCAGAAGGATTTGTGGTTAAAGGACAAGAGAGCAAAGTGTGTCGCTTGATTAAATCCTTATACGGTCTTAAGCAAGCTCCCAGACAATGGCATGAGAAGTTTAATAATACTCTGACCACTGCCGGGTTTTGTGTAAACGAAGCCGACAAGTGTGTGTATTATCGCTTCTCTGGGGGCAAAGGTGTCATCATGTGTTTATACGTTGATGACATATTGATATTTGGGACCGATTTGGAGGCTATCATGGAGACAAAATTATTCCTCTCCAAGAACTTTGATATGAAGGACTTGGGTGAAGCTGATGTTATACTGAACATCAAGCTGATAAAGGGTGAGGATGGGATTACTTTGTCACAATCCCATTATGTGGAAAAGGTCCTGACTCGCTTTGGACATATGGACTGTAAACCAGTCACCACGCCCTATGATCCATCCTACACGCTCAGTAAATATGAAGGCGAGCCTGTGAACCAGCTACTATATTCGCAGATCATCGGATCTCTCATGTACCTGAGCAGTGCAACTAGACCAGATATCTCATATGCAGTATGCAGACTGGCTCGTTATTCGGCCAGTCCAGGAGATAGACACTGGGTAGCCTTGTACAGAGTGCTTCGGTATTTGAAGGGAGCGATGAATCTTGGTATTAAATATACCGGATTTCCGTCAGTACTTGAAGGATTCAGTGATGCAAACTGGATCTCTGACTCGGATCAAATGAAGTCTACAAGTGGCTATGTGTTCACTTTAGCAGGTGGGGCCGTGTCATGGAGATCGTCTAAACAATCAGTGTCGACACGTTCCACCAAGGAGGCTGAATTAGTTGCACTTGATTCAGCAGCATTAGAGGCTGAATGGTTGAGAGACCTATTGTCAGACCTTCCAATGCTAGCAAAGCCGATACCGGCTGTCCTAGTATACTGTGACAACACTTCTATGTTGCTGAAAGTGAACAGTAGAAAGGACAACCAAAAATCCTCGAGGCATATCAGAAGACGACTTGATTCATGTCGGCATGCTAGAGAGACGGGTGTAATAACCGTAGATTACATCAAGTCTGAAAGGAACCTTGCTGATCCTTTCACCAAAGGGCTGGCTCAAAAGCCAATCCAAGCAGCGTGTATGGGAATGGGACTCGTACCCTGTTAGCGGTTTCAACTGCGGATAACTGTCCTGTGTGACCGGAGATCCCGAGATCCAGGCTCCAGGAAACGAAGCACTATGGAACCAAGAGCACAAAAGAGAAAGAGTCTCATGAGCTGCTGTGCTCTGACTGTATGGCAGGTTGAGTGATATGCTCTTAATGAAGTCAATGCTATAAGGAGGGAAATTGTCCTACAGAATTTCCTTAACGATTTCACCTATATGAGCTGACTGTGGGGTCGCAGTCCAGGAGAGAATGGGGTTTTCTCTCTAGTGAGCTCATGAATAGATATTAAAGGGCATGACCGTAACGCCCTGCCCCGTAAGAGAAGCAGATAATCTGCCTAGTACTATGTGCCTTTTGTGCGAAGATTCTCACACTAGGGTTTGTGGATCAAGGCGTAGTCCTCCGCTTACTCGTGCAGGGTTGGAGTACACTGGGATAGGCTTTGGTTCAAACCTAACAAGTACCTCTGCCGAAAAGTAGTATATAAACAGTACGGGAGCTCAATGACATTGATCAGAAAATAACAGTGAAAATGGTGGGGATTGCTGTTCATTTGAAGGGATTTTCCCTTTATTTTCTTTATTGAAAATATGAGAAATGAAATTAAAAAAAAAGGAGAAATGGCCACCCGCTGGGCCGCTACCAGGCCGGTTGGGCCGAGCAACCCAGCAGGGCAGCCAGAAAAGCTAGCGAGCGAGGGCAAGGGTTTTTGCCCGAGGCAGAGCGGGGCCATGAGGCCGAGCGGCGGCGGCGGCGGCGCTCAACCGTGCGCCCGACTTCCGCGCCGTGCGACGTGCTCCTCTCTGCGATATCTCCTCCTCAACGGCCTCCGATTTCATGGCTTGCTCGACTCCTTAAAGTGGGTGAGGCATCCCCTGGCTGAGATGGGACGCAGCCGCTGGTTCTCTGCTCTTTCTCCTCTCTCTGTTCACTACTCTGATCCGATTCCATCGCCAACCGGTGGTGGTTCTAGCTGGTACTGATTAAGAGAGGAAGGGAGTGGAGCTGCGCTCGTGTTTTACCTGTTCTCTGTTGTTGTGTTCGTGCATCTGTGTGGTGCCGTGCATCTTCTCTGGTCTCTGTCCACCGTGGCCTGGTGCTTGGGCTCCCTGCTGCGCGGTGTTCCTCTTCTCGGGCTGGTGTCGTGGACGTCTCCCTCGGCTCCGGCAGCGGCTCTAGTATCTCCGTCAACCTCCCGCCGTGCAGGTCCGGACGTGGGCGGCGGAATTGGTTTTCTGGGACAGAACCTTGTGTTCGCTGAGCTGGTCTTCCCACGTAGACTATCTACGTGCTGTGAGTTACCCGTTGCCTCGCTTTATTTATTGAGTAATTTTGTGCAATCTGCTAGTATTATTTACTTGGGTGTGATTGCACAATTTGTGGGCGGATTTGATTGCTCGATGATGATGGCGGTGTAGTGAGACGACGTGACAGTCTGGGTTTTAGTGTGTTGTTATTTTCAGCATTGATATTATTTGTGTCTAGTTATTTCTTACTATTGTGCAAGCTGATTATTTAAGTTCATTATTGTTCCTTAATTCTTATGCACACTGTTTTGATCTTAATATTCATGCTTGAATTCTAGGCTTATAATATTTGTTCTAAAACTCTGTTTTGGTAAGATAGGACTGTCACGTTAGTCGAGGATCTTTGATCACCCTTTAGCGTTGGAGGGCTGTCTTGTGCAGCAACCCGCTATCTTGAGAGCAATACTTCAAGATAAACAATTATGTTTATTTGTTTAATCTGCCTTCTTCATCTGCAAGCCATGTTTAATTATGAAATGGACCTGTGTAGCTATTTTACATGTTTACATGTCTTAGAATTGCTACTGTTCATTGCTGCTATAATTTCATATGGTATTTATCTGAGTTATATGATTATTTTATTCGGAATTAGAATATTTATTTTATTTAAATATGAAGGAAGCATGTCACTTATTTCTCTAAATTTACAACAAATTCTTCGTCTTCCAAGCACCTCACGCTGGCAACCACGTCTCTGGGCCTCGTAATTCCCTTTGTGGACATTCAGGGCTTGCACTTGGCCGTCTTAAACCAAGCATGGCTAACAAGTTGTCACATGAACGAGCTCTGAGAAACCTTAATGTCTTCTTTGGTTGCTTATTGCCTCCCTCCGTTGCACACTTGCACGAGATGACTTTTACTGTCTAGATTAGATGAAGGTCCAGCGTCAGCCAGTTGGACCCCCACGGAAGATCGATACCCATCCTTGGACAGCACCCCAGCTTCTCCTTTCTAAGCAAGATGGTTTGGTTGAAGCCTTCTTACGGTGTCCTGAATGTTATCTGCTTGTACCCTGTTCACATCATTCGTCAGTAGTGCTTTCTGTAACATGACCTTTCTGCTAGTTCCACCTCCATTTGCTAGTTCCACCTCCATTTTCTTGGAGGCTTTTCTTCTTTGATAAGAAGAATCCCCCCTTTCTATTATTTCCATTTTCTTGGAGGCTTTTCAACCGTGTATTTGTATAGTACGCATCAGCAAGTTCTCTCTGTTTTCGAGAATCAGGCAATAGCCTAGCCATCTCAGGAACAAGGTGCGATAGTCCGAACTGCTCGACATATGAAAGATACTCAAAAGCATCTTTGGTACCTCGACAGTATTCACCAACGATCTCTTTGAACGCAGAGTACATGTCCTTGTTCCTTCCCAGAGCATAGCGCATCTTTGCAGCATGGATATCCTCGGCAGCAGGAAAAGTTCGAGGACGATTAGGCGTAGAAACAAGTTGCTTCATCTTGTTACTAGAGCCAGTTAAAGGGGGAACAGTGACTTATCTCCAAGCCTCGGAGCGCCCCTTGCACTCTGATTGAGACTGGATTGCTACTCTGATAATGAAGGGAATGAGGTTTCAACACTGTTGTCAGGAATATCCGGGTCAGAAAGAGGTGGGAAGGACAACTGTTCGAGCAGTCGTCCAGTCCTTGAGGCTATCCGCCTATCCGCACTCATACTACTCTATTTCTCTACCTTAAAAGGAATATTCTATCCTGGTCAGCGAGGTTTTCTACTCTATCCAACAATTCTCCGCGGTCACAATTACTCTATATATCTACCATATACCAACTACCATATATTATATTATATTTTTTCTCCACTTTTCTATACCGTCAGCATGCATGTGGGCCCGCCTCCACCACCTCCGCGTGCATGCAGCCGTCCACAGCATGCGTCTACCATCCAATACGCGCACGAGAAAGTTTCGAGTAGGACTCTGTAAATAGCGTTCCTCCGGTCCGCTCTAAATTTACAGTCGCCTTTATATAGAGTCCTTCACTGCAACATTCTTTTACTTTATATCTAACGCTATCCTCATAGCGTATTCCTCACAGCTTCCCACTGCGGGCAGCCTGAGCCCTGGCCAACTTCAGGCTGGCCGCACCGGCGTACTGGAAACTGGACGCTACCAGTTTGCAGTTGGATATGCAGTAAGAATATGATGCAGCCATGCACCCTACCGCAGACTGCAAACTTAGAGTATGAATGAGAAACGCCATAGGTAGAGTTCGTACTGCAAACTTGGGTGGGCTCTCGGTTGGTGCCGCGCACGGTACGGCAGCATGTGGCATTGTGCACGTAGCAGCCAGAAGCTGCACGTGATGAAGAGAAATTGAAAAAAAATAATATAATATGTGATAGTTGGTATAGAGTTGAGATATAGAGTAAACATGACCGCAGAGGATTGTGGTATAGAGTAGATAATCTTGCTGACGTGGATAGAATATTCCTTTTAGAGTAGAAATTTAGAGTAGTATGAGTGCGGATAGCCTCAGCTTTCCTAGAACTAGGTCCAATACTTAATGACTGAAATGACCCTGAAACATTATCAAGACGCCCTGCATGGCCATCGGCAGCTGCGCGATCTTTTTGTGCGGTTGATGGGATATGGCAGTCAGATTGATCATGGAAAGCATTTGCAAATGATGAGATATGACAGTCAGATCGATCATGGAAAGCATTTGCAGACGATGAGATATGACAGTCAGATCCATCATAGAAAGCATTTGCAGATGATGAGATATGGCAGCCAGATCGATCATCGAAAGCATTACGACCCCTGCCACGCCGTTGTTCTTGCTCATTTCTGCGATATATAAAGCTGCTAGGTGTCTGAAAGGGGCAAATTACAAAACTCAGTCTAAATGAACCAAATAATTAACCACAAAAATATATCCTAGCGACCGTCCACAACAACGGACACGAGGGCGTCCACCGCACACTACACCGCGAGTTCCATTTTCCCAACATGTGTCGTCTGGTGCAGGACTTCATGTGCACGTGTGCGACTTGTTAGAGGTACAAGTTGGAACACCCGCACCCGGCCGACTTGCTGCAACCGTTGCCGGTGCCCGCCATCTTCTGGGCAGACATCGGCATGGACTTCGTGGAGGCATTGTCCCGGGTACACGGAAGATGGTCATCCTCTCCGTCGTCGACTGCTTCAGCAAGTACTGCCACTTCATCCCATTGGCGCACCAGTACACCGCCGAGTCCGTGGCGCAAGCATTCTTCACCGACATCGTTCATCTCCACGGCATTCCACAGTCCATCGTGTCCGATCGCGACCCAGTGTTCACATCGGCATTTTGGCGTGAGCTCATGCGCCTCATAGGCACAAAGCTGCACATGTCCTCCGCCTTCCATCCCCAGACGGATGGCTAGACTGAAGCTGCTAACCGCGTCATCGTCATGTACCTGTGCTGCTTCACAGGCGATCGTCCACGACAGTGGCTTCGCTGGCTGTCGTGGGCTGAGAACGTCTACAATACGGCCTACCAATCATCATTACATGAGACATCGTTCTGGGTGGTCTACGGTCGTGTCCACCCTCATCCGTTCCTACGAGCCCGGTGAGACTCGGGTAGCAGCGGTGGCCAGGGAAATGGGAGATCGCGATGTCTTCCTCACCGACGTCCATTATCGCCTGAAACAGGCGCAGGCGGTGCTTGTAAACCCCTGAATTTGGGGGTATAAATTTTTTTTCTAATATTCACTAAATTCAGATGTTACACTCCTTTACATACTTTTCCTCTCTTTTTTTAAATAATGGAGAGTTATTTTATTTTATATATATATATATAAAAGTTTTTAGCGTAGTAAAATAAAATTCTAGAGAAGCTTCGATTGTTGCATTCATGCCATTACATAGTGTTTATGAGTACAAAATGTTATCATAACAGGTTAAAATTGGGGAAAAGAAAACGATCCATTATCGCAAAACAGGTAGATATATTGATGGAATCCATCCCAGAGGCGCCCGTCTTCCGTCTTCGTCTTTAGTTATCTCAAAACAGGGCACTAAACCACCCCTATCACTCTTGCTGTGTAGTTTAATCAATGCATGATGGGGACAAGTCTAGATTTAACAACAGAGTATGCTACCAAGGAGTTACTCCCTCCATTCATAAATATATGACACCGTTGTTTTTTTTAAAAAAATTAACCACTCATCTTATTTAAAAATAATAAGTTATCATTTATTTTATTTTTTTGATTTATTTTATCACTTAAGTTAGTTTGTGCTTGGCTTAAAATTTTATATTTTTAAATAAATATTTTAAATAAAATGAGTGGTCAAAGTTTTAAAAAAAATCAAGGTATCATATATTTGTAAACGGGTATAGTACTTATCATGTACCATTCTAACAAAGAAAACATTTCGACATAACATGCGACCTACTCCGCTAAACACTTGGCCAGAAGTTTGAGCACATCACCACATCCTGTATTTTATTTTATTTTATTCCCTTCCAGAGACTAGGGTAACCAAAAGGCTCAGACATGACAACTGAAGATTCAAGAGAAACGATGCGGAAAAGGTCAAAAGATAACCTGAACCTTCCACATTCTAAGATAAGTGATTCCTAGGTTGCAAGAAGGCGGCTCATACCATGGTTAGAAGCTCAGAATGGAACCCAAGGTCAGAAGCTCAGAATGGAACCGTGTTATTTACAAGAGACGCCTTGATTCGTTCAGGTTAAAAAAAAGATGCCTTTGGATCTACTAATTGGACATCGTAATCGGGATCAGGACTGAGCCAACAGCAACAACACCAGGCAAGGGTTCTGAGCAGGCTTTACTTGTCGAAATGACCGCAGGTGAACAGGCTTTCCCAACAACCTTCTGTTCTTCACAATCACAAGTCATCTCAAGATCTCCTGATGCACTGTGCGCCAAGGTACTTTTACCTCCTTGTTGATGCCCCCTCAGGTGCTGCTTTTGACGAGGCGCTGGCAACAATTTCTGGTAGTGGTTTTTCAGTTGGGGCGACCTCAACCTTCTTCCAGCATCGTTGTTGGCCATCTGAAGCAGACTTCTGGTTTGGAGGAGCCTTGGGATGGTATTCTCGAGTTAGAGATGGTGTAGCCTTCACAATATCGTTGTTTTTCTTGCCACGAGCCTGGGTTCCACAGCAATAACATTCTTTCTTTCTGTTTCTGGTGGAAGCTAAGCTAGCCAGGTACCCAAAGTCTTGCCATGAAGCCCGGTTCTTCTCCAGGTTGAGATTCTGTATCTTCTCAGTCAGACTGTATGCCTCGGTGGTGATTTTGTCCATCAGGCTATCTGCAACGGTTACCCCTAAATTTTTCCCCCTATATCACTTTTTCCCCCTATTTTTTCATCTCCCGCAGCGGTTCTCCCTAAATACTCCCCCTATACCCCACTACCACTATAAAATATCATTTTCTATATCAACTATCAATTTTTTATCTACTAACAATTACTCGTGGACTCACAACACAGTGTTTAGGGTGATGAACAGTGACACGCCAGATTAGGGGGAGAGAGAAGGGGACCGACACGTAGGGGGCGCTGTAGGGGGCACCGCTGCGGCCATAGGGTGCCCCCTATGCGCCGCATGCAAGGGGAGGGGGAGAGGCAGCGTCCACCGCTGCGGCTAGTCTCACTACACTGTGAGATTTTGACAGCACATGCCTGTACGGACGAGGCCACGCCATGCAGGTATAAAATGTGGAGCACCCCTGCGCAGCTTAAACTTCTGGAGCTGTCTGCTCCTTGCTTCCTTCTCATGCAGCATGAAGCTATCAAGCACACATCCGTCTGCTCTGGTATATTTGAAGAGTTCGAGCATAGTTGTTCCAGGAGTGTAGTGTATCTGCAAGTGCATGTATAGAACAGTGTGAGGGTGCAGGATGAGATCGCAAGGTAAACAGCATATCAAGGTTTAACGTTGTCAAAGGTGCAACAGCATAATACTAGCAAATGGATAAAACCTACTGGCTATTGCTATGCCAACTTCATCTAAAAAAATTTGCTACACTAGTACAGAGAAGATCTATACTGGCGGTCGTAAACCTATTTTTAGTGGCATTTATCGTAACCGTCAGTGCTAGGGGCCAGTAAAAATCATCATTTTTACAGGCGGGTAACTGAAGACCGCCAGTGAAAATCGATTTTCACTGGCGCTCGACGTAATAAAACCGCCAGTGAAAATCGATTTTCACTGGCGGTCGACGTAATAAAACCGCCAGTGCAAATCGTTTCCAGAAAACATAAAACATATTTTAAAAATATTAAAAACATTTATTTGTATTAGGAAACATAAAACATTTTTTAATATTTTAAAAATATTAAAAACAAGTCGCAAGTCGCGGCATGTTTCGCGCAAAATTCGCGCGCTACGTGGTTGTTAGTAATCGAACCGTAACCTCACCCTCGCGCGTACCCTCCACTACCACTCCGTCTATGACATGCCTTATGTCTAGTTTGTAGTTGTTTTCTCCACATATTACAACCATTTGATTATAAATTGCTTATTTGAGACCCTAAACGAATTCAAATAAAAAAAGTTGTCAACTACAAAGATAAATAACTTTTGAAGTTCTACAACTTTTATTTTGACACTTTTTTCATCCGAGGTAGTTTGCAAAATTTGAATTTTAAATTTGACATACTTAGATTCAATTTTTGAGAACCGAAATGAGTTCAAATAAAAAAGTTGTCAACTACAAAGTTTCATAACTTTTAGAGATCTACAACTTTTATTTTGGTGGTTTTGTCATACGAGGTCGTTTGAAAAACTCGAAAAATTAAGGATAAAAATGATTTGTAGTGGCGGTTCCTTAAGAAAACCGCCACTAGAAATCGTATTTCTACTGGCGGTTCCTTAAGAAAACCGCCACTACAAATCATAGATTTCTACTGGCGGTTTTTTAAGGAACCGCCACTAGAAATACGATTTCTAGTGGCGGTTTTTTTAAGGAACCGCCACTAGAAATAGCACAGTCGGTGGATAACCGGATCCGTCTGTAAAAATATATGGGTGCCGCAGGCTTTGAGCTCTTTTCTACCGGTGCTAGTAAGATAGTACCTCAGATTTCGCGCCTCCGGCGAGAAATTGTCGTTGGACCGCTCGATTTCGCGCCCGCAGTTGCCCTCGTATACCTTCTACGTGTCCTTCTCTTCTTCTCAAACCGGTAGCCGAGGCCGGACCGGCGACCCAGACCGGATCCGAACGTGGCGACGGATCTCCCTCTCACGGTGAAGTTCTGTACGACGTTATCTATGGTGTTCGCATTGCTAGCTCCTGCGGCTAGGGGGGTCCACGCCCTCGGGTTATATACTCTGGGTTAAGAATCGGTTGGCGAAGAATCCAGGAGGGGCTCTTGCTTTCGGTGGTGACAGTCTCGGCCACGGAGTTCGTCACAGTCCGGTTGAAGGAGATGACTCCGACAAGGAGGACCCACGGGCAGTGAGACAGCACGCGCTACCTGCTACGTATTGGGCTACGCAGGAGACTAGCGAGTGGGACCCGCCCGTCGGCGCAAAGCCCAGCCAGGCGGAGGCGGTGTGGGCTGGCAGCCAGGTTACTGGGCCGAGGCCAGCAGATTCCGACCCAGGCACAGGCAGGAACTTCCTTTCTTTTTTTCTTTTTCCTGTTTTCTTATGTTTTCTATTTTCCAAATTCACTTATAAGTATATTTTTAGATTTTCAAACTCAAATTAGATGCACAATCAACAACAAAACTCCAGCATGCAAATGCAAAAGTATATTTGTTTATTCATTTTCTTATTATAATATTCCTTTATCTATGCAAATATTTGGAATATGCAACAATATATTTTAAGAAAATAATTTATAATCTATCACCTCTATCATGAGATGATTTATCATACTATATATATATATATATATATATATATATATATTTGAAAAGGTTTCTAAACACATCTTTTACAAGGGCACTATTTCCCTTATAAATAGATATTTATATGCTAGCATTTTGGTGAACATTCCTATATGTATATGGTTTCCATTAATTCATATACAGACATTTTTTTGTAACCTTTTATGAGGAAACATTTTTACTTAGATCTTGGAAGAATCCTTTTAATAAATCTCCAAAATAGAATTTTGGGTGTTACAAGTAGTATTTCCCTGAGTTCCTCGTTGCGGCTAGAAGACTTAAATTTGTGTTGCTTAATTAGTAATGCTGACCCATGTACTTCAAAATTTTAGGCTCTTCTTCATTCGTCACACATGTACCACGAGGCAAAGAGTTCTTTTGCGCACCATGGTGTGAAGTTTTCCAATCTAGAAATAGACCTGCCTGCCATGATGTCGCAGAAAGACAAGGCTGTTGCTGGCCTTACAAAGGGTATTGAAGGCCTGTTTAAGAAGAAGAAAGTTGAATACGTGAGAGGAATTGGGAAGCTTGGCTCCCCTTCTGAGGTAGCTGTGAACTTGCTGGATGTGAAATCGATAGCTCCCTGGAGTTCATATAGACGAGAAAAAGATTGTATCATCTACTGCTGCTCTTGCTCTTAAAGAAATACCAAAGAAGTTGGTGGTTGCTGGAGCTGGATACAGGCTTAGAGATGGGCTCTGTTTGGAACAGGCTAGGGTCTGAGGTTACTGTTGTGGAATTTGCTCATGGCGTTGTCCCATCAATGGATGGAGTCATGGAGAGATGCGGAAGCAGTTCCAGCGTATGTTGGAGAAGCAAAAATGAAGTTCATGCTCAAGACAAAGGTAGCTGGGGTTGATACTTATGGGAGTGGTGTCAAGTTAACTGTGGAGTGTGCTGCTGGTGGAGAGCAGAGTGTGCTTGACGCAGATATTGTCCTGGTATCTGCTGGTTGACCTTGGGTTGGACACCATCGGTGTCGAGATGGACAAGGGTGGAAGAATCCTTGTCAACAAATGTTAATGGGATCTATGCGATTGGTGATGCTACCTTTGTTGTTCTTTTTGTCAGGAAACTGTGAATTGCGTCATTTGCTGTGGAATATAGTTATTACATTGTTAAAGTCACATGCTTCCTTGCATTTTCCCCCCCTACCTCCCTGGCAATGTGTGAAAACTGCAGCTTGTTTCTTTCTTCTGTCATTCTGTGCTGCTGCTGCATCACATCGATTTGTAGAAACCTGGTGTGGGCTGTAAACCTTAGACTAATTTCTGTTGATACAACCTTAGAGAAGGATAACATATCCTCTTTTGCAGTGGGCTTATGCTATTCGTCCCCTTCGCTTTTTTATTCAAACTAGAATGAGAAAGCGCCCTATCGGGCGCTAAACCGTTCGTGTATATAGGAAATACACTTAAAACCATGATTTTGGAGAAAGATCTTACCTCAAGAAGATAGGCATAATTGAGAACTGTGGAGTGGCAATTTGTAAAACAATATTCTCTCATAAACCGCACAGGTATAGTTTAAGATTATAAGGCTCTCCTCCATATCAACATAAAAGCTCCACAATTTCAAAGATTTCTGCACTTTCATTTGAACAGGCCCATCCTCCTCGGTAACAGTTGCATCAATCATAATGTTACTACGAATGTTCTAGTATAAAATACACAGAAAAATTAAAAAATAACATATATCTAACAGAATATATTATATCCCGCCTCTTAACCTCAAGAGAGGGCTCGGGTGTTGCTTGCTTCATCAGTTCAATAGCCTCGTAAAAATTGTTGTGGTGCAGCTACTTCTCTGCCCACTCGCACCAAATATTGGGCAAAATAGTCATATGCCTTATAATTCACTTGTGTAGCCTGTTCAAAAATATCTTCAGCACTATCTAGATGATTGTGTTTCTCATACATCTAGGGGTGGTAATGGATCGTGATCCAAATGTTTCTTCGCATTTTCTTAGAGTCTTAAATTAATTTTAGTTTAAAAATGAATAAAAATAGAGCCCGATCCTAACCCAATCCTTAAATTTTAGTGTAAAATTTAGAGATCATTACCAACCCTACATACATCTTTACAAATTAATTTCACCCACAGAGACTCAATTGTCTTCATTGGGTCTACTATTTTCACAACTTCAACATATGTCGCTAACTGCCTTGTAGGATCCTTTTCAAAGAGTTTCACCATCCTATACATATTGTTGCATTGTTAGCAAATCTATCAAACCAGAACAAAAAGAAATAGAAATGTGCATTAGTAGCACACTACATGTTTGCATCTCACAACATAATTTGCTAAAGGGGATCTGAGCCACTTGCATTCAACAAAGAATCAGTAATTTTCCCAGCTATAGAAAATTTGTGCAAACACTTTGCAAACCACATGTTCATGTCTTCAAATATTCAATTAACTAATAGCACTCTTTGTTTGGGATTATTGTTCACTTTAGCGTTGTCTTAAACAAAAAATCTCTAAATTTGACAAAGTACTACAATATCAAAGTACCACTATCCATGTCTGGGTAGTGCATATATTTAAATTGTATCACTACGTCCAAATAGATGCACTAATCAGCTATTTAACATAACACTGAGCCTCCCAAAAAGAGTTACATATGGCAATTGAACTAACTGTGTGTCAGAGTTTAGGTTCCACAAATTCAAAAGAAACATAATACTATGCCACTGAAATGACTTAAGCACACTACCCTACCTAGGGATCCCTCACAGCCCTTTGTAGACACCTAAAAGTTTCAATGTTATGCACACAAACATCTAGGTCAGAGTTTGCCAAATATGAGATGTCCTCCAGGTTATCTCGAAAACCCAAGGTTAAGCACTGCATCGGTATTCTAGGTTTGAGCTCCTGAAGAGATAATTCAGAAAACATCAGCTAGTACTTTTACTCGAATTCAAATTCTAACAAACAAAGTCAGAGTGTGGCAATGTATACTTTATTTATTCTCCAAAGCAAATTGGGTTGTGATGTGCTTTTGGGACATGTCTCGGATGTCAAATATATCATGGAGTCTGACATGGAGTCTGGACATCGTCACTGATCTATTGTTTGCCCAGTATCAAGTTTTTACCATGTCAGGATCATAAGCTCTCCTATTAAATTACGTAAAAACTGATCCGTAAATCATTTGCATGTATGCCCTGACTCACCACAATATATCTCTCGTAGTACATATAGTGCGAAATGTGGCAATGTATACCTAAAAATTTTCTAGGCGTGTTGGGCTGTGACGTGCTTTTGGGATAGGTCTCGAATGGTGTTCCTATTGTGTGCAAGGTGGCTTCAGTTTTGGGTGGCCAATTTGTATGCACTAGGAATGCTGCCAATATGCTTCCATGAGATTAGAAATATAGTCCCAGGAATGACAACATATATTATGTAACATAATGGAAGCATAAGGGAAACCGAGAGAAGAGGGTCTTAAATTAGTTTTATGTTTTAGTGATCAACAAAGCATCATTTTTTCTCCAAGTTGGGGAGAACATTTCTTTTCTTACACTATAAGGGGATGGGTAAATAGTGGACTATTTTGTGATGATTGAGTTTTTTCTTTTGAAACAAGTCGACATTGCATATACAAAAAAGCAAAAAAGAGCTGGCGATAGCTTTTTCTATCAGACAACCTCTGTAGAGCTATGTACAGAAATGGTAATATGTGTCTTGATTCTTTGGACGAAGTATCATGAATGGAAGTTGTCGCCTACCAGGTGAGTCACTCTGGCACATTGTTTAGTGGTCGCCTGGTATAAACTACGGTCAAAAGCTATGACGAGTAATGACTTTTTTCACGCCTATTGTTAAGTATATGGTTGCTCTATTACTTCGTCGTGTCTGTTAAGTATATGGCTATTTTTATGGCTGTTATAGATTTAGAGTACATGGGTCTTACACCAAATGAGGGAATATCAACACTGTTAACCAATGAAAGGTGCTTCCAAATAGATAGATAAGTGATCCATACCAACAGATGTGATGTTAATTTTATTGAAGGTCTCATGTTCATGTTCCCTTCAAAGTATATGAGGTTGCATCCATATTTTCATTTCCACTATGGGATCTAATCATCTGTGCTAATGTTGCTGATTTTAATTTCCCATTCTAGCTTGCTCTATCTGGGAGGTCTGGTCCTTGAGAGAAAGAACAAAAAAGAAAAGAAACCAATGTTATTCTATAATATACAACAGGACTGATGAAGAAACAAGGAAGCAACCTAACATATATTTAGATGAATATTTTCTAGGTCAAACCACTGGTAAAAATAGTAGCTGATAATTGTGTGACATGTTATTTCAATATTGAATGAAATTGCATTTTGCACAAATTGTAGCCTCCTAAGCTCCTACCATGAACGAACCACAATGAGCTAAGCGATACTCTGATCTCTCGGCAAAACCAAAGGATGCCTGGAACACAAATCGATGAAAAGCACCCAACAACCAGATGATAAGATGCATAGGCAGAGGTCAGTGGCAAAACAAACCTGCACCCACGGAGGCCTTCGCAAAATCTGGTTTAGGAACGCTCTCAGCATTGACCCCATGGAATGCCGGTCGGAGGCCTGACGACACGGGCGTGGAGCAGGGGTAGGAGGAGGCGAGGCGGCTCTCTGGCCGCTGCCAGCCTCGTCTCTAGTGGGACAAGGGGGTCCTGTGGTAGATGGCTTAAGCGTGTCCGTGAGGAGCAGTATGTCCTCTGGGTCGATGTGGGGAGCAACAGAGCAGACAGATGGAGAGGGGAGTGCGTGTGGGAGTGGGATGTGGGCGAGGCTAGGCGGAACCGCGGAAGTGGTAGAGGTACCATTTTTTGTACACAAGCTACAGCTGCAAGGTCACAGATGCAGTCAATGTAGTTGCTTTCGTACTACCCTAGATGTATTGTCCCTTCACTACTATGCTAAAATGCAGTAGCCCACTCAGTCATACATTGCAGCAGAGTTCTTACGCTATATCAGGTAGTGTATCACATGCGGTGCCTTGCTGCGGGCAACCTAACATTGTATCAAGCCTAACCTATTCACCTCCCTCCTTGTCTCCCCTAACCGCCTGCAATACCTTAATTTTAGTGTGTCTTCTGCCACTGTTGGCAGGGTAGTGGAGATGACCTTCACGCAACGCAAAATGCCTGCAAGTCTGAAGGAAACAATGTACTACTTCTATATACAAAGAAGAAAACTTTGTGATGTAACTTGTGGTATAAATCCTTTGTATTTGGAACTAATAGATTTAAAAAAGGGGATATATCATGTGTAATCTATGGTGGTGCCACAAATCAAAATCTAACAATTAACCCCTTCCACCTTTAATATATCACTTGTGATGAGGACATCCTCCACTATTACCCATTGGCAAAGACGCAATTGACCCAGTTGGCATAATTGTAGTCGGACGGCGACCGTGTGAGCCACAGAATTATCCCACCTCGCTTAACTTGGGAGGAGGAAGCCACTTTAAAAGGGAGAGCCACCCTTCCCCCATTGGACTAGTCTTTTGGGGCGATTGGGCCTTTCCCTGAGTTGGGTGTGCTTAATGAACTGTTGGGCTCCGGGCAACCTTAATTTGTTGGGCCTCGACCAACCCCACCTGGGCTAGGTGTATCATCTGGTATCAGAGCTAGGGCCAATTTTAAGAAGGTGGGAATGACGAGGACATCCTCCACTATTATCCGTTGGCAAAGACGCAATTGGCCCAGTTGGCCTAATTGTAGTCGGATGGCGACCGTGTGAGCCTCAGAATTATCCCACCTCGCTTAACTTGGAAGGAGGAAGCCACTTTAAAAGGGAGAGCCACCCTTCCCCCATTGGACTAGTCTTTTGGGGCGATTAGACCTTTCCCTGAGTTGGGTGTGCTTAATGAATTGTTGGGCTCTGGGCAACCTTAATTTGTTGGGCCTCGGCCAACCCCACCTGGGCTAGGTGTATCAACTTGTTTTACATTTAACCCCTTCCACCTAAAATAACAGTCATCATTGCTTTTTATTAGATAATCACTTGATTGAACCAATATGCTTAATCGCACATATATATATATGATCTTTAAAAAAGGTCAACTATTCATTAAGATCCTTAATGCTTGTTAACCTTTTACTATGTTATGCCGTTTGGTTGGTTTTCTAACAGCGGCAACGCTGCAGCTTTTGAAACCACTCAATCTAGTATTTATAGGATTTAGTGTCAGTCTAGCGGCCTAAACGGATGGCTTTAAGTTCAGCCGAACAACTTATAATTTCAACTATAATAGTTTGCTATAGTTCTAAAAGCACACTTTTATCTTTTCTATTATAGCCTATTTGGACCCAATGAATTGAAATCAATATGTAGAAAGTGCTTCATGTTTCATTATTAGATTATTTTTTTCAATTCCTCTCAATTTCTAGGAACCAAACAAAGTCTTAATCAAAAGATATTATTGAGTTTAATATCACAATCCCCGTTTAGGAAAATACGACTCAGTTGGATCAGAAAATGAGAAAACCATTTCATCTACGTCTTTAGGCTACCTGTAGAAGCTATCCTATCACATCCCCTATCCCACCTCTTATTTCAAACTTCATAATCTCTACTACTTCTTAAGAATAGAGTGTAGGCGTCCACGGTGCACGGTTCTGCCTCCCCCCGTCCAGCCGATCCGCCTCCCCTTCCCCTAATCACGCGCCCCCTGCCCCGCAGATCCACTGCTGCCACCCCCTTGTCGTGGGCCGGAGTCCTATCTCCCTTCTCCTTCTCAAACATCATTGCCGTCACCGTGCCGTCGCGGGCTGGAGTCCTATCTCCCTCTCAAACGTCGGCATGCGGTGGATCTGCAACCCATGTCGGGGTGTGGTCTGGGATAAGCTAGGGTGTGCGCCCTCGCCCCATCTCCCCCACCGAGGCTCTAGACCGCCATGCTTGTGTCAGTTGCGGGACGTCTGCGCCGCTGAAAGGGAAATGTGCCCTTGGGCCATTTTTAGTATATTTTGGTGATTAAGTGCCCAACACATATTGAGTGAGTAATTATATGCCAAATGATGGATAAAGTGCAAATCGACAAGAAGGTATGGTTCTAGACTTAGTACATTGGTTTTTATGTACTAATATATTTGTCTAAGTGCTAGAATCAGGAAAAGAAAGGATTGGAAAAGAGTTGGCTAAGTACAGCCAACTGCTGCTCAGTCTGGGTGCACCGGACTGTCCGGTGGTGTGTCTGGTGCACCAGGCTGGACTCCGGCGAACTGGCCACTCTCGGGAAACTGTGGCGGCGTACGGCTATAATTCACCGGACTGTCCGGTGGTGCACCGGACTGTCCGGTGAGCCAACGGCCGCCAGCGCAACGGTCGACCGCGCAATCCGCGCGCGACGCGTGGCCCCAGCCAATGGTCGGCTGGGGGCACCGGACAGTGTCCGGTGCGCCAACGGCTACAATTCTGCAACGGTCGGCTGTGCCATTTTAGGAAGGAGATCCGCACAGGACAATGAACAGTGGATGTCCGGTGGTGCACCGGACTGTCCGGTGCACCACCCGACAAAAGGCAAGAATTGCCTTCCAAGAATGCCTCCAACGGCTCCTAGCTGCCTTGGGGCTATAAAAGGGACCCCTAGGCGCATGAAGGAGTAAACCCAAGCATACTTTGAGCATTCTAAGTCTTCCACACTCCGTCTCCGCGCACTTGATTGTCTTTCTTAGTGATTTGAGCTCCGTTCTAGTGGTGAACTTGTTGCAATTCATTTGAGCTCAAGTCTTGGCTGTGTGTGTACGTATTGCTGTGGATTTGTGTGTGTTGCTTCCCTCCCTTACTCTAAGTTCTTTCACTTTGATCTTTGTTGTAAGAGCGAGAGACTCCAAGTTGTGGAGATTCCTCGCAAACGGGAAAGAGTATAAGAAAGGAAACAACTATGGTATTCAAGTGGATCATTGGATCACTTGAAAGGGGTTGAGTGCAACCCTCGTCCATTGGGACGCCACAATGTGGAGTAGGCAAGTGTTATACTTGGCCGAACCACGGGATAAATCATCGTGTCTCTTGTGTTTGTTTTCTTTGTGACTATTGTGTTTCACAAGAGCTCGGTTCTTAGCCACTTGATTCTATTGTGCTAACACTTAATCAAGTTTTGTGGCTATAAGTTTTAAGTTTTTATAAGATCACCTATTCACCCCCCTCTAGGTGCTCTCAATTGGTATCAGAGCCGTTCTCTTCACGAAAGGGACTAATCGCCCGAAGAGATGGATCCTAAGGGAAAGGGGATGGTGGTCAACGACAAGGAGAAGGAATCTGTCTTCAATGAGCCAAGAGACGATAAGCCCACTGACTCTGGCTCAAGTCACAAGAAGAAGGACGGGAAGAAGAAGAGGCGCATCAAGAAGATAGTCTACTACGACAGCAACGAGTCTTCCTCTTCCCAAAGAGACGACGACGACGAGAAAAAGAAAACGGTTAACTCAAACTTTTCTTTTGACTATTCTCGTATTCCGTCTAACTCCAATGCTCATTTACTTTCGATTCCACTTGGGAAACCTCCGCACTTTGATGGAGAAGACTACTCATTTTGGAGTCACAAAATGCATAGTCACCTATTCTCTCTCCATCCAAGTATTTGGGAGATCGTTGAAAACGGAATGCTTTTTGATAGTACTGACAATCCCATTTTCATTAATGAGCAAATCCATAAAAATGCACAAGCTACCACTGTTTTGCTAGCATCCTTGTGTAGGGACGAGTACCACAAGGTGAGCGGCTTGGATAATGCCAAGCAAATTTGGGACACCCTCAAGATTTCTCATGAGGGGAATGACGCCACCATGATCACCAAAATGGAGTTGGTGGAAGGCGAACTAGGAAGGTTCGCAATGATCAGGGGGAGGAGCCAACCCTAACATACAACAGGCTCAAGACCCTGGTCAACAAGATCAGGAGCTATGGAAGCACGAGATGGACGGACCACGACGTCGTCCGACTTATGCTCAGGTCCTTCACTGTACTTGATCCTAATCTTGTGAATTCTATCCGTGAAAATCCTAGGTACACCAAGATGACGCCCGAGGAAATACTTGGAAAGTTCGTAAGCGGGCGTATGATGATCAAGGAAGCAAGATACATTGATGAGGCATTGAATGGTCCAATGCCCATCTACGAGCTTCAAATGGTTGCTCTCAAAGCAACAAGTAGCAGGGAGGCACTACCTAGCAAGGTGGCGCAAGTTGAGGCGGCCGGGCTAAATGAGGATGAAATGGCCCTCATTATCAAGTGCTTCAAGACCGCATTGAAGGGACGCAAGGAGTACTCAAACAAGAACAAGGCAAAGGGAAAGTGTTCCTGCTTCAAGTGCGGTAAGACAGGTCATTTTATTGCTCAATGTCCCGATAATGAAAATGACCAGGGAGGCGAAAGACATGGGAAGAGAGAGAACAAGAAGGTTTACAAGAAGGCGAAGGGCGAAGGACGAGCGCCATACTTGCCTAATGGCAAAGGAGAAGAAGGTAAACGCTCAAGAAACTCCTAAGTACTCTACTTCTAGTGATGAGGACTCTAGTGATGATGAAGTAGATTACACTAGCTTGTTCAAAGGATTGGATAGAGCTAAAGTAGAAAAGATTAATGAGTTGATTGATGCATTGAATGAAAAAGATAGACTGCTAGAGAGGCAAGAGGACATCTTGTATGAGGAACATGACAAAATTTGTTAGTGTTCAAAAGTCTCTTGCCTTAGAGATTAAAAGGAATGAATTAATATCTTCTGAATTATCTATTTGCAATGAATCTATTTCTAGCTTGAAGATTTTGAATGATGATTTAAATGCTAAGCTAGTGGTAGTTAATAAATCTAGTCCTTGTGTAGAGCATGTTGTAATTTGCAATAGATGCAAGGATTTTAATGTTGATACTTGTGATGAACACTTAATATCTATTTCTAAATTAAATGATGAAGTAGCAAGTCTTAATGCTCAACTTAAGACTTGCAAAAGTGATTTTGATAAATTAAAATTTGCTAGGGATGCCTACACTATTAGTAGACACCCCTCAATTAAGGATGGGCTTGGCTTTAAGAGGGAAGCCAAGAACTTAACAAGCCAAAGGGCTCCCATTTTCAACAACGAAAAAGGGAAGGCTCCTATGGCTAGTAGTAGTCAAAAGAATCATGCATTTATTTATGATAGAAAATTTTCTAGGAATGCTCATCATAATAGGAGTTATAATGCATATGATTCACATGCCATGATTGTTTCAAGTTCTTCCTTTTGCATAGTAGAAATATGCCTAGAAACAATGTTGTTCATCATGTGCCTAAGAAAATGCAAAATAAATCCGCTACTGTTTTTCATGCCTGCAACACTGATTTTGTACTTTCATGTAAAAATAAGAAAGTGGTTGCTAGGAAATTGGGGGCAAAATTCAAGGGAGATAAAACTTGCATTTGGGTCCCTAAGACTATTGTTACTAACCTTGTAGGACCCAACAAGAGTTGGGTACCTAAAATCCAAGCCTAATTTGCCTTGCAGGTTTATGCATCCGGGGGCTCAAGCTAGATTATCGACAACGGATGCACAAACCACATGACGGGGGAGAAGAAGATGTTCACCTCCTACGTCAAGAACAAAGATTCCCAAGATTCGATCATCTTTGGAGACGGGAATCAAGGCAAGGTTAAAGGACTAGGAAAAATAGTTATTTCATCCGAGCATTCCATATCTAATGTGTTCTTAGTTGAATCGCTCGGGTATAACTTGTTGTCCGTTAGTCAACTATGTAATATGGGTTACAATTGCTTATTTACCAATGTAGATGTGTCTGTCTTTAGAAGGAGTGATGGTTCATTAGCTTTTAAGGGTATACTAGACGACAAACTCTATTTAGTTGATTTTTTCGAAGGAGGAGGCCGGTCTAGATGCATGCTTAGTCGCTAAGACTAGCATGGGCTGGCTGTGGCATCGCCGTCTAGCACATGTTGGGATGAAGAACCTTTATAAACTTCTAAAGGGAGAACATGTGTTAGGTCTAACCAATGTAACTTTCGAAAAAGATAGACCTTGTGCAGCTTGTCAAGCAGGTAAATAGGTGGGAAGTTCTCATCATAGCAAAAATGTGATGACCACATCAAGACCTTTGGAGCTACTTCACATGGACCTCTTCGGACCCGTCGCCTACCTCAGCATCGGGGGAAGTAAGTATGGTCTTGTTATTGTTGATGATTTTCCCGCTTCACTTGGGTATTCTTTTTGCAGGATAAAACAGAAACCCAAGGGACCCTAAAGCGCTTCCTAAGGAGAGCTCAAAACGAATTTGAGCTCAAGGTGAAAAAGATAAGGAGCGACACGGGTCCGAGTTCAAGAATCTGCAAATAGAGGAGTTCCTTGAGGAGGAAGGAATCAAGCACGAGTTCTTCGCTCCCTACACACCACAACAAAACAGTGTGGTAGAGAGGAAAAACAGGACGCTTATAGACATGACGAGGACTATGCTTGGTGAATTCAAGACTCCCGAGCAGTTTTGGCCGGAAGCTGTGAACACAGCCTGCCACGCCATAAACCGGGTCTACCTTCATCGCCTCCTCAAGAAGACGTCGTACGAACTTCTAACCGGTAACAAACCCAACGTATCTTACTTTCATGTATTTGGGAGTAAATGTTATATTCTAGTGAACAAAGGTAGGAATTCCAAATTTGCTCCCAAGGCTGTAGAAGGGTTTTTGTCAGGATATGACTCAAATACAAAGGCGTATAGGGTCTTCAACAAATCATCGGGTTTGGTTGAAGTCTCTAGCGACATTGTATTTGATGAGACTAATGGCTCTCCAAGAGAGCAAGTTGATCTTGATGATGTAGATGAAGATGACGTTGCAACGGCCGCAATACGCACCATGGAAATTGGAGATGTGCGACCATAGGAACAAAAAGAGCAAGATCAACCTTCTTCCTCAACAATGGTGCATCCTTCAACTCAAGACGATGAACAGGTTCATCAAGAAGAGGTGTGTGATCAAGGGGGAGCACAAGATGATCAAGTTATGGAGGAAGAAGCACCACAAGCCCCTCCCACTCTAGTCCGAGCGACGATTCAAAGGAATCATCCCGTCGACCAGATTTTGGGTGATATAAGCAAGGGAGTAACTACTCGCTCTAGATTAGTTAATTTTTGTGAGCATTACTCGTTTGTCTCTTCTATTGAGCCTTTCAGGGTAGAAGAGGCCTTGCTAGATCCGGACTGGGTGTTAGCCATGCAGGAAGAGCTCAATAACTTCAAGCGAAATGAAGTTTGGACCCTGGTGCCACGTCCAAAGCAAAACGTTGTGGGAACCAAGTGGGTGTTCCGCAACAAGCAAGACGAGCATGGAGTGGTGACAAGGAACAATGCTCGACTTCTGGCAAAAGGTTATGCCCAAGTCGCAGGTTTGGACTTTGAGGAGACTTTTGCTCCTATGGCTAGGCTAGAGTCCATTCGCATTTTGTTAGCCTATGCCGCTCACCATTCTTTCAGGTTGTTTCAAATGGATGTGAAGAGCGCTTTCCTCAACGGGCCAATCAAGGATGAGGTGTACGTGGAGCAACCCCCTGGCTTTGAGGATGAACGATACCCCGACCACGTGTGTAAGCTCTCTAAGGCGATCTATGGACTTAAGCAAGCCCCAAGAGCATGGTATGAATGCCTTAGAGATTTTCTAATTGCTAATGCTTTCAAGGTTGGGAAAGCCGATCCAACTCTTTTCACTAAGACTTGTGATGGTGATCTATTTGTATGCCAAATTTATGTCGATGACATAATATTTGGTTCTACTAACCAAAAGTCTTGTGAAGAGTTTAGCAGGGTGATGACACAGAAATTCGAGATGTCTATGATGGGCGAGTTGAACTACATCCTTGGGTTTCAAGTGAAGCAACTCAAGGACGACACCATCATCTCTCAAACGAAGTACACGCAAGACTTGCTCAAGCGGTTCGGGATGAAGGACGCCAAGCCCGCAAATACTCCAATGGGAACCGACGAACATGTCGACCTCAACAAAGGAGGTAAATCCGTTGATCAAAAGGCATACCGGTCTATGATAGGATCCTTGCTTTATTTATGTGCTAGTAGACCGGATATTATGCTTAGCGTATGCATGTGTGCTAGATTTCAATCCGATCCAAGGGAGTGCCACCTAGTGGCCGTTAAGCGAATTCTTAGATATTTAGTCGCTACGCCTTGCTTCGGGATCTGGTATCCAAAGGGGTCAACCTCTGACATGATTGGATACTCAGACTCCGATTATGCTAGATACAAGGTTGATAGGAAGAGTACATCAGGGACGTGCCAATTCCTAGGAAGGTCCCTGGTGTCTTGGAGTTCTAAGAAACAAACTTATGTTGCCCTATCCACCGCTGAGGCCGAGTACGTTGCCATAGGACAGTGTTGCGCGCAACTACTTTGGATGAGGCAAACCCTCCGGGACTTTGGCTACAATCTGAGCAAAGTCCCACTCCTATGTGATAATGAGAGTGCAATCCGCATGGCGGATAATCGTGTTGAACACAGCCGCACTAAGCACATAGACATCCGGCATCACTTTTTGAGAGACCACCAGCAAAAGGGAGATATCGAAGTGTTTTATGTTAGCACCGAGAACCAGCTAGCCGATATCTTTACCAAGCCTTTAGATGAGAAGACCTTTTGCAGGCTGCGTAGTGAGCCAAATGTCTTAGATTCGCGGAACTTGGATTGATCTATAGCATACATGTGTTTTATGCCTTTAATCATGAAATTTATGCATATTGTTCATTTGTGGTGCCCAAGTTGTACACAAGATCCTCGGACCTCACAAGTCCATTTGCAAGTGATGCACTTATTTAGGGGGAGGCATGATACAACTTGACACTTTGAGACTAACCCTGTGTTTGAGTTTATTTGTTTAAGTCTCAAAAGTGGATTGAAAGGGAAAAGTGAACTTGGACCATGCAAGACTTCCACTGCACTCTGATGAGAGGGTAATTTATTCCAAGTTCATCTCTATACTCATATTGTCTTTTTGCTCTCAGTTGACAATTTTTGGTAAGGCAATGGGGTTAAAGGGCCAAGATTGATCCCGTTTTGGTGCTTAATACCAAAGGGGGAGAAATTAAGTGTCACACCCGGGTTTCAGGGGTCCAAAGCCAGGGCACGAACATAATCACCAGGTGTGCTAGGACCAAGTCTCACACGTATGATGAATCATGGCACAGGATCGAATGTCACATCTTTACTACATAACAGGAGTTCTATACAAAATAAATAAATAATTACATTATAAAGAGACAACGGTCCAGCAACCCAAAGTTGACTGGGAGACGACGGCCTAAACCTCTCACGAACTCGCACAACATCCTCCATGCGCCTTATCCTGTGGTACATGTTCTTGACCTGTGGGGGGTGTGAGATAGCAAGAGTGAGCTCACATACATTCATCGCTCAACAAGTTGTGGGGAATAAGGTGCATGAACTCGCCAAAGGTGGGAGCTCACGTGAAGTGTAAGGCTTACCAAAGAGGATGGTTAGAGCTGAGCATTGCTTTTAAAGTTGGTCAAAATTTTATTAGCAGTTACTAAGTATAAGTAAATACCAACCCAATTAAGAAAAGTAATAACATCACCTGCGATACAATGCATATGACAAATTGAATTTAGTTCCATAAATTAATCATGTGAGGGTCCGAGCTGCTCATGACCGTGAGCACGACTAGTATACCAGTTTTACACTCTGCAGAGGTTGCACATCTTTACCCACAAGTCATGTTACCCATCTGCCAAGGGATCGCGACTTCCCATACACCTCTACCGAGGAGGCGAGGCAGGGTAACACTACGAGGCCTTTACAAAGTTCCACTAGCTTCAGAAAACTCGCTACAGTTTATAGGAAGCTCCAATGCAGGGATCCCTCGCATGATCGCCATCGCAGCAAAATCATCCCAAGGACCTCCCTACACTAGCCACTCCCCTACTGCCCTTGCCCCTTTCGGATAAGGTAGTCTTCCACTAGCTTTCCTAATTAATCAACCAAGGGCGTCCCATTAAACCCTTGTGGTAGCACTGTTTTCCTAGGTGGTCGCTCCATGTTCCAATTAACATAATGATCTTATCATGAACAGTAATAATAAATAGATAATAAAAGTGTGATCATGAATAATGTATCTTCATACCCAAAACCACGTAAAGCACTAGCAAGTACTACCCAAAAAGTTCAGTGGTAAACAAGGTATAAAGATAGACAAACTAGGGTAACCTATTGGGTCCCATCAAAATTAACCTATGCAGATCATTATGATTAATTAGAACATGAGTGGGTAAAAATAAGTGGTCAAGGGCACAACTTGCCTGGCACTTGAGATTCCAGGTACCAACTTGCTCTTCAGATGACACGTGTCCTCGCTGCTAAACGTAGCAATACAGACAAACAGTGTATAGGCAAAATTAACATTACACCAAACATATATGCAAAATACATAATAATGATCTAAGTATTGAAATAAGATCACAGGAACAGGAATTATTAATTTTGGAGTTATAGATTTTAAGTTATGGATTTCTAAAGATTTTATGTGCTTTGTACAATATTAATTAAGATAACAATTTTAATGTGGCTTTTATGTCAAAACAGTGGCACTAAATGATAAACAATAATATTATAAAATTATAGGAACTGGAATGGGTAAATTCGGAGTTAGAATGAATTAAATATGAATTAAACAAGTTTATGAATTTATTTTTGTACTAAAATTCAATTTCCCTAATCATTTCTCTATTTTTCTCTCCCTCTGGACTGCGCGTCAATTTCTAGAAAGTGCAGGGGCTAGCTCGCAAGCTTTCCTAGACTCAGTGAACACCTAGAGAGGACTGCGGGTTATTTTTGTAGAAGCCGAGGGGCTCATTTGCGAAACGGCCGAGCCGAAGGGGTACGGGCGCGTTACAGCCGTACGATTTAAATTAGACGCGCGAGATAAGATTGAGTACCCCCGAACCGGAGTGCACTCACAGCCATTGGATAAGAGATCTAAGATCCGGATTTTAATAAGGCTGGGATCACATCCCCACCGCTGGAAACTAATCCTACGGCCACAGATCATTGAAACGGAAGGATATGAGTGATTCAATCTCCACCACCCAACGACGATCAGACGGCCCGCACTTCGTCATCTACCCCTGCTGTGACCCTGATACAATAGTTGCTCAGGGCGGCGGCGCGCGCACACCGCGCGGCGGCGGTCTCGCCGGGGAACACCCAAATCGCGCACCCGGTGCCCTAAGCACGCATTGACTACCGAAAAATCCCTACGAGAGCATGGTGAATCGATTGGGAGGCGAATTTACCTCGATTCTCAGCGGCAATGTCCCTGTACATGGTACGCGGCGGCGCAGCTCCCAATCTGAACTCTCGCGAGCGATTAAGTTCGCACCGCTCGTAGTTTCCACCGGCCAGCGCCACAGACGAATTCGCAACCACCCTGCGCAGGTCCCCGACTAGCACCCGGGCGCCCGACGGCAACGGAGACGAGACCCCGTGATTCCCTGCCTCCGCCTACGAGTTGATGACTCGTATGCCTTCAACACACACCGGTGATACGCCCAGAGCACCGAATCGGAGTTAAACGCCGACAACCACGTGATTTGCCCGCGGCGGCCATGATCTTCACTCGCCCACCCCGAGCACTCCTGTAAAAGCGCCAGAGGCAGGCGAAGAGTTGATGGAGCTCCCACCCGGAGCAATTGCTGAGGAGAAGACGCCTGGGGGTCTCCTTTATACTCTGCAGCCGCCAAGTCCTAACAACCCAGGTGGATTTTGGTGACCAAACTCGTGATTTTCACGGGACCGAGCTCGATTGATTCGCACTGGAAGATGGCGCTGACCTGTCGGGCCCACGCGACAGAGGTCGGGCGCACGCAAAGGTCACAGGTCGAGCGGGCCCGCGTGTAGGCGGCACGACAAGGGAAGTGCGGCAGCGCAAGGCATCACCGGTTGGGCCGAATGGGAGGAGAAGAAGTGGGCCGCGGCGGATGAGTATGTGGGCCGACCGGTTTCAGCCCACAGAGATGAGGGGATCTCTTTTTTTTCTTTTCTAGTTTCTATTTTCTTCTCTCTATTTTATTTTTATTTTCAAGTTTCAATTTCAGAATTCTGATTCAATACCCAATATGCAACATTACAAAATATCCAACATGAAAATGCAAGTCACTTTTATTTGTTATTTATTACTTTATCCCTTTTTGTAAATTCTTCTCGATGTACACGTTTATATATATATATATATATTATGAAGAGGAAAGGTCCTAATGGTTTCCAAAAATTTCAAAAATTCTAGAGATGCTATCATAGATACTTTTATTTTCTTTATTTTTTTACCACTTTTGGGTCTTACAAATCCTACCTCCCTTAATAGAAATCTCGTCCTCGAGATTTGTAAGAAAAGGGATATAGAAGGATTGGTTTGTAGTTTTTTTATAATTGGTTCCAAAAAAATGTAGAGTCTTATTTTCTTTTTTTAGTCAATAATGGGTGATTAGTAGAGCATAGGTATCCAGCTACTTATTATGTAGGATATATGCCGGACAGGCTGAGGTAAGGCAAGATTATGGCAAGGACAAGACTTCATCCAAAATGTCTCAGTCTTGATTCATCTCGAGATTCGCCTTGACTGTTATATCCTTCCTTGTTGATGTTGATCTTTTCTTCTCCGGTCTTGGTCTCATTGATTCGAGGATAGTGTATATCATCGGGGTTGGGGAGATATGGTTAGAATAGTTATCGGTGAGATGGACTACATGATGTAGGTCAAAGGTTTGTTTGCGGTTAGGTGGGGATAGACAGATTATGCAATTCTTCATGACTCTATTGGTTGGATCAGATCTCATGCATGTGGCTGAGTGGGTTTAAGGCACTAGTTTAGTTTTAAGTGCATGAGGGATGTGGCCTTATCTTTTGTACCAGCATTAAGTAACTTACTCTAGATTAGATCATAATAGATTAGATAAAATCTAGATTAGGTTGGATATGACTAGATTAGACTAGTTAAGATCTAAATAAATTTTCGGATTAGCTCATGGTTGTTATTCTAGAGTGGGATAAATATGCTAATTAGGGCAAGATGAATCCATAAGGATAGGGTAGAATCTTTTGAGGTCAGTTAGATCTATTAGGATAAGATAAAATCTTTTTAAGGTAAGATGAATCTATTAAGGTAAGAGAGTCTTTTAAGATAAGATGGATTGGTAAGAATGAGATCTTTTAGGATAAGATAAATTTCTTAAGCTAGATATGTTCCAATGGGGATAATCTAGGTTGTCTAGTTATTTTATAAATATATTTTTATATCTATGTGTATATGCAGATGCAATTGTGGACATTACTCCACAACTCATCACACTCAATCAAAGATCCAAATCAAACAAGTATCATAAGAACAAACATTCAAGTGTATAGATACCTACAAAAATAGTTTTGTTTTTGTTCCTAAGATCAGGTCTCCTATTCCTAAAAGTCACTTTAGGCACAGGATTTCAAAGTGCGAAATCCACATTTGTCTTTAGAAGGAAAAGGTAAGAATAATCAGAGTAAAGCAGAAGTAGACGAGAAAAGATTAAGATAAGTTTAGAAAAGAATCAGAGTAGCAGAGGTAAGTAAGTAAAGGTTGTCCAGTTCTATCTAGGCTTCGTCCTACAGTCAACATTCCTCTGATACCACTTCTGTCACACCCGGGTTTCAGGGGTCCAAAGCCAGGGCGCGAACATAATCACCAGGTGTGCTAGGACCAAGTCTCACACGTATGATGAATCATGGCACAGGATCGAATGTCACATCTTTACTACATAACAGGAGTTCTATACAAAATAAATAAATAATTACATTATAAAGAGACAATGGTCTAGCAACCCAAAGTTGACTGGGAGACGATGGCCTAGACCTCTCACGAACTCGCACAGCATCCTCCATGCGCCTTATCCTGTGGTACCTGTTCTTGACCTATGGGGGTGTGAGACAACAAGAGTGAGCTCACATACGTTCATCGCTCAACAAGTTGTGGGGAATAAGGTGCATGAACTCGCCAAAGGTGGGAGCTCACATGAAGTGTAAGGCTTACCAAAGAGGATGGTTAGAGCTGAGCATTGCTTTTAAAGTTGGTCAAAATTTTATTAGCAGTTACTAAGTATAAGTAAATACCAACCCAATTAAGAGAATTAATAACATCACCTGCGATGCAATGCATATGACAAATTGAATTTAGTTCCATAAATTAATCATGTGAGGGTCCGAGCTGCTTATGACCGTGAGCACGGCTAGTATACCAGTTTTACACTCTGCAGAGGTTGCGCATCTTTAACCACAAGTCATGTTACCCATCTGCCAAGGGATCGCGACTTCCCATACACCTCTACTGAGGAGGCGAGGCAGGGTAACACTACGAGGCCTTTACAAAGTTCCACTAGCTTCAGAAAACTCGCTACAGTTTATAGGAAGCTCCAATGCAGGGATCCCTCGCATGATCGCCATCGCAGCAAAATCATCCCAAGGACCTCCCTACACTAACCACTCCCCTACTGCCTGTCACACCCGGTTTTTAGAAGGCAAACCGAATGCGAACCATGTACGTGCCAGGATCAGTTATTCACGTACACAGCAGTTACATAACATGGACATCATCACACAGTGCTCAAAATAGTATTAAAAGGGGAAATAATAGTCGATTACATCATACGTCTGAGACGTCCATATAGTTCTTACAATAAATCAAAGTGCGGAAAAGAAACGTAGATAACGCGGCCTTCACAGGCAGCCGACTGGGGGTTGCCGCTAACCCACGCCTAGAACTCGTCGTAGTCTTGGAACTCCTGGAAGTCTCCTTCCACAACTTCATCTTCTCCTGAGCAGTGGTTGCAATGCTGACAACCTGGGGGGGGGGGATTGGTGTGTAGAGCAAGGGTGAGTACACATCAACATACTCAGCAAGTATCCTGTTTGGCTGTAGTGGACTAGCTTTATGTGGGGATAAGTCAAGCAGTTGCTTTTAGTTGGTCAGGTTATTACTTACTAGTAGAAAGCCAGGTTTTAACATTAACCCAAGTTATTAGCCCAATGTATCCTTTCCAAACGGAAAGAATACCACTTACCAATACCATAATCATAATCGGAACCATCAATCTCATTGCCACCTGTACCAAAGTATCTCTGATCAAGTATCACTAATCTCTGGAGCTCCCTTGGCCGCTCATAACCGCGAGCACGGCTGATATATCAGTTTCATAACACTCTGCAGAGGTTGCGCACTTTACCCACAAGCCGTGATTCCCTCTTGCCTCGGGCTGATCAAACCCTTAAACACTACCAAGGTGAATAGGCAGGGTCTCACTACGAAGCCTTTACAAAGATTCCCCGGGGCTGTAGCCACCCGTTAGGTTTCCTAAATGTACCGCACTCCTCCCCAAGGGACAAATCAACCTTGGCAGAGCGAGCCGCATACACCGAGCCCCATTGACGGCACAACGGCTAAGCGAACTACACCCCGGTTCCTCCAATTATTCAGCTAAGGGCGTCCCATTCCACCCTCATGGTTGCACTGTTTTTCCCGGGCGGTCATCCATTGAACAGGTCCTTACGGAGAGGCACTCGAGAAACCGCTCGAGTCCCCTTGAATGCCACAAATATAATCATAAATAAGAAGGGGAAAACAACGTATCATAGATAATCACATCATGTTCATTGATTAGAGTTGAGCAATAGCATCAGACTAAGCAGTAATAATCTGACCCAAATAGGTAAACAAGGACATGGATAACAAAAGCTAGTAAATCCTTAGGTATAAATGTGTAATGCGGGAGGTGAATTAAAGAATGAATAGGACAAAGATAGGTCAAAGGACACTTGCCTCCACCAACCGACTGCTGCTCAGGGGCTTCTCCTGCGAATTCCTCGGGCTCTTCGACCGGATCGTTCTCTATGCGAGCGCAAACATACATACATCCACATATTTAATACAAAAGAACAGTACACCATACAAGGGAACAGGTAAAGTGAGTATGCATCAAGTATGACATTCCATATCGCATTTGTTATGGTTAGAAAGAAACGGGGAAAGGGTCTCGCAGGGGGGGTTAAAGTTTATGCACTAATGATCAGTTACAATTGGTTCTTAACAAAAGAATTCTGTTATATATATATACTAATGGAAACCTAATCATTTTTAGTTGATCAACATTGCACGGGATAAACAATTAACTACGTGAATCAATAGCATAACGGAATTTTAAATTAAACTTCCTATTTTCCATAGCATGAACAATGATCAGTCTACCTAAAATAAAGTAATTATGATCACAGAAAGTATATAAAATAAAATAAAAAATAAATAAAAAAACAGAGGGGGGCGGTTGAACCGGCCCTAGGGCGGTTGAACCGGCCCTAGGCAGGGCGGCCGAGCTGGGCGGGCGCGCGGGGGAGGGCGGCCGAGCTGGGGGCCGGGGCGGCTGAGCCGGGGGCCGGGGCGGTCGAGCTGGGGGCTGGGGCCGGCCGAGCTGGCGGCCGAGGCCAGCCGAGCTGGCGGCCGAGGCCAGCCGAGCTGGCGGCCAGGGGCCAGGCGGGCGGGGGGGGGGGGGGGGGCGCGGCCGGGGGGCTGGCCGGGGGGCTGGCCGGGGGCGGCCGGGCGGCGCGGCCAGGGGCGGGCGGCTGAGCCATGGCCGGACGGGGGAAAGAGGAGGGGAGGGGGAAGGAGGGAGGAGGGAGGAGGGGGAGGGGGAGGGGGCTCACCGGCGGGGGTGGCCGACGGCGAGGGGCGGCGGCCGAGCAAGGGGCGGCGGCGGTGGCCTAGGGCAGGGAGTAGGGCGGCGGTGGGAGAGAGAGAGGGAGAGAATGAGGGAGAGGGAGAGGGGGTTTTGGGAAAAAAAGAAAAAAAGGGGGGGAAATGGGGGGGCGGCTGGGCCTCTTTGGGCCCAAGAGGGGGCGCCAGGGGCGGCTGGGCCGGCCGAGCTGGCCCACGGCGCGGGAGAGAGAAAGAGAGAGAAAGAAAAAGAAAAGATTATTTCCTTGTTTTCGAAATCCGATCTTTTAGATGAATGCGTTTGCACTTTCAAAGCAATCAAAAGAAATGCAAGGTTCGGCATGGTGCATCAATCAACAAAAAAACAGTTTTATGGTTTTCTTACACGGGAGATCCAAACCGAATCCCGCTAAAACTTTGGAAAAGGTCAAGGTTTAGCGAGGGGAAAAAGAAAAAGAAAAGGTAACGCCCGAATTTTGGCGAGTAAAGAAAAGAAAAAATTCAACTGCAAAATTCGGGGCGTTACAAACCTATCCCCCTTAAAAGAATCTCGCCCTCGAGATTCAGGGCTGGCTAGCAAAGAGCTCTGGGTACTTGGCCATCAAATCATCTTCACGCTCCCAGGTTGCTTCTTCCTCAGAGTGGTGACTCCATCTGACTTTGCACATTTTGATGGTCTTCCTTCGGGTGACTCTGTCTGCAACCTCAAGAATCTGAGCTGGCTTCTCAACATAGGTCAAGTCCTCCTGGACTTCCAGACCTTCCACTGGCAACTGCTCTTCTGGCACACGCAAGCACTTCTTCAACTGAGACACATGAAAGACGTCATGCACAGCTGACAAATTCTCTGGCAGACTGAGCTGATAAGCCACTTCTCCACGCTTTGAGAGAATTTGGTACGGACCAATGTAGCGGGGTGCTAGCTTGCCTTTCACTCCGAATCTTCTGACTCCTCTGATCGGTGACACTTTCAGATAGACAAAGTCTCCGACTTCAAAACTCAGCTCTCTTCTTCTTGTGTCTGCATAGCTTCGCTGCCTCGATTGCGCTATCTTCAGATTCTCTCGGACCATCTTGATGTTCTCTTCAGCTTCAAGCAGAATGTCTGGCCCAAACACTTGCTTCTCTCCAGGCTGATCCCATTGCAACGGAGTTCTACAACTCCTTCCATAGAGCGCTTGAAATGGTGACATCTTCAAACTGGCCTGATAACTGTTGTTATAGGAAAACTCTGCATAGGGCAATCTCTTGTCCCATCCGGACTGATCTTGCAACGCACAGGCTCTCAACATGTCTTCAAGAATTTGATTGGTTCTTTCAGTCTGGCCATCTGTCTGCGGATGATAAGCTGAACTGAAATTCAGATGTGTGCCCAAGGCTTCATGCAACTGCTGCCAGAAATGAGAGGTGAACTGCGTTCCTCTGTCTGACACTATCTTCTTTGGCACACCATGAAGACAAACGATCCGAGACATATACAGTTCTGCCAATACTGCACTGCTGTAGGTGGTCTTGACAGGTATGAAGTGGGCTGACTTGGTCAAACGGTCCACTACTACCCAAATAGAATCGTAGCCGGCTCGAGTGCGAGGCAATCCGACTATGAAATCCATGCCGATTTCATCCCATTTCCACTGAGGGATCTGCAACGGTTGCAACAATCCAGCTGGTCTCTGGTGTTCGGCCTTAATTCTTCGACAACTATCGCACTTAGCCACATGCTCTGCGATTTCCCTCTTCATTCCATACCACCAGAATTTCTTCTTCAGATCCTGATACATCTTCTCACTGCCAGGGTGAATCGAATAAGCTGTCTCATGAGCTTCCTTGAGAATCAACTCCCGGATAGATTGGACATTGGGAACACACAAGCGGTCTTTGAACCATATCACGCCTTCTGCATCTTCTCGAAAATCTTTGCCTCTGCCATCTAGAATCAGTCGCCGAATCTCACTGATCTTCTCATCATTCCTCTGCGCTTCTTTGATTTCGCGCTCCAAGGTAGGTTCCAATTCAACTGTGACTCCTCGCGAATTGTTCAGAAATCCGAGACTCAACCTGTCGAACTCTTTGGCCAACTCATAAGGCATCGGACGAGCGACCATCAGATTGACTTGACTCTTTCTGCTCAAAGCATCTGCCACTATGTTTGCTTTGCCTGGATGGTAATGAATCTCCAACTCATAATCTTTGATCAATTCTAACCATCTTCGTTGCCTCATGTTCAACTCTGTCTGAGTGAATATGTACTTCAGACTCTTGTGATCTGTGTAAACATCGCATTTCTGTCCATACAGATAGTGCCTCCATGTCTTCAGTGCGTGAACCACTGCTGCCAACTCTAGATCATGGATTGGGTAGTTCTTCTCATGAACCTTCAGCTGTCGGGACGAGTAAGCCACAACTCTTCCCTCTTGCATCAACACGCATCCCAAACCTGTGTAACAAGCATCACAGTACACAGAGAAGGGCTTATGCACATCAGGCAAGACTAGGACAGGCGCTGTTGTCAACTTCTCTTTCAGCGCTTCAAAGGCCTCTTGGCATTTCTGGGTCCACTTGAACTCAACCTTGTTGCCTAGCAACGCTGTCATTGGTTTCGCAATCTTCGAAAACCCTTCAATGAATCGCCGATAATATCCGGCCATTCCAATGAAGCTCTTGATTCCTCGAGCATCCGTTGGCGCTTTCCAGTTCAGAATGTCTGCCACTTTCTTCGGATCCACAGCCAATCCTTCCTTGTTGATTATGTGACCCAAGAACAGGACTTCACTGATCCAGAACTCACACTTGCTCAACTTTGCATACAACTGGTGCTCTCGCAATCTCTGCAATACCATCCTCAAATGATCTGCATGCTCTTCTTCACTTTGAGAATAAACCAGAATGTCATCAATGAATACCACCACAAACTTATCGAGATAATCCATGAATACACTGTTCATCAAGTTCATGAAGAATGCTGGTGCATTGGTCAAACCAAAAGACATCACTGTGAATTCATACAAACCGTACTTGGTAATGAATGCCGTCTTCGGAATGTCCGAAGGTCGGATCCTGAGCTGATGATAACCTGACCTCAGATCGATCTTGGAGAACACACTGGCTCCTCTCAACTGGTCAAACAGATCTTCTATTCTGGGCAAGGGATACTTGTTCTTGATCGTGACTTCATTCAAAGCTCGATAGTCGATACACATCCTCTTGGTGCCATCTTTCTTCTCCACAAACAGGACAGGGGCGGCCCAAGGCGAGGTGCTTGGCCGGATGTAACCTTTCTCTGACAGCTCGTCAATCTGCTTCTTAAGTTCAACCAACTCTGGTCCAGATATTCTGTAAGCTCTCTTAAAGATAGGGGCGGTTCCAGGAAGAAGCTCTATGGCAAACTCAACTTTCCGCTCTGGTGGCATACCCGGTAAGTCCTTTGGAAACACATCTGGGAATTCAGACACAACCTTGATACTCTCAATTGGGTCTGCTTCACTGCTATCGACAGCCATCTGATAACAACTTCTTTTCTTCGGCTTAGGCGGGACTAACTCGGTCACCACTTCCTCTCCTAGTGGGGACACCAACTTGATTGTCCTTTTATCACAACTGATAACTGCCTGATACTTATCTAGCCAATTCATCCCTAGGATGACATCTATTCCCTGAGTACCCATTACTATAAGGTTAGCGGGAAACGCTATCCCCCTTATTTCCACACTTACACCCAAACATATGCTATCAGCTCGAATTCTACCACCGGCTGAGTCAATTTGAATGGGGGTTGACATGGTAGTAATTGGAAGATTATGTGCTTCTACCCATGATGCAGTAATGAAAGAATGCGTTGCTCCAGTATCAAATAGCACTTCTGCAATATGGGAATCGACTGGGAACATACCTACTGTCATGCCGGGGGTCTCCTGAACTGCTTCAGCCTCCAAGTGGTTCAGTCTTCCATGATTGTAGCGCGGTTGAGAGCGGTTGCCTGCTCCAGGCTGGGACACATTCTGCTTTGCTGGGGCATTGGGGCCTGACTGCTGCTGGGCTGCCTTCTTCGGACATTGCATCACCCAATGGCCTTGCTCTCCACAGTGGAAACACGCTCTGTTTCCAACCTGAGCTGGTGCTGCCTGACTGCTCTGCTGAGTTGCGGGGGCAGGAAGACGAGGTGTCTGCTGATTCTGCCTCTGAAACTGACCTCCTGATTGATTGCTCTGACGGTTCTGGTACTGATGCTGAGGATACTGCCTTTGGAACTGCTGATACTGCTGACGCTGCTGATGCTGCTGATGCTGCTGAGGTGGACGCTGGTTCTGCCTGAACTGCTGAGGTTGATTGCCTGAAAAACGAGGACGACTGCTGCTTCCATGCTGGGGTCCACTGATCTTACGCTTACGATCTTCCATCTCCTTACGCTTCCTTTCTGTCATGATTGCTCTGTCAATCAGGTGCTGGAATGTCGGGAAGGTATGATTCATCAGCTGATACTGCAGAGGGTCAACCAAGCCTCTCAAGAAACGGTACTGTCGCTTGGCGTCAGTGTTGACATCCTCAGGGGCATAGCGAGACAACTGCAGAAACCTGTCTCGATACTCACTGACAGATGATGACCCTTGCTTAAGGGCCAGGAACTCCTCCTTCTTCACTGTCATCAGACCTGCAGGCACATGGTACTGACGAAAGCTACCTCTGAACTCTTCCCAGGTGATGGCATCGGGGTTGGCATGGGTGGCGAGGTAAGACTCCCACCATGACTGGGCTGCTCCTCTCAACAGACGGGGACCATACAAGACTTTCTCCCTGTCATCACACTGAGCGGTATGCAACTCTCGCTCCACAGTGCGCAGCCAATCTTCAGCATCCATGGGGTCAGAAGAGTGAGCGAACGTTGGGGGATGACCTCTCATGAATTCAACACGCTTGTCTCTAGGCATCTGAGGCATCTGAGGCTGGGGTGGTGCTTGCTGCTGTTGCTGCTGCTGCTGCTGAATGGCGGCCAGAGTCTGACCGATGGCCTGAACTGCCTGAGTCTGCATCAGAAACATCTGCTCGATCGACATCGGGGGCGGGGGCGGCAGGTGCTGCTGCTGGGGCACCTCGTCCTGCGGGGCGGCTTGCTCCTGCTGAGCACGCCTTCCTCCTCTGCGCCTGTTCTCTGACATCTGCAGAATGCAACCACACATCAGAACTGATCTGGCAAATCTTGCAGCATAAGAAAAGAGTATAGAATTCTCCAACAGCACTGAACAGATGAGCATCTTCACTGATCTTCAACACAGGCCACACAGCTTCTCAGATAAAGAGGAAAGTAGAATAAAGGGTTTCCCAACTATATAACTAACTCCATTAACATAATAGGTAAGCCAAAATGCAGGGGATACCCACACTCTGGTGACAATCATTACAAAGATCCAAACCAAACATAGTTCATCATGACAATCATAAATGCACAGGATATAGCAAACTACCCTGTCTAACTAAGACTAACTAAGACCGAGACTAACGCTAAGACTGAAGCTTCTATGTATATATATTTCATATTAATTACAAGATCCAACTCTAACGATCTATGGTTCTAGATTTATCTTGGTCTTGCAGTCGGGATTGCCATAAGACTGGAGTCCACACCGAGGTGAGCGATACGGGTGCTGAGTCCCAACGGGAGCGGGGGAACCATCATCCAAGTGACGACGCTCCGCGCGCTCAGCCCGCAGCAGGGCGATCTCAGCACGAGCCCTACTCAGCTCGTCTAATGCATGGTCCAGCTCCGTGTTTAGCACGGCGGCTAGGTTGACTGTGCTGCTCAACCTAGGATTGTCCTCACCAGCAGGTGAAACAATAACGCCTCCTGTGCTGCCAGATGGACGGCGGGGGTAATACTTCAGGTCGAGACCGTCAGCTACCCCACCGAGAACCGAGCAGTAGTGCGAAAGCGCACGCCGTGCAGCATCCTGCATGGCTGCCTCAGCTGAGTCCCGCTCAGAGATAGAATAGTGCTCTGAGCAAGCCTCCGCGCCCTGGAGACTGTTCTCCGGACGGCGCACCAAGCAGGTCGCCTCCCAGCGGTCCGGGTAGACCCCGCGACTATGCTGGTAGACCACACAGCGATACTCGATTGACCAAGTACGCCGGTCAAGTGCCCGACGTAGCAGGGTGTCGAGCGCGTCGTGGAAGTGACACCCGCGAGCAGCGTCGCGAGTGATGGGTCGAGCAACCCATCCTTCCGGCTCATGGTTAGAGAGGTCGAGGTCGTGGCTCGAGCTGTCGTCGCCACCTCCGTCGTCTGGGTCTCCTCCAGCAGCTACTCCAGAAGCTGGGACGCCCAGTGGTGGTGCAGGGGGCGCCTCCAGGGGGAGCACAGGGGAGCAGCTCCTCACAGACTCTATCTCCTGCTGGAGCGAGAAGGAAGAGCCCTGCTGCTCCTGACGTCGACGTTCCTGCTCCTCATGCAGGCGGTGGTGCAGTCTCTCCAAGTGGCTGGACTGTCCGGCCACGGGACGGCGAAGCGGACGCTCAACAAGGCGGGAGGGTAAGAAGGGGATGACGGACTTTCGTGCAGTGTGTCTAAGACGAGCCATCTACAAAAGACATCGCAAGCAAAGGGTGAGAACAGAATTAATATGACCAGCAAATAATGAACCATAAATAAATGAAGGATCAAAATAATAATGAATCATAAAGAAATGAAGGATCAGAATAAAACATAATTTTCAGCAAGGTATAATATATAGTAGAATATAGATTTGGTCAGTAGGACCAACTTTTGAAGGGGTACCAAAGTCAAGGCAAGGACAGAGGTCTATAATCCTTAGAACGACCATTCTACTCTAGGTTAGCGGTCCTACAGTCAGCACGGCTTTGATACCACTTATGTCACACCCGGTTTTTAGAAGGCAAACCGAATGCGAACCATGTACGTGCCAGGATCAGTTATTCACGTACACAGCAGTTACATAACATGGACATCATCACACAGTGCTCAAAATAGTATTAAAAGGGGAAATAATAGTCGATTACATCATACGTCTGAGACGTCCATATAGTTCTTACAATAAATCAAAGTGCGGAAAAGAAACGTAGATAACGCGGCCTTCACAGGCAGCCGACTGGGGGTTGCCGCTAACCCACGCCTAGAACTCGTCGTAGTCTTGGAACTCCTGGAAGTCTCCTTCCACAGCTTCATCTTCTCCTGAGCAGTGGTTGCAATGCTGACAACCTGGGGGGGGGGATTGGTGTGTAGAGCAAGGGTGAGTACACATCAACATACTCAGCAAGTATCCTGTTTGGCTGTAGTGGACTAGCTTTATGTGGGGATAAGTCAAGCAGTTGCTTTTAGTTGGTCAGGTTATTACTTACTAGTAGAAAGCCAGGTTTTAACATTAACCCAAGTTATTAGCCCAATGTATCCTTTCCAAACGGAAAGAATACCACTTACCAATACCATAATCATAATCGGAACCATCAATCTCATTGCCACCTGTACCAAAGTATCTCTGATCAAGTATCACTAATCTCTGGAGCTCCCTTGGCCGCTCATAACCGCGAGCACGGCTGATATATCAGTTTCATAACACTCTGCAGAGGTTGCGCACTTTACCCACAAGCCGTGATTCCCTCTTGCCTCGGGCTGATCAAACCCTTAAACACTACCAAGGTGAATAGGCAGGGTCTCACTACGAAGCCTTTACAAAGATTCCCCGGGGCTGTAGCCACCCGTTAGGTTTCCTAAATGTACCGCACTCCTCCCCAAGGGACAAATCAACCTTGGCAGAGCGAGCCGCATACACCGAGCCCCATTGACGGCACAACGGCTAAGCGAACTACACCCCGGTTCCTCCAATTATTCAGCTAAGGGCGTCCCATTCCACCCTCATGGTTGCACTGTTTTTCCCGGGCGGTCATCCATTGAACAGGTCCTTACGGAGAGGCACTCGAGAAACCGCTCGAGTCCCCTTGAATGCCACAAATATAATCATAAATAAGAAGGGGAAAACAACGTATCATAGATAATCACATCATGTTCATTGATTAGAGTTGAGCAATAGCATCAGACTAAGCAGTAATAATCTGACCCAAATAGGTAAACAAGGACATGGATAACAAAAGCTAGTAAATCCTTAGGTATAAATGTGTAATGCGGGAGGTGAATTAAAGAATGAATAGGACAAAGATAGGTCAAAGGACACTTGCCTCCACCAACCGACTGCTGCTCAGGGGCTTCTCCTGCGAATTCCTCGGGCTCTTCGACCGGATCGTTCTCTATGCGAGCGCAAACATACATACATCCACATATTTAATACAAAAGAACAGTACACCATACAAGGGAACAGGTAAAGTGAGTATGCATCAAGTATGACATTCCATATCGCATTTGTTATGGTTAGAAAGAAACGGGGAAAGGGTCTCGCAGGGGGGGTTAAAGTTTATGCACTAATGATCAGTTACAATTGGTTCTTAACAAAAGAATTCTGTTATATATATATACTAATGGAAACCTAATCATTTTTAGTTGATCAACATTGCACGGGATAAACAATTAACTACGTGAATCAATAGCATAACGGAATTTTAAATTAAACTTCCTATTTTCCATAGCATGAACAATGATCAGTCTACCTAAAATAAAGTAATTATGATCACAGAAAGTAAATAAAATAAAATAAAAAATAAATAAAAAAAACAGAGGGGGGGGCGGTTGAACCGGCCCTAGGGCGGTTGAACCGGCCCTAGGCAGGGCGGCCGAGCTGGGCGGGCGCGCGGGGGAGGGCGGCCGAGCTGGGGGCCGGGGCGGCTGAGCCGGGGGCCGGGGCGGTCGAGCTGGGGGCCGGGGCCGGCCGAGCTGGCGGCCGAGGCCAGCCGAGCTGGCGGCCAGGGGCCAGGCGGGCGGGGGGGCGCGGCCGGGGGGCTGGCCGGGGGGCTGGCCGGGGCGCTGGCCAGGGGGCTGGCCGGGGGCGGCCGGGGGCGGCCGGGCGGCGCGGCCAGGGGCGGGCGGCTGAGCCATGGCCGGACGGGGGAAAGAGGAGGGGAGGGGGAAGGAGGGAGGAGGGAGGAGGGGGAGGGGGAGGGGGCTCACCGGCGGGGGTGGCCGACGGCGAGGGGCGGCGGCCGAGCAAGGGGCGGCGGCGGCGGCCTAGGGCAGGGAGTAGGGCGGCGGTGGGAGAGAGAGAGGGAGAGAATGAGGGAGAGGGAGAGGGGGTTTTGGGAAAAAAAGAAAAAAAGGGGGGGGAAATGGGGGGGCGGCTGGGCCTCTTTGGGCCCAAGAGGGGGCGCCAGGGGCGGCTGGGCCGGCCGAGCTGGCCCACGGCGCGGGAGAGAGAGAAAAAGAGGAGAGAGAAAGAGAGAGAAAGAAAAAGAAAAGATTATTTCCCTGTTTTCGAAATCCGATCTTTTAGATGAATGCGTTTGCACTTTCAAAGCAATCAAAAGAAATGCAAGGTTCGGCATGGTGCATCAATCAACAAAAAAACAGTTTTATGGTTTTCTTACACGGGAGATCCAAACCGAATCCCGCTAAAACTTTGGAAAAGGTCAAGGTTTAGCGAGGGGAAAAAGAAAAAGAAAAGGTAACGCCCGAATTTTGGCGAGTAAAGAAAAGAAAAAATTCAACTGCAAAATTCGGGGCGTTACACTGCCCTTGCCCCTTTCGGGTAAGGTAGTCTTCCACTAGCTTTCCTAATTAATCAGCCAAGGGCGTCCCATTAAACCCTTGTGGTAGCACTGTTTTCCCGGGTGGTCGCTCCATGTTCCAATTAACATAATGATCTTATCATGAACAGTAATAATAAATAGATAATAAAAGTGTGATCATGAATAATGTATCTTCATACCCAAAACCACGTAAAGCACTAGCAAGTACTACCCAAAAAGTTCAGTGGTAAACAAGGTATAAAGATAGACAAACTAGGGTAACCTATTGGGTCCCATCAAAATTAACCTATGCAGATCATTATGATTAATTAGAACATGAGTGGGTAAAAATAAGTGGTCAAGGGCACAACTTGCCTGGCACTTGAGATTCCAGGTACCAACTTGCTCTTCAGATGACACATGTCCTCACTGCTAAACGTAGCAATACAGACAAACAGTGTATAGGCAAAATTAACATTACACCAAACATATATGCAAAATACATAATAATGATCTAAGTATTGAAATAAGATCACAGGAACAGGAATTATTAATTTTGGAGTTATAGATTTTAAGTTATGGATTTCTAAAGATTTTATGTGCTTTATACAAGATTAATTAAGATAACAATTTTAATGTGGCTTTTATGTCAAAACAGTGGCACTAAATGATAAACAATAATATTACAAAATTATAGGAACTGGAATGGGTTAATTCGGAGTTAGAATGAATTAAATATGAATTAAACAAGCTTATGAATTTATTTTTGTACTAAAAATCAATTTCCCTAATCATTTCTCTATTTTTCTCTCCTTCTGGACTGCGCGTCAATTTCTGGAAAGTGCAGGGGCTAGCTCGCAAGCTTTCCTAGACTCAGTGAACATCTAGAGAGGACGGCGGGTTATTTTTGTAGAAGCCGAGGGGCTCATTTGCGAAACGGCCGAGCCGAAGGGGTACGGGCGCGTTACAGCCGTACGATTTAAATTAGACGCGCGAGATAAGATTGAGTACCCCCGAACCGGAGTGCACTCACAGCCATTGGATAAGAGATCTAAGATCCGGATTTTAATAAGGCTGGGATCACATCCTCGCCGCTGGAAACTAATCCTACGACCACAGATCATTGAAACGGAAGGATATGAGTGATTCAATCTCCACCGCCCAACGACGATCAGACGGCCCGCACTTCGTCATCTACCCCCTGCTGTGACCCTGATGCAATAGTTGCTCAAGGCAGCGGCGCGCGCACACCGCGCGGCGGCGGGCTCGCCGGGGAACACCCAAATCGCGCACCCGGTGCCCTAAGCACGCATTGACTACCAAAAAATCCCTACGAGAGCATGGTGAATCGATTGGGAGGCGAATTTACCTCGATTCTCGGTGGCAATGTCCCTGTACACGGTACGCGGCGGCGCAGCTCCCAATCTGAGCTCTAGCGAGCGATTAAGTTCGCACCGCCCGTTGTTTCCACTGGCCAGCGCCACAGACGAATTCGCAACCACCCTGCGCAGGTCCCCGACTAGCACCTGGGCGCCCGACGGCAACGGAGACGAGACCCCGTGATTCCCTGCCTCCGCCTACGAATTGATGACTCGTATGCCTTCGACACACACCGGTGATACGCCCAGAGCACCGAATCGGAGTTAAACGTCGACAACCACGTGATTTGCCCGCGGTGGCCATGATCTTCACTCGCCCACCCCGAGCACTCCTGTAAAAGCGCCAGCGGCAGGCGAAGAGTTGATGGAGCTCCCACCCGGAGCAATTGCTGAGGAGAAGACGCCTGGGGGGTCCCCTTTATACTCTGCAGCCGCCAAGTCCTAACAACCCAGGCGGATTTTGGTGACCAAACTCGCGATTTTCACGGGACCGAGCTCGATCGATTCGCACTGGAAGATGGCGCTGACCTATCGGGCCCACGTGACAGAGGTCGGGCGTGCGCAAAGGTCACAGGTCGAGCGGGTCCGCGTGTAGGCGACACGGCAAGGGAAGTGCGGCAGTGCAAGGCATCGCCGGTTGGGCCGGATGGGAGGAGAAGAAGTGGGCCGCGGCGGATGAGTATGTGGGCCGACCGGTTTCAGCCCACAGAGATGAGGGGATCTCTTTTTTTTTCTTTTCTAGTTCCTATTTTCTTCTCTCTATTTTATTTTTATTTTCAAGTTTCAATTTCAGAATTCTGATTCAATACCCAATATGCAACATTACAAAATATCCAGCATGAAAATGCAAGTCACTTTTATTTGTTATTTATTACTTTATCCCTTTTTGTAAATTCTTCTCGATGTACACGTTTATATATATATATATATTATGAAGAGGAAAGGTCCTAATGGTTTCCAAAAATTTCAAAAATTCTAGAGATGCTATCATAGATACTTTTATTTTCTTTATTTTTTTTACCACTTTTGGGTCTTACATTAAGGCCAAAGCAAGCAAATGGATCAGCTACCACTTGAGAATTTTGAAAATAGTAGAGTTAGAACTTTTGATTTGTCAAAATACTCTTATTGTCTCTGATTGTCAAAAGATGGTCTCTTGTGGGGAAAATGTTTGATTATGGGAAAAGGGGGAGTTTTTGGCTTTTATTCATTTTTATTCTTGGATTATCTCTCTTTGTGTCTAAACATGTGTGTTTAACTTAGAGATAAGAAAATGAATTTGATTTGCAAAAACAAACCAAGTGGTGGCGAAGAATGATCCAAATATGTCAAATCTTGTCAAAGAATATTTTTGTTCTCAAACGCCTTGATGTTGCACTTCCATTTGTTGCTTTTTGATGTGTTGGCATAAATCACCAAAAAGGGGGAGATTGAAAGGGAAATGTGCCCTTGGGCCATTTCTAGTATATTTTGGTGATTAAGTGCCCAACACATATTGAGTGAGTAATTATATGCCAAATAATGGATGAAGTGCAAATCGACAAGAAGGTATGGTTCTAGACTTAATACATTGGTTTTTATGTACTAATATATTTGTCTAAGTGCTAGAATCAGGAAAAGAAAGGATTGGAAAAGAGTTGGCTGAGTACAGCCAACTGCTGCTCAGTCTGAGTGCACCGGACAGTGTGGCGAACTGGCCACTCTCGGGAAACTGTGGCGGCGTACGGCTATAATTCACTGGACTGTCCGGTGAGCCAACGGCCGCCAGCGCAACGGTCGACCGTGCAATCCGCGCGCGACGCGTGGCCCCAGCCAACGGTCGGCTGGGGGCACCGGACTGTCCGGTGTGCACCGGACAGTGTTCGGTGCGCCAACGGCTACAATTCTGCAACGGTCGGCTGTGCCATTTTAGGAAGGAGATCCGCACCGGACAATGAACAGTGGATGTCCGATGGTGCACCGTACTGTCCGGTGCGCCACCCGACAGAAGGCAAGAATTGCCTTCCAAGAATGCCTCCAACGGCTCCTAGCTGCCTTGGGGCTATAAAAGGGACCCCTAGGCGCATGAAGGAGTAAATCCAAGCATACTTTTAGCATTCTAAGTCTTCCACACTCCGTCTCCGCGCACTTGATTGTCTTTCTTAGTGATTTGAGCTCCGTTCTAGTGGTGAACTTGTTGCAATTCATTTGAACTCAAGTCTTGGCTGTGTGTGTGCGTATTGCTGCGGATTTGTGTGTGTTGCTTCCCTCCCTTACTCTAAGTGCTTTCACTTTGATCTTTGTTGTAAGGGCGAGAGACTCCAAGTTGTGGAGATTCCTCGCAAACCGGAAAGAGTATAAGAAAGGAAACAACTATGGTATTCAAGTGGATTATTGGATCACTTGAAAGGGGTTGAGTGCAACCCTCGTCCATTGGGACGCCACAACGTGGAGTAGGCAAGTGTTATACTTGGCCGAACCACGGGATCAATCATCGTGTCTCTTGTGTTTGTTTTCTTTGTGACTATTGTGTTTCACAAGAGCTCGGTTCTTAGCCACTTGATTCTATTGTGCTAACACTTAATCAAGTTTTGTGGCTATAAGTTTTAAGTTTTTATAGGATCACCTATTCACCCCCCCCTCTAGGTGCTCTCAGCCGCCATCGCCCGTGAGCAGCTCCGACGGCCTCATCGCCACGTTGCACCTGCTCTTGTGCCACATGCTCGGGTTACCGTCAGGCCCACGCCGAGGAAGGCATGATCCATGCCGAGCAGCCCGAGGCGTGATGCCACCTCCTCTGTCGCGCATGATGAGCTGCTTCGCCTCTGGCACCGCCTTGTTCGTTCGTGGTCTCACATTAGTACTGATCGCTTCACTCTGCTCTTGGTTGATTTTCTTTTAAACTTTTATTTAGCTCTATGGAATATTTATTTTCTTTGGCAAAATCGAGATGCTAACTTTTAGAATACTTCCAATAATCTTAGTTAATGTTGACTTACCCGTTGTCAAACTAGGACGGTGGATGAACTTGGGCTTCCAAGATCCGTAATACAAGGTAAATCGAGTACCTTTTGTGACCACTTCTGTATTTCTAGGCCTTTGTATAACAACTATGGACAAAACCTATAAATATGTTGGATGAACTGGAGCAGCTATTGAAAGGTAGCTCTATGGTGAAAGAGCTGATGCCTAGGACCAATGACTACCTTGTTTCATTTCGATAATGCCTGTCCACTAGGATTTTATCTGCTAATTTGAACTAAATTCATGTCAAAGCACGACAGGTACTTCTTGATATTTCCTTGATTTGCACGGTGATTTAGTGAGCTTTTAAGCATATGAATGTAGTAGCCTAGAAGAATTTTATATTTACTTACTACTATAAAGAACGGGAGCAAAATATAGCTATACAGTTGATGTATATTTAGCATATCAAACAATGCCGAAGATACTTAATTAATTACAGTTAGGCTGTATATACCAATGCAATGGTCACTAGCAAGATAATGCAGCCTCACAATCTTATGACATCAGCCAATCTATAAACTGGACAATTTTTGTTGCTCCAACTGCAACTAATACTATGTTGAAGTGTTTTTCATTAACTCTGCTTTGAAAATGCTTTTTTGCTTCACTCTTTGATATATCTATATGACTATATAGTTGATGCCTGTTTTCACTATATGCTTTCATGAATCTCATGTTTTCCATATGAATAATGCTAGCTGTTGCAACATCTTTGTTTGGAGCTAATGATACATTTAATCCAGCCACGCTCGCGCATCCCTCGTCCTTGTCTCTCTCACAGCTGCTTTCTTCCTTCCTGTTCCTGCTCGTCGCCTCTTGAAAGCCAGGAGGACCCTCGCCTCACCCTCCTCACGTGCATGGCAGCTATGGCGATGGACGACCTCGCGGGTGCCTCCTCCTCCTCCATGGCGGCGGCTGCCTCCATGGCCATGTCGTACCCCAAGCGCAACCGCCCCACGCCACGGTGCCCGATCTAGCGCTGCAGTCCAACGACAAGCCTAGCGGCGTCTTCGACGCCGCCAAGAAGCGCTCCCAGGAGCGCCACCGCGCGCTACAACAGCAGCTCACGTCTAGGGCGGCCGACCTCGACGATGCGCGGATCGCCGTTGCCACGGTGCCGCCCACTCCGACGACGACGACTCTGACGAGGCCGCTACCCCGCGCCAGGAGGGAGGTCAAGAAGCCTAAGAAGCCCAAGGTGAAGAAGCCGAAGGTGACGGGCGCCGAGGCCGCCGTCCTGATCGATGCCGAGAACCTCGTAGCGCGCCTCTTTGAGATCTCGGTAAGGCCGCGTCAAACCTCTCGTCCCCGTCAAATTCCTGTTAAACAATCACTACAACACATGTGACCTTCTATGACATTTAGATTACGTCACCAACAATGGTATTTTTGTCATAGCATAAGTGGTTGTGACGACTTTATGACAAAAAGACTGTCGTCACAGAAGTGCCGTGTTAAAGCACCTTCTATGACGAATGGTTAAGAAACGTCACAGATTTAATGACGACCACATATTTTCGTCATTAAATCTATGATGCTCCAAATCATCATAGATGAGGGAAAAAAGTCATTAAGTGTAGCACTGGACAGGTTGCCACATGGCTGATGACGTGGCAGGTGACGTGGCAAAATTTTATGACAGATATATTCGTCATAAATAAGCTTACGTGGATGCTGATGTGGCAATAACTTTGTGACAATAAATTTCATCATAAAATGGATGACGTGGCAGATGATGTGTCAAATAAATTATGACGAAATTTATTGTCACAAAACACTTGTATGGTTGATGACATGGCAGGTGACGTGGCAATCATATTGTGATATTTTGGTTCATCACTAAATACATTGATGCCTACAACCATCCAAAACATAATGCATATATTTCACAATCATCCAAAGTCACAACTTTTCCAACATCCATATATTTCAAGCATAATATGTCCAACACACAAAAGAACATGGTTCATAATTCTTTAACCAGACAAGTACTAAAACTCTATAGCAAGAGAACACATATAATAGACTGTAAGTTGCAGTTCCATATAGCAAACATAAGGATAAAAAGAGGTCCACAGTTTTGTGAGATGTGTATTCAGGATGGTTGACACCAGCATCTTAGCAAGCATGCTTAAGGATTCAGCTGATCACGACTAATACTTAATATCTGTCGAAGTAGGATGCTATTTTCTGCTAAGGACTTCTTTAAATCTGCAATCTCAGTTGATTGATTAGCAATGGTTGCCTCAGATGCTTGTGACTTGGCTTTTAAGGTATCCATATCTTCTCGAAGTCCATCTTTTTCTCGCCTCTCATTGTCCAATTGAGACTGAAGCTCTTGCATTCTTGCTGAAACAGTCCCTGTGTTGCTTCTCTTGGAGGAGGGCAAAAGGCCAGCATTGTGAAGAAATTTACTTGAACCCGGCAGCACATTGGAAACAACTTCTGTTGCAGACTTTGCAAGCTGTCCATCTTCAGCTGGTGTTGCCACCATTGCTTCCATATCACCCTAGCATAAGTATTAAAACTTAATATAGTGTAATACAAATTGGAATGTAGTAACAAAGAGAAAAACATGTACTTACTATGGCTTTCTGAACAACTTCACTAAATCCTTTTTTCTTGCTGCAATGCATCTCCTTGAAAAGATCAATTGCACTAGGTTCGACATCTTTATATTTTTCTTGTCTCTGAAATGAAGTCAAATAAATTTGATCAGCATGGAGATCAAAACATAAATTAATTTCAATGCAACAATTTGATCAGCATGGAGATCAAAACATAAGCTAATTATAGCAAGGTTTTCTCATGAGTAATTAAATGACAGCAAAAGTATACATCAGCTACTAATACAACTATCAGGTCTGAATTCTTAGCTACTAATACATCAGCTGCTATGCAAAATTATACATCAGCTATCAACAAATAATACATCAAGTGTTGTTCGCCTACAGTTGCTACAGTGCAACTGTTGTTGGCCTGATGTTACTGCAATGCAGCAGCAGGATGCAATTGCTTCCAAAACAATAACAAGTGAACATGTTGGAAGACAATTGGCACACAACAGTGGACAATGCCATGAACATGATTATGTGCTTCATTCAGGTGTATACGCTAACAAACAGGAACCAGGAACTAGGAACAATGCTATAAATACACACTGCTGCTAGCAAAAAGCCACTCAATTAGATGCAGCTACACTACTGTAAATACACAAAAAATATTGTTGAAAAAATAGACAACCAGGAATCAGTGTATACACTAACAAACAAAAGATGTGACTCAAATATTAGAGATAATGAAGCGATTGTGTTGGTAGCAGTAGCCATTCATACAATAACCAAGATTGTGAGAAGCAACAAGTTCCTCCAAGCATAACATAATTAGTTTCTTACCACTACATAAGCTTTTGCAACATATGATTGAGATCCTGTGCACTGTGGAAATTGCACCTTCTCACGATTAAGTTTGTTCTTCACACAATTGTTCTGTATGTAAAATACAATTGTAAGGTAGACAAAATAGCGATAATAAATTAATAGATTATGTTTATAAATATACAATCAACGTTAGTCATGAAACGAGTGCAGCTTGCAACATATTTTCATAATTGTAGGAGCTATCTTTTCATCATAAATACAGAACAAAAACAGACTACTTTTAGAAGATAATATGGACATTGAAAAGCATATAAGACACTTCAATAATTTTGTCTTGGGTTACATTAATATTGAGTGAAGATAAATAATAAGTCTGTCAACTCATATATCACATGGAAAATTCAGAAATTCAGAAAACTGGTTGAAACTGAAATGGTTGCTTGCTTGCTGTTCTTGCAGCGAGTAAGACAGAAAACTGGTTGAAACTGAAACAGTTGTTGAACCATTTGCTGTTGAAACTGAACGGGTTGCTGCTTGCTGTTCTTGCTGATCAGAAAACAATTTTTGGTGTGCTTGCAAGTGAACTGCTTGCTATTGAAAATGAACTAGTTGCTGCTTGCTGTTGTTGCTAATCATAATTTTTAGAAATCATGTTGCTTGCTGCTAGCATCAGAATTCTTGTTGCTTCATTTCTTACAGCATGACAGCAAGCAACACCTTCATTTGATGGAACGACAAGCAACACTTTACCAACAGCAAGCAAAACTTGGCCATGACCGTGTTAGAGAGCGAGGAGGGAGAGGGAAGGGCAGATTAGTCCTACACCCATAATACTCAATTAAATTATGTTGGCCAAAAAAATATCTCTGTGACGTACAAGGTGTTTTTGTAGCCAATAGGAAACTGCTCATTTTGTAGCAAACTAGTGTTCTCATGTCCTAAATGAAGTAACATGCAAGAAGCTCTGATAATGATCAATACAGGCCACACATAAACGGTTACTGAACTATTGGAGGTGGAATCAACCACTAGGTTCTCAAATAGTACTAACAAAGAACAATTTTCTCAAGAAAAAGAAAAGTTGCATTCCAAACACTTCATAAATGAAAATATTATTTATATAGACGGATAAGTGGAGCTTGATCGCAAATACCTTGTGGTTTGGGCTAGACCACATTTGTACCAACTCTCTCCATTGATCATCAGTCATACATGAAACAGGTGATGTAGTCCTCACTTGATTTGCAGGAACTCCAGTGAAGTACTTTTTTTTCAGCCTATACCTCATTTGGCGCTGTCCACCCTTTAGCATATCAACACATGCATATTTTACTGCATTACTCTCAACATCCATGGTGAATTGACCCTAGCAAAGAAGTGGTGACTCTATGATACTCAATTAAAAAGGGCAATGAACTGTAACTGAACAAGTGAGGGAAAAATGACTTATAGCAAGCTTCCCAATGTAGTATGTAATTTTACCCTCGTTCTCTTGCTTCTTGTACTCCTTCCAGTGCGGAAATATTGGAATGTGTTGCCTCAATATGATCCCACCCTCCGATGCAAACTTTGCAGCCTGAATAGGTGGCTCTGGCCTTCGCTTCCCATTAGAGATTTGGATTGGAATCTTAGTGCCTAACCCTCTGCTCAAGGATTCAAGTTGTTTGCCCCTACTTCTTTGCCTTGGTACCAATTCTGGTGATTAGCATCATAAAAGGCAAAAAGATATTAAATTTTCAAACTAGCAGAAACAATCTAGTGAATGGCAAAGATCATATGGGTTCTGGTGCATGTGAGCATTTTTCCTAGACAGAGCAGAACATACAGTAATATCTAGACAAACATGCAACTTCATTGCTCTAGCCTTGTTCTATGTTTAATAGCCCAATAATCAAAAATCAAGTACTAGTTGCATCTGTTACCTACACATGCATTCTATAACTGAAATCTGTATATAGAGGATTTGTTACCTACACAGGCACTCTGTTACACGAAGATCTTTGTGCTCAGGCTTTTTATCAATATTATATATAGCTACTACAGATCATGAGAAAGACAGATTAATTTATTTGAGAAATTTTAGATTATTTGATACATTAATAAATGCATTGAATAACAAATAATCACTTGCCTTCATCTCTATTGTGGTCATTGACCTCAGCTTGTGTGGGAGAACTAGGTTGTGTAGTAGTAGTCAGGCCTGCGGTGTAATCTTGCTCACTGGCAACACTTGAAGTAAATTGTGTTGCAGCAGCCAAGTTTTGGGTGGATTCTTGGTTTGTGGTGGCTCTTGAACCAGCTTGTGTAGTAGTAGTTAGGCTTAGGGAGGATTGTTGATTTATGGCAGCACTCCTTTGCCTAGTGAATCTAATCTGTTGTCCATGAACATCAGGGGCCACAACCCTTTTAGAACCTCGTGTTTGTTGTGTAGGTTTGTCAGCAACATGAGTTGGGTTGTGGCTACGTACACCTTGTGCAACATGGGAATCCTGTAGGTATAACACAATAATCATGTGCATATCAATTTGTTTGCAAATGCAAGTGTAATGATATATAACATGAGGAAACAAATAGATGAATTAGAAACTTGCTTACCTCCTCTGGCTCAGAGCCTTCACTATCCTCGCCATCAAACAAAGACCCTGATTCCTCTGGACCATCATATTTGCTCTTTACTCTTGTAGCAGTCATCATTGTGCGTAACTGATTAATCCCAAGCCGTTGGAACATCTGATTGTTCCTCATCACATTTGCTGCCCTTTGTTTCTCATACTCAGTAGAAGTGATTTCTGTACATTAATGACATGATTTGATAAATAATAAATCACTCTAAAAATTAATAGAATACAAATGCATGTACTGACCCACAAGAGCACAGTAGCAAAAAAAGAAAACACTAAAAACATTAGAAAAGAAGGAATGAAATCCCAATTTGAAAATGGATGGAATAATCACTAGATAATGTATTAGTACTGTACACAGTAGAGAAATTTCTTTCGTATGTTATTATTACTAGTGGCAAGGCAACAACTATTCTTTGATATATGAGACATTTATAAAAACTGGCTGGTAGTGGTAAAAAATACTGAACAAAGAAACCACATTTGAACTAGGTAAAAAATCTTCAAGGGATGCACTTAAGAACATTAGTTGGAGTGTATCTGCCACAACTGGGCTAAATTTTTAGCCAAAACTTTCAACTAATTGTTTAGAAAACTAGCTTGCAAAACTCATGTAATTTGGACTAAGCCCCAGCAAATAACTACCAATTGATCCAACGAAGACTCTTACTCATATTCATTCGACTGAAAAAATTACAGTCTGTACAAGCCTCAGAACACTGAACGTAGTGAGATTTCTCGGACTTAATATTTACGGTCTGTACAAGCCTCAGAACTTTCGACTGAAAAATTACAATTAATACTTATTACTACTTACTATATAAAAGGAACAAACTGAATAGGCCCTGCTCATTGGTCAGTCGTGGGTACCAATCTCGGACTCAATTTCAGTTTTTGCAGTCCTCTGACAATTTGAAGTTTATAATGTTGCAGGGGCTGGACGAGAATCAAACTACGAAGAGAGGCTAGGCAGGCATGACAGATGTTTGAGGAGGCTGAAGATGCTATTCACAGGGATGACTCTAGTGATGATGATGAAATAGGAGACGGGCAACTATGTGTTATGTGCTTAAGGAAGAGAAGGAGAGCAACTTTTATTCCATGTGGGCATCTTGTCTGCTGTTGCGAATGCGCATTAACAATAGAGCGTACACCTCATCCATTGTGCCCTATGTGTCGTCAAGACATCAGATACATGATGAGGGTTTATGACTCTTAAGGTAATTGGAAAACATCCTTTTTAGTATTTTATAAAGATGACTCACTGTTTTATGTCAATGTTTTTTTCTAGCTTTACAATTATGATGTAATATTCTGACTAATACACTGAATAAAATTGCTATCCTTGTTCGGTTGCTTCATTATTGGCATAGTTAGTTTTGGATACCCCATCCATACATTTTACTCGCTATGTACTGAACCATGCCCATCACTAGAACAAATGAACGCCTGATTAGAGGAATAAGGTACACTTTGTAGCATAGGAAAAACAAGATCCAGTACCCTAAACTGAAAGAGATACAAAAGGTGGGGATTCTTACTGACTGGACCTGTCGAATCCGAGAGCGATTGAAATTTACCTGGTGGGGGTTCCCTTGTGCTTCGTATTCCCTTCCTCCTGGAGGCATGGTGTCTTCGGATCGGCTGAAGGATGCGCCCGTGCAGGTGAAGTCGCCCGTGCAGGTGAAGTCGCCCGTGCAGGTGGTGTCTCCCTGGAGCCGTGAAGCCGCCGTTTGGGGAAGTCCCTCTCACCGCCGCCGTTTGGGGAAGTTGCAGGGAGATAAGGAAAGATGCTGCCAAGGAGATAAGAAAAGATGCTGCTCGGCGGACGTGGGGTCTGGACGTGTGGGTTCAGCGATTAAAAAATGCAAAAAAAATGGTTCTGTAATTAATCAAAAAAATGGGTTCTCCGCTGCAGCCGGGATTCGAACCTAGGAGCTCTTGCAGCGTGAGATGTTGTGATATATCATTGCAATAACTGAGATATTCGTTGATGTATCTATTTGTATGGAAACAACTCTATTTCTATGGTTTAAATGGTTTTCCAAGCCAAAAATTTAAATAAATACCAAACATGGTTAAAAATAGTGAAACTTGGTATGGAATCATAATTTGGTCCTAGTTGCTTGTGATAAAAAATTCAGAGGATTATACAAAAGTTAGTTTGTAGATTGTTCACAAGCGGTCACATCTCTCACTAAGATTCATAGCATTGGAGTAGTACTTCACGGTTTGAGCCATATTTCATACCTTTGTTTGGTTTTTGCTTGAAAAGTGTACCATTTGCTCTTCTAACCGCTACAAACTTACTTCCGCTGAAGATCTCCCATTTCGGATTATTTATTGATTTCTATGGTTTAAATGCCTTTCCAATCCGAAAAAATCAAATAAATACCAAAGAAGGTCAAAAAATAGTGAAACTTGGCATGGAGTCTTAACTTGGTTCTAGTTGCTTGCGATAAAAAAATCAGAGGATTATACAAAAGTTGGTTTGTAGATTGTTCACAGGCGGTCACATCTCTCACTAAGATCCATAACATTGGAGTAGTACTTCACAGTTTGAGCCATATTTCATACCTTTGCTTGTTTTTTGCTTGAAAAGTGTACCATCTGTTCTTCTAACCGCTACAAACTTATTTCCTCTGAAGATCTCCCATTTCAGATTATTTATTGATTTCTATGGTCTAAATGCCTTTCCAATCCGAAAAAAATCAAATAAATACCAAAGGTGTTCAAAAAATAGTGAAACTTGGCATGGAGTCTTAACTTGGTTCTAGTTGCTTGCGATAAAAAAATCAGAGGATTATACAAAAGTTGGTTTGTAAATTGTTCACAGGCGGTCACATCTCTCACTAAGATCCATAACATTGGAGTAGTACTTCACGGTTTGAGCCATATTTCATACCTTTGCTTGTTTTTTGCTTGAAAAGTGTACCATCTGTTCTTCTAACCGCTACAAACTTATTTCCTCTGAAGATCTCCCATTTCGGATTATTTATTGATTTCTATGGTCTAAATTCCTTTCCGATCCTAAAAATCAAATAAATACCAAAGGTGGTCAAAAAATAGTGAAACTTGGCATGGAGTCTTAACTTGGTTCTAGTTGCTTGCGATAAAAAAATCAGAGGATTATACAAAAGTTGGTTTGTAGATTGTTCACAGGCGGTTACATCTCTCACTAAGATCCATAACATTGGAGTAGTACTTCACGGTTTGAGCCATATTTCATACCTTTGCTCGTTTTTTGCTTGAAAAGTGTACCATCTGTTCTTCTAACCGCTACAAACTTATTTCCTCTGAAGATCTCCCATTTCGGATTATTTATTGATTTCTATGGTCTAAATGCCTTTCCAATCCAAAAAAAATCAAATAAATACCAAAGGTGGTCAAAAAATAGTGAAACTTGGCATGGAGTCTTAACTTGGTTCTAGTTGCTTGCGATAAAAAAATCAAAGGATTATACAAAAGTTGGTTTGTAGATTGTTCACAGGCGGTCACATCTCTCACTAAATAAGGTTTCAATACGGTTTAAATACGGTTTGAGCATATTAGTTTTTCTTCTTAAAAAAAGTGGCGCGAGATGACAGCTTTCGGAGAGCAGACGCGGTAAACAGCCCGCTGTCCGTGGGTGACCCACACGTCAACGAGAATAAGATTTTCTTCACTGGACCGATCCGAGTCATTCCCCAAATCCACTGCTTGAGGAGGTGAGCACTCGGATCCGACGAGGTGCCGCGAGCGAGGCGCGATGAGAGACCGGCACTTCGGACAGGGTAAGCGGGCACATCACGAATCTGCTTCAATTCCCTTCTCCTGCTCTCAGATCTCGCCTTTTCTTCCTTGGATTTGCGCTCGTTCTCGCGCTTCCCTACGCATCGTGAACTCGTTTCTTTAGTGGTGACGGTAGCAGCGATTTGCCCGGAGGGTTCTCGAGGTATTTCAGTAGTTGTGCTGTTGCGTTGAATCGAGTAGGAAAGGAGTAGGAGGACTCGCCCCCCATCCACTGTCTGTTCAAGAAGCTTGTGGAGCTAGGTAGTGTGCAGTTCCGGCGCACTGTAGTGAGGATCTGACGACAGTTTCACTTCACCTACTTATCGGATTTCGAGCTGCCCCCTCATCACACCGTCGCTGAATTCCCTAGAAGAAGGCGGTGGGGTATTGGTGGAAGTGCTGCTGTTGGTGCACATTCACGGCGACCGGTGTGGCCTGGGGCACGGAGGCCATGAACGTCTTGTGCCGATTGTGCAAAATAGCCATTCCGTGGTTGCTGCTTGATTTATTTCGGGCTTTGGGGAATTTTCCTATGGGAGATCGATGCCAGGACAGGAAATGTCTGCATTAGTTGACAACAATAGCATAATTTGGGAAGCTAGTAAAGGTGACCCCCACTACAGTATGCAATCCATTATTTGCAGCAACATTTGAATGCATGCTGAGTTTTAACACAGCAATACATAACCCTTTTTTGTCTTGCAGCCACCAATCAAATCTCATTTGTTTCATGATGAGTCACTACCATCTTTCTTCCGGAGGTTGGCATGATCACCTAATTGATCTTTTCTAGTATTGCCAGCAGGTATATGTTGTTTTTGCATTAGTGTTTAGTGATAGTTAAGCTCATGTTTCTTAAGCTTGAAATTGTGTTCACTGGTTGCAGGCCTATTTTCAGCAAATGCCATGTCCTCTCAAGGTAGCTAAACGAGCCAGATACTTTGTAGTTCGATAACCTCAATCCTTTTGACCATGAAACGATCAGCTAAACTAAGATATCGTGCACTTACTTGTATTTTTGTTTTAACACCATTGCAGTATGACAAAATGGAGATGTGAAGCGTGGACAATCAGTTGGCACTGCAGCCATTGGTGGTCCATTCAAGCCTCTGAATCATGATGGAAAATTAGTAAGTCAATCTGAGTCTTTCGATCCTTGGGTACAAGTATCTTCATAGTATTAGCGTAACTGTTAGCGTTGTTGTGTAAACCTCTATAAAATGTTTATTTGATTAGGAAAGGTAACATGGACATTATTGGTCTCTTAGGAAATGGTAAAAAAATATAGAAACAAATGGGCTGATCTGAAAGCAATCTTCTGGCCTTACATAATGATGCTTATTTTTTCTATGAGCATCATGATTAATCAGCAAGAAATGCACTACTCCATAAGTCTAAGTATTTTAGCAAGGTGAAAATTAGCTTTCAAGATCAAAGGCTCATGAATCTTAGATAATGTTAGTGACCACTTAGTAGCAGTAGCAACCAGATTGTTTTGTTGGAATCTGTGCTGATTCTTCGCCAAGCTACTCATCGTCGCTATCATCATCTTCGCCGTTATGGATTGTTCTTTCTTCATTATTATCACTAGCATATTGCAGAAATGTTTCGTCTTCTTCGTCTTCAAATAAATCTTCCGGTTCATCTTCCCTTTGTCTCTGAAGGTCTTGAACTATACTTGCATGAACAGTAAAAGAATTTTCACCAACCAACGCGTCATTGTCCATATTGACATCACAATCTTGAATATGAAAATCAACACACTCATCGTCTTGGTATGACAGCTCCACACCCTTTGATATTTCATCGCTTGAAATTTCAGCCACATTCCACAAATGCCTATGTGAGAATTTTTGAACAACTCGCCAGTCTCCACGATATTTGGTGTCTTCCAAGTAAAATACCTTTGTCGCCTGCGTGGATAGAATAAAAGGATCATCCTTGTACCAAATACATGCATGGTTGATGCTTCTAAAGAATCCATCATCTTTCATCCTTGCCCTGTTACTACAGGTATCAACCCAATCACACCGAAATAGAACCACTGACCGATGTCCGCTAGAGTCTGCATTGTACTGCAGCTGAATTATTTCTTTCAAGCAACCATAAGATTCAACATCTTCTCCATTATGGGTGCCATGAACCATAACTCCACTATTCTGTGTCCTTCTATTTTTCTCACGCTCAATAGTGTGGAACCTTACACCACCAACAATACATGCTGAAATTATTCTTACTCGCAGATCTGGTTGACATGACAAAGCGTATAGGTCACCACTTACATCTTCACCATTCACAAATCGTAGAGTTGCAATCTGTACACATAATTCTCCAAGATGGTTAAAACATCTTCAACCACTAAAAATGGTTAAAGAAAATATGCAACAACAACTCACATGGTTCTTAAATCAGGTAGCAAATTGTTTCTCAATGGTTTTTTCATTATCTTGATTTCCTTCATTCTGTAGCTCCTTTCTATATAACCTGCAGAGCATTTTTAAACAAACAATTAGCACATCAAATTAGTAGGTTTGTAGACAAATGAAGCGAAATTGTGGATACGAAGACATACTCTATATATTGTTCAACCTCTGGACAATTGTTTAACACATACCAAACCATCTTGTCATATATATTTTATTGGTATGTAATCCTATGCCCTCCGAGTAAATCGACTCCATGTTGGAAAACAGATAAATCACCCTTGCTCATATCAACGTGCTCTCTGTTCCTGCCCTCCCAATTATGTCGTGTGTCGAGATCATCAAAATACCGCGAACAAGCAGTCAAGCATTCATTAGCAACATATGCTTCAGCAATTGAGCCTTCAGGCCGTGCCATGTTCCTCACAGAATGCTTCAAAGTAAATAACCGTCTTTCGACGGGGTACATCCAACCATATTGCACTAGGCCTCTCAGGATAGCTTCATCAGGTAAATGGACAGTCAAGTGGACCATGACATCAAAAAATGCAGGAGGAAATATTTTCTCAAGCTTGCATAGAACAATTGGGATTTCCTCTTTCATTCTATGCAAAATATTTAACTTCAATGTCCTAGCACATAATTGCTGAAAAAAGTTACCTAGTTCAGCAATTGCTATGTACATGTCATTATCCATGATTCCTCGAAGAGCGGCAGGTAAAATACGTTGCAATATTATATGGCAATCATGAGTTTTTAACCCTTGGAGGTTGCATCCATCCGCTGTAATACATGTTGCTAGGTTAGAAGCATATCCATCTGGAAACTTTACACTTCTTAGAAAGTCATAGAAAGCAAGCTTTTGCTTTTTATCCATTGTGTATGGAGCAGGAGGAGCGCTATATGAATCTCCATCACGCTTCAAGTGCAAAGATTTTCGTATGCCCATGTCTTCCATATCAAGCCTAGCATTAATACTATCCTTCGACTTCCCGGGAATACCTAGTGATGTACCAAGAATTGACTCACATATATTTTTTTCGATGTGCATCACATCAAGGTTATGTCGCAGCTTCAAACCTGTCCAGTAAGGCAAATCCCACAAACACGACCTTTTCTTCCAACATTAGCCATCATTTGCATCCCGCTTTCTCTTCTTGTTTTGAGGATGCTTTCTTGGTCTAACATCCTTGACACTGTCCAACTGCTGCTTCAATTCAACCTCACTAAATGCCTCTGGCTTGTCACGGTTTTCAACTTTCCCATCAAAAGTCTTTCTTTTTTCTCCATGGATGATCCTTTTCAAGGAATCGTCGATGCCCAATATATCAAATCTTATTCCATATTCTTCTAGAGCAGGGATTTTTGTCACAATGCAAACAAGCATAATACCCTCTGGTGACTCTACCAGACAATGTGCTTAGCGCTGGATAATCATGTATGCACCATAGCACCGCAGCATGTAGAATAAACTCTTTTCCAGCTCTTGCATCAATAGTATTGACACCCAACCAAAGATCTTGCAACTCGTCAATTAGTGGCTCTAAAAAGACATCAAAATCCTTTCCTGGGCACTCTTTGCCAGGGATGAGTAGACACATCATGAAGTTTGATTGCTCGACACATACCCATGGAGGAAAGTTGTAAGGGATAACAAAAACAGGCCACATACTATAAGAGGAGCTCATTTTCCCAAATGGATTGAAACCATTTGTTGCAAGACCAAGCCTGATATTCCTAGGATCTTCTGCAAACCAACCGTGTTGCTTATCGAAGTCCTTCCATGCCTTACCATCCGCTGGATGGTTGAGCTCATTTTCCACAACTTTCCTCTTCAACTTATGCCATTGTGCCTCCTCAGATATTTTTTTCGAGGAAAACATCCTTTTCAACCTAGGAATCAAAGGAAAATGCCGCAGTACCTTTTGAGGACTCTTATTTTTACCTTCACCATCTTTCCATCTAGATTCTTCACACACTGGGCATTCATCTTTTTTGCATAATCCTTCCGAAACAAAACACAATTATTTGGGCACACATGGATTGACTCATATCCGAGTCCTAATACACGAATAAGTTTCTTTGCTTCATTATAAGATGCTGGAAGGCTACATTGTGGGAACGACAATGATAATAACTTCAAAAATGCATTGAATGCCACATTGCTGATCCGATAAAATGACTTGATATGAAGTAACCGAACCACAAAAGAAAATTTTGTGAATGGTGAACCTGGGTGAAGTGTCTGCTTCATCTCATCTAACACAACTGCAAACATGGACTTCCCTGTACCTTCTTTAGATGTGAATAACTCATGCACCATATCTGGTAATCTATCACCAGGGTTATCTTGTTCATACTCATTCATACTAGCATCCTCATTCAAACTAGGTTGTTCATCTAGATGGTCAGCATTTTCATTTATCCATAGTGGCTCTCCATGATGTATCCATGTTGTGTATGTGCTCGCCATCCTATTAATATATAAGTGATCCTCTACTTGTGATTTATGTTTAGAAAGTTGATTCAAGCACTGTCGACATGGGCATAGGATCTCCTCAGCATCAGGAAACTGCTCTTCAACAAACTTCATGAACTCATCCACTCCGGCTAGATACTTGTTGCTGAAAAGCCTAGAATTGATCCAAGATCTGTCCATCTGCCATACATTGAAATAATAAAAGAATGTAGGTTAGATAAATTAAAATTCTAACCCACTAAAAATTTTCTGAATAAATGTAACTAATACCAACTAAATATAATACTAGCCATGAAGATAATGCTTCATTTTTTATTCAATTGCAAGGTAGCCAGAATGTTGATCCAGTTTTAGATTTTTAATTACTTCTTCAAATTCTTTATTATTCTCATGATTGTATTTTTGAGAGGTTACACAATAACTGAAAGTTCTGTATATTTGAATCCCATCTTGCAGGAAACTAATTTGATGGTACAAAATGGCATTCTAGAGAAGGTAACAGATCTTCTTATCACAGTTGTAGAGCCAAAAAGCATCGTTCTTGGTTCAATTCCTAGTTGGTTGTTCTACCGAAGTTATACGGGTAGTGGCACGCTCTCGCTAACCATATGGTCTTTATTGCAGCATTTCTCCTCAGAAAATTGTGTCAGCATGTAACATTTTTATTTTTTGTTTCTAATAAAATTCACAAGAAAAAACATTCTTGGTAGTGCAGGTAATCACATAATACACACTTTTTTAGTACTCTTTTAGAATCTCTAATTCCCACATGTACTGGGCAGATTCATGAGTGCCACAATATCCTTTGCACCGACCTGATTTTTTGATCTTATTAGTTACCGAGTATTACTTACTACTACTTTATTAGATTGCCATCTTATTAGTTACTGCAAGGTGATTGCAATTTTGACAAAGGCAAATTTGACCACGACCTTGATGTTGTAAATGATGGTGACAAAGGGTTGTTTGATGGGAGTAAAGGATGCAGAGATGACAGTGCATAGCAGCCAGGATGTTGCAGCGGTAGTGAAGAGCAGTATCACCGTGAGGGCTGCTACTCAGATGACAGACACAGCGATGGCAGACACAGCAGGACCACGATGAGGAGATGTTGGTCCCGCATCAGGATGACATTAAGGCTGCAGCCGATGGAAGTTGAGGATTTTTATGTGTCGTTCGACTTCTACACCTAGAAGGATGGATCACGGATCATAACAACCATTAGGAGTAACACCTAGGGCTGTTTTCATGGTGATAGATGGTACTTAAGATCTACAAACCTTTTGATGTTTCTTCTCCCTTGTACGGCAGGAAACACCTTGCCGCGGTGATAGCGCCAAAACAGCCGTCGACGGCTTCAAGCTCCTGCGTGTGTTTATTTGGGCAACAGAACTAGACGTGGATCACAAGCAGCCGCATTGTTTATTTGGGCAACAGAACTAGACGGCATTGGGCCATGTTGCCTGGGTTCCCAGGTTCCCAGGTTCGACGGCTTCAAGCTCCTGCAGGCTACCTGACGTTTGGGCAACAGAACTAGCCGCATTGTTTATGGACCTGGACGTCCATGGACCTGGACACGTCTTGCCATTGGGTCATGTTGCCTGGGTCGCTTCTAAAGGCAGTAAAATCATTCACCAAGGAGTCGACGACACATCTAGCTGATTTGTCTGCTCTGACGTGTGTGTAAGCAAATGTTGTATCAGGTCATGTTTGTAAGGTGTGGGAAATGAAGTCCAGGCTTATGTAGTGCCACAAGTGTTACAACAAAAAACGTAGCATGCGCTCCTCTGATTCGTCGATATTATATTATATATTATATTTATTCATCGTCGTTATATTTATTTTGGGGTGAATAGAAAATCATGAAAATCTTGATAGATATAAATTATGCAATATATATGCAACTTGTGTTGAAAAAAACAATAGGATTCAACTGAATACTCTTCAATTGAAGTGGGCTCCTAGTCAAAGACGCTAGATGGGTTGAGAATTAAAAGATGTGTAACAAAGTTGGCCTTGCCTCTCCACATCTATAAAACAGTAGCTTGACCATATGCGTAGGTGCGAAAGATTTGTCATCGTGGGCAAGTTAATATATTATGGGCTAAAAAACAAGGTGATAGGAGGCAAAATCCTATAGATTAGCTATATACTAGAGACACTTTAATATAAATAGATGAAAAATTAAAAAATAATTTAATGTGTTACATCAATAAGCACCTCATGCAGAACCCATTTAGCCTTGATGGTGGACCTCTCGTTACATCGATTATGTAATATTTCATTTTAAAAATTCTATCACATATATCAATGATGAATGAGCTTGTCATACAATTGTCACAAGTCTGATGTAGAGCAAAATATGACGATTTATTCTCATGACGACCCCATATTGTCATGGATCATCGTCACAAAAAGTATGTTAGAATGAGTTATGACAGTTTTAATGACGGTGGTTAATTTTTTGTCATTAAACTTACACGTCTCATTGAAATCGTCATAAACAGAGCGATCTAATGACGATTCTCACTAGTGTCATCACATATTTGTCATAGAAGGTCACATGTGTTGTAGTGAATGAGATCTTGTGATGATGGTCCGGATCAAGGTTTTGTCCATCTTTTTACGGATCGGATCTGGGTAGGTTTTAGCGATGGATCTCGTTGGAATTGATGAAATTTCGACGAAATGCTAGGACGTACCGGGTTTTGGATCAAGTTGAACCAAAATTCTATCCCATATAGTACCGTTGTATTGCCTCCCCTGTCCTTCTCCTTGATGTGTCCTCTTTGCAAAACCCACCCAACCATCATCACCATCATATAGGCGCAATTAAAGATCTTTTATTTAGAACAAAACTAAACCAACATATTTTAGAATGGAGTAATTGATAAAATAGAGACCTATCTTTTTATCCCAAAATCAACCAGGAAATTCATTTTCTTCTGGTTATTTTTGGGGCTGAATTTTGCTACATGGTTCTCCAAGACATTATCTGGATTTTTTGGGTTAATTCAGTCCATGTTTCTCCAAGTGTTTATCTCTAACATAGACACCTAATTTGATTGTTGCATGGTTTGCCTGCTTATTGAATCGCATTCAGTTTATGGTCTGAATCTATTGTTCCTCTTCTTCAGGGCTCAAGGTCAATCAGTTGTGGTCACACTTTTCCATTTTTACGTTCAGCTAAACTAACCCCATGTCTCGTGGTGTGCCCGCCCCCATGTTCCTCTTCTTTGTTTTCTCCATTGTTTTTGCTTTGATGAGACTATTCTGGTATAATATCATGGAATGCACTCTTGTTGCTTTAGTAGGTGCAACTGTGTAATGATAGGCAACAAGTGTTCAACAACACGTCCGTGGATCAATTGACCTGCATTTTAGCCTTTTAGTTGAGGATCAAAATCTCGTGTCGTTCGGGTTTGTGGCCATCAACATCCTCTTGTCCACCGAACCCCTCGCACGCGGCACGACCAAATCCTAGACGCCCGATCCCAAAGCTCATGTGAGCCATCTATTTCCAACGGCAATCTGCCCCCAATTTATTTCCCACTATTTTTTAAATTGTGGTCTACTTTGTGCTACTGATTCGATTTGTTCGGCGAACCTCGCAGGGCCCTCGACAGAGAGACGTTACTGTGCCGGCACCGTGGATCATTACAGCTGTGGGTCACGGTAACGGTATTGATCATAGGCACCATCTGCCTCTGGTCATCCTCCTTTGTTGGCCTCCTCAGCACCTACAGGGTCCAGGTGTGCTCGCGTCACCCATGCTTGTTTCTATAGTGATTTTGTTGTGCTGTTTGTTCTGCAAATAATGGCATAATTGGGTGGTGTATATGCTTAAGCATGAATCATGTTGTTTGAAACAGATGGAAAGGTTGCTATAATATATATGTAACAAATACATACTCCTTGTTCAAGAGATCGTAAGCAAGATTGTAAATTGTATCCAACGTAGAAGCACCTAATATGGTTACATATTATTACTGATGGGCTTACCTGCAGACTGCAGTAAGTTGCGATAGTTCTTTCCAAAGTTGTGCTAGATCCAACTTCTCCATAACTATTATTTTGCTTAATCAGCACCCCCAAGTATGTAGCTTATTGTTCCTATGAAAAACTGAGAAACATAAACAATTAGTTTACTGCATTATAGTAGACATGTAATGCAAACATTGAAGCATGCCAACAGGTTACGACATAAATGTAAGGACATTTTAGAAAGACTCCTATTAAGCCAAAAATAAAGATTTTGCAATGCATTGTTTTCCCTTGCTATTCTACTATTATGATATTGATGAAGAAACCAAAATTAAAGTTTGCTTTCACTCAATAATTGCTTGTACACTTCTAATTTGACCCTGCTATGTTCTGTATACTGCTCGGCAAAAGAAAGCTATGAAGATATTCCCATGCCCGACTGCTGGTCCTCTTCGCTCCATTGTTCAATGCCAGACTCTAAAGTACAACATGAAGTCAAGGGCTAAGAGAGGCTTTACCCTTGAGCAGCTGAAGGTGAAGCATTGCTTTGTTATTGTCCTTCCATTCGTGTTGCCATGAACCATGTTGCTTTTTCAAGTGTTCCTCTTAGCTGTATTTAATATGTTTTAACTGTTCCTAGGATCAGAATTTGTTTCTTATGTGAGTGATCTACTTCTGTGGGACTTCTCGAGCTTAGGTAACATGGCCTATTCTCTTCTTTCGATATGTTGTCATGTTGTGCTTGAGTTATGGTACAACTTGAGTTGGGTAGCCAACATATCAGTCTCGCGACCACTGTTTCGCTTTGTTTTTTCAGAAAACAATTGACCTGGCTTACTAGACCCTTGTACTTGCTACTTATCCCTGCTTTTATGCTTAATATCATAAGAGCTGCATTTAGTCAATTACAACATGTAAAACTAATTAACCGCAGCTACAGTCTAGGTTTTAGTCTAGGATATCTCATCTATAAATTGAAGTTAGCACATACACTTTATTTCCTAAAATCGTCAATATTTGAAAAATAAATATGTTTTATTAATTTTTCTTTTGAATGTGAACAGGTATTAGCAATAGCCCCTCCACCTGCTTATGGCTACAATGAAGAGTGGGGGAGGAAGGAGATTATTATAACAGTGGGATGAGGCATGGTTCCCCGACGCTAGGCGTGGTTGAAGCTCTAGACGCCACGAGGGCCACTGCAGTCACTGCTAAGGAAGCGCGCACTGCCACCAGGGAGATGGAGAAGGCCGCCACTACTGCAAAGCTAGCCGCCATCGCTATGGACAAGGTTGGATTTGTCGTCGTCGTTGTGGCCAGTGCCGTCGTCGAGGAAGCCAATGCCTTGGATTCAGTGGCACATCGCTATTTGGCTGTGAACTTATGATGTATGAACATTGCTATGAGTGTAACATGTACTAATGCTTTGTTGTGAAATTTATCTAAGAATTGGAGATCACTTCCAGTTATGTGTCTGTGTGCCTTTTTTATCAAATTAGCATTGTGTTGTTGTGTGGTCATAGACACAAAACTAACAACATCACAAGTTGGTGTACCTGCTCTGTGCTGTTTGAGGCAATTTGTGTTGCTTGTGTTCTAGGCCAACATGACTCTTTAGAAATAATTTCAAGTGATATTGATAATGTTTGCCACACGGATTTTGTATGTCATTGTGATGTTTGTCGTTCCGTATCTATGTTTCACACAATTTTTTTACTCCTGTAGCAACACACGGGCACTGACTTAGTCTCTAATATAAATCCTCTATTTTACACCATCTCCTGCGGACAATCTTAGACTATCTATACTGCCCTCCCGCTAACCCGTATATGCAATGGTGGCACGTGCAACACTGCACACTATGCCCTATTGTATCGTGTTGTAGCTACAGTGTTCCGCCAGATATAGCGCAAGAACATCACCCCTCGCTATTGCACATCATTCCTGTACTGCTGTTGTGCATAGCATTTATAGAGTGAAAAATAAAGTAGTTAGATTAGGATGAATAAAATATGTAGTGGTTAATATAAAGGGAATATATAGAGGGATATGAGTGCGAATGTTATGACTGGTATTCCATATCAGCATCGTTGTAGCAGTACCGGTAGCTAGATGTGGCGCCTAGGAGGTCCAGAAGTAGCGCTAGATCCCCAACCAATAGTTGTCTTTATCAGTTAGTTTTGTTTTATTAGATAAGCTTTGATTTGTTAGGTAAGCTTTGGTTTGTTAGACTAAAAATAAGGTCAGACTAGTTTGTTTAGAGTATGATCTCAGTTAATGGAAGAAAGCAAGCAAGCAAGCATTTACCTTGCTCGTGCTTCCGCTTCCCCTATTGTCCACTGTTCCCTAGCGAGTACTGTTCACGCGTGAACCGTACCGTGCCACCCTCCACCTGTTGCCCTAACTCTAGGCCTGCGGCGCCCAAACGTCGTGGTCCTAATCCTCGACCTTCCCCTCACCACTCATACCACCTGAGAAAGCTGCAACTCCAATAGCAAAGGACTGCAATATAGTAAGGAATCTTGATGACTAGGCTATGATTAGTATAGAGTAAAGATTTGGAGTAACTACACTGCCGATAGCCTTAGGCTTTCCGCAGTGGTGAACTCTAACCAATACACTACTTAGATAGAGTTTAGAATATAGTAAAAAACTGCCATAACGGTTTTACTGGTTAGGCTACTCTAAACTTAAAAAGGGGAAGCAGGCAAGTAGAAATGCTATTTCTAGAGTACATGTAGCTTGTACTGGAAAACTGTCACACAATGCATGCACATACCAGGAACGTCTAGATCAGAGGGGAGAAAGAAGAGGTTGTTGGGTGGATAAAGAATAAAATTAAAAAAAAAGATACAATGTATAATAGTTGACATAGAGTTTAGACATAGAGTAAATATTACGAGAGAGAGAATTGTAATATATGGTAGTGAATCTTGGTGACGATAACATTATATTTTTTATTAAGGTTATAAATTGTCGCTTTAAACTAGCTATTCAAACTGTTGCACGACTGCAATATATGGAGACAAAGAAAAATTAGAAGAGAACATATACGGTGTACATGGAAGTTTAGTACACATGGTGCACATATTAAATCAGCATCGCTCATTTTAGATCTAACATCTCTAGTTGTCTAATATATTTTGCTAAGAACATACTTCGACGTGGTGAAATGTAGTGATGAAAGATGTTATTTATAAATTGCAATGATTAATCAGAAACGTTAGATCTAAGATGAATAATTATGATTTAATATATGCACCATGTGCACTAAGCTTCCATGTGCACCACCTATGTCCATTTCCAAATAATCCGCAGCACATAGCATTACACATAAGCACTTTCTCTATCTACTGTCTGTCTGTTTCTCCCAATCCACAGTCTCTCTCTGGAGTAGACCCAGGAAAGAGGCGATGGATATGGCCATTGACACGCCATCGCCGGCGCCGCCCACGCCGCCGGCGCCATCGGCAGCGGCCGGGCGGCAGACGCGTGCGGCAGAGGCGGTGCGTCTGGAGCACCAACTTGTGCGCGTGCCTCTCGAGTCCCTCCGCGCCACCGTCCGCTCGAACCACCGCCTCGCCGAGAAGGAGATCGCCGCCGTCCTCTCCTCCGCCTCCGCGGCCCCCGCAGAGAGCAGTGCCGCCGCCGTCGACCACCTCACCTCCCTCGTCTCTCGCCTCCACGGCCTCAAGCGCAAGGTACCCCCCAACAACAACAACAACAAATCCCCCCACACCCGCTTCCTCCTCTTTCTTGCAAAATCGAATCGTACATGGACTGGAGAAGATCTTAGGGCTTTGATTTACCGTTTCCTGTTTCTGATTTTCGCTAAAGAAAAAAAAATGTGTGTTCCCTGAGCGATGTGTTGGGGTTTTTTTTATGCCTTCTAGATGGAGGAGGGCGCACGAGCGGAGGAACTGCAGGTGCAGCGGTGCCGGGCGCGTCTGGACCGGCTGGCGACTGCCAGCACCGGCGACGATGCCGAGTGGGAGGACATGCGGTTGAAGAGGATCCTGGTCGATTACATGCTTCGGATGTCCTACTACAATTCCGCCACCAAGCTCGCTGAGACTTCTGGTATTCAGGTATAAGATGGGCTGGCAGTTTGCATTTTTTTTCTTGTTTCTGTGATGTTTTATCTCTGTCAACGTTGTAATGTTGATGTAGAAATCTGGTATCAGTATGATTTCAGAGACTGAGAGCTATCAAAGTATAGATATCTAGTTTAGTATGGCTAGCATATTGTTTTGAACTGACCTCCGACAAGGTGTGGACTTAAGTTGAATTACTTTGGTTATAAACCGATATTATGATCTTTTGAAGGTACTGCTTCCACGTGTACGATGACTCCATTTGATCCTAGGATCCAGATTAAGCATTGGAGCCTATTACCTCGTAGGTCATCCCTGCCATTGAGACTTTTCTTTATCAAAAGTCAAAACATTTAGCATGGAAGGATATTAAACATGGAAAGCATGATGCAGTGATGCACCATTCGTCCCACTAGGGTAGCCTCACATCCACGACTCACTACGGGTCTAACAATGTGTATAAGCAAACATCATGTATTTGTCCCTTTGTGAGCCACTGTTTTTAACTTCCAAGGGGTAAGGATGGACAAACAGAGATTGTTGAAGTTGTTTGAGTAATCTATGAAAGAATATAAATATTTGTTAAAAATTCTACTTTTGTGTTTGGGCTTTTACTCTGGTTAAAGGTTCTTGCCTGAGCCATGTCTTGATTGCCTTGGCTGTATGATTCAGTTTCCAGATGTTCAATGATGGCATTCCTCCTACCAAACAAACGAGATTACATTGGCTACTGATCCCACCTGTGACTTCTATGGCTTCCAGTATTGGATTTCAATGCAGTTATATTTATATCTATTTTACTTTTCTGTCACATTTTGATGTCTAGTTGTGCCCTGTTTTTGTTCATTTTGTAGTTGATTTGGTAAGTGTCTGTGAAGTGGAATGGCATAATTTTTTTTTATTTAGTCTAACCTTTCAACTTCACTTTGATATTGTGTTGTCAAGCTAACTTGCCAATTGTTGATGTGCAGGACCTCGTTGATATTGATGTCTTTCTCGATGCGAAAAGAGTAATTGATTCTCTTCAGAATAATGAAGTTTCTCCTGCTTTAGCTTGGTGTGCAGAAAACAAGTCTCGGCTAAAGAAATCGAAGGTTTGCTTGACTTTCTTCTGCTTTAGCATTGATCTAATCCAATCAGCATAGAACTGGTGTTGTAATGTGTTTTGATAGAGCCATTGATAAATGGCTAACTGTGGTGATGCCATGAATGTCAGACAGTAATGTTTCTAATAGTTCCTTGGACATTTTAATTTACTTGTTGGAACTATTTATTTCAATATTTTTTTGTTGTTTCATGATGGATAAATAGATTCCAACATTTGCAATGACAAATGGCTTTATGGTTACTGTTATTTGTTGTTACCAATCTCCAAAGAAACCTGATCTGACTATTTGATTAGATCTTTGTGTATTTATCCCAATGCTTTTTTTTGTCCTATTACATTTTGGCTTTTGGTTATGTTTTGTTTTTATTTTTACATTATGACTTCTGTTATGTTGCCTACAGAGTAAGCTTGAGTTTTTACTGAGGCTTCAAGAGTTTGTGGAGTTTGTCAAGGTTAAGAATTTCATTCAGGCTATAGCATATGCTCGAAAACACCTTGCTCCCTGGGGCTCTGTACACATGAAAGAATTGCAGCGTGTCACAGCAACATTGGTTTTTAGAAGCAATACTAATTGTACTCCATACAAGGTTAGCAACATTTTCACTGTTCTCAGTTATGATATGCCACTGTGTCACGGAATTGGGCAACAGCTGGAGGTAGAATTGTAGAAATACCATGTTTCTGTATGGCATCTTTGGTTTGTAGCTGACAGTCAATTTGAGCTGAGACTAGAATAGTCTTTTTGAGAATATGACGACTCAACCAAATTAGATTTTGTTTCCTGGCTTGAGCATGAATTTTGAAACTTACATGTATTGAACGTTCATCGGTTATTTGGGATCGACTCCTGGTGGAGTACTGCTGCTGCACTACAAATGTTTTGCATACCTGATACTGTTTTCTATTTGTTAGATATTGTTTGAGCAAGACCGCTGGGACTATCTTGTTGACATTTTCAAGCAAGATTTTTGCAAGTTATATGGCATGACACTAGAGCCGCTGCTGAACATATATCTGCAAGCAGGCCTGACAGCTCTCAAGACCCCGTATCCTCGCATGTGTTTCACTTACTTTTGTCTATGGTCTTTTATTGCTAAAATACAGTTTGCTAGTATTATTTTTGTTATGGTATCCTGTATTGTCCTTGACCATTTATTTAAAGGTTCTGCTCTGAGGGTAGCTGTCCCAAAGAAGACCCCTTGTCTCTGGAGGGCTTCAGGAAACTAGCCGAGCCTCTGCCCTTCTCTAAACAGCACCACTCGAAGCTTGTTTGTTACATCACCAAGGAGCTCATGGACACTGAGAACCCGCCTCAGGTTCTGCCGAACGGCTATGTCTACAGTGAGAAGGTACACACTCAAACCTGTGCTGTTGTTGTTTGTAAATCATCAGTTCAGTTCAAACCATCTTGGCTTAGCGCTTGCTGTATATTTGCCCCCAGGCGCTTCAAGAGATGTCCAAGAAAAATGACGGCAAGATTACATGCCCCAGGACAGGAGATGTTTGTGACTTTTCAGAGTGTGTCAGGGCTTTCATCTCCTAATCATGAAATACTCTGATGATTTGGTGTGGCTTTGGGAATCTGAGTGAATGTACATAGAGTGGTCAGCGCATTGTGCGCCATGTCGAGTTGATTGAACTAACCTGCAATGTTGAACTGGCTGGATGTTGGATTGTGCGCATCGTTGCAACCGTGAAACTGACGTTTTTCATGCTCCAACGCCTTCCAGAGTGGAACAACTGTATAATAGCGGGGAGGCTTCAGACCCGATCTAAGTGAACTTTAAAAAATAATTTGTTATACACAGGTAGAACACCTAAAACACCTTTGGCACGATACTGCATTGCACGAGTTTTTTTCTTCTCTCTTTTAGCACTCAAATTTTATCTTCTCTAATAGTATCAAGTTGATTCATACTTCAAAATAGTACTCTAACCAGTAACCGCCTTTAATCATTATTGCTATTTTTGTTTCTCAGCACATAAATTGACCATATCGCATCCGAGCAAATACGCAAAAACCCAAATAATTCAGACGCAGGGGCGGCGCTCCCTCTCTTCTGGCTTCAAACCGTAGGAGCGAAGGTGTTGTTTGGTCGTTTATTTTTAGTTGTCGCTGGATAGTTCAATTTTGCACTATCCAGCGACAACTAAAACGAAACGGAAGGAGTATTTGTTAGGGGTTGTTTGATTCATGTGCTGTTTGGTTCACATATTTGTTATGTGTTGTTTGATTCACATATTTGTAATGCGATGGGTAACTGATAATATTATATTATGTTTGTTCAAGTCTAATTATAATCAGATATCACACTAGGAACTAATATCAGTCTATTTAAATTTATTATCACTTGTACTCAAGTGTGAATCATTACTATTGCTATTTATGTTGCATTTCATCAACTAAACAATATCTAAATGGTGGCAGCTGGCCGCATGGTCAGCTGTGCTGGCTGCTTGTAAAAGCAGCAACTGTTCGACTATCGACACATTGATTTGTGAGAGGTAGCTAATACAACGGCTGCAAAAAATGAGCTGCCAAACAGCGTCGGCATGCTGCTGCACCAAGGTTTTTTTCCATCAGCGATCGCGAGGAGAGAGGGGAGGCAGGTTGACAGATGGGACAAAGGTTTTTTTTTCTATCGGCTCGTGAGGAGGGAGGGGAGGCGGGCTGACAGATAGGACAAGAGAGAGAAATATAGAAAGATGCGATATTGTCAACTTATATGATGAGAAATAAAAAATGATTAAAAAATGTTAGAGTACTATTTTGAAAGATAAATCAACATGTTAACATTATTATAAAGAACATCAAACTGTGAATATAAAAAAGAGAAGTCTAACAAATCAATACTATAATAGCAAAAAAAACTCACATTGAAAGGCATGGATAAAAAATAAGTGTTACTCCTGTGTGTCTTAATCCTAGCTCGTGTTCCTCTCCCAATCGTCCCCTTTCCTCCCCTCGTGGCACAAACTTTCACCATAGCCCCTCAATGGACTTCACTCCAAACTCGACGACCACCCTATGAACCCCTTTTGTCCATCACTACTGTGCAGGACCCCAACCTAACCCCTTCTCATTCTCCTATAAGGAGGCTATGCTATGTTCAAGGCGTGTTGGCCCTCCTTCATCGGCTGTTGTGCTTGGCTCTCCAAACAAGTAACTTGATCTTTAAAGCTTTCAATCAATTTTTTGTTAGTAACAGAAGCATCATTATCAACATCTTTACATCTATCACATATATGAGCTATGGAGGTATTAAATGAAGCAAGCTCATTCAAAGATGTTGATGCATTAGAAGAGAGTATTTAAGCAATCAAGCTCATCTTGAAGTGCATAATTTTCATTTTTGAGATTAGTGGCAGTCTCATTACTCATGGCAAGTTCTTTGTTTAATATTTTGTAGTTTTCTTTTTCTTGAGCTAAGAGCTTTTCAAGTTTAAGGTTCTTTTCCTTTTCAAGAATAAGTCATCTTGCTTCTCAAGAAGCTCATCTCTATCATGTAATTCCATCATAAACCTTTTTTAAATTTAGAATTGGCATTCTTTTTAAGACCTTTAAGCATCTTAGCTATTTCATCATCATCACTAGAGCTATTACTAGAGGCATGCTCATAATCATCATCACTACTAGAAGTATATTTAGGAGAGGGGTTCGATATGGAGTTTACCTTCTTTTTACCCTCTTTTGCCATGAGGCAAGTATGCTTGAGTTTTGAAAATAGTGATGCCTTGTTGAAGGCCAATGTTGCAATGTCTTTATCTTCGGAAGAGTCAGAACTTTCATCATTTAAGTCCCATTCCTTCCTAATATGAGCTTCACCACTATGCCTCTTCTCGACGAACTTATTTTTTGACATAGCTCTTCTTTTCTTCCTTCTTTTCTTCTTTATATTCCTTCTTGCCATAGGGCAATTAGCAATAAAATGTCCATTCTTGCCACAATTATAACAATTTTTCTTTGACCTTAATTTTGATTTATCATTTCTTTTGTTGTTGTAGTAGTTGTGATTCTTCATCATCTTTTTGAAGATTTGGATGAAGAGTGTCATATCTTCTTCATACATACTTGAGCTATCTTCACTATATTCACCTGATAATTCTTCAACAACTCCCTTTCCTTTTTTGCTTCTTAGTTGCTTTGAGTGCAATTTCTTGATTCTTTGAAGTAGTGAAACCCTTGGACAAACTCTTGACATATTTGGCTTATTCTTCCACCATCTCATGGTTGATGATTTTGCCAAGAACTTATTCCAGTGTCATCTTATAGTTAGGGCTTTCTCTTATCAAGGTGTATAATGTCATGTTTCTCATAGAGAAAGCTTTCAACACCTCATGATTGGTACACTTTTTGCTTTCATAGCTTCTAATCTTGTTGTTGATATTCTTTAACTGTGTGTACATCTCTTGAGGTGATTCATCATCTAACATCACAAATCTTCCAAGTTCTCCTTCAAGAAGCTTGATTCTTGCCTTCCTTATAGCCTTGGTGCCCTCATGAACAACTTTGAGGGCATCCCATATTTCCTTGACACTTTCTAACCCATTCACCTTGTCATACTCTTCTTGATTCAGAATGAGAGTAGAACCATTGTTGCTTGAGCATTACGATGGACCGTTTGCTCAACTTTCGATTATTCGAAGTCTTCATCATTGTTATCCGAAATCTCTATACCTACTTCAACAATATTCCAAATACTTGGATGGAGTGAGTACAAGTGTCCTCTTATATTATGGCTCCACTTGGAATAGCTAGTACCATCAATATGAGGGGGCTTTCCAAGTGACACCGATAGGAGAGGAGTATTTGAAGGTATGCGAGAGTTAACTCCTTTCCTTTTCTTTCTCCACTTGATGTAGATTGATTCTTCATCACTACTTGAGCTTGACGATGAGAAGGTGAAGTCCTTGTACTTTTTGCTCTTCTTCTTAGACTAGGTGTATGCCCGTGCGTTGCTACGGGATCAACATGTAATGCTAAGATATATTAAGATAAGAAAGCACTATAATAAAATATATTGATATACAAAAACACTAATTGTTATTCGACACTTTTTATTAGCATCACTAAAAGGGGATGTTTACATACCTAAAAAATATAAATATAGTTAGATAATTGTGTGTTGCTACAATTTTTATATATCACAAGTAGACTTTTTTAATGGAATAGTTATTCAAACATATTCTAATCCGATAAGTCTCTATCCACTCCTATCCTCCGTTAAATAAACGGATGGTCCAAGAAAGAACAAAATGTTAGACTATACAAGATGTAGGATCAGCTACAGAAAAAGCAGAGCATCCAAATATCTTGCTTCCAAAACTCTAAGAGTTAGATGAAATGGGAAGGAACATGAGAAAACTGTGATAAACCACCTGCTTCCATACATGCTTGGGTTTATCATTTATTCAACAAAGTGTTCTCCCAATTTTGGCATGAGCTCCATAACTAATAACTAATTTCTCAAATTAAGACAGATATTGTTGCAAGAGCGGCAAACCAGGCTATTCCAATGATAAAAACATATCAGTACAAGTTTATAGTATGTAGGTTTTCTCAAGAAAAGAAGAAATTTTATATTTTTTTGAATCTTTAGCATTACTGATCACTCAAAACTGAAGATGAACACTGTCAGGGCCTAAGGAGGCCCACGGAGGGGCTGCGGCAGTAGCAGCCATAGGCCCTCAAAGGGGATTAGATAAGGATAGTTAGAGATAAGATTAGAAGATTAGTGGAGATTATTTAGGAGATTAGTTGAGATTATCTAGGAAGGTTATCAGTTAGTAGTTTGTTGAGAGTTTTTAGGAGATAAGGATCTCTAGCTAGATAGGGGCGGCCAACCGGCCTATTTATGTAATCAATGGATGAGAAATAAAGCACGCAAGAATTAGAAGGGAGAAACCCTTCTCTTGCTCGGGCGTGGGCAGAGGCCCCCGGCCGGCATTCCTGCCCATCAATACTCCTCTCCAATCCCTCACCGATCTAGCGACCATAACAACCCCCTGCAGAAGTCGAGATCTGGGTATGCAGCCCCCCTGTATGGCCAAAGAGGGTCCTCTCCTTTATTCGGGCAACTACCTTGGTGCTGGACAGACCCAACATAAGAACGGGCTGGTTCCTCCTTCACCTTTCATCCAACGTGAAGTCCGCAGTTCAGCTCTTTCCTTGGGATCCAGGAGGACAGGAGGACATAGCTGCAGTTCAAATTTATATTTTAGTTCCACAATTATTTTGTATTTTCGTCTTAAATAATAAAGGTAAGCCGAGATGTAAAAGGATTAACCTTAAGTCGTGTCAGGTAGGTCTATGGCAGCTCGAGGACGAGCTGGTCCTCAAGGGAGGGGGAGATGTCATGGGCATCATAGGGAGCGAGAGGCAACAGTCAGGCTGGGATAAGGCTAGAGAATAAGATTGAGATGAGAGAATTGTGGAGAGTTGGTTAGCAGCAGATAAGTCCAAGAAAGTAGGAGTTAATTGAGAGTTTGTAGGAGAAGTTAGTTAGCCATATGGCTATTTATAAGCCGCATGACAGCAGGGAATAAATCAAGCAAGATCATTATCAAACCAATCTCTCTCTCTTGCAATGACCCTCTCAAGCGCCTAGGGCTGCTACCCTAGAACCAAGCCTGCGGTAGAGGGGTATAACCTCGCCGGAGAAGACAACTATCTCCATGGACCGAAGGTCCATGACACCTGGTATCAGCTCCAGGTTATCCTCACCACCACCAGCCGCCCATCCCTCACCACCACCAGCCGCCGCGCCATCTGCCGCCGCAACGCCCTCCCACCCACCCTCTCCAACACCAGATGCATTCACTCGGCTCGAAGAGAAGTGGGATCAATTCGTTGTGATGTTCCACCGCTACAAGGAGAAGACAGAGAAGGAACTCCAAGCAGCGGTGCGGCTTCAGGCGGCAGCGCGAGGGTTCCTGGCACGCCGCCAGGTACAGTCCCTTCGTGGGGAGAAGTACCTTGTTGTGGCCTCCAGGGCCACCCCATGACCGTCATCACATGAGCAGGCAGTGGTGCGCCTGCAAGCCGCAGTGCGTGGCTTCCTTGTTAGGCGGGCGGTGCGGAAGCTGCACTTGCTGATCAGCTCATCGCTGCACCAACTCCCAGCCTGCGCGCCCAACCACCAGGTCTCGTCTATACTTTTTGAACCCCCTGCAGAAGTCGAGATCTGGGTATGCAGCCCCCCTGCACGGCCAAAGAGGGTCGTCTCCTTCATTCGGGCAACTGCCTTGGTGCTGGACAGACCCAACATAAGAACGGGCTGGTTCCTCCTTCACCTTTCATCCAACGTAAAGTCCGCAGTTCAGCTCTTTCCTTGGGATCCAGGAGGACAGGAGGACATAGCTGCAGTTCAAATTTATATTTTAGTTCCACAATTATTTTGTATTTTCGTCTTAAATAATAAAGGTAAGCCGAGATGTAAAAGGCTTAACCTTAAGTCGTGTCAGGTAAGTCTATGGCACCTCGAGGACGAGCTGGTCCTCAAGGGAGGGCGAGATGTCATGGGCATCATAGGGAGCGAGAGGCAATAGTCAGGCTGGGATAAGGCTAGAGAATAAGATTGAGATGAGAGAATTGTGGAGAGTTGGTTAGCAGCAGATAAGTCCAAGAAAGTAGGAGTTAGTTGAGAGTTTGTAGGAGAAGTTGGTTAGCCATAGGGCTATTTATAAGCCGCATGGCAGCAGGGAATAAATCAAGCAAGATCATTATCAAACCAATCTCTCTCCCTTGCAATGACCCTCTCAAGCGCCTTTGATAATGATCTTGCTTGATTTATTCCCTGCTGCCATGCGGCTTATAAATAGCCCTATGGCTAACCAACTTCTCCTACAAACTCTCAACTAACTCCTACTTTCTTGGACTTATCTGCTGCTAACCAACTCTCCACAATTCTCTCATCTCAATCTTATTCTCTAGCCTTATCCCAGCTCATCTCAATCTTATTCTCTAGCCTTATCCCAGCCTGGCTGTTGCCTCTCGCTCCCTATGATGCCCATGACATCCCCCTCCCTTGAGGACCAGCTCGTCCTCGAGCTGCCATAGACCTACCTGACACGACTTAAGGTTAAGCCTTTTACATCTCGGCTTACCTTTATTATTTAAGACAAAAATACAAAATAATTGTGGAACTAAAATATAAATTTGAACTGCAGCTATGTCCTCCTGTCCTCCTGGATCCCAAGGAAAGAGCTGAACTGCAGACTTCACATTGGATGAAAGGTGAAGGAGGAACCAGCCCGTTCTTATGTTGGGTTTGTCCAGCACCAAGGTAGTTGCCCGAATGAAGGAGATGACCCTCTTTGGCCATACAGGGGGGCTGCATACCCAGATCTCGACTTCTGCAAGGGGTTCAAAAAGTATAGACGAGACCTGGTGGTTGGGCGCGCAGGCTGCGAGTTGGTGCAGCGATGAGCTGATCAGCAAGTGCAGCTTCCGCACTGCCCGCCTAACAAGGAAGCAACGCACTGCGGCTTGCAGGCGCACCATAGCCTGCTCATGTGATGACGGCCATGGGGTGGCCCTGGAGGCCACAACAAGGTGCTTCTCCCCACGAAGGGACTGTACCTGGCGGCATGCCAGGAACCCTCGCGCTGCCGCCTGAAGCCGCACCGCTGCTTGGAGTTCCTTCTCTGTCTTCTCCTTGTAGCGGTGGAACATCACAACGAACTGATCCCATTTCTCTGCGAGACGGCCAAAACTCTCTTCAAGCCGAGTGAATGCATCTGGAGTTGGAGAGGGCGGGTGGGAGGGCGTTGCGGCGGCTTGTGGTGGTGAGGGATAGGCGGCTGGTGGTGGTGAGGATAACCTGGAGATGATACCAGGTGTCATGGACCTTCGGTCCATGGGGATAGTTGTCTTCTCCGGCGAGGTTATACCCCTCTGCCGCAGGCTTGGTTCTAGGGTAGCAGCCCTAGGCGCTTGAGAGGGTCATTGCAAGGGAGAGAGATTGGTTTGATAATGATCTTGCTTGATTTATTCCCTGCTGCCATGCGGCTTAAAAATAGCCCTATGGCTAACCAACTTCTCCTACAAACTCTCAACTAACTCCTACTTTCTTGGACTTATCTGCTGCTAACCAACTCTCCACAATTCTCTCATCTCAATCTTATTCTCTAGCCTTATCCCAGCTCATCTCAATCTTATTCTCTAGCCTTATCCTAGCCTGGTTGTTGCCTCTCGCTCCCTATGATGCCCATGACGGTGTCATGGACCTTCGGTCCATGGGGATAGTTGTCTTCTCCGGCGAGGTTATACCCCTCTACCGCAGGCTTGGTTCTAGGGTAGCAGCCCTAGGCGCTTGAGAGGGTCATTGCAAGAGAGAGAGATTGGTTTGATAATGGTCTTGCTTGATTTATTCCCTGCTGCCATGCGGCTTATAAATAGCCCTATGGCTAACTAACTTCTCCTACAAACTCTCAACTAACTCCCACTTTCTTGGACTTATCTGCTGCTAACCAACTCTCCACAATTCTCTCATCTCAATCTTATTCTCTAGCCTTATCCCAGCCTGACTGTTGCCTCTCGCTCCCTATGATGCCCATGACATCTCCCCCTCCCTTGAGGACCAGCTCGTCCTCGAGCTGCCATAGACTTACCTGACACGACTTAAGGTTAAGCTTTTTACATCTCGGCTTACCTTTATTATTTAAGACGAAAATACAAAATAATTGTGGAACTAAAATATAAATTTGAACTGCAGCTATGTCCTCCTGTCCTCCTGGATCCCAAGGAAAGAGCTGAACTGCGGACTTTACGTTGGATGAAAGGTGAAGGAGGAACCAGCCCGTTCTTATGTTGGGTCTGTCCAGCACCAAGGTAGTTGCCCGAATGAAGGAGACGACCCTCTTTGGCCGTGCAGGGGGGCTGCATACCCAGATCTCGACTTCTGCAGGGGGTTCAAAAAGTATAGACGAGACCTGGTGGTTGGGCGCGCAGGCTGGGAGTTGGTGCAGCGATGAGCTGATCAGCAAGTGCAGCTTCCGCACCGCCCGCCTAACAAGGAAGCCACGCACTGCGGCTTGAAGGCGCACCACGGCCTGCTCATGTGATGACGGCCATGGGGTGGCCCTGGAGGCCACAGCAAGGTGCTTCTCCCCATGAAGGGACTGTACCTGGCGGCGTGCCAGGAACCCTCGCGCTGTCGCCTGAAGCCGCACCGCTACTTGGAGTTCCTTCTCTGTCTTCTCCTTGTAGCGGTGGAACATCACAACAAATTGATCCCACTTCTCTTCGAGCCGAGTGAATGCATCTAGAGTTGGAGAGGGCGGGTGGGAGGGCGTTGCGGCGGCAGATGGCGCGGCGGCTGGTGGTGGTGAGGGATGGGCGGCTGGTGGTGGTGAGGATAACCTGGAGCTGATACCAGGTGTCATGGACCGGTCCATGGGGATAGTTGTCTTCTCCGGCGAGGTTATACCCCTCTGCCGCAGGCTTGGTTCTAGGGTAGCAGCCCTAGGCGCTTGAGAGGGTCATTGCAAGAGAGAGATTGGTTTGATAATGATCTTGCTTGATTTATTCCCTGCTGCCATGCGGCTTATAAATAGCCCTATGGCTAACTAACTTCTCCTACAAACTCTCAACTAACTCCTACTTTCTTGGACTTATCTGCTGCTAACCAACTCTCCACAATTCTCTCATCTCAATCTTATTCTCTAGCCTTATCCAAGCCTGACTGTTGCCTCTCGTTCCCTATGATGCCCATGACATCTGGTATCGGCTAGCTTGGGTTTCGATCTGATCCCATGGCTTCTGCTGCCAATTTTGCAGCGTCATCCTGGCAATCAGCGTCCCCATCTCCATGGATAGCACCGCATGTCACCTTCGTCACGCCGTCCTGGCAATCGACGTCCCCATCTCCATGGGCTGCGCCGCTGTCGGGGACCATAATTAGGGGTACCCTCAAGACTCCTAATTCTCAGCTGGTAACCCCCATCAGCACAAAGCTGCAAAGGCCTGATGGGTGCGACTAAGTCAGGGATCGGTCCATTCGAGGGACTCAATCACGCCTCGCCCGAGCCCAGCCTCGGGCAAGGGCAGCCGACCCCAGAGGATCTACGTCTCGCCCGAGGCCCCCCTCCAGTGACGAACATACTTCCGGCTCACCCGAGGCCCAGTCTTCGCCAAGAAGCAGCCCTGGCCAAATCACCACGCCAACCGACCAAATCGCAGGGGCATTTAATGCAAAGGTGGCCTGACACCTTTATCCTGACGCACGTCCTCCAGTCGACAGAGCCGAAGTGACTGCAGTCACTTCGCAGCTCCACTGACCGGCCTGACAGAAGGACCGCGCCGCCTGCGTCGCACCGACTGTGTGCCACTCGACAGAGTGAGGCTGACAGGCAGCCAGGCCCGGCCTCGAGCACCATAGGAAACTCCGCTCCGCCCGACCCAGGGCTCGGACTCGGGCTCAGCCCGGAAGACAGCGAACTCCGCTCCGCCCGACCCAGGGCTCGGACTCGGGCTCAGCCCCGGAAGACGGCGAACTCCGCTCTGCCCGACCCAGGGCTCGGACTCGGGCTCAGCCCCAGAAGACGGCGAACTCCGCTCCGCCCGACCCAGGGCTCAGACTCGGGCTCGGCCCCGGAAGACGGCGAACTCCGCTCCGCCCGACCCAGGGCTCGGACTCGGGCTCAGCCCCTAAAGACGACGAACTCCGCTTCGCCCGACCCCAGGGCTCGGACTCAGCCCTGGCCTCCGCTGACGGTCTCCGCCTCGCCCGACCCAGGGGCTCGGACTCGACCTCGGCCTCGGAAGACAGACTCGACCTCGACCTAGGAGGAGCCTCCACATCGCCCAACCTAGGGCACGGACCGACCACGTCAACAGGAGGCGCCATCATTACCCTACCCCAAGCTGACTCAGGCTACGGGGAACAAGACCGGCGTCCCATCTGGCTCGCTCCGCCAGACAAGTAATGATGGTGCCCCGCACGCTCTATGACGACGGCGGCTCTCAACCCCCTTACGGAAGCAAGAGGACGTCAGCAAGGACTCGACAGCCCCGACAGTTGTCCTTCCGCCAGGCTCCAGCGCTCCTCCGACGGCCACGACACCACACGAACCGGGTGCCAAAACCTCTCCGGCTGCCACGATGGCATACTTAGGGCGCTAGCTCTCCTTTGCTAGACACGTTAGCACTCTGCTACACCCCCCATTATACACCTGGATCCTCTCCTTACGCCTATAAAAGGAAGGACCAGGGCCCTCTTATAGGGGGTTGGCCGCGCAGGGAAGAGGACGGGACAGGCGCTCGCGTGAGGCCGCTCGCTCCCCTCCCGCGTGGACGCTTGTAACACCCTACTGCAAGCGCACCCGACCTGGGCGCGGGACAAACATGAAGGCCGCGGGATTTCCACCTCTCTCTCGCTCCGGCTGCCTTTTCCCCCCTTCGCGCTCCGTCTCGCGCCGACCCATCTGGGCTGGGGCACGCGGCGACGTTTCACTCGTCGGCCCAGGGACCCCCCGGTCTCGAAACGCCGACAGTTGGCGCGCCAGGTAGGGGACCTGCTGCGTGTTGACGAACAGCTTCCCGTCAAGCTCTAGATGGGCAGTCTCCAGCAACCTTTCCAGCCTGGGACGGTGCTCCGTTTCGGGAGTCTTGAGTTCATGTCCCTCGACGGCAGCTACGACATGATACTCCTTCCCCCGCCGTGTGACAGCGACAATGGCGGCCGACAGCCCGCCCACCGGTGGCGGAATCGACGACGTCTTCCCCGCGTGGTGGAAGAACAACATTCGAGCTCACCCCGCCCTCTCCCCCGCCGACGGAGGAGGAGGCGGGGCAACCAAGGCCAAGCAGGAGGCGGCACCTCGTCGGCTGTCGAGTGAGTCGACGGCGCTGGCGCCCCAACGGGGGGCACGTCGGGCATCGACCTCGCGTTTGAGACGAAGACGAGCGCCGTCTCCCCGCAACACGCCAATTCCAAGCAAACGGACGACGCCAGCACGCTCGCGAAAGGCTTGCTGGGCGTCACCCTCGTACCTGAGATGACAGTGCAGTCAGTCCCTGACGTGACTTCGTCACCGCCCGTCGACCAAGAGGTACCCACCGATTCCCATCTCACGCCCTTTGGATTCAGCCTCGACCCGCCAAGCGACTTCGCTTTGGCGGACGCTCTTGTAGAGGCGAGTCCAAACCCTCTGGGGTTTCATATGCAGTCACCCTGGGACCGGCTGACGGACGTCTCGACCTATGGGCCCTCGGGGTCCGAGGAAGATGACGTGTCCGACTTCTGTTGGGATTTCTCCGGACTTGGTAACCCCAGTGCCATGCGGGACTTCATGACCGCATGCGACTACTGCCTTTCCGACTGTTCCGACAGTAGCCGCAGCCTCGGCGACGAGGACTGCGGCCCAAGTCGTGAATGTTTCCACGTCGATCTAGGGGGTCCCTCCGAAGGCAACCATCTTGGTATGCCGGAGAACGGTGATCTCCCTAGGCCTGTGCCTCGCATTGACATCCTACGGGAGCTAGTTGTGGTCCCCATTCAAGCGGGGGGTCATGACCCACAGCTCGAGCAAATCCGCGGGGTGCAGGCCACGCTCGACGAGGGAGCAGGAACACTTGAGCCGATCCGCCGGGACATCGGGCAGGAATGGGCGGGCCAACCTCCGGCCGGAGAAGTGCGCCATCTACCCCAGGGTATCCAGCACCGCATCGCCGACGATGTCAGGGTGAGGCCGCCACCCGCTTCCAGTGGAGTCGGCCAGAACCTGGCTGCAGCGGCAATGCTTCTCCGTGCTATGCCGGAGCCATCAACCACCGAGGGGCGGCGAATCCAGGGAGAGCTAAAGAATCTCCTGGAGGGCGCCGTGGTCCGATGGGCCGAGAGCTCCGCCTCCCGAAGGCAGGGGTACCCCTCAGAACATCGCGCCGCGACTTCCCAATTCATGCGGGAAGCCTCGGTCCACACCGGGCGCACGTGCGACACAGCGCATGTGGCCCCGGGTCGCCTCGGCAACGAGCACCATCACCGCAACCGTCGGGCCCACCTCGACGAAAGGGTGCACCGAGGCTACCACCCTAGGCGTGGGGGACGCTACGACAGCGGGGAGGATCGGAGTCCCTCGCCCGAACCACCCGGTCCACAGGCTTTCAGCCGCGCCATACGATGGGCGCCGTTCCCGACCCGGTTCCGAACCCCGACTACTATCACAAAGTACTCGGGGGAGACGAGACCGGAACTATGGCTCGCAGACTACCGGCTGGCCTGCCAACTGGGTGGAACGGACGATGACAACCTCATCATCCGCAACCTCCCCCTGTTCCTCTCCGACACCGCTCACGCCTGGTTGGAGCACCTGCCTCCGGGGCAGATCTCCAACTGGGACGACCTTGTCCAAGCCTTCGCCGGCAATTTCCAGGGCACGTACGTGCACCCTGGGAACTCCTGGGACCTCCGAAGCTGCCGACAGCAGCCGGGAGAGTCTCTCCGGGACTACATCCGACGATTCTCGAAGCAGCGCACCGAGCTGCCCAACATCACCGATTCAGATGTCATCGGCGTGTTCCTCGCCGGCACCACTTGCCGCGACCTGGTCAGCAAGCTGGGTCGAAAGACCCCCACCAGGGCGAGCGAGCTGATGGACATTGCCACCAAGTTCGCCTCTGGCCAGGAGGCGGTTGAGGCTATCTTCCGGAAGGACAAGCAGCCCCAGGGCCGCCCACCGGAAGATGCCCCCGAGGCGTCAACTCAGCGCGGCGCCAAGAAGAAAGGCAAGAAGAAGTCACAAGCGAAACGCGACACCGCCGACGCGGACCTTGTCGCCGCCGCCGAGCACAAGAACCCTCGGAAACCCCCCGGAGGTGCCAACCTCTTCGACAAGATGCTCAAGGAGCCGTGCCCCTATCATCAGGGGCCCGTCAAGCACACCCTTGAGGAGTGCGGTATGCTTCGGCGCCACTTCCACAGGGCCGGGCCACCCGCGGAGGGTGGCAGGGATCGCGACGACGACAAGAAGGAAGGTCACCAGGCAGGAGAGTTCCCCGAGGTCCGCGACTGCTTCATGATCTACGGTGGGCAAGCGGCGAACGCCTCGGCTCGGCACCGCAAGCAAGAGCGTCGGGAGGTCTGTTCAGTAAAGGTGGCGGCGCCAGTCTACCTAGACTGGTCCGACAAGCCCATCACCTTCGACCAAGCCGACCACCCCGACCACGTGTCGAGCCTGGGGAAATACCCGCTCGTTGTCGACCCCATCGTCGGTGACGTCAGGCTCACCAAGGTCCTCATGGACGGAGGCAGCAGCCTCAACATCATCTATGCCGAGACCCTCGGGCTCTTGTGTGTTGATCTATCCTCGGTCCGGGCAGGCGCTGCGCCTTTCCACGGGATCATCCCCGAGAAGCGCGTCCAACCCCTCGGACAACTCGACCTTCCCGTCTGCTTCGGAACACCCTCCAACTTCCAAAGGGAGACCATCACGTTCGAGGTGGTCGGGTTCTGAGGAACCTACCACGCAGTATTGGGGAGGCCATGCTACGCGAAGTTCATGGCCGTCCCCAACTACACCTACCTCAAGCTCAAGATGTCGGGCCCCAACAGGGTCATCACCGTCGGCCCCACGTACCGACACGCGTTCGAATGCGACGTCGAGTGCGTGGAGTACGCCGAGGCCCTCGCCGAGTCCGAGGCCCTCATCGCCAACCTGGAGAGCCTCTCTAAGGAGGTGCCAGACGTGAAGCGCCACGCCGGCAACTTCGAGCCAGCGGAGACGGTTAAGTCCGTCCCCCTCGACCCCAGCAGCGACGCCTCCAAGCAGATCCGGATCGGCTCCGAGCTCGATCCCAAATAGGAAGCAGTGCTCGTCGACTTTCTCCGCGCAAACGCCGACGTTTTCGCGTGGAGTCCCTCGGACATGCCTGGCATACCGAGGGATGTCGCCGAGCACTCGCTAGATATCCGGGCTGGAGCCCGACCCGTCAAGCAGCCTCTGCGCCGATTCGACGAAGAAAAGCGCAGAGCCATAGGCGAGGAGATCCACAAGCTAATGGCGGCAGGGTTCATCAAAGAGGTATTCCATCCCGAATGGCTTGCCAACCCTATGCTTGTGAGAAAGAAAGGAGGGAAATGGCGGATGTGTGTAGACTACACTAGTCTAAACAAAGCATGTCCGAAGGTTCCCTACCCTCTGCCTCGCATCGATCAAATCGTGGATTCCACTGCTGGGTGCGAAACCCTGTCTTTCCTCGATGCCTACTCAGGGTATCACCAAATCAGGATGAAAGAGTCCGACCAGCTCGCGACTTCTTTCATCACACCCTTCGGCATGTACTGCTATGTCACCATGTCGTTTGGCTTGAGGAATGCGGGTGCGACGTACCAGCGGTGCATGAACCATGTGTTCGGCGAACACATTGGCCGAACGGTCGAGGCCAACGTCGATGACATCATAGTCAAGACGAGGAAAGCCTCCGACCTCCTTTCCGACCTTGAAGCGACATTCTGATGTCTCAAGGCGAAAGGCGTGAAGCTTAATCCCGAGAAGTGTGTCTTTGGGGTTCCCCGAGGCATGCTCTTGGGGTTCATTGTCTCTGAGCGGGGCATCGAGGCCAACCCGGAGAAGATCACGGCCATCACCAGCATGGGGCCCATCAAGGACTTGAAAGGCGTACAGAGAGTCATGGGATGTCTTGCGGCTCTGAGCCGTTTCATCTCATGCCTCGGCGAAAGAGGCCTGCCTCTGTACCGCCTCTTAAGGAAGGTCGAGTGCTTCACTTGGACCCCTGAGGCCGAGGAAGCCCTCGGGAACCTGAAGGCGCTCCTCACCAACGCGCCCATCTTGGTGCCTCCCGCTGCCAGAGAAGCCCTCTTGATCTACGTCGCCGCGACCACTCAGGTGGTTAGCGCCGCGATTGTGGTTGAGAGACGAGAAGAGGGGCATGCATTGCCCGTCCAGAGGCCAGTCTACTTCATCAGCGAGGTACTGTCCGAGACCAAGATCCGCTACCCACAAATTCAGAAGCTGCTGTGCGCGGTGATCCTGACGCGGCGGAAGTTGCGACACTACTTTGAGTCTCATCCGGTAACTATTGTATCATCCTTCCCCCTGGGGGAGATCATCCAGTGCCGAGAGGCCTCGGGTAGAATCGCAAAGTGGGCGGTGGAAATTATGGGCGAAGCGATCTCGTTCGCCCCTCGGAAGGCCATCAAGTCCCAGGTCTTGGCGGATTTCGTGGCTGAATGGGTCAACACCCAGCTCCCAACAGTTCCGATCCAATCGGAACTCTGGACCATGTTCTTCGACGGGTCGCTGATGAAGACAGGAGCAGGCGCAGGCCTGCTCTTCATCTCGCCCCTCGGAAAGCATCTACGCTACGTGCTACGCCTCCACTTCCCGGCGTCCAACAATGTGGCTGAGTACGAGGCTCTGGTCAACGGGTTGCGCATCGCCATCGAGCTAGGGGTCCGACGCCTTGACGCTCGCGGTGACTCGCAACTCGTCATCGACCAAGTCATGAAGAACTCCCACTGCCGCGACCCGAAGATGGAGGCCTACTGCGATGAGGTTCGGCGCCTGGAAGACAAGTTCTACGGGCTCGAGCTCAACCACATTGCCCAGCGCTACAACGAGACTGCGAACGAGATGGCTAAAATAGCCTCGGGGCGAACAACGGTTCCCCCAGACGTCTTCTCCCGAGACCTGCATCAACCCTCCATCAAGATCGATGACACGCCCGAGCCCGAGGCACCCTCGGCCCAGCCCGAGGTACCCTCGGCTTAGTCCGAGGCACCCTCGGCTCGGCCCAAGGCACCCTCGGCCCCCGAGGGTGAGGCACTGCGCGTCGAGGAGGAGCGAAGCGGGGTCACGCCTAATCGAAACTGGCAGACCCCGTACCTGCAATATCTCCACCGAGGAGAGCTACCCCTCGACCGGGCCGAAGCTCGGCGGTTGGCGCGACGCGCCAAGTCGTTCGTCTTGCTGTGAGATGGGAAGGAGCTCTACCACCACAGCCCCACAGGCATCCTCCAGTGATGCATTTCCATCGCCGAAGGCCAGGAGCTCCTACAAGAGATGCACTCGGGGGCTTGCGGCCATTACGCAGCACCTCGAGCCCTTGTTGGAAACGCCTTCCGACAAGGTTTCTACTAGCCGATGGCGGTGGCCGACGCCACTAGAATTGTCCGCACCTGCGAAGGGTGTCAGTTCTACGCGAGGCAGACCCACCTGCCCGCTCAGGCTCTGCAGACGATACCCATCACCTGGCCTTTTGTTGTGTGGGGTCTGGACCTCGTCGGCCCCTTGCAGAAGGCACCCGGGGGCTACACGCACCCCTGGGAAGGGCTGTTCGTCATCGCCAAAGTTCTGAAGCCCGGAACGAACAAGCTGGCCGACAGTCAAGGCGAGGTCTACACCAACACTTGGAACATCCAACAGCTACGTCGCTTCTACCCTTAAGATGTTTTCAAGTTGTTCGTATACCTCGTTACCACGCAAAATTTGGTCATCAAGGAAGGGTCAGCCTTGCCTCGGCAAAGCCCGACCCTCCCTCAGGGGCTAAAAAGGGGGGAACCCCCTCCACGTCAAAATTTTCAATCAAAAAGGCTTCCGCGTTCCCCCAGCTATGTCGGTAGCAGGACCCCAAGAAGCGAACGCGGGTGCATGTAAGTGGCGAGGCTGACTGAGCCGAGGGACTCCTACGCCTCTGGGTTACGGATACCTCACTCGTCACCTACCACGAAAAATGACTCCTACTTGGGCAAGCCGCCCTGCTACTGACGAGCGGGGTCGGACACGCAAAATGAAAGGAAAAGGGGCACGACTTTATACTACAATAATAAAGTGTTCAGGCCTCAGCGACCGCAAAAGACACACGTGCATTCAAAGGAAACTGCTCCGACAGAGTTAGGCGTCGCCAGGGGAAGGAGCCGCGCCTTCGGCTTCGTCCCCGCCCTCGGCAAAGTCCACCCCGGCTTCAGACGACGGCGCAGGCGGGAGGATCTCTGCCTCGAAGGTGGTCGCCAGCACTGCGCTCGGGCCCGCGGCGGCCGCGTCGAGCCTCTGGACTTCAGCCAGGGCAGCTTCATCTTCGTCAGGAAGGCAATACCCCTCGCTAACCCGCTCCAGATCCACGACGTAGTGGGAAGCAAGCACGGCGAAGGCCCGCCTGACGCCGTGGTGTAGCGCCTCGCGGAGTCTGCCGCGCACGTGATCGCCCAAGGCCTGCAGGCGACTTTGAGGGGAGCTTCCTGAGGGGACGTCGCCGAAGCCAAAGACCCGGCAGAAGTCCGAGATGGCCTCGGACATGGCCGCGTGGTCGGCCTCCCTCTGCTCGGCCGCCCCGGCAAGCGCCCTGGTGGACTCATCAAGGGCGGACTCGAGCTCTGCAAACGGCCAGAGCACAAGGCCTCAAACACAAGCGGAGGAAACAAGCTGAAACGAAAACCGAAAATGGCCAGGAAATACCTCCGGCTCGGGCACGCTGCTCCGAGGCTACGGCCTGGGCTACGACTAGGTCTGCTGCAAGGGCTCCAGCCCGGCTTTCGGCCTCGGCAGCCCGGCCCCGAGATTGGTCTCTCTCATCGGCGACCTGGTCGAACTCTGACTGTCGTCGTTGCACCTCTGCGCGTGCCGCTGCCGCCTCTGCTCTCAGATCGGCGTAGAGCAACCGAAGGTCCGCCACCTCGGCGCCCTGCTGGGAGAGGCGCGCAGTAGCCCCGGCGAGCGAGGTCCTCAAGGATCGCAGCGAGCCCCAGATATCGACCTCGTGGCAGATGAACGACGACTTGGCGGCGCTCAGATCCGTCAGATCCTGAGGGAAGGAAGCGGGACGTCACAAAAGACGCCTTGGTCACAAAAAAGGTATGCCTGAAACCATTACCTGGAGGATCTTGGGGACGTCCCTGCAAAAGACCTCCAGCGATGACCGGAGCGACCCCACCGTTGCTTCGGCACACTCGCGGAGCTCCTCCCAAGACTGCTCCTTCCGCTCATCATCAAGAACGAAGAAGGGATCCGAAGCCTCACGGGTCCGGAACCGGAGCAACTGGCGCCGCCTCTCGGAGCTCTGCCGCGTAGGGACAAGGCTGCCGCTCGGCGGGACGGATCACGTTTCCACGCCCCCCTCCTCCGAGGCACCGAGCGCCGACGCCTCGGCCATCTCAGCGTCAGCAGCAACAGGTCGCTCCCCGACTGGGACGGCAGCGGCTTCAGCAGCAGCAGACGCCAGCACCGGCGGCATGTCTGGTGGGCCCGAGGCCACGTCCGCGCCAGCCGCCTCCTCCAGCACGATGGCCGCCTCGGCAGAAGAGCTGGCCTCGGGAACTCGCTCCACGGCGACTAGTGCCGCCTGAGCCCCCCGCTGTGGAGCGCCTTGCGAGAAGGTCAGCTGAACAGCAAGGCCCGACGCGGCACCGGCTGCGGAAGCCGACGCCGTCTTAAGGGCTTTCCGGGGAGCCAGATCAGTCAGGCCATGGCTTCGCTTGCTGAGGAGGAAAGAAAAGTCGCGGTCAGGACATACGAATGAGGAGCCAGGATGAAGACGTTCCAAAGTACTTACCCGCTCCGAGCCATGATCAACCGCGCCTGAGGAGAGGTCTCTCGAATCTCGACCCCTGAAGGTACCGCCGAGGTCCGCCTCGCCGCCAGCTTCGGTACCGTCCTCGCCTGGGCACCTTGGACGCCCGGGAGACGGACTACCCAAGCGCTGCCACGGTGACCTGAGGGCTGCTCTCCTGCGCTGCCGGCGTGGGCGACGGCTCTCGGGGAACAGACACCTCGGCCTGGCTCCCCGGGGTCACCTCAACTTCCCCGGCCGAGGGGTCAAGTACCCCCTCGGTCTGCCCCCGCTCTTCGGGCCGGGACCTCGGCGTCCCGACTCCGGGAACTGACGGCGCCAGCCCACTCGGGGGCTGGCTTGACGACTCCTGGCCTAGCCTCAAACCTGGGCTGAGGCCGAGGCGGGCAGCCATGTCGTCATCCTCGTCATCATCTTTATCATCGTCGTCGTCGTCAGGCGTTTCCGGCGACGGCTCCCTCGGGAGTCCATCCCTCTCCTGCCGACGACGGAGCTTCTCCAAGGCGTCTTGGGCCCGCGTCCGCTCGAGGGCCCGAGGCTTCTCCGCGTCTTTCTTCTTCTTCTTCTCCTCCGCGGCAACCCGCCGCGCTGCTCGGTCCACCGCGTCCTCCAGGACCCGTGGCCGGGAAGGCTTGTGCCACCCTACCTCCTGGAGACAGATGAAAAGTCTTGACCGTAAGGACCAAGGGCAATCCGACGCAGGGAGAAAGAAGGAACGGACACTCACCAGGGTCACACACCCATGGTCGGGGCGCATCAAGGGCTGAGAGAAGGCGCTGTCGTCCGGTTTTCCCAACGCGATGGCCACCGCCCGTGGAGAACGTCGATGGGAAGGGGATCCGAGGACATCCGCGAGCCCTCCAAGTCAGCCTCCGGCGTCATCTCCCAAAGCGGCAACCGCCGCTCCGCCAAGGGAAGCACCCTATGGCGGTGAATGGTGGCAATCACTCCCGCGGCGGTGAGTCCCCCTTTCCGCAACGCCTTCAGGGCCTTGAGAAGGGGCTCGAGGTTCTTCTGTCTGTCGTGCGGGGTCCCGTAGCGCCAAGCATCGGCGGCGACGGTGACCACTCGCTGGGAAAACGGCGGGAGCATCTCGCCGTCATTCCGGAGGTAGAACCACCGGCACTGCCACCCTTTATTTGAGGACGCAAGGATGGCGGGAATGTACAGCGACGCCCGCGACTGCCTGAGAGCACCTAGAGGGGGGGTGAATAGGTGATCCTATAACACTTAGAAACTTAAGCCACAAAAACTTGGTTAAGTGTTAGCACAATAACCGCCAAGTGGCTAGAGAGGAATCTTCAACAAAACACAATAACCAACAAGATCAATCACAGAGATGGCACGGTGGTTATCTCGTGGTTCGGCTAAGACCAACGCTTGTCTACTCCACGTTGTGGCGTCCCAACGGACGAGGGTTGCACTCAACCCCTCTCAAGCGGTCCAAAGACCCACTTGAATACCACGGTGTTTTGCTTGCTTTACTCAATCCCGTTTGCGAGGAATCTCCACAACTTGGAGCCTCTCACCCTTACACTTGAAGTTCACAAAGAAGCACAGAGCAAGGGGGATTAGCAACTCACACAGGACACAAGAATCAAAGTGTCAACACGCACACAAGTCGCAACAAGAGCTCGCAACACAACTCAATGAGTTCACAACTCCACTAGAGCTCTATATGCTATCACAATGAAACAAATGCGCGGAATCAAGGTCTTGGTGCTTAGGAATGTTGTAGGAATGCTTGGTGTTCTCCTCCATGCGCCTAGGGGTCCCTTTTATAGCCCCAAGGCAGCTAGGAGCCGTTGAGAGCATTCTAGGAAGGCTGATCTTGCCTTCTGTCGACTGGCGCACCGGACAGTCCGGTGCACACCGGACACTGTCCGGTGCCCGATTTCTTTCCAAAAATGGCGCAGTCGACCGTTGGCAGCCTGAGAGCCGTTGGCGCACCGGACAGACCGGTGCCCCCTTCTAGCCGTTGGCTCGGCCACGTGTCCCGCGCAGATCGCGCGGCCGACCATTGGCCCTGCCGACCGTTGGCTCACCGGACAGTCCGGTGCACACCGGACAGTCCGGTGAATTATAGCCGTACGTCGCCGATGAATTCCCGAGAGCAACGAGTTCGCCTGTGAACGGCCCACCGGACAGTCCGGTGCACCACCGGACAGTCCGGTGAATTATAGCCGTACACCGCCGTCGAAGTCCCGAGAGCAGCCACTTCGCTCGAGCCAGCCTGGCGCACCGGACACTGTCTGGTGCACCACCGGACAGTCCGGTGCTCCCAGACTGAGCATACTTTGGCTGCTCGAGCCAAGGCATTTTCAATTGGATTTTTCCTGTTTCCAGCACTTAGACACAATACATTAGTCCATAAAATAATGTACTAAGTCTGAGAAACATACCTTTATCCTTGATTTGTACTTTGTCCACCATTTTACACTTAGGCACTTATGTTGGACACTAAATCACCAAAATACTTAGAAATGGCCCAAAGGCACATTTCCCTTTCAATCTCCCCCTTTTTGGTGATTTATGCCAACACAACATAAAGCAAGTAGAACAAGTACAAAATCAATTCAACTAAGAACTCAAAATTGTTTTGATTCAAATTTGACATATATGGATCACTCTTTGCCACCACTTGGTTTGTTTTTGCAAATCAAACTCAAATTTCTATCTCTAAGTCAAACACACATGTTAGGACATAAAGAGAGTCATTCCAAGAGAAATTGATTCAAGATTTCAAAAACTCCCCTTTTTCCCATAATCAACACTTCTCCCCACAAGAAGCCAACTTTTGACAAGAGAGACAACAAAAGAGTTTTGACAAACCAAAAGCTCTAATCTACTATTTTCAAAATTTCTCAAGTGGTAGCTGATCCATTTATCGCTTTGGCCTTTATTTTCTCCCCCTTTGGCATCAAGCACCAAAACGGGATCAATCTTGGCCCCTTAACCCCATTGCCTCACCAAAATCTTCAAATGAGAACACAAAGGTAATGAGAGTACATGAGATGAACTTGGAATATGTTACCCTCTCATCGGAGTGCAGTGGAAGTCTTTCATGGTCCAAGTCCACCTTTTCCCTTTCAAACCTCCTTTGAGACTAAAACAAGCAAACTCAAGCATATGGTTAGTCTCAAAAGGGTCAAGTTGTAGCACAGCTCCCCCTAAATATGTGCATCACTTGCAAAAAAAGGACTTGTGAGGTCCAGGGAGTGTTTGTACAACTTGAGCACCATAATAAGCAACAAAATGCAGAATGAACATGATCAAAGGCATAAACACATGTATGCTACAATTCAATCCAAGTTCCGCGAATCTAAGACATTTAGCTCACTACGCAGCCTGCAAAAGGTCTTCTCATCTAGAGGCTTGGTAAAGATATCGGCAAGCTGGTTTTCGGTGCTGACATGAAACACTTCGATATCTCCCTTTTGCTGGTGGTCTCTCAAAAAGTGATGCCGGATGTCAATGTGCTTTGTGCGGCTGTGCTCAACATGATTTTCCGCTATTCGGATAGCACTCTCATTATCACGTAGGAGTGGGACTTTGCTCAGATTGTAGCCAAAGTCCCTGAGGGTTTGCCTCATCCAAAGTAGTTGCGCACAACACTGTCCTGCAGCAACGTACTCGACCTCAGCGGTGGATAGGGCAACAGAAGTTTGTTTCTTAGAGTTCCACGACACCAGGGACCTTCCTAAGAATTGGCACATCCCCGATGTACTCTTCCTATCGATCTTACATCCAGCATAGTCGGAATCTGAGTACCCAATCAAGTCAAAGTTAGACCCCTTTGGATACCAGATCCTGAAGCAAGGCGTAGCGACTAAATATCGAAGAATTCGCTTCACAGCCACTAAGTGACACTCCTTAGGATCGGATTGAAATCTAGCACACATGCATACGCTAAGCATAATATCCGGTCTACTAGCACATAAATAAAGCAAAGAACCTATCATGGACCGGTATGCTTTTTGATCAACGGACTTACCTCCTTTGTTGAGGTCGGTGTGTCCGTCAGTTCCCATCGGCGTCTTTGCGGTTTGGCGTCCTTCATCCCAAACCGCTTTAGCAAGTCTTGCGTGTACTTCGTTTGGGAGATGAAAGTGTCGTCCTTGAGTTTCTTCACTTGGAACCCAAGGAAGTAGTTCAACTCGCCCATCATCGACATCTCGAATTTCTGCGTCATAACCCTGCTAAACTCTTCACAAGACTTTTGATTAGTAGAACCAAATATTATGTCATCGACATAAATTTGGCACACAAACAGATCACCATCGCACGTCTTAGTGAAAAGAGTTGGATCGGCTTTCCCAACCTTGAAAGCATTAGCAATTAAAAAGTCTCTAAGGCATTCATACCATGCTCTTGGAGCTTGCTTAAGTCCATAGAGCGGCTTAGAGAGCTTACACACGTGGTCGGGGTACCGTTCATCCTCGAAGCCAGGGGGTTGCTCCATGTACACCTCCTCCTTGATCGGCCCGTTGAGGAAAGCGCTCTTCACATCCATTTGGTACAACCTGAAAGAATGGTGAGCGGCATATGCTAGCAAAATACGAATTGATTCTAGCCTAGCCACAGGAGCGAATGTCTCCTCAAAGTCCAAACCTGCGACTTGGGCATAACCTTTTGCCACAAGCTGAGCCTTGTTCCTTGTCACCACCCCGTGCTCGTCCTGTTTATTGCGGAACACCCACTTGGTTCCCACAACATTTTGCTTGGGACGAGGCACCAGTGTCCAAACTTCATTGCGCTTGAAGTTGTTGAGTTCCTCCTGCATGGCCAACACCCAGTCCGGATCTAGCAAGGCCTCTTCTACCCTGAAAGGCTCAATAGAAGAGACAAAGGAGTAATGCTCACAAAAATTAACTAATCTCGAGCGAGTAGTTACTCCCTTGCTAATATCACCCAGTATTTGGTCGACGGGATGATCCCTTTGAATCGTCGCTCGAACTTGGGTTGGAGGTGCCTGAGGTGCTTCTTCCTCTTCAACTTGAACATCCTGTGCTCCCCCTTGATCATGCGCCTCCACTTGAGGTACCTGTTCGTCATCTTGGGTTGGGGGATGCACCATAGTTGAGGAAGACGGTTGATCTTGCTCCAAATGTTCCTGAGGTCGTACATCTCCAATCGCCATGGTGCGTATCGCGGCCGTTGGAACGTCTTCTTCATCTACATCATCAAGATCAACAACTTGCTCTCTTGGAGAGCCATTAGTCTCATCAAATACAACGTCGCTAGAGACTTCAACCAAACCCGATGATTTGTTGAAGACCCTATACGCCTTTGTATTTGAATCATAACCTAATAGAAACCCTTCTACAGCTTTGGGAGCAAATTTAGAGGTTCTACCTTTCTTCACAAGAATATAACACTTGCTCCCAAATACACGAAAATAAGATACATTGGGTTTGTTACCAGTTAGCAGCTCATATGAAGTCTTTTTGAGGAGGCGGTGAAGGTAGACCCTGTTGATGGCGTGGCAAGCCGTGTTCACGGCTTCCGACCAAAAACGCCCGGGGGTCTTGAACTCTCCAAGCATAGTCCTCGCCATATCAATGAGCGTCCTGTTCTTCCTCTCTACCACACCATTTTGCTGAGGTGTGTAGGGAGCGGAGAACTCGTGCTTGATCCCCTCCTCCTCAAGGAACTCCTCCACTTGAAGATTCTTGAATTCGGACCCATTGTCGCTCCTTATCTTCTTCACCTTGAGCTCAAACTCATTTTGAGCTCTCCTGAGGAAGCGCTTGAGGGTCCCTTGGGTTTCAGACTTATCCTGCAAAAAGAACACCCAAGTGAAGCAGGAAAAGTCATCAACAATAACTAGACCATACTTACTTCCTCCTATGCTCAGATAGGCGACGGGTCCAAAGAGGTCCATATGCAGCAGCTCCAGAGGTCTTGAAGTGGTCATCACATTCTTGCTGTGATGTGCTCCTCCCACTTGTTTCCCTGCTTGACAAGCTGCACAAGGTCTATCTTTTTTGAAATGTACATTGGTTAGACCTATCACGTGTTCTCCCTTTAGAAGCTTGTGGAGGTTCTTCATCCCCACATGTGCTAAGCGGCGATGCCACAACCAGCATCTAGACCGGCCTCTTCTTTTGCAAAATCAACTAAATAAAGTTTGCTGTCTAGTACACCCTTAAAAGCTAGTGAACCATCACATCTTCTAAAGACAGACACATCTACATTTGTAAATAGACAATTATATCCCATATTACATAATTGACTGACAGATAGTAAATTATATCCAAGAGACTCAACTAAAAACACATTAGAGATAGAGTGCTCATTAGATATTGCAATCTTGCCTAAACCTTTCACCTTGCCTTGGTTCCCATCACCGAATATGATTGAATCTTGGGAATCCTTATTCTTGACGTAGGAGGTGAACATCTTCTTCTCCCCCGTCATATGGTTTGTGCATCCGCTGTCGATAATCCAGCTTGAACCCCCGGATGCATAAACCTGCAAGGCAAATTTAGGCTTGGGTTTTAGGTACCCAACTCTTGTTGGGTCCTACAAGGTTAGTCACAATTTCCTTAGGGACCCAAATGCAAGTTTTATCGCCCTTGCATTTTGCCCCTAATTTCCTAGCAACTATCTTCCTATCCTTTCTACAAATAGCAAAGGAAGCATTTAAAGCATGATAAATTGTAGAGGGACCATTCATAACTTTCCTAGGAACATGAACAATATTCTTTCTAGGCACATGATGAAAATTTTTCCTAGGCATATCTCTACCATGCATATAGGAAGAACTGGAAGCATACATAGCATAAGAATCATATGCATGTGAATCAAAAGCATTGCAACTCCTATGAGACTGTCTTCTATCATTGTACATAAAAGCATGGTTCTTTTTAGTACTACTTACCATAGGGGCCTTCCCTTTTTCCTTGGCGGAGATGGGAGCCTTATGGCTTGTTAAGTTCTTGGCTTCCCTCTTGAAGCCAAGCCCATCCTTAATTGAGGGGTGTCTACCAATCGTGTAGGCATCCCTAGCAAATTTTAGTTTATCAAAATCACTTTTGCTAGCCTTAAGTTGGGCATTAAGACTAGCCATTTCATCATTTAACTTTGCAATAGAAGCTATGTGTTCACTACAAGCATCAATATCAAAATCTTTACATCTATTGCAAATAACAACATTTTCTACACAAGTTGTTGATTTACTAGCTATTTCTAACTTAGCATTCAAATCATCATTAATGCTCCTTAAGCTAGAAATTGTCTCATGGCAAGAAGATAATTCACAAGAAAGCATTTCATTTCTCTTAACTTCTAAGGCATGAGATTTGTGTGCTTCTACAAATTTGTCATGTTCTTCATACAACAAGTCCTCTTGTTTTTCTAAAAGCCTATTCTTATCATTCAAGGCATCAATCAATTCATTAATTTTATCTACCTTGGTTCTATCTAGGCCCTTAAATAAACATGAATAATCTATTTCATCCTCATCACTAGATTCATCCTCACTTGAAGAAGCATAAGTGGAGTCTCGAGTACATACCTTCTTCTCCCTTGCCATAAGGCATGTGTGACGCTCGTTGGGGAAGAGGGATGACTTGTTGAAGGCGGTGGCGGTGAGTCCTTCATTGTCGGAGTCGGACAAGGAGCAATCCGAATCCCACTCCTTGCCAAGATGTGCCTCGCCCTTTGCCTTCTTATAGTTCTTCTTCTTCTCCCTCTTGTTCCCTTGATCCTAATCACTATCATTGTCAGGACAGTTAGCAATAAAATGACCAAGCTTACCACATTTGAAGCATGAGCGCTTCCCCTTTGTCTTGGTCTTGCTCGGCTGCCCTTTGCGACCCTTTAGCGCCGTCTTGAATCTTTTGATGATGAGGGCCATTTCTTCATCATTAAGTCCGGCCGCCTCAATTTGTGCCACCTTGCTAGGTAGCGCCTCCTTGCTTTCTGTTGCCTTGAGAGCAAGGGGTTGAGGGTCGGTGATTGGACCATTCAATGCATCGTCCACGTACCTCGCCTCCTTGATCATCATTCGCCCGCTTACGAATTTTCCAAGGACTTCTTCGGGCGACATTTTGGTGTACCTGGGATTCTCACGAATATTATTCACCAAATGAGGATCAAGAACGGTAAAGGACCTTAGCATCAGTCGGACGACGTCGTGGTCCGTCCATCGCGTGCTTCCGTAGCTCCTTATTTTGTTGATAAGGGTCTTGAGCCGGTTGTATGTTTGGGTTGGCTCCTCGCCCCTTATCATTGCGAACCGTCCAAGCTCGCCCTCCACCAACTCCATCTTGGTGAGCAAGGTGACGTCGTTCCCCTCATGAGAAATCTTGAGGGTGTCCTAGATCTGCTTGGCGTTATCCAAGCCGCTCACTTTGTGGTATTCATCCCTGCACAATGAAGCTAGAAGAACAGTAGTAGCTTGTGCATTCTTATGAATTTGCTCATTAATGAACATGGGACTATCCGTACTATCAAAGTGCATTCCACTCTCTACAATCTCCCATATACTAGGATGGAGAGAGAATAGGTGACTACGCATTTTGTGGCTCCAAAATCCGTAGTCCTCCCCATCAAAGTGTGGAGGCTTGCCGAGAGGAATGGAGAGCAAATGTGAATTTGAACTTTGTGGAATACGAGAGTAGTCAAAAGAAAAGTTCGAATTAACCGGTTTTCTTCTCTCGTAGTCGTTGTGGTCGTCGTCCTTTTGGGAAGAAGTAGACTCATCGCTGTCGTCGTAGTAGACAATTTCCTTGATGCGCCTTGTCTTCTTCTTCTTCCCATCTTTCCGTCTATGGCCCGAGCCGGAGTCGGTAGGCTTGTCATCCTTCGGCTCGTTGACGAAGGATTCCTTCTCTTTGTCGTTGATCACGATTCCCTTCCCCTTAGGATCCATCTCTTCGGGCGGTTAGTCCCTTTGTGAAGAGAACGGCTCTGATACCAATTGAGAGCACCTAGAGGGGGGGGGGTGAATAGGTGATCCTGTAACACTTAGAAACTTAAGCCACAAAAACTTGGTTAAGTGTTGGCACAATAACCGCCAAGTGGCTAGAGAGGAATCTTCAACAAAACACAATAACCAACAAGATCAATCACAGAGATGACATGGTGGTTATCCCGTGGTTCGGCCAAGACCAACGCTTGCCTACTCCACGTTGTGGCGTCCCAACGGACGAGGGTTGCACTCAACCCCTCTCAAGCGGTCCAAAGACCCACTTGAATACCACGGTGTTTTGCTTGCTTTACTCAATCCCGTGTGCGAGGAATCTCCACAACTTGGAGCCTCTCGCCCTTACACTTGAAGTTCACAAAGAAGCACAGAGCAAGGGGGGATTAGCAACTCACACAAGACACAAGAATCAAAGTGTCAACACGCACACAAGTCGCAACAAGAGCTCGCAACACAACTCAATGAGTTCACAACTCCACTAGAGCTCTATATGCTATCACAATGAAACAAATGCGCGGAATCGAGGTCTTGGTGCTTAGGAATGTTGTAGGAATGCTTGGTGTTCTCCTCCATGCGCCTAGGGGTCCCTTTTATAGCCCCAAGGCAGCTAGGAGCCGTTGAGAGCATTCTAGGAAGGCTGATCTTGCCTTCTGTCGACTGACGCACCGGACACTGTCCGGTGCCCGATTTCTTTCCAAAACTGGCGCAGTCGACCGTTGGCAGCCTGAGAGCCATTGGCGCACCGGACATGTCCGGTGCACACCGGACAGACCGGTGCCCCCTTCTAGCCGTTGGCTCGGCCACGTGTCCCGCGCAGATCGCGCGGCCGACCGTTGGCCCTGCCGACCGTTGGCTCACCGGACAGTCCAGTGCACACCGGACAGTCCGGTGAATTATAGCCGTACGTCGCCGATGAATTCCCGAGAGCGACAAGTTCGCCTGTGAACGGCCCACCGGACAGTCCGGTGCACCACCGGACAGTCTGGTGAATTATAGCCGTACACCGCCGTCGAAGTCCCGAGAGCAGCCACTTCGCTCGAGCCAGCCTGGCGCACCGGACACTGTCCGGTGCACCACCGGACAGTCCGGTGCTCCCAGACTGAGCATACTTTGGCTGCTCGAGCCAAGGCATTTTCAATTGGATTTTTCCTGTTTCCAGCACTTAGACACAATACATTAGTCCATAAAACAATGTACTAAGTCTGAGAAACATATCTTTATCCTTGATTTGTACTTTGTCCACCATTTTACACTTAGGCACATGTGTTGGACACTAAATCACCAAAATACTTAGAAATGGCCCAAAGGCACATTTCCCTTTCACTGCCTCAGCTGGAGAATGCAGCCGCCGGCACGCACTGCCGCGCGGACCCTTCTCTCCCCCGTCGGCGAAGCAAAAAGCTCCGCGGAAAAGAGATGAGTCCACAAGTCCCAATGGGTGTTTGGATCACTTAGAGTTTTTTATTTAAAATGACCTAGAGATTATTACTATAACTGAAAGGTGATCCAAACAGGCCCAACAGTTTCTGGCAAATATTTTCATTGGAACCCTAATACTCTCTGATCCAGTGGAAACAAACTACTATAGTGCTGCATGTCAAGAGTTTTTCCTCTTAAATTGAATGTCTTTGTTGATCAAGTCATGTACTCATGTCAGTACCAAAAACAACTGTTGTTATTCAATGTATTTACTAAACTGCTTACATTTGATCCCAAACAAATAAAAAATATACATATCTTAAAAAACTGTGCTTCTTAAATTATATAACATGTTTTATTTTTCCTTAAAATGTTTGACCTTCTATTGACATCTGCTAATGTGATCTGTTCATGCTGGTCCTTATGCAACTTGTACTTGTGATCTGTCTTTTCTCCCCCTTCACATGATTCTGCTTGTCCTTGTGCAGATTCTATGGTTTTTCTTCTGAAGGTAACATTGAACCAACAGTTGAGGTGATTACCCTGTTGAGCTGTTTGCTTCACTATTTCCAAAGTAATTTTTCTCAAGAAGCTCTATCTTCTTGTATTGTCAGTCTGAGATATTTAAAGCACTGGAAAGAGCAAAACTGATGGTTGGCAATAGGAAAGAATCATGCTACTCGAGGTGTGGAAGAACTGACAAAGGAGTTTCGGCTAGTGGACAGGTAGCTGCAGAATCCCTGTTATTATGGCGATTAACTCAAACGCCAGAGTCTAATAAATGGAAGTTTGATATATGCTTCTTTATACATGTAAATCATGGTCTCAGCTATTTTGTGTTCTGGAGTAATACATGGTACTGACTTTAATTGCTATATAATGAACACTTTTCAAAACTCCCAGGTATTCTGTAGTAATGAGTTGTTTCTGGTTTTCATGCTATTAAGAGCACCCATCAGGGCTTATATGTGTTCTGAATTCTGAAGTAACACTATTGCCTGTTTTTAGTGCTAAAAGTACACCTTTTGTCATCATGGTCTCAGCAAGTGGTGGCCCTTCGGCTGTCGATTGCGGTGTTAGCACTGGACAGCAACACAACAGAATGGATCTTGATCCAGCATCCAGCAGCATGGATAATTTCAAAACACTAGAACTTACAAAAGAAAATGGTCTCCAGGAGGATGGGATAGGAGAGAGTAGTATGTATGACGAAAGGCAACCTAAGAGAAGGAAGCGTACCCTTATGAATAATGAGCAAATAGATGAATTAGAGAAGGCTCTAGTAGATGAGCCTGAGATGCACAAAAACCCTGTTCTATTGCAGAGTTGGTCAGAGAAGTTAAGTCTGCAGGTAATTTTTTTCACTTTGGGGCATTCTATTTTGGACCGACCAAATATGTGTCATTCAAAATGAAGATGACAATCGAGGTGTTTTGAGGCAAGAAAATTTTAGCCACACTGCCATAGAAGGTTTTAAGTTGGTCCAACCATATGGCAGTAATATATCTTGTGCTCAGCATGTATATAGAAATATTGAATGGTTATTAAAACGATAAATTTTAGGTTCCTTTAAATATTTCTAGCACAAAACACCTTTATTTAAATGGATTCCTAGTCTCATCCCTACTGCCAAGCTTCAGCAGTGGTTGCTGCTGCATCATAATCTTTTGCCACAGATTGTAGTGCAAAAAAGAACAAATTCGTCCAGCAAGAAGTGATCCCTTGGGTACCCACTACAGGTCTGTTTTACTCCCATCCATGTGGATTGGAGGAGATTTGGTAGTTTTAAATTCAGAGCAAGTCAACATATGTACTAACTATTTTCCAATCCGTTATCCAATCCATGGGACATACTAATAACCGAACAAGGCCTACATTTGGGGCTGCTACCTTCTGACCGATTAAGGCTTTCACCTATACGAAACCTAGCTTCAGCTTTAGGGTCAAATCCACCTATGACCTATACTCGAAATTTATTAGCTTCAGCTCAATAGTGGTCAATAACATCATAACCATGGAGTACTAAAACGAACTATATCGCACAAGTTCAATCAGCTCTGATTGTGCCTAGTCTATACTAAGTTTGCTTGAGCAATTCACTATCCAGTGACCAGGAAATATTAGGTTCCTTTAAACGGATGTCTAGGCGATTTAAATGGATTAATACAAGATTTCACCATGAGGAGATCCAAGTGCAAGCTAATTCAAGACCCAGAGACCCTTTAAACGGATACCCAGAGACCTAGAGAGCGGGGGGTACCAGCCATGATGTGGATTCTGCTTGGTAAGATTTCTGATGCTTTACTCTCTTATCGTGAAATGTGTTTTCAATTTGATTGCAGCAGCTCACCCTGAAGTAAATAATATAGGTACAAGAAGATCACCTTTCAACTGCTGTTAGGGGTTCTGTGAGTCTGAGGTGGCTGAAAGATCAGTGTGCTTTGATAACTAAAAGTGGTGGCTCCTGCTCTCAGGAGATGAACATACAATGACCTTGTGCAGAGTGCTCCTATCAAATAAAGGATGCGATGAGGTTTTTAACGTTCTACTGAAAATTGCCTATGTTTTAATTTTTGTTTCTGCAATCATATGGTGCTCCCACTTTGCAGATAGCTGGTGAACTGTTGGACCTGGTTGGCGACACCGCTTTGGAAACAGTTTAGGATCTTCTTTTGGGAAGGAGCATTGTTGTCTCTCTTTCAAGTTTATTCTGCATATATTTCTTTCATACTATTTTATGTACTGTTTGTCTTGCTGCTCTTAGTTTTGCATGTTTGTACCTAGGTGACTCAATTATGTTAGATATCACATTATGGGCAAGATTCGGGTATAAGATTGGCTGGGGAAGAAAAGAGAAATTTATTGGAGAGCACCAGAATCAGTACAACTTTTTGTACGAATCAGAAGAAAACATTGTCCATGTATTAACTACATGCTGACTCCATGGCAGTTTATTTGTAAATTTTTCTCTCTGACAATTATTTATTTAGAGGACTTCAGACTTCAACTATGATCCTTTGTTGCTTTGGTTCATTAGTTTGCATGCTTCCACTATTATTATTATCATGTTAAGAATCCAAGGAATTACAATTAACCTGGACTTATATTTGAGGGTGAGATTCAAACTGAGAGCTCAGTATGTGATAGTTAACCTGGAATTATCATGAAACACATGATTGATTAACAGAACACCTAGGATAGTGATAATCCCATACAAGGGTAGCCTACTGGTATTTGTAGAGGTTGTTTTATCGTGTATACATTGTTTCATATGAGACTTAAGTTCTCAGAATCAAGCAAAACAATGCATGGTCTAATTGCATACCTTGGTCGAGGCCTGCGTGGTTGAGCAATATCAGATATCGTTCCTCTCCGGATGGCGAGGGCAAGATCCTATCCTTCGTCCTTCCTCTCCAGCGGCACATTGGCGTGCGAATGAAGGGGGGCGTGGCGAGGGAATGAAGGGGGCAGGGTGGGGGAATGAAGTGGAGCGGGATTTGAGCAGGGATGAACTAATTGATGACGACGGATTGATGCGGGCGGTTGTTTGAGGCTTGAATGGAGATCACGTTTGCATATCCGTGGCGGTGGTTGGCGGATAGCTCGGGGCGAATAGCGCGCGGGTGTGCAGGCGTTTGCGGTGGCTGTTCGCAGAGAGGTCGTGGCATGGGCGGCGAGCGTGCGCGTAGGGAGCGGCATGGCGGTGGGATGTGCGGGCGGTAGGGGATGGCGACGGGATCCGCGAAGGCAGGGCGTGCGCGCGCGGGATTCCACGGGATCCGCGGGAGGTAGCCTGCGGGGGCAGGGGATGGCGAGGGGCAGGGATCGGGAGCCACACGTCGCGCATGCCCGCGGAATCGCGGCGGGGTGGGGGTGGGCGGCCGAGCGCGCGCGGGATCCGCGGAGGTAGGCCACGTCGCGCACGCCGGCGGAATCGCGGCGGGGTGGGGGTGAGCGGCCGAGCGTGCGGGGGATCCGCGGAGGTAGGGCACGTCGCGCACGCCCGCGGAATCACGGCGGGGAATCGCGGCGGGGTGGGGGTGGGCGGTCGAGCGCGCGCGGGATCCGCGGAGGCAGCACATCGGGAGATAGGGGATGGCGGGGGCAGTCTACATTTGACCCTTAATAGTTAGTAGAGATTTATTGGAGTTCTTGATCTTGTGCAACTTCTTTGAACCCAAGTGAATAGATTCATTATTCTCATTGTCCTTTGGCAAAATAGTCTTGTTCTTTTCACCACCAACTTTGGATGCTTCCCACGACATCACTTTGAGTGGTTAGACTCAACAATGAAATGCGGGGCTCTGATACCAATAAAAATTGCCTAAAGAAGGTGAATAGGTAACTCCCACAATTTCTTTCTCAAACACAAGATTTAAATCTGAGTGTTCCTACCAAATGGTTATGTTGGAGACTTTAGTGATGTTAATATAACAGTGTATGTATTTGAGATAATTACTTGCTATATGCTAGCAAAACTAAGTGTGGAAAAGAAGCTAGCCAAATAAGATTGAATAAGTAGATTAATCTCAAATAATAAGTATATCAAGTATGAATGAAGAGAGAAAAGATAAATGCAGTAGGAAACTAAATAGCACAAGAGACACAATTTGTTTCCCGAAGTTTAGATTCACAAAGAATCCTACGTCTCCATTGAGGAGTTCACAAAGAACCATGTCACTTTCAATAATTTCCTCCCTCAGGCAACCACAATGGTCGAGCTTGAGTTCATCACTAATCAATGGGTGAGAATAGCCTTCTCAAGGCCAAATCACACAATGTCATAGGCTCTTGAGTTCTTCTAACAATCCAAAGCAATAACTCCATGAGAGGGAGATCTCAATTCCTCTCTTCTCTTCTTAGAACTCAACCCAACACAAGTGCTACAACATTTGTTTAACTATGTTAGGCACTTTGCAAGTGTCTATGCTAAGCACAAAGTGATCTTGGAGTGCTTGGGTTACTAGGAGATAATGGAATAAAGCCTCAACTTGTTTGCTATGTATTTGAGACATTCTATGAGAAATGCCTAGTTGGGTGGTATTTATAGCCTCCCTACTCAAATATAGTCGTTAAAAACTAGTAGTAGTTTCTGCATACTCACTAGACATGTTCGGTGGTGCACCAAACACATTCACTGCCATGTTAGAATTGATAGTTGAAAAAGTTGCCAACCTTTTTAGAGTTGAGACTGCACGAGATATGTCTGATGGTGTAGTGGAACTAGCCATTGGATTGAGCATTACGGACCATTGAGCCTTCTAGGTATCTGGTGCGCCACCAGAATCCACATAGGACATGTCCGATGATTTATACTTGGCTCATGCATTTTATAGGCTCTCTAAGTGTCATATCCGGTGAGTTTTGTCTGGTGCTGCACCGTATACATCTGGTACCTTATATCTAACTCCATTTATTTTGCAACCTTTCTAAGTGTCGTATTCAGTGAGGCATCTATTATTCCATGTGATACGTTTGGTGCCTTGTATCTCCTAGTCATGTTTGTAGTCCTCTCTTTGTGCCCTATCCGATGCATCATGTCTGGTGTACATCGAATATCATGGTGCCCTTTGTGCTGTTTTTATTCATTTCTTCACGTTTCTTGCTTGGGCTTGTTTTGTCTTGTGTCTTAGACTTTTTATGTTCTTGACAAGTCTTCAATGAGTCTTTTAATGTCTTGCGTTTGAGGTACTGATCTTCTAAATCACTTCATTGCCTTTGTCCAAATTTATGCTGCATTTTTGAACTATAAATATAAACATCAGGAAATATGTTAGTCCAACTGTTTATGTTGATTATCAAATACCAAAATCAAAATTAAAATGGGTTGAGATATATTTTTCTTATAGTAACACATCTTCAAATAGACTGTTCCTAAAAGTTTATTTAATAAAATGACCCTGCAGGCAACACCTGCACACTAATGAGTCTACAACAGAAAACAAAACTTATGTGACACTTGTACAAGAAAACATCACCCCTATTGAAACATTTATGGCTGATGTTACTAGAGAAGTCACTAGCCTCCTTCTATTGCCAGTAATACAGAAGCAAAGAACAAACCAGCTATCATCAGACTTCGTGCCACTCCGTAGCAATGCAACCACTTTGCTAAGAGGGTTCAAAAGATAATACCAGTGCTCCTATCAAACAAGTTCAAGTCAATCTCATCAAAAGCTTGGACATTGCTACTAAGATGGAGGCACTAAGTCTCAAAGCCCTTGAAGCATATGCACACCTATTCAGTAACTTACTCTCTTATTCTCATATCAAGGCATTAGTGGCTCTCTTTGGTTGGACATTACCAAAAAATGTGGAAGACATGGATAATGTTCAAATGAATGTTGGCTTTGGCCCATGATCTCAAATATTGGTTGCCTTTCTCATGTCCTTTTTTGGTTGTATCTTTCTTTTGTTTAATGGATCCTTCTAAAATTACCGTTCAGAACGTGAGGGTGCTCAATAAGAAAGCTAAGAGAGATACAACTTGTGGGATGATTCATAGTACTTGCCCAGATATTGTTTCTTACATGAAACAAAGAAAGCTATTATCTCTTGACATATGGTGTTATCCTTGCTTGGAAGTGATTTTGGTGATTTTCTTCTCCCAGTGGCTGGCACATGTGTATGGGGGATTCTTGTCTTGGAAGGGACTTAATTGTATGGTGCTTCAGATTAGAACTAACATCTACTCAATTTCAACACAATTTGATCATGTTAGTGGCACTCCATGGTGGTTTAATGGAGTTTATGGTCCTCAACTAGATGATCAAAAAGTCCAATTTATAAATGACCTGCACACAATTCGCTCCACGTGTTCTTGTCCATGGGTAGCTAGTGGGGTTTCAATCTTTTCAATCTTATATATTGAGCTAAGGACAAGAACAACAAAATCTTAATAGGGCTATGATGAGAAGATTTCAATGCCTTCTTAATGAGTTACAACTAAATTGCCACTATTGGGTCAAAAAAGTACTTAGTTTAATGAGCAAACATCCCCTACCCTTGTCCACTTAGACTAGATTGTCCATACAACCGATTGGGAAGATTAATTTTCAGACTATGTGCTACAAAGCTCTTCCTCCTTCATATTTGACGACTGTCCTATTTTAATAGGTCTGCAAAGAAAATTATCAAGGCAAGAGGTGGTTCCATTTAAAAAGTTATTGGCCAAGATTAGAAGTTTTTTAGAGGAGGTGGTGAGATCTTGATCCTAACCGGAGGGAGCTATCTGCTCCCTGCAACGCTTTGCAGATAAGTTGAAAAGACTTTTGAAGCACTTACAACCATGGAGTTAGAAGAAAGTTGGTCATGTTAAACAACTACTAACAACCAAAGAGATCCTTCATCGACTATAGATCACAAGAGATTCTATGGAGTTGTCCTCTAAAAAAGAATGGCTTAGACAATAGCTCAAACATCATTCTCTAGCACTCGCTTCTCTACAAAGAACCTTGGCTTGACTTAAAAGTGGTTTAAGTTGGCTTAAATAAGGTGGTGCCCGCCCTTCTTTCTTCCATTAGCAAGTAAGATATAGGAAAATAAAAACTTTATTAGCAAGTTGAAAGTAGGGGACAATATATTAGTGGAACATGTGGAGAAACAAGAGGTTATTTGGGAGTTATGTAATAATCTCCTAGGGACAGTTGCACATAAGAATATATCTCTCAACCTTGAAGCCTTTCAGATACCACCTAGAAACCTCCTTGAGTGTCGAATGTCAGCCCTATGTCTCTTCCTGCACCAGCGCTAGTACGCCATCGATATTTTGGAGTGGGCTAGCATGTCCAACTACAAGCCCTGCTCCACGCCTGTTGACACTCAGGCGAAGCTCTCTGAGGACGATGGGTACCCGGTCGTCGATGTGACATCTTACCGGAGCCTGACCGGCGCGCTTCAGTACCTCACCTTCTCCCACCTCGACATCGCCTACGCCTTCCAGCAGGTGTGCCTCCACATGCACACCCCATGGGAGCCCCATCTCACCGCTCTCAAGCGGATCCTGCGCTACCTCCGTGGCTCCCTCGACTACGGTCTACTCCTCTAACCATCCCCAACGTCGGAGCTCGTGGTCTACACCGACGCAGACTGGGCCGGATGCCCCGACACACGCCGATCCACTTCCAGCTATGTTGTATTCCTGAGCGCTAACCTCGTCTCATGGGCCGCCAAGCGGCGGCCCGTCATCTCCTGCTCCAGTGCAGAGGTTGAGTACCGTGTTGTGGCCAACAGCGCACCGGAGGCCTCCTGGATGCGCCAACTCCTCCAGGAGCTCCATAGCCCCCTCTAGCACGCCACCCTTGTCTACTGCGACAACGTCAGCGCCGTCTACCTCTCCACCAATCCCGTGCAACATCAGCGCACAAAGCATATGGAGATCGATCTGCACTTCATCCGCGAGCGTGTCGCTGCAAGTAATGTTCGGGTTCTCAGCGTTCCCACCACGCTGTAGTTCGCTGACCTCTTCACCAAGGGGTTACCGACGAGTGTATTTCTAGACTTTTGGTCTAGTCTCAACATCTATACAGGATAGAGTTGTGACCGCGGGGGGTGTTAACATTGTATTAGGGTTTATGGGTCTTCCCTGTGTATTTACCCTTTCGCCATCTATAATGGACGAGGCCCAACACCAAGTCTATTAATACATATCCCCACCCTATACTAGGGTTAGGGTTTCCCACATTTTCTATTATTTATTATAATTTGATTTCATAAATCTCAACATCTTTATTGTATGAAAAATATAAACAACCCGTTTCAGTGACCTGTACAAAGGCCAAATATCATATACTGTCTCAGTACATAAATATTGGTCGTTCCCACTTCTTGAGGAGTCAGTCATTGTTAACTTTGACCATATTTATATAAAAATTATTAATATTTCTCTACTATACTTAAAACATCAGTTTTAACGGTCGTCCCGCGTCATCTTTTTACAAAAAGTCCCCACATTTCTTCCAAATCAACTCAGCGTAAAATATTAAAAAAGTGGTGCAGGAGATGGGTTTGAACCCACACCGCGAGCGTGTCACTGCAAGTGATGTTCGGGTTCTTAGCATTCCCACCACGTTGCAGTTCGCCGACATCTTCACCAAGGGGTTACCGATGAGTGTATTCCTAGACTTTCGGTCTAGTCTCAACATCTATACATGATAGAGTTATGACTGCGGGGGGTGTTAGCATTGTATTAGGGTTTATGGGTCTTCCCTGTGTATTTACCCCTTCGCCATCTATAATGGGCGAGGCCCAACACCAAGTCTATTAATACATATCCCCACCCTATACTAGGGTTAGGGTTTCCCATATTTTCTATTATTTATTATAATTTGATTTCATAAATCTCAACATCTTTATTGTATGAAAAATATAAACAACCCATTTCAGTGACTTGTACAAAGGCCAAATATCATATACTGTCTCAGTACATAAATATTGGTCGTTCCCACTTCTTGAGGAGTCAGCCATTGTTAACTTTGACCATATTTATATAAAAATTATTAATATTTCTCTACTATACTTAAAACATTAGTTTCAACGGTCGTCCCGCGTCATCTTTTTACAAAAAAGTCCTCACATTTCTTTCAAATCAACTCAGCGTAAAATATTAAAAAAATGGTGCAGGAGATGGGGTTTGAACCCACACCATAATGGACGAAGGGTGGGAGACACTGGGTGAAACTGTCTAACCAGTAGAACATTATGTTCAAGCATTTATAATGTTTAATATAAATTATACATATGTATATATTATTTTTTGTAAAATAAAAAAAATAATCATGCCGGGCCGGGCCAGCACTATGGGCCGAGGCTACGGCCCAAGCACCGCACGGGGCTCGTGTCGGGTTGGCCCAGACACTATTAAATGGGTCGTGCCTCAGGCCGGCTCTTTAAACACGACCCATTTGGCCATCTATACCTCTGCATGATAATGATGGTCCTCGCCTCAATTGCCACCATCTCGTTCGCCATTCTACTTCTTTTCTCTCTCCCCACATGCATCCACCTTCGCGCCACCCCATTCTCGACAGAGGGCGTAGGAGCAGGCGTCTCCTCCCCGTATTCGTCCGACACGAGCCCCGACACCGACTCGCGCAGTGGCTATTGCACGTCCACGAGGACATTTCACATCGTGCACGCACCATCGTTTTCGCCGTCATCGGACGTCCCGTTCGTCTTCTCGGCCTTCACCTTGTTCTTCCTCCCCAACCTGGTGCCTCCGCCCACGATCGCAGCCGCGAGCCGACCGACGCTCGTCGACGCAGGTACGGGGCGAGTCGGTCATGCTCCTGGCCTTTCTCTGTGTGTGCCGTCGAGGAGGACATGGTGGCGTCTGCCACGCTTAGGTTATCTTGGCGATGAGGAGTCCAGGTCTAAGATATTGGACAACCAAGGCTCGTAGTGTGGCAGTAGTCGGCATATGCTACGGAGTTGGTGGTGGTGTTGTGTCGCTTCGGCGGGTCCAGGGCTAGGAAGACACTCGCATTCTCTCGCCCTTCTCGGACTGACGCCTGGTGCGGGTGCCTCTCGATTTGGAGCTGCTCCGGCTGGGCTTCTTTCTCCGCTTACATGCTCTCTCTATATATATCTAGCGGTATACTACCTATGTCGCTTTTAGATGCCCAGGTCTTCGTTGTGTCCTTCTCCGGCAACGAACAAGTATGCCCGCCTCTTTCCTTCCCCTCTTGATCTACGAAACCTTGGAAGTGGGGGAGGCGAGGGATGGAGGTCTCTGATTTGCTGCCTATGGTACCCGTGCGTTCATAAAAATATTATGTGAAGACTGAAGACAATTAATAAAAAATCTTGAGATCTTTTTGGTGGATAATTTACATGGGTATTGTTGGTAGCACTAGATGCTCACATTAGATTGTTAATAGATTAATATAGATTTGAATGCAGAAGTTGAAATGGAGTGTGAACTCGAGAGGAAGGAACAAGAGGAGAAAAGGAATCCAAAAGTTGAATTTATTACTGAAGTACAAGTGTACAACCTCCCGTTGGTGCATCAATACTAATGACAATGGCTTAAAATCATTGTTTGTGGTTGGATCTTAGTATTAATATTTAATATTTACAAAAACTATGCCTATCTAGTGAGGACACAAACTTTTGTCTTCAACTCATTATTATAGAGCGCCCTTCGTTGTCTGCTCCCCCTCTCCTCTTGTTATTAAAAAGGGGGCAGACCATTGCCGCATGCTCTCACATGAATGGGGATTAGGGAAAGAATAAATTGAGGTAAGCCTTATTGACGCAGATTAGGGAAGGGATAAACTGAGGTGAGCTTTATTGACGCAAATGCAGAGTGGTTGCTTCGAACTCGCGACCTGGTGGTTCAGCATCTAGATACAATTCTGTCTCATTTTATCACTATATAATTTGTAAACTTGTTTTTAAACTGCCAGAACCATCCCTCAATCTAGAGCTGATATCGATGACAAAATTCTTGTACCAGATTTAGTTTATCAATAATAAGATCAACAATTCACTTACAGTGCACATGTGCCCAGCAGTGAACTACTGAAACCTTCGATTATTTTGCCTTAGCAGCCCACTTGATGAATTTTGACCTTCAACAATGGAATCTCATTTTCAAATTTGCTAGATATGATTTTGCCTACTCCAACTCTACAAAAGAGATCAATGGTAAATGCATAAGGATACTGGGTGTGAAGGAAGATTGTTTCTTCTGATAAAAAGTCTGATTACTTTAAAGACCAGCTTTACTGCTATAGCGATTCAACCGAAAAAAACAATTGTATAGTGCTAATTTTATATGAGAAGATGATTTCTTGATGGAATTTCACATGTGAATTTGGACAGTACTGTGGATATTAATGTCCAAATGAAATACATTGGGTTCTTCTGTACAACATTGCATAAGTGCTCACTTTATTCATGGGTACAACATTCACTACATTACCTTACTCTTAGCTGCAGACCACTTCAAAAACGTATTCTTTAAGACCCTCGATCCTATATATCCTATGTAAAGCATGGAATTCCTATTTTTTATTTATGTCACTGAACACTTCTATGTAATATATATTTGTTCTTGAAATCATTCATTATGCTCTTTCTTTGTTGAGCCGACATCTCCACAGCTGAAAGTATCACTTCGACTATTTATTCCTGTATCTTGGTTTCATTAGAATTTCTTGCTGAGATGCATATCCTTGTATGATACAAACTAACTAAAATGTTATTTCCCTTTTTTTATTTTTCATTCTAGAGGAACGGTTCATGAATTCTCCGATTCACAGTTTGGTAAGTAACATAGATGATTTTTGGTTGGTTTTTGATAACTCTTGATGGTTGTGATTAAATTCGACGTTTGTCTATTGCAGGTCATGTTTTTTTGCATTGGGGGAATCTAGATCTTTGTCCATAGCTGAAATGATCTTTGCAGGTCAGCAACTCTTTTGCAGGATGTCTAAGTGCTAGGGCTGTTTCAGCATGTAAGTGTTCTTGATCTTTCCCATTCTCTTGTTGTCTTTGGTTATTGCAATTGCAATACGACATGTTATTCTAGCCAACTGTACAAAGTAGACTTCTATTTTTTATGACCAGGTATGTACTTGACTCGAGGTTAGTAATTAGTGGAGCATCTAAAACTGCCCATTTCCGATGTCATAACAAAAAAAAAAACGTTACATGAATAAGACTGTAAGCTGAAACTGAATAACAAAAGTAGCTTAAATATAATATCAAATGGTGGCTTGTATTTCCATGTTCTGCCAGGTATGACGAATGGGCTAGCAAGAGCAATGTTGAATACTGCTGGAGGTAATGTTAGTGCAAATGCATGGAGTGCTGCTTCATGATTCATCCTCTCTTTTCTACTATTTATAGTGTTCTTTCCTTTTGAGCCACACAAAACTCTATCAGAGTTGTCCAAGTAAACCCTGAAGAAAAATCATAATGAATATTCAAAGCTATTAGCCTACGACCAGTCCGAATTGGTTACATTAACTAATAACAAACTATAACATAACAATCCTGATTAATTTTTAGTGGATGCTTTAAATTCCTGGTGCATCAAGTTACATAGGTTGCATCGGGAAGGATAGGTTTGGTGAGGAGATGAAAAAAAAATGCACAACCTGCTGGTAAGTTGCAATCCCCCCTTTTTATTTTTCCTTCGTGTGACATCACCTCATTGCACAACTAGCTACTAAAACCCCACCATCTACGCAACCAGGCCCGTTATTATGAGGATGAGAATGCTCCAACGGGCACATGTGTTGTCTGTGTTGTTGGTGGAGAAATGTATGCTTGTTACAGTATATTCATTTCAACAAGCATGTCTTAGTTTTAATCAGTTGTGTGTGGCAAACTTCTACAAGTCTGAACATCTGAAGAAACCTGACAGTGGCAAACTGCTACAAGGCTGTCCGGCAGTGCCAGACCCCTGCACGATGGTGCGGACTACGGCAGTGCTTAAGAGTGGCACTGCCGCTCAAGTTTTTAACAATTTCTTGAGCTGAAAATTTACAGGTAGCCTATTCACCTCCCTTCTAAGCGTACCAGATCCTCACACACGAGCAAAAACCCTTAGGCCCCGTTTGTTTCCTTTCATTTTGAGGAATTGGAATCTTACTAATAGAATAGGCTAATTTTTTAGAATATGACATTCCACCACTTTCCAAAGTTATCATATAAGTCTATCTCAAATTCATGGAGTGAGAGATGGAAATTGATTCTATAGATTTACATGCTATGTTTCCGATGTACAACTTATACCACACTATTCTATTTGCTTTGCTATAACATAAATGTAGTATATAACTATCTCTCTAATATAATTTAGAATAATATATAAATATATTACATATATAAATATATGAACTTAATTAGTTTTGTCTAAATTATAATTATTAAAATGGAATTCAATTCCAACGAAACAAACGGCCCTTTAGAAGACTATGATCTCAGTATAGGGTGTTGTTGCCTCCCCTATCTCTCCCCCCCTTTGTTTGATAGCCTCTTATGGCTGTTTGTATATTGATCTACTTTAGATCTCTCTATTTTTTCTTAATACAATGATGCATAGTTCTTCTACATGTTCAAGAGATACTGCATTGGAGAAGAACCAACCTGATTCCATTCTGAAAACTGCAATTATAATGAAGCCTCGTCACCCATTGTGTTTTTAAGAATCGTGAGAAATTTGAAGTTGAGCATAGGTGAATGATCATGGAAGTTGTTTGTGTTCATGACATGTTTGGCAGCTTATTTTAGTCAAACTCTTTTTTTTTTTTGAAAAATAGTCAAACCCAGCTTGCATTCCTGACCAAGCCTAGTCCGATGCGAAGCCCGGTATAGGCACTTTCCAGCCAGCCCATTCATTCCTTTTTGATTGAAGCCAACTTATTCATTTAACTGTGGGCCGCACGAGATAAGGCAAATCAGCCCAGCGCATGGAACACTGACTCCTGCACGATCCAGCCGTCAGATTCTCAAGCCCCTAGATCCAACAGTCCATGTCGTCTTTCTCCTCTATATAGGCGCACACAACCGCGAACACAGAAACCCTAGACTGCACCCCCATCCCGCAGCAGCCAAAACCTACCTAGCCGCCGCCGCAGGCGGCCCCCTATCGCCGCCAAGATGCAGATCTTTGTGAAGACTCTGACGGGGAAGACCATCACTTTGGAGGTGGAGTCCTCGGACACCATTGACAATGTGAAGGCCAAGATCCAGGACAAGGAGGGCATCCCCCCGGACCAGCAGCGGCTCATCTTCGCCGGCAAGCAGCTCGAGGACGGTCGCACCCTCGCCGACTACAACATTCAGAAGGAGTCCACCCTCCACCTGGTGCTCCGCCTCCGCGGTGGCGCCAAGAAGCGTAAGAAGAAGACGTACACCAAGCCCAAGAAGATCAAGCACAAGCACAAGAAGGTGAAGCTCTCCGTGCTGCAGTTCTATAAGGTGGACGACGCCACTGGCAAGGTGACCCGCCTCCGCAAGGAGTGCCCCAACACAGAGTGCGGCGCGGGCGTCTTCATGGCCAACCACTTCGACCGCCACTACTGCGGCAAGTGCGGCCTCACCTATGTCTACAACCAGAAGGCGTAATTGCTTGCCCCGATTTGCTTTATCCGCCTACCTATCAAGAATTCAGATGTTGGTTACTTGAATTGTATCTCATTTAGATCTGTCTGAGGTTGATACTTAAATGGAGCAGTAGTATCTATCATATTGGTACCCCTGTTACTGAGTTGATGTGATGCTGAGTATAATTTTGTTTTCATGTCTATCCTTACAGACGATTGCACTTTTTGCCCGTTTCACCATGATTTTTTGATTCGTAGGTCGATTATAGTAGTATTGCATAATTGGATTGATTTATGTTTGCTTGATTATTTTAATTGCTACTAATGTCTTGAGATAGGTACTATTTGACCAAAATACTGGGTATGCTAAGTACTTCTTGATGTAATTGTTTGCGCTAAGGATTGTACAATTTTGATGTGGATGAATTAACGAGTAACTAATAGAACTAATAATAAACATTCATTGAGTTACATAGAATTGCTTGCTTCGTCTGTATGTTGTTACCTTATCGTGCAAATCTGTGATCTTAGTACCCTGCCTAATATTCTTGCTGTTTTTGTTGCAGTCATGTATTGCAAGATGTTCTTTGTGATTGTTCTCAGCTGTTGCTGGATCATTTTTTGCTTATCTGTAGTATTGTTTTATCTTTGTTATCTCAATACCCCTCATAATGTTTTGCCTGCTTTGTCTGTATTATTGCTGGTTCGTTTATTGTCTGATGATTGTGCTGCATCCATAGATTGAATGGATTTCTTGTTTTGATTATACGTATTGAGTATAAATATGGTATTATGATTGATTTATTTTTTTGTAGTACAATTATTTTTTTATCAGAATGATAGTTGGGGTTTGGTTCGGTCCTGTGATGGTGATGTCTGCAATTATTTTTACAATGTGATTGTATTCTTTATCCTGTTTATGCCATGTTTTTACTAGTACTATGGTCCAATGTGTGCAATTTTGTTCAACTAGTCATTGCAAGGTGCAAAAACTTCTTCATACTAGTCTCGACATATGACCGTTAAGTAGGCTGCTGAATTGTGCACTGTATGACCATTATCAATATTTGGTGTGCTGTTATCATGAACTAAACCAGCATGTGGCCTACTGATTTGTTATCTGTTTTTTTTTGTGTGACTGAGTTGAGTCATGGAGGTGTTGTGATCAAACTTGACATTTGGTGTCCAGTTTTGAGCAATTCAATTTCAGTGGAGTTGACATTCTTCACGGAGCCTAAATCCCTGATTTACTGAATGTGCAGTCTTTGCTTTATTTCACCTTGCTTTACCTGCCTATTGTGATTTGTTAATCTTCTCAATGTTTGATGTGTAACTTCGCATGACATGATTGGTTAGCAACCAGCAGGTGGAACTGCTTGATTTCATACTGTTTGATGTGTTGTTTGTAAGTTTGGATGTGGAGCCCCGCCAAGTTCTATTGTCGCTGGTATGCTCGGCTGCACAGATTTGCTACTTTGGTTTGTGTGATTCAGATTCAAACAACTTGTTCTTTCTTTGGTTTGTATCATGTATGGGCTTTTGATTTGGTCGTCCGTTAGGAAGAGATTAGGACGCATCATACAGATAGCATCAGCAAGCGGAATCAGGCGCGCGCATGGCCAGTGCACTCGTCATCAAGCCTGTTTTGTTCAGCTTTTCTCTGACCAGTTTTTTTGAGAATCTGACCAGTTTTTTTGAGAATCTGGCTGATAAAGGTGTTTATAGGACTCAGGATCTAGAAAATGACAGATTTCTACTATTGCATTGACTCAACCGATTATGTGTTTATGTTGATTTTGAATGGTTTTTATTCAAATGAATTTTATAGAAGCTGACTGAAAAGCTGAGTGTTTGGTAATCCACAGCAGTTTTTGGTGGCCAAAAGCTCTAAAAAGCTCAGTTTTTGGTGGCCAAAAGCTCTAAAAAGCTGAAACAAACAAGAGGCAAAGTAACTTCCGAATCAGGGCGCATTAATACTCCGACTGGAATGAACCTCCCTCTCCGGTCTCATCTAAAGCTCACGTCTGCGAATACAGGAGGACAACCCTAATCGGTAATCGTCAGCCACGGAAATAGCGTGGCTGGTTAATCCGTGAGGCCATGGATCAAGCGCGCAAGGCGACGTGGATGCATTATTTTTAATCTAAATCGAACTTATCTAACGGCGTGTTTGGTATGGCTCTGCTCCATTCTGGAGCAGCTCTACTCCAAAAGTCTGGGTAGAGCAGCTCTGCTCCAGTGTTAAGATTGTTTTTCATAACCGGCGGCAGTGGCGGGTCAATAGCTCCAAACTCTATGACTAGGTTGCTTTTTTGGAGTTTTTAGAGCAGCAAAAGAGGTACTCCAAAAAATTGTACTGTAGCTCCAAAAACTTCATAGAGTTTACACCCACACACCAGTTGTGACATCTAAGAGAGTTTCGTAGTAATGATATTGGACTATATTTAGATCCTGTTTGGGATAGCTCCAGCATCAAGAAATTTGATGGAGTTAGTGGAGCAACTCATTAAGTGCTCTAGAAAATCGTGAAACTTTTTGGAGCTAGAGCTATAAGCCTTCAGAAGACATTTAGGGTGTGTTTGGATGGAGGGACGAGGATGGATAAAGAGGGATGAGATAGGATCATTTTAATTTGACCCGCGTTTGGTTTGGAGGTTCAGAATCAGGGTCAAGGAATATTCTTCAAAAATGGTGGATGAGGCTATCCCTCAAAATATAAGGGATATGGTCAACCCAGGGTTGATCCCGTCCCATCTCTTGTTGACACCGAACCAAACACTAATTTAGAGCCTGTTTAGCACTACCTTAGAGCCAAGCCTGTTTGGCACTACCTTAGAGCCTGTTTGGCATGGGTCTGTTCGCCTACTCGCACAACACGCTCGCCTATTTAAACTGCTTTTCTCTGCCACTCCACAAACCAAATCCTCAAAACAAAGCAATGGGTCCATTGTTTGACTTGAATATGCAGCCACCGGGTGAAGATTTAGATATGTGATTTCTTGCTTAATCTTCATATTGTACTGCACATTCTAATTGTTTTTTGCTACAGTTTTCGAGTTCAATGAAGAAGCGGGAGGTTGGCTTGTTTGACTTGAACATGGAGCCACCTGTTGAAGAGTCTTTTGGTAGAAAATTCTTCCATAATTTTTAAGCTTGTTGCACGACATGGTGTAGAGGATGACATATGTGTGTCATTTTTTCAATAGGCCTTGACTTAAACCAGGTACCACTAGAGGTAGAAGATGATGTTGTGATGGACTTGACATGGGATGAACCGGACACTAAAAGAGAAGTTGCTGCAAAATTTAATATACATATTCGAACTGTTCAGAGCTTGTGGAAACTAGGTTAAAACCTTGCTTCATCAAGGCGCTCCGGTCAGTTTTGCTAATAGAAAGAAAGGTAGAGCTGGTCATAAGCCAGTAATTATGAGCAGTTGCGTAATGTTCCTCTTGGCTAGTTTGGAAGCCCTATTTTTTCAAGGGATTTTCATTTTTCTAACGAAAATTAGTTAATTTTCTCATGGGAAAATAGAAATCCCTTAGAAAAATAAGGTTTCCAAACTAGCCCTTAAAGGTAGAACCACCCAAGACAAGAAGATATATGCAAAGCTCTTGGTATTTGCAAGAGAACACTGGTGCAGCAGTTGAAAGCATGAAAAAGTAGGAAGCACCCAAGTAGTATTAAACCATATCTAAGTTCTAACCGAAGCAAAGAAGGTTATGCTACAGTTTAGTGTTGATATGCCTGAACAAGAAAGCTTGCCTGATAGACCAAGATTTGAGAGTCTTTTTTTTAGGATTTATGGGCTAGATCCAATTGAAAAATTCAAATAAATCCTAGGAAAATCTCAAAATCCCATATAAGTGTATGGCTAGGGAATGATGGAACCAATAGCACCATATTGCTAGTTCTAGTGGAGTAGAGCTAGCTTAAATATGGAAGCCACACTCACTCACCAAGTCATGGATAAGAGGAGAGAGTCCGGAGAGCCACACGCGCGCTCGCTCGCCTCGCCTGGACGAAGGACGCGGGCGCACGACGTACGCGTGAATGGTCTGCCGAAATCTGGCCCCTCACCTTGCGGGTGCGCGACTCCCTTTTGCCGGTTTAATTTTTTGGTTGCTTGGCTGTTAAGAACAGAATCCTAACCGATTGCTATAAAATCTAAACTGAACGCGAGATTTTTGTGGGCGGATAAGATCGAAGATAGCTATCTGGTCGCGGACTCAGCCCTATAAAAGGCGCCTGGCAACCAGAATCCAAATCATCCTAGTTTTCGCTTTCGCCTCTCTTCACAGCTGAGCCGCTTTCCAATTCTCTTCATCCCGACCACAGACGTGCATCTGCGATCAGGAGAGCAGGTCTCCGGAACCCTTCGTCTTCTAGATCCTGCACTGGGAGAGGGCGAATAAGGTTTTTGGGAAGCGTCCTCACGCGACTGCTCGTGATCTTCTGACCTCGTCGACCCCGCTGATCTCGCTGCTTCGTCGTCGACCCTGCTGATTCCGGCGCGCGCCATCTATCAGTATGTCTAATCAGTACGCATCATCTAATTTGACTTTTTACTTCAGTTCTTCTGATTTTGTCATGATTTATATTCGGAATTTAATCTGGAAATTGTCTAATTATTCAACAATCCAAAAACCTTATTGTAGACAATTTCCTAGTTTTTCTATGGCTGCTTTTGCTGACGCGCTGAAGCCAGAAAAGTTCAATGGTATGCACTTTAAGAGATGGCAAGTCAAGGCCACGCTCTGGCTTACTGCTATGAGTGTCTTCCATGTTAGTAAAGGCAAACCTGAGGGTCCACTGACTCCTAAATAGGAGAAAGAGTACGACCATGCCAATACTATCTTTACGGGAGCAGTTCTTAGCACCCTTGTTGACCGTCTGGTTGATGCGAATATTCAGCACACAGACGAGAAAGAGTTGTGGGATGCACTTACTACTAAGTATGGTGCATCAGATGCTGGCAGTGACCTGTATATCATGGAGAGCTTTCATGATTATAAGATGGCTGATAATCGCTCTATTGTAGAGCAAGCTCATGAAATACAGTGCATAGCCAAGGAGCTCGACCACCTTAAGATAGTCCTTCTTGACCAATTTGTGGCTGGATGCATTATTGCAAAGTTGCCTTCTACATGGAGGAACTTCACCACATCTCTGAAACATAAGAGACAAGAGATATCAGTTGAAAATCTGATAGCGTCTCTAGATGTTGAGGAGAAAGCTCGGGCTAAGGACACGGGATCTAAAGGAGGCGAGGGCCACTCCAGCGCCAACATGGTTCAAAGGAACCACAACAAGGGCAAAGGAAAGCCAAAATCTAACAATCCCAACAAAACTACCAACTTCAAGAAGAAGAAGAACAAGGCTGAATTGACATGTTTCGCATGTGGCGAGGCGGGTCATTTTGCCAAGGATTGTCCTGATCGAGCGGATCACCGTGGTAAAAAGGGCAATGTCAACACAGTGATCGCTAGCAATGAGGAAGACAAAGGGTATGGTAATTTACCTTTCATCTTCTCAGTATTTCAATCACCTAGTTGGTGGCTTGATACTGGTGCTAATGTTCATGTGTGTTCTGACATTAACTTGTTCTCTTCTTATCAGGGTGCCTGGGATTCTTCCGTCCTAATGGGGAATGTGTCACATGCTTCTGTTCATGGCACTGGCACGATGGATCTGAAGTTTACTTCGGGAAAGATCGTGCAGCTGAAGAACGTGCATCATGTCCCTTCTATACATAAGAATCTCGTTAGCGGAACCCTTCTATATAGAGATGGGTTCAAGGTAGTTTTGGAGTCCAATAAATTAGTTGTGTCTAAGTCTGGACAATTTATTGGTAAAGGCTATGATTGCGGAGGCTTGTTCCGTTTTTCTCTGTTAGATTTCAATAATAAGTCTGTGAACCATATTTGCGCTAATGTTGATGATCTTGCGAGTATTTGGCATTCTCGTTTGTGTCATATTAATTTTGGCTCTATGTCTCGGCTTGCAACCATGAGTTTAATTCTGAATATCACCATAGTCAAAGGTTCTAAGTGCCATAGCTGTGTGCAGTCGAAGCAACCTCGAAAGCCTCACAAGGCTGCTGAGGAGAGACACCTGGCACCTCTAGAACTCATACATTCTGATCTTTGTGAGATGAATGGTGTGTTGACAAAGGGTGGCAAGAGATACTTCATGAAATTGATTAATGATGCGTCTAGATTTTGCTATATATACTTGCTAAAAACTAAAGATGAGGCTTTAGACTACTTTAAAATCTATAAGGCTGAAGTTGAAAATCAACTAGAGAGAAAGATCAAACGTCTTAGATCAGATCGTGGTGACGAATTCTTTCCCAAAGTCTTTGATGATTTCTGTGCAGAACATGGCATTATTCATGAGAGGACGCCTACCTATTCACCCAAATCAAACGGGATTGCTGAAAGGAAAAACCGTATGTTGACTGATCTGGTGAATGCCATGTTAGACACTTGTGGTTTATCTAAGGCATGGTGGGGGGAGACAGTCCTGACTTCATGTCATGTTCTGAATAGAATTCCTATGGGCAAAGAAGAGAAAACCCCTTATGAGAAGTGAGTTGGGAGAAAACCATCATTTTCATACTTGCGCACTTGGGGGTGCATGGCGAAAGTCAATGTACCGATTAATAAAAAGCGCAAGCTTGGTCCAAGGACAGTGGATTGTGTATTTCTTGGATATGCTTCGTGTAGCATAGCATATATATTTTTAGTAGTTAAATCTGAAGTTCCTGATGTGTATGTTGATACCATTATGGAATCACGTGATGCTACTTTCTTTGAACACATATTTCCAATGAAAGACATTCATAGCAATTCTAGATATTCTTCTAAGATAACTCCTGAACATAATACACCTTTTGAGAGTTTTAAACAGCCACATGAAATTGTCCTAGAGGAGGATGACAATGATGCTCCTAAAAGGAGCAAGAGACAAAGGGTTGAAAAATCCTTTGGTGATGATTTCATTGTGTACCTTATGGACAATACTCCTACTACCATTGCAGAAGCATTTGCATCTCTAGATGCAGATGATTGGAAAGAAGCAGTTCATAATGAGATGGACTCCATTCTTTCAAATGGTACGTGGGAAGTCACTGATCGACCCTATGGATGTAAACCTGTGGGTTGTAAGTGGGTGTTTAAAAAGAAGCTCAAGCCTAATGGTACAATTGAGAAGTACAAGGCTAGGCTTGTGGCTAAAGGCTATACTCAGAAAGAAGGAGAAGACTTCTTTGATACTTACTCACCTGTTGCTAGAATGACTACTATTTGAGTACTACTTTCCTTGGCTGCCTCGTATGGTCTCCTTGTTCATCAGATGGATGTAAAAACAACTTTTCTTAATGGAGAGCTGGACGAGGAAATCTATATGGAACAACCTGATGGATTTGTAGTAAAGGGTCAAGAAAGCAAGGTGTGCAAGTTATTGAAATCTTTGTATGGTCTGAAGCAAGCACCAAAGCAGTGGCATGAGAAGTTTGACACGACTCTAACGTCTGCAGGCTTTGCCATTAATGAGGCAGACGGGTGTGTATATTATCGCTGTGGTGGGGACGAAGGAGTTATTTTGTGCTTATATGTTGATGATATATTGATATTTGGCACAAACATTGATGTGATCAATGAGGTCAAGTCTTTTCTATCAAAGAGTTTTGATATGAAAGATCTGGGGGAAGTTGATGTGATTCTAAACATCAAGCTGATTAAGGCAGATGGTGGGATTACTCTCTCGCAATCTCACTATGTTGAAAAGGTTTTGAAGCGATTTGGCTTCTCTGAGTGCAAACCTTCTCTAACACCTTATGATCCCAGTGTGACACTACGAAAGAACAAGAGAATTGGTTTAGACCAATTGAGATACTCTCAGATCGTCGGTTCACTCATGTATCTTGCTGGTGCAACAAGGCCCGATATCTTGTTTGTTGTGAGCAAATTGAGTAGGTTCATGTCAAACCCCGGGACTGATCATTATCATGCACTTGAGCGGGTTATGCGCTACTTGCAAGGTACAATGAGTTATGGAATTCACTATTCTGGTCAGCATGCAGTACTTGAAGTATATAGTGATTCGAACTGGATATCTGATGCAGACGAGCTTTATGCCACTAGTGGTTATGTCTTTACTATTGGTGGAGGTGGCGGTATCATGGAGGTCATGCAAACAGACCATCTTGATGAGGTCAACCATGGAAGCCAAGCTAGCTGCACTTGACACAACAACCGTTGAGGCAGAATGGTTGCGTGAACTCTTGATGGACTTGCCGGTGGTTGAGAAACCAATACTAGCTATCCTTATGAACTGTGACAATCAGACAGTAATTGCTAAAGTGACGAGTTCTAAGGATAATGAGAAGTTATCAAGACATGTCAAAAGACGATTGAAGTCTGTCAGAAAGTTGAGAAACTCCGGAGTTATAAGTGTGACTTATATTTCAATAGATAAAAATCTGGTAGATCCTTTTACCAAGGGACTACCACGTAATGTGATAGAAATCGCATCGAGAGAGATGGGTGTGAGACCCGTATAAGTTGCCATGGTGGAAACCCAGTCTATCTGATCAGAGATCCCGTGAATTAGGTCCTGGGAAGAACAAGCCATTGGTGAACTGAGGAGAGTAACCTTTGACCCTCTGTAAGTAAAGATGCAATACTCTCAAATGCTGTAAGGCAGGTTGGCTTTGTGCCTTAATGTGTTCTGTTGGCTTGTACTAGTGAAGATGTTGTCCTGCAGAACATTCTTGAAAGAACACACCTATATGAGTTAGTGAGAGCACCTAGAGGGGGGGGGGGGGTGAATAGGTGATCCTGTGAAATTTAAACTTATAGCCACAAAAACTTGTTAAGTGTTAGCACAATAATCGCCAAGTGGCTAGATAGGAGTCTCAACAAAACACAATACCACAAGAGATCAAACACAGAGATGACACAGTGGTTTATCCCGTGGTTCGGCCAAGACCAACGCTTGCCTACTCCACGTTGTGGCGTCCCAACGGACGAGGGTTGCAATCAACCCCTCTCAAGCGGTCCAAAGACCAACTTGAATACCACGGTGTTTTGTTTTGCCTTTCAATATCCCGTTTGCAAGGAATCTCCACAAATTGGAGTCTCTTGCCCTTACAAGTATATGATCACAAAGAAGCACAGAGTAAGGAAGGGAAGCAACACACACAAATCCACAGCGAAACGCGCACACACACGGCCAAGAATCGAGCTCGAATGACTATCTCAAAGTTCTCACTAGAACGGAGCTCGAATCACTTAGAATGACAAACGAATGCGCAAAGACTGAGTGTGGATGATCAAGAATGCTCTAAGGTTGCTTGGTGTTCTCCTCCATGCGCCTAGGGGTCCCTTTTATAGCCCCAAGGCAGCTAGGAGCCGTTGAGAGCAAATCTGGAAGGCCAATCTTGCCTTCTGTCGTCGGGGGCACCGGACAGTCCGGTGCACACCGGACACTGTCCGGTGCACACCGGACACTGTCCGGTGCCCGATTTCCTTCCTAAAATGGCGCTGCCGACCGTTGCAGACCGTTGCAGATCTGGGAGCCGTTGGCGCACCGGACATGTCCGGTGCACACCGGACAGTCCGGTGCCGTCTTCTAGCCGTTGGCTCGGCCACATGTCCCGCGCAGATTGCGCGGCCGACCGTTGGCCCGGCCGACCGTTGGCTCACCGGACAGTCCGGTGCACACCGGGCAGTCCGGTGAATTTTAGCCGTACGTCGCCGGTGAATTCCCGAGAGCAGCCACTTCGCGCCGAGCCAGCCTGGCGCACCGGACATGTCCGGTGTACCCAGACTGGGCAGACTTTGGCTACTCGAGCAATTTCTTCTCCAACTCGATTTTTTCTGTTTCCAGCACTTAGACACAATACATTAGTCCATAAAACAATGTACTAAGTCTGAGAAACATACCTTTATCCTTGATTTGTACTTTGTCCACCATTTTACAATTAGGCACTTGTGTTGGGCACTAAATCACCAAAATACTTAGAAATGGCCCAAGGGCACATTTCCCTTTCAATCTCCCCCTTTTTGGTGATTTATGCCAACACAACATAAATCAAGTAGAACAAGTACAAAAACACTTCAAATAAGAACTCAAATTATTTTGATTCAATTTTGACATATATGGATCACTCTATGCCACCACTTGGTTTGTTTTTGCAAATCAATACTCAAATCTCTATCTCTAAGTCAAACACACATGTTGAAACATAAAGAGAGTCATTCCAAAAGAGATTGATCAAAGATTTCAAAAAAAACTCCCCCTTTTTCCCATAATCAATACTTCTCCCCACAAGAAGCCAACTTTTGATAAGAGAGACAACAAAAGAGTTTTGACAAACCAAAAGCTCTATTCTACTATTTTCAAAATCTCTCAAGTGGTAGCTGATCCATTTATCGCTTTGGCCTTTATTTTCTCCCCCTTTGGCATCAAACACCAAAATGGGATCAATCTTGGCCCTATAACCCCATTGCCTCACCAAAATCTTCAATTAAGAGCAAATGGCAATAAGAGTTCATGAGATGAACTTGGAATAAGTTACCCTCTCATCGGAGTGCAGTGGAAGTCTTTCATGGTCCAAGTCCACCTTTTCCCTTTCAATTCTCCTTTGAGACTAAAACAAGCAAACTCAAGCATATGGTTAGTCTCAAAGGGTCAAGTTGTAACACATCTCCCCCTAAAACTGTGCATCACTTTGCAACGGACTTGTGAGGTCCAGGGAGTGTTTGTACAACTTGAGCACCATACTTAACAACAAAATGCAAAAAGGAACATGATCAAAAGCATCAATACATATATGCTACAATTCAATCCAAGTTCCGCGAATCTAAGACATTTAGCTCACTACGCAGCCTGCAAAAGGTCTTCTCATCTAAAGGCTTGGTAAAGATATCGGCTAGCTGGTTCTCGGTGCTAACATGAAACACTTCGATATCTCCCTTTTGCTGGTGGTCTCTCAAAAAGTGATGCCGGATGTCAATGTGCTTTGTGCGGCTGTGCTCAACAGGATTTTCCGCTATTCGGATAGCACTCTCATTGTCACATAGGAGTGGGACTTTGCTCAGATTGTAGCCAAAGTCCCTGAGGGTTTGCCTCATCCAAAGTAGTTGCGCACAACACTGTCCTGCGGCAACGTACTCGGCCTCAGCGGTGGATAGGGCAACGGAGGTTTGTTTCTTAGAGTTCCATGACACCAGGGACCTTCCTAAGAATTGGCACGTCCCCGATGTACTCTTCCTATCGACCTTACATCCAGCATAGTCGGAATCTGAGTACCCAATCAAGTCAAAGTTAGACCCCTTTGGATACCAGATCCCGAAGCAAGGCGTAGCGACTAAATATCGAAGAATTCGCTTCACTGCCACTAAGTGACACTCCTTAGGATCGGATTGAAATCTAGCACACATGCATACGCTAAGCATAATATCCGGTCTACTAGCACATAAATAAAGTAAAGACCCTATCATTGACCGGTATGCTTTTTGATCAACGGACTTACCTCCTTTGTTGAGGTCGGTGTGTCCGTCGGTCCCCATCGGAGTCTTTGCGGGCTTGGCGTCCTTCATCCCAAACCGCTTCAGCAAGTCTTGCGTGTACTTTGTTTGGGAGATGAAGGTGCCGTCCTTGAGTTGCTTCACTTGGAACCCAAGGAAGTAGGTCAACTCGCCCATCATCGACATCTCGAATTTCTGCGTCATCACCCTGCTAAACTCTTCACAAGACTTTTGGTTAGTAGAACCAAATATTATGTCATCGACATAAATTTGGCACACAAAAAGATCACCGTCGCAAGTCTTAGTAAAAAGAGTTGGATCGGCTTTCCCAACCTTGAAAGCATTAGCAATTAAAAAGTCTCTAAGGCATTCATACCATGCTCTTGGGGCTTGCTTAAGTCCATAGAGCGCCTTAGAGAGCTTACACACGTGGTCGGGGTACCGTTCATCCTCGAAGCCAGGGGGCTGCTCCACGTACACCTCCTCTTTGATCGGCCCGTTGAGGAAAGCGCTCTTCACATGCATTTGGTACAACCTGAAAGAATGGTGAGCGGCATATGCTAGCAAGATACGAATTGATTCTAGCCTAGCCACAGGAGCAAAAGTCTCCTCAAAGTCCAAACCTGCGACTTGGGCATAACCTTTTGCCACAAGTCGAGCCTTGTTCCTCGTCACCACCCCGTGCTCGTCCTGTTTGTTGCGGAACACCCACTTGGTTCCCACAACATTTTGCTTGGGACGAGGCACCAGTGTCCAAACTTCATTGCGCTTGAAGTTGTTGAGTTCCTCCTGCATGGCCAATACCCAATCCGGATCTAGCAAGGCCTCCTCTACCCTGAAAGGCTCAATAGAAGAGACAAAGGAGTAATGCTCACAAAAATTAACTAATCGAGATCGAGTAGTTACTCCCTTGCTAATGTCACCCAAAATTTGGTCGACGGGATGATCCCTTTGAATCACCGCTCGAACTTGGGTCGGAGGTGCCGGTTGCGCTTCTTCCTCCATCACGCGATCATCTTGTGCTCCCCCTTGATCACACGCCTCCTTTTGATGAACCTGTTCATCGTCTTGAGTTGGGGGATGCACTGTTGTTGAGGAAGAAGGTTGATCTCGTTCATCTTGTTCCTGTGGCCGCACTTCTCCAATCGCCATGGTTCGTATAGCGGCCGTCGGAACATCTTCTTCATCTACATCATCACAATCAACAACTTGCTCTCTTGGAGAGCCATTAGTCTCATCAAATACAACGTCGCTAGAGACTTCAACCAAACCTGATGATTTGTTGAAGACCCTATACGCCTTTGTATTTGAATCATAACCTAATAAAAACCCTTCTACAGCTTTGGGAGCAAATTTAGAATTTCTACCTTTCTTCACTAGAATGTAGCACCTGCTCCCAAATACACGAAAGTAAGATACATTGGGTTTGTTACCGGTTAGTAGCTCATATGACGTCTTCTTGAGGAGGCGGTGAAGGTAGACCCTGTTGATGGCGTGGCAAGCCGTGTTCACGGCTTCCGACCAAAAGCACTCAGGGGTCTTGAATTCTCCAAGCATAGTCCTCGCCATATCTATGAGCGTCCTGTTCTTCCTCTCTACCACACCATTTTGCTGAGGTGTGTAGGGAGCGGAAAACTCGTGCTTGATCCCTTCCTCCTCAAGAAACTCCTCCACTTGAAGGTTCTTGAACTCGGACCCGTTGTCGCTCCTTATCTTCTTCACCTTGAGCTCAAACTCATTTTGAGCTCTCCTTAGGAAGCGCTTGAGGGTCCCTTGGGTTTCAGACTTATCCTGCAAAAAGAACACCCAAGTGAAGCGGGAAAAGTCATCAACAATAACTAAACCATACTTACTTCCTCCTATGCTTAGATAGGCGACGGGTCCGAAGAGGTCCATATGTAGCAGCTCCAGGGGTCTTGATGTGGTCATCACATTCTTGCTGTGATGCGCTCCTCCCACTTGTTTACCTGCTTGACAAGCTGCACAAGGTCTATCTTTTTCGAAAAAACATTGGTTAGACCTATCACGTGTTCTCCCTTTAGAAGCTTTTGGAGGTTCTTCATCCCCACATGTGCTAAGCGGCGATGCCACAGCCAGCCCATGCAAGTCTTAGCCATTAAGCATGCATCTAGACCGGCCTCTTCTTTTGCAAAATCAACTAAGTAAAGCTTGCCGTCTAGTACACCCTTAAAAGCTAGTGAACCATCACATCTTCTAAAGACAGACACATCTACATTTGTAAACAGACAATTATATCCCATATTGCATAGTTGACTAACAGATAGCAAATTGTAACCAAGAGACTCAACTAAAAACACATTTGAGATTGAGTGTTCATTAGAAATTGCAATTTTACCTAACCCTTTTACCTTGCCTTGATTCCCATCACCGAATATAATTGAATCTTGGGAATCCTTATTTTTGACGTAGGAGGTGAACATCTTCTTCTCCCCCGTCATATGGTTTGTGCATCCGCTGTCGATAATCCAGCTTGAACCCCCGGATGCATAAACCTGCAAGGCAAATTTAGGCTTGGGTCTTAGGTACCCAACTCATGTTGGGTCCTACAAGGTTAGCACATATATCCTTAGGGACCCAAATGCAAGTTTTATCTCCCTTGCATCTTGCCCCTAACTTCCTAGCAATTACCTTCTTACCCTTTCTACAAATAGCAAAGGGAGCATTGCAAGCATAATAAATGGTAGAAGGTTTGTTCACAACTTTTCTAGGAACATGAGCAAAATTTCTCCTAGGCATACGCACAACATTTCTCCTACACATATCTCTATCATGCTTATAGGAAGAACCAGAAGCAAACATGGCATGAGAATCATAAACATGTGAATCAAAATCATTATAAGCATTTCTAGCATGTCTCCTATCATTATACATAAAAGCATGGTTCTTTTTAGCGCTACTAGCCATAGGGGCCTTCCCTTTCTCCTTGGCAGAGATGGGAGCCTTATGGCTTGTCAAGTCCTTGGCTTCCCTCTTGTAGCCAAGTCCATCCTTAATTGAGGGGTGTCTACCAATCGTGTAGGCGTCCCTTGCAAATTTCAGCTTATCAAATTCATTCTTGCTAGTCTTAAGTTGGGCATTAAGACTAGCCAATTCCTCATTTAATTTGGAAATTGAAACTAGGTGTTCACTACAGGCATCAATATCGAAATCCTTACACCTAGTGCAAATCATAACATGTTCTACACAAGAATTAGATTTATTTGCTACTTCTAATTTAGCATTTAAATCATTGTTAACACCTTATAAAGTAGAAATGGTTTCATGACAAGTGGATAGTTCATAAGAAAGCATTTCATTTCTTTTAACTTCTAAAGCATAGGATTTTTGTGCCTCTACAAATTTATCATGTTCATCATACAACAAATCCTCTTGCTTTTCTAAAAGCCTATCCTTTTCATTCAATGCATCAATCAATTCATTGATTTTATCAATTTTATTTCTATCCAATCCCTTGAACAAGCTAGAGTAATCTATTTCCTCATCGCTAGAATCATCCTCACTTGAAGAAGCATACGTAGAGTCTCGAGTACATACCTTCTTCTCCCTTGCCATAAGGCATGTGAGACGCTCGTTGGGGAAGAGGGATGACTTGTTGAAGGCGGTGGCAGCGAGTCCTTCATTGTCGGAGTCGGAGGAGGAGCAATCCGAATCCCACTCCTTTCCTAGATGTGCCTCGCCCTTTGCCTTCTTGTATGCCTTCTTCTTCTCCCTCTTGTTCCCCTTTTCCTGGTCACTTTCATTATCGGGACAGTTAGCAATGAAATGACCAATCTTACCACATTTGAAGCACGAGCGCTTCTCCTTTGTCTTGGTCTTGCTTGGCTGTCCCTTGCGACCCTTAAGCGCCGTCTTGAAGCGCTTAATGATGAGGGCCATCTCCTCATTATTTAGCCCGGCCGCCTCAACTTGCTCCACCTTGCTCGGTAGTGCCTCCTTGCTCCTCGTTGCCTTGAGAGCAAGAGGTTGCGGCTCGTTGATCGGTCCATTCAAGGCGTCGTCCACATACCTCGCCTCCTTGATCATCATTCGCCCACTGACGAATTTTCCTAGGACTTCCTCGGGCGACATTTTGGTGTACCTGGGATTTTCACGAATATTATTTACCAAATGAGGATCAAGAACGGTAAAGGACCTTAGCATCAGTCGGACGACGTCGTGGTCCGTCCATCGCGTGCTTCCGTAGCTCCTTATCTTGTTGATAAGGGTCTTGAGCCGGTTGTATGTTTGCGTCGGCTCCTCGCCCCTTATCATCGCGAACCGTCCAAGCTCACCCTCCACCAACTCCATCTTGGTGACCAAGGTGACGTCGTTCCCCTCATGAGAAATCTTGAGGGTGTCCCAGATCTGCTTGGCGTTATCCAAGCCGCTCACTTTATGGTATTCATCCCTGCACAAAGAAGCTAGAAGAACAGTAGTAGCTTGTGCATTCTTATGAATTTGTTCATTAATGAACATGGGACTATCCGAACTATCAAAGTGCATTCCACTCTCTACAATCTCCCATATACTAGGATGGAGAGAGAATAGGTGACTACGCATTTTGTGGCTCCAAAATCCGTAGTCTTCTCCATCAAAGTGTGGGGGCTTGCCGAGTGGAATGGAGAGCAAATGTGAATTTGAACTTTGCGGAATACGAGAGTAGTCAAAGGAAAAGTTCGAATTAACCGGTTTCCTTCTCTCGTAGTCGTTGTGGTCGTCGTCCTTTTGGGAAAAAGTAGACTCATCGCTGTCGTAGTAGACGATCTCCTTGATGCGCCTTGTCTTCTTCTTCTTCCCTTCCTTCCGTTTGTGGCCCGAGCCGGAGTCGGTAGGCTTATCGTCCTTCGGCTTGTTGACGAAGGATTCCTTCTCTTTGTCGTTGATCACGATACCCTTCCCCTTAGGATCCATCTCTTCGGGCGGTTAGTCCCTTTGTGAAGAGAACGGCTCCGATACCAATTGAGAGCACCTAGAGGGGGGGGGGGGGGGTGAATAGGTGATCCTGTGAAATTTAAACTTATAGCCACAAAAACTTGTTAAGTGTTAGCACAATAATCGCCAAGTGGCTAGATAGGAGTCTCAACAAAACACAATACCACAAGAGATCAAACACAGAGATGACACAGTGGTTTATCCCGTGGTTCGGCCAAGACCAACGCTTGCCTACTCCACGTTGTGGCGTCCCAACGGACGAGGGTTGCAATCAACCCCTCTCAAGCGGTCCAAAGACCAACTTGAATACCACGGTGTTTTGTTTTGCCTTTCAATATCCCGTTTGCAAGGAATCTCCACAAATTGGAGTCTCTTGCCCTTACAAGTATATGATCACAAAGAAGCACAGAGTAAGGAAGGGAAGCAACACACACAAATCCACAGCGAAACGCGCACACACACGGCCAAGAATCGAGCTCGAATGACTATCTCAAAGTTCTCACTAGAACGGAGCTCGAATCACTTAGAATGACAAACGAATGCGCAAAGACTGAGTGTGGATGATCAAGAATGCTCTAAGGTTGCTTGGTGTTCTCCTCCATGCGCCTAGGGGTCCCTTTTATAGCCCCAAGGCAGCTAGGAGCCGTTGAGAGCAAATCTGGAAGGCCAATCTTGCCTTCTGTCGTCGGGGGCACCGGACAGTCCGGTGCCCGATTTCCTTCCTAAAATGGCGCTGCCGACCGTTGCAGACCGTTGCAGATCTGGGAGCCGTTGGCGCACCGGACATGTCCGGTGCACACCGGACAGTCCGGTGCCGTCTTCTAGCCGTTGGCTCGGCCACGTGTCCCGCGCAGATTGCGCGGCCGACCGTTGGCTCACCGGACAGTCCGGTGCACACCGGACAGTCCGGTGAATTTTAGCCGTACGTCGCCGGTGAATTCCCGAGAGCAGCCACTTCGCGCCGAGCCAGCCTGGCGCACCGGACATGTCCGGTGCACACCGGACAGTCCGGTGTACCCAGACTGGGCAGACTTTGGCTGCTCGAGCCATTTCTTCTCCAACTCGATTTTTTCTGTTTCCAGCACTTAGACACAATACATTAGTCCATAAAACAATGTACTAAGTCTGAGAAACATACCTTTATCCTTGATTTGTACTTTGTCCACCATTTTACAATTAGGCACTTGTGTTGGGCACTAAATCACCAAAATACTTAGAAATGGCCTAAGGGCACATTTCCCTTTCAGTTAGACTGTCTAACGTCGCAGTCTATGAGATCTGGGTGATCTCTAGTAAACTCATGAAGAGACCTTGGAGTACGACGTATATGCTCCACCCGAGAAGGGGACTACTGGTAGCCAAAGTACTGGTCATGACTTCAAGTGAAACCCATTCACGCAAAACTTGCAATTCAAGGCATAGTCCATTGTCCAAGTTGTGGGTTGGTGTAGCTTAGAGTTCTAGGCGGAAGTTCAACTTAACAGTCTTTGCTGAAACACTAGTATATTAAACAGTAGCGAACAGTGGCGAAAACTGTAGATGGGCATTTGAGATATGGTGGGGGATTGTTAGGATTTATGGGCTAGGCCCAATTGAGAAATTCAAATAAATCCCAGGAAAATCTCAAAAGCCCATATAAGTGTATGGCTAGGGAGTGGTGGAACCAATAGCACCATATTGCTAGTTCTAGTGAAGTAGAGCTAGTTTAAATATGGAAGCCATACTCACTCACCAAGTCATGGATGAGAGGAGAGAGTGTGGAGAGCCACACGCGCGCACACTCGCCTGGCCTGGCCTGGGCGGGGCGGGGCGAAGGGCGCGGGCGCATGACGTACGCGTGAATGGTCTGCCGAAATCCGACCCCTCGCCTTACGGGGGCGTGGCTCCCTTTTGTCAGTTTAATTTTTTGGTTGCTTGGCTGTTAAGAACAGAATCCTAATCGATCGCTATAAAATCTAAACTGAACGCGAGATTTTCGTGGGCGGATAAGATCGAAGATAGCTATCTGGTCGCGGACTCAGCCCTATAAAAGGCGCCTGGCAGCCAGAATCCAAATCATCCTAGTTTTCGCTTTCGCCTCTCTTCACAGCTGAGCCGTCTTCGAGTTCTATTCATCCCGACCGCATACGTGCATTTGCGATCAGGAGAACGGGTCTCTGGAACCCTTCGCATTCTAGATCCTGCACTGGGAGAGGGCGAATAAGGTTTTTGGGAAGCGTCCTCACGCGACTGCTCGTGATCTTCTGACCTCGTCGACCCTGCTGATTTCGCTGCTTCGACGTCGTCGACCTTACTGATTCCGGCGCACGCCATCTATCAGTATGTCTAATCAGTACGCATCATCTGATTTGACTTTTTTACTTCAGTTCTTCTGATTTTGTCATGATTTATATTCAGAATTTAATCTAAAAATTGTCCAATTATTCAACATTTTTGACCATATTTTCATTGATGAGAAGTGATTCTTTATTACTCGTAAAGCTAAGAGGTATTATTTGCTCCACGATGAAGATGAACCATTACGTACTTGTAAAAGTAAGAACAACATCCCTAAGTTGACGTTTTCGTGTGCCACTGCTCGTCCAAGATTTGCTAATGGAGTTTTGCACTTTCGATGGAAAGATTGGATGTTTTCTTTGGTTACATTTGAACGTGCTAAGAGAAGTAGTGTCAATCGACTAGCTGGAACAATGGAAGTAAAACCTATTACTGCAATAACCACTGGTCAGAACAGAGGAACCTACCAGCCAGTGAAGAGGAGACAGCAGTGGGATGAAGCAATCAAAGAAGTGAGGCTTTGTAATATCCAACTTGTAAGAGATAATATATAAATGGAGAAAATTATTTCCTTTATTTATATGTGTTTGTTATATCTATTTACCATCACATGTGAACACCATATTTAAAAACAAATAATTAATAAAAGATATACCATTAAAATTATGCATCATGCTGGACCTTATTTTGTGTGCATTTTGTGAAAATATAAAAATAATATAAAAAGAAATATATTAATATTCAAATTTGGGAATTTAACCCTAGTTTGCAAATTAGAGTTTAGAGAAGAGAGGGAAAATGCTATAAAAAATAAAGAAATATGTATAAAAATAATTGGACCTTCCATATTATTGGACTCAAATTGTACATTTAAAATGAATATAAATTCACATTTAAAATTGGATTCAAATTTGAATTCTAGAAATAAAAAAGGGGAAAAGAGAAAGGAAGAAACATCATACAATACAAACTAAATCTATGAATAAAGAACCTCTTCATATTTTGGGTATGAGCAAGTGGAATATTTAATCTAAGTACAAATAAGTCACAAATTTGAATTTAAATGGAGATGTTGAATCTGAAATTCAAAAGAAAACAGAAAAGCTAAAAGAAAAATAAAGAAAACAGCCGAGTTGCCGTAGGATTCGGCCCACTCGACTCTCACATACGCCAGCCCATCTCCTACACCGTGTCGACATCTAGGACCAGCCAGTCAACCTCTGCGCGCGCTCGTGTCGCTACTACCCGGGGCCCGCATGTCATCCCGGTTCGCGGTGTGACTGATCTTATCCGAGCCATCCGCGCAGGATCGTGCAGCCGAGAACATTGCACACTTGTTCGACCGAGCGCTTATGCAAAAGAGCCCTCATGCTTTTAGTGAATCAACTCACTGTCCAGCGCGGATAGTTCTGTGTCTTAGGAATTTTTATCCTGAGACCCCTGTTCTCTCTGTTATTTGGCTAGTCCAGAGATTAAGAAAATTAGAGAAAAGTAATTAGAAATAGATTTTTAGTGCAAAAATAATTGCTAGAACTTGTATAAATCATAGAAAATTCATATGAACTCCAAATTGATCCATTCCAGTTTCTAAATTTTTATAATATTATTGTTTATCACTTAGAGTCTCTGTTTTGACATGAAAACAGTAGTAAAATTTATTTCTCACTTAATCATATATCAAGCACATAAAACCTTTGGAAATTCATAATTTAAAATCCACCACTCCAAAATTAATGATTTCTGATCCTAGTATCTTATTTTAATGTGTAGATTATTATTATGTATTTTGTTTACATATTTAGTGTGATGTTAATTTCTCCTTTATACTGTGCTTGTTTGTATCGTGGCGAGTAGAGGAGCCTGTGGCTGAGGATCCTGGTGCCCAGCAGATAGAAGTAGCTGAGCAGGAGCTCATTGAAGGCAAGTTGTGCCCTTGACCACTTTTTACCCAATAATGTTCTTTAATATCACTCATTCATGCATAGGTTTAATTTTGATGGGACCCCATTATCGGCGTTTCGACCCCGGGGGGTCCTTGGACCGACAAGTAAATTGTCGCTGCGTGTCCCAGCCCAGATGGGTCGGCGCAAGACGGAGACACAAGGGGGGAAAAAGTGAGGGGAACCCGCGGCCTCGTGTTGTCCTGCGCCCAGGGCGGATGCGCTTGCAGTAGGGGGTTACAAGCGCTCGCGAGGGAGAGAGAGAGGGGGCGTGAGACTGAGCGTCAGCCAGTTCTCCCGCGCGACCACCCTCTCGTACGAGGGCCCTGGATCTTCCTTTTATAGACGTAAGGAGAGGGTCCAGGTGTACAACGGGGGGTGTAGCAGTGTGCTAACGTGTCTAGCAGAGAGGAGCCAGAGCCCTATGTACATGCAGACGTGGCTGTCGGAGAGGTGTTGGAGCCCTGTTCATGTGGTGTCGTGGCCGTCGGAGGAGCGCTTGAGCCCTGTAGAAGCACAGCTGTCGGGGCTGTCGGATCCTTGCTGACGTCTCCTTTCTTCCGTAAGGGGCTGAGAACCGCCGTTGTCACGGAGCACGCGGGGTGCCATCATTACTTGTTTTACCGGGGCGAGCTAGATGGGACGCCGGTCTTGTTCCCTGTAGCCTGGGCTAGCTAGGAGTAGGGTAATGATGGACCCCTTGTGGCGTGGACGGCCCGAGCGAGGTGGTGGCTCCTCTGAGGTCGAGGTTGAGCCCGAGCCCGGGGGTCGGGCGAGGCGGAGACCGTCTTCCGGAGTCGAGGTTGAGTCCGAGCCCGGGGGTCGGGTGAGGCGGAGACCGTCGTCCGGAGTCGAGGTTGAGTCCGAGCTCGGGGTTCGAGCGAGGCGGAGACCGTCGTCCGGAGTCGAGGTTGAGTCCGAGCCCTGGGGTCGGGCGAGGCGGAGATCATCTTCCGAGTCGAGGTTGAGCCCGAGCCCTGGGGTCGGGCGAGGCGGAGATCGTCTTCCGAGTCGAGGTTGAGCCCGAGCCCGAGCCCTGGGGTCGGGTGAGGCGAAGATTCCTATGGCGCTCGAGGCTGGACTTGGCTGCTATCAGCCTCACCCTGGCGGGTGGCACAGCAGTCGAAGCAGCGCAGGCGGCGCTGTTTTCCTGTCAGGTCAGTCAGTGGAGGGGCGAAGTGACTGCGGTCACTTCGACCTTGTCGACTGGAAAGCGCGCGTCAGGATAAGGTGTCAGGCGATCCTTGCATTAAATGCTCCTACGATCCGGTCGGCTGGCGAGGCAATCTGGCCAAGGTTTCTTCTCCGGGAAGCCTGCCCGAGCTGGGCCTCGGGCGAGTCGAAGGTGCGTCCGTTGCTTGAGGAGACCCTCGGGCGAGGCGCGAATCTGCCTTGGTCTACCGTTCCTGCTCGAGGCTGGGCTCGGGTTGTGGCGGAACTGCCCGAATTATTCCGACTTAAGTGCTTAAGTCCCGCCTTAGAGGCTAGACCACACTTAAATGGGAATATCTCGTCAATCCCTCGGATCTGGTCCGATGAGGCCACTGACAGGATCAAGTACCACAATCTCACTCGATGGTGAGTCACAGAGCAAATACAATAAAGCATAAAACCATGCGGTTAAGAGTGTTAAAATTATTACATCACCATCATCGGAGTTTTGCAAAAGTGACCATCATTGTTCGAAGTGCAGCAGAAATAAACTAACGGTAAATAAACAGAGAGATGGGGAAGCCTGTCCCATCACTCCTCATGCTCCTCCTCAGCCGAGGCGGGGTCCCACTCGACAGTCCAACCCGGTGGTAAGGTGGACGGCCAAGTCACTCCAGCAACCATGTCCTCCAGAGAACCTGTAAAAATTATGCCACAAGCAAGGCTGAGTATACTAATACTCAGCTAGACTTACCCGGTGTGAGGAGTCTACTCCTCTACCTCTAGACATGCAGCTGTTTGGCTGTGGGGTTTGGTTGCCAAAAGCACTGGCTGAGTTTTTAAATCAAGTTTTTAACTTTGTCAAATTTAAGTGTGACTCTCTTAAGGCTACTGTGTACTATCTACTCATACATGGTATCAAACATATTTAGCAATCAACATCTTGGGTCAACTCATCACATTTCCACTTGTTACTCAATGTAGCAGCATGGATCAAGCAGTCTCATTAGCTGCGAGAAGCAGACGATTCGAATCGAGTTTTTATCCTTGCAAGGTAAACCTAAACACACGACGTGGCGAGGTACTCCGTCCCCACACACATCAACCGTCCCCATCGATTCCCCGTCAGCAGATCAGGGCTCACCGCCTTGGCGGTACAATGCCTCACTGACCCCGACTGGCCGTCGTGCAGTGACCGCACTTGTACCCACCATAACCGGAATGGGAGACTACGTCTCAGGTCGCGTGAGGGGTAAAGTCCACTGCCAGATTCAATCAGGTACTAGGCTTACCGATTTACCATATTTCTCGGCATGTGCTTAGTACGTTCAAACGCTTGACTCACGGTACCACACCTTAATCCTTATTCAAATTTTTATCCCGTAGACAACCAATCCCCATGGATTGTTGCCCACACACTAACATTAATATGATAAGAAAGTGGATACAGCCAATTCCTAACCTCGCGCGAGTGCTGGGAAAATCACTCGACTTCTACCGAGATCCTAATTAATAAAGCAGCTACTCGACTTATCATACTAGTATTCATCTCAAAGGGATTCCTGAGATCATGCAACTAGGGTTTCAAACAACTCCTACACTTAAGTGCACAATACAAACCTACAAACATTAAGTGTAGTAAAATATCATATAGAACAGGTTATGCATAAAACTGGGGCTTGCCTTCCAAGGCTGTGGCAGGCAGATCCTCTGATGCAGACTCTGGGGCTGGATCTGGGGCTACCTCCTGAGCAGCTCCTTGCTCCGGCACGAGGACGTACTCTCCGTCAGCAAGGTTATAGTCTATCGAATGCAATGAACATGTATATCATGATTATGCAGGATTTAATAACCTTATGATAAGAAGAAACTAAGTCAAGAAGTAACTTAGGGTTTCTTAGCCATGCGGGGCTTCCAGTGGGTTATGCTTATTACTTTTTAGACTTAGGGTTTTATTGAGGATAAACATAGTGGATTTGTATTGTCTTTATATATTTTTAGTGGACAATTTACAAGGAATTTAAGATGACACTAATTTCCATTATTCATTTTTTCCTTTTCTTCATTTTCTACTTATAGTTTCTAGTGTAGGTTTGAATTATGACAGTGGTTTAACCTTTTCCAAAAATTCTGTTAAAATTACAGTGGATTGCCATTAGTCAGTATAGCCTATTTTAGGAAATTGAGGTTCAAAATAAAAAGGCTAAGCTTTAGACAAAAATAACAAAGGTGGTGTAAAATGGGCCACTTTACACTACACCTCTCCATTAGAGTTGAGTTCCTTCCTAAGGGTTATTTTTGTTGGGATCTAACAGTAATACTAAACCTCTGTGCCAAAATTCACAGAAAGTTAATTGGTGATTATTTAGTTGTGATTTTCTAAAGTTTTAGGTCAAAAAGGTGCTTATAACTAACTTGTCATTTGAAAAATATCAAACAACAGATTTTGTATTTTTCTTATGTTCATAATAACAAAACATTAGTTATCCCAAGGGTTGGGGTATTTTCACCTTAGGGCTATTTTTGTAGGGTTTTTCTAAGTTATCATTATTTTCTTCAAATAAAAGGTATCCTACTTAATTTATACTAAACCAGGGTAGGATAGATTTTTCTGGTGAACTACATTGGATAAGTGCCTTAACAAAAATAGAGGTGCCCTCTGATTCATTCTTTAAATCACCCTTTCTATTTTTCTTAACCTTAAGCATATTATAAAATAAGGGGTAAAAACTGACTTAATGGAGTGGACAGAGGGATTCAACATTTTTAATTAGGTCAGTAGGTAGATATAAACTTCTCCAAATTTTTCTAACCCTAGTCTAATAGTGCAACTATTTTTTCCCTATTATTTAGCTTATGGCCAAAATAATAATTAAATTAGAACCCTAGAGTTTTCTGTAATACATAGGGGGTTTTATATTTTTCTTAAGTAGGTTACATTATTTAGAGTCTGACAAAATTTGTTTGACCAAATTTGGATGATTTCAACAGAAGTTATGGATTTTCAAAGTTTCTGTTCAATTTAAAAACAGATTTAATAAGAGTTTCCTGGAAAAACAGTTTACACCGAGGTCCCTGGGTTTAAACTAAATCAACCCGCACAGATCTACCCCTGCGCCACTATTCCCCTGGGTCACTGACAATTCAAAAAGCCCCCTGACTTTCCTCTCTTCTTCCCCGAGGTCCTTCCCCCAATGTAAACAGTATCCGCGGGAAAGAAAAGGGTGGCGCGGCTTACCGGCGGCGAGATAGGTCCGGCGAAGGGCAGGGTTGGCTCGGGGAGGCTCTGGTGGTCACAGCGAGGTGTGGCTCGACGGCGGGGATGGCCGGAATCGCTCGGTCCACGTGCGCAGGCGGGTGTTCTCGTCGGCGGCGAGTGTACCGGCCAAACCACGGCGAGCTGGTTCAATCCAAGGGCAAGGTGAGCTTCACGGGGTCACGTAGTGACTGTGTGCACCAGGAATTGGAAAATGGTTGAGCGGATTACCCGGTCCACGTACTCCGGCGAGGGTGTGAGCTTCGGCGATCGTGGACTGGCCTCTCCGGCGAAGCAGGCTTCGATTCCTCGCTCGGGGAGCTTCACTGAGACGTGCACATTCGCCTCCGAGGGTCGGACGGGGCTGGGAAAAGCTGGGCTGGCCGGTCTACGACGATAGTGGGTCGGGTGGCCGTGAACACGTCGCGCACGAGCAAACGGCGGCGAGCTAAGCTCCGGTGAGGCTTGAGGGAGCGCGGAGGAGTGTGCTCAATGCCTCTGTGGGTTTTATAGGCACGGGCGCACACAGGGGACACGGGCGTGGCTCGGCTCGGCGCGGCGCGGGGTCGGGCGTGGGCGTGCTCTGGCGCGGCAGAGCGCGTCGAACACGTGTAAGTTTTCTTCTGCCCTTGTTCCACAGCTCACCCAAGTCGCAAACGTGCGAATCTTGGCAAAAATCCGGCGTGGGTCTACTCCTGGCACCTAGGGCTATCACTTACCTGTGAGACGCCATGGCAGATATGGCCTAGGGAGGGAGATCTCCGGTCGCCAAATCGGGTGTGTCACACTGCCCACCTCGCGACAAAAACCATGCCAAGGCATGTCAAACGTCCAAGTCTCGGGCTCAGCTTTTTCCAGTGGGTGCCCTAGGTGGTATGCCACATTTTTGGTATAGAACACAGGTGGATTTGGTGCCAGCTTCGAGGTGAACACGACTGATCTTTAGTGTAGGTGTAGTTAGTGTAGGTGTAGTTTTTAACTTAGAGAGAAATAGAGAGCTCTAGCTCTCTCTCCACTTGGAGATTGGATTTGGGGTTCCACCAGGGGTCTTTTTGCAATATTTCCTTCCCCTAATTGCTGGTTATAAGGTTACTTAAGGTTTGGTTAAAAATTACCCATGTTTTGCACATTTGCTCACTCTCTTTCCCCTTTTAACCATGGTTTTGGAAGATAGGGTTTAAGAGAGGTCTAGGGTTCTTCCCCCCTCTCCCTTCCAAGGTAGTAAGGGTACAAAGATTTGAGTAATGCTTCTCAGGTCATTAACAAACTTTGATTAACACATGATCTCCAAGTTCTTATGTGATTCCCTAAGCCTCTACCACATGTGATCACAGTCCTGAGTGCCAGGTGTGCTCTAGCCATAGTAACACCTGGGGTGTTACAGCCCTCCCCCCTTAAGGGAATCTCGTCCCGAGATTTTAGGCAGAGTCCCCTAGAGGGGTGCTTGAAGGTGTGCTGGTGCTACTCTTTCTTTACTCAAGTTTCTCTTATTAACTGCTCTTCGAATGTCATTCTCTTTGCAACTTCAGAAGGAAGTCCTTTTTAAGTTAAATCCACAACTTAGACTATCCTTGCTATCTAAGTTTTCCTTAAAATTATTTTCAAAGGGCAGGTGGGGGGGTGGGGTTTTGTGATCACGTACCGACTCCTTTAGGCAGAAAGTCGGGGAAGCGGGAGCATAGAAAATCCCCAGTCTCCCACGTAGCTTCTTCTGCTGAATGGTGACTCCACTGAACTTTATACATTCTAATTGATCTTGCCCGTGTTGACCTTTCTTTCTGATCCAGTACCTTGACGGGGTACTCTTGATAGGATAAGTCTGGTTCTATCTCAACCTCTGGTTCCGGTAGCACTTCAGTGGGTAGACGGACACATTTTCGCAGCTGAGATACATGGAATACATCATGAATAGCTGACATGCTGGGTGGCAACTTCAATTGATATGCTACAGGTCCACAAGTCTCCTTGATTTCGTAGGGTCCAATGTAACGAGGAGCTAACTTGCCCTTGATCCCGAATCTCTGGACACCCTTGGTGGGTGACACCTTAAGATAAACATGGTCTCCCACTGCAAACTGGAGAGGTTTCCGCCTCTTATCATGATAGCTCTTTTGCCTGGCCTGAGCAGCTTCTAAGTTCTTTTTGATGACTCTGACCTTTTCTTCTGCATCAAGTACCAAATCTGGCCCAAATATTTCCCTTTCTCCTGCTTGAGACCAATTCAGCGGGGTCCTACACCTTCTCCCATATAAGGCCTCAAAAGGTGCCATCTTCAAACTGGACTGGTAGCTGTTATTATATGAAAACTCTGCCAAAGAAAGACACTTGTCCCAATCCTTTCCGTAGTGCAGTGCACAAGCTCGCAGCATGTCTTCCAAAATTTGGTTCACCCTTTCTGTCTGGCCATCTGTTTGGGGATGGTAGGCTAAGCTCCATATGACATGGGTCCCAAGTGATTCCTGCAATTGTTCCCAAAATCGTGCCACAAATGGTGCTCCTCTGTCTGACACTATAGTCCTTGGTATCCCATGCAAGCGAACTATCTGGTCAATGTAGATTTCCGCATACTTCTCCGTCCTATGGGTGGTATGTACTGGCAAGAAATGAGCTGACTTGGTCAATCTGTCCACAATAACCCAAATTGAATCATGGTGCCTGGAGGTGTTGGGCAATCCCACGATAAAGTCCATGCAAATGTCCTCCCATTTCCAAGATGGTATGGGAAGGGGCTGTAGAGGGCCTGCTGCCTTCAAATGACTAGCTTTGATCCTTTGGCAGGTGTCACACTCGGATATATACTTAGCAATTTCTCTCTTCATCCTGGTCCACCAGTATAAAGATCTGAGATCATGGTACATCTTGTTGCTACCAGGGTGCATGGAAAATTTGGAAAGGTGAGCTTCATCCAGTATCTTCTTTCTGAGCTCAGGGTCCTTGGGAACAACCAGTCGATCTCCAAACCACAAAACTCCCTTACTGCCCTGACGGAAGCACTTGTACCTTTCTGCCTTCTGCTTGAGCATGCCCTTGATAACCTGTACACCTTTATCCCCAACCTGTGCCTGGACTATTTGCTCTTGCAATGTGGGCTCCACCGAGATATAACTCAATTCACCGGAAGGAACAACTTCCAGGTTCAACTTACACAACTCATCACACAGGGTGGTGACTCTTGCATCCATGTTCATACAATTGCACTGGGCCTTTCTGCTCAAAGCATCTGCCACAACATTGGCCTTGCCAGGGTGGTAATGCACCTCCAAATCATAGTCCTTGATTAGCTCTAACCATCTCCTCTGCCTCATGTTAAGGTCTGCCTGAGTGAAAATATACTTGAGACTCTTGTGATCAGTGTAAATGTTACAGTGAGCTCCCATCAAGTAGTGTCTCCATATCTTAAGAGCATGAATCACGGCTACCAATTCCAGGTCATGTGTAGGGTAGTTCTGCTCATGAGGTCTGAGTGCTCGGGAAGCATAAGCAATCACTCTGTTCTCTTGCATCAAGACACATCCCAATCCCGTACCAGAGGCATCACAATAAACTTCAAAGGGCTTGGTGCTATCGGGTTGAGCCAGCACTGGGGCTGTTGTCAAATGTTGCCTTAGTGTATGAAAAGCATCTTCGCACTTTTGGCTCCAAGTAAACTTGGCTCCCTTCTTCAATAACTCAGTCATTGGCTTGGCAATTCTGGAGAAATCCGGAATAAATCGTCGATAATACCCTGCCAATCCCAGAAAACTCCTAATCTGCCTCACTGTAGTTGGGGGTTTCCAGTCCATCACTTCTTGTACTTTCTCAGGATCAACTGATATCCCATCCTGAGAAATTGTGTGACCCAAGAATTTTATTTCCTTCAGCCAGAATTCACATTTAGACAATTTAGCATAAAGGCGATGATCGCGCAGTCGCTGAAGCACGATATGCAGATGCTCAGCATGCTCGTCTTCATTCTTGGAATAGACCAGAATATCATCAATGAAAATGACCACGAACTTGTCCAGCTCTGGCATGAATACTGAGTTCATCAAGTACATGAAATAAGCCGGGGCATTGGTCAGCCCAAAAGATATCACCAAAAACTCATAAAGCCCATATCTAGTAGAGAAAGCAGTCTTTGGGATATCACTGGCACAGATCTTGATTTGATGGTATCCTGAGTGAAGGTCTATCTTGGAGAATACCCTGGCTCCTACCAACTGATCAAACAGAACATCAATGCGGGGTAGCGGGTATTTGTTCTTGATAGTCACTGCATTGAGAGGGCGGTAATCAACACACATCCTCAAACTCTCATCCTTTTTCTTCACAAATAAAGCGGGACATCCCCAAGGTGAAGTACTTGGGCGAATGAACCCCTTGTCCAACAATTCTTGCAGTTGCTTCTTCAGTTCTGCCAGTTCCGCGGGAGGCATCCTATAGGGTCTCTTAGAGATAGGAGCAGTCCCGGGTTGCAACTCGATTGCAAACTCGATGTCTCGGTCAGGTGGCATCCCTGGCAACTCATCCGGAAACACATCCGGGTAGCCACAAACTACTGGGGTCTTTTCCACTGGGGATTCTATCATAACGAAGGCACAAGAACGGGTGCAACCCTGCTCGGGCAAATATAATGTGGTTTCACCACAGGTCGGTGAGTGCACTTCAATGGCCCTAGCTGCAATCTCAATAACTGCCTGATGCCTTGCTAACCAGTCAGTTCCCAATATGATATCCACGCTGTCCAAACCCAAAATGAGGAGGGTGGTTTTAATTATTAGACTACCAAACTTTATGGGCACATGCCTGCTGATTTGATTAGTGGCAATCCTGCCTCCTGGTGTTGAAATTGTGATACCCCCATTGGTGTGGTGAAAAGGCAGTTGACATTTGGCACTAAATTGGGCACTAATAAAGCTATGTGATGCACCAGAATCAAAAAGAATAATAGCAGGATAATTCAAAACTGTAAAGATACCAGTCATGACGGGTGCTCCCTCTGGTATATCAGCCATGGTGGTAAAATTCAGCTTGCCCTGCCTCACTTGCACCTTCTGCCTCTTGCCCTGGTTTTGATTTACATTCTGCCCCTGCCTCTGCTGATTCTTGGGGCAATTTTTGGCATAATGCCCAGTGTTGCCACAGGTGAAACACCTGTTGTCATTTGCCTGGCGATACTGCTGCTGCTGATTGTTCCTCTGGGCTGGAAACTGGGTGTGGTTGGGTGCCTGTGGCTGCTGCTGTGGTCGGATCACCCATCTCCCTTGCTGCTGTTGGGGTCCCCTGTTCTGTGTGTCGGACACAATCCTGAAACGCTGGGGCTGAGCTGAGGGTCCTGCCACAGGGGTCTTCCTTTTCTTCTCTGCCTGACGAGCTGTGATACAGTCCTCCTGGGAAATGGCCATGTTGACCAACTCATTATAGCTGTTGGCCCTGACAGTGTTGAGACGATCACGGAGCTTAGTGCTGAGCCCCCGTCTGAACCTGTCCCTCTTCTTCTCATCTGTATCTGCATGGTACCCAGCATACTGGCACAGATCATTGAAAGCCTGAGCATACTGCAACACTGTCCTGTTGCCTTGAGTGAGTGCCAAAAACTCGTTAAGCTTACGGTCCATAATGCCAGCTGGGATATGGTGCCCTCTGAAAGCTGCCTTGAACTCTCTCCAATCCACTTCATGGTCAGCTGGTTGCATAGCGAGATAGTGGTCCCACCAGGTCCGTGCGGGTCCGCGAAGCTGCTGAGTGGCGAACCTGACCTTAGTCACCTCGGAACAAACTCCATTGAGTAGTGGGAATTTGGATTCCACTACCCTCAGCCATACATCAGCATCAAGTGGATCCTCCGCCTTGGTGAACAACGACGGCTGAGTACTGAGGAACTCCTGGTAAGTGGCCACTGCGGGGTGCCGCTGATGATCTCCACCACCATAGTGCTGAGGTGGTGGCTGACGCTGAGCTAGCTGCCTCAAGATCTCATTCTGCTGAGCCATTAGCTCCTGCAGAGTGGGAGGCGGTGGCGGCGGTGGAGGAATGCGCTCATTCTGGCCACGGCGCGCTCTCGCAGCCATCTGAAAAACCACATAATTACTTAACACCATATCTCCAAGTTCAAGATTTAATCGCGGCGAAAAGAGTCAACAGCAAAATGATAGACTCCAACTTTAACAAAAGGATTTATAAGGGCATAACTTTTTCCTTCCAAATTTAAAACTGATAACAGCATCCATCCAACATGCTTCCAAGAGAGTTTAACATGATTACATCATTTGTCTCAAAAAGACTCAACTCTTTCTAGCCTAGTACCCCAAGGGTGAAAAAGCTAAGCTAGCTGCGAGGAGTCCTACATTACCTATCTCTATTCCTACTCTAGTGTCTAATGAGCGAATGAGGCGACACTCGACTCGGGGGAAGGTGGTCTCCCTGAGCCAGCGGTGTCTACGCTGGAAGCAGGCTCCTCCCCTCCCTCAATGTCGACGTCCTCGTCCGCCTCCCCATCATGGATCTCCTGATGATGCATATCTAGGTGCTCATTAGCCTCTGCGAGCTGCTGCTGGGTGTTGAGGAGTTGATCTTCGAGAACCTCGATGGTGTTCTCCCTCGTCCCCACCAATTCCTCCAGCTCATGGATCTCATCAGACAACTGTTCCACTTGTAAATCTTTTTCCACCAGCTCTTGGGACAAGTCAACCACGAGCTCCTCCCTGTTATCTAGGGTGATCTTGGTTGCCTCCAATAAGGCCATCAGATGAGACATTGCCTCCCCACGCATCACTTGCAGACGGTACAGGGCGTTCATGCACCGTACCGACAAGTGAGCCGTGTGGCCTAGGTAGAGAGCCCAGATATCCTTGGCATGCTCCACCCGATCCTTCCACATTGGGTCGTCTTCCCTCTCAGCGGGAAACAAGCCAATGGGGTGGGTGGAAAGCTCCAAGGGGTGAAATCCGCAGAAAGTAGTCAACCCGTGCAGAGCGATCGCCTCGATCGTGTTCTCCGCCCGGTATCCGAAAGACTCGGAGTCTAGGGAACGCCAGCCTGGCTGCAGGGGATGAGGCTCCAAGGTCATCCTCACCCTACAGCGGGGCACCCGGTGCTTCTCGAACTGCTGCACCGCATACTGAGGGGGTGTTACGTACCCGGCTCCCTGAAGTACCTCCCACAAAATACGGGGGAAACCCTCTCGTGCAAGCCCGTCAGTGTGGGTTAGTGCATTTCCGTCCTCTGAGGATCCGTGGGAAGTAATCTGTGTACGGTTAAGCGTAAGTAAAAGAAAAGAATTATAAAAAGAACAAGAAAAATCAAACTCAACCTTTCTTTAGTTAAAATAAAAAGGTACTGGGAACTTAGTTGGTTATCATCTTGTTTTTAAGTCTTTACTCAATTATCCATTTGTTTAATTTTAGCAATGCATGCATGCTCGTCCTGAACGACCTCACCAACATAAGGGGATAGGGAAGGACTCCCATCCCTTAAAGTGGCTTGTGGGGCCTAATTATTTAGCCACCTAGCTACCCTTCTATCATCCTAAGGCTTCACGTCCTAGGTCTATCCTGCTCGTCCTATGATCTATCCAACATTGTTTCTATCAAGTTTTATTTTGAAAAGGGATGGTATTCATATTTTATTGATTCCTCTGTGGTGGTACAAGCTCCGATACCAGCTGTGGCGGAACTGCCCGAATTATTCCGACTTAAGTGCTTAAGTCCCGCCTTAGAGGCTAGACCACACTTAAATGGGAATATCTCATCAATCCCTCGGATCTGGTCCGACGAGGCCACTGACAGGATCAAGTACCACAATCTCACTCGATGGTGAGTCACAGAGCAAATACAATAAAGCATAAAACCATGCGGGTAAGAGTGTTAAAATTATTACATCACCATCATCGAAGTTTTGCAAAAGTGACCATCATTGTTCGAAGTGCAGCGGAAATAAACTAACGGTAAATAAATAGAGAGATGGGGAAGCCTGTCCCATCACTCCTCATGCTCCTCCTTAGCCGAGGCGGGGTCCCACTCGACAGTCCAACCCGGTGGTAAGGTGGACGGCCAAGTCACTCCAGCAACCATGTCCTCCAGAGAACCTGTAAAAATTATGCCATAAGCAAGGCTGAGTATACTAATACTCAACTGGACTTACCCGGTGTGAGGAGTCTACTCCTCTACCTCTAGACATGCAGCTGTTTGGCTGTGGGGTTTGGTTGCCAAAAGCACTGGCTGAGTTTCTAAATCAAGTTTTTAACTTTGTCAAATTTAAGTGTGACTCTCTTAAGGCTACTGTGTACTATCTACTCATACATGGTATCAAACATATTTAGCAATCAACATCTTGGGTCAACTCATCACATTTCCACTTGTTACTCAATGTAGCAGCATGGATCAAGCAGTCTCATTAGCTGCGAGAAGCAGATGATTCGAATCGAGTTTTTATCCTTGCAAGGTAAACCTAAACACACGACGTGGCGAGGCACTCCGTCCCCACACACATCAACCATCCCCATCGATTCCCCGTCAGCAGATCAGGGCTCACCGCCTTGGCGTACAATGCCTCACTGACCCTGACTGGCCGTCGTGCAGTGACCGCACTTGTACCCACCATAACCGGAATGGGAGACTACGTCTCAGGTCGCGTGAGGGGTAAAGTCCACTGCCAGGTTCAATCAGGTACTAGGCTTACCGATTTACCATATTTCTCGGCATGTGCTTAGTACGTTCAAACGCTTGACTCACGGTACCACACCTTAATCCTTATTCAAATTTTTATCCCGTAGACAACCAATCCCCATGGATTGTTGCCCACACACCAACATTAATATGATAAGAAAGTGGATACAGCCAATTCCTAACCTCGCGCGAGTGCTGGGAAAATCACTCGACTTCTACCGAGATCCTAATTAATAAAGCAGCTACTCGACTTATCATACTAGTATTCATCTCAAAGGGATTCCTGAGATCATGCAACTAGGGTTTCAAACAACTCCTACACTTAAGTGCACAATACAAACCTACAAACATTAAGTGTAGTAAAATATCATATAGAACAGGTTATGCATAAAACCGGGGCTTGCCTTCCAAGGCTGTGGCAGGCAGATCCTCTGATGCAGACTCTGGGGCTGGATCTGGGGCTACCACCTGAGCAGCTCCTTGCTCCGGCACGAGGACGTACTCTCTGTCAGCAAGGTTACAGTCTATCGAATGCAATGAACATGTATATCATGATTATGCAGGATTTAATAACCTTATGATAAGAAGAAACTAAGTCAAGAAGTAACTTAGGGTTTCTTAGCCATGCGGGGCTTCCAGTGGGTTATGCTTATTACTTTTTAGACATAGGGTTTTATTGAGGATAAACATAGTGGATTTGTATTGTCTTTATATATTTTCAGTGGACAATTTACAAGGAATTTAAGATGACACTAATTTCCATTATTCATTTTTTCCTTTTCTTCATTTTCTACTTATAGTTTCTAGTGTAGGTTTGAATTATGACAGTGGTTTAACCTTTTCCAAAAATTCTGTAAAAATTACAGTGGATTGTCATTGGTCATTATAGCCTATTTTAGGAAATTGAGGTTCAAAATAAAAAGGCTAAGCTTTAGACAAAAATAACAAAGGTGGTGTAAAATGGGCCACTTTACACTACACCTCTCAATTAGATTTGAGTTCCTTCCTAAGGGTTATTTTTGTTGGGATCTAACAGTAATACTAAACCTCTGTGCCAAAATTTACAGAAAGTTAATTGGTGATTATTTAGTTGTGATTTTCTAAAGTTTTAGGTCAAAAAGGTGCTTATAACTAACTTGTCATTTGAAAAATATCAAACAACAGATTTTGTATTTTTCTTATGTTCATAATAACAAAACATTAGTTATCCCAAGGGTTGGGGTATTTTCACCTTAGGGTTATTTTTGTAGGGTTTTTCTAAGTTATCCTTATTTTCTTCAAATAAAAGGTATCCTACTCAATTTATACTAAACCAGGGTAGGATAGATTTTTCTAGTGAACTACATTGGATAAGTGCCTTAACAAAAATAGAGGTGCCCTCTGATTCATTCTTTAAATCACCCTTTCTATTTTTCTTAACCTTAAGCATATTATAAAATAAGGGGTAAAAACTGACTTAATGGAGTGGACAGAGGGATTCAACATTTTTAATTAGGTCAGTAGGTAGATATAAACTTCTCCAAATTTTTCTAACCCTAGTCTAATAGTGCAACTAATTTTTGCCCTATTATTTAGCTTATGGCCAAAATAATAATTAAATTAGAACCCTAGAGTTTTCTGTAGTACATAGGGGGTTTTATATTTTCCTTAAGTAGGTTACATTATTTAGAGTCTGACAAAATTTGTTTGACCAAATTTGGATGATTTCAACAGAAGTTATGGATTTTCAAAGTTTCTGTTCAATTTAAAAACAGATTTAATAAGAGTTTCCTGGAAAAACAGTTTACACCGAGGTCCCTGGGTTTAAACTAAATCAACCAGCACAGATCTACCCCTGCGCCACTATTCCCCTGGGTCACTGACAATTCAAAAAGCCCCCTGACTTTCCTCTCTTCTTCCCCGAGGTCCTTCCCCCAATGTAAACAGTATCCGCGGGAAAGAAAAGGGTGGCGCGGCTTACCGGCGGCGAGATAGGTCCGGCGAAGGGCAGGGTTGGCTCGGGGAGGCTCTGGCGGTCACAGCGAGGTGCGGCTCGACGGCGGGGATGGCCGGAATCGCTCGGTCCACGTGCGCAGGCGGGTGTTCTCGTCGGCGGCGAGTGTACCGGCCAAACCACGACGAGCTGGTTCAATCCAAGGGCAAGGTGAGCTTCACGGGGTCACGTAGTGACTCTGTGCACCAGGAATTGGAAAATGGTTGAGCGGATTACCCGGTCCACGTACTCCGGCGAGGGTGTGAGCTCCGACGACCGTGGACTGGCCTCTCCGGCGAAGCAGGCTTCGATTCCTCGCTCGGGGAGCTTCACTAAGACGTGCACATTCGCCTCCGAGGGTTGGACGGGGCTGGGAAAAGCTGGGCTGGCCGGTCTACGACGGCAGTGGGTCGGGTGGCCGTGAACACGTCGCGCACGGGCAAACGGCGGCGAGCTAAGCTCCGGTGAGGCTTGAGGGTGCGCGGAGGAGTGTGCTCGATGCCTCTGTGGGTTTTATAGGCACGGGCGCACACAGGGGACACGGGCGCGGCTCGGCGCGACGCGGGGTCGGGCGAGGGCGTGCTCTGGCGTGGCAGAGCGCGTCGAACACGTGTAAGTTTTCTTCTGCCCTTGTTCCACAGCTCACCCAAGTCGCAAACGTGCGAATCTTGGAAAAAATCCGGCGTGGGTCTACTCCTGGCACCTAGGGCTATCACTTACCTGTGAGACGCCATGGCAGATATGGCCTAGGGAGGGAGATCTCCGGTCGCCAAATCGGGTGTGTCACACTGCCCACCTCGCGACGAAAACCATGCCAAGGCATGTCAAACGTCCAAGTCTCGGGCTCAGCTTTTTCCAGTGGGTGCCCTAGGTGGTATGCCACATTTTTGGTATAGAACACAGGTGGATTTGGTGCCAGCTTCGAGGTGAACACGACTGATCTTTAGTGTAGGTGTAGTTTTTAACTTAGAGAGAAATAGAGAGCTCTAGCTCTCTCTCCACTTGGAGATTGGATTTGGGGTTCCACCAGGGGTCTTTTTGCAATATTTCCTTCCCCTAATTGCTGGTTATAAGGTTACTTAAGGTTTGGTTAAAAATTACCCATGTTTTGCACATTTGCTCACTCTCTTTCCCCTTTTAACCATGGTTTTGGAAGATAGGGTTTAAGAGAGGTCTAGGGTTCTTCCCCCCTCTCCCTTCCAAGGTAGTAAGGGTACAAAGATTTGAGTAATGCTTCTCAGGTCATTAACAAACTTTGATTAACACATGATCTCCAAGTTCTTATGTGATTCCCTAAGCCTCTACCACATGTGATCACAGTCCTGAGTGCCAGGTGTGCTCTAGCCACAGTAACACCTGGGGTGTTACACGGGTGAGGCGAGATCGTGTCCCTTGAGTGGACGGAGCTTTGACCGGAATTGCGACCATCAGGCCTTTGCAGCTTTGTGCTGATGGGGGTTACTAGCTGAGATTAGGAGCCTTGGGGGTACCCCTAATTACGGTCCCCGACAGTAGCCCCCGAGCCTCAAAGGGAGTGTGGGTACTCGCTTGGAGGCTTTGTCGCATTTTTTTGCAAGGGGACCGGCCTTTATCGGTTGCATTTTGTTCCGATGGGTGCACGCGAGCGCACTCGCCGGGTGTAGCCCCCGAGGCCTCGGAGGAGTGGTTTGACTCCTTCGAGGTCTTAATGCTTTTCGTGATGGCTCGGCCGGTCTGGTTGTTCCCTCATGCGAACTGGTCGTTGCCCGGGTGCATAGTCAGGTTCCGAGTTCTCGGGTTGGTATGTTGACGCTGTCAATGGTTTGGCCGGAGCCGTGTTTGCGAGAGCAGCCCCCGAGCCTCCTGAAAGGGAAATGTGCCCTTGGGCCATTTCTAAGTATTTTGGTGATTGAGTGCCAACACAAGTACTTTTGTGCTAATCTATGCAAAGTGGTGAACAAAGTACAAATCGTGTCAAAAGGTATATTTCTAGACTTAGTACATTGTTTTATGGACTAATGTATTGTGTCTAAGTGCTGGAAACAGGAACAATTGAATTGGAAATGAGATGGCTTTGTTCAGCCAAAAGTCTGCTCAGTCTGGGTGCACCGGACAGTGTCCGGTGGTGCACCGGACAATGTCCGGTGCGCCAGGCTGGCTCTGGCGAACAGGCTGCTCTCGGGACTTCGACGGCGGTGTACGGCTAAAATTCACCGGTCTGTCCGGTGGTGCACCGGACTGTCCGGTGAGCCATTCACAGGCGAACTCGTCGCTCTCGGGAGATGATTAACGGTGTACGGCTAAAATTCACCGGTCTGTCCGGTGGTGCACCGGACTGTCCGGTGAGTCAACAGTCAGTCGGGGCAACGGTCGGCTGAGGATTCTGCGCGTGACGCGTGGCCGAGCCAACGGTCACATTGGTGCACCGGACTATCCGGTGTGCACCGGACAGTGTCCGGTGCGCCAACGGCTCTCAGACTCCAACGGTCGGCTTTGCCAAATAAGGAAGGATATCTGCACCGGACTGTCCGGTGCGCCAGTCGACAGAAGGCAAGATCTGCCTTCCAGGATTGCTCTCAACGGCTCCTAGCTGCCTTGGGTCTATAAAAGGGACCCCTAGGCGCATGGAGGAGGACACCAAGCATTCCTAGAGCACTCTTGATCACTCACACTCCATTCTTGCGCACTTGTTCGACATTCTAGTGATTTAAGCTTCGTTCTAGTGTGCTAGTCTTTTGAGCTTAAGTCTGGGTCTTGTGTGTGCGTATTTGCTGTGGTCTTTGTGTCTTGTGTGAGTTGCTAATCCCTCCCTTGCTCCGTGCTTCTTTGTGAACTTCAAGTGTAAGGGCGAGAGGCTCCAAGTTGTGGAGATTCCTCGCGAACGGGATTAAGAAAAGCAAGCAAAACACTGTGGTATTCAAGTGGGTCTCTAGACTGCTTGAGAGGGGTTGATTGCAACCCTCGTCCGTTGGGACGCCACAACGTGGAGTAGGCAAGCGTTGGTCTTGGCCGAACCACGGGATAACCACCGTGCCATCTCTGTGATTGATCTCTTGTGGTTATTGTGTTTTGTTGAGATTCCTCTCTAGTCACTTGGCGATTATTGTGCTAACGCTTAACCAAGTTTTTGTGGCTTAAATTTCAAGTTTCACAGGATCACCTATTCACCCCCCCTCTAGGTGCTCTCAATTGGTATCAGAGCCGTTCTCTTCACAAAGGGACTAATCGCCCGAAGAGATGGATCCTAAGGGAAGGGAATCGTGATCAACGATAAAGAGAAGGAGTCCTTCCTCAACGAGCCTAAGGATGACAAGCCTACCGACTCGGGCTCGGGCCACATACGCAAGGATGGAAGGAAGAAGAAGACGAGACGCATCAAGGAGATCGTCTACTACGACGACAGTGATGAGTCCACTTCTTCCCATAAGGACAACGATGACAACGACTACGACAAACGAAAGACGGTTAACTCAAACTTTTCTTTCGATTATTCGCGTATTCCTCAAAGTTCAAATTCACATTTGCTCTCCATTCCTCTCGGCAAGCCTCCACACTTTGATGGGGAGGACTACGGATTTTGGAGCCACAAAATGCGTAGTCACCTGTTCTCTCTCCATCCAAGCATATGGGAGATTGTTGAAAATGGAATGAAATTTGATAGCTCGGATAGTCCTATTTGTATTAATGAACAGATTCATAGAAATGCACAAGCTACTACTGTGTTGTTAGCCTCCTTGTGCAGGGACGAGTACCATAAGGTGAGCGGCTTGGACAATGCCAAACAAATCTGGGACACCCTCAAGATCTCTCATGAGGGGAATGATGTCACCTTGCTCACCAAGATGGAGTTGGTAGAAGGCAAGCTCGGAAGATTTGCGATGATAAGGGGCGAGGAGCCAACCCAAACATACAACCGGCTCAAGACCCTTATCAACAAAATAAGGAGCTACGGAAGCACGCGATGGACGGACCACGACGTCGTCCGACTAATGCTAAGGTCCTTTACCGTTCTTGATCCACATTTGGTGAATAATATTCGTGAGAATCCCAGGTACACCAAAATGTCGCCCGAAGAAGTCCTTGGAAAATTCGTAAGCGGGCGAATGATGATCAAGGAGGCGAGGTACGTGGACGACGCACTGAATGGTCCAATCAATGAGCCTCAACCCATTGCTCTCAAGGCAACAAGAAGCAAGGAGGCGTTACCTAGCAATGTGGTGCAAGTTGAGGCGGCAGGGCTCAATGATGAAGAGATGGCTCTCATCATCAAGCGCTTCAAGACGGCGCTAAAGGGTCGCAAGGGACAGCCAAGCAAGACCAAGGCCAAGGGGAAGCGCTCATGCTTCAAATGTGGTAAGATTGGTCATTTCATTGCTAACTGTCCCGATAATGAAAGTGACCAGGAAAAAGGGAGCAAGAGGGAAAAGAAGAAAAACTACAAGAAGGCCAAGGGCAAGGCACATCTCGGAAAGGAGTGGGATTCGGATTGCTCCTCCTCCGACTCTGAAAATGAAGGACTCGCCGCCACCGCCTTCAACAAGTCATCCCTCTTCCCCAACGAACATCACACATGCCTCATGGTGAAGGAGAAGAAGGTATGTACTCGAGACAGTATTACTTATGATTCTTCCAGTGATGATGAGTCTAGCGATGAGGAAATAGATTACTCTAGTTTGTTCAAGGGATTGGATAGAAATAAAATTGATAAAATCAATGAATTGATTGATGCCTTGAATGAGAAGGATAGACTCTTAGAGAAACAAGAGGACCTTTTATATGAAGAGCATGATAAATTTGTTAGTGCACAAAATTCACTTGCTTTAGAAGTTAAACGAAATGAAATGCTTTCAAGTGAAGTGTCTGCATGTCATGATTCTATCTCAAGCTTAAAGAGAATTAACAATGATTTAAATGCTAAATTAGAAGTAGCAAATAAATCTAACTCTTGTGTAGAACATGTCATGATTTGCACTAGGTGTAAAGATTTTGATATTGATGCTTGTAGTGAACACCTAGTTTCAATTTCCAAATTAAATGATGAATTGGCTAGTCTTAATGTCCAACTTAAGACTAGCAAAAGTGAATTTGACAAATTAAAATTTGCAAGGGATGCCTACACGATTGGTAGACACCCCTCAATTAAGGATGGTCTTGGCTTCAAGAGAGAAGCCAAGAACTTGACAAGCCATAAGGCTCCCATCTCCGCCAAGGAGAAAGGGAAGGCCCCTAAGGCTAATAGTGTGCAAAAGAACCATGGTTTTATGTACCATAACAGGAGACAATCTAGAAATGCTTATAGGAGTCATAATGCATATGATGCTTTCAATTCTCATGCCATGTTTGCTTCTAGTTCTTCCTATGTGCATGATAGAAATGTTGGTAGGAGAAATGTTGTTCATAATATGCCTAGGAGAAATGTTGTTAATGTTCCTAGGAAAGTTAGTGAACCTTCTACAATATATCATGCTTGCAATGCTTCTTTTGCCATTTTTAGAAAGAATAAGAAGATAATTGCTAGGAAGTTAAGGGCAAGATGCAAGGGAGATAAAAATTGCATTTGGGTCCCTAAGACAATTGTGACTAACCTTGTAGGACCCAACAAGAGTTGGGTACCTAAGACCCAAGCCTAAATTTGCCTTGCAGGTTTATGCATCCGGGGGTTCAAGCTGGATTATCAACAGCGGATGCACAAACCACATGATGGGGGAAAAGAGGATGTTCTCTTCCTACGTCAAGAACAAGGATCCCCAAGATTCAATAATATTTGGTGATGGGAACCAAGGCAAGGTAAAAGGGTTAGGTAAAATTGCTATTTCATCCGAGCACTCTATTTCTAATGTGTTTTTAGTTGAGTCGCTTGGATATAATTTGTTATCTGTTAGTCAATTATGCAATATGGGATATAATTGTCTATTTACAAATGTAGATGTGTCTGTCTTTAGAAGATGTGATGGTTCACTAGCTTTTAAAGGTGTACTAGACGACAAACTTTATTTGGTTGATTTTGCAAAAGAAGAGGCCGGTCTAGATGCATGCTTAATTGCTAAGACTTGCATGGGCTGGCTGTGGCATCGCCGCTTAGCACATGTGGGGATGAAGAACCTCCACAAGCTTCTAAAGGGAGAACACGTGATAGGTCTAACTAATGTACATTTCGAAAAAGATAGACCTTGTGCAGCTTGTCAAGCAAGGAAACAGGTGGGAGGCTCTCATCACACCAAAAATGTGATGACCACATCAAGACCCTTGGAGATGCTTCATATGGACCTCTTCGGACCCGTTGCCTATCTAAGTATAGGAGGAAGTAAGTATGGTCTTGTTATAGTTGATGATCTTTCCCGCTTCACTTGGGTATTCTTTTTGCAGGATAAATCTGAAACCCAAGGGACCCTCAAGCGCTTCCTCAGGAGAGCTCAAAATGAGTTTGAGCTCAAGGTGAAGAAGATAAGGAGCGACAACGGGTCCGAGTTCAAGAACCTTCAAGTGGAGGAGTTCCTTGAGGAGGAGGGGATCAAGCACGAGTTCTCCGCTCCCTACACACCACAGCAAAATGGTGTAGTAGAGAGGAAGAATAGGACGCTCATCGATATGGCGAGGACTATGCTTGGAGAATTCAAGACCCCCGAGCGTTTTTGGTCGGAAGCCGTGAACACGGCTTGCCACGCCATCAACAGGGTCTATCTTCACCGCCTCCTCAAGAAGACTTCATATGAGCTGCTAACTGGTAACAAACCCAATGTGTCTTATTTTCGTGTATTTGGGAGCAAGTGTTATATTCTTGTGAAGAAAGGTAGAATTTCTAAATTTGCTCCCAAAGCTGTAGAAGGGTTTTTATTAGGTTATGACTCAAATACAAAGGCATATAGGGTCTTCAACAAATCATCGGGTTTGGTTGAAGTCTCTAGCGACGTTGTATTTGATGAGACTAATGGCTCTCCAAGAGAGCAAGTTGTTGATCTTGGTGATGTAGATGAAGAAGATGTTCCAACGGCCGCAATGCGCACCATGGCGATTGGCGATGTGCGACCACAGGAACAACTGGAGCAAGGTCAACCATCTTCCTCAACTATGGTGCATCCCCCAACCCAAGATGACGAACAGGTACCTCAAGTGGAGGCGCATGATCAAGGGGGAGCACAGGATGTTCAAGTTGAAGAGGAAAAAGCACCTCAGGCACCTCCAACCTAAGTTCGAGCAATGATTCAAAGGAATCATCCCGTTGACCAAATATTGGGTGATATTAGCAAGGGAGTAACTACTCGTTCAAGATTAGTTAATTTTTGTGAGCATTACTCCTTTGTCTCTTCTATTGAGCCTTTCAGGGTAGAAGAGGCCTTGCTAGATCTAGACTGGGTGTTGGCCATGCAGGAGGAACTCAACAACTTCAAGCGTAATGAAGTTTGGACACTGGTGCCTCGTCCCAAGCAAAATGTTGTGGGAACCAAGTGGGTGTTCTGCAACAAACAGGACGAGCACGGGGTGGTGACAAGGAACAAGGCTCGACTTGTGGCAAAAGGTTATGCCCAAGTCGCAGGTTTGGACTTTGAGGAGACGTTCGCTCCTGTGGCTAGGCTAGAATCAATTCATATTTTGCTAGCATATGCCGCTCACCATTCTTTCAGGTTGTACCAAATGGATGTGAAGAGCGCTTTCCTCAACGGGACGATCAAGGAGGAGGTGTACGTGAAGCAACCCCCTGGCTTCAAGGATGAATGGTACCCCGACCACGTGTGTAAGCTCTCTAAGGCGCTCTATGGACTTAAGCAAGCCCCAAGAGCATGGTATGAATGCCTTAGAGACTTTTTAATTGCTAATGCTTTCAAGGTTGGGAAAGCCGATCCAACTCTTTTTACTAAGACTTGCAATGGTGATCTTTTTGTGTGCCAAATTTATGTCGATGACATAATATTTGGTTCTACTAACCAAAAGTCTTGTGAAGAGTTTAGTAGGGTGATGACGCAAAAATTCGAGATGTCGATGATGGGCGAGTTGAACTACTTCCTTGGGTTCCAAGTGAAGCAACTCAAGGACGGCACTTTCATCTCCCAAACGAAGTACACGCAAGACTTGCTAAAGCGGTTTGGGATGAAGGACGCTAAGCCCGCAAAGACGCCGATGGGAACTGACGGACACACCGACCTCAACAAAGGAGGTAAGTCCGTTGATCAAAAAGCATACCGGTCCATGATAGGTTCTTTGCTTTATTTATGTGCTAGTAGACCGGATATTATGCTTAGCGTATGCATGTGTGCTAGATTTCAATCCGATCCTAAGGAGTGTCACTTAGTGGCTGTGAAGCGAATTCTTCGATATTTAGTTGCTACGCCTTGCTTCGGGATCTGGTATCCAAAGGGGTCTAACTTTGACTTGATTGGATACTTAGATTCCGACTATGCTGGATGTAAGGTCGATAGGAAGAGTACATCGGGGACGTGCCAATTCTTAGGAAGGTCCCTGGTGTCGTGGAACTCTAAGAAACAAACTTCCGTTGCCCTATCCACCGCTGAGGCCGAGTATGTTGCTGCAGGACAGTGTTGTGCGCAACTACTTTGGATGAGGCAAACCCTCCGGGACTTTGGCTACAATCTGAGCAAAGTCCCACTCCTATGTGACAATGAGAGTGCTATCCGAATAGCGGAAAATCCTATTGAGCACAGCCGCACAAAGCACATTGATATCCGGCATCACTTTTTGAGAGACCACCAGCAAAAGGGAGATATCGAAGTGTTTCATGTTAGCACCGAGAACCAGCTAGCCGATATCTTCACTAAGCCTTTAGATGAAAAGACCTTTTGCAGGCTGCGTAGTGAGCTAAATGTCCTAGATTCGCGGAACTTGGATTGATTCATAGCATACATGTATTTATGCCTTTGATCATGTTCCTTATGCATTTTTGTTGCTTACTGTGGTGCTCAGGTTGTACAATCACTCCCCAGACCTCACAAGTCCTTGTGCAAGTGATGCACATATTTAGGGGGAGTTGTGCTACAACTTGACCCTTTGAGACTAACCGTTTGCTTGAGTTTGCTTGTTTTAAGTCTCAAAGGAGGGTTGAAAGGGAAAAGGTGGACTTGGACCATGAAAGACTTCCACTGCACTCCGATGAGAGAGTAACTTATTCCAAGTTCATCTCATGTCCTCTTATTGCCTTTGTACTCTTATTTGAAGATTTTGGTGAGGCAATGGGGTTAAAGGGCCAAGATTGATCCCGTTTTGGTGCTTGATGCCAAAGGGGGAGAAAATAAAGGCCAAAGCAATAGATGGATCAGCTACCACTTGAGAAATTTTGAAAATGGTAGATTAGAGCTTTTGGTTTGTCAAAACTCTTTTATTGTCTCTTTTGTCAAAAGTTGGCCTCTTGTGGGGAGAAGTGTTGATTATGGGAAAAAGGGGGAGTTTTGGAAATCCTTGATCAATTTCTGTTGGAATACCTCTCTTTATGTCTCTACAAGTGGATTTGACTTAGAGATAGGAATTTGAGTTTGATTTGCAAAAACAAACCAAGTGGTGGCAAAGAGTGATCCATATATGCCAAAATTGATTCAAAACAACTTTTGGTTTTCATTTGCATTGATATTGCACTTGTTCTAGTTGCTTTATGTTGTGTTGGCATAAATCACCAAAAAGGGGGAGATTGAAAGGGAAATGTGCCCTTGGGCCATTTCTAAGTATTTTGGTGATTGAGTGCCAACACAAGTACTTTTGTGCTAATCTATGCAAAGTGGTGAACAAAGTACAAATCGTGTCAAAAGGTATGTTTCTAGACTTAGTACATTGTTTTATGGACTAATGTATTGTGTCTAAGTGCTGGAAACAGGAACAATTGAATTGGAAATGAGATGGCTTTGTTCAGCCAAAAGTCTGCTCAGTCTGGGTGCACCGGACTGTCCGGTGGTGCACCGGACAGTGTCCGGTGGTGCAGGCTGGCTCTGGCGAACAGGCTGCTCTCGGGACTTCGACGGCGGTGTACGGCTAAAATTCACCGGTCTGTCTGGTGGTGCACCGGACTGTCCGGTGAGCCATTCACAGGCGAACTCGTCGCTCTCGGGAGATGATTAACGGCGTACGGCTAAAATTCACCGGTCTGTCCGGTGTGCACCGGACTGTCCGGTGAGTCAACAGTCAGCCGGGGCAACGGTCGGCCGAGGATTCCGCGCGTGACGCGTGGCCGAGCCAACGGTCACATTGGTGCACCGAACTGTCCGGTGTGCACCGGACAGTGTCCGGTGCGCCAACGGCTCTCAGACTCCAACGGTCGGCTTCGCCAAATAAGGAAGGATATCTGCACCGGACAGTGTCCGGTGGTGCACCGGACTATCCGGTGCGCCAGTCGACAGAAGGCAAGATCTGCCTTCCAGGATTGCTCTCAACGACTCCTAGCTGCCTTAGGGCTATAAAAGGGACCCCTAGGTGCATGGAGGAGGACACCAAGCATTCCTAGAGCACTCTTGATCAGTCACACTCCATTCTTGCGCACTTGTTCGACATTCTAGTGATTTAAGCTCCGTTCTAGTGTGCTAGTCTTTTGAGCTTAAGTCTGGGTCTTGTGTGTGCGTATTTGCTGTGGTCTTTGTGTCTTGTGTGAGTTGCTAATCCCTCCCTTGCTCCGTGCTTCTTTGTGAACTTCAAGTGTAAGGGCGAGAGGCTCCAAGTTGTGGAGATTCCTCGCGAACGGGATTAAGAAAAGCAAGCAAAACACCATGGTATTCAAGTGGGTCTCTGGACCGCTTGAGAGGGGTTGATTGCAACCCTCGTCCGTTGGGACGCCACAACATGGAGTAGGCAAGCGTTGGTCTTGGCTGAACCACGGGATAACCACCGTGCCATCTCTGTGATTGATCTCTTGTGGTTATTGTGACAGAACCTCCCAAGTCATTAGGCCCACCTACAGTTGTCCTTGTCCAACAGACATCAGACAACCCTGTAGATGTTCCTGAATCACTTGACAAGTTCGGTATCTTTATCATTTCCTTTCCAGGAACGTTTCACCCGTCTGACAGACAATATGTTCATCGGAGATGCGGAAATGCGGAAGTGATTACATAAACTTACATTTATTAAAAAGTAAGAGTAAGTCATTTAATACAGACCAGAGAGTGCTGAAAAGTATTATTACAATACCTGGGAGGCAAAAACTCCTCCCATTAAGTTCTTTACATAAAAGTTTTTAAGGAGGACCCGGTCCTCCGGCAGCTTCGTTCTTGATTATCTTCACTTTTCACCACCTTGGTACAAAAACAACAAAAGTTTGTTGTCTCCCCACCTAAAAACAATGGGGGAATAAACCCTGAGTATGGAATTACTCAGCAAGTCTTACCCGACTAAGGAAAAGACTCTCAAGGATATGCTGGTTATATGGGAGTCAAGGTAAGGCCTTTCAATAATTAAAGACTCTGTTTGCAGAATTGCTTACTAAAGTGGATCATTAAAATCCCATTTTATTGTCAGGTTAAGTAAAATTACCTGCAGCTAGAGCTCTTTCTACCCTAGTTCAATCACTTGTCCTGCACTAGCCAATTTCTTATCAACCCTTCATCTTCACTGGATTGCTACGTGTAAGTCAGTGGCCAAGTCTCCATAACCGCGGAGGTATGGTGATCCGAATCGATTATACTCAGCTGAGGATCTCTGATCACACGACATATGTAGCACTTAACCCTTGCATATGTCAACCCACCACTGAGTTTCTTAAGACCAGATCAGGTTCACGCAAACCGAGAGCACAGATACACCACCGTCCAACCTCTTGCCACGGAGGGTACACGCTACTCTCGCCACCGCTCCACGCCCATTTCGTGTTATCTTATTCTGGCCTTAGTCCACCCGAGGCAAAGCTTACCCATGACGAGGCATGTGACCAGTTAAAGGGTCCTCGGTCAGCAGGCTTACATCGAGACGACCCTTAATCGACTCAGACGGAGACACTACACCGAGACTCTCTTTCTCGTGTAAGTCACCCGCCCGGTCTCAGCTTAATCTTTTAACCCCAAAGGTTGGTACCTGGCAGAGGTACATCTTTTTCGATGTTGGACCCATCATGGCCATGATGGATCCACCATCAAGTTTTGTTTTTTAAAAAAACATTCCACCCACTTTTGCCACATCATCTTTTTGTAAAAACAAAACATTTTGTTTTTCTAAAGCCAGGCTAAGCATCAAAAATCTTTTGTAAAACAGGGATTTCAAGGAAGGTAATCAATTTCCAAGGAAAATAATGCAGGAATTGTTTAAGCAATCAACACCTATCACCTAGTGCATCAAGCAAGTGAGAAAGATTTTAAAACACAAGGGGGGTGGCAAATGCACTGGGGCTTGCCTTTGTTTATGGGTGAGTCAGGCTCAGATCCACAAATATCGAAGTAGAAACAGTTCTCAGCCTGTGTTTCCAAAGGTTGTGGTACTTGCTCTTCAGTGGCTTCCACTTCTTCTTCGTGTTCTAATCATAACCATACATATGTATAAGAATGGATGTCATTGGATACTCATGAGGATGCAAAGATAATATAAACTTATTATCTAAGTCTTGAATACAACTTTCCTTCACGGAACTCCGAGAACTTAGGGTTTCCGGAGTTAGTAAAGGAGTTCACAGGGCAGGGGGTGTTTTGGGGTTTAGTTATCAAACATGGTCCAAATCAATTCAAACTCTACCCAAGGCTTCTAAGTATTGTTTTAAGTTCATATAAAAAGTTTGGGCATTTTTGGACTTATTATCTATTTTCTAAAAATCCAGAACTAAGACTTTAAACTATTTAAAATACCTTAAAATTCCTTATTTCCTCTAAAAATCATAAAATTATTTTTATTAAATACTATGAAAAATAAGTAATCTAGGAAAATTAGTTTCACAATTTTAGGATTTTTCTACCATTTTCTATAATTGTTTTGGCTCTGGAATAAAAAGAAAAGGAAAAACCAGTGAAGAGTTCTGGGCTGGTTCCGGCCCAAGCGGCCCAGATTCACCCAGAAACGCGCGCGTGCCCGAGCCCGCGCTGGCGGTTTTGCAGAACGGCCCTTGCGTTTTTGTCTAACAGCGAACGAGTTCTTTCACTGTTTTTATGTATCACTGATAGTTTGCAGATAAGTCCTTAAGCTTCTATTCCTTCGCAGACCGAGGTCCACGACGGCGCTCCGCACGGCAGAGCTCCGGCGAGCATCTGCACTAGCCGATTAAGGCGACGACCGGCGCTCCCGAGCGGCGGACATCACATCGGACCTACCCCGAGTGTTTCCCCTAACCTAATTGTACAAATGGTGAGCTATCAAGCTCTGTCCGCGTGAACCGAATGGGTGGCAGACAGTTGATCATGTTCTTGGTGATTGGTGAGCCCGCAGTTCAAATTGGTGGTTCAGCAAGCATCGTAGGCATGTGAGAAAGCTTAAACGAGGAAGCAGGGGACGGGGACTGACCGAAAAAGGGCTGGCGACGGTGAAGCTCGTTTCACGGTGGCGGAAGCTTGAATTGGGGGAAATTGGAAATTGGGACTCACTGGGGGATGATAGCTAACGATTCTTCGTGTCTGGGTTCGCGATAATCTAACGCAGCTAGGGGAGGGCTCAATTTATAGGCGTAGCAAGCGGTGGCCGGGAATTTTACGATGGACGCGCGGCGGCCGGAGGTGGAGAAGATACTGGCGCACGTGAATTCGTGGCATCTACCGTGGCAGTTACTCCGACGAGCCACGTAGAGGCACAAGGGTTCACGACTATGCAGTGGAGGGGCTGAGCCACGCGGCGCAAGGCTAGAAGGCGGGTGTCGCCGGCGAGCATATCCAGATCCGCCGTGGTGAGTGCGATACGTCGACCAGAATTGTTTACTGCCCGGAGTTATCCACGGCGACGATATTTTCGTGACCCCGCAGCGCTACCCAACACCCAGGCACTAATCTCGACGTCGGCGACACGAATCACGGCGGAGGGAGCCGTCAGCGGTGAGAGACTGCCGCGCTGGTGTTCTGATCTTCTTCAGTACTGTACAATGGCAAACCCCATTCAGAAAGCCTGTCAGCCAAACTTGGAGCATCATTTTCTCTTAATTTCTAATGTCAACACAAGTCAAGCTCTGCAACAAAAGTGTAGAGCAATACTCCATCTACAACTTTGTAATATGATGATGCCACAAAAACCCATTGGATCATGCTTGAATTTAAGCTTGAAGTTGATGGCATCAATCTGTTCGTCTGATTTTCAGACTAAACTAGCCTGACAGTCCAACTTTGGGCAAGATTATCTTCCAATTTCTCACAAGAACATGGCTTGCACTCTTAAGCAAACTTGTTCTCCTATAATTGGGCTACAATTTTGATGTGGTGACCTAGGGCAAAATCTCTTTTGTTTAGAAGTTACAAGGTCTCAAAGATGAGCACAATACACTGAAATTCAGACTTAGAATAGAACCTAATTGAGGTCCATTTTGCATTTAAGTCCAAAATCCAATGTTTGGCTTACAAGTCCACACATTTATGAACCAAATGACTTAAGATGCCTATTTGACTTGGTTTTTGCACTTTAGTCCAAAAGTGGACTACTTTTACACATAGGTCCCTAGGGTTTGGTTTTAGGGTTTTCCAGGGTTCTATTTGAGATTTTTAGTATCCCAGGGGTCTAAGTGTAACTCTACTTAAGTCTTGGGATCATTTTATGACTATTCCCCTAAAATCTTTAGGTTTTCTTCATTTGGGTTAAGTTTTGCCCCTTTGAGCCAGATTTAGGGTCAGGTTCCCTATCCAGGGTTCTATTTGCAAAACACCAAAAAACAATACACTTGTTTGAAATTTTTACCTAGTGGATGCACTCTAGGTGTGTCAAACATATGCAATGCCCATGTTTATGATGCCATGCTCAAGTTTTAGTTATAGTAACACCAGGGGTGTTACATCCTTCCCCCCATAAAAGAATCTCGTCCCGAGATTTAAAGTCCTAGGGTGAGTAATGGAAAAGGAAATGTGTCACATCTTTATTCCCTTATTTCTGGTACAAGGCAGGGGTGGTGTGGGGGTTCACTCTTTATTACAGTAACTAAATACACTTTACAAATTACATGAGGCTAGAAAGCCTGGGAAATTCTTATCTAAAAAGTCTTCCCATGTAGCCTCTTCCTCCGAATGTTGGTTCCACTGTATCTTATAGAATTTGAGAGTTTTTCTCCGGGTAACCCTGTCTTTTTGATCCAGAACTCGAATAGGATGTTCCGAGTATGTTAAATCTGGTTCCAAGACAACATCTGCCACTTCAATGGTTCGATCGGGAACCCGAAGACACTTCTTCAATTGCGATACATGGAACACATTATGTACAGCAGACAATGTTTCGGGAAGTTGAAGTCGATACGCTACTGGCCCATATCTTTGAAGGATAGGAAATGGACCAATGTACCTGGGTGCTAGCTTTCCTTTTATCCCGAAACGCGATACTCCCTTCATTGGTGAAACCTTCAAGTAAACATAGTCCCCTTCAAGAAAATACAAGGGCATTCGCCGTTTGTCTGCATAGCTCTTCTGCCGAGCTTGGGCTTTCTTCAGATTATGAATAACTTTTCTGAACCTTTTCCTCGGCCTCCTTTACTATGTCAGGCCTAAAGAAATACCTTTCTCCAGGTTCAGACCAATTTAGCGGAGTTCGACACCATCGCCCATATAAAGCTTCAAAAGGTGCCATCTTGATACTTTCTTGATAACTATTATTGTATGAAAACTCCGCCAATGGCAAACATTCATCCCATTTTGGTGAGAAATCCAGGACACATGCTCGCAACATATCTTCGAGTACTTGATTAATCCTCTCAGTCTGTCCACTGGTTTGTGGATGATATGCCGAACTATGGAGCAACTTAGTACCCAAGGATTTGTGAAGTGCTTCCCAAAACTTGGCTACAAATTGGGGTCCACGATCCGACACAATGGTCTTTGGAACACCATGCAGACTAAGAATACGAGCAATGTACAATTGGGCATAGACAGTAACTGGGGAATCCGTCTTGACCGGCAGAAAGTGAGCAATCTTCGTAAGCCGATCAATTATAACCCAGATGGAATCATACCCTCTTGCAGTCCTGGGCAATCCCACGATAAAGTCCATACTTATATCTTCTCATTTCCATGCTGGGATCGGCAAAGATTGTAATGGACCAGCAGTTTTCATGTGTATGGCTTTGACACGTCTGCAAGTGTCGCACTTAGCCACATAGCGTGCAATTTCAATTTTCATCTTTGTCCACCAGTAGTACTGCTTTAGATCCTGATACATCTTAGTGCTTCCCGGATGAATAGAATAGCGACTAAGATGCGCTTCATCTAAGATTTGCTGGCGGAGTTCTTCATTCTTTGGCACTACTATGCGGTTATTGAACCATAGCACACCTTGATCGTCTTCCTTGAAACATTTGACTGTTCCAGCCCTTATTTTCTCCCGTATGTGCTTCATACCCAAATTATCCTTTTGAGCATCAACTATTTTTTGCAAAATGATTGACTCAAGCTTTAGCTGATTTAGAGTTCCTTGTTGGACCATCCCCAGGTTTAGCTTTTCCATCTCTTGACATAAAGTGTTGTCAGAGGTCTTCACCATAAGACAGTGGCAGGAAGCCTTACGGCTCAGTGCATCTGCCACAACATTGGCTTTGCCTGGGTGATAATGAATTTCCAGTTCATAGTCCTTAATAAGCTCAAGCCATCGTCTTTGCCTCATATTTAATTCTGACTAGGTGAAGTTATACTTCAAGATTTTGTGATCTGTATAAATATGACAGATATTTCCCAGCAGATAGTGACGCCAAATTTTTAGGGCATGAACCACAGCAGCTAGCTCCAGATCATGAGTTGGGTAATGCTCCTCATGTCGGCGCAACTGCCTTGAAGCATATGCAATTACTCGGCCCTCTTGCATTAATACACAGCCGAGTCCACTGCCTGACGCATCACAATATACATCAAAAGGCTTGGTGATGTCCGGTTGAGCCAATACCGGAGCAGTGGTCAATAATGTCTTTAATTGCTCAAAGGCTTCATTACACTTAGAAGACCAATTGAATTTAATATCATTCTTCAATAAACTTGTGATTGGCTTCACAAGCTTAGAAAAATCTGGTATGAATCTGCGATAATATCCAGCTAGTCCAAGAAAACTCTGGACTTGGTGAACAGTGGTTGGGGGTTTCCACTCCAGAATATCCTTGACTTTGCTAGGATCTACCGCAATTCCTTTGGCAGATAACACGTGCCCCAAAAATTAGATTTCCTCCAGCCAGAACGCGCACTTGCTGAACTTGGCATACAACTGATGTTCCCTCAAGCGCGTCAATACAATCCGCAAATGTTGAGCATGCTCCTCTTCATCTTTAGAATATATCAAGATATCGTCGATGAAGACTACCACGAACTTGTCCAACTCGGGCATAAACACCGAGTTCATCAAATAAGTGAAATGGGCAGGAGCATTTGTTAGCCCGAAAGACATTACCAGATATTCAAATAAACCATACCGCGTAGTAAACGTGGTCTTTGGTATATCCTCGGGCCGAATACGAATTTGGTGATAGCCCGACCTGAGATCAATTTTGGAAAATACCCTCGCCCCAGTCAGTTGATCAAACAAGATGTCGATCCTTGGAAGAGGGTACTTGTTCTTGATGGTGACCTCATTCAGGGGTCGATAATCCACGCACATTCGTAAGGTTTGGTCCTTCTTTTTAACAAAAATGGCGGGGCAACCCCAAGGAGACGAGCTTGGCCGGATGAATCCCTTATTCAGTAGATCTTGTAATTGAATCTTCAATTCCGCCAACTCATTAGGGGGCATACGGTACGATCTTCGGGAGATGGGAGCCGTACCGGGCTTTAACTCAATTACAAATTCTACATCTCTTTCAGGGGGCAGTCCAGGCAAATCTTCTGGAAATACATCTGGAAACTCACATACTACCGGAATATCCTTGATCTCCGGTACAATGGCTTCATATATTCTACCAGAAGCTTTGGCTGGATTGGTTACAGGGAGAGACAAAAGAATCTCTTCTTGATTATAGCTCAACCTGACGGTTCTGAGTTCAGTGTTGAGAATTGCCTTGTGTTGGGTTAACCAATTCATACCCAGAATTACATCTATATCCTGGCCTTTCTGAAAGGGAAATGTGCCCTTGGGCCATTTCTAAGTATTTTGGTGATTTAGTGCCCAACACATGTGCTTAATTGTAAAATGGGACAAAGTACAAATCATGGAGAAAAGGTATGTTTCTAATCCTTAGTACATTGGTTTTGTGTACTAATATATTTGTCTAAGTGTTAGAAACAGAAAAGGAGATGAAAAGAAAAGAGGAGAAAGTCTTGGCTGTGTGCAGCCAAGACCCAGCTCGGCCTGGAGCACCGGACTGTCCGGTGTGCACCGGACAGTGTCCGGTGCGCCAGGCTGCCTCGGCTCGAACTGGCCGCTCTCGGGAATTCGCCGACGGCGTACGGCTAAAATTCACCGGACTGTCCGGTGTGCACCGGACTGTCCGGTGAGCCAACGGTCGGCTAGGGCCAACGGTCGGCCGCGCGATCAGCGCGCGACACGTGGCCGGGCCAACGGTCGGGAAGGAACACCGGACTGTCCGGTGTGCACCGGACATGTCCGGTGCGCCAACTGAGCGCAGATCTGGAGCAGCCAGCAACGGTCAGAAGTGCTGTTTTTGGAAACAAATCGGGCACCGGACAGTGTCCGGTGTGCACCGGACTGTCCGGTGCGCCACGAGACAGAAGGCAAAGATGGCCTTCCAGATTTGTTCCCAACGGCTCCTAGCTGCCTTGGGGCTATAAAAGGGACCCCTTGGCGCATGGAGGAAGCACCCAAGCATTCCTTGAGCACTCTTGATCACTCACACATCAATCTTGCGCACTTGTTTGAAATTCTAGTGATTTGAGCTCTGTTCTAGTGTGTTAGCCTCTTGAGCTCAAGTCTGGGTTTTGTGTGTGCGTATTCGCTGTGATCTTTGTGTTGTGTGTGAGTTGCTAATCCCTCCCTTACTCCGTGATTCTTTGTGAACATCTTTTGTAAGGGCGAGAGGCTCCAAGTTGTGGAGATTCCTCGCAAACGGGATTGAGATAAGAACAACAAAACACCGTGGTATTCAAGTGGGTCTTTGGACCGCTTGAGAGGGGTTGATTGCAACCCTCGTCCGTTGGGACGCCACAACGTGGAAGTAGGCAAGCATTGGCTTGGCCGAACCACGGGATAAACCACCGTGTCCCTCTGTGCTTGATTCTTGTGGTATTGTGTTTTGTTGAAGACTTCACCTTAGCCACTTGGCATTAACTGTGCTAACGCTTAACAAGTTTTTGTGGCTTAAGTTTGAAGTTTTTACAGGATCACCTATTCACCCCCCCCCCCTCTAGGTGCTCTCAATTGGTATCAGAGCCGTTCTATTCACAAAGGGACTAACCGCCCGAATAGATGGATCCTAAGGGGAAGGGTATAGTGATCAACGACAAAGAGAAGGAGACCTTCGTCAACGAGCCGAAGGACGACAAGCCTACCGACTCCGGCTCGGGTCAAAGACGAAAGGAAGGGAAGAAGAAGAAGACCAGGCGCATTAAGGAGATCATTTACTACGACAGCGACGAGTCTACTTCTTCCCAAAAGGATGAGGACCACAACGACTACGAGAGGAGAAAACCGGTTAACTCGAACTTTTCCTTTGATTACTCTCGTATTCCGCAAAGTTCACATTCTCATTTACTCTCCATTCCACTTGGCAAGCCCCCACACTTTGATGGAGAGGACTACGGATTTTGGAGTCACAAAATGCGTAGTCACCTATTCTCTCTCCATCCTAGTATATGGGAGATTGTAGAGAGTGGAATGCACTTTGATAGTTCGGATAGTCCTATGTTCATTAATGAACAAATCCATAAAAATGCACAAGCTACTACTGTTCTTCTAGCTTCCTTGTGCAGGGATGAATACCATAAGGTGAGCGGCTTGGACAACGCCAAGCAAATCTGGGACACCCTCAAGATTTCTCATGAGGGGAACGACGTCACCTTACTCACCAAGATGGAGTTGGTGGAGGGCGAGCTTGGACGGTTCGCGATGATAAGGGGCGAGGAGCCAACGCAAACGTACAACCGGCTCAAGACCCTTATCAACAAGATAAGAAGCTACGGGAGCACGCGATGGACGGATCACGACGTCGTCCGCCTAATGCTCAGGTCCTTTACCGTACTTGATCCTCATCTCGTGAACAATATTCGTGAGAATCCCAGGTACACGATGATGACGCCCGAGGAAGTGCTTGGAAAATTCGTGAGCGGGCGGATGATGATCAAGGAGGCAAGATACGTCGACGACGCGTTGAACGGACCACTCCACGAGCCTCAACCCATTGCTCTAAAGGCAACGAGGAGCAAGGAGTCGCTACCTAGCAAGGTGGCGCAAGTTGAGGCGGCTGGCCTTAATGATGAAGAGATGGCTCTCATCATTAAGAGATTCAAGACGGTGCTTAAAGGTCACAAGGGACAACCAAGCAAGACCAAAGCCAAGGGGAAGCGCTCATGCTTCAAATGCGGTAAGCTTGGTCATTTCATTGCTAACTGTCCCGATAATGAAAGTGACCAGGAAAAGGGGAACAAAAGAGAGAAGAAGAAGCAATACAAGAAGGCAAAAGGCGAGGCGCATCTAGGAAAGGAGTGGGACTCGGATTGCTCCTCCTCCGACTCCGACAACGAAGGACTCGCCGCCACTGCCTTCAACAAATCGGCTCTCTTCCCCAACGAGCGTCTCACTTGCCTTATGGCAAGGGAGAAGAAGGTGAGTATTCAAGACTCCACTTATGCTTCATCTAGTGATAGTGAGTCTAGTGATGATGACATAGATTATTCCTGCTTGTTCAAGGGCTTAGATAGATCTAAGATAGAGAAAATCAATGAATTAATTAATGCATTGAATGAAAAGGATAGGCTTTTAGAAAAGCAAGAAGATTTATTGTATGATGAACATGATAAATTTGTAGAGGCACAAAAATCATATGCTTTAGAAGTGAAAAGAAATGAAATGCTTTCTAGTGAAATATCTTCCTGTCATGAAACCATTTCTACCTTAAGAAGTGTTAATATTGATTTAAGTGCTAAACTAGAAGTAGCTAGTAAATCAAATTCTTGTGTTGAACATGTTGAAATTTGTACTAGGTGTAAGAATTTTGATGTTAATGCTTGTAGTGAACACCTAGTTCTAATTTCCAAATTAAATGATGAAGTGGCTAGTCTTAATGCCCAACTTAAGACTAGCAAGAATGAAGTTAATAAAATAAAATTTGCAAGGGATGCCTACACAGTTGGTAGACACCCCTCAATTAAGGATGGGCTTGGCTTCAAGAGGGAAGCCAAGAACTTAACAAGCCATAAGGCTCCCGTCTTCGTCAAGGAGAAAGGGAAGGCCCCTATGGCTAATAGTGCTAAAAAGAACCATGCTTTTATGTATTATGATAGGAGACATGCTAGAAGTGCTTATAATCATTTTGATTCACATGTTTATGATTCTCATGCCATGTTTGCCTCTAGTTCCTCTTATAAGCATGATAGGAGGAATGTTGTATATATGCCTAGGAGAAATATTGCTCATGTGCCTAGAAAGAATGTTATTCATGCTCCTAGAAAATTAGTGAATGAACCTTCTACCATTTATTATGCTTGTAATGCTCCCTTTGCTATTTGTAGAAAGGGAAAGAAGGTTGTTGCTAGGAAATTAGGGGCTAGATGTAAGGGAGATAAAACTTGCATCTGGGTCCCTAAGAATATTTGTGCTAACCTTGCAGGACCCAACATGAGTTGGGTACCTAAGACCCAAGCCTAAATTTGCCTTGCAGGTTTATGCATCCGGGGGTTCAAGCTGGATTATCGACAGCGGATGCACAAACCATATGACGGGGGAGAAGAAGATGTTCACCTCCTACGTCAAAAGTAAAGATTCCCAAGATTCAATTATATTCGGTGACGGGAATCAAGGCAAGGTAAAAGGGCTAGGTAAAATTGCAATTTCTAATGAGCATTCTATATCAAATGTATTCTTAGTGGAGAGTCTTGGATATAACTTGCTATCTGTTAGTCAATTATGTCAAATGGGATATAATTGCTTATTTACGAATGTAGATGTGTCTGTCTTTAGAAGATGTGATGGTTCACTAGCTTTTAAGGGTGTACTAGACGGCAAGCTTTATTTAGTTGATTTTGCAAAAGAAGAGGCCGGTCTAGATGCATGCTTAATGGCTAAGACTTGCATGGGCTGGCTGTGGCATCGCCGCTTAGCTCATGTGGGGATGAAGAACCTCCACAAGCTTCTAAAGGGGGAACACGTAATAGGTCTAACAAATGTGCATTTCGAAAAGGATAGACCTTGTGCAGCTTGTCAAGCAGGGAAACAGGTGGGAGGAGCACATCACAGCAAGAACGTGATGACCACGTCAAGACCCCTGGAGCTGCTACACATGGATCTCTTCGGACCCGTCGCCTATCTAAGCATAGGAGGGAGTAAGTATGGTTTAGTTGTTGTTGATGACTTTTCCCGCTTCACTTGGGTATTCTTTTTGCAGGATAAGTCTGAAACCCAAGGAACCCTCAAGCGCTTCCTCAGGAGAGCTCAAAATGAGTTTGAGCTCAAGGTGAAGAAGATAAGGAGCGACAACGGGTCCGAGTTCAAGAACCTTCAAGTGGAGGAGTTTCTTGAGGAGGAAGGGATCAAGCACGAGTTCTCCGCTCCCTACACACCACAGCAAAATGGTGTGGTAGAGAGGAAGAACAGGACGCTAATCGATATGGCGAGGACGATGCTTGGAGAGTTCAAGACCCCCGAGTGTTTTTGGTCGGAAGCCGTGAACACGGCTTGCCACGCCATCAACAGGGTCTACCTTCATCGACTCCTCAAGAAGACTTCGTATGAGCTACTAACCGGTAACAAACCCAATGTATCTTATTTTCGTGTATTTGGGAGCAAATGCTACATTCTAGTGAAGAAGGGTAGAAATTCTAAGTTTGCTCCCAAAGCTGTAGAAGGGTTTTTATTAGGTTATGATTCAAATACAAAGGCGTATAGGGTCTTCAACAAATCATCGGGTTTGGTTGAAGTCTCTAGCGACGTTGTATTTGATGAGACTAATGGCTCTCCAAGAGAGCAAGTTGTTGATTGTGATGATGTAGATGAAGAAGATGTTCCAACGGCCGCTATACGAACCATGGCAATTGGAGACGTTCGGCCACAGGAACAGGATGAACGTGATCAACCTTCTGCCTCAATAATGGTGCATCCCCCAACTCAAAATGATGAACAGGTTCATCAAAAGGAGGCGTGTGATCAAGGGGGAGCACAAGACGACCAAGTGATGGAGGAAGAAGCGCAACCGGCACCTCCAACCCAAGTTCGAGCGATGATTCAAAGGGATCATCCCGTCGATCAAATTTTGGGTGACATTAGCAAGGGAGTAACTACTCGATCTCGATTAGTTAATTTTTGTGAGCATTACTCTTTTGTCTCCTCTATTGAGCCTTTCAGGGTAGAGGAGGCCTTGCTAGATCCGGATTGGGTGTTAGCCATGCAGGAGGAACTTAATAACTTCAAGCGCAACGAAGTTTGGACGCTGGTGCCTCGTCCCAAGCAAAATGTTGTGGGAACCAAGTGGGTGTTCCGCAACAAACAGGACGAGCACGGGGTGGTGACAAGGAACAAGGCTCGACTTGTGGCAAAAGGTTATGCCCAAGTCGCAGGTTTGGACTTTGAGGAGACTTTTGCTCCTGTGGCTAGGCTAGAGTCTATTCGTATCTTGCTAGCATATGCCGCTCACCATTCTTTCAGGTTGTACCAAATGGATGTGAAGAGCGCGTTCCTCAACGGGCCAATAAAGGAGGAGGTGTACGTGGAGCAACCCCCTGGCTTCGAGGATGAGCGGTACCCCGACCACGTGTGTAAGCTCTCTAAGGCGCTCTATGGACTTAAACAAGCCCCAAGAGCATGGTATGAATGCCTTAGAGATTTCTTACTTGCTAATGCTTTCAAGGTTGGGAAAGCCGATCCAACTCTTTTTACAAAGACATGTGATGGTGATTTGTTTATATGCCAAATTTATGTTGATGACATAATATTTGGTTCTACTAATCAAAAGTCTTGTGAAGAGTTTAGCAGGGTGATGACGCAGAAATTCGAGATGTCGATGATGGGCGAGTTGAACTACTTCCTTGGGTTCCAAGTGAAGCAACTCAAGGACGGCACCTTCATCTCCCAAACGAAGTACACGCAAGATCTGCTGAAGCGGTTTGGGATGAAGGACGCCAAGCCCGCAAAGACTCCGATGGGAACCGACGGACACACCGACCTCAACAAAGGAGGTAAGTCCGTTGATCAAAAAGCATACCGGTCAATGATAGGATCTCTACTTTATTTATGTGCTAGTAGACCGGATATTATGCTTAGCGTATGCATGTGTGCTAGATTTCAATCCGATCCTAAGGAGTGTCACTTGGTGGCGGTGAAGCGAATTCTTAGATATTTAGTCGCTACGCCTTGCTTCGGGATCTGGTATCCAAAGGGGTCTAACTTTGACTTAATTGGGTACTCAGATTCCGACTATGCTGGATGTAAGGTCGATAGGAAGAGTACATCGGGGACGTGCCAATTCTTAGGAAGGTCCCTGGTGTCATGGAACTCTAAGAAACAAACCTCCGTTGCCCTATCCACCGCTGAGGCTGAGTACGTTCGCCGCAGGACAGTGTTGTGCGCAACTACTTTGGATGAGGCAAACCCTCAGGGACTTTGGCTACAATCTGAGCAAAGTCCCACTCCTATGTGATAATGAGAGTGCTATCCGCATAGCGGAAAATCCTGTTGAGCACAGCCGCACAAAGCACATAGACATCCGGCATCACTTTTTGAGAGACCACCAGCAAAAGGGAGATATCGAAGTGTTTTATGTTAGCACCGAGAACCAGCTAGCCGATATCTTTACCAAGCCTTTAGATGAGAAGACCTTTTGCAGGCTGCGTAGTGAGCTAAATGTCTTAGATTCGCGGAACTTGGATTGAATTGTAGCATACATGTATTTATGCCTTTGATCATGTTCATTCTGCATTTTGTTGCTTATTATGGTGCTCAAGTTGTACAAACACTCCCTGGACCTCACAAGTCCGTTGCAAAGTGATGCACATGTTTAGGGGGAGATGTGTTACAACTTGACCCTTTGAGACTAACCATATGTTGAGTGTGTCTGATTTAGTTTCAAAGGAGAATTGAAAGGGAAAAGGTGGACTTGGACCATGCAAGACTTCCACTGCACTCCGATGAGGGGTAACTCATTCCAAGTTCATCTCATGACCTCTTATTGCCATTTGCTCTTAATTGACGATTTTGGTGAGGCAATGGGGTTAAAGGGCCACAATTGATCCCGTTTTGGTGCTTGATGCCAAAGGGGGAGAAAATAAAGGCCAAAGCAATAAATGGATCAGCTACCACTTGAGAGTTTTTGAAAATAGTAGAATAGAGCGTTTGGTTTATCAAAACTCTTTTGATGTCTCTCTTGTCAAAAGTTGGCTTCTTGTGGGAGAAAGGGGGAAAAAGGGGGAGTTTTTGAAATTCTTGATCAATCTCTTTTTGAATGACTCTCTTTATGCTTAAACATGTGTGTTTAACTTAGAGATAGAGATTTGTGGTTGATTTGCAAAAACAAACCAAGTGGTGGCAAAGGATGATCCATATATGCCAAAATTGAATAACACTTAAATTTATGTTATTTGAATTGAGTTTGCACTTGTTCTAGTGGCTTTATGAAATGTTGGCATAAATCACCAAAAAGGGGGAGATTGAAAGGGAAATGTGCCCTTGGGCCATTTCTAAGTATTTTGGTGATTTAGTGCCCAACACATGTGCTTAATTGTAAAATGGGACAAAGTACAAATCATGGAGAAAAGGTATGTTTCTAATCCTTAGTACATTGGTTTTGTGTACTAATATATTTGTCTAAGTGTTAGAAACAGAAAAGGAGATGAAAAGAAAAGAGGAGAAAGTCTTGGCTGTGTGCAGCCAAGACCCAGCTCGGCCTGGAGCACCGGACTGTCCGGTGTGCACCGGACAGTGTCCGGTGCGCCAGGCTGCCTCGGCTCGAACTGGCCGCTCTCGGGAATTCGCCGACGGCGTACGGCTAAAATTCACCGGACTGTCCGGTGTGCACCGGACTGTCCGGTGAGCCAACGGTCGGCTAGGGCCAACGGTCGGCCGCGCGATCAGCGCGCGACACGTGGCCGGGCCAACGGTCGGGAAGGAACACCGGACTGTCCGGTGTGCACCGGACATGTCCGGTGCGCCAACTGAGCGCAGATCTGGAGCAGCCAGCAACGGTCAGAAGTGCTGTTTTTGGAAACAAATCGGGCACCGGACAGTGTCCGGTGTGCACCGGACTGTCCGGTGCGCCACGAGACAGAAGGCAAAGATGGCCTTCCAGATTTGTTCCCAACGGCTCCTAGCTGCCTTGGGGCTATAAAAGGGACCCCTTGGCGCATGGAGGAAGCACCCAAGCATTCCTTGAGCACTCTTGATCACTCACACATCAATCTTGCGCACTTGTTTGAAATTCTAGTGATTTGAGCTCTGTTCTAGTGTGTTAGCCTCTTGAGCTCAAGTCTGGGTTTTGTGTGTGCGTATTCGCTGTGATCTTTGTGTTGTGTGTGAGTTGCTAATCCCTCCCTTACTCCGTGATTCTTTGTGAACATCTTTTGTAAGGGCGAGAGGCTCCAAGTTGTGGAGATTCCTCGCAAACGGGATTGAGATAAGAACAACAAAACACCGTGGTATTCAAGTGGGTCTTTGGACCGCTTGAGAGGGGTTGATTGCAACCCTCGTCCGTTGGGACGCCACAACGTGGAAGTAGGCAAGCATTGGCTTGGCCGAACCACGGGATAAACCACCGTGTCCCTCTGTGCTTGATTCTTGTGGTATTGTGTTTTGTTGAAGACTTCACCTTAGCCACTTGGCATTAACTGTGCTAACGCTTAACAAGTTTTTGTGGCTTAAGTTTGAAGTTTTTACAGGATCACCTATTCACCCCCCCCCCCTCTAGGTGCTCTCACTTTCAGAACAATCATGTTAGCAGGAAAGTTCCGTCCGGCCATTGTTACTGGCACTTCATAGGCCACTTCTCTAGTAAAAATGTGTCCCCCAGGTGAATGGATTTTAAATCCTTCTTTTGATTCATGGCATGTAATGTGATGTTGCTCCACAAACCTCTTGCTAATAAATGTATGCGAAGCACTAGAATCAAAAAGAATAATTGCAGGGTAACTGGCCACGAGAAACGTACCCATCATCACCGGTTCTCCTTCCGGTGTAGTGGCCACTTGAGTATAGTATACTCGCCCCGTCTTCTTTGCATTCTTCCCCACATTATTTCCCTTGGGCTGAGCTGATTTCCCAGATCCTTGCTGAGCATTTGATTGATTCTGCTTGGGATATGGGCAGTCTTTGATGAAATGTCCAGACTTGCCACAATTAAAACACCCTGTTGAGGAGCTGGGCAAAGCAGGGAATCGAGTGCCTGGGGCACTCGGCTGATTTGGGGTAGTGGGGGCATTGTTGGGGTGAATAATGATTGGCTGCTTGAAGGGAAATGAGGGCGGTCGAGAAAAAGAGCGATTTTGGCTAGAAGGCCGGATCACAAACCGTTGCCTCTTTGCCTGGCCCTGATTAGGCTTCTCACCACCGAATCCCTTGTTCTTCCCAGAACCTACATATTTTGCTTCAACAGATAGGGCTGTGTTGACAGCCTTTCCATACGTGAGATCTATGCAGGTGGCCATTTTTCTCTGCAATCGATCATTCAGACCCCTCATAAAGCAGTTCTTCTTCTTTAAATCAGTATTCACCTGATCGATGGCATACTGCGATAGGTGATTAAACTTATTGAGATACTGATTAACAGTATCTCCTCCTTGTTTCAGCTTCATGAACTCTTCTTGCTTCATATGCAGAACACCTTCGGGTATGTAGTGCTCGCGGAAGGCCACTTTAAATTCTTCCCATGTGACTTGATGGTTGGCAGGCTGAATAGCCACAAAATTCCCCCACCAAGTACTGGCAGGGCCGCGCAGTTGTTGCGCTGCGAACAACGGCTTCTGTGTCTCTGAACAGCGGAGAAGACCAAATTTTTGTTCAATAACCCGTATCCACTCATCAGCTTCCAATGGGTCCTCAGCCTTGACAAATAGTGGTGGACGGGTTTCAGAGAAATCTAGATATGTAGTTTCACGGGGGCCTTGCTGATAACCCCTTCCACCCTGCTGCTGGAATTGTTGGCCCGCCATTTCCCTAAGAAAGCGGGTATTGTCTGCAGTTGCGTTCACCAAGGCGGCAATCGCCTCGGCCAATGTGGGAGGAACCGGAGGTGGATTTGGGGTGACATCCCTTCCCCCAAAAGTTCCTGCTGCATCCTGTCCTCTAGTCCTGGTAGGCATCTGAGGCAAAGAACATTTGAAGTAAACATAATATGCCAGAGAAACCTTCCATTTTACATTACTATAAAAAGTAATGATACAGACTCGATGTTATACAACAGGATACATTACCCATTATACAAGAGTTCAACCTATTATACAACATACTACTTCTAATTCTACAAGCTACACTACTACTCCTGCTTCTGATTGCTCTTGGCAGCTTCATTGTCAGGTGTGGGAGACCATACGTCGACCAGCCTCAAAGAAGGAGGGGGCCTAAAAAGGTCTAACTCCCCACCAAGCGCTTCTCCCGCAGTATGCGAGGGTCCGGCTTCTGACCTGACAGGATCCGCAGGGACATGTGGGTGTAATTGCGAATACAGTACATGAACTTCCTCATGTAAAGTATTGCAATATACCTGCAAGTTATCAATAGCAGTGCTAAGTTCTTCGACTCGTGCTCGAGCCTTTGCTTCCTTAGCCCAAGCTACTGAACGAGACTGTACTGCCCAATCAAGCGCCAAATCTCGATCAGCTAGTTGATCTTGCAGGGTACGGATGTAACTTCTTAACTCATTTATTCGGTCACCATCCGCAACCCATAAATTGGTCCTGCGTTGTAACTCTGCTTGAAGTTGATTCACGCGAGCTTCGAGATCACCAATAGGATCGTTGCTCCCGCTACTGCTATCTTGCTCCCGTGGGGCAAGTTGGTGTCGAGGTACACCGATAGGTCCAGTATGTTTTCGCGCCGTTTTCCTTGTACGTGGCGGCATTTTCTAAGGGGGAACTTTATTAGTACAATTCTTAGCATGATGCATGAATAATTACGGAATCAACCTTAGTTGATTCAACCTTCTATACATTGCACTCTTCCTATCTGGTCTTTGAAATAAACTCTTCAGAAATACTTAGGTAAGAAGAGAAGAAATTTTCTAGATAAATCTTAGAAAATCCTTTTGAAGATGCTACATAATATCTGTCAAGAAGGGCTACGCTCCGATACCAGCTGTGACGGAACCTCCCAAGTCATTAGGCCCACCTACATTTGTCCTTGTCCAACAGACATCAGACAACCCTGTAGATGTTCCTGAATCACTTGACAAGTTCGGTATCTTTATCCTTTCCTTTCCAGGAACGTTTCACCCGTCTGACAGACAATATGTTCATCGGAGATGCGGAAATGCGGAAGTGATTACATAAACTTACATTTATTAAAAAGTAAGAGTAAGTCGTTTAATAGAGACCAGAGAGTGCTGAAAAGTATTATTACAATACCTGGGAGGCAAAACTCCTCCCATTAAGTTCTTTACATAAAAGTTTTTAAGGAGGACCCGGTCCTCCGGCAGCTTCATTCTTGATTATCTTCACTTTTCACCACCTTGGTACAAAAACAACAAACGCTTGTTGTCTCCTCACCTAAAAACAACGAAGGAATAAACCCTGAGTATGGAATTACTTAGCAAGTCTTACCCGACTAAGGAAAAGATTCTCAAGGATATGCTGGTTATATGGGAGTCAAGGTAAGGCCTTTCAATAATCAAAGACTCTATTTGCAGAATTGCTTACTAAAGTGGATCCTTAAAATCCCATTTTATTGTCAGGTTAAGTAAAATTACCTGCAACTAGAGCTCTTTCTACCCTAGTTCAATCACTTGTCCTGCACTAGCCAATTTCTTATCAACCCTTCATCTTCACTGGATTGCTACGTGTAAGTCAGTGGTCAAGTCTCCATAACCGCGGAGGTACGGCGATCCGAATCGATTATACTCAGCTGAGGATCTCCGATCACACGACATATGTAGCACTTAACCCTTGCATATGTCAACCGCCACCGAGTTTCATAAGACCAGATCAAGTTCACGCAAACCGAGAGCACAGATACACCACCGTCCAGCCTCTTGCCACGGAGGGTACACACTACTCTCGCCACCGCTCCACGCCCATTTCGTGTTATCTTATTCTGGCCTTAGTCCACCCGAGGCAAAGCTTACCCATGACGAGGCATGTGACCAGTTAAAGGGTCCTCGGTCAGCAGGCTTACATCGAGACGGCCCTTAATCGACTCAGACGGAGACACTACACCGAGACTCTCTTTCTCGTGCAAGTCACCCGCCCGGTCTCAGCTTAATCTTTTAACCCCAAAGGTTGGTACCTGGCAGAGGTACATCTTTTCCGATGTTGGACCCATCATGGCCATGATGGATCCACCATCAAGTTTTGTTTTTTTAAAAAAAAACATCCCACCCACTTTTGCCACATCATCTTTTTGTAAAAACAAAACATTTTGTTTTTCTATAGCCAGGCTAAGCATCAAAAATCTTTTGTAAAACAGGGATTTCAAGGAAGGTAATCAATTTCCAAGGAAAATAATGCAGGAATTGTTTAAGCAATCAACACCTATCACCTAGTGCATCAAGCAAGTGAGAAAGATTTTAAAACACAAGGGGGGTGGTGTTGGGGATTTGTTCTCAACTGCTTCGGCTTGGCAAAAGGCAAAGATACAAGCGTGATGCAAGAGCGTGTACAAGTCAGCGTGAACAGTACAGGGGTACTGTTCATCTATTTATAGACACAGGACATAGCCTGTGAAGAATTACAATTATGCCCCTCATAGAAGTTTACAACATTGACTCAGACCTTTATGGATTGAAAGGTCATTCTATCTTTAAGTCGGTTTGTAATACCGAAGCTTCATGAAGAGGAACCTTCGGTCATCTCCTGCGGACAGCTTCCGCCGAAGCTGCTTCTTTCTACAGGACCTTCGGCGTGACGGAGCATGGCCCCCAACAGTAGCCCCTTTCGCGGCGCTAGATCGTTTTTCGTAACGAGCTTGATCCGTGAAAAAAGTCTCTTAAGCTTCGGGAAGCCGAAGGTCCAAAAAACACCTTCCCTGAGCTCGTTGTCGAGAAACGATTCAATTTCCGAGCGCGTGGCAGTCCCACCTTGCAGAGTTACTGTTTGGTCTCTGCGGTCCACCGTGCAGCGAGTGCAGGCGACTGTCCGCCTGGTGTAAAAATCCTGGCGTTTCGCCTTCTTACCTGCAGCACTATATAAACAGACGAGTAGGTGTGAAGTTACCACAACATTCATTGCTATTTGCACTGTTTTGCTGCCAAAATTTTTAACCATAGCCGAAGCTTGACTCTCGGAATCGAACGAAGCTCCAACTTGAAGTCTGCTTCGTCAGAAGGAAAGACTTCGGAAGAAAAAAGTATTCAATTTCCACAAACTCAGAATTAAATGGCCAGAGTGCGATCTACCGCTAGGGTTGAGCGTGAGGGGGGCGAAGTTGAAGGTTCGGAGACTGTTCCCATCTCCGAAGCAATGCAACGATCCGGACTGGTAACTTCGGAAGGAACCCCCACTGTTGAAGCAGAACAAGCAACTGCCGAAGCAGAAGAAGAGAACGTTGAAGAAACTGATCTCGAAGATGATTATCGCATTGCCATGCCCAGTAAGCCCAGCCACTTGGACTTCGGAAAGTCGACCGTTTCGAAGGCTGATCTCTCCAAAATGGTAAAGTCAGGTTATTTCAGTGAAAGTCAGAAGAAGCTACTTCGCTTCGGGGGGGAAGAAACTACCCCGAAGCCAGAGAAGGATGAAATAGTCATTTTCAAGAGCTTTCTAAAGGCTGGGTTGAGATTCCCCCTTCATAGGATTATTGCAGATGTATTGAAGAGGTTTGGTATATACTTTCATCAGTTGACTCCTAACGCTATCGTTAGGCTTAGTGTTTATATCTAGGCCCTCCGAAGCCAGGCGGTGGAGCCGTTTGCCGACAGCTTTTGTCGAGTTCATGAGCTGCATTACCAGACGAAGGCTAGAAAAGATGGATTACATGATAACTTTGGTTGCTACAATTTTGCCTATCGGAAAACCACAAAGTTTCCTGTAATCAGCTACCGAAGCAAATGGCCGGCAGGCTGGAAATCAGAATGGTTTTATGTGAAAGTTGACGAAGACAAAGAGAAGCTGATACAAAGCCCTCTTGAATTGATCTTCGGAGAAACAAGACCACGATGCCAAATGTCATTAGAAGGTTCCACTTGGGCTGCACTGGCTGAGTTTAAAATTATTTCAGAGCATATCAGTACTAGGGACCTGGTTCAAGAGTTCTTGGCCTTCAGGGTTTTTCCTACTTTAAAAGAATGGGAAATGCCGAAGCTAGAGGGGGAGAAGAAAGAAGGGGAACTTGTGCGGTTACCTTACTATTACAAGTTTAAGAAATACTTTAAAAAACCTTGCCAAGAATGGCTGGACACAGTTGAAATAATGTGCAATGAAATACTCGGTAATTACTCCAAAAAAGAAGATCAGTTGATGACCGCGGCCTTCGGTACCCGTCCGAAGCGAAGACTGAATCGAGTGCTGGACGCCCTGGGTTTTGAATACCCTGACTACGAAAATCTGAATAAAGGTGCCGAAGGTCGGAAAAGGAAAAGGGGAGCCGAAGCTTTAAATGAAGATGAGGAAGAACCACCAAAAAAGAAGAATATTCCAAAGAAGAAAATATCATCTCCGAAGCAAAAAGTATCTGACGAAGAGGAGGTTCCCGCATCACGCTCTGCCACTGACGTGGAAGAGATTTTAAAGGTAATGACTGAATCCCTGCCTGCGAAGCTAAGTCCATTGGGGCCTCAACTGACAAAGTTTTTTCAGAAGGAAAAGGAGCCCGAAAAAACAAAGAAAACAACTAAAACAAAGAGACAAAGAATCATCACAGTGACAGAAGTCATTGACAAGACACCACCGAGAGCTTCAGCTCAAAAGATACCAGCGGCTGAGGAAATAACAAATATTGAAATCCCACCTTCGGAGGTCGCGGCTGCCGAAGCTACCTCGCCTGAAGGTTTGAACTTGGAAAGCACAATTGAACATATCGACAAAATACTGCTAGACATGGCCACAGAAGAAGCTACTGCTGCCGCTGAAGAGGCCATGGCCGCAGTGTCTGGGAAAGAAAAGGAAATTGTTGACGAAGCTTCAGAGGACGAAGCCTTCATGTTCCAAAACTTGGTTGGGAAGAATTGTCAAAAACCGAAATAGAAGAGCTTAAAGAGTATGCCAAATCCTGCGGATACAAACCAGGAGCACTCCTCTTCGGGGGTATTGACGATGAAAAATTAGACTGCATCCGGGATCAAACTGGAGCTAAGGTCATCGGTACTCTATCAAAGAGTATCGGTTTTCCGAAGCTGGAAATGGACATTAGCCGCTACCGACGACAACATATCGTTGGTAGTTTATTTTACTCCAATTTCAAGGTGAATTACTATTCCCTCGACTTTTATTGTTTTCAATAATGTAGACCCGTCTTAACGAAGGTTGTTTACGTGCAGAGTATGCTGCTGAGCAAGGCTTTGAAAATGCAGCAAGATCTGGAAGACAAAAAGCACGAGGTTATAATTGAAAATTTAGAGAGCAAAATAAAAGAGCAATTAGCTACTATTGAAAAGAAGAACTTTGAGCTTCAGGCAGCTGAAGGCTTATTGGCAGAAGCCGAAGCTAAAATAGCGGAATTGAATACAAAGCTTCTCTGCCAATCTGAACAGTTTGAACAAGAAAAACAAGAACTAAATGCGAAACTTGAAGCCGAAGTCCAAGAAAATTCAGTTTTGAAAAAATTATTGGCGAGCCTTCAAGATAAATGTTTGGAATTTAGCAACAAATGTATTGAACGACTGAGAAAAATCTTCCACTCAGTTGGAGCTAGCAGTGAGAAATTCACCCCGTCAGCTGAAGATTTACCAAAGACCTTCGAACATATTGAAGGTGAAATTGATGAGCTTGACGAAGTTATAGCCGGGCACGGTGACTTCTGTGCCTGGGTAGCTTCTCGGGGCACTGCTGCTGCCTTCCTAAAAGCTGGCTGTGATCATGGAAAAATTGTCAATAGGCCCAATTTCACTCTATCACCAACAATTTTAGATGATATTCCTGACCTCGCCCGAAGCATTTCTAACAGATTTGTAAAGATGATATGGACAAAAGGCGGGCGAGAAAAGGCTGGAGACGAAGCTCGGAGTCATCTTGAACCAGTAAGAAATCATACCTTGTGCTTACCTTTTCCTTCAATCTTAGTTTTGACCCACAACAACTTAATTCATGTAGGATGACGAAGCCGAAGCCGATGATTAGAAGAGTGACGCCGAAGCTAGAATCCCTTGAAGATTAAGTAGGAGTAGACTGTAGACAGACTCAGGAAACTTTTGAGATAACTTGTGTAAATGTAACTAAACTTGTCTTTAATGAGTTTTGTTCATACCTTGTATTATGCTCTTACCCTTCTATTGATGTATGTGAAGTGCTTTGTTGTGGACGAAATTATCTTTTTTGAGCCGAAGACGAAAAAAAACACCTTCCCTTCTTTTCGTACACAACGAAGCATAGAGAACAACATTTCCCTTTCTTCCGAAGCTCTCCTTTTTGTATGCGAAGAAGCTCTTCTCTTATGCCGAAGCAACCACTTATGCCATGATGATGATTATCCTATATATGCCTGGATGAATGTTTATGAATGCAAATGCTATGATGTAATGTGATGTGCGAATGAATGTCTAAACACATATCCGAAGCCATGCCCTCAGCCATTATTTCCTTAGAAACAATCACACATCAGCTCTGCATTCCCTTAGGAACGACTTTGGAGCTTCTTCGCCTTTTACTTTCGACGTAATCAGCGTTGACTTTTCGCTGTAAGCTCTGCATTCCCTTAGGAATGACTTTGGAGCTTCTTCGCCTTTTACTTTCGGCGTAATCAGCGTTGACTTTTCGCTGTAAGCTCTGCATTCCCTTAGGAACGACTTTGGAGCTTCTTCGCTTTTTCAGTTTTCGGCACTCAATGGTGCGTTCTCAGCTTTTACATTTACATTCCTTGGGGGATTTTGCTCTTATAGAACTAAAAAAGGAAATTACATATGATGGCCCCATTAAAAACCTTTCTCCCCCTTTAGAAAGGAAAAGGGTGCCATGAAAAAGAAAAGACATAAAAAGTTACATCAAGTTACACATAATATCGCCGAAGCTCATCCGCATTCCAAGATCTAGGAATGTCGTTGCCGTCCATGTCCTTCAATCTGTATGAACCAGGTCTTGACGAAGATACTACCAAGAAAGGTCCCTCCCATTTCAACTGTAACTTGCCCACTGTGTCTGGGTTGGCCACTCTCCGAAGCACCAAGTGTCCTGGCTCAATATTCTTTAGCCGAACTTTTCTATCTCGCCATTTGACTGTTTTGGCTTGATATTTATTGATATTCTCCACAGCTTGAAGCCTGATCCCTTCTAAAGCATCTTTTTCCACAGAACAAGCAACTTCAGAACTTGATTCTGCCGAAGCTACTACTCTTATTGATCCAGTTTTAGCTTCTTCCGGAGTTATTGCTTCGTCACCGAATAATAACTTGAATGGAGTAAAGCCTGTAGACCTTGATGTTGTTGTATTGTGGCTCCACACCACTTTGGTTAACTGATCTGGCCACTTTCCCCTGGGTTGATTGAAGATTAACTTCATTATTCCTGTCATTATAATGCCGTTGGCTCTTTCAACGAGCCCATTTGACTCCGGATGCCTAACTGATGCAAAATGGATCTTCGTACCAATTTGATCACAGAAATCTCTGAAGGCTTCGGAGTCGAATTGTGTCCCATTGTCTACAGTGATGGCCTTTGGTACCCCAAAACGACAAACAATATTCTGCCAGAAAAACTTTTGGACAGTGGCCGAAGTTATTGTGGCTAATGGCTTTGCCTCAATCCATTTAGAAAAATACTCCACAGCCACTATAACATATCTTAAATTCCCTTGGGCCGGTGGTAATGGACCTAACAAGTCAAGGCCCCACCTTTGCAATGGCCAGATAGGTTGTATGAGCTGTGTTAAAGACGAAGGTTGTTTTTGATCTCTTGCACATTTCTGACAGCCTTCGCACTTTTGAACTAATTCCGCTGCATCCGAAGCTGCCTTCAGCCAATAAAACCCTTGGCGGAAAACTTTTCCAAGTAACGGCCTATATCCAATGTGAGATCCACACAGGCCTGCATGTATTCCTTTCATCAACTCTATACCTTCGGTTCTAGATAAACACTTGAGTAGTGGAGCGCAAACTCCATGCTTGTACAACTCCCCTTCTATCATGACATATGGACGAGCTCTTGCCTCTATCCTCCTGTTATAAGCTTCGTCATCTAAAAGGAACTTACCCTGAAGGTAAGAGATGATCTCAGTTCTCCAATCTTCGCTATAGACAGGAGATATGTTGAGGACTGCTCTTTCAAGGAGTTCCACTGAAGGTGCCTTTATTGTTTCGAAAAACACATCCGAAGGTAAAGGCAGCCCCTGTGCTGCTGACTTAGCTAGCAAATCAGCATGCTCATTTTGTCCTCGAGGGATATTTTTGATAGAAAATCCTTCGAAGGAAGCTTCGATTCTTCGGACCGTGTCTAGATATTTTTCAAGCTTCGGATCTTTAGCCTTGCAACTCTTGTCGATATGACCCGAAACAACCTGGGAATCAGTTTTAAGGATGGCCCTTCTGATTCCCATTGCTTTTAATTTCCGAAGGCCCAAGAGCAGGGCTTCGTACTCAGTAATATTGTTTGTACAGCTAAAATCAAGTCTTGCCGCATAACAAGTTTTAACTTTGGATGGTGAAACCAACACATCGGCTGCTCCTGCTCCGAAGGTTCCCCAAGACCCATCGCAAAACACTGTCCAAACTTCGGCATCTTTATTTGTTTCTCCATCCTGAGCCCCTGGCGTCCAATCGGCAATGAAATCTGCCAACGCTTGAGACTGGATCGAGGATCTATGCACATAATCAATGCAAAATTCATTGAGCTCTGCAGCCCATTTTCCAATCCGTCCAGTAGCTTCTCTATTTCTCATAATATCCTTCAACGGTTGCGAAGAAGGAACAATAATATTGTATGCTTGAAAATAATGCCGAAGCTTCCTGGATGCCATCAAAACAGCATATAATACCTTCTCCAATTCTGTATAGTTTTTCTTTGATACACTAAGGACTTCAGATACAAAATACACTGGAACCTGCTTCTTGACTTGGCCATCGAGCTTCTCCTGGACAAGTGCTGCACTTACTGCTGAGTGCGAAGCTGCCACGTATAACAACAAAGGAGCCCCTGGCGTTGGTGGAGTTAATGTTGTTAAATCTATCAAATATTGCTTCAGTTCTTCAAAGGCTTTTTGTTGATTTGATCCCCATTGAAAGACTTCGGCTGATTTCAGCACTTCGAAGAATGGTAAATTTCTTTCTACTGATCTGGATATGAATCTATTGAGAGATGCCAGCCTCCCTGCCAATCTTTGGGCCCCCTTTCTTGTAGTTGGTGGCTCCATTCGAAGTATAGCTTCAATTTTACTTGGATTAGCTTCAATTCCCTTTGTTGAAACCAAGCATCCAAGAAATTTCCCCTTCTTTACTCCGAAGACACATTTTTCTGGATTCAGCTTTAAGCCAGCTTGTCTGAAACTGGCGAAGGTCTCCTGCAAATCAGCAATATGATTTTCCTGTTTCGTGCTTTTTACAATGATGTCATCAACATAAGTTAGCACATTTCTGCCTATCTGAGACTGGAGGACCTTCGCAGTCATTCTGCTGAAACTTCCTCCAGCGTTTTTGAGCCCCTCAGGCATCCGAAGATAGCAATATGTGCCACTTGGGGTTATGAAGCTAGTCTTCGGCTCATCTTCCTTCTTCATCCAGATTTGGTGATAGCCTGAGTAACAGTCTAGCAGACTCATGAGCTCTGAAGAAGCTGCTGCATCAACTAAAGAGTCTATCCTTGGCAATGGGAATTCGTCCTTCGGACAAGCCTTGTTGAGATCTGTAAAATCGATACACATTCTCCACTTGCCATTGGCCTTCTTTACCATAACAGTGTTAGCTAGCCATTCTGGGTACTTTACTTCTCTGATAACTCCTGCACTGAGGAGTCTTTTTACTTCATTACGAGCACCTTCGGCCTTATCATCAGACATTTTCCGAAGCCTCTGCTTTCTAGGTCTGAAGGATGGGTCAACATTGAGCGAGTGTTCAATAACATCCCGATTTACTCCGCAGAGGTCATTAGCTGACCATGCAAAAACATCTTTGTTGTTGAACAAAAACCTTATCAAGGTTTTCTCCTGCTCTTCGGATAATTGAGAGCCCAACAGCACCTTCTGCTCTGCTATATCCTCACATAAGAGCATGGGCTTCGGCTGATCTGCTGAAGCTGCTTTCTCCCTTCTGAATTTGTACTGTTCACAAGCTTCAGCTCCATCTATGTTATGAATTGCTTTTGAGTCAGTCCAGCTTCCTTCGGCCCTTCTGGCAGCTTCCTGACTTCCATGAATAGCGATGGGTCCTTGATCCGAAGGTATCTTCATGCAAAGATAGGCAGGATGAAGAATTGCTTCGAAAGCATTGAGGGTGCCACGACCAATAATTGCATTGTAAGGGTATTCCATGTCAACAATGTCAAACACAACTTGCTCAGTTCTAGTGTTGTTGATGAACCCGAAGGTCACTGACATGGTGATCTTGCCCAGCGCTACAATCTGTCTTCCTCCGAAGCCACAGAGAGGGTGCGTAGCATCATGAATCTTATCTTCTGGCTCTTGCATTTGCCTGAAGGCCTTAGCAAATATGATATCAGCTGCACTGCCTGTATCAACCAAGACATTGTGGACCAGAAATCCTTTGATAACACAAGAGATAACCATGGCATCGTTGTGTGGGTAATCCTTGAGTTGAAGGTCCTCTTGGGAGAAGGTAATAGGAATGTGAGACCATCTCGACTTGATGAAGGGTCCTTGCACCCCAACATGCTGTACCCTTCTCTGTGCTTCCTTCTTCTGCTTCTTGTTGGCTGGCTCTGAACATGAACCGCCTGTTATCGGAAGAAGCAGCTTCGGAACCGAAGCAGCTCCAGCTTGATCGTTGAACGAAGCCATCAGCTCAAAAAAAGTGGAAGTGAGTTCACCGGAGGTGGGCGCCAATGTTGGGGATTTGTTCTCAACTGCTTCGGCTTGGCAAAAGGCAAAGATACAAGCGTGATGCAGGAGCGTGTACAAGTCAGCGTGAACAGTACAAGGGTACTGTTCATCTATTTATAGACACAGGACACAGCCTGTGAAGAATTACAATTATGCCCCTCATAGAAGTTTACAACATTGACTCAGACTTTTATGGATTGAAAGGTCATTCTATCTTTAAGTCGGTTTGTAATACCGAAGCTTCATGAAGAGGAACCTTCGGTCATCTCCTGCGGACAGCTTCCGCCGAAGCTGCTTCTTTCTATAGGACCTTCGGCGTGACGGAGCATGGCCCCCAACAGGTGGCAAATGCACCGGGGCTTGCCTTTGTTTATGGGTGAGTCAGGCTCAGATCCACAAATATCGAAGTAGAAACAGTTCTCAGCCTGTGTTTCCAAAGGTGGTGGTACTTGCTCTTCAGTGGCTTCCACTTCTTCTTCGTGTTCTAATCATAACCATACATATGTATAAGAATGGATGCCATGGGATACTCATGAGGATGCAAAGATAATATAAACTTATTATCTAAGTCTTGAATACAACTTTCCTTCACGGAACTCCGAGAACTTAGGGTTTCCGGAGTCAGTAAAGGAGTTCACAAGGCAGGGGGGTGTTTTGGGGTTTAGTTATCAAACATGGTCCAAATCAATTCAAACTCTACCCAAGGCTTCCAAGTATTGTTTTAAGTTCATATAAAAAGTTTGGGCATTTTTGGACTTATTATCTATTTTCTAAAAATCCAGAACTAAGACTTTAAACTATTTCAAATACCTTAAAATTCCTTATTTCCTCTAAAAATCATAAAATTATTTTTATTAAATACTATGAAAAATAAGTAATCTAGGAAAATTAGTTTCACAATTTTAGGATTTTTCTACCATTTTCTATAATTGTTTTGGCTCTGGAATAAAAAGAAAAGGAAAAACCAGTGAAGAGTTCTGGGCTGGTTCCGGCCCAAGCGGCCCAGATTCACCCAGAAACGCGCGCGCGCCCGAGCCCGCTGTTGGGGGCCTTCGTCCTCCGAAGGTCCTCAAAAACATGATTTGACAATGTTTTCCAAGTGGATTATGTGAACAGGTATTTTCGGGCTCAGAACTATGAATATGAAGCACGGCCAGGACGAAGCCTGAACCAGACGAAGGACGAGCGCAGCCGAAGCTGTGCGCAGGGGAGCTTCGGCGCAATAGCTGAGGGGGGAACCGACTTAAAGATGAAAAGACTACGTGGGCCCTGACTGATTTCCGTAGGCCATTAACAAATGTAATGGATATGGATGTAATTTTATGTGGGCTGCGTCCCGCGTCTATAAATAGATGAACAGTACTCCCGTACTGTTCACGCTGACTTGGCATTGGCATTTGTGTCACGCTTGTACTTTTTACCTTCTCTCAGGACCGAAGGTACATTTGTAATTTGTAATCATTTCTATTTCTTTGTGTTAATAAAATAGAAATGATTCTATGATTTACATTCCATGTTTTATATGAGTCCTTCGTTATTACTTGTTGAATTTACGAAGGTATGTCTCTTGTGACCTTCGTCCGGAACTCATTATTCCCGAAGGGGAGTAATGTTCGATAGGACGAAGGGCCTTAACGTTTAACACTTTTTGTGTTGCCTTGTTCTTAATCCGAAGCATTTAAGAACAAGTCCCCAACATTGGCGCCCACCTCCGGTGAACTCACTTCCACTTCGAGCTTTTTTGAACACCTTCGGAAGCTATGGCGCCGAAGAAAGCTTCAGCGACTGGGGCTTCAGCACTGCAACCGCTGGACCACAACCAGGAGACCGTCTCTCTTCGGGAGGCCCGAAGCCAGAAGAGAAAGGCTGTCAGCCCGACGCTTCAGGAGGAAGAGCTAGACCAAGAAATCAGGGATATGGAGATCCTACATCAACAGGTGCAAAGGAAGAAGGAGAAGATGGCCCGGCTAGCCGAGTTGCAACGGCAGATAGATGAAGCCTCTGAGGAAGTCCGCCACCTCACCCATGATGAGCAAAACAGAAGGCCTCAGCAGAAAGACCTTCATCAGGAGGGCTTCGTCAATGAAGATGACTGGTATGACAATTTCCATCAGGGAAATTTTGTTTTCGATGATGCTTCTCCTTTGTCCGCTGAGCTGCAGGCTACGCCTTGGCCTCCATCCTATAAGCCACCTCAGCTTCCCATGTTCGACGGTCACTCAGACCCGAAGCAGTTCCTGATGAGCTACGAAGCAACAGTGTCTTCGTATGGGGGCAATGCTGCAGTCATGGCAAAGTATTTCGTCATGGCCGTCAGAAATGTTGCTCAGACCTGGTATTCCTCCCTTCGACCAGGGACAATCACCTCATGGCAGAAGCTGAAGGATATGCTGTTAACCAGCTTTCAAGGATTTCAGACGAAGCCGGTCACTGCACAAGCTTTATTTCAGTGCACCCAGGATCATGAAGAATACCTTCAGGCATATGTCAGAAGGTTCTTGCGATTGAGGGCACAGGCACCAACGGTGCCCAATGAAATTGTTATCGAAGCTATGATCAAGGGGCTTCGTCCTGGACCTGCAGCCCAATACTTTGCTAGGAAGCCTCCTCAGACTCTGGAGAAGCTACTCCAAAAGATGGACGAGTACATTCGGGCTGATAATGACTTTCGCCAAAGAAGGGAGGAGGCCTTCAGATTTTCTGAAATGACCAGGGGCTTCGGAGGGAGATACTACCCGAGGCATGTCCGGTCCATCCACAACACTCAGAATGATGATAAGGGGAGTCAGCAGAACAGACCGCAGTGCTCCTCACAGGCTTCGGGGCAACAACAAACTTCCTTCCGGCCACCAGCTCCAAGAGGCAGAGGCGCCAGGGGCTTCGGCGGAAGATTCGGAGATCAGCCAAGGAGACTGTTTTGCTTGTTCTGTGGAGAAGGCAAGGGCCATACCACTAGGTCGTGCCATATTACAATCCAGAAGCAAAAGGAAATTGCCGAAGCTGCATCTCAACAAGCTCAGCCGAAGCAGGTCATGCATACTGCTTCGTATCATCCGCCTTATATCCCACAATACATAGACAACCACCCTGCAGCTTCTGTAGCTTCGGCAAGTCAACCTCAAGCTTCCTGGCAACAGCTTCCGCCCCCACCTCCATTGCAGCAAGGGCAACAGCCAGAAGGGAGTCAATACGCTCCACATCAGAGGGACTTCAGAGAGCAGTCCGAAGCTCGCACAGTCAACAGCACTGTGCCAGAGTCGAAGCACATTTATTGACACATATCCTACCTTTGATAGCAGTCTTTCCTATTCAGTTTTATTTTCTGTGAAGCAAAAAACATTGATAGTTTTCATGTAATAATTTCGTTGTTTTCCACGAGGAAGATCTATTTGCTCCACAAGCTTAAGTTGCTGAAGCTTAAAATTTTTTCCGTTACCAAGGAGGACCTTCGAATTAAAAATCCTTCGGAGTAACAGAAAGTCGTTCTAAGGAACGCAGAGTAAGTTTGTGAAGTCACAAAAAGCCGTTCCAAAGGGAGCGCAGTGTAAGTTTTCTGCTCAGAAGTCGTTCCTAAAGGAATGCAGAGCCTACAGCGAAAAGTCAACGCTGATACCGCCTAAGTAAAAGGCGAAGAAGCTCCTAAGGGAGGCTTACAGCGAAAAGTCAACGCTGATACCGCCTAAGTAAAGGGCGAAGAAGCTCCTAAGGGAGGCTTACAGCGAAAAGTCAACGCTGAGATCGTCTAAGTAAAAGACGAAGAAGCTCCAAAGACGTTCCTAAGGGAATGCAGAGCTTACGAATATATTTTATGTGTATCTTCGGAACAAATGTCACATGCATAGCATAACATCATCACATCATTTTGCATAGCATAAGCATCATACATCATATTGCATTTGGCAAAAGAAGGTGACACTCTCAACCTTCGAAAGGATGCTTTGAGAAAGTGACATCGAAATTGTATAGCTTCGGAATACAGCTTCGGAGAATATTTTTATGAAACATGGGTGAGCTTTATCAGATCAATATTGAGATTGTATAGCTTCGGAGTATAGCTTCGGATAATGATTTCACGAAGCATGGATGTGATTCATCAGAATAATTTTAACGAAGAATGTCTTCTTCACGAAGCATGAAAAGAAGGGAAGGTGTTTTTTCGCCGAAGGCTCAAAAAGGTATGTATATAGAGTTTCATGCATCGTAAAGAATTGAATAATGAAAAGAAACTTGTATATTACATCCAAATGTACAAAATATTACATAGATCACAATTTAAATGTTTCTTCTAATAGCATCTAGTCCTCTCTTAATACTGCTTCGGCGACTTCATTTAGAAGTTGATCAACAACTTTGTCCATGATAGCTTCGGCCATTTGTTTGATTTCTTCATCTCCTTTTGTGTGGGGGTCGGCAGTCGACCCAGCAGCTTCTGAGGGAAGAGAACATTTCTTCATCACTATTACAAACTATGTGCAGAGTTTGAAACAAAAATTACAACACAATAAGAACAACTAATTAATACCTAATTGCCTTTCGGGCTCCGTACTTTTTTCAGCAGCTTCCGCCACTTTTCTAGCATCGTGGATGCCTTTTTCGCTCCTTTGGATGATCTCTTGCGCCATTCCTCGGCCGCCGTCGTTCCAGATATCCGTAAAAAATTTGCCGCCAACCACGCTTGCTTCGGCCGAGGGGTCCTTGATGTCTTCGGAAGATAAGGCAGCTTCGGACTGAGCTAGAAATTTTACATGATCGCAACCTTTCTTCTCTAAGACAGAAGCAATTCCTCTGGCGCCCGAAAAAGCGCAGATATCGCCACGACTGCTCAGGATCTCCTCGAAGGCCTCTGCTTCGTGACTAATCCATTCCAGTGGACCTTCGGGATTGCCTCGAGAGAAATTCTCTTCGCTGGAGAAGGCGCCCACGCTGGAAAAGCTGGTTTTAATTTTATTCACACATTCTATAGATTTGACATAACATTTTCCCTGAGATGTACGAAGCTCTTTAACTCTTAACTCCAATTTGTTGACCATATGATCACTGAGTTCTCGTTTTGTTTCCTCAAGGACGCGCTCCTCTCTAGCTCTAGTCAGCTGTTTCTGAAGATCTTTAATTTCACGCTTGTGGGCTTCGGCCTGGGTTTTTGAAGCAGCTTCATCCTTTTTTACTTTGTCTATCAGCGTAAGAAGAATTTTATCCTTTTCTAGAGCTTCGTTTCTCAATTTGATAACTTCGGAGCGCAAATTGTTGAACGCAATCTCATAACTCTCATCTTCGGCACTTTTTTGTGCTCTCAATGCGTTGCTCAGGATTAAACCCTATAAAAAAGAGAGTCTATATAAGAATAAAGGAATGAATTAAGTATTGTAAGGATTTTTCAAAAAGTCTAATTCCCAAACCTTCAGGCTATTATATGCAAGACTGTCTGCGAGATCCTCTTTTGTCATGGCGCTTAATCCAACTTCGAGCTTCGGGAAGCCTATACTCCTGGCCATCTCTCAGCAGACAGATAGTTCCTTATTATCAGGTAGGCAGTATAGGAAGTCGTCTTCATTTGTCCCATTGAATACTACTGCCCCCTTCGGATATTTCAGCTCTTTCGCATAATGATTGGCTTCATAAGTTTCTTCTGCAGATAGTTTCTTCCCCGAAGCGTGTCGTATAATGTAATCGCATATGCTGGCAGGAGCTTCGGGGATGGCAGTGTCAACTTCTTCAACTACAACTGGTTCTGATATTTTTATTGCTTCGGCTTCCAAAGGTTGCTCCTTGTAGGGCTCTGAAGGCCTAGCTTCAGTAGAAGCTTCGGCTTGTTCTGTCGAAGCTTCGGCTTGTTGTGTCGGAGCTTCAGCTTGTCGTTTCGAAGTTTCAGTAGAAGCTTCGGCAACTTCAACATTCTTTTTTGGAGTCGTGCTTGAAGACTTAATTGTCTCCAAGACATCCAGTACATTCACCATTCTTTTTCTTCTTGGAGTCACCAATGAGCCCTTTTGATTTTTTGTTGATTCAGTGTTTGCTGAAGGACTTAAGATTTCTGATGTTTTTAGCCCTTCAGTCTTCGATTTTTCTATCGCTGAAGGCGCTTCAGTTTTTTCTTCTGTCTTCGGCTCTGGAGCTGGTTCTGTAGCTTCAGAGGCCAAAGAAGCTTCACCAATGAATTCGGGCACTGTGGCCGGCTCAATAAAACGTGTCCGATGGGTGAGCACCTTCATCTTTTTCCTTTGAGGTGCTGGTTCAATAGTGGCACTTGTAGTAGCCTCTGTTGCAGGAGAAGCATTTTTCCTTTTGCAATTCAGTACCGGATAATGATAATCGGGGTAGACAAACCCGATTGCGTCGAATACCCGGTTGAGCCTTTTCTTTTTTCGACCTCCGAAGGCTGCTGATAATGCAGTGTTCTCAGCCTTCGAGTAGGCCCCAAGTAATTCATCACTTAAAGTTTCAATGCTTTTCAGCCAGTCGTCATCAGGTTCCACAAATTTATCTGCATACTTGAATGTGTATTTTAGTCTAACTAGTCCGCCTTCGTCGGACTCTTTAATGGTTTCTTTCGGCATTTCCCACTTTTCTGCAAGTGGCCATACCCTGAAGGCAATGTGCTCCTGGACCAAGTCCCTTGTCCCAATGAAGGAGCAGACTGCGCCGAAGGCTCTTTGGCATTCTTCGGCTGCCTCATCCATTTCAACCTTCGGCCTTCGAAGTCCGAAGCGTTGCCAAATTGGGTGCATAATGATACTTTTGACATTATCTTGCGCTGTTAGATCATTTTTCACATAAAACCATTCAGTCATCCAGGCTCCGGGCCACCTCTTCCGAAAGGTCGGCACAGGGTAGCTTGACCCGGAGCGGGCGCCGAAGCTGTAGCACCCAAAATTGTTGTGATATTGCTCTTTTCCCCAGGGCTTCGTCTCGTACAATAACTCGTGTATGTTGCAGAAGCTTTTAGCGTTTGGTTCCAAACCTTGGCTTCTCACAGCCCAGACAAAAATCCCCATTCTTATAATAGCTTCGGGAGTGAGTTGATGAAGGTAGACTTGGAATGTTTTCAGTACCTCAACAACAAAGTTGCTCAGAGGGAATCGAAGCCCAGCCTTGAGAAAGCTTCGGAAAATCACAACTTCATCTTCTTCGGGGGTAGGAGAAGTCTTTTCTCCAGCGTCAGCCCTCACAATAGTTATATCTCGAAAATACCGCCCCCTCATATTATCAATATGGCCCTGCTTGATAGTGGTTTTCCCGAAAACCGTGTGACTTGGCCGCCATGGACGATCTTCGGCCTCTTCCCCACCACTTTCTACATCATAGCTGTCGCTGTCATCAGTATCTTCGGATAAACCTTCGAGAATCTCCTTGGTAATTTTCTCTGTATTGGTTTCCGCCATCGCAATTAGGAACCCCAGATTCTTCTCTTCCTCGAGACTCAGCTTCGTTTCAGCGGGGATCTTCTTGCCTTCAGACATCTTCGGAAATGCTAAAAAACTGTTTTCAGGGCCGAAGCTTCAAAATCAAAAAGGTCACCAATCTTAATGCACAAGAGCTAAAAATTTAGTGGACCGAAGCAGATGGCAAGTGTGCGTACCAAATGAGTTGGCGGTGTGCTCTTATTTATACGCCCAGGGCGTTGAAAATTGAATGACCCCGCTTGTCAGTGAATATTGCTATTCTAGCAAAGGGAAGGTGTTTTTTCGGACCTTCGGCTTAAGGCCTTCGTCCATATCGCAATCTGAATTTATTGTCAAACAAATTAATATTGCGAGGGGCTACTGTTGGGGGCCTTCGTCCTCCGAAGGTCCTCAAAAACATGATTTGACAATGTTTTCCAAGTGGATTATGTGAACAGGTATTTTCGGGCTCAGAACTATGAATATGAAGCACGGCCAGGACGAAGCCTGAACCAGACGAAGGACGAGCGCAGCCGAAGCTGTGCGCAGGGGAGCTTCGGCGCAATAGCTGAGGGGGGAACCGACTTAAAGATGAAAAGACTACGTGGGCCCTGACTGATTTCCGTAGGCCATTAACAAATGTAATGGACATGGATGTAATTTTATGTGGGCTGCGTCCCGCGTCTATAAATAGATGAACAGTACTCCCGTACTGTTCACGCTGACTTGGCATTGGCATTTGTGTCACGCTTGTACTTTTTACCTTCTCTCAGGACCGAAGGTACATTTGTAATTTGTAATCATTTCTATTTCTTTGTGTTAATAAAATAGAAATGATTCTATGATTTACATTCCATGTTTTATATGAGTCCTTCGTTATTACTTGTTGAATTTACGAAGGTATGTCTCTTGTGACCTTCGTCCGGAACTCATTATTCCCGAAGGGGAGTAATGTTCGATAGGACGAAGGGCCTTAACGTTTAACACTTTTTGTGTTGCCTTGTTCTTAATCCGAAGCATTTGAGAACAAGTCCCCAACACCCGCGCTAGCGGTTTTGCAAAACGGCCCTTGCGTTTTTGTCTAACAGCGAACGAGTTCTTTCACTGTTTTTATGTATCACTGACAGTTTGCAGATAAGTCCTTAAGCTTCTATTCCTTCGCAGACTGAGGTCCACGACGGCGCTCCGCACGGCAGAGCTCCGGCGAGCATCTGCACTGGCCGATTAAGGCGACGACCGGCGCTCCTGAGCGGCGGACATCACATCGGACCTACCCCGAGTGTTTCCCCTAACCTAATTGTACAAATGGTGAGCTATCAAGCTCTGTCCGCGTGAACCGAATGGGTGGCGGACAGTTGATCGTGTTCCCGGTGATTGGTGAGCCCGCAGTTCAAATTGGTGGTTCAGCAAGCATCGTAGGCATGTGAGAAAGCTTAAACGAGGAAGCAGGGGACGGGGACTGACCGAAAAAGGGCTGGTGACGGTGAAGCTCGTTTCACGGTGGAGGAAGCTTGAATTGGGGGAAATTAGAAATTGGGACTCACTGGGGGATGATAGCTAACGATTCTTCGTGTCTGGGTTCGCGATAATCTAGGGGAGGGCTCAATTTATAGGCGTCGCAAGCGGTGGCTGGGAATTTTACGATGGACGCACGGCGGCCGGAGGTGGAGAAGATACTGGCGCACGTGAATTCGTGGCATCTACCGTGGCAGTTACTCCGACGAGCCACGAAGAGGCACAAGGGTTCACGGCTATGCAGTGGAGGGGCTGAGCCACGCGGCGCAAGGCCGGAAGGCGGCTGTCGCCGGCGAGCATATCCAGATCCGCCGTGGTGAGTGCGATACGGCGGCCGAAATTGTTTATTGCCCAGAGTTATCCACAGCGACGATATTTTCGCGACCCCGTAGCGCTACCCAACACCTAGGCACTAATCTCGACGCCGGCGACACGAATCACGGCGGAGAGAGCCGTCGGCGGTGAGAGACTGCCGCGCTGGAGTTCTGATCTTCTTCAGTACTGTACAATGGCAAACCCCATTCAGACAGCCTGTCAGCCAAACTTGGAGCATCATTTTCTCTTAATTTCTAATGTCAACACAAGTCAAGCTCTGCAACAAAAGTGTAGAGCAATACTCCATCTACAACTTTGTAATATGATGATGCCACAAAAACCCATTGGATCATGCTTGAATTTAAGCTTGAAGTTGATGGCATCAATCTGTTAGTCTGATTTTCAGACTAAACTAGCATGACAGTCCAACTTTGGGCAAGATTATCTTCCAATTTCTCACAAGAACATGGCTTGCACTCTTAAGCAAACTTGTTCTCCTATAATTGGGCTACAATTTTGATGTGGTGACCTAGGGCAAAATCTCTTTTGTTTAGAAGTTACAAGGTCTCAAAGATGAGCACAATACATTGAAATTCAGATGTAGAATAGAACCTAATTGAGGTCCATTTTGCATTTAAGTCCAAAATCCAATGTTTGGCTTACAAGTCCACATATTTGTGAACCAAATGACTTAAGATACCTATTTGACTTGGTTTTTGCACTTTAGTTCAAAAGTGGACTACTTTTACACATAGGTCCCTAGGGTTTGGTTTTAGGGTTTTCCAGGGTTCTATTTGAGATTTTTAGTATCCCAGGGGTTTAAGTGTAACTCTACTTAAGTCTTGGGATCATTTTATGACTATTCCCCTAGAATCTTTAGGTTTTCTTCATTTGGGTTAAGTTTTGCCCCTTTGAGCCAGATTTAGGGTCAGGTTCCCTATCCAGGGTTCTATTTGCAAAACACCAAAAAACAATACACTTGTTTGAAATTTTTACCTAGTGGATACACTATAGGTGTGTCAAACATATGCAATGCCCATGTTTATGATGCCATGCTCAAGTTTTAGTTATAGTAACACCAGGGGTGTTACAGTTATTGTGTTTTGTTGAGATTCCTCTCTAGTCACTTGGCGATTATTGTGCTAACGCTTAACCAAGTTTTTGTGGCTTAAATTTCAAGTTTCACAGGATCACCTATTCACCCCCCTCTAGGTGCTCTCACCTTCGCACAGGGCGAGAGGACGGTCAAGGGCAGACTCGGCTTTTTTCATACGCCCCTGCGTCGCCTTTCCGCAAGGAGGAGGGGGGAAAGCGCCATGTTGCCCTCGGAGGGCGCCGAACATGGTGTCTCCAGTGAGTTGCTAACAGGTGATCCGAGTGGACGCCCGTGCCCCGTTCGATAAGGGTCTGAGGGCTCGATGCCTCCCTCTAATGGGATTCCGTTACAGAATCGTTCCTGCTGGTCTCGGAAATGTCCTAGGGTACCTCGGGAGCGTAGCCCGAGCCTCGGTTATGTATCGAACGTACCTAGAGTCATCCCTCACTCTGCATGCTCTGGGGCGACTGTCGAACCCATCGGGGGGCCAGCCTATGAACCCCTAATTAGTAGTGGGCGCGGAGCCCGAGTGGCCTGAGGCGGCTGTCGAACCCTTCCGAGGGGCCAGCCTTCGAACCTCTGACCAGTAGTGGGCGCGGAGCCCGAGTGCTCTGAGGCGGCTGTCGAACCCTTCCAAGGGGCCAGCCTTCGAACCTCTGATCAGTAGGGGGGCTTGGAGCCTGCTTCCTTCACGGAGAAGGATCCCTTTCAGAGTATCCCCTTTCTCGGTCCCTGTAGCAAGAGAGAGAAAGGGGAAGAGGAAAAGGATACAAAACTGAACGATGTGGCGCACCTTTTTTGACGCGGTCATTATGGCGGAGGTGAAGCGTCGCCCGCTTCGCCTGCCAAAGGTGTCGCCTGTCCTGCCGCAGAGTTAATGCGATGGGACGAGTGGTTCGCGGGGCAGCCGTTGCGCACGCGCGAGCCGTTTGAGGAACGGAACACGGGCGCGTCGTCTTCACGCCGTGGGAGAGAGCTCTCTCGCTGTTCCAGGAGGGACGTGAGCCTATAGATGATTTGACTGCTGCTTCCGCCCGCCTGCCGCCGCCATTACTGTCGGCCCACTTCTGGCCATATTGACCGTCGCGCCTTCTCCCGCGGCTGACTGACCCATGACCGGCGTGCCTAGTTGGCGCTGCTGGGCCGTGCGCAGGGTTGCCTCGAGTCGCGGCACCGGTTCCGTAGTAGAGAAGGCGCGGCGCTGGCACAGCAGTTTTTTGCACGTAGTAACCGGCGCACCGGTTACATGACGTGTGGGCCTGGGCCTCCATGCTAGATGCGTCGAAGTCGAAAGGGTGCGCCCCCTTGATGTAGTCGCATGCCGCCTGCATGGCGGTCCGCCCTTTCACCCGCTGGTTTGGGCGAAGACGGAGGAATGCTTGTAACCGCTGGGCGGTTACACGCTCCGCGCGCGGCGGTTTGGCTTCTTCTGTCCTGGGGCAGCATGCATGTCGCGTGGGGCCCAGCCCCCGTGTCGTAGGGGGAGGACCTTGAAGCGTGTTGGTGAAGACTTAGTCCGCGACGGCTTGAGGACGCAAGTGGGGGGAGTCGCCTTTAAAAAGGGATCGACCTCCTGAGTGGTAGCCATGCCTTCGCACTTTCCTCATGCGTCGTGTCCTTCCATCTTCTGAGCCCCCGGATGGGGAGCGCCCGTGTTGTCTTTGTCTCGTTGCGGAAAGAGCGCAACCTCGTGGAGGTTGGTACCTTTCAGCCATCGCTCGGCTTCAAGGATTTTCGTCAGGCAGCTCGGCTGCGTCCCCTCGCCGATGGCCACCCAAGACGGTGACCACCAGTTCGATGGTGGGGAGAAGCGAGCCAGGCTGCGGCCTCCGCCCTGCCCTCAGCTTCAAGGATTTTCGTCATCCGGGCTGAGGCGGAGGAGCGCACCGAGTGGGGGGTTGCCTCCGCGTGGGTCGGTAACCCTTTTCTTCCCCCGGTGTTTGGGGGAGAAAGGCATCCTCCAGCCCCGCGGAGGCTTCCTTCAGCCATGCCGGGGAAGGCAAACTGCTGCTGCCCAGCCAGGGTGCAGCATTCCGTCCTCTGTCCGGGCGATGGTCGCGCCGCGTACGGGCCGACCGCGCCCAGGTCTTCCTTGCGCCGACAACCGCGCTAGAGGGTTGCCCAGCACGTCGTGCGCCGCGAGGGCGATGCTCATGTTCTGGGGCGGCCTCGGCGAGGGCGGGAGTGAGGACCTGCCGGTGCGCTTTGGGGCGGCCGGCGCCCGCTGGTGCAGTGTTGAGGTGGTGGCAGCCAGAGAAGGTTTCTCTGCCGACGAGATTGCCAACTCCGCCTGCACCCCTGGGCCTCCGTCTCCCTAGCTTGAATGGCTGGTTCTCGTCCTTGGTGGGCGAGAACTTTTCCGCCGCGGCGTTTGCCCGGAAGCCGTTGCTGCAGCTGTCTTACCGCCCGGGACGGAGGTTGTTGCCGCTGCTGTCGGAGCGGGCGACAGTGAGCCGCTTGGAGTTCGTCGTCCCGCGGGCTTCCTGGTATGGAGGTTGTTCATACCCGCGGGAACGGAACCGGAGTCCCGTTTGTAATGGCACCTTGAGTGCTGGCGTATGTTCATTGTGGCTGTCGGGGCCTGAACATTTGTGTATTTGGGCGTAAAGCCGTGTTTCTTCCCCATTTCATGCACCAGGACTCGCCTGTCGGCTATCTAGACCGCTTATCCAAGTGTGAGTTGCCCTGTGCGGAAGGTGACGAGTGAGGTATCCATATCCTGGAGGCGTAGGAGTCCCTCGGCTCGGTCGGCCTTGTCGCTCAAGGCTTCTCTTGCTTAGTGAAGGAACCCTCGGCTGCTCTGCGATGAGCCGAAGCCGGAGGCAGCGGTGCCAGCACGGACAGAGGCGGAGTTGGCTGGAGAAGAAACTTCGTCGGCCTGGGAGTAGGGGACTTCCCAGGCCGACGAGGCATTGCAGTAGCGACTGGGACCTGGCCAGGTCGTCCAGTGGCGGGGCCAACCCTGGAGTCGGGCTGCCGAGGCCATGAGCCGGGCTGGTGTCCTCAGGGGACAGCTGGCTGAGGCTTCGGAGCGACCGGTCCGGCCGTCTGCTTGGGCCGGGTTCCTAGAGGATACCCTGGCGGTGATGGCCCAGGCGCGGTGTTGATATCTTCCTTCGAGGTGGAGATCCTTCGACCATGTCGTTGTCCGAGGCCGGGTCGGATTGCGTCGAAGGTGGAGTCGATGCCGAGGGTGCTGCTGCTCCCCCTACCGACGTCCAAACCTGCAGGAACAGTTTGTCTGTAGCGTGCGTATGTTTTTTGCGGCCGCCGAGGCCAAAACACACCGTCGTCGTGTTGTAAAGCTGCATTTCTTTTCCCCTTGTTTCGAGTATCAAGACTTGTTCGTCGGTAACAGAATCGTTCATCCGAGCATGAGTTACTTATCGCAGAAGGTGATGAGTGAGGTATCTGTATCCCGGAGGCGTAGGAGTCCCTCGGCTTGGTCGGCCTTGCCTGCTTACGTGTACTCTTACTCGTCCGTAGGATTCTATTATCGATATAGTCGAGATGGCACGAAAAATCGTTTCGGCCGAAAAAGTTTTCGAGTGTTTAAGACTTATTCGGACAGCGGAATCCCTTATCCGAGCGTGAGTTACTTATCACAGAAGGTGATGAGTGAGGTATCCGTATCCCGGAGGCGTGGGAGTCCCTCGGCCCGGTCGGCCTTGCCTGCTTACGTGTACCCCGTCGTTTTCAGGACTCCACTATCGAAGTAGTCGAAAAGCACGAAAGATGTTCTTGGCAGAAAGACTTTTTCCGAGGAAAATTTTGACACAGAGGGGGTTCCCCCCTTCTAGCCCCCGAGGGAGGGTCGGGCTTTGCCGAGGCAAGGCTGACCCTTCCTTGAAGGTTAGACTTTGCTCGTGTATGTAAAGCAGGTACATGAACGACTTGAAAACATCTTAATGGTAGAAGCGACGTAGCTGTCGGATGTTCCAAGCGTTGCTGTAGACCTCGCCTTGACTGTTGGCCAGCTTGTATGTTCCGGGCTTCAGAATCTTGGCGATGATGAACGGCCCTTTCCAGGGAGGCGTGAGCTTGTGGCGCCCTCGGGCGTTTTGTCGTAGCTGAAGCACCAAGTCGCCCACCTGGAGGTCTCGGGACCGAACCCCTCGGGCGTGGTAGCGTCGCAGGGACTGCTGATACCGCGCCGAGTGTAGCAAGGCCATGTCCCGAGCCTCTTCCAGCTGGTCAAGTGAGTCTTCTCGGTTTGTCTGGTTGCTTCGGGCATCGTATGCCCTCGTCCTCGGGGAGCCGTATTCTAAGTCTGCGGGCAAGATAGCCTTGGCCCCATAGACTAGAAAAAATGGCATGAAGCCCGTGGCTCGGCTTGGCATCGTCCTCAGACTCCAGACCACCGAGGGAGTTCCTTCATCCACCACCTGCCGAACTTGTTGAGGTCGTTGTGGATCCTCGTCTTGAGCCCCTGTAGAATCATGCCGTTGGCACGCTCTACCTGCCCATTCGTCATGGGGTGACCTACGGCGGCCCAGTCCACTCGGATGTGGTGGTCCTCACAGAAGTCCAGGAACTTTCTGCCAGTGAACTGGGTGCCGTTGTCGGTGATGATGGAGTTCAGGACCCTGAAGCGAAGGATGATGTTGGTGAAGAACGCCACCGCCTGTTCGGACCTGATGCTGTTTAGAGTTCGGACCTCGATCCACTTGGAGAATTTGTCGATGGCGACCAGCAGGTGCGTGAAGCCCCCGGGTGCCTTCTGCAAGGGACCGACGAGGTCCAGACCCTACACAGCAAACGACCAGGTGATGGGTATTGTTTGCAGAGCCTGAGCAGGCAGGTGGATCTGCCTTGCGTAGAATTGACATCCTTGGCATGTGCGTACAATCCTAGTGGCGTCGGCCACCGTGGTCGGCCAGTAGAAACCCTGTCGGAAGGCGTTTCCCACGAGGGCTCGAGGTGCTGCGTGGTGACCGCAAGCCCCCGAGTGTATTTCTTGCAATAACTCCTGACCTTCGGCGATGGATATGCATCGCTGGAGGATGCCTGAGGGGCTGCGGTGGTAGAGCTCCTTTCCATCACCCAGCAAGACGAACGACTTGGCGCGCCGCGCCAGTCGCCGAGCTTCGGCTCTGTCGAGGGGTAGCTCTCCTCGGTGGAGATATTGTAGGTATGGGGTCTGCCAGTTTCGATTAGGCGTGGCCCCATTCCGCTCTTCCTCGACGCGTAGTGCCTCACCCTCGGGGGCCGAGGGTGCCTCGGGCGGGGCCGAGGCTGCCTTGGGCTGAGCTGAGGGCGCCTCGGGCTGGGCCGAGGGCACCTCGGGCAGAGCCGAGGCCTTCTCGGGCTTGGCCGTGTCGTTGGTCTTGACGGAGGGTTGATGTAGGTCTCGGGAGAAGACGTCCGGAGGAACCGTTGTTCGCCCTGAGGCTATCTTAGCCAGTTCGTCTGCAGTCTCGTTGTATCGTCGGGCGACGTGGTTGAGCTCGAGCCCGTAGAACTTGTCCTCCAGGCGCCAAACCTCGTCGCAGTAGGCTTCCATCTTCGGGTCGCGGCAGTGGGAGTTCTTCATGACTTGGTCGATGACAAGCTGCGAGTCGCCACGAGCGTCGAGGCGCTGGACCCCTAGCTCGATGGCGATGTGCAACCCGTTAACCAGAGCCTCATACTCGGCCACATTGTTGGACGCTGGGAAATGGAGGCGCAACACGTAGCGGAGGTGCTTCTCGAGGGGTGAGATGAAGAGTAGGCCCGCGCCTGCTCCTGTTTTCATCAGCGACCCGTCGAAAAACATGGTCTAGAGTTCCGGTTGGATCGGAGCTGTTGGAAGCTGGGTGTCGACCCATTCAGCCACAAAGTCCGCCAAGACTTGGGACTTGATGGCCTTCCAAGGGGTGAACGAGATTGTCTCGCCCATGATCTCCACCGCCCACTTTGCAATCCTACCCGAGGCCTCTCGGCACTGGATGATCTCCCCCAGGGGGAAGGATGACACCACAGTCACCGGATGAGACTCGAAGTAGTGACGCAACTTTTGCCGTGTCAGAATTACCGCGTACAACAGCTTCTGAATTTGGGGGTAGCGGATTTTGGTCTCGGACAGTACCTCACTGATGAAGTAGACCGGCCTCTAGACGGGCAATGCGTGCCCTTCTTCTCGTCTCTCGACCACGATCGTGGCGCTGACCACCTGAGTGGTAGCGGCGACGTAGATCAAGAGGGCTTCTCCGGCAGCGGGGGGCACCAGGATGGGCGCGCTTGTAAGGAGCGCCTTCAAGTTCCCGAGGGCTTCCTCGGCCTCGGGGGTCCAAGTGAAGCGCTCGGTCTTCCTTAAGAGGCGATACAGGGGTAGGCCTCTTTCGTCGAGGCGCGAGATGAAGCGGCTCAGAGCCGCAAGGCATCCCATGACCCTCTGTACTCCTTTCAAGTCCTTGATGGGCCCCATGTTGGTGATGGCCGCGATTTTCTCCGGGTTGGCCTCGATGCCCCACTCGGAGACGATGAACCCCAGGAGCATGCCTCGGGGGACTCCGAAGACGCACTTCTCGGGATTGAGTTTTATGCCTTTCGCTTTGAGACACTTGAATGTCGTTTCAAGGTCGGAGAGGAGGTCGGAGGCTTTCCTCGTCTTGACTACGATGTCATTGACGTAAGCCTCAACCGTTCGACCAATGTGCTCCCCGAACACGTGGTTCATGCACCTGTGGTATGTCGCACCCGCATTCCTCAAACCGAATGGCATAGTAACGTAGCAGTACATGCCAAAATGTGTCATGAAAGAAGTCACGAGCCGGTCGGACTCCTTCATCCTGATTTGGTGATACCCTGAGTAGGCATCGAGCAACGACAGGGTTTCGCACCCAGCAGTGGAATCCACGATTTGATCAATGCGAGGCAGAGGGTAGGGAACCTTTGGACATGCTTTGTTTAGACCAGTGTAGTCTACACACATCCGCCATTTCCCACCTTTCTTTTTCACAAGCATAGGGTTGGCTAGCCATTCGGGATGGAATACCTCTTTGATGAACCCTATAGCGGTCAGCTTGTGGATCTCCTCGCCTATGGCTCTGCGCTTTTCTTCGTCGAATCGGCGCAGAGGCTGCTTCACGGGTCGAGCTCCAGCTCGGATATCCAGCGAGTGCTCGGCGACTTCCCTCGATATGCCAGGCATGTCCGAGGGACTTGACGCAAAAACCTCGGCGTTCACACGGAGAAAGTCTACGAGCACTGCTTCCTATTTGGGGTCGAGCTCGGAGCCGATCCGGATCTGCTTGGAGGCATCGTTGCTGGGGTCGAGAGGGACGGACTTAACCGCCTCTACTGGTTCGAAGTTGTTGGCGTGGCGCTTCGCATCTGGAACCTCCTTGGGGAGGCTCTCCATGTCGGCGATGAGGGCATCAGATTCGGCGAGGGCCTCGGCATACTCCACGCACTCCACGTCGCATTCGTACGTGTGTCGGTACATGGGGCCAACGGTGATGACCCCGTTGGGGCCCGGCATCTTGAGCTTGAGGTAGGTGTAGTTGGGGACGGCCATGAACTTGGCGTAGCATGGTCTCCCCAGCACTGCGTGGTAGGTTCCTTGGAACCCGACCACCTCGAACGTGAGGGTTTCCTTTCAGAAGTTGGAGGGAGTCCCGAAGCAGACGGGCAGATCGAGTTGTCCAAGGGGCTGGACGCGCTTCCCAGGAATGATCCTGTAGAAGGGCGCCGCGCCGGCCCGGATCGAGGACAGATCGATCTGCAAGAGCCCGAGGGTGTCGGCGTAGATGATGTTGAGGCTGCTGTCTCCATCCATGAGGACCTTGGTAAGCATGATGTTGCCGATGACGAGATCAACAACGAGCGGGTACTTCCCCGGGCTCGGCACGCGGTCGGGGTGGTCGCCTTGGTCGAAGGTGATGGGCTTGTCGGACCAGTCTAGGTAGACTGGCGCCGCCACCTTCACCGAGCAGACCTCCCGGCGCTCTTGCTTGTGGTGCCGAGCCGAGGCGTTCGCCACTTGCCCACCGTAGATCATGAAGCAGTCATGGACCTCGGGGAACTCCTCTGCCTTGTGGGCTTCCTTCTTGTCGTTGTCGGGGGCCCTGCCACCTTCCCCCGGTGGCCCGGCCTTGTGGAAGTAGCGCCGAAGCATGACGCAATCCTCAAGGTTGTGCTTTACGGGACCCTGATGATAGGGGCACAACTCCTTGAGCATCTTGTCGAACAAGTTGGCGCCTCCGGGAGGCTTCCGAGGGTTCTTATGCTCGGCGGCGGCGACAAGGTCTGCATCGGCGGCGTCGTGTTTCGCTTGCGACTTCTTCTTGCCCTTCTTCCTCGCGCCGCGCTGAGCGGACGCCTCGGGGACGTCGTCCGGCTGGCGCCCCTGAGGCTGCTTGTCCTTTCGGAAGATGGCCTCGACCGCCTCCTGGCCGGAGGCGAACTTGGTGGCGATGTCCATCAGCTCGCTCGCCCTGGTGGGAGTCTTGCGACCCAGCTTGCTCACCAGGTCGCGGCAAGTGGTGCCGGCGAGGAACGCGCCGATGACATCTGAGTCAATGATGTTGGGCAGCTCGGTGCGCTGCTTCGAGAATCGCCGGATGTAATCCCGCAGGGATTCCCCCGGCTGCTGGCGGTAGCTTCGGAGATCCCAGGAGTTCCCAGGGCGCACGTATGTGCCCTGGAAGTTGCCGGCGAAGGCTTTGACCAGGTCATCCCAGTTGGAGATCTGCGCAGGAGGCAGATGCTCCAGCCAGGCTCGGGCGGCGTCGGAGAGGAATAGGGGGAGGTTGCGGATGATGAAGTTGTCATCGTCCGTTCCACCCAGCTGGCAGGCCAGCCGGTATTCCGCGAGCCATAGTTCCGGCCTCGTCTCCCCCGAGTACTTGGTGATGGTAGTTGGGGCCCGGAACCGGGTCGGGAACGGCGCCCGTCGTATGGCCCGGCCGAAAGCTTGCAGACCGGGTGGTTCGGGCGAAGGGCTCCGATCCTCCCCGCTGTCGTAGCGTCCCCCACGCCTGGGGTGGTAGCCTTGCGCACCCTCTCGTCGAGGTGGGCTCGACGGTCGCGGCGATGGTGCTCGTTGCCGAGGCGGCCCGGGGCCACAGGCGCGGTGTCCCACGTGCGCCTGGTGTGGACCGAGGCTTCTCACGTGAATCGGGAAGTCGCGGCGCGATGCTCCGGGGGGTACCCCTGCCTCCGGGAGGCAGAGCTTTCGGCCCATCGGACCGCGGCATCCTCCAGGAGATTCTTGAGTTCTCCCTGGATACACCGTCCCTCGGTGGTGGATGGTTCCGGCATCACTCGGAGTAGTATTGCTGCTGCAGCCAGGTTCTGGCCGACCCCACTGGAAGCCGGGGGCAGCATTGCCCTGGCATTGTCAGTGATGCGGGGCTGGACGTCTTGGGCCAGATGACGTGTTTCTCCGGCTGGTGCTCGGCCTGCCCGCTCCTGCCCGATGTTCTGCCGGAGCTGCACAAGTTGTCCTGCTTCCTCGTCGAGCCTGGCCTGCATCTCACGGATTTGCTCGAGCTATGTGTCCTGACCCCCCACAAGGACTGGGACCACAGCTAGTTCCTGAAGGATGTCAATGCGAGGCGCAGGCCTAGAGGGATCGCCGTCCTCCGGCATACCAAGGTGGTTGCCTTCGTCGAGACCCTCTAGATCGACGTGGAAACATTCGCGACTTGGACCACAGTCCTCGTCGCCAAGGCTGTGGCTATCATCAGAGCAACCGGAGAGGCAGTAGTCACATGCGGTCATGAAGTCCCGCATGGCACTAGAGTTATCGAGCCCAGAGAAGTCCCAACCAGAGTCGGGCTCGTCGTCTTCCTTAGAACCCGGGGGTCCGTAGGTCGAGACGGTCGTCAATCGGTCCCAGGTTGACCACATATGGTACCCCGGAAGGTTCGGATATGCCTTTATGAAAGCGTCCACCGAAGCAGGGTTGCTTGGTGGGTCGAAGCTGAATCTAAAAGGCACAGGATGTGAAACGGATGGTACCTCTTGATCGACGGACGGTGACGAAGTTGCATCGGGGACGGACTGCACCGTTATCTCAGGTACAAGGCTAACGCTCAGCAAGTCCTTCGCGAGCATGCTGGCGTCGCCCGTCGTATGCTTGGGGTTGGCGTGTTGCGGGGAAACGACGCTCGTCTTCATCTCAAACGCGAGGTCAACGCCCGACGTGTCCCCCGCTGGGGCACCGGCGTCGTCGACTCGCTTGACAGCCGACGAGGCGTCACCTCTTGCTTGGCCATGATTGCCCCGCCTCCTTCCCCGTCGGCGAGGAAGGTGACGGGACAGACCCGGATGCTGTTTTTCCGCCACGCGGGGAAGACGTCGTCGATTCCGCCGCCGGCGGGCGGGCTGACGGCCGCCATCGTCGTTGTCGCGCAGCGGAGGAAGGAGTATCATGTCGTAGCTGCCATCGAGGGACTCCCGAAATGGAGCTTCGTCCCGGGTTGGAGAGGTCGCTGGAGACTCCCCATCTGGAGCTTGACGGGAAGCTATTTGTCAACACGCAGCAGTCCCCTACCTGGCGCGCCAACTGTCGGCGTTTCGACCCGGGGGGTCCCTAGACCGACGAGTAAATTGTTGCTGCGTGGCCCAGCCCAGATGGGTTGGCGCGAGACGGAGACACAAGGGGGGAAAATAGTGAGGGGAACCCGCGGCCTCGTGTTGTCCTGCGCCCAGGGCGGATGCGCTAGCAGTAGGGGGTTACAAGCGCTCGCGAGGGAGAGAGAGAGGGGGCGTGAGACTGCGTGTCAGCCCGTTCTCCCGCGCGACCACCCTCTCGTACGAGGGCCTTGGACCTTCCTTTTATAGACGTAAGGAGAGGGTCCAGGTGTACAACGGGGGTGTAGCAGTGTGCTAACGTGTCTAGCAGAGAGGAGCCAGAGCCCTATGTACATGCCGACGTGGCTGTCGGAGAGGTGTTGGAGCCCTGTTCATGTGGTGTCGTGGTCGTCGGAGGAGCGCTTGAGCCCTGTAGAAGCACAGCTGTCAGGGCTGTCGGATCCTTGCTGATGTCTCCTTGCTTCCATAAGGGGCTGAGAACCGCCGTTGTCACGGAGCATGCGGGGTGCCATCATTACTTGTTTTACCGGGGCGAGCCAGATGGGACGCCGGTCTTGTTCCCCGTAGCCTGGGCTAGCTAGGGGTAGGGTAATGATGGCCCCCCTTGTGGCGTGGTCGGCCCGAGCGAGGTGGTGGCTCTTCCGAGGTCGAGGTTGAGCCCGAGCCTGGGGGTCGGGCGAGGCGGAGACCGTCTTCCGGAGTCGAGGTTGAGTCCGAGCCCGGGGGTCGGGCGAGGCGGAGACCGTCGTCCGGAGTCGAGGTTGAGTCCGAGCCCGGGGGTTGGGCGAGGCGGAGACCATCGTCCGGAGTCGAGGTTGAGTCCGAGCCCTGGGGTCGGGCGAGGCGGAGATCGTCTTCCGAGTCGAGGTTGAGCCCGAGCCCTGGGGTCGGGCGAGGCGGAGATTCCTATGGCGCCCGAGGCTGGACTTGGCTGCTGTCAGCCTCACCCTGGCGGGTGGCACAGCAGTCGGAGCAGCGCAGGCGGCGCTGTTTTCCTGTCAGGTCAGTCAGTGGAGGGGCGGAGTGACTGCGGTCACTTCGGCCTTGTCGACTGGAAAGCGCGCGTCAGGATAAGGTGTCAGGCGATCCTTGCATTAAATGCTCCTGCGATCCGGTCGGCTGGCGAGGCGATCTGGCCAAGGTTGCTTCTCCGGGAAGCCTACCCGAGCTGGGTCTCGGGCGAGTCGAAGGTGCGTCCGTTGCTTGAGGAGACCCTCGGGCGAGGCACGAATCTGCCTTGGTCTACCGTTCTTGCTCGAGGCTGGACTCGGGTGAGGCGAGATCGTGTCCCTTGAGTGGACGGAGCTTTGACCGGAATTGCACCCATCAGGCCTTTGCAGCTTTGTGCTGATGGGGGTTACCAGCTGAGATTAGGAGCCTTGGGGGTACCCCTAATTACGGTCCCCGACACCCATAGGTCACCCTAGTCTGTTTATCCATTTTACCTTGTTTACCCCTGAATCATTTGGGTAGTTATGCTATTGCTTTACATGGTTTTGGGTTAATATTTCATTATATCCATGTTCCAATTATTTTGTTATTTTATTTATGTTCATGTCAAGATCATTATTGTTAATTGGAATATGGAGCTTAACTTAAGAAACACGTGCCACCACAAGAGAGGAATGGGACCCCTTGGCTAACTAATTAGGAAAGCTAGTGGAAGACTACCTTACCCGAAAGGGGCAAGGGCAGTAGGGGAGTTGCATGCAGGGAGGTTCTCGGGTTGATTTTGCTTTGATGGCGGTCAGATGGAGGATTCTTGCAAGTGCTCTTCTCATAAACTGTAGCGGGTTATCGGAAGCTAGTGGAACTTTGTAAAGGCCTCGTAGTGTTGCCCTGCCTCACTTCCTCGGTAGAGGTGTATGAGAGTCACGATCCCTTGTAGATGGGTAACATGACTTGTGGGTAAAGGGTACAACCTCTGTAGAGTGTAAAACTGGTATACTAGTCGAGCTCACGGTCATGAGCAGCTCGAGACTCTCGCATGATTAATTTATGTAACTTAAATTCAATTTGTCATTTGCATTTGCATGAGATTATTTATTAATTTTGTTCTATTATTTTTATTATGGTTTGATATTCACTTACATTTAGTAACTGCTAATAAAATTTGACCAACTTATTAAAAGCAATGCTCAGCTTTAACCACTATTATTGATTAACCTTACACATCACATGAACTCTCACCTTTGGTGAGTTCATGCCTACTGGTTTCTCCACAACTTGTTGAGCTATGATCATGTGTGAGCTCACCCTTGCTGTCTCACACCCCCACAGGAGAAGAACAGGTGGTTCAGGAGGAGCCACAAAGCGAGGAGTTTGATCTGATCTAGGTGGTGTTTCCCAATTGACTTTGGCGCCATGGATGATCCTTAGTTCGTTTTACATTTACCTTTTATTTTGTAATAAGACTTTTGCTATGTAATAAATACTCTGATGTTATTGTGACATTATCTCTATACACTCTGTTATTATATATGTTGTCTTCTTGGTGTAGATATGAGATACACCTGGCTTTGTCTCTTAAAACTCGGATGTGACATGATTGAGCAGGAAGAAGAGGGAGGGAAGACAAAGCAGGCAGTGAGGGAGGGAACAGAGAGTGAGAATCGAGAGAGAGATGTGCGAGTGATTATCGCTTCAGCAAAAGCCAAGCAAAAAAGATCGTCTTTGAGACACACACATACACAGAGAAAGGGGAGGGAAAAGCTGAAAAAACAAATAGATGTGTGTGTGTCTGGATTTAGAGTAATTCTTCACTTATTTCACTTAACTCAGTTAGATGTATATTTTTATTTTACCTATTTAACAGTTTTACTTCAATTTGCTATTATTAAATCATTTTCTTTTTTTGATTCTATTCGCTATATGACTCGTAATTGGATTAAGACCGCGATGACTTTTGAATTAGGTATTTTTTTTCACATTCATCGTTTATTTAGTAGATATAAATTGCTTTAAACTGTATTGCGAATTTGCTTTCATAGTTGAGTTAGCACTTAGCAGCACTTTAATTTTAGTCCATCCCACGCCACTATCAGCCCTTTTGTTGGATCCAAAACAGGCTCCAGGATGCCGGGGCAGGGAACCATCGGCATCGGGCGCTGGCGCTGGAAGACTATGGGGAGCTCAAGGCGTTCGCCGGCAGTAAGGCTGGTGGCAACGCGGGCGGTAGCGCGGGCGAGAGAGAGCCGATACCGCCCGCGCGTGGGCGAGAGGCAGGGTCACCGGGCGACGGCGCTCGCGCCCGGCGAGAGCGGGCGGTATCGCCTCGCTCTCGCCTGCGCTGGAGCGCCCGCCTGGGCGAGAGGCGGGCGAGAAGGAGGCGAGAGCGAGGCGAGGCACTGGCGGGGCGAGAGCGCGGGCGAGAGCGACGTGGCGCGATCTGACTGGTCCACGTGTCGCGATCTGATTGGTCCACGTGTGCTAGCCGTTGCAACTAGCCGTTTTTGACCGTTTGGAGTCCAAAAAATTCAAAAAAAATTGCAAAAAATCACAAATTTCATCCCCAATCCCTCTATATATATCCCTACCCGGGTGGAGCTCATTCCACACACCATTTCATCTCATTTCTCTCTTCCAAACTCGCCTTTTCTACTCATCTTCACGTCATGTCTTCCTCGAGCACAAACTCAAGTGAAGGAGCTGAAGGGGGCAATGTGCAATGCATTGCAAGCAGCCATGGAGGAGGCTATGCTCAACCTCAATGAAGAGTCGTCGAGCCGGCCCAAGCGTCGTCGACGCTACATCAATCGTGATCGTGAGTCTGCCCATGATCGGCTTCATCAAGACTACTTCGCCGATGACCGTGTGTATCCTCCAAATTACTTTCGGCGTAGGTATCGCATGAGGCGACAACTTTTTTTGAGTATTATGCTTAGATTAGGTGAATACTCTCCGTTGAGACAGTTGATTCTACAGTCGGCCCGTCGATCTACTACAATGCAACCCCGAGCCTAGCAGCTAGGATTTAAATGGACAACGAGATGACGGACACATCGATGTATACACAACTACTAAATGATTTGGTTGAACATGTATGGGGACATAATAATCATTAGATTTATGTAATTTTCTATTAATTATTATGTATTTTTAAATCGTCATGTAATTTTATTTTAATTATTACGCAATTTGTAATTTTTAATTTAATAAAAAATATTATGCTGTGTGTTTTCTGAGCGTTGAAATAAATCCGCGTGAATTACTTAATTCTGAAATAGAAAAGCTGATGTGCTATAGCCTGAGGCTGTAGCCTGCTGCAGTCTGTGCACTGGAGCGGCAGAGACGAGAGTGGAGGCGAGAGCTAACGTGACAGGGGCGAGATGGAGGCTGTGCACTGGACTCAGTTTAAGGAGTACTACGATGACGGCTACAAGACTGTGAGAGCAGCGTCATTTCTTCCCTAGATGGCTAGATCTATGAGAAACTGAGCGAGAGCCAATAGATAGCAGCAGGGGATGCGAGCGGAGGTGGTTGACCCCTCACCTGGGGAGGCGGAGTGACAGGGCAGCGATGTGCTCAGGCGAGAGAAGGCGTCAGCGTGCTCAGCCAGCTCCAGAAGAGAGGAGGCAGCGACGTGCTTGGGCGACTCCAGTCGAGAAGAGGCGACAATGTGCTCAGGCGAAAGGCGGCGACGGCATGCTCGAGCGATTCCAGGCGAGAGGCGACGGCGTGCTCGAGCGACTCACGAGGCAGCCGCGTGCTTCGCGAGAGGCGGCCGCATGGGTTGGGAAAGACGCTCGACGTCCGGAGGTTGGGTACGTTTCCATGCGAAACTTTAGCTCAAGATAGACCAATATGGCAATATCCTCCACCAAGCTGTCTTCCAAAACAGGTCAAATATGTGTCCCCTAAGAGCATCTCCAAGAATGATGCTAAAAGACCCTGAATAAATCTTTTTAGGAGAAAAACCGGTTCCACCCACCTCCAACAGCTTGTGCAAAGTTCTCCTATTTTTTTCGCGTCACGCATCGAGGGTGACTGCTCCCGTAAATTTGAGCGAGGTAAAATCTTCCCCAATCCTCTTGCAGGCGCGCATAGCACCTATTTCCCGCGCCCACTTTTGACCTCGTGCATATCACCTGTTTCTCGTTGGCGCGCATAGCACATGCAAGATGGAGCAGATCAGCAGAGAGGCCAGTTGCACATGGAACAGAGATGCCAACCAGGTGTAGACTCTCAGTACACCAGCATATGGCCATGACTTGCATTTGCATGCCAACGATCTACGGTAGCGATGTGCAATAGCTATGACGTGATCTAGAGTACCGATCTACAGTAGCGATGAGCTGATGATGCAAACGATCTGGCCCAAATAGGCAAGCCATGGCCTGTGAGATATGTTTCAAAAAATTTAGAGATCACTTATTAGCAGACTGATGTAGGTTTATATTTTTTTAGCAACATTTTTTCCCTAACGGTCCTAATAATAGATTTTGGGGAACAATTTTTTAGTGATTTCTTGGAGTTGCTCTAAAATTTCCCAAGTGGGAGGCACACAGGCAAATGACGAGTTTCGCTGGGAAAACTGGCTGCCAAACGAGACTTTAAAGTTCAATCAAAATTCATGCTTCAAAAATCCGGTGGCCACAAAAACTTCATATCAGTTTTCTTTTCAATCGCTGCTCTTCCAACTAGAGGTCAGGAAGACAGCAGCTTGGAGGGAAATGCTTACGTGGCAAAGCCCAAGCCAATTGGCACCTCTCCGGATTCCGAATAAAACAACCACCCCACGTTACCGCCACGTAACAACTCCCCCAATCCGTCCCGTCGGCCGGACGAGCAGGGCTGCAGGGCCCACCTTACCATGGCGACCGCCACTGCCGCCCCCGTCCCCGCCGGCGGCCACCCGTACCGCCGCGCCCGCACTCGCTGCGGCCCACCGCGCCTGCACCGCCTGCGCTTCCCGGCCGCAGCCGCAGCCGCTGCCGCTTCGTCTTCCCTGCCCGCACCGTCGTCCATGCTGCCACCGCTGCCAGATGGAGGCGGGCGGCTGGTGGCGGAGCTGGTGTGCGCGTTCAACGAGCTCACGGAGCGGATGGGGGAGGACCTGGCGACGTCCTCCTCGTCGAGCCTGCTCTTCCGTGTGCTGAAGCTGGCGCTCCCCGCCCTCCGCGACGTGGAGGGCGGCCGGGCACTCGCACGCGCGCTCGCCGTCGCCGCGACCCTCGCTGACCTCCAGGTAACGTACCATAGTCGAATGCCACCTCCTCTGTTCCATTTTTGGTGCAAAGATGTTCGTCTCTTTGAATACAGGATTGGGTTTGTTGGTCACCTGATGATCTGAAGTTAGCCTGTTAATTGCATTATTATGTTGGAACAAGAATATAGCTTATACGAGTGTTAGCTTAATTTTGTAGGTTTGGTGAAAATCTATAGGTATATCTCATTCTGAGGTGATTCACCGAGAGGACATAAACTTTACTATCGTTAAATATAGACATCATCTATGCTTAAATGAGTAAAATATTTCTGATGGAGTGCATGCATTAGCTTGTTGACTAACACTGTTTCCTTAATGTTATGCTACAGATTACTCTGTTCACTTAGCAACGTTAACGTACTTACATTTCCCAATGATAACGGACCTCTCTTGAATCAGAACTTTCCTGCATTTCGTAAATTGCACATTTTTGCCCCATCAAGCTCTCAAAGTTTACCAGGCTTTTGAATTGAATGCTGAACACAGATGGATGCTGAAGTCATATCAGCCGGCATACTAAGAGAAGCATTAGATGCAGGAGCTGTAAGAATGAGGGATGTAAAAACACAGATTGGGATCAGCACAGCTCATTTGCTGCATGACAGCTTAAGGATTAAGCATGCTCCTTCGAAGCTTGACGTATTGGATGATGAAGGTGCAAGCACATTGAGAAGGTTTATTCTTTCATACTATGACATCAGGGCAGTCATATTGGAGCTTGGAATGAAGCTTGATATGATGAGACACCTTGATTATCTCCCTAAGTATTTGCAGCAGATAAAATCTCTTGAAGTCATGAAGATATATGCCCCACTTGCACATGCTGTTGGAGCGGGTAATCTATCACTAGAATTAGAGGATCTTTCATTTCGTTACTTGTTTCCTCATTCCTATGACCATGTTGATCAGTGGTTGAGAAGCCAAGAAAGTGACTGCAAGGCTATAATAAATTTGTACAAGGAGCAGTTGCTTCAAGCACTGCAGGCTGATAATGAGTTGAGGAGGATTGCACAGGACATCTCGATTCAAGGGAGGTATAAAAGCCGTTTCAGTACTATGAAGAAGCTAGTAAAAGATGGACGGAAGCCAGAAGAAGTTAAAGACATTCTAGGTTTGAGGGTTATTTTGGAGCCTCGGTGTGGTGGCAATTCATCTGATTGGGGCCCTAGGGCTTGCCACAGGACACATGAAATTATTCAAGCTATGTGGAAGGAAATCCCGGGTAGAACAAAAGATTATATAACTCACCCAAAAAGAAATGGTTACCAGAGCTTGCATGTGGCCATCGATGTCAGTGAACCTGGGAAGGTGAGGCCATTAATGGAGGTACAGATACGCACCAAGGAGATGCATAGGTTTGCTGTTGGTGGAGAGGCGTCTCACTCTCTCTACAAGGGTGGTCTTACTGATCCTGGAGAGGTAAAAAACTACCCTGATTCTAGTCCTGCTCCTTCTATTACATTTCATCCAATTATTGGATTTAGTAAGTTTTGAAAGTTAACTCTTGACAAAGGCCAGTGTTTTTCGATGACAAGTTGACAAAAGAAATGAAGAACTATGTACTCCTTGTTATGTTATCCAGGCTAAAAGGCTCAAGACTATTATGTTGGCGGCAGCGGAGTTAGCAGCTCTGCGCCTACGAGACCTACCAGGCAGTGACCACGTAGTTGGGAACTGCAAGAACCCGGCTTTCTGTCAGCTTGACAAAAATGGGGATGGGAGAATCAGCATCGAGGAGCTCACTGAGGTGATGGAGGATCTAGGTGCTGGAGGCGAAGACGCAACAGAGCTCATGCATCTTCTTGATGCAAACAGTGACGGCTCCTTGAGCTCTGACGAATTCGAGTCATTCCAGAGACAGGTAGTTTTAGTTACATATGTGCAATATGCTCATCTAGATACATAATAATTGTGAAACTGGCCTTGAGGGCGGAAGTGAGATTCTCATATCCTGTACATGTCTTTGTTTATCAGATCGAAGTGATGAGAAACTTGGAGGATGATGATAACCACTACAGGAAGATCTTGAAGGAGAAGCTGCACACGATCGACAGTGCAGGTCTCATCCATGTGTACCGCAAGGAGCTCAGTGACAAATTGCTTGTGGGCTGACCTGGCAGCCATCTTATTGTAGTTTTGTATGTATACCACACCGAGAGGTGACTCCAGCACTGATTTGTAAATAGTCGTTGAACGTACGTGGTATCGAGCAATATTACGGTAGTGAATTTATAGTGTGGATTGCCTGATCGAGAAATGAAGGTAAATATATAAGAGATTCGAAGATTTAGACAGGTTCGAACCATATAACACCCTATGTCCTTTTGGTGTTCACTGTCTAAACAATATGATCATATGATCTGTCCTCTAGGATGCTCTGTCCTCTTTTTATAGTCTAAGATAGAGATGTCCAGACGGGTCAGGTTTGTCGAGCGGCACGAAACCTGGCACGGGGTTGATCCAGCACGAATCCGGCATGACACGTAGTGAACCGGGCTCATGCTTGGGCCGAAGGCGTGGCACGGCGGGCTAGTCCGACACGGCCCAGTTTTATTTTTTTACATATATTATACTTGAATATAGATAGAGTATAAAACACAAGAAACATGTGTTTTTGTTGGTTATGTGGGTGTAAATAAATGTTTAGAGCTAATAAATATGGTTTAAACCCTCCAATATACATACTTTTAGGATATTTTTATCATTTAAATGTTATATGGTGTTATGGGCCCGTTAGACCCGGCGGGCCGTGGGCCGGCCCAGCACGATTATTAACCTAGCGGGCCATGCCTAGGCCTCGCTTAGGGCCCGTGGGCTAGCACAACACGGCCCGCTAGCTAATCCGGGCTAGGTTGGACTGGTACGGTCCCAATCTGTGCCGGGCCTAGTCGTGCTTGGGCCGGCACGACCCGCCCATTTGGACATCTATAGTCTAAAAAGACGTTGTTAGTTACATAAAGTTTATCTGGACTCTCGCTAGATAAGAATAGAGATCTCCTCCTATAAATCGAGGTTTAAGAGGCAAACTCGGGTGCGTCTCATATGTACGCCAAACAAGACCAACACATACAATGACGTAGTGTATAGAGATAAATGTTACCAATTTTATTACAGTGAAAATGTCTTACAAAATAAATGATAATAAATAAATTAAACTAATATTAATTCCTCAGCGTCATCAAGCTGACTGGGAGATGCCACCTAGACTTCATTGAACTCCTCGTAGTAGTCCTTCTCTAGGGCCACCTGCTCTTCACCTGTGGAGGGTTTTATCGCAAGAGTGAGCTCACAAAAGTTCATTGCTCAAGAAGTATGGGGAATAGTGTGCATGAGCTCACTTATGATGGGGGCTCATGTGAAGTGTAAGGCTAATCAACAAATAATGGTTAAAACTGAGCATTGCTTTTAATAAGTTGGTCAATTTTATTAGTGAGAGCACCTAGAGGAGGGGTGAATAGGTGAACCTACAAAATTCAACACTAAATAGCACAAACTCGGTTTATGAAATGTTAGTTAGATTAAACCAAGTTGCTATAGCGAGAGCTCTTGAGAAGAAATCAATCACAGAGAAAAGCGGCACAAGAAACACGGTGATTTTATCCCGTGGTTCGGCCAAGTATAGCACTTGCCTACTTCCACGTTGTGGCGTCCCAATAGACGAGGGTTGCACTTAACCCCTTTCAAGTGATCCAATGATCAACTTGAATACCAAGATTTTCTTCCTTATCGTTGTTTTCCCGTTTGTGAGGAATCTCCACAAGTTGGAGCCTCTCACCCTTACAAAGTTGATCACAACAAAAAGCATAAGAGTAAGGGAGAGAAAGAAACACATGCAAGAATCGCAGCAATCACACGCACATAAGTCAAGATGTGAGCACACAAACACGGCGCAGGGAGTTTACAACTCAAACGGTGCTCAAATCTCAACCACATATTAACCAAAACAATATGTGTTGGGCATCTAATCACCAAAACATTTATAGAAATGGCCCAAGGGCACATTTCCCTTTCAATCTCCCACTTTTTGGTGATTTATGCCAACACATTTAAAAGCAACTTGAAGTGCAACATTATTCTCAAAAAGTGCAAATCGAAGACCAAATTTTCTCACTTAGAATTTGGCATATTTGGATCACTTTTGCCACCACTTGGTTTATTTTCACAAAACAAATTCTTTTTCCTATCTCTAAGTCAAACACACTTGCTTTGGCGAATTTAGAGATCTATCAAAGGTAAATTTGATCAAGTGCCAAAACTCCCCCTTTTTCCCATAATCAAAATTCTCCCCCATAAGAGACCAATTTTTGCAATAAGAGGATTTTGGACGAAACACAAATTCTAACTCTACATTTTTTTTGAAATTCACAAGTGGTTGGTTGATCCATTTGCTTTGCTTTGGCCTTAATTTCTCCCCCTTTAGCATTAAGCACAAAAATGGGATAACTTTTGGCCCTGTAACCCTATTGCCTCACCAAAATGTCAAATAAGAGCAAAAAAGCAATAAGAGCATAACAAAGAACTTAGGACAAGATACATTTTACTGGAATGCAATGGAAGCTCTTTATATGTCCAAGTTCACTTTTCTCTTTCAATATCCCTTTGAGACTATTTCAAGAATACTCAAACAAACAAGTCAGTCTCAAGGGAGTCAAGTTGTAGCACATCTCCCCCTAAACATGTGCATCATTTGCATAGGGACTTGTGAGGTCCTAAGATGACTTGTACAACTTGAGCACCACAAATAAGCAATAAATGATATAAATGCTTAAAGTAACATGATCAAAGGCATAGAACACATGTATGCTATAGATCAATCCAAGCTACGCGAATCTAAGAAATTTAGCTTACTACGCAACCTGCAAAACCTTTTCTCATCTAAAGACTTGGTGAAGATATCGGCTAGCTGGTTCTCGGTGCTAATGTGGTAAATATCGATATCTCCCCTTTGCTGGTGGTCTCTCAAAAAGTGATGCTGGATGTCTATGTGCTTAGTGCGACTGTGTTTAACAGGATTATCCGCCAAGCGGATTGCACTCTCGTTATCACATAGGAGTGGGACTTTGCTCAGATTGTAGCGAAAGTCCTGGAGGGTTTGCCTCATCCAAAGTAGTTGCACGCAACACTGTCCTGTAGCAACATACTCGGCCTCAGCGGTGGATAGGGCAATGCACTAGGGACCTTCCCAGAAATTGACAAGTCCCTGATGTGCTCTTTCTATCAACCTTGCACCTGACATAATCGGAGTGTATCCGTTTAAGTTAAAGGTAAACCCTTTTGGATACCAGATCCCGAAGCAAGGCATAGAAACTAAATATCTAAGAATTCGCTTAACGGCCACAAGGTGACACTCCTTAGGGTCGGATTGAAATCTAGCACACATGCATACACTTAGCATTATATCCGGTCTACTAGCACAAAGATAAAGTAATGATCCTATCATTGACCAGTATGCCTTTTGATCAACGGACTTACCTCCTTTGTTGAGGTCCAGATGTCCGTCCGTTCCCATAGGTGTCTTCGCGGGCTTTGCATCCTTCATCCCAAACCTCTTGAGCAAGTCTTGAGTGTACTTCGTTTGGGAGATGAAGGTGCCTTCCTTGAGTTGCTTCACTTGAAATCCAAGGAAGTAGTTCAAGTCACCCATCATCGACATTTCAAATTTATGCATCATCACCCTACTAAAATCCTCACAAGACTTTTGATTAGTAGAACCAAATATAATGTCATCGACATATATTTGGCATACAAAAAATCACCATTGCAAGTCTTAGTAAAGAGCGTAGGATCGGCTTTCCCAACCTTGAAAGCATTAGAAATGAGAAAATCTCTAAGGCATTCATACCATGCTCTTAGGGCTTGCTTAAGTCCATAGAGCGCCTTAGAGAGCTTGTAGACATGGTCGGGATACCTGTCATCCTCAAAGCCAGGGGGTTGTTCCACGTATACCTCCTCCTTGATTGGTCCATTGAGGAAGGTGCTCTTCACGTCCATTTGGAATAGCTTAAAAGAATGGTAAGCAACATAGGCTAACAATATTCGAATTGATTTTAGCCTAGCCACAGGAGCGAAAGTCTCCTCAAAATCCAAACCTGTGACTTGAGCATAACCTTTTGCCACAAGTCGAGCCTTTTTTCTTGTCACCACTCCGTGTTCGTCTTGCTTGTTGCGGAACACCCATTTGGTTCCCACAACGTTTTGCTTTGGACGTGGTACCAGGCTCCAAACTTCATGTATTTTAAAGTTGTTGAGCTCTTCCTGCATGGCCAGCACCCAGTCTAGATCCTGCAAGGCTTCTTCTACCCTGAAAGGATCAATAGAAGAAACAAACGAGTAATGCTCACAGAAATTAGCTAAGCGTGAGCGAGTTGTTACTCCCTTGCTGATATCACCTAGAATCTGATCCACTGGATGATTTCTTTGGATCGTCGTTCGGACTTGAGTTGGAGGGACTCGTGATGCTTCTTCCTCCTTATCCTATTCTTCATGTGCTCCTCCCTTGATCCTGCCCTTCTTCTTGAGGTACCTGTTGATCGTCTTGAGTTGGGGGATGCACCACCGTAGAGGAAGAAGGTTGATCTTGCTCTTGTGGTTCCTGTGGTCGCACATCACCTATCGCCATTGTTCGCATTGCGGCCGTCGGAACCTCTTCTTCATCTACATCATCAAGATCAACTTGCTCTCTTGGAGAGCCATTAGTCTCATCAAATACAACATCGCTAGAGACTTCAACTAATCCTGATGATTTGTTGAAGACCCTATACGCCTTTGTATTTGAGTCATACCCTAATAAAAAACCTTCTACTGCTTTGGGAGCAAACTTTGAATGCCTACCTTTCTTTACCAAAATGTAGCATTTGCTCCCAAACACACAAAAGTAGGAAACATTAGGTTTGTTACCAGTTAAGAGTTCATATGACGTCTTCTTGAGGAGGCGATGCAGATAGAGCCAGTTTATGGCATGGCAAGCTGTATTCACAGCTTCCGACCAAAACCACTCGGGTGTCTTGTATTCTCCAAGCATCGTCCTTGCCATATCAATTAATGTCCTGTTCTTCCTCTCTACCACACCGTTTTGCTGTGGTGTGTAGGGAGCGGAGAACTCGTGCTTGATGCCTTCCTCCTCAAGATATTCTCCAACTTGTAGATTCTTGAACTCAGACCCATTATCGCTTCTTATCTTCTTCACCTTTAGCTCAAATTCATTTTGAGCTCTCCTTAAGAAGTGCTTTAGGGTTCCTTGGGTTTCAGATTTATCATGCAAAAAAAAAACACCCAAGTGAAGCGGGAAACTATAACAAGACCATACTTCCCCCGATGCTGAGATAGGCAACGAGGCTGAAGAGATCCATGTGTAGGAGTTCCAGTGGTCTTGATGTTGTCATCACGTTCTTGCTTTGATGAGTGCTTCCCACCTATTTCCCTACTTGGCACGCTGCACAAGGTCTGTCTTTCTCAAAACAGACATCGATTAGTCCTAACACATGATCTCCCTTTAGAAGTTTATGAAGGTTCTTCATCCCAACATGTGCTAGATGGCGGTGCCAAAGCTAGCCCATATTAGTCTTAGCGATTAAGCATGCATCTAGATCGGCATTCTCTTTTGAGAAATCAACTAAATAGAGCTTGCTGTCTAATACACCCTTAAAGGCTAATGAACCATCACTCCTTCTAAAGACAGATACATCAATATTTGTAAATAAACAATTATTGCCCAAGTGACATAATTGACTTACAGACAACAAGTTGTACCCGAGCGATTCTACTAAAAACACATTAGAGATTGAATGCTCGGTTGTGATGGCTATCTTGCCCAAGCCTTTAACCTTGCCTTGATTCCCATCTCCAAAGATGATGGTGTCTTGGGAATCCCTATTCTTGACATAGGAGGTGAACATTTTCTTCTCCCCCGTCATGTGGTTTGTGCATCCGCTATTAATAATCCAGCTTGAGCCCTCGGATGCATAAACCTGCAAGGTAATTAAGCTTGGGTTTTAAGTACCCAACTCTTGTTGGGTCCTACAAGGTTAGTTACAACAGATTTTGGAACCCAAATGCAAGTTTTGTCTCCCTTGCATTTAGATCCCAATTATTTAGCAACTACTTTGCATTTTTACATGACAATACAAAAGAAGCATTACATGTTTGATACATAGTAGTTGGACCAGTGTATACTTTCCTAGGTGCATGAGAAATAGTATGATTATGCCTATACCTACTTCTATCATGAGCATATGTGGAGCTAGATGCAAACATAGCATGTGAATCATGATAAGTAGGTAAAGCAACATGATTATAACACTTATCATGATGAGCAACATTAGAAATTTTCTTGACATGAGCATAAAGATAAGCATGGTTCTTTTGATCATGTGAAGAATACGAGCTACTAGCCATAGGAGCCTTCCCTTTCTCCTTGTTGAGTCTGGAAGTCCTTTGGCTTGTTAAGTTCTTGGTTTCTTTTCGGAAACCAAGTGCATCTTTAATTGAGGGGTGTCTACTAATGGTGTAGGCATCCCTAGCAAATTTGAGTTTCTCATAACTATCTTTGCAAGTCTTAATTTGAGCATTAAGACTTGCAACATCATTGTTTAATTTCTGAATGGTAGAGGCATGTTCTTTACAAGCATCAACGTTAAAATCTTTGCACCTATTGCAAATAACAACATGCTCTATGGATGAACTAGCAGAATTTGCTTCTTCTAACTTAGCATTTAAATCATCATTTAAATTCTTTAGGCTAGAGATAGATTCATGATAGGTAGATAATTCGGAAGACAACAGTTCATTCTTCTTATCTAGAGCAAGAGATTTTTGAACACTAATAAACTTGTCATGTTCCTCATAGAGTATATCTTCTTGCTTTTCTAGAAGTCTATCTTTTTCATTAAGAGCATCAATTAATTCATTTATATTTTCTACCTTAGATCTATCTAATCCTTTAAATAAATCACTATAATCTATCTCGTCATCAGAAGATTCCTCATCGCTAGAAGAAGAATATTTAGGAGTATCTCGAATACGTACCTTTTTCTCCTTAGCCATGAGGCACATGTGTCGTTCGTTGGGGAAGAGTGAAGACTTGTTGAAGGCCGAGGCAGCTAGTGCTTCATCATTAGAGTTGGATGAAGAACAGTCGGAGTCCCACTCTTTTCCAATATGCGCCTCACCCTTCGCCTTCCTGTAGTTCTTCTTCCTTTCCTTCTTCCCATGCTTTTCTTGTGCCTGGTCATTGTTATTATCGAGACATTATGCTATGAAATGACCAGACTTACCGCATTTGAAGCAGGAGCGCTTTCCCCTTGATTTGTTCTTGTTAGGGTACTTCTTGCGTCCTTTCAAGGCGGTCTTGAAACTCTTGATGATGAGCTCCATTTCTTCCTCGTTGAGCCCGATAGCCTCCACCTGTGCTACCTTGCTAGGTAGCGCCTCCGTGCTGCTAGTTGCTTTGAGAGCAACGGGCTGCAGTTCGTGTAGAGGAAGCGGTCCGTTTAATGTGTCGTCCACATACCTCGCTTCCTTTACCATCATGCGCCCACTCACGAATTTTCTGAGGATTTCCTCGGGCGTCATCTTGGTGTACCTGGGGTTCTCACGAATAAGATTTACAAGATGGGGATCAATAACAGTAAATGACCTGAGCATGAGTCGGACGACGTCATGATTCGTCCATCTTGTGCTTCCATAGCTTCGAATCTTGTTGACAAGGGTCTTGAGCCTATTATACGTTTGTGTTGGCTCTTCTCCCCTTATCATAGCGAATATCCCCAGCTCGCCTTCCACCAGTTCCATTTTGGTGATCATGGTGGTGTAATTCCCCTCGTGAGAGATTTTGAGGGTATCCCGGATTTGCTTGGCATTGTCCAAGCCGCTCACTTTGTTGTATTCATCCCTGCATAGAGATGCTAGCAAGACAGTAGTGGCTTGAGCATTTTTATGTATTTGCTCATTTATGAATATGGGGTTGCCAGTACTATCAAAATGCATTCCATTTTCAACAATCTCCCAAATACTAGGATGGAGAGAAAATAAATGACTATGCATTTTATGACTCCAAAATAAATAATCCCCTCCATCAAAGTGTGGGGGTTTTCCAAGAGGAATAAATAGCAAATGGGCATTCGAATTGTAAGGGATGCGAGAATAATCAAAGGAATAGTTTTGATTAACCGTTTTCTTTTTGACGAGTAGTCTTCGTCGTCGTCATCCCTTGGTGAAGAAGAGGAAGCGTCGCTGTCGTAGTAGATAATCTTCTTAATGCATCTCTTCTTCTTTCCATCCCTCTTCTTGTGACTCGAGCCTGAGTTAGTGGGCTTGTCATCTCTTGGCTTGTTGAAGAGGGACTCCTTTTCCTTGTCGTTGATCACCATCCCCTTACCCTTAGGATCCATCTCTTCGGGCGGTTAGTCCCTTAAATGAAGAGTACAACTCTGATACCAATTCAGAGCACCTAGAGGGGGGGTGAATAGATGATCCTGTAAAATTCAACACTAAATAGCACAAACTCGGTTTATGAAATGTTAGTTAGATTAAACCAAGTTGCTATAGCAAAAGCTCTTGAGAAGAAATCAATCACAGAGAAAAGCGACACAAGAGACACGGTGATTTTATCCCGTGGTTCGGCCAAGTATAGCACTTGCCTACTTCCACGTTGTGGCGTCCCAATGGATGAGGGTTGCACTCAACCCCTTTCAAGTGATCCAATGATCAACTTGAATACCACAGTTTTCTTCCTTATCGTTGTTTTCCCGTTTGTGAGGAATCTCCACAAGTTAGAGCCTCTCACCCTTACAAAGTTGATCACAACAAAAAGCACAAGAGTAAGGGAGGGAAAGAAACACACACAAGAATCACAGTAATCACACTCACACAAGTCAAGACGTGAGCACACAAACACGGCGCAGGGAGTTTACAACTCAAACGGTGCTCAAATCTCAAACACGATGATCCGATTGTGTGGTTGCGGAGTCTAGGCGTCTTAGGATGTTCAATGGAGGCTTGGTATGTTGTTCCATGCACCAATGTAACGCCCCGAATTTGAGAGTTGATTTTTTTTCTTTCTCCAGCACTCACCAAATTAGGGCGTTACCTCTCTTTTCCCATTTCTTTTCGCTACGCCTTACTCATTTTCAAAATTCTAAAGAGAGTAAACTCTAGGTCGTATATTAATAAATCATAGAAGTGGATTTTCCTCTGGTTGTTGCATCATGCCGAGCCGCACATTTTTTTCCTTTGTGTGCTTTGCTTGGTCGTCGTGAGGTATTTATTTATTAAGAGAGTGTGGAGCTAAAAAGAAAATAAGCAAAAAACCCAAAACCCCTCCCCCCCTCTCTCTCTCGGGTCGGCTTCTCTGCCGCGGCCCAGCCTGGCTCTCTTCCCCCTCTTCTCCTCTCCCTCTCGTCGTGGGCCGGTTTGGCGCCCCCGTGGCCCAGCCGAAGCCCCTGCGCGTGGCCCACCAGGGACCTCTCCCTTGGCGCGGCCCAGCCGGCTCTTGCCGCAGCCCCGCTCGCCCCCCTGCCCCTGCGCGTCGGTGAAAGTCGCCTAGAGGGGGGGTGAATAGGGCGAAACTGAAAATCTCAAAAATAATCACAACTACAAGTCGGGTTAGCGTTAGAAATATAAACGAGTCCGCGAGAGAGGGTGCAAAACAAATCGCAAGCAAATGAAGATTGTGACACGTGGATTTGTTTTACCGAGGTTCGGTTCTCGCAAACCTACTCCCCGTTGAGGAGGCCACAAAGGCCGGGTCTCTTTCAACCCTTCCCTCTCTCAAACGGTCCCTCGGACCGAGTGAGCTTTTCTTCTTCTCAATCAAACGGGAACAAAACTTCCCCGCAAGGGCCACCACACAATTGGTGCCTCTTGCCTTGGTTACAATTGAGTTTTGATCACAAGAACAAGTGAGAAAGAAAGAAGGCGATCCAAGCGCAAGAGCTCAAAAGAACACGGCAAATCTCTCTCGCTAGTCACTAAAGGCTTGAGTGGAATTGGAGAGGATTTGATCTCTTTGGTGTGTCTAGAATTGAATGCCTAGCTCTTGTAAGTAGTTGGAAGTTGGAAAACTTGGATGCAATGAATGGTGGGGTGGTTGGGGTATTTATAGCCCCAACCCCCAAACTTGACCGTTGGCTGGAGGCGTCTGTTCGATGGCGCACCGGACAGTCCGGTGCACACCGGACAGTCCGGTGCCCCTGCCACGTCATCAATGCCGTTGGATTCAGACCGTTGGAGCTTCTGACTTCTGGGCCCGCCTGGGTGTCCGGTGCACACCGGACAACAACTGTTCATTGTCCGGTGCGCCGGTATGGGCGCGCCTGACGTCTGCGCGCGCTGCGCGTGCATTAAATGCACCACAGGTAGCCGTTGGCGCCGAAATAGCCGTTGCCCCGCTGGTACACCGGACAGTCCGGTGTACACCGGACATGTCCGGTGAATTATAGCGGAGCGGCTACCGCGCAAACCCGAGGCTGGCGAGTTCCGGAGGCCGCGCTTCCTTGGAGCACCGGACACTGTCCGGTGTACACCGGACAGTCCGGTGAATTATAGTGCGCCGGCTTCCGAGAGTTCCCGAGGGCGAAGAGTTTGAGTTGGAGTCCTCTGGGCGCACCGGACAGTACACCGGACAGTCCGGTGCCTTCAGCCAGAGGTGCCTTCGGTTGCTCCTTTGCCCTTTTGTTGAACTCAACACATGGTCATTTTATTGGCTAAGTGTGAACCTTTTGCACCTGTATAACTTATACACTAGAGCAAACTAGTTAGTCCAATCATTTGTGTTGGGCAATTCAACCACCAAAATTATTTAGGAACTAGGTATAAGCCTAATTCCCTTTCAATCTCCCCCTTTTTGGTGATTGATGCCAATACAAACCAAAGCAAATATAGAAGTGCACAATTGAACTAGTTTGCATAAGGTAAGTGCAAAGGTTGCTTGGAATTGAGCCAATAAATACTTACATGATGCGCATGGATTGTTTTCTTTGTTTTTGACATATTGGACCACGCCTACACCACAAGTTTTGTTTTTGCAAATTCTTTTGTAAATTCTTTTCAAAGTCCTTTTGCAAGATAGTCAAAGGCTAATGAATAAGATTTTGTTTTGAAATGCTTTTCCTTTGACTAAACAAAACTCCCCCTCAAATAAATTCTCCTCTTAGTGTTCAAGAGGGTTTTAGGACATCAATTTTGAAAATACTACTTGCTCCCCCTTTAGAACACAAAGAGATACCAATTTTGAAATTTTACCAAATTGAAAATCATCAAATTAAAAATTAGGGGTGGTGGTGCGGTCCTTTTGCTTTGGGCCAATACTTTCTTCCCCTTTGGCATGAATCGCCAAAAACGGATACTTAGAATGAAATATAGGCCCCTTAAAGTACTTTCTCCTCCTTTGGTCATAAAATAAATGAGTGAAGATTATACCAATGTTGGAGAGTGATGCGGAACGACGGCGAAGGATGAGTAGTAGAGTGGAGTGGAAGCCTTGTCTTCGCCGAAGACTCCAATTCCCTTTCAATATACCTATGACTTGGTTTGAAATACACTTGAAAACACATTAGTCATAGCATATATAGAAGAGATATGATCAAGGGTATACATGTGAGCTATGTGTGCAAGTTTAGCAAAAGAAATTCCTAGAATCTAGAATATTAAGCTCATGCCTAAGTCTGGTAAAAGATTGTTCATCAAGTGGCTTGGTAAAGATATCGGCTAATTGATCTTTAGTGTTAATGTATGAAATCTCGATATCCCCCTTTTGTTGGTGATCCCGAAGAAAGTGATACCGAATGGCTATGTGTTTAGTGCGGCTATGCTCAACGGGATTATCCGCCATGCGGATTGCACTCTCATTATCACATAGAAGAGGAACTTTGGTTAATTTGTAACCGTAGTCCCGCAGGGTTTGCCTCATCCAAAGCAATTGCGCGCAACAATGGCCTGCGGCAATATACTCGGCTTCGGCGGTAGAAAGAGCGACCGAATTTTGCTTCTTTGAAGCCCAAGACACCAAGGATCTTCCCAAGAACTGGCAAGTCCCCGATGTGCTCTTTCTATTAATCTTACACCCCGCCCAATCGGCATCCGAATAACCAATCAAATCAAAAGTGGATCCCCTTGGCCACGAGTCGAGCTTTGTTCCTTGTCACCACACCATGCTCGTCTTGCTTGTTGCGGAAGACCCACTTGGTTCCTACAACATTTTGATTAGGACGTGGAACCAAATGCCATACCTCATTCCTTGTGAAATTGTTGAGCTCCTCTTGCATCGCCATCACCCAATCCGAATCTTGAAGTGCTTCCTCTACCCTATGTGGCTCAATAGAGGAAACAAACGAATAATGTTCACAAAAATGTGCAACACGAGATCGAGTAGTTACCCCCTTATGAATGTCGCCGAGGATGGTGTCGACGGGGTGATCTCGTTGTATTGCTTGGTGGACTCTTGGGTGTGGCGGCCTTGGTTGTTCATCCTCCTTGTCTTCATCATTTGCATCTCCCCCTTGATCGTTGCCGTCATCTTGAGGAGGCTCATCTCTTTGATCTTCACCTTCATCAACTTGAGCCTCGTCCTCATTTTGGGTTGGCGGAGATGCTTGCGTTGAGGAGGATGGTTGATCTTGTGCATGTGGAGGCTCTTCGGATTCCTTAGGACACACATCCCCAACGGACATGTTCCTTAGCGCTATGCATGGAGCCTGTTCTTCACCTATCTCATCAAGATCAACTTGCTCTACTTGAGAGCCGTTAGTCTCATCAAACACAACGTCACAAGAAACTTCAACAAGTCCTGAGGACTTGTTAAAGACTCTATATGCCCTTGTGTTTGAGTCATATCCTAGTAAAAAGCCTTCTACTGTTTTAGGAGCAAATTTAGATTTTCTACCTTTCTTAACAAGAATAAAGCATTTGCTACCAAAAACTCGAAAATATGAAATATTTGGCTTTTTACCGGTTAGGAGTTCATAAGATGTCTTCTTGAGGATTCGATGAAGATATAACCGGTTGATGGCGTAGCAAGCGGTGTTGACCGCTTCGGCCCAAAACCGATCCGGTGTCTTGTACTCATCAAGCATGGTTCTTGCCATGTCCAATAGAGTTCGATTCTTCCTCTCCACTACACCATTTTGTTGTGGAGTGTAGGGAGAAGAGAACTCATGCTTGATGCCCTCCTCCTCAAGGAAGCCTTCTATTTGTGAATTTTTGAACTCCGTCCCATTGTCGCTTCTAATTTTCTTGATTCTTAAGCTGAACTCATTTTGAGCCCGTCTCAAGAATCCCTTTAAGGTCTCTTGGGTATAAGATTTGTCCTGCAAAAAGAACACCCAAGTGAAGCGAGAATAATCATCCACAATAACTAGACAGTACTTACTCCCGCCGATGCTTATGTAAGCGATCGGGCCGAATAGGTCCATGTGTAGGAGCTCCAGTGGCCTGTCACTAGTCATGATGTTCTTGTGTGGATGATGAGTGCCAACTTGCTTCCCGGCTTGACATGCGCTACAAATCCTGTCTTTCTCAAAATGAACATTGGTTAGTCCTAAAATGTGTTCTCCCTTTAGAAGCTTGTGAAGATTCTTCATTCCAACATGGGCTAGTCGGCGGTGCCAGAGCCAACCCAAGTTAGTCTTAGCAATCAAGCAAGTGTCGAGTTCAGCTCTATCAAAATCTACCAAGTATAGCTGACCCTCTAACACTCCCTTGAATGCTATTGAATCATCACTCCTTCTAAAGACAGTAACACCTGTATCAGTAAATAGACAGTTGTAGCCCATTTGACATAATTGGGATACGGAAAGCAAATTGTAATCTAAAGAATCTACAAGAAAAACATTGGAAATAGTATGGTCAGGTGATATAGCAATTTTACCCAATCCTTTGACCAAACCTTGATTTCCATCCCCGAATGTGATAGCTCGTTGGGGATCTTGGTTTTTCTCATAAGAGGAGAACATCCTTTTCTCCCCTGTCATGTGGTTTGTGCACCCGCTGTCGAGTATCCAACTTGAGCCCCCGGATGCATAAACCTACAAAACAATTTTAGTTCTTGATTTTAGGTACCCAAACGGTTTTGGGTCCTTTGGCATTAGAAACAAGAACTTTGGGTACCCAAACACAAGTCTTGGAGCCTTTGTGTTTGCCCCCAACAATTTTGGCAACTACCTTGCCAGATTTGTTAGTTAAAACATAAGATGCATCAAAAGTTTTAAATGAAATGGCATGATCATTTGATGCATTAGGAGTTTTCTTTCTAGGCAACTTGGCACGGGTTGGTTGCCTAGAACTAGATGTCTCACCCTTATACATGAAAGCATGATTGGGGCCAGAGTGAGACTTCCTAGAATGAGTTCTCCTAATTTTGCTCTCAGGATAGCCGGCAGGGTACAAAATGTAACCCTCGTTATCCTGAGGCATGGGAGCCTTGCCCTTAACAAAGTTAGATAAATTCTTTGGAGGGGCATTAAGTTTGACATTGTCTCCCCTTTGGAAGCCAATGCCATCCTTGATGCCAGGGCGTCTCCCATTATAGAGCATGCTTCTAGCAAATTTAAATTTTTTATTTTCTAAGTCATGCTCACTAATCTTAGCATTAAGTTGTGCTATGTGATCATTTTGTTTTTTAATTAAGGCTAGGTGATCATGGATAGCATCAACATTAATATCTCTACACCTAGTACAAATGGAAATATGCTCAGTAGATGTAGAGGGTTTGCAAGTTTTTAATTCTACAACCTTAGCATGCAATATTTCATTCTTACTTCTAAGGTCAGAAATAGTAGCATTGCAAACATCAAAATCTTTAGTCTTAGCAATCAAATTTTCATTTTCTAATCTAAGACTAGCAAGAGAAATGCTCAATTCTTCAATCCTAGCAAGCAAATCATCATTATCATTTCTAGGATTTGGAATTGAAACATTGCAAATATGAGAATCAACCTTAGCTAACAAATTAGCATTTTCATTTCTAAGGTTGTCTATAGTCTCATGGCAAGTACTTAGCTCACTAGACAATTTTTCACATTTTTCTATTTCTAGAGCATAAGCATTTTTAACCTTAACATGCTTCTTATTTTCTTTAATAAGGAAGTCCTCTTGAGAATCCAAGAGATCATCCTTCTCATGTATAGCACTAATCAATTCATTTAATTTTTCTTTTTGTTACATGTTGAGGTTAGCAAAAAGAATGCGCAAGTTATCCTCCTCATTTTTATCATCATCCTCATCACTAGATGTTTCATATTTAGTGGAGGACCTTGATTTTACCTTCTTTTTGCCGTCCTTGGCCATGAGACACTTGTGGCCGACGTTGGGGAAGAGGAGTCCCTTGGTGACGGCGATGTTGGCGGCGTCCTCGTCGTCGGAGGAGTCGCTTGAGCCTTCGTCGGAGTCCCACTCCCGACAAACATGGGCATCGCCGCCCTTCTTCTTGTAGTACTTCTTCTTTTCTCTCCTCTTTCCCTTCTTGTCGTCGCCCCTGTCACTGTCACTAGACATAGGACATTTTGCAATAAAGTGACCGGGCTTACCACACTTGTAGCAAACCTTCTTGGAACGGGACTTGTAATCCTTCCCCTTCCGTTGCTTGAGGATTTGCCGAAAGCTTTTGATGATTAAGGCCATCTCCTCATTGTCGAGCTTGGAGGCGTCAATTGGTTGTCTACTTGGTGTAGACTCCTCCTTCTTCTCCTCCGTGGCCTTGAAGGCCACCGGTTGCGCCTCGGATGTGGAAGGTTCGTCAAGCTCGTTGATCTTCTTTGAGCCCTTAATCATGCATTCAAAGCTCACAAAATTCCCGATAACTTCCTCGGGGGTCATTAGTGGATATCTAGGATTACCACGAATTAATTGAACTTGAGTGGGGTTAAGGAAAATAAGTGCTCTTAAAATAACCTTAACCACCTCGTGGTCATCCCATTTTTTGCTCCCGAGGTTGCACACTTGGTTCACCAAGGTCTTGAGCCGATTGTACATGTCTTGTGGCTCCTCCCCTTGGCGAAGACGAAAGCGACCGAGCTCCCCCTCGATCGTTTCCCGCTTGGTGATCTTGGTGAGTTCATCACCTTCGTGCGCCGTCTTGAGTAGGTCCCAAATCTCTTTTGTGTTCTTCAACCCTTGCACTTTGTTGTATTCCTCCTTGCTAAGAGATGCAAGGAGAATGGTTGTGGCTTGGGAGTTGAAGTGCTCGATTTGGGCCACTTCGTCCGTGTCATAATCCTCATCCCCTATTGATGGTACCTGTACTCCAAACTCAACAACATTCCATATACTTTTGTGGAGTGAGGTTAGATGAAATTTCATTAAATCACTCCACCTAGCATAATCTTCGCCATCAAAAGTCGGCGGTTTGCCTAATGGAACGGAAAGTAAAGGAGTATGTCTAGATGTACGGGGATAGTTTAAGGGGATCTTACTAAACTTCTTGCGCTCTTGGCGCTTAGAAGTTACGGACGGTGCATCGGAGTCGGAGGTAGATGTTGATGAAGTGTCGGTCTCGTAGTAGACCACCTTCCTCATCTTCTTGTGCTTGTCCCCACTCCGATGCGGCTTGTGAGAAGAAGATTTTTCCTTCTTCTCCTTGTGGTGAGAAGAGGAAGATCTTTTCTCCTTCCGCTTGGAGGAGTTCTTCTTCTTCTCCCTTCTCTTGGTGCGGGACTCTTCCGATGAAGTGCTCCCTTGGCTTGTAGTGGGCTTGTTGTCGCCGGTCTCCATCTCCCTCTTGGTGTGATCTCCCGACATCACTTCGAGCGGTTAGGCTCTAATGAAGCACCGGGCTCTGATACCAATTGAAAGTCGCCTAGAGGGGGGGTGAATAGGGCGAAACTGAAAATCTCAAAAATAATCACAACTACAAGTCGGGTTAGCGTTAGAAATATAAACGAGTCTGCGAGAGAGGGTGCAAAACAAATCGCAAGCAAATGAAGATTGTGACACGTGGATTTGTTTTACCGAGGTTCGGTTCTCGCAAACCTACTCCCCGTTGAGGAGGCCACAAAGGCCGGGTCTCTTTCAACCCTTCCCTCTCTCAAACGGTCCCTCGGACCGAGTGAGCTTTTCTTCTTCTCAATCAAACGGGAACAAAACTTCCCCGCAAGGGCCACCACACAATTGGTGCATCTTGCCTTGGTTACAATTGAGTTTTGATCACAAGAACAAGTGAGAAAGAAAGAAGGCGATCCAAGCGCAAGAGCTCAAAAGAACACGGCAAATCTCTCTCGCTAGTCACTAAAGGCTTGAGTGGAATTGGAGAGGATTTGATCTCTTTGGTGTGTCTAGAATTGAATGCCTAGCTCTTGTAAGTAGTTGGAAGTTGGAAAACTTGGATGCAATGAATGGTGGGGTGGTTGGGGTATTTATAGCCCCAACCCCCAAACTTGACCGTTGGCTGGAGGCGTCTGTTCGATGGCGCACCGGACAGTCCGGTGCCCCTGCCACGTCATCAATGCCGTTGGATTCAGACCGTTGGAGCTTCTGACTTCTGGGCCCGCCTGGGTGTCCGGTGCACACCGGACAACAACTGTTCATTGTCCGGTGCGTCGGTATGGGCGCGCCTGACGTCTGCGCGCGCTGCGCGCGCATTAAATGCACCGCAGGTAGCCGTTGGCGCCGAAATAGCCGTTGCCCCGCTGGTACACCGGACAGTCCGGTGTACACCGGACATGTCCGGTGAATTATAGCGGAGCGGCTACCGCGCGAACCCGAGGCTGGCGAGTTCCGGAGGCCGCGCTTCCTTGGAGGACCGGACACTGTCCGGTGTACACCGGACAGTCCGGTGAATTATAGTGCGCCGGCTTCCGAGAGTTTCCGAGGGCGAAGAGTTTGAGTTGGAGTCCTCTGGGCGCACCGGACACTGTCCGGTGTACACCGGACAGTCCGGTGCCTTCAGCCAGAGGTGCCTTCGGTTGCTCCTTTGCCCTTTTGTTGAACTCAACACATGGTCATTTTATTGGCTAAGTGTGAACCTTTTGCACCTGTATAACTTATACACTAGAGCAAACTAGTTAGTCCAATCATTTGTGTTGGGCAATTCAACCACCAAAATTATTTAGGAACTAGGTATAAGCCTAATTCCCTTTCAGTCGGGCCTACCGAGCAGCACGCCCTGGCGTCCCCAACCACCCACGTGCACCAGCCACCGTAGCAGCCGCTCCCACATCGCTCGGATCCGAGGAAAACGACCTTCTCTCTCTCCCCTGCTCATCCCAAAGCTTCTCTCTTGCTCGACACTGCACAGGAAGAAATCGAATCGCCGATCGGAGCTCCCTGGGGACCTCGCCGGCAGCCATCGAGGTAAAACCCCCGTCCTCCTTTCTTCTCCCCTTCCTTGGCATCTTTAGCACGCGGCCCCTGGCGTCCCCTGCTCGCAGCGCGCTCGCCCTCCCCGCCCGGCGCGCGGCACCCGACCCGCCCGTGGCCTCGGCGCGGACGCCTTCATGCGGTGCGCCCAGCTCGCCCGGCCTCCCTCCCCGCGCGCTGGAGCGCCCGCCCGGCCCTGGTGCGATCGTGGCTTCCCCTGGCGCGGCCACGGTTTGCCCAGCCCATGGCGCGGCTCCCTCGGCTCAGCGCGGCGGCGCGCCCGCGCAGCCCTGCCCGCGGCGCGACGTCCCCTGGCCTAGCGTGGCTCCCCCTTCCCCCGCCCTGCCTCTGTCCGGCTCGGCCCCGCCTTGGCCCCCGGCGCGCGGCCGTGGCGTGGCCGCGGCGTGCCCCTGCCCCAGCTCGACGGCCCCGCCCTACCTGCAGCGTGCCTGCTCGACTTGGCCATGGCTCGCGGCCACGGCACGCGGTCCGGCCTCGGCCCTGTCCCAGCGTGGTCTCCTCGCGCCCGCGGCGCAGCCCGGCGTGGCACGCTCACTGCTCGCGGCGTGGCGCGGCCCCCGTCGTAGCGCGTTTGTGGCCCCTAATGGCGTGGAGCGCCCCTGGCGTCCTAGCTTGCCCACGGCGCGCTCGCGGCAGCCTACGCGGCTTGCTCGCGTCTCGTCCGCGCGCGCAGCGGCGGCCCGCGACTTCCTTGCGGCGTCCTACGTAGCGCGCGCGGCTAGCCCGTCCCCGGCTCGCCTGCAACAGCATGTGCGGAGCACGACCAAATCGTTCGCGTGGCCGAACCCTCCCTGGTCAGCTCAAATGGGAGAGGACGAGCCCACTATTGTATCACCTTTTAATAGTTTATTTGATTATATTTATAAAAAGGAAACTCCGATGAACCACGTAAGTGAATTTAGGATGTTTATGAGCCTTGGCGATCTCATTTATTAGTCCCGTAGTCCATGTCCGATAGCTATATACCTCTTCATGCGTCATTAATCGATTTTGGTTTGTGCCTGTCACGATAGGTTCATGATAAACTGAAAATATTATTCACATACTAGTAATATAGCTTATCGCAATTCATGCTCTCGATAATTATTTAACTAGTTGTTTATCCAATAATTATTAACGTAGTGCTTTAGTGAGGATTAGCTTATAATCTGGAGCTACGCTTAATGAGAATACGTGAGTGTAGCTGGACCTTTTCAGGTGTTTATGTTTAATATTCGTTAAATATGAATGTGTCGTCAAGCCGGAAGTTCCTTGCGTAGCACGTGTGGTCTCACGCGTCGTCACGTGCCATTCCGCTAACACTAGTTTGGTGGGATCGTAAGCACGAGCTTTATGTCTTGTGCATGTGTAACTGATTTGTTTCCTTATATGGTGTACTGTTCCTTTTCTGATTTAAGATGTGAATGTATGTTTGCACTCGCATAGAGAACGGTATGGTTGAGGAGTCTGAAGAACTCGCAGGAGAAGTCCCTGAGCAGCAGCTGGTTGGTGGAGGCAAGTGTCCCTTGACCCATCTATGTCCTATACATTCCTTAATTCACTTTCTGCATTTACACAGTTATACCTAAGGATTGACTAGCTTTTGTTATTCATGTCCTTGCTTACCTATTTGGGTTGGATTATTATGGTTTAGCTTTATGCTAGTGCTTAACATTATCAATGAACATGATGAGATTTATCTATGATACGCTGTTTTCCTTCTTATTTATAATGATATACTTGTGGCATTTAAGGGGGCTCGAGCGGTTTCTCGAGTGCCTCTCCGTAAGGACCTGTTCGTTGGATGACCGCCCGGGAAAACAGTGCAACCATGAGGGTGGAATGGGACGCCCTTAGTTGAATAATTAGAGGAACCAGGATGTAGTTCGCTTAGCCTTCATGCTGTTAATGGGGCTCGGTGTATGCGGCTCGCTCTGCCAAGGTTGGTTTTCCCCTTGGGGAGGAGTGCGGTACATTTAGGAAACCTAACGGGCGGCTACAGCCCTGGGGAATCTTTGCAAAGGCTATGTAGTGATACCCTGCTGGGTCACCTTTGTAGTGATCAATGGAGAGTCATGATCTCCGGGCAGAAAGGGAATCACGGCTTGTGGGTGAAGTGCGCAATCTCTGCAAAGTGTTTGAAAACTGATATATCAGCCATGCTCGCGGTTATGAATGGCCAAGGGAGCTCCATTGATTAGTGATACTTGATCAGAGATGTTTGGATTACAGGTGACGATGAGAATGGTGGTCTTGGTATTGACTTTGGTGATGGTGTGGTATTCTTTCCGTTTGGAAAGGGTACTTTTGGGTTAACAACTTGGGTTAATACTAAAATCTGGCTCTCTTTACTAGTAATAATAATCTGACCAACTAAAAGCAACCGCTTGACTTATCCCCACATAAAGCTAGTCCAATACAACCAAACAGGACACTTGCTGAGTATGTTGATGTGTACTCATCCTTGCTCTACACACCAACCCCCCTCTTCCCTAGGTTGTTCGCATTGCAACCACTACTCAGGAGAAGATGAAGCCATAGAAGGAGACTTCCAGGAGTTCCAAGATTACGACGAGTTCTAGGCGTGGGTTAGCGGCAACCCCCAGTCGGCTGCCTATGAAGGCCGCGTGTATCTACGTTTCATGTTCGCACTTTGATTATTGTTAAAGACTACGTGGATGTCTCAGACATATGATGTAATCGAATATTATTACCCTTTTATGTTGTTATTTGAGCATTGTGTGATGATGTCCAGTTATGTAGCTGCTGTGTACGTGAATTGCTGATCCTGGCACGTACATGGTTCGCATTCGGTTTGCCTTCTAAAACCGGGTGTGACATAGGTGGTATCAAAGCCATGCTGACTGTAGGACCACTAACCTAGAATAGAATGGTCATTCTAAGGATTATAGACCCCTATAATCACCTTGACTTTGGTATCCCTTCAAAAGTTGGTCGTATCGACCAAACCTATGTTCTACTATATATTATACCTTGCTGAAAATTGTGTTTCATTCTAATCCTTCATTTATTTATGGTTTACTTGCTGGCCATATTAGTTCTGTTCTCACTCTTGTGCTTACGGTGTCTTTTGTAGATGGCTCGTCTTAGACACACTGCACGGAAGTCCGTCATCCCCTTCTTGCCCTCTCGTCTCGCTGAGCATCCGCTTCGCCGTCCAGTGACTGGTCAGTCTAGCCACTTGGAGAGGCTACACCACTGCCTGCACGAGGAGCAGGAGCGTCGACGACAGGAGCTAGAGCAGCGAGTGTCACACCTGGCTTTAAGGAACAAAGCCAGGTGCATCTCATACATGCACCAAGAAGACAACATATATAATAACAGAGCGTATAGAGATAAATGTCACAATAATCAGAGTATTATTACATAGCGGAAGTCTTATTACAAAATAAAAGATAAAAATAGAACGAACTAATGATCGTCGTTGGCGCCAATGTCAACTGAGAAACGCCACCTAGATCATATCAAACTCCTCACCTTGTGGCTCCTCCTGAACCACCTGTTCTCCTCCTGTGGGGGGTGTGAGACAGCAAGGGTGAGCTCACACATGATCATAGCTCAACATGTTGTGGGGCCAGTGGGCATGAACTCACCACAGGTAGGAGTTCATGAGATGTGTAAGGCTAATCAACAACAGGGGTTAAAGCTAAGCATTGCTTTTAATTAGTTGGTCAAAATTTTATTAGCAGTTACTAAGTGTAAGTAAATACCAAACCTTAAATAAAGTAATAGAACAAAATTAATAAATAATCCCATGCATATGCAAATGACAAAATTGAATTTAAGTTTCATAAATTAATCATCAGAGAGTCCTGAGTTGCTCATGACCATGAGCTCGGCTAGTATACCAGTTTTACACTCTGCAGAGGTTGTACCCTTTACCCACAAGTCATGTTACCCATCTGCCAAGGGATCGCGACTCCCATACACCTCTACCTAGGAAGCGAGGCAGGGCAACACTACGAGGCCTTTACAAAGTTCCACTAGCTTCCAAAAACCCGTTACAGTTCATGGGAAGAGCACTTGCAAGAATCCCCCGTTTGACCGCCATCGCAGCAAAATCAACCCGAGAACCTCCTTGCATGCAACTCCCCTACTGCCCTTGCCCCTTTCAGGTAAGGTAGTCTTCCACTAGCTTTCCTAATTAGTTAGCCAAGGGGTCCCATTTCTCCCTTGTGGTGGCACGTGTTTCTCAAGTTAAGCTCCATGTTCCAATTAACATTAATGATCTTGACATGAACATAAATAGAATAACAAAAGAATTGGAACATGGATATAATAAATGATTATCCCAAAACCATGTAAACAATAGCAAACTACCCAAGTGGTTCAGGGGTAAACAAGGTAATGAGATAAACAATCTAGGGCGACCTATTGGGTCCCATCAAAATTAACCTATGCATGAATAAATGACATTAAAGAACATTATTGGGTATAAAAGTGGTCAAGGGCACAACTTGCCTTCAATGAGCTCCTGCTCAGCTACTTCTATCTGCTGCTCACCAGGATCCTCAGTCACGGTCTCTTCTACTCGCCACAATACAAACAAGCACAGTATATAGAGAAAATTAACATCATACCAAACATGTACACAAAATACACATTAATAATCTACACATTAACATAAAATTCTAGGAACAGGAATCATAATTTTTGGAGTTATAGATTTTAAGATATGAATTTTTAAAGGTTTTATGTGCTTAAAATAGGATTAAATGAGATATTAATTTCCTTACTGTTTTCATGTCAAAACAGAGACTCTAGATGATAGAAAATAATGTTACAAAAATTTAGAAACTGGAATGAGTTAATTTGGAGTTCATATGAATTTTCTATGGAACAAACAAGTTCTAGTAATTATTTTCATATTAAAAATCCATTTTCTAATTCCTTTATTCAAATTAAATGGGTTCTGGACTGGGCCTCATTTACCAGAAAGGTCAGGGACCCCGGCGCATAATTTTCTAAGACTCAGAATACTATGTAGTGGACGGCGGGTTTATTCCTCGGTTTTCCAGGGTTTCTTTTACAAAACTGACCCGTGAAGGGGTATGCAGCGATCACGATCGTCGGATTAGGAGTCTACGGCACATATCAAACTCACCCGAGATCGAAACGGTACGCACTAATTTACCCTTGGATCTGGGATCTGCGGTCAGGGTTTAATGGAGGTAAGTTTCAATCACTGCCCTTGGTTCAGATCGTACGGTGCAGATTTGCTGACTCTGAAACGTTTCCTATTTCTAATCTGAGCCATCGATCATTCGATCGACGGGCCACGATCAACTCCCCAAACCCAGACTGTCCCGACGGTGACGCCACACAGGGGCGCGGCAGCGCCATCGCCGGCCATCCGGAACCCTCGGTTCTAGCGCCCTAAACACGATTCTGTTGGGTGCTACACATTAGTAAGGGACGAGCGAACATGGTGTGGTGGTTGCTCACCGGAATCGAGAACCGAACGAAGCCACCCGCGACGCACGACGGAGATGCAGCAACGGCGAGAAATCCAAGGTGCTTGGGCGGTCGACCGAGCGTAATACTTCATGCCAACAATCCCCAGGCGCCGATGAACGAACCCGACACCCCACCGGCCACCAAATGACGATACAGGCCTGGGTCTACGGTGGTGAATCTCTCCCTTTCCGCGAACTCAATACTGGCAGCGGCGGTGCGTTTCTATGCAGGGAGGAGGCAGGAGGACCCGCAGGGCGGCTAAGGGGGTCTTATCCCCAGGTCGAGGCGGACTTCAACCGATTCCCAGAGCTTACGGATTGCGCACGGAGCTCGCGGCGGGTTTGTGAGCGCGGAGAAGAAAGCACTGACAAAGCCGGCCCGCGTGACAGTGAGACGAAGGAGCGCAGTTGAGGGTCTGCACCGAGGGCCCGCGAACGCAGTGAGAGGCCGGTTCAACGCGGGTGCGAAGCAGCGGATGACGCGCGGGGCCCACTGGTCACTAGCACGCGCGAGTGGGCGTGAAAGAGGTGGGCTGCGCGGTGGAGGGGTTTCTCTAGGTGGGCCAAATTGGGTACTGAGGCCCAGTTAGGGGTTTCCCTTTTTTTCTTTTTCTTTTGCTTTTGTTTTCTTTTTACATTGAAATCCAAATTTTGGATTTCAAATTTTGTGATGAATTTGTACTAAACTATTTGAAGGTATGATTCAAGCATGCCATGGTGAAATGAATTTATTTCTCTAAGGATTTTATTTGGTATTGGCCAATATTTCTCTCTCTCTTTTCTGAACTCTAAAATCTCTTGTATATTCTAAATTCCACTTGGGACTTTAATATTTTCTTTTCATATGATTTATTATGTGGTCACAAGATGCACACAAAAATGAAAACCAGCATGATACATATTTTAGTGGCTTTTATGTTATTAATTATTTGTTTTTACCTAGGGTGTTCACATGTGATGATGCATAAAGGTCAAACTCACATAAGGAGAAATTGTTTCTCTATTGATGTTATTTCTAACAAATTACAAATTGAGTATTATAAATCCTACCCCCCTTAAAATAATCTCGTCCTCGAGATTTAGGAAGAACGAGGGAAAAGATGGGGAAAAATCTATGCGAAGCTCTTCTTCTCTTTCCCAAGATGCTTCATCTTCTCCGTGGTGACTCCACTGCACTTTACACATCTTTATCACCTTATTTCTTGTAACTCGAGTCAATGTGTCAAGAATCTTGATCGGATACTCCGTGTAAGTCAAATCACCCTGAACACTGAGCTCTTCCATTGGTAATTGTTCCTCAGGGACACGGAGACACTTCTTAAGCTGAGACACGTGGAACACATTATGCACATCCGATAGACTATCACGTAACTCGAGTTGGTATGCCATCTCCCCAACTCTCCTAAAGATCAAGAATGGTCCAATATAGCGAGGGGACAGTTTGCCCTTGACTTTGAATCTCCTCATTCCACGAAGTGGTGACACCTTGAGATACACATAATCTCCTTCCTCAAATTCCAGTGGTCTTCTTCTATTATCAGCATAGCTCTTTTGCCTGGTCTAAGCTACCCTCAAATTCTCTCGAATCATACGGACTTGTTCTTCTGCTTCTTGAATCAGTTCAGGCCCAAAGAATTGCCTTTCTCCAGTCTGATGCCGATATAGAGGAGTCCTGCACTTCCTCCCATATAAAGCTTCAAAAGGTGACATCTTCAGACTGGCCTGATAACTATTATTATTTGAGAACTCAGCATAAGGTAGACTTTTATCCCAACTTCCTCCATGCTGAAGTGCACAAGCTCTCAACATATCCTCTAATACTTGATTAGTCCTTTCAGTCTGTCCATCAGTCTGAGGGTGATAAGCCATACTAAAATTAACCTTTGTACTCATATTCTCATGAAAGCTTCTCCAAAATCTTGAGGTAAACTGTGAACCTCGATCAGACACGATCTTCTTTGGTACTCCATGTAAACACACAATCCGAGGCATATATAACTCTGCTAGCTGAGAACCTTTATAAGTAGTCTTTACAGGAATGAAGTGAGCCACTTTAGTCAATCTATCCACAATCACCCATATAGCATCATATCCTTCCTGGGTGCGAGACAATCCAGTAATAAAATCCATACCAATCTCTTCCCACTTCCACTCGGGTATCTTTAGTGGATGCAACAGTCCAGCTGGCCTCTGGTGTTCAGCCTTAACTCTTTGACATACATCGCACATAGCCACATGTGCAGCCACATCTCTCTTCAATCCATACCACCAATACTTCTACTTCAAATCCTGATACATCTTGGTGCTACCAAGATGAATAGAATAATCCGAGTCATGGGCCTCCTTTAAAATAGTCTCACGAAGGCTTTCAATATCAGGAACACATATCCTGTCCTTGAACCATATGGTGCCTTGCTCATCTTCCGTGAATTCTAGACCTCGACCTTCAGTAATCAGATCCTTAATCTCTTGTATTTTAGCATCACCAATTTGTCCTTTGTGGATTTCTTGCTCCAAAGTAGGTTCTAAAAGGGAATTAGGCTTACACCCATTTCCTAAATTGATTTTGGTGGTTGAATTGCCCAACACAAATATTTGGTCTAACTAGTTTGCCCTAGTTTATAACTTCTACAGGTGCCAAAGGTTCACAATAAGCCAATAAAAAGATCAAGAGAAAGGGTTCAAACAAAGGAGCAAAGGGACAACCGAAGGCACCCTGGTCGGGCGCACCGGACTGTCCGGTGTGCCACCGGACATTGTCCGGTGCACCAGGGGACTCCAGCCTAAACTTCGCACCTTCGGGAAAATTCAGAGCCGCCGCACTATAATTCACCGGACTGTCCGGTGTACACCGGACAGTGTCCGGTGCTCCAAGGAGAAGCGACTCTGAACTCGCCAGCTTCAGGAATCCACAACGGCTAGTCCGCTATAATTCACCGGACATGTCCGGTGTACACCGGACTGTCCGGTGTGACAGCGGAGCAACGGCTACTTCGGCGCCAACGGTCACCTGCAGGCGCATTAAATGCGCGCTAGAGCGCGCAGAAGTCAGGCACGCGCGGGATGGCACACCAGACACTCTACAGTGCATGTCCGGTGTGCCACCGGACATCCAGGCGGGCCCAGCAGTCAGAGCTCCAACGGTCGGAACCCAACGACCTGGTGACGTGGCTGGCGCACCGGACACTGTCCGGTGTGCACCGGACTGTCCAGTGCACCATGCGACAGACAGCCTCCACCAAACGGCTAGTTTGGTGGTTGGGGCTATAAATACCCTCAATGTAACGCCCTGAATTTGGGGGTAGAATTTTTTCTTCTTTTCTCTCACCAAATTCGGGCGTTACTCTCTCTTCTCTTCCTGTTTCGCTTTTTCTTCCCAATTTCAAACCGGTATAGTGACAAGTGTCCGTGTCGTGTATAAACCAAAACCTAAGTGTCATGGGTGTTGCATCATGCCGAAGCGCATTTCTTTGTCTGATGTTGTGTGTTCGTCTCGTTCCGTCTCGGTTTTCGGTTCGCGATTGGAGTTTGTTTGATGGTTATGTGTGCCGTGAGTTTCGATCCGCGAAGTGGCTCGGCCCCAACCCAACCCAACCCAACCTAGCCCAGCCCGGCCCGGCCCTGCGCGCCCCTGGCGCCCCACCCCCCATGCGCCCCCTCCTCTCCTCCCTCTCTCATTTGGATTTCCCGCGTAGCAACCTCCCTCTCCCTCTTCCACCTCTCTCTCCCCGTGGTGCCCTAGGGATTTGAGACGGCGATCACCGGATTTTGGACCCTGAGGTGAGCTCCCCTCCTCTTCCCTTCTCCTCTCTCTCCCTCTCCCTCCTATTCTCCCCCTGTGCGCGCCCTCTCTTTTCCCTGCACGCGCGCGCCCCTGCCCTCCCCGTTCGCCGGCGGCGCGGCCCCGCCCTGCCCTCCCTGCTCGCCGGCGCGCGGCCCCGCCCCTCCCCTGGCCCGCGGCGCGTGACCCCGCCCTCCCCCTGCCCACGGCGGCGGCCCCCGCCCCGCCCCCCTGCTCGCGCACGGCGGCGCCCTGCCCCCCTGCTCGCCCGGCGTTGTCCCCGCGTGGCCCCGGCGTGGCCCCTGGCGCGGCCCGGCGTGGCCCCCGGCGCGGCCCCGGCGTGGCCTCAGCCCCCTGCGCGTGGCGTCCCGCCCCTCGGCGTGGCTCGCGTGGCCTTGGCGTGGCCTCGCGCTTCCCCGTTCGCCACTAACGCGTTCCCGCGTGCGCAAACCCCCGCGCGCGGTGACTATTTCTTGATTCTTTAGTTAGTTTCAAACTCCGTTAGTTAGTGTGCTGCGTCGCGTGACGAATTTGTCTAATTTTAGATTCTATTAATGTGTTGCGTCGCGTGCTTCGTCGCACGACGACTCAATTTAAATTTGTGTTTATTAATGTGCTGCGTCGACGCTTCGTCGCGCGACGATTCTTTTAGTTTATATTCATTAAAGTGTTGTGTCGCGCGCTTCGTCGCGCGACGATCTATTTTAATTTCAGGTTGTTTGAGATGCGATGTCGCGCGTCCAGACGCGCGACGTTCCACTTTAAACTCAGCCCTGTTGACGTATGTCGTCGTGCGCTTCGTCGCGTGATGCTTAACGTCTCTTTATAATTAATGCAAAGTGTCTCGTTGTGTGCTCGGTCGCGCGACGAGTCGTCAATTTCTTAATTCGTTTTAGAGTGCTATGTCGCGCGTCTCGCCGCGCGACAATCCTTTTTATTTATCTTCATCTGCTTATAATGATTAGACATGAAACATGACTTTACTTTATGCTAAACATAGTGTCTACATTAATTCCCTTCTATTAAGCGAGTGGTTAATTTATAATCATGTAATGTGACCGTTTCTCGACTGTCTTTTTCTCTTTCTCTCTTAACCGTAATTGCGAGCCCGCGTGGAACGTCTGTTTACTTACTGCATTCTATTGTATGGTGTACTGTTCTTTTGTATTAAATATGTGGATGTATGTGTGTTTGCGCTCGCATAGAGAACGATCCGGTCGGAGAACCCGAAGAACTCGCAGGAGAAGCCCCTGAGCAGCAGTCGGTTGGTGGAGGCAAGTGTCCCCTGACCTATCTCTGTCCTATACATTCTTTAATTCACCTCCCGCATTACACATTTATACCTAAGGATTTACTAGCTTTTGTTATCCATGTCCTTGTTTACCTATCTGGGTTGGATCATTATTGCTTAGTCTATTGCTATTGCTCAACTCTAATCAATGAACATGATGAGAATTATCAATGATACGCTGTTTTCCCTCTTATTTTTGATATCATACTTGTGGCATTTAAGGGGACTCAAGCGGTTTCTCGAGTGCCTCTCCGTAAGGACCTGTTCTTTGGATGACCGCCCGGGAAAACAGTGCAACCATGAGGGTGGAATGGGGTGCCCTTAGCTGAATAATTAGAGGATCCGGGTTGTAGTTCGCTTCGCCGTCGTGCCGTCAATGGGGCTCGGTGTATGCGGCTCGCTCTGCCAAGGTTGATTTGTCCCTTGGGGAGGAGTGCGGTACATTTAGGAAACCTAACGGGCGGCTACAGCCCCGGGGAATCTTTGTAAAGGCTACGTAGTGAGACCCTGCCTACTCACCTTGGGAGTGTTCAAGGGTCCGTACAACCCGAGGCAAAAAGGGAATCACGGCTCATGGGTAAAGTGCACAACCTCTGCAGAGTGTTATGAAACTGATATATCAGCCGTGCTCGCGGTTATGAGCGGCCAAGGGAGCTCCAGTGATTAGTGGTACTTGATCAGAGATGTTTGGATTATAGGTGGCAATGACATTGATGGTTCTTGGTTTTGACTCTGGTAATGGTAAGTGGTACTCTTTCCATTTGGAAAGGAGTACGTTTGGGTTAATAACATGGGTTAAAACTAAAACTTGGCTTTCTCTACTAGTAATAACAATCTGACCAACTAAAAGCAACTGCTTGACTTACCCCCACATAAAGCTAGTCCACTACAGCCAAACAGGACACTTGCTGAGTATGTTGATGTGTACTCACCCTTGCTCTACACACCAAACCCCCCCAGGTTGTCAGCATTGCAACCACTGCTCAGGAGAAGATGAAGCCGTGGAAGGAGACTTCCAGGAGTTCCAGCACTACGACGAGTTCTAGGTGTGGGTTAGCGGCAACCCCCAGTCGGCTGCCTGTGAAGGCCGCAGTTTTCCATGTTTCGTTTCCGCACTTTGATTTATTGTAAAGACTATGTGGATGTCTCAGACATATGATGTAATCGACTATTATTTCCCTTTTTAATACTATTTGAGCACTGTGTGATGATGTCCATGTTATGTAACTGCTGTGTACATGAATTGCTGATCCTGGCACGTACATGGTTCGCATTCGGTTTGCCTTCTAAAACCAGGTGTGACATAGGTGGTATCAAAGCCGTGCTGACTGTAGGACCGCTAACCTAGAGTAGAATTGTCGTTCTAAGGATTATAGACCTCTGTCCTTGCCTTGACTTTGGTATCCCTTCAAAAGTTGGTCATATTGACCAAATTATGTTCTACTATATATTATACCTTGCCGAAATTTGTGTTTTATTCTAATACTTCATTTATTTATGATTCATTACTTGCTGGTCATATTAATTCTGTTCTCACTCTTTTGCTTGCGGTGTCTTTTGTAGATGGCTCGTCTTAGACACACTGCACGGAAGTCTGTCATCCCCTTCTTACCCTCCTGCCTTGCTGAGCGTCCGCTTCGCCGTCCTGTGACCGGACAGTCCAACCATTTGGAGAGGCAGCACCACTGCCTGCATGAGGAGCAGGAACGTCGACGACAGGAGCAGCAGGACTCTTCTTTCTCGCTCCAGCAGGAGATAGAGTTGGTGAGGAGCTGCTCCCCCATGCTTCCCCTAGAGGCGCCCCCTGCACCACCACTGGGCTCCCTAGCCTCTGGAGTAGCTGCTGGGGGAGACCCAGACGACGGAGGTGGCGACAACAGCTCGAGCCACGACACCGAATTTTCTGCTGACCATGAGCCAGAAGGATGGGTTGCTCGACCCGTCACTCGCGACGCTGCTCGCGGGTGTCACTTCCATGATGCGCTCGACACCCTGCTACGTTGGGCACTTGACCGGCGTACTTGGTCCATCGAGTATCGCTGTGTGGTCTACCAGCATAGTCGCGGGGTCTACCCGGACCGCTGGGAGGCGACCTGCTTGGTGCACCGTCCAGAGAACAGTCTCTGGGGTGCTGAGGTCTGCTCGGAGCACTATTCCATCTCTGAGCGGGACTCAGCTGAGGCGGCCATGCAAGATGCCGCACGGCGTGCACTTTCGCACTACTGTTCAGTGCTCGGTGGGGTAGCTGATGGTCTCAACCTGAGGTATTACCCTCGCCGTCCATCTGGCAGCACAGGAGGCGTGATTGTCTCACCTGTTGGTGAGGACAATCCTAGGTTGAGCAGCACAGTCAACCTAGCCGCCATGCTAAACACGGAGCTGGACCATGCATTAGATGAGCTGAGTAGGGCTCGTGCTGAGATCGCCCAGCTGCGGGCTGAGCGCGCGGAACGTCGTCACCTGGATGATGGTTCCCCCGCTCCCGTCGGGACTCAGCACCCGTACCGCTCACCTCGGCGTGAACAACAGTCTTATGGCAATCCCGACTGCAAGACCAAGATAAATTTAGAACCATAGATCGTCAGAGTCAGATCTTGTAATTAATACGAAGATATATACATAGAAGCTATAGTCTTAGCATTAGTCTCGCTCTTAGTTAGTCTTAGTTAGACAGGGTAGTTTGCTATATCCTGTGCATTTATGTTTGTCATGATGAACTATGTTTGATTTGGACCTTTGTAATGACTGTCACCAGAGTGTGGGTATCCCCTGCATTTTGGTTTACCTGTTATATGTTATTGGAGTTAGCTATTTAGTTGGGAAGCCTTTTATTCCACTTTCCTCTTTATCTGAGAAGCTGTGTTGGTCTGTGTTGGAGATCAGTGAAGATGCTCATCTGTTCAGCGTTGTGGAGAATTCTATACTCTTTTCTTATGCTGCAAGATTTGCAAGATCAGTTCTGATGTGTGATTGCATTCTGCAGATGTCAGAAAACAGGCGCAGAGGAGGAAGGCGTGCTCAGCAGGAGCAGGCAGCTCCGCAAGATGAGGTGCCCCAGCAACAGCACCTGCCGCCCCCACCCCCGATGTCCATCGAGCAGATGTTTCTAATGCAGACTCAGGCAGTTCAAGCCATTGGTCAGACTCTGGCCGCCATTCAGCAGCAGCAGCAGGCCCCACCTCAGCCTCAGATGCCTCAGATACCCAGGGACAAGCGTGCTGAATTCATGAGAGGTCATCCCCCAACGTTTGCTCACTCTTCTGACCCCGTGGATGCTGAAGACTGGCTGCGCACTGTGGAGCGGGAGTTGCATACCGCTCAGTGTGATGACAGAGAGAAAGTTCTGTATGGTCCCCGTCTGCTGAGAGGAGCAACTCAGTCATGGTGGGAGTCTTATCTCGCCACCCACGCCCACCCCAACACCATCACCTGGGAAGAGTTCAGAGGTAGCTTTCGTCAGTACCATGTCCCTGCAGGTTTGATGACAGTGAAGAAGGAGGAGTTCCTGGCTCTTAAGCAAGGGTCATCGTCAGTCAGTGAGTACCGGGACAGGTTTCTGCAGTTGTCTCGCTATGCTCCTGAAGATGTCAACACCGACGCCAAGAGACAGTATCGTTTCCTGAGAGGCTTGGTTGACCCTCTGCAGTACCAGCTGATGAATCATACTTTCCTGACATTCCAGCACCTGATTGACAGAGCAATCATGACAGAGAGGAAGCGTAAAGAGATGGAGGATCGCAAGCGCAAGATCAGTGGACCCCAGCCTAGAAGCAGCAGTCGTCCTCGTTTCTCAAGCAATCAACCTCAGCAGTTCAGGCAGAACCAGCGTCCACCTCAGCAGCATCAGCAGTTCCAAAGGCAGTATCCTCAGCACCAGTATCAGAATCGTCAGAACAATCAGTCAGGAGGAGGTCAGTTTCAGAGGCAGAATCAGCAGGCACCTCGTCTTCCTGCCCCAGCAAACCAGCAGAACAGTCAGGCAGCACCAGCTCAGGTTGGAAACAGAGCATGTTTCCACTATGGAGAGCAAGGCCATTGGGTGATGCAATGTCTGAAGAAGGCAGCCCAGCAGCAGTCAGGCCCCAATGCCCCAGCAAAGCAGAATGTGTCTCAGCCTGGAGCAGGCAACCACTCTCAGCCGCGCTATAATCATGGGAGACTGAACCACTTGGAGGCTGAAGCAGTTCAGGAGACCCCCGACATGATAGTAGGTATGTTCCCAGTCGACTCCCATATTGTAGAAGTGTTATTTGATACTGGAGCAACACATTCTTTCATTACTGCATCATGGGTAGAAGCACATAATCTTCCAATTACTACCATGTCAACCCCCATTCAAATTGACTCAGCCGGTGGTAGAATTCGAGCCGATAGCATTTGTTTGAATGTAAGTGTGGAAATAAGGGGGATAGCGTTTCCCGCTAACCTTATAGTAATGGGTACTCAGGGAATAGATGTCATCCTAGGGATGAATTGACTAGATAAGTATCAGGCAGTTATCAGTTGTGATAAGAGGACAATCAAGTTGATGTCCCCACTTGGAGAGGAAGTGTTGACGGAGTTAGTCCTGCCTGAGCCGAAGAAAGGAAGTTGTTATCAGATGGCTGTCGATAGCAGGGAAGCAGACCCAATTGAGAGTATCAGGGTTGTGTCCGAGTTCCCAGATGTGTTTCCAAAGGACTTACCAGGCATGCCGCCAGAGCGGAAAGTTGAGTTTGCCATAGAGCTTCTTCCTGGAACCTCCCCCATCTTCAAGAGAGCTTACAGAATATCCGGACCAGAGTTAGTTGAACTTAAGAAGCAGATTGATGAGCTGTCAGAGAAAGGTTACATCCGGCCAAGCACCTCGCCTTGGGCCGCCCCTGTCCTATTCGTGGAGAAGAAAGATGGCACCAAAAGGATGTGTATCGATTATCGAGCTTTGAATGAGGTCACAATCAAGAACAAGTACCCTTTGCCCAGAATAGAAGATCTGTTCGACCAGTTGAGAGGAGCCAGTGTGTTCTCCAAGATAGATCTGAGGTCGGGTTATCATCAGCTCAGGATTCGACCTTCAGACATTCCGAAGACGGCATTCATTACCAAGTATGGGTTGTATGAGTTCAATGTGATATCTTTCGGTCTAACCAATGCACCGGCCTTCTTTATGAACTTGATGAACAGTGTATTCATGGATTATCTTGACAAGTTTGTGGTGGTATTCATTGATGACATTCTTATTTATTCTCAAAGCGAAGAAGAGCATGCAGATCATTTGAGGATGGTATTGCAGAGATTGCGAGAGCACCAGTTGTATGCAAAGTTGAGCAAGTGTGAGTTCTGGATCAGTGAAGTTCTGTTCTTGGGTCACATAATCAACAAAGAAGGATTGGCTGTGGATCCGAAGAAAGTGGCAGACATTCTGAACTGGAAAGCGCCAACAGATGCTCGAGGAATCAAGAGCTTCATTGGAATGGCCGGATACTATCGGCGATTCATTGAAGGGTTTTCAAAGATTGCGAAACCAATGACAGCGTTGCTAGGCAACAAAGTTGAGTTCAAGTGGACCCAAAAATGTCAAGAGGCCTTCGAAGCGCTGAAAGAGAAGTTGACTACAGCGCCTGTCTTAGTCTTGCCTGAGGTGCACAAGCCATTCTCGGTGTATTGTGATGCTTGTTACACAGGTTTGGGATGTGTGTGTTGGGGCGAAGGCAAAGACGCCACCCTTCACTCGGGGCCTTCGCCGGAAACGCCGGCCCGACGGAGACAAGACAACGGTCAGGGACACCCTTCGCCCCATACGACATCGGACGAAGACCCGTAGCGAGGTCATCCCACCGTGCGGCCTCGTCCAGCGCGGAGGCCCACGTGTGATCCGACCCATTGTAACAGGCCCTGCGTGGCCGCTGCGTGTTACGGGCCTAATTTATAAAGGCGTCCCTGTAATTACAGTCTGTAACCCTGCTTTATGGGAATATTCCGGGGATAACCTAGGCGTCTGAGGGCACATGCGTCCTTAACACGGGATGCTGGGTACCCGGACACCTATAAATACCCCCGCACAGTGCCCTTGAGAGGCTAGTTGAACAGTGCTTTTGCCATCACGTGCTAAAACCCTGTTTGTGCTAACACTCCCCCCCTATTGGATCAACTTGCGCCCGTGTGCAAGTTTCAACATTTGGCGCCCACCGTTCGTGCTACGAAAAAACCACCCGCGATGGCACCCAAGAAAGCTAGCTCGAAGGCTGACGAGGCTGCGAAGGCAGCACTGCTGGCCGCAAGGAAGGGCAAGGCCCTCGCACTCACCCACTCCACTCACCAAGAGCCTGCTGAAGACGATGCCCTCCGCACCTGCGGCCCTGAAGGACAACCGCAGCCTCCCCCAGGCTTCGCCCCACCGGAAGGCGCGGACCTCACCGAGGACGGTGAAGTCCTCGGCTTCGCTCCACCGGAGGGCGCGGACCTCACTGAGGACGGTGAAGTCCTTGGCGTTTCAGCGGAAGAACAGCTACAGCTGCGCGCACTGCGCCTCAAGAACCGCAATCTCCAGAGGCAAAAAGAGATACTGGAGGCCAAGCGCCAGCGCGTGTCTGCACTAGCCAAGGTGCGGCAAATGAAACGCGATGAAGAGCAGATGGCCCAGGACCTCGAGCGGGAGATCGCGCTGATGCAGCGCGAAGGCTACCTCGGCCTGCAACATGGGCCACCCCTGCAGCACCGCGCACAAGTGGAAGACACACGCGAAGGCCACCGTGGCCTGCAGCATGGGGCACCCCTGCAGCAGCGCGCGCAGGCGGAAGACCCGCACTTCCCCCAGCGCGACTATGCCTTCCCAGCCGTCGCGCCATTTCAAGGGGTCAACTACCTCGACGAGCGAAGTCCCCTGGCGCCACATCTGCAAGTGACACCTTGGCCTGCCAACTTTCGGGCAGGGACCTATCCCAAGTACAACGGCAGCACGGACCCTGCACAGTACATCATGAGCTATCAGGTCGCCGTTGCATCTTCCGGAGGGGACGACGCCACAATGGCCAAGTCTTTCATCATCGCCCTCGAAGGCCCAGCTCTCACCTGGTTCACCAGGTTGCCCCCGCTGTCCATTGACTCCTGGAGAAGCCTAAGGTACAAATTCCTGCTCAACTTCCAAGGGTACCGCCCAGACACCGACGCCTTGGCCGAACTCTCACTCTGCAAGCAGCTGGAAAAAGAGACTCTGCGGGAATATTACCGCAAGTTTCTAACACTCAAGTCACAGCTGCCCTCAGTTGATGACCAGATCGCCATTCACTACGCCATCAGTGGCCTTCGCGCCGGCGTCCTTTACAGTCATTGCATCAAGGACCCGCCCAAGAACCTTCAGGAGTTATATCAACTATTTGAAAAATACGCCAAATCCGAAGAGCTCCACCAGCGCAAGGTTGAGTCACAGAGAAAGCCCAAAGATGCTCCATAGTCCAGCCGCACGTGGACGAGGACTCCGCAGCCAGACTCCGGCCGAGACGGTCGTAACCAGCAGCAGGTGCACAACATCGCCAACCAGCACCCCGCTGGTGATGCCCCTCGCCGCCAGGAGTATCCCCCCAGGGCCGCGGAGGCGGAACTCGCGGTAGGGGCCGGGGACGCACGCAGCCGCCGTGCCGATTCTACTGTCTCTTCCACGGCGAAGACTGCGCCCACCAAACAAAAGACTGCCCAGAAACGAAGGCCACCAGAGACAGGATGGCACGGGCGCAACCGGCCGACAACCCAAGGGTCGTCGCACACACTTATCAGCAACACCCTCCACCATATATCCACGCCCCCACTCCGCATCCATCGCACCACGCTTACCAACACCATCAGGAAGTACAAATCGTACCTCCCCCACCCCCGCCTCCACACCAGCAACAACAAAACATCCCCCACCCCCACGCCCCCAAGCAAGAAGACTTCGCCGATCAGCCGTATCGCGGAGTCATTCATATGATCACTGGTGGGTCTAGTGTCGACTTCGACACCAAGCGACAAAAGCGGGACCACTACCGCAGCATCAACCACGTCGCCATCACCGGTCCAGTCGTGCAGACGAAGTGGTCCCATGTACCGCTAACTTTCGACGCCCGAGACGTCGACCTGCGCAGCGCCCCCCACGTCGACGCCATGGTCATCAACTGCAGCGTGGCAGGCTGGGACCTGCACAAAGTCCTCATTGATAATGGCAGCCAGGCAGACATCATATTCCTCCATGCCTTCGACCGCATGGGCATAAGCCACAGCTTGCTCAAGCCTTCGGACAATCCATTATACGGCTTCAGCGGCAAGGGCACTTTTCCTATCGGCAAAATAGAGTTGCCCCTCTCCTTCGGTGTAGCGCCCAATGCCCGAAGTGAGCAAATAACCTTCGACATCGTCGACATGGTGTATCCGTACAACGCTATCATGGACCGGGGCTCCATCAACAAGTTTGAGGCAGCCATTCATGGAGTGTACCTGTGCATGAAGATACCAGGTCCGTTGGGCGCCATCTCGGTCTACGACAATCAGCAGACCGCGCGCAACATAGAGCGGGACTTCGTCCCCGGGCAAAGAAATGTCCACTGCCTCACGGCCCAGCGCGAAGTCCCAGCGCCCGCCAGCTCAACTGAAAAACAGCATAAGGCGCAGCTGCAAAGCAACAACGGGACCAAGACTGTCCCCCTCGACCTGGCCACACCCAAGCAAACAGTCACGATCAGCGAAGACCTCACCTCGCATGACGAGGAAAAGCTCCTGTGCTGCTTGTCCAAGAACAAGGATGTCTTCGCTTGGTCAGCCCTCGACCTGGTCGGGGTCAGCCGGTCCATAATTGAGCACAGCCTGGGAATCGACCCCTCGGTAAGACCGAAAAAACAACGTCTTCGCAAAATGTCCGACGAGAAGACAGAGGCTGCCAAGGCAGAGGTACACCGCCTCCTGGAAGCCAAATTTATCGAGCCAGTGGCTTACCCCACGTGGCTCTCCAATGTGGTAATGGTGCAGAAAAAGAGTGGCAAGTGGCGAATGTGCATAGACTTCACCAGCCTCAATAAGGCCTGCCCAAAGGACAACTTCCCTTTGCCCCAGATCGACAAAATAGTCGATAGCACTGCCGGGTGCGAGGTCATGTCACTCCTCGACTGCTTCTCTAGTTATCATCAAATATACATGAAGGAGGAGGACAAGGCCAGCACCAGCTTCATAACACCCTTCGACACATATTGCTTTATCAGAATGCCGGAGGGACTCAAGAACGCCGGGTCCACCTTCTCCCGGCTCACCAAAACAGTGCTCGAAGGGCAAGTCGGCAGAAACGTATTCACATACGTGGACGACATCGTCGTCGCCAGCAGGAATAAAGAGGACCATCTCGCAGACCTCGCCGAGACATTTGCGAACATGCGGGACGCACGGCTTCGCCTCAACCCCGATAAATGTGTCTTCGGTGTCCGCCAGGGGAAAATATTGGGTTATCTGGTATCGCACCGCGGCATCGAGGCCAACCCAACCAAAATCCAGGCCATCATCAACATGGCGCCCCCGCAGTCAGCCAGAGAGGTCCAGCGTCTGACGGGCAGATTGGCCGCCCTCAACAGATTCATTTCCAAGTCTGCTGAGCGAAGTCTTCCCTTCCTCAAAACACTCCGCGGCGCAAAAGACTTTGCTTGGGGACCAGAGCAGGCGGCGGCCTTCGCCTCACTAAAACAGTACATGATGGAGTTGGCCGTCCTTACGAGCCCCGACTCTTCGCTACCACTGTTGCTCTACGTCGCGGCTTCGTCGCACGCGGTCAGTGCGGCACTGGTTCAGGAGCAGACAGTAGAGGGCGTGATCAGGCAGTGCCCAGTATATTATGTCTCCGAGGTGCTCACACCATCAAAGTGTAACATGACGGAGCTTGAAAAGATTGCATATGCAGTCGTTATGTCTTCGCGCAAATTGCGCCACTACTTTGAAGCATTCAAGGTCCGCGTCACCTCAGATAGGGGACTCGGCGAATTGTTCAGAAACCCGGAGGCATCGGTACGGATTGCCAAATGGGCGGCCGAACTCTCCGGCTACCACATCACTTTCGAGCCCAGGACTGCGATCAAGTCACAAGTTTTAGCAGACTTCGTTGTCGACTGGACCGAGCCAATAACACAGCCAGAGCCGTCCACAGAGAAGGTTTGGACAATACACTGCGACGGCGCTTGGTGCCATGCGGGGGCAGGCGCTGCTGCAGTCATCACCTCACCCGCCGGGGTCAAGCACAGATACGCGGCACGCTTAAGCTTCGCCCTGGAGTCTGACAGATGCACAAACAACATCGCAGAATATGAAGCTGTCATCCTCGGCCTCCGCAAGTTAAGAGCCCTCGGCGTCACCACCTGCATAGTCCGAACAGACTCCAGGGTAGTCGCCGGCCAAGTCGAAAAGGACTATGCAGCAAAGGACCCCGCACTTATGCAGTACCTCGCGGCCATCCGAAGCCTCGAGAAACAATTCAAGGGATTCACTGTGCAGCATGTGGACCTAGCCAAGAATGAAGAAGCTGACGCATTGGCCAAGGCGGCCGCCAGGGGTGAAGCCCTCCCCTCCGACGTGTTCTATCACGTCATCGGCACACCAGCCGTCCACAGCCCCGAAGGGCTCCAAATAACCAACGACAGCGAGGGCCAGCGCATGATCAACCTTATCATGACCGAAGACTGGCGGGCGCCAATAACCCTGTACCTGCAAGGGTTCTATCACCCAGTCGACAGCAACGAGGCCAAGCGCCTCCACCACAGAAGCCGAGACTTCGCATTGATCGAGGGCCAACTATACAAAAAGGGGGTCAGCCAGCCGATGCTTAAGTGCGTCACCGAGACCGAGGGCGTTCAAATCCTGCGCGAAGTCCACAGGGGGACCTGCGGCTCCCACGCAGGCCCCAGGGCCCTAGCGGCAAAGGTGATACGACAAGGCTTCTACTGGCCCGCCATTATCTACGCCGCGAATCGGGTTGTCAGATCCTGCGAAGCCTGTCAGAAATTTTCCCCACGCTCGGGGCGCCCCTTGCAGTTCACGAAGCTGATCGCCCACACGTGGCCCCTACAACGCTGGGGCCTAGACATCGTCGGGCCCCTGCCCACGGCTCAGGGGAACCTTAAGTTCACCTTCGTAGCCGTTGAATACTTCACTAAATGGATTGAAGCGAGGGCAGTATCCACCATCACATCGAAGACGGCCCAGAAATTCTTCTGGCAAAATATTGTTTGCCGCTTCGGAGTACCATCCGAACTCACGGTCGACAACGGCAAGCAGTTCGACAATCAAGATTTCAAAGACTTCTGCTTCTCCATCGGCACCAAGCTTGCCTTCGCCTCCGTGTACCACCCCCAGTCCAACGGAGTCATGGAGCGCGCCAATGGCAAAATTTTCACAGCTGTCAAGAAAATGCTCCTTGATGACAAGAAAGGCAAGTGGCCCGACCTGTTACCCGAAGTGGTCTGGGCACTGAATACAACCGAATGCAGGGCGACTGGGTTTACCCCCTTTCGCCTATTATACGGGTCGGAGGCCATGACCCCGTAAGAAATAAAGCATGGGTCGCCTCGGACAGCCGCGTCGGCCGTCCCAGACGTAGATGAGCCAACTTCGAAGGATCTCATCGACGGAGACCGCGTCTTCGCCCTGCAGGCCCTGGACAAATACCAAGCCCAGACAAAAGCATGGCGCGACCAGGCAGTCATCCCAAGGGAATTCAGCAAAGGGGACCTCGTCCTCATCCGGACAGCTCGAACGGAGTCCAGAGGCAAGCTGGAGCCCATGTGGGAGGGCCCTTACATTGTCAAGTCGAAGGCCTCCCCCAGCGCATACAGGCTTGCAACGCCAAACGGCGAAGACCTAGAGCATTCCTGGAACATTGATAATCTGCGCAAATTTTTTGTTTGACTCATCAGGGCCAGCCCGCCCTTGTAATTTGTAAAAACAATTTTGTTCTGGCCCGCACTCTTTTCCTCCCAGGGGGTGAGGTTTTTAACGAGGCAGAGTCATGTAATATACAAGAGAAAAATCCCCCGCAAAATCCACGTCGAAAAAAGACCGCTTCAACGGTCTTCGACATTCGACTAATACAAAGTCACCGCGAGGCCCGGCAGCAGCCGCCCTCGCGTGCGACAAATCCGCGCAGAAGTCGCCTAAGGGTGCAGCCGGATTAGCACAACAAGTGCGAAAAATCAAAGTCTTTCACGAAGACTATCCGCGCAGAAGTCGCCTAAGGGTGCAGCCGGACTAGCACAAGTGCGAAAAATCGAAGTCTTCCACGAAGACTATCCACGCAGAAGTCGCCTAAGGGTGCAGCCGGATTAGCACGACAAGTGCGAAAAATCGAAGTCTTCCACGAAGACTATCCGCGCAGAAGTCGCCTAAGGGTACAGCCGGACTAGCACAACAAGTGCGAAAAATCGAAGTCTTCCACGAAGACTATCCACGCAGAAGTCGCCTAAGGGTGCAGCCGGATTAGCACGACAAGTGCGAAAAATCGAAGTCTTCCACGAAGACTATCCGCGCAGAAGTCGCCTAAGGGTGCAGCCGGACTAGCACAACAAGTGCGAAAAATCAAAGTCTTCCACGAAGACTATCCACGCAGAAGTCGCCTAAGGGTGCAGCCGGATTAGCACGACAAGCACGAAAAATCGAAGTCTTCCACGAAGACTATCCGCGCAGAAGTCGCCTAAAGGGTGCAGCCGGATTAGCACAACAAGCGCGAAAAATCAAAGTCTTCCATGAAGACTATCCGCGCAGAAGTCGCGTAAGGGTGCAGCCGGACTAGCGCAATAAGTGCGAAAAACTCTAATTTGCCGTGAACACTATCCCTGCAGAAGTCGCCTCAGGGTGCAGCAGGGACAGCACATCAAGTCCGACGAACCAATTACAATGGTACAGCCGCACGAAGCCTAACAAGTGCAAAAATGGCTACACCAAACTGTCCGCACAAAGGCCGACTACATGCGCACCAGACCAACACAACAAACACAGACCAAGCACTTAACGCCCTCGCGAGCATAGCCGAGTGTGCGAAGGCACACAACCTCATCATACAAGCCATTACACATGTACAAGCGAGGGCATCGCATTCTACATCGGCTCGGCCTTTGGAATAATCCCCATCTCCCTATAGTTAAATAACATTATCCTAAGCTCCTCACCCGCAAAAAGACTCCACAACTCCCCCTCACCTGCACTCACAGAGGTCGGCAAGGACAACAGTTCCTGCCTGCCAGCCCCACTAACACGAAGCCGATCGACGTCCGCTCCACTCACTCTACGCTTCGCAACCGCCCTCCGCCGCCTACGCCCAGTACTCAGGACCAGACACAACATCAACATCCGCAGCTTGCGACGAAGCATCCGCCACTGCCACATCCAAGGCCGCAAAGTAGTCCAAGTCCTCATCCGACGACTCTTCGGTCCATTCAACGGAGCTCCCAGAGTCACCGAACTCGGAAAATTTAGACGCAGACTCATCCGATTTATTCTCATCATCCACGATCGAAGCCACCCAAAAATTAGCAGTAGCGGTTGCGTGCGCATGCCCAAAATCTTGAACCTACGCAGCAACCAAGGTTCAGCAACAATATCCAAAATTTCCTAACTACCCACACCCACTAGGCCACCTGCGAAGACCCAGCCGTCGTGGGAGCCTCCGTCGTCGCCTCCGCAGCCACCGCCACAGGATCCTCAGCCCTCGGCGCAGCAGTTGACGACGGGTCTCCGCCGGCCGCAGTAGCTGCAGGGGCATTGGGAACGCCTTCGGCGCTTTCCGGGGGCGGCTCCGGAGCGGCCTCGGGCACAGCCGCCGCCGGGTTCGGCTCCGGGTCAGGCAGCGCGCTGTTCAAAGCCCCGAAGTCATCCACCCTCTCGCCGTGCGCCGCCTGAGACACAGCACACAGACTCAGCAAACCCACAGTTAACCCACATTAAACAAACGCCAAACAAAAGCTAAACATTACCTGACTCCTCGCCGTCTCAGCCCGCTCCCTGACCACCTCTCGACCGTGGGGGCCCCACATCCGGTCATAGAGGGCTCCGGCAGATTCCTTCACTACGGGGTCCTCAACCTTGTAGATATCACGCTCCAAATCTTCATCAGCTTGGTCGAAGACCTCATAGTGCCGGCACCCTTCGCGAGAGAGCGCGTTCATCGCCCCCTCGCAGGTGACCAGAGAAGCATAAGACATAAACCCCTCCACGATGGTGGGGAGCGCCTGCAGCTCCTCCTGCACCCACTCAAGGCAGCGAAGTCCGGGCTCTCGGTCCGGCACTTCAAACTCACCGGTCCACGCGCCCAGCTCACGGTATGAATCCATGAGCTGTTTGCGCGTCCGCTCAGCCTCCGTGCGCGCCGAGGCCTCGGCCCTCTCCACACGGCTCTGCAGCGCGTTGAGCCGCTCCTCCAGCTGCTCGGCGCGCTGCCTGGCGAGGCTGCCCTCTGCCCGCGCCAAATTGGCCTTCGCCTGCGCAGCCTGCGCCTTGGCGAGGGCCTCAGTAGCCTCCTCCCTCTCCGCCGCCAATTGGCGCCGGAGGTCAGCCTTCTCACCCTCCAGCACAGCCACCTTGTCCGCCAGCTTGCGGCACTTACTGTCGGCGGCCGACTTTTCCCGAACGGCGTCAGCATGTTGCGTCTGAAGTCTCTCGACTTCGGCAGACACAACTACCGTCAAGGCCCCCGACGCCGCGCGGTTTGTGAAGTCAGCCGCCTACAAGAGACACAAGACCACAGCCCCGGCGAAGCTGTTAAAAAAAAAACTCGAACCGAGGTCTAGCTCAACGCACCTGACTTAGCGCCTCCTTCATCTCCTCCAGCCGGCGGGACACGGCACCCGCCTCGTCCCTGACGGCAGTGAGTGCCGGCATCTCGCCACCAGCACAAAGTGCACTGCCCTTCGCCCTTGGCACCACGGCAGCCGCCGTGGCCGCCGCGGCAGGCGGAACAACAAGAAGCTGGTCTTCGTCCGACCCTGCGACGCATCGACAAATAAAAAAAAACCTCGAGCCAACGACTTACCAACAAAATAATCTTCCACACTAATGTCGGTGGCGAAGTCAGCAACGCGCTTGCCAGGGGGCGGCAACCCTCGAGCCGCCTTCGTAGCCTCCTGCAACCTGCTGGACGAAGGGGCAGCCTTCGCTGACTTGGGATCACCGGTGACAGCCGCCTTCGCAGCGTCCGGCGCCCTACTGGATGCAGGGACGGCCGACTTAGCCGCCAGCGGCGGCTGGCCTTTGCCGGGGGCACTAGCCTTCGCCGCCCCCCGCTGCCTCTTCGGCCTGGCTTCATGAAGCCTAACGACCGCCTGGCGCTTCTGTGCAGCTCCCTAGCGATCCTTGTCCATCACTGCCGACACAACAGCAGCAATATTCCGCCCGTAAGGAAACACTTTCCAAGCACGAACCATGCGAGATGTAAAAAAGTCTTCGCTGGCCGCGCGGGGGACAGGAACATTCTTAGGCCACCAACCCCCGGTAACCCTCAGCATCCGTGCCGAAGACTCCCGGAGCTCGAGCGAAGACATCCTTCCCCCCGGGGCCGCGCATGTCCTCATCAATTCTCTAGCAAAACCATCAGAAACCCCAAGTCCTCCCACAGCAGTACCTAGTTTCCTCTTCTTAGACGGGGCGGCCGCCGGCGCGGGGTCGTCTCCAGACTCCACCACCGGTTTCTTCCCACGACGATCCACATCGTCTTGGCCGGGATAACCGCCATACGGCAGACGATTCAACTCAAAAACCCTGTTCAAGCGGTCATTTGACCCGCGAATGTCCCAGCTGCGCTGGCCCTCTGTCCTAGGCACATACCGACCCACGATCTGCACCGCCCCATCCTTCGCCTCGCGCACAAAGGCGGCCGGATCGCGATTCTGCAGATCCAGCGCGAAGGCAGGACTTCGCACCAGCTTCCCACCGTGGGACGGCATCTGGCGAGGGCACACTTCGCCCAGCGCCCAGCCATGAGCCAAAGGCCATACCCCGAATGCCATAAACTCCTCAACCAAATCGCGCCCGCTGCTCAGGCCGGCGGCGCACCGAAGGGCCCCTTCGTCCGCATCCTCATCCGCCACTTCGAAAGGCGGGTATGCTGAGTAAAAATGCGAGCACATCTCAGACACGGGGAGCCCCGGATGGTCTTCGGCTGTACCCTCCACGACGTAGAACCAAAAATCCTGCCAATTGCCCCATTTGTTGCGGGCGCAAGGAACCAACTCAACTACCTGCATTGTGGTCTTGCCGATCTTCGGCGTAAATGTACAGGACCCAAACTGGGCAACTTCACCTCCAATCATCCTCTTCTGCCAGTGCAGGCAATAATACTTCGCAAAGACTTCGACTGATGGCTGCCCGCCGTACGAAGTCGTCGCCCAGACATACTTCGACAAAGCCACCACGGCATTCGGAGTCAGCTGATGGATCTGAACATTAAATCTGCGCAGGACTTCTCCAACAAATCGGTGCACAGGCAGGCGGAGACCAGCGGCAAAGAACGCCTCGAACACAACCAACTCGCCTTCCGGCTCGGGGACTTCCTCCATCCCTAGGACACGAGCGACCCCGCCGCCAAAGTAACCAAGCCGCTGCATATCCTGCACGCGGGCCGACGACATCCGCGACACACCAAAATCCACAGTATCGCCGGCGTGCAACTCCTCCGCCACCACAGTACTCAGCATTTCCTCAGACGACGCGTCGGCCGGCGGCGAAGCGGCAGCAGAGGAAGAAGAGGTCGGCATCGCTACGTACCGTCGGCGGCGGCGGGCGGTCTGCTTCACTCGAGCCAGATCTCCGGCGAACAAGAGCAAGGAGGGCAGACGAGCGGCAGAGACGGTGGAGAAAGCGGCTAGGGTTTTCACGGAGCGCGGAAGGATAAATTTCAAAATGCGCCGCCCCCCGCCCCCTTTTATACACAGGGCGCGGCGCTTCGGGAAACCCGCAGTCCCACAGTACGGCGTCAATCAACGGTCATGTCAAAAACCCCCGCAGAACCACTTCGAGTGAGGGCAGCTTCTCCGCCATCTAGCGACGTCTTCGGCACCAGATGACTTAGTCGAACTGGTCCCTCGGAGGGCAAATGTTGGGGCGAAGGCAAAGACGCCACCCTTCGCTCGGGGCCTTCGCCGGAAACGCCGGCCCGACGGAGACAAGACAACGGTCAGGGACACCCTTCGCCCCATACGACATCGGACGAAGACCCGTAGCGAGGTCATCCCACCGTGCGGCCTCATCCAGCGCGGAGGCCCATGTGTGATCCGGCCCATTGTAACAGGCCCTGCGTGGCCGCTGCGTGTTACGGGCCTAATTTATAAAGGCGTCCCTGTAATTACAGTCTGTAACCCTGCTTTATGGGAATATTCCGGGGATAACCTAGGTGTCTGAGGGCACATGCGTCCTTAACACGGGACGCTGGGTACCCGGACACCTATAAATACCCCGCACAGTGCCCTTGAGAGGCTAGTTGAACAGTGCTTTTGCCATCACGTGCTAAAACCCTGTTTGTGCTAACACTCCCCCCTGTTGGATCAACTTGCGCCCGTGTGCAAGTTTCAACAGTGTGTTGATGCAAGAGGGAAGAGTTGTGGCTTACTCGTCCCGATAGCTGAAGGTTCATGAGAAGAATTACCCAATCCATGATCTAGAGTTGGCAGCAGTGGTTCACGCACTGAAGACATGGAGGCACTATCTGTATGGACATAAATGCGATGTTTACACAGACCACAAGAGTCTGAAGTACAAATTCACTGAGTCAGAGCTGAATATGAGGCAACAAAGATGGTTAGAGTTGATCAAAGACTATGAGTTGGAGATTCATTACCATCCAGGCAAAGCGAACATAGTGGCAGATGCTTTGAGCAGAAAGAGTCAAGTCAATCTGATGGTCGCTCATCCGATGCCTTATGAGTTGGCCAAAGAGTTTGATAGGTTGAGTCTTGGGTTTCTGAACAACACGCGAGGGGTCACAATTGAGTTGGAACCTACCCTGGAGCGGGAAATCAAAGAAGCGCAGAAAAATGATGAGAAGATCAGTGAGATCCGGCGACTGATTCTAGATGGCAGAGGCAAGGATTTTCGGGAAGATGCAGAAGGTGTGATATGGTTCAAAGACCGCTTGTGCGTTCCCAATGTACAGTCTATTCGAGAATTGATCCTCAAGGAAGCTCATGAGACAGCCTATTCGATTCACCCTGGCAGTGAGAAGATGTATCAGGATCTGAAGAAGAAATTCTGGTGGTACGGAATGAAGAGGGAAATCGCAGAGCATGTGGCTATGTGTGATAGTTGTCGGCGGATCAAGGCAGAGCACCAGAGACCAGCTGGATTGTTGCAACCGTTGCAAATCCCTCAGTCGAAATGGGATGAAATCGGCATGGATTTCATAGTCAGATTGCCTCGTACTCGAGCCGGCTACGATTCTATCTGGGTAGTAGTGGACCGTTTGACCAAGTCAGCCCACTTCATACCTGTCAAGACCAACTACAGCAGTGCAGTATTGGCAGAGCTGTACATGTCTCGGATCGTTTGTCTCCACGGTGTGCCAAAGAAGATAGTGTCAGACAGAGGAACCCAATTCACCTCTCATTTCTGGCAGCAGTTGCATGAAGCCTTGGGCATGCATCTGAATTTCAGTTCAGCCTATCATCCGCAGACAGATGGTCAGACCGAAAGAACCAATCAAATCCTTGAAGACATGTTGAGAGCCTGTGCGTTGCAAGACCAGTCCGGATGGGACAAGAAGTTGCCTTATGCAGAGTTCTCCTATAACAATAGTTACCAGGCCAACTTGAAGATGTCACCATTTCAGGCGCTTTATGGGAGGAGTTGTAGAACTCCGTTGCAATGGGATCAGCCTGGAGAAAAGCAAGTGTTCGGGCCAGACATTCTACTTGAAGCTGAAGAGAACATCAAGATGGTTCGAGAGAACCTGAAGATAGCGCAATCAAGGCAGCGAAGCTATGCAGACACAAGAAGAAGAGAGCTGAGTTTCAAAGTCGGAGACTTCGTCTATCTGAAAGTGTCACCGATCAGAGGAGTCAGAAGGTTCGAAGTCAAAGGCAAGCTAGCACCCAGCTACATCGGTCCGTATCAGATTCTCGCAAAGCGTGGAGAAGTGGCCTATCAGCTCAGCCTACCAGAAAATTTGTCTGCTGTGCATGATGTCTTTCATGTGTCCCAATTGAAGAAGTGCTTGCGTGTGCCAGAGGAGCAGTTGCCAGTTGAAGGTCTTGAAGTCCAGGAGGACTTGACCTACGTTGAGAAGCCAACGCAGATCCTTGAGACCGCAGACAGAGTCACCCGAAGGAAGACCATCAGAATGTGCAAAGTCAGATGGAGTCATCACTCTGAGGAGGAGGCAACCTGGGAGCGTGAAGATGATCTGATGGCTAAATACCCTGAGCTCTTTGCTAGCCAACCCTGAATCTCGAGGGCGAGATTCTTTTAAGGGGGATAGGTTTGTAACGCCCTGAATTTGGGGGTAGAATTTTTTCTTCTTTTCTCTCACCAAATTCGGGCGTTACTCTCTCTTCTCTTCCTGTTTCGCTCTTTCTTCCCAATTTCAAACCGGTATAGTGACAAGTGTCCGTGTCGTGTATAAACCAAAACCTAAGTGTCATGGGTGTTGCATCATGCCGAAGCGCATTTCTTTGTCTGATGTTGCGTGTTCGTCTCGTTCCGTCTTGGTTTTTGGTTCACGATTGGAGTTTGTTTGATGGTTATGCGTGCCGTGAGTTTCGATCCGTGAAGTGGCTCGGCCCCAACCCAACCCAACCTGGCCTGGCCCTGCGCGCCCCTCGCGCCCCACCCCCCCCCCCCCCCATGTGCCCCCCTCCTCTCCTCCCTCTCTCATTTGGATTTCCCGCGCAACAACCTCCCTCTCCCTCTTCCACCTCTCTCTCCCCGTGGTGCCCTAGGGATTTGAGACGGCGATTGAAAGTCGCCTAGAGGGGGGGTGAATAGGGCGAAACTGAAATTTACAAAATTAATCACAACTACAAGCCGGGTTAGCGTTAGAAATAATAATGAGTCCGAGAGAGAGGGCGCAAAACAAATCGCAAGCAAATGAAGAGTGTGACATGCGGATTTGTTTTACCGAGGTTCGGTTCTCGCAAACCTACTCCCTGTTGAGGAGGCCACAAAGGCCGGGTCTCTTTCAACCCTTACCCTCTCTCAAACGGTCCCTCGGACCGAGTGAGCTTCTCTTCTCAAATCAAACAGGGAACAAAGCTTCCCCGCAAGGACCACCACACAATTGGTGTCTCTTGCCTCGATTACAAGTGAGCTTTGATCACAAGAACAAGTGAGAAAGAAAAGAAGCAATCCAAGCGCAAGAGCTCAAAAGAACACGGCAAATCTCTCTCGCTAAACACTAAAGCCTTGTGTGGAATTGGAGAGGATTTGATCACTTGAGTGTGTCTAGAATTGAATGCCTAGCTCTTGTAAGTAGTTGAGAAGTGGAAAACTTGGATTACTTGAATGTGGGGTGGTTGGGGGTATTTATAGCCCCAACCACCAAACTAGCCGTTTGGGTGGAGGCTGTCTGTCGCATGGTGCACCGGACAGTCCGGTGCACACCGGACATGTCCGGTGCGCCAGCCATGTCACCCGAACGTTAGGGATCCGACCGTTGGAGCTCTGACGTTGGGCCCGCCTGGATGTCCTGTGGCGCACCGGACATGCACTGTAGAGTGTCTGGTGCGCCTGTTCGCGCGTGCCTAACTTCTGCGCGCTCTGGCGCACATTAAATGCGCCTGCAGGTAGCCGTTGGCGCCGAAGTAGCCGTTGCCCCGCAGTTACACCGGACAGTCCGGTGTACACCGGACATGTCCGGTGAATTATAGCGAAGCAGCCGATGCAAATTCCCGAGACTGGTGAGTTCAGAGCCGCGTCCTCTTGGAGCACCAGACACTGTCCGGTGTACACCGGACAGTCCGGTGAATTATAGCGCGCCGTCCCTAAGAATTCCCGAAGGTGAAGAGTTTGAAGTCGATCTTCCCTGGTGCACCGGACACTGTCCGGTGGCACACCGGACAGTCCGGTGCGCCCGACTAGGGTGCCTTCGGTTGTCCCTTTGCTCCTTTGTTTGAACCCTTTTTCTTGGTCTTTTATTGGCTTATGGTGAACCTTTGGTACCTGTAGAACTTATAAACTTGGGCAAACTAGTTAGTCCAATTATTTGTGTTGGGCAATTCAACCACCAAAATTAGTTTAGGAAATAGGTGTAAGCCTAATTCCCTTTCAATCTCCCCCTTTTTGGTGATTGATGCCAACACAAACCAAAGCAAGTATAGAAGTGCATAATTGAACTAGTTTGCAAAGTGTAAGTGCAAAGGTTACTTAGAATTGAGCCAATAAATATTACTTACTAGATATGCATGGATTGTTTCTTTATTTTTAACATTTTGGACCACGCTTGCACCACATGTTTTGTTTTTGCAAATTCATTTTGTAAATCCTTTTCAAAGTCCTTTTGCAACATAGTCAAAGGTAAATGAATAAGATTTTGAGAAGCATTTTCAAGATTTGAAATTTTCTCCCTTTGTCTTAAAATGCTTTTCCTTGACTAAAACAAAACTCCCCCTCAATAAATTCTCCTCTTAGTGTTCAAGAGGGTTTTAAGATATCAATTTTGAAAATACTACTTTCTCCCCCTTTAGAACACAAAGAGATACCAATTTGAAATTTACCAATTGAAAATCATTAATTTTAAAATTAGGGTGGTGGTGCGGTCCTTTTGCTTTGGGCCAATACTTTCTCCCCCTTTGGCATGAATCACCAAAAACGGATACTTGGAATGAAATATAGGCCCTACCCTAACTATTTTCTCCCCTTTGGCAAATAAGACATATGAGTGAAGATTATACCAAAGACGGAGAGTGAAGCGGAGCGACGGCGAAGGATGAGTAGTAGAGTGGAGTGGAAGCCTTTGTTTTCGCCGAAGACCCCAATTCCCTTTCAATATACCTATGACTTGGTTTGAAATATACTTGAAAACACATTAGTCATAGCATATATAAAAGAGACATGATCAAAGGTATACTTATGAGCTATGTGTGCAAATTAGCAAAAGAAATTCCTAGAATCAAGAATATTGAGCTCATGCCTAAGTTTGGTAAAAGTTTGTTCATCTAGTGGCTTGGTAAAAATATCAGCTAATTGATCTTTAGTGTTAATATATGCAATCTCGATATCCCCCTTTTGTTGGTGATCCCTAAGAAAATGATACCGAATGGCTATGTGTTTAGTGCGGCTATGCTCAACGGGATTATCCGCCATGCGGATTGCACTCTCATTATCACATAGAAGGGGAACTTTGGTTAGTTTGTAACCATAGTCCCGCAGGGTTTGCCTCATCCAAAGCAATTGCGCGCAACAATGGCCTGTGGCAATATACTCGGCTTCGGCGGTAGAAAGAGCAACCGAATTTTGCTTCTTTGAAGCCCAAGACACCAAGGACCTTCCCAAGAACTGGCAAGTCCCCGATGTGCTCTTTCTATTAATCTTACACCCCGCCCAATCGGCATCCGAATAACCAATCAAATCAAATGTGGATCCCCGAGGGTACCAAAGCCCAAACTTAGGAGTATAAGCCAAATATCTCAAGATTCGTTTTACGGCCGTAAGGTGTGATTCCTTAGGGTTGGCTTGGAATCTTGCACACATGCATACGAAAAGCATAATGTCCGGTCGAGATGCACATAAATAGAGTAATGAACCTATCATCGACCGGTATACCTTTTGATCCACGGACTTACCTCCCGTGTCGAGGTCGAGATGCCCATTTGTTCCCATGGGAGTCTTGATGGGCTTGGCATCCTTCATTCCAAACTTGGTTAGAATGTCTTGAGTGTACTTCGTTTGGCTAATGAAGGTGCCCTCTTGGAGTTGCTTGACTTGGAATGCTAGAAAATACTTCAACTCCCCCATCATAGACATCTCGAATTTCTGTGTCATGATCCTACTAAATTCTTCACATGTAGATTCGTTAGTAGACCCAAATATAATATCATCAACATAAATTTGGCATACAAACAAATTATTGTCAAGAGTTTTAGTGAATAAAGTAGGATCAGCCTTGCCGACTTTGAAGCCATTTGCAATAAGGAAATCTCTTAGGCATTCATACCATGCTCTTGGGGCTTGCTTGAGCCCATAAAGCGCCTTAGAGAGCCTATAGACATGGTTAGGGTACTCACTGTCTTCAAAGCCGGGAGGTTGCTCAACATAGACCTCCTCCTTGATTGGTCCATTGAGGAAGGCACTCTTCACGTCCATTTGGTAAAGCTTGAAGCCATGGTAAGTAGCATAGGCTAATAATATACGAATGGACTCAAGCCTAGCTACGGGTGCATAGGTTTCACCGAAATCCAAACCTTCGACTTGGGAGTATCCCTTGGCCACAAGTCGGGCTTTGTTCCTTGTCACCACACCATGCTCATCTTGCTTGTTGCGGAAGACCCACTTGGTTCCTACAACATTTTGGTTAGGACGTGGAACTAAATGCCATACCTCGTTCCTAGTGAAGTTGTTGAGCTCCTCTTGCATCGCCATCACCCAATCCGAATCTTAGAGTGCTTCCTCTACCCTGTGTGGCTCAATAGAGGAAACAAAAGAGTAATGCTCACAAAAATGTGCAACACGAGATCGAGTGGTTAGCCCCTTATGAATGTCGCCGAGGATGGTGTCGACGGGGTGATCTCGTTGGATTGCTTGGTGGACTCTTGGGTGTGGCGGCCTTGGTTCTTCATTCTCCTTGTCTTGATCATTTTCATCTCCCCCTTGATCACTGCCGTCATCTTGAGGTGGCTCATCATTTTGATTTTCTTCTTCATCAACTTGAGCCTCGTCCTCATTTTGAGTTGGTGGAGATGCTTGCGTGGAGGAGGATGGTTGATCTTGTGCATGTGGAGGCTCTTCGGATTCCTTAGGACACACATCCCCAATAGACATGTTCCTTAGCGCGATGCACGGAGCCTGTTCTTCACCTATCTCATCAAGATCAACTTGCTCTACTTGAGAGCCATTAGTCTCATCAAACACAACATCACAAGAAACTTCAACAAGTCCTGAGGACTTGTTAAAGACTCTATATGCCCTTGTGTTTGAGTCATATCCTAGTAAAAAGCCTTCTACAGTCTTAGGAGCAAATTTAGATTTTCTACCTCTTTTAATAAGAATAAAGCATTTGCTACCAAAGACTCTAAAATATGAAATGTTGGGCTTTTTACCGGTTAGGAGTTCATAGGATGTCTTCTTGAGGATTCGGTGTAGATATAACCGGTTGATGGCGTAGCAGGCGGTGTTGACCGCCTCGGCCCAAAACCGATCCGATGTCTTGTACTCATCAAGCATGGTTCTTGCCATGTCCAATAGAGTTCGATTCTTCCTCTCCACTACACCATTTTGTTGTGGGGTGTAGGGAGAAGAGAACTCATGCTTGATGCCCTCCTCCTCAAGGAAGCCTTCAATTTGAGAGTTCTTGAACTCCGTCCCATTGTCGCTTCTAATTTTCTTGATCCTTAAGCCGAACTCATTTTGAGCCTGTCTCAAGAATCCCTTTAAGGTCTCTTGGGTATGGGATTTTTCCTGCAAAAAGAACACCCAAGTGAAGCGAGAATAATCATCCACAATAACTAGACAGTACTTACTCCTGCCGATGCTTATGTAAGCGTTCGGGCCGAATAAATCCATGTGTAGGAGCTCCAGTGGCCTGTCACTTGTCATGATGTTCTTGTGTGGATGATGAGTGCCAACTTGCTTCCCGGCTTGGCATGTGCTAAAAATCCTGTCTTTCTCAAAATGAACATTTGTTAGTCCTAAAATGTGCTCTCCCTTTAGAAGCTTATGAAGATTCTTCATTCCAACATGAGCTAGTCGGCGGTGCCAGAGCCAAGCCATGTTAGTCTTAGCAATTAAGCAAGTTTCGAGTTCAGCTCTATCAAAATCTACCAAGTATAGCTGACCCTCTAACACTCCCTTAAATGCTATTGAATCATCACTTCTTCTAAAGACAGTGACACCTACATCAGTAAATAGACAGTTGTAGCCCATTTGACATAATTGAGATACGGAAAGCAAATTGTAATCTAAAGAATCTACAAGAAAAACATTGGAAATGGAATGGTCAGAAGATATAGCTATTTTACCCAAACCTTTGACCAAACCTTGGTTTCCATCCCCGAATGTGATAGCTCTTTGGGGATCTTGGTTTTTCTCGTAGGAGGAGAACATCTTCTTCTCCCTTGTCATGTGGTTTGTGCACCCGCTATCGATGATCCAACTTGAGCCACCGGATGCATAAACCTACAAAACAAATTTAGTTCTTGACTTTAGGTACCCAAACGATTTTGGGTCCTTTGGCATTAGAAACAAGAACTTTGGGTACCCAAACACAAGTCTTTGAGCCCTTGTGTTTGCCCCCAACAAACTTGGCAACTACCTTGCCGGATTTGTTAGTTAAAACATATGATGCATCAAAAGTTTTAAATGAAATGTCATGGTCATTTGATGCACTAGGAGTTTTTTTTCTAGGCAACTTAGCACGAGTTGGTTGCCTAGAGCTAGATGTCTCACCTTTATACATAAAAGCATGGTTAGAGCCAGAGTGAGACTTCCTAGAATGAATTCTCCTAATTTTGCTCTCGGGATAACCGGCAGGGTACAAAATGTAACCCTCGTTATCCTGAGGCATGGGAGCCTTGCCCTTAACAAAGTTAGACAAATTTTTAGGAGGGGCATTAAGTTTGACATTGTCTCTCCTTTGGAAGCCAATGCCATCCTTGATGCCAGTGCGTCTCCCATTATAGAGCATACTTCTAGCAAATTTAAACTTTTCATTCTCTAAGTTATGCTCGGCAATTTTAGCATCTAATATTGCTATATGATCATTTTGTTGTTTAATTAAAGCCACATGATCATGAATAGCATCAATATCAACATCTCTACATCTAGTGCAAATAGAAACATGCTCAACAGTAGATGTAGAGGGTTTGCAAGATTTTAATTCTACAACCTTAGCATGTAATATATCATTCTCACTTCTAAGGTTAGAAATGGTAACATTGCAAACATCAAAATCTTTAGCCTTAGCAATTAATTTTTCATTTTCAATTCTAAGACTAGCAAGAGTATCATTCAATTCCTTAATCTTAGCAAGCAAATCATCATTATCATTTCTAAGATTGGGAATTGAAACATCGCAAACATGAGAATCAACCTTAGCAATTAATCTAACATTTTCATTTCTAAGGTTGTCAATAGTCTCATGGCAAGTGCTTAGCTCACTAGACAATTTTTCACATTTTTCAACTTGTAGAGCATAAGCATTTTTGACCTTAACATGCTTTTTGTTTTCCTTAATAAGGAAGTCCTCTTGAGAGTCCAAGAGATCATCCTTCTCATGAATAGCACTAATCAATTCATTTAATTTTTCTTTTTGTTGCATGTTTAGGTCGGCAAAAGGAATGCGCAAGTTATCCTCCTCATTGCTAGCATCATCCTCATCACTAGAGGTTTCGTATTTAGTGGAGGATCTTGATTTTACCTTCTTCTTCTTGCCCTCCTTGGCCATGAGGCATTTGTGGCCGACGTTGGGGAAGAGAAGACCCTTGGTGACGGCGATGTTGGCGGCGTTCTCGTCGGAGGAGGAGTTGGTGGAGCTCTCGTCGGAGTCCCACTCGCGGCACACGTGGGCATCGCCACCCTTCTTCTTGTAGTGTCTCTTCTCCTTTCTTCTCCCCTTCTTGTCGTCGCCCCTGTCACTATCACTAGATAATGGACATTTAGCAATAAAATGACTGGGCTTACCACATTTGTAGCATACTTTCTTAGAGCGGGGTTTGTAGTCTTTCCCCCTCCTTTGCTTGAGGATTTGGCGAAAGCTCTTGATGATGAGTGCCATCTCCTCGTTGTCGAGCTTGGAGGCGTCGATGGGTGTTCGACTTGGAGTAGCCTCCTCCTTCTTTTCTTCCGTCGCCTTGAATGCGACGGGTTGTGCCTCGGGCGTGGAGGAGGTGCCTTGCTCGATGATTTTCTTTGAGCCTTTAATCATTAGCTCAAAGCTCACAAATTTTCCTATAACCTCCTCGGGAGACATTAGCTTATATCTAGGATCACCTCGAATTAAACTTGTGTAGGGTTAAGAAATACGAGGGATCTAAGAATAACCTTGACCATCTCATGGTCATCCCATTTTTCGCTCCTAAGGTTGCGCACTTGGTTCACCAAGGTCTTCAAGCGGTTGTACATAGCTTGTGGATCCTCCCCTTGGTGAAGCATGAAGCGACCGAGCTCCCCCTCGATCGTCTCCCGCTTGGTGATCTTTGTCACCTCGTCTCCCTCGTGCGCGGTCTTGAGTACGTCCCAAATTTCCTTCGCACTTTTTAACCCTTGCACCTTATTATACTCCTCTCGACTTAGAGAGGCGAGGAGTATAGTGGTTGCTTGGGAGTTAAAGTGGTGGATTTGGGCCACCTCGTCCGAGTCGTAGTCTTCATCCCCTATGGATGGTACCTGTACACCAAACTCAACAACATTCCATATGCTTGTGTAGAGTGAGGTTAGATGGTGTCTCATTTTGTCACTCCACATATTATAATCTTCACCGTCAAAAACCGGTGGTTTGCCTAATGGAACGGAGAGTAAAGGAGTACGTTTTGAAGTGTGAGGGTAGCGTAGGGGGATCTTACTATACTTCTTGCGCTCTTGGCGCTTAGAAGTAACGGACGGTGCGTCGGAGTCGGAGGTCGACGTTGATGAAGTGTCGGTCTCGTAGTAGACCACTTTCCTCATCCTCTTGTGCTTGTCGCCTCTCCGATGCGACTTGTGGGAAGAGGATTTCTTCTCCTTCCCCTTCCCTTTGTTGGAGGAGCTATTCTTCTTCTCCTTCCTCTTAGTGCGGGACTCTTCCGATGAAGTGCTCCCGTGGCTTGTAGTGGGCTTGTCGCCGGTCTCCATCTCCCTCTTGGTGTGATCTCCCGACATCACTTCGAGCGGTTTGGCTCTAATGAAGAACCTGGCTCTGATACCAATTGAAAGTCGCCTAGAGGGGGGTGAATAGGGCGAAACTGAAATTTACAAAATTAATCACAACTACAAGCCGGATTAGTGTTAGAAATAATAATGAGTCCGAGAGAGAGGGCGCAAAACAAATCGCAAGCAAATGAAGAGTGTGACACGCGGATTTGTTTTACCGAGGTTCGGTTCTCGCAAACCTACTCCCCGTTGAGGAGGCCACAAAGGCCGGGTCTCTTTCAACCCTTACCCTCTCTCAAACGGTCCCTCGGACTGAGTGAGCTTCTCTTCTCAAATCAAACCGGGAACAAAGCTTCCCCGCAAGGACCACCACACAATTGGTGTCTCTTGCCTCGATTACAAGTGAGCTTTGATCACAAGAACAAGTGAGAAAGAAAAGAAGCAATCCAAGCGCAAGAGCTCAAAAGAACACGACAAATCTCTCTCGCTAAACACTAAAGCCTTGTGTGGAATTGGAGAGGATTTGATCACTTGAGTGTATCTAGAATTGAATGCCTAGCTCTTGTAAGTAGTTGAGAAGTGGAAAACTTGGATTACTTGAATGTGGGGTGGTTGGGGGTATTTATAGCCCCAACCACCAAACTAGCCGTTTGGGTGGAGGCTGTCTGTCGCATGGTGCACCGGACAGTCCGGTGCGCCAGCCACGTCACCCGAACGTTAGGGTTCCGACCGTTGGAGCTCTGACGCTGGGCCCGCCTGGATGTCCTGTGGCGCACCGGACATGCACTATAGAGTGTCCGGTGCGCCTGTTCGCGCGTGCCTGACTTCTGCGCGCTCTGGCGCGCATTAAATGCGCCTGCAGGTAGCCGTTGGCGCCGAAGTAGCCGTTGCCCCGCAGTTACACCGGACAGTCCGGTGAATTATAGCGAAGCAGCCGATGCAAATTCCCGAGACTGGCGAGTTCAGAGCCGCATCCTCTTGGAGCACCGGACACTGTCCGGTGTACACCGGACAGTCCGGTGAATTATAGCGCGCCATCCCTAAGAATTCCCGAAGGTGAAGAGTTTGAAGTCGATCTTCCCTGGTGCACCGGACATTATCCGGTGCGCCCGACCAGGGTGCCTTCGGTTGTCCCTTTGCTCCTTTGTTTGAACCCTTTTTCTTGGTCTTTTATTGGCTTATGGTGAACCTTTGGTACCTGTAGAACTTATAAACTTGGGCAAACTAGTTAGTCCAATTATTTGTGTTGGGCAATTCAACCACCAAAATTAGTTTAGGAAATAGGTGTAAGCCTAATTCCCTTTCAGTGATCACCGGATTTTGGACCCCGAGGTGAGCTCCCCTCCTCTTCCCTTCTCCTCTCTCTCCCTCTCCCTCCTCTTCTCCCCCTGCGCGTGCCCTCTCTTTTCCCTCCACGCGCGCGCCCCTGCCCTCCCCGTTCGCCGGCGGCACGGCCCCGCCCCGCCCTCCCTGCTCGCCGGCGTGCGGCCCCGCCCCTCCCCCGGCCCGCGGCGCGCGACCCCGCCCTCCCCCTGCCCGCGGCGGCGGCCCCCGCCCCGCCCCCCTGCTCGCGCACGGTGGCGCCCCGCCCCCCCTGCTCGCCCGACGTGGCCCCGGCGCGGCCCCCGGCGTGGCCCGGCGCGGCCTCGGCCCCTTGCGCGTGGCGTCCCGCCCCTCGGCGTGGCTCGCGTGGCCTTGGCGTGGCCTCGCGCTTCCCCGTTCGCCACTAACGCGTTCCCGCGTGCGCAAACCCGCGCGCGCGGTGACTATTTCTTGATTCTTTAGTTAGTTTCAAACTCCGTTAGTTAGTGTGCTGCGTCGCGTGACGAATTTGTCTAATTTCAGATTCTATTAATGTGTTGCGTCGCGCGCTTCGTCGCGTGACGACTCAATTTAAATTTGTGTTTATTAATGTGCTGCGTCGCGCGCTTCGTCGTGCGACGATTCTTTTAGTTTATATTCATTAAAGTGTTGTGTCGCGCGCTTCGTCGCGCGACGATCTATTTTAATTTCAGGTTGTTTGAGGTGCGATGTCGCGCGTCCAGACGCGCGACGTTCCACTTTAAACTCAGCCCTGTTGACGTATGTCGTCGTGCACTTCGTCGCGCGATGCTTAACGTCTCTTTATAATTAATGCAAAGTGTCTCGTTGTGTGCTCGGTCGCGCGACGAGTCGTTAATTTCTTAATTCATTTTAGAGTGCTATGTCGCGCGTCTCGCCGCGCGACAATCCTTTTTATTTATCTTCATCTGCTTATAATGATTAGACATGAAATATGACTTTACTTTATGCCAAACATAGTGTCTACATTAATTCCCTTCTATTAAGCGAGTGGTTAATTTATAATCATGTAACGTGACCGTTTCTCGACTGTCTTTTTCTCTTTCTCTCTTAACCGTAATTGCGAGCCTGCGTGGAACGTCTGTTTACTTACTGCATTCTATTGTATGGTGTACTGTTCTTTTGTATTAAATATGTGGATGTATGTATGTTTGCGCTCGCATAGAGAACGATCCGGTCGGAGAACCCGAAGAACTCGCAGGAGAAGCCCCTGAGCAGCAGTCGGTTGGTGGAGGCAAGTGTCCCCTAACCTATCTCTGTCCTATACATTCTTTAATTCACCTCCCGCATTACACATTTATACCTAAGGATTTACTAGCTTTTGTTATCCATGTCCTTGTTTACCTATCTGGGTTGGATCATTATTGCTTAGTCTATTGCTATTGCTCAACTCTAATCAATGAACATGATGAGAATTATCAATGATACGCTGTTTTCCCTCTTATTTATGATATCACACTTGTGGCATTTAAGGGGACTCGAGCGGTTTCTCGAGTGCCTCTCCGTAAGGACCTGTTCTTTGGATGACCGCCTGGGAAAACAGTGCAACCATGAGGGTGGAATGGGGTGCCCTTAGCTGAATAATTAGAGGATCTGGGGTGTAGTTCGCTTCGCCGTCGTGCCGTCAATGGGGCTCGGTGTATGCGGCTCGCTCTGCCAAGGTTGATTTGTCCCTTGGGGAGGAGTGCAGTACATTTAGGAAACCTAACGGGCGGCTACAGCCCCGGGGAATCTTTGTAAAGGCTACGTAGTGAGACCCTGCCTACTCACCTTGGGAGTGTTCAAGGGTCCGTACAACCCGAGGCAAAAAGGGAATCACGGCTCATGGGTAAAGTGCACAACCTCTGCAGAGTGTTATGAAACTGATATATCAGCCATGCTCGCGGTTATGAGCGGCCAAGGGAGCTCCAGTGATTAGTGGTACTTGATCAGAGATGTTTGGATTATAGGTGGCAATGAGATTGATGGTTCTTGGTTTTGACTCTGGTAATGGTAAGTGGTACTCTTTCCGTTTGGAAAGAAGTACGTTTGGGTTAATAATGTGGGTTAAAACTAAAACTTGGCTTTCTCTACTAGTAATAATAATCTGACCAACTAAAAGCAACTGCTTGACTTACCCCCACATAAAGCTAGTCCACTACAGCCAAACAGGACACTTGCTGAGTATGTTGATGTGTACTCACCCTTGCTCTACACACCAAACCCCCCTAGGTTGTCAGCATTGCAACCACTGCTCAGGAGAAGATGAAGCCGTGGAAGGAGACTTCCAGGAGTTCCAGGACTACGACGAGTTCTAGGTGTGGGTTAGTGGCAACCCCCAGTCGGCTGCTTGTGAAGGCCGCAGTTATCTACGTTTCGTTTCCGCACTTTGATTTATTGTAAAGACTATGTGGATGTCTCAGACATATGATGTAATCGACTATTATTTCCCTTTTTAATACTATTTGAGCACTGTGTGATGATGTCCATGTTATGTAACTGCTGTGTACGTGAATTGCTGATCCTAGCACGTACATGGTTCGCATTCGGTTTGCCTTCTAAAACCGGGTGTGACACCCAACCACCCCACATTCAAGGTATCCAAGTTTTCACACTTCTACACCTTACAAGAGCTCTAGCATTCAATTCTAGACACACCCAAGTGATCAAATCCTCTCCAATTCCACACAAGGCTTTAGTGATTAGAGAGAGAGAGATTTGTTGTGTTCTTTTGAGCTCTTGCGCTTGGATTGCTTCTTTCTTTCTCATTTGTTCTTGTGATCAAAACTCATTTGTAACCAAGGCAAGAGACACCAATTGTGTGGTGGTCCTTGCGGGGAAGTTTTGTTCCCGGTTGATTTGAGAAGAGAAGCTCACTCGGTCCAAGGGACCGTTTGAGAGAGGGAAAGGGTTGAGATAGACCCGGCCTTTGTGGCCTCCTCAACGGGGAGTAGGTTTGCAAGAACCGAACCTCAGTAAAACAAATCCACGTGTCTCACTCTTTATTTGCCCGCGATTTGTTTTGCGCCCTCTCTCTCGGACTCATTTCTATTTCTAACGCTAACCCGGCTTGTAGTTATGTTTAAGTTGTTAAATTTTAGTTTCGCCCTATTCACCCCCCTCTAGGCGACTTTCAATTGGTATCAGAACCCGGTGCTTCATTAGAGCCTAACCGCTCGAAGTGATGTCGGGAGATCACGCCAAGGAGATGGAGACCAGCGACAAGCCCACTACAAGCCACGGGGAAACTTCATCGGAAGAGTCCCGCAACAAGAGGAAGGAGAAGAAGGACTCCTCCAACAAAGGGAAGGGGAAGGAAAAGAAATCCTCTTCCCACAAGTCGCATCGGATAGGTGACAAGCACAAGAGGATGAGAAAAGTGGTCTACTACGAGACCGATACTTCATCACCATCGACCTCCGGCTCCGACGCGCCATCCGTCACTTCTAAGCGCCATGAGCGCAAGAAGTATAGTAAGATTCCCCTACGCTATCCCCATATTTCAAAGCGTACTCCTTTGCTCTGCGTTCCATTAGGCAAACCACCGGTTTTTGACGGTGAAGATTATAATATGTGGAGTGACAAAATGAGGCATCATCTAACCTCACTCCACACAAGCATATGGAATGTTGTTGAGTTTGGTGTACAGGTACCATCCGTAGGGGATGAGGACTACGACTCGGACGAAGTAGCCCAAATCCACCACTTTAACTCCCAAGCCACCACTATACTCCTCGCCTCTCTAAGTCGAGAGGAGTATAATAAGGTGCAAGGGTTAAAGAGTGCTAAGGAAATTTGGGGCGTACTCAAGACCGCGCACGAGGGAGACGAGGTGACAAAGATCACCAAGCGGGAGACGATCGAGGGGGAGCTCGGTCGCTTCATGCTTCACCAAGGGGAAGATCCGTAAGACATGTACAATCGCTTGAAGACCTTGGTGAATCAAGTGCGCAACCTCGGGAGCGAAAAATGGGATGACCATGAGATGGTCAAGGTTATTCTTAGATCCCTCGTATTTCTTAACCCTACGCAAGTTCAATTAATTCAAGGTGATCCTAGATATAAGCTAATGTCTCCTGAGGAGGTTATAGGAAAATTTGTGAGCTTTGAGCTAATGATTAAGGGCTCAAAGAAAATCATCGAGCAAGGCACATCCTCCACGTCCGAAGCACAACCAGTGGCATTCAAGGCGACAGAGGAAAAGAAGGAGGAGTCTACATCAAGTAGACAACCCATTGATGCCTCCAAGCTCGACAATGAGGAGATGACTTTAATCATCAAAAGCTTTCACCAAATCCTCAAGCAACGGAAGGGGAAGGATTACAAATCCCGTTCCAAGAAGGTTTGCTACAAGTGTGGTAAGCCCGGTCACTTTATTGCTAAATGTCCATTATCAAGTGATAGTGACAGGGACAACGACAAGAAGGGGAGAAGAAAGGAGAAGAAGAGATATCACAAGAGGAAGGGCGGCGATGCCCATGTGTGCCGTGAGTGGGACTCCTACGAGAGCTCCACCGACTCCTCCTCCGACGAGGACGCCGCCAACATCGCCGTCACCAAGAGACTTCTCTTCCCCAATGTCGGCCACAAGTGCCACATGGCAAAGGATGACAAAAGGAAGAAGGTTAAATCCAAATCCTCCACTAAATATGAATCCTCTAGTGATGATAATGCTAGTGATGAGGAGGATAATCTGCGTACCCTTTTTGTCAACCTAAACATGCAACAAAAAGAAAAATTAAATGAACTAATTAGTGCCATCCATGAGAAGGATGAACTCTTGGACTCTCAAGAGGACTTCCTAATCAAGGAAAATAAGAAGCATGTTAAGGTTAAAAATGCTTACGCTCTAGAAGTAGAAAAATGTGAAAAACTATCTAGTGAGCTAAGCACTTGCCATGAGACTATTGACAACCTTTGAAATGAGAATGCTAATTTGTTAGCTAAGGTTGATTCAAATGTTTGTAATGTTTCAATTCCCAATCCTAGAGATGACAATGTTGATTTACTTGCAAAGATTGAAGAATTGAATGTTACTCTTGCTAGCCTTAGAAATGAGAATGAAAAATTAATTGCTAAGGATAAAGAGTTAGATGTTTGCAATGTTACAATTTCCGATCTTAGAGATAACAATGATATTTTGCGTGCTAAGATTGTTGAACTTAATTCTTGCAAACCCTCTACATCTACTATTGAGCATGTGTCTATTTGCACTAGATGTAGAAATGTTGATGTTAATGCTATTCATGATCATATGGCTTTAATTAAACAACAAAATGATCATACAGCTAAACTAGATGCTAAAATTGCCGAGCATAACTTAGAAAATGAAAAGTTTAAATTTGCTAGAAGTATGCTCTATAGTGGGAGACGCCCTGGCATCAAGGATGGCATTGGCTTCCAAAGGGGAGACAATGTCAAACTTAATGCCCCTCCTAAAAAATTGTCTAATTTTGTTAAGGGCAAGGCTCCCATGCCTCAGGATAACGAGGGTTACATTTTGTACCCTGCCGGTTATCCCGAGAGCAAAATTAGGAGAATTCATTCTAGGAAGTCTCACTCTGGCCCTAATCATGCTTTTATGTATAAGGGTGAGACATCTAGCTCTAGGCAACCAACCCGTGCTAAGTTGCCTAAAAAGAAAACTCCTAGTGCATCAAATGATCATGACATTTCATTTAAAACTGTTGATGCATCTTATGTTTTAACTAACAAATCCGGCAAGGTAGTTGCCAAGTTTGTTGGGGGCAAACACAAGGGCTCCAAGACTTGTGTTTGGGTACCCTGTCACACCCGGTTTTAAGGGACAAAGCCGGGTGCATCTCATACATGCGCCAAAGAAGACAACATATATAATAACAGAGTGTATAGAGATAAATGTCACAATAATCAGAGTATTTATTACATAGCGGAAGACTTACAAAAATAAAAGATAAATATAACACGAACTAAGGATCGTCGGCGCCAATGTCAACTGAGAAACACCACCTAGATCAGATCAAACTCCTCGCCTTGTGGCTCCTTTTGAACCACCTGTTCTTCTCCTGTGGGGGGGTGTGAGACAGAAAGAGTGAGCTCACACATGTTCATCGCTCAACAAGTTGTGGGGAATAATGTGACATGAACTCACCAAAGGTGGGAGTTCATGAAGTGTGTAAGGCTGATCAACAATAGAGGTTAAAGCTGAGCATTGCTTTTATAAGTTGGTCCAAATTTTATTAGCAGTTACTAAGTGTAAGTGAATACCAAACCATAATAAAATAATGGAACAAAATTAATAACAAATCCCATGCAAATGCAAATGACAAATTGATTTTAGGTTCCATAATTTAATCATCGGAGAGTCCTGAGCCGCTCATGACCGTGAGCTCGGCTAGTATACCAGTTTTACACTCTACAGAGGTTGTACCCTTTACCCACAAGTCGTGTTTCCCATGTCGCCAGGGTTAGCTAGGCCTTTAGACACTACCAAGGTGAATGGCTAGGGATCCACTACGAGGCCTTTACAAAGTTCCACTAGCTTCCGAAAACCCGCTACAGTTTATAGGAAGTTCCAATGCAGGGTTCTTGTCTGACCGCCATCGCAGCAAAATCAACCAAGGACCTCCCTACACTGACCACTCCCCTACTGCCCTTGCCCCTTTCGGGTAAGGTAGTCTTCCACTAGCTTTCCTAATTAGTCAGCCAAGGGGTCCCATTCCTCCCTTGTGGTGGCACGTGTTTCTCAAGTTAAGCTCCATGTTCCAATTAACAATAACATAATGATCTTGACATGAACATAAGTAGAATAACAATAACAATTGGAACATGGATATAATGAAATAATTATCCCAAAACCATATAAAGCAATAGCAAAAACTACCCATGTGATTCAGGGGTAAACAAGGTAATGGGATAAACAATCTAGGGTGACCTATCGGGTCCCATCAAAATTAAACCTATGCATGGTAAATGATTATAAAGAACATTATTGGGTAACAAAAGTGAATCAAGGGCACAACTTGCCTGACACTTGAGAATCCAGGTGACAGGATGAACTTCAGGTGACTCGCAACCGCACTGCTAGTCGTAGCAATACAAACAAACATGGTGTAGACAAAAATCAACATCACACCAAACATAAGTACAAACTGAATAATAATGATCTACGCGTTGCTACAAGACTAACGCAACTTGAACAGATCAAATCAGAGTTAAAATGAAGCAGTTACGAATTTCCTAAGGTTTTATGTAGTTGACATCAGATTAACTAAGAAATAAATTTTAATGTGACTTTCATGTCAAAACAGAGACACTATGTGATAAACAACATTATTACAAAATTATAGGAATTGGAATGAATAAATTTGGACTAAGTATGCATTTTCTATGAATTAAACACACTCTTCTATTTATTTTTGCATTAATAAGTATTTTTCCAAATGAATTTATTGATTTTCTAACTATCTGGACCGAGCACTAAATCTATAAAAATACGGGGGCGAAATCATAAGTGTTCCCCAGACTCAGACTGCACCTCCCTGGACCGCGGGTTTAATAAGGGATTTCTTAGGGTTTCTTACGTAAAAGCTCACTCGCGAAGGGGTATGGAACGACATCCGCCGTCCGATCCGAGGCATACGCACAGGATTAAATCCTGATTCTCAAACAGAAAGCAGCGCGGGCCCCTTGGATCCACATCGCGCGATTCAGACGCGCGATCGATCTGGACCATCGATCAACACATCTACGGTCCCGAACCTTTCACTAAGCTTCGACCATGGCGGCCACCATACCGGCGGTAGTGCCACGACCGCCCATGGGCGACCAACCTCCCCCCTAGATCGAGTTCGACTGAAAATCCCCGAAATCGCAAAGGAGGCTACAACGGATCCGAGAAGGAACTACTTGTCATTAATCAACCGGGCTGAGGCTGTTCTACCGCATGCGGCGGCGGCTTCGCCATACCAACACCGACGAGGATGACCCAACACGCCTGAAGCTCGGAAGTCTTGGATTAAGGCACCTATACGTGCGGCAAATGCGGGGGAGAAGCTGTGGCCCTTACCGTTGATGCACCAGCTCTGGATTTGACGATTCCTGAGCCCTCCGGCCGCGCAGCGGTGATGTCGGTCAACGACGAGACGATTAGAGCGTCCAACTGCACCGCTCGTCGATTAGTGCATCGCCTCAACCTCTCCATGGATCAGTCAACTCCCGAGAGGCACGATTGGGGCCGATGCACAGCACCGGCAGTGATCCCCGATGGTGGTCTCCAATCCTCCCCAATTCCTACGGCGAACGGCGGTTCTGGCGGATGTTAAGATCAACCCAGTCATGATTCAGCTGGTCCGGCCTTGCCTATACGCTCGGGTTGCTGTGTCGCGAGGATTGACGAGTCTGGCGAGGGCGCGAGCGAGGCCTTCTTTTCCTCCCATATACCCAGGGTCTCCAGGGTGCTCGTCACGCAGATCCGGTAATTCCGGCCGCCCGACTCCGACCATTGTGGCGGATCTCGCTGTGCTTCTGTTGAGCGATGGAGCGAGAGGCGCGCGACGCTCCTGGATCGGCCTGAGATTTGCGGCGCCGTTCCTCCGCCCGCCCGCGTAGAAGCGGAGAAGCTGTTGGGGAGGGAGAAGAAGACCAGATGGCTAGAGGGCCCACATGGTAGTGGTTCATCACGCGGAAAGCAAGGCGCGCTAGGGAGTGTGTGGCCGCCCGGTGGGCCCCACCTGTCGGGTAACAGGGCACGCAACGTGCGTGTGGGAAAGGCGGGGCTGCGCGGTCACGCATCCTGCTGGGCCGAGCAGAGATAGTTTGGGCCCATGTGTCATTTACCCATTTTCTTTCTTTTTCTAATTCAAACTCCAATTTGAATTTAAATTCGAATTCTGTGACAAACTTATCTCCAAATTAAATATCCCACTTGAATATGACATGAGATGAATTGATTTATTTTTAAGAAATTTATTTGATGATATCTAATGCTTTTCCTCCTCAAATTCTAGTGTTTCCAATTTCATAATTATTTCCAACTTGGCTTCTAATATATTTTTATCAACATTATCTTACATAGTCACAAAATACACACATAATAAAGTCTCAACATGATGCACCATTTAATGACTTTTTTTAATCATTTGTTTTTAAATAAGGTGCTCACATGGAATGATGAATAGATTCAACACACACATAAAATATAGGAAATGACTTTTCTCCTCTTTTATTATATATTACAAATTGGGTATTACAAATCCTACCCCCCTTAAAAAGATCTCGTCCTCGAGATTTAAGAAGGGCTAGAGGAAAGATGGGGAAAATCTATGCGGAGATCTTCTTCTCTCTCCCAAGTAGCTTCATCTTCTCTATGATGACTTCATTGTACTTTGCACATCTTTATATCCTTATTTCTTGTAACTCGAGTCAATGTATCAAGAATCTGGGTGGGATACTCCATGTAAGTCAAATCACCCTGAACACTGAGCTCTTCCATTGGTAACTGTTCCTTAGGGACACGGAGACACTGCTTAAGTTGAGACACATGAAATACATTATGCACATCAGATAGATTATTAGGTAGCTCGAGTTGATAGGCCATCTCTCCAACTCGCCTAAAACTCTGAATGGTCCAATAAAGTGAGGGAACAATTTGCCCTTAACTTTAAATCTCCTCATTCCACGAAGTGGTGACATCTTGAGATACACATAATCACCTTTCTCAAATTCCAGTGGTCTTCTTCTATTATCTGCGTAGCTCTTTTGTCTTGATTGTGCAATTCTCACATTTTCTCTTATCATTCGAACTTGTTCTTCTGCCTCTTGTATAAGTTCAGGCCCAAAGAACTGTCTTTCTCCAGTCTGATCCCAATACAGTGGAGTCCTGCACTTTCTTCCATACAGAGCCTCAAACGGTGACATCTTCAAACTGGCCTGATAGCTATTATTGTAAGAGAACTCCGCATACGGCAAACTCTTATCCCAACTTCCACCATGCTTAAGAGCACAAGCTCTTAACATATCTTCCAGTACTTGGTTAGTCCTCTCAGTCTGCCCATCAGTCTGTGGATGGTAAGCCGAACTAAAATTCAATCTCGTATCCAAGGACTCGTGTAACTTCTTCCAATACCGAGAGGTAAACTATGATCCTCGATCAGACACGATCTTCTTAGGTACTCCATGTAGACAAACTATCCGAGTCATATACAATTCTGCTAGCTTGGCTCCCGTACAATTAGTCCTCACAGGTATGAAATGAGCCACTTTTGTCAATCTGTCCACAATCACCCAAATAGAGTCATATCCTGCTGGAGTGCGGGGTAGTCCAACAATAAAATCCATACCAATTTCTTCCCGTTTCCACTCGGGTATCTTAAGTGGGTACAATAGTCCAGCTAGCCTCTGGTGTTCAGCCTTAACTCTTTGACACACATCGCACATAGCCACATGTGCAGCCATCTCTCTCTTCAATCCATACCACTAGTACTTCTGCTTCAAATCCTGATACATCCTGATACTCCCAGGATGAATAGAATAATCCGAGTCATGGGCCTCCCTTAAAATAGTCTCTCGAAGGCTTTCAATATCAGGAACACATATCCTGTCCTTTGTGGATTTCTTGTTCCAAGGTAGATTCCACATCAATAATGACTCCTTAAGTGTGAGCAACTATCCCCAGGTTAAGTCTCCTAAAATCCTCAACAATCTCATCAGGTAGCTAGGCAACAACAGCTAAATGAACATGCTCCTTTCGACTTAAGGCATCTGCAACCAAATTTGCCTTGCCCGGGTAATAGTGAATTTCCAAATCATAATCCTTAATTAGCTCCAACCAATGACGTTGCCTAAGGTTGAGATCCTTCTGAGTGAATATATACTTCAAACTCTTATGATCCGTATACACTTTACACTTAGTTCCCATGATATAACGTCTCCATATCTTAAGCGCATGCATAACGACTGCCAGTTCTAGGTCATGCGTGGGGTAGTTCAACTCATGTTTCCGAGTAGGCGATTACATGTCCTTCTTGCATGAGCACACATCCTAATCCTTGGCCACATGCATCACAATCAATATCAAATCCCTTCTGTAGACCTGGCATAACCAACACTGGTGGTGACATCAATCTCTTCTTTAATTGATCAAAGCTATCTTGGCACTTCTCATCCCACTTGAACTCTCTTCCCTTCTCCAAAAGTGAGGTGATAGACTTAGCAATCTTAGAAAATCCTTCAATAAATCTCCGATAATATCCTGCAAGTCCCAAGATACTCCGAATCTCCGTAACTGTAATGGGTATGCTCCACACCACTATCTCCTTGACTTTAGTAGGATCCACTAATATTCCTCTATTAGAGATGATATGTCCAAGAAATGGCACCTCGCCAATCCAAAACTCGCATTTACTGTACTTGGCGGAGAGTTGATTATCTCATAGCTTCTTGTAGCACCAATCTCAGATATTTCTCATGATCACTATCACTCTTGGAATAAATAAGAGTATCGTCGATGAAAACCACGACGAATCTGTCTAAATCATGAACACTTTATTCTTTATATCCATAAAATAGGCTGGTGTTTTAGTTAGTCCAAATGACATAACGGTGAACTCAAATAAACCATATCGGGTCGAAAAAAAGCCGTCTTGGGGATATCCGATGGTCTAATCTTCATTTGATGGTAACTCGATATGAGGTCATTCTTAGAGAATACCCTTGCACCTCTCTTCTAATCAAATAAATCCTCAATGCGGGGTAATGGATACTTGTTCTTCATAGTGACATCATTAAGAGTCCTACAATCCACACACATCCCTGGTAACACCTCTGGAAAGATATCCGGAAAATCTCTAACCACCCGGATGTTGTCACCAACAAACTTCTCATCTACTAAGAATGCCGCTAGTCTGGTGGCAGTAGTTACTGCAATTCCAACTTCAAATCTTTCTCCTTTGGAACTGGTGAGTTCTACGGTTCCCTTAGCATAGTGCATATACTGCCTTTGCTTTCTTAACCATGACATACCAAGGATCAAATCTATACTGCTCTCTTCTAACAGTATAGGGGTAGCCCATTGGGGTTAGAAATATAGGGTAAGAAAGGAAGAATTGTAGACAAGGCGAGTAATTATGAGAAATATTGATGCGGGGGATTTATTAGCTAAGTAGATTAGTGCGTCACCTACTATCGCTAATACATTACCTTATGGTGGTACATGCTAAGATGCCCAACTATAATGTTTCAATCAATCAAAGAAGCAAATCAGGCATTGATCATCAGAACAATCAACCAACATTTTTAATAGAGAAAATAGTTTTGATTTTTTTTCTTAGGCCTCCTATCTCTTAGAAATGTCATAAGGGTAGAATTCCAAGGTGTGAAACCCAACTTGTTTTAAAGTAGAAAAGATAAAAATGATCAGAGTAGAACAGCAAAAGGGGAGACAGGATCAAGATAAGATGAGTATAGAGTGAACCAGAGTAAGGTAAGTAGGTAAGGGTTTTATCCATTTGTATCTAGGTTTCGTCCTACAGTCAACATTTCCTCTGATACCACTTCTGTCACACCCGGTTTTAAGGGACAAAGCCGGGTGCATCTCATACATGCGCCAAAGAAGACAACATATATAATAACAGAGTGTATAGAGATAAATGTCACAATAATCAGAGTATTTATTACATAGCGGAAGACTTACAAAAATAAAAGATAAATATAACACGAACTAAGGATCGTCGGCGCCAATGTCAACTGAGAAACACCACCTAGATCAGATCAAACTCCTCGCCTTGTGGCTCCTTTTGAACCACCTGTTCTTCTCCTGTGGGGGGGTGTGAGACAGCAAGAGTGAGCTCACACATGTTCATCGCTCAACAAGTTGTGGGGAATAATGTGACATGAACTCACCAAAGGTGGGAGTTCATGAAGTGTGTAAGGCTGATCAACAATAGAGGTTAAAGCTGAGCATTGCTTTTATAAGTTGGTCCAAATTTTATTAGCAGTTACTAAGTGTAAGTGAATACCAAACCATAATAAAATAATGGAACAAAATTAATAACAAATCCCATGCAAATGCAAATGACAAATTGATTTTAGGTTCCATAATTTAATCATCGGAGAGTCCTGAGCCGCTCATGACCGTGAGCTCGGCTAGTATACCAGTTTTACACTCTACAGAGGTTGTACCCTTTACCCACAAGTCGTGTTTCCCATGTCGCCAGGGTTAGCTAGGCCCTTAGACACTACCAAGGTGAATGGCTAGGGATCCACTACGAGGCCTTTACAAAGTTCCACTAGCTTCCGAAAACCCGCTACAGTTTATAGGAAGTTCCAATGCAGGGTTCTTGTCTGACCGCCATCGCAGCAAAATCAACCAAGGACCTCCCTACACTGACCACTCCCCTACTGCCCTTGCCCCTTTCGGGTAAGGTAGTCTTCCACTACCTTTCCTAATTAGTCAGCCAAGGGGTCCCATTCCTCCCTTGTGGTGGCACGTGTTTCTCAAGTTAAGCTCCATGTTCCAATTAACAATAACATAATGATCTTGACATGAACATAAGTAGAATAACAATAACAATTGGAACATGGATATAATGAAATAATTATTCCAAAACCATATAAAGCAATAGCAAAAACTACCCATGTGATTCAGGGGTAAACAAGGTAATGGGATAAACAATCTAGGGTGACCTATCGGGTCCCATCAAAATTAAACCTATGCATGGTAAATGATTATAAAGAACATTATTGGGTAACAAAAGTGAATCAAGGGCACAACTTGCCTGGCACTTGAGAATCCAGGTGACAGGATGAACTTCAGGTGACTCGCAACCGCACTGCTAGTCGTAGCAATACAAACAAACATGGTGTAGACAAAAATCAACATCACACCAAACATAAGTACAAACTGAATAATAATGATCTACGCGTTGCTACGAGACTAACGCAACTTGAACAGATCAAATCGGAGTTAAAACGAAGCAGTTACGAATTTCCTAAGGTTTTATGTAGTTGACATCAGATTAACTAAGAAATAAATTTTAATGTGACTTTCATGTCAAAACAGAGACACTATGTAATAAACAACATTATTACAAAATTATAGGAATTGGAATGAATAAATTTGGACTAAGTATGCATTTTCTATGAATTAAACACACTCTTCTATTTATTTTTGCATTAATAAGTACTTTTCCAAATGAATTTATTGATTTTCTAACTATCTGGACCGAGCACTAAATCTATAAAAATACGGGGGCGAAATCATAAGTGTTCCCCAGACTCAGACTGCACCTCCCTGGACCGCGGGTTTAATAAGGGATTTCTTAGGGTTTCTTACGTAAAAGCTCACTCGCGAAGGGGTATGGAACGACATCCGCCGTCTGATCCGAGGCATACGCACAGGATTAAATCCTGATTCTCAAACGGAAAGCAGCGCGGGCCCCTTGGATCCACATCGCGCGATTCAGACGCGCGATCGATCTGGACCATCGATCAACACATCTACGGTCCCGAACCTTTCACTAAGCTTCGACCATGGCGGCCACCATACCGGCGGTAGTGCCACGACCGCCCATGGGCGACCGACCTCCCCCCCTAGATCGAGTTTGACTGAAAATCCCAGAAATCGCAAAGGAGGCTACAACGGATCCGAGAAGGAACTACTCGTCATTAATCAACCGGGCTGAGGCTGTTCTACCGCATGCGGCGGCGGCTTCGCCATACCAACACTAAAGAGGATGACCCAACACGCCTGAAGCTCGGAAGTCTTGGATTAAGGCACTGTTGGGGGCTTGTTCTCAAATGCTAAGAATTAAGAACAAGGCAACATAGAAAATGTTAAGTGTTAAAGTCCTTCGTCCTCCAAAACATTATATCCCTTCAGGATATAAAGAATTTCGGACGAAGATTACGAAGGACGTACCTTCGTGAGCATAATAACAGGGGACGAAGTATTCATACAAATCATGAGGTATAAAATAAACATTTAAATATTATCATAGAATCATCTCCATTTCTATTATCATGAATGAATATAAATGACTTCAAATTACAAATGTACCTTCGGTCCTAAGGAAAGCAAAAGTACAGGTGTGATGCGAAAGCAAATGTCAAATTCGCGTGAACAGTACGGGGGTACTGTTCACCTATTTATAGACACAGGACACAGCCTGTGACGAATTACAATTATGCCCCTTACAAAAGTTTACAATATTGACTCAGACCACTATGGATAAAAAGGTCATTCTATCTCTATGTCGGTTTGTAACGCCGAAGCTCCATGAAAAGGAACCTTCGGCCATCTCCTGGGGACAACTCCAGCCGAAGCTGCTTCTTCGTGTAGGACCTTCGGCGCAACGAAGCATGGCCCCAACAGTAGCCCCTTTCGCGGCGCTAGATCGTTTTTCGTAACGAGCTTGATCCGTGAAAAAAGCCTCTTAAGCTTCGGGAAGCCGAAGGTCCAAAAAACACCTTCCCTGAGCTCGTTGCCGAGAAACGATTCAATTCCCGAGCTCGTGTCGGTCCCACCTTGCAGAGTTACTGTTTGATCTTTGCGGTCCACTGCGCAGCGAGTACAAGTGACTGCCCGCCTGGTGTAAAAATCCTGCCGCTTCGCCTTCTTACCTGCAGCACTATATAAACAGACGAGTAGGTGTGAAGTTACCACAGCATTCATTGCTATTTGCACTGTTTTGCTGCCAAAATTTTTAACTATAGCCGAAGCTTGATTCTCAGAATCGAACGAAGGTCCATCTCGAAGTCTGCTTCGTCAGAAAGAAAAGCTTCGGGAGAAAAGGAAAAAGAAAAAAGTATCTAACTTCCCCAAACTCAGAATCATATGGCCAGAGTGCGATCTACTGCCAGAGTTGAACGTGAAGGAGACGAAGCCGAAGGTTCGAATACTGTGCCCATCTCCGAAGCAATGCAGCGTTCCGGACTGGTGACTGCGGAAGAAATGCCCGCTGCTAAAGCAGACCCGACAACTGCCGAAGGAGAAGAGGAGAACATTGAAGGAACTGATCCCGAAGATGACTATCGCATTGCCATGCCCAGCAAGCCCAGTCACTTGGACTTCGGGAAATCAACTGTTTCAAAGGCTGATCTTTCCAAGATGGTGAAAGCAGGTTATTTTAGTGAAAATCAGAAGAAGCTACTTCGCTTCGGGGGGGAAGAAACTACCCCGAAGCCAGAGAAGGACGAGATTGTCATTTTCAAGAGCTTTTTAAAGGCTGGGCTGAGATTCCCTCTTCATGGAATTATTGCAGATGTATTGAAAAAGTTTGGTATTTACTTTCATCAATTGACTCCTAACGCTATCGTTAGGCTTAATGTTTATATCTGGGCCCTCCGAAGCCAAGCAATGGAGCCGTTTGCCGACAGTTTCTGTCGAGTTCATGAATTACATTACCAAACGAAGGCCAGAAAAGATGGATTACATGATAACTTCGGTTGCTACAATTTTGCCTACCGGAAAACAACAAAGTTTCCTGTTATCAGCTACCGAAGCAAATGGCCGGCAGGCTGGAAGTCTGAGTGGTTTTATGTGAAGGTTGACGAAGATGAAGAGAAATTAGTACAAAGCCCACTTGATTTGATCTTCGGAGAAACAAGGCCACGGTGCCACATGACATTGGAGGGTCCCACCTGGGCTGCACTAGGTGAGTTTGAAATTATTTCAGAGCATATCGGTACCAGGGATCTGGTTCAAGAATTCTTGGCGTTCAGAGTCTTCCCTACTCTGAAAGAATGGGAAATGCCAAAGCTAGAGGGGGAGAAGAAGAAGGGTGTTGGGGACTTGTTCTCAAATGCTAAGAGTTAAGAACAAGGCAACATAAAAAGTGTTAAGTGTTAAAGTCCTTCGTCCTTCGAAACATTATGCCCCTTCGAGAAATAATGAGTTTAGGACGAAGGTCATAAGAGTCATACCTTCGTAAATATAGCAAGTAATGACGAAGGATTCACATAAAGCATGAAATATAATATAGACATCATCATAGAATCATTTCTATTTTATTAACATGGAGAAATAGAAATGATTTCAAATTACAAATGTACCTTCGGTCCTGAGAGAAGGTAAAAAGTACAAGCGTGACGCAAAAGCAAATGCCAAGTCAGCGTGAACAGTACGGGAGTACTGTTCATCTATTTATAGACGCGAGACGCAGTCCACGTAAAATTACATTCATGTCCATTACATTTGCCAACGACTTATGGAAATCTGTCAAGGCCCAAGTAGTCTTTTTATCTTTAAGTCGGTTCCCCTCTCTGCTATCGCGACGAAGCTTCCCTGCGCACAGCTTCGGCTGTGCACCATCCTTCACGGAGCTTGGTAATCAGTCCGTTCTCCATTTTAATCCCCCTTCATCTGGTTCAGGCTTCGTCCTGACCGTACTTCATGTTCATAGTTCTGAGTCCGAAGGTACCTGTTCACATAATCCACTTGGAAAACATTGTCAAATCATGTTTTTGAGGACCTTCGGAGGACGAAGGCCCCCAACAGTAGCCCCTCGCAATATTAATTTGTTAATGATAAATTCAGATTGCGATATGGACGAAGGCCTTGAGCCGAAGGTCCGAAAAAACACCTTCCCTTTGCTAGAATAGCAACACTCACTGACAAGCGGGGGCTTTCATTTTTCAACGCCCTGGGGGTATAAATAAGATCATACCGCAAACTTATTTGGTACGCACACTTGCCATCTGCTTCCGCCTACTAAGTTTTTAGCTCTTGTGCACTAAGATTTGCTGATCTTTTCGATTTTGAAGCTTCGGCCCTAAAAACAGTTTTTTAGTGTTTCCGAAGATGTCTGAAGGTAAGAAGATCCCTGCTGAGACGAAGCTGAGCCTCGACGAGGAGAAGAACTTGGGGTTCCTTATAGCGATGGCGGAGACCAATACGGAGAAAATCACCAAGGAGATTCTTGAAGGTTTGTCCGAAGATACTGGTGACAGCGACAGTTACGATGTAGAAAGTGGTGGGGAAGAGTCCGAAGATCGACCATGGCGGCCGAGTCACACGGTTTTCGGGAAAACCACTATTAAGCAGAGTCATATTGATAATATGAGGGGGCGGTATTTTCGAGATATATCTATTGTGAGGGCTGATGCTGGAGAAAAGACTTCTCCCACCCCCGAAGAAGATGAAGTCGTAATCTTCCGAAGCTTTCTCAAGGCTGGGCTTCGATTCCCCCTAAGCAACTTTGTTGTTGAAGTACTGAAGACATTTCAAGTCTACCTTCATCAAATTACTCCCGAAGCTATCATAAGAATGGGGATATTTGTCTGGGCTGCGAAAAGCCAAGGTTTAGAACCAAATGCTAAAAGCTTTTGCAACATTCATGAGTTGTTATATGAGACGAAGCCCTGGGGGAAAGAACAATATCACAACAACTTTGGGTGTTACAGCTTCGGTGCCCGCTCCGGGTCAAGCCGCCCTGTGCCAACCTTTCGGAAGAGGTGGCCCGGAGCCTGGATGACAGAGTGGTTCTATGTAAAGAATGACTTAACAGCGCAGGAAGATGTTAAGAGTATTATTATGCGCCCCATCTGGCAACGCTTCGGACTTCGAAGGCCGAAGGTTGAAATGGATGAAGCAGCCGAGGAATGCCAAAGAGCCTTCGGCGCAATCTGCTCTTACATTGGGACAAGGGACTTGGTCCAAGAGCATATTGCCTTCAGGGTATGGCCACTTGCAGGAAAGTGGGAAATGCCGAAGGAGACCATCAAAGAGTCCGACGAAGGCGGACTTGTCAGACTGAAATACACATTCAAATACGGGGATAAGTTTGTTGAACCTGATGACGACTGGTTGAAAAGCATTGAAACATTAAGTGACGAGCTGCTTGGGGCATATTCGAAGGCCGAGAACACTGCGTTATCAGCAGCCTTCGGAGGCCGAAAGAAGAAAAGGCTCAATCGGGTATTTGACGCAGTCGGGTTTGTCTACCCTGACTATCACTATCCGGTATTGGGTCGCAAAAGAAAAAATACTTCTCCTGCGACAGAAGCTACCACTAGTGCCACTAACGAGCCAGCGCCGCAAAGGAAAAAGATGAAGGTGCTCACCCACCGAGCGCGTTTTATTGAGCCGGCCACAGTGCCAAAATTTATTGGTGAAGTCTCTTTGGCCTCTGAAGCTACAAAACCAGCTCCAGTGCCGAAGATAGAAGAGAAAACTGAAGCGCCTTCAGCCGAAAAAGCAGAAAAACCGAAGATTGAAGAGCCAAAAGTATCGGAAATCTTAAGTCCTTCAACAAATGTCGAAACAATAAAAAATCAAAAGGGCCCGTCGGTGACCCCGAAAAGAAAAAGAATGGTGAACGTGTTAGATGTTTTGGAGACAATTAAGTCTTCAAGCACAACTCCGAAGAAGACTATTGAAGTTGCTGAAGCGTCTACCGAAGCTGCAGTTGCTGAAGCTTCGAAGCAACAACCTGAAGCTGAAGCTGGGCCTTCAGAGCCCATCAAGGAACAATCTTTGGAGACAAAAATATCAGAACCAAATTTGGTTGAAGAAACTGACACTGCCGCCCCCGAAGCTCCTTCCAACATATGTGATTACATCGTGCGACATGCTTCGGGGAAGAAATTATCTGAAGAAGAGATTTATGAAGCCAATCACTATGCCAGAGAGTTAAAATATCCGAAGGGGGCAGTAGTGTTCAATGGGACAAATGAAGATGACTTCCTATACTGCCTCCCTGATAACAAAGAATTATCTGTCTGCCGGGAGATGGCTAGAAGTATGGGTTTCCCGAAGCTCGAAGCTGGATTATGTGCTATGACGAAGGAGGATCTCGCGGACAGTCTTGCGTACAATAGCCTGAAGGTATGGGAATTAGACACTTGAAAAATTTTCTTTAATATGTAATTCATTCTTTTATTCTTATATGGATTCTTTTTCGTATAGGGTTTGATCCTAAGCAACGCATTAAGAGCACAAAAGAGTGCCGAAGATGAAAGCTACGAAATTGCATTCAACAATTTACGCTCAGAAGTTATTAAACTGAGAAACGAAGCTCTAGAAAAAGATAAACTTCTGCTTACATTAGTAGACAAGATAAAAAAGGACGAAGCTGCTGCAAAAGTTCAGGCCGAAGCTCACAGACGCGAAATTAAAGATCTTCAGAAGCAACTGGCCCGGGCGAAGGAAGAACGCATACTTGAAGAAACAAGACGGGAATGTAGCGACCAATGGGCTGATCATTTGGAAGCAACCGTGGAAGAGCTTCGGTCTTCTAAGAAAAAATGCTACGAAAAATCCATGGAATGCGTAAAAAGAATAAAAACTAGCTTCGCCAGCGTGGGCGCATTTTCCAGCGAAGAGAATTTCTCAAGAGGCAATCCCGAAGGTCCAATGGAATGGATCAGCCACGAAGCAGAGGCCTTCGAGGAAATCCTGAGTAGCCGTGGCGACATCTGCGCTTTTTCGGGTGCCAGAGGAATTGCTACTGTCTTGGAGAAGAAAGGTTGTGAACATGTAAAATCTTTAGCTCAGTCCGAAGCTGCCTTATCCTCCGAAGACATCAAAGACCCCTCTGCCGAAGCAAGCATGGTTGGTGGCAAATTCTTTACTGATGTCTGGGACAACGGCGGCCGAGAAATGGCGCAAGAAATTATTCAAAGAAGTGAAAAAGGCATCCATGATGCTAGGAAAGTGACAGAAGTTGCCGAAGGGCAAATAGGTATTAATTAGTCGCTCTTATTGTGTTGTAATTTTTATTTCAAACTTTTGCTCGCGGTTTGTAATAGTAATGCAGAAATATTCTGTTTCCTCAGAACCTGCTGGATCGTCTATTGACCCTCACACAAAAGAGGATGACGAAATCAAACAAATGGCCGAAGCTATCATGGATAAAGTTGTTGAACAACTTCTAAATGAAGCTGCCGAAGTAGTATTAAGAGAAGACTAGTTGTTATTAGAAAAAACATTTGAAGTGTGATCTATGTAATATTTTGTACATTTGAATGTAATATATAAGTCTCTTTTCATTATTCAATTCTTTACGATGCATGAAATTCTACATACATACCATTTTTGAGCCTTCGGCGAAAAAACACCTTCCCTTCTTTTCATGCTTCGTGAAGAAAACATTCTTCATTAAAACTATTCTGATGAATCACGTCCATGCTTCGTGAAAACATTCTCCGAAGCTGTATTCTGAAGATTATCATTGTGTTCCCTCGTGACTTTACACAATTTTCACTTTCTCAAAGCGTCCTTTCGAAGGTTGATACTGTGTCCCCTTCTTTTGCCATATGCAACATGATGTATGATGCTTATGCTATGCAAAATGATGTGATGATGTTATGTTATGCAAATGACGTTTGTTCCGAAGATACACACAAAATATCTTTGTAAGCTCTGCATTCCCTTAGGAACGTCTTTGGAGCTTCTTCGCCTTTTACTTAGGCGGTATCAGCGTTGACTTTTCGCTGTAAGCTCTGCATTCCCTTAGGAACGTCTTTGGAGCTTCTTCGCCTTTTACTTAGGCGGTATCAGCGTTGACTTTTCGCTGTATGCTCTGCATTCCCTTAGGAACGTCTTTGGAGCAAAAAACTTACACTGCGCTCCCTTTGGAACGACTTTTTGCAACTTCAGCAACTTACTCTGCGTTCCTTAGAACGACTTTTTGTTGCTTCGAAGGATTCTTAATGATTCGAAGGTCCTCCTTGTCACCGCAAATTTTTAAGCTTCAGCGACTTAAGCCTGTGGAGAAGATAGGTTTTCCTCATAATCAACCACGAAACTATTACATGAAAACTGAAATGTTCTTTATTACACAGAAAATAGAACTAAACGGAAAAGACTGTTATCGAAGTAGGATATTTGTCAATAAATGTGCTTCGACTCTGGCACAGTACTATTGACTGTGCGAGCTTCAGATTGCTCCCTGAGATCCCTTTGGTGCGGAACATATTGGCTCCCTTCTGGCTGTTGGCCTTGTTGCAGCGGAGGTGGAGGCGGGGGCTGTTGCCATGAAGCTTGAGGTTGACTCGCCGAAGCTACGGAAACTGCAGGGTGGTTGCCCACGTATTCCGGGATGTAAGGCTGATGGTACGAAGCAGTATGCATGACCTGCTTCGGCTGGCCTTGTTGCGCTGCAGCTTCTGCCAGCTCCTTTTGTTTCTGGATAGTAACATGGCACATCCTGGTGGTATGGCCCTTGTTTTCACCACAGAATAAGCAAAATACCCTCCTTGGTTGATCTCCAAATCTTCCGCCGAAGCCCCTGGCGCCTCTGCCTCTTGGAGCTGGTGGCCGGAAGAAAGTTTGCTGTTGCCCCGAAGCCTGTGAGGAGCACTGCGGTCTGTTCTGCTGACTCCCCTTATCATCATTTTGAGTGGAGTTGTGGATGGACCTGACATGCCTCGGATAGAATCTTCCTCCGAAGCCCCTGGTCATTTCAGAAAATCTGAAGGCCTCCTCCCTTCTTTGACGAAAGTCATTATCGGCACGAATGTACTCGTCCATCTTTTGGAGCAGCTTCTCCAGAGTCTGAGGAGGCTTCCTAGCAAAGTATTGAGCTGCAGGTCCGGGACGAAGCCCCTTGATCATGGCTTCGATGACAATTTCATTGGGCACAGTTGGTGCCTGCGCCCTCAAACGCAAGAACCTTCTGACATACGCCTGAAGGTATTCTTCATGATCCTGAGTGCACTGGAACAAGGCTTGAGCAGTGACCGGCTTCGTCTGAAATCCTTGAAAGCTGGTTAACAACATATCCTTCAGCTTCTGCCATGAAGTGATCGTTCCTGGTCGAAGGGAGGAATACCAGGTCTGAGCAACACTCCTGACGGCCATAACGAAAGACTTTGCCATGACTGCAGCATTGCCACCATACGAAGACACTGTTGCTTCGTAGCTCATCAAGAACTGCTTCGGGTCTGAGTGGCCGTCGAACATGGGAAGCTAGGGTGGCTTATAGGACGGAGGCCAGGGTGTAGCCTGCAGCTTAGCGGACAGAGGAGAGGCATCATCAAAAACAAAATTTCCATGATGGAAATTGTCATACCAGTCATCTTCGTTGAAGAAGCCCTCCTGATGAAGGTCTTTTTGTTGAGGCCTTCGGTTCTGCTCATCGTGGGTAAGATGACGAACTTCTTCAGAAGCTTCGTCTATCTGCCTTTGCAACTCAGCTAGCCTGGCCATCTTTTCCTTTTTCCTCTGCACCTGTTGATGAAGCATCTCCATATCCCTGATCTCTTGGTCTAGTTCATCCTCCTGAAGCGTCGGGCTGACGGCCTTCCTCTTCTGGCTTCGGGCCTCCCGAAGAGAGACAGTCTCCTGGTTGGGGTCCAGCGGTTGCAGCGCTGCAGCCCCAGTCGCTGAAGCTTTCTTCGGCGCCATAGCGAAGGTCTATAGCTTCCGAAGGTGTTCAAAAAACTCGAAGTGGAAGTGAGTTCACCGGAGGTGGGCGCCAATGTTGGGGACTTGTTCTCAAATGCTAAGAGTTAAGAACAAGGCAACATAAAAAGTGTTAAGTGTTAAAGTCCTTCGTCCTTCGAAACATTATGCCCCTTCGAGAAATAATGAGTTTAGGACGAAGGTCATAAGAGTCATACCTTCGTAAATATAGCAAGTAATGACGAAGGATTCACATAAAGCATGAAATATAATATAGACATCATCATAGAATCATTTCTATTTTATTAACATGGAGAAATAGAAATGATTTCAAATTACAAATGTACCTTCGGTCCTGAGAGAAGGTAAAAAGTACAAGCGTGACGCAAAAGCAAATGCCAAGTCAGCGTGAACAGTACGGGAGTACTGTTCATCTATTTATAGACGCGAGACGCAGCCCACGTAAAATTACATTCATGTCCATTACATTTGCCAACGACTTATGGAAATCTGTCAAGGCCCAAGTAGTCTTTTTATCTTTAAGTCGGTTCCCCTCTCTGCTATCGCGACGAAGCTTCCCTGCACACAGCTTCGGCTGTGCACCATCCTTCACGGAGCTTGGTAATCAGTCCGTTCTCCATTTTAATCCCCCTTCATCTGGTTCAGGCTTCGTCCTGACCGTACTTCATGTTCATAGTTCTGAGTCCGAAGGTACCTGTTCACATAATCCACTTGGAAAACATTGTCAAATCATGTTTTTGAGGACCTTCAGAGGACGAAGGCCCCCAACAAAGGGGGAACTTGTCCGGCTTCCTTATCACTTCAAATTCAAGAAATACTTTAAAAAGCCTTGCCAAGAGTGGCTGGACACAGTTGAGGTGATGTGCAATGAAATTCTTGGGAATTATTCCAAAAAAGAAGATCAACTGATGACCGCGGCCTTCGGCACCCGTCCGAAGCGAAGGCTAAACCGAGTGCTTGATGCCCTGGGCTTCGAGTACCCTGACTATGAACGGCTGAACAAGGGTGCTGAGGGCCAAAAAAGGAAAAGAGTGGCCGAAACTTTGAACAAGGATGAAGAAAAACCACCAAAAGGGAAGAAAATTCCCAAGAAGAGAAAAATATCAACTCCAAAACGAAAATTATCCGATGAAGAGGGGACTCCTGCACCACCTTCTACCGGCGACGTGGAGGAAATCTTAAAGGTAATGACTGAACCCATGCCCACGAAGCTAAGTCCATTAGGGCCTCAACTGACGAAGCTTTTTCGAAAGGTGGAGGAGCCGGAAAAAACGAAGATAACCAAAGCAAAAAGGCAAAGAATTATTGCAGTAACCGAAGTTATTGACAAGACGCCACCGAGGGCGTCAATTCGGAAAACGCCAGCTGTTGAGGGCAAAACAAATGTCGAAGTCACACCTTCGGAGGTCGCGGCTACCGAAGCCGCTTCAGCCGAAGATGTGAACTTAGAAACTACCATTGAAGATATCGACAAAATTTTGCTAGACATGGCTGCAGAAGAAGCTGCCACTGCTGGTGAAGAAACCATGGCCACAGTGCCTGGAAAAGGAAAAGAAATAGCCGAAGACACTTCGGAAGACGAAGCCTACATATTTCAAAATTTAGTTGGGCAAAAACTGTCGAAGGCCGAAATAGAAGAGCTTAAGGAATATGCCAAATCTTGCGGATACAAGCCAGGAGCTCTTCTATTTGGAGGCATTGATGATGAAAAATTAGGCTGCATCCGAGACCAAACTGGAGCTAAGGTCATCGGTACTCTATCAAAGAGTATCGGTTTTCCGAAGCTAGAAACAGATATCAGCCGCTACCGACGACAACATATCGTCGGCAGCTTATTTTATTCCAATTTCAAGGTAATCAACCTTTTCTCTGGCTTTTATTGCTTTTTAATAATGGAAATATTCCTAACGAAGGTTGTTTATTTGCAGAGCATGCTTCTAAGCAAAGCTTTGAGGATGCAGCAAGATCTAGAGGATAAGAAACACGAAGCTATAATCGAAAATCTAGAGAGCAAGATAAAAGAGCAATCAGCTATTCTTGAAAAGAAAGACTTTGAACTCCAAACGACTGAAGGCTTGCTGGCAGAGACTGAAGCTAAAGTATCAGAATTGAATTCGAAGCTTATCTGCCAATCAAAACAATTTGAACAAGAGAAGCTAGAGCTTAATTCAAAACTTGAAGCCGAAGTCCAAACCAACTCAGATTTGAAGAAATCATTGACAAGCCTTCAGGATAAATGTTTGAAATTTAGTACCAGCTGCATTCAACAATTAAAGAAGATCTTTTACTCAGTTGGAGCCAGCAGTGGGAAGTTTACCCCTTCAGCTGAAAATTTACCAAAAACCTTTGATCATATTGAAGCTGAAATTGATGAGCTTGACGAAGTTATAGCCGGGCACGGTGACTTCTGTGCCTAGGTAGCTTCTCGGGGTACCGCTGCAGCGTTCCTGAAGGCCGGCTGCGAGCATGGAAAAATCGTCAACAGGCCCAATTTCGCCCTGTCTCCATCAATTCTAGACGATATTCCTGACCTCGCCCGAAGCATCTCAAATAGATTTATAAAAATGATATGGACAAAAGGCGGGCGAGAGAAGGCTGGAGACGAAGCTCGAAGTCATCTTGAACCAGTAAGAAATGATACTTCGTACTTACCTTCTCCTTCGCACTTGATTTTTACTTGCGATACCTTGATTCATGTAGGATGACGAAGCTGAAGATGATGCTTAAGATATATCGCCGAAGCTGAAACTCAGTGAAGATCAGTAGGAGTATACTATAGAAAAAACTCAGGAGACTTTTGTAACAATTTTTGTAAATACAATTAAACTGTTCTCAATGAACTTTGTACATACCTTGTAATATATTCTTACCCTTCTATTGAGGCGCTTTGATGTGGACGAAATTAGTATTTTGAGCCGAAGGCGAAAAAACACCTTCCCTTCTTTTCGTACACAACGAAGCATAAAAGACCGCTTCTTCTTTTTGCCGAAGCTTTTCTTTTTTGTACACAACGAAGCATAAAAGACCGCTTCTTCTTTTTGCCGAAACAACCACTTAAGAACACAAATGCTATGAATGAATGCTTATGAATGCAAATGCTATGATGTAATGTAATGTGCGAATGAATGTTCAAAACATATGTCCGAAGCCACACTCTCAGCCATTATTTCCTTAGAAACAACCACACATCAGCTCTGCATTCCCTTAGGAACGACTTTGGAGCTTCTTCGCCTTTTACTTAGGCGGTATCAGCGTTGACTTTTCGCTGTAAGCTCTGCATTCCCTTAGGAACGTCTTTGGAGCTTCTTCGCCTTTTACTTTCGGCGGTATCAGCGTTGACTTTTCGCTGTGAGCTCTGCATCCCCTTAGGGACGTCTTTGGAGCTTCTTCGCTTTTTCAGTTTCGGCACTCGATGGTGCGTTCTCAGTTTTTACATTTACATTTTTTGGGGGATTTTGCTCTTATAAGACTAAAAAAGGAAATTACACATGATGGCCCCATTAAAAACCTTTCTCCCCCTTTAGAAAGGAAAAGGGTGCCATGAAAAAGAAAAGAAAAAACATAAAAAGTTACATCAAGTTATACATAATATCGCCGAAGCTCATCCGCATTCCAAGATCTTGGAACTTCGTTGCCATCCATGTCCTTTAATCTGTACGAACCAGGCCTTGACGAAGATACTACTAAGAAAGGTCCTTCCCATTTCAACTGTAGCTTGCCCACTGTATCTGGGTTGGCTACTCTCCGAAGCACCAAGTGTCCCGGCTCAATATTTTTTAGCCGGACCTTTCTATCTCGCCATTTGACTGTTTCAGCTTGGTATTTATTGATATTCTCCACAGCTTGAAGCCTGATCCCTTCTAAAGCATCTTTTTCCACAAGGCAAGCATCTTCGGGGCCCGATTCTGCCGAAGCTACTACTCTTATTGATCCAGCTTTTGCTTCTTCCGGAGTTACTGCTTCGTCGCCGAATAATAATTTGAATGGAGTAAAGCCTGTAGACCTTGATGTTGTTGTATTGTGGCTCCACACCACTTTGGTTAACTGATCTGGCCACTTTCCCCTGGGTTGATTGAAGATTAACTTCATTATTCCTGTCATTATAATGCCGTTGGCCCTTTCAACGAGCCCATTTGACTCCGGATGCCTGACTGATGCAAAGTGGATCTTCGTACCGATTTGATCACAAAAATTTCTGAAAGCTTCAGAGTCGAACTGCGTTCCATTATCTACAGTGATGGCCTTCGGTACCCCGAAGCGACAGACAATATTCTGCCAGAAAAACTTTTGGACAGTGGCCGAAGTTATTGTGGCCAATGGCTTCGCCTCAATCCATTTAGAAAAATACTCCACAGCCACTATGACATATTTTAGATTCCCTTGGGCCGGTGGTAATGGACCCAACAAGTCAAGGCCCCACCTTTGCAATGGCCAGATGGGTTGTATCAGCTGTGTCAAAGACGAAGGTTGCTTTTGATCTCTTGCACATTTCTGACAACCTTCGCACTTTTGAACTAACTCCGCTGCATCCGAAGCTGCCTTCGGCCAATAAAACCCTTGGCGGAAGACTTTTCCAAGTAACGGCCTAGATCCAATGTGGGATCCACACAGGCCTGCATGTATTTCTTTCATCAACTCTATACCTTCGGTTCTAGATAAGCACTTGAGCAGTGGAGCGCAAACTCCATGTTTGTATAACTCCCCTTCTATCATGACATACGGACGAGCTCTTGCCTCTATCCTTTTATTATAAGCTTCGTCATCTGATAGGAAGTTACCCTGAAGGTAAGAGATGATTTCAGTTCTCCAATCTTCGCTGTAAACAGGAGATATGTTGAGGACCGCTCTTTCGAGAAGCTCCACTGAAGGTGCCTTTATTGTTTCGAAGAACACATCCGAAGGTAACGGCAGCCCCTGTGCTGCAGACTTGGCTAGCAAATCAGCATGCTCATTTTGCCCTCGAGGGATATTCTTGATAGAAAATCCTTCGAAGGAGGCTTCGATCCTTCGGACCGTGTCTAGATATTTTTCAAGCTTCGGATCTTTAGCCTTGCAACTTTTGTCAATATGACCCGAAACGACCTGGGAATCAGTTTTAAGAATCGCCCTTCTGATTCCCATTGCCTTTAATTTCCGAAGGCCCAGGAGCAGGGCTTCGTACTCAGTAATATTGTTTGTACAGCTGAAATCAAGTCTTGCTGCATAACAAGTTTTAACCTTGGATGGTGAAACCAACACAGCGGCTGCACCTGCTCCGAAGGTTCCCCAAGAGCCATCACAAAACACTGTCCACACTTCGGCATCTTTATTTGCTTCTTCATCCTGAGCCCCTGGCGTCCAGTCGGCAATGAAATCTGCCAATGCTTGAGACTGGATCGAAGATCTATGCACATAATCAATATAAAATTCATTGAGCTCTGCAGCCCATTTTCCAATCCGTCCAGTAGCTTCTCTATTTCTCATGATATCCTTCAACGGCTGCGAAGAAGGAACAATAATATTGTATGCCTGAAAATAATGCCGAAGCTTCCTGGATGCCATTAAAACGGCATACAATACCTTCTCCAGCTCTGTATAATTTTTCTTTGATACACTAAGGACTTCAGATACAAAATACACTAGGAACTTGCTTCTTGACTTGGCCATCAAGCTTCTCCTGGACAAGTGCCGCACTTACTGCTGAGTGCGAAGCTGCCACATATAACAACAGAGGAGCCCCTGGTGTTGGCGGAGTTAATGTTGTTAGATCTATCAAATATTGCTTCAGCTCTTCGAAGGCTTTTTGTTGACTTGGTCCCCATTGAAAGACTTCAGCTGACTTCAGCACCTCGAAGAATGGTAAATTTCTTTCTGCTGATCTGGATATAAATCTGTTAAGAGATGCCAGCCTTCCTGTCAATCTTTGGGCCCCCTTTCTTGTGGTTGGTGGCTCCATTCGAAGTATAGCTTCGATTTTATTTGGATTAGCTTCGATTCCCTTTGTTGAAACCAAGCATCCAAGGAATTTCCCCTTCTTTACTCCGAAGACACATTTTTCTGGATTCAGCTTCAGACCAGCTTGTCTGAAACTGGCGAAGGTCTCCTGCAGATCAGCAATATGATTTTCCTGCTTCGTGCTTTTTACAATGATGTCATCGACATAAGTCAACACATTTCTGCCTATCTGAGACTGGAGGACCTTCGCTGTCATTCTGCTGAAACTTCCTCCAGCATTTTTGAGCCCCTCAGGCATCCGAAGATAGCAATATGTGCCACTTGGGGTTATGAAGCTAGTCTTCGGCTCATCTTCCTTCTTCATCCAGATTTGATGATAGCCTGAGTAGCAGTCCAGGAGACTCATGAGCTCTGAAGAAGCTGCTGTATCGACTAAAGAATCTATCCTTGGCAGCGGGAATTCATCCTTCGGACAAGCCTTGTTGAGATCTGTGAAATCGATACACATTCTCCACTTGCCATTGGCCTTCTTCACCATAACAGTGTTAGCTAGCCACTCTGGATACTTTACTTCTCTGATAACTCCTGCACTGAGGAGTCTTTTTACTTCATTGCGAGCCCCTTCGGCCTTGTCATCCGACATCTTCCGAAGCCTCTGCTTTCGGGGTCTGAAGGATGGGTCAACATTGAGCGAATGTTCAATAACATCCCGATTTACTCCACAGAGATCATTAGCTGACCATGCAAAAACATCTTTGTTGTTGAATAAAAACCTTATCAAGGTTTTCTCCTGGTCTTCAGATAATTGCGAGCCCAACAGCACCTTCTGCTCTGCTATGTCCTCACACAATAGCATGGGCTTCGGCTGATCTGCTGAAGCTGCTTTCTCCCTTCTGAATTTGTACTGTTCACAAGCTTCGGCTCCATCTATGTTATGGATTGCTTTGGAGTCAGTCCAGCTTCCTTCGGCCCTTCTAGCAGCTTCCTGGCTTCCATGAATAGCAATAGGCCCTTGGTCCGAAGGTATCTTCATGCAGAGATAAGCTGGGTGAAGAATTGCTTCGAAGGCATTAAGAGTACCACGGCCAATGATAGCATTGTAAGGATACTCCATGTCAACAATATCAAACACAATTTGCTCAGTCCTTGTGTTGTTAACAAATCCGAAGGTTACCGGCATGGTAATCTTCCCAAGTGCTACAATCTGTCGCCCTCCGAAGCCACAAAGAGGGTGCGTAGCATCATGGATCTTGTCTTCGGGCTCTTGCATTTGTCTGAAGGCCTTAGCAAATATAATATCAGCTGCACTGCCTGTATCAACTAAGACATTGTGGACCAGAAATCCTTTGATCACACAAGAGATAACCATGGCATCATTGTGAGGATAATCCTTAAGCTGAAGGTCTTCCTGAGAGAAAGTAATTGGAATGTGAGACCATTTTGACTTGATGAAGGGTCCCTGCACTCCAACATGCTGCACCCTTCTCTGAGCCTCCTTCTTCTGCTTCTTGTTAGCCGGCTCTGAGCAAGAACCGCCTGTTATCGGGAGCACCAGCTTCGAAGCCGAAGCAGCTCCAGCTTGATTGTTGAACGAAGCCATCAGCTCAGAAAAGTGGAAGTGAGTTCACCGGAGGTGGGCGCCAATGTTGGGGGCTTGTTCTCAAATGCTAAGAATTAAGAACAAGGCAACATAGAAAATGTTAAGTGTTAAAGTCCTTCGTCCTCCAAAACATTATATCCCTTCAGGATATAAAGAATTTCGGACGAAGATTACGAAGGACGTACCTTCGTGAGCATAATAACAGGGGACGAAGTATTCATACAAATCATGAGGTATAAAATAAACATTTAAATATTATCATAGAATCATCTCCATTTCTATTATCATGAATGAATATAAATGACTTCAAATTACAAATGTACCTTCGGTCCTGAGGAAAGCAAAAGTACAGGTGTGATGCGAAAGCAAATGTCAAATTCGCGTGAACAGTACGGGGGTACTGTTCACCAATTTATAGACACAGGACACAGCCTGTGACGAATTACAATTATGCCCCTTACAAAAGTTTACAATATTGACTCAGACCACTATGGATAAAAAGGTCATTCTATCTCTATGTCGGTTTGTAACGCCGAAGCTCCATGAAAAGGAACCTTCGGCCATCTCCTGGGGACAACTCCAGCCGAAGCTGCTTCTTCGTGTAGGACCTTCGGCGCAACGAAGCATGGCCCCAACAGGCACCTATACGTGCGGCAAATGCGGGGGAGAAGCTGTGGCCCTTACCGTTGATGCACCAGCTCTGGATTTGACGATTCCTGAGCCCTCCAGCCGCGCAGCGGTGATGTCGGTCAACGACGAGACGATTAGAGCATCCAACTGCACCGCTCGTAGATTAGTGCATCGCCTCAACCTCTCCACGGATCGGTCAACTCCCGAGAGGCACGATTGGGGCCGATGCACAGCACCGGCGGTGATCCCCGATGGTGGTCTCCAATCCTCCCCAATTCCTACGGTGAACGGCGGTTCTGGCGGATGTTCAGATCAACGCAGTCACGATTCAGCTGGTCCGGCCTTGCCTATACGCTCGGGTTGCTGTGTCGCGAGGATTGACGAGTCTGGCGAGGGCGCGAGCGAGGCCTTCTTTTCCCCCCATATACCCAGGGTCTCCAGGGTGCTCGTCACGCAGATCCGGTAATTCCGGCCGCCCGACTCCGACCATTGTGGCGGATCTCGCTGTGCTTCTGTTGAGCGATGGAGCGAGAGGCGCGCGACGCTCCCGGATCGGCCTGAGATTCGCGGCGCCGTTCCTCCGCCCGCCCGCGTAGAAGCGGAGAAGCTGTTGGGGAGGGAGAAGAAGACCAGATGGCTAGAGGGCCCACATGGCAGTGGTTCATCACGCGGAAAGCAAGGCGCGCTAGGGAGTGTGGCCGCCCGGTGGGCCCCACCTGTCGGGTAACAGGGCACGCAACGTGCGTGTGGGAAAGGCGGGGCTGCGCGGTCACGCATCCTGCTGGGCCGAGCAGAGATAGTTTGGGCCCATGTGTCATTTACCCATTTTCTTTCTTTTTCTAATTCAAACTCCAATTTGAATTTAAATTCGAATTCTGTGACAAACTTATCTCCAAATTAAATATCCCACTTGAATATGACATGAGATGAATTGATTTATTTTTAAGAAATTTATTTGATGATATCTAATGCTTTTCCTCCTCAAATTCTAGTGTTTCCAATTTCATAATTATTTCCAACTTGGCTTCTAATATATTTTTATCAACATTATCTTACATAGTCACAAAATACACACATAATAAAGTCTCAGCATGATGCACCATTTAATGACTTTTTTTAATCATTTGTTTTTAAATAAGGTGCTCACATGGAATGATGAATAGATTCAACACACACATAAAATATAGGAAATGACTTTTCTCCTCTTTTATTATATATTACAAATTGGGTATTACAAATCCTACCCCCCTTAAAAAGAATCTCGTCCTCGAGATTTAAGAAGGGCTAGAGGAAAGATGGGGAAAATCTATGCGGAGATCTTCTTCTCTCTCCCAAGTAGCTTCATCTTCTCTATGATGACTTCATTGTACTTTGCACATCTTTATATCCTTATTTCTTGTAACTCGAGTCAATGTATCAAGAATCTGGGTGGGATACTCCATGTAAGTCAAATCACCCTGAACACTGAGCTCTTCCATTGGTAACTGTTCCTTAGGGACACGGAGACACTGCTTAAGTTGAGACACATGAAATACATTATGCACATCAGATAGATTATTAGGTAGCTCGAGTTGATAGGCCATCTCTCCAACTCGCCTAAAACTCTGAATGGTCCAATAAAGTGAGGGAACAATTTGCCCTTAACTTTAAATCTCCTCATTCCACGAAGTGGTGACATCTTGAGATACACATAATCACCTTTCTCAAATTCCAGTGGTCTTCTTCTATTATCTGCGTAGCTCTTTTGTCTTGATTGTGCAATTCTCACATTTTCTCTTATCATTCGAACTTGTTCTTCTGCCTCTTGTATAAGTTCAGGACCAAAGAACTGTCTTTCTCCAGTCTGATCCCAATACAGTGGAGTCCTGCACTTTCTGCCATACAGAGCCTCAAACGGTGACATCTTCAAACTGGCCTGATAGCTATTATTGTAAGAGAACTCCGCATACGGCAAACTCTTATCCCAACTTCCACCATGCTTAAGAGCACAAGCTCTTAACATATCTTCCAGTACTTGGTTAGTCCTCTCAGTCTGCCCATCAGTCTGTGGATGGTAAGCCGAACTAAAATTCAATCTCGTATCCAAGGACTCGTGTAACTTCTTCCAATACCGAGAGGTAAACTATGATCCTCGATCAGACACGATCTTCTTAGGTACTCCATGTAGACAAACTATCCGAGTCATATACAATTCTGCTAGCTTGGCTCCCGTACAATTAGTCCTCACAGGTATGAAATGAGCCACTTTTGTCAATCTGTCCACAATCACCCAAATAGAGTCATATCCTGCTGGAGTGCGGGGTAGTCCAACAATAAAATCCATACCAATTTCTTCCCGTTTCCACTCGGGTATCTTAAGTGGGTACAATAGTCCAGCTAGCCTCTGGTGTTCAGCCTTAACTCTTTGACACACATCGCACATAGCCACATGTGCAGCCATCTCTCTCTTCAATCCATACCACTAGTACTTCTGCTTCAAATCCTGATACATCCTGATACTCCCAGGATGAATAGAATAATCCGAGTCATGGGCCTCCCTTAAAATAGTCTCTCGAAGGCTTTCAATATCAGGAACACATATCCTGTCCTTTGTGGATTTCTTGTTCCAAGGTAGATTCCACATCAATAATGACTCCTTAAGTGTGAGCAACTATCCCCAGGTTAAGTCTCCTAAAATCCTCAACAATCTCATCAGGTAGCTAGGCAACAACAGCTAAATGAACATGCTCCTTTCGACTTAAGGCATCTGCAACCAAATTTGCCTTGCCCGGGTAATAGTGAATTTCCAAATCATAATCCTTAATTAGCTCCAACCAATGACGTTGCCTAAGGTTGAGATCCTTCTGAGTGAATATATACTTCAAACTCTTATGATCCGTATACAGTTTACACTTAGTTCCCATGATATAACGTCTCCATATCTTAAGTGCATGCATAACGACTGCCAGTTCTAGGTCATGCGTGGGGTAGTTCAACTCATGTTTCCGAGTAGGCGATTACATGTCCTTCTTGCATGAGCACACATCCTAATCCTTGGCCACATGCATCACAATCAATATCAAATCCCTTCTGTAGACCTGGCATAACCAACACTGGTGGTGACATCAATCTCTTCTTTAATTGATCAAAGCTATCTTGGCACTTCTCATCCCACTTGAACTCTCTTCCCTTCTCCAAAAGTGAGGTGATAGACTTAGCAATCTTAGAAAATCCTTCAATAAATCTCCGATAATATCCTGCAAGTCCCAAGATACTCCGAATCTCCGTAACTGTAATGGGTATGCTCCACACCACTATCTCCTTGACTTTAGTAGGATCCACTAATATTCCTCTATTAGAGATGATATGTCCAAGAAATGGCACCTCGCCAATCCAAAACTCGCATTTACTGTACTTGGCGGAGAGTTGATTATCTCATAGCTTCTTGTAGCACCAATCTCAGATATTTCTCATGATCACTATCACTCTTGGAATAAATAAGAGTATCGTCGATGAAAACCACGACGAATCTGTCTAAATCATGAACACTTTATTCTTTATATCCATAAAATAGGCTGGTGTTTTAGTTAGTCCAAATGACATAACGGTGAACTCAAATAAACCATATCGGGTCGAAAAAAAGCCGTCTTGGGGATATCCGATGGTCTAATCTTCATTTGATGGTAACTCGATATGAGGTCATTCTTAGAGAATACCCTTGCACCTCTCTTCTAATCAAATAAATCCTCAATGCGGGGTAATGGATACTTGTTCTTCATAGTGACATCATTAAGAGTCCTACAATCCACACACATCCCTGGTAACTCCTCTGGAAAGATATCCGGAAAATCTCTAACCACCCGGATGTTGTCACCAACAAACTTTTCATCTACTAAGAATGCCGCTAGTCTGGTGGCGGTAGTTACCGCAATTCCAACTTCAAATCTTTCTCCTTTGGAACTGGTGAGTTCTACGGTTCCCTTAGCACAGTGCATATACTGCCTTTGCTTTCTTAACCATGACATACCAAGGATCAAATCTATATTGCTCTCTTCTAACAGTATAGGGGTAGCCCATTGGGGTTAGAAATATAGGGTAAGAAAGGAAGAATTGTAGACAAGGCGAGTAATTATGAGAAATATTGATGCGGGGGATTTATTAGCTAAGTAGATTAGTGCGTCACCTACTATCGCTAATACATTACCTTATGGTGGTACATGCTAAGATGCCCAACTATAATGTTTCAATCAATCAAAGAAGCAAATCAGGCATTGATCATCAGAACAATCAACCAACATTTTTAATAGAGAAAATAGTTTTGATTTTTTTTCTTAGGCCTCCTATCTCTTAGAAATGTCATAAGGGTAGAATTCCAAGGTGTGAAACCCAACTTGTTTTAAAGTAGAAAAGATAAAAATGATCAGAGTAGAACAGCAAAAGGGGAGACAGGATCAAGATAAGATGAGTATAGAGTGAACCAGAGTAAGGTAAGTAGGTAAGGGTTTTATCCATTTGTATCTAGGTTTCGTCCTACAGTCAACATTTCCTCTGATACCACTTCTGTCACACCCGGTTTTAAGGGACAAAGCCGGGTGCATCTCATACATGCGCCAAAGAAGACAACATATATAATAACAGAGTGTATAGAGATAAATGTCACAATAATCAGAGTATTTATTACATAGCGGAAGACTTACAAAAATAAAAGATAAATATAACACGAACTAAGGATCGTCGGCGCCAATGTCAACTGAGAAACACCACCTAGATCAGATCAAACTCCTCACCTTGTGGCTCCTTTTGAACCACCTGTTCTTCTCCTGTGGGGGGGTGTGAGACAGCAAGAGTGAGCTCACACATGTTCATCGCTCAACAAGTTGTGGGGAATAATGTGACATGAACTCACCAAAGGTGGGAGTTCATGAAGTGTGTAAGGCTGATCAACAATAGAGGTTAAAGCTGAGCATTGCTTTTATAAGTTGGTCCAAATTTTATCAGCAGTTACTAAGTGTAAGTGAATACCAAACCATAATAAAATAATGGAACAAAATTAATAACAAATCCCATGCAAATGCAAATGACAAATTGATTTTAGGTTCCATAATTTAATCATCGGAGAGTCCTGAGCCGCTCATGACCGTGAGCTCGGCTAGTATACCAGTTTTACACTCTGCAGAGGTTGTACCCTTTACCCACAAGTCGTGTTTCCCATGTCGCCAGGGTTAGCTAGGCCCTTAGACACTACCAAGGTGAATGGCTAGGGATCCACTACGAGGCCTTTACAAAGTTCCACTAGCTTCCGAAAACCCGCTACAGTTTATAGGAAGTTCCAATGCAGGGTTCTTGTCTGACCGCCATCGCAGCAAAATCAACCAAGGACCTCCCTACACTAACCACTCCCCTACTGCCCTTGCCCCTTTCGGGTAAGGTAGTCTTCCACTAGCTTTCCTAATTAGTCAGCCAAGGGGTCCCATTCCTCCCTTGTGGTGGCACGTGTTTCTCAAGTTAAGCTCCATGTTCCAATTAACAATAACATAATGATCTTGACATGAACATAAGTAGAATAACAATAACAATTGGAACATGGATATAATGAAATAATTATCCCAAAACCATATAAAGCAATAGCAAAAACTACCCATGTGATTCAGGGGTAAACAAGGTAATGGGATAAACAATCTAGGGTGACCTATCGGGTCCCATCAAAATTAAACCTATGCATGGTAAATGATTATAAAGAACATTATTGGGTAACAAAAGTGAATCAAGGGCACAACTTGCCTGGCACTTGAGAATCCAGGTGACAGGATGAACTTCAGGTGACTCGCAACCGCACTGCTAGTCGTAGCAATACAAACAAACATGGTGTAGACAAAAATCAACATCACACCAAACATAAGTACAAACTAAATAATAATGATCTATGCGTTGCTATGAGACCAACGCAACTTGAACAGATCAAATCGGAGTTAAAACGAAGCAGTTACGAATTTCCTAAGGTTTTATGTAGTTGACATCAGATTAACTAAGAAATAAATTTTAATGTGACTTTCATGTCAAAACAGAGACACTATGTGATAAACAACATTATTACAAAATTATAGGAATTGGAATGAATAAATTTGGACTAAGTATGCATTTTCTATGAATTAAACACACTCTTCTATTTATTTTTGCATTAATAAGTATTTTTCCAAATGAATTTATTGATTTTCTAACTATCTGTACCGAGCACTAAATCTATAAAAATACGGGGGCGAAATCATAAGTGTTCCCCAGACTCAGACTGCACCTCCCTGGCCGCGAGTTTAATAAGGGATTTCTTAGGGTTTCTTACGTAAAAGCTCACTCGCGAAGGGGTATGGAACGACATCCGCCGTCCGATCCGAGGCATACGCACAGGATTAAATCCTGATTCTCAAACGGAAAGCAGCGCGGGCCCCTTGGATCCACATCGCGCGATTCAGACGCGCGATCGATCTGGACCATCGATCAACACATCTACGGTCCCGAACCTTTCACTAAGCTTCGACCATGGCGGCCACCATATCGGCGATAGTGCCACGACCGCCCATGGGCGACCGACCTCCCCCCTAGATCGAGTTCGACTGAAAATCCCCGAAATCGCAGAGGAGGCTACAACGGATCCGAGAAGGAACTACTCGTCATTAATCAACCCGGGCTGAGGCTGTTCTACCACATGCGGCGGCGGCTTCGCCATACCAACACCGACGAGGATGACCCAACATGCCTGAAGCTCGGAAGTCTTGGATTAAGGCACCTATACGTGCGGCAAATGCGGGGGAGAAGCTGTGGCCCTTACCGTTGATGCACCAGCTCTGGATTTGACGATTCCCGAGCCCTCCGGCCGCGCAGCGGTGATGTCGGTCAACGACGAGACGATTAGAGCGTCCAACTGCACCGCTCGTCGATTAGTGCATCGCCTCAACCTCTCCACGGATCGGTCAACTCCCGAGAGACACGATTGGGGCCGATGCACAGCACCGGCGGTGATCCCCGATGGTGGTCTCCAATCCTCCCCAATTCCTACGGCGAACGACGGTTCTGGCGGATGTTCAGATCAACCCAGTTACGATTCAGCTGGTCCGGCCTTGCCTATACGCTCGGGTTGCTGTGTCGTGAGGATTGACGAGTCTGGCGAGGGCGCGAGCGAGGCCTTCTTTTCTCCCCATATACCTAGGGTCTCCAGGGTGCTCGTCACGCAGATCCGGTAATTCCGGCCGCCCGACTCCGACCATTGCGGCGGATCTCGCTGCGCTTCTGTTGAGCGATGGAGCGAGAGGCGCGCGACGCTCCCGGATCGGCCTGAGCTTCGCGGCGCCATTCCTCCGCCCGCCCGCGTAGAAGCGGAGAAGCTGTTGGGGAGGGACAAGAAGACCGGATGGCTAGAGAGCCCACATGGCAGTGGTTCATCACGCGGAAAGCAAGGCGCGTTAGGGAGTGTGGCCGCCTGGTGGGCCCCACCTGTCGGGTAACAGGGCACGCAACGTGCGTGTGGGAAAGGCGGGGCTGCGCGGTCACGCATCCTGCTGGGCCGAGCAGAGATAGTTTGGGCCCATGTGTCATTTACCCATTTTCTTTCTTTTTCTAATTCAAACTCCAATTTGAATTTAAATTCGAATTCTGTGACAAACTTATCTCCAAATTAAATATCCCACTTGAATATGACATGAGATGAATTGATTTATTTTTAAGAAATTTATTTGATGATATCTAATGCTTTTCCTCCTCAAATTCTAGTGTTTCCAATTTCATAATTATTTCCAACTTGGCTTCTAATATATTTTTATCAACATTATCTTACATAGTCACAAAATACACACATAATAAAGTCTCAGCATGATGCAGCATTTAATGACTTTTTTTAATCATTTGTTTTTAAATAAGGTGCTCACATGGAATGATGAATAGATTCAACACACACATAAAATATAGGAAATGACTTTTCTCCTCTTTTATTATATATTACAAATTGGGTATTACATACCCAAAGTTCTTGTGTCTAATGCCAAAGGACCCAAAACCGTTTGGGTACCTAAAATCAAGAACTAAAATTGTTTTGTAGGTTTATGCATCCGGGGGCTCAAGTTGGATCATCGATAGCGGGTGCACAAACCACATGACAGGGGAGAAGAAGATGTTCTCCTCCTACGAGAAAAACCAAGATCCCCAAAGAGCGATCACATTCGGGGATGGAAACCAAGGTTTGGTCAAAGGTTTGGGTAAAATAGCTATATCTCCTGACCATTCCATTTCCAATGTTTTTCTTGTAGATTCTTTAGATTACAATTTGCTTTCCGTTTCCCAATTATGTCAAATGGGCTACAACTGTCTATTTACTGATGTAGGTATCACTGTCTTTAGAAGAAGTGATGATTCAATAGCATTTAAGGGAGTGTTAGAGGGTCAGCTATACTTGGTAGATTTTGATATAGCTGAACTCGACACTTGCTTAGTTGCTAAGACTAACATGGGTTGGCTCTGGCACCGCCGACTAGCCCATGTTGGAATGAAGAATCTTCATAAGCTTCTAAAGGGAGAACACATTTTAGGATTAACAAATGTTCATTTTGAGAAAGACAGGATATGTAGCGCATGCCAAGCTGGGAAGCAAGTTGGTGTTCATCATCCACACAAGAACATCATGATGACTGACAGGCCACTGGAGCTCCTACACATGGATTTATTCGGCCCGACCGCTTACATAAGCATCGGCGGGAGTAAGTACTGTCTAGTTATTGTGGATGATTATTCTCGCTTCACTTGGGTATTCTTTTTAAAGGAAAAATCTCAAACCCAAGAGACCTTAAAGGGATTCCTGAGATGAGCTCAAAATGAGTTCGGCTTAAGGATCAAGAAGATAAGAAGCGACAACGGGACGGAGTTCAAGAACTCACAAATTGAAGGCTTCCTTGAGGAGGAGGGCATCAAGCATGAGTTCTCTTCTCCCTACACGCCACAACAAAATGGTGTAGTGGAGAGGAAGAATCGAACTCTATTGGACATGGCAAGAACCATGCTTGATGAGTACAAGACGCCGGATCGGTTTTGGACCGAAGCGGTTAACACCGCTTGCTACGCCATCAACCGGTTATATCTACACCGAATCCTCAAGAAGACATCATATGAACTCCTAACCGGTAAAAAGCCCAACATTTCATATTTTAGAGTCTTTGGTAGCAAATGCTTTATTCTTGTTAAAAGAGGTAGAAAATCTAAATTCGCTCCTAAGACTGTAGAAGGCTTTTTACTAGGATATGATTCAAACACAAGGGCATATAGAGTCTTTAACAAGTCCTCAGGACTAGTTGAAGTTTCTTGTGACGTTGTGTTTGATGAATCTAACGGCTCTCAAGTAGAGCAAGTTGATCTTGATGAGATAGGTAATGAAGAGGCTCCGTGCATCGCGCTAAGGAACATGTCCATTGGGGATGTGTGTCCTAAGGAATCCGAAGAGCCCCCAAATGCACAAGATCAACCATCCTCCTCCACGCAAGCATCTCCACCAACACAAAATGAGGATGAGACTCAAGTTGATGAAGGAGAAAATCAAAATGATGAGCCACCTCAAGATGACGGCAATGATCAAGGGGGAGATGCAAATGATCAAGACAAGGAGGATGAAGAACCAAGACCGCCACACCCAAGAGTCCACCAAGCAATCCAACGAGATCACCCCGTCGACACCATCCTCGGCGACATTCATAAGGGGGTAACCACTAGATCTCGTGTTGCACATTTTTGTGAGCATTACTCTTTTGTTTCCTCTATTGAGCCACACAGGGTAGAGGAAGCACTCCAAGATTCGGATTGGGTGATGGCGATGCAAGAGGAGCTCAACAACTTCACTAGAAACGAGGTATGGCATTTAGTTCCACGTCCTAACCAAAATGTTGTAGGAACCAAATGGGTCTTCCGCAACAAACAAGATGAGCATGGTGTGGTGACAAGGAACAAAGCCCGACTCGTGGCCAAAGGGTATTCACAAGTCGAAGGTTTGGATTTCGGTGAAACCTATGCACCCGTAGCTAGGCTTGAGTCAATTCGTATATTATTGGCCTATGCTACTTACCATGGCTTCAAGCTTTACCAAATGGACGTGAAGAGTGCCTTCCTCAATGGACCAATAAAGGAAGAGGTCTACATTGAGCAACCTCCTGGCTTTGAAGACAGTGAGTACCCTAACCATGTCTATAGGCTCTCTAAGGCGCTTTATGGGCTCAAGCAAGCCCCAAGAGCATGGTATGAATGCCTAAGAGATTTCCTTATTGCAAATGGCTTCAAAGTCGGCAAGGCCGATCCTACTTTATTTACTAAAACTCTTGACAATGATTTGTTTGTATGCCAAATTTATGTTGATGATATTATATTTGGGTCTACTAACGAATCTACATGTGAAGAATTTAGTAGGATCATGACACAAAAATTCGAGATGTCAATGATGGGGGAGTTGAAGTATTTTTTAGGATTCCAAGTCAAGCAACTCCAAGAGGGCACCTTCATTAGCCAAACAAAGTATACTCAAGACATTCTAAACAATTTTGGGATGAAGGATGCCAAGCACATCAAGACACCCATGGGAACCAATGGGCATCTCGACCTCGACACGGGAGGTAAATCCGTCGATCAAAAGGTATACCGGTCGATGATAGGTTCTTTACTCTATTTATGTGCATCTCGACCAGACATTATGCTTTCCGTTTGCATGTGTGCAAGATTCCAATCCGACCCTAAGGAATCTCACCTTACGGCCGTAAAACAAATCTTGAGATATTTGGCTTATACTCCTAAGATTGGGCTTTGGTACCCTCGGGGATCCACATTTGATTTAATTGGTTATTCGGATGCCGATTGGGCGAGGTGTAAGATTAATAGAAAGAGCACATCGGGGACTTGCCAGTTCTTGGGAAGATCCTTAGTGTCTTGGGCTTCTAAAAAGCAAAATTCGGTCGCTCTTTCTACCGCCGAAGCCGAGTACATTGCCGCAGGCCATTGTTGCGCGCAATTGCTTTGGATGAGGCAAACCCTGCGGGACTATGGTTACAAATTAACCAAAGTTCCTCTTCTATGTGATAATGAGAGTGCAATCCGCATGGCGGATAATCCCGTTGAGCATAGCCGCACTAAACACATAGCCATTCGGTATCATTTTCTTAGGGATCACCAACAAAAGGGGGATATCGAGATTGCATACATTAATACTAAAGATCAATTAGCCGATATCTTTACCAAGCCACTAGATGAACAAACTTTTACCAGACTTAGGCATGAGCTCAATATTCTTGATTCTAGGAATTTCTTTTAATTTGCACACATAGCTCATAAATATACCTTTGATCATGTCTCTTTTATATATGCTATGACTAATGTGTTTTCAAGCGAATTTCAAACCAAGTCATAGGTATATTGAAAGGAAATTGGAGTCTTCGGCGAAGACAAAGGCTTCCACTCCACTCTACAACTCATCCTTCGTCGTCGCTCCAAGCAATTCTTCGTCTTTGGTATAATCTTCACTCATATGTTTATTTGCCAAAGCGGAGAAAATAGTTAGGAAAGGGCTTATATCTCACTCAAAGTATCCGTTTTTGGCGATTCATGCCAAAGGGGGAGAAAGCATGAGCCCAAATCAAAAGGACCGCACCACCACCCTAATTTTAAAATTAATGATTTTCAATTGGTAAATTTCAAATTGGTATCTCTTTGTGTTCTAAAGGGGGAGAAAGTAGCACCTTTCAAAATTGATATCTTAAAACCCTCTTGAACACTAAGAGGAGAATTTATTTGAGGGGGAGTTTTGTATAGTCAAAGGAAAAGCATTTGAAACAAGGGGAGAAAATTCCAAAACTTGAAAATGCTTCGCAAAATCTTATTCATTTACCTTTGACTATTTGCAAAAGGACTTTGAAAAAGAATCTTACAAAAGAATTTGCAAAAACAAAACATGTGGTTCAAGCGTGGTCCAAAATGTCAAAAATAAAGAAACAATCCATGCATATCTAGTAAGTAATAATTATTGGCTCAATTCTAAGTAACCTTTGCACTTACATAATCCGCCCCGGGCATAAAAACCGAAACCGAAGACCGAAACCGAGAAAAACCGAGACCGAAACCAAAAATCCCGAAACCCGAAGCCCAAATACAATTTTTGGGTATGTAATGTGAAATCCCAATCAAATTTCGGATCTTTTCGGGTACCAGATCGCGGTACCCGATTCTCCTGAATACCCGAAATACTTACGGGGTCAGTGGGTGCCTGACAGCCTTAGCTATCAATTCTCACGGACCCGGTCCCGGTCCTGATCCCAGCCCAACTCTGACTCCCTCAGGTCTGGGCGCCTGGCCTTGATGAGTCTTGCTTGCCCATAGGCTACAGCGGTACAGCCCAGCCCGGCAGCCCCAAGATCATCTCTCCTCAAGTCTCAACCGGTCAACCCTAGCTAACACGGGAGCGATAGCGAAGTCTGGCGACGCACCGCCGCCAACTGCAAGCTATGGCTGGCAAGCGGCTGCCACAGCACCACCCCCACGCATCCTAGGCGACCAAGCGGCGACACGGATAAGGCACGGCCAGCAACAACCGACGACCAAGACGACGTGTGAGTCCTTCTCAAACTTCTGCTTCCTGCTTGCTTGCTTGCCTACTTCGTTGTTCGTTCCCTTCTAAAACTAGTAGAGAATGGTCCATATACTTGAATAATTGAATATACACCGTCAATGCACTTGTAAATGGTGATTTTTATTCGATGCAAAAAATAGTATTAGCTTATCTATGGACTTTGGAATTTTTGTGCGTGTGCTACAGCAGTACAGCTATACGGCTATTTTTGTGCGTGTGCTACAGCTATATGGCTTTGGTATTTTTATTCGATGCAAAAAATGATAGCCGATCAGGCTGAAAAAAGCTATGTCCAGGAATTTACCCTTTTCAAATATTGGAGCTAGAGTGAAGGGCACACACGTTTTTCAATTGTAGAGGCACACATGTTGTTGTTAAATGTTCTATACTTCTATCAAAAAGCTGTTGTTAACTGCTCTATCAAAAGCTGCTGTTAAATGTTAATAGCCTGAATAGATATGATTGTTCTGTCTAATTATCCTTTTGGGGTTTTTTCATATAGATGGCAGAACCTAATTCACGCACGGAGATGGAGGTTGAATCACTACCAGTGGGTACTCAGACATCGCGGATTAATCAAAATTCAGAGAGGTTAGTTATTGAACAAGATGTTGTTGAGTTGGACAAGGATGGAGATCTGAGTGGAAGGAAGGCGATGGCACCAAGGTCTGAGATGTGGAAGCACTTCATTAAGATCAAAGATGATAAAAATATTCTTAAGAGTGCTAAGTGCAAATATTGCCATCGTATCATGAAGGCAGATGCAAAGGCAAATGGTACATCTTCCTTAAAGAGACACTTCAATGTATGTAAGCGCAATCCACACAAGTTTAATCAAGATCCAACACAAGGTACTCTACAAGCATTTCAAGGTGAAGCCATTAGCACGTGGAGGTTCGATCAAAATGAACTTAGGGCTGCTTTTGCTGAGATGGTGATAGAAGATGAGCAACCTTTTTGCTTTGGTGAGAAACCAGGATTGAGAAAATTTATGGCCAAAGCTTGCCCACGTTTTCAACTTCCATCTCGAAGAACATGTACTAGAGATGTTGTGCGTTGTTTCTTCCAAGAGAAAGCCAAGCTAAAGAAATTTTTTAAAGATTCTTGTCAAAGGGTTTGCTTAACAACAGATGGTTGGACTTCTCAACAGCTAGATAGCTATATGACAGTGACTGCTAGCTTTATTGATGATAATTGGAGATTTCATAAGAAAGTTATTGGCTTTTTCATGGTGAAGGGGCACAAAGGTGGTGACATTGGAAAAAATGTGATGAGATGCATGGCTGAATGGGGAATAGAGAGAGTAATGACTGTAACAGTCGACAATGCAAGTGCCAATGACACTGGTATTGGTTATTTGAGGAGGCATTTGAGCGGAAATAATATAGCTAATGGCAAGTACTTGCATATGAGATGTGCAGCACACATTGTTAATCTCATTGTGCATGATGGCCTAAAAGAAGTCGACCTCTCTGTGAAGCGTGTTAGAGCTGCTGTTAGATATATTAGAAATGGTGGTTCGAGAATAGTGAAATTTAAGGAAATTGTAGAGGAAGAGAAGTTGACCAACAAGCCATTTTTGAAGCTTGATGTCCCAACAAGATGGAACTCCACATTTCTAATGCTTAAAGCTGCGCTTGTTTACGAGAAAGTTTTCACTAGGTTGGCTGATGAAGACATGAGTTATGTTATTGATCTATCAGAAGGAAGAGATGGATTTGGTCATCCGGATGAATTAGATTGGCAAAATGCCAAGAAGATGGCAGATTTTCTAGAGCACTTCCATGATCTTACAGTTCGTATTTCTACTACACTTCAGATCACGTCCCATACATTCTTTCATGAGATTGGAGAAGTGCATTTATTAATTCAATCTTGGTTGAACAGTACAGATGATTTGCAATGTGCTATGGGTATGAGAATGAAAGATAAATTTGATAAATATTGGGGACTTTGGCACACTAGCAGTGGAAATGAGAATGATCGGGGGAGAGGTAAGGGAAAAGAGAAGGAGAACCTTAACTTGCTGATTTTTGTTGCTGCCTATCTTGATCCAAGATATAAGTTATCTATGTATACAAAGATCACAGTCGAAGAGATATTTGGTGAGGCAAGGGGACAATTAGTTTGGGAAGCAATTAAAACTTGTGTTCATGAGTTGTTTGATGAATATAGAAAGATATATGCTCCAAGTGAGGAGACAACTGATATAAGTGATCCAATAGCGACACAAGGAGGTAGAGGAGGCAAACTGAAAGAAGTTATTGCTAAGAGGATGAAGTTGGGACATGGGTCAAGCATCAATTCTAAGTCTGAACTTGACAAATATCTTTCTGAAGAAACTGAAGATACAGAAATGAAGATTGATCTTTTAGTATGGTGGAAGGCCTCCGAGCAAAGGTTTCCAGTTCTCTCTCGCTTGGCTCGTGATGTGCTTGCTATACCTATTTCAACAGTAGCTTCAGAATCTGCATTTAGCACAAGTGGACGTATTCTAGATGACTTTCGAAGCTCTCTTACTCCATTCATGATTGAAGCACTAGTATGTACACAAGATTGGCTTAGATGGTCTGTACCTGTGGACATCATAGAGAATATTGAGGAATTAACGATGCTAGAAAAAGGTACAAGTACAACCTTTCTTCATTTATTTATTTTTCTTCATTATTTCACTGCTCACTTCAAATTTGACTTGTTGCAGAATTATTGGAAGAATTTGGTGCCAAAGGGAAGGGGAAAGAACAAGCTTCCACTTCAGTTTCACATGCAACAGCAACAGGAAGCAATTCACTGGAACATGGAATATCCAAGTCCTAAGCATTGCTTAATTGTGTCATGCTTCTACTTTGTCTTCTGTTCACTACTTCACTCATTTGGAAACCATATGCTGCTGTCACGTGCTAGAATTTTAGTCTGTAATGTTGTCCAATTGGACTGAATTGACTCTGGTATAATGTTTTCCAGTTGGACTTGGACTGCTGTAGTGTTGGCACGTTGCTGTAATGCTGTCCAGTTGGACATGGACTGAACGTGTGATGTTTTGGGGGGCTGTATTCTGAGCAGAAATGATGTCAAAACTGCTGTAAAATGTGCTGCCATATTGTTCGGTCTGAGTATTAATATGCATGAGCTGCTCCTGTCTTGCTAAATTGTTGCGTGTATTGAATGGGTTATGGATATGACTGTATGCTTGCAGTCTTGCACTGATTTTTTATTGTTTCGTTGGAAGATTACATGGTTTGGTGTGCACTAAAATTGGGTAAAATGGGTTACCCGATACCCAAACCCGAATTTTTGGGAACCCGAAATGTTGGGTACCCGTAATTTTGGATATAATTTCAAGTACCATTTTTAGAAACCCGAATTATAAAAAACCCGAATAACCCGACCCGAAACTTCGGGTAATCCCGAACGCCCAGGGCTATACATAATGCAAACTAGTTCAAATTATGCACTTGTATATTTGCTTTGGTTTGTGTTGGCATCAATCACCAAAAAGGGGGAGATTGAAAGGGAATTAGGCTTACACCCATTTCCTAAATTGATTTTGGTGGTTGAATTGCCCAACACAAATATTTGGTCTAACTAGTTTGCCCTAGTTTATAAGTTCTACAGGTGCCAAAGGTTCACAATAAGCCAATAAAAAGATCAAGAGAAAGGGTTCAAACAAAGGAGCAAAGGGACAACCGAAGGCACCCTGGTCGGGCGCACTGGACAGTGTCCGGTGCACCACCGGACAATGTCCGGTGCACCAGGGGACTCCAACCTAAACTTCGCACCTTCGGGAAAATTCAGAGCCACCGCGCTATAATTCACCGGACTGTCCGGTGTACACCGGACAGTGTTCGGTGCTCCAAGGAGAAGCGACTCTGAACTCGCCAGCTTCGGGAATCCACAACCGCTAGTCCGCTATAATTCACCGGACATGTCCGGTGTACACCGGACTGTCCGGTGTGACAGCGGAGCAACGGCTACTTCGGCGCCAACGGTCACCTGCAGGCGCATTAAATGCGCGCCAGAGCGCGCAGAAGTCAGGCACGTGTGGGATGGCACACCGGACACTCTACAGTGCATGTCCGGTGCGCCACCGGACATCCAGGCGGGCCCAACAGTCAGAGCTCCAACGATCGGAACCCAATGGCCTGGTGACGTGGCTGGCGCACCGGACACTGTCCGGTGTGCACCAGACTGTCCGGTGCACCATGCGACAGACAACCTCCACCAAACGGCTAGTTTGGTGGTTGGGGCTATAAATACCCCCAACCACCCCACATTCAAGGTATCCAAGTTTTCACACTTCTACACCTTACAAGAGCTCTAGCATTCAATTCTAGACACACCCAAGTGATCAAATCCTCTCCAATTCCACACAAGGCTTTAGTGATTAGAGAGAGAGATTTGTTGTGTTCTTTTGAGCTCTTGCGCTTGGATTGCTTCTTTCTTTCTCATTTGTTCTTGTGATCAAAACTCATTTGTAACCGAGGCAAGAGACACCAATTGTGTGGTGGTCCTTGCGAGGAAGTTTTGTTCCCGGTTGATTTGAGAAGAGAAGCTCACTCGGTCCAAGGGACCGTTTGAGAGAGGGAAAGGGTTGAGATAGACCCGGCCTTTGTGGCCTCCTCAACGGGGAGTAGGTTTGCGAGAACCGAACCTCGGTAAAACAAATCCACGTGTCTCACTCTTTATTTGCCCGCGATTTGTTTTGCGCCCTCTCTCTCGGACTCATTTCTATTTCTAACGCTAACCCGGCTTGTAGTTGTGTTTAAGTTGTTAAATTTTAGTTTCGCCCTATTCACCCCCCCCCCCCTCTAGGCGACTTTCAGGTTCCACATCAATAGTAACTCCTTCAGTGTGAGCAACTATCCCCAGGTTAAATCTCCTAAAATCCTCATCTGATGGTAACCCGATCGGAGATCAATCTTCGAGAATACCCTGGCACCTCTCATTTGATCAAATAAGTCCTCAATACGGGGTAATGGACACTTGTTCTTCACAGTGACATCGTTAAGGGACCTATAATCCACGCACATCCCTTGTGATCCTTCTTTCTTCTGTACAAATAGAACTGGCGCTCCCCAAAGGTGAAGAACTCGAACGAATGTACCCAACCTCTTGTAATTCCGTTAATTGCTTCTTAAGTTCCTTTAATTCTTCTAAGGACATCTTGCATAGCCATTTAGAAATAGGAGCAGTCTCAGGTAAGGGATCAGTGGCGAACTCAACTTCCTTATCTGATGGCATCCCTAATAACTCCTCTGGAAAGACATCCGGAAAATCCCTAACTGCGCGGATGTTGTCACCCACAATCTTCTCATCTACTAGGAATGCTGCTAGTCTGATGGTGGTAGTTACTGCAATTTCAACTTCAAATCTTTCTCCTTTGGAACTGGTGAGTTCTATGGGTCCCTTAGCACAGTATATATACTGCCTTTGCCTTTCTCAACCATGACATACCAAGGATCACGTCTATAGTGCTCTCTTCTAACACTATAGGGGTAGCCCATCTGGGTTAGAAACACAGGGTACGAAAGAAAGAATTGTAGACAAGGCATGTAATTACGAGGCATGCTACTTTGGGGAATTTATTAGCTAAGTAGATTAGTGTGTTTATCCACTAAAGCTAATACATTACCTTATGGTGGTACATGCTAAGATGCCCGTCTATACTATTTCAATCAAGCAAAGAAGCAAATCAGGCATTGATCATCAGAACAATCAACCAACATTTTTAATAGAGAAAATAATTTTTAATTTCTTTTTTTTCTTAGGTCTCCTATCTCTAAAAAAGTCATAAATGTAGGATTCTAAAGTGTGTAATCCATCTTGTCTCAGAGTAGAGAAGGTAAGAATAATCAGAGTATGACAGCAAAAGGTGAGACAGGATCAAGATAAGATGAGTATAGAATGACTCAGAGTAAGGTAAGTAGGTAAGGGTTTTGTCCATTTATATCTAGGTTTGTCCTACAGTCAACATTTCCTCTGATACCACTTTTGTCACACCCGGCTTTAAGGAACAAAACCAGGTGCATCTCATACATGCGCCAAGAAGACAACATATATAATAACAGAGTGTATAGAGATAAATGTCACAATAATCAGAGTATTATTACATAGCGGAAGTCTTATTACAAAATAAAAGATAAAAATAGAACGAACTAAGGATCGTCGTTGGCGCCAATGTCAACTAAGAAACGCCACCTAGATCAGATCAAACTCCTCGCCTTGTGGCTCCTCCTGAACCACCTGTTCTCCTCCTGTGGGGGGGTGTGACAGCAAGGGTGAGCTCACACATGATCATAGCTCAACATGTTGTGGGGAATCCAGTGGGCATGAACTCACCAAAGGTGGGAGTCCATGTGATGTGTAAGGCTAATCAACAACAGGGGTTAAAGCTGAGCATTGCTTTTAATTAGTTGGTCAAAATTTTATTAGCAGTTACTAAGTGTAAGTAAACACCAAACCTTAAATAAAGTAATAGAACAAAATTAATAAATAATCCCATGCATATGCAAATGACAAAATTGAATTTAAGTTTCATAAATTAATCACCAGAGAGTCCTGAGCTGCTCATGACCGTGAGCTCGGCTAGTATACCAGTTTTACACTCTGCAGAGGTTGTACCCTTTACCCACAAGTCATGTTACCCATCTGCCAAGGGATCACGACTCCCATACACCTCTACCTAGGAAGCGAGGCAGGGCAACACTACGAGGCCTTTACAAAGTTCCACTAGCTTCCAAAAACCCGCTACAGTTTATGGGAAGAGCACTTGCAAGAATCCCCCGTCTGACCGCCATCGCAGCAAAATCAACCTGAGAATCTCATTGCATGCAACTCCCCTACTGCCCTTGCCCCTTTCGGGTAAGGTAGTCTTCCACTAGCTTTTCTAATTAGTTAGCCAAGGGCTCACATTCCTCCCTTGTGGTGGCATGTGTTTCTCAAGTTAAGCTCCATGTTCCAATTAACATTAATGATCTTGACATGAACATAAATAGAATAACAAAAGAATTGGAACACTGATATAATAAATGATTATCCCAAAACCATGTAAATAATAGCAAACTACCCAAGTGATTCAGGGGTAAACAAGGTAATGAGATAAACAATCTAGGGCGACCTATTGGGTCCCATCAAAATTAACCTATGAATGAATAAATGACATTAAAGAACATTATTGGGTATAAAAGTGGTCAAGGGCACAACTTGCCTTCAATGAGCTCCTACTCTGCTACTTCTATCTGCTGCTCACCAGGATCCTCAGTCACGGTCTCTTCTACTCGCCACAATACAAACAAGCACAATATATAGAGAAAATTAACATCACACCAAACATGTACACAAAATACACAGTAATAATCTACACATTAACATAAAATCCTAGGAACATGAATCATAATTTTTGGAGTTATAGATTTTAAGATATGAATTTTTAAAGGTTTTATGTGCTTAGAATAGGATTAAATGAGATATTAATTTCTTTACTGTTTTCATGTCAAAACAGAGACTCTAGATGATAGAAAATAATGTTACAAAAATTTAGAAACTGGAATGAGTTAATTTGGAGTTCATATGAATTTTCTATGGAATAAACAAGTTCTAGTAATTATTTTCATATTAAAAATCTATTTTCTAATTCCTTTATTCAAATTAAATGGGTTCTGGACTGGGCCTCATTTACCAGAAAGGTCAGGGACCCCGGCGCATAATTTTCTAAGACTCAGAATACTATGCAGTGGACGGCGGGTTTATTCCTCGGTTTTCCAGGGTTTCTTTTACAAAACTGACCCGCGAAGGGGTATGCAGCGATCACGACCGTCGGATTAGGAGTCTATGGCACAGATCAAACTCACCCGAGATCGAAATGGTACGCACTAATTTACCCTTAGATCTGGGATCTGTGGTCAGGGTTTAATGGAGGTAAGTTTCAATCACTGCCCTTAGTTCAGATCGTACGTTGCAGATTTGCTGACTCCGAAACGTTTCCTATTTCTAATCTGAGCCATCGATCATTCGATCGACGGGCCGCGATCAACTCCACAAACCCAGGCTGTCCCAACGGCGACGCCACACAGGGGTGCGGCGGCGCCATCGCCGGCCATCCGGAAACCCTCGGTTCTAGCGCCCTAAACACGATTTTGTTGGGTGTTACACATTAGTAAGGGACGAGCGAACATGGTGTGGTGGTTGCTCACCAGAATCGAGAACCGAACGAAGCCACCCGTGACGCACGGCGGAGATGCAGCAACGGCGAGAAATCCAGGGCGCTTGGGCGGTCGATCGAGCGTAATACTTCACGCCAACAATCCCCAGGCGCCGATGAACGAATCCGACATCCCACTGGCCACCAAACGATGATATAGGCCTGGGTCTACGGTGGTGAATCTCTCCCTTTCCGCGAACTCAATACTGGTGGCGACGACGCCTTTCTGTGCAGGGAGGAGGCAGGAGGACTCGCAGGGCGCCCAGGGGGGTCTTATCCCCATGTCGAGGCGGACTTCAACCGATTCCCGGAGCTTACGGATTGCGCACGGAGCTCGCGGCGGGTTCGTGAGCGTGGAGAAGAAAGCGCTGACAAAGACGGCCCGCGTGATAGTGAGACGAAGGAGCGCAGTTGAGGGTCTGCGCCGAGGGCCCGCGAATGCAGTGAGAGGCCGGTTCAACGCGGGTGCGAAGTAGCGGATGACGCGCGGGGCCCACTTGTCAGTAGCACGCGCGAGTTGGCGTGAAAGAGGTGGGCTGCGCGGTGGAGGGGTTTCTCTAGGTGGTCCAAATTGGGTACTGAGGCCCAGTTAGGGGTTTCCCTTTTTTTCTTTTTCTTTTGCTTTTGTTTTCTTTTTACTTTGAAATCCAAATTTTGGATTTCAAATTTTGTGATGAATTTGTACTAAACTATTTGAAGGTATGATTCAAACATGCCATGGTGAAATGAATTTATTTCTCTAAGGATTTTATTTGGTATTGGCCAATATTTCTCTCTCTCTCTTTTCTGAACTCTAAAATCTCTTGTATATTCTAAATTCCACTTGGGACTTTAATATTTTCTTTTCATATGATTTATTATGTGGTCACAAGATGCACACAAAAATGAAAACCAGCATGATACATATTTTAGTGGCTTTTATGTTATTAATTATTTGTTTTTACCTAGGGTGTTCACATGTGATGATGCATAAAGGTCAAACTCACATAAGGAGAAATTGTTTCTCTATTGATGTTATTTCTAACAAATTAAAAATTGAGTATTACAGCGGGGCTCCTCTTTCTCGCTTCAGCAAGAGATAGAGTCCGTGAGGAGCTGCTCCCCTATGTTCCCGCTGGAGGCGCCCCCTGCACCACCACTGAGCGCCCCAGCCCCTGGAGTAGCTACTGGAGGAGACCCAGACTACGGAGGCAGCGACGAAAGCTCGAGCCACGACACCGACCCTTCCGCCGACCAGGAGCCAGAAGGATGGGTTGCTCGACCCATCACTCGCGACGCTGCTCGCGGGTGTCACTTCCATGACGCGCTCGACACCCTTCTACGTCGGGCACTCGACCGACGTACTTGGTCTATCGAGTATAGCTGTGTGGTCTTCCAGCACCGTCGCAGGGTTTACCCGGACCTATGGGAGGCGACCTGCTTGGTGCGGTCCGGAGAACAGTCTTCGGGGTGCGGAGATTTGCTCAGAGCACTATTCCATCTCTGAGCGGGACTCAGCCGAGGCGGCCATGCAAGATGTCGCACGGCGTGCGCTTTCACACTACTGCTCAGTTCTCGGTGGGTTAGCCGATGGTCTCAACCAGAAGTATTACCCCCGCCGTCCATCTGGCAGCACATAAGGCGTGATTGTCTCACCTGTTGGTGAGGACAATCCTAGGTTGAGCAGCACAGTCAACCTAGCCGCCGTGCTAAACACAGAGCTGGACCATGCATTAGACGAGCTGAGTAGGGCTCGTGCTGAGATCGCCCAGCTGCAGGCTGAGCGCACGGAGCGTCGTCACCTGGAGGATGGCTCCCCCGCTCCCGTCGGGACTCAGCACCCGTACCGCTCACCTCGGTGTGGACACCAGTCTTATGGCAACCCCAACTGCAGGACCAAGATAAATTTAGAACCATAGATCGTCAGTGTTGGGTCCTATAATGAATGCTTAATATAGAAGTTTTAGTCTTAGTTAGTCTTAGTTAGACAGGGTAGTTTGCTTCTCCTATGCTTTTATGCTTGTTATGATGAACAATGTTGGAGTTGGATCTTTGTAATGACTGTCACTAGAGTATGGATATTCCCTGCATTTTGGTTTATCTGTTATATGTTAATGAAGTTAGTTTTCTAGTTGGGAAGCCTTTTTATTCCACTTTCCTTTTTATCTGAGAAGCTGTGTTGGTCTGTGTTGGAGATCAGTGAAGATGTTTAACTGTTCAGTATTGTGGAGGATTCTATACTCTTTTCTTATGCTGCAAGTTGCAAGATCAGTTCTGATGTGTGATTGCATTCTGCAGATGTCAGAAAACAGGCGCAGAGGAGGAAGGCATGCTCAGTAGGAGCAGGCAGCACTGTAGGATGAGGCACCCTAGCAACAGCAGCTGCCACCCTCGCCCCGATGACTATCGAGCAAATGTTCTTGATGCAGACTCAGGCGGTTCAAGCCATCGGTCAGACTCTAGTCGCCATTCAGCAGCAGCCACCACCTCAGCCTCAGATGCCTCAGATGCCCAAAGACAAGCGTGCTGAATTCATGAGAGGTCATCCCCCAGTGTTCGCTCATTCTTCTGACCCCATGGATGCTGAAGATTGGCTGCGTATGGTGGAGCGGGAGTTGCAGACCGCTCAGTGTGATGATAGGGAGAAAGTTCTGTATGGTCCCTGTCTATTGAGAAGAGCAGCCCAGTCTTGGTGGGAGTCTTACCTTGCTACCCATGCCAACCCCGATACCATCACCTAGGAGGAATTCAGAAACAATTTTCGTCAGTACCATGTTCCTGCGGGTCTGATGACAGTAAAGAAGGAGGAGTTCTTGGCGCTCAAGCAAGGGCCTATGTCTGTTAGTGAGTATCGAGACAAGTTTCTGCAGCTATCCTGCTATGCTCCTGAGGATGTCAACACGGATGCCAAGAGGCAGTACCGCTTCTTGAGAGGCTTAGTTGACCCTCTGCACTATCAGCTGATGAATCATACCTTCCCCACATTTCAGCACCTGATCGACAGAGCGATCATGCAAGAGAGGAAGCGCAAGGAGATGGAGGATCGCAAGCGTAAGATCAGTGGACCTCAGCCTGGAAGTAGCAATCGCCCTCATTTCTCAGGCAACCCACCTCAGCAGTTCAAGCAGAGTCAGCGTCCCCCTCAGCAGCAGTTTCAAAGGCAGCACCCTCAGCACCAGCAGCAGAATCGTCAGAATAATCAGTCAGGAGGAGGCTAGTTCTAGAGGCAGAATCAGCAAGCACCTCGTCTTCCCGCCCCAGCAACCAATCAGAACAGTCAAGCAGCACCAGTTCAAGGTGGGAGTAGGGCATGTTTCCACTGTGGAGAGCAAGGCCATTGGGTGATGCAATGTCCAAAGAAGGCAGCCCAGCAACAGTCAGGCCCTAGTGCCCCAGCAAAGCAGAATGTGTCTCAGCCTAGAGCAGGCAACCGCTCTTTGCCACGCTACAACCATGGGAGACTAAATCACTTGGAGGCTGAAGCAGTTCAGGAAACCCCCGACATGATAGTAGGTATGTTTCCAGTCGACTCTCATATTGCAGAAGTGTTATTTGATACTGGAGCAACGCATTCATTCATTACTGCATCATGGGTAGAAGCACATAATCTTCCAATAACTACCATGTCAACCCCCATTCAAATTGACTCACTCGGTGGTAGAATTCGAGTCGATAGCAATTGCTTGAATGTAAGTGTGGAAATAAGGGGGATAGCATTTCCCGCTAACCTGATAGTAATGGGTACTTAGGGAATAGATGTCATCCTAGGGATGAACTGGCTAGATAAGTATCAGGCAGTGATCAGTTGTGGTAAGAGGACAATTAAGTTGATGTCCCCACTAGGAGGAAAAGTGGTAGCCGAGTTAGTCCCGCCTGAGCCAAAGAAAGGAAGTTGTTATCAGATGGCTGTGATATCAGTGAAGTAGATCCACTGTAGATTATCAAGGTTGTGTCCGAGTTCTCAGATGTGTTCCCAAAGGATCTACCAGGCATGCCACCTAAGCGAAAAGTTGAGTTTGCCATAGAGCTTCTTCCTGGAACCGCCCCCATCTTTAAGAGAGCTTATAGAGTATCTGGACCAGAGTTAGTTGAGCTTAAAAAGCAGATTGATGAGCTGTCAGAGAAAGGTTACATCTGGCCAAGCACCTCGCCTTGGGCCGCCCCTGTCCTATTCGTGGAGAAGAAAGATGGCACCAGAAGGATGTGTATCGATTATCGAGCTCTGAATGAAGTCACAATCAAGAACAAGTACCCCTTGCCCAGATTAGAAGATCTGTTCGACCAGTTGAGAGGAGCCAGTGTGTTTTCAAAGATAGATCTGAGGTCAGATTATCACCAGTTCAGGATTCGACCTTCAGACATTCCGAAGACGGCGTTCATTACCGAGTATGGGTTGTACAAGTTCACTGTGATGTCTTTTGGTATAACAAATGCACCAGCCTTCTTCAGGAATCTGATGAACAGTGTATTCATGGATTATCTCGACAAGTTTGTGGTGGTATTTATTGACGATATTCTTATATATTCTCAAAGCGAAGAAGAGCATGCGGGTCATTTGAGGATGGTTTTGCAGAGATTGTGTGAGCACCGGCTGTATGCAAAGTTGAGCAAGTGCGAGTTCTGGATTTATGAAGTCATGTTCTTGGGTCACATAATCAACAAAAAAGGATTGACTGTGGATCCGAAGAAAGTGGCAGACATTCGGTTTGCCTTCTAAAACCGGGTGTGACAACCTAGGGGTCCTTTTTATAGCCCCAAGGCAGCTAGGAGCCGTTGGATCTCCATTTGGCAGGTAATTCTTGCCTTCTGATGGGTGGCGCACCGGACAGTTCGGTGCACCACCGGACATGAACAGTCCTTGTTCGGTGCCCGATCTCTTTCCTTTTCTAGCGAAGCTGACCATTGAGCCTTTGGTCCCCTTGGCACACCGGACACAGTCCGGTGCACACCGGACACAGTCCAGTGCACACCGGACAGTCCGGTGCGACCAAGTGACCATTGGCTCGGGCCATGTGTCGCCTGTTGATCGCACTGCCGACCGTTGGCTGCGGGCGCCGTTGGCTCACCGGACATTCCGGTGCATACCGGACAGTCCAGTGAATTTTAGCCACGACGCCCTCGGTGATTTCTCGAGAGCGACGTGTTCGTCGCCGAGCGTTGAGCGCGGACGCTTATGGCTCACTGGACAGTTCGGTGCACCACCGGACAGTCTGGTGATTTTTAGCCACGTTGCCTTCGCCGATTCCCGAGAGTAGCGACTTCGCTGCTAAACCAGCCTGTGCACCGGACAGTCCGGTGCACCACAGGCTGATGCAAGTCTTAGCTAGACTTAGACAAACTTGTCCGATCCATTTCCACTTTTCTTGACAAGGTTCCTAGCACTTAGAGAAATATATTAGTACCAAAAACAATTCACTAAGGCTAGAGACATACCTTGATTCTTGATTTGCACTTCTTTAGCACTTAGCACATATTAACCAAAACAATATGTGTTGGGCATCTAATCACCAAAACATTTATAGAAATGGCCCAAGGGCACATTTCTCTTTCAATTAGCAATTAATAGATGTAAGTATATACCAACCCAAAGTAATAAGAGGTCAAAATTAATAATAAAACTCACAATGCAATGCATATGACAAATTAAGTTTACTTCCATAAGTTAATCACGTGAGTGTCCGAGCCGCTCATAACCGTAAGCACAGCTGATATACCAGTTTTACACTCTACAGAGGTTGCACATCATTACCCATAAGCCATGCTACCCATTTGCCAACGGGTCTAGAAATCCCATTCATCTCTACCGAGGAGACGAGGCAGGGTAACACTACAAGGCCTTTTCAAAGTTCCACTAGTTCGAGAAAACCTGTTACGGATTCAGGAAGAAGGAAGCATAGGAATCACTCGTCTAGAAAGCTAAACAGATAGTCCGACCCGAGAACCTCCCTATACTCTGCAGCGACGCCTCCCCGCTTGCCCCTTTCAGGTTAGGTAGTCACTCCCTAGCTTTCCTAATTACTTGGCCAAGGGTCTCCCATTCCACCCTTGTGGTAGCACTGTTTTCCTGGGTGGTTCTCCATGTTCCAATTAACACGATAATCTTACCATGAACAATAAATAAATCAATAGTAGTAATAAAGAATGATCATGTGTCAAATTTATCTTAACACCCAAAACCACATAGAGCAATAGCATAACTACCCAAAAGTTCAATGGTAAGCAAGATATAAGGTGAACCAAACTAGGGTGACCTATTAGGTCCCATCAAAATTAAGCGTAAACATGCCACAATGATTATAGAGAACATTATTCGGTAAAAGAGAGTGGTCAAGGGCACAACTTGCCTTCAATGAGCTCTTGCTCAGTTTCTTCAACCTCTTGAGCTCCTGGTTCTTCGGTCACTTGCTCGTCTACTCACAACAATACAAACAAACATTGGATAGGAAAAATCAACATCACTGTGCTGAGTATTTATAAGTCTTCTATGAGTATTTTAAGTCTTCTTTTTTGTGGCAGAACCGCCCGAATTATTCCAGCTTAAGTGCCTAAGTCACGCCTCAGGGGTCGCAACACACTTAAATCGGAATAATCTGTCAGTCCCTCAGATCTAGTCCGATAAAGCCACTTAACCAAGATTAAATACCACAAACTCACTCGAAGGTGAGTCACAGAAGAAATACAATAAAACAGGAAAACCTCAAATTAAAGTACTAGAGTTATTACATAAATCAGAGTTTTTCAAGTAGCTGATATAAGTTCACAAAATAAACTGCAGTGGATAATCGATATCGTCGAAAGCGAGGAATAGGGCAAGGCCTAACCCACTACTCCTCCTGCTCCTCTCCTGCCGGAGCAGCATCCCACTCGACCATCCAACCCGGTAGCAGGGTGGTAGGCCAAGTCACACCATCAACCATGTCCTGAAGCGTACCTGCAAAAATTATGCCACAAGTAAGGCTGAGTATACTAATACTCAGCTAGACTTACCCGGTGTGAGGAATCTACTCCTCTACCTCTAGACCATGCAGCTATTTGGCTGAGGGGTTTGGTTTGCCAAAAGCACTAGCTGAGTCTAAAATCAATTTTTAGCTTTTCCAATTCTAGTATCATTAAATTAGCTAAGTTTGCTCCTTCTAAGCATACATTGTAGCAAGCATTTGATACAATCAGCAAGTTATCTCATGTGGAACCTCATTTCACTTCTTACTCGATGTAGTACAAGGGGTCAATCAGTCTCATTAGCTGCGAGAAGCAGATGATTCGAATCGAGTTTTTAAACCTTGCAAGGTAAACCTAAACACACGACATGTAGGGGCACTCCGTCCCCACACATATCAACCGTCCCCATCGATTTCCCGTTCGCGGTCAGGCCTCATCGCCTTGGCATACAATGCTCCACTGACCCTGGCTGCCGCCGTGCAGTGACCGCACTTGTACCCACCATAGCTAGCATGAGAGACCCAATCTCAGGTCGCATGAGGGGTAAAGTCTGTGTCCGGCTTCACTCAGGTACTAGGTTTACCGGTTACCATATTTCCCGACATGTGCTTAGTACGTTCAAACGCTTGACTCAGGTATCCACACATTAATCCTTAATTCCTTTTCCCGTCTCACGGACAAGACATCCTCCCTAGATCCAAGTCCATGGACCATCATAGATCCCATTATCAAGATGAATACAATCAATTCCTGACCTCGCGCGAGTGCTAGAAAAATCACTCGACTTCTACCGAGATCCTAATTAGCATAGCAGCTATTCGACCTAGCATACTAGTATCTATCTCAAAAAGGAATCCTGAGTTCATGCAACTAGAGGTTTCAAGCAACTCCTACACTTAAGTGCACATTACAAACCTACAAACATTAAGTGTAGTAAAGTAGCATATATAAACGGTTATGCATAAAACCGGGGCTTGCCTTCAATTACTGGGGCTGCGGGGAGATCCTCGATGGCAGTCTCAGGAGCTTGCTCCTGGTCTTCCTCGTGGACAACTCCTTGCTTAGGGATGAGCACGTACTATCTATCAGTGAGATTGCAATCTAATGAATGCAATGGGTAAGATATATGCATGGCATGATATGTAATTTAGCAATTAAGATATGATGGGGAATGATCAATTTAATAAGGTGGAGCTATTTCTTACTACTGGAGATTTTTGTGGTACACTTAGCAACTTAGGGTCAGTTGATTACTGAATGGTTAACCCATTTTTAGTGTTCTACTGATTTTCTTCTTTATATCTTATGGAAATTTTTAACAATATTCTTAGCTGCCATGTTGGGGTAATACTTATTAATCTTTCTAATTCCTCTCTTCTTCTCTATTTCTCTTATGCTTTTAAGGTGGGTTTGAACTACAAGATAGCTTAATAAATCTCCAAAAATTATGCAAACAATTCAGTGGCTTCTCACTAGTGTATAATTCTCTGTCTCAAAATTTGGGGCTTAAAAAGTGAGGGGTTCTCTCTGTACAAAATTATCAAGTATTAGGGCAGAGGGGGGTGTTTTGAACTACAACCTTCTTTTAACAGATGATTATTTTCTAAGACTTATTTTTGCTGGTATTTAGATGTTATAACATGACTTTGTACATGTTTTCAGCCACTAATACTTATTAGTTATTTTACTATTATTTTCTAAATTTTCTAGCCAAAGGGGTGCTTTCTACTACCACTATATCTGAAAAATATCAAACAACAGATTTCTAATTTTTCCTATCTTCTTTGTGCAAGAGCAATCATTCTAAATTTTGGTAACTTTTTGCTTAAGAGGAAGGGTGGTAGGAATTTCTTGAATTAAATGGCATTTTTCATAAAGTATTGGCAATGGGTATTACTTTGTAGTTTTGAATAGGTTTTGCATTTTTCTCTGGTGGTCTATTCCATTCATAATCTAGTAAAAATTCACTTGCCCACTGTTGCACACTTTTTGGCTTGCTTATGATTTAATTGGAATATGACTCAATATCAAGTTCTATTTGTTCAACCTACTTAAGATGATGGGTTGGGGTATTTACCATTTTTGTAGTGGTGTCCTAGTAGTTACAAGTCTACTCAATTTTTCTTACCAATTTTGGAATTATTCTCATAATTCTATTAATTGTCTTTCTAGTTTCATTAGTGCCTAATAAAACATTTTACCTCGAATTGGCTCTGGGATAGGGTCCCTTTTATTTTTCCTAGGTTCTCCATTACTTAAGTGGGCTAGGAAAAATATTTGCATCTACTGTTCATTATTTTCTAATACCTTTCTCATTTTCTTAAGTTTTGGGCAATTATAGCTTTTAATAGATAACCCTGTTTAAATCTTCAATACTGGGGTGCTCAATATTTTTAAACAGTGTCTAAGTGGGGTTTGAACCTCTACAAATTTTCTTAAGTTCAGCACAGAAGCATAACTAATTTTCTTCTTTTTAAAAAGGTTTGGTCAGTTTCTTTAATTAATTCCAAACTCTAAAATTTAGAACAGAAAGCACAAGGTTCAGTATTTTTATGTGGTAGTTCATAATATTTTGAATCTAGTAAAATTGGTTTGACTAAATTTGGTTGAATATTTCTCAAGATATAAATTTCCTAAGTTCTTTGCTGAATTTAAAAAGAATGAACAAAAATGGATAAAGGAAACATGGTTTTGCTCTGGGGTCCAAAGGTTTTAAGTGTATTACAGACAGGTCCTTGGTTCACTATTCATCTGAGTCTATGACTCTACAGAAAACCCTCTAGGGTTTTACGAAATCGAACCCGTGATCCTTCCCCTAATGGAACAGTGACCGCGGCGGAGAAAAAGGGTGGAGGGGCTTACCAGCGGCGAGGTTGCTCCGGTGAGGGGTCGAGTGAGGTCCGGGGGTGGCGATCACGTCGAGGTACAGATCATCGGTTGTGGTGGTCGGAGTAGGTCGATCCACGTGCGCAGGCGGGGGAGCTCGTCGGCGGCGAGGAATCCGGCCTGCTCACGGCGCCATAATCCGATTGAACGGGTCAGGGGGCTTTACCAGAGATCAAGGAAGGTATGCACACGAGGAATTGGAAAATGGCTCACTAGATAGCTCGGTTCACGCGCGGCTGCAGGCGATCGAAGTCTGGCGAGGGCGATCTTGGGTCTCCGGTGAGGCTCTGCCGGATCCGAGGACTTGGGAAGCTTCATGGGCTTCTGGTGAAGCTAACCGAGCGGCTAGCACAGCTTGGAAGTGGCTGGAGAGAGCTGGCTGCGGTGGCCGAGGCTCGAGCAGTGATGGCGGGCGGTGGCGCGGCGTGCTCGAGGCGAAGTCCGGTGAACTTTAGCTCGGGCAGGACTGAGAGCGCGCGGGGAGGTACGGTCGAGGTCTTGGGCTGCTTTATAGGCACGGCGCGGTGCACCGGCGGTCGTGGACCAGCGAGCACGTGCGAGTGTGCGCTGCTGGTCGCGGGTGCGCGAACTGGCGTGAACCGGACGTGTCAGCCGCGATCGAACACGTGGCTTCATTGTTTCTGCCCGAGTTCTAACGCTGATAGGGCGCAGATCTTTGCGAATTTAGGCAAGATCGTCGTGTAGGATTTGTTCTCCCGACTACACTCTATCGTTTGCGCGTGGAGTCGAGCGATTTCGGGTCAAGGGAGTCGAGTGATTTCGGGTCAAGGGCAGAGAGTTGTCGCCTCGGCAAGGTGGCAGTGTCACAGGGTGGAGTCCCGAGGCAAATCCCTACCAAGATCATGTCAAACGGCCGAATTTTGCTCCCAAATTTCTTCAGGGTGTGTTCAAGGTAATTTGGCGCCTCTTTCATATTTGGGTTTTGTAGATTTGAGTTTTGGAAAATAGAGAACACGACTGAACTTGAAAAAGGGTTTTGAAATTCAGAATTTTGAATTCTGAATTTGCCCATAGGGCCTTGGTTCAAGGGCTGATTTGGGGATTTTGGAAAAACCAAATGGCCAAACTTTCTTACTATATTTTGTTGGTCATTTAGTGCATTAAAACTTTGTTATTTGGTTCATATCAAAATATTTTATTTTTCCCAAGTCTTTTCCCAATTTCCTTTTTATGTGCTTAAGTGGTCCACTTAGGATTAATTAGGGTTTGTGAGTTCTTCCCACCTTGAGGTGCATGGCATGATTAAGGGGAGTTTCTTAAGATGAAAAAGACTCACTTAAATCTTGGTTATCAATTTATGATGTTCATTCCTCTATTTGGTTCACATGTTATAAAGGTTTTGAGTCAGCCCTAAGGAGAAAACCTAGGTGACACTGGGGTGTCCCACTTTTGAGGTGTTGCATCCTCAGAGCCTCTGTCCAATCTAGTTTGCATCATGTAAACTATAAAACACAAACACTTGCAGATGCATAAGTCTACAGGTTATGTTGATTATAAAAACCAAAATCACTTAGTCAAATGGGCTGGGGTTCTATTTTCCTTATAGTTGGCCTTCCCGACACTAGCCACACTCCATGCTACATCGAGTACATGTCTAGGGAAGGAAAATGATACTTATTCGGATATCAATTTTTTTTGGTATTTTTTCTTTAATTGTGAATAAACATGATATAAAATATTTTGTAAATTCATATTCTTGTTCTTAGTATTGAGCTTATAAAGTTTCATAAAAAATAAACCTTAAATTTATCATATATTTTCTCAAATGATAGATATATTTTTTTGTCGTAGAGAATATATAGAATTTTCACATTTTTTTTGTTGTAGAGAACAAATAAAGTATAAAACAATTTATGAAAAATTGTATTCTTACTTGATAAAAAAATAATTAGCATAAAATTTTATACATATCTATTTTATTTTCATGTAACATGTGTTTGTTGGCATCCTCTAGTGTATATAGCGCTTGGTGTAATACGAGGCCGCAATTATATGATTACTTGACGGTCGATCAGGGCATGAAGCTGGGCACAGACTGGGGCACTCGGCCACCCCCTGAGCCGCATGAGATCAGACTAACAATCAGGCTGACCAGCTGCTGTGCTCCACGGTGAGGATCACGCCATCACGGCGACCTAGCGACGTCGAGTGTGGCTAATGCGGTGACTCGGCTCGGTAGCGCCAGGGAACGGCCCAGTGGGAGGGAAAGCCTCACACCGTCACGCGGTAGAGGTGCTCGACGAAATGGCCACTTGGCGGGCTCACGGTCAAGGGGCGTCCCGCGGGCCGTTCAGAAGACAGTAAGGAACCCTAATTTGTTTTGGTTTTGGGCCACAGTGCACAAGGTCACTTCAGGATGCGAGAGGTGCCCCAGGTTGTTGGTGCGTAAGAGCCAAGGAGGGATATGGTAAGAGGTCTCTATTCGTAATCCGATGTCGTAGCTTTCAGGAGCTTGATGGGTGATATGTCCTTTTGCAGGAAGGTCAGTGAGAACAGAGAAGATGCCAACGGGAAATTTCCATCCGGAACACTGTGTGACACATGTACCTGTGTTCCTCCATGTCATTGTGACAATGTCCTCCGCAGAATATGCAGAGAGCCAGACACGGGTACTGAAAGAAAATCAATGCCTAGTGGAAGAGCTCCTCTGCTCGTGCAAGACTCTTTTTTTGTGTGGCCATCGCCAATCTGCCAGGAAGATTCATGTAATCCACCACTCTCCATATGCATCCTCTGAAAAAAAAAAATAAAACAGAACTTTCTTTTTGACAAACCATCTGTTGAACAAATTGATTTACATTCCTAAAAAAAAACCGAATTGACTGACTTGTTCCTCTGGATGCTACTCTCGGCAGGTTATTTCTGAAGGAGGAAGCTAGAATGCACTGTTAATCACTGTTGTTGTGACGACTAATGGTAATTTTGCACTACAGCTGTTGAAACTGCTCACTTTAGCTTACATTTGTGCTTCGTCTCGAGCTATCCTTGACTTAATTCTTGTGGAGAAAGTTAGGAGGATACAGCTTCATAGCGCAACGTCGCAGGCAACAGAAATGGAAAAGAAAAACAATCCTTCCAGAGTTACTGAAGGTCACAAGCAATGCCTGTTCAAGACTTACTTTTTCCGTAACCTTTCCAAATCAGCATTCTCAGCATTGACTTTTCCTTTGATAATGACAATGCTTAGCAAACTGGAAAGCTCTACGAATAACGGTGATGTGAAAAATGCAGAAGGGGATAGCTGTAGCAGCTTACAGGGATCACACGCTTTTTTCTTCACTTATCATGGAAAGTGTATTTTCCTATGGTGAAGAATTTTAAATTTCACTGCATTCCATGACTTTGTGCATTTTCCATGTATGTCTTCATATTTGTTTTACAAACTCGGCATCAGTCCGTTTCTCCAAACGGGCACAAGTTTCACAAAATTGAGGATTTATGATTTGCAATAAAGTTGTACTATAGAGTTCTCTTCTGCAAGAGAGCAACTACAGAGCCCCAAGTACATAATATTGACGGTTATTAAGCACAATAGCATTTATGATTTGCAATAGGGATTGCACATATTTCTAAATAGTTGCATTCAAATGGATTTGATAAGTTGGTTCAATTGATCGGGCAACTGTCCAGCATTCTGTAAATGCACGATAGCCATGTTTATTGCCTCTTTTTTTTTGGCATATACTTTTAGGATAAGGATGCCATATGCTGCGCAGATTTTTCTTGGTCTCAGGCTGGATAGTAACTGATGAATTGAGTATGACGTCCAATCTGCAAGGGCTTCGTAGAACGATTTGCCGACAATTCTTTTGGTCAAAGCACATGTTTAATCAAGTTTTTTTTTTGTATCACTAACAATCAGATATGGTCATACATGTGTTTTATTTCATCCTCACAATCAAACGCCACGGTTAAATGAACACGTACGTACCGCGTGATGCACAACAGAGTGTGGTCATCACCTGCTTCTTCTTCAGTTTTCTAGATTATTGCAATATATATCGCATCCCACACCAAACACACTGCAGACACACCGAGATATGGTTAGCTTGTAGCCACTCCAGTGGATCCCGATGAACCTGGCTGACGGGCAAGGACGACGTCGGCGGCGGCATTAGCAGGGTTGATGACCCTGCAGTTGCGCCTGATCTCGCCCTGCGTCCCCGTGAGCACCTCGATCTGCCCCATCTTGAGCATGGACTTGGCGAACTTGGTCTTCCACGTGGCCTCGCTGCGCACGAAGGAGTCGACCAGCGCCTTCATGGTAGCGTTGGTCAGCAGCGCCGCGTCCGACTCGAAGAGGCCCAGGTTGTTGGTGAGGCCGACGTAGTACTTGTTGTCGAACTTGGCCGGCGTGATGAGGTCCATGAACGTCGTCGTGTTGGGGAAGAACCGGCCGCTGTTTGACGGGCAAATGCTCTTGAGGAGGAACGCGTAGGCTTTGCTCAGCGCAGGATCAATCTGTATAGTAGGCCATATATATAGCAGTAGCAGTGGATAATAATCACGTGAGAACTATCTAGGGAAGCGGAAGATGGTCGGAGGGAAGTTTACCCCGTCGGATGAGCCACTGAAGTTGTAGAGCCGGTCGCCTGTGTTGTTAATTCCGGCGAAGCTGCTGCAGTGCGAGACGCCGATGGTGTGTGCGCCGGAGAGGACAACCATGTCCTCGAGGCTGAGGTTCTTGGAGGCGAAGTTGTCGACGAGTTGGGTGGCGTTGAAGAAGGGCGGGGGCAGCTCGTTCAGGGCTTGCGTGGCATTGGATATCCGGCCGTCACGGCGTCCGGACGGCACCTTGTAGCCGAGGCCGCCGGTGAGCACGACGCTGTCCCTGGCCGCGAAGGCGAGGATGTCGGCGCAGGACACCACGCCGGGGCACCGCGCCTCCAGGGACGCCTTGGCGCGGTCCACCACGTCGAAGAACCTCAGGCTCGGGCTGTTGGGGATCGAGTCCTTCTCCGCCGTGTTGTTGGCCGTGGAGTCGATCAGCACCGAGCCGTCGCAGCCCTGCAATGCAAATGGCCACGTCGTATTGTTCTAGATGAGAAAAGTCATGACATGGAAATCATCATAAATGACAAATCTAGTCTAGATAACTGAGGTCATGCAAAAAGGCTGGAGACGATACTTTTCTTTTTGTTTGATGACGAATGAACATGCATGTACATGTGCTTACCCTGACGAAGCAGTCATGGAAGTGCATGCGGAGGAGCGCCGGAGCGACGCCGGAGTTGTTGGTGAACGCGGCGGCCACGGTCTGCTGCACGATGGCCTCGGCGCTGGGGCACGTCTTGTTGTAGAAACCGAACTCGAGGCTGGCACTGACCGAGAGCAGCGCCGCGAGGAGAGTGGCGACGACCAGGCAGCAGCGCGTAGCCATGGCAGGCTACTACAGGGTTTCGTGCTGCTGCTGCTGATGCATGATGAGCATGGCTGGGTATCGCACAAGGGGGTTTATAGCTAGCTCGCTGGGACAGTTTCCTGCCGACATCTAGAAAATGGAAGCGGCCACAGGCTCTGAATTTTCTACGAGATTAGGTGAGTTTTTACACTGTACGTATTGGCTCAATATCTTTATTTATTTTCTTCTCTTTGAACAAGGAACTCCATCGGTGCTAAACAGGGACGGAGGTAGTAAAAACTTTAGAAGATACTGAACTAAACTATTACAACAATATATTGTTAATAAATCACTTACAATAGACATATATATATATATAATAGTTTAAATAGTATTATATTAAAATATCTATAAACGATAAAAACCATAAAATATATATTAAATTTATACTATGTACATATTTTAGATTTTAGGAGAAGTTTTGGTAGGCTTCTCCTCTATATAGACTAATATAAGATCGGCATTGGAGCCCTAATTAACCGTCCCACTACTAGCTAATTATAGTGTACATTGATGAGATGAGATCGATGAGCACTGTTGAATGACCAAAAAGATGGGTTACCAGTATACCACACTTACTAATACACCTAACCAGTCTTTCTTTAGGGAAAACAGTCTACTACTTGCATAATACTACAAGAAAGCGTTATTGTTTTGCCTTGTCGGGTATGTCAGTGTGTTAATCCATTAATCCAATGTCCTCTTTTCCGCTCGTTTTGTGCTGATTGGCCGGCTACCCTTTGGATCTGAGGTCCTAGCCAGTTCAACATCCCTATTAGGCTATTAACCGATGTTGGTGGTGGTTGAGCCTTAAAGATATGCATCTCACGTGGACTGACAACGGCTTCAAGCTCTGGTCCACGTTCAAACTGGCAAAAGTCGTCACATGAGGGAACCCATAAAAGTACGTTCATGTTGTGACTAGTACCAGTACCTGTTTGGTTGGTTTTTTTCGGCAGGTTGTGTGAGTCCGGATCGCTAGAGCCTGGCTTCGAAGATGCGACCAATCTGCTCATACCTAAAGAGCCTCGTCTAAAGTGCTCACACGTGCAGAGTCTAGCTTACAACAACTAAATAACAGCTACTTGCATCCTGCGATGCAAGCAAGCGCATATGCATTAACCAAACCCGCCCAAATGATAAGAGGATGATTAATTCTAGATTCACATTTTACTTTTTTAGCTTTTATGTAACCTTTTCCTTTATTTTGGCTATGTGCCCCACCCCAAGTTATTATTAGTTAGATGTTTTAATAAAGCCTTCACATTCCGAAGCGCTAAAAAATAAAACGAACACAAGAAACATCTAATCATTAGTCGAAAGATTCCCACTCTTCTTAATTTCCGTTACATCTATTTTGGTTTTCTAAAACTTAACCACCTCCGCAATTATACTGTAGATAACAAACAGACTAAGTCGATTTATGGTAGCAAAAACAACTTCGACCCACGGAAGATTACAATTTTTACGCCACTACCGGAATCAGCTGTTTTGCCGAGTGTCTAAAACACTTGGCAAATCGTGAAAAATACTCGGTAAAGCCTTTGTCGAGTGTGACACTCGTCAAATAAAGCTAAGCGAACTGTACATCAACAACGGCTTCTTTGCCGAGTACTTTTTATCGGTCACTTGGCAAAAGCTATGCTGAGTGTTAGCCGGTACCCAGCAAAGAAAAGTCGTCGTCACGACGATAGGTAACGACGACTGAGTCTGTGCCGAGTGTCAGGGGTGACACTCGGCAAAGAAGCCCCACATGGGCCCCTTTACCAGGGCCTTTGTCGAGCGTATTAGGTAGCACTCGGCAAAGGGATCACCAGCGGGTCCCTTTGTCAGTTCCTTTGCTGAGTGCACTAGGAGGCACTCGGCAAAGCTTGCTTCTTTACCGAGTGCCAAGGTCACAACACTCGGCAAAGAGGCTTAACCAGTGCCTATGTGTGCCTTCTTTGTCGAGTGCTATGACCTTGACACTCGGTAAAGTATCTCTTTGCTGAGTGTTACACTCGACAAAGTGACCAGATTACCTTTTTATTTGTTTTTGTTATTCCATCCAAACAAACAAAAGATATATCACATAATCATCACATATACATCATAGATATCACATAACCATCACATACATAATAGAGACCACATATTTCACAAAAAACACAAATCTCACAAGTTTTTCACAAACATGTCTATGTTCATACCAATATTCACTAACATAAGTATCACATAACTCTAAAACATAAGTTTTTCACAAACATAAGTGCAGGACAGGTTTATCACACAAACTAAAAGAATATTATGAGCGAGGTGGGCGGCTGGACTGGTGCGACGACGGGCTGGGCGATCCATGTGGGTTGTTGGATTTCGCCCCATATTGTCCCTGCATAGAGAAAAGATTGCCTTTGTTATACCAGATAAATATATATCACGCAGGACTAGAATTTTGATACTCACAGGAGTATCGAATTGAGCAGGGTCAACTGGAGGGAACAACAGAGGTGGTGGAGCAAAACCCTGTGTGGTGCCAAGGCTCTATTTGTATTGGAACACCTCCGCCATCCTCTATTGATCTACCAAGCGAGCCTCCCGCTCTGCCATCATCCTCACCTCCATCTCCTACCGTTCCCTCTCTTCTTCTAGCTAGGCCTATAATATTTCAACCTAATGTTATAATAACTGAAAGATAAGGTATAAAACTCAAGGAATGATGAGTTACAGAAGTACTAACCTGGAGTTGCTGTATCTGATGATGTAAGCTGTCCTGCCGAGGTTGTATGGCTGGGCTTGAGCTCATGGTCCTTGCTCGCACCAAAGATAGAGTAGGAGTGGACGACGAGTCAATTGCCCCATCGGCAATCCAGTACCGCCCATGCCTCTTACAGTTCAAATCGGCTGTAACTTGTATTAAATAACATGGATACCATTTTTTGCATTCATGGTTTTACATTTTTCGAGTGACTTGCAGTTCAAATCTGAATTATCCAAGGAAATTCAATTAAACGAACAAAATCTAATAGTTATAGTAAACATTTTTATAATTGTGCAAAAATGAAACATTAAGTCTTCATAGTGTAGGAACTTGCCACAAAATGTTTGGCTGGAAAAATAAAAAAAATAAAATATACTTTGCCGAGTGTCCAAGGATGGCACTCAACAAAGCATTGTTTGCCGAGTGTCAGGCTTGGGACACTCGGCAAAGATAACAGTCGTCAGCTATAGACGGCTGCTGACGGCCCTTTGCCGAGCATCGTTGTTCGCCAAGTGTTTGGCACTCGGCAAAACGGTCTTTGCTGACTGTCTCCCTGTGCTGAAACGTGGTCGTTACCGAGAGTAGGACTTTACTGAGTGACCGACAAAAAGCACTCGGCAAAGCGCCGAGCACTCGGTAAAGAGCCAGATTTCGATAGTGTACACAGTACGGGGAAAAAAATCTTCGGGTTAGTTTGGGAATCCCATTTTCACAAGGGATTTCCATTTTCCCAAGGAAAATTAGTTCATTTTCCCTCGAGAAAATTGGAATCCATTGGGAAAACGGTGTTCCTAAACTAGCCCTTCAAGAAAAAAAATCATGTAGGAAAAATATCCCATAGTCATGTTCACAACTGATTAAAAAACAAATGAAGGTGCATTGCTACACTTTACATGTATCACATGCATAGACTTTGTTTTAATAAAACATAAAAATATGTATATTATGTTGTTGGTTAGATGTGGGCAAATGTGGAGCCAATTGTTGAGCACGATTTGTGGCACTAGGCACGACCGGATGGTCCAGCCATGTGGCCGGACAGTCCGGGCCACCGGTGGTATGTCCCTAGGCACGGACGGTCCATGATTAGATCAGATTAGACGTGATTAACCCCTTTCCTGTGCATGTTTATCCATCTAAACTCGTGGATTCTGTTCGAGAACGCATAGGAACAGGTCCATAACTTTCCCTTATATATATGAAGGGGTACGATTGTTTGCTCGCATTGATAATCGAACCAAATCAATATACCTTACGTTGCTTTACTTTTTCCCTAGGAGTTGGTAGTAACGTAGCTTTCTTCATCTCGATCTTCATCCCTCTTCGAATCTATGTCATCTGAAGGCGTCTTGGGTGGCCTGCCAATCCTAAGACAAACCCTAGGATCACTAACGGGGTCCCTCTTGGGAGACGAGATATAGGAATTGTTGGCGAACGTCGCCGTCCCTGCACACACGTGGACCATCCGGTCACTAGACGCGGACTGTCCGGTTCGACGCAGGGAAACCCGCTCTTGTTGCCAGGACACGAACCATCCGTCCCTAGGCCACAAACTATCCGCGCCGACATAGAGAGCCCGCCAAGCGGAACAACTACCAGTGATTGGCGCCTAGATCCGCACCAATACACATTTTGGCGACTTCGCTGGGGAAACTAATATTGGATCTATCAGATCGGCCCCATATTGCCAGTCCAAGGGATAATTCTGATCTCTCCCCATGCAATATCATCAAACTGACTATGGATGACTTGTCGGTTAAAGAATATCAGAGGCTAGCAGACGCCAGGAAAAAGATGCACATGATGAACTTGACAAGCTGTTCTTACCTGATTTCACGGTTGACCAAAACAAGAAGCTCGTCCATCAGTGGGAATACAACCTGGCAAATCTTCGACCCACTGCATTTGAACGCACTGTAAGTAAATTCGATGACATCTAATCTCTTCGATCTCACGTAGAAGAACAACAAGAGGAAATGCAACAAATATTAGGTGGTGTGCAAGAAGATTATAGGAGGCTAGCACATGAGTTGATAAATCTACCATTACTAATTTTCCATCGCACGAGGTCAAAACCAATGAACACCTGCAAAATTCATCGTCTACGAATGGGCATGCCCAATCCCACCCTCTTTATGGGATGCCGATGAACTCCTATAACGGCCAGCCACATCCTCCACCGCCTATATGGGAACAACATGTGACACTGCGCATGTTAAGATAGTCTGAACCTGAGGCCGGACGGTCCGGCCTAGCAGCGGTTGGCTCCGTCCCTTGCGACAAGCCACCTAAAGCCGCACTAGGACAATAGAAATGCTCGAACGGTCCATGTGTGGTCATCCAGCTATACGCGTGGACCATTCGAGCATGTCATCGGATCGTCCAAGTATTACACCAGAATGTCTACGATAGGGTACGAGGAGCAAAGCATAGAATATTAACAACAACCCTATTACCAACCCCAAATTAACGTCTCTCTAGCACCCATGGCCCCTCAAGGACGTGGAATGATCCCACTCACACGTAGGTACAAGTCCTTTTCGGCCCCCAGAAGGCCGAAAAGACCTAGCATGTAGTATGGAGTACCTAGGGTCAACATTAATACCCCACATAACCCAAACCCATGGGCAAGGGAGCAACATAATGATACATCAGCATGCACACATATGGACCTAAGGCCCAGTGGGTTACCACTGGCCGCCATTGATATAGTTAGAGAGGAGATAGCTGGGGCATTATGAGACAAACTCGAAGTTAACATGTCCCATGTAGGGCAGTCCAATCGGAGACCATAAGACGACCGATTCTACTATGACCCATACCCACAGGGGACGAGAATACCCGAATTTACAAAAAAAAATGGGTGACCAAGGGAGAAGCACACATGAGCACATAGGCCAATTTTTAACCCAATTAGGAGAACTGGCCAATAAGGAAGAATTTTGTGTACGTTTATTTTCATTATCCTTAATTGATACTGCCTTTGCATGGTACGCCACATTGCCACCTAACTCTATTTACTCTTAGGGAGACATAGAGCAGAAATTTCACAACCATTTTTTCTCTAGGGACTATGAGTTAGACCTAGTTGATTTAGATGTCCTATGTCTAGGAAAGGACGAACTGGTTAATGATTACATTCAGAGGTTCTGGGACACTAGGAACCGATGCTTCCAAATTCACATTGCGGAAAACAAGTGGTAGGGTTAACCCTCAATGGAATGCGCCATTATTTGAAGGAAAAATTTGAGGGCATCCAATTTTTTTACATTAGCACAACTGCATCAGTGAGCTTTGGCTTGTGAAAGCCAAAGCAAAGATACACCTAAGGCGGAACACCACAACATTAATTTAGTCAATTATGATCAAAGTAGCTTAGATGACGAGCCAAAATAGGTGTATGCCGCTGAGATGGTTTGGCCAGCCAAGGCCAAACCATCATCATGTACCTCTCCACAGCCAGTCCAAAAGAATCGACCAGAAGAGGTAAAATTTACCTTTAATGTTGCCAAATACGACAAAATATTTGTTGAATTAGTGAAAAGCGGCAACATTAAAATGACTCACACCATACCACCTACTGATGAATTTAAAAGAAAGGCATATTGTAAATGGCACAATTCTTTTTTCTCACGCTACTAATGATAGTAATGTGTTTCATCGACAGATACAATCAACCATTAATGAGGGTCGGTTGAATTTTCAGGAAATGTAGGTGGACAAACAGCCATTCCCTTTCAACACCCTTGATCTCAATGGTAAGAAAGTCTTAGTTCAGCTAGAGGTGGTCGATAAAGACAAGGGAAAGGGCATCCTCATCGACAACCCTCGGGTTCTCAATGAAAGCAAGGAAACTATCTCTAGAAAGGTCTTTGCCAAAAAGGCACCAAAAAGGGGAGAGATGCTGAAGATCACCATCAGATCCTCCAACACTAGGGGACAAGCGAAGAAAGAGGGCAAGATCAAGTCCCTGTTCTGAGCATCATGGACGGTCCGGTCTAGAGGCGTGGACGGTCTGGTTCTCCCGCAGATGGTCCGGCCAGTCAGGACGACGGTCCAGCTTCGACTAGAGGCAGCAACGACCATGAACCTTCAAACCTCAACAACCTAAAATAGGTACGTGGAAGCAAAACACAGCTAAAGCACCTGATCTGCTGATTAAGGTTGGTCCAACTTTTGATCAGCTGCTATCCAAGTAAGTCAACAAGAAGGCCGGTCACCATGATCGGTAAGGAAAGTGACCTCGCTCACCTGACCAGGAAAAAAGCCAAATAAATCAGCCCAAGATGTTGTCCAGTTGACACCACAAACACTAGCATGGTCGCCTCCACTCCAATATCCACCTTACTATCCACCCCAATATCTACCCATGACATACCCACCTCAATTCTGATATCCTCATACATACACACCCACACCATATGACCCAAATCAAATGTGGGGATACCGGCATACCCTTATAGGATGCCACCGTGCCTCTCTTAGGGGCATGACAAACATCTATGTTTGACAAGTTAACCCCACCAGTTCAAGACCGATTGAGTCTCCCTCAATCTAGTCAGCATGAATAGCTCCAGCAAGATTGCCAGAATACTCAGCCACAAAGGCCGACAAATCTGGTAGGTGGGCATAAGGATAAAACTCCAACATCTGTAGAATTGGCCTCAAGTTCGAAGGAAACAAATAGGACAATGGCTGGCGACATCATTAAAATAGGCAAAATAGATGTCATCATCAATGGTAATAATGAAGGGCTAATGACCTTCGGTGAGTTGGCTAGAAATTAAAAAGAGAGAAGTAAGGTTATAACCACTAAAACAGTTAACCCCAAATACTTCATGCCTATCCATCGGGATTAACACGTTATCAAAAGCGCATATTACATCGTTTGAGAGCAAAAGAATGCATGAAAAAGGAGGCAGAAAAAATATTCAATGATACACATCTACAGTACTCACCGACACAAAAGAAGTGGAAACCAAAGGCCGCCAAAGCAGCCCAAGCGACCATAAAAATAGAAAACAAAGAAACACCTATATAGCTCCAACAGCCGGACCATCCGAACCTAGCACGGACCGTCCGACCCCTGTGTCCAAACCGTCCGTGCCTCACCAGGATGCATCCAAGGACGCGCCAACACCTATGGATGAGGATAGCATCAAAGAAGATGACCTACTAGGTGGAGATCTGGTCGACTATGGGGCCTCACCCGAGCACCCATGTACAGATGTTAATGTAATTACCTTCTCAGCCGATTACACTATTATGGGCAATGATGCACCTGTAGTTGCTTAGTTTGATTTTGGTCTTAAAGCGACATTCTTCACCAAACCAAAGGAATCAGTTAACCACTTAAAACCTCTCTTTGTGCGCGATCATGTTGATGGAATACCAATTTTCTAGAATGTTGGTAGATAGTGGGACGACCGTCAATTAAATGATTTATTCGTTGTACAAAAAATTACGAAAGTAGGTCAATGAAATGATCAGGACTAATAAGACGCTAAGTGGAGTTGGGAGAAATAGTTCGATCGAGGCCAAGGGTGTCACGTTCGTTGAGTTAACCAACGGCACAAGGACCCTCGCTATGGCTTTCTTTGTGGCCGAAGTAGATGGGAATTATAGTCTTATCTTAGGCAGAGATTGGATTCATGTGAATCAATGTATACCTTCTACTTTACATCAGATGTTATTGCAATGGGTAGGTAATGAAGTAGAAAAGGTACATGCAGGTGTATCGACATGTATTGCTTTAGCTGATGCCCCTATACTTTAGCCCTATGAGACTGCCACGTGTTTCATTGGGGTTGATTTTTCTGATTATTAGTTTATAAGTATAAACAAGAAAGGCTTCATCCCTATAATGCTAGAGCCAATCGAGAATCGGCTAAATCATAAATAAAGTTAAAATGAAGCACACACCCAAAGGGACATATCAGGCCGCGGACGGTCCGGCCCTAGAGGCCAGACGGTCCGAAGTACACTAGAAAGCATCACATTGTGAGGCCGCTATTGCGGACAGTCAGAACCCTAAGTTCAGATGGACCGATAGCCACTAGAGAGCATCACAGCACAAGACCGCCATTGCGGACAGTCCGACCCCCGAAGCCGGACGGTCCGATGGAGACCAGAAAGCGCCACGGTGTGAGCCTGACATCGAGGACAGTCCAACCCCTAAGACCGGATGGTCCGATGGTGATCAGAGAGCGCTGAAGTGCGAGGCCGCCATCGCGGATAGTTTGGCCCTTGAGGATGGACGTTCTGACGGCCACTAGAGAATGCCGCAGTACGTGACCAATATCATGGACAGTCTGACCCTCATAGCCAGATGATCCACAACCATGTAGGAGCCTTGAATTCCTTTGAGATCAACACAGTAGAGGAGTTTAGAGAATTTGATAAGTTAGGACAGGGGTTTACATCGGTCGATCCTTTGGAGGAAGTTAACATAGAAGATGACAGAACTCCAAGGCTGACTTTTATAAACGAGACCCTGAAAGCTGATCCTAGGAGTAAGATGATGGTTTATTAAAAGAATACTCTGATTACTTTGCGTGGAGCTATACTAAAATGCCAGGAGTAAGCCGAGAGCTAGTGGTGCATCAGTTACCAATTAAGTCTGGTTTCAGGCCATTTAAGCAAAGACTAAGGTCATTTCGTCATGATTTACTTCCCAAGATTAAGGATGAAATTCATCGGCTCTTAGAAGCAAACTTTATTAGACCTTGCATATATGCAAAATGGGTCTCTAATATCGTGTCGATGGAAAAGAAGAATTCGGGGAAGCTCAGAATATGCATTAACTTTTGTAATTTAAATAGAGCAACTCCTAAAGACGAATACCCTATGCCTATAGCTGACATGCTAATTAATAACACATCACGAAATAGAGTTATTAGCTTTATTGATGTTAATGCGGAATATAATCAAAACTTTATGGCCGAGGAAGATGCATCTAAAACAACATTTATATGTCTAGGCTTCATTGGTTGTTCGAGCGGGTTGTTATGACATTTGGTTTAAAAAATGTCGGTGCCACTTATCAAAGGACTATGAATTAGATCTTTCATGAGTTGTTAGGAAACATTGTGGAAGTTTACATTTATGATATAGTTGTCCAATCGACTGAATTTGATTCTCATATAGCTGATTTGCGTAAAGCCTTTGATAAGATGCGTTAGTATGGTCTAAAAATGAACCCACTTAAGTGCGCTTTTGGGGGTGTCGGTTGGCAAGTTCTAGGATTCATTATTCATGAGCAAGGCATAGAGATAGATCTCGACCGAATTAAGTCCATTCGGAATGTGGGGGGTCTGACTTATAAACTTGAAATACATAAGTTTCTTGGCAAAGAGAATTTTTTGCGAAGGTTCATTTCTAACTTAGCTGGGAAAGTTGATGCTTTCACTCCTATTCTCCGGCTTAAAAATAATGCCAATTTCGCTTGGGGAGCAAAGCAGCAAGAAGCTTTTGATTTTATTAAAAACTATTTGTCTTCGGCTCCAATGTTGAAAGCACCGAAGATTGGGATACCTTTGAGGTTATATATCACTACCGAAGATAAAGTTATTGGAGATGTAGAAAGCTCCCTTTGTTCAGGAACATGATCTAAATGTTGCCTAGAGGGGGGTGAATAGGCGAATAAAAATTAACACTTAAACTGGAAATTCTTACTCTACTCGAAGTCTGGATCGTAGTGGAATGAAAGACCCTTCGAGTAGGTTGTAGTGGAATTGAAGTTCTTGTCTTAAAATACCCTGCACTTTGAAAACAGCTTGTACCACATATAAGTATTGAAGTGCAAGTATAAAAAGCAAGTAAGACAGAGAAATAGCACACAGCACAGAGCAGAACACACAGACATAGGGATTTATCCCAAGGTTCGACCAAGCCTGAAATGCTTGCCTAGTCCTCGTTGTAGTTAGCCACGCCTTAGCTTGGAGTCTATTTCAAATTCTTCCTCCGTTTGCTCAGATCTGTCAGTGCGACAGATAGAGCCTTCCACTATGTTGATATTAGTTACAACGATATCGTGGCTGCTTACAATCTTCTCGACAGCACTCCGACAGAGTAACAATGCGCTCAAGATTTTGCTCTAGCTCTCAGTAGCACTTCCCCTCTCTCTAAAGGCTTATAACTTTGCCTCTACACAAACTAGAGAGATACACAAGAGAGGGAGAGAAATAATTGATCCAATTGATGTATGGACTTGTTGGTTGCTCTTGTTCACTTGTTGGAGGCACCTAGGGGTCCCTTTTATAGTCCAATGGGCCAAGGAGCCGTTGGAACTTCATTTCGAAGCTCCCAGCCTTCCATGTCTGCGGGTGCACCAGACTGTCCGGTGCGCTACCAGACAGCGCACATCAACGGATCTGATTGCCAGCTTCCTTCTCTGAAAGGGCTAGCTGTTGGTGCACCAGTCAGGTTACTATTCACTGTCTTGTGCACCGGATGTGTTACTATTCACTATCATGTGCACCGGACAAGTTACTATTCACTGTCCAGTGCACCAGCCAACAACACAATCAGTGTTTTTTCCTCCATTTTTTTCTCCATTTGACTTCAACTTTTGGGAGAATTTTCCTGAAACTTAAACAAACACATTTAGAGCATAATCCAATTGACTTAGTCCTAGAAACTTACCTCTTTCTTGTTCTTCTCCTAGCTTTTCTATATCTTCTCAAGCAGAGCTCAGAATGGCACTTTCTCTACAGAAAGAGAGATAGCAAACCAAAGCACCAAACTTGTAGTAATAGGTGTATGCAACATAATTGAACACTCAAACCTTACATACTTAACCTTTTTCATCATTTTACCAATTTTGGCCTATTTGAGGTTGATGTTGGACTCTAAACCATCAAGTCAACTTGACTTGATCTAGATTGACATATCTGAGCTCCAACACCCTGCAAAGGTCACATAGAATATATCCAAACATAATAACAACCCAAACTAAAGATCAAAGTGAACTAAGCTCTTTCGAGCTGCTTCCAGGTTCTGGCTTTGCCACTGCTTTTCCTTCTAGTGACCTTGTTTAATTCTTGAGCTTCATCTTGAGCCTTGTGACTTACACCACATAACCATAGTATTACCTCATTAGTTATAAGTCACGTTCTTAAGTCATGATCCTCGATGCACCATATCTCTTCTCAACTCGATCAACCTTGACTTTGCAAGTCTTTTTCTTCACCCCTGGCTTTGGGTTCCTCGGCCTCTTTGACCTTCTCCCGTGCACTCGATACCTCGAAGCTCTTCTTGCCTTCATCCTTGGCTTGATCAGTTGTCTCCGAGTTACACACACTGAGTCTCACTTAAGCAATGTCCATCTTACTTGTGATGTCCATTATCTATAGATATTCCAGTCTTTGGACCATCACAGTTGGTCACTTATGTTGAACCCTGTAAGCTTTGCATTAAGCACCTGTTCAACACTTAGCACACCTGTTAGTCCTTTAATTGGGTTGTCATCCAACCCACCAAAACCCACAAGAGAGCTCTCAATCTCCCCCTTTTGGTGATTGATGGCAACACAATTAAAGCTTACACAAGATTAAAATTTAAAGCACAATTTTGAATTCTAAGCTATAGAATGCTCCCCCTAAATATGTGCTTACATGAAAATCTTAACTTTGGCCACATATGCCAAATAGCACATACCTAGGCTAAGTGCGAAGCATTATTACAGCTTGGAATCCGTGGGGTGTAAAGAGTCAAGAATCAAACTTGACGCGCATGACACACAAATGTACAAAATCAAAGTTAAACACCAATTATACCATATAGATATCTATCACAAGATACCAATTTAAAGCACCATAAATACAAGAAAACATGAATATCTATCACAAGATAAACAACAAGCATGTTAGATACCAATTGATCGCTCTACATACCAAACACAAGATGATATCAATATTAAAGCGTCAATTAGCAACAAAAGCACTAATTATGCATTATCACCATATAATACAACAAGAAGCATATGATACGCATTATTAAATAAACTAAAGCATTCTCCCCCTTGAGATCAAAAGGAACTCAAGGAAACCCCTCATTACACGGTTGAGCTTTGAGCCCTTTAGCACACAACAATCTTCACCCTAAAGATAAGCTTTCCTCTTAGGTCGAGGTAAGCTTTAATGCAGAAATTCTCCCTCTTTGACATCAAACACCAAAACCATATTCAAACAAGAACATAGGATGATGTCAAGGGACAGCAGGGTATGAAGCAGGGAAAACGCAACACACTAACATTACTCCCCCTTACACATTAAACATATGCAACACAAGCATTGGAGGTGTGGGGGACAGATATCCCCTGGGTCCACTGGAAGGATAAAAGACCTCACGAAAGGCCCAGGGGCCCAATAAATCATAAGGTCATCCTTTCGTGGGCCTGGGGAAGAACGACCAGCGAAGCAGATCGATGTAAGGCCGGATTGGCGCGAGCCTGGATGGCTCCAATAACATTGAGCAAGCAACCACAACAGAGACCCGACTTTCCTGCGCCCTGTACGATGGAACCAGGCGAGGATAAGTCGGCCGAATTATAGTAAGATAGACTCGATCAGTTCACTATCTTTTAGGTGCGCGTTGTTATCATATCTGCATGTATTGCCCCACGGTCGAATATATAAGGCCTAGGGGGCACCCCTTCAGAACGATCGATCTCATTACTTAGCCACCAACTCCAGCTCTCTACGTTTCCAATACTAGAGAACCTCCTTGTAGTCTACCACCTAAAGCATACTCACCAGGACGTAGGGTGTTACGCATCTCAAAGCGGCCCGAACCTGTAAACATTGTCCCTCGCTCCTCATGCATCCGGTACGAACCATTTAGCTACAGTCGGCGACACCGTCCTACTCCTAAAAACACCTTGAGGGGCAACCCCGGGTGTGCGGTCGGACCCAAAACACCGACAGCTGGCGCGCAGGTAGGGGGTGTGTCGCCGATCTAAGCTAGCTCAATGGCCGTCACCTTCCACCGCAAGATCACCCTCCGCCCCAGATCTGTGTTCTGCTTTGGAACAATATCATCCGTGTCGGACGAAGAAGGAACTCTACATCACATCGCAGATCCGCCAAAGAAGAAGTCTCCTCCAACAAACTCCGAGAATGTCGGAGTAAGGAAGGAAAAAAGCGCAACCTCCAGCGCTCCAAAAAGAGATCACCTTCAGCAAGCCAGGGACCGAGGGCCCGCTGACCCGGAGAACTCCGCTGTCTACTTCCCCGACGAAAGAATGGACACAAATCGCAAGGAAGAAAGAAACGAACGAAACCGGGAGGAAGCAAGTTGTTCTTTCTGTGCCTCTGCCCTCGAAGGTGAACGGAAAAAAGACTGCCAAGACAGCCACACCATTCTACCCCGACGTTCTTTTCATCGGAAGAGTGGAGTCGCCCCCATCTCCGACGACGAACCGACCGCGCCCGGAGAAGAACCACCTCAGCGGGAATCCCGTCGACGGAGAAACCGGCGCCGAAATATCCGGCGGCATCACGAGGCCGGAGAGCGGAATCCGGAGCAGCCTGTCTCACGAGACGAGGCCTCAGAGATAGGAGAAACTCCAGAGGAACGCGTCTTCAGAGAACGAAGGAACTCCCGACGGCGTAATCACCGGCGAGCTCAAGAACAAGCCGAGCAGGAGGCAAGGCAACGTCGGGAAAATCCACTCTTCGGGCGCAACCTGAATCCCGACTTCGCCCGAGCCATGAACACGCCAAGTGAAGTCGGAGGGGTACTAGCTCGGATAGCTGATGGACTCCCTCGAACTCCCGACGCCGAGGGCTATCGACGACTATTCACTCAAGCAGCCAACCATCTTCTACCTCTCGCTCACCCGCCGAACGACCTACGACACGCCATCAACAGCCGCCGGGACGCGCGAAGCTCCATCAATGCTTCACGTGAACGACGACATGAGAACGAGATCCGCCACCGGGAGGAGTACGACAGGGATCATGGCGTTCCAGCTCGGAGTCATGCCACCAGAACTGAGTCGGCAACGGCCTCAACTGGCGGTACTACCCGGGGACGGTCGAGGGACCACGACAACTACTCCCCTCCCCGAGACAGACATCATCCCTGTCGACAAGAAGACACGTGTGGAGTGTATGCCCTTACTCCATGCCTTAGGGCCATTCAATGGCCCCCTAACTTCAAGGTATCAAATGTCGACAAATATGAACCTAAGCAGGATCCAGGAGGCTGGCTGGCCGTCTACACCACCGCTGCTCGAGCCGCCGGAGCATCCGAGGACGGGATGACCGCATACTTACCCATCGTCCTCGGACAAGACGCGCTACAATGGCTGCGACACCTACCCCGACACTGCATCGACGACTGGAGCGACTTCAGTCGACGCTTCACCGCCAACTTTCAGTCCCTCTCCGACAAACCAGCGCAACCATGGGACCTCAAATCCATCAAGCGTCGGGGGGACGAAACTCTCCGGTCGTACCTCAAAAGGTTCTAGACCATGAGAAATCGTATCCCCGAGGTCACAGAGGCGGCCATGATCGAAGACTTCTACAGAGGGTCCAACGACTCGGCCTTCGTCCGAGCCATATTACAGAAGGCGTCGACTACCTCCAAGCAGCTATTCCGAGAAGCCGATCTCTACATCACCGCCGACGAGCGAGCTCAGGACCTCATCGGGGGAACGAAACCTGCACCGACGGCGCCACGACGCGACACGAACCAGCAACCCGACAAACGCTGGGAGAAGAGGCCTCGCGAAGAGGTGCATGCCGCCGGACCACCTGCCTCTCGCGCCCGAGGAGGACCTTGCGGAGGCGAACATACACTGGATGACATCCTCGACGCTCAGTGCCCGTACCACAAGGACATGCGCCACACCCTTCGGAACTGCAGAGACTTCAAGCACTCCGTCGGGCACGGCCGACCCTTCCAACCTCTACCTCCTCCTCCGCCGCGGGGAAGACCAGGGGAACCACGACAACCCCAGCAGCAGGAGGAGGGAAGAGGCGGAGCCTTCCCGCGCATTGACGGGGAAGTCAATGTCATCTTTGGCGGACATGGATCGCAGGAGAGCAGAAGACAACAAAAGCTCAACGATCGCCAAATATTGGTGGCGACCACCGGTCCTCCCGCTCCGTACCGATGGTCGGAGCATCCGACCACCTTTACTCGGGCCGATCAGTGGCTCAACTTCGATCACCTAGGCAAATACCCGCTCCTCGTCGATCCAGTGATCCGAGAGAACAGGGTGAAGAAGGTATTAGTCGACGGGGGAGCAGCGTCAACGTCACATTCCCCCGGACACTCCAAGGCTTGGGGGTTCACCTCAAAGAGCTCCACGAGTCAGACACTCCTTTCTTCGGCATCGTGCCGACTGAAGGGGAATACCCGCTGGGCCACATCTACATGCCCGTCACCTTCGGAACTCCGGAGAACTACAGAACCGAGTTCCTGAGGTTCGAAGTGGCGAACTTCGATTGCGGGTACAACGCCATCATTGGGAGGCCGGGATTGGCAAAATTCATGGCCATTCCGCATTACACGTACATGATACTGAAGATGCCAGGACCGCAAGGAATCATAACTGTGCGCGCTGACTTCCAAGGCGCCGCAGAGTGTTTCCGTGTGGCCATCCAGGCGGCCCTCACCACCAAGCCGTCGACAACTTCTTCAACGCAGGCAAACTCTAAGCCTGAGAAGACCTTGCAGTACCTGCAAATGAAGCTCAAGCCGTGACCTCTATGCGGCCGACTGAAGAAACCAAAAGGATCAACCTGGGGTTCGCTGATGAACGCAAGACTGCCATCATCAGCTCCAGCCTGGATGACAAATAGGAAGGCGCGCTCGTCCAGTTTCTGCAAGATAACCGAGATGTATTCGCATGGCAACCTGGGATATGCCGGGGGTCCCGAGAGAACTGGCCGAGCACAAACTGAATGTCTATCCCCAGGCGAGGCCGATTCAGCAAAAACTACGTCGCTTCATGCCCGACAAGAGAGAGGCCATTCGCGCTGAGCTGGCCCGCTTGGTCGCGGCTGGGTTTATCAGAGAGGTGTTACATCCCGAGTGGTTAGCCAACCCAGTTCTTGTACTCAAAAAGAATAAAGTGGATTGGCGCATGTGCGTCGACTACACGGATCTCAACAAACACTGTCGAAAGGATCCTTCGGGCTTCCTAGGATAGATCAGGTGGTAGATTCCACCGCTGGATGTCCTGTGCTATCTTTCCTGGATTGCTACTCTGGATATCATCAGATTAGCCTGGCAAAAGAAGACGAGGAAAAAACAGCGTTCATCACTCCGTTCGGTGCTTTCTGCTATACCTCCATGCCGTTCGGCCTCAAAAACGCTGGAGCGACTTATTAGAGAGCCATTCAAACATGCTTAGCCGATCACTGGGGCAAGCGTGTGGAAGCCTATGTAGATGATGTGGTAATCAAAACGGAGAACTCGGAAAATTTCATCGAGGATTTACAGCTGGTTTTCAATAGTCTACGGCGATATCGATGGAAGCTTAATCCCGAAAAATGTGTCTTTGGGGTGCCGGCAGGAAAGCTACTCGGATTTATTGTCAGTCTCCGGGGAATTGAAGCTAACCCGGATAAGATTGAGGCTATCATGAAAATGGAAGCACCACGATCACAAAAAAGGTTCAGAGACTCACCGGATGTATGGCAGCCCTGAGCAGATTCATATCCAGGCTGGGAGAAAAAGGCTTGCCATTTTACCAGCTACTCAAGAAAGTGGATAAGTTTTAGTGGACTTCAGAAGCACAGGAAGCCCTGGATGCACTGAAAAAATTCTTGACAACACCACCAGTGCTGAAGCCGCCACGGCGAGCCACACCGACTCAACCGGCTGAAGATTTGCTGCTATATATCTCTTGCACGACTCACGTGGTAAGCACCGCGTTGGTAGTCGAGCGAACAGAAGAAGGGCATGCCTACCCAGTGCAACATCCTGTTTATTTCATCAGTGAAGTTCTGGGTCCCTCAAAGAAAAAGTATCCTCAAGTTCAGAAGCTATTATATGCAGTACTTCTAACTGCCCGCAAGCTACGTCACTACTTTGACGACCACAAAGTCATAGTAGTCACTGGTTTTCCAATAGGGGATATTGAAAGGGAAATGTGCCCTTGGGCCATTTCTAAGTATTTTGGTGATTTAGTGCCCAACACAGGTGCCTAATTGTAAAATGGTGGAAAAAGTACAAATCAAGGATAAAGGTATGTTTCTCAGACTTAGTACATTGTTTTATGGACTAATGTATTGTGTCTAAGTGCTGGAAACAGAAAAAATCGAGTTGGAGAAGAGATGGCTCGAGCAGCCAAAGTCTGCCCAGTCTGGGTGCACCGGACTGTCCGGTGGTGCACCGGACAGTGTCCGGTGCGCCAGGCTGGCTCGGCGTGAAGTGGCCGCTCTCGGGAATTCGCCGACGGCGTACGGCTAAAATTCACTGGACTGTCCGGTGTGCACCGGACTGTCCGGTGAGCCAACGGTCGGCCGGGCCAACGGTCGGCCACAGAATCTGCGCGCGACACGTGGCCGGGCCAACGGTCGGAAGGGGGCACCGGACTGTTCGGTGTGCACCGGACATGTCCGGTGCGCCAACGGCTCCCTGATCTGCAACGGTCGGCAGCGCCATTTTAGGAAGGAAATCGGGCACCGGACTGTCCGGTGCACCCGACGACAGAAGGCAAGATTGCCTTCCAGATTTGCTCTCAACGGCTCCTAGCTGCCTTGGGGCTATAAAAGGGACCCCTAGGCGCATGAAGGAGTACACCAAGCAACCTTAGAGCATTCTTGATCATCCACACTCAGTCTTTGCGCATTCGTTTGTCATTCTCAGTGATTCGAGCTCCGTTCTAGTGAGAACTTTGAGATAGTCTTTTGAGCTCGATTCTTGGCCGTGTGTGTGCGCATTTTGCTGTGGATTTGTGTGTGTTGCTTTCCTTCCTTACTCCGTATTTCTTGTGAATCTCAAGTGTAAGGACGAGAGGCTCCAAGTTGTGGAGAATCCTCGCAAACGGGATATTGAAAGGCAAAGCAAAACACCGTGGTATTCAAGTTGGTCTTTGGACCACTTGAGAGGGGTTGATTGCAACCCTCGTCCGTTGGGACGCCACAACGTGGAGTAGGCAAGCGTTGGTCTTGGCCGAACTACGGGATAAACCACTGTGTCATCTCTGTGTTTGATCTCTTGTGGTATTGTGTTTTGTTGAGACTTCTCTCTAGCCACTTGGCGATTATTGTGCTAACACTTAACAAGTTTTTGTGGCTATAAGTTTAAGTTTCACAGGATCACCTATTCACCCCCCCCCCCCTCTAGGTGCTCTCAATTGGTATCGGAGCCGTTCTCTTCACAAAGGGACTAACCGCCCGAAGAGATGGATCCTAAAGGGAAGGGAATCGTGATCAACGACAAGGAGAAGGAGTCCTTCGTCAACGAGCCAAAGGACGACAAGACTACCGACTCGGGCTCGGGGCACAGACGCAAAGAAGGGAAGAAGAAGAAGACAAGACGCATCAAGGAGATCGTCTACTACGACAGCGACGAATCTTCCTCTTCCCAAAAGGACGACGACAACGACTACAGGAAGACGGTCAATTCGAACTTTTCATTTGATTATTCTCGTATTCCACATAGTTCGAATTCGCAATTGCTTTCCATTCCTCTTGGCAAACCTCCACACTTCGATGGGGAGGACTACGGATTTTGGAGTCACAAAATGCGTAGTCACTTATTCTCTCTCCATCCAAGCATATGGGAGATTGTAGAGAATGGAATGAAATTCGATAGCTCGGATAGCCCTATGCTTATAAATGAACAAATTCATAGAAATGCACAAGCTACTACTGTTCTCTTAGCATCTTTGTGCAGGGAAGAGTACAATAAGGTGAGCGGCTTGGACAATGCCAAGCAGATATGGGACACCCTCAAGATCTCTCACGAGGGGAACGACATCACCATGCTCACCAAGATGGAGTTGGTGGAGGGCGAGCTTGGACGATTCGCGATGATAAGGGGCGAGGAACCGACTCAAACTTACAACCGGCTCAAGACCCTTATCAACAAAATAAGGAGCTACGGAAGCACGCGATGGACGGACCACGACGTTGTCCGCCTAATGCTAAGGTCCTTTACCGTTCTTGATCCTCATCTCGTAAACAATATTCGTGAGAATCCCAGGTACACGATGATGACGCCCGAGGAGGTACTCGGAAAATTCGTAAGCGGACGGATGATGATCAAGGAGGCGAGATATGTGGACGACGCTCTAAACGGTCCAATCAACGAACCACAACCCGTTGCTCTCAAGGCAACGAGGGGCAAGGAGGCGCTACCAAGCAAGGTGGCGCAAGTTGAGGCGGCCGGGCTAAATAATGAGGAGATGGCCCTCATCATTAAGCGCTTCAAGACGGCGCTTAAGGGTCGTAAGGGACAGCCAAGCAAGACCAAGACAAAGGAGAAGCGCTCGTGCTTCAAATGTGGTAAGATTGGTCATTTCATTGCTAACTGTCCCGATAATGAAAGTGACCAGGAAAAGGGGAACAAAAGTGAGAAGAAGAAGCATTACAAGAAGGCCAAGGGCGAGGCACATATCGGAAAGGAGTGGGATTCAGATTGCTCCTCCTCCGACTCCGACAATGAAGGACTCGCCGCCACCGCCTTCAACAAGTCATCCCTCTTCCCCAACGAGCGTCACACTTGCCTCATGGCAAGGGAGAAGAAAGTAAGCACTCATGATACTAGTACTTATGCTTCTTCAAGTGAGGATGAGTCTAGTGATGATGATGAGATAGATTACTCATGCTTATTCAAGGGATTAGATAGATCTAAAATTAATAAGATTAATGAGTTGATTGATGCTTTGAATGACAAGAATAGATTACTAGAAAAACAAGAGGATCTTTTATATGAGGAACATGATAAATTTGTTAGTGCACAAAATTCTCTTGCTCTAGAAATTAAAAGGAATGAAATGCTCTCTAGTGAATTATCTACTTGTCATGAAACTATCTCTACTTTAAAAGGTGTTAACAATGATTTAAATGCTAAACTAGTAGAAGCAAATAAATCCAACTCCTGTGTAGAAATTATTGAAACTTGCAATAGGTGTAAAGATTTTGACATTGATGCTTGTAGTGAACACCAAGTTTCAATTTCCAAACTTAACGATGAATTGGCTAGTCTTAATGCTCAACTTAAGACTAGCAAGAGTAACTTTGATAAGCTAAAATTTGCATGGGATGCCTACACAATTGGTAGACACCCCTCAATTAAGGATGGACTTGGCTACAAGAAGGAAGCCAAGAACTTGACAAGCCATAAGGCTCCCATCTCCACCAAGGAGAAAGGGAAGGCCCCTATGGCTAGTAGTGTGCAAAAGAACCATGCCTTTATGTACCATGATAGGAGACAATCGAGAAATGCTTATAGGAGATGTAACGCATATGATGCTTATGATTCTCATGATATGTTTGCTTCTTGTTCTTCTTATGTGCATGATAGAAATGTTGGTAGGAGAAATGTTGTTCATAATATGCCTAGGAGAAATGTTGTTACTGTTCCTAGGAAAGTAATGAATGAAACCTCTATAATTTATCATGCTTTAAATGCTTCCTTTGCTATTTGTAGAAAGGATAGGAAAATAGTTGCTAGGAAGTTAGGGGCAAAATGCAAGGGAGACAAAACTTGCATTTGGGTCCCTAAGGATATTTGCACTAACCTTGCAGGACCCAACATGAGTTGGGTACCTAAGACCCAAGCCTAAATTTGCCTTGCAGGTTTATGCATCCAGGGGTTCAAGCTGGATTATTGACAGCGGATGCACAAACCATATGACGGGAGAGAAGAAGATGTTCACCTCCTACGTCAAGAATAAAGATTCCCAAGATTCAATAATTTTCGGTGATGGGAATCAAGGCAAGGTAAAAGGGTTAGGTAAAATTGCAATCTCAAATGAGCACTCTATCTCTAATGTGTTTTTAGTAGAGTCTCTTGAATATAATTTGCTATCTGTTAGTCAATTATGTAATATGGGATATAACTGTTTGTTTACAAATGTAGATGTGTCTGTCTTTAGAAGATGTGATGGTTCACTAGCTTTTAAGGGTGTACTAGACGGCAAGCTTTACTTAGTTGATTTTGCAAAAGAAGAGGCCGGTCTAGATGCATGCTTAATGGCTAAGACTTGCATGGGCTGGCTGTGGCATCGCCGCTTAGCTCATGTTGGGATGAAGAACCTCCACAAGCTTCTAAAGGGAGAACACGTGATAGGTCTAACCAATGTTCATTTCGAAAAAGATAGACCTTGTGCAGCTTGTCAAGCAGGGAAACAAGTGGGAGGCTCTCATCACACCAAAAATGTGATGACAACATCAAGACCCCTGGAGCTGCTACATATGGACCTCTTCGGACCCGTCGCCTATCTGAGCATAGGAGGAAGTAAGTATGGTCTAGTTATCGTTGATGACTTTTCTCGCTTCACTTGGGTGTTCTTTTTGCAGGATAAGTCTGAAACCCAAGGGACCCTCAAGCGCTTCCTAAGGAGAGCTCAAAATGAGTTTGAGCTCAAGGTGAAGAAGATAAGGAGCGACAACGGGTCCGAATTCAAGAACCTTCAAGTGGAGGAGTTTCTTGAGGAGGAAGGGATCAAGCACGAGTTCTCCGCTCCCTACACACCTCAGCAAAATGGTGTGGTAGAGAGGAAGAACAGGACGCTCATAGATATGGCGAGGACTATGCTTGGAGAATTCAAGACCCCCGAGTGCTTTTGGTCGGAAGCCGTGAACACGGCTTGCCACGCCATCAACAGGGTCTACCTTCACCGCCTCCTCAAGAAGACGTCGTATGAGCTACTAACCGGTAACAAACCCAATGTATCTTACTTTAGTGTATTTGGGAGCAGGTGCTACATTCTAGTGAAGAAGGGTAGAAATTCTAAATTTGCTCCCAAAGCTATAGAAGGGTTTTTGTTAGGTTATGACTCGAATACAAAGGCGTATAGAGTCTTAAACAAATCATCGGGTTTGGTTGAAGTCTCTAGCGACGTTGTATTTGATGAGACTAATGGCTCTCCAAGAGAGCAAGTTGTTGATTGTGATGATGTAGATGAAGAAGATGTTCCGACGGCCGCTATACGAACCATGGCGATTGGAGAAGTGCGGCCACAGGAACAAGATGAACGAGATCAACCTTCTTCCTCAACAACGGTGCATCCCCCAACTCAAGACGATGAATAGGTTCATCAAAAGGAGGCGTGTGATCAAGGGGGAGCACAAGATGATCACGTGATGGAGGAAGAAGCGCAACCGGCACCTCTAACCCAAGTTCGAGCGGTGATTCAAAGGGATCATCCCGTCGACCAAATTTTGGGTGACATTAGCAAGGGAGTAACTACTCGATCTCGATTAGTTAATTTTTGTGAGCATTACTCCTTTGTCTCTTCTATTGAGCCTTTCAGGGTAGAGGAGGCCTTGCTAGATCCGGATTGGGTATTGGCCATGCAGGAGGAACTCAACAACTTCAAGCGCAATGAAGTTTGGACACTGGTGCCTCGTCCCAAGCAAAATGTTGTGGGAACCAAGTGGGTGTTCCACAACAAACAGGACGAGCACGGGGTGGTGACGAGGAACAAGGCTCGACTTGTGGCAAAAGGTTATGCCCAAGTCGCAGGTTTGGACTTTGAGGAGACGTTTGCTCCTGTGGCTAGGCTAGAATCAATTCGTATCTTGCTAGCATATGCCGCTCACCATTCTTTCAGGTTGTACCAAATGGATGTGAAGAGCGCTTTCCTCAATGGGCCAATCAAGGAGGAGGTGTACGTGGAGCAACCCCCTGGCTTCGAGGATGAACGGTACCCCGACCACGTGTGTAAGCTCTCTAAGGCGCTCTATGGACTTAAGCAAGCCCCAAGAGCATGGTATGAATGCCTTAGAGACTTCTTAATTGCTGATGCTTTCAAGGTTGGGAAAGCCGATCCAACTCTTTTTACTAAGACTTGCGACGGTGATCTTTTTGTGTGCCAAATTTATGTCGATGACATAATATTTGGTTCTACTAACCAAAAGTCTTGTGAAGAGTTTAGCAGGGTTATGATGCAGAAATTCGAGATGTCGATGATGGGCGAGTTGAACTACTTCATTGGGTTTCAAGTGAAGCAACTCAAGGACGGCACTTTCATCTCCCAAACAAAGTACACGCAAGACTTGCTGAAGCGGTTTGGGATGAAGGACGCCAAGCCCGCAAAGACTCCGATGGGGACCGACGGACACACCGACCTCAACAAAGGAGGTAAGTCCGTTGATCAAAAAGCATACCGGTCAATGATAGGGTCTTTACTTTATTTATGTGCTAGTAGACCTGATATTATGCTTAGCGTATGCATGTGTGCTAGATTTCAATCCGATCCTAAGGAGTGTCACTTAGTGGCAGTGAAGCGAATTCTTAGATATTTGGTTGCTACGCCTTGCCTCGGGCTCTGGTATCCAAAGGGGTCTACCTTTGACTTGGTTGGATACTCAGATTCCGACTATGCTGGATGTAAGGTTGATAGGAAGAGTACATCAGGGACGTGCCAATTCTTAGGAAGGTCCCTGGTGTCGTGGAACTCTAAGAAACAAACCTCCGTTGCCCTATCCACCGCTGAGGCCGAGTATGTTACCGCAGGGCAGTGTTGCGCGCAACTACTTTGGATGAGGCAAACCCTCAGGGACTTTGGCTACAATCTGAGCAAAGTCCCACTCCTATGTGACAATGAGAGTGCTATCCGCATGGCGGAAAATCCTGTTGAACACAGCCGCACAAAGCACATTGACATCCGGCATCACTTTTTGAGAGACCACCAGCAAAAGGGAGATATCGAAGTGTTTCATGTTAGCACCGAGAACCAGCTAGCCGATATCTTTACCAAGCCTTTAGATGAGAAGACCTTTTGCAGGCTGCGTAGTGAGCTAAATGTCTTAGATTCGCGGAACTTGGATTGAATTGTAGCATACATGTATTTATGCTTTTGATCATGTTCCTTTTTGCATTCTGTTGTTAAGTATGGTGCTCGAGTTGTACAAACACTCCCTGGACCTCACAAGTCCGTTGCAAAGTGATGCACAGTTTTAGGGGGAGATGTGTTACAACTTGACCCTTTGAGACTAACCATATGCTTGAGTTTGCTTGTTTTAGTCTCAAAGGAGAATTGAAAGGGAAAAGGTGGACTTGGACCATGAAAGACTTCCACTGCACTCCGATGAGAGGGTAACCTATTCCAAGTTCATCTAATGAACTCTTATTGCCATTTGCTCTTAATTGAAGATTTTGGTGAGGCAATGGGGTTATAGGGCCAAGATTGATCCCGTTTTGGTGCTTGATGCCAAAGGGGGAGAAAATAAAGGCCAAAGCAATAATGGATCAGCTACCACTTGAGAAATTTTGAAAATAGTAGATTAGAGCTTTTGGTTTGTCAAAACTCTTTTATTGTCTCTTATGTCAAAAGTTGGCCTCTTGTGGGGAGAAGTGTTGATTATGGGAAAAAGGGAGAGTTTTTGAAATCTTTGATCAAATTTCTTTGGAAAACCTCTCTTTATGTCTCTACAAGTGATTTTGACTTAGAGATAGGAATTTGAGTTTGATTTGCAAAAACAAACCAAGTGGTGGCATAGAGTGATCCATATATGTCAAAATTGAATCAAAATAATTTGAGTTCTTATTTGAAGAGTTTTTGTACTTGTTCTACTTGCTTTATGTTGTGTTGGCATAAATCACCAAAAAGGGGGAGATTGAAAGGGAAATGTGCCCTTGGGCCATTTCTAAGTATTTTGGTGATTTAGTGCCCAACACAGGTGCCTAATTGTAAAATGGTGGACAAAGTACAAATCAAGGATAAAGGTATGTTTCTCAGACTTAGTACATTGTTTTATGGACTAATGTATTGTGTCTAAGTGCTGGAAACAGAAAAAATCGAGTTGGAGAAGAGATGGCTCGAGCAGCCAAAGTCTGCCCAGTCTGGGTGCACCGGACTGTCCGGTGGTGCACCGGACAGTGTCCGGTGCGCCAGGCTGGCTCGGCGTGAAGTGGCCGCTCTCGGGAATTCGCCGACGGCGTACGGCTAAAATTCACCGGACTGTCCGGTGTGCACCGGACTGTCCGGTGAGCCAACGGTCGGCCGGGCCAACGGTCGGAAGGGGGCACCGGACTGTCCGGTGTGCACCGGACATGTCCGGTGCGCCAACGGCTCCCTGATCTGCAATGGTCGGCAGCGCCATTTTAGGAAGGAAATCGGGCACCGGACAGTGTCCGGTGTGCACCGGACTGTCCGGTGCACCCGACGACAGAAGGCAAGATTGGCCTTCCAGATTTGCTCTCAGCGGCTCCTAGCTGCCTTGGGGCTATAAAAGGGACCCCTAGGCGCATGAAGGAGTACACCAAGCAACCTTAGAGCATTCTTGATCATCCACACTCAGTCTTTGCGCATTCGTTTGTCATTCTCAGTGATTCGAGCTCCGTTCTAGTGAGAACTTTGAGATAGTCTTTTGAGCTCGATTCTTGGCCGTGTGTGTGCGCATTTTGCTGTGGATTTGTGTGTGTTGCTTTCCTCCCTTACTCCGTATTTCTTGTGAATCTCAAGTGTAAGGGCGAGAAGCTCCAAGTTGTGGAGAATCCTCGCAAATGGGATATTGAAAGGCAAAGCAAAACACCGTGGTATTCAAGTTGGTCTTTGGACCACTTGAGAGGGGTTGATTGCAACCCTCGTCCGTTGGGACGCCACAACATGGAGTAGGCAAGCGTTGGTCTTGGCCGAACCACGGGATAAACCACTGTGTCATCTCTGTGTTTGATCTCTTGTGGTATTGTGTTTTGTTGAGACTTCTCTCTAGCCACTTGGCGATTATTGTGCTAACACTTAACAAGTTTTTGTGGCTATAAGTTTAAGTTTCACAGGATCACCTATTCACCCCCCTCTAGGTGCTCTCAGATATTCTTCGCAACAAGGAAGCCATCGGCCGAATAGCCAAGTGGGCCTGTGAACTGGGATCTCATGACATCGAATTTCGACCTCGCACTGCCATCAAAACTCAAGCGTTGGTTGACTTCGTATCAGAGTGGACTGAACAACAAGTACCAGACAACCCAGAAACAGCGGAAGTATGGCAAATGTATTTCGATGGCTCGTTGAAACTACAGGGAGCAGGCGCGGGAATTCTCTTTACCGCACCTGGAGGCGAGCACCTCAAATATGCCCTCCAGTTGCTATTTCCAGCCTCCAACAATGCAGCCGAATATGAAGCTCTGATTCATGGACTGAACATTGCTATATCATTGGGCGTCAAGAGACTGATGGTATACGGAGACTCCTTTGTAGTCATAAGCCAGATAAACAAAGAATGGGACTATTCGAGCGATTCAATGGGAAAGTACTGCACCGCCGTCCGGAAACTAGAAGATAAATTCGAAGGTTTGGAATTTCATCATGTAGAAAGAGATCGAAACACGGCAGCTGATGTATAGTCCAAGTTAGGATCCAGTCGAACTCAGGCCCCACCTGGAATCTTTGTACAAGAAATATCGCATCCGAGCATCTCGATGGACCAGGCAGAAGAATGTAATATCATGAACCAATCAGAGTCAGATTTCAATGACTGGAGAAGGCCGATCGTCAGATATATAAAGAATGAAGAGGAACCAGATGACAAAAACGCAGCCGAGCGCATCGCTAGACAGTCGGCTCACTACACACTCATCGGGGAGACACTGTACAGAAGAGGCGCATCGGGTGTCCTCATGAAATGCATTCTCTCATCTATGGGGAGGCAACTTCTAGATGAGGTCCATGCTGGGCAATGTGGAATACACGCAGCATCCAGGACACTAGTAGGGAAGGTCTTCAGGTCGGGATTCTATTGGCCAACGGCGAAAAGTGATGCGGCCGAGTTAGTTCAGAAGTGCGAAGCTTGCCAGTACTTGTCAAAGCAACAACATCTACCAGCACAGCAGCTGCAGACCATACCAGTAACATGGCCGTTCGCATGCTGGGGACTGGATATGATTGGACCTTTCAAGAAAGCTCAAGGAGGATACACTCATGTACTGGTAGCAATCGACAAATTCACCAAATGGATAGAATTCAAACTCATTGCTTCTTTAACCTCAGCCAAGGCCGTGGAATTCATACAAGACATAATATTCAGATTTGGAATACCAAACAATATCATAACTGACCTAGGATCCAACTTCACAAGTTCAGAGTTCTTCGATTTCTGCGAGCAAAAGAGCATTCAGATCAAGTATGCTTCGGTAGCACACCCGAGGGCCAACGGGCAGGTTGAACGAGCTAACAGGATGATATTGGAGGCGCTCAGGGAAAAGGTCTTTGATAAAAGTGAAAAGTTCATAGGAAAATGGATAAGGGAATTACCCTACATTGTTTGGAGCCTAAGAACTCAACCTAGCCGAGCTCTACATGGAAACACTCCTTTCTTCATGGTTTATGGGTCAGAGGCAGTATTACCCGCTGATCTCAAGTTTGGGGCGCCAAGGTTAGTCTTTGAAAGCATAGCAGAAGCCGAAGCCACTAGGCTGGAGGATGTTGATGTACTCGAAGAAGAACGATTGAACATAGTAATTCAATCGACACGATACCAGCAGACTCTGAGACGCTATCACGACAAGGCCGTGCGACGACAATCCTTTGCAGTGGGAGACCTCGTCCTCCGCCGAATTCTAACGGGGGAGGGACGGCACAAGTTGTCACCTCTATGGGAAGGACCATTCATAGTAGCGGAAGTCACTCGGCCGGGATCATACTGTCTCACTCAGATGGACGGCACAGAAATTGGGAACTCCTGGAATATAGAACACCTCAAGAAATTTTATCCCTAAGCTGTATTTCAAAAGCTACTAGGACGACAATGTACTCTGTAAAATGGGAAATATGTCATCAATAAACAAGATTTCAAGAATACTCAGTTTGTTCATGATCGACCTACATTCTTACTTAACTCGGGGCGACCACTATACCCTACTAACGGAGCAATCGGCTTAAGTCGGCAACGACTTAAGACAGTGCAACATGCTCACGCTTACTTAACTCGGGGTGACCACTATGCCCTGCTAACGGAGCAATCGGCTTAAGTCGGCAACAACTTAAGACGGTGCAACATGCTCACGCTTACTTAACTCGGGGCGACCACTATGCCCTGCTAACGGAGCAATCGGCTTAAGTCGGCAACGACTTAAGACGGTGCAACATGCTCATGCTTACTTAACTCGGGGCGACCACTATGCCCTGCTAATGGAGCAATCAATCTAAGTCAGCAACGACTTAAGGCAATTCCACATACGATTACTCATATAGGGGTGATCTCTATATCCCGTGAAGAAACTTCAAAATCATCATACAGCATTTTACTCCTGAAAATCTATGTACTGTTGAATTCTAAAACAGTAGGAGAGTAACAGTATTATTCAAATGTCGAGTTGGTGTCCTCTAACAAATAGCTGGGCACGATAACCGCATGCTCAAAGCACGCAATGTTTCTCTATTTTGCAATACTTTTCTCAGGAGCAACCGACAAAGAAGGGCGACTCGAGGAATCAGGAGCAGCGTTCACATCAGCCCTTATATCGTCAGGAACAATCACGCCGGGTCTCCTCATCAAGATCCGCCCCGCGCGAATGGCTTTATCCATAGCCCTATCGCGCTGGGCCCTCAGAGTAACGGAAGTTTCTTCAGCAACTTTGACGACCAGCTGAGCGGTCTCCAGCTCCTGGGTGATGGACTTCTTAGAAGCGCGCAGTTCCTTGATAGCAGCATCCTTAGCCGATATCAACTGCCTGAGACGGATCACGTCGTCCGTGGATTCCTGCAGCTTACAGCGAAGATTGTCTAACTCCTCCATGGTGAAGCGATGACTCCTTTCCAGGATGGTCAACGAGTTGCTAGAGTCACGATATAGCCTGTCAAGATTGTCACGAGAGGCAACAAGGGCACGTTTTTCTTCCTGCAAACAAGAATCAGCTTCTTCAAACATCAAGCAAGCAATAAGAACACAGCAACACAAGGCGCAGATTCATAAATCACCTTTTCAGAATCAAGCTGAGCGCGAAGAGTAGAATTCAGCATATTAGCATCATTCAGAGCAGCAGAGACCTGGGCCAGCTCAGTCTAGCTTTGGGAATACCTTTCCTCAAAATCAGAGCATCGCTGGACCAGCTCAGCATGACTTTGAGAATGTTTCTCTTCAAGAACAGAAAACTGCCGAGCCATATCTAGCAAGAAACAATCAAGCGAAAAAGTCAAATTGAGAAGTAGTTTCACAAGGTAGATGAGGGGAAGCAGAAAGGCACCAACCAGCATTCGCCGCCTCTAAGTCAGAGACACGCTGTTGAAGCAGCACCGGATTCCAACGGGCCAGCGACGAAGCTCTTTCCTGAACAGAAGCACCCTGTAATTTCAGCTGACTAGCCATCTCGTCCACTAATGCCTGATAACGAGAGCAAATGAGTGCAAAGACAGCAATTCGTCAGGTGTAAAAGTCAAACTAGAATATGGCATAATACCTGGAGGTTGGAGAAGAATGAGGGGACCCCGAGATCGTGAGAAATCAATTGATGGCTTGGCATAGGGTCACCATCCGGAGCAACTTGCAATGAACCAGCGGGAACCAATTCAGTGTCATCAGCGGAGCCCAAAGCTTGGTCGTCAGGAACGCTGGCATCTAAAGCGACTCCCTGACCAGAAACTTGGGCCACCACCATGCCACCAGAGTGTGGAGAAGATCCGACGTGAACATCCATGGAAGTACAAGAGGGAGACCCCGCTCGGACACCCTCAGGGGCTAGGTCATAGCTCGCGCTACCCACTTGAGCCGGATCGTCTCCGGCAACACCCTCGGGGGCTGGGTCGTGACTTACGCTTCCCATCCAAGCCGAATCATCCCCAGCAACACCCTCGGGGGCTGGGTAAGCGTCAACACCATCCTTGAGGGTCAAGTTCTCTGCGGTAGCCGCCTCTAAGGCTGAAGGCCCCTCAGTTACTTCCATAAGAGCAAGACGATCAAAGTCAGTTTCCTAGCCCTCAAGACCGCGCTCTAAGGTCGATGAGGCGCGGGACGCTGCCCGGGATGACCCCAACCCGGCGTCGAACACATCAGCACAAACATCCATCGCGTCACCATCCGCTAGCTCTGATAACAGGTCCTCTGGAACCATATCTTCTAGAGTCTGATCAAAGTTCGCCAGAGATAATTCCTGTAGACCGATGAGGGCTGACAGAGCAGGAGAAGGAACCCCACTACTTTCCCCACTAGCAATATATTGCCGACTGTTTTTCTGAGTCAAAGGGATCTCATCTTCTCCCCCCCCCACGATTTCATCAGCAACACAGACAGCACCCCCATTGGGATCAGCGACAAATGGAGCACACCCATTGGGATCAGCGACAGATGGAGCACACCCATTGGGATCAACGTCGGTAGATTCAGGCACATGCACTTCCTCAGTGACAGGAACCGAAGGACCAACTTCCCGATCCAAACTACGTACTCGCCGAAAACGTCTCCTTTTCTTTTTCTGCTCATCAGCAGGAGAATTAGGTTGATGGGCTCGGCAAGGGCGTTTCGGGCGAACACTGACAGGCTTCTGAACATCCAAGGTTGTACCAGCTTCCGGGAGAGGCACCACCACCAATGTCCCAGCAGGAGCAGCATCAGAAGAGTCTTCAGCCAGCATATCAAGCATAGCATTTATTTCTGCATCATTATGATCCAAAGGCACCTCAAAGTGGACTTGCGTTCATCATCGGGAATTTCTCCAATCGAAGCAACCAAGGCACTAACTTCTTCGGCAGAGGGTCGTACTCTAAGGCCCAAACCGCCGTCAGCAACAGGAGGATTCGACACAAAATGGGTAAAAGCCTTGGAAGGAGGCAGGTTCCAGGCCGAGTATGCGATAGGGGCACCAACATTGGACACCTTGCCTCTAAGTATCATTTCAAGCCGGTTCACCAAGTCTACAGCGGGAATTCTTCTATTGGTGACCCGAGTTGAGTCAGCTAAACCTTGGTACAAGTAGGCTGGGTATGCCCTATCCTTCAATGGCTGGATGTTCTTGAAAACAAAATCAGCAACCACAGCCTCTGCAGTCAAACCCCTCTCCTTCAGCAGTCCAACCTCAGCCAGCAAAGCCCCTGCCTCAGCCACCTCCTGGTCTGTAGGAGACTCGGTCCAACTCGGGGTGCGAACATCCGGCTGTCTCCCTGACCGTGGGGGGAGAGATTTTCCGTGGTTCTCAACAATAAACCATTCCAAGCGCCATCCTTTGATACTATCCTTGAGTGGGATTTCAAGGTAGTCAGTCTTCCTCCCACGGCGCATCTCTAAACTCGCACCCCCCACTAGCTGATGCTGCCCCCCCGGCCATCCCAGGGCGACAGTGATACAAGTACTTCCACAGTCCAAAATGTGGCAGGATGCCAAGAAAAGCCTCACATAAATGAACGTAAATGGAAATTTGCAGAATGGAATTGGGATTCAGATGGGTCAAGTTAAGGCGATAGAAATCAAGGAGACCGCAGAAAAAGGGAGAAATAGGAAGAGCGAGACCGCGGAGAAGAAAAGGAACATAAATCACGGATTCGTGGGTATTCTCTGTTGGGATAGTGACCCCGTGGCAAATCCGCCAAGAACAGAGCTCCTTCGGAGGAAGAACCCCGATGGACACGAGGTGAAGAAGGTCAGGCTCAGAAACGAGAGACATGTGATTACCTGCGAAAGGCAACTGGCTGTTGGGGTCGATAGGGGGAATCACCGCAGCGGATGAACTCGAGGCCTTTCGCTTGGGCGCCATCTCAATTTCACCGGCGAACAGAATGGGAGCCAAATTTCAAAAGGACAGAGAGGATCTGGAGGCAGGAAAGCAAGAACTAGGGCACAGAAAGCAGAGGCGGCTGAAAGCACAACGCATATGGGATCTTCCCGGGCCAGATACCGTTTCCAAAAAGTGCCCAGTCATCACCCGGCGGTTATTTCTAAAAGCACTGGTGCGCCACATCATCACTTGGCTATTACCTTCAATGTGGCTGACGTCGTCTTCAGTCACTTGGCAGTTATCTCTAAAACGCCGACGTCGTCTTCGGTCACTCGGCAGTTATCTCTAAAACGCCGACGTCGTCTTCGGTCACTCGGCAGTTATCTCTAAAACGCCGACGTCGTCTTCGGTCACTCGGCAGTTATCTCTAAAACGCCGACGTCGTCTCCAGTCACTCGGCAGTTATCTCTAAAACGCCGACATCGTCTCCAGTCACTCGGCAGTTATCTCTAAAACACCGACGTCGCCTTCAGTCGCTCGGCAGTTATCTCTAAAACACCGACGTCGTCTCCAGTCACTCGGCAGTTAACTCTAAAACGCCGACGTCGTCATAAGCCACTCGGCTATTACCTCTAAAAGCGCCGACATGGTCATCAGTCGTTCCAACGCTGATGCGGCTTTGTCATCACTCGGATGCCACTTCAAAGGTGTAAATGTTGACAATAATAACTCGGTCATCACCCTAAAAGCGACGATATGATGCCCGAATGACTCAACTACTACTCCAGAGGGATTGATTTCACAGACAAAGCAAACAAAGAAATGACTTGAAAATCCCAAGCTGTGACACAAACATAACAGACAGAGAACATCATTCTTCATTAAGGGAAGTTTCAGAACTTACAAATCAACTCATTATGAGTTGATACTTCCCTATTGTTACTACTACACTACATTCTACTACTATACTACATTCTACTACTCTACACTACTAACTACTACTACTACATTATTTCACTATACTACTTCTAATCTATACTAACATCTAAAAACCAGTGGCATCTAGCCACTGGCCTTGTTGTTGCCTTTGCTGCTGCCGCCGCCGTTGCTGCCCCTGCCGCTGCCGCCGTTGCCGCCCTTGCTGCCGCCGTTGCCGCCCCCGCTGCCGCCGTCACCGTCACCGTCATCGTCGCCGTCGTCATCATCACCCCCGCCGTTGCCATCGTCTCCGCCATCGCCGCCGCCGCCCTCCTCGGACGAGTCCGAAGAGTCCTCCTCGTCCGAGGAGTACTCCGACTCATCCGAGCCCGCGAGCCCAGAGCGCTCGATGGCCCGGATGTAAGTCCAGACCTCCGCGGCAATCCCCTGGGAGTCGTCTGAATCGTCAGACGACGCCGGGGGAGAGACGAGAGTCGGAGACCCCTCGGACTCGGAGGAGAACTCCTCCTCCGAGTATTCCGAATCGCCGAAGTCCTCTAACGGAGGAGTTGGCTCGCGCTTGCGTTTGTTACTCTTGCCCATGGTGGAAACGAGGGGAGAAGAAGAAAGCAAGCAGTGGAGAACAGCAAAGAGGTGCGAAGAAACCGGAGAGGCAAAGGCACTATTTATATAAGAAGAAGGCAACCGCTCACCTCCTACCACGGTCGCCGAACAGTCGCAAAATATCCAATATACACTTCAACCTGTCTGAAGATACGTCAGGCGGCTGACGCCGTTTCATGCAATGCAACACCCATTGGGACTCCAGTCAACTGCACGGGCGATATGATTACACCCGCCGTCACATCACATTACTACTCAGAAGCGGCCGACTAAAACACTCAGCGTACCAAGCCGTCCCTTGCCCACACCCATTGGGGGGGGACGCCCAGGAATTATCAGTATATTTTTGAAAACTGTCACGTCCGTGCAGGGCATGCAATGAATACCTCAAGACAAAAATGAGATATCAGTAAGGATCAAAGGAAAGCCAAATATAGCCGGTGAAGTATAAAGTCTGACTGACAGAAGCGACATGAAGACTAGCCAGGGGACGTCCATCGAATGTCCAATCAGTTGCAGATCAAATAAATCGCACCACATAGCAAGATATGGGCAGATCACGAACTCGGCTCCAAAGACAAAATACATGCTGACCTCTAAAGCATAATATCGATGACATAATGCTGACCTCTGAGGCATTCGGAAGAAAAAAGAAAAGATGACTCTCAGCAAAAGGACACAAAATGAAGACCTTCGAGTGGATTATTTTCAAAAAATCCACTCGAAGCTCGAGGGCTACACCCATTGGGTGCACCTCCGGTGCACCCCATGAATCGCCATTTCAAGTCAAGACAATGCTAACTTCTAAAGCATATGGCAAGATCAAAAGCAAGGCTGACCTCCAACAAAGTGCAAGCGGAAAATAAGATGATTTTTGATGAGGACCTTCGAGTGGATTATTTTCAAAAATCCACTCGAAGCTCGGGGGCTACACCCATTGGGTGCACCAGAGGTGCACCCAGTGAAGTTCAGGATCCTACAAATACGAAATGCTGACCTCCAAAGCATGAGTTTGAGACAGAACGCCAGTTTTCGAGTAGAAGGAGATAGTAAGAAATTGTTTTTACCAAACTACCCGGAAAGTATCCCTTGTCATAAAATGAAGACCGCAAGCTGGACCTAGGATCTTTGGGCCGATTATCTCAAAATCAACCCAAAGATCGGGGGCTTGTGGGGGACAGATATCCCCCGGGTCCATTGGAAGGATAAAAGACCTCACGAAAGGCCCAGGGGCCCAATAAATCATAAGGTCATCCTTTCGTGGGCCTAGGGAAGAACGACCAGCGAAGCAGATCGATGTAAGGCCGGATCGGCGCGAGCCTGGATGGCTCCAATAACATTGAGCAAGCAACCACAACAGAGACCCGACTTTCCTACGCCCTGTACGATGGAACCAGGCGAGGATAAGTCGGCCGAATTATAGTAAGATAGACTCGATCAGTTCACTATCTTTTAGGTGCGCGTTGTTATCATTTCTGCATGTATTGCCCCACGGTCGAATATATAAGGCCTAGAGGATATCCCTTCAGAACGATCGATCTCATTACTTAGCCACCAACTCCAGCTCCCTACGTTTCCAATACTAGAGAACCTCCTTGTAATCTACCACCTAAAGCATACTCACCAGGACGTAGGGCGTTACGCATCTCAAAGCGGCCCGAACCTGAAAACATTGTCCCTCGCTCCTCGTGCATCCGGCACGAACCATTTAGCTACAGTCGGTGACACCGTCCTACTCCTAAAAACACCTTGAGGGGCAACCCCGGGTGTGCGGTCGGACCCTAAACACCGACAGGAGGGAAATTAAGGTACAAATACGCAAAAAAAACAAAAGTCAATACCTCCTTTTTTACCTTTACCATGTGATGGTGTACTTTCCATCTAAGTTGGCAGAGTTCCCTATGTCATCAATTTAAGATTTCCACCTTGACAACTTTATCTCTAGGGAGCTCCTCCACACTTGTGCCCAATCCTTTATCAACTTTAGATACCAATTACATGACTTGTAGAGGTACCCAAGTCCTGATTGCTCCATTTCTTGCTCACTTTTCCTTTTCCACCTTGAGACTATATAGGATCACTCAATAAATAGTTAGTCTCAAAAGACACTAGTTATGTGTGCTCCCCCTAAACTTGTGCATCAAGTCTTTGAATGACTTGCACCATGCACATTCTAGCATCCTTAGAACTAGAGGCGATCACAACATACCTTGGTCTAGGCATTATATATCAATTGCATCACAAAAAGATATCAAATAAAAATGACATAATACAACTTATGCCTAAATGAAACAAACATGCTTCAAGAGATATAACACTTTGAAAGCAACATAGGCGTGCTACATGCTTGATGATCATTACAACACATATACCAATTGAAAAAGCCAGGATCATATATTGAAAGAACAACATCTAAGCATGAGATCTGGACACACTCTGATTAAAAAGAAATTGCTTAGGTACACCAAATGAAAGGAAACAATATATTAAAGCATAAAGCACCTAAGCCAAGATACTACCAATCAAAAGGCAAGAAAACTACTATGATCACATTCAATGGAACTTCAAGATTTTCAATGAATTACATAGTTCCCTACTCCATAGCTTTTCCTTTTAACTAAACACCATGAGATCCACTCTTTTAGGTAGTGTGGAGTGAGAGCACCTGGTGTCACTAATTGAGGGCTCCTTTTGCTCATGCACCTCATAGCTCAAGGGGGTGCATCAGAGACACAACATGGATTTCTTGTTTTGGTATACACAGAGTACCAAGACAAAGAAATCATGTGAACATGAACTAAACAAAACTATCATGCTTGCACATATGTTAATATAAATCGATGCATAATCATCAAAAGCAATACAACATGATTTACACAAAAAGATACAGGATTAGCCATATATACCAAGAGAGATAATCATGGCAGATAGATATATCAAATGAAAACCTACCAATTTGAAAGATTCAAGAGATATACATTATAAAGCACACAACCATGATTAAGCAAGCATGATTATTATATTGAAAAATATGGATTACCAGAACACCAAATGAATGACATTATACAACAAGCAATCTTAAAAGTATAATTACTCCAAGGATAGGTCAAGCAAGACAAGCCAACTTAAGAGTAATACCGATTGAAAATAATGCACTTAAGATACACAGGTACCATCCTTTGGAGAGCAAGTTACAGATTCTCATCAAAGTCCTTTGCTTGAATCACCAATAATGATTAAGGACCTCTATAACTTATTTAACTCGAGATGAACATGGGATTAGTATTGCACAATAATTCAACCTTGGGTCAATAAATAGACAATAAAATTGACAACTTAAGCATAGAGTTGAATTAACCGTCTTAAGCTCTCCCAAGGTCTCTCCAGTACATCTCGAGGCACCTGCATGGTCTAGGTGACGCAATTTAGTGCCCATCTCGTGATGGGTCCATAACATTCATCTAAAAGAGCCTTTGGTACCCAAATAGCATTTGTGCTAGTTCTAGGTGATCTCAACATGGGTCTAGCACGAGTGTATGATTTAGGTCTCCTAAACGAATAAAAATGAGATGGATTTATTTGCTTAGGAACCTTACCCTTCTTACAAACCTTTCGTAGATGAACTTGCTCACCACACTTGTAGCAGAAGCGTCGCTCACCTTGGTATGATGCTTGCTGTCCATTCTTGTTTTTGGTGAGGGTCATCGTGAGGAATGCACGTCTTTGATTCTTCATGAGCGGGCATGAAGTGATCACATGGTCTTTATCGTTGCATCTAAAGTATCTCCTCATCCTTTCATCCTTGTCTTTCTGTGGACAAGATGCAATGAAGTGGCCTAATTCCTTGCACTTGAAGCACCTCCTTTTTTCTCTTCCCTTTTTGCTCTTGGATGACATATAGAGGTGATCAGTGCAAACAACATGACTAATTGAATTTTTACCCTTTTCCTTGTTCATGTTGATTGCTTCATTTATTGTTTTAGGAACTTTCTTCTTATGGAGTTTCACTATGGGAGCTATAGTCATTTTCGGCGGCCAAAAACCGCCGAAAATAAGGCCTTCGCCGCCGAAAATAAGCTATTTTCGGCGGCTTTAGGCTTATTTTTGGTGGTTTCTGGCCGCCAGAAAAAATTAGCCGAAAAAAAAAAGGCTTATTTTCGGTGACCAGGGTCCAGCCGCCGAAAATAGCCTATTTTTGACGGCCGCCATAACAACCGCCGAAAACAATGTATTTTCGGCGGCCGCCAGACCAGGCCGCCGAAAATAAGGTTTGACGAAAATAGTATTTCTATTTTTGGCGGCCCCCTGAGGCCGGCGAAAATAGCTAATTTTAGAGAAAAAATTGAGAAAAATGCAAAAATAACAGCAAATTTATAATATAATCACAATAAAAATAACAAAAACACTAAAACCACAATAGCACAATAGCACAATTCACAAATAGTCCACAATATAAAGTTGGAGTTCTTTACAACATACGAGTGCACAAACAGTCCATAGAACATAAAGTTCACAAATAATCCATTACAATGCACAATTTGGCATAAAGGTAACTCCATCACATATCGGGGTCGTTGGAGTTATGTCCACTACCTCCAGAAGCGAAAAACTCGTTGACGAAGTCGTGTAACGGGTTTGGATTCTAAAGAAAAAAGAAGACTTTAAGAAAGGCATTGGTTACATGTATGACCACTATTCAAACAAATTGTTTCTCAAACTAACCTCTCCTGGAGTAGCTCCCTCCCCTGCATAAGCTCCTCCTGGTGCTGGTATCACCGGTGCTGGCGTGTTGTGGCCCATGACCCCAGATCCCTACAAAATCAAGTTTAGTAAAGATTTGAAATTAGGTTGATACAAACGACAAGTCTTAACTAAATTGAAGCACCTGAGGTGGAGGTGAAGGTGGCGGAGCATGTAATCCCCACTGAGGCATCGGCGGCTGAAATTGAGGGAAAACAAATGGTTGCTGATGTGCCTACTGTGGAAACCAAGACTGTTGCAAATATAATATGTTAGTTATAGAACCAATATCAAGCGTGTTGAGAAGAAATAAGATACTCATGTTCATTGCTTGTTGGGCCTGTGCGTTGTAAGCAGCCATGTACTCTGATTGCTCTTTGAGGAATGCCATTTGTTGTTGCCGCAACTCTTCACGAAACTTTTCTTGCTACTCCCTCATAGCTTCCTCCATGCTAGATACAGAGCGGCGACTACGGCTGCTACTACCACAACCCACCTGCGACGAAGAGCCGCCACGAGAACGCAATTCTGTTGAATCGATAACATCGGTAAACATAGAATATATTGAAAAACAAGAAAATTAGCTATTCGGTCATAGTTCTAATATTACTAAAAAATTCACAAGTTCATACCGTCCATGCGCCTTGCCTCCAATAGAATGCACAACTTCAGCGTCGATGGTAGGCGCTCCTCGCCAATTGTAGTCTTCACCATACTTCCTAACCATCTCCTGCCCGTATGTCTCCTGCAATACAATATGAAGGTTCAGCACACATGTAATTTATAGCTATATGGCAAGAAAACATTAATCATAACAACAACTAACCATACGCTTAACGGCCGCTTGACTACACAGCTCATCAGAGATTTCACTGTTTTTCGCTCTATGCCCTCTCCTATAAACATCGATTGGGCTCGAGACAACTCCAGTTTGAGCCTCCTGCAAATATATGAGTTTAATCCGGTTTCATTTCTGAGTAAAACAGAATACTACATACTCACCATTCGCTTCGCCAACCGAATGTGTCCATCAGCCCCATAGGTATGGTTGACTACGACCTCATCATCGTCCTCGTCCTGCTGATGGCGCTGCCTATGTCGATTCCTGTTAGACTTCTCAATCCATTCGGGCGAAGCCCATATCTCACACAAAGCCTTGTAAGCCTGCGGCCGGTGTTCCATCCATGGAAGAGTTACCTGCATATAAAGCGTTAGCTCAAAATTACATTCACATCTGAATGAGCTGCTAAATTAGATTTTTACCTCCATGTACTGGTCTACAGTCAAGTAGACATCCGAATATTGTCGAAAGTTGTTGATAGAATGACCTCGGTGCTTCATGTACACGTTCACAACCTATAGACGAGCAATGGAAAATGCATCCCTGCGCATCTTCTTCGCATTTTTCTCTAATACTCGGTCTGCATGCTCTTGAGCTTCAGATCGAATATAAAATTAGTTTGAGAACATCGAATATAAAATTAGTTTGAGAACAACTAATAAATGTTAGTTTGAAACAACTAATAAGTGTTAGTTTGAAACATTACCCAAAAGTCGTGCTTGACGGCGCCTTGAGCTGTTCCATATGTAGCATGTGGAGCTAGTGCGAAGTGCGACCAGCTAGTGCAAGGAACCACCATACCTTTCGGGTCGGTGATAATTCCTAGATTATGTAGACGACAGAGGTTACCTAAGACTTGATTAACCTGTTTATGGTGACCTCGACCGTCAAATGACGTGTCTTCTCATTGGCTGCATGACAAAAAAACAAGGAAGTCATGTCATATATATAGTGTACAATAAACAAATAAGTAAGAACAAAGTGGCCAAACGTGAGTACCTATCACCAACCGGGATGATCAGTACTCGAGCTTCAGATTGTGCAGGCACTGACGGAGGTAGGACAAAGTGGCCCTTCCGAGTGCCCCTTCGTCGAACGACATGAGCCTCGGTGGTATCGTCATCCGCCTCAGCATCTATGCCCACCTCCTCCTCCTTCTCATGGGCCTACACCTCCTTCTCCTCATGGGCCTGCTCGTCCTCCTCCTCATGGTGTTGCACCTCCTTGTCGTCCTCCTCTTCCTATGGACATGAAATAGAGACACGTAAACATTTACATAAGATCAATTACATAAGTGACTGACAAATAAGATCAATTACATAAACATTTACATCAGTACTCCGTTGTAGAGCGATAGGTGTATCACGTAGTTCTGGCCGGGCGTGTCTCAGCAACGCCTCCTGTCTGCTCTGGCTAGAAGAACTCCCTTGGAAAAGGGAACGTGCACCAGGGAGTATCCTGCTAGCCGCATTAAGAAACCCCCTAGCAGTGCGCTTTGTTTTCATACCACTCATCCTGTTCAATAGAAAAACATTAAATGTATTAGCTCCATAAAATTAAGTGAATTAATAAAACATCAAATAATACATCACATAATATGAAATTATGCATTACACATCAAAATTCATCAGAATCACGATCAAGGAGTCTCCTTCGATCCAAATCTCGCAATGTGGCTTTTTTGTTCCTTGGATTTCATTTTCGTTTCGGTGCAACACACTCATCAGCAGTGACATCGTTACGGTCTCCGACTAGTGAGTTCAGTGCAACACCCTCATCGATAGTAAAAGTGGTTGGCAATTCTTCATGAAAAGTAAGGAATATAAAGAGTTTACATGCTCGCGAAACCAGTCAACAAAATTAGGTCTTCCTTGCCTCCCATGTCGTCGCATCGTATCTAGTTGTTTGCTTGTAGGCTGATGGGAATAAGTCCAATTTTCCTCGTCGAACTTACTATACGACAAATAAGTAATTAAATATGGCTCCTTTGGTAAAGAAGTTAAGGGGTCAAATAAAGACTTACATGAAATATGGCTCCATCTCTTCCATATTAGAGTACATGTATAGCAATGCAGACATTCTTTCATCCATGCTAAGGTGGTAGAACGTGCCCTTACTAGTACTTGTGCCTCTCCATTGGAAAATGTTGAGATCACTGACTGGAGGTTCCTCATCGACATTGTATCGCATGGTAGCAGCATAGACATTATGTTCCTCTATGAAATACACACTCATGAAGTATGAAACCTACTTTAGCAAAAAAGCTTCAGCGATGCATCCTTCTACTCTAGCCTTATTTCGAACCATGCCTCGTAGGTTTTTGAGTGCACGTTCAATGTGATACATCTACCTATATTGTATAGGTCCACCAACCTTTGCCTCATATGGAATGTGAATAAGTAGATGCTCCATCGGATTGAAGAATCCAGGTGGGAATATTTTTTCTAGCTTGCATAACAACACTGGTATTTCTTTCTCCAACTTCTCTATCATATTTTTACTTATTTCTTTGGCACAGATCTGCCTGTAGAAATAACTTAACTCAGCTATTGCTTGCCACATGGCGTCGGGCATATAACCACGAAACATGACAGGGATAATCCTCTCCATTAATATATGGAAGTCATGGCTCTTCAACCCAGTTAGTTTTCCTGTTTTCAAATTCACAGCTCTTTTCAAGCCCGCAGCATATCCATCGGGAAATTTAATTTTTTTCATCCATCTCATTACCTCGATCTTGTCTTTAGAGGTAAGACAAAACAAGGCACGTGGCGGCTTACCGTTGGCATTGAGCACTTGGGTTGGTCGGTCACAAAGCATTGCTAGATCTCTTCGAGCTTTTAGATTGTCCTTTGTTTTTTTCAAAATGCATGCAGGTGTGTATGAGGGCTTCAGCAAAATTACATTCTTGGTGCATGACATCAATGTTGTGTATAAGAATCAATGACAACAAATAAGGGAGCTCCCAGAGACCACATATATATGTCCAGTTGTGGTCCACTCCGAATCCTTCGTACTTGTCCCCCTTTTCATTTAAGACAAGGTTGTTCAGCTGAGCATATATTTCTGTTGAGTTAAGAAGTTTAGGCAGTACTTTGGTGACCACACTGTTCTTTATAAAGTTTTTCTTATCGCTCCTAAAGGGGTGTTTCCTGGGCAACCAGCGTCGATGACAATCGAAGTAAGTGATCTTTCCACCATGAGCAAGACAGAAGCAATCTGTATCTAAACCGCAATATGGACATGTCAATCTACCATGTGTACTCCAACCGGTAAAAATAGCATACGCCATGAAGTCATGCACCGACCACAAATACGAAACTCGAAGTTTGAATATCTATTTTGTGAAAACATCGTATGCTTCAACACCTTTCCAAAGCTCCTTCAACTCTTCAATCAAGGGTTTTAACATGACATTGAGGTTCTTTCCAGGATAGTCTGGTCTAGGAATGATTAAGCAAAGAAATATAAATTCATATTTCATACAAAGAGAAGGTGGAAGGTTGTATGGAATAACAAAGACGGGCCAACATGAGTATGATGATGCCATTTGACCAAAAGGTGTGAAGCATCGGTTGTGAGGCCGATTTAAACATTCCTCAGATCAGCTGCAAAGTCGGGATCAAACGTGTCGAGAGCCTTCCATGCATCCCCATCTGAAGGGTGCACGATTAGGTCATCGTTATCACAGACACCTTCTTTGTGCCATTGCATGTGCATAACGGTTTTTTAAATAGAAACATCTGTTTCACTCGAGGAGTTAGTGGCAAGTAGCGGAGCTGCTTATGTGCAACATCTGTCATCACCTTCTCACCCTCATCATTAACAACTTCCACAAATCTAAATTGTCCACATTTCAGACATTTTTTCTCTTCTGCATGCTCCTTCATGAAAAGCATACAATTATTTTTGCACACATCAATATTCTCATAATCCATACCGAGACCTTTGATAATTGTCTTTGAATGTTACATGTCTTTAGGCAACTTATTGGGCTTTGGGAGCACATCTCCTAATAACTTTAAAATCTCATTGTAACAATTGTTCGACAAAAAGTACTTGGACTTAATGGCCATGAGCTGAGTCACAAAAGCGAGTATACTCACATCTGTGTGTTCATGCAACGGCTCTTCAGAGTCTTTTAGTAGTTTGAAAAATCTGGAAACCTCTGGTGTGGCAGGATCCTCGGAGCTTAGGTTTAATTCTGGACGTAGCGAATCTAGCATCTCATGCATCGCATCATCGCCAGCCCAATCATTGTTCTCCTCCTCTTCTACATTCCGGTTGGGTACTACATCACCATGATGTTCCCACACCTCATATCCGAGCATAAATCCAAACTGACAAAGATCTAGACTAACTCTTTCCTTATTAAGAAATATAATGTTTTCGTGCCGCCTACAAGGGCATCTGACAGTGTCAGTTAATGACAAGGAGAATACGTGGTCCATAAAATCTTTGGTCTTGGCTACCCAATCATCAGAATGACGTCCATTCCTACTCCAACCATTGTACATCCATGCACGATCGTCAGCCATTCCTGAGACTGTTAAACGGAACCATATCGTGAAAAATTATTCAACTTCTTCAAGGGTATCGATCCTACATGTATAGGCAAGGATAGGTTCTAAACCCACATGAACCTAGTAGTGTAAGATTACGGGGAGGCTACGCTAGCGCAAAAACAAAATTTTCATCCCCATAATACCAAGAACTACTGCGGTTATAGGTCATGGAATTACCACTAGACGCGCAGAGCAGCGGAAGACGTCTCGATGTAGACGAACGCGTCGAGTAGTGCCGTGCAGTCGCCGGCGTCCTTCACGTCCTCGCACGGTTCGTCCAAGTGCTCCAGATGCAGCACCTCCGAGGTATCCACACGTACAGGGAGGAAGCGCCGCGTACCGAACTGCTAGGTTCGCGACGGCGGCTTGGCGAGGGCGAGAGGCGAGCGGCGGCTGCTGATTTGCAGGTGGCGAATTAGGTTATCCTTAACCGCGCCCCCGCCCCTCATTATATAGGCGTTATGGTGGGCTTCTAACGCCGAGGCCCATCATTAACCCTAAAGCCCAGTCTAAATTCGGATCTAATCCGAATTAGGCTTCCTTCCCCTTAAGTGTGTGACCCTATAGGTTCACGTACAAATAGACATAGCCCGAGTACTCTTACTTGGCCCAATAATTGACAGCGGCCTCTAGCAAGACATGTCAACTCCTATGTGTACGTAAAGATCATATCAGACGAACCATTGCGACATTACGTACATGTTGTTCCCTTTGTCTCACGATATTTGGTCTGGCTCCAAGCTGACCTCTCTTTCTCGATACTGTGAATTGGAATCCTTTCAATGGTTAACTCTTAACCCTAGCACGGCCATGCATTTCTTGATCCAATCACTCGAGGGGCCCAGAGATATCTCTCTCACAAAGAGAGGGACAAATTCCATCTTGACTGACCATGCCTCATAGCATGCTTCCTGACAAACCCAAAACTACCTTTATAACTACCCAGTTACGGGATAGCGTTTGATAGTCCCTAAGTAAGTCAATTCACATCTTGAGAACATGCGACAATCTCAGGTCTAAGGATACAATATTCATGTTGCAAGAAGAGAACTATATTACAATATCTCACGTTGGGTCGGTCCAGCCACATGTCATACATGCGCCCCCATTATTAGTTTAACATCTCCATGTTCATGACTTGTGAAATGTAGTCATCAACTAATACATGTGCTAGTCATTGACTCTGACTAGGGGCATCATTTAGAATAACCATATAAGTAAAGAATCTCACAAACAATTCACATAATTGCTAATCAATACAAGGTGCCTTCCATGGATATTCAATTAAGCAATATATATATATCATGGATACAAAGAAATATGCTCATCTCTATGATTATCTCTAGGGCATATTTCTAACAGTCTCCCACTTGCACTAGAGTTAATCTAGAAGATATCTAATACCCATAGATCTCACGTGTGCCTCATGCTTAGGTTGTGGAAGAGGTTTTGTCAAAGGATCAGCAACATTCAAATCCGTATGTATTTTGCATATCTTTATCTCACCCCGCCTAATGAATTCCCGTATGAGGTGAAACTTCCGCAGTACGTGTTTGTTTTTCTGGTGGTTCCTTGGCTCCTTAGCTTGCGCAATAGCCCCATTGTTGTCACAGTAGAGGTTCAATGGGCTAGATGCATTAGGAAACACACCAAGCTCGATGAGGAACTTTCTTATCCAAACACCTTCCTTCGCAGATTCAGAAGCTGCAATGTACTCGGCTTCTGCTGTAGAATCAGTCACAGTCTCCTGTTTGGAACTCTTCCAACTAACAGCACCACCATTTATTGTGAACACAAAACCTGATTGCGATTTTAACTCGTCTGGGTCAGTTTGGAAGCTAGCATCGGTGTAACCAGTTACAACGAGCTCCTCCTTACCCCCATATACCAGGAACATATCTTTAGTCCTTCTTAAGTACTTAAGAATGCCTTTTACCGCTGTCCAGTGATCCTCACCTGGATCAGCCTGGTATCTACTCGTAGCACTTATAGCGTATGAAACATCTGGGCGTGTACTTATCATGGCATACATGATTGAACCAATTGCTGAGGCGTATGGTACCTTACTCATGCGCTCCCGCTCATTAGCCGTTGCAGGACATTGCATCTGGCTAAGGTGTTTACCATGTGACATAGGTATGAACCCTTTCTTGGACTGTTCCATGTTGAACCGTTTCAAAACCTTGTCAATGTACGTATCTTGACTTAATCCTATAAGCCTCTTCGACCTATCTCTATAGATCCTTATGCCCAAAATATATGCTGCTTCCCCTAAGTCCTTCATAGAAAAACTCTTCTTCAGTGAAGCCTTGACGGACTCCAGCATAGGAATGTCATTCCCAATCAATAATATGTCATCCACATACAAGATCAGAAATACAACAGCGCTCCCACTTTCCTTCTTGTAAACACAAGCTTCTTCTTCATTCTGATGAAAACCAAGCCCTTTGATCACTTCATCAAAACGAATGTTCCAACTCCGAGATGCTTGCTTCAACCCATAAATGGATTTCTGAAGTTTGCATATCTTTCCAGCATTGATCGGATCGACAAAACCCTCGGGCTGTATCATATACACGTCCTCATCTAGGTTTCCATTAAGGAAAGCTGTTTTGACATCCATCTGCCAAATCTCATAATCGAAATATGCGGCAATAGCTAGAATGATCCGAATAGATTTAAGCATCGCTACTGGCGAGAATGTCTCGTCATAGTCAACTCCTTGAACTTGTCGAAAACCCTTTGCAACAAGTCGAGCCTTATAGATGTGAACATTTCCATCCATGTCTTTCTTCTTCTTATAGATCCATTTGCATTCTATAGGTCTAACACCATCAGGCGGGTCAACCAAGTTCCAAACTTGATTTTCTCCCATGGAATCTATCTCGGATCTCATGGCGACATGCCATTTCTCGGAATCTGGGTCCATCATCGCTTCTGAATATGTTGCAGGTTCGTCGTTGTCTAACAACAACACTTCCCCATTGCCCAACAATAGCACTTCTCCTCGTGCCTCGCGAAGCCTTGCTGACCTTCGTGGTTGTGGTGGTGATTCTCTTGCCATAGACGTCTCAACTTGTTCTGCTACATTAGCATCACTTGTTGAATCTTGTCCCACTGGCTCATCCTGAACTTCTTCAAGATACACCTTTTGTTTATTTTTCTCTCTTTTGAGAAACTCTTTCTCTAAGAACACACCGTTCCGGGCGACAAACACTTTGCCCTCTGACCGGTGGTAAAAGTAATATCCTAAAGTTTCCTTTGGATATCCCACGAACATGCACTTGTCCGATTTTGGAGTGAGTTTATCCGACTGTAGTCGCTTGACGTAAACCTCACAACCCCAAATCTTCAGAAAAGACAAGCTGGGAGTCTTCCCAGTCCACATCTCATATGGTGTCTTAACTACGGACTTAGACGGTACCCTATTTAGTGTGAAAGCTGCTGTTTCTAGAGCGTATCCCCAAAACGACAAAGGTAGGTCCGACTGGCTCATCATTGATCGAACCATATCCAATAAAGTCCGATTACGTCGCTCAGACACGCCATTCCTCTGAGGCGTTCCAGGCGGCGTAAGCTGTGGAACAATTCCACAACTCTTTAGATGATTGCTAAACTCATGACTCAAATATTCACCACCACGATCTGATCGCAGTGCTTTAATTTTCTTGCCACGCTGATTTTCTACTTCATTCTGAAACTCTTTGAACTTTTCTAAGGATTCAGACTTGTGTTTCATTAAGTAGACATACCCATATCTACTAAAATCATCAGTGAAGGTTATGAAGTATTGGAATCCTCCCCTAGCTGTCGTACTCATTGGTCCGCACACATCAGTATGTATGAGTTCCAATAAATCTAACGTCCTCTCCGGTAAACCCGTGAAGGGCGCCTTGGTCATCTTACCAAGTAAGCAAGCTTCACATGTCTCGTATGATTCAAAATCAAACGAAGTTAAAAGCCCATCAGAATGAAGCTTCTTCATGCGATTCTCACTTATATGACCCAAACGACAGTGCCACATGTAGGTAGGACTTAAATCATTAGGCCGAGGCCTTTTAGCACTAATATTACAGATAGGTGCATCATCAAGATTTAAAATGAATAACCCATTCATAATGGATGCAAAAGCCACAAACATGCCATTCTTAGAGATCACACAACCATTGTTTTCACTCGCAAATGAATAACCATCCTTCATCAAACATGAAGGAGACATAATGTTTCGACTCATACTAGGAACTAGATAACAATTATTTAACTCCAAAATAAATCCTGATGGGAGGTGGAGTTGCATCGTCCCGACGGTCAACGCAGCAACTCTTGCATTATTGCCTACCCGGAAATCAACTTCTCCTCTTTTCACGCTTCTACTTCTTATCATTCCCTGCATCGAATTGCAAATATGGGCAACCGATCCGGTATCAAATACCCAAGAATTAATATAAGAATCAGCAAGAAAAATTTCTGTAATGTGAATAGCAAGTGTACCTGCTGCGGCTGTACCCTTACCGCCGCGATCCTTAATAGAGGCCAAGTACTGCTTGCAATTCCTTTTCCAGTGACCAAGTTCTTTGCAATAAAAGCACTCTGCATCTGCAGCTGGTCCAGCCTTGGGCTTTTGATTTGGCTTGGATACTGTATCCTTTGCCTTGCCCTTCTTCTTTTGAGATTTACCCTTCTTCTTAAAGTTGGGTTTGTTTTGGACCGCCATCACATGGCCGCTGCTGCCAGCGCTTTTCTTTATGTCCCCCTCTGCTGTTTTCAGCATGCCACATAGTTCATTGAGGCCCCTCTCCGCCCCATGCATATGGTAGTTCGTGATGAAGTTTCCATAGCTGGGCGGAAGAGATGCCAAAATGAAGTCAGTGGCCAACTCTTGGCTTATTGGGAAGCCTAGCTTCTCCAACCTCTGACTGTAACCAACCATTTTGATTACGTGTGGCCCAACTGCTGTGCCTTCTGCTAGCTTGCATTCCAGAAAGGCTTTGGACACATTGAACCTTTCTGTCCTAGCCTGAGTCTGGAACATATCCTTGAGCGCCACGATCATATCGTGCACCTCATGGTTTGTCTCAAACTGCATCTGCAGCTCAGGCTCCATGCAAGCAAGCATTAGGCAACTCACTTCAAGATTAGTATCCATTGCTTTCTTGTAAGTGGTTTTAGCTGCAGCAGTTGCATTTTCACCAGGATCCTCTGGTAGTGGGGTGTCTAGAACGTCTTCCTTTTTTTCAGCCCTGAGAACAATTCTCAGGTTACGGATCCAATCCGTATAGTTTGTTCCATTTAACTTATCCTTTTCAAGAATTGATCGCAAAGTAAATGTTGGTGTGCTAGGTGCCATTTATCTACAACAAAATAATGCAAAATACTAAGACAAAAATATCCATGACAGAGTAAATCATATTAAACATTTAATAGTCTACTCCCACTAAAATCAATATCCCTCGATTGATACTTAGTGATTCAGAACCCACAACTAACAAGTCTACTAGTGAGCTTTAGCATCACCGCTAGAAGACAAGGTAGATCGGTAAGCAACTCCTTGCTAATCATATCATATATATGACTCCTGTTGTTGGGTGACATCTCTATGTCTCGGCTCCCAACCTTATGCCTCAAAGTCCTTAACCATTAAGCTGACTTTGTTTAAGTTAACCAACCCTTTCTGCAGTTCGTATCCGATACAAACCTATCTAGTCAAGGAAAACTGGTGGCACCCTAATTTCATAGACCCACCACCAATTGTACAAGACTTATGATAGTGCAAGGTTTGGAGAGGCATTAAAGCTTAAACATTTATGAGGGATCGTCCTACTTATAACATCGCACGCAAGGACATATATGCAATATAAACAAGTAGAACAATAAGAATGGCATTCACACAACAGTTGTGATTCGGTATGGCTTGCTGTCACATGGTGATCCCCATCTCCAATAATCTGTCCATCACGATGATCTCCATCTCCATGATATAGGTATGCCATCCTCCAGGTGATGAGTCCTTCAAGACCTATCTAACGTATGCTGGTAAACAAATTACATATATGCTTTGGATCATCACATGTTGACACGCAGGTCATTACATTAAATTTGGACAATACATGTGGCTCCAGCCGTATTGCCCTGGTCACGACACGCAGGTCATGAATAATTTATTAACATGCATCATATACACAATAGCCATACCGATCACAAGATGTCCTGCAAAAATAGGTTAGACAAACACGTTTCTATACGTTTGCCACTTCAGCAGATAGCCACGGCGCCCTGAAAACCTCACAGGATTCCATGCATCGTATGTATGGAAATTCCACTGGAAATCTCATGCGGTTGATCAAATCAACCCAAATCCGAGACTTTCGACCCGAAGAAGATTACACTCATGACGTTGATCTGTTACGTCAATCTGCTGGTTGTGTACGCAGTTAGCCCCGATGGTGATTCCAGCCGGTAGGGGCAAGTCGCGCATACAACAGAGAAGGACGAACTGATCTCTCCAGTCATATCCGATGTAATCTACTTCAACCCTTTATTACCAATTGATCTAATCAAACCGTGCATCAAGTAGATCCATCTCATGAACCTAGATCCAGACCTAAAACTACGCAGAACCTGGCTCCGATACCACTGTAAGATTACGGGGAGGCTACGCTAGCGCAAAAACAAAATTTTCATCCCCATAATACCAAGAACTACTGCGGTTATAGGTCATGGAATTACCACTAGACGCGCAGAGCAGCGGAAGACGTCTCGATGTAGACGAACGCGTCGAGTAGTGCCGTGCAGTCGCCGGCGTCCTTCACGTCCTCGCACGGTTCGTCCAAGTGCTCCAGATGCAGCACCTCCGAGGTATCCACACGTACAGGGAGGAAGCGCCGCGTACCGAACTGCTAGGTTCGCGACGGCGGCTTGGCGAGGGCGAGAGGCGAGCGGCGGCTGCTGATTTGCAGGTGGCGAATTAGGTTATCCTTAACCGCGCCCCCGCCCCTCATTATATAGGCGTTATGGTGGGCTTCTAACGCCGAGGCCCATCATTAACCCTAAAGCCCAGTCTAAATTCGGATCTAATCCGAATTAGGCTTCCTTCCCCTTAAGTGTGTGACCCTATAGGTTCACGTACAAATAGACATAGCCCGAGTACTCTTACTTGGCCCAATAATTGACAGTGGCCTCTAGCAAGACATGTCAACTCCTATGTGTACGTAAAGATCATATCAGACGAACCATTGCGACATTACGTACATGTTGTTCCCTTTGTCTCACGATATTTGGTCTGGCTCCAAGCTGACCTCTCTTTCTCGATACTGTGAATTGGAATCCTTTCAATGGTTAACTCTTAACCCTAGCACGGCCATGCATTTCTTGATCCAATCACTCGAGGGGCCCAGAGATATCTCTCTCACAAAGAGAGGGACAAATTCCATCTTGACTGACCATGCCTCATAGCATGCTTCCTGACAAACCCAAAACTACCTTTATAACTACCCAGTTACGGGATAGCGTTTGATAGTCCCTAAGTAAGTCAATTCACATCTTGAGAACATGCGACAATCTCAGGTCTAAGGATACAATATTCATGTTGCAAGAAGAGAACTATATTACAATATCTCACGTTGGGTCGGTCCAGCCACATGTCATACATGCGCCCCCATTATTAGTTTAACATCTCCATGTTCATGACTTGTGAAATGTAGTCATCAACTAATACATGTGCTAGTCATTGACTCTGACTAGGGGCATCATTTAGAATAACCATATAAGTAAAGAATCTCACAAACAATTCACATAATTGCTAATCAATACAAGGTGCCTTCCATGGATATTCAATTAAGCAATATATATATATCATGGATACAAAGAAATATGCTCATCTCTATGATTATCTCTAGGGCATATTTCTAACACCTAGTAGGACCCAAAAAAATTTGGCAGCATAACTTCGCTGTCACTAAATAATATTACTTATATACAAAACAAACAATGATATAATACTAATCAAATCAAACTAAGTACCACATACACTAATTATGCAACTATTATACGTACCAATATAATATACTATTAAAGCTAATAATATAATAGTAATCAAACAATAATACGAAAATAAGAAATAAAATACTTGCATACTAACAATATACTATTAAAGCTAATAATATAATAGTAATCAAATTAAACAATATAATATACTGTAAAATACTTGCATACTAATAATATACTTGCATACTAATAATATAATAGTAATCAAACAATATAATATACTATTAAAGCTAATAATATAATAGTAATCAAATTAAACAATAATACGAATCACAAACAGTAATCAAACAAACACAATTACAAATATATAATAATTTAGACGGCACCTAAATAACAACAGCCGAAAATAAGAAATAAAATACTTAAAAAATTACCTTCTCTCGATGCGGCGACTCGACGACGGCGGTGGAGTGGCGGGTAGGCCGGCGGGCGAGCAGCGTGGGGACGGACGGCGTGGGGACGGTCGTCGACGTGCGCGTGGGCAGGGCGACGGACGGCGTGCGCGGGCGGCGCGCGGGCGGCGGCGCGCTGGGGCAGGGCGCGGGCGCTGTCACGGGCGGCGGCGCAAGGGCAGGGCGCGGCGGCTGCGCGGGCGGTGGCGCGGTGGGCAGAGGAACAGCGCGCGGCGGCGTCTGGTGAGAGATAGAGGAGAGAAACAAGGAAGAAGAACGGACCCGACCGTTTTAAAAACACTATTTTCGGCGGCTGTGTCAGAGGCCGCCGAAAGTAGCCCTATTTTCGGTGGCTGTGTCAGACCGCCGAAAATAGTGTGCTATTTTCGGTGGCCCTCCCCTAGCCACCGAAAATAGTGGGGGCCACCGAAAATGCCTGTAGCTCTTGTTGTGTTTAACACTTGCTGTGGTTTATCCCATCTCAAGCTTCTTCACCACACATCTCTGGATATCTTGAGGAGGTTGAGCAATGCATCTTCTCCTTAGTTGTTTTGCTTTCTTGTTCCTTTCTTTATTTACGAGCAATTTGTCTTTTGGTCCTGCAGGTTGATGCTCATTCAAAACTTGGCTTTCTTTTGAGCAAGAGGGGTTAGCACATGGTAATATATTGTCTAAATGCGCACATGTGAAAGAATGAGGTTCACGTGAATTTAAACTCGCAATTACAACCTCAGGAGCAACATCAAGCATGATATGTCTATCCAAAAGATTATCATGATAATAAGACAACATATCATATTTTTCACTAAGAGCAAGTTTCTCATGATTTAGCAATTCTACTTGCCTCTTAAGCATGGCATTTTCAATTTTAAGTTGAGCAACATAAGATAAAGCATCATCATTATTTCTTTGCTCAATTAAAACTAAATCATACCATTGGACCAAATCATCATGAGAGCATCTTAGCTCCTCATGTTGTTTGGTCATCTTCTCTAGGCTGTCGTTGGTTTTGATGAGTCTCCTCTAGCCTGAGAAGCGTCCCACCTTGTTCCTTGTTCCTCCTTAATAGTTTAATCAAGAGCACCTTGTCTTCTTTGTTGAGATGGGTGTATAAATGGCGAATCTCATCTTCTCCCACATCCTCGGTCTCATTTTCCCTATCATCATTATTAACAAAAGCAATACATGAAAATGTACCTTGTGAAGATGTAGATTCATCCTCGCTATCATCATGTCCCTCCTCCTCATCGCTTTCGTCTCCACTATCATCATTAGCAATAAGACATTTATAACAAGTGGGAGACGAACCTATCAGTGAGGTGGATTCATCGCTTGGTGTCCATCGTTCTTGTTCATCTCTCTTGGACAAGTTAGTACCACAAGCAATAGTGCATATGGACTTAAAAAATTTCAACTTAATTCTAGTCCATAGATCATGAGCATCAATAAATAAATCACTATCACTACACATGATGTCAAAATAAGAATCTTTAGAAAGAGTGTCAACTAAGATGTTGCAAGCATGGTGATTGAGAGATAAACATCTTAGTTCAAACTTAGAAGGATTTTACTAATATCGAAGGGAAAAATACTTCTACTAAAAATCTATCTCAAATCAGGATCAATATACATGAAAGCATTATAAATAGAGATAGACCAAGATTTGTAATTAGAACCATCTCCTAAAAGAAGTTCTAGAGTTACCTCTTGCGACGACATCGTCATCTCCGGACGACTAAGCCCACACTGGAGAGGCCGAGCCCTGATACCAATTGAAAGTTCCCTTTGTCTGGGAATAGGATCTAGATGTCGCCTAGAGGGGGTGAATAGGCGAATAAAATTAACACTTAAAAACTGGAAATTCTTACTCTACTCGAAGACTAGATCGCAGTGGAATGAAAGGCCCTTCGAGTGGGTTGCAGCGGAATTGAAGTTTCTGCCTTAAAATACCCTGCACTTCGAAGACAGCTTGTACCACATATAAGTATTGAAGTGCAAGTACAAAAAGCAAGTAAGATAGAGAAACAACACACAACACAGAGCAGAAGACACAGACATAGGGATTTATCCCGAGATTCGGCCAATACTGAAATGCTTGCCTAGTCCCGGAGTTAGCCACGCCTTAGCTTGAAGTCAATTTCAACTCCTTCCTCCGTTTGCTCAGATCTGTCAGTGCGACAGATAGAGCCTTCCACTATGTTGATATCAGTTACAACGATGTCGTGGCTGCTTACAATCTTCTCGACAGCACTCTGGCAGAGTAACAATGCACTCAAGATTTTGCTCTAGCTCTCAACAGCACTTCCCCTCTCTCTAAAGGTTTATAACTTCGCCTCTACACAAACTTGAGAGATACCCAAGAGGGGGAGAGAAATAATTGATCCAAATGATGTATGGACTTGTTAGCTGCTCTTGTTCACTTGTTGGAAGCGCCTAGGGGTTCCTTTTATAATCGCAAGGGACCTAGGAGCCGTTGGAGCTTCATTTGGAAGCTCCCAACCTTCCATGTCTGCGGGTGCACCGGACTGTCCGGTGTGCCACCGGACAGCGCACAACAATGGATCTGATTGACAGTTTCCTTCTCTGAAAGGGCTAGCCGTTGATGCACCGGACAGGTTATTATTCACTGTCATGTGCACCGGATAGGTTACTATTCACCATACTATGTGCACTGGACGTGTTACTATTCATTGTCCTATGCACTGGACAAGTTACTATTCACTGTCCTGTGCACCGGACATGTTACTATTCACTGTCCTGTGCACCAGACAGTTACTATTCACTATCCTGTGCGCCAGCCAACAACACACTAAGTGTTTTCCTCCAATCTTTCTCCATTTGACTTCAACTTTTGGGAGGATTTTCCTGAGACTTAAACAAACACATTTAGAGTATAATCCAGTTGACTTAGTCCTACAAACTTACCTCTTTCTTGTTCTTCTCCTAGCTTTTCTATTTCTCAAGCAGAGCTCAGAATGGCACTTTCTCTACAGAAAGAGTTAGAGATCAAACCAAAGCATCAAACTTGTACTAACAGGTGTATGCAACATAGTTGAACACTCAAACCTTACATACTTAACCTTTTTCACCGTTTTACCCATTTTGGCCTGTTTGAGGTTGATGTTGGACTCTAAACCATCAAGTCAACTTGACTTGATCTAGATTGACGTATCTAAGCTCCAACACCCTGCAAAGGTCACATTGAATATATCCAAACATAGTAACAACCCAAACTAAAGATCAAAGTGAACTAAGCTCTTTCGATCTACCTCTAGGTTCTAGCTTTGACACTGCCCTTCCTTCTAGTGATCTTGTTAATTCTTGAGCTTCATCTTGAGCCTTGTGACTTACACCGCATAACCATAGTATTACCTCATTAGTTATAAGTCACATTCTTAAGTCATGATCCTCGATGCACCATATCTCTTCTCAACTCGATCAACCTTGACTTTGCAAGTCTTCTTCTTCACCCCTGGCTTTGGGTTCCTCGGCCTCTTTGAACTTCTCTCGTGCACTCAGTACCTCAAAGCTCTTCTTGCCTCCATCCTTGACTTGATCAGTTGTCTTTGAGTTACACACACCGAGTCTCACATAAGCAATGTCCATCTTACTTATGATGTCCATTATCTATAGATATTCCAGTCTTTGGACCATCACACTAGTTCACTTATGTTGAACCCTGTAAGCTTTACATTAAGCAGCTGTTCAACACTTAGCACACCTGTTAGTCCTTTAATTGGGTTGACATCCAAACCACCAAAACCCACAAGAGAGCTTTCAGATGTTCTGACTCAAGATGCTGAAAAAAGGAGCATGTTGTGACATACATGGTCTGGGATTGGTGGATGCTGAAGCGAGGATGTTCTAACTCTGGAGGCTAAAGGAAAGGAGCAAGTTGTGACCTACTTGAGTCGGAGGAGATTGGTGGATGCTGAAACGAGGTACACCTTTGTTGAGAAATTATGATTATGCTTGTTTTATCCATGCACCAAACTTAGATGTTATCTACTTTCTATTTCTTACATCATTCCTTGTCAAACCGATGTGATATGTTGCAAAATCCTATCATGAGTGGTAGAATTGGCAAATGGGCTTATGCAATTATATAATATGGCTTGGCATATGAATTATTAAAATCTATGAAAGGCTACATTGTAGCTGATTTTATCAGAACATCGTATTGATAATATGCATGAGCTAGACATGTCATACCTTACTGTTACTCCCTGGACTCTATATTTTGATGGACCGGTCTGCAATGAAGGGAAAGGGATTGGATTCATGCTTGTTTCACCAAAGAACGTCACTTTTGACTTCTCTAGCCGATTAAAAGCTTACTGCACTAACAACCAAACCGAATATGAAGCTCTCTTGTTCAGTTTAGAACTTTTAGAAAACATGGGAGTGAAACAAATTTTAGAGGAGTATCAATGTTTAGATGGTACTTTAAATGGTTATCTTTAGAGGTGTTGAGACATAATCCGCTCCTTTGATGAATTTGATATTTGACATATATCTAGAGCTGAGAATTACAGAGCTAACGGCTTGGCATGAGAAGCATTAGGTTATCGGATAAAGCAAGGGAGATTCCATAATTCTGAAAGTCTAATAACTAGTGTTGGGCCTAGTACCCAGGTTGCAGACTATCCGGGCTGGGTCGCTGGACCGTCCATAATTGGGTCAGACCATATGGGTAAGAGGTTTAGACTATCCGACGGCACCAAAGACATCGACTTAATCAATTCGGCTAACAATACAACTAATGTTATTGAATGGAGGATGCCTTTAATAAACTACCTACGTGATCCTAGTATTAGGATAGATAGAAACGTTCGGCGTAGATCGTTCAAGTATATTTAATTGATAATGAACTTTATCGCTAAAATCTTAGTGACGTCTTGCTTAAGTGCATGGGCCTTGATGATGCTATGTTAGCTATGACCGAGGCACATGAAGGGATTTGTTGTACCCATCAACTGGCTCCAAAGATGAAGTGGATATTGAGGAGATCTAGCTTATATTGGCCTGACATGATAGTTGATTGTTTTATGTACTACAAAGGATGTAAATTCAGAAGTTCAGTGATCTGCAATCAGTTCCAGCAACCGAACTGCATCCTATTATCAAACCTTGGCCTTTTAGAGGATGTGGTTTGGACTTTGTAGGAGAAACTCACCCTTCATCATCAAAAGGGCATCAATTTGTGTTAGTTGCCACAAGTTATTTCACCAAATGGACTGAAGCCGTTGCCCTAAAGAACATGACACATAGGGAAGTGATTGAGTTTATAACTGAGCATATTAATCATAGATTTAGCATTCGCCAAACTTTGACTATGGATCAGGGGACTTCTTTTATGTTAAGAGAGGTACGTGAATTTGCTGAATCATATAAGATCAAATTGCTCAATTCATCTCCGTATTATGCCTAGGCTAGTGGACAGGCCAAGTCTACTAATAGGACATTGGTTAGCCTTATTAAGAAGAAGATATCTAATCATCCTGGGAATTGGCACAAGGTTTTGTCTGAGGCTCTATGGGCTCATAGAATATCTAAGCATTGTGCTACTAAAGTTTCCCCTTTTGAGCTTGTTTATGGACAGGAAGTTGTTTTGCCTGTGTAGATTAGCTTAAATGCTATTAGGTTCGCCAGACAGAATAATCTAGTTGTCGATGATTACTTTGATCTAATGATGGCCAATATTGATGAGCTGACCGACAAGAGATTTGTGGCTCTAAGGGAGATCGAGAAGGACAAAATCATAGTTGCCAAAGCTTACAACAAGAAGGTTAAGGACAAGTCGTTCCAAGTCGGAGACCTAGTGTGGATGACCATCTTGTCGCTAAGAAGAAGAGACCAGAAGTTCAACAAATGGTCCCAAAGCTGGGAAGGGCCTTACAAAATCACATATGTAATATCTGGTAATTCCTACATGCTACAGACTTTGCAAGGTGAGGACCTACCCAAAGCGCTGAATGGTCACTTCTTGAAGTAATATCATCCTAGTGTATGTCAAGATGCTTAGGAAAACCGATGTTGTCACATCGAGTTGATTCTAGCCTGCACCAGTGCTTTTGGTTTACTCAGCTTTCTCACAAGGCAGTGGCATGTGTTGAGCTCCATTTGTGGCAATGGGCACGGCTGGACGGTTCGACCCTGTGGCCAGACAGTCCGGGCCACGGACCATCCATCCCTAGGTGCGAATGGTCCATGATTAGATCAGACCAGGCATGATTAACCTCTTTTCCACCCTCGTTTACACATCTAAACTTGCGGATTCTGTTGGGGAATGCATAGGAATGGGTCCAAACCTCCCTCTTATATATATGAATGTGTACGGCCAATTATGTGCGTCAACAATCGAACCAAATCAATATATCTTCTATTCTTATACTTTTTCACTAGGAGTAGCCAGGAACGTACCTTTCTTCATCCCGATCTTAACCCCTCTTCGACTCTATGTCGCCTGGAGGCGCCTTGGGTGGCCTGCTGATCCTAAGACAAACCCTAGGATAACTCCTCCAAACGGGGTCCCTCTCAGGAGGCGAGATCTAGATGTTGTTGGCAAACGTCGCCGACCCTATGCATTTCCACGAGCGAGGCTTTGCTGTCATCATTCCATACATTTTTCGAGTCCTGGCTGCCCTCCGATGCGTCCCGAGCTAGGCTTTGTGGAATTTGTGAGTTCGTCCTATCCCTCTCTAACTCCGACCTTGCGTCCCCTAATCCTTCTTTTTATTCTTCTCAGTCGTCCTATCCGATGTTGGGGGATGACCCCATTCCTTTGCCAAAAAGCGTGGCTGAGAAGGAGACGGCCCACGCACGGGTGGAGCAGCAAAAGAGAGAAAAGTGAATCAGAGATGAGAAGAGGCGTCACAGGGCTTAGCGTCAGATGTATAGGGATCATGGTGCCGAGACTAACTCAAATGATGATGAGGAGAAGGATGATGTCGCGAGGACGAGCTCTAAATTCTTGGTCATTTCTGCGGGCGACGATTCTCTCGATGTGTCGATGGCTGATTTTGTCTCGACCCCTCGATGGAGCGGTAAACATCGTCTTCGCCGCAAAGGAGGTAGATTTCCTAGAGCATTCCGTGCTCTCCCAACATCCAATGGCCTCAGTGGTGTTAGATTCCTCACTCACCGAGCCTACTTCCTATGAGCCATTGGGTGCGGCCAGTAAGGGCAGTCTTGCCACCCCGGGCTCATTGGAGGCCCTGGGTGCCTTATTCTTGGGAGTCCCCTATCTACTCCCGATGTAGGTGGCATGTGCAGCGCTTCACCAGGAAGTCACGGGAGCGGGGAGCTACCCGAAAAGCGAAGGTTCATCACTTTGTATTCAATGGGCGGTGGGCCTCACTGGTCCCATTGTCTACCCTTCTTTTGTCATGATCCCTTGACTAGACTCCTCTTCCCCCTAGTAGTGCTCTTCGCCTTGTCGCTTCCATGTCATGTGTAATGAAGGTGATTTCTAAGAAGAGGAGGGTAGTGCTTACTTCTGTGGAGACGGCGAAGCGATCATGATGTCTAGAACCTTTCTGCCGCCGCCTCTGTCCAAGCCACCGAGATTGGTGCTTCAGGTTTGTTTTACCCATTCCCCTTAAGTGATTCAAGCATGGGCTCGGTCGAGGCGGCTGAGGGTTACTTTTTTCTTTGTAGTGGGCTCAGAAGTCACTCTCGTTGGCATCCAGGTTCCTTTACCCAGGTTATCTCCCTCGGCCTACGCCACCATGGTCTTCACCTCTGCACCTTACACCGAAGGGAGTGGGGGTCCCGCTTTTGCGACAATCATCATTCTAGGGGAACCAGCCTCCATCCCCTGTAGTGGAGGCCCCGAGGAGAGCCGCTGCGCCTTAATAGTAGATGGGGCGCCCGATTCATTTTGGACGCTCCCGCTGAGGTTGTCGATCTTTAGGAACTTTGCCACGAGCTGAATGAGGTGAGCGACAAGACCGAGAAGTCGCTTGTTGGGGGTCTGCTTTGTCGCTGAAGGTCCTGTAAGAAGAAGCACCTTCGAAAGATCAACACAGAAGCAACGCCGAAGCTACCATCCAGAGAGCTTCGGCATAGTAACATGCCCTGAGATGAAGGGTTGTACCGACTTAAAGATGCAAAGACCGATCGGCCCATGATAATCTGTGTCATGATTGTAACCAAATATAAGGGATATAAATGTAAATTCATACAGGCTGCGCCCTGTGTCTATAAATAGGTGAACAGTACCCCCTTATATGAATTTACATTTATATCCCTTATATTTGGTAACAATCATGACACAGATTATCATGGGACGATCGGTCTTTGCATCTTTAAGTCGGTGCAACCCTTCGTCTTAGGGCATGTTACTATGCCGAAGCTCTCTAGATGGTAGCTTCGGTGTTGCTTCTGTGTTGATCTTTTGAAAGTGCTTCTTCTTACAGGACCTTTGGCGACGAAGCAGACCCCCAACATCACTGCAGACCGACCTTCATAGTTCTCGGTCATGCGCCAAAAGCTGGTGGTAAGCCGTGCACAGGTGGTTGGTGAGGGCAGCGCTCCATCTACTAATGATTCAACCCCCATCCTCTCCATTTGTCGCTGCTCTCAAAGATGATGGTGGATAAATCCTAGCTTTTCTATGAGAAAGAGAAGGCATGGGAGCATTCCATTGGTGACCTTCATGCGGCGAGGAGCAAGGCCGCTGAAGCCCGTGTTGTGCTGCATCGATCTAGAAGGCTTATGATGGCATGTTCAAGCCGGTGAGAAGGGACGTGAAGTCGGTGGCCCTTATGTTCCTTGAATGCACGAAGGTGGTCTCCCGCATCCACATCCTGGAGCGAGGGAAGGAGGTTGCTGAAGCCCAAGTTGTGTCCTTTGATGAGTTAATGAGCGGTTGGATGAAGAAAGAAGAGAAACTCTTGGCCTCTCTGAAAGGTAGGGTCCTTTATGGCTTCACCTCGAGCCTAGGACCCGTTCTTCTTCTCCCACGCCCCTCCGTTTTTATTGTTCCTGCGCTCTTTGGTCAGTCGTACATGGAAAATTTGATGATGCTAAAGAGAACTTTGTTGAAATGCAACGTCATCTGGAGGAGCTAGAGAAGGAAAAGTTACCTGTCGAACGCGGTGGATGTCGTACACAAGCGATTTGGGGCACCTTCTTCGCATGTGCCTAAGTAGCTATCCTCTCGCCTCGAGAGCCTCACAGGTCGGACCCAAGAGCTTGAAGCAGAATCCTTCTGCTAAGGGATCTGTTAGGCCTTCGCCATTGCAACATCCCATTTTGAGGGGGAATCGAGCCGGAGGCCTTGAGCGAAGGTTACTATGATGCCTGGAGTGATGTGAAGCTTGCTTAAATGGTGAAAGACGTGGAGCCTTTTGCTTGGAAACTGGGAGTCGCCGTGCTTGGTAGTGCCCCTCCCGTGAGGAGTTTAGGAAAACCTAAATTTTTGTAACGGTCAAGGGATGGAACTTCTTTTAGTACTTCTTTCAATTTCATGAATATCCGCGTTGGTAGGCACCTAGTTGGACCTAGGTCAGGGTTCACTCCCCTTTCCCATGTCCAACATTGAGAACAATTTTGGAACCGGTTTTTATTGATAAACATCAAGGAATTACAAGTGGAACGTGAATCTGTTCCTACTGTGAACTACAGGGGGATTCTTGGCGGAGACATCATGCTTGGTGATTCATCGAGCTCCTAAATCATATGGCACTCCATTTTGCTAGTGCTACCAATGATGCCTACCCTTTTCGAGGATGGAGATTTCAAGGGTCAGGCGCCCTTCATTCTCCCTATCGCTGGGAGGTTCGCCCTCGTCGCTCATTGGGGAGCCAGGGCCCAAACCCAAGTTTGAGTAAAGGGCATCAAATTGAGGTCTCCGCTGCCTTCGACCATCCTGAGGAACTCCAAGTCATCGGTAGTTGGGAGGTGGCCCTAGGCCTTAAGGACTACGATCACCCCTAGAGCATGGCGCAAGCGAGTTGGAAACACGTGAGGGCTACGACCAGAGCCGTCGTGGCAGGACAACCTTTCCTTATTGTAGAACACAGAGAGTTCCACGTAGAACAAGAAGAAGGCCCACAGATCATCATATGAGGGGTTGGGCCCCATATAGATTACAATATGTCGCCTTATCTCATCGGCCTTGAAGGGTAAGTATGATCCCTGCCCTGTACCTTGCCCTTGCAGGGTGAGGCTGAGGCTAGGGTCGGCAAGTGCTTCCGCAACAACATTCAGGTTTTCGGGCGAAGAAGGTCGAGTGGGCAACACCCATACCATCTCACCTTCTTCATTGATGATGAAGTCGAGGCTCCCGAAACGGACGACTACTTTGGGGGTGCAAACGACATGGGGCCAACGTGGTCATCGTGGTAGTGTCGAGACCCTAGGCAGAAAAGGGTTACGCTTCTGGGGCCCTGACCATTTCCTCTTCGCCGTCCAGGATGAAGTCAAGGTTCCTAAAATGGATCGCCAATTTGGAATCCGATCGGTGTCGTGACCGACCATTCGGAGCCTGGAGAATTCATTGAGAATGTGCAATCCCTACCTAGCGCGTCAACTATCGGTGTTTTGAACCTCCGCTCCAACAAGTAAATTTCTATGTGCTCATGCTAGGCTCCGGATGGTGTGCACAGTGGGCACAAGGTTTATACTGGTTCGTGTAGAACGTCCCTACATCTAGTCTTCAGTGGCTTGAGCTACCGACACCTTTGTTGCTCAATGCTCGTATTAGGGGTTAGAAGTGGGTGAGAGAGGGAGGAAGGGCTCCCAAGTCCCTTGTGCGTGGGTGGTCCTAAAGACTATGGGACTGGAGTCCTATCTAAGCCTTGGACGTCATGGTGGCTTATGCCTGGGCTCTGGCTTTCGGGTCTTCTAATCTCGTCAAGCGTGTATCCTCCATTGTGTGTCTTGTATGTTCATCTCGGTCCAACCCCTCTGTTTTGCGACCAACCTCCTCCTTTTATAGGCCAAGGCAGGGGTTGGCCGCTGGTAGCTTCCTTGAGAAGGAGCTACTATGTGGCGGAACCACACAGATTATTCCAGCTTAAGTGCCTAGGTCTTACCTTAGAGGCAATGACACACTTAAATTGGAATAAACTGTCAATCCCTCGGATCTAGTCCGATAAAGCCACTTAACAAGGATCAAATACCACTTGCTCACACAAAGGTGATACATAGAGAAATACAATAAAGCATAAAACCACAGATTAATAAAGTACTAAGAGTTACTACATCATCAGAGTTCAAAAGTAGTAATCATAGCTTTTTATGCCGCGAAAAATAATTGACGATAAATAAAAGGGAGTTTGGTGAAGCCTGGCCAATCACTCCTCATGATCCTCTCCTGCCGAGGCAGGGTTCCACTCGATTGTCCAACCCGGTGGTAGGGTGGATGGCTAAGTCAATCTAGCAACCATGTCTTCCAAGAAAGTACTTGTAAAATTATGCCACAAGCAAGCCTGAGTATACTAATACTCAGCTAGATTTACCCAGTGTGAGGAGTCTACTCCTCTACCTCTAGACCATGAAGATGTTTGGCTAAGGGGTTTGGTTTGCCAAAAAGCACTAGCTGAGTCTAAGTCATGTTTTAGCTTGTTAGGTTTCATAATCTTGCTTAAACTAGGTTAGCATCCTTCTAAGCATGCATGGTAACGAGCATTTATTGCAAACAACACTTTGTACCATGAAAACCTCATTGCACTTCTTACTCGATGCAGCAGCATGGATCAAGCAGTCTCATTAGCTGCGAGAAGCAGATGATTTGAATTGAGTTTTAACCTTGCAAGGTAAACCTAAACACACGACATGTATGGGGCACCCTGTCCCCACACACATCAATCGTCCCCATCGATTTCCTGTCAACAGATCAGACCCCACTCCCTTGGCATACAATGCTCCACTGACCCCGGCTGATCGACGGTGCAGTGATCGCACTTGTACCCACGTATCTAGAAAGGGAGACCAATATCCCAAGCAAGTGGGTAAAAATTCTATGGTCAGGTTCACTCAGGTACTAGGCTTACCAATTTACCATATTTCTCGGCATGTGCTTAGTATTTTCAAACGCTTGACACACGGTACCACACATTAAGCCTTATTCCAATTTTGTCTTGTAGACAGGGCATCCTCATGGATCCCTGTCCACAAACAATCATAATTTTGTTATAAAAATGGATACAATCAATTCCTGACCTCCCTTGAATGCTAGAAAAATCACTCGACTTTTACCGAGATCCTTAATTAGCAAGGCAGCTACTCAACCTAGTATAGTAGTATTCATCTCATAAAGGAACCTGAGTTCATGCATCTAGGGTTTCAAGTAACTCCTATACTTAAGTGCACAGTACAAGCCTACAACCAATAATTATAGTAAAATAGCATATATATAATGGTTATGTATAAAATCGGGGCTTGCCTTCAAATGCTAGGGTTGTAGGGAGATCCTTTGAGGCAGGTTCGAGACTTGGCTCCTGGACTTCCTCTTAGGCAACTCCTTGCTTCGGGATGAGCACGTACTCTCTGTCAGCGAAGTTGCAATCTAATGAATGTGATGTATAAAATACATGCATACTATGATATGCAAAAATGATAATTATGTTGCGAGGTTGAGTATCACTAAGTCACTTAGTAAGGTTAGGTTTTCTTCTTATTAATTAAGTCCTTCAGCGTGTGCACCTAGTGATCTAGATTAATGGTTGACCAAAGGAATAGAGGGTGGTTTGATACTTAACTAATCTCCCAAGAATTCAGTGAAGGCTTAGTTAAGTTTTTGTTTTTGTTACCTAATGAACATTGATTGGCCCTTAATTCCTCTTTTCTATTCTATTTATGCTTTTAAGGGTGATTTGAACTACAACTGTTATCTAGCAAATTCCAAAAATTCTGTAAAACTTCCAAAGCCTTATCACTAGCTAAAGTAGGTTGTCCTAAAATTTTGAGGTCAAAACTAACTAGAATCTATTCTAGACAAAAATAACAAAAACTAGTGCAGAGGGGTCACTTTACACTACACCTATTTAGAAGTGGCTACTGCCCCAATGGGTATTTTTCCTGGCATCTAGGTGCGATAACATGGTTCTGTGCCAAAAATCACTTAGTGAAACTTAGTGGATATTTAGTTGTGTTTTTCTAAAGTTCTGAGGCTAGAAGGTGCTCTTAACTAACTTTCTTTTGAAAAATGTCAAACAACAGATTTAGAATTTTTTTCTAAACTTTTCTTTGGACAAGGGAAATCATTCCTAAGGCTGGAGATTTTTCTCTACAGGGAGGGGTTTCTATGGTTTTCTAAAGTTTTCTCTATTTCTCTCATGGGGCATGTGACACTATATTTCCTTACTGAACTAAGGTTCAATATATTTTTCCCATGAACTACATCACTTAGGCACACTAGGAAAATTAGTGTTGCTCTCTGGTTCCTGTTTTTAGTCCCCTTTTTCATTTTCCAAAAGTTTGGGTAGAAACAAACTTTAGTCAATAATCCTTACATAATTTGGTAAACTAGGGTGCTTAATATTTTTAAACAGTGCAATACTTGTTAAGCATCTTCAAAAAAAATTAGTCCTAGTATAAAAGTTTTACTGCTTTTCTCTCTATTTTTAAGTTTTAAGCAGTTTTCTAATTTAAATCAGAACCCTTGAAAATAAAACAAGAAACATGGGGTTCAATATTTTTGTTTGAAAGCTTATACTATAAAGAGTCTGGCAAAATTGGTTAGACCAAATTTGGGTGAATATATTTCAAGTTATGCATTTACTAAGTTATCTGCAGTATTAAAAGAAAAGTAAAATCAGAAATAGAAAAGGAAAAACCAACTTGCCCTCGGGGTCCCTGGACTTTTCTTTCCTTCCCTCTCACAAACCGGTCCTCGGTACACTATTCATGTGAGTCACTGACCTTACGCGTAACCCCCTGGACTTAACCCCTATCTAACCCGCAATCCCTGGCTTGGTCGGAACAGTGACAGAGGCAAAGAATACATAGATGAGGCTCACCAGCAGTGGTAGACCTCTAGCGGGGTTGTCAATGAGGTCAGGAGGATCTGGCGGTCATGTCGATGGGTCACTTGCCAGCGGTGATGGCTGGAATAGCTCTGGACACGAGCGCAGAAGGTGGTGGTCATCGGCGACGTCTGCTCCAGCCTATCCACGGTGGTAGCGTTCAATCAAATCGCTCGGGGAGCTTCACTAGGTGTTGTGGAGTGTGTGTGCAAGAGTAATTGAACAATGGTTCACCTAAGTCCTCTGGCCACGTGCGCCGGCGGGGTTTGGATCTCCAGCGAGGGTAGACTGGCCACTCCAGTGAGGTAGAGCACAAGCTAGGACTTTAGGGAGCTTCACCGCGACTTAGGGAAGCTCATGGGGAGCTCGGGAGGGGCTGGGGTCTCTGGGAATGGCTGGCAACGGTAGTCAAGCTTGGGTGACAAGGGTGGGTGGTGGTACTCTCGATTCTTGGGTGATTACTCGCGATTGAGCTCAGGCGAGAGTGAGGGGCGTGCAGGAGAGCAAGGCTAAGGGCTCTGGCTGTCTGATAGGCGCGGGCGCGAGCAGGCCAGGCAGTGGCAGACCGTGGGTGCGAGGGCATGCGCATGCGCGGACTGGGCGCATTCCCGAGTGCTAGCCGAGGTCGAGCACGTGGCGTCTTGCTTCTGCCTGTGTTCAAACACCCTTTTGGCAGCCCTAGCGTGCATATCTTGGCAAAAATCCTGTGTATGGTCTCTTCATTGTGCCAAACCCTATCTCTTCTGTGCAAGTCCCAAGTGTAGATATGGCCAGGGTCAAAAGATCTTGGGGTGTTAAGTTGGCACTATCTGCAGTGTCGACCCTGAGACAAAACCTATGCCAAATTAAGTCAAACGATTTTGGTTGGGTTTCAAATTTTACCAGGGTGTACTTAGGGTCTTTTTGGCACCACTTTGTCAGTTAAGGCATGTGGTTTTGGATTTTGGAACTAGGTGAACATGTGTGATCTTTGCAAGGGGGCTGAAATTGGAATTAGAGAAAATCTAATTTTTCCTTTTAAGATCCCTACTTGAGTAACCTTTTTGGGGCTTTTTTGGAACCTTTTTGGGGTAACTTTCTTATTATTTCTTGTAGATATTTTGGTGTGCTACAACTTTTACAAATGGCCCAAGTCGTGATAATGTCTTTTACATAGCCTTCTTACTTAATTTCTTTTGGTGCTCTATTTGCTTAAAGTGTGTGGATTTAGGGTTTAAGCACTTCTCCCCTTTTTATGTGCATGATATGGCTAAGGTTGGTATTCTAAGTTGATTAACACTTAATTAGGACCTTGGTTCTCAAGTTTGGTGCCTTTTGATCAAACTAAACCACATGTGATAATAGGTCAAGGGTGTGGGTGTTGAGTAGAAACCCTAGGTAACACCTGGGGTGTTATATATTATGCCAGGGTAAAACTGAGCGTTTTACCCGGGTGAGGCTGCATTGTTCGTATGTGTCTTAGTCATCTGGTTGTCTCTGATCATTCTCATTTATGATGGGCGCCGTGGGCGGCATGGAGCCCTGGCGCTGTCATTACTACCGCTATGCCACACCGAACCCTGGCCTCCAAAGCCTGGGTCTCAATGTGGCTCGTCATGTCGTAGGCCATGTATATGGCCTCCGCACTCAGGCCTAGTCTCGATAGGTCATGAGTGCGCTGCAGGATTAGAGGCTCACATGTCATGAGTGGGAGGAAGATTGGTTCTCTACTGCGGCTCGGTACCAGGTGTAGTTATTGAGGCCAATCACTTATGGTGGGTTAGTCTTGGGCTAGGCGAGGATACCACTCGAGTGCCTTGCCTTCGGTTCGCTCGACCCTCCTCTAGCTCTGCCACACCCGACCCCAGGCTCGGTGCCTCGAGGTTTATTCGGGGGTGAGCGCTTCTAGGGTAGATGGTTCCCTTAAACCCCTACTGACCGGTGATCCCTAGTAGCCCGAAGGTCCTTATCTGGTGCGCTCTCTTTGACTTGTGGGCCCCAGAGGCCCATGGATCTTTTCCCTGACAAGGGGCTTAACATTAGTTAACTTGACATCAAGGCACTATGAAGATGTGGGCCCTACAAACTAAGACTTTGTGAAGAGCCATGTTGTAAGGGTTGGGGACCATAGTGCCCAAGGATAGCCAAATATAAAAATAATCTAAGTCCCTGAGGTTCTTTGAGCTTGAGCATGTTCAACGCTTTAGACCCCTTGGGTCTTTTGAGCCTCGGGGTGCTAACGAGAGTGTAATGCCCAAATTCTAGTTCAATAAAGGGAGAGGATTTAATTATGTGTATTTATTTAGCATATATAAACCATTATGTTTAATTGATTTAATTAATTAATACATGATAAATAAAATAAACTTATGCATCTCATACTGGATCTTTTTGTGTTGCATTTAATTTGAAAATTTGAGATTCTTTGGAATTGAGTTCAGATTTTGAAAATATAGAAAAAAAAGACAAGAAATAAAAATAGAAAATAAAAATAAAAAGAAGAAGAAAAAGCTTACCTCTCCTGGGCCAAAACCCACTCAGCCCAAAAGTGCACCCGCGCATGCATGGACTGGCCCTGATGGCCGAGACCCATTTTTCAGCGTCATGCGCTGCCGTTCACCCACTGTATGACCGACGGGTGGGTCCCCCTTGTCAGCTTCTTCCTCGTCGAGTTCTTCTCAGAGATTAGCTCACGCGAGCCCTCGTAACCGTCGGCCCCGCTCGCCAACAGAATTCGGTTGAGGACGGGGGCGCACAGCTCGGAGTATATAGCCCAGACGCCCCCCTCTCGTTCCATGGAGCCACCCTGAGGAGAGAAACCGAGGGAGAAGAGATAAGTCGCCGGCGCTGTCGATTTTGGGCCGAAGCATGACTTGGTACTAGAGGAATTGGTCAGAGGGCATCGCCAATGCATGTGGTTTCTTCTGCTAGACCCGGTTCGACGTGGGGACCATTGGAGCGTCCGAAATTTCTCTCTGATGATCCAACCACGCCACGGTCGCGCTATCCCACACTGAGGCCGGGCGCTGCCACCACCTTAGCACTTGTTCGGTTCTACCCCAATTTATATAAATTGAGGGGGATTGAAAGGGTTTCAATCTCAAATAAGTCAAAATCCCCTTCAATCCGTATCAATCCCCTCCAATCCATATAGATTGAAATAACCGAACAAGCCCTTAGGGCTTATTCGTTTTGCTCTCAATCCACGTGGATTGAGTGAGATTGGGTGGGTTTTAATCCCAAACAAGTCAAAAAATTTCATATTTTTTCCCAATCCCATCCAATCCACATGGAATAGGAATAACTGAACAAGCCCTAAATCGTCAGTACATTAACTCAAGTGGGCTCACTATTGTCTTTGTGGTGCGTAGCATCTGGTTTCACTCAAAACAAGGCACCCAATTGCAGAGAATTGCTCACCGGAGCTGCTTGTGCGCCGAGGAGCCACAGCTCGGCATGGGCAGCATCACCATTGCCACCAGTTCCTTTAAGGTAACCATAGATCGGCTTGCCATGTCCCTCTGGCCGAGTTCTAGTCCCTGGTCTGAGTACGAGTCTATGATCTAAGGTAGTGTTTGGTTGAAGAGTCAAGTAGAACGGAGCCGTTCTGTCTCAGTTTTATTAATGTTTAGTTACAAAGTAACTAGAACGAAGTGGCTCCAATTAGGGATTATTCTCCTCAGATCTGGAACCATCCCACTCCAAAAAATCAACCGGACGGAGCCGCTCCGTTCCTAGCCTGCTCGCACAGTCACGCTCCACTCGCACAGTCTGCAACCAAACAAAAAACAGAGCCGCTCCGTTCCAGCTTACCAAATACAAAACAGAGCGGCTCCATTCCTAGAATCAGGGATGGAACGGCTCCGTTCTACTTGGCTCCTCAATCAAACACTACCTAAGTAAGTCCATCAGTCCCACAGATCAACGTCTTCTTTGTAGAAACGTCTTAGGGTATCTCTGGTAGAAATTCTTAACAGTAGTGGCGAAGAATCAGCCCATAGAGAACATTTGGTCCTTAGCGAAAAAGGGAGGAACATTCTTACGTGGGTGCTTCAATAAAAACTAGTGGGGTATGATGACTCTTTAATACCTCGATAAAATAACTTCGTCTTTCTAACCTTTCTTCTTTGAATATTTACATTTGAGCAGCACAATTTTTATCTTTATATTGTTAGAATCGTCGTGTTAGAATAGGGTTAGAATCTAGGGCACAGAACTTTAAACATAAAGGAGGAAGTAGGTTGTCCTATAGAACTTAATTATTAAAAAATATTAATCTAATTGATGTACTCTTGAACATATTGATCCTTTTAACTAATATACATAAAGGAAAATTAGACATTAAGGCCTCCTTTGGAATAGAGTATTAGTAAAACATAGGATGAGAAAAATATAGGAATAGAGTTGTATGTCACCTTCAATTCTATAGTAAAATTTTCAAGAGGTTAGACCCCATGTTAAAAATCCTTCAAAATCTCACTACAATGTTTAATTTCATAGGAATTTTATAGGATTTGTAGCAACTCAATCCTTTATTCCAAAGAACCACATAGGAAAACTTTCGATAGGGTTCTAATCCTTCAAAATTCTTTTACTTTTCCTTTGTTCCATAGGAGACCTAGATATTAGCAGCTACAAAAGTAAGTACTAGTAAACGGTTCGTATACATGGGGAAGGAGCAGCTATAGCTTTAATATTAGGAAATTTAATTAGAGAGTGTTTGATTTTTTACGGACTAAATTTTAGTTTATTTTATTCTATTTTAGTCCCTAAATTCTAAATACTTGCTAATTTAGTTTCTATATTTAATAATTTAGGTACTAAAATAGAATAAAATAGAGAGACTAAAAATTAGTCCTTGTATTTGGTTTTACAGAATTTTTAACATCCATACTAATTTTTAGTCTCTTTATTTTATTTTATTTTATTACCTAAATTATAAAATATAGAAACTAAAATAGAGTTTTAATTTTTATATTTAACAATTTAGGTACTAAAATAGAATAAAATAGATGGACTCAAAATTAGTCCCTAGAACCAAACACCCTAAGTACTATGGGATAAAATCTCCAAATCCATAAAGTCTTGTTCGGTTCTATCCTAATCCATATGGATTGTAGAGTATTGAGGAGGTTTCAATCCATAATAAGTCAAAAATTCTCTCAATCCATATAAATCCCCTCCAATTCATATGAATTGAAAATAATCGGACAAACCCTAAATATCCATATGGATTAAAAATAACCGAACAAGCCCTAAATTGACCAGCAACACAGCTCCAGGATACATATACTGCATGCAAAATTAAACACGCAATTTTTCATTTCTTTTTATATAAAAAAGGACAAACAAGGATACATCAAAGTTTGATGTCATGTGACCATCCGTTTTCAAAACATTAGTACTGCCTCTGGACCATTCTTCCAACGCCGCTGACGAAGCATGCATGCATGTGCCCCATTGACTGATTCCAGATCCGGAGGTTGCATCTGCTTGCTTCTGGTGATATGTCTCCACTTACAGTAGCCTGACAGTAACCCAGTGCCTGTCTGTCCAGTAATTGCTCCATCAGTGCCAAGTTGCCTCAGTTCCTGGACCACGCTAGGACTGGATACCACACTTGATACTTGCCCAAACCATAGTGGTTTGTCTGAAAAGGAAGAAATGATGAAGAGCCAAGCAAGTACACTGACTCACCCATTGATATGGAGATGTGGATCTATCCTGTGTTAGATGAAGAGCCAACTACTGAGAAAGAAAAGGAAGAAAATATAAATAAAGGGATTAGAGAGAGCAAGGCATCGGGTAGTAATCTAAGTATAGCTGAGAAAAATATAGGGGACAAACCAGCTGCTATTGGTGGTAATTTGAGCTCTAAAATATCATCTCCAAAAAATGCCCAGGGTACTGCCGTAGCCATCTAGTTTAATTACATGGAGATCACTCCTGTAACTCAGCACTACAAGGGACAAGCGAAGACATGTGTACAACTACAAGCAGCAACTACACGATGATGGGTCAGTTGGTTTGTTGGCCATCTCGACAATTTTACTCACAGGAAAATGACAATTGTCGTTCCCTTTGTTGTTTGAGACGGTTGAAATCAAGAATAAAAACTCCAAACACCTGAACGTGGATTGTTCCTCGCCAGAAGCTTGTACCAGTTACTTTGTTTAGATGGATCGTTATATGAATCTGATGATCTCACTATGATTAAAAACACTAGTAATGTTGGTGTTTCTTTGAGCTCTTCGGTAAATGGCATTAGCTGCATGTGTTAAATCTGTTAAATTCATTTTATGATCTCACTATGATTAGGTTTGAGAGGCTTTGGCATTCATACCCTCAACTTTATGTGTTGGAAAATTGCGTAGTATTCTAAATTCAGATTATAATTCGAGGCAAATTTCATAGATATTCAGAACTGATATGTGAACTACACATAGCAACAAATAGATGAACACAGTAAACAACAGAATAGACATATTGACTCATGTTGGTTTGTCGGTGCTTAGGTTGATCAAGCACAAAAGAAGACGAAGTAGATTGTCAATGTAGACGTGTCAATTTGTCTGTCAGGCAGCACAGAACGTCATCGAACAACTTAGACCGGTCGCGCAATTGCGTTGTCCAAAAACCTTATTGTCGCCCCTCGTGCAGGCTGGGAATGACAATTAATCCGCAAACCTGAAACCTGACGGGTACCTGACCCGACGGGTGCGGGTATGGGTGAAGATTTTGACCCACGGGTGCAACCCATATCCGACCCAAAGTTTTGCGGGTGTGGATGCAGGTTTCTATTTCAACCCACGAGTGACCCACACCCAACCTAAAAATTGGTTCATTCTTTATTTTCCGCAAAAAAATAAGATACAATAGTAATTATTTTGAATAAGTAACTTGACTAATGGTTCATGAAATGTTGTGTTGCTACTCAACATGAAAAGACTTAAAATCCATAGATACAACTCAATTATTGTTGGTACTTAATTGCTTATAGTTAAATTATTGTTTAAAAGTGTACAATGAGTACAACCCGCGGGTGACCAGAAACCCACCCACAACCCGACGGGTTCGGGTGCGGGTTTAGAATTGCACCTGTGACCTCTAGTTGAGCTCAAGTAGGTGTTTTTCTTCAAGATATCGTGTAGGCTAATATCTTCACAACGGAAAATATTAAGGCTTTATGCCATCCATCCATACAGTAAAGAGTACTTGGGTGCATTCGAACATGGGTACATTTATTTATTTAAAATGTACTCTTTGGTTACACCAGCCAACTTGTTTTTTCTAGTACCTAAATCACGACATCTCTGATCAAAAGGATAGGTTACTATTGTGGTGCAACTTCATGTGGGTTCCATACCCATGTCCTTAGACATCACAAAAATCACATTCCGTAATAATCCCTTTATGAAAGGGTCTACAAGATTAATTTTGCTTTTCACATAGCTCGTAGCTATAACTATAGAGATTTTCATTTTTCTGACAAACTTCAGTCTACGCTTAACGTGCTTATTGGAATTCAAATTATCCTTTATGTTCATGACATGAGCTATCATTGATTGGTTATCGCAATACATTAGGATAGGTGCTACCGGCTTTTGATCGAAAGGCAAGTCCATCAATAGCTCTATTATCCATTCAGCCTCATTAGTAGTTATTTCTAGTGCTACAAGTTTAGCCTATATGGTGGACTTGGTTAATACAGTCTGTTTAAAAGACCTTCACAAAACTATAGCACCAGCAAGCGTAAACACATAGCCACTTGTGGCTTTCATCTCATCCGCATCTAAGATCTAATTGGGATCAATATATCCCACCAACTCTGATGGATATCATGTGTAGTGAATTCCATGTAACGTTGTGCCTTTCAAATAGCGCAACACTCATTCTATTGCCTTCAATGATCATCTCCTAGGTTTGATGTAAACTGACTTAATTTGCTCATAGTATAGGAGATATCAAGACGCATGGCACCAGATAGATACATAAGAGAACCAATTATTAGTGAATATCTCAGTTGATCTTTTCCATCTCCTCTATATTTTTTAATCTTGATGCTCGCGTAATAGGGAGTTGGCGCGACTTTATAGTCCTCAAAGCTAGTAAATATTTTTCTCAACATCATGAGTTTGATTTAGAGTAATCCCATCCTCACTTTTGATCAACTTTATATTCAGAATTACATCTGTTGGTCCCATGTCTTTCATGTCAAAACATTTAGACAAGAAATCTTTAATCTCAACAATCACGCTTGTGCTTGTTCCAAAAATCAGTATGTCATCGACATACTATCACAATATTAGTCCTTGACCCTCACCATAACAATAGTACACACACTTGTCAGCCTTATTTACGCTGAATCCTACTGATGTCAATGTGTTGTCGAATTTTTTATGACATTGTTTGGGTGCTTGCTTAAGACCATACAAGTTTTTATCAATTTACACGCTTTGTTCTCTTGCCCAAGAATTTTGTAACCATCTGATTGCTCCATATATATTTGTTCCTTTAAGACCGTGTCCAGCAGTTCACCCATATAGTTACCCAAAACACTGTTTTGCACTGTAGACTGCACAGAGTGGAGTTTGAATATTGGTATGGGTATGGATAAATTGTTAGATATAGCCTAACTCCTCACAAAGGAAAGATGTCCTTATATCCATTTGATAGACCATAGGAAGACGCAATTGCAAACAACAATCTAATGGTGGTAATTTGGGCAACATGAGAGTATGTGTCAAAGAAATTCTCTCCTTTTTATGTAAATCCCTTGGCCTAAACCTAGCCTTAATTGTATTTTTCAGTAGTACCATCAGACTTCAATTTATTTTTAAAAATCCACTTACAGCCAATTTGTTTACACCCGCTTCGATAATTAGTGATCTCCCAAGTCTCATTTCACATGATAGAGTCCATCTCACTACATAACATCTCTTTCCAATATTCTGCTTCCAATAAAAATATTCTGCCTTATTTTACAAAAAAAGTCAAAAAATATAGATCATCCTCAAGTGCCACAAATATAATATATCTTATTGGGCTACCCCATATCTAGGTCTAAACGATCAGACCCTTCGCAAAATTTTCTTACCAAACAAACGAAGTAGATTAATAGATTTCAGATAAACTTGATTTGGGGCTCTATTGTTGGAGCTTATTTTTTTGTTGGTACCCTAAATTCTACAAAATATATTTATTTTTAATTTTTAGGCTATTTTTATAAGACACGTTGGAGATACTCTAACTGCAGCGAGAAGAAAACTACGCGTGAAACATGCGGTAGTTAGTTTTATTTATTATACACGCCAAATATGCCACGATGTATGGGCTTCGAATACAGATCTCGTGGGCTAGCAAAACTGAAATTCCACTAAAGTATAACGAATTTGATCTTAAAATTTTGTATATAGTTAAAGTAGAATGAAAAGAATATGTATAAATTTTTTGAAAATTTTATGTGAACTTTGTTATACACCCTAAATACACCAAAGTCTCGTGTACTCCGTAGCACGGGATGCGGTGGGCGTTCCGTGCTTCTGGCGTGTGCAACGGCGCGTGGTGCCCGGCGCTGTTCAAACTCAACTGCCCGTTGTTGTGTTAGATGGCGGGCGCGTTGTTTCTCCACCGCGGGGAGGGGGAGCGCGCGAAGGTTTGAGAGGAACACAGCGTGAGTCGTGACGGTGACCAAGCAAGCAACGTCGAGTGGCGTGAGTCGTGACACTGAAGAAGAGAATCCTGCAAGCGGCTGTTACCTCGAACTTCACGTCTAGTCTCTATTCTTGGTTTGTCGAGTCCACTCCAGAACGGTTCAGACCGGCTGACCATTCCCACGTGAGCTCAGCTAAGGTTTTTCAACGCGCAAGAGCAATCAAAGAGATCTCTCTTGCCCTCTTGGATTAATGTAGGCTTGGCCCAATTAATATTCAATAATAGTCAATATTAATGGACCACTTTAATATTATGGTGTACTAATAATTTAGCACCATGCATATCGAAAGTTTAAGGGACAAATCAATCAACTTAAATAGGTGGACTGTTGATGTATTTATTGAAAAGTTAAGAAAATAATGAAGTATTGTCACACGCGTGCGCGTGCCGCCGGCTAGGCTGCGACCCGTGGCATTCCTTTCAAACGGTTGCATATTTTGTCTGGAATGATGATCGTCCGTTTTCTGTCTTCTGGCTGCGACTATTCGAGTGACTACATGGCGTAAATCTTCCTGCATCGACTGTGTACAACTATATCGAACATACATATGAGATGTCTCGTGTGAATGAAGTCACTGATGCCTTAAGCATCGGTCCCTCCGCATGCGAGTAGTGATACACACATGCACGTACATATCATCACATATATCATACCGTTCTTCTGGATTAAATTAAACCTGATAATGCCTATTTTCTAACACACTCTCTCTCTCTCTCTTGTAAGTCACAGCGAGTACAATGGCTGATTTCATGTTGACTTTCAGTAGCATTCAGAAACTTGATGGGATGAAGAAGGCGTTCTTGCAGGAAGGTCAGTGAGAAAATGCCCCCGTAATTTCCCTTTCAGACCATTGTAAAACATGTACCTTGTTTCATACTGCAGCTCCTGTTGAAATAGTACGTACGTATGCTTCCACCTTGCATGTGTATATATATACTTTGGGTCAAGCTTCCTTGTTTTTTTCTTATTCCAGAATTCAAGGGTACGGTCAAGGGTTTCATGTTACCATATATATAATAACTACGTTGAAAACCCGGGGTTGAGAGTACTAGCTAGGAGGTATGCATAAAGATCATTGGTACTCTCACACAACCAAATAAAATTTAAAAATGTCTGGATAGAGAGGGGTTTGCACCTCGTATCTTTCACCTTCAATAAGTTGCTTGTAAACATAGGAAACACATGGCATACATGTATTGACGCTTGTGCAGGAAATCAGGAAGGTGGCAAGGTCACAAGGAAACAGAAATGAAAATGAAAAACAACCTTTCCAGTCACAAGAAAAATACAGACTCAAGATTATGAGTCACATCTCTACACCCAACTAGAGTTCGTGAACAACAAGAAACAAAAAAAAAACCCTTAAATATGATCCCGGCGTTGACTTTACTTTACCCTTTTCTCTTTGGGATCGACGACGTGTGGATTTGGAATCTTTTGATGATGAAAACTGACAACCTTGTCTGCACCATAATTGCTCCACGTTTGATTAGTACATCAATACGTACGCACCAGTTGCTCTACCTAACTACTGTTGTTGTCAGAAAGGGGATTGGGATGACAGGCTGGTGAGTGCTTAGGCCCCGTTTCAATCTTACGGGATAAACTTTAGCTTCCTGCTAAACTTTAGCTATATGAATTGAAGTGCTAAAGTTTAGCTTCAATTACCACCATTAGCTCTCCTGTTTAGATTAGGGGTGGAAACGAGCCGAGCCGAGCTCGGCTTGGCTTGGCTCGCTCGTGCAACGAGCCGGGCTCGGCTCGCCCATCTAGCGAGCTCGGGAAAACGGCTTGGCTCGGCTCATCTAGCGAGCTCGGGAAAGCGGCTCGGCTTGGCTCGCTCCGGGCTCGCGAGCCGGCTCGCCGAGCCAACGAGCCTATTCATAAACGTAAATCTGCTCTCTAAATTATAATATAAAATCTTAAAAATATTTTTAAATAACATATTTTAAATTAGTAAAATAGATATATCACTAATATAATATAGAAAATAGATTATTTTTATAGTAATCTCAAATAACATAAATTAATTGTCTACTCGGTACTAATATTATATGTTAATTAAGATTTTATGTAACAAATTGTTGTTGGGACGAGCCACGAGCCAGCTCGCGAGCTGCACCGAGCCGAGCCAAGGTGGCTCGCTCTTTTCACGAGCCACAAAAACAGGCTCGGCTCGGGCTCGTTCTGAGCGTCGAGCCGGTCTGAGCCGAGCCGAGCTGCTGTGAGCCCGAGCCAGCTCGTCGAGCTCGAGCTTTTTTCCCGCCCTAGTTTAGATTACAAATGGCTAAAAGTAGCTAAAAAAACTGCTAAGTTTATCTCGTGAGATTGAAACAGGGCCTTAGTCAAGTCAACTATATATAGGTCCATATTTTTTTATGAACGCCACTGACAAGAATTTATATTTTTTTATGTAGTTGTTATTCCATGCATGTTGTGACTAAACTAAAAAAAACCACAAGGACTTCCTAACCAGATTCTGACATGGAGGTGACTAATAATTAGTTGTTGTAATGCAACTGCTGCGCAAGTATACTACAAGGACAGTCGGCAAAGCGTTTCAATGGTTTGATCTGAGCTGGGGATTGGGTTATCTAAATCTAGAAAGACTCTTAAAACAGATGATTTCCATGTTTATCCGCCTTAACCTTTGGGCATTATTTGGATAAGGAAGGTATATGCTCTGCGGATTTTCTGAATTTTGGATAATAATAACTGGTAAAAGGCCTATGCATGTGAACTGAGAGTTGGGCACCCAGTCGGTATCAACAATATATATGTTTATAAGGAATTTGTAGAACGAACTATTATTTGCCTGAACAAATATCAGTTTTGTTTTCAATAATCCGATGAGTGTACATTTTTTTTCATGCAACAAAACAACTTTTGCCACAGTAACAAGCGAGCTTACCAAGATAATCTGCTCATTACTTATTACAATTTCACACATCAACTCACACTAGACATCACACACTGTGCACAATGCATGTGCATGAACCGACAGTAGGTTAGCTAGCTCGCAGCCACTCCAGTGAATCCTGATGGGCGGGCGAGGACGACATCATCGGTGGCACTAACGGGGTTGATGACCCTGCAGTTGCGCCTGATCTCGCCCTGCGTCCCCGTCAGCACCTCGATCTGCCCCATCTTGATCATGGACCTGGCAAACTTGGTCCTGAAAGTCGCCTCGCTGCGCACGAAGGAGTCGACCAGGGCCTTCATCGTCGCGTTGGTCAGCAGCGCCACGTCTGACTTGAAGAGGCCCAGGTTGTTGGTGAGGCCGACGTAGTACTTGTTGTCAAACCTTTCCGGCGTGATGAGGTCCATGAACAGCGTCGTGTTCGGGAAGAACTGGCTGGTGTTGGCCGGGCAGATGCTCTTCAGCAGAAATGCGTAGGCTTTGCTCAGCGTCGGGTCAATCTGTACACCACAGCAATGGTAAGTAACCGGGGGTCATCTTTTTTTCGCTTTCAAGGTTTTGGACAGAGAGAGCGAGGTGACAGACGATGCCCCTACCCCGTCAGGCGAGCTGAAGTTGTAGAGCCGGTCAACGGGGCCGTTCAGGTCTGTCGGGCCGGCGAAGCCGCTGCAGTGCGAGACGCCGATGGTGTGCGCGCCGGAGAGCACGACCAGGTCCTCGATAGTGAGGTTCTTGGAGGCGAACCTGTCTGCCAGCTCGGTGGCGTTGAAGAACGGCGGAGGCAGGTTGTTGAGGGCTTCGGTGTCATTGGATATCCGGCCGTCACGGCGTCCGGCCGGCACCTGGTAGCCGAGGCCACCGGAGAGCACGACGCTGTCCCTGGCCGCGAAGGCGAGCACGTCGGCGCAGGAGACCACGCCGGGGCACTGAGCCTCCAGTGCCGCCTTGGCACGGTCGACCACGTCGAAGAACCGGAGGCTGGGGTTGTTGGGTGGCGCGTCCTTCTCCGCCGTCAGGTTGCCCACCGTGTCGATCAGCACCGAGCCATCGCAGCCCTGCAAGCAAGGAGTTTAGAGTTAGAGCCCGCGCGCGTACTTACGTCACTCGCTCGTGTGGAGAGAAAAAAAAACAGCATGTCGTCTAGCTACATGCGTGCATGCGTGCAGTGTGCTTGATTACCCTGACAAAGCAGTCATGGAAGTGCATGCGGATCAGCGCCGGAGCGACGCCGGAGTTGTTCCTGAACGCGGCCGCCACGGTCTGCTGCACGATGGTCTCGGCAGTGGGGCATGTCCTGTCGTAGAAGCCGACGTCGAGGCAGGCGGCAGTGGCCGAGAGAAGCGTCGTCGCCAGGACGGTGGTGAAGCGCAAGCAGTGCCGCTTCGTCGTCGCCATGGCTGTTGCTGCTCGTCTTGTCTGGGACGCGGGGAGTTTTATAGGCTGTTTAGATGCTAGCCGGCCCGTAGAATATGGCAGCGCAATTCACTGCAGAGCAGACACATGTGATCGCTAGATCATTTTTGTCACCACTGGAGGATCCACATTTAATCAAACAATAAGCTAAGGCATATTAAAATCTCTGACACTAATTTAAATGGTGGTTGAGCCTCAATAATCAACTAGGAATTAGGTGCCCTATGAACTTCATTTTTTTTTCCTCGCCGATTTTGACCGTTAGTTTGCAAAATAGGGGGGGGATTGGTGGACCACAAGTGAAAATGTTTGTAAACCATTATATGGTCTGACCATGTCATTTATACATTTCCACGTTGTTCAACTTCAACTCATCAAGTCATTATTCCCACCGTGGCCTAATCCCCACAATTGTTTTTCCTGAAGGAAAAAAAAAACAGCTGCCAATCGTGGTATTCGGGTTAACAAAAAATAAAGGTTCCATCTAACATGATGTGACAAATATGGCTTACATATATTTTTTTCAAACAAAAACTGAAGTGTCAACATATCGCCGGCCCATTCATTTTTTCTTCCGTAATAATTTGGATATTTATTAGCCAATTTTCCAATCACCTACTCTTGACGCATGGCAGTATAGATTAGCCGCGTGTTGTGTGGGTTGGGTATCTAACTTGCTGAAGATCTTTAAGACGCCAATATTTCGGTGTAAACTAATGTGTTTCGGACATGAAGTGAAGGACGGACGAAGCTGACCTTCGACCGAAGTGATGGAAAGAAGCTTCGACCACACATGTAAGCAACGTAGGTGCAAGCCGAAGTCACTAGCCTCAGCATGGCGAAAGCTTCAGATGCAAAGCGACGAAGGAGAAGAAGTCTAAGGCTTGTGCATTAAGAAAGAAAGAGAAAAGATAGTGATGTCCCTGCATCTTTTGTAAAATCATGTATGTAAATTTTATGGACATGTTTGTAAATTTTCTACGAAGCTATTCAACTTTCCTATAAATAGGTGAACAATGCCCGCATAAAGGCACATTGGGAGGGTCTTAAGCTTTATTGCGCTCAGTCTTCGAAGTACCTTTGAGCTATCTTGTGCAAAAAAAAATCGAGTGTATGTTTGTACACTTGTATAATACGAAGGAAGATGGAATAAATAATGCTAAGGCACAAGAGATGGGTTTGACACTTTATTGTCTATTGTCATCTCATTCAACACTGTTTTGTTTGCATCTCCTTTTAAAGACCTTCGTCCTCAAGCTAACACTTCGAAAAAGTGATACCTTCAGGATGAAGGTCCAGATTTCTTAACTTGTGTTGCCTAGTTTTTGATGCCATGTAACAATTGAAAACAAGTGCCCAACATTGGCGCCCACCTCCGGTGATTCCACGACCACAACAACCTATATCTTGCTGCCAAAGAAGACAGTGGCGACTGGCTCTATCCTCAGGACCTTGGATCCCAACCAAAGGGAAGAAGCTCTCATCGGGGAGGCAAGGAACCAAAAGAGGAAAGTCGTCAGCTTAGAACCACAAGACGAGGAGCTTGATCGTGACATCAACGACCTTGAAGCAATCCATCAGCAAATGGAAAAGTGAAGGGAGAAGATGCTTCATCTCTCTGAGCTTCAAAAGAAAATCGACGAAGCAGCTAAAGAAATACGCAACATCGAAGCGCACGAAGATCATTACAACTACAAGGACCAGAATCACGAGGGCCATAATCATGACAACAATCTTTGTCATGAGGCATTCAACTTTCAAGATTTCCTTTACGACGAAGCTTCACCGCTGACACCACAGTTGGCTACACCTTGGTCACCACTGTACAAACATTCCACACTACCAATGTATGATGGTTTATCTGACCCGAAGCAGTTCTTCATGAGCTATGAAGCTACCATATCCTCGTATGGTGGTAACCCAACAGTCACAGCGAAGTCATTCGTCATGGCAGTTAGAAATGTGGCCCAAACATGGTACTCATCGCTTCAACCTAGGACTTGTAGGACATTAAAAATAAATTGAGCTTAGTTAAACCTAAATAATGTATTTTAAGAAATAAATTACATTACTAGAAAAGAAAAGGTTGAGGATGACGTAGAAAACGATGACGTAGAAAACAAGGATGGGGCATTATTTTGTGGTGTGGTATATTTGGATCATTTCATGGTGTGTCCTATAATTTATTTTGATAAAAAAATTTATAAAATAGAGTACTGTTAGAGCTATTTTTATGAGTTCAACCCTATATTTCATGATAGGACACTAATTTAAGCAGTGGCGGATCCAGGATTCATAGAGAGCCTGGCCTAGTCTATAAACAATTACATATATGTATATAAATACATGTGCATGTTGCCGACAAATTTTGACTGAATATATTGCCTGATACATATGTAAATGTTTAAGGTGAAAGCATAAAAAGATAATGATAATACCTCTTAATAATTTTCACAAATGTAGAAGATTTTGAATGGTTTGCATAACAAAATTTGATGATACATAATTCATAAAAGAAATCCTACAATAGAAATACATTTGATTAGCACAACATATATCATGAAAGTTTGGAAAATATGATTAAGCCTTGAAATCTTCTCATAATGGCATACCACTAATTCACACCACGAGGTAAATTCATTTTTCTAGTCTTTAAGCCTTGAAATCTTCTCATAATGATAACATTATCAAGACCCTTAAATATCTCTCTTTCGGTGTAGCATACCATTAAGTGATTGAACCAATCATCATTGATCTTGTTGCGCAATTTAGACTTGATAATCTTCATTGCTGAGAAAGATCTTTCAACAGATACAGTTGAAGCATGCAATAACAAAGCTAACTCAATTAGTTTGTACACCAATGGAAATAACAAGTGCTTTTCTATTTTCAACCATCTTTGTAGCTGTAAGTGCAATCAACCCTAATTGAGGGTTTTGGTGATTAATGACAAAAGAAACTGAGATTCTAACAAGTTTGCTCCTAGTATGTACACAGAAATTCTACAGACAGGAGAAGCACAGATCTTACGAGCATAAAAGTATAAAGCACAGCGGATTTAAAATTCCACATCAAATGGCGTGCTCCAAGTGCTTAGAAACAACGGCGGTGCTAAATTTATAATTCTTGAGTCATAGAAATCACCGTACAATTAAGAGGGATCCGCGACGGTTAAGTAAGTTGTGCAACGAGCCAAGTTCAAAATCTTTTGAAAACATCTTGGAGAACATTTTTCCAGATCATGAATGCCCTTGAGAAAAACAAATTTTACTTCCCACAAAGACTCCACTTTTGTTCTCTTCAAAATACTCAAAATTTGGTTTCAGCCCCCAAAACCGGTTCAACCGGTCCTGAAACCGGTTCAACCGGTTTTGGTACTGTTCACCTGCCACCTCTGCTCTGACCTGTCTGACAGTCAGAGCTGTCAGAAAAGTCACAGCAGATATTTTTCTAAAACCGGTTGAGCCGAATTTTTTCCTTACTCAGCCGGTTTTGAAACCGGTTGAGTCTCCGACTGAGTAGCTCAGTGGACCGGGATCCCCCTGGTAGAAACCGGTTCAACCGGTCTGAAAACCGGTTCAACCGGTTTTTACTCTTTTTCTCCCAACGGCTGCCAGCTTTTGGGGGATCCTTTATATACCCCCTCACACACTCTCTCTCATCAACTTCTGCCTCTCCCACGAATTCTTGGCTGACCAACCTTCAAACAAGCGCATTCATTTCACCTTTCACACCCGCAATCACATCTCCTTCAATCATTTGAAGGAACCTTGGTGTGAGGTGAACTCGATCGAACTCGCAGTCAATTTCATCTCGATTCTCCTTTTCTCTTTGTTCTTGAGCTCGTTGCAAACTTAACCTTGTGCGATTTGTTACTCTTGGAACCTCGTGTTCCTTGACGGTTAGAGGTTGCTTGGGAGTCTCCAAATTTGTGGACGACCCCAAGAAGTTTGTATCACCCGCTCTTTGAGCTGATTTGAGAAGAGATTGCCTTGACCTTTGTGGTCGGCTTGTGGAGGATTAGGGTTGGAAAAGACCCGGCCCTTTGTGGGTTCCTCAACGAGGAGTAGGACACCTTTGTGGTGGCTGCCGAACCTCGGGTTATATTGCGTGTTCCTGTGTGTTCTTGTTAAGCGCTTTATATTCGATGGTTGGTCCATATTATTCATTCTAGCAGATTTTGTGTAGGGCAAGTCTTTAGCTATATTCTTCACTACTTCGTATTTGTTTAACAGATTACCTAATTTAAGTTGAGCAGGTTCAAACTTGTTCAGTTGTAATTAAAATCGACTGAACCGGTTTGCACCAGTGCAACTTTAATTTAACCTATCTCGAAGTTTTTAGTGAAAATTTTCAGGTGTAGCCTATTCACCCCCCTCTAGGCTACTTTCAATTGGTATCAGAACCTCATACCTCATTTTACGCTTAACCGTGTGAGGAAGCGATTATGTCTACTCAACGGGACCATGTGGATCCTATCCTCGAGGATATTCCCGTCACATCCTCCAGTGAGGAAGTGGACCCCAAGGTCCTCGACCTCGCCATGAAGATCGCCGAGAGGATGTTCCTCAAGATGAAAGAGGAAGATGCTAAGAAAAAGGCCGAAGAAGAAGAATCAAGAAGAAAGGCCGAAGAAGACAAAGGTAAAGGAAAATTTGATTACAATGACGACCTAGTAGATCTTTTGGTGTCAAAGGTGTTGAGCAAGGTAAGTCTCAACACCGAAGAATCATCTACCAAAAGCAAAGGTAACGAGTTTAGTAAAGTTCAATTCGATTACTCTAGAAATTTTATTCCCAACTTCTCTTCCGCCCCACTTGGAAAGTTACCAACTCTTAATGAGTTGAACTATGACGAGTGGGCCGATAAGATGAAGTCGCATTTAATCGGTGTACATCCTAGTCTTTGGGAGATTGTTAATATAGGTATGCATAAGCCTGCCCAAGGAGAAGAGATGACTCCAGAAATGATGCAAGAGATTCATCGCAATGCTCAAGCAGTGAGCATAATTAAAGGGAGTCTTTGTCCGGAAGAATACCGGAAAGTTCAAGGAAGAGAAGATGCCCGTGACATTTGGAACATTCTTAAAATGTCACATGAAGGAGATCCCAAAGCTAAGAGACATAGAGTTGAAGCTTTGGAGAGTGAACTTGCTAGATATGATTGGATCAAGGGTGAGTCGCTTCAATCACTCTTTGATCGGTTGATGGTGTTGGTCAACAAAATAAGAGTACTTGGGAGTGAAGATTGGAGTGACTCCAAGGTCACAAGATTATTCATGAGAGCTTATAAAGAAAAGGATAAGAGTCTTGCAAGGATGATAAGGGATCGTGATGACTATGAGGAGATGACGCCTCATCAATTGTTTGCAAAAATTCAACAACACGAGTCCGAAGAAGCCCCCATCAAGACAAGAGACTCTCATGCCTTGATCACAAATGAACAAGACAACCCCAAGAAGAACAAAGACCACAAAGCGAAGAAAGTGGTCGAGACCTCAAGTGATGAAGATAGCTCAAGTGATGAAGACACAGCTATGTTCATCAAAACATTTAAGAAATTTGTAAGGAAGAATGACAAGTTCCAAAGGAAAGAAAAGAAGAGGGCATGCTATGAGTGTGGCCAAACCGGTCATTTCATAGCGGATTGTCCTAACAAGAAGGAACAAGAAGTCAAGAAGGAATACAAGAAGTAGGGATGAAAGTGGTAATCGAAACTGTTAGAACAAATTTAATATTTTAAAATAGATATGTATGAAATTTGATGTTGATCTTTTCTTATGTTATCAAGCACATTAGTACAAATATGAATAAAATATTATATAAGTTGTTTTATGTATTATTTTCTCCCTACAACACAAAAAGTTGAAAAAATTACCGAATTTATTTCCGAATCCATACCGAAGTTTATATCTATTATTTGAGAAAATGTAGGATGAATTTGAGGTTTACCTTTTATGAATCTTAACAAGCTGGATGTTAAAAACAAGAATACAAATTTGTATTGTATGTTCTATATCCTATTTATTCGTAATCAAAGAAAAAACTGATTACCGAATAAATACCGTTTTCGACCGTTTTCATCCCTAACAAGAAGGACAAGTTTAAAAAGGGAGGCAAGACCAAGGGACATTTCAAGAAGAAGAAATATGGTCAAGCCCATATTGGTGAAGAATGGAACTCCGATGAAGAGAGTTCTAGCTCCGAAGAAGAGGAAGTGGTGGCAAATGTTGCCATCCAATCTACTTCAAGCTCGCAACTCTTCACCAACCTACAAGACGACTCCTACACTCCAACTTGCCTCATGGCAAAAGGAGATAAGGTAACTTTATTTAGTGATAATTTTCAAAATGATGATGATGATGAACAAATTGCTATGAAAAATAAAATGATTAAGGAATTTGGCTTGAATGGATATAATGTTATCATCAAATTGATGGAGAAGCTAGATAAAAGAAAAGCAACTCTTGATGCTCAAGAAGACTTGCTTATCCTTGAAAAGGAAACAAACCTAGAGCTTCAAGGATTGCTACTCAATAAAGATGAAATGCTAGATGCCTTGACTAAGGAAGTATCTTTAGTCAAGATAACTATAGAGGATAAATAAAAGGAAGTAATCAATATGAAAACCTCTATAGCTAGTCTTGCAAATGAAAAGGATGCACTTGAATCAAGCATATTAAGCTTGAATGTCCTAAATCAAGAACTTCAAGTGCGACTTGAAAATTGCAAGAACATTAATGCTTCATCTTTATTGATTGAATCTAAGTCTAGCTCCTCAAATAATACCGTTTGCAAACATTGTGCCAAATATCATGCTTCTTGTTGTCTAACTAACCATGCAAGGAAAAAGAGCCCACAGGTGAAGGTCAAAGAAATATTAAAAAGATGCTCTAGCAATGATGGGTTAAAGAAAGTTGAACCCAAGTACAAGTCCCTAAAGCCCAACAATGGAAGAAGGGGGCTTGGGTTCAACTCAACCAAGGAAAACCCTAGCACAGTGCATAAGGGGTGGAGATCCCCCAAGTTCATAGAGGGAACCACCCTATATGATGCCTTGGGGAGGATTCACTCCTCAAATGACAAGTCAACTCAAGTAAAGGTAAACTTGAGTTCCACAAAGAGTAAGATGAAGGAAGCGGCATCAACAAGTGGACAAAAGTTTAATGCTCCCATTTCCCACTCTTATCTTTGTGATTATATGTTGACTTGGGACTTAGGGAAATTGGTTGTGAAATATGTGGGTGCCTACACTAAAAGAAAAGTCATGAAAAGAAGTGTGTGGGTACCCAAGGCTATAACTAACACTGTAGGACCCAATTCAATTTGGGTACCTAAAAGCATAGCCTAAACTTGTTTTGCAGGTCTACTCCTCTGGTGGGTCAAGTTGGGTGCTTGACAGTGGATGTACAAATCACATGACCGGGGAGGAAGACATGTTTCATTCATTGCAACTAACTCAAGAAGCACAAGAAATTGTGTTTGGAGATAGTGGCAAGAGTAAGGTGATTTGTATTGGTAAAATTCCTATCTCTGACCAACAATCACTTTCAAATGTTTTATTAGTAGATTCTTTAAGCTACAATTTGATGTCTGTTTCACAACTTTGTGGAATGGGTTATAATTGCTTATTTTCTGATGTGGATGTGAAGATCCTTAGAAGGGAGGATTCCTCTGTTGCCTTTACAGGTCGCTTGAAGGGCAAACTCTATCTTATTGATTTCACAACAAGTAGAGTGACGCCTGAGACTTGTTTAGTGGCAAAATCTGACAGGGGTTGGCTTTGGCATCGCCGGCTAGCTCATGTTGGCATGAGGAACTTGGCCAAACTTCAAAAGGATGGTCACATCATTGGACTAACAAATGTTGTGTTTGAGAAAGATAGGGTTTGTGGCGCATGCCAAGCAGGAAAGCAACATGGAGTCCCACATCAATCAAAGAATGTGGTTACAACAAAAAGGCCACTGGAGCTTCTTCACATGGACCTCTTCGGACCTGTGGCTTACATCAGCATTGGTGGTAGTAAGTATGGTTTAGTCATTGTTGATGATTATTCTCGTTTCACCTGGGTTTTCTTTTTAAGTGATAAAGGTGAAACTCAAGAAACCTTGAAGAAATTCATGAGAAGGGCTCAAAATGAGTTTGAGCTCAAAATCAAGAAAGTAAGGAGTGATAATGGGACGGAATTCAAGAACACAGGTGTTGAAGAATTCTTAGGTGAAGAAGGAATCAAACATGAGTTTTCGGTTCCTTACACTCCACAACAAAATGGTGTTGTGGAAAGAAAGAATCGAACTCTTATTGAAGCTGCTAGAACTATGTTAGATGAGTACAAGACACCTGACAACTTTTGGGCAGAGGCGGTCAACACTGCATGTCATGCAATCAACCGTCTCTATCTTCATAAGATCTACAAGAAGACAACTTATGAACTTCTCACTGGTAACAAACCTAAAGTTGATTATTTTAGAGTATTTGGTTGTAAATGTTTTATTCTTAACAAGAAAGTCAAGAGCTCAAAGTTTGCTCCTAGAGTGGACGAGGGTTTCTTGCTTGGTTATGCATCAAATGCGCATGGATATCGCGTTTTCAACAATACCACCGGTCTTGTTGAAATAGCGATAGACGTGACATTTGATGAGTCTAATGGCTCGCAAGGGCACGTTTCTAATGGCACTGCAGGAAATGAAGAACCACCTTGTGAGGCTATAAAGAGACTTGCAATAGGTGAGGTAAGACCTCAAGAGAAGGATGATGATGAAGGAACTTTATGGATGACCAATGAGGTTTTTGATGTGGGTGCAAAGGTGGTGGGTGACAAATCCTCCACCCAGGCAAACCCATCAACCTCAAGTCATCCAAATCTTGAAGAAAATCATCAACCCCAAAGGATGTCAACGGTGGTAGAAGATGAACATGAAAGTATTGATGGTGAAGTGACTATTGATCAAGTAGATGATGAGGAGGAACAAATTCAAAGACAACCATCAGTGCCTAATCCTCGAGTTCATCACACTATTCAAAGAGATCATCCGGTGGACAACATCCTGGGTAGCATCAGGAGAGGGGTAATAACTCGATCTCGTTTAGCAAATTTTTGTGAATTTTACTCGTTTGTTTCCTCTCTTGAGCCACTTAAGGTTGAAGAAGCATTGGGTGATCCGGATTGGATAATCGCCATGCAAGAAAAGTTGAACAACTTCACCCGGAATGAAGTCTGGTCCTTGGTTCCAAGACCCAAGCAAAATGTGATTGGGACAAAATGGGTCTTTAGGAACAAACAAGATGAACATGGCGTGGTTACAAGGAATAAAGCACGGTTGGTTGCTCAAGGCTACACTCAAGTGGAAGGACTTGATTTTGGTGAAACATATGTGCTGGTAGCAAGGTTAGAGTCCATAAGAATATTAATTGCCTATGCTACTAACCATGATTTCAAGTTATATCAAATGGACGTCAAGAGCGCGTTTCTAAATGGTCCACTACAAGAGAGGGTCTATGTGGAGCAACCGTCGGGTTTTGAAGACCCAAGGAAGCCAAATCATGTTTATCTACTTCACAAGGCACTCTACGGGTTTAAACAAGCCCCTAGAGCTTGGTATGACTGTCTTAAAGATTTTTTAATTAAGAATGGGTTTACAATAGGAAAAGCTGACTCTACTTTATTTACTCGAAAAGTTTACAATGAATTATTTGTGTGCCAAATATATGTTGATGACATTATATTTGGTAGTACTAATGAAAAATTTTGTGAAGAGTTTAGCAAAGTAATGACGAACAGGTTTGAGATGTCTATGATAGGCGAGCTTAAATACTTCCTGGGATTTCAAGTCAAACAGCTCAAGGAAGGTACTTTTCTATGCCAAACCAAATATACACAAGATATGCTTAAGAAGTTTGGCATGGAAAAATCAAAACACGCCAAGACTCCAATGTCATCAAATGGACATCTCGACCTAAATGAGGAAGGTAAACCTGTAGATCAAAAATTATATAGATCAATGATAGGATCACTGCTTTACTTATGTGCATCTAGACCTGATATAATGTTGAGTGTTTGCAAGTGTGCACGTTTTCAAGCAAATCCTAAAGATTGCCATCTTGTAGCCGTTAAGAGAATTCTAAGATACTTAGTCCACACCCAAAACCTAGGATTATGGTATCCCAAAGGCTCCCTTTTCGATTTGCTTGGCTACTCTGACTCAGATTATGCCGGTTGCAAAGTAGATCGAAAAAGCACTACTGGGACTTGCCAATTCCTTGGGCGGTCCTTAGTGTCATGGAGTTCCAAGAAACAAAATTGTGTTGCACTTTCCACTGCAGAAGCTGAGTACATAGCAGCTGGGGCATGTTGTGCACAGTTGTTATGGATGAAGCAAACCCTTAGAGATTTTGGTTGTGAGTTTAACAAAATTCCACTTTTGTGTGACAATGAGAGTGCCATAAAACTTGCAAACAATCCGGTGCAACACTCTAGAACTAAACATATTGACATTAGACACCATTTCTTGAGAGACCATGAAGCCAAAGGAGATATCGAATTGTTTCATGTGAGCACCGAAAATCAGCTAGCCGATATCTTCACAAAACCCCTTGATGAGACTAGGTTTTGTTTTCTTAGGAGTGAGCTAAATATCTTGGATTCTCGAAACGTGTCTTAATAACTAAAATTTTGATCAAATTTGATGGATGTAAATTGATTGTTTGAGCAATATGAAGTGAGAAGTAACATTTTTATCATTAAAATCACTCATGTCATATTTGCTAAGTGCTATTATAGCTCTTCTGGGCAATATCTGGAAACTGGTTGAGTAAACCGGCTGAGTAGGCCACTCAACCGGTTTTCCACTGGTGGAAACCGGTTGAACCGGTATAAAAACCGGTTGAACCGGTTTTGGCCTTCGCGCCGTCAGTCTGCGCGCAGTCTGTGCTGTCAGCTGCGCAGTCTGCGCTGTCAGTTTTTGCAGTCTGTGCTGTCAGACTACCAGAATTTTCGCGCAGTCAACACCTTTTTCTGCGCGCTTTTACTGCACAGTTTGACCAGAAACCGGTTGAACCGGTTTTTGAACCGGTTGAACCGGTTTTCTGTATTCTGACGGCTGACTCCCCCCTTTATTTCTCTCCCTCTCTCCTCTTCTCTTCTTCTCAGTTTCATTTTCCAGCCACCGCCGCCCACTCTTTTCTCTCTCTCTCCTTCACACTCCACTCCAAAAACTCACTTGTGCCCTCTCATCTTTGGAAGAGTTGTTGGAGATCTGTTCATCCCGGCGTTCTCCATCATCTTCCTCAATCTCATTGGGATTTCTTGACTAAATCTCCGGATCGAGGTATTGCCCTATTTCATTTCCTTGTACTCGATCCTACGCGTTCTTGATTATCTAATGTATCATTCGTTGGGTACATGTTAGTTTAAGTGATTGCAACACTTAGATTATCTTCATTTGTCACAAACATTGTTAGAGTTTAGCGATTTGATATTGTTCGTTGTAGTTGAACCGCTCATATGAACAGTTGAAGTGCATGCTCAATATCTTATGCGTTTCTACTCAAACGTGTTTGATCCTTGCTCATCATAGGTTCTATTTTTGTTTCTTAGGATGGTGCGTCGGAGGAATCCGTCCGTGGTTGAATCTGACTCCTCGGATGACCAAGAAATACATGGAGATACTCCCCCACGCTCTCGATCCAAGCGTGGGCGAGGAAGCGGAAGTGTCATGCAAGGTGCTGAGGCCTCCGGGTCTCAAAGTGCTCGCGGTCGGACAACCCGGAATCCTTTCGGTCAGTCCCGACCCGCGGCGAATCCGCAGGCGTGGGAGGCTACGAGTGATGATGAAGGCGGGAAGGATGATGAAGTTGATCTTCCCCCGGCACACGCCCCTGTGATTCGTGGGTTGGTCCTCCACCGGGCAGAGGCTCGGCGTGCTGGCAATGAGCCAGTAACTGATTTCACTGCCAGTGGAGGCTCTGCTCTACTTCAGGATCTTCGTTTCCAAAATCCTGCATTGCGCATTCGCGATGCCAGGATTGATGGAAACCGCTTTTGGACGCTTCATCATGTGGACTTTTATAATTCCGTCATTCTCCCCAAGAAGCATCAACCTATCCTGCATCAACGTTATATCAACTGGGAAGGTTGTGAGGCCATTGGGGACCCAAAGATGACACAGGCATTGAGGGCCTGTGAAAGGAAAAAGATGAAGAGTATCATGACATTCCAATATGATTGGAATGATGAAGTGATTGCCCAATTCTACTCAACTTTGTGGATCAAGCCAGCTGACGAGGAGAGCCCATACAACTACCCTTATCTAAACTTCTACATTGAAGGTAGTTGGTATAAGGTGTGCTATCGTCGATTTGCTCACATTCTTGGTTTTTCTGACAATGATATCTCTGGCGACAAGATCAAGATACATGATTTCCGGCAGCCTACTAGAGATGAAGCCAAAGATCTTCATCTTTCTGAGTCTGGGAAGTATTGGGAGTCTACAAACATTCATAAGTATTATCGTTACATCAACTCCCTCTGCAGGATGACCCTCATTCCAAAAGGGGGTAATCAGATGAACATTCTTGGAGAGAGCAAAGTCTTGCTCTCTTTCATGAAACCCAGTAGCTCAGAAAGTATAAATGTCTTTGATATGATTTGGCAGGAAATCATTCATGCCGCCTGCTTTCCATTGAAGGGGTGTCTTCATGCTCCGTTTATCATGAAGATGATTGAGGTTGTGACCCAGTTTAGATTTGACAAAGGTACAAGACATCAGTCATATACCCCTTTCTGGATTGATCCCAACAATCCAGCAGGGTGCCTCTGGAAAGCCCCCTCCAGTTCTCGTGCTCATACATCCGCGGGTCCGTCTGCTGGTCCTGCTGCTGCTGCCGCCAGTGCCTCGCGCCCTTCCCCTGGCCGCGGATCTCCCACGCCACGTGGTCGTGGTCGAGGTCGTGGCCGAGGGATGGGGGCCCGCTTGGCCCACGGGTTTGCGGCATTCTTCTCCATGTGCCGGAACATAGCTGCGGATGTCCATGAGGTGGCTCGACGTCAGCGGGAGACTGACGACAACCTACGTCGTCAAGCTTCCTCTTTGGGTACTCCCTTCGCTCCCCACTCTCCTGATGTACCTCTCCATCCTCCTCCTCCGGAGATCAACGAGTGGTACCAGCAGGCATACGGGGTGCCTTTTTCGACAGCAGACGACGTCGACGAAGAAGAAGAAACTTATTTTGATGATCGTGAGCAGTTTGTCCCGCCTCCGTCTCACGGGGATCCGGGCCAATCGTCCTCTTACCCTCCGCCCCAGGATCCTTCTGGCAGTGCTCCTCAGTCTGGGGAGGAACACTTTGCCTCTGACCTGGCGCACCACCTCTTTGCTCCTCATTATCCTCCTCCCAACTGGTGATCATTGGACTGGCGTCTCTCTCTCTCTTTTTGGTTCTTGTTGCCAAAAAGGGGGAGAAGGTTTATTATGGCAGTACCCTTTATGCAGTATGGCAGTACCCTTTATGCAGTACCCTTTATTTTTTGTAATGAACAATCGGTCTGTAATAACTATTTATGGTGCATGCATGGCTCTAAGCCATAAACACTTTTATGATGTGATGAGATGAGTTCTCATTATTGTAATAGCAGTAGAATTTTTCATATCATATGCTATGCATTAATGAGCCTGAATGTGTAATTTTTACTCTCTCTATCTAATTATGTTTCATACCTCATTGTTTTGTGTATGGCGTTGATTGTTTTCTCTCTAAATATGTTGCAATTTGACATGTCAAGTCAATGTTAATTTCGCAAAACTCATGCACATATTTAGGGGGAGCTACACATACACAAAAGATTTTATGTCGCAAGTACTTGTAACTTTTAATTCTTATTTCTATTCCAGTTTGTTTTGGCATCAATCACCAAAAAGGGGGAGATTGTAAGTGCAATCAACCCTAATTGAGGGTTTTGGTGATTAATGACAAAAGAAACTGAGATTCTAACAAGTTTGCTCCTAGTATGTACACAGAAATTCTACAGACAGGAGAAGCACAGATCTTATGAGCATAAAAGTATAAAGCACAGCGGATTTAAAATTCCACATCAAATGGCGTGCTCCAAGTGCTTAGAAACAACGTCGGTGCTAAATTTATAATTCTTGAGTCATAGGAATCGCCGTACAATTAAGAGGGATCCGCGACGGTTAAGTAAGTTGTGCAACGAGCCAAGTTCAAAATCTTTTGAAAACATATTGGAGAACATTTTTCCAGATCATGAATGCCCTTGAGAAAAACAAATTTTACTTCCCACAAAGACTCCACTTTTGTTCTCTTCAAAATACTCAAAATTTGGTTTCAGCCCCCAAAACCGGTTCAACCGGTCCTGAAACCGGTTCAACCGGTTTTGGTACTGTTCACCTGCCACCTCTGCTCTGACCTGTCTGACAGTCAGAGCTGTCAGAAAAGTCACAACAGATATTTTTCTAAAACCGGTTGAGCCGAATTTTTTCCTTACTCAGCCGGTTTTGAAACCGGTTGAGTCTCCGACTGAGTAGCTCAGTGGACCGGGATCCCCCTGGTAGAAACCGGTTCAACCGGTTTTTACTCTTTTTCTCCCAACGGCTGCCAGCTTTTGGGGGATCCTTTATATACCCCCTCACACTCTCTCTCTCATCAACTTCTGCCTCTCCCACGAATTCTTGGCAGACCAACCTTCAAACAAGCGCATTCATTTCACCTTTCACACCCGCAATCACATCTCCTTCAATCATTTGAAGGAACCTTGGTGTGAGGTGAACTCGATCGAACTCGCTGTCAATTTCATCTCGATTCTCCTTTTCTCTTTGTTCTTGAGCTCGTTGCAAACTTAACCTTGTGCGGATTTGTTACTCTTGGAACCTCGTGTTCCTTGATGGTTAGAGGTTGCTTGGGAGTCTCCAAATTTGTGGACGACCCCAAGAAGTTTGTATCACCCGCTCTTTGAGCTGATTTGAGAAGAGATTGCCTTGACCTTTCTGGTCGGCTTGTGGAGGATTAGGGTTGGAAAAGACCCGGCCCTTTGTGGGTTCCTCAACGAGGAGTAGGACACCTTTGTGGTGGTTGCCGAACCTCGGGTTATATTGTGTGTTCCTATGTGTTCTTGTTAAGCGCTTTATATTCGGTGGTTGGTCCATATTCTTCACTACTTCGTATTTGTTTAACAGATTACCTAATTTAAGTTGAGCAGGTTCAAACTTGTTCAGTTGTAATTAAAATCGACTGAACCGGTTTGCACCAGTGCAACTTTAATTTAACCTATCTCGAAGTTTTTAGTGAAAATTTTCAGGTGTAGCCTATTCACCCCCCCTCTAGGCTACTTTCAGTAGCTAAACTTGCAACATCTTTACAAGTAGCAAAAGTTGCATGCCTTCTAACATGAACATAAGTCTCAAGTTGTTGTGTAAGTATTGCACGGTCAATATTGGAGAAATAGCATCATAAATTTCAGCAAGCCGAATAATCTTGTTGGCATCAAATTTAGAGAATTGCTCTTTGGATCAAACATGAAAAACATGTTAATATCTCAGTAGTTGCTTTCTATTAGTGCATCTTTGGAACAAGTGTGAATCATCTAGGCCCCTAAGTGGTGTTTTGGTAATTAATGACAACTGATTGTGGACTAACAGTTCCTTGAGTGATATGATTACGGGACTGAACCACAAGGTACAACAAAGTTCTTGAGGAATCATAACCATTGATTGTGGATCAAGTGAAGGCAAAGGTAAAACATAGGTTTTTGCTTTTGCCAGTCAGTAGGTGTTTAGAGAATAAACTGACTGGATTAATAGGATAGATAGTCATACTATTAAGAGGGGTCAATGAACTTGAATGGTGTATAACTTAGTCCCTCATAGAGCATAAACAGTAACATGTGTATGAGGGCTAACAACGCTATGGTAAGTGGTCCATGTGTGGACCGTCCGGCCATGATTGGCGGACTGTCCGCTCGTATTACTGAGACTGATCAAGCACTCTGTTACTCAAGTGTGTCAGGATCCGGACCGTCCGGTCCCAGTGGGCGAACCGTCTGACCTTGACTTTTCTAACAACTCCGACAGGTTTCAAACGGTCGATATAGCCATTACTGGTACGGCGGACCGTCCGGCCATAGGGTGCGAACCATCCGCGTGTGCGCAGAATCTGTGCAAATTGCACATAACGGCTACATATGTGTTGAGGGGCTATAAATAGAAGTGTAGCTCGTGTGTGGAGGCTCTCTTAGCCATTTCTAGCAGACATTGATCTCATTTGTGAGCCTCCCACTCAAACACTCACACTAGTTGATTGAGATCACATTCTAGTGAGTGATTGAGACACTCTAGTGCATTTGCATTCATTGTGATCTTTCGAGGCACTAGGTGATACACCGGGCAAGCGTTATCGACTTGTTACTCTTGGATGTTGCCGCCTCCTAGATGGCTCGGGTGTTGTCTCCGTTGAGCTCTCTATGAAGATTGTGGAGGAGTCGTGGGATTGATTGTGAGAGGTTTGCGCCTACCTCGCTGGAGCAGCAAAGGTGACACTAGTGAAATCGAGGTATTGAGTGAGTTCTTGTCCACTTGGCTCAAAGATCAAGATATGTCTTGATAGAGGAGCAAGTGAGAGCTTGAATTCCACCTCAACGTGGATTAGGGGTGAACGGCAAATCACTGATACCACGGGATAAATCTCGGTGTCTTTCTCTCAACTATTTTATATTGTTTATAAGTAGTTGGTAACTTATATATTGTTTATCTTTGTGGCATTAGATTAAATTGCTCATTACATTTTTGTTGTCTCATCAAGGCTAGAAATATTTACATCTCTTGTTGTTTTGATTAAATCTGTCTAGTGTATTTTATTTTAGTCAAAACCGTCTATCCACCCCCTCTAGCCGGTGTCCTTGATCCTACAAGTGGTATCAGAGCCAAGGACTCCATTGGTTGTGGATTTTATCATCCCGGAGTTGGACAAAATGGCTAATGTTGGGGGGCAGCTTCGTCGTCGAAGGTCTTGTGAGAAGAAACACTTTCGAAGGGCCAGAACATAATGCCGAAGCTATCAGTTAAGGAGCTTCGTAACGTATCTCCAGATGCACCGACTTAAAAGATGGAATGACCAGTTAGCCCATGACAACCTATGTTATGATTGTAACCAAGTGTAAAGGGTATGAGTGTAACTTCTCGCAGGCTGCGTCCTGTGCCTATAAATAGATGAACAGTACCCCGTACTGTTCACGTTGACTTGTACTCACTCGTGCGTCACGCTTGTATCTTTACCTTCTGTCAAACCGAAGGTACAAATGTAATTCAATATTGTTTTTATTCATTCATAATCATATAGTAAAAATTACATTGATGATGTCATACAATTATCCATGTTATTTCTCATGTTTCGTATGCTTCGTCTTTCATTGACATAAGCTGTGATGATGAAGGTACATCCTTCATGACCTTCGTCCGAAGATCATTATATCCTCAGGGAAATAATGCTTCGAAGGACAAAGGGCATTAATCATTAACCCATTTTCTGTGTTGCCTTGTTCTTAACCCATAGCATTTGAGAACAAGTCCCCAACATTGGCGCCCACCTCCGGTGAACTCACTTCCACTGATTGAGTTGATGGCTTCGTTCAACAATCAAGCTGAAGCTGCTTCGGCTACGAAGCTGGTGCTCCTGATAACAGGCGGGTCATGCTCAGAGCCGGCCAACAAGAGGCAGAAGAAGGAAGCTCAGAGAAGGGTGTAGCATGTTGGGGTGCAGGGACCCTTCATCAAGTCGAAATGGTCCCACATTCCAATCACCTTCTCTCAGGAGGACCTTCAGCTCAAGGATTACCCCCATAATGATGTTATGGTCATATCTTGTGTCATCAGGGGATTTCTGGTCCACAATGTTCTAGTTGATACAGGCAGTGCAGCAGATATCATATTTGCTAAGGCCTTCAGACAGATGCAAGAGCCAGAGGACAAGATTCATGACGCTACACACCCTCTTTGTGGCTTCGGAGGAAGGCAGATTGTAGCACTTGGTAAGATCACGATGCCAGTGACCTTCGGATTTGTCCACAATACAAGAACTGAATATATTGTGTTTGATATTGTTGACATGGAATACCCCTACAATGCAATCATTGGTCGTGGGACACTTAATGATTTTGAAGCAATTCTTCATCCAGCATATCTATGCATGAAGATACCTTCGGAACAAGGGCCTATTGCTATTCATGGGAGTCAGGAAGCTGCCAGAAAGGCTGAGGGAAATTGGACAGACTTAAAAGCCATCCACAATATAGATGGAGCTGAAGCTTGTGAGCAGTACAAGTACAGAAGAGAGAAGGCTGCTTCGGCTGATCAGCCGAAGCCCATGCTTCTATGTGAAGACATAGCAGAGCAGAAGGTATTGCTGGGGTCTCAATTATCTGAAGAGCAGGAGAAAACTTTGGTAAGGTTTTTATTCAACAACAAAGATGTTTTTGCATGGTCGGCCAATGATCTTTGTGGTGTCAATAGAGACGTCATTGAACATTCACTCAATGTCGATCCATCTTTTAGGCCCAGAAAGCAAAGGCTTCAGAAAATGTCTGATGATAAAGCCGAAGGTGCTCGGAATGAAGTAAAAAGGCTTCTCAGTGCCGGTGTTATTAGAGAGGTAAAATATCTAGAGTGGTTAGCCAACACTGTTATGGTGAAGAAGGCTAATAGCAAATGGAGAATGTGTATCGATTTCACAGATCTCAACAAGACTTGTCCGAATGATGAATTTCCATTACCAAGGATAGACTCTCTGGTGGATGCGGCAGCTTGTTCAGAACTTATGAGTCTGCTGGATTGCTACTCAGGATATCATCAGATATGGATGAAGAAGGAGGATGAGCCAAAAACTAGCTTCATAACTCCCAGTGGCACCTATTGTTATCTTTGGATGCCTGAGGGGCTCAAGAATGCTGGAGGTAGCTTCAGTAGGATGACAGCCAAGGTCCTTCATTCCTAGATAGGCAGAAATGTGCTAACATACGTTGATGATATTATAGTAAAAAGCACGAAGCAAGAAAATCATATCACTGATCTGCAAGAAACATTTGCTAATTTCAAGCAAGCTGGTCTGAAATTAAATCCTGAAAAATGTGTCTTTGGAGTGAAGAAGGGTAAGTTCCTTGGCTGTCTGGTTTCAACAAAGGGGATCGAAGCTAACCCAAGCAAGATCGAAGCCATCCTTCGGATGGAACCGCCAAGCACAAAATAGGGGGCCCAACGGCTGACAAGAAGATTGGCTTCATTGAATAGATTTATATCTAGATCAGCAGAAAGAAACTTGCCATTTTTTGAAATACTAAAGTCAGCCAAAGTCTTCCAATGGGGCCCAGCTCAACAGAAAGCCTTTGAAGAGCTGAAGCAATACTTAATTGATCTAACAACATTAACTCCACCAGCGCCAGGGGCTCCATTGCTATTGTATGTGACAGCTTCGCACTCTGCAGTAAGTGCGACACTTGTGCAGGAGAAACTGGAAGGACAAATTAAAAAGCAAGCCCCAGTATACTTCGTTTCCGAAGTTCTAAGCTTATCAAAGAAAAACTATATAGAATTGGAGAAGGTGTTGTATGCTGTCTTAATGGCCTCTAGGAAGCTTCGACATTATTTTCAAGCATTCCATATAATTGTTCCTTCATCACAACCTCTGAAGGATATCATGAGGAACAGAGAAGCTACTGGAAGGATTGGAAAGTGGGCCGCAGAACTCAATGAATTCAGCATTGATTATGTGCATAGATCCTCAATTCAGTCCCGGGCGTTAGCAGACTTCATCGCTGACTGGACGCCAGGGGCTCAAGAAGAAGAAGCAAATAAAGATGCCGAAGCTTGGATAGTGTTCTGCGACGGTTCCTAGGGAACCTTCAGGGCAGGTGCGGCTGCTGTTTTAGTTGCACCTTCCAAAGTCAGAACATGCTATGCAATAAGATTTGCTTTCAGTTGTACAAACAATATTGCTGAATACGAAGCTTTACTCTTGGGGCTTCGGAAGTTAAAGGCAATGGGGATAAGAAGGGCGGTCCTTAAAACCGACTCCCAAGTTATTTCTGGACATGTTGACAAGAGTTGCAAAGCAAGGGATCCGAAGCTTGAGAAGTACCTGGACATAGTTCGAAGGCTTGAAGCTTCATTTGAAGGGTTTTCTGTTAAGAATATTCCACGGGAAGAAAATGAGCACGCTGATCTGCTAGCCAAGTCAGCGGCGCAAGGGCTGCCTCTACCTTTGGAAGTATTTTTTGAGACAATAAGAGCACCTTCGGTGGAACTCCTCGAAAGAGCAATGCTCACTATATCTCTTGTTCATAGTGAAGATTGGAGGACTAAGATTATATCTTTTCTCCAAGGTAATTGCCTTTCAGACGATGAAGCTTATAATAAGAGAATGGAGGCAAGAACAAGACCATATGTAATAATAGAAGGGGAGTTATACAAGCATGGAGTCTGCTCTCCACTTCTTAAGTGTCTATCCAGAGCTGAAGGTATAGAGCTGATGAAGGAGATACATGCAGGTTTGTGTGGATCTCACATTGGGTCTAGGCCTTTGCTGGGAAAAGTTTTTCGACAAGGATTTTATTGGCCGAAGGCAGCTTCGGACGTAGCAGAGCTAGTCCAAAAATGTGAAGGCTGTAAAAAATGTGCAAGAAACCAGAAGCAACCTTCATCTCTCACTCAATTAATACAGCCCACTTGGCCGTTGCAAAGATGGGGCCTTGATCTGCTAGGCCCACTTCCACCAGCACAAGGCAATTTAAAATATGTTGTGGTGGCGGTAGAATATTTTTCCAAGTGGATTGAGGCGATCCTTTGGCCACAATAACTTTGGTCACAATCTAGAAGTTTTTCTAGCAAAATATTGTTTGTCGCTTCGGCGTGCCGAAGGTTATCACTGTAGACAATGGAACACAGTTTGATGCCGAAGCTTTCAAGGAATTCTGTGATCCGATTGGCACGAAGATCCATTTTGCATCAGTCAGACATCCAGAGTCAAATGGACTTGTTGAAAGAGCAAATGGCATCATAATGACGGGAATAATGAAGTTAATCTTCAATCAGCCCAGAGGAAAATGGCCAGACGAGTTGATTAAAGCGGTGTGGAGCCACAACACAACAATATCAAGGTCAACAGGTTTTACACCATTCAAATTATTGTTTGGAGATGAAGCAATAACTCCAGAAGAAGCTAAGGCAGGGTCAATTAGAACAGTTGCTTCGGCAGAAGACGAAGCAGATTATTCTGTGGCAAAAGATGCTATAGAAGGGACCAGACTTTAGGCTGTGGAGAATATCAATAAATACCAAGCCGAAACAATAAAATGGCGTGACAGAAAAGTTCAGCTAAAAAACATTAAGCCAGGGCATCTGGTACTTTGGAGAGTAGCCAATCTAGACATAGTAGGCAAGCTACAACTGAAGTGGGAAGGACCCTTTCTTGTGGTATATTCGTTAAGACCCGGTTCTTACAGATTAAAGGATATGGACGGCAACGACATTCCTAGATCTTGGAATGCGGATGAGCTTCGGCGTATTATGTGTAACTTGATGTAATCTTTTTCATTTTTTCTATGGCACCCTTTTCCTTTCCAAAGGGGGAGAAAGGTTTTTAATGGGGCCATAATTTGTAATCTTTCTTTTCTTATTCAGCTCCACGAGAGCAAGATCCCCCAAAATATGTAAATGTAAAATCTGAGCATGCACCATCGAGTGCAGAGAGAGAAAAGAGAAAAAAAAGCAGGGAGAAGCTCGAAAGTCATCCCTAAAGGGATGCAGAGCACGACGAAGCTACAAAAAAGCCGTTCCTAAGGGAGCGCAGCGTAAGTTTTCAGCTCAAAAGTCGTTCCTAAGGGAATGCAGAGCCAAATACCGCCAAAATATAAGGCGAAGCGCAAAAAGTCAACGCGAATATTGCCGAAATAGAAGGCGAAGAAGTTCAAAAGACATTCCTAAGGGGATGCAGAACTTACACCGAAAATAAGGGTGAAGCCGAAAAATAAGCGGTAAAGAAACTTCAGTCATTCCTAAGGAAATGAAGGTTATGGTTGTGGCTTCGTATGTGTGTGTTTGGACATTCATTTGCATGTCACATTACATCATACATTGCATTCATAAACATTCATTTAGACATACATAGGATCATCATCATCATATCATATAGACATAGGCAAATGCTTCGACTATAAGGATAACGCTTCGGCAAAAAGAAAAGAAGCAGTTTCATGCTTCGTTGTGTATGAAAAGAAGGGAAGGTGTTTTTCGCCTTCGGCTCAAAAAGAATGCGAGTTTCGTCCACATCAAAGCAGTTCATATATGGACGAAAAAGGTAGAAATATGTTAACGTATGAACAAGTTTACATAATAAGTATCTGATTCTTCGATTACAATATTTTTACAAGGGTAATACAAAATTTTTCAAGAGTTTTTGCAGCAAGGTCTTCAGCTTCATCATCATTAAGCTTCGGATCACATGTCAAGTTTTGGCTCGCTGTTCCTCAACTTCGTCATCCTGTACATACCAAAGCGGTATGAGAAAAGTGCAAATTTCAAGGAGAAGGTAAAGCAGCAGGCACAAATTTCTTACCGGCTTAAGGTGGCTTCGAGCTTCGTCGCAAGCCATCTCCCGACCGCCTTTCGTCCAAATCTGCGTTACAAATCTATTTCCTATGCTTCGAGCCAGACTGGGGATATCAGTTAAATCTGACGGTGATAAGCTGAAGTTTGGTCTATTAACAATTTTCCCATGCGTGCAACCAGATTTCATGAAGGCAACAGCTGTGCCTCGAGAAGCTAGCAGGGCACAGAAATCGCCATGTCCAGCTATAACTTCATCAAGAGCATCAACTTCGCCCTTAATGTGTTCGAAGATTCTTGGCAAGTCTTCAATCGAAGGATTGAATTTCTCAAAGCTGGCTCCAATCGAGTTGAAAACCTGCTTTAGCCGTTGCACACATCACGTCCCGAAGTCTAGGCATTTATTTTGAAGTTCTTTCAGTGATTTCTGTAAATTTGAACTCTTTTCGGCTTCAGTCTCAAGCTTCGCATTCAATTTCTGTTTTTCTTGTTTGAAACTTTCCGACTTTGAGAGAAGTTCACTGTTCAGTTTTGCAATTTTGGTTTCGGCTTCTGCCAATAAACCCTCCATAGTTTGAAGTTCGAAATCCTTCTTTTCAAGAGCAGCTGCTTGATCTTTTATTTTGCTCTCTAATCCTTCAATTATAACCTCATGTTTTTTTGTCTTCAAGGTCTTGTTGCATCTTCAGAGCCTTACTTAATAGCATACTCTATGCAAAAACAACCTTCATCATTAAAACAATAAAAAGTCGAAGAAAATTTTTACCTTGAAATTGGAATAGAATAAACTACCGACGATATGCTGTCATCGGTAGCGGCTGATATCGGCCTCAAGCTTCGGGAAACCAATACTCTTCGACAGAGTACTGATAACCTTCACTCCAGTTCGGTCTTGGAGGCAACCTAAGCTTTCATCGTTAATGCCGCCGAAGAGCAGTGCTCCTGGCTTGTAACCACAGGATATAGCATAATCTTTTAACTCTTCTTTCTCAGCTTCAGTTAACTCCTAACCAATTATGTTTTGGAAATTGAAGACCTTTTCCTTCCAAGTGTCTTCGGCTTTTTCCTTTCCTTTTCTAGGCACTGTGGCCAGGGTCTCTTCAGTGGCCGTAGTAGCTTCTTCCGTGGCCATATTCAGGAGCATTTTATCAATATCAGAAAGTGTGGTCTCTAGATTCGAAGCTTCGGCAGTTTTAGCTTCAGTGGGTGCATCTTCGGCAGCAGTAGCACTCCCAACAGCTGGTGTCTTTGACGCCAAGGCAGGCGATGGCGTTTCTTCAATGGCTTCAATCACATGAATAATTCTCCGTTTTTTCGGCCCAGCAGGCTTCTTCGCTCCCGAGGGCTCCTTTTCCTTCTGAAAAAGCTTCGTCAGATGTGGCCCCAGTGGACTTAGCTTGATGGGTAAGGATTCAGTCATTACCTTTAGAATTTCTTCTACGTCAGCAGCAAAAGGTGTTGAAGGAGTTTCTTCTTCTATATCAGTCGCTTTTTGCTTCGGAGCCCCAGCTTTCCTCTTCTGCGGAGTAGCTGCCTTCTGCTCAGGGCTAAGCTTGCTTTTCTTCAGAACTTCTTCGTCCTCTTTCACCATTCTGGCAGCTTCTCTACCTATAACGCTAATAATTCTTTTTCTTTTTTGCTCTTCGGCACCCTTGCTCAATCGCTCATAGTCAGGATATTCAAAATTTAGGGCATCCATCACCCGATTCAACCTTCGCTTCGGTCGGGTGCCGAAGGCTGCAGTCATTAATTGATCTTCTTTCTTCGTATAATTGCCCAGGATTTCGTTGCACATAACTTCAATTGTGTCCAACCATTCTTGGCAGGGTTCTTTGAAGTGTTTCTTGAACTTAAAATGATAAGGCAGCCGAACAAGTTCATTCTTCTTCTTCTCACCTTTGAGCTTTGGTATACCCCATTCCCTCAGCGTTGGGAATACTCTGTTGGCTAGGTATTCCTGAACTAAATCCCTAGTACCAATATGTTCAGATACAACTCTAAATTCAGCCACACATCCGAGCATGGTTCCCCCCGCGTCATGTTGCACTGAGGCCTAGTTAGCTCGAAGGTTAGCTTGAGCGGGCTCTGAACTAGTTTCTCCTTCTGCTCATCTATCTTAACATAGAACCATTCAGTCTTCCAACCGGTCGACCACTTGGTGCGATAGCTGACCACCGGTGTTTTCATGTCCTTGCGGTATGCAAAATTGTAACATCCAAAGTTCTCATGTAATCCATCTTCTCTAGCCTTCGTCTGATAGTGAAGTTCATGCACCCGGCAGAAGGCTTCAGCAAGTGGTTCCACTCCTTGGCTTCGGAGAGCCCAGATGAAAACGCTGAGCCTAACGATAACATTAGGAGTCAGGTGATGAAGATAAATCTCAAAATTTTCTAACACATCTGCAATCATTCTGTGCATGGGAAGTCTCAACCCTGCTTTGAAGAAGCTCTTGAAAACTACCACTTCATCACTTCCTGGTTTTGGGGTGGTCTCTTCCCCGCCGAAACAAATCAATTTCTCTTCGGCTTTCCCGAAGTAGCCTAGCTTCGTCATTATAGGCATATCAGCTTTGGAGACAGTCGACTTCCCAAAATCCAAATGGCTAGGCTTGGATGGCATAATGGTGTTATAATCAATCTCCTCTTCACTAATATCGCCCTCTTCAGCATCTGCCTGCTCGGTTTCGGTAGTGGGTGCACCTTCGTCAGTGGTTCCCTCTATCACAACTAGACCCGATCGTTTCATTACTTCCGAAATCGGTGCCGTCTTAGTGACCTCGGTCTCTTCTTCCTCACGAGTCACCCTCGCTGTTGAGCGCACCCTAGCCATTTGATGTTGAAAATTTTCTGGTTTTGATGAAATTTGTGACACCCCAGTGTCACTCAGGGTTTTTCTCAAAAGCCAAACCAAGAGCCATCATTTTATGTGAACCAAAGTAAGCATGAGCATCAAAGTAACTTAAGAAATAATGAAGTCACCAAGTGTATACTCAAAAGTGTCATGATCAAAACAAATAAGTCCCTTAAAAGATCAGATTGTGCAACCCTAGTTTAAAAACCCTAAATGAGCCCCATGAGCAAAAATTCAAAAGAGAGGAAAAGGGAGTGAAAAGTTTAAAATCTTGAGTTGAGCCAATTACAAAAATTGAAGTATATTTAATGAGCAACAAGAAAGGTTGAGAAAGCTTAGCTAAAATAATTCAAATAAAACCCCAAATCAAGTTTTCCATATGGGACTTGATAAGAATTCTGAATTTCAGATTTCTGAAAATCAGACCTTGAGCCAAAGATCAGGGATGTTCACCTTGATCCCTAACTCGAATCCTAATGGCCCCATTGACAAAAATGTGCCTAACTAACCCCTCTGTCGTGTGCCAGAAGATGGCATTGGGACGCGAGCCCTAGACACGACTAAACCTTGGATTTGCCTCGGATTTGCGCAGGGAGACAGACCAGATTTCCTGGCTCCATATCTCTGCAACCAGTAGGCAAAATCCTATGACCTCCACACAAGAATGGTAGCTTGTAGGGAGGGGAAGAGGTTTTGTGCATTGACCAAGGCGAGAGCAGGCTTGGATGAGCGACTACACGCGCCAGAACTTGGGCAGAACGCGTGCTCCCACGTGTTCGACCCTGGCCGGCGCGCCAGAGCTCGCCAAACCCGCGCGCGCGCGCTCCCTGGCGACCAGTCGCGTCCGCCGCGCGTCCTCGCCCTCGGCCGTGCCTGCCCGCGCCTATAAAGCCTCCCCAGGCGCGCCTCACTTCGCCCCGCACTCACCCTCTTCGGCCAGCCGCTTCCCTTAGCTCCGGCGAGCTTGTTTTCCGCCCGCCATTGCCACCCGAGCTTCGGCCACCGTGGCCAGCTCCCCCCAGCCGTCCTCAAGCCAAGCCAGTGCTTTGGCCAGCTCCACCAGTAGCCCGTGAAGCTCGCCAAGCCCTCGGACCCAGCCGGACTTCACCGGAGGTCCGAGATCGACTTCGCCGGACTTCGGTCTTCCGCCGCCGCGCATGGACCGAGTTATCCGGTGAGTCTCCGCCCAATTCCTCTCGCTCATAACTTCTCTGGCATCCCGTGGACCTCCCTGACCCATTTGATTGAACTACCTCGCCGTGACCAGGCTGGTCTCCTCGCCGCCGACGAGTATCCCCGCCTGCGCGCGTGAACCGACCGACTCCGACCATCTCCGACGGCGTTCCGCACACCGTTGTGATCCCCAGGACCTCCCCTTCATCCTCGACCTCTTCACCGGAACAGTCTCGCCGCCGGTAAGCCCCTCCGCCCTTTTCCCCGCCGCGGCTACTGTTTAAGTTAAACTGAGGACCTCGGGTTAGGAGGTGAAGAACCCGAGGGGTTTTCTGCAATGTCAGAGACCCTGGTGAATAGTAGCCTGAGGACTGATTCGCGAGGAAAAACTTAGAAAACCTCCAGGGACCCCAGTGCAAAGTAGATTTTCATTTAAATCGATTCTGAAATTCTTTTAAATAACCAGAGAACTTGTAAAATTCATAACTTGATGAATTCTTACTCAAAAAATGTCAAACCAATTTTGCTAGCCTCTGTATATTACAATCTATCATTTAAAAATAGTAAACCCTATGCTTTCTGTTCAAAATTTTAGAGTTTAAAATTAAAAACAGAAACCCACTAAACTTTATTTAATCAAGAAAAATTAGTTTTTCTTCTGTACTAGACTTAAGAAAATTTGTGGATATTCAAACCTCTTTTAGACACTGTTTAAAAATAGTGGGAACCCCAGCATTAGAAATTATGATGTATTTTCTCATTTAAAGATGTTTTGTCCAAAACTTAGAGAAAATCAGAAAGGTATTAGAAATTGATGAACAGTGACTAATATTATTTTTCCTAGTTTACTTATGAAACAAAGAACCTAGGAAAAATACAGAGACTATTAATTTGGACAAGTGTTAAATTACAATGAATTATTTAGCCTAAATAAGACTGAAAATCAATTATTAAAGAGGCAAAACTATAACCAAAATGCTTAACAAAAATCCAGTGGACTAATAACCACCAGAGCCCCACTACAAAAATATAGAGCACCTCAGCCCAACTTTCTAAGTAAGGGAAATAAAAACAAGGTGATAATAAGGCATTTTCCAACTAAATCATGAACAACCTCAAATAATGTGATAATGGGCAACCAAAAATTAGCTAAGTCCATGATAAGGTAAACTACCCGAGAAAAATGCAAACCCATGAAAAAGAAGCAAACTCATACCATTTGCTAATGATTTAAGGGAAAGGCCATTTAATTCAAATAATGCACCCCACCCCTTCCCTTAAGCAAAAAGATGCCAAACTTCAGAATGATTGCTCTTGCACAAAACAATAACTAAGAAAAATAAGAACTCTGTTGTTTGATATTTTTCAAATATAGTGATAGTAGAAAGCACCCATTTGGCTAGAAACTTGAGAAAACCATAGGAAAATAATAAAAAGGTATTAATGGCTAGAAATTTGTATCAAGTCATATTATAACACCTAAAAGCCAGCAAAAATAAGTTCTGAAGAATTACCCACTGTTAAATAGTAGTTGTAGTTCAAAGCACCTCTTCTACCCTAGAGTTTAATAATTTTGTGCAGAGAAAACTATTCACTTTCTGATCCCCAAATTTTAAGAAAAAGAAACATACACTAGTAGCAAGCCACTGTAATTTTTGCAGAATTTTTAGAATTTTATAAAAGCAACTTGTAGTTCAAACCTACTCCAAAACATTAAAGAGAATAAAAAGAAAAGGAAAGAAGAGCTAAACCCCACTTCAATCAGTCTAACTTGAGTGCTTATCAATCATCCCTAAGACTTAAAAAAATTCAGTGGAACCCCTAAAAGTAAAACCTACCACTTGCCTTAGCTAAAGTTTAACTTAATTTACCAAGTATACCACCCAAGGGTCTTGCATAAGTAAAACTAACTTGTTCAACTCAAGAAAGATTATACACCTTTTAAGTTGTGATTTCTAAAGCACATATCATATCATGCATATATCTTACGCATTGTATTCATTAGATTGTAATATTGCCGACGGAGAGTACGTGCTCATCCCCGAGCAAGGACCTGTCCAAGAGGAGGACCAGGAGCAGGTTTCAGAGGTTGCCATTGAGGATCTCCCCGCAGCCCCAGCAATTGAAGGCAAGCCCCGATTTTATGCATAACCTATTATTATATGCTACTTTACTACATTTAATGCTTGTAGGTTTGTAATGTGCACTTAAGTGTAGGAATTGCTTGAAACCTCTAGATGCATGAACTTAGGACTCCTTTTTGAGATGAATACTAGTATGCTAGGTCGAGTAGTTGCTCGCTAATCAGGATCTCGGTAGAAGTCGAGTGATTTTTCTAGCACTCGCGCGAGGTCAGGAATTGATTGTATTCATCTTGATAACGGGATAGATGTTGGTCTATGGCCTTGGATCCAGGGAGGATGCCTTGTCCATGAGACGGGAAAATGAATTAAGGACTAATGTGTGGATACCTGAGTCAAGCTTTTGAACGTACTAAACACATGCCGGGAAAAATGGTAACCGGTAAACCTAGTACCTGAGTGAAGCCGGGCGCGGACTTTATCCCTCATGCGACCTGAGACTGGTTCTCCCATGCTAGCTATGGTGGGTACAAGTGCGGTCACTGCACGGCGGCAGCCGGGGTCCGTGGAGCATTGTATGCCAAGGCGGTGAGGCCTGGACGCGAACGGGGAATCGATGGGGACGGTTGTCATGTGCAGGGTCGGAGTGCCCTGACATGCCGTGTGTTTAGGTTTACCTTGCAAGGTTTAAAACTCGATTCGAATCGTCTGCTTCTCGCAGCTAATGAGACTGCTTGATTCCTTGTACTGCATCGAGTAAGAAGTGAAATGTGGTTACATGAGATAACTTGTTGATTGAACTAATTGATTGTTACCATGTATGCTTAGAAAGAGCAAATCTAGTTAAGTTAATGATGGTAGAAATTGAAAAGCTAAAAGATGATTTTAGAAACAGCTAGTGCTTTTGGCAAACCAAACCCCTCAGCCAAACAGCTGCATAGTCTAGAGGTAGAGGAGTAGACTCCTCACACCGGGTAAGTCTAGCTGAGTATTAGTATACTCAGCCTTGCTTGTGGCACCATTTTTTTTGCAGGTACCATGCAGGATTTGGTTGATGGTGTGACTTGGCCTACCACCCTGCCACCGGGTTGGACGGTCGAGTGGGACGTTGCTCCGGCAGGAGAGGAGCATGAGGAGTAGTGGGCTAGGCCTTGCTCATTTCCTCATTACCGACGACATCGATTATCCGCTGCACTTTACATTATGAACTTTATTTGCTACTCCAGAACTCCGATTTATGTAATAATTCAGTACTTAATTTGAGGTTTCCTGTTTTATTGTATTTCTTCTGTGACTCACCTTCGAGTGAGATTGTGGAATTTGATCCTGGTTAAGTGGCTCTATCAGACTAGATCTGAAGGACTGACGGGTTATTCCGATTTAAGTGTGTCATGGCCCTTGAGGCATGACTTAGGCACTTAAGCTGGAATAATTCGGGTGGTTCTGCCACAAAATTGGCTATTTTTTGATTTTGCCAAAGCTCTCTCTTTTGACGAAGCTAAGAACAAGGCGTCGCTTTAACTGAGAATACGAAGCATAAGCTTCGGCTATGGTCAAATTTTTCAGCAGCACAATGGCACGATTGTAATGAATGCTGTGGTAACTTCACACCTACCCGTCTCTTTATATAGTGCCGCAGGAAGGAAGGCGAATTGTCAAGCTACCTACACCCACCAAACAGTCGCTCGTGTTCGCTGGATGGTGGACCGCAGGGCGCGAGAAGAGGAAACACCAGATCGTACCCGCTCTATGGTGGGACCACCTTGCGCCGGGAATATTTAAATCGTTTCTCGACAACGAGCTCAGGGAAGGTGTTTTTCAGACCTTCGGCATTCTGAAGCTTAAAAGAATTTTTCACGGGTCGAGCTCGTTACAAAAAGCGACCTGATATTGTGAAGGGGCTACTGTTGGGGGGCAGCTTCGTCGCCGAAGGTCTTGTGAGAAGAAACACCTTCGAAGGGCCAGAACACAATGCCGAAGCTATCAGTTAAGGAGCTTTGTAACGTATCTCCAGATGCACTGACTTAAAAGATGGAATGACCAGTTAGCCCATGACAACCTATGTTATGATTGTAACCAAGTGTAAAGGGTATGAGTGTAACTTCTCGCAGGCTGCGTCTTGTTCCTATAAATAGATGAACAGTACTCCATACTGTTCACGTTGACTTGTACTCACTCGTGCGTCACGCTTGTATCTTTACCTTCTGTCAAACCGAAGGTACAAATGTAATTCAATATTGTTTTTATTCATTCATAATCATATAGTAAAAATTACATTGATGATGTCATACAATTATCCATGTTATTTCTCATGTTTTGTATGTTTCGTCTTTCATTGACATAAGCTGTGATGATGAAGGTACGTCCTTCATGACCTTCGTCCGAAGATCATTATATCCTCAGGGAAATAATGGTTCGAAGGACGAAGGGCATTAATCATTAACCCATTTTCTGTGTTGCCTTGTTCTTAACCCATAGCATTTGAGAACAAGTCCCCAACAGCTAATAACAACAATGTGCACATTGGGAAGCCGCCACATTTTGATGGGAACAATTATGACTATTGGGAAATAAGAATGTCAATGCATCTTAAAGCTATGGGGGAAAGATTTGGCCTATTGTTAGAGATGGATTTCTGGTATTGAAGGAAGATGAACCGTCTCCTAATGATCATGAGAATATTCTAACCAATGATCAAGCAATGAATGTATTCTATGATGCATTAGACATAAATGAGTTCAACCGCATCAAAAATCTCACAACCGCTCATGAGATTTGGACTAAGCTAATGGAAATTCATGAAGGAACCACAATTGTGAAGAGTGCAAAGTTATATGTATGCAAAGGAAAGTTTGAACAATTTCTCATGAAAGAAGATGAAAGTGTGTCTGACATGTTTAATCGCTTAAATGAGATAGTGAACGAGCTCAAGGGACTTGGTTTTAATGTACCGGATGTGGATTTCACTCACAAGTTCCTTAGATCTCTTCTGGAAAAATATGACACTATTGTGACCATGTTAGTAAGGAGTGATTTGACCACTACCTCTCAAACCAAAGTATTGGGAGAAATTCTTACTCAAGACATATTCAAGAAATCTCAAGCCGAAGCTATGAGTTTGGCTAAAAAGGTGGAAGGGGAATCAATAGCTCTCAAAGCTAAAGTTTCAAATGCAATTGAAAAATAAGAAAGTGAAGATGAAGGAAATGGAAGTGAAAGCGATGATGAATTTGCTCTCTTTGTGAAGAAATTCAACAAATTCTTGAGGAAAAAGAAGGGTCAACCTAGAAAGGGACAAACATCAAGAAGAAATGTCTTCAATGATAGAAAATGTTTCGAGTGTGGGGAACCCGGTCACATTGCCATGAATTGTCCAAATAAGAAGAACAAAGGTAAGGATGGATATGATAAGAAGAAAAAGAAGTTCTACCACAATGCCTCCACCTCCACCTCCACAACAGCAAAGTCAGTACTGGCAGCCTACCCCTGGTTATTTTGATCCTTATTTTAACCAGATGCATCAAGGGCTCCAGACTCATATTGATGGCCAGTTTCAAAGCATGATGTCACATGTAGATGACCGGTTTGATCATTTGCACTCCACATTTGATGGTCAATTCTCTAACTTACATGAGAGATTTATAGTTGCTGACACTCAACTGGTTGGGGCCCATACATAGTTTAATGATCTTCGTTCTCATATTCACACTACTGTGCATGATCCTATTATGAACAGAATGAACAATATGCAACAAAGCTTTTAGGACAATATGGGTGCTTTGTCCAGTCAGTTTGAAACTCTCTCTACCAGTGACAGTATTCATGCTCTAGATGAAAGATATTAGCAACTTCAGAATGATTTTAGTCAGTTCACTTCGATATTTGACAGCTTCAGCTCACATTTTTACAACATGTATCCTCGTCCTCCACCGGGCGCGCAGTGATGTTCCCTTTGTGGAAATTGATGCCAAAGGGGGAGAGAGAAGTGATGATTCAAGGGAGAGCTTGCTGATCTTGCTACATATTTATGCTACTTATGCTACATTTGTGTTTATTGCTACTCAGTTATTATGTCGCTTAAAACTCTGTTTACATTGTTGTGTTTAAGGCTCTATCCGTTTGAACTCTTTATGGTTAATCGAAGTAGTTTTTCACTTGCCGCTTCTGTGGCGGAACCGCCCGCATTATTCCAACTTAAGTGCCTAAGTCCCGCCTTAGAGGCTAGACCACACTTAAATAGGAATAAAACGTCAGTCCCTCGGATCTAGTCCGATAAAGCCACTTACCAGGATCGAATACCACTAGCTCACACGAAGGTGAGGCACAGAGAAATACAATAAAACATAATACCACAAATTTAATAAGTATCATTAGTGATTACATTATCGGAGTTTCAGAAATAATAACCATAAATTTTAATGCAGCGGAAATAACTAACGGAGAAAACCAAGCAACATGGCGAAGCCTGGCCACGCTACTGCTCCTGGTCCTCTCCTGCGGAAGCAGTAACCCACTCGACCGTCTATGTGACGGAACCTCCCAAGTCATTAGGCCCACCTACAGTTGTCCTTGTCCAACGGACCTCAGACAACCCTATAGGTGCCCCTGAATCACTTGACAAGTTCAGTATCTGCTTTTCTTACCTTTCCCAAGAGCGTTTTACCCGTCACGCAGACATTACAAGCATCGGAGTTACGAGTATGTGGAAGCACTTACATAAACTTACCTTTATTTTAAAAGTAAGACAAGTTTTATATTACAGACCAGGATAAAACCTATGAGTGCATAGTATTAATATTACAGAACCAAGGGAGGCAAAAACCCCTCCCGATAAGTTTTAACAAAAGTTTTTATGGAGGAACCCTTCCTCCCGCAGCTTTACTCTTGCTTTTCTTCTTTTGGGACCACCTTGGAACAGAAACAACAAAAGTTTGTTGCTTCCTCACCTAAAAACAATAGGGAATAAAACCCTGAGTATGGAATTACTCAGCAAGACTTACCCGACTAAAGAAAAGACTCTCAAGGGTATGCTGGCTTGAGGGAGTCAAGGTAAGGCTTATCAATAATCAATGACTCTGTTTGCAGAAATGCTTACTAAAGTGGATCCTTAAAAATCTAATTTTATTTTGTCAGATTAAGTAAAATTACCTGCAACTAGAGTTCTTTCTACCTTAGTTCAAACACTTGAGCTGCACTAGCCAATTTCTTGTCAATCCCTTCATCTTTACTGGAGTTCTACGTATAGGTCAGTGACCAAGTCTTCATAACCGCGAAGGTACGGCGATCCGAATCGATTATACTCAGCTGAGGATCTTCGATCACACGACATATGTAGCACTTAACCCTTACATATGCCAACCCGCCACCGGGGTTCTTAAGACCAGATCAGGTTCATGTCAACCGAGAGCACAGATACACCACCGTCCAGCCTCTTGCCATGGAGGGTACACGCTACTCTCGCCACCGCTCCACGCCCATTGCGTGTTATCTTATTCTGGCCTTAGTCTGCCCGAGGCAAAGCTTACCCATGACGAGGCATGTGACCAGTTAAAGGGTCCTTGGTCATCAAGCCTACATCGAGACGGTCCTTAATCGACCCAGACGGAGACACTACACCGAGACTCCTTTCTCGTGCAAGTCACCCGCCTGGTCTCAGCTTAATCATTTCAAACCCAAAGTTTGGTACCTGGCAGAGGTACATCTTTTCTGATGTTGAACCCATCACGGCCATGATGGATCCACCATCAAGTTTTATTTTTGATAACATCCCACCCACTTTTGCCACATCATATTTTGTAAAAACAAAACATTTTGTTTTTCTAAAGCAAGGCTAAGCATCAAATTTTTTTTTTGTAAAACGGTGATCAAGGAAGGTAATCAAATTCAAGGAAGGTAATGCAGGAATTATTTTAACAATCAACTCCTATCACCTAATGCATCAAGCAAGTGAAAAAGTTCTTTAAATCACAAGGTGGTGGCAAATGCACCGGGGCTTGCCTTCGTTTATAGGTGAGTCAGGCTCAGATCCGCAGATGTCAAAGTAAAAACAATTCCTTGCCTGATGTTCCGCAGGTGGTGGTGGTGAAGTCTTCTCCTCTTCTACCTCAACCTCTTCTTTGTTTTCTAGATATAACCATATATATATATATAAGAATGAATACCATGTAATGCTCATGAGAGTGCAAAGATAATAAGAATTTATTATCTAAAGTCTTGAAAACAATTTTCCTTCACGGAACTCCGAGAACTTAGGGTTTCCGGAGTTAACAGTGAAGTTCAAAGAGCAAGGGGTGGGGTTTTGGGTTCTAATTATCAAATAAGGCCCAAATCAAACCAAATTCTACCCAAGGCTTCTAAATATTGTTTAGAGTTCAAATAAAAAGTTTGGGCAATTTTGGAATTATTATCTATTTTCTAAAAATCCAGAACCAATGTTTTAAGCTATTTTAAATGACCCAAAATTCCCTATGTGTCCTAAAAATCATAAAACTATTTTTATTAAATAATATGGAAAATAAGGAATCTAGGAAAATTGGTTTGACATTTTTTAGGATTTTTCTACAATTTCTTACAGATTTCCAAAGCTTCACTGAAAAAGAAAAAGGAAAATCTTAAACAGTGCTGGGCCGATTCCAGCCCAGGCGGCCCAAACCCAGGCAGAAACGCGCGCGCGTCCGCGCCCGCGCTGGAGACTTTGCAGAAAGGCCCCTGCTGTTCTGAATAACTTGAACCAAGTTCTCTGCACTATTGTAATGAGTCGCTGACAGTTTTTAAAAAGGACCCCCGGTTTCTATTCCTTCGCAGACTGAGATCCCCGACGACGGCGAGCGTAGAACCGGGCTCCGGCGAGCTAGACTGGCCGAAGGGAGCCAAGACTAGCGCCCCCGAGCGGCTGACACCAAATTGGATCTCCCCCGAACAATTGACCTAACTTAATTTCATGGTTGGTAATCTATCAAGCTCTGTCCACGCGGACCACGGACGATGAGGACAATTGCACGCGTTCCCGGTGACCAGAGGTTTCCCAGTTCAATTGGGTGGGTTGGTGAGTATCACAGACGTATGAGAATGCTTAAACAAGGGAGCAGATGGGAGGAGCTAACCTGAATTGTGCTGACCACGGTGGGGTGTGTTTCACGGTGGCGGAAACCGAATTGGGGGAAACTCAAAATTGAGGCTCACTTGCGATCGACTGAGGACGATTCTTGGCGGCTGGGTTCGTGATGATCCAACAGAGCTCACGGTAGCTTCAATTTATTGGGAGCGACAGCGGTGGTCGGGGATTTTAGTGGTGACGCGCGGCGGTCGGAGAAGTAAGAGTTCACTGGCGCGCGTGAATCCGTGGCATCTACCGTGGCAGTCACTCCGACAAGCCACGGAGAGTCACAAGAGTTCACGATGATCCGGTGGAGGTGCCAGGGTACGTGGCGCCAAGCCGTGCGACGGCTGTCACCGGTGAGCTTATTTGCCCAGGCCGCAAAGCAAGGGGGTACGGCGGTGAGTCACCGGAGTTATCTCTAGGCGAATGGCTATTACCTGGCAGACTTATCGGGTCACCAGTGGTGTAAATCACAACGGCGGCGGCGCGAATCGCGGCGGAGATCGGTCGTCGGTGGCGAGGCTGAAGCTTATCCACCCGGTGCACTGTACCATCGCATTCTTCGTCAGTACGTCTGACAGCTAAGGTTTAGGGCTAAATTTCTTTCAAATTTCTATGGCAACTCATCCAAATTTTTGCAACAAAATTGTAGACCCATATACCATCTTCATCTTTGTTATAGTATCCCAAGACAAATTCTTGCTGGATTAGCCACAATTTGTCTCCAAAGATGATCCAATGCCACTGATCATATAATCTTCAGCTTGTTTTAGTCTGACAGCCCATCTTTGGGCTTACTTATCTCCAATTTCTTCTCAATAACTATGCTTACACTCTTAATCAAAGTTGTTCTCCTTTGATAGGTCTATAATATTTATGTGGTGACCTAGGGAAAATTCTCACTAATTTGGAAGAAACAAGGGCTCAAAGTTGAATCAATCACACTGAAATTCAGACTTCATCAATTGAGTCAAGTGTGGCTCTTTTGCACTTAAGTCCAAATCTCAAGTTTTGGATTGCGAACCCTCATGATTGGGAACCATATGACTTAAGATACTTTAACATCATGGTTTTTGCACTTTAGTCCAAAAGTGGACTAATTTTGCACTTAACCCCCTAGGGTTTAGGTTTAGGGTTTTCCAGGGTTCCAATTAGGGTTTTTGGTATCTCAGGGATGTAAATGTAATCTAGGTCCATCCTTGATAACATTTTATGATTATTTCACTTAATATTTGGGGTTTTCTCTATTTGGCTCCTATTTTACCCCTTAGATACCTATTTAAGGTTAAGCACCCTACACTAGGGTCTTATTTGCAAAATGCCATAACAATACAACTTGCTTGAAATTTTTGCCTAGTGAATGCATTCTAGGTGTATCAAACATATGAAATGCTGATTCTTATGATGTTATGCTCAGGTTTTAGTAACAGTAACACCAGGGGTGTTACATCCTTCCCCTCATAAAAGAATCTTGTCCCGAGATTAAAAGTCCTAGGGTAAGTAGTGGAAAAGGAAATGCTTCATCTTTTTATTTCCTGAGTTTTGGTACAAGGCAGGGGTGGGTTTGGGGCTCACTCCTTTATTACAACAATTTTATACACTTTACAAATTACATGAGGCTAAAAAGCCTAGGAAATTCTTATCTAGGAAGTCTTGGGTTTCCCAAGTAGCCTCATCTTCGGAATGTTGGTTCCACTGTATCTTGTAAAACTTGAGAGTTTTTCTTCAGGTAATCCTGTCCTTTTGATCCAAGACTCGAATGGGATGTTCGAAATATGTCAAGTCCGGTTCAAGGACCACATCTGTTACTTCAATAGTTCGATCTGGAACCCGAAGGCACTTCTTTAGTTACGACACGTGGAACACATTATGTACAACAGACAAGGCTTCGGGTAGTTGAAGTCGATACGCTACTGGCTCATATCTTTCAAGAAAGAGGAAAGGACCAATATATCGTGGTGCAAGCTTCCCTTTAACCCAGAAACGCGATACGCCCTTCAATGGTGAAACCTTTAGGTAGACATAGTCCCCCTCAAGAAAATATAAGGGTTGTCGTCGCTTGTCTGCATAACTCTTTTGCCGAGCTTGAGCTTTCATCAAATTATGAATTATTTTCTGAACCCTTTCCTCGGTCTCTTTCACCATATCAGGCCTGAAGAAGTACCTTTCACCAGGTTCAGACCAATTTAGCGGAGTACGACATCGTCGTCCATATAAAGCTTCAAAGGGTGCCATCTTGATGCTTTCTTGATAACTATTATTATATGAGAACTCCGCTAATGGTAAACATTCATCCCATTTCTATGGAAACTCCAGAACACATGCTCGCAACATATCTTCAAGTATCTGATTGACCCTCTCAGTCTGCCCACTTGTTTGAGGATGATAGGCCGAACTGTGGAGCAATTTGGTACCCAGGGATTTATGAAGTTCTTCCCAGAATTTGGATACGAATTGAGGTCCACGATCTGACACTATAGTCCTCGGAACCCCGTGCAAACTGAGAATGCGAGCAATGTACAATTCCACATAGGTAAGAACCGGGTAATATGTCTTGACTGGCAGAAAGTGAGCCATTTTCGTGAGCCGATCAACAATAACCCAGATAGAGTCATACCCCTTTGCGGTTCTGGGCAATCCCACAATAAAGTCCATACTTATATCTTCCCATTTCCATGTTGGTATTGGTAGAGACTGTAATGGACCGGCAGCTTTCAGGTGTATGGCCTTGACACGTTTACAAGTGTCACATCTAGCCACATAGCGTGCAATTTCAATTTTCATCTTCGTCCACCAATAATGTTGTTTCAGATCTTGATACATCTTAGTGCTTCTGGGATGAATAGAATAGCGACTAAGATGTGCTTCATCCAAAATTTGCTGGTGGACCCCTTCATTTTTAGGCACCACTATGCGGTTGTTGAACCATACAACACCTTGATCGTCTTCTCGGAAGCAATTGGCTTTTCCAGCCCTTATCTTCTCACGTATATGTTTCATACCCTCATCATTTTTCTGTGTGTCAATTATCCTTTGTAAGATGACTGACTCCAGCTTCAAGTGATTTGAAGTCCCATGCTGAATCATTCCCAGGATCAAATTCTCCATCTCCTGGCATAATGTAATGTCACAAGTCCTCATTGTTAGACAATGGCAGGAAGCCTTGTGACTGAGTGCATCTGCCACTACATTTGCTTTGCCTGGGTGATAATGGATCTCTAATTCATAATCCTTGATCAGCTCGAGTCATCTCCTTTGTTTCATATTGAGCTCTGACTGGGTAAAGATATACTTTAAGCTTTTATGATCTGTATAAATGTGACAGATATTACCCAGTAGATAATGACGCCAAATCTTCAGGGCATGAACCACTGCAGCTAGCTCCAGATCATGAGTTGGGTAATGCTCCTCATGCCGGCGCAACTGCCTTGAAGCATACGCTATTACTCGGCCTTCTTGCATTAATACACAGCCGAGTCCACTGCCTGATGCGTCACAATACACATCAAAGGGCTTATTGATATCCGGTTGAGCTAATACCGGAGCAGTGGTTAATAATACCTTCAATTGTTTAAAAGCTTCATTACATTTTGAAGACCAATTGAATTTAGTATCGTTCTTCAATAGACTTGTGATTGGTTTCACAAGCTTGGAAAAATCTGGTATAAATCGGCGGTAATAACCAGCCAGTCCAAGGAAACTTCGGATTTGATGAACAGTGGTCGGGGGTTTCTGCTCCAAAATATCCTTGACTTTGCTGGGATCCACCGCAATCCCCTTGGCAGACAGTACATGTCCCAGAAATTGAATTTCTTCTAGCCAAAACGTGCACTTACTGAACTTGGCATATAATTGGTGTTCTCTTAAGCGCGTCAACACGATCAGTAAATGTTGAGCATGCTCCTCTTCATTCTTGGAATATATTAAAATATCATCTATGAAGACCACCACAAACTTGTCCAACTCGGGCATATATACCGAGTTCATCAAATAAGTGAAGTGGCAGGAGCATTTGTCGGTCCGAAAGACATTAGCAGGTATTCAAATAATCCATACCGCGTAGTGAATGCGGTTTTTGGTATATCCTCGGGCCGAATACGGATCTGATGATAGCCCGATCTGAGATCAATCTTGGAGAATACCCTCGCCCCGGTCAGTTGATCAAATAAAATGTCAATCCATGGAAGAGGGTAATTGTTCTTGATAGTGACCTCATTAAGGGGTCGATAATCCACGCACATCCGTAATGTTTGATCCTTCTTCTTGATGAAGATGGCTGGACAACCCCATGGTGACGAGCTTGGCCGGATGAACCCTTTCTCTAGTAGATCTTGTAATTAGGTCTTCAGTTCTGCTAGCTCATTTGGAGGCATTCGGTACGATCTTCTAGAAATGGGAGTCGTACCGGGCTTCAACTCAATTACAAATTCTACATCTCTTTCGGGTGGCAAACCAGGCAAATCCTCTGGAAAGACATCTGGGAACTCGCATACTACGGAATATCCTTGATCTCCGGTATAATGGCTTCATAAACTCTGCCAGTAGTTTTGGTTGGAATGGGGATAGACAAAAGAATTTCCTCTTGGTTATGACTCAACCTGATGGTTCTCTGATCAGTGCTGAGGGTTGCTTTATGTTGGGCCAACCAATTCATGCCCAAAATCACATCTATTTCTTGGCCTTTCAGAACAATCATATTAGTAGGAAAGTCCCGTCTGGCCAAGGTTACAGGCACTTGGAAAGCCACTTCCCTAGTAAATATTTGTCCCCCAGGTGACTGAATTTTAAACTCTTCTTTTGATTCATGGTATGAAATGCAATGTTGCTCCACAAATTTCTTGCTGATGAATGTATGTGAAGCACCAGAATCAAAGAGAATAATTGTGGGATGATTGGCCACACGGAACGTACCCATCATTACCGTTTCGTCATCCGGTGTGGTGGCCACTTGAGTGTAGTAAATTCGTCCCGTCTTCTTTGTATTCTTGCCTGCATTTCCCTTAGCTTGAGAAGAATTCCCAGTACCTTGTTGATTGTTTGTGCGATTCTGCTTCGGGTAAGGGCAATCCTTAATAAAATGCCTAGATTTTCCGCAATTGAAACAACCTGTTGATGAACTGAGAAGGGCCGGGAAACGAGTGCTAGGGGCACCCGGCTGACTTGTTGTAGTGGGGGCAACATTGGGACGGATGAACACTAGTTGTTTGAATGGGAAGGAGGGTGGACGTGATGAAGAATGACCCTGATTAAAAGGTCGGATAACTAACCGTTGCCTTTCTCGGGGCCCTGATTAGGCCTGTTACCTCCACTCCCCTTGGTGTTTCCAGAACTTGTATATTTAGATTCAACTGCCAGCGCTGTGCTGACAGCCCTCCCGTATGTGAGGTCGATGCAGGTAGCCATTTCCTTTGCATCCAATCATTTAAACCCCTCATGAAACAGTTCTTCTTCTTTATGTCGGTGTTGACTTGGTCAATTGCATACTGAGATAAGTGATCAAATTTATTGAGATATTGGGTGACAGTATCTCCGCCTTGCTTCAACTTCATGAATTCCTCCTGTTTCATGTGGAGTACTCCTTCTGGTATGTAATGCTCTCTGAAGGCTAGCTTAAATTCATCCCAGGTAATCTGATGATTGGCTGGCTGAACGGCCACAAAGTTCCCCCACCAAGTGCTGGCAGGACCACACAATTGCTGAGCTGCGAACAGGGGCTTCTGAGTTTTGGAACACCGAAGAAGTCCAAATTTTTGTTCAATGACGCGGATCCATTTGTCCGCCTCTAAAGGGTCTTCTGCCTTGATGAACAACGGGGGGCGCGTCTCGGAAAAGTCCAAATAAGACGTCTCACGGGGGCCTTGCAGATAGCCCTGCCCGCCTTGTTGAAGTTGTTGACCTGCCATCTCCCGCAGGAAGTGGGTATTATCTGCTGTAGCATTTACCAAGGCGGCGATAGCCTCGGCAAGTGTGGGAGGGACTGGAGGTGGGTTTGGTGTTGCCTCCCTCCCACGGGAGGTACTAGCCCCATCCTGAGCATGAGTCCGGGAAGGCATCTGTGGCAACAAACATTTGAAAATAATATAATATGCCAAAGAAAACCACCCATTTTACATTACTAAAAAGAGTAATGTTACAGACTCGAATTTTACAATAGGATTACAGTACCCATTATACAATAACACTACTATTTCTACAACTATACTATACTATTCTACTCCTGCTTCCCGCTGCTCCTGGTAGCCTCATTGTCGGGCGTAGGAGACCACTCATCGACCAACTTCATAGAGGGAGGGGGCCTGAAAAGGTCCAATTCGCCACCAAATGCTTCTCCCGCTACATGAGAAGGTCTGGCTTCTGTCCCGACAGGATCCGTAGGTATATTGGGGTGCAATTGTGAATATAGTACATGAACTTCTTCATGTCGAGTATTGCAATAAGCTGCAGGTTATCGATAGCTGAGCTAAGCTCTTCTACTCTTGCTCGAGCTTTTGCCTCCTTAGCCCAGGCAATCGAACGAGGTTGAACCGCCTAGTCGAGTGCTAAATCTCGATCTACGAGCTGATCTTGCAGGCGGCGGATGTCGCTTCTTAATTCATTGATTCTATCACCATCCGCGACCCATATGTCAGTCCTGCGTTGGAGTTCTGTTTGAAGCTGATCAACTTTCGCTTCAAGATCCCTGATCGGATCATTACTCCCACTACTGCTATCCTCGTGTCTTGGGGCAAGTTGATGACGTGGCACACCAATTGGGCCAGCATGCTTGCACGCAGTTTTTCTCGTGCGCGGCGGCATTTTTCTAAGGGGAAAATTAGCATAGTTCTTAGCATGATGCATGTATAATTACAGAATCAACCTTGGTTGATTCACACCTTCTATATGTTGCACTTTACTATCTGGTCTTTAAGATAAGCTCTTCAGAAATGCTTAGGTAAGAAAGGAAAAGATTTTCTAGATAAGTCTTTAGAAAACTCTTTTGAAGATGCCTCATAATATCTGCAGAGAAGGGCTTCGCTCCGATACCAGCTGTGATGGAACCTCCCAAGTCATTAGGCCGACCTACAGTTGTCCTTGTCCAACGGACCTCAGACAACCCTGTAGGTGCCCCTGAATCACTTGACAAGTTCGGTATCTGCTTTTCTTACCTTTCCCAAGAGCGTTTTACCCGTCATGCAGACATTACAAGCATCGGAGTTATGAGTATGCGGAAGCGCTTACATAAACTTACCTTTATTTTAAAAGTAAGACAAAGTTTTATATTACAGACCAGGATAAAACCTACGAGTGCATAGTATTAATATTACAGAACTAAGGGAGGCAAAAACCCCTCCCAATAAGTTTTAATAAAAGTTTTTATGGAGGAACCCTTCCTCCCGCAGCTTTACTCTTGCTTTTCTTCTTTTGGGACCACCTTGGAACAGAAACAACAAAAGTTTGTTGCTTCCTCACCTAAAAACAATAGGGAATAAAACCCTGAGTATGGAATTACTCAGCAAGACTTACCCGACTAAAGAAAAGACTCTCAAGGGCATGCTGGCTTGAGGGAGTCAAGGTAAGGCTTATCAATAATCAATGACTTTGTTTGCAGAAATCCTTACTAAAGTGGATCCTTAAAAATCCAATTTTATTTTGTCAGGTTAAGTAAGATTACCTGCAACTAGAGTTCTTTCTACCCTTGTTCAAATACTTGACCTGCACTAGCCAATTTCTTGTCAATCCCTTCATCTTTACTGGAGTTCTACGTATAGGTCAGTGACCAAGTATTCATAATCGCGAAGGTACGACGATCCGAGTCGATTATACTCTGCTGAGGATCTCCGATCACACGACATATGTAGCACTTAACCCTTACATATGTCAACCCGCCACCGGGGTTCTTAAGACCAGATCAGGTTCACGTCAACCGAGAGCACAGATACACCACCGTCCAGCCTCTTGCCACGGAGGGTACACACTACTCTCGCCACCGCTCCACGCCCATTGCGTGTTATCTTATTCTGGCCTTAGTCTGCCCGAGGCAAAGCTTACCCATGACAAGGCATGTGACCAGTTAAAGGGTCCTCGGTCATCAAGCCTACATCGAGACGGTCCTTAATCGACTCAGACGGAGACACTACACCGAGACTCCTTTCTCGTGCAAGTCACCCGCCCGGTCTCAGCTTAATCATTTCAAACCCAAAGTTTGGTACCTGGCAGAGGTACATCTTTTCTGATGTTGAACCCATCACGGCCATGATGGATCCACCATCAAGTTTTATTTTCGAAAACATCCCACCCACTTTTGCCACATCATATTTTGTAAAAACAAAACATTTTGTTTTTCTAAAGCAAGGCTAAGCATCAAAAAAAATCTTTTGTAAAACGGTGATCAAGGAAGGTAATCAAATTCAAGGAAGGTAATGCAGGAATTGTTTTAACAATCAACTCCTATCACCTAATGCATCAAGCAAGTGAAAAAGATCTTTAAATCACAAGGTGGTGGCAAATGCACCGGGGCTTGCCTTCGTTTATAGGTGAGTCAGGCTCGGATCCGCAGATGTCAAAGTAAAAACAATTCCCTGCCTGATGTTCCGTAGGTGGTGGTGGTGAAGTCTTCTCCTCTTCTACCTCAACCTCTTCTTCGTTTTCTAGATATAACCATATATATATATATATAAGAATGAATGCCATGTAATGCTCATGAGAGTGCAAAGATAATAAGAATTTATTATCTAAAGTCTTGAATACAATTTTCCTTCACGGAACTCCGAGAACTTAGGGTTTCCGGAGTTAACAGTGAAGTTCAAAGAGCAAGGGGTGGGGGTTTTGGGTTCTAATTATCAAACAAGGTCCAAATCAAACCAAATTCTACCCAAGGCTTCTAAATATTGTTTAGAGTTCAAATAAAAAGTTTGGGCAATTTTGGAATTATTATCTATTTTCTAAAAATCCAGAACCAATGTTTTAAGCTATTTTAAATGACCCAAAATTCCCTATTTGTCCTAAAAATCATAAAACTATTTTTATTAAATACTATGGAAAATAAGGAATCTAGGAAAATTGGTTTGACATTTTTAGGATTTTTCTACAATTTCATACAGATTTCCAAAGCTTCACTGAAAAAGAAAAAGGAAAATCTTAAACAGTGCTGGGCCGATTCCAGCCCAGGCGGCCCAAACCCAGGCAGAAACGCGCGCGCGTCCGCTCCCGCGCCCGCGCTGGAGACTTTGCAGAAAGGCCCTTGCTGTTCTGAATAACTTGAACCAAGTTCTTTGCACTATTGTAATGAGTCGCTGACAGTTTTTAAAAAGGACCCCCGGTTTCTATTCCTTCGCAGACTGAGATCCCCGACGACGGCGAGCGCAGAACCGGGCTCCGGTGAGCTAGACTAGCTGGAGGGAGCCAAGACTGGCGCCCCTGAGCGGCTGACACCGAATTGGATCTCCCCCGAACAATCCCCCTAACTTAATTTCATGGTTGGTGATCTATCAAGCTTTGTCCACGCGGACCATGGACGATGAGGACAATTGCACGCGTTCCCGGTGACCAGAGGTTTCCCAGTTCAATTGGGTGGGTTGGTGAGTATCACAGACGTATGAGTATGCTTAAACAAGGGAGCAGAGGGGAGGAGCTAACCTGAATTGGGCTGACCACGACGGGGTGTGTTTCACGGTGACGGAAACCGAATTGGGGGAAACTCAAAATTGAGGCTCACCGGCGATCGACTGAGGACGATTCTTGGCGGCTGGGTTCGTAATGATCCAACAGAGCTCACGGTAGCTTCAATTTATAGGGAGCGATAGCGGTGGCCGAGGATTTCAGTGGTGACGCGCGACGGTCGCAGAAGTAAGAGTTCACTGGCGCGCGTGAATCCGTGGCATCTACCGTGGCAGTCACTCCGACGAGCCACAGAGAGTCACAAGGGTTCACGGCGATCCGACGGAGGTGCCAGGGTATGTGGCGCCAAGCCGTGCGACGGCTGTCACCGGCGAGCTTATCTGCCCAAGCCGCATAGCAAGGGGGTACGACGGTGAGTCACCGGAGTTATCTCCAGGCGAATGGCTATTACCTGGCAGACTTATCGGGTCACTGGTGGCGTAAATCGCAACGGCGGCGACGCGAATCGCGGCGAAGATCGGTCGTCGGCAGCGAGGCTGAAGCTTATCCACCCGGTGCACTGTACCATCGCATTCTTCGTCAGTACGCCCGACAGCCAAGGTTTAGGGCTAAATTTCTTTCAAATTTCTATGGCAACTCGTCCAAATTTTTGCAGCAAAATTGTAGACCCATATACCATCTTCATCTTTGTTATAGTATCCCAAGACAAATTCTTACTAGATTAGCCACAATTTGTCTCCAAAGATGATCCAATGCCACTGATCATAAATCTTCAGCTTGTTTTAGTCTGACAGCCCATCTTTGGGCTTACTTATCTCCAATTTCTTCTCAATAACTATTCTTACACTCTTAAGCAAATTTGTTCTCCTTTGATAGGTCTATAATATTTATGTGGTGACCTAGGGCAAATTCTCACTAATTTGGAAGATACAAGGGCTCAAAGTTGAATCAATCACACTGAAATTCAGACTTCATCAAATGAGTCAAGTGTGGCTCTTTTGCACTTAAGTCCAAATCTCAAGTTTTGGATTGCAAACCCTCATGATTGGGAACCATATGACTTAAGATACTTTAACATCATGGTTTTTGCACTTTAGTCCAAAAGTGGACTAATTTTGCACTTAACCCCCTAGGGTATAGGTTTAGGGTTTTCCAGGGTTCCAATTAGGGTTTTTGGTATCTCAGGGATGTAAATGTAATGTAGGTCCATCCTTGATAACATTTTATGATTATTTCACTTAATCTTTGGGGTTTTCTCTATTTGGCTCCTGTTTTACCCCTCAGATCCCTATTTAAGGTTAAGCACCCTACACTAGGGTCTTATTTGCAAAATGCCATAACAATACAACTTGCTTGAAATTTTTGCCTAGTGAATGCATTCTAGGTGTATCAAACATATGAAATGCTGATGCTTATGATGTTATGCTCAGGTTTTAGTAACAGTAACACCAGGGGTGTTACAGTCTATCCCGGTGGCAGGGATGGAGGCCAAGTCACACCATCAACCAATCATCCTAAGGAGGTACCTGCAAAAATTATGCCACAAGCAAGGCTGAGTATACTAATACTCAGCTAGACTTACCCGGTGTGAGGAGTCTACTCCTCTACCTCTAGACATGCAGCTGTTTGGCTGAGGGGTTTGGTTTGCCAAAAGCACTAGCTGAGTCTAAAATCAAGTTTTAGCTTTTCAAGTTTTAGTATGATCCTTTTAAACTAGATGTGTACCTAGCTATTCATACATGGTATCAAACATTTAGCAATCAACATCTTTTGCCAAATCAACTCATTTCCACTTATTACTCAATGCAGTACAATGGATCAAGCAGTCTCATTAGCTGCGAGAAGCAGATGATTCGAATCGAGTTTTTAAACCTTGCAAGGTAAACCTAAACACACGACGTGGCGAGGCACTCTGTGCCCACACACCTCAACCGTCCCCATCGATTCCCCATCAACAGATCAGAGCTCACCGCCTTGGCGTACAATGCCTCACTGACCCCGACTGCCGTCGTGCAGTGACCGCACTTGTACCCACCATAACCGGAATGGGAGACCACGTCTCAGGTCGCGCGAGGGGTAAAGTCTGCTACCAGGTTCACTCAGGTACTAGGCTTACCGATTTACCATATTTCTCGGCATGTGCTTAGTACGTTCAAACGCTTGACACAGGTATCCGCACATTAATCCTTATTCCAATTTCTGTCTCGTAAACAATGCATCCCCATGGATCCGTGTCCATAGACCATCATCATTCTATTATCAAAGTGGATACAACCAATTCCTGACCTCGCGCGAGTGCTAGAAAAATCACTCGACTTCTACCGAGATCCCTAATTAGCAAAGCAGCTACTCGACCTAGCATACTAGTATCCATCTCAAAGGAATCCTGACTTCATGCAACTAGGGTTTCAGTCAACTCCTACACTTAAGTGCACAGTACAAGCCTACAAACATTAAGTGCAGTAAAATAGCATATATAACGGTTATGCATAAAACCGGGGCTTGCCTTTAATTTAACACTTAGATAGTGTTTGCTGGGGGAGGTACTCGCTTGGCGAGCATCCACTGGTTAAGTCCATCATTCTTCAGGTCGTCCACCGACTGCATCTTGTGGGTGACACCACATCACTTGCACGATCATCCTCTCTCGGTCCTAAATGAGATGCAAGATGCATATGTATGAATATAATGAAATAGCACAAGATACTTTAAGTACATGTTAGTGAATTAAACACTAAGTAGTGAGATATCATAAGCAACCACACGCACTAGCGTTAGGTACTACATATCATTGAGCGCACAACATTAACACCACTAAAAAACGACAAACATTTTGTATATTTACGCAACACAAATATGACCCCATAAGTATGAGCATTTATTTAACTTGCTACGGTTTTTCATTAGTTCTTCTATTTATCACACAAAAGCATTCCAAGCACCAGTTCAACAGAGGAGGAATTATCACACAAAAGCATCCCAAGTACGAGCATTTATTAAACTATCAGGCGTATGGTTGTGAAATTTTAACACAAGCAAGATAAGAAAAGCATCTACAACTTTCTTATAATGACCATGAACAGATTATAAAATTAAATTGAGCAAACAATGCAGTTTCTGAAATCTGTACAGAATTTAGACAGATTCAGTTACTGAATTTGTAAAAAGCATAACTTAGACTTATGGCCGTCAAATTTTAACACCAGAAAGATAATAAAGTTATCTACCAAGTTTCTATAGCACATATCTACAGAAAACACAATTTAGTTCATCAAACATACAACACGGGAAAATCACTGCGTGCAGTCCAAAACAGTAATTAATAAATTTCAGCTCCTATACAATTCAAGGATTGCCACGTTCTAGGTACTTGAATTATTCTAACACTTTACCATTTGTTAGAGTTAAATTAATCAATGAGGACTAACAAGTAGACTTACTAATTTTTATCCGTGTGATTTCGAGCACTAGAAGTACCATACTCAATTAACAACGCATTCTCTATGACAATCAATATCGAAGCGCTTTTCACCCAATAGTTTGCATTTTAACTTAGACATCACATGAGCACTACTACTTTTCATCCGCGACCATAACCATACGCATTTAGACTACAACAAGCAAATCATCGTGACCACGAGCTTAACTAAAGTCATCTAACAAGTTGGTTAACCAGTATAAAACTTAGCAAGTATTTTAGACTTCGCAACTCAAAAACATAGGTGGGAGCAGGTTAATTAGTTTTTTCTGAACCATTTTCTCAACTTAAAATGGACAACACACAAGTCACTTAAAACACCATATTTTAGGAGACCTCACATGTCGAGCATCAATTTATAACCCAAGTGACTCAACCTCTATCACGCTTGACAACTACCACATCACCCGATTTATCTATTTAGAACACCGCCTGCCTAACGTACTACTAGTACCCCGCATTTTGACTCGACTTAAAAACATAGAGGAAGCGATGACTACTTCGGCATGTCACCACCTCACTACACAAGCCAAAATTATTATTATTTAACCACACGCCTAGATAAGCATGATTTCAATTCAACTTGCCCATATTTTAAATCTCAGCATAAGCTTGGCTATTGGCTAACGAAGTGACCATTTTCCAATTACCAACATACACCACTTTTCACCATTTGTGGATACTTGCACGACACATGGCTATTGTAATACATCACAAGTACATACATCTTTCCTCGCCGCGAGTATAAACATATTACGGCATATACCCGCACACCTCAATTAAATATCTTACGCCACCACTAACATAATACACCACGGCACACACACATACATGCACTAATTCAATCCTCACATCCCTTGTATTTCTAGACTTACTCATCACATAAAACAAGCACGACACATTTGTTTACCAAAACATGAATGCGACCTTACCACTGCATATAAACAAAACATTTTATACCCACATATATTCAAACACCAATATACACCACATCGACTAAAACGTAATTAGACAAACTACAAATCGCACACATCAACAACCTCTTGCTCTCTAACCACAAATGCGATCCTACAAACGTGTAACCGAAACATTTTACACACATCCATTCAAAATAATTAATCGAGTCGATCGAGAGCGACATGCATCGGCTCAACATAAACAAACCCAATTGGTGTTTGTAAGAACGTTGGCGATTCCGATTTGTGCATAGCTCCGCACGTCGATGAGTGTTGGGCAGCTTGCCTTCTCCACGCAAAACACGGGGTTCCTCTCCTCCACAAAACAAAACAAAACAGCACATATACACAATTAATCACCGAAGAATAATGCCGAAGTGGAATCAAGCAAGGATTGCCGTGGTCTCAACGGGGGTGAATGACAACGACGACAGGGTTACGCAAAAACAGCAAACCACTGGCGGGCATCACGGTGTGCTGTCCATTGGCTTCACAAAACAGCGAACCGGCAGCGCACGGAGGCGTCGAGGCTGCTGCGCCAATCGGGGAAAACAGAGGGGTTGCGCGTTGACGGACAACGAGCAGCGACAATGTGGCTGCGCAATACATCGAGCGGGTGGCATGCAAGCGACATGGAGGGAATTCGGGGCTGCTGGGGGCTTGCTGTTTTAGGGGAGGGTAGAGTGGCAAAGCTCGACGACGATGCAAGGCGAAGAACGGTGGTGCTGCAGCGCGCGGCTTGCTGCGCAGGTCGACGGTGGAGCTCGCTGCGCGACGAGGGAGCAAGGTAGTAGCAGCGACGTCCGACGGCAATGCAAGGGAGGAGCTCGCTGCAGGGGGGCTGCTCGCCATGGGTGCAGAGCTAGCAGCAGGGGGCGTCGGCATGGAGCAAGGAGAGGTCGGCCTGCTGGGGAGGTTCGCAGGGGCGCGCGTCGGGAGGAGGACAGGGAGCGCCGGCCATGGAGAGACTGCTGGCAACCTGCAGGGAGGGAGCGCCATGGGGAAGAAGCTCTCTGCTGAAAAATATGGGCGCCATGGAGCAAGGAGCAGAGGAAGCCGCAGCCAAGGGGAGAGAAGGGGGCGCCATGGGAAGCTCCAAGTAGGGGGAAGAAGGGATTGGGGCGCCATGGTTGGGAGCTCGGCATCCATGGAAGGTGCTTGCTGCCGTGAAGCAGGAGGAAGAAGGGGCGCCGTGAAGAGAGGAGCAGAGGTCCGGCCATGGGAGTCCTTGCTGCAGCCGCTCGCCATGAGGAGGAGCAGGGAGGGCACCGCGCAGCTGGAGAAGGGAGCTCGCAACCATGGGGAGAGGTGGAGCTGAGCTCCCTGCGCTGGCTGCTGTGCATGGGAGGAAGAAGGGCTGCTACGTGAGAGAAGAAGACAGGGAGGAAGAAAGTGGCAGCTAGGGGGTAGATGAATAAAAGGCATGTGCAAGTTAGGGGTCCTTCTATTTATAGAAGAGCTCTAGGGCTAGGGTTTTAAATGGGCCAAACGGGCTGGACTGGATTCGGCCCAAAACACTTAATCGGGCTGCGCTAAAATATTTCTCGGAATAAAAATGCTCTCGCGGAAGTCGTCTGTGTAAAAACAGAGCGAGCTGGTGCTCGGTCGGACAGAACGCAGGATTATCCGTACTAGGAATTTGATTTGTTTAGCATTGCTCGGAAAATAATTCCTTGCATCCAATTAGGAACAAAATGAATTGAGACCGATTGGTTTCGGATTCGTGATCTAGATCAATCGGGCCGAGTTAATAAAAATCATTGCCAGTGTTGATTTTTTTGAAATCGGATCGAACACCGAGGTATTATGCCGAGTCGGATAAGAATTAATTAGAGGACGACATACTGAGTATTCTGTTTGAGAGTACGGACTCGGATTAATTTAGTCGAACATGGATCAAAGTTTGAGGAATTAGACTCAGGTTCGGATCAAATAAGAGTCGTCAAGAGCTTGATTGAATGAGCTTTTAGATGAGATTTATAAATCGAGATTGATTAACGAGTTTGCATTCGCATCGAGAATTAAAAGTTTTAACAGGCTCCAAATCTGACCTTCTGTGAAACTGATTAACTTCGAATTCGGTGAGATGTGAATGAAAAATCTGGATAATCGGAGACATACGCGAGCGAGAAATATAAATTTTTATTGAGCATCTGAGATTGGGACAAATCTCCCGACATAACGCGAAATTGACACCTGGGGTGTCACAGCCTTTCCCCCTTAAAAGAATCTCGTCCTAAGATTCGAATGACGATCTTTAAGGTTGGAGAAGCATGTAACTCCCAGGCTGGAGATAGATGCAAATTCATGAGAGGGTATCTAACAAGATACTGAAGACAGATTTGGTTAGAATATCGCGACATATCAAGACAAAATGCAGCGATCATTCTGAGAGGGTGTCCACAAAAGAGAGCACATCGGTATAGTCTCGTAATGGATCACGACTATTAACTGTGATACCAATGCGTGTCGAGCAGCTATCCATGTGTGCACCATAGTAGACTCTCGGTTTCGTCGTGACACCATCAGTCGTTAGTCATGACATCATTACCAACCGCAACCAATAAGAAATTCACATAGCACAGATAGATGGAGCCCATGAGAGTATGGCTTAGAAAATAAGAATGTGATCGGAGTTGAAGCAGAGACTGCCGACAAAAGAGCATCACATGAGAATTTTCTTTAACTCAGAGAACTATTTTATGATCATCACGGGGATTATCAGGCAAGAGATTTATAGGAGATTTGATATGAGGAGGAACCAACCATGAGATCAAGATTGATGAGATTTTAGAGACATGAGAGAACCACAAGATGACAACAAAAATCCCTTGAACCCAATGGATACACCATTTAGAGATAAAAATTGATAAAAAGTGTCATGATCCTCGAAGAAGGGGGTATGAGACTGACCAGAAATGAGAGATTTAGGTAGATCAACATCTGATACTTGAGAACGGGTTATAGCAGATAACCAGATAACGGGGCAGAATCATTAAGAGATCTAGAGATTCGGACGATAAAGCCACAACACGATTCACAAAGGTAAAGATTTACTAGATCCAGGTGAAAGGAGAGGCAGTCGCATGAGATCGCTTAGGACGAGCACCAGAAAGGTTATGAAGATTCCGGACAGGATCTATGGAAAGAAACATGGCCTTACTAATGGGATATATAGGGTCTGTGCAACTAGACACCAAACAACATTTTTTTGACACAACAAGTGCACAAGGAGACTTAGGTTGGTCTAGCGGTCAAGCTATGGGGGTCTACAAGCTGTGCAGGTTTAACTTCAAGGGTAAAACACACAAGGGCTAGAAAATACCAACTCAAGCATGAGTTTTTTTTGTTAAGAGGTTTCACTCGCTAACTCAAGGTTGTTTAGGGGTCTTTTCATGAGTGAAACAAACATCATATTTTTTGCAAAAAGGGTTGAACAATTTCCAATACCACCTAGATAGCAAGGCAAGAGAAACACATAACACGACCTAACAAGACTTACCCATTTGACACGAGGTAAGGCATTTCTAACATAGCAGTACATCACAGTATTCACAAGTTCTTATTATTGGAATAAAGGGGAGAGAAGCATGTTGATGCACAAGAGACAATGATGCGACAATCATGATGCATGCTCATTCTAGGCGTCTTCTCAGACCTAACTAATTTTTCGGGTGCTTCTACAGCATCCCTATTAATAGTAGTAGTAGCCTTTACGGCCTATATAAATAGCCACCTAGCTACCCATCTATTTCCTAAGGCTTCACGTCCTATATCTAACCTTATCGTCCTGATATCTATCCAACTTTGGTTTCTAAGCAAGTTTTACTTTAGAAAAGGTTGGAAATCATGACTTATTGACTCCTCTGTAATGATATTCGCTTCGATACCAGCTATGGCAGAATCGCCCGCATTATTCCAACTTAAGTGCCTAAGTCCCGCCTTAGAGGCTAGACCACACTTAAATAGGAATAAAACGTCAGTCCCTCGGATCTAGTCCGATAAAGCCACTTACCAGGATCAAATACTACTAGCTCACACGAAGGTGAGGCATAGAGAAATACAATAAAACATAATACCACAAATTTAATAAGTATCATTAGTGATTACATTATCGAAGTTTCAGAAATAATAACCATAAATTTTAATGCAGCGAAAATAACTAACGGAGAAAACCGAGCAACATGGCGAAGCCTCGCTACGCTACTGCTCCTGGTTCTCTCCTACGGAAGCAGTAACCCATTCGACCGTCTATCCCGGTGGCAGGGATGGAGGCCAAGTCACACCATCAACCAATCATCCTAAGGAGGTACCTGCAAAAATTATGCCACAAGCAAGGCTGAGTATACTAATGCTCAGCTAGACTTACCCGGTGTGAGGAGTCTACTCCTCTACCTCTAGACATGCAGCTGTTTGGCTAAGGGTTTGGTTTGCCAAAAGCACTAGCTGAGTCTAAAATCAAGTTTTAGCTTTTCAAGTTTTAGTATGATCCTTTTAAACTAGATGTGTACCTAGCTATTCATACATGGTATCAAACATTTAGCAATCAACATCTTTTGCCAAATCAACTCATTTCCACTTATTACTCAATGCAGTACAATGGATCAAGCAGTCTCATTAGCTGCGAGAAGCAGACGATTCGAATTGAGTTTTTAAACCTTGCAAGGTAAATCTAAACACACGACGTGGCGAGGCACTCTGTCCCCACACACCTCAACCGTCCCCATCGATTCCCCGTCAACAGATCAGGGCTCACCGCCTTGGCGTACAATGCCTCACTGACCCCGACTGCCGTCGTGCAGTGACCGCACTTGTACCCACCATAACCGGAATGGGAGACCACATCTCAGGTCGCGTGAGGGGTAAAGTCTGCTGCCAGGTTCACTCAGGTACTAGGCTTACCGATTTACCATATTTCTCGGCATGTGCTTAGTACGTTCAAACGCTTGACACACGTATCCGCACGTTAATCCTTATTCCAATTTCTGTCTCGTAAACAACGCATCCCCATGGATCCGTGTCCATAGACCATCATCATTATGTTATCAAAGTGGATACAACCAATTCCTGACCTCGCGCGAGTGCTAGAAAAATCACTCGACTTCTACCGAGATCCCTAATTAACAAAGCAGCTACTCTACCTAGCATACTAGTATCCATCTCAAAGGAATCATGAGTTCATGCAACTAGGGTTTCAGTCAACTCCTACACTTAAGTGCACAGTACAAGCCTACAAACATTAAGTGCAATAAAATAGCATATATAACGGTTATGCATAAAACCGGGGCTTGCCTTTAATTTAACACTTAGATAGTGTTTGCTGGGGGAGGTACTCGCTTGGCGAGCATCCACTGGTTAAGTCCATCATTCTTCAGGTTGTCCACCGACTGCATCTTGTGGGTGACACCACATCACTTGCACGATCATCCTCTCTCGGTCCTAAATGTGATGCAAGATGCATAAGTATGAATATAATGAAATAACACAAGATACTTTAAGTACATGTTAGTGAATTAAACACTAAGTAGTGAGATATCATAAGCAACCACACACACTAGCATTAGCTACTACATATCATTGAGCGCACAACATTAACACCACTAAAAGACGACAAACATTTTGTATATTTACGCAACATAAATATGGCCCCATAAGTACGAGCATTTATTTAACTTGCTATGGTTTTTCATTAGTTCTTCTATTTATCACACAAAAGCATCCCAAGCACCAGTTTAACAGAGGAGGAATTCCTATCCACAACCAACTACTCAAGCAAGCACATTAATCATGGAACGCATGTTATCCTAAGTTTAGACATTACAAGTCTATGTCCGTTAAGTGCTAACTAAGCATTTTTAGCCAAAAGGGTGAACTAACAATTAAATGAGCACATGCAGATTTTTAGGACAGCAGCACAACAGTTAGTTGTTTTAATCATAACTTTTCAAATATTAATCCAAAAAAGCAAACTAGGACTTTCTAGAAAGCTTAAAAAGTGAACTACAACTTTGGTAATTTTACCTCAACAAGATTCAACATTTAGCAAGGTCAAAAAGTGCTAATACAACAGCTCTGTCCAGATTTGGATAGATTCAGACTTACAACTTCAAAAATTTACAACTAAAGATTCAGACATCCAAACAAGGTGATCCTAGACTTTTTGGAAAGCTTAGAAAAAGCACTACATAACTTTTATAATCACCAAGAAGTGATTCCAGGTTTAATCAAACCAAACATTACAGTTTTTGAAATCTGTTCTGACAGTGGACAGAACAGAACAACCAGTTTGTAAAATTCATAACTCTTAAACTGTCAGGCCTATGGTTGTGAAATTTTAACACAAGCAAGATAATAAAAGCATCTACAACTTTCTTATAACGACCATGAATAGATTGTAACATTAAATTGAGCAAATAATGCAGTTTCTGAAATCTGTACAGAATTTGGACAGATACAGTTACTGAATTTGTAAAAAGCATAACTTATAAACGGTCAGACTTATGGCTGTCAAATTTTAACACCAGAAAGATAATAAAGTTATATACCAATTTTCTATAGCACATATCTACAGAAAACATAATTTAGTTCATCAAACATACAGCACGGGGAAATCACTGCGTGCAGTCCAAAACAATAATTAATAAATTTCAGCTCCTATACAATTCAAGGATTGCCACGTTGTAGGTACTTGAATTATTCTAACACTTTACCATTTGTTAGAGTTAAATTAATCAATGAGCACTAACAAGTAGACTTACTAATTTTTATCCGTGTCATTTCGAGCACTAGAAGTACCATACTCAATTAACAACGCATTCTCTATGATAATCAATATCGAAGCGCTTTTTACCCAATAGTTTGCATTTTACTTAGACGTCACATGAGCACTACTACTTTTCATCCGCGACCATAACCATACGCATTTAGACTACAACAAGCAAATGATCGTGACCACGAGCTTAACTAAAGTCATCTAACAAGTTGGTTAACCAGTATAAAACTTAGCAAGTATTTTAGACTTCGCAACACAAACATAGGTGGGAGCAGGTTAATTAGTTTTTCTTAACCATTTTCTCAACTTAAACTAGACAACACACAAGTCACTTAAAACACCATATTTTAGGAGACCTCACATGTCGAGCATCAATTTATAACCTAAGTGACTCAACCTCTATCACGCTTGACAACTACCACATCACCCGATTTATCTATTTGGAACACCGCCTGCCTAGCGTACTACTAGTACCCCGCATTTTGACTCGACTTAAAAACATATAGGAAGCGATGACTACTTCGGCATGTCACCACCTCACTACACAAGCCAAAATTATTATTATTTAACCACACGCCTAGATAAGCATGATTTCAATTCAACTTGTCCATATTTTAAATCTCGACATAAGCTTGGCTATTGGCTAACGAAGTGACCATTTTCTAATTACCAACATACACCACCTTTCACCATTTGTGGATACTTGCACGACACACGGCTATTGTAATACATCACAAGTACATACATCTTTCCTCGCCGCGAGTATAACCATATTACGGCATATACCCGCACACCTCAATCAAATATCTTACGCCACCACTACCATAATACACCACGGCACACACACATACGTGCACTAATTCAATCCTCACATCCCTTGTATTTCTAGACTTACTCATCACATAAAACAAGCACGACACATTTGTTTACCAAAACATGAATGCGACCTTACCACTGCATATAAACAAAACATTTTATACCCACATATATTCAAACACCAATATACACCACATCGACTAAAACGTAATTAGACAAACTACAAATCGCACACATCAACAACCTCTTGCTCTCTAACAACAAATGCGATCCTACCAACGTGTAACCGAAACATTTTACACACATCCATTCAAAATAATTAATCGAGTCGATCGAGAGCGACATGCATAGGCTCACCATAAACAAACCCAATCGGTGTTTGTAAGAACGTTGGCGATTACGATTTGTGCATAGCTCCGCACGTCGACGAGTGTTGGGTGGCTTGCCTTCTCCACGCAAAACACGGGGTTCCTCTCCTCCACAAAACAAAACAAAACAACACATATACACAATTAATCACCGAAGAATAATGCCGAAGTGGAATCAAGCAAGGATTGTCGTGGTCTCACCGGGGGTGAACGACGACGACGACGGGGCTGCGCAAAAATAGCAAACCACTGGCGGGCATCACGGTGTGCTGTCCATTGGCTTCACAAAACAGCGAACCGGGCGCGCGAATGCGTCGGGGCTGCTGCGCCAATCGGGGAAAATAGAGGGGCTGCGCGTTGACGGACAACGAGCAGCGACAATGTGGCTGTGCAATACATCGAGCGGGTGGCATGCAAGCGACACGGAGGGAATTTGGGGCTGCTGGGGGCTTGCTGTTTTGGGGGAGGGTAGAGTGGCAAAGCTCGATGACGACGCAAGGCGAAGAACGGTGCTGCTGCAGCGCGGATTGCTGCGCAGGTCGGCGGTGGAGCTCGCTGCACGACGAGGGAGCAAGGTAGTAGCAGCGACGTCCGACGGCAATGCAAGGGAGGAGCTCGCTGCAGGGGGGCTGCTCGCCATGGGTGCAGAGCTAGCAGCAGGGGGCGTCGGCATGGAGCAAGGAGAGGTCGGCCTGTTGGGGAGGTTCGCAGGGGCCCACGTCAGGAGGAGGATAGGGAGCGCCGGCCATGGAGACGCTGCTGGTGACCTGCAGGGAGGGAGCGTCATGGGGAAGAAGCTCTCTGCTGAAAAATCTGGGCGCCATGGAGCAACGAGCAGAGGAAGCCGCGTCCAAGGGGAGAGAAGGGGGTGCCATGGGAAGCTCCAAGTAGGGGTAAGAAGGGATTGGGGTGCCATGGTTGGGAGCTCGACGTCCATGGAAGGTGCTTGCTGCCGTGAAGCGGGAGGAAGAAGGGGCGCCATGAAGAGAGGAGCAGAGGTCCGGCCATGGGAGTCCCTGCTGCAGCCGCTCGCCACGAGGAGGAGCAGGGAGTGCGCCGCGCAGCTGTAGAAGGGAGCTCGCAGCCATGGGGAGAGGTGGAGCTAAGCTCCCTGCGTTGGCTGCTGTGCGTCGGAGGAAAAAGGGCTGCTACGTGAGAGAAGAAGACAGGGAGGAAGAAAGTGGCAGCTAGGGGGGTAGATGAATAAAAGCCAAGTGCAAGTGAGGGGTCCTTCTATTTATAGAAGAGATCTAGGGCTAGGGTTTTAAATGGGCCAAACGGGCTGGACTGGATTCGGCCCAAAACACTTAATCGGGCTGCGCTAAAATATTTCTCGGAATAAAAATTCTCTCGCGGAAGTCGTGTGTGTAAAAACAGAGCGAGCTGGTGCTCGGTCGGACAGAACGCAGGATTATCCGTACTAGGAATTTGATTTGTTTAGCGTTGCTCGGAAAATAATTCCTCGCATCCAATTAGGAACAAAATGAGTTGAGACCGATTGGTTTCGGATTCGTGATCTAGATCAATCGGGCCGGGTTAATAAAAATCATTGCCGGTGTTGATTTTTTTGAAATCAGATCGAACACCGAGGTATTAAGCCGAGTCGGATAAGAATTAATTAGAGGATGGCATACTGAGTATTCTGTTTGAGAGTACGGACTCGGATTAATTTAGTCGAACATGGATCAAAGTTCGAGGAATTAGACTCGAGTTCGGATCAAATAACAGTCGTCGAGAGCTTGATTGAATGAGCTTTTAGATGAGATTTATAAATCAAGATTGATTAACGAGTTTGCATTCATATCGAGAATTAAAAGTTTTAACAGGCTCCAAATCCGACCTTCTGTGAGACTGATTAACTTCGAATTCGGTGAGATGTGAATGAAAAATTTGGATAATCAGAGACATACGCGAGCGAGAAATAGAAATTTTCATTGACCATCTGAGATTGGGACAAATCTCCCGACATATCGCGAAATTGACACCTGGGGTGTCACAGCTTCCATTTTTCATACTACTATGTGCCTCGATAACCAAAATTATATGAAAGTCTTCGCCAAAAACTCTGATATACTATGTGTGTGAATTTGTGATCTGGATATTCTCTATGCACACATTTAGGGGGAGTTATTCCTATTCTTTGAGTTTTTCTGTGATGGCTTATCAACATTTCAGATGAACTTCAAAATCCAGATAAGTCACTCAAAACTCATCTCAAATCTTTCTTATACCCAGAATGTAAGAAAGATTGGGAAACAAAATCTACTTTACTCAAAAATATGCGATGTTGTCATTAATTACCAAAAAGGGGGAGATTGTGAATCATCTAGGCCCCTAAGTGGTGTTTTGGTAATTAATGACAATTGATTGTGGACTAATAGTTCCTTGAGTGATAAGATTGCAGGACTGAACCACAAGGTACAGCAAAGTTCTTGAGGAATCATAACCATTGATTGTGGACCAAGTGAAGGCAAAGGTAAAACATAGGTTTTTGCTTTTGCCAGTCAGTAGGTGTTTAGAGAAGAAACTGACTGGATTAATAGGATAGACAATCATACTATTAAGAGGGGTCAATGAACTTGAATGGTGTATAACTTAGTGCCTCATAGAGCATAAACGGTAACATGTGTATGAGGGCTAACAACGCTATGGGTTTCAAAATTAAAATTCTTTTGAATTAGCGCAAAAACTTGTTTCCCTGAGGACGGCGCACCGTCCGGGCCAGATGTGAAAGGGAAATTTTCCCTTGGGTCATTTCTATAATTGTTTTGGTGATTAGATGCCCAACACATTGTTTTAAACTCATATGTGCTAAGTAAGTGAGAAGTGCACATCAAGAACCAAGGTATGTTTCTAGCCCTAGTAAATTGTTTTTGGGTACTAACATGTTTATCTAAGTACTAGAGACATAGCCAAGAAAAGAGGAAAAGAAGTGGAGAAGAATTGGCTATGTTCAGCCAAATCAGCACCAACCTGTGGCACACCAGACTGTCCGGTGGTGCACCAAACAGTGTTTGGTGCCCAGGCAGGCCCCACGACGAACTTGCTGCTCTCGGGAATTAGCGGGGGCGACGTGACTATAAATCACCGGACTGTCCGGTGGTGCACTGGACTGTCCTGTGATCCATCAGCGCCCGCGCTCCTGGCCCCAGCGGTGAACTCGTCGCTCTCGGGAAAAAGCTAAGGCACCACGGCTAAAATTCACCAGACTATCCGGTGTGCACCGGACTGTCCGGTGAGCCAACGACGCCCACAGCCAACGGTCGTCTGCGAGATCAACGGGAGACACGTGGTCGAGCCAACAGTCTGATGGTCACACCTTACTATCCGGTGTGCACCGGACAGTGTCTGGTGCGCCAACGGGACCAAAGACCCAACGATCAGCTTTGCTAGAAAAGGAAGGAGATCGAGCACCGGACAGGTACTGTTCATGTCCGGTGGTGCACCGGACTGTCCGGTGCACCACCCGATAGAAGGCAAGAATTGCCTTCCAATTAGATCTCCAACGGCTCCTAGCTGCCTTGGGGCTATAAAAGGCACCCCTAGGCGCATGGAGCAGCACACCAAGCATTCTCTGAACATCCTAAGACACCTAGACTCTACCTCCACGCATTTGGATCGTTGTGTTAGTGATTTGAGCTCCGTTTGAGTTGTGAACTCCCTGCACCGTGTTTTGAGCTCAAGTCTTGGTTTGTGTGCGTGTGTGTGATGCAAATTGAGTCTTGCGTGTGTTGCTTTCCCTCCCTTACTCTTGTGCTTCTCTTGTGATCAAACATTGTAAGGGCGAGAGGTTCCAACTTGTGGAGATTCCTCGCAAAAGGGAAAAGACTACTGAGGAAGATAACCGTGGTACTCAAAGTTGATCATTGGATCACTTGAGAGGGATTGAGTGCAATCCTTGACCGAAGGAGGTCACCACAACGTGGAGTAGGCATTGGCCAAACCACGGGATAAATCACTGTGTCTTGTGTCCATTTTCTTTGTGATTGGTTTTCTTCTAAAGTTCACACTTTAGCAACTTGGTTTTAATTGCACTAACATTTCATAACCAAGTGTTGGCTATTTAGTGTTGAATTTCGTAGGATCACCTATTCACCCCCCTCTAGGTGCTCTCAATTGGTATCAAAATCATACTCTTCATATAAGGGACTAACCGCCCGAAGAGATGGATCCTAAGGGCAAGGGGATGGTGATCAACAACAAGAAGAAGGAGTCCCTCTTCAACGAACCAAGAGACGACAAACCCACTGACTCAGGCTCGAGTCACAAGAAGAGGGACGGGAAGAAGAAGAGACGCATCAAGAAGATTATCTACTACGACAGTGATGCCTCCTTCTCTTCACCAAGGGATGCCGACGATGACGACACCTTGTCCAAACGAAAAACGGTTAACCAAAATTACTCGTTTGATTATTCTCGCATCACGTACAACTCAAATGCACATTTACTTTCTATTCCACTTGGAAAACCTCCACACTTCGATGGAGAGGATTACTCATTTTGGAGCCATAAAATGTGTAGTCATCTATTTTCCCTCCATCCTAGTATTTGGGAAATTGTAGAGAATGGGATGCATTTTGATAGTACTGATAATCCTGTGTTTATCAATGAACAAATCCATAAAAGTGCCCAAGCCACTACTGTTTTGCTAGCATCTCTATGCAGGGATGAATATAACAAGGTCAGCGGCTTGGACAACGCCAAACAGATTTGGGACACTGTCACACCTGGCTTTAGAAGGCAAACCGAATGCAAACCATGTATGTGCTAGGATCAACAATTCACATACCCCAGCCGCTGGAGTGGCTGTCGGAGGAAACCCCGATGACGGAGGTGGCGACAACAGCTCGAGCTTTGGCACCGACCTTTCAGCCGACCAGGAGCTGGAAGGATGGGTCGCTCGACCCATCATTCGCGACACCGCTCGTGGGTGTCACTTCCATGACGCGCTCGACACCCTACTGCGCCAGGCACTTGACCGGCACACCTGGTCCATCGAGTATCACTGTGTTGTCTTCCAGCACAGTCGCAGGGTTTACCCGGACCGCTGGGAGGCGACCTGCTTGGTGCGTTGTCTGGAGAACAGTCTTTGGGGTGCCGAGGTCTGCTCAGAGCACTATTCTATCTCTGAGCAGGACTCCGCTGAGGTGGCCATGCAAGATGCCGCATGGCGTGCGCTTTCGCACTACTGCTCAGTGTTCGGTGGGGTAGCCGATGGTCTCAACCTGAGGTACTACCCCCGTCATCCATTTGGCAGCACAGGAGGCGTGATTGTCTCACCTGTTGGTGAGGACAATCCTAGGTTGAGCAGCACAGTCAACCTAGCCACCGTGCTAAACACGGAACTGGACCATGCATTAGACGAGCTGAGTAGGGCTCGTGATGAGATCACCTAGTTGCGGGCTGAGCGCGCGGAGCGTCGTCACCTGGAGGATGGCTCTCCCGCTCCCGTCGGGACTCAGCACCCGTACCGCTCACCTTAGCGTGGACACCAGGCTTATGGCGACCCCAACTGCAGGACCAAGATAAATTTAGAACCATAGATCATCAGTGTTAGGTCCTGTAATGAAAGTTTAAAGATAGAAGTCTTAGTCCTGGTCTCGGTCTTACTTTTAGATGGTCTTAGTTAGACAGGGTAGTTTGCTTATCCTGTACTTTTATGTTTGTCATGATGAACTATGTTGGATTTGGATCTTTGTAATGAATGTCACCAGAGTGTGGGTATCCCCTGCACTTTGGTTTACCTGTTAAATGTTAATGAAATTAGTTATCTAGTTGGGAAGCCCTTTTTCATTCTACTTTTCTCTTTATCTGAGAAGCTGTGCTTATCTGTGTTGGAAATCAATGAAGATGTTCATCTGCTCAGTACTGTGGAAGAATTCCATACTCTTTTCTTATGCTGCAAGCTTGCGAGATCAGTTCTGATATGTGATTGCATTCTGCAGATGTTAGAAAACAGGCACAGAGGAGGAAGGCGTGCTTAGCAGGAGCAGGCAGCCCCGCAGGATGAGGCACCCCAGCCGCAACTGCCACCACTGCCCCCCAATGACCATCGAACAGATGTTCCTCATGCAAACTCAGGCAGTTCAAGCCATTGGTCAGACTCTGGCCGCCATTCAGCAGCAGCAACATCAGCCCCCACCTCAGCCTCAGATGCCTCAGATGCCCAGGGACAAGCGTGCTGAATTCATGAGAGGTCATCCCCCAGTGTTCGCTCACTCTTCTGACCCCATGGATGCTGAAGATTGGCTGCACACCGTGGAGCAGGAATTGCTCACCGCTCAGTGTAATGATAGGGAGAAAGTTCTATATGGTCCCTGTTTGTTGAGAGGAGCAGCTCAGTCTTGGTGGGAGTCCTACCTCGCCACCCATGCCAACCCCGACACTATCACTTGGGAAGAATTTAGAGATAATTTCCGTCAGTACCATGTTCCTGCATGTCTGATGATAGTGAAGAAGGAGGAGTTCTTGGCGCTCAAGCAAGGGCCTATGTCAGTCAGTGAGTACCGAGACAAGTTTCTGCAGCTGTCCCGCTATGCTCCTGAGGATGTCAACACAAACACCAAGAGGCAGTATCATTTCCTAAGAGGCTTGGTCGACCCTCTACATTATCAACTGCTGAACCACACCTTCCCAATATTTCAACACCTGATTGACAGAGCGATCATGACGGAGAGAAAGCGCAAAGAGATGGAGGATCACAAGCGCAAGATCAGTGGGCCCTAGCCTAGGAGTAGCAATCGCCCTCGTTTCTCGGGCAGTCCACCTCAGCAGTTCAGACAGAACCAGCGCCCACCTCAGCAGCAGCAGTTTCAAAAGCAGCACCCTCAGTACCAGCAGCAGAATTGCCAGAACAATTAGTAAGGAGGAGGTCAGTTCCAGAGTCAGAATCAGCAGGCACCCCGTCTTCCCGCCCCAGCAACCAACCAGAACAGTCAAGCAGCCCCAGTTCAAGGCGGAAGCAGAGCATGTTTCCATTGTGGAGAGCAAGGCCATTGGGTGATGCAATGTCTGAAGAAGGCAGCTCAGCAGCAGTCAGGCCCTAGTGCCCCAACAAAGCAGAATGTGTCTCAGCCTGGAGTAGGCAACCGCTCCCAGCCACGCTACAACCATGGGAGACTGAACACTTGGAGGCTAAAGCAGTTTAGGAAACCCCGACATGATAGTAGGTATGTTTCTAGTCGACTCCCATATCGCAGAAGTGTTATTTGATACTGGAGCAACACATTCATTTATTACTGCATCATGGGTAGAAGCACATAATCTTCCGATAACTACCATGTCAACCCCCATCCAAATTGACTCAGCCGGTGGTAGGATTCGAGCTGATAGTGTTTGCTTGAATGTAAGTGTGGAAATAAGGGGGATAGAGTTTCCTGCTAACCTCATAGTAATGAGTACTCAGGGAATAGATGTTATCCTAGGGATAAACTGGCAAGATAAGTACCGGGCAGTTATCAGTTGTGATAAGAGGACGATTAAGTTGATGTCCCCAATAGGAGAGGAAGTGGTGACCGAGTTAGTCCCGTCCGAGCCAAGGAAAGGGAGTTGTTATCATATGACTATCGATAGCAGTGAAGCAGATCCACTCGAGATTATCAAAGTTGTGTCCGAGTTCCTAGATGTGTTCCAAAGGACTTACTAGGCATGCCCCCTGAGCAAAAAGTTGAGTTTGCCATAGAGCTTCTTCCTCGAACCACCCCCATCTTTAAGAGAGCTTATAGGGTATCTGGACCAGAGTTGGTTGAACTTAAGAAGCAGATTGATGAGCTGTCAGAGAAAGGTTACATCCAGCCAAGCACCTCACCTTGGGCCACCCATGTCCTATTCGTGGAGAAGAAGGATGGTACTAGAAGGATGTGTATTGATTATCGAGCTCTGAATGGGGTCACAATCAAGAACAAGTACCCCTTGCCCAGAATAGAAGATCTATTCAACCAGTTGAGAGGAGCCAGCATGTTTTCAAAGATAGATCTGAGGTCAAGTTATCACCAGCTCAGGATTCGACCTTCAGACATTTCGAAGACGGCATTCATTACCAAATATGGGTTCTACGAGTTCACTGTGATGTCTTTTGGCCTAACGAATGCACCAGCCTTCTTCATGAATCTGATGAACAATGTATTCATGGATTATCTCGACAAGTTTGTGGTGGTATTTATTGATGAGATTCTTATATATTCTCAAAGCAAAGAAGAGCACGCGGATCATTTGAGGATGGTATTGCAGAGATTGAGAGAGCACCAGCTTTATGCAAAGTTGAGCAAGTGCGAGTTCTAGATTGACGAAGTCCTGTTCTTAGGCCACATAATCAACTAAGAAGGATTGGATGTGGATCCAAAGAAAGTGACAGATATTCTGAACTGGAAAGCACAAACGGATGCTCGAGGAATCAAGAGCTTCATTGGAATGGCTAGATATTATTGGCAATTGATTGAAGGGTTTTCGAAGATTGCGAAACCAATGATAGCTTTGCTAGGCAACAAAGTTGAGTTCAAGTGGACCCAGAAATGCCAAGAGGCCTTTGAAGCACTGAAAGAGAAGTTGACTACAGCACCTGTCTTAGTCTTGCCTGATGTGCACAAGCCCTTCTCATTGTATTGCGATGCTTATTACACTAGTTTGGGATGCGTGTTGATGCAAGAGGGAAGAGTTGTAGCTTACTCGTCCCGACAGCTGAAGGTTCATGAGAAGAATTACCCAATACATGACTTAGAGTTGGCAGCAGTGGTTCACACACTGAAGACATGGAGGCACTATCTGTATGGGCAGAAATGTGATGTTTACATAGATCACAAGAGTCTGAAGTACATATCCACTCAGTCAGAGTTGAATATGAGGCAAAGAAGATGGTTAGAGTTGATCAAAGACTATGAATTGGAGATTCATTACCATCCAGGCAAAGCGAACGTGGTAGCAGATGCCTTGAGCAGGAAAAGTCAATATGATGGTCGCTCATCCGATGCCTTATGAGTTGGCCAAAGAATTTGACAAGTTGAGCCACGGATTTTTAAACAATATGCGAGGAGTGAAAGTTGAGTTAGAGCCTACCCTAGAGCGGGAAATTAAAGAAGCACAGAAGAATGATTAGAAGATCAGTGAAATCTGGCAACTGATTCTAGAAGGCAGTGGCAAAGACTTTTGGGAAGATGAGAAGGTGTGATATGGTTCAAGGACCGCTTGTGTGTTCCCAATGTCCAGTCTATTCGGGAATTGATCCTCAAGGAAGCTCATGAGACAGCTTATTCTATACACCCTGGAAGTGAGAAAATGTATCAGGATTTGAAGAAGAAATTCTAGTGGTACAGAATGAAGAGGGAAATCACAGAGCACGTAGCTATGTGTGATAGTTGTCGACGGATCAAGGCGGAACACTAGAGACCAGCTGGGTTGTTGCAACCGTTACGAATTCCTCGGTGGAAATGGGATGAAATCGGGATGGATTTCATAGTCGGGTTGCCTCGCACTTGAGCCGGCTACGATTCTATTTGGGTAGTAGTGGACCGCTTAACCAAGTCAGCCCACTTCATACCTATCAAGACCAACTACACCAGTGCAGTATTGGCAGAGTTGTACATGTCCTAGATCGTTTGTCTTCATGGTGCGCCAAAGAAGATAGTGTCAGATAGAGGAATGTAGTTCACCTCTCATTTCTGGCAGCAGTTGCATGAAGCCTTAGGTACACATCTAAATTTCAGTTCAGCTTATCATCCGCAGACAGACGGATAGACTAAAAGAACTAATCAAATCCTTGAAGACATATTGAGAGCTTGTGCGACCAGTCCGGATGGGACAAGAGATTACCTTATGCAGAATTCTCCTATAACAACAGCTACCAGGCCAGCTTGAAGATGTCACCCTTTCAGGCGCTTTATGGAAGGAGTTGCAGAACTCCGTTGCAATGGGATCAGCCTAGAGAAAAGCAAGTGTTTGGGCCAGACATTTTGCTTAAAGCTGAAGAGAACATTAAGGTGGTATCAAAGCCATGCTGACTATAGGACCGCTAACCTAGAGTACAATGGTCGTTCTAAGGATTATAGACCCCTATTCTCACCTTGACTTTGGTATCCCTTTAAAAGTTGGTCATATCGACCAAACCTATGTTCTACTATATATATTATACCTTGCTAATTTTTTTGTTTATTCTAATTCCTCATTTATTTATGGTTTACTTGCTGGTCATATTAGTTCTATTCTCACTCTTATGCTTACGGTGTCTTTTGTAGATGGCTCGTCTTAGACACACCGCACGGAAGTCCGACATCCCCTTCTTGCCCTCTCGTCTCGTTGAGCGTCCGCTTTGCCGTCCAGTGACTGGTCAGTCTAGCCATTTGGAGAGGCTACACCACCGCCTGCACGAGGAGCAGGAGCGTCGACGACAGGAGCTGGAGCACCAGGGCTCTTCTTTCTCACTTCAGCAGGAGATAGAGTCTGTGAGGAGCTGCTCCCCTGTGCTCCTGCTGGAGGCGCCCCCTGCACCACCACTGAGTGCCCTGCCCCATCTCGTGGCCCCCTCCCGGCGCGCACCCCTGCGTGCGGCGTGCCCGGCGCGGCCGGCTTGGCGCGGTGCTGCCCGGCGTGGCCCCACTGCTTGCGTAGCGCGCTCGGCCCCTGGCACGGCTCCGCTGCTTGCATAGCGCGCGGTGCTGCCCGGCGCGGCCCCGCTGCTTGCGCAGCGCGCCCGACCCCCCGGCGCGGCCCTATCCCGCGCACGGCGTCTTAGCGCGGTTCGCTGTGCCCCCAGCGCGACGCGTAGCGCTCCGCCACGCATGTGACGTGCCCGTCTACCCCCGGCCTACTCCATCTACCCCCCTGTGTATTTTATGCGCATTGAGCGTGTCGTTTATTTTACGTAGTTGAACTCCACTTAGAATTGACCACGTTAATTATCTCATGTAGTTAAATGACGACTTAAGTAATGTCGGCCAATTGGAACAATTGTAATTCTATTAGTGTATATAATTAATACCTGTTAGTATGGCTAGGTAGAGTTAAATGATGTAATAATTAATTGCACACACGTAATACGTCTCGACTATAGCTTTAGCCACTGCGAGTCCCTTCTTTTTCTCTTTCCAGCAATTGCAAATGCAAATCGTATGTCATATCATATGCATGTTCAATTGATCTGCTCTCTTGTATGGTGTACTGTTTATTTCCTAATTCAAAGAGATGGATGTATGTTTGCACTCGCATACATAACAGTCTGGTTGAGGAGTCCGAAGAACTCGCAGGAGAAGACCCTGAGCAGTAGCTGGTTGGTGGAGGCAAGTGTCCCTTGACCCACTTATGTCCTATACATTCCTTAATTCACTTTCCGCATTTACCTAAGGATTGACTAGCTTTTGTTATCCATGTCCTTGCTTACCAATTTGGGTTGGATTATTCTGGTTTAGCTCATGCTAGTGCTTCACATTAATCAATGAACATGATGAGATTTATCAATGATACGCTGTTTCCCTTCTTTATTATGATGATATACTTGTGGCATTTAAGGGGACTCGAGCGGTTTCTCGAGTGCCTCTCCGTAAGGACCTGTTCGTTGGATGACCGCCCGGGAAAACATTGCAACCATGAGGGTGGAATGGGACGCCCTTAAGTTAATAATTAGAGGAACCGAGGCATAGTTTGCTTCGCCGTCGTGTCGTTAATGGGGCTCAGTGTATGCGGCTCGCTCTGCCAAGGTTGGTTATCCCCTTGGAGAGGAGTGCGGTACATTTAGGAAACCTAACGGGTGGCTACAGCCCTGGGGAATCTTTGTAAAGGCTACATAGTGATACCCTGCTGGGTCACCTTGGTAGCGATCAATGAAGAGTCATGATCTCTGGGCAGAAAGGGAATCACAACTTGTGGGTAAAGTGTGCAACCTCTGCAGAGTGTTACGAAAACTAATATATCAGCCGTGCTCGCGGTTATGAGTGGCCAAGGGAGCTCCATTGATTAGAGATACTTGATCAGAGATGTTTGGATTACAGGTGGTGATGAGAATGATGGTTTTGGTATTGACTATGGTAATGGTAAGTGGTATTCTTTCCATTTGGAAAGGGTACATTTGGGTTAATAACTTGGGTTAATGCTAAAACCTGGCTCTCTACTAGTAATAATAATCTGACCAACTAAAAGCAACTGCTTGACTTACCCCCACATAAAGCTAGTCCACTACAGCCAATAGGACATTTGTTGAGTATGTTGATGTGTACTCACCCTTGCTCTACATACCAAACCCCCCCTTCCCCAGGTTGTCCACTTTGCAACCACTACTCAGGAGAAGATAAAGCCGTGGAGGAAGACTTCCAGGAGTTCCAAGATTACGACAAGGTTTAGGCGTGGGTTAGCGGCAACCCCCAGTCGGCTGCCTGTGAAGGCCGCATGTATCTACGTTTCGTTTTCGCACTTTGATTATTGTTAAATACTATGTGGATGTCTCAGACATATGATGTAATCGACTATTATTACCCTTTTATGTTATTATTTGAGCACTGTGTGATGATGTCCAGTTATGTAACTGCTGTGTACCTGAATTGCTGATCCTGGCACGTACATGGTTTGCATTCGGTTTGCCTTCTAAAGCCGGGTGTGATAGACACCCTCAAAATATCTCACGAGAGTAATGACGCCACCATGATCACCAAGATAGAACTGGTGGACGGCGAGCTGGGGAGATTCGCTATGATCAGAGGAGAGGAGCCAACACAGACCTACAACAGGCTCAAGACCCTGATCAATAAAATCCGAAGCTACGGGAGTACAAGATGGACGGATCATGATGTCGTCTGACTCATGCTCAGGTCATTTACAGTTATTCACCCCCATCTTGTAAATCTTATTCGTGAGAACCCCAGATACACAAAGATGACGCCCGAGGAAATCCTTGGAAACTTCATGAGCGGGCATGAAAGGGAAATGTGCCCTTGGGTAATTTCAATAATGTTTTGGTGATTAAGTGCTCAACACGGTTAATTAAGTTCTTATGTACCAAGTAAAGTGAGAAGTGTAAATCAAAGAAAAAGGTACGTTTCTAGACTTAGTATATTGTTTTGAGTACTAACGTGTTTTGTCCTAGTGGTAGAAACAGTGAGAAAAGAATTGGAAAAAGAGTTGGCTATGTGCAGCAAACTCCAGCTCGGCTTGGCACACCGGACTGTCCGGTGGTGCACCGGACAGTGTCCGGTGCGCCAAGTTGGTCTCCGGTGAAAAGGCCGCTCTCGGGAGTTGACGACGGTGTGCGGCTATAATTAACCGAACGGTCCGGTGGTTCACCGGACTGTCCAGTGAGTCGTCCGTGGCGAACTCGTCGCTCTCGGGAAAAGCATCGGGGTGACGTGGCTATAATTCACCAGACTGCCCAGTGGTTCACTGGACTGTCCGGTGAGCCAACGGTTGCCAGCGCCAACAGTCGACCGCACAATCTTCGCGCGACGCGTGGCGGCTCCAACGGTCAGCGGGGGGCACCGAACTGTCCGGTGCGCCAACGGGCCCGGAGCTGCAACGGTCGTCTGTGCCCGATTTGGAAGGCAATCACGCACCGGACCGTCTACACTGTTCGGTGGTTCACCGGACTGTCCGGTGCACCACCCGACAGAAGGCAAGTTTGGCCTTCCAAGTTGGTCTTCAATGGCTCCTAGCTGCCTTGGGGCTATAAAAGAGACCCCTAGGCGCATGGAGGAGACATCCAAGCATTCACTAAGCATCCTAAGACTCCAAGACTCCAACTCCACGCATTCAATTCTTTGTGTTAGTGATTTGAGCTCCATTTGAGTTGTGAACTCCATGTGTTGTGTTTCGAGCTCAAGTCGTGACTTGTTTGCGTGGTTGTGCTGCGTATTTGAGTCTTGTGTGTGTTGCTCTTCCCAACCTTACTCTTGTGCGTTCTTTGCGATCAATATTGTAAGGGCGAGAGGCTTCAACTTGTGGAGATTCCTCGCAAACGGGAAGAAGACTATAAGGAAGAAAGCCGTGGTATTCAAGTTGATCATTGGATCACTTGAAAGGGGTTGAGTGCAACCCTCGTCCATTGGGACGCCACAACGTGGAAGTAGGCAAGTGTTACTTGGCCGAACCACGGGATAAAATCACGTGTCTCTTGTGTTGCTTTCTCTGTGATTGTTTTGTTCACAAGAACTCACCTCAAAGCTACTTAGTCGCACTAACTCTTTCATAACTAAGTTTTGTGGCTATTTAGTGTTTGATTTTACAGGATCACCTATTCACCCCCCCTTTAGGTGCTCTCAATTGGTATCGGAGACGTACTCTTCATCTAAGGGACTAACCACCCGAAGAGATGGATCCTAAGGGAAAGGGGATGGTGGTCAACGACAAGGAAAAGGAGTCCGTCTTCAACGAGCCAAGAGATGACAAGCCCACTGACTTAGGCTCGAGTCACAAGAAGAAGGACAGGAAGAAGAAGAGGCGCATGAAGAAGATCATCTACTACGACAGCAATGCATCTTCTTCTTCACCAAGAGACGACGATGATGACGATTCTTTGTCAAAGAAAAAGATGGTTAATCAAAACTACTCTTTTGACTATTCTCGCATGCCGTACAATTCGAATGCACATTTACTTTCTATTCCTCTAGGAAAACCTCCACACTTTGATGGAGAGGACTACTCATTTTGGAGTCATAAAATGCGTAGTCATCTATTTTCTCTCCATCCTAGCATTTGGGAAATAGTGGAAAATGGAATGCATTTCGATAGTATGGATAACCCTGTGATTATTAATGAGCAAATTCATAAGAATGCACAAGCTACTACTGTGTTGTTAGCATCTCTTTGCAGGGATGAGTATAATAAAGTAAGTGGCTTGGACAATGCCAAGTGAATCTGGGACACCCTCAAGATCTCACATGAGGGAAATGATGCTACAATGATTACCAAAATGGAACTGGTCGAAGGCGAGCTAGGGAGATTCGCCATGATCAGGGGAGAAGAGCCAACACAAACCTACAACAGGCTCAAGACCTTGGTCAAGAAGATTAGAAGCTATGGAAGCACAAGATGGATGGACCACGACGTCGTCCGACTCATGCTTAGGTCCTTTACAGTTATTGACCCCCATCTTGTGAATCTTATCCGTGAAAATCCCAGGTACACAAAGATGACGCCCAAGGAAATACTCAGAAAATTTGTAAGCGGGCGCATGATGGTTAAGGAGGCAAGGTATGTAGATTACACCTTCAACGACCCTCTGCCCTATCTACGAGCCGCAACTCGTTGCGCTCAAGGCAACTAGCAGCAAGGAGGCACTACCAAGCAAGGTAGCTCAAGTGGAGGCTGCCGGCCTCAACGAAGATGAGATGGCGCTTATCATCAAGCGCTTCAAGATTGTACTTAAAGGATGCAAGGAGTACCCCAACAAGAACAAAACAAAGGGAAAGCGCTCCTGCTTCAAATGCGGTAAGACTGGTCACTTTATTGCAAATTGTCCCGATAATGATAGTGACTAGGGACAAGAAAAGAGCGGGAAGAAGGAGAAAAAGAAGAGCTACAGGAAGGCAAAGGGCGAGGCGGACCTTGGAAAGGAATGGGACTCAGACTGCTCCTCTTCCGACTCCGACGACGAAGGACTCGCTGCCTCGGCCTTCAACAAGTCTTCTCTCTTCCCCAACAAACGCCATACATGTCTTATGGCCATGGAAAAGAAGGTACATGTTCGAGATACCCCTAAGTACACTACTTCTAGCGATGATGATTCTTCCGATGATGAAGTAGATTACTCTAGTTTATTTAAAGGTTTAGATAGAGCTAAAGTAGAGAAAATTAATGAATTAATTGATGATTTAAATGAAAAGGATAGATTGTTAGAAAAACAAGAGGATATTTTATATGAGGAACATGACAAATTTGTTAGTGTGCAAAAATCCCTTGCCTTAGAAATTAAGAGAAATGAAATGTTGTCCTCTGAATTGTCTGTTTGCCATGAATCGGTTTCTAGTTTAAAAAGCTTAAATGATGAACTAAATGCTAAGCTAAAGGAAGTCAACAATACTAGTTCATGTGTAGAGCATGTTGTTATATGTAATAGATGTAAGGATTTTGATGTTGATGCTTGTGATGAACACCTTATTTCTATTACCAAATTAAATGACGAGGTGCAAGTCTTAATGCTCAACTTAAGACTTGCAAAATTAATTTTGATAAATTAAAATTTGCTAGGGATGCCTACACTATTGGTAGACACCCCTCAATTAAGGATGGGCTTGGTTTTCGAAAGGAAGCCAAGAACTTAACAAGCTAAAGGGATCCCATTCCCAATAAGGAGAAAGGGAAGGCTCCTATGGTTAATAATCCTCAAAGAAACCATGTTTTTATTTATGATAGGAATATTGCTAATCGTGCCCAATATAATAGGAGTTATGATCATGATGCTTCTAATTCACATGCTATGTTTGCCTCTAGTTCTACTTTTGTTCATGGTAGAAGTAGGTCTAGGAGAAATCATGTTGTGCATCATGTGCCTAGGAAAATGTGAAATGAATCTATTACTATTTTCCATGCTTGCAACACTTCTTTTATTCTTTCATGTAAGAATGCAAAAGTAGTGACTAGGAAATTGGGATCCAAATGCAAGGGAGACAAAACTTGCATATGGGTTCCAAAAACTATTGTGACTAACCTTGTAGGACCCAACAAGAGTTAGGTACCTAAAACCCAAGCTTAAATTCCTTACAGGTTTATGCATCCGGGGGCTCAAGCTGGATTATCGACAATGGATGCACAAAACACATGACGGGGGAGAAGAAGATGTTCACCTCCTACGTCAAGAACAATGATTCCCAGGATACGATTATCTTTGAAGATGGGATTCAAGGCAAGGTCAAAGGTTTGGGAAAAATAGCCATCACAAGCGAGCACTCTATTTCAAATGTATTTTTAGTAGAGTCATTAGGATACAACCTCCTGTCTATAAGTCAATTGTGCCACATGGGCTACAATTGTTTGTTTACAAATGTTGATGTATCTGTCTTTAGAAGGAGTGATGGTTCATTAGCATTTAAGGGTGTATTAGACGGCAAGCTCTATTTAGTTGATTTTTCAAAAGAGAATGCCGATCTAGATGCATGCTTAATGGCTAAGACTAGTATGGACTGGCTCTAGCATCGCCATCTAGCACATGTTGGGATGAAGAACCTTCATAAGCTTCTAAAGGGAGATCATGTGTTAGGACTAACCAATGTCTGTTTTGAGAAAGACAGACCTTATGCAGCATGTCAGGCAAGAAAACAAGTGGGAAGCACTCATCACAGCAAGAATGTGATGACAACATCAAGACCACTGGAGCTTCTTCACATGGATCTTTTTGGACCCATTGCCTACCTTAGCATTAGGGGAAGTAAGTATGGTCTTGTTATTGTTGATGATTTTCCCGCTTCACTTGGGTGTTCTTTTTGCAGGACAAATCAGAAACCCAAGGGACCGTAAAGCGCTTTCTAAGGAGGGCTCAAAACGAATTTAAGCTCAAGGTGAAAAAGATAAGAAGCGACAACGGGTTCGAGTTCAAGAATCTGCAAGTGGAGGAGTATCTTGAGGAAGAAGGCGTCAAGCACGAGTTCTCTGCTCCCTACACACCTGAGAGCACCTAGAGGGGGGTGAATAGGTGATCCTATAAAAATCAAACACTAATAGCCACAAAACTTAGTTATAAGTGTTAGAACGGCTAAGTAGCTTGAAGCAAGTTCTTGTGAACACAAACAATCATAGAGAGAGAAACACAAGACACGCGATTTTTATCCCGTGGTTCGGCCAAGTAACACTTGCCTACTTCCACGTTGTGGCATCCCAATGGACGAGAGTTGCACTCAACCCCTTTCAAGTGATCCGATGATCAACTTGAATACCATGGTTTTTCCTTTAGATGATTGTTCCCGTTTGCGAGGAATCTCCACAAATTGGAGTCTCTCGCCCTTACAAAGGAGATCACAAAGAAAGCATAGAGTAAGGTTGGGAGAAGCAACACATGCAAGACTCAAATACGCAGCACAACCACGCACACAAGTGAAGACTCGAGCTCAAATAACAACACAGGGAGTCCTTGACTCGAATAGAGCTCAAATCTCTAACACAACAAAGCGAATGCGCGGGAGCAGAGTCTGGATGCCTTAGAATACTTTGTGAATGCTTGGGTGTCTCCTCCATGCGCCTAGGGGTCCCTTTTATAGCCCCAAGGCAGCTAGGAGCCGTTGGAGACAAACTTGGAAGGCAATCCTTGCCTTCTGTCATGTGGTGCACTGGACAGTCTGGTGCACCACCGGACAGCTACTGTTCATGTCCGGTGCACGATTTCTTTCCATACGGAGAACAGTCGACCGTTGCAGCTTTAGGCCCGTTGGCGCACTGGACACTGTCCAGTGCACACCGGACAGTTCGGTGCCCCCTGCCGACCGTTGGCGCGACCACGTGTCGCACGAAGATTGTGCGGCCGACCATTGGCGCTGGTGACCGTTGGCTCACCGGACAGTCCGGTGCACCACCGGATAGTTCGGTGAATTATAGCCACGTCGCCCCATTGCTTTTCTCGAGGGCGACGAGTTCGCTGCGGACGACTCACCGGACAGTCCGGTGTACCACCGGACGGTCTGGTGAATTTTAGCCGTACATTGCCGTCGAATCCCGAGAGAGGCCTTTTCACCGAAGACCAGCCTGGCGCACCAGACACTGTCCGATGCGCCACCAGACAGTCCGGTGTGCCAAACCGAGCTGCAGTTGCCTGTACACAGCCAAGTCTTTTGCAATCCTTTTCTAACTGTTTCTAGCACTTAGACAAAACACATTAGTACTTAAAATCAATGTACTAAGTCTAGAAACATACCTTATGCCTTGATTTGTACTTCTCACTTTATTTGGCACATAAGGACTTATTCAACCATGTTGGGCACTTAATCACCAAAACATTATAGAAATGGCCCAAGGGCACATTTCCCTTTCAATCTCCCCCTTTTTGGTGATTTATGCCAACACATCAAAAAGCAACCAAGAGAAGTGCAAAATCAATGCAATTGAAGACCAAATTGTTTTCGCTAATGATTTGGCATATTTGGATCATTCTTTGCCACCACTTGGTTTGTTTTTGTAAATCAAATCCTTTTTCCTATATCTAAGTCAAACACACTTGTTTGAGCAAATCAAGAGATATTCCAAGAGAAAAATTGATCAAGTACCAAAAACTCCCCCTTTTCCCATTATCAAAAATTCTCCCCCACAAGAGACCAAATTTTGCAATGCAATTATTTTTGAAATTCACATGTGGTAGCTGATCCATTTGCTTTGGCCCTAATTTCTCCCCCTTTGGCATTAAGCACCAAAACGGAATCATTCTTGGCCCTTTTAACCCCACTGCCTCACCAAAAATGTCAATTAAGAGCAAAAGGCAAATAGAGCATAAGAATGAACTTGGAATTAAATACACCAATACCGGAGTGCAGTGGAAGTCTTAGCATTGTCCAAGTCCATTTTCCCTTTCAATGCACCTTTGAGACTACATCAAGAGTACTCAAACAAACAGGTTAGTCTCAAAGGGTCAAGTTGTAGCACATCTCCCCCTTAATATGTGCATCATTCGCATATGGACTTGTGAAGTCCGGGGATCACTTGTATAACTTGAGCACCATAAATAACGATAATTGATTGAAATGCACAAAGTAACATGATCAAAGGCATAGAATACATGTATGCTATAGATCAATCCAAGTTACGCGAATCTAAGACATTTAGCTCACTACGCAACCTGCAAAACCTTTTCTCATCTAAAGGCTTGGTGAAGATATCGGCTAGCTGGTTCTTGGTGTTAATATGGTACACCTCGATATCTCCCTTTTGCTGGTGGTCTCTCAGGAAGTGATGCCGGATGTCTATGTGCTTAGTGTGGCTGTGTTCAACAGGATTATCTGCCATGCGGATTGCACTCTCATTGTCACATAGGAGTGGGACTTTGCTCAGATTGTAGCCAAAGTCCCGGAGGGTTTGCCTCATCTAAAGTAGTTGAGCGCAACACTGTCCTACGGCAACATACTCGGCCTCAGCGGTGGATAGGGCAACGGATGTTTGTTTCTTAGAACTCCAGGACACCAGGGACCTTCCTAGGAATTGGCACGTCCCTGATGTACTCTTCCTATCTACCTTGCACCCAGCATAATCAGAGTCTGCGTATCCAATTAAGTCAAAGGTAGACCCCCTTTGGATACCAGATCCCGAAGCAAGGCGTAGCAACTAAATATCTAAGAATTCGCTTAACAGCCACAAGGTGACATTCCTTGGGGTCGGATTGATATCTAGCACACATGCATACACTTAGCATAATGTTCGGTCTACTAGCACATAAATAAAGTAATGACCCTATCATCGATTGGTATGCCTTTTGATCAACAGACTTACCTCCTTTGTTGAGGTCGACATGCCCGTCGGTTCCCATCGGTGTCTTTGCGGGCTTGGCATCCTTCATCCCAAACCGCTGGAGAAGATCTTGTGTGTACTTCGTTTGGGAGAGGAAAGTGTCGTCCTTGAATTGCTTCACTTGGAACCCAAGGAAGTAGGTCAACTCGCCCATCATTGACATCTCGAACTTTTGAGTCATCACCCTGCTAAACTCCTCACAAGACTTTTGATTAGTAGAACCAAATATTATGTCATCGACATAAATTTGGCACACAAAAAGATCACCATCACAAGTCTTAGTAAAAAGAGTGGGATCGGCTTTCCCAACCTTGAAAGCATCAGCAATTAAGAAATCTCTAAGGCATTCATACCATGCTCTTGGGGCTTGGTTAAGTCCATAGAGCACCTTAGAGAGCTTAAAAATGTGGTCGGGATACCAGTCATCCTCAAAGCCAAGGGGTTGTTCCATGTATAGTTCCTCCTTGATTGGCCCGTTGAGGAAAGCGCTCTTTATGTCCATTTGAAACAACCTGAAAGAGTGGTGAGCGGCATAGGCTAATAGAATTTAAATAGACTCTAGCCTAGCCACAGGAGCAAAAGTCTCCTCGAAATCCAAACCTGCGACTTGGGCATAACCTTTTGCCACAAGTTGAGCCTTGTTTTTTGTCACCATCCCGTGCTCGTCTTGCTTGTTGCGGAACACCCACTTGGTTCCCACAACATTTTGCTTTGGACGTGGCACCAGGCTCCAAACTTCATTTCTCTTGAAGTTGTTGAGCTCTTCCTGCATGGCCAACACCCAATCCGGATCCTGCAAGGCCTCTTCTACCTTGAAAGGCTCAATAGAAGAGACAAACGAGTAATGCTCATAAAAGTTAGCTAATCTTGAGCGAGTAGTTACTCCCTTGCTTATGTCACCCAGAATCTGGTCAACGGGGTGATGTCGTTGGATCGTTGCTCGGATTTGGGTTGGAGGTACCCGTGGTGCTTCTTCCTCTATCACTTGTTCTTCCTGTGCTCCCCCTTGATCCTGTGCCTCTTCTTGAGGTGCCTGTTCACCGTCTTGAGTTGGAGGATGCACCATTGTGGAGGAAGATGGCTGATCTTGCTCTTGTTGTTCCTGTGATCGCACATCACCTATCTCCATCGTGCGCATTGCAGCCATCGGAACATCATCTTCATCTATGTCATCAAGATCAACTTGCTCTCTTGGGGAGCCATTAGTCTCATCAAATACAACGTCGCTAGAGACTTCAACCAAACCTGATGATTTGTTGAAGACTCTATACGCCTTTGTATTTGAGTCATACCCTAGTAAAAACCCTTCTACTACCTTGGGAGCAAATTTAGAATGTCTACCTTTCTTCACTAGAATGTAACATTTGCTCCCAAATACACGAAAGTAAGAAACGTTGGGTTTGTTACCGGTAAGGAGCTCATAGGAGGTCTTTTTGAGAAGGCGATGCAGATAGAGCCGGTTTATGGCATGGCAGGTTGTGTTCACGGCTTCCAACCAAAACTGCTCGGGCGTCTTGAACTCTCCAAGCATCGTTCTTGCCATGTCGATAAGCGTCCTGTTCTTCCTCTCTACCACACCGTTTTGCTGTGGTGTGTAGGGAGCAGAGAACTCGTGCTTGATGCCTTCCTCCTCAAGATACTCCTCCACTTGCAGATTCTTGAACTCGGACCCGTTGTCGCTTCTTATCTTTTTCACCTTGAGCTCAAATTCATTTTGAGCCCTCCTTAAAAAGTTCTTTAGGGTCCCTTGGGTTTCTGTTTTGTCCTACAAAAAGAACACCCAAGTGAAGCAGGAAAAATCATCAACAACTACAAGACCATACTTACTTCCCTCGATGCTAAGGTAGGCAACGGGTCCGAAGAGGTCCATGTGAAGTAGCTCCAGTGGTCTTAATGTTGTCATCACATTTTTGCTGTGCTGAGTGCTTCCCACCTGTTTTCCTGCCTGACAAGCTGCACAAGGTCTATCTTTCTCGAAACAAACATTGGTTAGTCCTAACACATGTTCTCCCTTTAGAAGTTTATGAAGGTTCTTCATCCCAACATGTGCTAGACGGCGATGCCAGAGCCAGCCCATACTAGTCTTAGCCATTAAGCATGCATCTAGATCGGCATTCTCTTTCGAAAAATCAACTAAATAGAGCTTGTCGTCTAATACACCCTTAAATGCTAATGAACCATCACTCCTTCTAAAGACAGATACATCAATATTTGTAAACAAACAATTGTAGCCCATGTGGCACAATTAACTTATAGACAACAGGTTGTATCCTAATGACTCTACTAAAAATACATTTGAAATAGAGTGCTCGCTTGTGATGGCTATTTTTCCCAAACCTTTGACCTTGCCTTGATTCCCATCTCCAAAGATAATCGTATCCTGGGAATCCTTGTTCTTGACGTAGGAGGTGAACATTTTCTTCTCCCCCGTCATATGGTTTGTGCATCCGCTGTCGATGATCCAGCTTGAGCCCCCGGATGCATAAACCTGCAAGGAATTTAAGCTTGGGTTTTAGGTACCCAACTCTTGTTGGGTCCTACAAGGTTAGTCACAATAGTTTTTGGAACCAATATGCAAGTTTTGTCTCCCTTGCATTTGGATCCCAATTTCCTAGCCACTACTTTTTCATTCTTACATGAGAGAACAAAAGAAGTATTGCAAGCATGGAAAATAGTAGTAGATTCATTTCACATTTTCCTAGGTACATGATGCGCAACATGATTTCTCATAGGCCTACTTCTACCATGAACACAAGTAGAACTAGAGGCATACATAGCATGTGAATTAAAAGCATCATGATCATAACTCCTATTATAATGAGCATGATTAGCAATTTTCCTATCATAAATGAAGGCATGGTTCCTTTGAGGATTACTAACCATAGGTGCCTTCCCTTTCTCCTTGTTGGGAATGGGCGCCCTTTGGCTTGTTATGTTCTTGGCTTCCTTTCGAAAACCAAGCCCATCCTTAATTGTGGGGTGTCTACCAATGGTGTAGGCATCCCTAGCAAATTTTAATTTATCAAAATTAATTTTGCAAGTCTTAAGTTGAGCATTAAGACTTGCCACTTCATCATTTAATTTGGTAATAGAAATAAGGTGTTCATCACAAGCATCAACATCAAAATTCTTACATCTATTACAAATCACAACATGCTCTACACATGAACTAGTTTTGTTGACTTCCTCTAGCCTAGCATTTAGTTCATCATTTAAACTCTTTAAACTAGAGACCGATTCATGGCAAATAGACAATTCAGAAGATAACATTTTATTTCTCTTAGTTTCTAAGGCAAGGGATTTTTGCACACTAACAAATTTGTCATGTTCCTCATATAAAATATCTTCTTGCCTCTCTAGCAATCTATCTTTTTCATTTAGAGCATCAATTAATTCATTAATTTTCTCTACTTTAGCTCTATCTAAACCTTTAAATAAACTAGAGTAATCTACTTCATCATCAGAAGAATTATCATCGCTAGAAGTAGTGTACTTAGGGGTATCTCGAACATGTACCTTCCTTTCCTTGGCCATAAGACATGTATGGCGTTCATTGGGGAAGAGAGAAGACTTGTTGAAGGCTGAGGCAGTGAGTCCTTCGTCGTCGGAGTCGGAAGAGGAGCAGTCCGAGTCCCATTCCTTTCCCAGGTGCGCCTCGCCCTTAGCCTTCCTATAGTTCTTCTTTTTCTTCTTCCCGCTCTTTTCTTGTCCCTAGTCACTATCATTATCGGGACAATTTGCAATAAAGTGACCAGCCTTACCGCATTTGAAGTAGGAGCGCTTTCCCCTTGTTTTGTTCTTGTTGCGGTACTCCTTGCGTCATTTAAGTGTGGTCTTGAAGTTCTTGATGATAAGCGCCATTTCATTTTCGTTGAGCCCGGGAGCCTCCACTTGTGCTACCTTGCTTGGTAGTGCCTCCTTGCTGCTTGTTGCCTTGAGCGCAACGGGCTGCGGCTCGTAGACGGGCAGTGGGCCGTTTAAGGCGTCATCTACATACCTTGCCTCCTTAATTATCATGCGCCCGCTTACAAATTTTCCGAGTATCTCCTCGGGCGTCATTCTTGTGTACCTAGGGTTTTCACGGATAAGATTCACAAGATGGGGGTCGATAACTGTAAAGGACCTGAGCGTGAGTCAGACGACGTCATGGTCTGTCCATCTTGTGCTTCCATAGCTTCTAATCTTGTTGACCAGGGTCTTGAGCCTGTTGTAGGTTTGTGTTGGCTCTTCTCCCCTGATCATGGCGAATCTCCCTAGCTCGCCTTCCACCAGTTCCATTTTGGTGATCATTGTAGCATCATTTCCCTCATGTGAGATCTTGAGGGTGTCCCACATTTGCTTGGTGTTGTCCAAGCCACTTTATTGTATTCGTCCCTGCAAAGCGTAGCTAACAAGACAATAGTAGCTTAGGCATTCTTATGAATTTGTTCATTAATGAATACAGGATTATCTGTACTATCAAAATGCATCCTATTTTCCACAATTTCCTAGATACTAGGATGGAGATAAAACAGATGACTACGCATTTTATGACTCCAAAATGAGTAATCCTCTCCATCAAAGTGTGGGGGTTTTACAAGAGGAATAGAAAGCAAAAGTGCATTCGAATTGTACGGCATGCGAGAATAGTCAAAAAAGTAGTTTTGATTAACTGTTCTCTTTTTCGACGAAGAGTCGTCATCATCATCGTCTCTTGGTGAAGAAGAAGATGCATCGCTGTCGTAGTAGATGATCTTCTTGATGCGCCTCTTCTTCTTCCTGCCCTTCTTCTTATGACTCGAGCCTGAGTCAGTGGGCTTGTCGTCCCTTGGCTCGTTGAAGAGGGACTCCTTCTCCTTGTCGTTGACCACCATCCCTTTCCCTTAGGATCCATCTCTCCGGGCGGTTAGTCCCTTAGATGAAGAGTACGGCTCCGATACCAATTGAGAGCACCTAGAGGGGGGGTGAATAGGTGATCCTATAAAAATCAAACACTAATAGCCACAAAACTTAGTTATAAGTGTTAGAACGGCTAAGTAGCTTGAAGCGAGTTCTTGTGAACACAAACAATCACAGAGAGAGCAACACAAGACACACGATTTTTATCCCGTGGTTCGGCCAAGTAACACTTGCCTACTTCCACGTTGTGGCATCCCAATGGACGAGGGTTGCACTCAACCCCTTTCAAGTGATCCGATGATCAACTTGAATACCACGGTTTTTCCTTTAGATGATTGTTCCCGTTTGCGAGGAATCTCCACAAATTGGAGTCTCTCGCCCTTACAAAAGAGATCACAAAGAAAGCACAGAGCAAGGTTGGGAGAAGCAACACACGCAAGACTCAAATACGTAGCACACCCACGCACACAAGTGAAGACTCGAGCTCAAATGACAAAACAGGGAGTCCTTGACTCGAATAGAGCTCAAATCTCTAACACAACAAAGCGAATGCACGGTTGCAGAGTTTGGATGCCTTAGAATACTTAGTGAATGCTTGGGTGTCTCCTCCATGCGCCTAGGGGTCCCTTTTATAGCCCCAAGGCAGCTAGGAGCCATTGGAGACAAACTTGGATGGCCATCCTTGCCTTCTGTCGTGTGGTGCACTGGATAGTCCGGTGCACCACCGGACAGCTACTGTTCATGTCCGGTGCACGATTTCTTTCCATATAGATAACATTCGACCGTTGTAGCTTTGGGCCCATTGGCGCACCGAACACTGTCCAGTGCACACCGAACAGTCCGATGCCCCCTGCCGACCGTTGGCGCGACCATGTGTCGCGTGAAGATTGCGTGGCCGACCGTTGGCTCACCGGACAGTCCGGTGCACCACTGGACAGTCCGATGAATTATAGCCACGTCGCCCCATTGCTTTTCCCGAGGGCGACGAGTTCGCCATGGATGACTCACCGGACAGTCCGGTGCACCACCGGACGGTCTGGTGAATTTTAGCCGTACACCGCCGTCGAATCCCGAGAGAGGCCTTTTCACCGAAGACCAGCCTGGCGCACCGGACACTATCCGGTGCGCCACCGGACAGTCCGGTGTGCCAGACCGAGCTGCAGTTGGCTATACACAGCCAAGTCTTTTGCAATCCTTTTCTAACTGTTTCTAGCACTTAGACAAAACACATTAGTACTCAAAATCAATGTACTAAGTCTAGAAACATACCTTATGCCTTGATTTGTACTTCTCACTTTATTTGGCACATATGAACTTATTCAACCGTGTTGGGCACTTAATCACCAAAACATTATAGAAATGGCCCAAGGGCACATTTCCCTTTCAACACCACAGCAAAACGGTTTGGTAGAGAGGAAGAACAGGACGCTTATCGACATGGCGAGAACAATGCTTGGAGAATTCAAGACGCCCGAGCGGTTTTGGTCGGAAGGTGTGAACATAGCTTGCCACGCCATAAACCGACTCTATCTGCATCGCCTTCTCAAGAAGACCTCTTACGAACTCCTTACTGGTAACAAACCCAACGTTTCTTACTCTCGTGTATTTGGGAGCAAATGTTACATTCTGGTGAAGAAAGGTAGACATTCTAAATTTGCTCCCAAGGCAGTAGAAGGGTTTTTACTAGGGTATGACTCAAATAAAAAGGCGTATAGAGTCTTCAACAAATCATCGGGTTTGGTTGAAGTCTCTAGCGACGTTGTATTTGATGAGACTAATGGCTCTCCAAGAGAGCAAGTTGATCTTTATGACATAGATGGAGATGATGTTCCGACGGCCGTAATGCGCATGATGGCAATAGGTGATGTGCGACTATAGGAACAACAAGAGCAAGATCAGCCATCTTCCTCTACAATGGTGCATCCCCCAACTCAAGACGATGGACATGTTCCTCAAGAAGAGGCTCGTGATCAAGGGAGAGCACAAGAAGAACAAGTTATGGAGGAAGAAGCACCACGGGTCCTTCCAACTCAAGTCCGAGCGACAATCCAAAGAAATCACCCCGTCGATCAAATTCTAGGTGATATCAGCAAGGGAGTAACGACTCGCTCACGTTTAGCTAATTTTTGTGAGCATTACTCGTTTGTCTCTTCTATTGAGCCTTTCAGGGTAGAAGAGGCCTTGCAGGATCCGGATTGGGTGTTGGCCATGCAGGAAGAGCTCAACAACTTCAAGAGGAATGAAGTTTGGAGCCTGGTGCCACGTCCAAAGCAAAATGTTGTGGGAACCAAGTGGGTGTTCTGCAACAAGCAAGACAAGCATGGGGTGGTGACAAGAAACAAGGCTCGACTTGTGGCAAAAGGTTATGCCCAAGTCGCAGGTTTGGATTTTGAGGAGACTTTTGCTCCTATGGCTAGGCTAGAGTTTATTCGAATTTTATTAGCCTATGCCGCTCACCACTCTTTCAGGTTGTTTCAAATGGACGTAAAGAGCGCTTTCCTCAACAGGCCAATCAAGGAGGAGGTATACGTGGAACAACCCCTGGCTTTGAGGATGCCAGGTACCCCGACTATGTGTTCAAGCTCTCTAAGGCGCTCTATGGACTTAAACAAGCCCCAAGAGCATGGTATGAATGCCTTAGAGATTTCTTAATTGCTAATGCTTTCAAGGTTGGGAAAGCCGATCCCACTCTTTTTACTAAGACTTGTGATGGTGATCTTTTTGTGTGCCAAATTTATGTCGATGACATAATATTTGGTTCTACTAATCAAAAGTCTTGTGAGGAATTTAGCAGGGTGATGACATAAAAGTTTGAGATGTCGATGATGGGTGAGTTGACCTACTTCCTTGGATTCCAAGTGAAGCAACTCAAGGACGGCACATTCCTCTCCCAAATGAAGTACACACAAGATCTTCTCAAGCGGTTTGGGTTGAAGGACGCCAAGCCCGTGAAGACACCGATGGGAACCAATGGGCATGTCAACCTCAACAAAGAAGGTAAGTTTGTTGATCAAAAGGCATACCGGTCTATGATAGGTTCATTGCTTTATTTATGTGCTAGTAGACTGGACATTATGCTAAGTGTATGCATGTGCGCTAGATATCAATCCAACCCCAAGGAATGTCACCTTGTGGCTGTTAAGCGAATTCTTAGATATTTAGTTTCTACGCCTTGCTTCGGGATCTGGTATCCAAAGGGGTCTACCTTTGACTTGATTGGATACTCAGACTCCGATTATGCAGGGTGCAAGGTTGATAGGAAGAGCACATTAGGGATGTGCCAATTTCTAGGAAGGTCCCTGGTGTCCTAAAGTTCAAAGAAACAAACATCCGTTGCCCTATCCACCACTGAGGTCGAGTATGTTGCCGCAGGACAGTGTTGCGTACAACTACTTTGGATGAGGCAAACCATCCAAGACTTTGGCTATAATCTGAGCAAAGTCCCACTCCTATGTGACAATGAGAGTGCTATCTGTATGGCAGATAATCCTGTTGAACACAGCCACACTAAGCACATAGACATCCAACATCACTTCCTGAGAGACCACCAGCAAAAGGGAGATATCGAGGTGTACCATATTAGCACCGAGAACCGGCTAGCCGATATCTTTACCAAGCCGTTGGATGAGAAAACTTTTTGCAGGCTGCGTAGTGAGCTAAATGTCTTAGATTCACGTAACTTGGATTGATCTATAGCATACATGTGTTCTATGCCTTTGATCATGTTACTTTATGCATTTATATCCATTATTGTGGTGCTCAAGTTGTACACATGATCCCCGGACCTCACATGTCCTTTTGCAAGTGATGCACATATTTAGGGGGAGATATGCTACAACTTGACCCTTTGAGACTAACCTTTGTTTTTGAGTATACTTGATGTAGTCTTAAAGGTGCATTGAAAGGGGAAGGTGAACTTGGACGACGCAAAGACTTACACTCCACTCCGGTATTGGTGTATTTAATTCCAAGTTCATTCTTACGCTCAATGTGCCTTTTTGCTCTTAATCGACATTTTTTTGGTAAGGCAATGAGGTTAAAGGGCCAATATTGATCTCGTTTTGGTGCTTAATGCCAAAGGGGGAGAAATTAAGGCCAAAGCAAATGGATCAGCTACCACTTGTGAATTTCAAAATAATAGAGTTAGAATTTTTGATTTGTTTAAAATGCGCTTATGGCAAAAGTTTGTCTCTTGTGGGGGAGAATCTTGATTATGGGAAAGGGGGAGTTTTTGGCACTTGATCAATTTCACTCTTGGATTATCTCTCTTTGTGCCCAAACAAGTGTGTTTGACTTAGAGATAGGAAAATGAATTTGATTTGCAAAAACACACAAAGTGGTGGCAAAGAATGATCCAAATATGTCAAATCTTGTGCAAAAATGATTTGGCCCTCAATTGCATTGATGTTGCACTTCTTTTGGTTGCTTTTGGATGTGTTGGCATAAATCACCAAAAAGGGGAGATTGAAAGGGAAATGTGCCCTTGGGCAATTTCAATAATGTTTTGGTGATTAAGTGCTCAACACGGTTAATTAAGTTCTTATGTACCAAGTAAAGTGAGAAGTGCAAATCAAAGAAAAAGGTATGTTTCTAGACTTAGTATTTTGTTTTGAGTACTAATGTGTTTTGTCCTAGTGCTAGAAACAGTGAGAAAAGAATTGGAAAAAGAGTTGGCTATGTGCAGCAAACTCCAGCTCGGCTTGGCACACCGGACTGTCCGGTGGTGCACCGGACAGTGTCCGATGCGCCAAAGTTGGTCTCCGGTGAAAAGGCCGCTCTCGGGAGTTGACGACGGTGTACGGCTAAAATTCACCGGACGGTCCGGTGGTTCACTGGACTATCCGGTGAGTCGTCCGCGGCGAACTCGTCGCTCTCGAGAAAAGCATCGGGGCGACGTGGCTATAATTCACCGGACTGCCCAGTGGTTCACCGGACTGTCCGGTGAGCCAATGGTCGCCAGCGCCAATAGTCGACCGCGCAATCTTCACGCGACGCATGGCAGCTCCAATGGTCGGTGGGGGGCACCGGACTGTCCGGTGCACACCGGACAGTGTCCGGTGCGCCAACGGGCCCGGAGCTGCAACGGTCGTCTGTGCCCGATTTGGAAGGCAATCGCGCACTAGACCGTCTACAGGACCTATCCGGTGGTGCACCGAACTGTCCGGTGCACCACCCGACAGAAGGCAAGTTTGGCCTTCCATGTTGGTCTTCAACAGCTCCTAGCTGCCTTGGGGCTATAAAAGGGACCCATAGGCGCATGGAGGAGACATCCAAGCATTCACTAAGCATCCTAAGACTCCAAGACTCCAACTCCACGCATTTGATTCTTTGTGTTAGTGATTTGAGCTCTATTTGAGTTGTGAACTCCGTGTGTTGTGTTTCGAGCTCAAGTCGTGACTTGTGTGCGTGGTTGTGCTGCGTATTTGAGTCTTGTGTGTGTTGCTCTTCCCAACCTTACTCTTGTGCGTTCTTTGTGTTCAATATTGTAAGGGCGAGAGGCTCCAACTTATGGATATTCCTCAGAAACAGGAAGAAGACTATAAGGAAGAAAGCTATGGTATTCAAGTTGATCATTGGATCACTTGAAAGGGGTTGAGTGCAACCCTCGTCCATTGGGACGCCACAACATGGAAGTAGGCAAGTGTTACTTAGCTGAACCACGGGATAAAATCGCGTGTCTCTTGTGTTGCTTTCTCTGTGATTGTTTTGTTCACTAGAACTCACCTCAAAGCTACTTAGTCGCACTAACTCTTTCATAACTAAGTTTTGTGGCTATTTAGTGTTTGATTTTACAGGATCACCTATTCACCCCCCTCTAGGGGCTCTCAGGGCGCATGATGGTGAAGGAGGCACGATACGTGGACGATGCCTTGAATGGTCCACTACTCGTCTATGAGCCACAACCCATTGCTCTCAAAGCAACTAGTAGCAGGGAGGATCTACCTAGCAAGGAAGCACAAGTGGAGGCTGTCGGGCTCAATGAAGATGAGATGGCGCTCATCATCAAGCGCTTCAAGACCGCACTAAAAGGACGAAAGGAGTACCGCAACAAGAACAAGTCAAGGGGAAAACGCTCCTACTTCAAATGCAGTAAGACTGGTCATTTTATAGCTCAATGTCCCGATAATGAGAATGACTAGGCACAAGAAAAGCATGGAAAGAAGGAGAAAAGGAAGAACTATAGGAAGGCAAAGGGCAAGGCGCACCTTGGAAAGGAATGGGACTCCGACTGTTCCTCATCCGACTCCGACGATGAAGGACTGGCTGTCTGGGCCTTCGACAAATCTTCGCTCTTTCCCAACGAACGCCATACATGCCTTATGGCTAAGGAGAAGAAGGTATGTATTCGGGACACTCCCAAATATACTTCTTCTAGTGATGAAGAATCATCTGATGATGAAGTAGACTATACTGATTTGTTTAAGGGATTAAATAGAACTAAAGTAGACAAAATAAATGAATTAATTGATGCTCTTAATGAAAAGGATAGATTGATAGAAAAGCAAGAAGATATTTTATATGAGGAACATGATAAATTCGTTAGTGTTCAAAAATCCCTTGCTCTAGAAATTAAGAGAAATGAAATGTTATCCTCTGAGCTCTCTACCTGTCATGAATCTATCTCTAGCTTAAAGAATTTAAATGATGATTTGAATGCTAAGCTAGAGAAAGTAAATGCAACTAGTTCGTGTGTAGAGCATGTGGTTATTTGCAATAGATGTAAAGATGTTGATTTTGATGAACATGCTGCTACTATTGCCAAGTTAAATAATGAAGTTGCAAGTCTTAATGGTCAACTTAAGACTTGCAAAAATGATTATGAGAAACTAAAATTTGCTAGGGATGCCTACATCGTTGGTAGACACCCCTCAATTAAGGATGGACTTGGTTTCCGAAAGGAAACCAAGAACTTAACAAGACAGAGGACTTCTGATCTCAACAAAGGGAAAGGGAAGGCTCCTATGGCTAGTAGCTCATATTCCTCACATGATCAAAAGAACCATGCTTATCTTTATGCTCATGTCAAGAAAGTTTCTCATCATGATAAAAGTTATAATTATGCTGCTTTACCTATTTATCATGATTCACATGCTATGTTTGCATCGAGCTCTACTTATGCAGGTTTGGGAAAAAATTGTTGTGACTAACCTTGCATCAAGCTCTATTTATGCATGATTCACAAGACTTGCATTTGGGTTCCAAAAATTGTTGTGACTAACCTTGTAGGACCCAACAAGAGTTGGGTACCTAAAACCCAAGCTTAAATTCCTTGCAGGTTTATGCATCCAGGGGCTCAAGCTGGATTATCGACAGCGGATGCACAAACCATATGACGGGGGAGAAGAAAATGTTCACCTCCTACGTCAAGAATAGGGATTCCCAAGATACTATTATCTTTGGAGATGGGAACCAAGGCAAGGTCAAAGGATTGGGCAAGATAGCCATCACGACCGAGCACTCAATATCAAATGTGTTTTTAGTAGAGTCGCTCTGGTACAATTTATTGTCTGTAAGTCAATTGTGTCATATGGGATACAATTGTTTATTTACAAATATTGATGTATCTGTCTTTAGAAGGAATGATGGTTCATTAGCTTTTAAGGGTGTATTAGACGGCAAGCTCTATTTAGTTCATTTCTCAAAGGAGAATGCCGATCTAGATGCATGCTTAATCGCTAAGACTAATATGGCTTGGCTTTGGCATCACCGTCTAGCACATGTTGGGATGAAGAATCTTCATAAACTTCTAAAGGGAGATCATGTGTTAGGACTAACCGATGTCTGTTTTGAGAAAGATAGACCTTGTGCAGCATGCCAAGCAGGGAAACATGTGGGAAGCACTCATCACAGCAAGAATGTGATGATGACATCAAGACCACTGGAACTCCTACACATGGATCTCTTCGGCCCCGTTGCCTATCTCAGCATCGGGGGAAGTAAGTATGGTCTTGTAATAGTTGATGATTTTTCCCGCTTCACTTGGGTTTTCTTTTTGCAGGACAAATCCGAAACCCAAGGGACCCTAAAACGCTTCTTAAAGAGAGCTCAAAATGAGTTTGAGCTAAATGTGAAGATAAGAAGCGACAATGGGTCTGAGTTCAAGAATCTACAGGTTGAAGAATATCTTGAGGAGGAAGGAATCAAGCACGAGTTCTCTGCTCCCTACACACCACAACAAAATGGTGTGGTAGAGAGGAAGAACAGGATGCTAATCGACATGGCGAGAATGATGCTTGAAGAGTACAAGACGCCTGAGCGATTTTGGTCGGAAGCTGTGAACACGGCTACCTGCCATGCCATAAACCGGCTCTATCTGCATTGTCTCCTCAAGAAGACCTCCTACGAACTCCTAACTGGTAACAAACCCAATGTTTCTTATTTTTGTGTATTTGGGAGCAAATGCTACATTCTGGTGAAGAAAGGTAGACATTCGAAATTTGCTCCCAAGGCTGTAGAAGGGTTTTTACTAGGATATGACTCAAATACAAAGGCGTATAGGGTCTTCACAAAATCATCAGGATTAGTTTAAGTCTCTAGCAACGTTGTATTTGATGAGACTAATGGCTCTCCAAGAGAGCAAGTTGATCTTGATGATGTAGATGAAGATGAGGTTCCGACGGCCGCAATGCGAACTATGGAGATAGGTGATGTACGACCATATGAACTACAGGAACAAAATCAACCATCCTCCTCTACAATGGTGCATCCCCCAACTCAAGACGATGAACAGGTACCTCAAGAAGAGGGGCGGGATCAAGGGGGAGCATAGGAAGAGCAGGTTATGGAGGAAGAAGCATCACGGGCCCCTCCAACTCAAGTCCGAAAGGCGATCCAAAGAAATCACCCCGTTGATTAGATTCTGGGTGACATCAGCAAGGGAGTAACTACTCACTCATGATTAGCTAATTTCTGTGAGCATTACTCTTTTGTTTCTTCTATTGAGCCTTTCAGGGTAGAAGAGGCCTTGCAGGATCCGGACTGGCCATGCAGGAAGAGCTCAACAACTTCAAAAGAAATGAAGTCTAGAGCCTTGTGCCACGTCCAAAGCAAAATGTTGTGGGAACCAAGTGGGTGTTCCGCAACAAGCAAGACGAACATGGAGTGGTGATAAGGAACAAGGCTCGACTTGTGGCAAAAGGTTATGCCGAAGTCGCAGGTTTGGATTTTGTGGAGACTTTTGCTCCTATGGCTAGGTTAGAATCAATTCGGATTTTATTAGCCTATGCTGCTCACCATTCCTTTAAGCTGTTCCAAATGGACGTGAAGAGCGCTTTCCTCAATGGGCCCATCAAGGAGGAGGAATACGTGGAACAACCCCTTGGCTTTGAGGATGACAGGTATCCCGACCATGTGTACAAACTCTCTAAGGCGCTCGACGGACTCAAGCAAGCCCCAAGAGCATGGTATGAATGCCTTAGAGATTTTCTTATTGCTAATGCTTTCAAGGTTGGGAAAGCTGATCCAACTCTTTTCACAAAGACTTGTGATGGTGATCTGTTTGTTTGCCAAATATATGTTGATGATATTATATTTGGTTCTACTAACCAAAAGTCATGTGAGGAGTCTAGCAGGCTGATGATGCAAAAATTCGAGATGTCGATGATGGGCGAGTTGAACTACTTCCTAGGATTCCAAGTGAAGCAACTCAAGGAAGGCACCTTCATCTCCCAAACGAAGTATACTCAAGATCTTCTCAAGAGGTTTGGGATGAAGGATCCTAAGCCCGCAAAGACACCGATGGAAACTAACAGACATATAGACCTCAACAAAGGAGGTAAGTCCGTTGATCAAAAGGCATACCGGTCAATGATAAGTTCATTACTTTATCTTTGTGCTAGTAGACCAGACATTATGCTTAGTGTATGCATGTGTGCTAGATTTCAATCCGACCCCAAGGAGTGTCACCTTGTGGCTGTTAAGTGAATTCTTATATATTTAGTTTCTATGCCTTGCTTTGGGATCTGGTGTCACACCCGGCTTTAAGGAACAAAGCCAGGTGCATCTCATACATGCGCCAAGAAGACAACATATATAATAACAGAGTGTATAGAGATAAATGTCATAAAACATCAGAGTATTTATTACATAGCGGAAGACTTATTACAAAATAAAATAATAAAGATAAAACGAACTAAGGATCGTCGGCGCCAATGTCAACTGAGAAACGCCACCTAGATCAGATCATACTCCTCGCCTTGTGGCTCCTCCTGAACCACCTGCTCTTCTCCTGTGGGGGTGTGAGACAGCAAGGGTGAGCTCACACATGATCATAGCTCAACGAGTTGTGGGGAACCAGTGGACATAAACTCACAAAGGTGTGAGTTCATGTGGTGTGTAAGGCTAATCAATGACAGGGGTTAAAGCTGAGCATTGCTTTTAAGTAGTTGGTCAAACTTTTATTAGCAGTTACTAAGTGTAAGTAAATACCAAACCTTAAGTAAAGTAATTGAACAAATTAATAATAAACCCATGCAATGCAAATGACAAAATTGAATTTAAGTTCCATAATTTAAACATCAGAGAGTCCTGAGCTGCTCATGACCGCGAGCACGGCTAGTATACCAGTTTTACACTCTGCAGAGGTTGTACCCTTTACCCACAAGTCATGTTACCCATCTGCCAAGGGGTCGCGAATCCCATACACCTCTACCTAGGAAGCGCGGCAGGGCAACACTACGAGGCCTTTACAAAGTTCCACTAGCTTCCGAAAACCCGCTACAGTTTATAGGAAGCTCCAATGTATGGTTCTTGTCTGACCGCCATCGCAGCAAAATCAACCAAGGACCTCCCTACACTGACCACTCCCCTACTGCCCTTGCCCCTTTCGGGTAAGGTAGTCTTCCACTAGCTTTCCTAATTAGTCAGCCAAGGGCGTCCCATTAAACCCTTGTGGTGGCACGTGTTACTCAAGTTAAGCTCTATGTTCCAATTAACATTAATGATCTCAACATGAACATAAATAGAATAACAAGAAGAATTGGAACATAGAGGTAATAAATGATTATCCCAAAACCATATAAAGCAATAGAAAACTACCCAAGTGATTCAGGGGTAAACAAGGTAATGAGATAAACAATCTAGGGTGACCTATTGGGTCCCATCAAAATTAACCTATGCATGGATAAATGATATTAAAGAACATTATTGGGTAAAAAGTGGTCAAGGGCACAACTTGCCTTCAATGAGCTCCTGCTCAGCTACTTCAACCTGCTGTTCACCAGGATCCTCTGTAACGGGCTCTTCTACTCACCACAATACAAACAAGCACAGTGCATATAGATAAATTAACATTACACCAAACATATATACAAAATACACAGTAATAATCTACACATTTAAATAAAATTCTAGGAACAGGAATCATAATTTTTGGAGTTATAGATTTTAAGTTATGGAATTTCAAAGGTTTTATGTGTTTAAAGTGGGATTAAGTGAGGAATTAAATTTCTTACTGTTTTCATGACAAAACAGAGATTCTAAGTGATAGAGAATAAAATTATAAAAATTTAGAAAGTGGAATGGGTTAATTTGGAGCAAGTATGAATTTTCTATGAATTTCACAAGTTATAGGGTTTATTTTCATATTAAAAATCAAATTCCCAATTCATTTAATCAAATTAAAACAGCTCTGGACTAGGCCTCAATTCCTGGAAAATCCAGGGGCTAACCCGCAAGATCACCAAGACTCAGCGAACAGGGTCCCAGGACCGCGGGTTCATTCCTAATAATTACAGGGTTTCTTATGCTAAATGCCAGAGCGAAAGGGTATCCTTTAATCTGGACCACCCGATCTAGTGCCTACACGCCAGATTAGATTGGCGCGAGTTATGAACCGGTGTGCGATAGCAACCGTTGGATCCTAAACCTACGGCTCGGATTCAAAATACCCGAGATTGAGTCGTAATCATCGGATCGCGGATCTACGGTTCTAATCGATCGCGCGAAGAGGTGCGTGATCTTCTAATCTTGGCCGTCGCTGGTCATCCAACGGCCAGGAGATTGTCTCCCCCAAGCCAACTCGACCGAGCCGCGGCACGCCTGCCGGAGCACGGCGGCGCCATTGCCGGAAACCAGGCCAAATCGACACTACGGCGCCATTCACAGATCTGTGACTTGCTATGCGATGCGGAATACATTCTGAACACTATAGGTCAGTTCTTACCGACGGTGGGGTCGAAGACGAGGCTGCCCACGACGCTCGGTGAAGCTACAGCAATGGCGAGCAATTGAAGTCGCCGAGGTCGCCCACCTCCGCCCATGCTGAGCTCTATGTGATCCTGTTGCACGAACGACACCCCTCGACCGCGCGAACACCCCCAAGCGGAGCTATTGGCGGCGATTTCCCGAGGCGGCTCACCACGCTCAGTCTCGATCTCTCCCACTACGGCGAACACGTCAGGCTTCTCTTACTGGAGGGTAAGGGGCGAGAGGGGCTACGGCTCGCCATTTATTAGCCGCGTTGTGTGGGCGCCGAGTCCGCCTAGCGGTTGCGCCAGCTGACCTAGGATCTCGCGGCGGCGGCAACCGAACGTCCGAAATCGGTGGAGAAGAACAGCGCCGGTCAGTGGGTCCCGGTCGTCAGCGTCGAGCGATGGTGGGCGCGTGCGACTGAGACAGACACGTGGGGCCCGCACTCCAGTGAGCACGGCATGCGCGCGCTTGACCCAGTTGGCCCACACGTCGGCGCCGGAGATCGGTGGTGGGCTGCGCGGGAGACTTCTTCAGGTGGGCCAAAAATGAGTTTCCGCAGCCCAGGTGGAGTTCCCTCCCCTTTTTTTTCTTTTGCTGTTGCTTTCTTTTTATTTTGAAATCCAAACTTTGGTTTTCAAATTTTGTGACGAATTTGTACTCAACTGTTTGAAGGTATTATTCAAAAATTGCCATGGTGAAATGAATTTATTTATCTAAGGATTTTATTTGTCATTGGCCAATATTTCTCTCTCTCTTTTCTAAATTCCAGAATTCCTTTTAAATTCCACTTTGGACTTTTAATATATTCCTTGTCACATTAGTATTTTATTTTTTTTGCCACAATATGCACACAAAAGAAAATCGAGCATGATGCATAATTTGGTAGTATATATTTTTATTAATTGTTTTTGGGCATGATGTTCACATAAGATGATGCATACAGATCAAACTCACATAAAGAGAAATTGTTTCTCTATTGGTATTATTTCTAGCAAATTACAAAGTGGGTGTTACATCTGGTATCCAAAGGGGTCTACCTTTCACCTAATCGGATACTCAGACTCCAACTATGCCGGGTGCAAGGTTGATAGGAAGAGCACATCAGGGACATGCCAATTTCTAGGAAGGTCCCTGGTGTCCTAGAGCTCCAAGAAACAGACATCTGTTGCCCTATCCACCGCTGAGGCCAAGTACATTGTCGCAGGACAGTGTTCGCGCAACTACTTTAGATGAGGCAAACCCTCCAGGACTTTGGCTACAATCTAAGCAAAGTCCCACTCCTATGTGACAATGAGAGTGCAATCCGCTTGGCGGATAATCCTGTTGAACACAGCTGCACTAAGCACATAGACATCCGGCATCACTTCCTGAGAGACCACCAGCAAAGGGGAGATATCGATATTTACCACATTAGCACTATTGGGGGCCTTCGTCTTCCGAAGGTCCTCAAAAACATGATTTAACAATGTTTACCGAGTTGTAATACATGAACAGGTACCTTCGGATTCGAATCAGAACCATAGTGGGAGAAGCACGAACAATACGAAGATTGAAGCAGCGCCGAAGCTACGCGCAAGGGAGCTTCGGCATGACAGCAGGAAAGGGAACCAACTTAAAGGGGAAAAGGCTATTTAGACCCCGATGAGTTACCTTATGGTCATTAGCTAATGTAAAGGGCATGAATGTAATTTCACGTGGGCTGCGTCCCATGCCTATAAATAGATGAACAGTACCCCCGTACTGTTCACGCTGACTTGGCATTTGCTTTTGCATCACGCTCGTACCTTTGCTGTCTATCAAGTTGAAGGTACCCAATGTAATTCAATATTGTTTTTATTTTCTCATGATAATATAATGGAGATGAATTTATAATGCTATATGATTGTTTATGTTATCTTTTGTATTTTACATGCTTCTTCCATTACCATCTTACCTTCGATATTCGAAGGTATGTCCTTCATGACCTTCGTCTGAAGATCATTATACCCCAAGGGAAATAATGTTTCGAAGGACGAAGGGCATTAATATTTAACATTTTATGTTGCCTTGTTCTTGATTCATAGCATTTGAGAACAAGTCATCAACATTGGCGCCCACCTCCGGTGAATCCTTTTCGACCACCTTCGGCAAGCACTGACCTTCGTCATGCCACCGAAGAAAGCTTCAGCGACAGGGGCTGCCGCTCTACAGCCACTGGACCCAAACCAGGAGACCCTTTCTCTTCGAGAGGCCCGAAGCCAGAAGAGGAAGGCCACTAGTCCAACACTCCAGGAGAGGAGTTGGACCAAGAAATCAGAAACATGGTGATGCTTCATCAACAAGTACAAAGGAAGAAGGAGAAGATGGCTCGACTAGTCGATCTTCAAAGGCAGATTGACGAAGACACTGAAGAAGTACGCCATCTTGCCCAAGACGAACAAGAGCGAAGGCCCCAACAAAGGGAGCTTCACCAAGAAGGCTTCTTCAACGAGGATGGATGGTATGATGATTTTAATCATGGTACCTTTACCTTTGACAATGCTTCACCCTTGGCAGCAGAACTGCAGGCTATCCCATGGCCTCCATCATACAAGCCACCTTAGCTCCCCATGTATGATGGACATTCAGATCCGAAGCAGTTTTTGATGAGTTATGAAGCAACTATATCTTCATACGGAGGCAATGCAGCTGTCATGGCCAAGTCCTTTGTCATGGCAGTTAAGAATGTGGCCCAAACATGGTATTCTTCTCTTCGGCTAGGAACTATTACTTCATGGCAGAAGCTTAAGGATATGCTGGTGACAAGTTTCCAGGGCTTTTAAACAAAGCCAGTCACAGCTCAGGCACTCTTTCAATGTACACAAGATCATGAGGAGTATCTTCAAGCGTACGTCCGAAGGTTCTTGCGCCTGAGAGCACAAGCGCCTACAGTGCCCAATGAAATTGTCATTGAGGCCATGATTAAGGGGCTTCGTCCAGGACCTACTGCCTAGTATTTTGCTAGAAAGCCTCCACAGACTTTGGAGAAGCTGCTTCAAAAGATGGATGAATACATCCAGGCTGACAATGACTTTTGCCAAAGAAGAGAGGAAGCCTACAGGTTCTCTGAGATGACCAGGGGCTTCAGAGGAAGAATCCACCCAAGACATGTCAGGTCAATTCACTCCACCCAGAGTGACGACAGAGGAAGTCAACAACAGAGGCCACAGTACTCCTCGCACGCTTCGGGGCAGCAACAAAGCTCTTTTCGACCGCCAGCTCCAAGAGGCAGAGGCGCCAGGGGCTTCGGAGGAAGGTTTGGGGATCAGCCTAGAAAAATTTATTGCTTATTCTGTGGTGAGGACAAGGGCCATACTACAAGGATGTGCCATGTCACCATTTAGAAACAAAAGGAAATAGCAGAAGCCGCAGCTCAGCAGAACCAGCCGAAGCAGGTCATGCATACTGCTTCATATCACTCACCCTACATACCAGAGTATGTGGGTAACCATCCTGCAGCGTCTGTTGCTTCAGCTAGTCAGCCACAGGCATCTTGGCTACAGCCCCCACCTCCGCCACCACTACAACCTGTCTATTCACGAGGCCAGCAGCCAGAAGGGAGCCAATAGACCCATCAGCAGCGGATTTCAGGGAGGAGTCTAAAGCTCGCACAGTCAACAGTACTGTACCAGAATCAAAGCATATCTATTGAGAGATATCCTACCCCTGAAATAGTTTTTACATTTATTGTCATTTTCTTTTTTAATAAGGAACAATTATTGAAAACCTAGTTCTCATGTCATTTTCAATTTCCTGTAAAGCTTCGTTCTTGTCATTTCGAAATATATCTTCTCCACAGACTCACGAAGTCCAAAAAGTCGCTGAAGCACAAAAGTCGTTCTTAAGGGAACACAAGGCTAAAAATCACATTACAAGTATCACCGAAGATACAAAAAGTCGTTCTAAGGAACGCAGCGTAAGTTTGCCGAAGATACAAAAAGTCGTTCCTAAGGGAGCTGAGAGCACCTAGAGGGGGGGTGAATAGGTGATCCTGTAAAACTTCAAACTTAAGCCACAAAACTTGGTTAAGTGTTAGCACAAATAATTTCCAAGTGGCTAGAGATGAGTCTCAACAAAACACAATACCACAAGAGATCAAACACAGAGATGACACAGTGGTTTATCCCGTGGTTCGGCCAAGACCAACGCTTGCCTACTCCACGTTGTGGCGTCCCAACGGACGAGGGTTGCAATCAACCCCTCTCAAGCGGTCCAAAGACCCACTTGAATACCACGGTGTTTTGCTTTCTTTCCTTTATCCCGTTTGCAAGGAATCTCCACAAATTGGAGTCTCTTGCCCTTACAAGTATATGATCACAAAGAAGCACAGAGTAAGGGAGGGAACCAACACACACAAATCCACAGCGAAATGCGCACACAAACAGCCAAGAATCGAGCTCGAATGACTATCTCAAAGTTCTCACTAGAACGGAGCTCGAATCACTTAGAATCACAAACGAATGCGCAAAGAATGAGTGTGGATGATCAATAATGCTCTAAGGTTGCTTGGATGTCTCCTCCATGCGCCTAGGGGCCCCTTTTATAGCCCCAAGGCAGCTAGGAGCCGTTGAGAGCAAATCTGGAAGGCCATCCTTGCCTTCTGTCGTCGGGGGCACCGGACAGTCCGGTGCACACCGGACACTGTCCGGTGCCCGATTTCTTTCCTTAAACAGCGCTGCCGACCGTTGTAGACCGTTGCAGATCTGGGAGCCATTGGCGCACCGGACATGTCCGGTGCACACCGGACAGTCCGGTGCCGTCTTCTAGCCGTTGCCTTAGCCACGTGTCCCGCGCAGATTGCGCGGCCGACCGTTGGCTCGGCCGACCGTTGGCTCACCGGACAGTCCGGTGCACACCGGACAGTCCGGTGAATTTTAGCCGTACGCCGTCGGCGAATTCCCGAGAGCGGCCACTTCACGCCTGAGCCAGCCTGGCGCACCGGACAGTCCGGTGCCCCCAGACTGGGCAGACTATGGCTGCTCGAGCCATCTCTTCTCCAACTCGATTTTTTCTGTTTCTAGCACTTAGACACAATACATTAGTCCATAAAACAATGTACTAAGTCTGAGAAACATACCTTTATCCTTGATTTGTACTTTGTCCACCATTTTACAATTAGGCACCTGTGTTGGGCACTAAATCACCAAAATACTTAGAAATGGCCCAAGGGCATATTTCCCTTTCAATCTCCCCCTTTTTGGTGATTTATGCCAACACAACATAAAGCAAGTAGAACAAGTACAAAAACACTTCAAATAAGAACTCAAATTATTTTGATTCAATTTTGACATATATGGATCACTCTATGCCACCACTTGGTTTGTTTTTGCAAATCAAACTCAAATCTCTATCTCTAAGTCAAACACACATGTTGAAGCATAAAGAGAGTCATTCCAAAAGAGATTGATCAAAGATTTCAAAAACTCCCCCTTTTTCCCATAATTACTACTTCTCCCCACAAGAAGCCAAAAGAGACAATAAGAGAGTTTTGACAAACCAAAAGCTCTACTTTACTATTTTCAAATTTCTCAAGTGGTAGCTGATCCAATTATTGCTTTGGCCTTTATTTTCTCCCCCTTTGGCATTAAGCACCAAAACGGGATCAATCTTGGCCCTTTAACCCCATTGCCTCACCAAAATCTTCAATTTAGAGCAAATGGCAATAAGAGATCATGAGATGGACTTGGAATAAGTTACCCTCTCATCGGAGTGCAGTGGAAGTCTTTCATGGTCCAAGTCCACCTTTTCCCTTTCAATTCTCCTTCGAGACTCCTTTGTTGAGGTCGGTGTGTCCGTCGGTTCCCATCGGCGTCTTTGCGGGCTTGGCGTCCTTCATCCCAAACCTCTTTAGCAAATCTTGTGTGTACTTCGTTTGGGAGATGAAGGTGTCGTCCTTGAGTTGCTTCACTTGGAACCCAAGGAAGTAGGTCAACTCGCCCATCATCGACATCTCGAATTTCTGCGTCATTACCCTGCTAAACTCTTCACAAGACTTTTGGTTAGTAGAACCAAATATTATGTCGTCGACATAAATTTGGCACACAAAAAGATCACCATCACAAGTCTTAGTAAAAAGAGTTGGATCGGCTTTCCCAACCTTGAAAGCATTAGCAATTAGAAAGTCTCTAAGGCATTCATACCATGCTCTTGGGGCTTGCTTAAGTCCATAGAGCGCCTTAGAGAGCTTACACACGTGGTCGGGGTACCGTTCATCCTCGAAGCCAGGGGCCTGCTCCACGTACACCTCCTCCTTGATCGGCCCGTTGAGGAAAGCGCTCTTCACATCCATTTGGTACAACCTGAAAGAATGGTGAGCGGCATATGCTAGCAAGATACGAATTGATTCTAGCCTAGCCACAGGAGCAAAAGTCTCCTCAAAGTCCAAACCTGCGACTTGGGCATAACCTTTTGCCACAAGTCGAGCCTTGTTCCTTGTCACCACCCCGTGCTCGTCCTGTTTGTTGCGGAACACCCACTTGGTTCCCACAACATTTTGCTTGGGGCGAGGCACCAGTGTCCAAACTTCATTGCGCTTGAAGTTGTTGAGTTCCTCCTGCATGGCCAATACCCAATCCGGATCTAGCAAGGCCTCCTCTACCCTGAAAGGCTCAATAGAAGAGACAAAGGAGTAATGCTCACAAAAATTAACTAATCGAGATCGAGTAGTTACTCCCTTGCTAATGTCACCCAAAATTTGGTCGACGGGATGATCCCTTTGAATCACCGCTCGAAGTTGGGTTGGAGGTGCCGGTTGCGCTTCTTCCTCCATCACGTGATCATCTTGTGGTCCCCCTTGATCATACGCCTCCTTTTGATGAACCTGTTCATCGTCTTGAGTTGGGGGTTGCACCGTTGTTGAGGAAGAAGGTTGATCTCGTTCATCTTGTTCCTGTGGCCGCACTTCTCCAATCGCCATGGTTCGTATCGTGGCCGTTGGAACATCTTCTTCATCTACATCATCGCAATCAACAACTTGCTCTCTTGGAGAGCCATTAGTCTCATCAAATACAACGTCGCTAGAGACTTCAACCAAACCCAATGATTTGTTGAAGACCCTATACGCCTTTGTATTTGAATCATAACCTAACAAAAACCCTTCTACAGCTTTGGGAGCAAACTTAGAATTTCTACCCTTCTTCACTAGAATGTAGCACTTGCTCCCAAATACACGAAAGTAAGATACATTGGGTTTGTTACCGGTTAGCAGCTCATACGAAGTCTTCTTGAGGAGGCGATGAAGGTAGACCCTATTGATGGCGTGGCAAGCCGTGTTCACAGCTTCCGACCAAAAGCACTCGGGGATCTTGAACTCTCCAAGCATCGTCCTTGCCATATCGATCAGCGTCCTGTTCTTCCTCTCTACCACACCATTTTGCTGTGGTGTGTAGGGAGCGGAGAACTCGTGCTTGATCCCTTCCTCCTCAAGGAACTCCTCCACTTGAAGGTTCTTGAACTCGGACCCGTTGTCGCTCCTTATCTTCTTCACCTTGAGCTCAAACTCATTTTGAGCTCTCCTGAGGAAGCGCTTGAGGGTCCCTTGGGTTTCAGACTTATCCTGCAAAAAGAACACCCAAGTGAAGCGGGAAAAGTCATCAACAATAACTAAACCATACTTACTTCCTCCTATGCTTAGATAGGCGACGGGTCCGAAGAGGTCCATATGCAGCAGCTCCAGAGGTCTTGATGTGGTCATCACATTCTTGCTGTGATGTGCTCCTCCCACTTGTTTACCTGCTTGACAAGCTGCACAAGGTCTATCTTTTTCGAAATAAACATTGGTTAGACCTATCACGTGTTCTCCCTTTAGAAGCTTGTGGAGGTTCTTCATCCCCACATGTGCTAAGCGGCGATGCCACAACCAGCCCATGCAAGTCTTAGCCATTAAGCATGCATCTAGACCGGCCTCTTCTTTTGCAAAGTCAACTAAGTAAAGTTTGCCGTCTAGTACACCCTTAAAAGCTAGTGAACCGTCACATCTTCTAAAGACAGACACATCTACATTTGTAAAAAGACAATTATATCCCATATTGCATAGTTGACTAACAGATAGCAAATTGTAACCAAGAGACTCAACTAAAAACACATTGGAAATTGAGTGCTCATTAGAAATTGCAATTTTACCTAACCCTTTTACCTTGCCTTGATTCCCATCACCGAATATAATTGAATCTTGGGAATCCTTATTTTTGACGTAGGAGGTGAACATTTTCTTCTCCCCCGTCATATGGTTTGTGCATCCGCTGTCGATTATCCAGCTTGAACCCCCGGATGCATAAACCTGCAAGGCAAATTCAGGCTTGGGTCTTAGGTACCCAACTCATGTTGGGTCCTACAAGGTTAGCACATATATCCTTAGGGACCCAAATGCAAGTTTTATCTCCCTTGCATCTTGCCCCTAACTTCCTAGCAATTACCTTCTTACCCTTTCTACAAATAGCAAAGGGAGCATTGCAAGCATAATAAATGGTAGAAGGTTTGTTCACAACTTTTCTAGGAACATGAGCAAAATTTCTCCTAGGCATATGCACAACATTTCTCCTACACATATCTCTATCATGCTTATAGGAAGAACTAGAAGCAAACATGGCATGAGAATCATAAACATGTGAATCAAAATCATTATAAGCATTTCTAGCATGTCTCCTATCATTATACATAAAAGCATGGTTCTTTTTAGCGCTACTGGCCATAGGGGCCTTCCCTTTCTCCTTGGCGGGAATGGGAGCCTTATGGCTTGTTAAGTTCTTGGTCTCTCTCTTGAAGCCAAGACCATCCTTAATTGAGGGGTGTCTACCAATCGTGTAGGCATCCCTTGCAAATTTTATTTTATCAACTTCACTCTTGCTAGTCTTAAGTTGGGCATTAAGACTAGCCACTTCATCATTTAGTTTTGAAATTGAAACTAAGTGTTCACAACAAGCATTAATATCAACATCCTTACACCTAGTGCAAATTTCAACATGTTCAACACAAGAGTTAGATTTACTTGCTACTTCTAGTTTCGCATTTAAATCATTAATTTCACCTTTTAGAGAAGAAATGGTTTCATTACAAGTAGAAAGTTCACAAGAAAGAATTCCATTTCTTTTAACTTCTAGAGCAAGTGAATTTTGTGCATTAACAAATTTATCATGCTCTTCATATAAAAGATCTTCTTGTTTTTCTAAGATTCTATCCTTTTCATTCAAGGCATCAATCAATTCATTAATCTTAGCTATCTTAGTTCTATCCAATCCCTTGAATAAACTAGAATAATCTATTTCATCCTCACTAGACTCATCATCACTAGAAGAATCATAAGTATTAGCATTACTAGTGATTACCTTCTTCTCCCTTGCCATGAGGCAAGTGTGATGCTCGTGGGGGAAGAGAGCCGATTTGTTGAAGGCAGTGGCGGCGAGTCCTTTGTCGTCGGAGTCGGACGAAGAGAAATCCGAGTCCCACTCCTTTCCAAGGTGTGCTTCGCCTTTGGCCTTCTTGTAAGCTTTCTTGTTCTCTCTCTTCCCATTTTTCCCTTGCTCCTGGTCACTATCATTTTCGGGACAGTTAGCAATAAAATGACCAACCTTACCACATTTGAAGCATGAGCGCTTCCCCTTTGTCTTGGTCTTGCTTGGCTGCCCCTTGCGACCATTTAGCGCCGTCTTGAATCTCTTGATGATGAGAGCCATCTCTTCATCATTGAGCCCGGCCGCCTCAACTTGCGCCACCTTGCTAGGTAGCGACTCCTTGCTCCTTGTTGCCTTGAGAGCAATGGGTTGAGGCTCGTGGATTGGACCGTTCAACGCTTCGTCGACGTATCTTGCCTCCTTGATCATCATCCGCCCGCTTACGAATTTTCCAAGTACTTCCTCGGGCGTCATCATCGTGTACCTGGGATTCTCACGAATATTGTTCACGAGATGAGGATCAAGAACGGTAAAGGACCTTAGCATTAGGTGGACGACGTCGTGGTCCGTCCATCGCGTGCTTCCGTAGCTCCTTATTTTGTTGATAAGGGTCTTGAGCCGGTTGTACGTTTGAGTTGGCTCTTCTCCCCTTATCATGGCGAATCGTCCAAGCTCGCCCTCCACCAACTCCATCTTGGTGAGCATGGTGATGTTGTTCCCCTCGTGAGAGATCTTGAGGGTGTCCCATATCTGCTTGGCATTGTCCAAGCCGCTCACCTTATTGTACTCTTCCCTGCACAAAGATGCTAAGAGAACAGTAGTAGCTTATGCATTTCTATGAATTTGTTCATTTATAAGCAGAGGGCTATCCGAGCTATCAAATTTCATTCCATTCTCCACAATCTCCCATATGCTTGGATGGAGAGAGAATAAGTGACTACGCATTTTGTGACTCCAAAATCCGTAGTCCTCCCCATCGAAGTGTGGAGGTTTGCCAAGAGGAATGGAAAGCAAATGCGAATTCGAACTATGTTGAATACGAGAATAATCAAATGAAAAGTTCGAATTGACCGTCTTTTTGTAGTCGTTGTCGTCATCCTTTTGGGAAGAAGTAGATTCATCACTATTGTCGTAGTAGATGATCTCCTTGATGCGCCTCGTCTTCTTCTTCTTCCCTTCCTTCCGTCTATGGCCCGAGCCGGAGTCGGTAGGCTTGTCGTCCTTCGGCTCGTTGACGAAGGATTCCTTCTCTTTGTCGTTGATCACAATTCCCTTCCCCTTAGGATCCATCTCTTCGGGCGGTTAGTCCCTTTTGTGAAGAGAAACTGCTCCGATACCAATTGAGAGCACCTAGAGGGGGGGGGGTGAATAGGTGATCCTGTAAAACTTCAAACTTAAGCCACAAAACTTGGTTAAGTGTTAGCACAAATAATTGCCAAGTGGCTAGAGATGAGTCTCAACAAAACACAATACCACAAGAGATCAAACACAGAGATGACACAGTGGTTTATCCCGTGGTTCGGCCAAGACCAACGCTTGCCTACTTCACGTTGTGGCGTCCCAACGGACGAGGGTTGCAATCAACCCCTCTCAAGCGGTCCAAAGACCCACTTGAATACCACGGTGTTTTGCTTTCTTTCCTTTATCCCGTTTGCAAGGAATCTCCACAAATTGGAGTCTCTTGCCCTTACAAGTATATGATCACAAAGAAGCACAGAGTAAGGGAGGGAACCAACACACACAAATCCACAGCGAAATGCGCACACAAACAGCCAAGAATCGAGCTCGAATGACTATCTCAAAGTTCTCACTAGAACGGAGCTCGAATCACTTAGAATCACAAACGAATGCGCAAAGAATGAGTGTGGATGATCAAGAATGCTCTAAGGTTGCTTGGATGTCTCCTCCATGCGCCTAGGGGCCCCTTTTATAGCCCCAAGGCAGCTAGGAGCCGTTGAGAGCAAATCTGGAAGGCCATCCTTGCCTTCTGTCGTCGGGGGCACCGGACACTGTCCGGTGCCCGATTTCTTTCCTTAAACAGCGCTGCCGACCGTTGTAGACCGTTGCAGATCTGGGAGCCGTTGGCGCACCGGACATGTCCGGTGCACACCGGACAGTCCGGTGCCGTCTTCTAGCCGTTGGCTCAGCCACGTGTCCCGCGCAGATTGCGCGGCCGACCGTTGGCCCGGCCGACTGTTGGCTCACCGGACAGTCCGGTGAATTTTAGCCGTACGCCGTCGGCGAATTTCCGAGAGCGGCCACTTCACGCCTGAGCCAGCCTGGCGCACCGGACATGTCCGGTGCACACCGGACAGTCCGGTGCCCCCAGACTGGGCAGACTATGGCTGCTCGAGCCATCTCTTCTCCAACTCGATTTTTTCTGTTTCCAGCACTTAGACACAATACATTAGTCCATAAAACAATGTACTAAGTCTGAGAAACATACCTTTATCCTTGATTTGTACTTTGTCCACCATTTTACAATTAGGCACCTGTGTTGGGCACTAAATCACTAAAATACTTAGAAATGGCCCAAGGGCACATTTCCCTTTCAGGAGCGCAGTGTAAGTTTTCTGCTCAAAAGTCGTTCCAAAGGGAATGCAGAGCCAAATACCGCCGAAATATAAGGCGAAGAACAAAAAGTCAATACGAATACCGCCGAAATAGAAGGCGAAGAAGTTCAAAAGACGTTCCTAAGGGAATGCAGAACTTACAGCAAAAAGTCAGCGCTGATACACCGAAAAATAAGCGGTGAAGCCGAAAAATAAGCGGCAAAGAGATTGTGTATTCCACTATGGGGGTGTGAGTGTGTGTCTTCGGCATAAATATTATTTTGCATAACATAACATCATCACATCATTTTGCATAACATAACATCATACATCATATTGCATCAATGGCACAAGAAGGGGATACAATGTCAACCTTCGGAGAATGCTTCGAAAAAATGAAAATTGTGCTAAGACACAAAATAAGTTTTGAAGAAATACAACTTCATCAGCTCTGATGTGGAGGAACAAATCTATTGTTGACGAAGCATTAATGTTTTTGCGACGCTTGGAGGATTTTTTACGAAGCATAGAAGCTCTTCTTTACGAAGCATGAAAAGAAGGGAAGGTGTTTTTTCGCCAAAGGCTCAAAAACGGTATGTACATAAAAGTTTCATGCATCACAAAGAAATGAATTGCAAAACCATTCATATATTACATTCAAAACCTACGAGCACCAAATATTACAAGCATGTTCCAGGAAATGTTACAAGCAATGTTTTTATAAATAGCTATTCTTCTTCCTTCAGGACTTTTTCTGCAGCTTCGGTTAATAATTTTGTGACAACTTCGTCCACAATAGCTTCGGCCACATTAATAATTTCTATTTTCTTCTTTGTCTCTGGGTCGGCCAGTGGGTCGAAGGGTCTGGGCGAGGAGATAGTTCAGCTGCAATAGAAGATATAAATTAGTTCGAAATCACAAAAATAAGCAATAAAGTTAAAAGCCATTAAGTAATACCTATCCGTTTTTCAAGTTCCACAGCTTTTTCAGCTGCTTTTGTTGCTTCTCGAGCGTCATGAATGTCTTTTTCACTCTTTTTCATTATTTCATGCGCCATCCCTTGGCCGCCATTTTCCCAAATATCAGTGAAATATTTTCCACCTATTAAGCTCGCTTCGGCCGAGGGGTCCTTCGTATCATCAATAGACAAAGCAGCTTCGGCCTGGGCCAAAGTTTTAACATGATCGCACCCTGCTTTCTCCAAAATAGCTGCAACTCCCCTCGCACCAGAAAATGCGCAGACATCCCCGCGGTCGCTCAGAATTTTTTCAAAAGCTTCGGCTTCGTTACTAATCCACTCAATTACGCCCTCAGGGTCGCCTCTTATGAAGTTGTCTTCGCTTGAGTATGCGCCCACGTTGGCGAAGCTAGTTTTTATCTTTTTGACGCATTCTACAGATTTTTCAAAACATCTTTCTTTCGATAAGCGAACCTCTGTAACTGTTTTTTCAAAATAATTTTTCCAGTACTCACTAGCATCTCGGTCAGCTTCGGCAATAGCGCATTTCAATTTGGCTTCGTCCAGTTGTTTTTGAAGGTTTTCAATCTCATTCCTTTGGATTTCAGATTGAGCCTTGAAGTTAGCTTTATCCCCCTTTACTTTGTCCACCAATGTAAGTAGAATTTTGTCTTTTTCCAAAGCTTCGTTCCTCAGCTTGATAATCTCTGTTCGAAGGTTGTTGAGAGCAATAGTGCAACTCTCGTCTTCGGCATCCTTTTGCGCCCTTAAGGCGTTGCTAAGTATTAAACCCTATATGAAAAAAATGAATGGGTTAATATAAGAACAAAAGAATGATTCAAAATTCATAAACTTCCAAATACACAATTTTTGTACCTTCAGGCTGTTATATGCAAGGCTATCCGCAAGATTGTCCTTCGTCATGGCGCAGAGGCCAGCTTCAAGCTTCGGGAACCCCATACTTCTGGCCATCTCCCGGCAGACAGATAATTCTTTGTTCTCTGGGAGGCAATACAAGAAGTCATCTTCATCTGTGCCATTAAACACTAAGGCCCCTTTTGGGTACTTCAGTTCTCGGGCATAGTGTTTAGCTTCAAAATTTTCTTCTTCAGATAATCTTTTACCCAAAGCGTGTCGAATAATATAATCAAGGACTTCGGAAGACACTTTGGGAGTAGGTGCGACAGCTTTTTCAAGCAAAATCTGTTTTATAGCTTCTTATCCCGCTGCCTTTTCTCCAGTTTCTGAGGATTTCTCCTTGACGGGCTCTGAAGGCCCAACTTCGGCATCGGCCTGGCTCAGTGTAGCTTCGGCTTTGGTTACCTTTGCCTCGGTTTCAATTTGCGCCTTCGAAGCCTTGGCAATTTTACCTGGAGTAGAGCTTGAAGCTTTTATTGTCTCCAGCACATCTAGTACACTAGCCATCCTTTTTCTTTTGGGGTCGCTGCTAGACCTTTTTGTGTCTTCAGCACCTCCACTCCTGCCAAAGGGCTTAGAACTTCTAATGTTTTCGTCTCTTTGATTCTCGGTTCTTCAATTTTGTCAGTCTTCGGCATTGCAGCCGGCTCTTCAATCCTCTGCGTAAGAGCAGGTCCTTTGGCTTCAATAGCTGAAGAACTCTCACCGCCAAATTCAGGCACTATGGCCGGTTCAATGTAGCGCGGCCGGTGAGTAAGGACTTTCAACTTTTGCCTCTTCGGTGCGAGCTCGCTTGAGGTAGCCGAAGCAGCAGCTTTCCCAGAAATTGCACCCTTTCTTTTCTGCCCCCGCGGCGGGTAGCGATAGTCAGGGTACACAAATCCGATAGCATCAAAAACTCTATTTAGCCTTTTCTTTTTTTCGGCTCCCGAAGGCCGCAGATAGTGCATTATCTTCAGACTTGGAGTATGCTCCAAGTAGTTCATCACTAGTATTTTCAACACACTTCAGCCAGTCATCGTCTGGTTCGATAAATTGGTCTCCAAACCTGAAAGTATATTTCAATCGAACCAAACCACCTTTGCTAGGGTTAGTGATGGTTTCCTTTGGCATTTCCCAGTCGTCTATCAGTGCCATATCCTATAGGCTATATGTTCTTGAACCAAATCTCTTGTCCCAATAAAAAAACAAACTGTACTGAAGGCCCTTCGGCAAGCTTCGGCTGCCTCATCAATTTCTACCTTCGGTTTCCGGAGGCCGAAGCGTGACCAGATGGGTCGCATAATGATTTCTTTAATATCTTCTCTTGCTTTCAAATCATTTTTCACGTAAAACCATTCTTCCATCCAGGCCTCGGGCCACCTCTTCCAGAATGTTGGCACTGGGTAGCTTGCGCCAGAGCGAGCAACAAAGCTGTAGCACCCAAAGTTGTTATGATATTGTTCCTTACCCCAAGGCTTCGTGTCATACGAAAGCTCGTGCATACTGCAAAAACATCTTGCGCTTGGCTCTAGACCTTGACTCCTCACAGCCCAGACGAAGATCCCCATTCTGATAATAGCTTCGGGAGTGATCTGGTGAAGGAAAATCTGATATATCTTTAAAACTTCAACCACAAACCTGCTTAATGGGAACCGAAGTCCAGCTTTGAAGAAACTTCGGTAGATTACAACTTCGTCTTCTTTAGGAGCAGGAACGGCTCTGTCTACGTCAGCCCTCACAATAGAAATATCTCAAAAGTACCTTCCTCTCATATTATCAAGATGACTCTGTTTGATAGTTGATTTCCCGAAGACTGTGTGACTTGGTCGCCAAGGATGATCTTCTGAGTCTTTGCCTCCACTCTCCACATCATAGTTGTCGCTATCATCAGTATCTTCAGACAAGCCTTCTAATATCTCTTTAGTTATCTTCTCTGTGTTTGTTTTTGCAATTGACTCAATAAATCCAGCAGTCTTCTCCTCAAGAAGCTTCTCCTCCTCGCTCAGCTTTGTCTCAGCAGCAACTTTTTTGTCTTGAGACATCTCTTCTTCGGAAATGGCGAAAATGTGTCCTTAGAACCGAAGCTTAGGAAATCTAAGAAACTAAGCAACTGTTGGTAAGTAAGAGCTAAGAAATTGAGCAAAGCAAAGCAGGCGGCAAGTAACGTACCAAATGTGCTCGGGGTGAGTTCTTATTTATACGCCCAACGCACTCCAAGTTGGAGGGCCCCATCTGTCATTGATTGTTGCTATTCTAGCAAAGGGAAGGTGTTTTTTCAGACCTTCGGCTTAGGGCCTTCGTCCATATTGCAATCTGAATTCGTTATTCTAACAAATTAACCTTGCGAGGGGCTACTGTTGGGGGCCTTCGTCTTCCGAAGGTCCTCAAAAACATGATTTAACAATGTTTCCTGAGTTGTAATACATGAAGAGGTACCTTTGGATTCGAATCAGAACCACAGTGGGAGAAGCATGAACAATACGAAGATTGAAGCAGTGCCGATGCTACGCGCAAGGGAGCTTTGGCATGACAGCAGGAAAGGGAACCGACTTAAAGGGGAAAAGGCTATTTAGACCCCGATGAGTTACCTTATGGTCATTAGCAAATGTAAAGGGCATGAATGTAATTTTACGTGGGTTGCGTCCCATGCCTATAAATAGATGAACAGTACCTCCGTACTGTTCACGCTGACTTGGCATTTGCTTTTGCATCACGCTCGTACCTTTGCTATCTATCAAGTCGAAGGTACCCAATGTAATTCAATATTGTTTTTATTTTCTCATGATAATATAATGGAGATGAATTGATAATGCTATATGATTGTTTATGTTATCTTTTGTATTTTACACGCTTCTTCCATTACCATCTTACCTTCGATATTCGAAGGTATGTCCTTCATGACTTTCATCTGAATATCATTATATCCCAAGGGAAATAATGTTTCGAAGGACGAAGGGCGTTAATATTTAACATTTTATGTTGCCTTGTTCTTGATTCATAGCATTTGAGAACAAATCACCAACAAGCACTGAGAACCAGCTAGCCGATATCTTCACCAAGCCTTTAGATGAGAAAAGGTTTTGCAGGTTGCATAGTGAGCTAAATGTCTTAGATTCGAGTAGCTTGGATTGATCTATAGCATACATGTGTTTCATTCCTTTGATCATGTTACTCTAAGCATTTACATTATTTATTGTCTATTTGTGGTGCTCATGTTGTACAAGTCATCCCCGGACCTCACAAGTCCTTATGCAAATGATGCACATATTTAGGGGGAGATGTGCTACAACTTGACTCTTTTGAGACTAACTTGCTTGTTTGAGTACACTTGAAGTAGTCTAGAAGGAACATTGAAAGGAAAAATGAACTTGGACAACGAAAAGACTTCCACTGCACTCCGGTATACGTGTATTTTATTCCAAGTTCATCCTAGTGCTCTCATTGCCTTTCTGCTCTTATTTGACATTTTGGTGAGGCAATGAGGTTAAAAGGGCCAAAAGTTATCGCGTTTTGGTGCTTAATGCCAAAGGGGGAGAAATTAAGGCCAAAGCAAATGGATCAGCCAACCACTTGTGAATTTCGAAAAATTTAGAGTTAGAATTTGTATTTTTCCCAAATGACTCTTATTGCAAAATTTGGTCTCTTATGGGGGAGAATTTTGATTATGGGAAAAATGGGGAGTTTTTTGGCACTTGATAAATTCTTCTCTTGGAATAGCTCTCTATTTGCCCAAACAAGTGTGTTTGACTTAGAAATAGGAAAAAGAATTTGATTTGCGAAAACAAACCAAGTGGTGGCAAAATTGATCCAAATATGCCAAATCTCAATTGAGAAAATTTGGTCTTCAAATTTGAGAATGATGTTGCATTCTTTTGTTGCTTTTTAATGTGTTGGCATAAATCACCAAAAAGGAGGAGATTGAAAGGGAAACGTGCCCTTGGGCCATTTCTATAATTGTTTTGGTGATTAGATGCCCAACACATTGTTTTAAACTCATATGTGTTAAGTAAGTGAGAAGTGCACATCAAGAATCAAGGTATATTTCTAGCCCTAGTAAATTGTTTTTGGGTACTAACATGTTTATCTAAGTACTAGAGACATAGCCAAGAAAAGAGGAAAAGAAGTGGAGAAGAATTGGCTATGTTCAGCCAAATCAGCACCAGCCTGTGGCGCACCAGACTGTCAGGTGGTGCACCGGACAGTGTCCAGTGCCCAGGCTGGCCCCGCGGTGAACTCGCTGATCTCGAGAATCGGTGGGGCGACGTGACTATAAATCACCGTACTGTCCGGTGGTGCACCGGACTGTCCGGTGAGCCATCAGCGCCCGTGCTCCTGGCCCCAGCGGCAAACTCGTCGCTCTCGGGAAAAAGTTAAGGCACCGCGACTAAAATTCATCGGACTGTCCGGTGTGCACCGGACTATCCGGTGAGCCAACGACGCCCGCAGCCAATGGTCGTCTGCGCGATCAACGGGCGACACATGGCCGAGCCAATGGTCGAATGGTCACACCAGACAATGTCTGGTGCGCCAACGCGACCGAAGACCCAACGGTCGGCTTCACCAGAAAAGGAAGGAAATCGAGCACCGGACAGGTATTGTTCATGTCCGGTGGTGCACCGGACTGTCCGGTGCGCCACCCGATAGAAGGCAAGAATTGCCTTCCAATTAGATCTCCAACGGCTTGTGTGCGTGTGTGTGATGTGAATTGAGTCTTGCGTGTGTTGCTTCCCTCCCTTACTCTTGTGCTTCTCTTGTGATCAAACATTGTAAGGGCGAGAGGCTCCAACTTGTGGAGATTCCTCGCAAACGGGAAAAGACTACTGAGGAAGATAACCATGGTACTCAAAGTTGATCATTGGATCACTTGAGAGGGATTGAGTGCAATCCTTGACCGAAGGAGGTCACCACAACGTGGAGTAGGCATTGGCCTAACCACGGGATAAATCACTGTGTCCTGTGTCCATTTTCTTTGTGATTGGTTTTCTTCTAAAGTTCACACTTCAGCAACTTGGTTTTAATTGCACTAACATTTCATAACCAAGTGTTGGCTATTTAGTGTTGAATTTCACAGGATCACCTATTCACCCCCCTCTAGGTGCTCTCAAGATGGCCGGACCGTCCGTGACTCTGCCAGAGAGATCTGTCCCTGCCTTCTTATGGCGGACCGTCCGGCCCCGGCAGGCGGACCATCCGCATAGGAAAAATTGAGTTTGGGCAGGGACGGTGTGTTTTTGGGACTTTGTACTATGGACCGTTCAGGGTTTTTAGCTGGACGGTATGTGGTCCATGTGCGGACCATCCGGCCATGATTGGCGGACCGTCCGCTCGTATTACTGAGACTGATCAAGCACTCTGTAACTCAAGTGTGTCAAGATCCGGACCGTCCGGTCCCAGTGGGCGGACCGTCCGACCTTGACTTTTCTGACAACTCTGATAGGTTTCAACGGTCGATATAGCCATTACTGGTACGGTGGACCGTCCGGCCATAGGGCGCGGACCGTCCGCGTGTGTGTAGAATCTGTGCAAATTGCACATAACGGCTACATATGTGTTGAGGGGCTATAAATAGAAGTGTAGCTTGTGTGTGGAGGCTCTCTTGGCCATTTCTAGCAGATATTAAACTCATTTGTGAGCCTCCCACTCAAACACTCACACTAGTTGATTGAGATCGCATTCTAGTGAGTGAGAGACACTCTAGTGCATTTGCATTCATTGTGATCTTTTGAGGCACTAGGTGATACACCGGGCAAGCGTCATCGACTTGTTACACTTGGAGGTTGCCACCTCCTAGACGGCTCGGGTGTTGTCTCCGTTGAGCTCTCCGTGAAGATTGTGGAGGAGCCACGGGATTGATTGTGAGAGGTTTGCGCCTACCACGCCGGAGCGGCAAAGGTGACACTAGTGAAATCGAGGTATTGAGTGAGTTCTTGTCCACTTGGCTCAAAGATCAAGCCATGTCTTGATAGAGGAGCAAGTGAGATCTTGAATTCCACCTCAACGTGGATTAGGGGTGAACGGCAAATCACCGATACCACGGGATAAATCTCAGTGTCTTTCTCTCAACTATTTTATATTGTTTATAAGTAGTTGGTAACTTATATATTGTTTATCTTTGTGGCATTAGATTAAATTGCTCATTACATTTTGTTGTCTCATCAAGGCTAGAAATATTTACATCTCTTGTTGTTTTGATTAAATATGTCTAGTGTATTTTATTTTAGTCAAAACTGTCTATTCACCCCCCTCTTGTCGATGTCCTTGATCCTACACCAAGCTTATCTAAAATACTTTTATGGTGGCTTTCTATTAGTGCATCTCTCCTCTTGCAAGATGTGCTTGTTGTGGTCACAATTAAGGATACATAATCAAAAAATCATGAATTGATGAGCAACAACTAGCTACGGAAACAACCACTAATTGTAATTGGTGGGCAGAACAATGAACATATATAACATATGTGTTTTCTTCTAAAATCTTCTTTTGTATGCCATTAAATTCACCTCTCATATTTGAAGCTCTATCATATCCTTGTCCTCTTATCTTAGAAATACATAACTTGTACTTATCAAGAAGAGCAAACGAGGCTACCTTTATTGCCTCGGATGTAGTATCGGTGACATGTTGTAGGGCAAGAAAACGTTCCACAACTTTTCCTAACTACAACAAGAAAAGACAACAAGGTTAGATAGAACAAGAATAGTTGAAGGAAATGATGACGTTGCCTAAGAGGGGGTGAATTAGGACTTCTAAAACTTTCTCTAATTAGGCCACAAATAAATTCCTAGAGCAAAACCTATGCAAATAATGAATCTAGAATGTGCAAACTAGGTTTTGTCTAAGTGTTCTTTTCTCTACCGCAATGACTAAGTTTCAATCCTAAACAATCTAATTATAAAGACAAGATTGAATGCTTAATATAAATGCGGAAACTAAAGAGCAAGGTAGAGATGCAAACTCTCGTGGATGACGCTGCTATTTTTATTGAGGTATCCAAAACCACGCAAGGTTCCGACTAATCCTCGTTGGTGCCCCTACGAAAGAGAAGCCCACACGAGGGCCAAGCACCTCGGTCAAGTAACTTCATAGAGAGTCGCGACCCTTCTCCACGCGCAAGTGGTGCTCTGCTTCTGGCTCCTCTCGGACGCTCCCTGTCATCTCCACTAACGAGCTTTGGGCTGAAATGCCGCGGGCCTCGTTCCCTCCGGTACATAGTGGCGACCGTGACACAAACGCGGTTGTCACGGTCTCGCAAGACTCTCGCCCCACCCGGTACAATTACAATGGCTCGCACAAGAGTTGAGGGGTTGTGTTGTTTTTCTAAACTCACTCAACTAACTAGAATTCACCTAGAGCAAGCGCTAAAGCGGTCTAACTAACCTAAGCACTTTGCAAAGCACCTATGCTAATCACCAAGTGATTCTATTAAGCACTTATGTGTATGAGCACTTGGAAATGTCTATACTATACCTTGGTATGTTGCTTGGGATCCCACACCTTGAAATGGCCGGTTGGGGGCTTTTTATAGGCCCCAACAGAATTATAGTCGTTGGAGAAAAGCTGCTGCTCTCTGCAGCACACTAGACAGACCGGTGGAGGCACCGAACAGTCTGGTGCCCCTGTCCGATGCGCCTAGTCGTTGGATCTGACACCACAGGTGACCGTTGGCGCTGCAGGATTTCACACCGGACAGTCCGGGTGTCACACCGGACAGTCCGGTGGCTTCTCTCCACTAGTGCCACCAGGAACTAGCCGTTGGGCTACAGTTCCCTGGTGCACCGGACAATCCGGCGTGTGGCACCGGACAGTCCGCCCGTGGCAACACTATTCTTCGTTTCTTGGACTTTGCTTGATACTTGTTGATCTTCACTTGTGATCTTCATAATGTCTTCTTTTGAGGTGTTGCTTTCCTCAATGCCTTAGTCCAAGTCACTTTAGCATCCTGTGAACTAAAAACATAAACACTAGCAAACATATTAGTCCACAGGTTATGTTGATCATGAAACACCAAAACCTTTTGAGCCAAACGGCCCAGGGTCCATTTTCCTTACAATAGTCTATCTTAGCATTACTGCAATCTCCAGATTGTTTGCGAGGTTAAATAATCCATATGTACTAACCTTAGCATTACTGCCATTTGCTCTTTCACCGATATATCACGAGACTCATCAATAAGCACAAAGAATAGTCTATCTTCAATCTCTCCCATGATCACATCAGTTACTTCTTCTGTACAACATCTTACAAGATCCTTTTGAATTATGGGAGAAATCATCTGACAATTTAGATCACCATGGTCAAAAGCATGTCTCACACTTTCATTCTTATATTTGTACCAATCTATAATCTCTAGAAAATTACCCTTGTTTAAAGGCATAGATGATTCATCATGCCAACGAAATGCCATGCCTTGTGCTATTAAAAATCTCAAGCACTCTAGAGATGCAGTCAAACGCCTTTGATATAATTCTTCAGATTCCTTAGTTGCCCTTGAGAACATGCTTAACACACTTCGCCTTTGATTTTTAAAATCATCATAATGTTTAACACAATTGTTGTGAGAACTATTTATACCACCAACATGCTCTGGCAAAGATTTATATGTGTGCTTCCAACCATTAAACCCTACTTTGTTGAACACATCAAAACCAAAATATTCCTTCCTCACTAGTTCCTTAAAAAGGAAACAATAGAAGCAAAATACTGCATCCTTCGACACGCTATACTCTACCTAGTTATACCTCTTATACCATGATTGTTGGAAGGCTCTTCTACAATCTCCAGATTGTTTGCGAGGAAAATTCACAAATAGGTTGTGTTGGTCCCTTCAATATATATGATCTTCTAATTTGGTCTCTAATTTGAGGAGGATACTCACATATTTGCTTCCTTAGTGCGGGATCGCTCACAATTTCGTCCAAATTTAACTCATCACCAACTGAAGCATTGGTTTGAGCTTGTGGTACCGCCTCATGACCCTCACCTTGTGCTTGAGGAGCATTTGTCTGATTTTGTGGTTGTGTTAAATTTCTTCTATCAACCAAAAATCTCTTCATTTTATTGGTTTTTCTGCAATATGCAAATTGCAAACGAGATATTAGAATTTGAGACTTGATGCCCATATAAAAAATGATAAATTTGGATGCACTACCTGAAATCCTGAATGAAAGAATAAAAAAATTGAATGCTTCATCCAACCACTAGTTGCTAATGGTGAATGAAAGAACAAAAATTGACAAAGCTATAAAAGGATGCACTGCCACTACTTGATGTCCTGATCCTGCCGATCCTGATTCTATTTGGTGGCATGGTCCGCATGAAGTGGAGCCTATCGGAGCTGAGCGTTGGGGACTCGAAGTCTGTTGAACTAAGGAAGAGGTGAACTAGCGCCGATGGAGATGCGGACAGCATAGTTGAAGTTGAAGCATCACATACGTGTAGAACTGTAAACGACGTAGACTACAGGAGGAGGCGAGGAGGTAGCCTGTAGGGACGCTTTCATTCTTGGGAAAATTGGGCCACAATTTTAACTTGGCATGGCCATTGGCCCATGCTCAACATGCAAGCTCGTGACACAAGACAAAGTGACAAACTACAAACGTGTTACGTCTAGGTGCAGTGCGGAGCATATGTATTCGCTCGGTTCGTACGGCTCGAGCCCGGGCGCACGCCCACCCTGCCAAGAAGGTCCGTCCGCCACTGGATTTAAGGTATTGTTGGAGATGTTCTTAGACGCAAAAGACCATGTAGCACGATGTATTAGGCCATGTCCAACGATTCACAGAGCCAGTTCCCACTCCCATGCGTTTTAGATGTAAGGGACCTCCTCAGGTCAGCCCAACGATCCCTCTCTTGGGGGAGAAAGAAATCCCCTAATACAAGGGAACCTCTAATCTCCTCCTTTCGCTAATCAATGTCTTTAACTTTGAAATTAATCTATTTTAAATTTAATTAAGTGATTATTATGTATATTACAGTACTATAAATATTGTATAGTTTTTAAAACCGAAACTGATAAATAAAAGCCAAATAGCTTATTTAACACTGCGTTTGGTTACGGGAGAGTCAGAACAGGGACGTCCCCTGACATCCTCTCTCGTCCCTCCAATTTTGAGGGACAACTATGGACAACACTGGGATAGTCATGTCCCAACCATTGACCCTGAACCAAATAATCTTATTTGAGGGATCGTCTCATTCCATCCCGTCCTGTCATTGAAACCAAACGCGCTGCATAATGAGGAATGGTTAGAGATAAGGTGAAATATAAGGAAGAAAGGTATTTAAATATAAATAGAGAGTACCAATAGGGGTTTTTGAGACAGGGAATGGTTGAATTAGTCTTAAGCCATCTCCAACTATTCTTCCTATATTTCTTTATTTACTCGTACTTTCTATTATATTTTACATCTCCCAAAAATATACTCCTTCCACTTATAGGATGTCTCTAACTATTTATTCTATCTAGCTCCTCCTATATAATATAACTCAGTTTTTTAATATTATTTCATTAGTTTTAAAAATTTTAAAAATCATAGACTAATTGTACTCCTATAATACTCATTATTATCATGTTACATAGCTTAAAAGGATTAATATCGTAAAAATGATATAATTAACATATAGGAGATTAGAGCTTCCTCGTATATGGAGAGACTTTCCTTGGAGGAAACTTTGAAGGGCATTGGAGGGCAATTTTACCCTAAAGCCTCCTATAAGGGAGGAATGAGGTGCCATTGGAGAAGGCCTAGCGCGTCTGACTTTGATGAGATTATGAGAAGGTCCGGGATCAACTATCAGTGCTGGTGCTTTTGTTTTACTTCTTTTTTTGTTACTAACTTGTTTACACGTCATCACTCGGATCAGAAGGTCCTGGTTCACGACTTATTTATTTATTTTGCATTTTGACACTTTTTTCTAACAATTTTATGTTTGGTCTTTCGGATGACATAATCTTATTTTTTATCCTTTTCTCGGTGCCACAGTCCACGACACCGTGGTAACATGGCTCGGCGCCATGACTTATGACGCCGAGGTGAGGCGCCGAGTGGTGTGTTGGCTTCTACGTGGCGCCTAGCTTGGCACCATAGGTAGTGGCACCGAGCTCTCCGCCAAGAATTATTTTAAGCGACTCATATGCAGCATTATATTAATAAATTAATTATATATATCATTGTCAATTTAGCATAGATCTGACTTTAAGATTTTAAATTAAAATATAATTAATCCTTAGTCTATTTCATTTCTAGTTTTCAAAAATACCACATTAGGTTTTGTCTATAAAAACATGTAATCTCTAATGAAACCCTCTCTCTTTATTAAATTCTTGTCATGTTATTATACTTTCTTATGTGACAATATTTAGTTAAGATAAAACAATAGAATTTATTCACTTCTTATAACTCTCTTAAGATATAATAACTCTCTATTCATATAAATAGTATATTTAATACTCTCTTATGATATAAATAGTATATTTAATAATTGGTTTATTTCTTTCTCTTGGAAAGTGTTTAGTTAATAAATAGCATAGCCTATTTCTCGTCTCTCTCCATTATATCTCTTGCAACTCCTTCATGTTACCTTATTATACTTCCACTTATAGCATCTCTAAGACTCAATCTTAATTTATTACTAAGCTTGAAAATAACTTGTCTTAACTTCTATTCTTTTCGTACTTGTAATAATCGATCCAACTACACAAAAATATATATGGTGTTGTTTGGTTTACATATTTGTAACGTAATGAGTAACTGATAAAGGTAAATCATATTTGTTTTAGTCCAACCGTAATCAGATATCACACTAAAAATTGATACCGATCTATTCAAACTTGTTACCACCGGTACTCGAGTGTAAACCATTACCATTACCATTTATATTAAATTTCGTAAACCAAACAGCACATATGTGTGTATGAATCGATCAATATAGAGTGTTAAGTATTCTTTATAGATAAAAACTAATGTGGCATTTTTAAAACTGGTACTGGAATAGCCTAAGTTTGTTTAATTACAAATCTTGAAACTGGAGCTATGCTAAATTGACGAGACTATATGTAATTAATTTATTAATGTAATGATGTGTATTAATTTATTAATGTAATGATGCATATGAGTTGTTCAAATTAATTTTTGGTGTCGAGCTCGGTACTATGTAGGTGCCAACTCACCACTCGGTGTCCCACCTCAACACCATAAGTCATGACAACGTGGGTCGTGACGTTGAGAAAAGGGTCTATAAATGAGATTACCTCTTTCAGAGGTCAAACATACATTTTTTACAAAGAAAGAGTTAAAATGAAAAAAAAATCAGTCTGGTTCGGCTCTCACGGTCTCACTGCGGGTGCTTTGTTTTTTACTGTTTTTTATTACTAGATTATATGTCACCGCGTTCGTGGATCGCCACTCGCACTGGGTTTGTTTATATAAATCTCAAACTACTTACTTCTAAGAGCACTTCCAACAGTAATTTATCTCGTGTCCCAAATTAAATTATAGAGCTCAATATTAAAAAAATTGTTCCAACAGTGCTCTACTTTATATAAAAAATGACAAAAAAAATATAGGTCACTTTCTGAACTACAACAAATATACTGCACTTATTGGGTTTAGGGTTCGAACGGACGCTTCACAAAATTTTTCTTTCCAAACCAATGGAGTAGATTAACATATTTTGATTAATCACTTGATTTGTAACTTTACTGTTACAGCTTAATTTTTTGTTCGTACCCTAATTTCTATAAAATATATCTATTTTAAATTTTTAGGACATTTTATGAGGCACGTTGTTGAACATGCACTAAGACAATAATGTTAGCGGAAATCACAAACCCAAAATCAGCTAACACTACAGTATCCCATGTTCGCGGTTGAAATTTATCTAGAATTACCATGATTTTCCATAAATGCAACATATAAATTGTGCAGTTGCTAATTAATACTTAGGTGATGTTTGTTTCACATATTTGTAATCTGATGGATAACTGATGACGTTTAATCATGTTTGTTTAAGTTCAACCGTAATCAGATACCATACTAAAAATTGATACCGGCCTCCTCAAACTTATTACTGCTGATACTCGAGTGTGAATCATTATTATTGTCATTTACGTTACATTTCACGAACTAAATAGTACCTTAAAAATCTTAAATGTAGTCCCAGCATCTCTCATATCTCATCTTTTATTTTAAACTTCACTCTATAAACAATAAAATCTTATAAAGCAATCTTTTACACACCATATGCGTTATCTATTAGCGACAACGGTAGAATGGTAGAGTTTGTTGAGCACCGCTTTTGGCTTGCGGACTGTCCGCCCCTAGGGTCGGAAGATCCGCGATCCGAACTGTCTGCGGTAGCAGCGCGGACGGTCCGTGCGTGCGTAGAATTAGTTATGGTTCCCTATTTTTTGCGGGAATTGTTAATGATCCTTATGAGATTAGCTTGGGAACCGACTTGTAACGGGTCCAAACCTCCCCCTTATACAGATGAAGGGGTACGGCTGATTGAATCCCCATAATCGATCCAATCAAATCTACTTATCAAATTTATCTTTTTTCCATTGTTCCTTCCATTCCTTAGGAGTAGGAGTAATCTAGCCCTAATTTAGATCTAGTTTAGTATTCCACAACCATCCCTCTTTGACTCTACACCGACTAGGGACGCCCTAGGTGGCCTGTCGACCCTGGAGCAACCCCTAGAACTCTTCTCCTTGATGGGACCTACCCGGAGGCGAGTTCTAGGGTTGTTGATGGAGAAGAAGACCCTGCGCCATCGCAGATATTCTGTCCCCACGCGTGGACCATCCAGAAGCATGCATAGGAGGATCTGATCCTGCACCCAGGTCGCGGACCGTCAGGCCTAGGGCCACGGACTATCCTAGAGAGCACTGTCAAGTGGTTCACTCCAAGTGTTTGGCGCCTACATCTGCGTCAACACACTTTTTGGCGACACCACTAGAGATGAGGGTGTCTAGATCTACTAAAAATTGGCTCCTAGATGGTCGGTTCCAAGGATCACACCGATGTCTCCACCACTAACATCATGAAGCCAGCCCTATAGGCACTATAGATTGATGACCAGCAACGCTTTGATGACCGCATGAAGCACGAGGAGGAAGAGATGTGGTTACAACTCGTCGAACGATGCAAGGAGGAAGAGATGTTGTGACAACTCACCGAATGACGCAGAAGGCGGAGCAAGAGTACATATCACACTTCATGGTGGATCACCACCAGAAGATCATCCGACAATGGGAGATCGATATGGAATCTCCCCTACCTCCGCCTCAGGCTCCTATTGTAAGTATTCCAGATCCATCTCTTACGGGTTTTATAGAACAACGAGAGGATCAGTTAAAGCAGTATATAGATGAATCTATTAAAGGATGGACACATTCATATGAAAAATCTACTGTCTCGAGTTTTCCCTCGCATGAACCAAATACAGAGCCACCTGAACCAAACACATTGGCTACAAATGGATCATCATGTACCCAGCCATTATATGGTATGTCGATGAATATGTTCGTAGTGCCACCGCAGTAGTCGTTGCCTAACACGCGACTGACTCTTAACACAATCGGACCGTTCGAGGGTCAGCTCATTCCGTCCGGCTATAGCATCAACCGTTCGACATATTTCGTCGGACCGTCCAACCCTACTCGAGTCTGCGCTTAGACCACCCAGTTCGCGTCGTACATGGTCGAATTATCTGGGTACAACCCCGGACGATTTGGCATGGTCGTGGACCGTCTGGCCTCTTACGTCGGACCTTTCGGGTACGAAACTACATAGGCAACACCCTATACGGCCGGACAGTCTGGATACACCCTCGAACCATCCTGGTACGCGTACACAGAACCAGGGGAAGTACAATACACATAGTTTTTACACCTATCGTAGCAGCACTACGCTACCCCACCAATGGCATATTATAACCATGTCGTGCCACCTCATATGTCTAGCGCCGAATATTCTTCGGCCACAAGAGAGCCCGAGAGATATAGGGAAGGAGGGGCTGGCACTAAAAGGACACCTAACACACATTTTGAACATCTCTAGGAGGAAAGCCAACAACATAATGTTAGGCAACCTGAAGTTTTTACCTCCGTACTTAATGGATGGTCATCGGATGTAGTTGAGAAAATTAGGTACGAGGTAGCCGGGTTGTTCAGAGACAAACTCGGTGTTAGTGTGTCAGGCACGGGGCAGTCATATCAGAAACCTTATAGCCACCGATTTAATGTCGTGCCATATCCGCAAGGGGCTAGGATATTGGATTTCTCTAAATTTTTTGTGAAGGTGAGAAAACATGCACGAACATGTAAGCCAGTTCTTAGCACACTTAGGAGAATTGGCTGATAAGGAATCCTACCTTATCTATTTATTCCCGTTGTCCCTTACTGGTACCGCATTCGCATGATACATAGCATTGCCGCCTAACTCTATCAACTCTTGGGGGAACTAGAGCAGAAATTTCATGAGCACTTTTTCTCAGGAGAACATGAGTTAGAGTTAGCTAATTTAGCTCCAGTCCGACAGGGGAACGGAGAATCGGTTAATGGTTATATTTGGAGTTTCCGGGACACTAGAAACCGATGCTTCTAAATCCATGTCACGGACAAACAGCTAGCAAGGTTGGCCTTTATTAGGTTGCGATCTTACCTAAGAGAAAAATTATATGGCACCTTGTTCTTTTCATTAGTACAACTACATCAGTGAGCGTTAGCCTATAAAAGCCGAAATAAAGAGACATCAAAATCGGCTGGCCGGAATGTGCATCTATTGGAGCGGGATAGCTTGGATGATGAATCTGCAGATATATGTATAGCCGAACTTGCATGGCCAACAAAGGCTAACCCTTCTGTGTGTTCTTCTTTGCAGCCGGTTTAAAAGAATTGACAAGAAGAAATTAAATTCACCTTTAATACTGCTAATTATGATAAAATATTTGACGAGCTAGTAAAAGCTGGCAATAGGGATGGCAATTTTACCCGTGGGTTCGGATATCCGACCCGTCGGGTACGGGTTCGGGCACGAAATTTGACCCGCGGGTCTTACCCGTACCCGACCCGATTTTATTATGGGTCAGGTATGGATTTGATTTCTTACCCATGGGTACCCGACGGATATCCGAAAATAGTGATTTTAGATTTTCAACCTACCAGTACGCTAACTAGTCGTCCATCCTCGACAGCTCATCCTACTGCCATCCCTCCCTGTCTGCTGATGCTTCTGATCTGGTTATAGTACTAGTGCCAATACGTTTGATAAAGTGCCAGTACGTAGTACCAGTGCTATCTAGTACAAGTACTTGAGCTAGGAGAGTGTTAATACACCAGACGACTGTGCTAGCTACTCTCTGATCTTGACGAGTTGGAAGTTTATTAACAAAAAAACATTAGCAACACATGTTCAGGGCTACATCTGCACGACTACACTGTGCAACAACATTATGTGCCTCCGGTGATCATGGCAATGTACGACGCTCAGAACTGCACTAGACTTCATTTAGGGAGAATGCACCAAGCTGTTATACTGAGAGCACCTAGAGGGGGTGAATAGGTGATCCTGTAAAAATCAACACTAAATAGCCACAAAACATGGTTAAGTGTTAGTACGGCTAAGTAGCGAGCTCTTGCGAACACACAAGTAATCACAGAAAAGCAATCACAAGAGACACAATGTTTTATCCCGTGGTTCGGCCAAGTATAACACTTGCCTACTTCCACGTTGTGGCGTCCCAATGGACGAGGGTTGCAATCAACCCCTTTCAAGTGATCCAATGATCAACTTGAATACCACGATGTTCTTCTTTCTTAGACTTTCTCCCGTTTGCGAGGAATCTCCACAACTTGGAGCCTCTCGCCCTTACAATTGATGGTCACAAAGAAGCACGGAAGTAAGGGAGGGGAGAGCAACACACACAAGACTCAAAACGAAAGCACAATCACACACACAAGTCACAACTCGAGCTCAAAACACAACGCAAGGAGTTCTCAACTCAAATGGAGCTCAAGTCACTATGTCAAAGAATCGAATGCATGAGAATGGAGTCTTGGAGTCTTAGGATCTTTCTTGTAAGCTTGGTTGACTCCTCCATGCGCCTAGAGGTCCCTTTTATAGCCCCAAGGCAGCTAGGAGCCGTTGGAGACAATCTTGGAAGGCTAATCTTGCCTTCTGTCGGTCCGGTGCGCCACCGGACAGTCACTGTAGACGGTCCGGTGCGGATCTCCTTCTGTTTCTAGCGCAGACGACCGTTGCACCTCGGCGTCGGTTGGCGCACCGGACACTGTCCGGTGCACACCGGACAGTTCGGTGCCCCCTTCCGACCGTTGGTGCAGGCCACGTGTCGCCCGCCGATTTCGCTGCCTACCGTTGCGCAGTTGACCGTTGGCTCACCGGACAGTCCGGTGCACCACCGGACAGTCCGGTGAATTTTAGCCGTACGCCGTTGAACTTTTCCCGAGAGCGACGACTTCGTCGCGGACGACTCACCGGACAGTCCGGTGCACCACCAGACAGTCCGGTGAATTATAGTCGTATGCCGCCGTCAAGTCCCGAGAGCGACCGGTTCACCTTGGACTCGTCTGGCGCACCAGACACTGTCCGGTGCACCCAGATCGAGCAGCAGTTGGTTGTACACAACCAACTCTTTTCCAATCTATTTTCTCTTGTTTCTAGCACTTAGACACAATACATTAGTATCCAAATCAATGTACTAAGTCTAGAAACATACCTTGTTACATGATTTGCACTTCTTCAATCTTTGGCACAAATTAACACTTAGAGAATATGTGTTGGGCACTTAATCACCAAAATATTTTAGAAATGGCCCAAGGGCACATTTCCCTTTCATATACCCGACGGGTACTCGATATCCGCCCGATACCCGATGGGTACGGGCACGGGTACAAAATTTTACCCGTGGGTATAGTCATGAGCGGATATGGATAATCCCCACGGGTATGGTCGCGGGCGGATATTTAATCTACCTGATCTGAATCCGACCCGTTGCCATCCCTAGCTGGCAACATTAAAGTAACACATCCTATTCCTCCTCTGGATAAATTGAAGACACGTGCTTATTGCAAGTGGCATTTTTTCCATGCCACAAATGATTGTAATGTTTTTCTTCGATAGATATAATCGGCCATGAATGAGGTCCGGTTGTGTTTTCAGGAAATGCAAGTAGACACACAACCATTTTTTGTCAACATAATAGAAATAGCAAGCAAAAAAGTCCTAGTTCAACTGTGACGTGACCATACCAGCATCGTCAACCTTGCCGACCATTCCTACTGGACCTATCACTCGAAGTCAAGCAAAAAAGATACAACAAGAGGTGCACGCACTACTTTATGAATTTCAATTAAACACTAATGAGAACTTTATGCTACCTAGGTCGTATATGTTGATATTGCTTAGGATCACCAAAGAGGAAGGACAGAACATATCAAGGGCGAATCAGAGAGAAGAGCTATGTTCGAGTCAGTCCAACACAACAGAACCGTTCAGACGAAACAGTCATATCTTTTGATTCCCAAAAGCTATGAAGGCTCATAAGTACTTTTTGGAAATCTCTTGAAGTCTAGTTTCCAATGCTTCTAATGCCGACTTAATCGGATCTCCCAGCAAAGCGACTGACCTACTTTAGTGCTGACTACATCATTCTATGAAGTTTTATTAGGCATGATATACATGGTGAGAAGGCTTATCAAGTCAGTTTTCCAATGCATCCAGCCCCATGCCATTTGGAGACTCCTAGGAGAAGTTATTATCAAAATAATGAAGGTTGCGCAGAAATCAAACAGCCACACAGAATTCAGCTCTGGAGATCTCCTGAAGAGGCCCCTTCACATTAGCACGTCAAAATACTTTCTTTTCGTGTTTATACCTATCTAAGGCTAGTTGTAGCTAGTATAAATACCCCCCTATGTCTATGATGTAAGTCAACTTTTTTAATAACCATTGATGATTTGATAATCCAAGTGATTAGCGCAACCAAGCTGCTGAGTGCTTACTCTATCCTTGTTCTTTCTAGACTTGTGAAGAGATTCCTCTGGGATCCACTAGTTCGTGCCTTGCGAGTTCCAGTATGGTTGCCTCGCATTGTGTGGATTAGCTCCGGTTGTGGTTTTGCGGTCGTTTAGAGATCGAGTCGAAGTCTTCACGGTTTCGGTGTCTCTCTCCTTGTCGCTTGGTCACCTCCAACCTTGATCAGGTATAAAGTCAGTTACCTGTTGTTCTTCAGCAAATTTACCTTGTTATTCCGTTACCTTTCTAGCCAACCATCCTATTTATCGCATACTACCGTGAAGATCGGGCCACCCTAGTACTGAATATAACTCGGTAACTATCATCTGGTATCAAAGCTTTCGTTGTCACGGTAGGTCTTATTGTCATCCACATATTTATTCTAGTGTTTGTCCGTCTTATACTTTCTTTTGTCCTGTAGTCCAAAGCCACACAAAAAACCTATAGCCCTTTAGCGGTACTATTACCTAGTGTCATTTGGGTTCCTCAAGTTGCTAGTTACCACCATCATATTCATATTGTGTCATTCCATTTGATCTCTGCACCCCATTAGTGTTATAAAAAAGGGAGAGTGAAAAAAGAAGTCAAAAAAGTGAAAAAGTTGAAAGGGGATAGTGTTGCACTATGTTGCTCAAAATTTTAATTTACATTGATTCAATGATAATCTGTCTAGCAATAATCTCATATCTTTTTAGCACATCAATACACTTGGTTGAAAGTACCATAGTGAAAGGGAAATGGACCTAATCATTTTCTATAATCGATTTTGGTGGTTGATGTCCAACGCAAACCATCTGGACTAACTAGTTTGTCTAGATATCATTTATCATAGGTGCATAAGGTTAAACACAAACCAAGAAAAAAATCAGTTAGGGTCCCAATCAAAAATTGGAGCAAGACTTAGAGTGTGTTGATTTTTGGCGCACCAGACACTGTCCGGTGCACCAGGCCAGCCAACATCAAACAGGCCACTCTCGGGTTTCTTCTGGGCGTGCTCCACTATAATTCATCGGACTGTCCGGTGTGCCATGGGACTGTCCAGTGAGCTAGCGGAGCAACGGCTCCCTACACGCCAACGGTCATTTCGTCAAATGAACAGTGTCGCGGCAGAAGTCAGAGCGCAGAAGTCAGAGGTCACCGAACTGTCCGGTGCAGCAAGAAGACAAACGGATTCAACGGTCAACTGCTCCAAACCATAACGGACGCACTGACGTGGCGTGCACCGGAGAGTGAACAGTGACTGTCCGGTGCGCCACCGGACTGTCTGGTGCTCCCATCGCCAGTAGAAGTCACCAACGGCTAGGAAGTGGTTGGGGGCTATAAATACCCTCCAACCACCTCATTCAAAGCCATTGAAGCATTCTGAGTTTCTCATTCATTGCAAGAGCAAAGTTCAACACTCTAAGACACAATCAAAGCAATCAATCCACTCAAAGTCCCCAAAATCAACACTAGTGCTTAAGGGCTTGTGAGAGGATCATTTGTGTTCTTTTGTTGGTCTTGTCGCTTGGATTGCCTCTCTTCCTTCCTCATTCTTATTTCTAAGTGCTTGTAAAAGCTTGCAAGAGACACCTAAGTGTGTGGTGGTCCTTGCGGGGTCTTAATGACTCGATTGATTAAGGAGAAGGCTCACTCAGTCTAAGTGACCGTTTGAGAGAGGGAAAGGGTTGGAATAGACCCGGCCTTTGTGGCCTCCTCAACGGGGACTAGGTTCTTTGGAACCGAACCTCGGTAAAATAAATCATCATGTCCACTTGCTTGATTTCCATTTGATTTGTTTTCCCTATTTCCTCTCTCTAACGTTTCTTTGCTAAGTATTGATTTGGGTTTGCTCCCATACGTCATCCACATCCTTTGAGCAACTCCTAGCAAGAGAAACAATCTTTCGGACTTGAATTTAATTCTAACGCTAACCTCGGCCTCAAGTGTGTGTTTAAGTTTATAAATTTCAGGTTTCGCCTATTCACCCCCCCTCTAGGTGACTTTCAATTGTTATCAGAGCCACTGCTTCATTAAGAGTCTAACAAACTCGAAGTGATGTCTGGAGATCACGCCAAGAGGGAGATCGTGACCGGCGAGAAGCCCACGGGCTCGGGGAGGACTCTATCAAGGGAGTCCGACAACAAGTTAAAGGAGGAATCCTCTTCCTCCATCAAGTCACTTAGGAGGGGTGACAAGAAGAAAATGAAGAAGGTGGTCTACTACGAGACCGACTCTTCATCACCCTCCACGTCTGGTGCCGAGTCTACTACTTTGACGCGCCACGAGCGCAAGAAGTATAGTAAGAAGCCTCTACGCTATCCTTGCATTCCAAAGCGCGCTCCATTACTTTTGGTACCCCTAGGCAAACCACCATATTTTGATGGTGAAGATTATTGCATGTGGAGTGATAAAATGAGGCACCATCTAACCTCACTCCACGAAAGCATATGGGATATTGTTGAGTTTGGAGCGCAGGTACCACAGGTAGGCGACAAGGACTACGACTCGGACGAGGCCGCCCAAATTAGGCACTTTAACTCCCAAGCCACTTCTATACTCCTTGCCTCCTTATGTCGAGTGGAGTATAATAAGGTGCAAAGGTTAAAGAACGCCAAAGAAATTTGGGACGTCCTCAAAACCGCGCATGAAGGGGACGAGGTGACAAAGATCACCAAGCAGGAGACGATTGAGGGCGAGCTCGGTCGATTCATCCTTAACAAAGGAGAAGAGCCGCAAGCCATTTACAACCGGCTCAAGACAATGGTGAACCAAGTGCGCAGCCTCGGGAGCACCAAGTGGGATGACCATGAGATGGTCAAGATTATTCTTAGATCACTTGTTTTTCGTAATCCCACTCAAGTGCAACTAATCCGTGGAGACCCTAGATATAAACAGATGTCTCCTGAGGAAGTGATTGACAAGTTTGTGAGCTTTGAATTTATGATCAAAGACTCCAAACACATTGTCAACTTGGAGCAAGGCGGCACCTCCACACCCGAGGTGCAACACGTTGCATTCAAAGCAACGGAAGAGAAGAAGGAGTCTACACCACGTAGACTTCCAATCAACGCCTCCAAGCTCGACAACTAGGAAATGGTGCTCATCATCAAGAGCTTTCGCCAAATCCTCAAGCAAAGGAGGTGGAAGGACTACAAGCCCCACTCCAAAGGGTGTGCTACCGGTGTGGTATGTCCGGTCACTTTATAGCTAAATGTCCATATTCTAGTGAAAGTGATAGGGACGAAGACAAGAAGGGGAAGAAGATGGACAAGAAGAAATACTACAAGAAGAAGGGTGGCGAGGCACACATGGTGCGGGAATGGGACTCCGACAAGAGCTCCACCGACTCCTCCTCCGACGAGGACACTACCAACATCGCCATCAACAAAGGCCTCCTCTTCCCCAACATCGGCCACAAGTGTCTCATGGACAAGGATGGCAAAAAGAAGAAGGTACACTCTAGAGCCACCCCCAAATATACCACATCTAGTGATGAGGGTAGCTCTAGTGATAATGAAGATGATTTAATTTCTCTTTTTGCCAACCTTAACATGGACCAAAAGAAAAAATTAAATGAATTAATAGATACCATTAACTAGAAGGATGATCTCTTGGAATGCCAAGAGGACTTGCTCGTTAAGGAAAATAAGAAATTTGTTAAGTTGAAAAATGCCTATGCTCTAGAAGTAGAAAAATGTGTAAACTTAACTAAGGAGCTTAACATATGCAATTATTCAATTTCTTGTTTAGAATTGAGAATGATAAATTAGTTTCTAAGATTGAAAAATTGAATGTTTACAATGAATCAATTCCCTGTCTTAGAGATGAGAATGCTAGATTAAATGCTAAGATAGAAGAATTGAATGTTTGCAAACCCTCTACATCTACTGTTGAACATGTTACTAATTGCACTAGATGTAGAGATATTAATGTTGAACCTATTAATGATCACATTGCTATGATTAAAGAACAAAATGATCACATAGCAAAATTAAATGCTAAAATTTCCGAGCATGAACTTGAAAATGAAAATTTTAAATTTGCTAGAAGCATGCTCTATAATGGGAGACGCCCTAGCATTAAGGATGGCTTTGGGTTCCAACAAGGGAGCCAAAGCAATGTCAAGCTTAATGCCCCTAAGAAATTGTCTAATTTTGTAAAGGGCAAAGCTCCCATGGTTTAGGATAGTGAGGGTTACATTTTATATCCTGCAAAACTATCCTGAACATAAAATTAGGAAAATTTATGCTAGGAAACCTCATACTACTTCTCATAATACTTTTATGTATAAAAATGAGGCTTCTAGTTTTAGGCATACCACTCACATTAAAATGCCTAAGAAGAAAATTCCTAATGAATCAAATGAGCATAACATTTCATTTAAAACTTTTGATGCTTCTTATGTGCTTACTAACAAATCAGGCAAAGTAGTTGCCAAATATGTTGGGGTCAAACACAAGAGTCTAAAGACTTGTGTTTGGGTACCCAAGGTGCTTGTTTCTAATGTGAAAGGACCCAAGACCGTTTGGGTATCTAAGAACAAGGCCTAAATTTGTTTTGTAGGTTTATGCATCTGGTGGAGCAAGTTGGATAATTGATAGCGGGTGCACAAACCACATGGCAGGGGAGAAAAGGATGTTCTCTTCATACGAGAAAAATGATGATCCCCAACGAGTTATCACATTCGGGAATGGAAATCAAGGTTTGGTCAAAGGTTTGGGTAAAATTGCTATATCTCCTGACCATTCCATTTCTAATGTTTTTCTTGTAGATTCTTTATATTACAATTTGCTTTCTGTTTCTCAATTATGCAAAATGGGCTACAACTACCTATTTACTGATGTAGGTGTTACTGTCTTTAGAAGAAGTGATGATTCAATAGCATTTAAGGGAGTGTTAGATGGTCAGCTATATTTAGTTGATTTTGATAATAACAAAGCAGAACTAGACACCTGCTTAATTGCTAAGACTAACATGGGTTGGCTCTGGCATCACTGACTTGCCTATGTTGGAATGAAGAATCTTCACAAGCTTCTAAAGGGAGAACACATTTTAGGACTAACCAATGTTCATTTTGAGAAAGACAGGATTTGTAGCGCATGCCAAGCAGGAAAGTAGGTTGGAGTCCATCATCCACACAAGAACATAATGACGACTGACAGGTCACTCGAGCTACTCCACATGGATCTATTCGGCCCGATAGCTTACATAAGCATCGGCAGGAGTAAGTACTGTCTAGTTATTGTAGATGATTAATCTTGCTTCACTTGTGTTGGCCTCTTGTTCTCAAATGCTATAAATCAAGAATAAGGCAACACAATTGTTAATGGTCAAAGACCTTCGTCCTTCGAAGCATTACTTCCTCTTGGGAATAATGATCTTCAGACGAAGGTCATGAAGGACACACCTTCATCATTTTATCATAAAAACATGAATATAAATAAAAGAGTAAAGGAACATAGAGGAATGAGGATAATTAGTTGTCAAATATCAATAATTTACTTACTATTATCTTTAACAGACATAAATAAGCATTAGCATTATTCATATATTACAATGATACCTTCGGCTTGCCGAAAGATGGAAAAGCAGGGATGAAGCGAGAGCGATACAATCCAGTGTGAATAGTACAGGGGTACTATTCATCTATTTATAGGCGCGGGACGCAGCCCGGGTAAAATTACAATCATGCTCTGTCACACCCGGTTTTAGAAGGCAAATCGAATGCGAACCATGTACGTGCCAGGATCAGCAATTCACGTACACAGCAGTTACATAACTGGACATCATCACACAGTGCTCAAATAATGACATAAAAGAGGGTATAATAGTTGATTACATCATGATGTCCGAGACATCCACATAGTCTTTAACAATAATCAAAGTGCGGAAAAGAAATGTAGATACAGACGGCCTACACAAGCAGCCGACTAGGGGATTGCCGCTAACCCACGCCTAGAACTCATCGTACTCTTGGAACTCCTGGAAGTCCTCCTCCATGACTTCATCTTCACCTGAGAAGTGGTTGCAACGTGGACAACCTGGGGGGTTTGGTGTGTAAAGCAAGGGTGAGTACACATCAACATACTCAGCAAAATGTCCTGTTTGGCTGTAGTGGACTAGCTTTATGTGGAGTTAAGTCAAGCAGTTGCTTTTAGTTGGTCAGGTTATTATTTACTAGTAGAAAGCCAGGTTTTAGCATTAACCCAAGTTATTAACCCAAATGTACCCTTTCCAAACGGAAAGAATACCACTTACCAGCACCATAAGCATAATCATAACCATCATCCTCGTCACCACCTGTAAACCATACATCTCTGATCAAGTATCTCTAATCAATGGAGCTCCCTTGGCCGCTCATAACCGCGAGCACGGCTGATATATCAGTTTCATGACACTCTGCAGAGGTTGCGCACTTTACCCACAAGCCGTGATTCCCTCTTGCCTCAGGCCGATCAAACCCTTAAACACTACCAAGGTGAATAGGCAGGGTCTCACTATGTAGCCTTTACAAAGATTCCCTGGGGCTGTAGCCGCCCGTTAGGTTTCCTAAATGCACCGCACTCCTCCCCAAGGGGCGAACCAACCTTGGCAGAGCGAGCCGCATACACCGAGCCCCATTGACGTCACGACGGCGAAGCGAACTACACCCCAGTTCCTCTAAGTACTCAGCTAAGGGCGTCCCACTCCACCCTCATGGTTGCACTGTTTTCTCGGGTGGTCATCCAACGAACCAGTCCTTACGGAGAGGCACTCGAGAAATAGCTCGAGCCCCCTGAAATATCACAGTACCATCATCATAATCAAAAGGGAAAACAGCGTATCATAGGTAATCTCATCATGTTTAGAGATGGCAATGGGTACCCACGACCTGATACCCGATGGGTATTTACTCCATTAGGGTATGTATATGGGCTAAATATTCTACCTGTGGGTCTGTTATTGGGCAAAAATCTTCACCCAGTGGGTAAACGGGTATTAGAACGTTCCGCCTTCACCCATACCCGTTAACCCATGGGTATAAAATACCCAATATAAACTTAGCCCAAACAAGAACTTTGACTTTAGTCATCCATCTTTTTTACTATTTAACAACCTTTTAGGCCATAATGTCATAGATGTAACACCCCTGGTGTTACTGTAACTAAAACTTGAGCATGGCATCATAAGCATTGGCATTGTATATATATTTGATATACCTAGAGTGCATTCACTAGGAAAAAATTTCAATCAAGTTGTATTGTTTAAGTATCTTTGCAAATAGGACCCTGGATAGGGGACCTAACCCTAAACAGGGATTGAAGGGGTAAGACCTAACCCAATATGAGAAAACATAAAGGCTTTAGGGAAGAGTCATAAAATGTCCCCAAAAACAAAGTGGGATCACATTTATGCCCCTGGGATACCAGAAACCTTAATTGGAACCCTGGAAAACCCTAAATCCAAACCCTAGGGACCTATGTGCAAAATTAGTCCACTTTTGGACTAAAGTGCAAAAACCAAGCCAAATAAGTATTTTAAGATCTTTGGTTCACAAATGGGTGGGCTTAAAAGCCAAACATTGGGTTTTGGACTTAAATGCAAAATGGACCTCACTTGGGTTTCATTCTAAGTCTGAAATTCAGTGTTGAGGGCTCAACTTTGGAGTCCTGTATCTTTCAAATTCTAGGGTTTTTGCCCTAGGTCACCACATCAAAATTGTAGCCTAATTATAGAAGAACAACTTTGCTTAAGAGTGCAAGCCATGTTCTTGTGAGAAATTTGGAGATAATTAAGCCTAAAGATTGGCTGTCAGGCTGATTCAGTCTGAAATTCAGATGGGCAGTGTAACAAAGCCAACTTTGAGTATGAATTCAACCTTGATTTAGTGCTCAAATGGGTTCAAGTCCTATAGCCGAATTATTGTTGGTTTATAGCCCTACAACTTTGGTGCAGATCGATGACAAAGTTGTAATGCAAAAATTAGAGAAAATTGGCTCTGAAGTTGCTCTGTCAGGCATCATACACTGAATATCTGATGGTACAGTGCCTTCGGGGGGGATCAGAAGACTTCACCGCCGACGATCCCCCGCCGCGATTCGCGTCACTGGCATGCAGATTCGTGCGCTGGTCGACGGATAACATCACGGGGTGAGAAGAATCTTCACCGCCGGTGAGCTGGGCTCCACTCCGGCGACCCCTCGTGCCTCCCCCTCTACCCTACGGCTGAGCAGATAAACTCGCCGGTGAACGCCATCTCCTGGCCGTGCGCCGCGTGTCCTAACCGCGCCACCACATCGCCGTGACTCCCTCTAACTGCCCGTCGACCACCGGAGTTACTGCCACGCCATAGGACACATAACCACGCGTGCCAAGGTTTTTCCTTATCTCCGGCCACCTGCACGGCTCAGCCAAATTCCGCGCCACCGACGAAGCCTCCTATAAATTGATGGCTCGGGCCACTGCGCTAAGTTATCCCAAAGCTATAGCACCTGCTCCCACCCTCGATTATCCACCAGCACGCGCGAATTTCCAGTTCTCCCCAATTCGGGTCTCCGCCACCGTGAACTAACCCCACCGCGGCCAGCTTTCCCTAGGTTTGCTCATTCCCTTCTCGTTCTTGTTCTAGCACCCTTACATGTTGGTGATGCTCCCCGACCCCTTTAATCGAACTAAACCGCCTCTGATCGCCGGCAACACAACACATTAGCCGCCATGCTCTCGGTCACCGTGGCCAGAGCTCCTCAGTTGGTCTTTAATGCAATTGAATTGGGGGAAAGGCTTAGGGTAGCTCCAATTTGGTGTCGGTCGCTCGGGAGCGCCGGTCATCGCCTCAATCGGCCGGTGCGGTGGCTCGCCGGAGCTCCTCAGCGCGCTGCCGCCGTCGGGGACCTTCCCCTGCGAAGAAACAGAAGTCGGGGGTCTCTTTTGCAAGTTATCTATGACTGAGAAACATAGTAAATAAACCTGCTTCAATTTAACCAAAACCCTGGAGTCCTCTGTGCAAAACCGCCAGCGCGGGCGCGCGCGCGGGCGCTTTCTCCCTCTGAGTTGGGCCACTGGGCTGAAATCAGCCCAGTACTATTCATAAGCTTTTCTTTTTCTTTTTACCCTAGAGTAAAAACAATTATAGAAAACAGTAGAAAAATGATAAAATTGTGAAACCAATTTTCCTAGGTTTCTTATTTTTCCTAGAATTTAATAAAAATAATTTTGTGATTTTTAGATTAAATAAGGAATTTTAAGGCATTTAAAGTTGTTCAAAGTAGTAGTTTTGGATTTTTAAAAGATAAGTTGTAATCCCAAAAATGCTCAAAATTTTTATATGAGTTCCTCATATTATTTAGAAGCCTTGGGTAGAATTTGGGTTGATTTGGACCTTGTTTGATCACCAAACCCCAAAACACCCCCTGCCCTATGAACTCCTTTACTGACTCCGGAAACCCTAGGTTCTCGGAGTACCGTGAAGGAAAGTTGTATTCAAGACTTAGATAATAAGTTTATATTATCTTTGCACCCTCATGAGCATCCCATGGCATCCATTCTTATACATATAATATGGTTATGTTAGAACACGAAGAAGAAGAGGAAGTCACCGAAGAAAGGACACCACCACCCTCGGATTCTCAAGCAGGCAACTGCTTCTACTTTGATATTTGCGGATCCGAGCCAGACTCACCTGTTAACAAAGGCAAGCCCCGGTGCATGCAACCCCTTTCCTTCTGTTTTTAAATACTTTTAGCACACTTTAAGTCCAGTGAAATGTGCATTAAGTTCATAGGAATTGCTTGGAACCCTTTGATGCATTGCTTTCCTTGATATCCACACCTTTATGGATACTTCTGGTGAAGTATCAAAATTGTTTCACAAAAATGCTTAGCCTTGCTTAGGTCTTGTGGATAGAGGTTGTCTTTTGCTGTACTGCCTAGCTCAGGGGTTATCCTGAGGAAAGATGACTTCTACCTGCAAGAATATTTTCTTTTGGAGCAATGGTGGGATCTTACTGCAAAGTTCCCTGTGATGCTCTTTTCATCCTAAGGAACAGAAACAATCCTAAGGATGGAAGTACTTAAATCGAGACTTGGGTTAGGAACAAGTGATGTTCTACCTAGGTTGATTAAGGATTGAACGTGTATGTAGGCGTGCTGATCGAGGACCCTTTAACTGGTCACATGCCTCGTCATGGGTAAGCCTTGCCTCGGGCAGACTAAGGCCAGAATAAGATAACACGAAATGGGCGTGGAGCGGTGGCGGGAGTAGCGTGTACCCACCGTGGCAAGAGGCTGGACGGTGGTGTATCTGTGCTCTCGGTTTGCGTGAACCTGATATGGTCTTAAGAACCCCGGTGGCGGGTTGACATATGCAAGGGTTAAGTGCTACATATGTCGTGTGATCGGAGATCCTCAGCTGAGTATAATCGATTCGGATCGTCGTACCTTCGCGGTTATGAAGACTTGGTCACTTCCCTGCAACCTAGAGTCAGGATGTGAACAGTATGGATAAAAATGATGTTGTACTGATGAAATGATGAAATTAGACTAGAGGCAAACAGAGTCTATTAATACTTAGCATGGCATTAAAAGATTGAAAGTAAGGACTCACCTTAGTAAGCTATTTCTGCAAAAGTATCTAAGTTGATTCTTGCTAAAGCCTCTCCTTGATTCCCATTTATCCAGCATACCCTTGAGAGTCTTTTTCTTAGTCGGGTAAGACTTGCTGAGTAATTCCATACTCAGGGTTTATCCCCTTGTTGTTTTTAGGTGAGGAAGCAGCAGAGTTCTGTTGCTTCTGTACCAAGGTGGTTCCTAATGAATAAAAGAAAGAGTGAAGTGCGGGAGGAAAGGATCCTCCATTAAGACTTTTTGTGTGATAACTGTCGGGAGGAGTTTTTACCTCCCTTGGTATGTGTAATAATAATACTCTGCACTCGTTATATATTCCTGGTCTGTAATAAACAACCTGATCTTACTTTTTAATAAATGTAAGTTATGTAATCGCTTCCGCATTTCTTTATCTCCGATGTTCTGTAATGTCTGCAAGATGGGTGAGACGTTCCTGGAAAGGCAAGGAAAGATACCGAGCTTGTCAAGTAGTTCAGGGGCACCTATAGGGTTGTCTGAGGTCCATTGGACAAGGACAACCATAGGTGGGCCTAATTACTTGGGAGGTTCCGTCACAGCTGGTATCGGAGCGTAGCCCTTCTTGACAGATATTATGTGGCATCTTCAAAATGATTTTCTAAGACTTATCTAGAAAATTGCTTCTCTTCTTACCTAAGTATTTCTGAAGAGTTTATTTCAAGGACCAGATAGGAAGAGTGCAATGTATAGAAGGTTGAATCGACTAAGGTTGATTCTGTACTTATTCATGCATCATGCTAAGAATTATACTAATAAATTTTCCCCTTAGCAAATGCCGCCACGTACAAGGAAAACGGCACGTAAGCATACTGGACCCATTGGTGTGCCTCGGCATCAACTTGCCCCACGAGAGCAAGAGCAAAACAGCAGTAGCGGGAGCAACGATCCTATTGGTGATCTCGAAGCTCGCGTGAATCAACTCCAAGCGGAGTTACAGCGCAGGACTAATCTATGGGTTGCGGACGGTGACCGGATAAATGATTTAAGAAGTTACATCCGCACCCTGCAAGATCAACTAGCTGACCGAGATTTGGCGCTTGACTGGGCAGTGCAGTCTCGTTCGGTAGCTTTAGCTAAGGAAGCAAAGGCTCGAGCACGAGTCAACGAACTTAGTGTTGCTATTGATAACTTGCAGGTATATTGCAATACTTTACATGAAGAAGTTCATGTACTGTATTCGCAATTACACCCAAATGTCCCTGCGGATCCCGTCAGGTCTGAAGCTGGAACCTCGCACACTGCGAGCGAAGCGCTTGGTGGAGAGTTAGACCTTTTTAGGCCCCCTCCTTCTTTGAGGCTGGTCGACATATGGTCTCCCACCCCTGACGATGAAGCTACCAAGAACAATCAAAAGCAGGAGTAGTAGTGTAGCTTGTAGAATTTGAAGTAGTATGTGTATAATAGGTTGAACTTTTGTATAATGGGTAATGTGTCCTGTTATGTAATATCGAGTCTGTATCATTACTTTTTATAGTAATGTAAAATGGAAGGTTTCTCTGGCATATTATGTTTACTTCAAATGTTCTTTGCCTCAGATGCCGACCAGGACTCGAGGACAGGACGCAGCAGGAACTTCTGGGGGTCGAGATGTCACCCCAAATCCACCTCCGGTTCCTCCCACGTTGGCCGAGGCGATTGCCGCCTTGGTAAATGCCACCGCAGACTATACCCGCTTCCTTAGGGAAATGGCGGGTCAACAGCAATTTCAGCAGCAGGCAGGAAGGGGTTATCAGCAAGGCCCCCATGAAACCACCTATCTGGAGTTCTCGGAAACCCGTCCACCCCTATTCGTCAAGGCAGAGGACCCGTTGGAAGCCGACGAGTGGATACGGGTTATTGAACAAAAGTTTGGTCTTCTTCATTGTTCAGAAACGCAGAAGCCATTATTCGCAGCGCAACAACTACGTGGCCCTGCCAGTACCTGGTGGGGAAACTTTGTGGCTATTCAACCTGTCAACCATCAAATCACCTGGGAAGAATTTAAAGCAGCCTTCCGTGAGCACTACATACCTGAAGGTGTGCTGCATATGAAACAAGAGGAATTCATGAAGCTGAAACAAGGAGGAGATACCGTTAACCAGTATCTCAACAAGTTTAATCACCTGTCGCAGTATGCCATCGACCAGGTGAATACTGATTTGAAGAAAAAGAACTGCTTTATGAGGGGTCTAAATGACCGGTTGCAGCGAAAGATGGCCACATGTATAGATCTCACGTATGGAAAGGCTATCAGTACAGCCTTATCTGTTGAAGCAAAATACGCAAATTCTGGGAAGAACAAGGGATTCGGTGGTGAGAGGCCTAATCAGGGCCAGGCGAAGAAGCAACGGTTTGTAATCCGGCCTTCTAGCCAAAATCGCACTTTTTCTCGTCCACCTGCATTCCCTTTCAAACAGCCAATCATAATTCGCCCCAACAATACCCCCACTACCCCAAATCAACTGGGTGCCCCGGGCACTCGATTCCCTGCCTTGCCCAGCTCTTCAACCGGGTGTTTCAATTGCGGCAAGTCGGGACATTTCATCAAAGATTGCCCATATCCCAAGCAAAATCAAGCAAATGCTCAGCAAGGATCTGGGAAATCAACTCAGCCCAAGGGAAATACTGTGGGGAGGAATACAAAGAAGACGGGGCGTGTATACTACACCCAAGTGGCCACTACACCGGAAGGAGAGCCGGTGATGATGGGTACGTTTCCCGTGGCCAGTCACCCTGCAATTATTCTTTTTGATTCTGGTGCTTCGCATACATTCATTAGCAAGAAATTTGTGGAGCAACATCACATTGCATGCCATGAATCAAAAGAGGGATTTAAAATTCATTCACCTGGGGGACATATTTTTACTCGAGAAGTGGCCTATGAAGTGCCAGTAACAATGGCCGGACGGAACTTTCCTGCTAACATGATTGTTCTGAAAGGCCAGGATATAGATGTAATTTTGGGTATGAATTGGTTAACCCAACACAAGGCAATTCTCAACACTGAACTCAGAACCGTCAGGTTGAGCTATAATCAAGAAGAGATTCTTTTGTCTCTCCCCGTAACTAATCCAGCCAAAGCTTCTGGTAGAGTATATGAAGCCATTGTACCGGAGATCAAGGATATTCCGGTAGTATGTGAGTTTCCAGATGTATTTCCGGAAGATTTGCCTGGACTGCCCCCTGAAAGAGATGTAGAATTTGTAATTGAGCTAAAGCCCGGTACGGCTCCCATCTCCCGAAGATCGTACCGCATGCCCCCTAATGAGTTGGCGGAATTGAAGATTCAATTACAAGATCTACTGAATAAGGGATTCATTCGGCCAAGCTCGTCTCCATGGGGTTGTCCCGCCATTTTTGTTAAGAAGATGGATCAAACCTTGCGAATGTGCGTGGATTATCGACCCCTGAATGAGGTCACCATCAAGAATAAGTACCCTCTTCCAAGGATCGACATCTTATTTGATCAACTGACTGGGGCGAGGGTATTTTCCAAAATTGATCTCAGGTCGGACTATCACCAAATCCGTATTCGGCCCGAGGATATACCGAAGACCGCGTTTACTACGCGGTACGGATTGTTTGAATACCTGGTAATGTCTTTCGGGCTCACAAATGCTCCTGCCCACTTCACCTATTTGATGAACTCGGTGTTCATGCCCGAGTTGGACAAGTTCGTGGTGGTCTTCATCGACGATATCTTGATATATTCTAAAAATGAAGAGGAGCATGCTCAACATCTACGGATTGTATTGACGCGCCTGAGGGAACATCAGCTTTATGCCAAGTTCAGCAAGTGCGCGTTTTGGCTGGAGGAAATTCAATTTTTGGGGCACGTGTTATCGGCCAAAGGGATTGCGGTAGATCCCAGCAAAGTCAAAGATATTCTGGGATGGAAACCCCCAACCACTGTTCACCAAGTCCGGAGTTTTCTTGGGCTAGCTGGATATTATCGCAGATTCATACCCGATTTCTCTAAGCTTGTGAAGCCAATCACAAGTTTATTGAAAAATGACATTAAGTTCAATTGGTCTTCTAAGTGTAATGAAGCCTTTGAGCAATTGAAGACGTTATTAACCACTGCTCCGGTATTGGCTCAACCGGACATCACTAAGCCTTTTGATTTATATTGTGATGCGTCTGGCAGTGGACTCGGCTGTGTATTAATGCAAGAGGGCCGAGTAATTGCATATGCTTCAAGGCAGTTGCGCCGACATGAGGAGCATTACCCAACTCATGATCTGGAGCTAGCTGCTGTGGTTCATGCCCTGAAAATTTGGTGTCACTATCTGCTGGGAAATATCTGTCATATATATACAGATCATAAAAGCTTGAAGTACATCTTCACCCAGTCAGAATTAAATATGAGGCAAAGATGATGGCTTGAGCTTATTAAGGACTATGAACTGGAGATCCATTATCACCCAGGCAAAGCCAATGTGGTGGCAGATGCACTAAGCCGTAAGGCTTCCTGCCACTGTCTTATGGTGAAGACCTCTGACAACACTTTGTGTCAAGAGATGGAAAAGTTAAACCTGGGGATGATCCAACAAGGGACTCTGAATCAGCTAAAGCTTGAGTCAATCATTTTGCAAAGAATAGTTGATGCTCAAAAGGATAATCTGGGTATGAAGCACATACGGGAGAAAATAAGGGCTGGACAGCCAAATGTTTCAAAGAAGACGATCAAGGTGTGCTATGGTTTAAAAACCGCATAGTAGTGCCAAAGAACGAAGAACTCCGCCAGCAAATTCTTGATGAAGCACATCTTAGTCGTTATTCTATTCATCCCGGAAGCACTAAGATGTACCAAGACTTAAAGCAACATTACTGGTGGACAAAGATGAAAATCGAAATTGCACGCTATGTGGCTAAGTGTGACACTTGCAGACGTGTCAAAGCCATACACATGAAAACTGCTGGTCCATTACAATCTTTGCCAATCCCAACATGGAAATGGGAAGACATAAGTATGGACTTTATTGTGGGACTGCCCAGGACGACCAAAGGGTATGATTCTATTTGGGTTATCGTTGATCGACTCACAAAGATTGCCCACTTCTTACCCGTCAGGGCCAAATATACAGTAGCCACTTATGCAGCATTATATATTGCACGTATTCTCAGTTTGCATGGTATTCCAAAAACTATAGTGTCGGATCGTGGACCTCAGTTCGTATCCAAGTTTTGGGAAGAACTTCATAAATCCTTGGGTACCAAATTGCTCCACAGTTCGGCCTATCATCCTCAAACAAGTGGACAGACTGATAGGGTCAATCAAATACTTGAGGATATGCTGTGGGCTTGTGTTCTGGACTTCTCACAGAAATGGGATGAATGTTTGCCCTTAGCGGAGTTTTCATACAATAACAGTTATCAAGAAAGTATCAAGATGGCACCTTTTGAAGCTTTATATGGGCGACGGTGTCGAACTCCGCTAAATTGGTCTGAACCTGGAGAAAGGTACTTCTTTAGGCCTGATATGGTAAAGGAGGTTGAAGAAAAGGTTCAGAAAATTATTCATAATATGAAGAAAGCTCAGACTCGACAAAAGAGTTATGCAGACCGACGACGACAACCCTTATGCTTTCTGGTAGGCGATTATGTCTACTTGAAAGTTTCACCAATGAAGGGTGTATCGCGATTCGGGGTTAAAGGGAAACTTGCACCCAGATATATTGGTCCATTTCCGGTACTTGAGCAATGTGGGCCAGTGGCATATCGACTACAACTCCCCGAAATTCTGTCTGCTATCCATAATGTGTTCCATGTGTCGCAATTGAAGAAGTGTCTTCGGGTTCCCGATCGAACCATTGAAGTGACAGATGTTGTCCTGGAACCAGATTTAACATACTCGGAACATCCTATTCGAGTTCTGGATCAAAAGGACAGGGTTACCCGGAGAAAGACTCTCAAGTTCTACAAGATACAATGGAACCAACATTCTGAGGAAGAGGCTACATGGGAAACTCAAGACTTCTTGAATAAGAATTTCCCAGGCTTTCTAGCCTCATGTAATTTGTAAAGTGTATATGGTTATTGCAATAAAGGAGTGAACCCCCACACCACCCCTGCCTTGTACCAAAAATAAGGAAATACAAATATGAAGCATTTCCTTTTCCATTACTCACCCTAGGACTTTAAATCTCGGGACGAGATTCTTTTATGGGGGGAAGGATGTAACACCCCTGGTGTTACTGTAACTAAAACTTGAGCATGGCATCATAAGCATTGGCATTGTATATATATTTGATATACCTAGAGTGCATTCACTAGGCAAAAATTTCAATCAAGTTGTATTGTTTAAGTTTCTTTGCAAATAGGACCCTGGATAGGGGACCTAACCCTAAACAGGGATTGAAGGGGTAAGACCTAACCCAATATGAGAAAACCTAAAGGCTTTAGGGAAGAGTCATAAAATGTCCCCAAAAACAAAGTGGGATCACATTTATGCCCCTGGGATACCAGAAACCTTAATTGGAACCCTGGAAAACCCTAAATCCAAACCCTAGGGACCTATGTGCAAAATTAGTCCACTTTTGGACTAAAGTGCAAAAACCAATAAAAATAAGTATTTTAAGATCTTTGTTTCACAAATGGGTGGGCTTAAAAGCCAAACATTGGGTTTTGGACTTAAATGCAAAATGGACCTCACTTGGGTTTCATTCTAAGTCTGAAATTCAGTGTTGAGGGCTCAACTTTGGAGTCCTGTATCTTTCAAATTCTAGGGTTTTTGCCCTAGGTCACCACATCAAAATTGTAGCCTAATTATAGAAGAACAACTTTGCTTAAGAGTGCAAGCCATGTTCTTGTGAGAAATTTGGAGATAATTAAGCCTAAAGATTGGCTGTCAGGCTGATTCAGTCTGAAATTCAGATGGGCAGTGTAACAAAGCCAACTTTGAGTATGAATTCAACCTTGATTTAGTGCTCAAATGGGTTCAAGTCCTATAGCCGAATTATTGTTGGTTTATAGCCCTACAACTTTGGTGCAGATCGATGACAAAGTTGTAATGCAAAAATTAGAGAAAATTGGCTCTGAAGTTGCTCTGTCAGGCATCATACACTGAATATCTGATGGTACAGTGCCTTCGGGGGGAATCAGAAGACTTCACTGCCGACGATCCCCCACCGTGATTCGCGTCACTGGCGTGCAGATTCGTGCGCTGGTCGACGGATAACATCACGGGGTGAGAAGAATCTTCACCGCCGGTGAGCTGGGCTCCACTCCGGCGACCCCTCGTGCCTCCCCCTCTACCCTACGGCTGAGCAGATAAACTCGCCGGTGAACGCCGTCTCCCGGCCGTGCGCCGCGTGTCCTAATCGCGCCACCACATCGCCGTGACTCCCTCTAACTGCCCGTCGACCACCGGAGTTACTGCCACGCCATAGGACACGTAACCACGCGCGCCAAGGTTTTTCCTTATCTCCGGCCACCCGCACGGCTCAGCCAAATTCCGCGCCACCGACGAAGCCTCCTATAAATTGATGGCTCGGGCCACTGCGCTAAGTTATCCCAAAGCTATAGCACCTGCTCTCACCCTCGATTATCCACCAGCACGCGCGAATTTCCAGTTCTCCCCAATTCGGGTCTCCGCCACCGTGAACTAACCCCACCGCGGCCAGCTTTCCCCAGGTTTGCTCATTCCCTTCTCGTTCTTGTTCTAGCACCCTTACATGTTGGTGATGCTCCCCGACCCCTTTAATCGAACTAAACCGCCTCTGATCGCCGGGAACACAACACATTAGCCGCCATGCTCTCGGTCACCGTGGCCAGAGCTCCTCAGTTGGTCTTTAATGCAATTGAATTGGGGGAAAGGCTTAGGGTAGCTCCAATTTGGTGTCGGTCGCTCGGGAGCGCCGGTCATCGCCTCAATCGGCCGGTGTGGTGGCTCGCCGGAGCTCCTCAGCGCGCTGCCGCCGTCGGGGACCTTCCCCTGCGAAGAAACAGAAGTCGGGGGTCTCTTTTGCAAGTTGTCTATGACTGAGAAACACAGCAAATAAACCTGCTTCAATTTAACCAAAACCCCGGAGTCCTCTGTGCAAAACCGCCAGCGCGGGCGCGCGCGCGGGCGCTTTCTCCCTCTGAGTTGGGCCACTGGGCTGAAATCAGCCCAGTACTATTCATAAGCTTTTCTTTTTCTTTTTACCCCAGAGTTAAAACAATTATAGAAAACAGTAGAAAAATGATAAAATTGTGAAACCAATTTTTCTAGGTTTCTTATTTTTCCTAGAATTTAATAAAAATAATTTTGTGATTTTTAGATTAAATAAGGAATTTTAAGGCATTTAAAGTAGTTCAAAGTAGTAGTTTTGGATTTTTAAAAGATAAGTTGTAGTCCCGAAAATGCTCAAAATTTTTATATGAGTTCCTCATATTATTTAGAAGCCTTGGGTAGAATTTGGGTTGATTTGGACCTTGTTTGATCACCAAACCCCAAAACACCCCCCCTGCCCTATGAACTCCTTTACTGACTCCGGAAACCCTAGGTTCTCGGAGTACCGTGAAGGAAAGTTGTATTCAAGACTTAGATAATAAGTTTATATTATCTTTGCACCCTCATGAGCATCCCATGGCATCCATTCTTATACATATATATGGTTATGTTAGAACACGAAGAAGAAGAGGAAGTCACCGAAGAAAGGACACCACCACCCTCGGATTCTCAAGCAGGCAACTGCTTCTACTTTGATATTTGCGGATCCGAGCCAGACTCACCTGTTAACAAAGGCAAGCCCCGGTGCATGCAACCCCTTTCCTTGTGTTTTTAAATACTTTTCGCACACTTTAAGTCCAGTGAAATGTGCATTAAGTTCATAGGAATTTCTTGGAACCCTTTGATGCATTGCTTTCCTTGATATCCACACCTTTATGGATACTTCTGGTGAAGTATCAAAATTGTTTTACAAAAATTCTTAGCCTTGCTTAGGTCTTGTGGATAGAGGTTGTCTTTTGCTGTACTGCCTAGCTCAGGGGTTATCCTGAGGAAAGATGACTTCTACCTGCAAGAATATTTTCTTTTGGAGCAATGATGGGATCTTACTGCAAAGTTCCCTGTGATGCTCTTTTCATCCTAAGGAACAGAAACAATCCTAAGGATGGAAGTACTTAAATCGAGACTTGGGTTAGGAACAAGTGATGTTCTACCCAGGTTGATTAAGGATTGAACGTGTATGTGGGCGTGCTGATCGAGGACCCTTTAACTGGTCACATGCCTCGTCATGGGTAAGCCTTGCCTCGGGCAGACTAAGGCCAGAATAAGATAACACGAAATGGGCGTGGAGCGGTGGCGGGAGTAGCGTGTACCCACCGTGGCAAGAGGCTGGACGGTGGTGTATCTGTGCTCTCGGTTTGCGTGAACCTGATATGGTCTTAAGAACCCCGGTGGCGGGTTGACATATGCAAGGGTTAAGTGCTACATATGTCGTGTGATCGGAGATCCTCAGCTGAGTATAATCGATTCGGATCGTCGTACCTTCGCGGTTATGAAGACTTGGTCACTTCCCTGCAACCTAGAGTCAGGATGTGAACAGTATGGATAAAAATGATGTTGTACTGATGAAATGATGAAATTAGACTAGAGGCAAACAGAGTCTATTAATACTTAACATGGCATTAAAAGATTGAAAGTAAGGACTCACCTTAGTAAGCTATTTCTGCAAAAGTATCTAAGTTGATTCTTGCTAAAGCCTCTCCTTGATTCCCATTTATCCAGCATACCCTTGAGAGTCTTTTTCTTAGTCGGGTAAGACTTGCTGAGTAATTCCATACTCAGGGTTTATCCCCTTGTTGTTTTTAGGTGAGGAAGCAGCAGAGTTCTGTTGCTTCTGTACCAAGGTGGTTCCTAATGAAGAAAAGCAAGAGTGAAGTGCGGGAGGAAAGGATCCTCCATTAAGACTTTTTGTGTGATAACTGTCGGGAGGAGTTTTTACCTCCCTTGGTATGTGTAATAATAATACTCTGCACTCGTTATATATTCCTGGTCTGTAATAAACAACCTGATCTTACTTTTTAATAAATGTAAGTTATGTAATCGCTTCTGCATTTCTTTATCTCCGATGTTCTGTAATGTCTGCAAGACGGGTGAGACGTTCCTAGAAAGGTAAGGAAAGATACCGAGCTTGTCAAGTAGTTCAGGGGCACCTATAGGGTTGTCTGAGGTCCGTTGGACAAGGCAACCATAGGTGGGCCTAATTACTTGGGAGGTTCCGTCACAATAGAAGGCTTAACGACAATTTAATGACCATGTAATGGAACACGTAATGTGCTATGTAGTACTATCATAGTGTTACTACTTTATCCAATTATCTTTGGTGTGTTGAATGGATGGTTAAATGATGCTAGAAATTTTGTAATGGTATTTAGATGGATATACTTGACATCTGTATCATATAATATTTTGATAGATGTTTAGCTTTTGTGGGTACGGGTGACCCGATGGGTGACCCATACCCACATGGGTGTGGGTATGGGGGTAAATCCATACCCGCTAGTGTATATGGGTGACCCGGTGGGGTTATTTTGGTGTCGTGGGTATGGGTATGGGGTAGTAATACCCGGTGGGTATTTACCCATTGCCATCTCTAATCATGTTCATTGATTAAGGTGAAGCACTAGCATAAAGCTAAACCATAATAACCCAACCAAAATAGATAAACAAGGACAAGATAGACAAAAGCTAGTCAATCCTTAGGTATAAACTTTGTAAATGCGGGGAATGAATTATAAGAATTAGTAGGACATAGATGGGTCAAGGGACACTTGCCTTCACCAACCGACTGCTGCTTAGGGTCTTCACCTGCAACTCCTTCGGACTCCGCCAACTGATCGTTATCTATACGAGTTCAAACATACATTCCACACATTTAATACAAACAACAATACACCATACAATAGAATGCAATAAATAAACAGACGTTCGACGCAGGGCTCACACTTACGACTAAGAGAGAAAGAGAAAGTAACGGTCGAGGCTACAGTCGAAGAGCGATCATGCCACACGATTATAAATTAAAATACTCATCTAAACAGAACGGTATTAATTTAGCCATCGCGTTTAGCATAGGGTAAAGTCATGTTCCATATTTAATGTCGCGCGATGGGGCGCGCAACGAGACTCTTGCCTTAATTATAAATAAACATTAAGCGTCGCGCGACGAAACGCACGACGGCGTACGTCATCTGAACTGAATTTAAAAAGAAACATCGCGCGACGAAGCGCGCGACATAGCTCATTAATAAAGATGAATTCAAAATGAATCGTCACGCGACGAAGCACGCGGCGCAGCACATCGACTAAACTAAAATTAAAAATAGATTAACTGAAAGTTGAACACCGTGCAACTACAGTCGCGCGCGCGCCGAGGGGCACGTGAGGCCACGCCGGGGGAAAGGGCATGGCCACCGGGGGCGTGGGGCAGGGCCGCCAGGGCGCACGGCCGCCGGGAGAGCGGGCGCGGGGGGGGGCGTGGGGCCACCGACTGCGGGGCGAGCTACCGGGGCGCAGGGGCGCGAGGCGCCGAGCCGCCGGGGCACGAGGGTGCGGTGCGGGGGTGGGGCCGAGCCGCCGGGTCGCGAGGGCACGGCGCGGGGCCAGGCGCGCGGGATGCAGGGACGCCAGGGCGCGGGGCCGCAGGGCCGGGCGCGCGGGGGAGCAAGGGTTGCTAGGGGCGCGTGATGGGAGCAAGGGGCCGCCAGGGGGTGCGACTGGGAGAGGAAGGGGGCGCACAGGGAAGAAGAAAGGGGAGGGGGAGGGGAAGAGAGAGAGGGAGAGGGAGAGGGGAGGGGAGCTCACCTCGGGGTCCAAATCCGGCGATCACCGTCTCCAAAACCTAGGGCACCATGGGGAGAGAGAGAGATGGGAGAGAGAGGAGGTTGCTGCGTGGGAGAATTGAATGAGAGAAAGAGACCAGGGGAGGGGCGCGCGCATAGGGAGGGGCAGGGCGCCAAGGGCGCGGGGGCCGAGGCCAGGCCGGGCCGAGCCGGGTTGGGCCGCACCGCGGGTCAAAACCCCGTGGCACGCACAACCACAGATCGGAATTCAATTTGCGAAGCAAAATCCGAAACGAGACTAAGCAACACACGCGACTAAACACGACATCAGACAAAAGAAATATGATTCGGCATGATGCAACACCCATGTCAACTTAGGTTTGGTTTACACACGATATGGACACCAGTCGCTATACTGCTTTGAAATTGGGAAGAAGGAGCGAAACGGGAAAAGAAAAGAGAGTAACGCCTGAATTTGGTGAGTAAAAAGAAGAAAAATTCTACCCCCAAATTCAGGGCGTTACAAACCTATCCCCCTTAAAAGAATCTCGCCCTCGAGATTCAAGGTTGGCTAGCAAAGAGTTCAGGGTATTTGGCCATCAGATCATCTTCACGCTCCCATGTTGTTTCTTCCTCAGAGTGGTGACTCCATCTGACTTTGCACATCCTGATAGTTTTCCTCCGGGTGACTCTGTCTGCAGTCTCAAGAATCTGCGCTGGCTTCTCTATGTAGGTCAAGTCCTCCTAGACCACCAGACCTTCCACTGGCAACTGCTCTTCTGGCACACGCAGACACTTCTTCAACTGAGACACATGGAAAACATCATGCACTGCAGACAAGCCTTCTGGCAGACTGAGCTGATAGGCCACTTCTCCACGCCTTGCAAGAATCTGGTACGGACCAACATAGCGGGGTGCTAGCTTGCCTTTGACTCTGAATCTTCTGACTCCTCTGATCGGTGATACTTTCAAGTAGACAAAATCTCCGACTTTGAAACTCAGCTCTCTCCTTCTTGTGTCTGCATAGCTTCGCTGCCTTGATTGCGCTATCTTTAGATTCTCCCGAACCATTTTGATGTTCTCTTCAGCTTCAAGCAAAATATCTGGCCCAAACACTTGCTTTTCTCCAGGCTGATCCCATTGCAACGAAGTTCTACAACTCCTTCCATATAGCGCCTGAAATGGTGACATCTTCAAGCTGGCCTGGTAACTGTTGTTATAGGAGAACTCTACATAAGGTAGTCTCTTGTCCCATCCGGACTGATCTTGCAACGCACAAGCTCTCAACATATCTTCGAGGATTTGATTAGTTCTTTCAGTTTGACCGTCTGTCTGTGGATGGTAAGCTGAACTGAAATTTAAATGTGTACCCAAGGCTTCATGCAACTACTGCCAGAAATGATAGGTGAACTGCGTTCCACTGTCTGACACTATCTTCTTTGGCACACCATGAAAACAAACGATCCGAGACATGTACAACTCTGCCAATACTGCACTGTTGTAGTTGGTCTTGAGAGGTATGAAGTGGGCTGACTTGGTGAAGCGATCCACCACTACCCAAATGGAATCGTAGCCGGCTCGGGTGCGAGGCAATCCCACTATGAAATCCATTCCGATTTCATCCCATTTCCACTGAGGAATTCGCAATGGTTGCAACAATCCAGCTGGCCTCTGATGCTCTGCCTTGATCCTTTGACAACTGTCACATATAGCCACATGCTCTGCGATCTCCCTTTTCATTTCGTACCACCAGAATTTCTTCTTCAGTTCTTGATACATCTTCTCACTTCCAGGGTGTATAGAATAAGCTGACTCATGAGCTTCCTTGAGGATCAACTCCCGAATGGACTGGACATTGGGAACACACAAGCGGTCCTTGAACCATATCACACCTTCTGCATCTTCCCGAAAATCTTTACCTCTTCCTTCTAGAATCAGCTACCGGATTTCATTGATCTTCTCATCATTCTTCTGTGCTTCTTTGATTTCCCGCTGTAGGGTAGGCTCTAACTCAACTGTCACTCCTCGCATATTGTTTAGAAATCCGAGGCTCAACCTGTCAAAATCTTTGGCCAACTCATAAGGCATCGAATAAGTGACCATCATATTGACCTGACTTTTCCTGCTCAAAGCATCTGCCACTACGTTCGCTTTACCTGGAAGGTAATAAATCTCCAATTCATAGTCTTAGATCAACTCTAACCATCTTCATTTCCTCATATTCAGCTCCGACTGAGTGAATATGTACTTCATACTCTTGTGGTTTGTGTAAACATCACATTTCTGCCCATACAGATAGTGCCTCCATGTCTTCAGTGCGTGAACCACTGCTGCCAACTCTAGGTCATGTATTGGGTAATTCTTCTCATGAACCTTCAGCTGTCGGGACGAGTAAGCCACAACTCTTCCCTCTTACATCAACACGCATCCCAAACCAGTGTAACAAGCGTCGCAATACACTGAGAAGGGCTTGTGCACATCAGGCAAGACTAAGACAGGTGCAGTAGTCAACTTCTCTTTCAGCGCTTCAAAGGCCTCTTGGCATTTCTGGGTCCACTTGAACTCAACCTTGTTGCCTAGCAAAGCTGTCATCGGTTTCGCAATCTTCGAAAACCCTTCAATGAATCGCCGATAATATCCGGCCATTCCAATAAAACTCTTGATTCCTCGAGCATCTATTGGCGCTTTCCAGTTCAGAATGTCTGCCACTTTCTTCGGATCCATAGCCAATCCTTCTTTGTTAATTATGTGACCCAAGAACAGGACTTCATCAATCTAGAACTCGCACTTGCTCAACTTTGCATACAACTGGTGCTCTCGCAATCTTTCCAAAACCATCTTCAAATGATTCACATGCTCTTCTTCACTTTGAGAATATATAAGAATATCATCAATAAATATCACCACAAACTTGTCGAGATAATCCATGAATACACTGTTCATCAGATTCATGAAGAAGGCTGGTGCATTCGTTAGACCAAAAGACATAACAGTGAACTCGTACAACTCATACTTGGTAATGAATGTCATCTTCGGAATGTCTGAAGGTCGAATCCTGAGCTGATGATAACCTAACCTTAGATCTATCTTTGAGAACACGTTGGCTCCTGTCAGCTGGTTGAACAAATCTTCTATTCTAGGTAAGGGGTACTTGTTCTTAATCATGACCTCATTCAGAGCTCGATAATCAATGCACATCCTTCTGGTGCCATCTTTCTTCTCCACGAACAGGACAGGGGCGGCCCAACGCGAGGTGCTTGGCCTTATATAACCTTTCTCTGACAGCTCATCAATCTGCTTCTTAAGCTCAACTAACTCTGGTCCAGATACTCTGTAGGCTCTTTTAGAAATGGGGGCGGTGCCAGGAAGAAGCTCTATAGCAAACTCAACTTTCCGCTCTGGTGGCATACCTGGTAAATCTTCCGGAAACACATCTGGAAATTCTGACACAACCTTGATAATCTCGAGTGGATCTGCTTCACTGCTACCAACAGCCATCTAATAACAACTTCCTTTCCTTGGTTCAGGTGAGATTAACTCGGCTACCACTTCTCCTCCTAGTGGGGACATCAACTTAATTATCCTCTTATCACAATTGATAACTGCCTGATACTTATCTAGCCAGTTCATCCCTAGGATGACATCTATTCCCTGAGTACCCATTACTATGAGATTAGCGGGAAACGTTATCCCCCTTATTTCCACACTTACATTCAAGCAAATGATATCGGCTTGAATCCTACCACCGGCTGAGTCAATTTGGATGGGAGTTGACATGGTAGTGATTGGAAGATTATGTGCTTCTACCCATGATGCAGTAATAAATGAATGCATTGCTCCAGTATCAAATAACACTTCTGCAATATGGGAGTAGACTGGTGTTGGTGCTATCTCTCGACAGCAAGGAGATCCAACACGGGTGAATGGAGATGGCAACAGGGCACTCGCGCGTGATGGCAAAAGCTCTGTTAATCTGGCCTCTCACGGGCACTGTGCGGGGGTATTTATAGGTATCCGAGTGCACGGCGCCTTGTGTTAAGGACGCATGTGCCCTCAGGTACCTAGTTTATCCCCAGAATATTCCCATAAAGCGGGGTTACAAGCTGTAATTACATGTACGCCTTTACAAATTAGGCCCGTGACACAACCGCGGCCACGCAGGGCCTGTTACAATGGGCCCGACCTCATGTGGGCCTCGGAGCCGACCGAGGCCGCGCCGTAGGGAGGCGTTGCCGCAGGCCTTCGTCTGGTGCCGAATCGAGCGAAGGGTCTCCATGTTGTCCCTGGTGTCGATCAAGCGAAGAGTGTCCCTGCCTGCTTTGCCTGTCAGGGCGGGGGCTAAGCGGTGGAGACTTCGGGCGAAGGGTGGCGTTTCTGCCTTCGCTCCAACATTTGCCCTCCGAGGGACCAGTTCGACAAAGTCACCTGGTGCCGAAGACGTCGCTAGATGGCGGAGACGCTGCCCTCGCTCGAAGTGGTTCCGCGGGGGTTTTTGATGTGACCGTTGATGGACATCGTACTGTTGGACTGCGGGTTTTCCGAAGCGTCGCGCCCTGTGGGATTGCGGGTTTCCCGAGGAGCCGCGCCCTGCCTATAAAGGGGGGCGGGGGACGGCGCTGTTTGCACTTTGCCTTCCGCGCTCCGTGAAAACCCTAGCCGCCGTCTTTCTGCTCCTCTTCTTCTACTGCTCGCTTTGCTCGTCGGAGATCTGGCTCGAGTGAAGCAGACCGCCCGCCGCCGCCGACGGTACGTAGCAATGCCATCCTCTTCTTCTTCCGCCGACGCCACGCCGCCGGCCGCCGCCTCGTCTGAGGAGACGTTGAGTAGCGTGATGGTGGAGGAGCTGCGCGCCGGCGACTCTGTTGATTTTGGTGTGTCACGGATGACGTCGGCCCGCGTCGAAGAAATGCAGCGCTTGGGCTACTTTGGCGGCGGAGTCGCTCGTGCTCCGGGGACGGAGGAAGTCCCCGAGCCGGAGGGTGAGTTGGTTGTTTTTGAGGCGTTCTTCGTCGCCGGTCTCCACTTGCCTGCGCACCGGTTTGTTGGCGAAGTCCTGCGTAGATTCAACGTTCAAATTCATCAGCTGACACCGAACGCCGTGGTGGCGCTGGCGAAGTATGTCTGGGCGACGACTTCGTACGGCGGACAGCCGTCGGTTGAAGTTTTTGCGAAGAATTACTGCTTGCATTGGCAGAAGAGGGTGATTGAAGACGGAGTTGCCCAGTTTGGGTCGTGCACATTCACGCCGAAGACCGGCAAGACCACAATGCCAGTAGTGGAGTTGGTTCCGTGCGCCCGCAACAAGTGGGGCAATTGGAATGAATTTTGGTTTTACGTTGCTGAGGCTACTGTCGAAGGCCATGAAGGACTGCCCGTGTCTGAGATGTGCTCTCACTATTACTCTGCGTATCCGCCCTTTGAAGTGGCAGAAGAGGATGCAGACGAAGGGGCCCTTCGATGCGCCGCCGGCCAGAGCAGTGGTCGTGATTTAGTTGAAGAGTTTGTGGCGTACGGGGTCTGGCCCTTGGCGCACGGCTGGGCGTTGGGCGAAGTGTGCCCTCGCCAGATGCCTTTTCACGGAGGAAGGGTGGTGCGAAGTCCAGCCTTTGCACTGAATTTGCGAAACCGTGACCCGGCCGCCTTTGTGCGTGATGCGGAGGACTTGGCGGTGCGGCTCGTGGGGCGGTACGTGGCGAGGACGGAAGGCCAGCGCAGCTTTGATATTCGCGGGTCAAATGAACGTTTGAACAGGGTCTTCGAATTGAATCAATTGCCGTACGACGGCTACCCTGGTCAAGACGAAGCGGACCGCCGTGGGAAGAAGCCGGCGGTGGAGACTGGAGGCGACCCTGCGCTGACGGCCGCCCCCTCCTCAAAAAAGAGAAAATTAGGTACTGCGATGGGAGGAATCGGGGTGTCTGATAGTTTTGCTAGGGAGTTAATGAGGACGTGTGCGGCCCCGGGGGAGAGGATGTCTTCGCCCGAGCTCCGGGAGTCTTCGGCTCGGATGCTGAGGGTTACTGGGGGCTGCTGGCCTAGAAATGTTCCTGTCCCCTGCGCGGCTGAGGAAGACTGTTTTACATCTCGTATGGTTCGTCAGTGGAGGGTTTTTCCTTACGGGCGAAATATCGGTGCTGTTGTGTGGGCAGTGATGGACAAGGATCGCCAAGGGGCAGCGCAAAAACGCCAGGCGACCGTAAGGATTCACGACGCCCGGCCGAAAAGGCAACGGGGAACGGCGAAGGCTGCGACCTCCAGTGGAGGCAAGCCGCCGCTGGCGGCGAAGGCGGGCGCCTCTGCGCCCAGCAAGGCGCCGGAGACAGCGGCGGGCGCCGGAGTCTCCAAGCCGACGAAGGTGGTGCCGCCGGCCAGCGGAGTGGCGGAGGCTTCGAAGGCGGCCCGAGCGTTGCCGCCGCCGAGCAAGCGCATCGCCGACTTCGGCACCGACATTAGTGTGGACGATTATCTTGGGGGTAAGTCACTCGGCCGCCTTTTTTTTTTTGATTGTTGATGCGCTACAGGGTCGGACGAGGGCCGGCTTGCTATAGCTGTGCCTGCCGGGGCAATCGCGACGGCTGCGCTGTCGTCGAAGGCGAAGGGCGGGACCCTTGGCGCCGGAGGCGAGGTGTCGGCCCTCGCGAAGGTCAGAGACGAGGCTGGCGCGGCGACCCACCAGCTGAAGGGAGTGACGGAGGCGCTGAATCAGGCGACGGAGGCGCTGAGTCAGGTCCGCCGAGTTTTTTTTTTTTCTTTTTTTTTTCCGGCCATGGCCTTACGTGTTCTCTGCAGGTGGCTGACTTCACCAGCCGTACTGCGTCGGGGGCGCTCACGGCAGCCTTATCTGCCGAAGTCGAGAGACTTCGGACGCAACATGCTGACGCTGTCCGTGAGAAGTCTGCCTCCGACAGCAAGTGTCGTAAACTGGCGGACAAGGTGGCCGCCCTGGAGGAGGAAAAGGCTGATCTCCGGCGCCAGCTGGCGGGGGAGAGGAGGGAGGCCAACGAGGTCGTCGCCAAAGAGCAGGCCGCGCAGGCGGAGGCTAGGCTGGCACGGGCGGAGGCCAATCTTGCCAAGGATCTCGCCGAGGACCTGCGGGGGCGGCTCACCGCTCTGGAGAGCCGCACGAAGGGGGCCGAAGCCGCGGCACGAACGGAGGCCGAACGGACGCGCACACAGCTTATGGCCACATACCGCGAGCTGGGTGCGCGGACCGGTGACTTCGTGGTGCCGGAGCGAGAGGCTGGGCTTCGCTGCTTGGAATGGGTGCAAGAGGAGCTGCAGGAGCTCCCCACTGTCTTGGGTGGATTAATGTCGTTCGCCTCCCTGGTCACCTGCGAGGGGGCAATGAACGCACTCTCTCGCGAAGGGTGCCGGCACTATGAGGCCTTCGACCAGGCAGATGAAGATTTTGGGCGAGACATCTATAAGGTCGAAGACCCCGTGGTGAAGGAGTCCGCCGGCGCCCTCTATGATCGGATGTGGGGTCTGTATGGTGGTGAAGTGGTCAGGGAGCGGGCCGAGGCTGCGAGGGCTCAGGTAACGTTGTCGTTTGTTTGGCGTTTGCTGGATGTGGTCTGTGCGTGTGTTTGCTGACTTTTTGTATGTTTTGTTTTAGGCGGAGCGAGGCGAGCGGGTGGACGATTTCGGAGCACTGAACGACGCCCTGCCTGACCCGGAGCCGGCCCCGGAGACTACGGAAGACGCACCAGGCGCCCCCACGTCTGCTGTGACAGCTGAAGACCTGCCCATGAAGGTGGCCGAAGGCGCTCCCGATGCCCTCGCAGCAGCCGCGCCGACCATCGAAGATCCGACGGCGGAGGCGGTGGAAACAATGGCGGGAGCGGCGGCGGAGACAACGGCGGAGGCACCCGCCGCGTCAGGGCCCTCGCAGGTGGCATAGTGGTTGTCTAGGGTTAGGGAATTTTGGATGTTTGTACTGAACTTTGGTTGCTGCGCAGGTTCAAGATTTTGGGCCTGCGCACGCAACCACTGCCACTGAGTTTTTGGCGGCCTCGACCGCGGAAGGTGGTAATCAATATAGTGGGTCTGCATCTGAGTTTTTTGACTTTGCTGACTCCGGGAGCTCGGTTGAGTGGACTGAGGAGTCGTCGGAGGAGAATTTGGATTATTTTACGGCCTTGGACGTGGCTGCGGTGGAGGCCTCGCCACACGCCGCGGACGCGTCGGACGTGCCAGGCCCTAGCGCCGGGCGCCGTCGACGAAGGGCGGTTGCAAAACGTAGGGTTAGCGCGGAGGAGCGGGCTTTGCTTCGTGTGAGTGGGGCCGGTCGGCAGGAACTGTTGTCTCTGCCGACCGCCGAGAGTGTAGGTGAGGGGGAACTGCGAAGGCTTTTTGCGGGTGAGGAGCTCAGGATAATGTTATTTAATTATAGGGAGATGGGAATTATTCCTAAAGTTGAACCGATGTAGAGTGTGGTGTCCTCGCTTGTGTATGTAAAGTCTTGTATGGTGGAATTGCGTGCCCTCGCGTGCATGTGTGTGAAGGCGTTTTGTACTAACTGATTCGTTCGGCTGCGCTGTGCTTGGTTGATTATAATTGGTCTTGGCGTGAATGGTTCGATGTTGTCGTTTCGGCCGTTGTTGTGCTAGTCCAGGTGTACCCTTAAGTGTCTTCTGCACAGATAGTCTTCGGTTTTTTCGCACTTGTTGTGTTAAACCGGTTGCACCCTTAGGCGACTTCCGCGCGGGTAGTCTTCGCGATAGACTTAGCTTTTTTCCGCACTTGTTGTGCTAATCCGGCTGCACCCGTAGGCGACTTCGGCACGGATAGTCTTCGCGATAGACTTAGATTTTTTCCGCACTTGTTGTGCTGATCCGGCTGCACCCGTAGGCGACTTCGGCACGGATAGTCTTCGCGATAGACTTAGACTTTTTCCCGGCTGCACCCTTAGGCGACTTCTGCAGGGATAGTCTTCGCGATAGACTTAGATTTTTTTTTCGCACTTGTTGTGCTAATCCGGCTGCACCCGTAGGCGACTTCGGCACGGATAGTCTTCGCGATAGACTTAGATTTTTTCCGCACTTGTTGTGCTAATCCGGCTGCACCCGTAGGCGACTTCGGCACGGATAGTCTTCGCGATAGACTTAGATTTTTTTCCCGGCTGCACCCTTAGGCGACTTCTGCACGGATAGTCTTCGCGATAGACTTAGATTTTTTCCCGGCTGCACCCTTAGGCGACTTCTGCGCGGATTTGTCGCACGCGAGGGTAGCTAGCGCTTAGCCTCGCGGTGACCTCGTGGTGGTCGAATGTCGAAGACCGTCATCGCGGTCTTTTTCGACGCATGTCTTTTTGCGGGGGATTTTTTACGCATATATTACATGGCTCCGCCTCGTTAAAAACCTCACCCCCCGGGAGGAAAAGAGTGCGGGCCGGTGCAAGATTGTTTTTGCAAATTACAAGGGCGAAGACAGCCCTGAGGAATCAAACAAAGAATTTGCGGAGGTTGTCAATGTTCCAGGAATGCTCCAGGTCCTCGCCGGTTGGCGTTGTGAGCCTGTATGCGCTGGGGGAGGCCTTCGTCTTGACGATGAAAGGGCCCTCCCACTTGGGCTCCAGCTTGCCCCTTGACTCCGTCCGAGCTGTCCGAATGAGCACGAGGTCCCCCTCGCTGAACTCCCTCGGGGTGACTGAGTGGTCGCGCCATGCTTTGGTCTGGGCTTGATACTTGTTCAGAGCTTGTAGGGCGAAGACACGGTCTCCGTCGATGAGATCCTTTGAAGTCGGCTCGTCCACATCTGGGACGGCTGACGGGACCGTTCGCGGGGACCCGTGCTTTATTTCCTGCGGGGTCATGGCCTCCGATCCGTATAACAGACGGAAGGGAGTAAACCCGGTCGCCCTGCACTCAGTCGTGTTTAGTGCCCAGACTGCCTCAGGTAAGAAATCGCTCCATTTGCCCTTTTTTTCATCGAGGAGCATTTTTTTGATAGCTGTGAAGATTTTTCCGTTGGCGCGCTCCACGACCCCGTTGGACTGCGGATGATAGACTGAGGCGAAGGCAAGCTTGGTGCCAATGGAGAAACAAAAATCCTTGAAGTCTTGGTTATCAAACTGTTTGCCGTTGTCGACCGTTAACTCGGACGGTACTCCGAAACGGCAAACGATGTTCTGCCAGAAGAATTTTTGGGCAGTCTTCGATGTTATTGTGGAGACAGCCCGTGCCTCGATCCATTTGGTGAAGTACTCGACCGCGACGAAGGCGAACTTGAGGTTCCCCTGAGCGGTGGGCAGGGGTCCAACAATGTCGAGACCCCAGCGCTGGAGAGGCCATGTGTGGGCGATCAGCTTTGTGTACTGCGAAGGGCCGCCTGACCGAGGAGAGAACTTCTGGCAGGCTTCGCAGGACCGAGTGACCCGGTTCGCGGCGCAAATCATTGCTGGCCAGTAAAAACCCTGGCGTATCACCTTAGCAGCTAGGGCCCTTGGCCCCACGTGCGAGCCGCACGTGCCACTGTGGACTTCACGTAGGACCTGCATGCCTTCGGCCTCAGTGACGCACTTAAGCATTGGTTGGCTGACCCCTTTTTTGTAGAGTTGGCCTTCAATCAGAGCGAAGTCCCGGCTTCGATGTCTGAGGCGCTTGGCCTCACTGATGTCGGCTGGGTGATAAAACCCCTGCAGGAACAGGGTAATGGGTGCTCGCCAGTCTTCGGTCATGATGAGGTTGACTGTACGGTGGCCCTCGCTGTCATTGGTTATTTGGAGCCCTTCGGGGCTCCGGACTGCTGGCGTGCCGATGACGTGGAAGAACACGTCGGAGGGCAGAGTTTCGCCCCTGGCCGCGGCCTTGGCCAATGCGTCGGCCTCCTCATTCTTGGCCCGGTCCACATGCTGCACGGTGAACCCCTTGAACTGTCTCTCGAGACTTCGGATGGCCGCGAGGTACTGCATGAGCGCGGGGTCCTTGGCTGCATAGTCTTTGTCGACCTGGCCGGCAACTACCTTGGAGTCTGTTTTGATGATGCAAGTGGTGACTCCGAGGGCCCTCAGCTTGCGGAGGCCGAGGATGACTGCTTCGTATTCTGCTATATTGTTTGTGCACCTGTCGGATTCCAGATTGAAGCTGAGTCGTGCTGCATATCTGTGCTTGACCCCGACTGGTGATGTTATGATTGCAGCGACGCCTGCCCCCGCATGGCACCATGCGCCATCGCAATGGATCGTCCAGACCTTCTCTGTGGTCGGGTCCGGCTGTGTTACTGGCCCGGTCCAGTCGACGACGAAGTCTGCCAGGACTTGCGATTTGATGGCTGTCCTGGGCTCGAAGCTGATGTGGTAGCCGGAGAGTTCGGCTGCCCACTTGGCGATCCTTACCGATGCCTCCGGGTTTCTAAACAGTTCGCCGAGCCCCCTATCTGAGGTGACGCGGACCTTGAATGCTTCAAAATAATGGCGCAGCTTGCGCGAGGACATAACGACTGCGTAGGCGATCTTCTCCAGCTCTGTCATGTTGCATTTGGACGGAGTCAGGACCTCGGAGACGTAATAAACAGGGCACTGTCTGACAGTGCCTTCGACTGTCTGCTCCTGCACTAGTGCCGCGCTGACCGCGTGCGGCGAAGCCGCGACATAGAGCAATAAGGGGAGCGAGGAGTCGGGGCTCGTGAGGGTGGCCAGCTCCGTTAAATACTGCTTTAATGAGGCGAAGGCCGCTGCTTGCTCCGGCCCCCAAGCGAAGTCTTTTGCGCCGCGGAGAGTTTTGAGGAAAGGAAGACTTCGCTCGGCCGACCTGGAAATGAATCTGTTGAGAGCGGCCAATCTGCCTGTCAGACGCTGGACATCCCTGGTGGACTGCGGAGGCGACATGTTGATGATGGCCTGGATCTTGGTTGGGTTAGCCTCGATGCCGCGGTGCGACACCAGGTAGCCCAATATCTTGCCCTGGCGAACACCGAAAACGCACTTTTCCGGGTTTAAGCGGAGTCGTGCGTCTCGCATGTTTGCGAATGTCTCGGCCAGGTCGGCGAGGTGGTCCTCCTTATTTTTGCTGGCGACGACGATGTCGTCCACATATGTGAATATATTTCTGCCGACCTGTCCCTCGAGTACTGTTTTGGTGAGTCTGGAGAATGTGGACCCGGCGTTCTTGAGACCCTCCGGCATTCTGATGAAGCAATAAGTGCCGAAGGGTGTTATGAAGCTGGTGCTAGCCTTGTCTTCCTCCTTCATGTATATCTGGTGATAGCCGGAGAAGCAGTCGAGGAGAGACATGACCTCGCATCCGGCCGCGCTATCGACTATTTTGTCGATCCGTGGCAACGGGAAATTGTCTTTTGGGCAGGCCTTATTGAGACTGGTGAAGTCTATGCACATCCGCCATTTCCCGCTTTTTTTCTGCACCATTACAACATTGGAGAGCCATGTGGGGTAAGCCACTGGCTCAATGAATTTAGCCTCTAGGAGGCGGTGCACCTCCGCCTTGGCGGCCTCTGTCTTTTCATCGGACATTTTGCGAAGCTTTTGCTTTCTTGGTCGCACCGAGGGGTCGATCCCCAGACTGTGCTCGATTATGGATCGGCTGACTCCGACCAGGTCGAGGGCGGACCAGGCGAAGACATCTTTATTCTTGGCCAGGCAGCAGAGAAGCTTCTCTTCTTCATGCGAAGTAAGGTCTTCGCTGATAGTGACTGTCTGCTTGGGCGTGGCCTGATCGAGGGGGACAGTCTTGGTCCCATCCTGACTCTGCAACTGAGCCTTGTCGTGGTGCTTGTCAGTTGGGCTGGCGGGCGCAGGGACCTCGCACTGTGTCGTGAGACAGTGCACGTTCCTCTGACCAGGCACGAAGTCCCGCTCTATGTTGCGCGCAGCTTGCTGGTTACCGCGGACTGTAATTACGCCTAGAGGGCCTGGTATCTTCATGCACAGATATAGTCCGTGGATGGCAGCTTCAAACTTATTGATGGAGCCCCGACCCATGATGGCGTTGTATGGATATACCATATCCACAATGTCAAAAGTCACTTGCTCGCTTCGGGCATTGGGTGCTACACCGAAGGAGAGGGGCAACTCTATTTTGCCGACGGGGAAGGTGCCTTTGCCGCCGAAGCCATACAACGGGTTGTCCGAAGGCTTGAGCAGGCTGTGGCTGATGCCCATGCGATCGAAGGCATGGAGGAAGATGATGTCCGCCTGGCTGCCGTTGTCAACGAGGACCTTGTGTAGGTCCCAGCCTGCCACGCTGCAATTGATGACCATGGCATCGCAGTGGGGGGCGCTACGCAAGTCGACGTCCCGTGCGTCGAAGGTGAGCGGTATGTGGGACCACTTCGTCTGCACAACTGGGCCCGTGATAGCGACATGGTTTACGCTGCGGTAGTGGTCCCGCTTCTGCCGCTTGGTGTCGAAGTCGGTGCTGGACCCCCCAGTTATCATATGAATGACTCCGCGATAAGGTTGATCGGCGAAGTCTTCCTGTTTTGGGGCGTGGGGGATGTTTTGTTGTTGCTGGTGTGGTGGTGGAGGCGGAGGATGTACGATTTGTACTTCCTGATGATGTTGGTAAGCGTGGTGCGGTGGATGCGGGGCGGGAGCGTGGATATATGGTGGAGGGGGTGGCTGGTAGTTATGCGCGACAATTCTGGGGTTGTCGGCTGGCTGCGCCCTCGCCATTCTGTCTCTGGTGGCCTTTACTTCGGGGCAGTCTTTAGTTTGGTGGGCGCAGTCTTCGCCATGGAAAAGGCAGTAAAATCGGCGCGGCGGAGGGGGTGGCTGCGCACGCCCTCGGCCCCTGCCGCGAGTCCCACTTCCGCGGCCCTGGGGGGGATATTCCTGGCGACGAAGGGGGTCAGCGGCCGGCTGCTGGTTGGCGATGTTGTGCACTTGCTGCTGACCGCGGCCATCCCGACCGGAGTCTGGCTGCGGAGTCCTTGTCCACGTGCGGCTGGACTGCGGAGCATCTTTTGGCTTCCGCTGGGACTCAATCTTGCGCTGGTGGAGCTCCTCGGATCTGGCGTACTTTTCAAACAGCTGGTATAACTCTTGGAGGTTCTTGGGCGGGTCCCTGATGCAATGGCTGTAAAGGACGCCAGCGCGAAGACCACTGATAGCATAGTGGATGGCAATCTGGTCATCGACTGAGGGTAGCTGTGACTTGAGTGTCAAGAATTTGCGGTAATATTCCCTCAGGGTCTCCTTCTCTAGCTGCTTGCAGAGCGAGAGCTCGGCCAGGGCGTCGGTGTCCGGGCGGTACCCCTGGAAGTTGAGGAGGAACTTGTCCCGGAGACTTCTCCAGGAATCGATGGACAGCGGAGGCAACCTGGTGAACCAGGTGAGCGCGGGGCCCTCGAGGGCGATGATGAAGGACTTCGCCATTGTGGCGTCGTCCCCCCCGGACGATGCGACGGCGACCTGGTAACTCATTATGTATTGAGCCGGGTCGGTGCTGCCGTTGTACTTGGGGTAGGCCCCAGCCCGGAAGTTGGCTGGCCACGGCGTCACTTGCAGGTGAGGCGCCAGGGGGCTTCGCTCATCGAGGTAGTTGACCCCTTGGAATGGCGCGGCGTGCGGGAAAGTGAAGTCGCGCTGGGGGAAACGCGGGTCCTCCGGCTGCGCGCGGTGCTGCAGGGGTGGCCCATGCTGCAGGCCGGGGTGGCCTTCGCGCGTGTCTTCGTTTTGTGCGCGCTGCTGGAGGGATGACTCGTGCCGCGGGCTGAGGTGGCCTTCGCGCTGCATCAGCGCGATCTCCCGCTCGAGTTCCTGGGCCTTGTGCTCTTCGTCGCGGATCATCTGCCGCACTTTGGCGAGTGCGGACACACGCTGGCGCTTGGCCTCCAGTATCTCCTTCTGCCTCTGGAGGTTGCGGTTCTTGAGGCGCAGGGCGCGCAGCTGTAGCTGTTCTTCTGTTGAGATGCCGAGGACCTCACCGTCCTCGGCGAGATCCGCGCCCTCCGGTGGAGTGATGTCTGAGGGAGGTGCGAGGCCTGAGGGTTGTCCCTCAGGGTCGCAGGTGCGGAGGGTGTCGTCTTCAGTGGCCTCTTGGTGGGTGGATTGGGTGAGGGCGAGGGCCTTGCCCTTCCTTGCGGCGAGCAGTGCTGCCTTCGCAGCCTCGTCAGCCTTCGGGTTAGCTCGCTTGGGTGCCATCGCGGGTGGTTGTCTCGTAGCACGAACGGTGGGCGCCAAATGTTGGTGCTATCTCTCGACAGCAAGGAGATCCAACACGGGTGAATGGAGATGGCAACAGGGCACTCGCGCGTGATGGCAAAAGCTCTGTTAATCTGGCCTCTCACGGGCACTGTGCGGGGGTATTTATAGGTATCCAAGTGCACGGCGCCTTGTGTTAAGGACGCATGTGCCCTCAGGTACCTAGTTTATCCCCAGAATATTCCCATAAAGCGGGGTTACAAGCTGTAATTACATGTACGCCTTTACAAATTAGGCCCGTGACACAACCGCGGCCACGCAGGGCCTGTTACAATGGGCCCGACCTCATGTGGGCCTCGGAGCCGACCGAGGCCGCGCCGTAGGGAGGCGTTGCCGCAGGCCTTCGTCTGGTGCCGAATCGAGCGAAGGGTCTCCATGTTGTCCCTGGTGTCGATCAAGCGAAGAGTGTCCCTGCCTGCTTTGCCTGTCAGGGCGGGGGCTAAGCGGTGGAGACTTCGGGCGAAGGGTGGCGTTTCTGCCTTCGCTCCAACAACTGGAAACATACCTACTATCATGCCGAGGGTTTCCTGAACTGCTTCAGCCTCCAAGTGATTCAGTCTCCCATGGTTGTAGCATGGCTAAGAGCGGTTGCCTGCTCTAGGCTGAGACACATTCTGCTTTGCTGGGGCACTAGGGCCTGACTGCTGCTGGGCTGCCTTCTTCGGACATTGCATCACCCAATGGCCTCGCTCTCCATAATGGAAACATGCTCTATTTTCACCCTGAACTGGTGCTGCCTGACTGCCCTGGTTGGTTGCTGGGGCGGGAAGATGAGGTGCCTACTGATTCTGCCTCTGGAATTGACCTCCTCCTGACTAGTTGTTCTGGCGATTCTGCTACTAGTGCTGAGGGTACTGCCTCTGAAACTGCTGCTACTGAGGTGGGCGCTGGTTCTGCCTGAACTGCTGAGGTGGATTGATTGAGAAAGGAGGGCAATTGCTTCTTCCGGACTAGGGTCCACTGATCTTATGCTTGCGATCCTCCATCTCTTTGCGCTTCCTCTCTGTCATGATTGTTCTATCAATCAGATGCTGAAATGTGGGCAAGGTATGATTCTTCAGCTGATACTGCAGAGGGTCAACTAAGCCTCTCAAGAAGTGATACTGCCTCTTGGCATCTATGTTGACATCCTCAGGAGCATAGCGGGACAGCTGCAGAAACTTGTCTTGGTACTCACTGACAGACATTGACCCTTGTTTGAGTGCCAGGAACTCCTCCTTCTTCACTGTCATCAGACCTGCTGGAACATGGTACTGACGGAAATTGTCTCTGAATTCCTCCCAGGTAATAGTGTCGGGGTTGGCATGGGTGGCGAGATAGGACTCCCACCAAGATTGAGCTGCTCCTCTCAACAAACGGGGACCATACAAAACTTTCTCCTTGTCGTCACACTGGGCAGTGTGCAATTCCTGCTCCACAGTGTGCAGCCAATCTTCAGCATCCATGGGGTCAGAAGAGTGAGCGAACACTGAGGGATGACCTCTTATGAATTCAGCACGCTTGTCTCTAGGCATGTGAGGCATCTGAGGCTGAGGTGGTGGCTGCTGCTGCTGCTGCTGAATGGCGGCCAGAGTCTGACCGATGGCTTGAACTGCCTGAGTCTGCATTAGAAACATCTGCTCGATGGACATCGGGGGCGGGGGTGGCAGCTGCTGTTGCTGGGGTGCCTCATCCTGCGGGGCTGCCTGCTCCTGCTGAGCACGCTTCCTCCTCTGCGCCTGTTTTCTGACATCTGCAGAATGCAATCACACATTAGAACTGAGCTTGCAACTTGCAGCATAAGAAAAGAGTATAGAATTCTTCCACAATGCTGAACAGATGAACGTCTTCACTGACTTCCAACACAAGCAAACACAGCTTCTCAGATAAAGAGGAAAGTAGAACAAAAGGGCTTCCCAACTAGGTAACTAATTTTATTAACATTTAACAGGTAAACCAAAGTGTAGGGGATGCCTGCACCCTGGCGACAGTCATTACAAAGATCCAAATCCAACATAGTTCATCATGACAAACATAAAGGCACAGGATAAGCAAACTACCATGTCTAACTAAGACTAACTAAGAGTAAGACTGATACTAAGACTATAGCTTCTATGTATATATATTTTCATATTAATTACAAGATCTAACGCTGACGATCTATGGTTCTAAATTTATCTTGGTCCTGCAGTCGGGGTTACCATAAGCATGGTGTCCACGCTGAGGTGAGCGGTACGGGTGCTGAGTCCCGACGGGAGCGGGGGAGCCATCTTCCAGGTGATGATGCTCCACACGCTCAGCCCACGGCTGGGCGATCTCAGCACGAGCCCTACTCAGCTCGTCTAATGCGTGGTCCAGCTCCGTGTTTAGCACGGCGGCTAGGTTGACTGTGCTGCTCAACCTAGGATTATCCTCACCAACAGGTGAGACAACCACGCCTCTTGTGCAGCCAGATGGACGGTGGGGTAATACTTCAGGTTAATACCATCAGCTACCCCACCGAGCACTGAGCAGTAGTGCAAAAGCGCACGCCGTGCGGCATCTTGCATGGCCGCCTCAGCTGAGTCCCGCTCAGAGATGGAATAGTGCTCTGAGCAGACCTCCGCACCCTGGAGACTGTTCTCCGGACAGCGCACCAAGCAGGTTGCCTCCCAACGGTCCGGGTAAACCCCATGACTGTGCTGGAAGACAACACAGTGATACTCGATAGACCAAGTACGCTAGTCGAGTGCTTGGCGTAGCAGGGTGTCGAGCGTGTCGTTGAAGTGACACCCGCGAGCGGCGTCACGAGTGATAGGTCGGGCAACCCATCCTTCCAGCTCCTGCTCCTCTGAAAGGTCGGTGTTGTGGCTCGAGTTGTTGTCGCCACCTCCATCGTCTGGGTCTCCTCTAGCAGCTACTCCAGCGGCTGGGGCGCTCAGTGGTGGTGCAGGGGGCACCTCCAGCAGGAACACAGGGGAGCAGCTCCTTACAGACTCTATCTCCTGCTGAAGTGAGAAAGAAGAGTCCTACTGCTCTAGCTCCTGTCGTCGACGCTCCTGCTCCTCGTGCAGGCGGTGGTGCAGTCTCTCCAAGTGGCTACACTGACCAGTCACTGGACGGCGAAGCGGGCGCTCCGCGAGACGAGAAGGCAAGAAAGGAATGATTGACTTTCGTGCAGTGTGTCTAAGACGAGCCATCTACAAAAGACATCGTAAGCATAAGAGTGAGAACAGAACTAATATGACTAGCAAGTAGACCATAAATAAATGAGGAATTAGAATAAAACAAAATTTTCAGCAAGGTATAATAATATATAGTAGAACATAGATTTGGTCGATATGACCAACTTTTGAAGGGGAACCAAAGTCAAGGTGATAATAGGGGTCTATAATCCTTAGAACGACCATTCAACTCTAGGTTAGCGGTCCTACAGTCAACCTGGCTCTGATACCACCTATGTCACACCCGGTTTTAGAAGGCAAACCGAATGCGAACCATGTACGTGCCAGGATCAGCAATTCACGTACACAATAGTTACATAACTGGACATCATCACACAGTGCTTAAATAATGACATAAAAGAGGGTATAATAGTCGATTACATCATGATGTTCGAGACATCCACATAGTCTTTTAACAATAATCAAAGTGCGGAAAAGAAACGTAGATACACACGGCCTACAAGGCAGCCGACTGGGGGTTTGCCGCTAACCCACGCCTAGAACTCATCATACTCTTGGAACTCCTGGAAGTCCTCCTCCACGACTTCATCTTCACCTGAGCAGTGGTTGCAACGTGGACAACTTGGGGGGTTTGGTGTGTAAAGCAAGGGTGAGTACACATCAACATACTCAGCAAAATGTCCCGTTTGGCTGTAGTGGACTAGCTTTATGTGGAGTTAAGTCAAGCAGTTGCTTTTAGTTGGTCAGGTTATTATTTACTAGTAGAAAGCCAGGTTTTAGCATTAACCCAAGTTATTAACCCAAATGTACCCTTTCCAAATGGAAAGAATACCACTTACCAGCACCATAAGCATAATCATAACCATCATCCTCGTCACCACCTGTAAACCATACATCTCTGATCAAGTATCTCTAATCAATGGAGCTCCCTTGGCCGCTCATAACCGCGAGCATGGCTGATATATCAGTTTCATAACACTCTGCAGAGGTTGCACACTTTACCCACAAGCCGTGATTCCCTCTTGCCTCGGGCCGACCAAACCCTTAAACACTACCAAGGTGAATAGGCAGGGTCTCACTACGTAGACTTTAAAAAGATTCCCTGGGGCTGTAGACGCCCGTTAGGTTTCCTAAATGCACCGCACTCCTCCCCAAGGGGCGAACCAACCTTGGCATAGCGAGCCGCATACATCGAGCCCCATTAACGGCGCGACAGCGAAGCGAACTATACCCCAGTTCCTCTAATTACTTAGCTAAGGGCGTCCCACTCCACCCTCAAGGTTGTACTGTTTTCCCGGGCGGTCATCCAACAAACTAGTCCTTACGGAAAGGCACTCGAGAAACAGCTCGAGCCCCCTTAAATGTCACAGTACCATCATCATAATCAAAAGGGAAAACAACGTATCATAGATAATCTCATCATGTTCATTGATTAAGGTGAAGCACTAGCATAAAGCTAAACCATAATAACCCAACCAAAATAGATAAACAAGGACAAGATAGACAAAAGCTAGTCAATCCTTAGGTATAAACTTTGTAAATGCGAGGAATGAATTTATAAGAATTAGTAGGACATAGATGGGTCAAGGGACACTTGCCTTCACCAACCGACTGCTGCTCAGGGTCTTCACCTGCAACTCCTTCGGACTCCGCCAACTGACCATTATCTATACGAGTTCAAACATACATTCCACACATTTAATACAAAGAACAGTACACCATACAATAGAATGCAATAAATAAACAGACGTTCGACGCAGGGCTCACACTTACGACTAAGCGAGAAAGAGAAAGTACTTAGGTAGTGTTTGGTTGAGGAGCCAAGTAGAATGGAGTCGTTCCATCCCTGATTCTAGGAACGGAGCCGCTCTGTTCTGTGTTTGGTAATCTGGAACGGAGCGGCTCTATTTTTTGTTTGGTTGCAGAGTGAACGGAACGGAGCGTGACTGTGCGAGCGGGATGGGAACGGAGCGGCTCCGTTCGGTTGATTTTTTGGAGCGGAATGGTTCCGGATCTGAGGAGAATATTCCCTAATTGGAGCCATTCTGTTCTAGTTACTTTGTAACCAAACAACAACAAAACTAGGACAGAATGGCTCCGTTCTACTTGGCTCTTCAACCAAACGCTACCTAAAGGTCGAGGCTACGGTCAAAGAGTGATCACGCTACACGATTATAAATTAAAATACTCATCTAAACAGAACGGTATTAATTTAGCTATCGCGTTTAGCATAGGGTAAAGTCATGTTCCATATTTAATTATTATGAACAGATTAAGGTAAATTAAAAGGGATTGTCGCGCGGTGGAACGTGCGACACAGCACTTAAATTGAATTAAGAAATAAACGACTCGTCGCGCGACGGGGCGCGCAACGAGACTCTTGCATTAATTATAAATAAACGTTAAGCATCGTGCGACGAAACGCACGACGGTATACGTCATCTGAACTGAATTTAAAAAGAAACGTCGCGCGACGAAGCGCGCGACATAGCTCATTAATAAAGATGAATTCAAAATGAATCGTCGCGCGACGAAGCGTGCGGCGCAGCACATCGACTAAACTAAAATTAAAATGGATTAACTGAAAGTTGAACACCGCGCAACTACAGTCGCGCGCACGAACACGCTGCACGCGCCGAGGGGCACGCGAGGCCACACCAAGGGAAAGGGCACGGCCACCGAGGGCATGGGGCAGGGCCGCGAGGGTGCACGGCCGCTGGGAGAGCAAGCGCGGGGCCGCGGGGCCGTGGGACACGAGGCGCGCGGGGCCGAGCCACCGCCGAGGCATGGGGGCGCGTGGGGCCACCGACTGCGGGGCGAGCCACCGGGGCGCAGGGGCGCGGCGCGAGGGCCGAGCCGCCGGGGCGCGAGGGCGCGGCGCGGGGGGGCCGGGGCGTGAGGGCACGGCGCGGGGCCGGGCGTGCGGGGGGAGCAGGGGCCGCAGGGGGGCGCGTGACGGGAGCAAGGGGCCGCCGGGGGGGGCGCGCGACGGGGAGAGGAAGGGGGCGTGCAGGGAAGAAGAAAGGGGAGGGGGAGGGGAAGAGAGAGGGAGAGGGGAGGGGAGCTCACCTCGGGGTCCAAATCCGGCGATCACCGTCTCCAGAACCTAGGGCACCATGGGGAGAGAGAGAGATGAGAGAGAGAGGAAGTTGCTGCGCGGGAGAATTGAATGAGAGAAAGAGACTAGGGGTTGGGGGCACGCGCATAGGGAGGGGCAGGGCGCCAGGGGCGCACGGGCCGAGGCCGGGCCGAGCTGGGCCGAGCTGGGCCGGGCTGGGCCGGGCTAGGCTGCACCGTGGGTCAAAACCCCGTGGCACGCACAACCACAGATCGAAATTCAATTCGCGAAGCAAAATCCAAAACGAGACTAAGCAACACACGCGACTAAACACGACATCAGACAAAAGAAATATGATTCGGCATGATGCAACACACATGTCAACTTAGGTTTGGTTTACACATGATATGGACACCAGTCGCTATACTGCTTTGAAATTGGGAAGAAGGAGCGAAATGGGAAAAGAAAAGAGAGTAACGCCTGAATTTGGTGAGTAAAAAGAAGAAAAAATTCTACCCCCAAATTCAGGGTGTTACATGCCCTCAGACATTCGTTTACAAGTAATTGAGATTAATAAGGTCTATCTAGTCCTTTTCCCTTCTTTGCTTGGTCCGAGCCAAAGCTATTGACCTTCGGCTTCCTGCACTATCGTTTCTGCACAGAACCTTCGTCTCAAGGAGCTAGACCGAGTTTGATGGTAGCTTCAGCGAGCCTTTGTATCGTTTTGCCGAAGGTGTTTTCTCTTGAGGACCTTCGGTGAAGAAGAAGACCCCCAATAGTAGTCCCTTCGCGGTGCTAGATCGTTTTTCCGTAACGAGCTCGATCCACGAAAAACACGAAGTCTTCGGAATGCCGAAGGTCCGAAAACCACCTTCCTGAGCTCGTTGTCGGGAAATGATTAAAATATTCCGGACGTCAGACGGTCCACCGCTGTCACACCCGGTTTTGAAGGTAAACCAAATGAGAACCATGTACGTGCCAGGATCAGAAATTCACGTACACAGCGATTACATAAATGACTCATCATAGCACAATGCTTCGAATAACAACAAAGAGTAAGTAATAATATTACAGACTAGAGCTATTTACATAATATAAATCAAAGTACACAGAATCGAAACGTAGCCAACGCAAACAAACCCACCACAAGCAGCTGACTGGGGGAGGTCGCTAGCCTAATCCTCGAACTCATCAAAGTCCTAGAACTCTTGGAGATCCGCCTCGACACTTTCTTCTCCTTTACCTGAGCATCGATTGCACCAAAGGCAACCTGGTGTTTTGTGAAAGCAAGGGTGAGTACACATCAACGTACTCATTAAATGTCCCATTTGGCTGTAGTGGACTAGCTTTATGTGAGTTAAGGTCAAGCAGTTGCTTTTAGTTGGTTAGGTAATTATTACTAGTAGAGAGCCAGGTTTTAGCATTAACCCAAGTTGTTAACCCAAAAGTACCCTTTCCAAACGGAAAGAATACTAGAAACCATAACCATGATCATAATAGAAACCAGCATTATCCTCATCATCATCTGTAAACAAAACATCTCTGATCAATGTGTCTCTAATCAATGGAGCTCCCTTGGCCGCTCATAACCGCGAGCATGGCTGATATATCAGTTTCATAACACTCTGCAGAGGTTGCGCACTTTACCCACAAGCCATTACTCCCTCTCTAGCCCGGGCTTGCAAGACCCTTATTCACTCCCGAGGTGAATGGTCAGGGATTCACTACGAAGCCTTTACAAAGATTCCCTGAGGCTGCAGCCACCCGTTAGGTTTTCTAAATGTACAGCACTCCTCCCCAAGGGGCAATCCACCCTCGGCAGAGCGAGCGGCATACACCGAGCCCTATTGATGGCACGACAGCGAAGCGAACTACACCTCAGTTCCTCTAATTAATTAGCTAAGGGCGTCCCATACCACCCTCATGGTTGCACTGTTTTCCCGGGTGGTCATCCAACGAACAGGTCCTTACGGAGAGGCACTCGAGAAACCGCTCAAGTCCCCTAAAATGCCATAAGTATATAGTCATATCCAGAATAAAATCATAGTATCATCATTGTATATCATCATGTTCATTCATTAAAGTAAAGCGCTAGCATAGAACTAATCATAATAATCAATTCCCAAAGGTTAAGCAAGGACAGGAAAATAGAATACTAGTCAATCCTTAGGTTGATCATGGTATGCGGGTTGATGAATTATAAAGTAAATGGGATATAATAGGTCAGAGGACACTTGCCTTCACCAAACAGATGCTCAGGGTCTTCGATCTCGTAGAACTCGAAGAGTTCGATCACTTGGTCGCCATGCTTGATCGTCGATTCCTCGAAGCTCAGAAACGGATCACAGTCTAATCGCAACGCGAAGCGAAGACGAACAGGCATAAGCAAACAAACATATATATATGCATAAGAACATTACACCATACAAGATAAAATGTTATAAAAGCGAGCAATATAAAATAGAGAGCACCTTTACGGTTACGCGAGGAAAAGAACAACGATGGGCGTAGCTATGGTCGAGGGGTTAGCGTGTTTACGCTAAACAAGTATTAATTATAACATTTAATTCGACATTATCAAATATAAATAGTCTCTACCATTTAGTTTCGATTAATCTGATACACTAATAGCTATCAGTTAAATAAGTAATTTAATTAACACGAGAGATTCTACGCGAGGCGAATTTACGATACACGAAACAACACGACAGCGTGTAGAACGATGCGCGGACATGCACGACATAACGCGCTGACGACACACGAAACAGCACATGCGACCGGCGCGAATGACGCGCGAATCAGCACGCGACCATGAGCACATCGCGCACGAACAGCACGCAGACAGCACCAACGGCACGCGGGAGTTACTAATAATCATCGCGTTTATACTAAATAAGTATTAATTCACAAAACATTTGAGGCGTCATTAATCATGTTAATCGGTATTTTTAAAGCGCCAATTAAAATTATAAGTTAGGGTTAACTAGATTCCTATTTTAATAATTATCAATTAACTAAATGATTAACGAAAATATGTGTCGCGACAAAATAATGCTACTAACACGTGGGATAGACGAACGGGTTCGGGGGGTAGACCGGCGTTGTCTACGGGTAGACGAACGTCGTCTAGGGGTAGACGGATGTCGTCGGGACCCCGACGACACGCTGCGCATACGCGAAACAACGCGCACAACAGTGTGCGACACGCGCGAGTCAACGCGACTATGCACACGAACAGCGTGATAACACGCAAACGATGTCGCGCGCAAACAAACAACAAATAATTAATGAAAAGTATTTCAGTTGGTATTAATCACGTTAATTAACATTATAGATTTGATTTGATTGAGTTGTTAAGTTAATAACCGACCACTAAATAGGAAATTACTTATTTAGCATTGACGATGTGGCGAAACGGTTCGATAACGCGTGCGGACAGCGTGGGACATGCGCGAGCGACACGCGAAACAGCACGCGCGAACGACGCGCGGACAACTGTGACACGTGAGAACTACTAAAGAGATATTGTGTTTACACTAAATAGGTATTAATTCAAGATTGACATTAATCAAATAAACTCGTATTTGTACAAGCGTAGATTAAAACTGTACATTAACTTTAAGTAGCACGTTGTTTAAATAAACATCGGATAAACAATTAACTAAATAATTAACGAAAACATGTGTCGCCACAAAATAATATTTCTAACATATGACGAGGTTATTCGATGCTAACGCAACTGAAACATGTCGAAAAGAATTTACGATATAAAATATACTAAATAATTACTAAATCGTGAAACGTGGTCCAATGCGATTGATCAAAGTCACGCCACATAAATGCTATGAGGCATGGGCACAGAGGATCCATGGAATGATGTGGGGTCAAATTTCTATTGGTTGGCTGCTTGCAGAGGGGATCGTGGAGGATGGGAGCCCAAGCGGTTTTCTTTTTTGGCTTTGGTGTGCTCAAATCAAAGATGGATGAACTATGTTGTATTTTCTCTTCTTCGTTTAAACAGCCAGGGAGGGAGAGAATAGAGGGGCCGGCCATGGGCTGCTCGACCAGGGGAGGCCTCGCCGGCCGCCACGCTGGGCAAGGGAGCAGGGGCTGGGCAGACTGGAGCTGCACATGGGCAGGGGATGGGACGCACAGCAGGGGCGGGCTCAGGGAGAGAGGAGATGGGTTGGGCTGCATGACGGGAATCAGCGTCGGCCATGGCTGCAAGGAGTCAGGGCTTCGATCGATGGTCTAAGCTTGCTGCGCAGGTAGCGACGGGGAAGAAGGGTAGGGAGAGAGGGGAGGAGATAATTTCTTACCAGAGGAGAAGGCTCACCGGAGGAAGACTGTGCTGGTGGGCCGTGCTAGCTGGCCGCGCCACACCGGGGATCGGATGCCGAGGCCAGCGGCCTCCATGGCTGTGCACCAGGGATGAGGGAGGAGCAGAGACGCTTCACGTCGCCGAAGAGAGAGGAAGATGGGTTGGGGTTAGCCAATGGAAAGCCTGCTCGCGTTGTGGGAGAGACGGTTTGAGGAAAAAAATTTGGTGCAGCACTGCTGCAAACCAGTGTGTTTGCAGCCACTCACAAAAAGGAGTATAGACCCCACCCACAGCAGCAATAACACAACTAAAACGTTATCTGGTGGATCTGCAGGTGGGGTCTATCCTCCTTTTTGTGAGGGGCTGTAAACACTCTAGTTTGCAGCAGTGCTGCACCAAATTTTTTTCCCGGTTTGAAGGGGAGAGGAGTGGTGGCACGTGGGACTCGCGTCTAGGGAGAGGCCAGACTAGGCTGCGCGCTTGGCTTGGGCCGGGCCGGGAAGGACGTGTGGGGTTTCTTTTTCTTTATCTATTTATTTCTTTTTTTGTATTTTTTCTTTGAATTCAAATGCAAGCACCAATTTGCGGACTACGTGAATGCGCAACTAGAATAAACTAACATACAAAAAGAAAAAGATGATCCGGCATGTTGTGCAACAATCATGACCCTCTTTGGGTTTTATTTTACTACCCTAAAAGATTATACACATATATAATAAATTAACTCTGCACTATTTAGAAAAAAGAGAAGAAAAGTAGTAAAGGAGAGGGTAATACCTGAATTTGGTGAATATGAGGAAAGAAATTTTATACCCCCAAATTTAGGGTGTTACAACCGCTCAGCCAGTGTAGGCGGTATGGTGGTTCACCTTCTTTGCTTGCAGCACTATATAAACAGACAGGTTGGTGAAGAGTTACCACAACATTCATTGTCATCGCACTGTTGTGCTTTAAAAATTTTAACCATAGTCGAAGCCTTCTGCATTGTGTTTTTAGACAAGCGCTTCGGCACTTGAGATCAGCTTCTCTTAAAGAGCCTGAACACTAAAATGGCCAGAGTAAGAACCACAGTTAGGGTGTCTCGTGAGGGAGACAAGACCGAAGCAACCAAAATAGCGCCAATATCAGAAGTGATGAGGCGATCGGGTCTTGTTGCATCAGAGGAGACTATTACCGAAGGTACCTCCATTGCTGAAGTTGAACAGATTGTGGCTGAAGAAGGGAGTGAGAACGAAAGTGAGGAGGACAACAGTATTCTGAGCCCAATGAAACCTAGCCACATTGAATTTGGGAAATCTACTGTGACAGCAGATGACATGGCTATGATGAAGAAGTTGGGCTACTTTGGGGAAGCCGAGAGCAAGCTTGTCCGTTTTGCTGGGGAAGAGGTGGTTCTGCAGTCAAGGGAGGATGAAGTCGTTGTTTTTAAGAGTTTCTTCAGGGCAGGGCTTCGGTTCCCTTTACATGAGATGATAGGAAAAGTTTTGAAGAATTTTGAAATATACCTTCATCAGTTAACATCCAATGCAATCGTTAGACTTAGTGTCTACATTTGGGCTATCCAAAGCCAGGGTAAGAGTGCTAATGTCGAAGCTTTCTGCCGGGTGCACGAGCTGCACTACCAGACAAAGGCCAGAGCAGACGGTCTTCATAAGAACTTTTGTTGTTACAACTTTGCATATCAAAAAGATATGAAGGCCCCTGCGATTGGTTATCGCACCAAGTGCCCGACTGGCTGGACAATCGAATGGTTTTATATAAAGGCAGACGAGAAGAAAAGGGATAAGTTAATGACTATGGTCTTGAGTCCAATGAAATTAAGCTTCGGGATGATAAGGCCCTTGTGCCACATGCATCTTGGCTCCCCATGCCAGCTAGCCGAAGTGGAATTCAGAGTGGTAGCTACCGAAATCAGCACTAGAGATCTAGTACAAGAGTACTTGGCAAATAGGACATTTCCGACCTCTAGTGGTTGGGGAATGCCTAAGAAGAAGGAGGAAGGAAAAAAGTACAAACTTGTTCGGCTCCCTTATCGATTCAAATTTGAGAAACAATTCAAGAAGCCATGCAAAGAGTGGCTAGAAATGATCGAAACCATGTGTAACGAAATTCTTGGCAACTATACCAAAAAAGAAGACCAATTAATGACTGCTGCATTCAGCACTCGACTGAAACAAAGGTTGAACCGGGTGATGGATGCATTAAACTTCGAATACCCAGATTACGCGAGGCTTGACAAAGGGCCGAAGCAGTGAAAAAAAAGAACCGTCAGCATCCAGAGTAGGCAAGCTGCTCGGTTAATAAAGGAAGATGAAAAAACTTTGAAGAAAACAAAAACAAATCTAGAGCCGAAGGCAGCAATCTCTAAAAAGCGAAAGCTTGACACAGTGCCCTCTGCTAAGCCAAAGATAGGTGAGACAGAAAAAGAAACTCCTTCGACGCCCTCTGCCGCCGAATTAGCCGAAATTCTGAAGGTAATGACTGAATCCCCACCTTTCAAGCTGCTAAGTCCTCTAGGTACAGAACTGACAAAATTTTTACAGAGGAAGGAACAGCCTTCGGCTACAAAGGAGAAAGTTAGAGACCAAAAGAAACGGTGAATTGTAAATGTGATGCAAGCAATTGAATAGACACCGCCCTCAGCTTTGGCGGTTAAAACAATGGCTCCTGCAGATGCCGAAGCTAAAACTAAAGGTGATGTCAAAGCTGAAACTAAAGGTGATGCCGAAGCTGAAACTGAAGGTGATGCCGAAGCTGAAACTGAAGGTGATGCCGAAGCTAAAAATACTGGTGAAGCCAAAGAAACCATAATGTCAAAAATTGATAGACTTGTGTCAGATATTTTTGCAGATGTGACCGCAGAGACAAATATAGCTAGAAGAAACCATGGCCACAGTGCTAGATAAAGGAAAAGAAATTGATAGACCTCCTTCGGACAAGACGAATTTTGATCTTCGACACTTGGGCAGTCAGGAGTTGTCCGAGGAAGACAAGGAGGAGTTAAAAGAATATGCAATATCATGTGGTTATCAGCCGGGATCTTTGCTCTTCGGTGGGGTTGATGAGGAAATTCTAGGATGTATTCGTGATCGCGTCAGGGCGAAGATAATCGGCACTCTATCTAAGAGTGTCGGATTCCCGAAGCTAGAGGCCGACATCAGCGGTTACCAACGACTACACATTGTCGGTAGCCTATTTTATTCCAATTTCAAGGTGAGATCTTTGTCTGGATTTTTGTTACCTTCGTGATAGATTAAATGCTCTAACTTTTATTTGTTTTGCAGAGCATGTTGCTAAGCAAAGCATTAAAAATGCAGCAGGATACTGAGGATAGAAAAAATGAAGTCATAATTAAGGGCTTAGAGGATAAAATAAAAGAACTTGAAACTTCTCTAAAGGAAAAAGACATCCTGCTGTAGACAGCCGAAGGTTCACTTGGAGAAGCACGATCCCAAAAATACTAAGTTAAACAAGGAACTGAGCGAAGCTCGAACGATTTTGGATGAAAGTTCACGGCACTTCGACCAAGAGACGAAAGAACTTAAAACAAGGGTCAAAGCCGAAGTTGAAAAGAATACGAGGCTGCTCGAGTCTATTAAGGATCTTTGGAACAAGTGTGTAAACTTTGCCACCCGATGCGTAGACTGGCTTAAGGGGATATTCAACTCAGTTGGAGCTGCTTCTAAAAAGGTTACCCCTTTGACCAAAGACATCCCTGGAGCCTTTAACCATATTGAAAACAAAGTTGAAGCCCTCGACAAAGTTATAAGCAAGCACGGAGATTTCTGTGCCCTGGTAGCTTCTCGAGGCACAGCCGCTGCATTTATGAAGGCTGGATGCACTCACGCCAAGACGGTTAACAAACCAACTTTCAATCTTTCAACGTCAGATATAGTTGATATCCCAGCCGAAGCCTGTAGCACAGGAAACATATTCATTACACAAATTTGGGCTAAGGGCGGGCGTGAGTTGGCTGGAGATGAAACTAGAAAACTGCTCAATTTGGTATAAAACTTTTACCTGTCTTTTTACCTTGGTTTTCCTTTAGTAAATTTCTGATTACCTTATACCTTCATCTATCTACAGGATGGTGGCACCAAAGGTTGTTAAGTCGAAGCTTATTCCAAGAGTCTGAAGACTCTTAGAAATTCCTCATGTAAAAAAATTAGGGTCTCTTTGCATTATTTGACAAAGAATTGTAATTGTTTGTTGAACAAATTATTGTACCAATTTGTAAATACCTTGTAATATAACTTTACCTTTTCGCTCTTGTATAAATTGCTTTGATATGGACGAAACCAACACTTGCAATCTTTTGAGCTGAAGGCAAAAAACACCTTCCCTTCTTTTCGTTCACATCGAAGCACTTTTTATCAAAGTCGAAATACCTCCATATGCCACGAAGTTTTATATGAGACGAAGCATCTTTGTTTTCAACGAAGCATTTTGTTACCGAAAACAGGCATCTTCTGTCTTTCCTGCTAGTGCTTTATGTCATGATGATAATGATCCTACAAATGACTAATGCATGTTTGTATGAATGCAAAAAAATGATGTAATGAGCTATGCAAATGTATGCGAAAAACACACCCAGACTCTGCATCCCCTTAGGAACGACTTTTGAGTCTCTTCACCTTTTACTTAGGTGGCATTTCAGCTCTGCATCCCTTAGGAACGACTTTTGAGCTAAACTCTGCATCCCCTTAGGAACGACTTTGGAGCTTCTTCACCTTTTACTTAGGTGGTATCTTGGCTCTGCATCCCCTTAGGAACGACTTTTGAGCTTCAGGACTTACTCTACGCTCCCTTAGGAACGACTTTGGAGCTTCTTCGCCTTTACTTTTTCACACTCGATGGTGTAGTCCCAGATTTTACATTTTACATGTGGGGGAATTTGGCCCTTGTATTGTATAGGGCTAAACAAAAAATAAAAATTACAACCTATGGCCCCATCAAAAACCTTTCTCCCCTCTTGAAAGGAAAAGGGTGCCATAGGGGAAAAACAAGAAGATTACATTGTTTACACATAATACCGCTGAAGCTCATCTGTATTCCAAGATTTGGGTATGTCGTTGCTGTCCATGTCTTTCAGTCTGTATGATCCGGGTCTTGACGAAGATACGACCAAGAAGGGTCCTTCCCACTTAAGCTGAAGCTTCCCCACTGTGTCAGGATTGGCCACCCTTCGAAGCACCAAATGACCTGGCTTGATATTTTTCAATCTTACTTTTTTGTCACGCCATTTGACTGTTTCAGCTTGGTATTTATTGATGTGCTCTATTGCTTGTAATCTGGTCCCTTCTATGGTGTCTTTTGTTATTTAACAACCAGCTTCGTCCTCTGCCGAGGCTACAGTTCTTATTGAACCCGTTCTTGCTTCTTCCGGTGTTATTGCTTCGTCGCTGAACAGAAGCTTGAATGGAGTAAATCCTATCGACCTTGATACAGCAGTGTTGTAGTTCCATACCACTTTTATTAATTCATTTGGCCACTTTCCCTTAGGCTGATTGAAGATTGACTTCATTATTCCTGTTATTATAATTCCATTTGCCCTTTCTACCAATCCATTTGACTCCAGATGTCTCCCTGATGCAAAGTGTATTTTTGTACCAATTTGGTTACAAAATGTTTTGAAAGTTTCGGCATCGAACTGAGTTCCATTATCAACGGTGATAGCCTTCGGCACGCCGAAGCGACAAACAATGTTTTGCCAGAAGAATTTCCGTACTGTGGCCGAAGTTATTGTAGCCAAAGGCTTTGCTTCAATCCACTTAAAAAAATATTCCACCACCACCACAACATATTTCTAGTTGCCTTATGCTAGTGGGAGTGGTCCTAATAGATATAATCCCCATCTTTGCAATAGCCAAGTTGGTTGTATCAGTTGAGTCAAAGACGAAGGTTGCTTCTGGTCTCTAGTGCATCTTTAGCAATTTTCACATTTTTGCACTAACTCTGCTGCATCCGAAGCTGCCTTCGGCCAGTAGAAACCTTGTCTAAAAACCTTTCCCAGCAGGGGCCTGGACCCAATGTGGGCCCCACATAGTCCTGCATGCATCTCCTTCATTATTTCTTGCCCTTCAGTTCTGGATAAACATTTGAGTAATGGAGAGCAAACTCCGTGCTTGTATAACTCTCCCTCTATTATTACATATGGCCTTGTCCTTGCTTCCATTCTTTTATTATAAACTTCGTCATCCGAAAGTAGGTTGCCTTGGAGGAAGGATACAATCTCAATCCTCCAATCTTCACTATGTACTGGTGAAATTGTGAGCACTGCTCTTTCCATGAGCTCAACTGAAGGTGCTTTTATTGTTTCAAGAAACACTTCCGAAGGTAGTGGGAGCCCATGTGCCACCGACTTGGCCAATAAATCTGCATGCTCATTTTCTCCTTTTGGGATGTTCTTTACAGAGAAACCTTCAAAATAGGCTTCCAACCTTCGGTTGCATCTAGATATTTTTCAAGCCTCGGGTCTCTTGCCTTGCTGCTTTTGTCCACATGACCCGATATAACTTGTGAATCAGTCTTGAGAATCGCCCTTCTTATACTCGTTGCCTTAAGTTTCCAAAGCCCCAAGAGGAGGGCTTTGTACTCTGCAATATTATTTGTGCAGCTAAAGTCCAATCTTACTGCATAACAGGTTCTGACTTTGGATGGTGCAACTAGGACGGCAGCTGCCCCTGCACCGAAGGTTCCCCAAGACCCATCACATAATATCGTCCATGTTTCGGCATCATCTATTCTTTCTTCATCCTGAGCCCCTAGCGTCCAATCGGCAATGAAGTCTACCAACGCTTGAGATTGAATCAAGGACCTGTGCACATAATCAATGGTAAATTCATTGAGTTCTGCAGCCCATTTTCCGACCCTTCCCGTAGCTTCTCTGTTCCTCATTATGTCCTTCAGGGGTTGTGATGAAGGCACTATTATGTGATATGCTTGGAAGTAGTGTCGAAGCTTTCTGGAGGCCATCAGTACAGCATACAGTACCTTCTCCAACTCTGTGTAATTCTTCTTTGATGGGTTGAGTACTTCAGAGACGAAGTATACCGGTGCTTGCTTTTTTATCTTGCCATCTTGTTTCTCTTATACAAGTGCCGCACTAACCGCAGCATGGGAAGCAGCCACATATAGAAGCAATGGGATCCCTAATGAAGGTGGAGTTAGAGTTGTCAGATCTATCAAGTACTGTTTCAGCTCCTTGAAGACTTTCTGCTGGGCTGGTCCCCATTAGAAAACTTAGGCTAATTTCAATATTTCAAAGAAAGGCAGATTCCTCTCTGCTGATCTTGAAATGAATCTGTTCAGCGATGCCAGCCTTCCTGCTAACCTTTAAGCCCCCTTTTTTGAATTTGGCGACTCCATCCGAAGGATAGCTTCGATTTTGCTTGGGTTAGCTTCGATACATTTTGTCAATACCAGGCAGCCAAGGAACTTGCCCTTCTTCACTCTGAAGACACATTTTTCTGGATTTAACTTGAGACTAGCTTGTCTAAAATTGGCGAATGTCTCCTGCAGATCAGCAACATGATTCTCTTGTTTTGTGCTTTTTACTATGATATCATCGACATATGTCAGCACATTTCTACCAATTTGGGAGTGAAGAACTTTGGCGGTCATTCTGTTGAAGCTTCCTCTAGCATTCTTGAGCCCCTCAAGCATCCGAAGATAACAATAGGTGCCACTAGGATTTATGAAGCTTGTCTTCGGCTCATCATCCTTTTTCATCCAGATTTGATGATAGCCTGAGTAGAAATCCAATAAACTCATGAGTTCTGAAGTAGCTGCAGCGTCCACTAGGGAATCTATTCTTGGCAATGGGAATTCATCCTTCGGACATGCCTTGTTAAGATCTATAAAATCAATACACATTCTCCATTTCCCGTTAGCTTTTTTCACCATGACGGTGTTAGCCAACCACTCTGGGTATGTCACTTCTCTGATAACGCCGGCACTTAGAAGTGTTTTTACTTCATTTCGTGCACCTTGGGCTTTATCGCCGGACATTTTCCGAAGTCTCTGCTTCCTTGGTCTGAAAGACGGGTCCACATTGAGTGAGTGTTCAATGATGTCCCTGTTAACACCACAAAGGTCATTGGCTATCCAAGCAAAAACATCTTTGTTGTTAACCAAAAATCTTAGCAAGGTATTTTCTTGTTCATTAGATAGTTGAGATCCCAGCAGCACTTTTTGTTCGGCTATGTCTTCACACAAAAGCATAGGCTTTGGTTGATCTGCCGAAGCAGCCTTTTCTCTTTTATGCTTGTACTACTGATAAGATTCAGCTTCAGCTTCATCTATATTATGAATAGCCTTCGAATCTTTCCAAGTTCCTTTGGCTCTCCTGGCAGCTTCTTGACTCCCATGTACAGCAATGGGCCCTTGTTCCAAAGGTATCTTCATGCAGAGGGTATACTAGGTGGATTATTGCTTCGAAGGCATTGAGCATCCCTCGACCAATGATTGCATTGTATGGGTACTCCATATCAACAATATCAAAGACAACTTGCTCTGTCCTTGTGTTGTTAACGTAGCCGAAGGTAATCGGCATTGTTATCTTGCCAAGTGCCACGATCTGTCTCCCTCTAAAACCACAAAGAGTGTGTGTTGCATCATGTATCTTGTCATCTGGTTCTTGCATTTGCCTGAAAGCCTTCGCAAAGATGATATCCGCTGCACTGTCTGTGTCCACTAAGACATTGTGGACCAAAAATCCTTTGATGACACAAGATATGACCATTGCATCGTTGTGAGGATAATCTTTAAGTTGAAAGTCCTCCTGGGAGAAGGTGATTGGAATATGAGACCACTTGGACCTGATGAAGGGTCCTTGCACTCCAACATGTTGTACCCTTCTCTGTGCTTCCTTCTTCTATTTCTTGTTGGTCGGTTCAGAACTTGAGCCGTCTGTGATTGGGAGCACTAGCTTCGTAGCCGAAGATGCCACGGCTTGATTGCTTTGCGAAACCATCATCACAGTTGTGGAAGTGAGTTCACTGGAGGTGGGCACCAATGTTGGCCTCTTGTTCTCAAATGCTATAAATCAAGAACAAGGCAACACAATTGTTAATGGTCAAAGACCTTCGTCCTTTGAAGCATTACTTTCTCTCGAGAATAATGATCTTCAGACGAAGGTCATGAAGGACACACCTTCATCATTTTATCATAAAAACATGAATATAAATAAAAGAGTAAAGGAACATAGAGGAATGAGGATAATTAGTTGTCAAATATCAATAATTTACTTACTATTATCTTTAACAGACATAAATAAGCATTAGCATTATTCATATATTATAATGATACCTTCGTCTTGCCGAAAGATGGAAAAGCAGGGATGAAGCGAGAGCGATTACAATCCAGCGTGAACAGTACAGGGGTACTATCATCTATTTATAGGCGCGGGACACAGCCTGGGTAAAATTACAATCATGCCCTCAGACATTCGTTTACAAGTAATTGAGATTAATAAGGTCTATCTAGTCCTTTTCCCTTCTTTGCTTTGTCCGAGCCAAAGCTATTGACCTTTGGCTTCCTGCACTGTCGTTTCTGCACAGAACCATCGTCTCGAGGAGCTAGACCGAGTTTGATGGTAGCTTCAGTGAGCCTTTGTATCATTTTGTCGAAGGTGTTTTCTCTTGAGGACCTTCGGCGAAGAAGAAGACCCCCAACAACTTGGGTGTTCTTTTTGTAGGAAAAATCACAAACCCAAGAGACATTAAAAGGATTCTTGAAACAGGCTCAAAATGAGTTCGGATTGAGAATCAAAAAGATTAGAAGTGATAATGGGACGAAGTTCAAGAACTCTCAAATCAAAGGATTTCTTGAGGAGGAGGGCATCAAGCATGAGTTCTCTTCTCCTTACACACCTCAACAAAACGGTGTAGTGGAGAGGAAGAATAGAACTCTACTAAATATGGCAAAAACTATGCTTGATGAATACAAGACACCGGACCGGTTTTGGGCGGAGGCGATTAACACCGCCTGCTACTCCATCAACCGGTTATATCTTCACCGAATCCTCAAGAAGACATCATATGAACTCCTCACTGGTAAAAAGCCCAATGTCTCATATTTTAGAGTTTTTGGGAGCAAATGCTTTATTCTTATTAAGAAAGGTAGAAATTCTAAATTTGCTCCTAAGCTTGTAGAAGGCTTTTTACTCGGTTATGACTCAAACACAAGGGCATATAGAGTCTTCAACAAGTCAACTGGATTAGCTGAAGTTTCTTGTGACATTGTGTTTGATGAGACTAATGGCTCCCAAGTGGAGCAAGTTGATCTTAATGAACTGGATGATGAAGAGGCTCCGTGCGTCGCACTAAGGAACATGTCCATTGGTGATGTGTGTCCAAAAGAATCTGAAGAGCCTCCACAAGCACAAGATCAACCATCATCTTCCATGCAAGCATCTCCACCTGCCCAAGATGAGGATCAAGCTCAAGAAAATGAAGAAGAAGATTAAGACGATGAGCCACCTCAAGAGGAGGACATTAATCAAGGGGGAGATGAAGATAATGATGACAAGGAAGATGATCAAGAAATTAGGGATCAAAAACCGCCACACTGAAGAGTCCACCAAGCAATTCAAAGATGTGGCAGAACCTCCCAAGTTATTAGGCCCACCTATAGTTGTCCTTGTCCAATGGACTTCAGACAACCCTGTAGGTGCCCCTGATCACTTGACAAGTTCAGTATCTGTATTCTTTACTTTGCCCAAGAGCGTTTCACCCGTCATGCAGATATTACAACACATCAGAGGTACGAGAATGCGGAAGCAGTTACAATAACTTACTTTATTTGAAAGTAAGAAAGAGTAGTATTATTACAGACCAGAGTGAATATAGGAGTGCAGGAGTAATATTATTACATAACTTGGGAGGCAAAAACCCCTCTCGATGAACAGTAAAAAGTTTTTCTTAAAGGAGGACACCTCCTCCCGTGGCTTCAGTCTTGGTTTTCTTCTTTGGGCACCACCTTGGAACAAAAGCAACAGAAATTTGCTGCTTCCTCACCTAAAACAACATTGGGACAAAGCCCTGAGTACGAGGTGTAATTTCGCAAGTCTTACCCATCAAAATAAAAGACTCTCAAGGATATGCTAGCCTTTTGGGAATTCAAGGTATGGCTTGTCAATAATCGAAGACTCTTGTTTGCAGAAATGCTTACTAATAGTGGATCCTTAAAAGTCCATTTTATTAGCAAGTTAAGTCATTACCTGAGTTCTAGAGTTCTTTTTACCCTAGTTCAAGCACTTGTCCTATACTAGCCAATTTCTTATCAACCCTTCTTGTTCACTGGATTGCTACGTGTAGGTCAATGACCAAGTCTTCATGTCCGCGAAGTTACGGCGATCCGAATTGATTATACTCAGCTAAGGATCTCCAATGACACGACATATGTAGCACTTAACCCTTGCATATGTCAACTTGCCACCGGGGTTCTTAAGACCAGATCAGGTTCACGCCAACCGAGAGCACAGATACACCACCGTCCAGCCTCTTGCCACGGAGGGTACATGCTACTCTTGCCATCTCTCCACTCTCATTGCGTGTTATCTTATTCTGGTATTAGTCTGCCCGAGGCAAAGCTTACCCATGATGAGGCATGTGACCAGTTAAAGGGTCCTCGGTCAGCAGGCCTACATCGACAAGGTCCTTAATCGACTCAGACGGAGACACTACATCGAGGCTCTCTCCTCGTGCAAGTCAACCGCCCGGTCTCAGCTTTATTATTTAAAACCCAAATTTTGGTACCTGGCAGAGGTACATCTTTTCTGATGTTGAACCCATCATGGCCATGATGGATCCACCATCAAGTTTTATTTTTGAAAACATCCCACCCACTTTGAAGCATCATCTTTTGTCAAAACAAAACATTTTGTTTTTCTAGAGCAAAGCTAAGCATAAGAAAAACCTTTTTGTAAAACAGGGGATTAAGGAGAAGTAATCAATTCCAAGGAAGGAAATACAACAATTGGTTTAGCACACAACTCCTATCACTTAATGCATCAAGTAAGTGAGAAAGATTTCAAAATAACAAGGAGGTGGCAAATGCACCGGGGCTTGCCTTGTGTGATAGGTGAGTCAGGCTCTGCTCCATAGATGTCAAAATAAAAGCAGTTTCCTGCCTGAGGTTCTTCAGGTGGTGGTGTAGTCCTGGCTTCTTCAACTTCTATCTCTTCTTCGTTTTCTATACATAGCCATATATAATCATGAATGCTCATGTAATGCTCATGAAAATGCAAAGATATTAAGAGTACATTATCTTAGGTCTTGAATATAATTTTCCTTCACGGATCTCCGGGAAACTAGGGTTTTCGGAGTCTATAGTGAAGTTCATAGAGCAGGGGACTAGGGTTTTGGGTTCTAGGTTCCAAACATAGTCCAAATCATGCCAAACTTTACCCAAGGCTTCTAAATAATATTTAAAGCTTATCTAAAAAGTTTGGTGAATTTTGGATTTATTAATTACTCTTTAGAATTCCAGAAGTATGGATTTTGGCTATTTTAAATACCCCATAATTCCCTATTGGAACTAAAAATCATGAAACTATTTTTATTAAATACTATAGAAAATTAGGAGCCTAGCAAAATTGGTCTGGTATTTTTAGCATTTTTCTATAATTTCCTAGGAATTCTCTAACTCTGGTAGAAAAGGAAAAAGAAAAAGACTCTACAGTGCTGGGCTGGAACCGACCCAAGCTGGCCCATGACCAAGCAAAGTCACGCGCGCCCGCGCTGCGGTGTCCACTTTGCGCAGGAAACCCTGGCAGTTTGAAATTTCTATAAAGAGTCCCTCCCACTGTTCCTCTGTCTCGCTGACCTTTGCAAATACACCCTCGCACTTTGATTCCTTTACATCCTGCAGTCCTCGGCCGTGGGCGGAGGAGCAGCGACTCCGGCGAGCCCATACCGGCCGAAAAATGCAATGGCTAGACTTCTCCTTTGCTTGTCACTTAATTCAACTCGTCCCAACACTAATCCCTCAGTTAATTTCACTGATCTGGACCGGAGCACGTCTGCTCACGATGACGGCGGAAACCGAGGATAATCCAAGGTGTTCTAGGCAATCCACGGTGGTCTAGTTCAATCGAATGGGTCGGTGAGCTTCAGGGAATATGAGGAAAGCTACAACACCAATTAAGAAAGCTTGAACTGACCTATAGAAGGGTGGCCACGACGAGGTGTTCACGCAGAGGTGGTTTGGCTGATTTGGGGGAAATGGGAAATTGGGCGGCTCTGGTGAACAATTGGAGGCAGGTGTTAGTGCACTGGATGCATATTTACCTAGTGGAGCCGCGAGTGCGCTCAATTTATAGGCTCCAGGGGCGGTGGCGCGTGAATTTGGGTTGGCGCGGTGGCAGTCAGAGAAGAAAGGGGTCACTGGCGCATGAGATTAGTGGCTTTCACCGTGGTGGCTCTACAGCGATCACTGGGCATGCATGACGCGATTCACTGTGATGTGGTACTACGCTTAAGCACGTGGCGCACAGGCGGTAAGCGGCCAACGGCAGCGAGGCTTATCCCGACTGATCGATGAGCAAGGGGGTACGGTGAACTCAGCCGTGACCGAACCCGAGTCGATCCGGGCGCTAAGATCTTTACTCTCCTCAGTTATCCACTTGTACTATGCATGAATCATAGCGACCGGTGTGAATCGCAGCGCGGAGGTCGCTGGCGACGAGCTTCTCTATGCTGGCGTTCTAATCCAAACACTGTACCATGGGAACCTAATTCAAAGCCTCTGTCCGATCAACTTGCAGGACCCATAACTCCAATTTTTGTATAAGAATTTGCTAATCTCTCTGTAACAAAGTCCTAGCCCTTTAATCCAGCTACAATCTTGCTATGGTGACCATGCTCAAACACCCACAGGAACATCTTCGAAAAGGCTCCCAAAGTTCATCCTATGTCACTGAATATCAAAATTCGGGCTTTAGGCTGACTGACAGCCCAACTTTGGGCTTGTTTTTCTCCAATTTTTATACAGCATCAGTGCTTAGTCACTTAATCAAAATTGTTCTCCTTACATAGCTCTACAAACTTGATGTGTTGACCCTAGGCAAATTCCTCATACTTTGGAAGATACAAGGTTCCAAAGTTGGTCCAAATGTACTGATTTTCAGACTTAGCTATATGATCATAAAAGTGGCCTTTTTGCATTTAGGCCCAAATCTCATGGGTTCTTTTGCAAATCTCCAAATATGTAAACCATATGACTTGAGGTACCCTAATTTCATGATTTTTGCGGTTAGGTCAAAAAGTGGGCAATATTTGCATATAACCCCCTAGGGTTTCTGTCCAGGGTTTTCTAGGGGTCTATTTAGGGTTTCTGGCACTTCTAGGGTTTGAATGCCACTTAAGTCCATTAATGGTGACATTTTATGACCATTACTACTATGTTTTGAAGTTTTCTCTTATTCAGGTTTTGTTTACTCTTCTAAGCCCAGTTTAGGGTTAAGTACCCTATTCTAGGGTTTTACCCATGACCAGTCACATCAATACAACTTGTTTGAAATTTTTGCCTAGTGAATGCACTCTAAGTGTAACAATCATATGATATGTTGATGCTCATAATGTTATGCTCAAGTTTTAGTGACAGTAACACCAGGGGTGTTACAAAAGAGATCACCCTGTTAACTCCATTCTTGGTGACATTCATAAGGGGGTAACCACTAGATCTCGAGTTGCTCATTTATGTGAACATTACTCTTTTGTTTACTTTATTGAGCCATACAAGGTAGAGGATGCACTAAGAGATCCGGATTGGGTGGTGGCAATGCAAGAGGAGCTCAACAACTTCACAAGGAATGAGGTATGGCATTTAGTTCCACGTCCTAACCAAAATGTTGTAGGTACCAAGTGGGTATTCCGCAACAAGCAAGATGAGCATGGTGTGGTGACAACGAACAAAGCCCGACTTGTAGCCAAAGGGTATTCACAAGTCGAAGGTTTGGTTTTTGATGAAACCTATGCACCCATAGCTAGGCTTGAATCAATTCATATATTACTTGCCTATGCTACTTACCATGGCTTCAAGCTTTATCAAATGGACTGAAGAGTGCCTTCCTCAATGGCCCTATCAAGGAAGAGGTCTATGTTGAGCAACCTCCTGGCTTTGAAGATAGTGAGTATCCTAACCATGTGTATAAACTCTCAAAGGAGCTTTATGGGCTTAAGCAAGCCCCAAGAGCATGGTATGAATGCCTAAGAGACTTCCTTATCACTAATGGCTTCAAAGTCGAAAAAGTTGATCCTACTCTCTTCACTAAAACAGTTGCAAAAGACTTGTTTATATGCCAAATTTATGTTGATGATATTATATTTGGGTCTACTAACAAGTCATCTTGTGAAGAGTTCAGTAGGATTATGATACAGAAATTCGAGATGTCAATGATGGGGGAGTTGAAGTATTTCCTAGGATTTCAAATCAAGCAACTCCAAGAGGGCACCTTCATCAGCCAAACTAAGTACATTCAAGACATACTTAAGAAGTTTGGAATGAAGGATGGCAAACCCATCAAGACTTCCATGGGAACTAATGGGCATCTCGACCTCGACACGGGAGGTAAATCCATAGATCAAAAGGTATATCGGTCGATGATAGGTTCTTTACTCTACTTATGTGCATCTCGACCGGACATTATGCTTTCTGTATGTATGTGTGCAAAGTTCCAAGCAAATCCTAAGGAAGTTCACCTTAGGGCCGTGAAAAGAATCATGAGATATTTAGTTTACACTCCTAAGTTTGGGCTTTGGTATCCCAAGGGATCTACATTTGACTTAATTGGATATTCCGATGCCGATTATGCAGGGTGCAAAATTGATAGGAAGAGCACATCAGGGACTTGTCAATTTCTGGGAAGATCCCTGGTGTCATGGGATTCAAAGAAACAAAACTCAATAGCTCTTTCCACTGTCGAAGCCGAGTATATTGTTGTAGGCCATTGTTGTGCACAATTACTTTGGATGAGGCAAACCCTGAGGGACTATGGCTACAAATTGAGCAAAGTCCCTCTTCTATGTGATAATAAGAGTGCTATCCGCATGGCAGATAATCCCGTTGAACATAGTCGCACTAAGCACATAGATATTCGGTATCACTTTCTGAGAGATCATCAACAAAAGGGGGATATCGAGATTGCTTATGTTAATACCCACAACCAATTAGCCAATATCTTTACCAAGCCATTAGATGAAAATACCTTTAGCAATCTAAGGAATGAGCTAAATATACTTGATTCTCGGAACTTTGATTGAAACATTGCACACAACTAATTGATATACCTTTGATTATGTCTCTTTCATTTGGTACAAATGCATATTTCTTATTCTTCTTGTGTCAAGGCTAAGACTAATGTGCTGTCAAGTGTATTTCTATACTTAGTCTTATATTGAAAGGGAAATGGGGTATTCGGCAAAGACAAGGCTTCCACTCCAACTCTGACGGTATCATTTACCCTTTGTCGTTACTCATGTGACTCTGTTTGGTATGACCCTTCACTCATATTTATTTTACCATTTGTGAGAAAGTATTAGGCCCCAAAGGGGGAGTAAGAATAAGGGCTCGCAAGTTCTTCGTTTTTAGTGATTAATTCCAAAGGAGGAGAAAGTATTAAGCCCAAAGCAAAAGGATCGCACCGCCATTTTAAAAAAATTTAGTGTATATTTCAAATTGGTATAAAAAATTTTCAAAATTTCACAAATGTTTATTTCAATTGGTATTTGAGTTAGCCTCAAAATGAATTTTCAATTGGTATCTTTAAAAGTCAATTTTCAATTGCTATCTATTTCAAAAACCCTCTTGAAAGCTAAGGGGAGAATTCATTTAGGGGGAGTTTTTATTTAGTCAAAGGAAAAGCATTTCAAACAGGGGGAGGAATTTCAAATCTTGAAAATGCTTCTTGCAATCACATTTCTATACCTTTGACGATTTGCAAAAGATTTTGAAAAGATTTTTCCAAAAGATTAGCAAAAACAAACAAGTGGTGCAAATGTGGTCCAAAATGTTAAATAAGAGAAAAGCAATCCATTCACATATATAAATTTCATTAGTTTAATTCTAAGTAACCTATGCACATCTATCTAAAATTGCAAACTAGTTACATTTCTACACTTCATATTTGCTTTGGTTAAGTGTTGGCATCAATCACCAAAAAGGGGGAGATTGAAAGGGAAATGGACCTAATCATTTCCTATAATCGATTTGGTGGTTGATGTCCAACACAAACCATGTGGACTAACTAGTTTGTCTAGATATCATTTATCACATGTGCATAAGGTTCAACACAAACCAAGAAAGAAATTCAGTTAGGGACTCAATCAAAAATTAGAGCAAGACTTAGAGTGTGCTGATTTTTGGCGCACCTGACAGTGTCCGGTGCGCCAGGCCAGCCAACATCAAACAGGACACTCTCGGGTTTCTTCTGGGCACGCTCCACTATAATTCACCGGACTGTCTGGTGTGCCACCGGACTGTCCGGTGAGCCCGCAGAGCAACGGCTCCCTGCGCGCTAATGGTCGTTTCGTCAGATGAACAGTGATGAACAGTACCGCGCCAGAAGTCAGAGGTCACCGGGCTGTCCGGTGCAGCAAGAAGATAAACGACTTCAACGGTCAACTGCTCCAAATCCTAACGGATGCACTGATGTGGCGCGCACCAGACAGTGAACAGTGACTGTCCGGTATACCAGCGGACTGTCCAGTGCGCCCATCGCCAGCAGAATTCACCAACGGCTAGGAAGTGGTTGGGGGCTATAAATACCCCCCAACCACCTCATTCAAAGCCATCCAAGCATTCTGAGTTTCTCATTCATTGCAAGAGCAAAGTTCAACACTCCAAGACACAATCAAAGCAATCAATCCACTCAAAGTCCCCAAAATCAACTCTAGTGCTTAAGGGCTTGTGAGAGGATCATTTGTGTTCTTTTGTTGCTCTTGTCGCTTGGATTGTCTCTCTTCCTTTCTCATTCTTATTTCTAAGTGCTTGTAAAAGCTTGCAAGAGACACCTAGTGTGTGGTGGTCCTTGCGGGGTCTTAGTGACCCGATTGATTAAGAAGAAGGCTCACTCAGTCTAAGTGACCGTTTGAGAGAGGGAAAGGGTTGGAATAGACCCGGCCTTTGTGGCCTCCTCAACGGGGACTAAGTTCTTTAGAACCGAACCGCGGTAAAACAAATCATCGTGTCCAATTGCTTGATTTCCATTTGATTTGTTTTCCCTATTTCCTCTCTCTAACGTTTCCTTGCTAAGTATTGATTTGGGTTTTCTAGGATACGTCATTCGCATCCTTTGAGCAACTCCTAGCAAGAGAAACAATCTTTCGGACTTGAATTTAATTCTAACGCTAACCCCGACCTCAAGTGTGTGTTTAAGTTTATAAATTTTAGGTTTCTCCTATTCACCCCCCCCCCCTCTAGGCGACTTTCACATAGCCCATCTTGTTCAAGCTCCTATAGCTCCACTAAAAAACCTGAACCGGGACGTTCGACTTTTGATCCTTTCGACCGCTCTACCACCTATGTCGAAGTTGTCACACTGGCACCATCATGGTCCTAGAGATCAACAAAGGGCTTGGGTAAGTAAGAGGTGAGATCGAGTGTTCTACTTTCTATTGCTCCCCTCTAACATGGTAGAATCCAATTCTAGCGTTCACGGTGGAAACCATGGAGATAGAGAGCCCCCTGTCTCTCAGGCTGAATTGCATCACATGGTCGACTCACTCGTGGAGGCCATGGAAAGGATGTTTAATGAACGTCTGCTCGCGACAGGAGGTCGCAGGCTACATCATTGTGATCCAGGAGAATTTTACCGAGAAGAATCCGGAGATGAGAATTCTGGTTTCGATCATGAATTTGATCTCTTCGACGATGGCCATAGAGGTTATGGTGATGGTCGCCGCGCTGATTTTGATAATCCGCATGGAAGGCGTCATGTACACAGATGCCGAGTAAGATTTGAATATGAGGAGTTTGAAGACCATGATCATGAGGAAGGATCTGATGAGAATCCCTTTGCAAATGATGGAATGTTTGGTTAGCGTCATCATCATCGACATGGTGACTTTGAAGATAGAGACTATTATCATGGACATCGTCATAGAAATGACCCGAACAAAATTGCCTGAGTCAAGTTCGATATTCCTAAATTTATTGGGAAAGAAAGTGCAGATGAATATCTTAATTGGGCTGAGCAGTGTGATCAAATTTTCAGAGTTCACAATCTTTCAGATCAACACCGAGTGAACTTAGCTTCAGTCGAGTTCTCTGGTTATGCTTTTACTTGGTGGAATCAAGTGCAAGAACATCAACTTAGATTGGGGTTGAGACATATTAATACATGGGCAAAGATGAAGCGAGTAATGATGAGGCGATTTGTGCCTTCCAGCTATCGGTGTGATCTTCAAAATCCATTACAATCATTGAAGCAAGGAAATAAAACAGTTGATGAATATTTTAAGGAGATGGAGTTGTTGTTAGTGCGGACTAGAATCATAGAAGATCCTGAGTCAACCATGGCAAGATTTCTGGATTCGTCGAGATGTTCCCATATCGTACCCTACAAGATCTAGTTGATCAAGCAATGCCTATAGAGAGGAAAATTCAGCAAAGAGTCGCGTGGAAAGTCTCATGCAAGTCATTATAATGTTGTCTCACGGCATAAACAGCAATTCAGTGCTTTTTTGGTGGAGGACGATCCCAAGGAAATGCAGCTAGGTCTTCTCCATCCAATGGTACATTAAAGATGGCGGCTTCTATAGGGTCATTCCCTGCAAATAAGCAGCGGCCTGCTGCTAGTACAGCAGACCCGACTGAAGCTTTAGTCGCTACTTCTTCTACCCGTACTAGAGAAATTTTGTGCCATAAGTGCCATGGTCGTGGGCACATTGCTTCTCAATGTCTAAGTAGAAGAACAATGTTGTTGAATGAAAAAGGTGAATGGGAATCAGACAGCGATCCAGAAGATGATGGACCAAAGTTTGATGAAGAAATCCAACAGGAAGAGAACGAGTCTAGCCAGAAGGAGATCTTAATTGTTTTATTTCTCTTCGAGTGCTAAGTGTGACTGCTGAAAGGGAAGAAAATGGACAGCGCCACAATCTTTTCCATACTCGAGGTATGATCAAAGATAAGCTATGCCGCATCATTGTTGATAATGGTAGCTACAACAACATTGCTGGTCAAGAATTGGTGGATAGATTAGAATTGAAATCAAGGCATCATCTTAGTCCATATAAGATGCAGTGGCTTAATGATTGTGGAGAGTTGCATGTTAGCCACATGGTTAATGTTCCTTTTTCTGTTGGGAGGTACATTGATCATGTGGAATGTGACGTGGTCCCTATGCAAGCATGTCAATTGCTGCTAGGCCGACCTTGGTTATATGATTGTGATGTCCAAATTTTTGGAAGAACCAACAAGTTGTCTTTCTTGTACAAAGGAGAGCGAATCTCTTTGCTTCCTTTGACATCGGAGGAAATTATGAAGAATGGTCTAAAAAAGAAACGGCGAGAGAGTGAGAACCACTTGAGAGTGATCCATAAAAATAGTAAGGAAGAGTTTCCAAAGCCGAATAAAACTCCACATCCTCCAATGACCAAGACACCAGGAAAAGAGAGATTAGTCATGATGACCAGGAAGGGGGATCTAAAAGAATTGAGTGAACCTAATGCCATGTTCTTTGTGCTCTTGTACAAGGACACCCTTCTTTCTACTAACAACTTACCCTATACTTTGCCAAGTATTGTCTTTGATGCATTACAGGAATATGAGGATGTGTTTCCTGATGAAGTGCCACCAGGGCTACCACCTAAGAGAGGGACTGAACATCAAATAGACCTTGTGTCTGGCGCTTCCCTCCTAAATTGTGCTGCCTACCACACCAACCCAGAAGAAACAAAGGAGATTCAACAACAAGTGGAAGAATTGATTAAAAAGGGTGCGTACAATGAAGTCTTTCCTCTTGTTTTGTCCATATCCTACTAGTTCCTAAGAAAGATGGATCTTGGAGAATGTGTGTGGATTGTCGAGCTATCAATAACATGACCGTAAGGTATAGACATCCAATTCCTAGATTAGATCATATGCTTGATGAACTTAGTGGTGCTTTTATTTTTACTAAAATTGACTAAAGAAGTGGTTATCATCATATTCGTATGAAAGAGAGAGATGAATGGAAAATAGCCTTTAAAACAAAATTTGGGTTGTATGAATGGTTGGTGATGCCCTTCGGGTTAACAAATGCACCTAGTACATTTATGAGATTAATGAATCATGTTCTTAGAACTTTCATTGGCAACTTTGTTGTTGTCTATTTTGATGACATGCTAATTTAGAGTAAATCACTTGATGAACATGTTGAACATATTCGATACGTACTTGTTGTCCTTCGAGAACAAAAATTGTATGCTAACCTTGAGAAGTGCACCTTTTGCATCGACAAGGTAGTGTTTCTTGGATTTGTTGTATCAGGACAAGGTGTAGAGGTAGACGAAGAAAAGATCAAAGTTGTACGCGACTAGATGCCTCCAAAGAATGTGAGCCAAGTGAGAAGCTACCTTGGACTTGCTAGATTCTACCGACGGTTTGTAAAGGACTTTAGTACTGTTGTTGCTCCCATCAATGAATTGACCAAAAAAGAAGTACCTTTCAAATGGGGAGAAGCACAACAAAAGGCATTTGAAGAATTGAAAATGAAGTTAACAACAGCCCCAGTTCTTGCACTCCCAAACTTTGGTAAGACATTTGAAATAGAATGTGATGCCAGCGGAAATGGGATCAGAGGCGTGCTCATGCAAGAACGAAGACCAATTGCCTACTTTAGTGAAAAGCTAAGTTGAAGCGCCCCGATCCTTTGGGACTCAAATGTGATACAATTACTAGTCCCAGGAGGCTAGTAACCACATTCCTTACTTCAAATAGTACAGAGTTCGAATAAATGTTATTACAATACCAGAGTACAAGCTCGAGAGAGAGCCAGAAATACAAAACGCAGTAGAAGATAAACTAGCCCAAGCCACAGGCAGAACTGGGTGCAGACACAGCCTCCTCAATCAAGCATAACAGAAAAGAAGTCTTTAGCTGCTGAAAAACATAAATAAATCTGGGTGAATACACTAGGTATTCCGCAAGCCCATCCCGCTCCCGTAAAGATAAAGGGACCTATATCATACATGCTTTATATGGTGGAGTTGAAGTCACTCTTCTTTTTCTCAGAGAAAGGCAGTACTTTTAGGGTTTTCCCAAAGAAATAGAAATAACACATTACTCAACCACCACTGAGCTTCCCACTCCCGTGGCATCGTTTTCATTTCCAAAAACACACTCACACACACATTTCCCTGCTCACGGAGGTTGTAAAACACTAATTGTCATACCATGCTAGACTCGTCCATTCCAGTGGACACAGACTATTCAAATAGGTTTGAACTCTGCGCAGAGGGGTACACTTTACCCACTAGTCTGGCTCTGCGATCTCATGGCCAATGAGATCCAAATCCGAATCTCTTTCCTTCCTCGCACATCCTAACCTTAACGCTTATATCGGAAGGAGTCAGGCCACCGCCATGTCCAAACCGGACAAAACATTCCCCCTCCTTATCCTCCCGATGCTCCCCAGCCTTCATAACCCTGGGGTTTGGACCGTACAAATTCAGATTGAGTGACTGCCCATATAGTCTCGAGTGGTTGTACTTATCATGAGTACAAGTAGTGAAGGATGACAAACCGGTCCATATATGAGGGGACAATCCTTCTGCTCATGCCTAAACTAGCTGAGCCATCACCTTAGGCCCTCCCCTAAACTAGGGAGTCCCTGATCATCCCACTCACAAGGTGATGAGGGTGAATACCCTTCATCGCACACTTTTTGAAAACATCGTTTGGTCAAAACCATTGCCCTTTTCCCATCCCACATTTTGTACTCAAAAGATGTTTGTTAATGCGGGCTATCTCTCTGCTCACAATGCAAATATTCCATCCCTTAATCCCGGCTTAGGTAGTGGTAGAGAGAATAGGTAAATTATGCATCAAGGGAAGGATGGACTTGCCTTCGTCGAAGCTTTCCTGGCACAAAAGATTTATCTCAGAGGGGTCGAGTTCCTGCCCTTCTACCAGAGCTACAAATTCTGGAGGATCGGATCCCTCTTCCGCTAACAAACACAGATAAGGAACAATACATCAATCGTGGTGACTTGGTGGGGTGTGCCAATTATTATACATTATTATTTTTGTACCCTATAATTTATTTAAACTATTTTTGGTGCATAAAATATCAGCATATAAATATATATATGAAAATGGGAAAAAGAAATGGGAAAAGGAAAAAGAAAAGGAATTCCAAGCTAACTGGGCCAGGGGGATTTTGGCCCGGTCGGGAGCGGGCGCGCGGCGTCGTGGCCAATTGGGCCCAGACGGCCCACGAGGAGCGGGGACAGCACGGCGGACGCCATGGGCATGGGCCCACGTGCGAGAGAGGGAAAGGGGAGACAGTGTCAGGGGGGAAGAGGAGGGCGGTCCGCGGCGGGGGAGAACCGGTCGCCGGTGAACCCGACGGCGGTTCCTCGCCGGTGGCCCGGTTCTGCGTGGACTGAATGGTGGTAAAGCATGAGCAGGGGTAGGGGATCACGGAGGTGGAGTCAATTTGGCTAGAGGGTGCCTGGGGTGGCCGGTCCATGGTGCAGTGGCGGGCGCTCGCGGTGGTGAAGTTGCTGGTGAGGCCACTGGGCGCAATAGGCGACGAGAAGGTGTGCGCTAGGCTTGCGATAGAGAGGCGAACCTTAAGAGCTAGAGCAATTTGATCATACGCCACTAGAGAGAGGAGGGCGGAGCTCACCGGAGAGGGGAGGGACGACGGCGCTGAGCTCGATTGGGCCCGAGGGAGGGAGGTGGAGTGGCTGAGGCCTGGTGCGGTGGAACAAGGGGCTCGGGGCGGTCCTTTTATAGGTGGCCGGGGAGGGGGAAGGGAGGAGGGGTGGCGAGCACCGGCGAGCTCGCCATGACGGTGGTGATGGCGCAAAATGGCGATGGGATGGCTCGGGCAGGCGGGGGGTGAAGGGACGGCTCGGCCACAGTGAGCGGAGGCGCATGGTGCCAACCGAGCTAGTGAGCGCGTTAATGGCGAGGAGATGGGGCGGACGGTGGTCGGCGGTGAACTCGCCGATGGCCAGGTCACGGGCGAGGGGAGGGAGCTGACAGGCGGGGCCTGTCTGCCAGGGAGGGGCGGTCGCGAGGGAGGGGAGCGCGGCTGACGGGTGGGGCCGGGGTGTCAGGGGTGGGCGTGGGCGCGCGATGTTGGGCTGCTTGGGCCGCGGGGAGGGAGAGGGGGGAGGGGCGGGCGTGCGCGAGGGAGGCGGCTTGGGCTGGATTCGACCCAGCCAAGGGGGGAGGGATTTCTTTTTTTCTTTTCCCATTTCTATTTCTTTTTCTCTTTTTCTCCTTTTTCTTTTGAACAAAAAATTATCTATGTTTCTTGGGTGCCAAAAAAATATTCTATGTGAGGTGCTACTAACAACCATGGTGTATGCATATGATGAATGAGAAGTCTTATGAGATGGGGGCCTTAAGAGATAATAAGAAGGGGGTTTAGGAGTTTTAGGGTTTCTGACCTTGGGGTAGAAACTGGGATGTTACAAACCTACCCCACTTAAAGGAATCTCGCCCTCGAGATTTAGACTGGGTTTGAGAAAAGGTAAGGGTATTCCCTCCTCAAAGAGTCCTCACTTTCCTAGGTAGCTTCCTCTTCTCGTTCTCTGCTCCACTGAACTTTACAGTGTCTCACTTCTGAGTTGCGGGTCTTTCGGACTGCTGAGTCAAGAATTTTTATTGGCTTCTCTCGGTACTGAAGATCTTTCTGAATTTGGATTGCCTCTTCTTTGATGTGACTTTCTGGTACTTGCAGGCATTTGCGGAGCTGGGACACATGAAACACATTGTGAATATCGGACATGGATTCTGGTAATTCAAGATGGTACGTTGCGGGTCCCACTCTGCTAATGATGGGATAGGGGCCGACGAATCGCGGTGCTAGCTTTCCTTTCACTTGGAACCTTCTGACACCACGCATTGGGGAGACCTTGAGGTAGACGAAGTCTCCTTCCTCAAATTTGAGTTCTCTCCGCCTGTTGTCCGCATAACTTTTCTATCGACTCTGAGCTTCAAGTAATCTTTTATGGATCAGGGCAACTTTCTCTTCAGCCTCTTGTGATCGGTGAAGATGTGACATTTGTTACCAATTAGGTAGTGCCTCCATATTTTCAGGGCATGCACTATGGCTGCCAATTCCAAATCGTGGGTGGGATAATTCTGCTCATGCGGCTTAAGTAGGCGCGATGCATAAGCAATGACTTTCTCATTTTGCATCAGAACACACCCTAAGCCTTGTCCTGAGGCATCACAGAAGACGACGAAATCCTGGTGTATATCCGGTAGTGTCAACACGGGCGCGGTTGTGAGCTTCTCCTTTATGATCTGGAAACTTTCTTCACACTTCAGGGTCCACACAAACTTATTGTCTTTCTTGAGGAGCTCAGTCATAGGTCTTGCTATGCTGGAAAATCCCTTGATAAAGCGGCGGTAATATCCTGCCATTCCCAGAAAGCTTCGAACTTCACTAACGTTGGATGGCCGCTTCCATTTTGATAGCACTTCTACCTTGGACGGGTCTACTTCTATTCCTTCTGCAATCAAGATATGCCCAAGGAAGGCTATCTTTTCTAACCAGAATTCACATTTGCTGAGATTAGCATAGAGTTGATGTGCCATGAGTCTTCCGAGGACGATAGGGAGGTGACGCTTATGGTCTTCATGGTTCTTGGAGTAGATAAGGATGTCGTCAATGAAGACTATGACAAACTTATCCAGCTCTTCCATAAATACCTTATTCATGAGGTTCATGAAAAAGGCGGGTGCGTTCGTTAGTCCGAAAGGCATCTCTGTGAACTCATACTGTTCGTACCGGGTGACAAATGCGGTCTTCTGAATATCTGCTTCCTCGATTCTCAGTTGGTGATAACCAGACCTCAGGTCTATCTTGGAAAAGTATTTGGCCCCTTGAAGCTAGTCGAAGAGGTCGTCGATTCGAGGGAGTGGATACTTGTTTTTGATTGTAACTTCATTTAAAGATTGGTAATCGATACACATCCTCATACTTCCATCATTCTTAGTGATGAAAAGGACTGGTGCTCCCCAAGGGGATGAGCTGGGACGGATGTACCCTTTTTGTTGAAGATCTGCGATTTGGAACTTTAATTCTACTAACTCGGTAGGAGCCATGCGGTATGGTCTCTTTGCGATGGGCGCCGTGCCCAGGATCAGATCTATGTAGAACTCCACTTCTCTTTCTGGCGGCATTCCTGGCAACTCTTCTGGGAATACATCCATGAATTCTTCTACCACTGATATGCTTTCTGTTGCTAGATTAAACATCATTAGATCATTGGCGGGTGGCTGAGCCTGACAAGAGACTGACTTTCCTTGGTGGTCTGTGAGAAGGACTGTCTTGTTTGCACAACTTATGACGCCTATGTGCTTGGTTAACCAATCCATTCCTAAGGTCACATCAATCCCTTGGGATGGCAAGACGGTTAAGTCTGCCAAGAACACTACCCCACTTAAAAGAATTCTGACTTGGGAGCATTTGAGCTGGCATAGAAGGTCTGACCCTGGGGTTCGGGTGACCAAGGGAATCTCTAGAGGGGTAGAGGGGATGCCATGCTTTTCCACAAAACTAGTGGCTATAAAAGAATGGGATGCTCCTGAATCAAAAAGTACAGTAGCAGGAGTAAATTCAACGAGGAACTCACCGAGCACTACTCCTAGAGCTTGCTGAGCCTCTTGAGCATCGACGTGGTTTACTCGTGCTCTTCCTTGATACTGGGTCTTGTTCTGTTGGCTGATGGAGGAGGGCACCTTGGGGGCAGGTGCTGAGGTATTCTTGGGGCCATTCACCGAGTTGGAGTAAGTAGGTCCTGATGCCTTCAACTGGGGGCAGTTGTTCTTGAAGTGACTGGGGTCTTCGTAGTGCCAACAGGCATTTGCTGGCGGTTGGTTGCTCGCAACTAAGGGGGCATGAAAGGAGCTCTGACTCTGCTGACTGAAACATGATGGAGTGGGTCTAGCTGGTCTAATGAAGCTTGGTCCCTTAGGTGGAAACCCAAAGGATCGAGTTCTGTGGTGCCGGTCTTGCTGCTGAGCTCGGAGGGCTTGGAATTTCCTCTTGAGGTGACCTTTTTCTTCTTCCCTTGCCCTTTCCACTTGTATGGCTTTGTTTGAGAGGTGCGAGAAGCTGAGGAAATCTTGGCTGGCTAGGATGGTCTTGAGTTCTAGTCTGAGCCCCTTCAAAAAGCGGGCCATCTTCTTGACTTCTATGCTGACGTCGTCCGGCGCGTAGCGGGCCAATTCTGTGGATTTGTGCACGTACTCACTGACAGATCTTCCATCTTGAGTTAGCTCCCGGAATTCATCTTCCTTGAGCTAAACAATCCCTTGGGGCACATGGTGCTCTCGGAAAGCCATTTCAAACTCTGACCAGGTAGCATCTCTGATGGTAGCGTTGAAGGTATCCCACCAAGCTAGGGCCATCCCGGAAAGTTGATGAGCAGCCAATTGAACACGATGGTTCTCCGGGCATCCGATGGCTTCTAACTTCCTTTTAATCGTGCGCAGCTAGTCATCAGCATCGAGGGGATTGCTAGATCCAGCGAATGTGGGAGGCTTGAGCCTCAGAAAATCTCCCATCCTGTCTTGTGGTCTTCCACCATTCGGGCGTTGATTTCCAGACTTCTAGTGAGGACCTCAATGAGTCGGGTTTGGTTGGCTAGAACTTGGGCTAAGTCTAAGGGTAGCTCCAGAGGTGCGGGGAGGTGGATCTCACTCCCTTCTCCACTGGCTTCTCCTTCAGCTCTCAGGGGAAACCCTGCTCCAATCCCGGAGGCGGTATGCATGGTTTTATCCAAAGCCATCTACCAGGGGGAGAGAGTCACTATTATGCATATGCCAATTTTTTATTATTTTTTTCAACCAAGTCGTTTTATTCATTACACCAGTTCATTACAAGCATACAGCTACTACAAGTCGCACTACATGCGAGCGCTTTCTGAGGTACTTCCAAACTCCTTTTCTAAAGTGTCCCCAAACTCCTTGAGAAGGTCATCAAGGCTAGCTAGGGACATATCCTCAACGTCGGACAAATTCTCTATCCTAGAGGGAGGTGGCGCTGGAGGGGCTCTCTTCTTCCGCTCAGTCTGGCACCCTTGGCTCTTGGTCTTCTTTTGGATTTTCTTTGTGGGGGCGAGCTTCTTTAGCTTCTTATTGTAATCCATCTTCAGGGTTCGGTAGGCTTCACGAGTGTTGGCCTCCTCGCCTTTTGCTATATCGAGACACTCTTGGAGGGACGCCTTCTCCTTTTTAAGTTTTTTGACCTGCTGTTTTAAGCTTTCCACCCGGGAGTTTAGGTGGGTGCAGTGGGAGGAAAGGTCATCGTAGTGGTTATCGAGAGTGTGGAGATATCTGGCCATGTAGACGATGGTGGGGTTATCCTCAGTAGGATCTCTCCCTGACAGGGCCTGAAGTCTTTTCCTCCGGGTGGGGGTATTTTTGTTGCTAGGTGGGAAGTAACGAAGGGGGGTTTCAAAAACTTCTCTATTGTAGTTTTGGCATAGCTGTCTAAGGGCTTTTCGGGCAACATTTTGGCAAGTGTCTGGGAAGCGGTGTCCGATGAGGGTGACTTGGAAGGGAGGGTGGTTTGGGTAACTTTGGCTTTCTCCCAGGTAGACTGCCATAGAGCACTTCTCAACTCCGTTTTCGCGGTATTCTTTCTAGACATATTCTGGCTTCTTGCGGATCCCCATGCGTAGTGCGCAACTCCATAAGAGATGGGGGAATCCTTCCTCCTCTAAGCAGTAGGATGTCCTAACGACCCAAGAACCTTCCATCTGGTAGAATAAAAGAAGGGCCTGTTAATATCGGGGAAAGGAGAGAATGTTTTTCTTAGGGGTAAGAGGTGTTTTCTTGTTAAGGCAACTTTTAAGGTCAGGGCTGCGATCTACGGCCAGCCCTATGGTTCTGATACCACCTGAAGCGCCCGAATCCTTTGGGACTCAAATGTGATACAATTACTAGTCCCAGGAGGCTAGTAACCACATTCCTTACTTCAAATAGTACAGAGTTCGAATAAATGTTATTACAATACCAGAGTATAAGCTCAAGAGAGAGCCAGAAATACAAAGCGCAGTAGAAGATAAACTAGCCGAAGCCATAGGCAGAACTGGGTGCAGACACAGCCTCCTCAATCAAGCATAATAGAAAAGAAGTCTTCAGCTGCTAAAAAACATAAATAAATCTGGGTGAATACACTAGGTATTCCGCAAGCCCATCCCGCTCCCGTAAAGAGAAAGGGGCCTATATCATACATGCTTTATATGGTGGAGTTGAAGTCACTCTTCTTTTTCTTAGAGAAAGGCAGTACTTTTAGGGTTTTTTCCAAAGAAATAGAAATAACACATTACTCAACCACCACTGAGCTTCCCGCTCCTGTGGCATCGTTTTCATTTCCAAAAACACACTCACACATTTCCCTGCTCACGGAGGTTGTAAAACACTAATTGTCATACCATGTCAGACTCGTCCATTCCAGTGGACACGGACTATGTGAATAGGTTTGAACTCTACGCAGAGGGGTACACTTTACCCACTAGTCTGGCTCTGCAATCTCATGGCCAATGAGATCCGAATCCGAATCTCTTTCCTTCCTCACACGTCCTAACCTTAACGGTTATACCGGAAGGAGTCAGGCCACCGCCATGTCCAAACCGAACAAAACATTCCCCCTCCTTATCCTCCAGGTGCTCCCCGGCCTTCATAACCCTGAGGTTTGGACCGTACGAGTTCAGATTGAGTGACTGCCCATACAGTCTCGAGTGGTTGTACTTATCATGAGTACAGGTAGTGAAGGATGACAAACCGACCCTTATATGAGGGGACAATCCTTCTGCTCACGCCTAAACTAGCTGAGCCATCACCTTAGGCCCTCCCCTAAACTAGGGAGTCCCTGATCATCCCACTCACAAGGTGATGAGGGTGAATACCCTTCATCGCACACTTTTTGAAAGCATCGTTTGGTCAAAACCACTGCCCTTTTCCCATCCCACATTTTTTACTCAAAAGATGTTTGTTAATGCAGGCTATCTCTCTGCTCACAATGCAAATATTCCATCCCTTAATCCTGGCTTAGGTAGTGGTAGAGAGAATAGGTAAATTATTCATCAAGGGAAGGATGGACTTGCCTTTGTCGAAGCTTTCCTGGCACAAAAGATTTATCTCAGAGGGGTCGGGTTCCTGCCCTTCTTCCGGAGCTACAAATTCCGGAGGATTGGATCCCTCTTCTGCTAACAAACACAGATAAGGAACAATACATCAATCATGGTGACTTGGTGGGGTGTGCCAATTATTATACATTATAAATTTTGTGCCCTATAATTTATTTAAACTATTTTTGGTGCATAAAATATCTGCATATAAATATATATATGAAAATGGGAAAAAGAAATGGGAAAAGGAAAAAGAAAAGGAATTCCAAGCTAACTGGGCCGGGGGGATTTTGGCCCGATCGGGCGTGAGAGCGCGGCATCGCAGCCAATTGGGCCCAGACGGCCCACGAGGAGCGGGGATGGTGCGGCGGACGCCGTGGGCGTGGGCCCACGCACTAGAGAGGGAAAGAGGAGACGGTGTCAGGGGGGAAGAGGAGGGCGGTCCGCGGCGGGGGAGAACCGGTCGCCGGTGAACCCGACGGCGGTTCCTCGCCGGTGGCCCGGTTCTGCTTGGACTGAATGGTGGTAAAGCATGAGCGGGGGTAGGGGATCACGGAGGTGGAGTCAATTTGGCCAAAGGGTGCCTGGGGTGGCCGGTCCATGGCACGGTGGCGGGCGCTCGCGGCGGTGAAGTCGCCGACGAGGCCACTGGGCGCAATAGGCGACGAGAAGGTGTGCGCTAGGCTTGCGACAGAGAGGCGGACCTTAAGAGCTAGAGCAATTTGATCATACGCCACTAGAGAGAGGAGTGTGGAGCTCACCGAAGAGGGGAGGGACGACGGCGCTGAGCTCGATTGGGCCCGAGGGAGGGAGGTGGAGTGGCTGAGGCCTGGTGCGGTTGAACAAGGGGCTCAGGGCGGTCCTTTTATAGGTGGCCGGGGAGGGGGAAGGGAGGAGGGGTGGCAAGCACCGGCGAGCTCGCCATGACGGTGGTGATGGCGCAAAATGGCGACAGGACGGCTCGAGCAAGCGGGGGTGAAGGGACGGCTCAGGCACAGTGAGCGGAGGCGCATGGTGCCAACCGAGCTAGTGAGCGCGTTAATGGCGAGGAGATGGGACGGACGGTGGTCGGCGTTGAATGCGCCGGTGGCCTGGTCACGGGCGAGGGGAGGGAGCTTATAGGCGGGGCCCGTCTGCCAGGGAGAGGCGGTCGCGAGGGAGGGGAGCGCGGCTGACGGGTGGGGGCGGGGTGTCAGGGGTGGGCGCGGGCGCGCGATGTTGGGCTGCTTGGGCCGCGGGGAGGGAGAGGGGGGAGGGGCGGGCGTGCGCGAGGGAGGTGGCTTGGGCTAGATTTGGCCCAGTCGAGGGGGGGAGGGATTTCTTTTTTTTCTTTTCCCATTTCTATTTCTTTTTCTCTTTTTCTCCTTTTTCTTTTGAACAAAAATTTATCTATGTTTCTTGGGTGCCAAAAAAATATTCTATGTGAAGTGCTACTAACAACCATGGTGTATGCATATGATGAATAAGAAGTCTTATGAGGTGGGGGCCTTAAGAGATAATAAGAAGGGGGGGTTTAGGAGTTTTAGGGTTTCTGACCTTGGGGTAAAAACTGGGATGTTACATAAGTGGTCCGACTCTAAATTATTCAGTTTATGATAAAGAATTATATGCTCTTGTTCGGAGTTTGGAAACTTGGCAACACTATCTTTTTCCTAAGGAATTTGTGATACATTCAGACCATGAATCATTAAAACACCTTAAAGGACAACTAAAACTAAATATAAGGCATGCAAAATGGTGTGAATTTATTGAATCATTTCCTTATATTATCAAATACAAGAAAGGAAAAGATAATGTTGTAGCAGATGCTTTGTCTCGACGACATGCTTTGCTGACCCAACTCGATGCTAAATTTTTGGATTAGAAAGTATAAAGGAATTATATCTGACTGACTCATACTTTGTTGAGCCTTATTCTAACTGTTGTGATGGCAAAGGATGGGTAAAATTTTATGTTAATGATGGTTTTTTGTTCCGAGCTAACAAACTTTGCATTCCAAAATGTTCTGCTCGAATTTAACTTTTGCAGGAAGCTCATGTAGGAGGGCTTATTGGTCATTTTGGTGCTAAGAAGACGAAGCAAGTGCTTGTCGATCATTTCTTTTGGCCTAAAATGAGAAGGGATGTGGAGCGACATATCTTTCGATGCGAATCATGTCATAAAGCTAAGTCTCATTTAAACCCTCATGGCTTATACACTCCACTACCTATTCCTAGTGCACCTTGGGAAGACATATCCATAGATTTTGTTCTTGGTTTACCACGAACCAAGCAGGGAAGGGATTCAATTTTTGTTGTGGTTGATCGATTTAGCAAAATGGCACACTTTATTCCATGCCACAAGAGTGATGATGCTTCACATATTGTTGAATTGTTTTTCAAACAAATTGTTCATTTACATGGGATTCCATGAACCATTGTTTCTGATCGTGACACTAAATTTTTGAGTTACTTTTGGAAAACTTTGTGAGGAAAACTTGGAACACGAGTACTGTTCTCTACAACGTGTCATCCACAAATAGATGGACAGATTGAAATTGTAAACCGAACATTATCAATGCTGCTGCGAGCTATCCTCAAGAAAAATTTAAAACTTTGGGAAGAAAGTCTATCACATATCGAGTTTGCATACAACAGAGTCGTAGAGTCGACTACAAAATTTTGTCCATTTGAAATTGCATATGGCTATAAACCCACTGCTCCCATAGATCTTTTATCATTGCCTGTGCAGGAACGGGTAAACTTTAACACTAGCAAGCGAGCCGAATTAATCAAGAACCTTCATGAAAAAGCTCGAGCAAACATTGAGAAGATGACCATGAAATATGAAAAGTGTGCCAACATGGGTCGAAGAAAGATGTTGTTCGAACCAGGAGAAATGGTTTGGGTACATCTACGCAAAGAAAGATTTCTTTAACAACACAAAACCAAATTACAACCACGAGCTAATGGTCCATTCAAAGTGCTTCACAAAATCAACGACAATGCTTATGAAATTAATCTGCCAGATACTTATGGTGTGAGTTCCAGTTTTAATGTGGCCGACCTCTCTCCTTTCTTTGGATTGGAAGAGTCAGGGACGACTCTTTTTCAAGGGGGGAGGATGATGTGACCATACCAGCTTTGTCAACCTTGCCGACTGAAAGTGCATTCATCCCTTTTGTGGGTTTTGGTGATTTGGATAACAACACATTTAAAGGTCTAACAAGTTTGCTGAGTGTTGAACAGGAAATTCAGTATGATGAACATACTTGAATAGTGTATAATAATCAGTGAACAAAGGTTCAACACAAGGTTAAATAACTAGTGACACAATGCAAATGGATATAATATGGTCTCTATATTGGTTTGAATATATGGACAAGACCTGAGAAATCACTATGCATAAATATGATCAGAATAGGAGTTGAAGTGATTAAGAGGATTGGTCAAGCCAAAGTGAATGAGATATGAGGAATCATGAATTGGCTTGACCATATTACTATTAGTCCATATATGCTTCTATGAGAATCAAACTAGAGCTTGATTGATCTTAGCATTTATATCTAGATGACATTCAAGCAAGGTTCACAATATTGAAGAAATGATTCTCTCAATGGATGCTCAATATGATGTGACTCAAGAATGGCTTGATAGGGTGAAGATAGCAAGGAAAGGGCTTCGAGGAACTAAGCGAAGGTGAAGGCCAAGCGACGGCTTGTGGACCGAGGTACCATGGCTAAGGTGAAGAAGGGAGTACTTGCACTAAGTTGATGAACTAATCGGCTATGAAGAGTTATAATATGTTGATGCATCAGTAAGGTGACTTGAAGCCATGATTTGAACTCATATATGGTGAAATGGTACAAGTCACAGGGTTTGATTTGTGTTTGCTTCAAAAGGTGAGACAAAGATGTTTGTGATCCTTATGAAGCAACGCCATGGAGAAATCACACATGAGACACCAATGACTCAAGGAGTTTACTTAATTATATTTAACTTGAGTATAGGAATCGTCGTACTATCAAGGGGGATCCAAAAAGAAGGTTGGTGTTGGTACTAAAGCTCAAAATCCTTGATCCAAAACTTCTATTTTACCCTTGTTAATCCTTAGTGAAAGTATGTAGTACAACCTTTTTAAGTCTATCTTGGCCAAAATTGCTCTCTAGAAAATACCAGTTCAACTGGTTTTCAGGCTGGTTCAGCTGGTATTCAAAAACCAGCTTAGTCGGTTTTTGGACCAGCTCAGTCGGTCACTGAAACGAAATTCAGTCTGCTGGAAACCGGTTTAGCCGGTTTTTTAGCAGAAAAGTCAAAACGGCTAGTTTTAGAGCCCCACCTATATATACTCACTCCTATCTCTCTCCCCCATAGTAGAGCACGACTCAAACTTCATTCCTAACCTGAGAAACACCTCACACGCACTCTCTCACACACACCTCTTGCCTCTCCCATTTCAAATCTTTGGAGAGAAATCTTTGAGTGAGATTGAAGAGCTGCGATTTTTGTGCTTCATCTCCAAATCCTTCTTGTTCTTCTTGATTCGAGCTTTGGTACTACATCGAGTTCTTTGTGGATTCATTACTCTTGGAGCTTCTAGCTCCTAGATGACTAGGTGTATCTTGTGAGTCTCCAAATCTTGTGGAAAACCATAAGAAAGTTTGTATTACCCGCTCGTTTGAGCAAAGATTAGTGTGTGGGCTTGACCTTTGTGGTCGGCAAAGGGAGGATTAGGGTTGAAAGAGACTTGGCTCTTTGTGGGCGCCTCAATGAGGAAGTAGGGCACCTTGGTGGTGTGACCGAACCTCGGGATAAATCTTGTGTCTCTTGTGTTCTTGCTTATTGTGTTTGTTCGTGTTTTTCGTTCTCTCACCATTCCGTGGAAGATTTGTTTATATCTTTTTGGTGTGTGGATTTTGAGAAGTGCCCTTCTCAGACCTACTACTTTGAACCATGTGGATCATCTAGAACATCTCATTTCCAAAGTTAACTAGGTGAATTTCGAGATCAATTCAGTTTTATACCTCATTCTTTAGTTGAGCTCGTGCAAACTGGCTAAACCGGCTTTGACATCGGCTAAACCGGTTTTACCCAGTTCGTTTCTAGTTTTTGTTGAAAAAGTTTCCGCTTGCCTATTCACCCCCCCCCCTCTAGATAACTTTCACCGACCATTCCTACTGGATCTATCACTCGAAGCCGAGCAAAAAGATATAACAAGAGGTGCACGCGCTACTTTATGAATTTAAATTAAACACTAATGAGAACTTTATGCTACCTAAGTCGTGTATGTTGATATGGCTTAGGCTCACCAAAGAGGAAGGACATAACACATTAAGAGCGAATCAGAGAGAAAAGCTATGTTCGAGTCAATCAAGCGCAACAGAACCGTCCAGAAGAAACAGTCATATCTTTTGATTCCCAAAAGCTATGTAGGCCCATAAGTACTTTTTGGAAAGCTCTTAACGTCTAGTTTCCAATGTTTCTAAGGTCGACTTAATCGGATCTCCCAGCAAGGCGATCGACCTATTTTAGTGTTGACTGGTCAGAAGGTCAACAGTCTGCTTGATGACCAAGTTTCCGTATTAAACTGCATCATTCTAAAAGTTTTATTAGGCATGCTATACATGGTGAGAAAGCTTATCAAGTCAGCTTTCCAACGCATCCAGCCCCATGTCATTTAGAGACTCCTAGGAGAAGTTATTATCAAAATACTAAAGGCTGCATGGAAGTCAAACAACCACGCGGAATTCAGCTCTGGAGATCTCCCGAAGAGGCCCCTTCACATTAGCACGTTAAAATACTTTTTTGTGTTTATACCTATCTAAGGCTGGTTTTAGCTAGTATAAATACCCCCTATGTCTATGATGTAAGAAAACTTTTTTGATAACCATTCATGATTTGATAATCCAAGTGATTAGCGCAGCCGAGCTGCTGAGTGCTTACTCTATTCTTGTTCTTCCTTATTCTTCTTGGACTTGTGAAGAGATTCCACTGTGATCCACTAGTTCGTGCCTTGTGTGTTAGTATGGTTGCCTCGTATTGTGTGGATTAGCTCCGGTTGTGGTTTTGCGGTCATCCGAAAATCGAGTTGAAATCTACAAGGTTTCGGTGTCTCTCTCCCCGTCACTTGGTCACCTTCGACCTTGATCAGGTATAAAGTCAGTTACCCACTGTTCTTCAGCAAATTTACCTTGTTATTCTGTTACCTTTATAGCCAACCATCCTATTTATCGACCTACTATCGTGAAGATTAGGCCACCCTAGTACCGAATATAACTCTGTACCTATCAGATCGAAAGTGGTCGATAAGGGCAAAGGCAAAAACATCGTCATTGGTGATCCTCGCACATCGAATACATTGTAAGGAGGGATTGCTCAGAAGGCTCTGAACATGAAGACTAAAGTCTAGAGGCGCTGGGGGTAGGCTTGATCGAGCAGCTGAGCAAAGCTCCCTAACTCGAGCATCGTAGATGGTCGGCACATGCATGTGAATGGTCCGGTGCTCAAGCAGTTGGTCTGGCTGTCTCGGCCAGACAGTCCGCCCATTGCTAGAGGCGTTGACCTCCACACAAAGTGAAAAGGGGGACGCAGGGGCAAAGTACATATAATACACATGATCAGCTAGTCAAAGTCGACCCTACTTTTGATCAATTGCTATCCAAATATGTTAGCAAGAAGGCCGCTCTATGCGATCAGCCAACAAAGAAACCCTGGTCACCCTCTAAAACAAAACGGTCGAATAAAACGGCCCGAAAGACAACGAATCAATCATCGCCTATTCATCTAGTGATTCCAGGATACTTTTCACCTACCTATTCATCGTCGATATATTGTCATGTTCAAATATGGAATGGTATGACAATAAACATATGGTACATGCATAGTTCCTTAGCCTATTTAGGCTAGGGGCACCTCCATTCCATACCTTTTGATCCATTGATCAGATGGTCATGGCTGAGAAATAAACAATTCGAAATGGCCTTTATGCATTAGAGCTTTATTTAATGATCATCCTATTGGATTGAAAAGCCAGTGACTTGCATCAGGCGTAGTTCTTACTTCAGAAACAAGATAGGTGATGGCAGTACATGTGCTTGTAGCTCGCCTAGCTCCAAAAGGCAAGGAGGGCATGCGTTGAGCACCACTTTTGGCTTGTGGAATGTCTGCCCCTGGGGCCGGATGGTATGCGGTCCGAACTGTCCGTAGTGGCAGCGCGGATGGTTCGCGTGTGCGCAGAATCAGTTATGGTTCCCCGTTTTTTGCGAGATTTGTTAGCGATCATCGCGGGATTAGCTTGGGAACCGACTTGTAATAGGTCCAGACCTCTCCCTTATATAGATGAAGGGGTACGACCGATTGAACCTCTCACAATCGATCTAATTAAATCTACTTATCAAATTTATCTTATTTTGTATTGTTCTTTTCATTCCTTAGGAGTATGAGTAATCTAGCCCTAGTTTGGATCTAATTTAGTATTCCACAACCATCTCTCTTTGACTCTACACCGATTAGGGATGTCCCAGGTGGCCTCCCAACCCCGAAGCAACCCCTGAAACTCTTCTCGACAAGATCTACCCGTAGGCGAGTTCTAGGGTTTTCACGAAGAAGACCATGCGCCATCACGGACAGTCTAGCCCCAGGCATGAACCATCCGAAAACGTACTGAGGAGGATCTGCTCCTGCGCCCAGGTCAGGCCGTCTAGCCCAGAGCCGCAAACCGTCAGCGTCTCCACAGAAAACACCGCCAGATGGTTCACTCCAAGTGTTTGCGTCCAGATCGGCGTCAACCGTCATAGTCAAGTCTTCATTGGTGAATTTTGTCGCAACAAAACTAAACTTGCTTACTCTTAGGGCTATCTTGGGTAGATCATATAAAATAGAAAACAAAAAATAGAAAACAAGGGACTATAAATAACACTGTTTGTAAAGTTTAAAATATAGAATAAGATAGAATAGTTACGGGAGAAGCCTAAATCCTGATAGATTCATCCATTAGAAATGCATGTAAAACTCAAACCCAACAATCCAATGTTCTACAGAGCAAATTCTGTCAACTGTTCGAATTTTGTTGTCCGCGTTTATAACTGTTACAACAGTGTTCGGTATACATGTAAGATAAATATATTCGTGGCAAGAGCAAACAAATAGCAAATGTCTTGCCCAAGTTACACCAGCTGAGTCCGTATATCCTAAGACAGTGACAAACTGACAGCGCAACAATACACAATCAAACAGCACTATGTACATATCAACCAGTGTGTATTTCTTGTCCACGCAAGGCCCAGACAAATAATACATGTCAGTGTTCAGTGAAGATAACCAAATCGAATTGTGTTCTGTTTGTCGATTCTTTGTGTCAGCTCTTAAGGTCCTCTTCGAGCTCGTCAAACTCCCACCCGCTGATCTCCTCAACTGAGTACTCTTTGTCTTCTTTCCCGATCTCTGATCCCAGGGTTGCAAGCTCCGCATCTGAATCGAAATGCTGCTCAGGTTTCATGGGAGATTTTGGTGAGTCAACGTGTGCAGCTTTTGGGGTAGCAGGAGCCTGAAGAGGTGAAGGACTCAGTTTCGATCCCTCAACAGGTAGTGGTTTTGCTTTCTCAGATTCTATGCTTAGTGTTGGCCTTTCTATAGACTCGAACGATTCCCTCATTTTCTCAATCTCCTCAATTAAGCTCTTGACCTCTGGGTCATCTCTCCTAAATAAACATGTGAAGTCACAAAGAGTAAGATCACTTTGGTGCAAACTTGAAAATAATACACCGAAAATAGAGAACAACAGAATCAGATGGTACCTTGAATCAGCGCCTTGCCCAGAATAAAACAATTTCTTTATGTGATCAACTATGCTGAACGCAATTATAATCTGAAAATATTGTCAATACATAAGACAGTTTGGTCTAGTTTTTCTAAGGGAGAAGGCCAAACAGGTTTAGAAGCTACAAAACTGAAGAGTTGCTATAAGTAATACATATGGCGACTGATAGATGTCAATTCAACTTTGGGTTCTTCTTCAGACATATCAAATCATGTTATGTAAAGAAGCAAGAATGAACTAGAACTATGAGACCTCTGTTCTAAAGGTGTCGCCTATGAGTCTAGGCGGCGCCCAACTCTCCTAGGCGTCCCCATCGCCTAGCTAAATCAGCAAGAGGACAGAGGGGAAGAGGAAGGGGCGGCGCCGAATCGGGCCGGCGGCGGCCGAATCGGGGCTGGAGGCGGCAAATCGAAGGGCAGCAGCGGCGAGATCAGGGGCTGCGGCAGCCAAATCGGGGCCAGCGGCAACCAAATCAGGGGTGGCGGTGGCGAAATCATGAGTGATAGCGGCTGAATCGTGGGGGAGAGAAGGAAGCCGCGGCTGAAAAGGGGGAGGAGAAGGAAAGCAGCAGCTCAATGCGGGGCAGGGGGGGTGGGGGGGGAGAGAGAGGGAAACAGAGGGAGTATATGGGCTGGCTGGTTGGCTGGGGCTCCTACCCCCTTCTCCTTTTTCCATTTCCTTTTTTTCTTTTTGTTCCTCCTCCATGCTGCTGTTTTGCTGGTTCTCATGTTGATAAGGTGTCGCCTTGCTCGCCTTAGGCAGCGCCTAGGCGTCTAGGTGGTGGTTCAATGCCTTATCTCGCCTTACCGCTTTAAGAACCATGTATGAGACCAGGTTAAAATAAGGTGACTGAGTATAACCTTCTTTTCTGTTTCTAGATATTCCTCTTCAAGGGATTTACGTGGATCTGTCCTCTCAGATGCTTCATCATCCCCATGTTCTTTTTCCTCTTCCCTACAAGGCAAGTAAAAACCTAACTACCAAACCAATTGGACAACAAAGTACATGAGTTTAGGAAAAGAATTAAAATACCTTGAGATTAAGACAGCCAAGTTACTGACATATGTTTCGATATTCTCAATCAATTGGCTTAGGACTTCCTGATAAATACAAAAAGAAAAAGAAAAACATAATTGTAACAGAGCAAAACGGAGATAGATATCATACTGCATGAATGCCTCTAGCAGACATGATCACATGAATAACAAGTTTCACTTACCTTGAATGCTGAAAGATGATGTTTTGTCAACTTTAGAAAATCACTCACACATTTCTCCAGCTCATCACTGAGAAGGCCAACATATTACAAATGTAAAACAAGGTGAGCACAAGTTTATCCAGAGTAGCTCAAGTAGTGGAACTGTTCAACAAAAGAGAAGTAATAAATAATGAAATAACCACAGAACCATACAGAAAAAAAAACAGTCATACCATGTTTTATTATCCTTCTGTTCATTGTATGAGGACTGCAGCTTCCACGAGTCCTCAAGAAAACCGATCCAGATCTTGACAACATTGGATTCCACATTACATAAGGCGATGGATTTTGAGAGGTCATCCTCCTAAATCGATTTGGAAATGAAATGCAACAAGCATCATCTTGAGCAACAAATATGGTGGGAAAGAATCAACAGGCCACAAGTTGATGAAAAGTATCATGGGAGAAAGACAGTAATACACAGTTCTTAGAATATTATTCAAATTAGACTGGATCAACCACAAAAAAGTAAAGACCAGTACCTTTTTTTTCAAGCTAAATATGATTTGATTGTTTGCTTCGTCAAATTGGTCCCTCTCTTCCCTAGTTTGTTTGAGCCGTCCAGCAGCAGCAATTAGTGATATATTAACCTGTGCAAATGAATAATACTATTACAATTTACAAACGGACATAGCTCAACAGAATTATCAAAGCAAACTTGTCAAATTACGCAGCACAGTTGAAGAGATTTAAGAGAAACAATACATTATTCTGGTGTGATTTTTTTTTGCAACCTCTCCATCAAGTGTAAATAGTGTAATTAGGGTGGAGTAATACTTAACACAACGTGTTACAACTAACTGATCTATCATTAGAGTATTCCCATTTCAAGAGTTCCATGACTCTTCTGCTCAGAAAAGAACTAGCCAAAAGAATAGAGATAAGAGAGCAATTCTTATGCCCAGATTATCAAATTATGTGGCACCAATTGAATGTCGTGGAAATCCAATGCAGCTTGCATTTCAGAACAGGGATCTTTTCCAAGAGTCCTCTCGTTATTAGTCACAATTTATTACCAATGAATCGATATAACCATACCAATAGATGGGTGAGGGTTCAAACAAGATTTCATACAACAATATAAGTCCAATATTCTCAAGTCTCACCATGATATTAAGGCCTTGGTTGGAACCTCTAGAGCTAATAGTTAGCTGCTAATTGGATTTGGGCCTAAGTGGAGGAACATGGTCTGCCTGTTGCTATCTACAGCAAATACTCAAATTCTAGTTAATGGAGAGACTGGAAGATCTATCAAACATCAGAGAGGGCTTAGGCAGGGAGACCCCCTCTCTCCTATGCTTTTTATTTTGGTGATGGAGGTGCTGAACTCGTTAGTCAATTTTGCTGCTGAACATGGAGTTCATCTAGCCTCTCCCCACTCAACAGATGCAACATAGGTTCTCCATGTATGCAGATGATGTCATATGTTTCCTCAGGCCAAATGAGAGGGAACTCAACATTTTTAAGGCCTTGCTTAATGCCTTTGGAAAGGCTGCACCGCTGCATGCCTGGTTACAAACATGGAGAAGAGCTCTATCATCCCAATCAATTGCTCAACTGTAGAAACCAGTTTGGTAACTAATGTTCTACCATGTGCAAATACCTGGGGCTGCCCCTAACAACAGAAAAACCAAATAAGGCAGATTGGCAAGTGTTAATTGATAAAGTAGCTAACAACCTCCCTCTTTGGAAAGCCTCTCTTATGAACAAGGCAGGAAGGTTAGCTACAGTAAAAGCTGTCCTCTCTGCTATTCCAATTCATCAAATGCTTGCCTTAGAGTTGCCTAAGTGGGTGATCAAAGCCATTGACAGAAGAAGAGGTTTTCTTTGAGCAGGAAAGGAATCAGCCAATGGAGGGAAGTGTTTAGTAGCATGGGATAAGGTTACTAGACCTCTTCAGTTTGGGGGTTTAGGCATTTCTAACCTCCAAATGATGAGTTTGTCCCTAAGGGTTAGATGGCTTTGGTTGGAGAAAATTGATGCTCCCAGACCTTGGGCAGGGCTGTCATTGCCTGTTTAAAATAAGGAGAAGGCCTTCTTTCATATGGCAGTTGAGACAGTGGTTGGTAATGGGGAAAACACATTATTTTGGAAAGATTGTTGGCTGGGAGGTCAATCCATTCAAGAACTGGGTCCAAATCTCTCCATGCTGATTTCAGCTAGAGTCAACAATAGAAGAACAGTAGCTCAAGGCCTTGTTGCGAGGAGATGGGTGAGGGATATTAGAGGCGCCCTCACAGTCCCTGTGTTTATTGAGTTTCTAAAGTTGTGGGAAATTCTAGATGAGTTTGAGCTCCAACCGGGTGTGGATGATCAGCACAAGTGGAGACTTGAGCAGGATGGATCCTACTCGAGCCGTTCAGCTTATAAAGCCTGCTTTCAGGGATCAATCAGGTTTGCCCCAGGAAAATTGGCTTGGAAAACCTGGGCACCCCCTAAGTGCAGATTTTTTATGTGGCTGGTATTCAAGAATAGGTTTCGGACAGTTGATAGGCTTGCAAAGCGAGGACTACCTCATCCTTTGGCATGTCGTCTTTGTGACCAAGAAGCTGAAACCATTCAACACCTCATGTTGTCGTGTGTCTTTGCCAAGCAAGTGTGAGCTGCTGCCTTTCAAAAGCTGGGGCTTCCATCTTTGGTTCCGCGACCCACAGATGACTGTTTTCTATCCTGGTGGAGCAGATCAAAGAGGCAGATTTCCAAGGAATCAAGGAAAGGATTGAATACGGTCATTACTCTTGTCGCCTGGGAGCTCTGGAAGCATAGAAATGACTGTGTTTAATGGGATGCAACCTGCTGTTGGTAGGGCTATACAGCGCATCTCTTCGGAGTATGCTGTGTGGTGTTCTGCAGGGGCCAGTGGGATCAAGGAGTTGGCCCTGTGTCATTTAGATTTGTAATGTTTTAGGGCTGCTGGATGTGTGGGGTGCGGTGGGGTGGAGGGGGGTTCCCCCCACTGTTTTGTATTGCTGTTTTGTTCCCTTATTAATATAAGGCGCAGCTCTCTTGCGGGTTCGAGGAAAAAAAATAGTTAGCTGCTAAAATTAGCTGTAGAGTTTCTAAACACCCCTAGCTAATTGTTAGCTACCTCACAGCTAACAATTAGTTCATTAGATGGCTCAACCTAGCTATTAATTTGTTAGCTGGCTAACTATTAGCTCTAGGGGTTCCAAACAGGGCCTAAATACCAGTAGGTCAAAGATCTCAAGGCATTTCAATACTCCTATATAATGAAACTACACAGTACACAAACACATATCTTCACAAATTTTACTAGTTACAACAAGAAAAAGGTACCTTCTTCAGCTGTGCCTCAAGCTCATCTCTTTGCTTTTCCAATTCAGTAATCTCATCAAGCAATTCCTTTGTCAGGCCAAGAAAGTAAAATAAGAACATCTTATTTGATTACACTATAAACAGGCTGGGACACAGAAATAAACACTAAAGTATATGCATATTTGTTCAATAGCATACATGAAATGTTATGCAAAGAAAAGTTGATATTGTGCAAGTGCATATGTGTGCTGTGAGAATCTAAGTATGCATAACTGCTTTCCTATTACCCTATAGCATAAAATGGGTACAAACTACAGATATGATTCAACACACACATGGCATTGTTCCTTAGCCATCTAGACCTTTGGTCTTGTTCTGTTTTTTATGTTGTTTTCTTTTAGTTCTTGGCAGGATCTCTGCCTTATAAAACCCTTAGGGTTTGTCTCCTTTCCTTTATATAACGATGTGCAGTTCTCCTGCGCGTTCGATAAAAAAACACACACACATGGCATTTTGATATATCCAAAGTTTTAAACCAGGGTCCTGTTTTGAAAGTAAAGCATTTTCTGTGAATGTGTGATTTCCTATTAAATTCTCTCACTTGAGAATCCTATGCTCCAAAAGGGACTTCTGTTGAATACACTATTTTTGAAGTCCCAAAAGTGCATCAATGCTTTCCAGACCTGTGCATAAAATAGGTAGCACCCTACCTTTTCAGAAACACTGACTTCATTCTCTTTTTTCACACGAAAGTTGAGAGCATCTTCTTTCTGGCGCCTGGTAAAAGATCAAATGAAAAATCACATCAAGTTGCCAGTACCATGATTTGGATCTCAGATTTTCAAAGAAAAAATGGGTTTATAAAATTACAGCAAAAGAAAATTGGACTACACAAGGACACTTCCTTAGAAAGTTAGCAGCAGATCAAAATGGTGAGGACAGAAGAGATTATGTACAATCAGCAAAGTAACATATATACAAATACAAGTTGTTCGTTGCAAGTACGAAGTGTCGAAAAGTCCAAATACCACAGAAAACCAGAAATAAAATGTGCTAGTTCTGAGACTAAGGTGCGAGCATGTGGCACATTACAAATTCAGTAATCCACAATGTCAGAATAATCACAATGTATTAGTTTTTTCATCATGTTGCTTAAGCACACACAAAAAAATTAACTGATTTTAAACCGAGTCCTTGATAAAAATAAATTGTGAGCAAGTAATATGCAACAATAGAGAAGAGTTTCAACCAAAGCATAAAATCAAAGCAAACATCCAAGGATGAAATATATTTTGTTCACATGAGATTGTGTAAGTGCCATGACAAAAATATTCTATACAGGAATCAAGAAAAAACAATTTCAGAAGCAAAACCTGTGCTCCAAAATACGCTGTTCTGCTTTGGAGGATGAACTTGCCAGGGAATCTGCTAAAACCTTTAGTTTATCTACCTGGTAATTTGTGAGTGTTGTTAGCATTACAGAGCATCTACTAGAATATTTAAGTAGGCCTGAAAGTCTTACAGCAATCAACAATCACAAAAAAAGAACTAGACAAAGCTATGAGCCACGTAAACTCTAACCAAGCGAAACTACCTAAGAATACATACTTTTTTCTAGAAAACACAGGACACTGAGTTTGAGTTTCATTTCATTATAGAAGAGAGAAAGTAGAGGTCAATAGAAAAGAGAAAGTAGAGGTCACCAGTCCATAAGAAACCGGACCAAAACACTATAGTGAACAACAAAAACACAGCCTAACAGGGCCAAAACATGTTTTCCAGCCAGCTTCTCCGTAAGCTCTCATGCAGCTAGCAGCAGGGACCCCTCCACTCAACTCAATACTGAGACCACATTAGGGACAGCTCCATCAAAGACACAAGTGGTTTTTCACTTTTTTGTCAATCTTTTGTTGTAAAGTACTACAATTATGTTATTAAAAGTAGGAATCATCATATAATGTAACCAATAAAAGTATCAGCAGGAGACTGCATACTCCTATTATTATCAGATCTTGTATGGAAGCCTGAAGTCCACACTTCATAAGAAATCAGATGCTAAGAAGATCACTGAAGGTTTACAGCTTACAATCCAGAGTCATTCCATAAAGGGGTGCTTCTAAAATAACAACTGAAAACATAGGGTAAGTCAAATAAAGTTCAAATAAATGTATCCTAAAACTTGGGCATGATTAGTAGCCAAAATTATACTTACTCCATAACAATTCAAGGACCTCAACTCAAAACTGAAAGCATCTAAATATAAAACACAAACATGCCTTCTGAGAATGAATCTCCAGGGAGTCACCAAGGGTGATTGATTTCTTCTTCAGCAGAAGTTCTTCAACTCTAGAGCATAAGCGGAGTTCACCAAGTGCTTCTTTGAAGACCTGAAGAATACAGGGATCATAATCATCTTCTTTTAGACCTTAATAAAAATAAATATGACTAGAACAGCAAAAATAGAACAGATTATTGAACACTTTAATCACCAATCTGATACTAGGCAGTAAGTTGGTGTAGCATATGTATGTACTATTACGAAGGAATGTTTACATTTCATAATTTACAATTGTATGATAGTACTTCTAACAACAAATCCACATGCAATTTTCATATTTTCTAACTAATTTCCAGTATTGGTAGCAAAAATTTATGTCCAAAACAAGAAGCACTAGACATAACAGTAGTAGTATTACCTCAAGATTTGCAACAGCAATCTTATCTGACGTTTTATCTTGATATTCAGGTGATTGAGCTCGTGATTTCTGCTTCTCGTCTAGTTTTCTCTGCAATTCTAGGGTTTCAGCATCTATCCTGAAATAAAATATAAGCTCCAGAATAAGCTAATGTACCCAGAAACCATATACAAAAGCATATATCGAAGTGTTTGGGTCTTCTACTGTAGCAGAATGCACAATTATTTTGTGTGCAGTCCACAATATTTGATATTACAGAGATTTGGTAGAGGCCTTCAGGTATGGTTATTGTTTAGTTTGTACGGTTTGTTCCTTTTTTGTGATTAGTTTCCAAGAAAATTAAGGCAAGTACTGCAAAAAAATATTTGTAATTAAGCTACCAGAAGAAGCTGCAACTTCTCATTATAATATATTAACAGGTAATTAGCAGATTCTATTCTATCACCTCACAATGTCAGCATTTCTCTTCAGTCCTGAAATGATACTTTGGGCATACTCAAGCAGCTCTTCACGTTTTACCTGTTCACACAGATACAGTGAACCATTGGACACTACAGAATCAGAAGAATACAGTAACCCATAATTATATGTGCATGTGCATCTCAGGAAATGTTTCACAAACCATACCCCATAGAAACATGCATCTATTTTAGCTTAAGTCTTTTATAAACAGTATCACAAAATTTCTCATTTCTTTTCCAGAAACACTGAAACTATAAACCATACAGGCAATACATTTGCTTCACCCCTTTTGAAGCTAGGAAACGGAACATGAGGGTATAAAGCTCAACCACGAGGATTGAGAAAAGCCAGTTGAAAATCGTATTGTCAGACATTAGGGACTCGGTTGATGTATTGATGTGCAGGTCACAGATCAATAATAAGAGTAAATGAGGACCCCAAGTCTAGATAAAAACTATCAAATAACTAAATCTGAAGTAATAAAAAAAGTGATACAATAATTTTAAAACCAGTGTCTATTAGTCTCTAATCTTGACCAAAATCAATATGGTACTAAAACTTGAGTAGTGTATCTTAGCACTAACTTCGATTTCAAGAAAAAACGAGTGTGGATGTTAACTGTTAAGAGTATGCAAACACTTATATGATTTTTGAGAACACATACACACACATTTAAGCAGCTATTTTGGGATAAAATAAAGCACAGTTTGGCACCCCTGCATTCAAGAATAAAAAACGTGGACAACATAAATGGACCAAAAAAGTGGAAACATATTCAGGTCTAAGAAGAAAAGCTCCATCCAATGGTTGTATCCCAGAATGGTACAGTTAGGTAACTAAGTAGCAGAAATATCCAATTATTAGATACTTCTAGTTTCAACGATTAATAAACAACATAAGTTAATGTCATGTTTTTTTCTAAAGACAACAGATTCTCCTAAAGGAAAAACCAAAAGCATACCAGGACTTCATCTTTGTATTCTGAAAATGCCTTGGCCAAGTCTTGTACATTACTCATGATTTCTTTGTTCACTTCTTTCCCTCCAGTAAGGCATATGCTGCAGAAATCAACAGCATTGCAGTTTTTTGATACAGTAAAAAAAGTAAAGACCCAATGACGGAGCTCCCACATGAGTGGGGTCTAGAGAAGGGATAAACCGAGGCAAGCCTCCGGCCGCAAATGCTGAGAGGCTGTTTCAAACCCATGACCTGATGACTCAGTGAGACAGCTCTCACCAGTGCACCAGGCTTGCTCTTCAATTTTTCAATACAGTAAATTACAAATATTCACTGGTCAGATATGATTCAATTGGGACATAAGGTGGATGAAGTACTTGAGATGTTCGGAATATAGCCATTAGTTGATGTTAATGAATCTTCAACAAATAAGGGTTTACGCCCTTTCAGGGCTTCAGCAGAAGTTAACTAGGCAAGCTTATTTGCCAATTTTTAAACAGTGAACCCAGCTGTAATCTTGGAAAACGAGAATGAGGGTGGAAAATCAACAATTTGTTAAGATCCTATCAAAAAGGAAACCAGTACAATCATTGCTGCAAGTCAGCATATACAAAAATCCATAAAGAGCAGAGCGAAAAATTGGCAAGGCAAATGGAGCAGTCTATCAAAACATGCTGATATGGGAATTGCTAATATATATGTTCAAGTCTTCCATGATTTTGAAGAAAAAGGGGGCAGATCCAGTGTCGGATGTTTCCACATGAGTGGGGTATGGGGAAGAGATAAACCAGGCAAGCCTTCTCCCACAAATGCAGAGAGGTTGCTTCAACCTACGACCTGGTGACTCAATGACATAGTTCTCATTATCAGTTTGCCATGCTATTTCAGAAAAAGTTTGAATGATTCATTCAGATATTTAATCAGTAATGCTCAACAAAGACATATATGAATTTTGTCACTTTTGGGAAAAAATACAAAGATAAGCACATATCAAACAGGCGATTCCATAGTATACTCACCTGAATATTTCCAAAAGCAGTGAAACTTCCTCCTCAGAAGGAGGTTCGAGAATCTTATTATAAAAAGATAATTAGTAATTAACAATAACCTAAGTGCAAATAAACAATAGCAATGTTGCTAAGAGAAAATGGTTCAACTAACTTACCATGGACAATGTAATACCTTCAAGTGCTTGGCTGTACAAGAATACATCACAAAAATTCATAGGTGCACCATCAATATCAGCATCATAGAACAAAACCTGCTTCCAAAATTTTAAATTTAAGATGGATATATGTACTTGAGAAAGCCTACAACAGCTAAGATGTGTATAAGCGACTGGACAAAACTCAAAAGTCAAAAGTATCACATAACTTTGTGAAATGAACAGCCATGAGATTCAATTTATGAGCATGTAAACTCACAGTTGGTGCTTTCAAAGTGTCCATTTCACCAGAAGGGTCATTAGCTTCAGACACCTTTAAATCTGAACTTCCATTTTCAGCATCAACATCTTGCAATGCTCCTAACCAACGTTTTAACAATTCAACTCTTTCACCCCCACGGCATGATACTGCAGCTTCTTCCAATCGTGCTACTGTCTTCTTGAAACTTTTATAGTTCTGAGCGCCCTGCAGATCACCCAGTAACAGAACCAAATCAGACCAACCGAGGCTGTCAATGACTCATCAATGGTCCAAATATGCTACACTACACTTCCCTTCCTTGGTATACCAAGGATTTCATGTCTCACAACACAAGAACGGGTATAGCATAAGTACAAAACCATCTCATTTTTTAACATAAGATAGATCTTTGAACTGGTGCATATTAGAGAGTCGAGTAGAAAACTTCAATTTGAGAACAGAACTTTACGATTCAAATATTCAGATCGTATACTAATCTTAACTGTGATAAAACCAGGATTAAAATGTCAATTTATCATTTCAAACTTTATGTGATCTTCCACCCATACATGAAGAGGCATTTTCGACACACTGAAGCACCCAAGCTTCAGTTCGGACTTCGGAGCAGAGCGAGATAGGGGCACTGGCTGCCATAGCCACCACTGCACCAACTGAAGCTCCAATTTGCAACTTAAGAGCTAAGGGCATCTCATTCGTGTGCAGAGGCAACGAATTCGCACCTCGAAGCAAATAAAGCCATGTCCGATTCGCGCCCCAGACCTGCCCCGCATTAGGATTTGGGCAAGCAGAAGGGGACGCCTAGTTGAAGTGCTAGCAAAGGGGAGGGGAGCAATCTCACCATGCGGTCGTGGAGGATGTCCGCGACGGCCTGACCGGCGTGGTGTGCGACGGCATCGGCGTACCCCTTGACCGCGCGGGCGACGCCGCTGCGGCCGCCGGCCTCCACTGCCCGGCTCACCGCGCTGCGCAGCCACGAAGACATCTCGGCGACCTTGGGGGACGGCTACAGCTAGGGCTTGGGGGTTTTTGGACTTGGAAGGCACCGACCACGGCGAAGCGGAAGGCGATGCGAAGACTAGAGAGTGGAGAATGCGGCGAGGGAGAGGTGGTGTGTCAGCGACGTGTTCTTCGATTTGGATGTCGTGTGGGCCCTGCTGCCAGGTTCACCCTGCCTTTTGAATTTGTGGCCTTTTCGTTCACATTCAATAAAAAAGACACGTAGTTGACCCATGCTTAGTGAAAAAATGGTATCGTTGACTCTTAAATCTACTTAGGTTTCTTTTGTTAGACTTTTGAAACTGTTTTTGTTTTTGCAAGCTAATTAAAGGAGTAAAAATCAGCACGCCAAAATATATTTAGACTGTCTAGCCGTTCACTTATATTTTTTTAATAATGGAAATTGTGTTAATTCCAGTTTTGGTTCTCAATGAGAGTTACAACCAAATACAAAATCGACCATTATCACAAGTGCACAAACGCACACTTATAGAAAAAGCATCAGAAGTGCACAAGCACACACCGATAACCAAGTAATATAAAGAAAAGAAAAAGAAAACTCCAAATCAACTAAGCATAAGTTCTTCTAAGTACGGTCTGTTCCTATAAACTCTTTAATATAGTGACCTAAATCATTGTTTTTGCAATATTTTGCATTATATATTACACTATTCGCATAGTAAAGTTTAAATATATGGATGAAGATGGATATGCTGCTCGATATAGCCTTACAAAATTAAGAGGGTGTTTGGTTTCTTTATTCACCCTCATAAACTTCTCCTAAACTTTATAACTAAACTTTAGTCACTAGAATTCCTATTTGGAAGGCCTATTTTAGTCACACTATTTGGTATTTTAAGGACTAAAAGTGACTAAATTTTAGTCACTAAAATTTCGGATAGGATGTGGAAACCAAACACCCACTAAAAGCAATTTTTCCTACGCATCCTTAATATGGACTAAGACCCAATGCTCTCGACCTCGAGGAATTATGGCTACAAGAGACTCATATATTTGAGTTCTTTTGGCCACCATCATTTACATGGACAGTCTAAGCCCTAGGGGGCCATGATCTAAAGGCACTTCTAACAATAAAAATGATCTAAGACTCAGGACCATGAGACATTGCTAACAGTAGAATAATACATTCTCTTAATTGCCTAAGGCATTGTATCGACCTCTAAATCTTTAAGGTCCTTGACTTCAGCTAATTTAAAATGTTAGGCCCTAATCCCAATAGAGACTGAGTCCTATCAAGTGAACAATGACTCCTATAGTGGTTAGGTACAAAGGCAACAAGTCAAGAGAATGTAGCAAGCCCCCCCCCCCCTCCCTAAGGGCATGGCAGCACCTAAAGGCACGATGCCACATTCAAAGTCTACTTCTAATGGCCTCATGATGTTGTTAGCGCTTTGAATAAGACTTCTGAAAGGGAATTAGGCTTACACCTATTTCCTAAACTAATTTTGATGGTTGAATTGTCCAACACAAATATTTGGACTAACTAGTTTGCCCAAGTTTATAAGTTCTACAGGTACCAAAGGTTCACAATAAGCCAATAAAAAGATCAAGAGAAAGGGTTCAAACAAAAGAGCAAAGGGACAACCGAAGGCACCCTGGTCGGGCGCACCGGACTGTCCGGTGTGCCACCGGACAGTGTCCGGTGCACCAGGGGACTCCAAGCTGAACTCTTCACCTTCGGGAATTTTCAGAGGCGCCGCGCTATAATTCACCGGACTGTCCGGTGTACACCGGACAGTGTCCGGTGCTCCAAGGGGACGCGACTCTGAACTCGCCAGCTTCGGGAATCCGCAACGGCTAGTCCGCTATAATTCACCGGACATGTCCGGTGTACACCGGACTGTCCGGTGTAACGGCGGACCAACGACTATTTCGGCGCCAACGGTCACCTGCAGGCGCATTAAATGCGCGCCAGAGCACGCAGAAGTCAGGCACGCGCGAGCTGGCGCACCGGACACTCTACAGTACATGTCTGGTGCGCCACCGGACATCCAGGCGGGCCCAGCAGTCAGAGCTCCAACGGTCGGAACCCTAACGTTCGGGTGACGTGGCTGGCGCACCGGACATGTCCGGTGTGCACCGGACTGTCCGGTGCACCATGCGATAGACAGCCTCCACCCAAACGGCTAGTTTGGTGGTTGGGGCTATAAATACCCCCAACCACCCCACATTCAAGTCATCCAAGTTTTCCACCTCTCAACCACTTACAAGAGCTAGGCATTCAATACAAGACACACCCAAGTGATCAAATCTTCTCCAATTCCACACAAGGCTTTAGCGATCAGCGAGAGAGATTTGCCGTGTTCTTTTGAGCTCTTGTGCTTGGATTGCTTCTTTCTTTCTCACTTGTTCTTGTGATCAAAACTCCATTGTAACCGAGGCAAGAGACACCAATTGTGTGGTGGTCCTTGCGGGGAAGTTTTGTTCCCGGTTTTGATTTGAGAAGAGAAGCTCACTCGGTCCGAGGGACCGTTTGAGAGAGGGAAAGGGTTGAAAGAGACCCGGTCTTTGTGACCACCTCAACGGGGAGTAGGTTTGCGAGAACCGAACCTCGGTAAAACAAATCCGCGTGTCACACTCTTCATTCGCTTGTGATTTGTTTTGCGCCCTCTCTCTCAGACTCTTTATTATTTCCAACGCTAACCTGACTTGTAGTTGTTATTATATTTATAAATTTCAGTTTCGCCCTATTCACCCCCCCTCTAGGCGACTTTCAACTTCAATGCATCACATTAAATATGATGGGCAACATTACAATTTGACAGGTGCACTTTCATCGTGGCTTAGACAATCAGCATAATCAAGACCAATATTCGCCTATTCGACTACTTCGTGGTGGACGTCTTCCTCGACCTGTTGTTCGTCTTCGAGATCGTCGCTGCTGCCGCTGCACGACAACCACCCGACAAACGTTCGAGGGATTGCACTATGTACATCTTCCTGTATCGACTTCTTACGGCTACATCGAACAAACATGTCGGGGACCATAATTAGGGGTACCCTCAAGACTCCTAAATCTCAGCTGGTAACCCCCATCAGCACAAAGCTACAAAGGCCTGATGGGTGCGATTAAGTCAAGGATCGGTCCATTCGAGGGACGCGATCACGCCTCGCCCGAGCCCAGCCTCGGGCAAGGGCAGCCGACCCCGGAGGATCTGCGTCTCGCCCGAGGACCCCCTCCAGCAACGGACACACCTTCGGCTCGCCCGAGGCCCAGTCTTCACCAAGAAGCAACCTTGGCCAAATCGCCACGCCAACCGACCAAATTGCAGGGGCATTTAATGCAAAGGTGGCCTGACACCTTTATCCTAACGCACGCCCTCCAGTCGACAGAGCCGAAGTGACCGCAGTCACTTCGCCACTCCACTGACCGGTCTGACAAGAGGACAGCGCCGCCTGCGCCGCTCTGACTGCTGGGCCACTCGACAGAGTGAGGCTGACAGCAGCCAAGTCCGGCCTCAGGCGTCATAGGAAACTCCGCTTCGCCCGACCCCAGGGCTCGAGCTCGGGCTCAACCCCGAAAGACGACGAACTCCGCTTCGCCCGACCCCAGGGCTCGGACTCGGGCTCAGCCCCGGAAGACGACGAACTCCACTCCGCCCGACCCCAGGGCTCGGACTCGGGCTCAGCCCCGGAAGACGATGAACTTTGCTTCGCCCGACCCTAGGGCTCGGACTCGGGCTCAGCCCCGAAGGACGACGAACTCCGCTTCGCCCGACCCCAGGGCTCGGACTCAGCCCTGGCCTCAGCCGACGGGCTCCGCCTTGTCCAACCCGGGGGCTCGGACTCGACCTCAACCTTGGAAGACAGACTCGACCTCGACCTCGGAGGAGCCTCCACCTCGCCCAACCTAGGGCACGGACCGACCACGTCGACAGGAGGCACCATCATTACCCTACCCCGAGCTGACTCAGACTACGGGGAACAAGACCGGCGTCCCATCTGGCTCGCTCCACTATACGAGTAATGATGGCGCCCCGCATGCCCTGTGACGACGGCGGCTCTCAGCCCCCTTACGGAAGCAAGAGGACGTCAGCAAGGACTCGACAGTCCCGACAGCTGTCCTTCTGCCAGGCTCCAGCGCTCCTCCGACGGCCACGACATCACACGAACTGGGTGCCAAAACCTCTCCGGCTGCCACAATGGCATGTACTTAGGGTGCTAGCTCTCCTCCGCTAGACACGTTAGCACACTGCTACACCCCCCATTGTACACCTGGATCCTCTCCTTACGCCTATAAAAGGGAGGTCCAGGGCCCTCTTACGGAGGGTTGGTCGCGCGGGGAAGGACGGGACGGCGCTCGCGCAAGGCCGCTCGCTCCCTCCCGCGTGGACGCTTGTAACCCCCTACTACAAGCGCACCCGACCTGGGCGCGGGGCTAACACGAAGGCCACGGGTTCCACCTCCCACGCCTGTCTCCCTCCGGTTGCTCTCCCCCTTCGCGTTCCGCCTCGCGCCGACCCATCTGGGCTGGGGCACGCGACGACAATTTACTCGTCGGTCCAGGGACCCCCCGAGGTCAAAACACCGACAGTTGGCGCGCCAGGTAGGGGCCTGCTGCATGTTGACGAACAGCTTCCCGTCAAGCCCAGATGGGCAGTCTCCAGCAACCTCTCCAACCTGGGACGGTGCTCCATTTCGGGAGTCTTGAGTTCATGTCCCTCGACTGCAGCTACGACATGGTACTCCTTCCCCCGCCGCGCGACAGCGACAATGGCGGTCGACAACCCGCTCGCTGGCGGGGAAATCGACGACGCCTTCCCCACGTGGTGGAAGGACGACATTCGGGCTTGTCCCGTCCCCTCCCCCGCCGACGGAGGAGGAGGCGGGGCAACCAAGGCCAAGTAGGAGGCGGCACCTCGTTGGTTGTCGAGCGAGTCGACGGCGCCGGCGCCCCAATGGAGAGCGCGTCGGGCATCGGCCTCGCGTCTGAGACGAAGACGAGCGCCGTCTCCCCGCAACACACCAACCTCAAGCAAACGGACGACGCCAGCACGCTCGCGAAGGACTTGCTAGGCGTCACCCTCGTACCTAAGACGACGGTGCAGTCAGTCCCTAACGCGACTTCGTCACCGCCCGTCGACCAAAAGGTACCGACCGATTCCCATCTTGCGCCTTTTGGATTCGGCCTCGACCCGCCAAGCAACTCCGCTTCGGTGGACATTCTCATAGAGGCGAGTCCAAACCCTCTGGGGTATCGTGTGCGATCACCCTGGGACCGGCTGACGACCGTCTCGATCTACGGGCCGTTGGGGTCCGAGGAAGATGGCGAGCCCGACCTCTGTTGGGATTTCTCCGGACTTGGTAACCCCAATGCCATGCGGGACTTCATGACCGCATGCGACCACTGCCTTTCCGACTGCTCCAACGATAGCCGTAGCCTCGACGACGAGGACTGCGGCCCAAGTCGCGAATGTTTCCACGTCGATCTAGGGGGTCCCGGCGAAGGCAACCATCTTGGTATACCGGAGAACGGTGACCCCCCTAGGCCCATGCCTCGCGTCGACATCCTTCGGGAGCTAGCTGTGGTCCCCGTCCCGACGGGGGGTCATGACATGACCCACAGCTCGAGCAAATCCACGAGATGCAGGCCAGGCTCGACGAGGGAGCAGGAACGCTTGAGCCGATCCGCCGGGACATCGGGCAGGAATGGGCGGGCCAACCTCCGGCCGGAGAAGCGCGTCATCTCCCCCAGGGCATCCAGCACCACATCGCCGACGACGTCAGGGTAAGGCCGCCACCGATTTCTAGTGGAGTCGGCCAAAACCTGGCCGCAGCGGCAATACTTCTCCGCGCGATGCCGGAGCCATCAACCACCGAGGGGCGGCGTATCCAGGGAGAGCTCAAGAATCTCCTGGAGGACGCCGCGGTCCGACGGGTCGAAAGCTCCGCCTCCCGAAGGCAGGGGTACCCCTCGGAACATCGCGCCGTGACTTCCCAATTCATGCGGGAAGCCTCGGTCCACACCGGGCGCACGCGCAACACAGCGCCTGCGGCCCCGGGTCGCCTCAGCAACGAGCACCATCACCACAGCCGTCGGGCCCACCTCGACGAGAGGGTGCACCGAGGCTACCACCCCAGGCGTGGGGGACGCTACGACAGTGGGGAGGATCAGAGTCCTTCGCCCGAACCACCCGGTCCGCAGGCTTTCAGCCGCGCCATACGACGGGCGCCGTTCCCGACCCAGTTCTGAACCCCGACTACTATCACAAAGTACTCGGGGGAGACGAGACCAGAACTATGGCTCGCAGACTATCGGCTAGCCTACCAACTGGGTGGGACGGACGATGATAATCTCATCATCCGCAACCTCCCCCTGTTCCTCTCCGACACCGCTCGAGCCTGGCTGGAGCACCTGCCTCCGGGGCAGATCTCCAACTGGGACGACCTGGTCCAAGCCTTCACCGGCAATTTCCAAGGCACGTACGTGCGCCCTGGAAACTCCTGGGATCTCCGAAGCTGCCGCCAGCAGCCGGGAGAGTCTCTCAGGGACTACATCCGGTGATTCTCGAAGCAGCGCACCGAGCTACCCAACGTCACCGATTCGGATGTCATCGGCGCGTTCCTCGCCGGCACCACTTGTCGCGACCTGGTGAGCAAGCTGGATCGCAAGACCCCCACCAAGGCGAGCGAGCTGATGGACATCGCCACCAAGTTCGCCTCTGGCCAGGAGGCGGTTGAGGCCATCTTCCGGAAGGACGAGCAGCCTAGGGCCGCCCACCGGAAGATGTTCCCGAGGCGTCAACTCAGCGCGGCACCAAGAAGAAAGGCAAGAAGAAGTCGCAAGCGAAACGCGACGCCGCCGACGCGGACCTTGTCGCCGCCGCCGAGTACAAGAACCCTCGGAAACCTCCCGGAGGTGCCAACCTCTTCGACAAGATGCTCAAGGAGCCGTGCCCCTATCATCAGGGGCCCGTCAAGCACACCCTTGAGGAGTGTGCCATGCTTCGACGCCACTTTCACAAGGTCGGGCCACCCGCGGAGGGTGGCAAGGCTCTCGACGACGCTAAGAAGGAAGATCACAAGGCAGAAGAGTTCCCCGAGGTCCGCGACTGCTTCATGATCTACGGTGGGCAAGTGGCAAACGCCTCGGCTCGGCACCGCAAGCAAGAGCGTCGGGAGGTCTACTCGGTAAAGGTGGCGGCGCCAGTCTACCTAGACTGGTCTGACAAGCCCATCACCTTCGACCAGGGCGACCATCCCGACCATGTGCCGAGCCCGGGGAAATACCCGCTCGTTGTCGACCCCATCATCGGCAACGTCAGGCTCACTAAGGTCCTCATGGACGGAGGCAGCAGCCTCAACATCATCTACGCCGAGACCCTCGGGCTCCTGCGGATCGACCTGTCCTCGGTCCGGGCGGGCGCTGCGCCTTTCCACAGGATCATCCCCAGGAAGCGCGTCCAACCCCTCGGACAACTCGATCTACCCGTCCGCTTTGGGACGCCCTCCAACTTTCGAACGGAGACCCTCACGTTCGAAGTGGTCGGGTTTCGAGGAACCTACCACGCAGTGTTGGGGAGGCCATGCTACGCCAAGTTCATGGCCATCCCCAACTACACCTACCTCAAGCTCAAGATGTCGGGCCCCAACGGGGTCATCACCGTCGGGCCCACGTACCGACACGCGTACGAATGCGACGTGGAGTGCGTGGAGTACGCCGAGGCCCTCGCCGAGTCCGAGGCCCTCATCACCGACCTGGGAACCTCTCTAGGGAGGCGCCAGACATGAAGCGCCACGCCGGCAACTTTGAGCCAGCGGAGACGGTTAAGTCCGTCCCTCTCGACCCCTGCAACGACGCCTCCAAGCAGATCCGGATCGGCTCCGAGCTCGACCCCAAATAGGAAGCAGTGCTCGTCGACTTTCTCCGCGCAAACGCCGACGTCTTCGCGTGGAGTCCCTCGGACATGCCTGGCATACCGAGGGAAGTCGCCGAGCACTCGCTGGATATCCGAGCTGGAGCCCGACCCGTGAAGCAGCCTCTACGCCGATTCGACGAAGAAAAGCGCAGAGCCATAGGCGAGGAGATCCACAAGCTAATGGCGGCAGGGTTCATCAAAGAGGTATTCCATCCCAAATGGCTTGCCAACCCTGTGCTTGTGAGAATGAAAGGGGGGAAATGGTGGATGTGTGTAGACTACACTGGTCTAAACAAAGCATGTCCGAAAGTTCCCTACCCTCTGCCTCGCATCGATCAAATCGTGGATTCCACTGCTGGGTGCGAAACCCTGTCTTTCCTCGATGCCTACTCAGGGTACCACCAGATCAGGATGAAAGAGTCCGACCAGCTCGCGACATCTTTCATCACACCCTTCGGCATGTACTGCTATGTTACCATGCCGTTCGGCTTGAGAAATGCGGGTGTAACGTACCAACGGTGCATGAACCATGTGTTCGGCGAACACATTGGCCGAACGGTCGAGGCCTACGTCGATGACATCGTAGTCAAGATGAGGAAAGCCTCCGACCTCCTTTCCGACCTTGAAGTGACATTCCGATGTCTCAAGGCGAAAGGCGTGAAGCTCAATCCCGAAAAGTGTGTCTTCGAGGTCCCCCGAGGCATGCTCTTGGGGTTCATCGTCTCCGAGCGGGGCATCGAGGCCAACCCGGAGAAGATCGCGGCCATCACCAGCATGGGGCCCATCAAGGACTTGAAAGGCGTACAGAGGGTCATGGGATGCCTCGCGGCTCTGAGCCGTTTCATCTCGCGCCTCGGCGAAAGAGGCCTGCCTCTATACCGCCTCTTAAGGAAGGCCGAGTGCTTCGCTTGGACCCCTGAGGCCGAGGAAGCCCTCGGGAACCTGAAGGCGCTCCTCACGAACGCGCCCATCTTGGTGCCCCCCGCTGCCGGAGAAGCCCTCTTGATCTACGTCGCCGCAACCACTTAGGTGGTTAGCGCCGCGATTGTGGTTGAGAGACGAGAAGAGGGGCATGCATTGCCCGTCCAGAGGCCAGTCTACTTCATCAGTGAGGTACTGTCCGAGACCAAGATCCGCTACCCACAAATTCAGAAGCTGCTGTACGCGGTGATCCTGACGTGGCGGAAGTTGCGACACTACTTCGAGTCTCATCCGGTAACTGTGGTGTCATCCTTCCCCCTGGGGGAGATCATCCAGTGCCGAGAGGCCTTGGGTAGAATTGCAAAGTGGGCGGTGGAAATCATGGGCGAGACGATCTCGTTCGCCCCTCGGAAAGCCATCAAGTCCCAGGTCTTGGCGGACTTTGTGGCCGAATGGGTCGACACCCAGCTCCCAACAGCTCCGATCCAACCGGAACTCTGGACCATGTTTTTCGACGGGTCGCTGATGAAGACGGGGGCCGGCGCGGGCCTACTCTTCATCTCGCCCCTCGGGAAGCACCTACGCTACGTGCTACGCCTCCACTTCCCAGCGTCCAACAACGTGGCTGAGTACGAGGCTCTAGTAAATGGGTTGCGAATCGCCATCGAGCTAGGGGTCCGACGCCTCGATGCTCGCGGTGACTCGCAGCTCGTCATCGACCAAGTCATGAAGAACTCCCACTTCCGTGACCCGAAGATGGAAGCCTACTGCGATGAGGTTCGGCGCCTAGAGGACAAGTTCTACGGGCTCGAGCTCAACCACATCGCCCGACGCTACAACGAGACTGCGAACGAGCTGGCTAAAATAGCCTCGGGGCGAACAACGGTTCCCCGGACGTATTCTCCTGAGACCTGCATCAACCCTCCGTCAAGACCGACGACACGCCCGAGCCCGAGAAGGCCTCGGCCCAGCCCGAGGCACCCTCGGCTCAGTCCGAGGTACCCTCGGCACAGTCCTAGGTACCCTCGGCTCGGCCCGAGGTACCCTCGGCCCTCGAGGGTGAGGCACTGCGCATCAAGGAGGAGCGGAGCGGGGTCACGCCTAATCAAAACTGGCAGACCCCGTACCTGCAATATCTCCACCGAGGAGAGCTACCCCTCGACCAAGCCGAGGCTCGGCGGTTGGCGCGGCACGCCAAGTCGTTTGTCTTGCTGGGAGACGAGAAGGAGCTCTACCACCGCAGCCCCTCGGGCATCCTCCAGCGATGCATTTCCATCACCGAAGGTCAGGAGCTCCTACAAGAGATACACTCGGGGGCTTGCGGCCATCACGCAGCACCTCGGACCCTTGTTGGAAACGCCTTCCGACAAGGTTTCTACTAGCCAACGGCGGTGGCCGACGCCACTAGAATTGTCTGCACCTGCGAAGGGTGTCAGTTCTACGCAAGGCAGACCCACCTGCCCAATCAGGCTCTGCAGACCATACCCATCACCTGGCCGTTTGCTGTGTGGGGTCTGGACCTCGTCGGCCCCTTGCAAAAGGCACCCGGGGGCTACACGCACCTGTTGGTTGCCATCGACAAATTCTCCAAGTGGATCGAGGTCCGACCCCTAAACAGCATCAGGTCCGAACAGGCGGTGGCGTTCTTCACCAACATCATCCATCGCTTTGGGGTCCCGAACTCCATCATCACCGATAAAGGCACCCAGTTCACCGGCAGAAAGTTCTTGGACTCCTACGAGGATCACCACATCCGGGTGGACTGGGCCGCCGTGGCTCACCCCATGACGAATGGGCAAGTAGAGCGGGCTAACGGCATGATCCTGCAAGGGCTCAAGCCGCGGATCTACAACGACCTCAACAAGTTCGGCAAGCGATGGATGAAGGAGCTCCCCTTGGTGGTCTGGAGTCTGAGGACAACGCCGAGCCGAGCCACGGGCTTCACACCATTCTTTCTAGTCTATGGGGCTGAGGCCATCTTGCCCACAGACTTAGAATACGATTCCCCGAGGACGAGGGCCTACGCCGACCAAAGCAATCAAGCTAATCGAGAAGACTCACTGGACCAGCTGGAAGAGGCTCGGGACATGGCCTTACTACACTCGGCGCGGTACCAGCAGTCCCTGCGACGCTACCACGCCCGAGGGGTTCGGTCCCGAGACCTCCAGGTGGGCGACCTGGTGCTTCGGCTAAGACAAGACGCCCGAGGGCGGCATAAGCTCACGCCTCCTTGGGAAGGGCCGTTCGTCGTCGCCAAGGTTCTGAAGCCCGGAACATACAAGCTGGCCAACAGTCAAGGCGAGGTCTACAACAACGCTTGGAACATCCAACAGCTACGTCGCTTCTACCCTTAAGATGCTTCCAAGTTATTCGTACACCCCGTTCACACACAAAGTCTAGTCATCAAGGAAGGGTCAGCCTTGCCTCAGCAAAGCCCGACCCTCCCTCGGGGGCTAGAAGGGGGGAACCCCCTCTGCGTCGAAATTTTCCTCGAAAAAAGAAAAAAAAAATTTCTGCCAGAATGCCTTTCGTGCTTTTCGACTACTTCGAAAGTGGATCCTGAAGACGACAGAGTACACGTAAGCAGCCAAGGCTGATCGAGCCGAGGGACTCCCACGCCTCCAGGATACGGATACCTCACTCATCACCTTCTGCGATAAGTAACTCGCGCTCGGATAAGTGATTCCGCGGACCGAACAAGTCTTCACGCTCGAAAGCTCCTCTTCCAGAACGATTTTTCGGGCCTTCTCGACTGCGTCGGTGACAGAACCTTATGGACGAGTAAGAGTGCGCGTAAGCGGCAAGGCCGACCGAGCCGAGGGATTCCTACGCCTCTGGGATATGGATACCTCACTCATCACCTTCCGTGAAAAGCAACTCTCGCCCGCACAAACAATTCTGTTACCGACAAATAAGTCCGGATACTCGAAACAAGAGGAAAAGAAACGCAGCTTTACAACACGACGACAGTGTGTTTGGGCCTCGGCGGCCGCAGAAAACATACACACGCTACAAGACAACCCGATCCTGCAGGCTCGGACGTCGACAGTTGAAGGGGGCAGCAGCACCCTCGGCGTCAACTACACCTTCGGCGGGGTCTGACCTAGCCTTGGACGGCGACGCGGTTGGAGGATCTCCACCCCGAAGGACGACATCAGCACCACACCCGGGCCATCGCCGCCAGGGTCTTCTCCAGGAATCCGGCTCGAGCAGACGGCTCGGTCGGCCACCCCGAGGCCTCGGCCAGCTATCCCCCGAAGACATCAGCCCGGCCCGTGGCCTCGGCAGCTCAACACCGGTGTTGGTCCCGCTAGTGGACGACCCGGCCAGGCTCCGGCCGACCAAATCTTTTTTTGAGCCAACTCTGCCTCTGTCCGTGCTGACACCGCTACCTTTGGCTTCGGCTCATCGAAGAGCGGCCGAGAGGTCCCTTTAACTAAGCGAGAGAAGCCTCGGACAGCAAGGCCGACCGAGCCGAGGGGCTCCTACGCCTCCGGGATACGGATACCTCACTCGTCACCTTCGCAACTCACTCGTCACCTTCGCACGAGGCGACTCACGCTTGGTGAAGCGGTTCAGATAGTCGACAGGCGAGTCTTAGTGCTCGAAATGAAGAAAAAACACGGCCCCGCGCCGAAAATACATACATGTTCAGGCCTCGACAGCCACAATGAACAAAAGACCGGCACACAAGGTGCCAATACAAACGGAACCCCGGTTCCACCTCCGTAGGTACGAACAACCCCACACGATTGGGGGGCCTGCGGAGCAACAGAAGACCGACGAACGGCTCGCCGTCGCCCGCCCCAGCAGCGGCGACGACGACGACTTCTGCTCCGGGGGGCCGAACAGCAGCAGCGATGACCTCAGGGCGGATGCTGCTGTCGTGAGGCCCTCGCCCATGCCCTCACTCGAGAGGCAAGGACAGGCAGAAGGCCGTAGAGTTGGAGGTCAGTCCGTGGGCAGCACCGGCTAGCTCGTCGGCGGAGAAACCTCTTCCGGCTGCCGTGGCAGAAGGCGGCGCCGGGAGCGGCTCCGAAGCCACTCGGCTCAGAGAGCCAGGCACGCAGCAGCTACCAACGCCACGAACGGCGAACGCCCTTCCCCCCGATCACTGAGGGATGGAGCGGGCCGCCGCCCGCGCAGGGACCGACCCCAACTCGGCGCACTCCCCTCCCCAGCACTGATGATGAACATCCTTGAAGCTGAGGGAGGGGCAGAGGCCGCAGCTCGGTTCGCTTCTCCCCGCCATCAAGCTGGAGGTCACCATCTTGGGTGACCACTGGTGAGGGGATGCAGTCGGGCTGCATGATGAAAATCCTTGAAGCCGAACGATGGCTGAAAGGTACCAACTTCCACGAAGTTGCGTTCCTCCGACGACAAGGCGGAAGGATTGCGGGCGTCCCCCATCCGGGGGCTCGGAAGGTGGAAAGACACGACGCATAAGGGAACGCAAAGACATGGCCGTCTTTCAAGGGGGTCACCCTCCTTTTAAAGGCAACTCTTCCCACTTGCGTCCTCAGCCGTTGCGGGCTGAGTCTTCTCCAACACGCTCCAAGGTCCTCCCCCTACGGCACGGGGGCTGGGTCCCACGCGTCATGCAAGCCGGTCCAGGGCAGAAGAAGCCAAACCGCCGCGCACGGTGCATGCAACCGCCCGGCGGTTACAAGCATTCCTCCACTTTCGCCCAGACCAGCGGGTGAAAGGGCGGACAGCCATGCAGGCGGCATGCAACCGTGCCAAGTGGGCGCGCCCCTCCGACTTCCAACACACCCAGCATGGAGGCCCAGGCCCACACGTCATGCAACCGGCGTGCCGGTTGCTACGTGCGAGCAACTGCACCGCCACCTCGCGAACCACTCGCCCCGTCGCATTAACTCCGCGGCGGGACAGGCGGCGCCTCAGGCAGGAGAAGCAAGCGACGCTTCGCCTTCGCCATAATGACCGCGTCGAAAAAGGTATGCCACGTCATTCGATTTCGTATCCTTTTCCTTTTCCTCTTTCTCTCTCTTGCAATAGGGACCGGGAAAGGGGGATACCCCGAAAAGGATCCTTCTCCGCGAAGGAAATAGGCCCCGAGCCTCCCTACTGATCAGAGGTTCAAAGGCTAGCCCCTCTGAGGGGTTCAACGGCCGCCTCAGAGCGCTTGGGTTCTGCGCCCACTACTGGTCAGAGGTTCGATGGCCGGCCCCTCGGAAGGGTTCAACAGCCGCCTCGGGCCACTCGGGCTCCGCGCCCACTACTGATCAGGGGTTCGTAGGCTGGCCCTCGAAGGGTTCACAGTCGCCTCAGACATAGAGCGAGGGATGACCCTGGGTACGTTCGATACATAACCAAGGCTCGGGCTACGCTCCCGAGGTACCCTAGGACATTTCCGAGACCAGCGGGAACGATCTTGTAACGGAATCCCATCAGAGGGAGGCATCGAGCCCTCGGACCCCGTCGAAAGGGAACTGGGTCCGGCAGATCACCCGCAGGTACTTTTGGAGCGCGCCTCCGGGCCTCTAGCCGACCCCTAACAAATGGGGCACGGGCGTCCACTCGGATTACCCGCCAGCAGCTCACCTGAGACACCATGTTCGGCGCCCTCCGAGGGCAACATGGCGCTTTCCCCCCTCCTTCTTGCGAAAAGGCGACGCAGGGGCGTATGTAAAAAAGTCGAGTCTGTCCTTGACCGTCCTCTCGCCCTGTGCAGAGGCTCGGGGGCTGCTCTCGCAAACCCGGCTCCGGCCAAACCGTTGACAGCGTCAACATACCAGCCCGAGAACTTGGGACCCGACCGTGCACCCGGGCTGCGGCCAGCTCGCATGAGGGAACACCTAGACCAGCCGAAGTGTTGCGAAACGCACTAAGACCTCGAAGGATTCAAACTACTCCTCCGAGGCCTCGGAGGCTACACCCGGCGGGTGCGCTCGCGCGCACCCACCGGAACAAAATGCAACCAAAAAAGGCTGGTCCCCTTGCAAAAAAGTGCGGCAAAAGCCTCCAAGCGAGTATTAACACTCCCTTCGAGGCTCGGGGGCTACTGTCGGGGACCATAATTAGGGGTACCCTCAAGACTCCTAAATCTCAGCTGGTAACCCCCATCAGCACAAAGCTGCAAAGGCCTGATGGGTGCGATTAAGTCAAGGATCGGTCCATTCGAGGGACGCGATCACGCCTCGCCCGAGCCCAGCCTCGGGCAAGGGCAGCCGACCCCGGAGGATCTGCGTCTCGCCCGAGGACCCCCTCCAGCAACGGACACACCTTCGGCTCGCCCGAGGCCCAGTCTTCACCAAGAAGCAACCTTGGCCAAATCGCCACGCCAACCGACCAAATCGCAGGGGCATTTAATGCAAAGGTGGCCTGACACCTTTATCCTGACGCACGCCCTCCAGTCGACAGAGCCGAAGTGACCGCAGTCACTTCGCTGCTCCACTGACCGGTCTAACAAGAGGACAGCGCCGCCTGCGCCGCTCCGACTGCTGGGCCACTCGACAGAGTGAGGCTGACAGCAGCCAAGTCCGGCCTCAAGCGTCATAGGAAACTCCGCTTCGCCCGACCCCAGGGCTCGGACTCGGGCTCAGCCTCGGAAGACGACGAACTCCGCTCCGCCCGACCCCAGGACTCGGACTCGGGCTCAGCCCCGGAAGACGACGAACTCCGCTTCGCCCGACCCCAGGGCTCGGACTCGGGCTCAGCCCCGAAGGACGACGAACTCCGCTTCGCCCGACCCTAGGGCTCGGACTCAGCCCTGGCCTCAGCCGACGGGCTCCGCCTTGTCCGACCCGGGGGCTCGGACTCGACCTCGACCTTGGAAGACAGACTCGACCTCGACCTCGGAGGAGCCTCCACCTCGCCCAACCTAGGGCACGGACCGACCACGTCGACAGGAGGCGCCATCATTACCCTATCCCGAGCTGACTCAGGCTACGGGGAACAAGACTGACGTCCCATCTGGCTCGCTCCACTATACGAGTAATGATGGCGCCCCGCATGCCCTGTGACGACGGCGGCTCTCAGCCCCCTTACGGAAGCAAGAGGACGTCAGCAAGGACTCGACAGCCTCGACAGCTGTCCTTCTGCCAGGCTCCAGCGCTCTTCCGACAGCTACGACATCACACGAACTGGGTGCCAAAACCTCTCCGGCTGCCACGATGGCATGTACTTAGGGCGCTAGCTCTCCTCCACTAGACACGTTAGCACACTGCTACACCCCCCATTGTACACCTGGATCCTCTCCTTACGTCTATAAAAGGGAGGTTCAGGGCCCTCTTACGGAGGGTTGGCCGCGCGGGGAAGGACGGGACGGCGCTCGCGCAAGGCCGCTCGCTCCCTCCCGCGTGGACGCTTGTAACCCTCTACTGCAAGCGCACCCGACCTGGGCGCGGGGCTAACACGAAGGCCGCGGGTTCCACCTCCCACGCCTGTCTCCCTCCGGTTGCTCTCCCCCCTTCGCGTTCCGCCTCGCGCCGACCCATCTGGGCTGGGGCACGCGGCGACAATTTACTCGTCGGTACAGGGACCTCACGGGGTCGAAACGCCGACAAAACACACACGAGATGTTCGTGTGAATGGAGTCACTGGTGCCTTGAGCATTGATCCCTCCGCAGGGTATAATCTGTTCTCTATATCTGTGCATGTTTTATTGTTGTTTACTGTTTATGCGAGTAATTATACATATAATGCACATACATGTTATCACGTATGTCGCACTGTTTTTTTTATAGAATTAAAAATGAAAATGACTAAATTTTTAACATATTGGAGTAAACTCCCGTGTCTTTCTTTTATTTCCTAAATTACAAAACACAACGACTACACCATATGTTTTCCTCTGTTTTAGTCTATATGTTTAGTAATTTAGAGTGTAAAAGGGAGGGAATAAAGTTGTCTTATGGAGTAGTCACCGTCCTCCTTGGTGACCTGAGCGTAATTCTGGTGCGCTAGTGTAATATACACATACACATGTATCTCACGAGCAAGAAAAGGGAGTGCAAATAGCATGTGCATCAAAACGCGTAGGAGACCCGTAACTGTAACTCGTTCGATCCCACCAACTACTACACGTATAACGTAAATTAGGTGCAGCCGCACACCGCTTTCTTTGTCTCCGCTTCCAGTAGCCCACGCTCGCGTGTACTTGGTTGAACATGTAGCCATCGTATCGCTGTATGGCTAGCTGTAGTCCAGCACCTGTACTGTACGCGTCACGCTAGCGGGCAGCAGCTAGCCAGCTACTGCTAGCTGCGCGCGACGGCGACCGGCGTCTATCTTCGACACGAGCACGTACGCACGCCTCGACACGAGCACGAGCACATACGACACGACCAGGTAAATGCAAGACCACGTGCTCAGTGCCCTACTCGCTTTTGCAGGCTCCATCGCTATCCAAGTCCAACACATCGCCAAAACCCTGCAGCCGCATCTTCATTCGAAACAGGACACCGTCGCGGTCCATGCTTGCCCTAACCCTGACGAAGGTCATCCCTGCGGCACGTGTGGGTCGCTAGTTGGCAATTTGGCATGCACGGGCCTTTTACTACGTGCACGACGTTTCTCCCTCACTCTCTTTGATAGGTGTTTAGATGCTGTTTGTTCATAAAATATAACGTAAATAGTATAGTAATGATTCACAATTGAGTACTCGTTGTAACAAGTTTAAATAGACCGATATCTATTTTTAGTGTGGTATCCGATTACAGTTGGACTTAAACAAATATGATTTTGTTATCGTTTACTCATTATGTTACCAACATGTGAATCAAACGTCATCTTAGTTTGATGAATTATTTCATTCAAGATGAGGTGATGCATCATAAATTCATTCCTCAAATTTAGTGGGATGATCTCACTCCCATTATTAGTAGTAACTAACTAAATATGATGAATGAGTTGGTGACACACCAGCACCGTTGTAAAGCCCAAAATTTGTATAAGAGAAAATAATAAAGTCTCTACTACTTATTAAGACGGTAAGGGTAGCCTGCCATTCTGTGTTCTGCCGTTCTGTGATCTCAGTCGTCTATTCTGCTGTTCTGTGATCTCAGCCGTTCATTGTGTCGTTCTGTGATCCCACGCAAAAGCAAAAAGACGCACCTCAGTGTAGCACTAGGGCCGGAGGAGTTAGAGTGAACAATGGATGGTCCACAACAACACTTATAAGCCACGTTCTGTCTCTCTCAGTGGCCGATATGGTACTAATCAAACAAATCCCATACCTGTGTCCTATCATTCGTGCAGCCCAGCAATTGGACATGCGGCCCAGCTGCCCAGCGTGCAGCCCAGCGCCCCTGTGCAGCCCAGCGCCCCTCCTCTCGCTTGTCCGTCTGCAGCCGCTGCCTCCCCACATCCCCCACGCGAGCTGCCCCCTCGTTCACTCCGTGCGTCGGCCTCCCCGTGCGCAACCGTCCGCGCACTCCTCGTGCGCAACCACCCCACCTCCGTGCGTTCTCTCCCGATGCGGGATCACCCTCCACCACCGACGCGAGCTCTCTCCGCCTCCCCTCCTCCCTTTGCCTCCACCGCCCCTCCCCCAACATCGTCGCCACCGCCGCGTCACTCGCTCCCGCGGGATCTAGATCCGGTGGACGTAGCCCTGAGGCCTCGACGCAGGCAGCCTGGGATCGAGATGCTCCACCAATGGGGGATCGAGAGGAGGACCGCTCCCCACCGGCGCAGCCCAAGCCCAAGCACTGGAGATCCGTCTGCTCCTCTCCTGACCACAGAAGCGAAAGCGACGACGATGGCGGCCGTGTCGTCCTCTTCCTCATCCATCAACGAGTCGGTGGTGGAGGAGCAGACCTAGGTGCTCTCCCTCGCCATGGCAATGGACGACTCCACATGCGAAGTGTGTCGGTGCCTGCTGGCTAGGTTTCGCTTCCTTATGATGTGCTGTTGGTTTTGGGATCAATTTGTTTTTTTGCTTACGATGGTGCACTGTGGTCTGCAGAGAAGAAGTACCTCAACTCGGAGCTATGACACGAGTGTGTCGGCCCGCTTGTCTCTTGTCTGCCTCCCCACCGTCGGCACATGCCACGGAGCACCCGGTCGAGGTGATCAGCCGCATCTAGAACCTCGCCTCGGGTGTCTCGTCCGCGCTGGAGTTCTCGTGGGGTGGGACGGTCGTGCGCGTGCGCGGCGATCCGGCGGGTGCCGCGACTTCACCCTCGACGGCGTCTCCGTGTCGGAGGAGGAGGACCTTGAGGGGTTCTACCACCGGTTCATGCCCTCCAGGATCCAGGGCGTCTGGGTCGGGGCCAAGTGCACCGTCATGGTCTACAGGTAGCTTAATATTTGTGTATTTGATTTGATCTCACCATCTTATAGTAGATGATGATGAGAAACCTCAGCATATAGACACACTTCCTAGATTAATATTGAGTTTTATGGTTAGTTGTAGTAACCTTTTAAACCATAGTTCCTGTACTTATCTTGATCAATACTTGTGACTTTTAGAAGACACTGGATTGATTTTGGAATATGTAGCAATAATGAATAGAGGATAAGTAGTCACTTTTAGACATGGTGTATGAAAAGTAATATGTTTGTGCTCAGGTACCTAAATTTAAGGCACCTGAATTTTAACAACTTCAAGGGGCAGGGAATTCCAAAGGTCTTCCCAAGTACTTCCAAGTAAGTATTTTTTTCATTTTCAGTGTTTCCATTTCTCTCGCTACTGCTTCAGCCACCTTTCCTACCCATCTCATACCAGCTTTACATTACTACAATTTTTCTTCATCAAATCCTTTTTGGGAGGCTTGGAAAGGTAATTTAGTACATAAATGTTGTGCTTTTAAAATGATTGATGCATATTTCTGTTGTGGTTTTTTTTCTAGACTTCAGTTGATCATTTTATATGAGTCATTTAAAAGCATAGTAAAATAAAAGCTTCCATAGGTTTAATCCTATGAAACAATCTATTTTAGACTAGCATCTTACTTCCTTTGATAATTAAAGAAGGGACAAAAAAATCCTGCTCATCTCATCCTTAAGTTTGATGTTTGCTATTAGTGTTGAACATAGTTCTACTGTGCAAGTACTTCATCTGTTGTATTTGATGCAGATCAAGGAGCGGATAAGCCTTCTTCCGAGAACTCTTTGATGTAATAGTAAGATATAAACATCACTGTAATAATAATTTATTTAGTAATTTATCCAATGCTCAATGTTTATATGTGGGGGCTGGTTTGGAATCGCGTTCATGGGGTTTTGATGCAGATCAAGGAGCGGATAAGCCTTCTTCCGCCGCGGCCGAGAGTTCAAAGAGGAGAAAGGAGCCGGAGCAACAGCAACCTGCAGCGCCATGGGCAAAGCTGCTCTCGTAGTGCTCACAGGTACGGTGAACTGATGGCTACCTGCTAGCAGCCGATTACTAGATAATCTTGGTGTATATGGTGTATGAATCGAAGTTAAGGTTGGCAATTTTTATGCTGGACACCATAAAGATTCAACTTTTAGGATGTTAGGGGTGAATTCCTGATCTTCCGATAGCATCTTGCTGTTTGGCTAGATTATTTAGCATGGAATATAATTAGTAATGTTCTTTTTTATTTGATATCATCCGTCCTTTTGGTCATGGTCATCTTTGAGGGAAAGTAGAAATAATAGATATGGCGTATTTATTACTTATGGTATTTCTCTTGTCATATTCCAAAGATACATATTTTGTGTTTGAAGCTTCTTACTATGCTTAGGTTTGTTTAGTAGCCTGCAATTTTACAAATTATTTTTTGCTATCTTCGGTTGAACAGATTATGCATGCATTGTTTTCAAATTTTTTGTAGGACATGTGTTGCAATATAAGATCCAACTTATTTTTGTAGTTTGGTTTTGGTAGAACACCGCATTCTCATGAATAATTAAAACTGATTTGCTCCTACCAATTGTAATGACCTTTTAACTTAGCACATGTGACCTTTTAACTTAATAGGTAGGTGCCCGTGCGTTGCAACGACATCCAATCAGGCCTATATTAATCTTTCAATTATTCATACTTGCCACAGAAGTTAAAAAATAGTGTAAAACATAGATATGAAATAACAAATATCAATATGATATGTAAAATCTGTGTGACAGTATAAATATATAATATTATTATACTACTTATTAAGACTGCAAGGGTAGCCTGCCGTTCTGCCATTGTGCAATCTCAACCGTCCGTTCTACTCTTCTGCGATCGTAGCCGTCCGATCCTGCCCACCAACCCCACACGGCCTCTCCCACCCTGCCTTCTGCCGCCAGGCCCGCATCTCGCAACCGTCCTGTGCGAGCAAAGAGCCCCCGTTCCGCTCCCACGATCGCCGTCGCTCTGCCCTCGTATCCCCTCCCACGACACCGAGACAATGACGACACAGACCGCGGAGGAGCTCGCCACCCAGATCAAGCAAGAGAAGCTCGAGGAGCAGAAGACCAAGGTGAGATTTCGCACACACTCCTCCCGTTTCTGCAACCCTAGCTAGCTCTCGCTACTCCCTTCACATCAACCGCCTCCCACTCCCCTCATCTGCGTGAGCTGCAACCGGCGTCCGTCGAGCCATCGACACCACGCTAGGCCTCCACGCCGAGCCTCCACGCGATCACCTCCAGTGTCGGTCACCTCCTGGGCTTGCTGGGTATACGAAAACGGTTGTGCTGTGCGGGGGATTTTGGGATTCCATCCTTGTAGTTTGGCCTTTCATTACCTAATCTAAACCTCATCTAGAGATTTGGTAGTCCAAATTACATGGCCCCAGAACAATGGCAGCCAAACACCAGAGGTCCAATTAGTTTTGAAATCAATTCATGGGGGTTTCACGTGCAACATCCTTGAGATGTTGAGGGAGATTCAACCATTGCGTGGAAAATCAACAAATTTAATTTATCTGTTGGTTGTCTTGAAGAAAGAAAAGCCAACGTTCCCATACAGTCTGCCTCCAGAGCTCCCTTGATGAAAGATATGTTTGCGTGCATTTGAGAGGTACATGATAAGTGTAATGGTTTCACGTTGTCTGTAGATTTTGTTTGGATATTCACTAGATGAGTAATTTCACCATGGTTTAATTCTAACAGTTGCTTTTATTACATCCAAGACTGCCAAGTTCTACTGTAATTTTGTCATGTGTCCAATCAAAGTAAAGAAATGTGTTGACATGCTTTGGTTGTTCTGTTGTAATAATTTTCCCAGTATCATAGAAAACTTACTCATTCTTTAGTGAAAAGGATCATATGTTGGTCGTTATTTCCTGGTTCTTTCTGTTAGATATTGCAGGACTTTGTCTATGAACAACCTACAGAGGAATAAAGTGGGTTGCCCTTGCCTCGACTCTTGCTTCTATTGTGTTGAATTATGTGATCAACGGTTTTCATTTACTGATGAATTGTTGTAAGTTAACTTGTAACCTTGTAACTATTTTTTATTTAATACCAAGTAAGGTCGCGATCTGAAAGAGTTGTTGTCCTTGGTGGTAATGAAGGTACTTATTTTTGGCAAATAGTTTTTGCTGAGCACCATTTATATCCTGTTGTCGTGATGATTGAATTTTACCTTATTCTTTGTTCCACTGTCCTTTGGTTCTTTAGATGTCAAATTTTTATGGGATTCTTTGGGCATAGCTTCACTGCCATTAACAACACCATTTGTAATTGCATCTTCTACAAAAAAATATTTTAGTTTTCTCGACACTACAATGCTGGGTATTAATTAATACTTGAAAATTTGATATGCAGGTGCCTTCATTCTGCCTCCGCTCGCGCTCGCCGCCTCCCAAGACCCAGCTACGTCCCGCCTCAAGGCCGCCACGCTCGCCATGTCACCCCTCTCCCCCCTCGCCGCCTCCCCGACCCGGCTGCGTCTCGCCTCCAGGATGCATGGACTCCGACGACACTACCCTGGATGCCTCCTCCCCGGGAATGGACACCTCTAGCGTGTGCTCTCTCTCATCTCCTCCTCCCTCTCTCTCGTGGAGACAATTGGGCTGCCATCGTTGCAGCCCTACGCGGCTACGCCCAGGTCTTCTTCGGGCCCTTAGCCACGACGATCAACACTAGGTACGCCTGCCCTCTGGTGTTCCTTTTTTAATGTGCGCAACTGAGCACCTAAACCCTAGATGGAAGGCACGAACTTGGGTGGCGCAGACAAGCTTGTCGAGGTTGGTCGATGGTGGCTGGTGCTCCATCCGCTCCTTGGGGTGGTCGTGGCTGAAGCCCCTGAGCCCCTGCAACAGTGACTTCATCCCCTGCTGTGAGATCAAAGAGTTTTGGTCTGTTATTTACATAATATAGGCACCTGCTGTTACAAATAATTGCACAGTTCTTGTCCCATTATGCTATAAAATATGATGTGCTATTCTTAGCTCGATATGCAGTAAGGTCTTCTTAACTATTGATCATCTACCTATGCCTTAATTCATATACTTCAAATTTTCAATTTCAAAATAATCTTCACTGTTAGTCATGAAAAGTTTTTTTATCAAAACAATATCTTCATATGCAAGTGCATCTAACATCAATTTGTTCAAACATTTTTGTTAAAGCAGGAAATGAAGTACAAGTTTCAAGGAAATGGGGATTCTATGGAAACATAGACACTGGGCCCGTATTACACATCGATATTATTTTGGCTGACAAAGAAGTAAGAGCTCATTATCTTTTTTCTAATAATTTTACTCATATGTGGTTAGTTATGGCTTCAACTATTCTTATCTATATACACATAGAGCATAAACAATAATGATGTCTTTATCATGAAGACAACCTTTACAGTACCATTTTTTAAAACATTCAACTTTTAAAGCATTGTCTGCCACAACTGTCTTCATCTGCACTACTCCCTCCATTCTATTTTGTAAGACATAACCTCACATGTTGTCAGCAAATACTAAAACAAATGATTTCTAAGTTTCGTTTATTACGTGTATCTACAATACACTTCTCTGTCTACTCTCCTCTGAAAAGTTGATTTAGTTTCACTGCTTTTCCTTTGAAATGGTATGTAACACAAACGAAGGAATTTTTTTCCATCCATGGCAACATCAACCAGGTATTCCTAGAGTTAGACAAGGCCTTCACCGGCTTACATTTTGTCTACTGTAGTTTCAGATAATATACCATAGTTGCTTAGCTTTGCCTTGGAAGAATTTAGTTTATGAAACTAAATGTTCATCCTAAACTGATATCAATGGTGCCATGTGCCAAACTGTGATAGAAACTTGTCGAAGCAAATGTATCTTTCATTATCAACCATCTCGTGTGGATGAGACTATCGCCAGATTCAAAGTCACCAGCTTCAGTCTTTGCGCTATCAGGCCAATCCTTAGAGGTGACAAGATTCCTTACCCACGCCGGTGCTGAACTGGTCGTCCCCCAACTGATACCGGTATGTTCTGTTGTTCTTTCAAAAAATAGAAAGTTCAGTTACCTTTGGAGAAAATGTTTGCAAAAAATGGCAATTAGAATTTGGCCAAAGGCAAAATGATGCTTGTTACTTTCCAACTATAACCACAATGACATATATGCATGTCTAATTCTACTTTAGTCAAATGCTTTGTCACTTTCGGAACTGACAGCTTCAGCCATCAGCCACCTTCACCATGTGGATTTATGATGTCCAGATTTTGAACAAGATAACATATGGCTTTTGAATTTTGCTTTATGCCTTAGTTGAGGAAGACAAAAATTAGATTGGACCATATGATTTACATAATCTATTCCAAAAGCTTCACTTCTCATAGCAAATTAAATCTGAGTTATCACGTTTTCAGTAGAACAATTCAACAAATTCAGACCAGGGTCATGGAAATGTTCTCAGTCAAGAGTCTCAATAACTACCTTTGGAACTGCATAGACTACCTCGACTCGATAAATACTTTCTTCAAAGATCAATCTATTAACTTATTTGTTGAGGCTAGCATGATCATTTAACTGATTTTGTTCTGGCACATGGGAATAGGCATCTAGGATATGTTTTGGTTGAAAACTTGAATGGTTGAATTTTAGAATATTAAGTTTTTATTTTTCAAACAGAATAGTAGTAAAAGTCCTTTATTAGACAGTTAGTCTAGCTGGTTTGGTTTGGCCGCAACTAACCCAGTCTTTAGCTTAGAGTCATCAGGCCACCGTCAAGTCTCCTTTGTTATGGAGGTCCACCCAAATCTCTACTATATTAAAGCAATAGTTTCTCTACTATATTCCAGTGTTGTCCTGTATCCTTGCTGTTCTAATTATAAGCTATCATTTTCATGCAATTTGTTAGGAAGCTTGGCCTTTTATCTTGATTCAAAAGGCAACACATTTCCTTTTTGTTGATGCTTAGTCTTTTCTTCTAGAGTTAAAATTGCTATTAGTCTTCATGGCTCACACATTTTAGCTAGAAAATTTACTCATTCTTTAGTGAAAAGGATCATATGTTGGTCGTTATTTCCTGGTTCTTTCCGTTAGATATTGCAGGACTTTGTCTATGAACAACCTACAGAGGAATAAAGTGGGTTGCCCTTGCCTCGACTCTTGCTTCTATTGTGTTGAATTCTGTGATCAACGGTTTTCATTTACTGATGAATTGTTGCAGGTTAACTTGTAACCTTGTAACTATTTTTTATTTAATACCAAGTAAGGTCGCGATCTGAAAGAGTTGTTGTCCTCGGTGGTAATGAAGGTACTTATTTTTGGCAAATAGTTTTTGCTGAGCACCATTTATATCATATTGTCGTGATGATTGAATTTTACCTTATTCTTTGTGACTTGACTGACTTCCAAGCCAGTGTGTGTGATGGTTCATCAAACTTACTTCCATTTTATTTTTTCAACTAAGAAATTTGGCTGCACTAATTTCATTAACCATAAGGACCACGTCAACCTCATGGGGTGAGTGTGAAGCTCTCATGCTGTTGACTGCTTTCTCTGATGCTTTTGACTTGGTTGGACCACCAAGATTGGTTACTGCTTTGTTTTCAGTTGTTACTAGAATGCATGATGGTCTCATGGTAAGAAATGATTTTTTTGCTGGGGAACACTTGGCAACGCTTTTGATTGGAAACATAGAAGTTCAGTTAGCAGTTAACATGAAGAGTATGTACCATGTGAATCTTGTATTATTATGCTATAATGAAGAGTGTCTCAAACGTTAGTTGGGTTCTGATCTTGATGTCTCTGCTAATTATGGTGTATCTGCTATATGATCTGATGGAATTGCTTTTTGCCATCGCTAAGCATCTTTTCTTCATTGTCTCTACCGACGGGCAATGACAGAAGAGGCTTTGTTGAAGCAACCTAAAGTGTTCCCTTTGTAATAGTTGAAGCAACCTAAAGTGTTCCCTTTGTAATATTTCAGTGCTTATTTCTGACGTGCATTTGTTTCATTCTTTTATTTATGCGAGGCTTATGTGTGTTTTGGAATTGAGTTCCAAGGAGGCCACCAAGGGGAACAAACCTAGCAAAGGAAGAAATAGACTCTGGAGGAACATTGGCCTTGGTTTCAAGATACCCAAGGAAGCCATTAAAGGTCAGTATCTCTTTTCTTGTCTAGCCAAGTAGTTGGTGTTTCTGTTAGCTTGTTAGTCCATACGAAGCTATGAAGACCCCATAACACACATATAGTACAGGACTGTTTTGAAATGATAATATTACTAACTTAGTTGTGCAGCTGATCAGTGAGCTCTAAGCTCCCATCTTGCTCTTGTTTCCTCTCTGTGGTGACAAAAGTCTTGTCTGGTATTTGATTCATACGATGCTGCATTGTGTGATGGTTGCTTGATTTTTGCACTAGGGAGTTTTGGTGCTCTGTAGGGGTTGGTACTTATTACAGTGTTGTGCCTTTTCTCAAAACTGATTTGTACCATGTGAGTTCTTTTTCCATTCTATACAGTTGATGATTTCCCTTGAGAACCTTGTTATCTGCTCGTCATGATTAGGCGATCTGATCCCTATTTCGTTCTTGTGGTCCTTGTTTCATCACGTGCAATGATTTTTTTTCATGTAGGTATAAGCAATTTTCTGCATGATCTAGGTAAAAATTGAGTTTGTCCATTTTGGCTCAAAACAATGCGCCAACTTGCAGATGTTCTTAGGCTCAAAGATATATTATGCATTAACGTATTGCAGATAAAGGCCAATTTGATGCATGATCTAGGTAAAAATTAAGTTTGTCCATTTTTTGCTCACAACAACATGCCAACTTCCAGATTTTCTTAGTCCCAAAGATTTATTATGTATAAAGTGTATTATAGTTGTTGATCAAGTGATTGTTTTATGTCTGTTTTATATGCAAAAAATATAATCAAGTTATGTGTTTAAAAATGAAAACAAATACTTTCGGCTCTATATTTTGTGATTACACAGGTTTGTAGAAAGTCACATGGAAAAAGTGATCAAACTATATTGTTTATTTGTTTATGTATTTTCATGTCTAAATGTATTATCTTTCAGGAGATATACTTGGAGCATCAGAATTATAAGTGCATCTACAAGAGCAATTACAATAATTCTCCATCAGGTTGTGCAACTTTTCTTGCAAACTATAATTCTAACTCCTACGTGAAAGTTGTGTTCAACAATGAGCAATACAGCCTCTCACCTTGGTCGATTAGCATCCTTTCTGATTGAAATAATGTTATTTTTAATGGTGCCACAATAAGTTTCACTTATGCTTATTTTTAGTATGACATATTCTCCTCTTATTGCATTTGTCCCCTTTTGATGACCTGGTTTACCTGATTATAATTGTTTGTCCCTGGCGCCTTGCAGGTTGGTGTTCAGAAATCTCATATGCAAATGTGGGAAGACGATGCCTCATCAATGACGAGTAGGTTGATTCTCTCCTAGCGGCACCATTGCTCACCACAACTGGTTTGCTTGATTAACTTAATGTCACTCTCAAGAGGGACCACCCTTCCACCGATACCTTGAAGCACCACATAAGCTTTAGAAAGTTGGAATTATACTCCGTATACATAAATTACCATGATATTATATGTTCCTGTAATTCTATGTTGATTCTTTAGAAATAATATATACGATATTGTAATGTTTGTTCGACATCAGTTGATTTTATTTGAGTTGACGTATTTATAATAATATTATATATTTATATTGTCACACAGATTTTACATATCATATTGATATTTGTTATTTCATATCTATGTTTTACACTATTTTTTAACTTCTGTGACAAGTATGAATAATTGAAAGATTAATATAGACCTGATTGGATGCCGTTGCAACGCACGGGCACCTACCTAGTAAATAAATATGTTTATAAGTGTGTGTTTTAGGATTGTATTGGTCAAACAATAAAAAAATAAATACATAAATGTGTGTTCCATGCTGGGTTCTTGTATTTCTGCATTTGTATTCAAATTTGTGAGACAAGTTTAAGTTTGAAAATTAGAATTTGAAATAGAAAAAAAAGAGGAGGAAAGGAAATGAATATACATGATAGCAAGAAAAATAATATTAATGCAAATAGTAGATATTATACCCTCGTTAGGGTTGTGTTTGATATTAGGAATTTGAGGTTCCAGTAAGAAATTTAAACTTAAGCTTGAATCCTTGAATTTGAAAATAAACTAAAAATAGGAAAAGAAAAAGAAAAAGAACATCACTTATATTGGGCCCCTAAAACCAAATTCGGCCGACTCCCTAATCCCCTGGCGTGCACGAATAATGCGAGCATTCCAGAAATTCAATAAAGTATGTAAATTAATATATAAAATGATTTCTAGTATAAAAATAATTCTAGAATCTTGTTTAATTTATAATTAATTCAGTCTAGCTTCTTTTGATCCATCCCAGTTACATTAAATTCATAATAGTATTGTTTTATCCCCTAGTAACTTTATTTTTGTTATGAAACATAAATTAAAATTGTGCACTTAACTTCTTCTGTACCCAACATTTAAACCTTTAAAAAATCATAACTTTATAACTATAACTCCGAATTTAGTGGTTCTCGAACCTAGGATCTAGTTACGACGCGTAGAATATTATTATGCAGTTTGTTTTCATGTTTGGTGTAACGTTAATTTTGTCTATACCATGTTTGTTTGTATTGCTACGAATAGCAGCAAGGTTACGAGTCACTTGAAGACCAAGTTGGTACCTAGGAATCTCGAGTCTAAGGCAAGTTGTGTCCTTGATCATGTTTCTTTACCCAATAAAGTTCTTGTTAATCACTGTGACATGCTCAAGTTAATTTGATGGGATCTAATAGGTTTCCCTAGCATTGTTTATCCCCCACCTTGCAAACAGATAAACTATTGGGTAGTTTTGCTATTGCTCTACCTGGTTTTGGGAAAGTAATGTTATATTATGTTCTTGTTCCAATTCTGTTGTTATTGATTATTGTTCATGATAAGATCATTATATTAATTGGAACATGGAGAACCACCCGGGAAAACAGTGCTACCACAAGGGTGGTATGGGATGCCCTTGGCTGACTAATTAGAAAAGCTAGTGGAGGACTACCTTACCCGAAAGGGGCAAGGGCGATAGATGAGCTGCGTATAGGGAGGTTCTCGGGTCGATCATGCTGCGATGACTTTTCGGACGAGGGATACCTATATTGCCCTTCTCATAAACCGTAGTGGGTTTTCTGAAGCTAGTGGAACTTTGTAAAGGTCTCATAGTGGATCCCTAGCCATTCACCTCGAAAGTGTCTAAGGGCCTTGTAAACCCTGGCTAGACGGGATACACGACTTGTTGGTAAAGATGTGCAACCTCTGAAGAGTGTAAAACTGGTATATCAGTTGTGCTCACGGTCATGAGCAGCTCGGACACTCACATGATTAATCTATGGAATTAAACTTAATTTGTCATATGCATTGCATCGCGGGTGTTGTTATTAATTGGGTTGGTATCTACTTATACTTAGTAACTGCTAATAAAACTTTGACCAACTTTAAAAGCAATGCTCAGCTTTAACCATCTCCTTTGGTAAGCCTTACAATTCACATGAACTCCCACCTTTAGTAAGTCCATGCACATTATTTTCCACAACTTGTTGAGTGATGAACATATGTGAGCTCACCCTTGTTGTACTCACATTCCCTAGGTCAAGAACAGGTACCGCAGGATGAGGCGCATGAAGGATGGTGTGATGAGTTCGTGAGTGGTCTAGGTCGTCGTCTCCCAGTCAACTTTGGTTGTTAGATCGTTGTCTTCAAATGATGTAATTGTTTATCTATTTTGTACAGAAACACGTTATATGTTAATGATGTGACAATCATTTCTATACCATGAGTCATCATATGTGTGAGACTTGATCCTAGCACACACTTGGTGAAGTTCACACCCGAGTTTTGGTGCCCCTAGAACCCAGGTGTGACAATTGTGCACCATTTTCTGCGGCCAAGGTAGTTTTTGACAGCTAGGGTCTGGCCGCCAAAAATAGTAGGTAACTTTCATCAGTTGTGAGCCGCCGTCGAAAATAAGTAAGTTCTGTGGCCGCCCTGTGTGTCAGTCATCGAAGTAAACAAATTTTAACCCCAGCGCCGACGCCCTTTCTTCTCTCTTTCCTTCTCCCTCCCTCCTCTCTCACGACGCCACGCCCTGCTGCCCTCGACTCCGATGGGTTTCGCGTCGTCCCCGTCGCAGATCACCGCGCCGCTCGCGCCCGTGGTTGGACGCGCTCGCTGCCGACTCGCGGTGCCGTCTTCTAGCCCCAACTCGATGCGTCGTCGCACACCCAGGCTCGTTGCGCCGTCGCCCCAAGCTCGCCACGCCACCGACTACCCTGGCCTGTCGCGTTGCCGCCCCAAGCTCGTCGCGCTGCCGACTACCCTAGCTCGCCCCGCCCGCCCGCACGCTGCCAGCTCGTGGTGCCGCCTCTCGATCTCGGCTCGCCTGAAAGGGAAATGTGCCCTTGGGCCATTTCTAAGTATTTTGGTGATTGAGTGCCAACACAAGTGCTTTTGTGTTAATCTATGCAAAGTGGTGGACAAAGTGCAAATCAAGTCAAAAGGTATGTTTCTAGACTTAGTACATTGTTTTATGGACTAATGTATTGTGTCTAAGTGCTGGAAATAGGAGAAATCGAATTGGAAAAGAGATGGCTTTGTTCAGCCAAAGTCTGCGCAGTCTGGGTGCATCGGACTGTCCGGTGGTGCATCAGACAGTGTCCGGTGCGCCAGGCTGGCTCTAGCGAATTTGCTGCTCTCGGGACTTCGACGGCATGTACGGTATAAATCACTGAACTGTCCGGTGGTGCACCGGACTGTCCGGTGAGCCGTTCACAGGCGAAGTCGTCGGTCTCAGGAAGCCATCAACGGCGTACGACTATAATTCACCGGACTGTCCGATGAGGCACCGGACTGTCCGGTGAGCCAACGGTCAGCCGGGGCAACGGTCGGCCGAGGATTCCACGCGTGACGCGTGGCCGAGCCAACAGTCACAAGGGTGCACCGGACTGTCCGGTGTGCACCGGACAGTGTCCGGTGCGCCAACGGCTCTGGATCTGCAACGGTCGGCTTCGCCAAATAAGGAAAGAAATCCGCACCGGACAGTGTCCGGTGGTGCACCGGACTGTCCGGTGCGCCAGTCGACAGAAGGCAAAAATTGCCTTCCTACAATGCTCGCAACAGCTCCTAGCTGCCTTGGGGCTATAAAAGGGACCCCTTGGCGCATGGAGAAGACATCCAAGCATTCTTTGAGCATAGTTGATCACTCACACTTCGTTCTTGCGCACTTGTTCGACATTCTTAGTGATTTGAGCTCCATTCTAGTGTGAAACTCGTGATAGTCTCTAGAGCTCAAGTCTGGGTCTTGTGTGTGCGTATTTGCTGTGATCTTTGTGTCTTGTGTGAGTTGCTCATCCCTCCCTTACTCCGTGCTTCTTTGTGAACATCAAAGTGTAAGGGCGAGAGACTCCAAGTTGTGGAGATTCCTCGCGAACGGGATATAGAAAAGCAAATCAAAACATCATGGTATTCAAGTGGGTCTTTGGACCGCTTGAGAGGGGTTGATTGCAACCCTCGTCCGTTGGGACGCCACAACGTGGAGTAGGCAAGCGTTGGACTTGGCCGAACCACATGATAAACCACTGTGTCTATCTGTGTCGATCTTTTTGTGGTTATCGTGTCTTGCTTAGACTCCTCTCTAGCCACTTGGCATTATTGTGCTAACGCTTAATCAAGTTTTTGTGGCCTTAAGTTTAAGCTTTTACAGGATCACCTATTCACCCCCTCTAGGTGCTCTCAATTGGTATCGGAGCCGTTCTCTTCACGAAGGGACTAATCGCCTGAAGAGATGGATCCTAAGGGAAAGGGGATCGTGATCAATGATAAGGAGAAGGAGTCCTTCGTCAACGAGTCGAAAGATGACAAGCTTGCCGACTCGAGCTCGGGCTACAAACGAAAAGATGGGAAGAAGAAGAAGACGAGGCGCATCAAGGAGATCATCTACTACGACGACAGCGATGAGTCCTCTTCTTCCCAAAAGGACGACTACGACTACGAGAAACGGAAAACGATCAATTCAAACTTTTCTTTCGATTACTCTCGTATTCCGCAAAGTACAAATGCTCATTTGCTCTCCATTCCACTTGGCAAACCTCCTCACTTTGATGGAGAGGACTACGGATTTTGGAGTCACAAAATGCGTAGTCACTTGTTCTCTCTCCATCCAAGCATATGGGAGATAGTAGAGAGTGGAATGAAATTTGATAGTACTGATAGTCCCATGTTCATTAACGAGCAAATCCACAAAAATGCACAAGCGACTACTGTTCTTCTAGCTTCATTGTGCAGGGACGAATACCATAAGGTGAGCGGCTTGGACAATGCCAAGCAGATCTGGGACACCCTCAAGGTCTCTCATGAGGGGAACGACGTCACCATGCTCACCAAAATGGAGTTGGTGGAAGGCGAACTTGAGAGATTCGCGATGATAAGGGGCGAGGAGCCAACCCAAACGTACAACCGGCTAAAGACCCTCATCAATAAAATAAGGAGCTATGGAAGCACGCATTGGACGGACCATGACGTCGTTCGCCTAATGCTAAGGTCCTTTACTGTACTTGATCCACATCTGGTGAACAATATTCGTGAAAATCCTAGGTACACCAAGATGTCGCCTGAAGAAGTTCTTGGGAAGTTCGTGAGCGGGCGAATGATGATCAAGGAGGCGAGACACGTGGATGATGCGCTAAATGGCCCAATCCATGAGCCTCAAACCATCGCCCTCAAAGCAACGAGAAGCAAGGAGACGCTACCTAACAAGGTGGCGCAAGTAGAGGCGGCCGGGCTTAATGATGAAGAGATGACCCTCATCATTAAGCGCTTCAAGACGGCGCTAAAGGGACGCAAGGAGCATCCCAAAAAGACCAAGACGAAGGGGAAGCGCTCATGCTTCAAATGTGGTAAGATTGGTCATTTTATCGCTAACTGTCCCGATAATGATAGTGACCAGGAACAAGGGAACAAAAGGGAAAAGAAGAAGAATTACAAGAAGGCCAAGGGCGAGGCACATCTTGGAAAGGAGTGGGATTCGGATTGCTCCTCTTCCAACTCCGACAATGAAGGACTCGCCGCCACCGCCTTCAACAAGTCATCCCTCTTCCCCAACGAGCATCACACATGTCTCATGGCAAAGGAGAAGAAGGTATGTACTCGGGATACCACTTATGCTTCTTCAAGTGATGATGAGTCTAGTGATGACGATGAAATAGACTATTCTAGTTTATTTAAAGGTTTAGATAGAAATAAAATTGATAAAATCAATGAATTGATTGATGCTTTAAATGATAAGAATAGGTTATTAGAAAAGCAAGAGGATCTTTTGTACGAAGAACATGATAAGTTTATAGAGGCTCAAAAATCCCTTGCTTTAGAAATTAAAAGGAATGAAATGCTTTCTGGTGAATTGTCTACATGCCATGACTCTATTTCTAACTTAAAGAGAAAAAATGATGACTTGAATGCTAAGTTAGAAATAGCTAGTAAATCAACATCTCGTGTAGAAAATGTTGTAATGTGCAATAGGTGTAAAGATTTTAATACTGATGCTTGTAGCGAACACCTAGCTTCAATTTCTAAATTAAATGATGAAGTGGCTAGTCTTAATGCCCAACTTGAGACTAGCAAAAGTGAATTCGATAAACTAAAATTTGCAAGGGATGCCTACACGATTGGTAGACACCCCTCAATTAAGGATGGACTTGGCTTCAAGAGGGAAGCCAAGAACTTGACATGTCATAAGGCTCCCATCTCCATCAAGGAGAAAGAAAAAGCCCCTATGGCAAATAGTATTCAAAAGAACCATGCTTTCTTATACCATGATAGGAAATATTCTAGGAATGTTCATCATGATAGAAATTGCAATAATGTTGTTTCACATGCTTATGATTCATATGCTATGACTGCTTCCAGTTCTCATGTTGTGCATGGTAGAGATATGCCTAGGAAAAATATTCATCATGTGCCTAAAAAGAATATTGTTCATGTTCCTAGGGAAGTAATTAATGAACCTTCTACAATTTATTATGCTTGCAATGCTTCCTTTGCTATTTGTAGAAAGGGTAAGAAGGTAATTGCTAAGAAGTTAGGGGCCAAATGTAAGGGAGACAAAACTTGCATTTGGGTCCCTAAGACTATTGTAACTAACCTTGTAGGACCCAACATGAGTTGGGTACCTAAGACCCAAGCCTAAATTTGCTTTGCAGGTTTATGCATCCGGGGGCTCAAGCTGGATTATCGACAGCGGATGCACAAACCACATGACGGAGGAAAAGAGGATGTTCTCTTCCTACGTCAAGAACAAGGACCCCCAAGATTCAATAATATTCGGTGATGGGAACCAAGGCAAGGTAAAAGGGTTAGGAAAGATTGCTATTTCATCCGAGCACTCTATTTCTAATGTGTTTTTAGTTGAGTCGCTTGGATATAACTTGTTGTTTGTAAGTCAACTTTGCAATATGGGATATAATTGTTTATTCACAAATGTAGATGTGTCTGTCTTTAGAAGAAGTGATGGTTCATTAGCTTTTAAGGGTGTACTAGACGGTAAACTTTATTTAGTTGACTTTGCAAAAGAGGAGGCCGGTCTAGATGCATGCTTAATTGCTAAGATTAGCATGGGCTGACTGTGGCATCGCCGCTTAGCACATGTGGGGATGAAGAACCTTCACAAGCTTCTAAAGGGAGAACACATGATAGGTCTAACTAATGTGCATTTCGAAAAAGATAGACCTTGTGCAGCTTGTCAAGCAGGCAAACAGGTGGGAAGCTCTCATCACACCAAAAATGTGATGACCACATCAAGACCTTTGGAGATGCTTCATATGGACCTCTTCGGACCCGTCGCCTATCTAAGTATAGGAGGAAGTAAGTATGGTCTTGTTATAGTTGATGATTTTTCCCGCTTCACTTGGGTATTCTTTTTGCAGGATAAATCTGAAACCCAAGGGACCCTCAAGCGCTTCCTAAGGAGAGCTCAAAATGAGTTTGAGCTCAAGGTGAAGAAGATAAGGAGCGACAACGGGTCCGAGTTCAAGAACCTTCAAGTGGAGGAGTATCTTGAGGAGGAAGGGATCAAGCACGAGTTCTCCGCTCCCTACACACCACAGCAAAATGGTGTGGTAGAGAGGAAGAACAGGACGCTCATCGATATGGCGAGGACGATGCTTGGAGAGTTCAAGACTCCCGAGTGCTTTTGGTCAGAAGCCGTGAACACGGCTTGTCACGCCATCAACCGGGTGTATCTTCATCGCCTCCTCAAGAAGACTTTGTATGAGCTTCTAACCGGCAACAAACCCAATGTTTCGTATTTCCGAGTTTTTGGGAGTAAATGCTACATTCTAGTGAAGAAGGGTAGGAATTCCAAATTTGCTCCCAAAGTTGTAGAAGGGTTTTTGTTAGGTTATGACTCAAATACAAAGGCGTATAGAGTCTTCAACAAATCATCGGGTTTGGTTGAAGTCTCTAGCGACGTTGTATTTGATGAGACTAATGGCTCTCCAAGAGAGCAAGTTGTTGATCTTGATGATGTAGATGAAGAAGGCGTTCCAACGGTCGCGATACGCACCATGGCGATTGGAGATGTGCGGCCTCAGAAACAATTGGAGCAAGATCAACCCTCTTCCTCAACAATGGTGCATCCCCCAACTCAAGACGATGAACAGGTTGATCAGGAGGAGGCGTGTGATCAAGGGGGAGCACAAGATGATTGTGTGGGAGGAAGAAGCACAACCGGCACCTCCAACCCAAGTTCGAGCGACGATTCAAAGGAACCATCCCGTCGACCAAATTTTGGGTGACATTAGCAAGGGAGTAACTACTCGTTCTAGATTAGTTAATTTTTGTGAGCATTACTCCTTTGTCTCTTCTATTGAGCCTTTCAGGGTAGAAGAGGCCTTGCTAGATCCGGACTGGGTGTTGGCCATGTAGGAGGAGCTCAACAACTTCAAGCGTAATGAAGTTTGGACACTGGTGCCTCGTCCCAAGCAAAATGTTGTGGGAACCAAGTGGGTGTTCCGCAACAAACAGGATGAGCACGGGGTGGTGACAAGGAACAAGGCTCGACTTGTGGCAAAAGGTTATGCCCAAGTCGCAGGTTTGGACTTTGAGGAGACTTTTGCTCCTGTGGCTAGGCTAGAATCAATTCGTATTTTGCTAGCATATGCCACTCACCATTCTTTTAGGTTGTTCCAAATGGATGTGAAGAGCGCTTTCCTCAACGGGCCGATCAAGGAGGAGGTGTACGTGGAGCAACCCCCTGGCTTCGAGGATGAACGGTACCCCGACCACGTGTGTAAGCTCTCTAAGGCGCTCTATGGACTTAAGCAAGCCCCAAGAGCATGGTATGAATGCCTTAGAGACTTTTTAATTGCTAATGCTTTCAAGGTTGGGAAAGCCGATCCGACTTTATTCACTAAGACTTGTGATGGTGATTTCTTTGTGTGCCAAATTTATGTCGATGACATAATATTTGGTTCTACTAACCAAAAGTCTTGTGAAGAGTTTAGCAAGGTGATGACGCAGAAATTCGAGATGTCGATGATGGGCGAGTTGAACTACTTCCTTGGGTTCCAAGTGAAGCAACTCAAGGACGGCACCTTCATCTCCCAAACGAAATAAACGCAAGATTTGCTAAAGCAGTTTGGGATGAAGGATGCCAAGCCCGCAAAGACTCCGATGGGAACCGACGGACACACCAACCTCAACAAAGGAGGTAAGTCCGTTGATCAAAAGGCATAACGGTCAATGATAGGGTCTTTACTTTATTTATGTGCTAGTAGACCGGATATTATGCTTAGCGTATGCATGTGTGCTAGATTTCAATCCGATCCAAGGGAGTGTCACTTGGTGGCCGTGAAGCGAATTCTTAGATATTTAGTCGCTACGCCTTGCTTCGGGATCTGGTATCCAAAGGGGTCTAACTTTGACTTAATTGGATACTCAGATTCTGACTATGCTGGATGTAAGGTCGATAGGAAGAGTACATCGGGGACGTGCCAATTCTTAGGAAGGTCCTTGGTGTCGTGAAACTCTAAGAAACAAACTTCCGTTGCCCTATCCACCGCTGAGGCCGAGTATGTTGCCGCAGGACAGTGTTGCGCGCAACTACTTTGGATGAGGCAAACCCTCCGGGACTTTGGCTACAATCTGAGCAAAGTCCCACTCCTATGTGACAATGAGAGTGCTATCCACATAGCGGAAAATCCTGTTGAGCACAGCCGCACAAAGCACATTGACATCCGGCATCACATTTTGAGAGACCACCAGCAAAAGGGAGATATCGAAGTGTTTTATGTTAGCACCGAGAACCAGCTAGCCGATATCTTTACCAAGCCTCTAGATGAGAAGACCTTTTGCAGGCTGCGTAGTAAGCTAAATGTCTTAGATTCGTGGAACTTGGATTGATTTATAGCATACATGTGTTTATGCCTTTGATCAAGTTCCTTATGCATTTTGTTTACTTATGGTGCTCAAGTTGTACAAGTACTCCCCGGACCTCACAGGTCCATTTGCAAGTGATGCACATATTTAGGGGGAGATGTGCTACAACTTGACCCTTTGAGACTAACCATGTGTTTGAGTTTTCTTAATTTAGTCTCAAAGGAGGTTTGAAAGGGAAAAGGTGGACTTGGACCATGAAAGACTTCCACTGCACTCCGATGAGAGGGTAACTTATTCCAAGTTCATCTCATGTACTCTTATTGCCTTTGTATTCTTATTTGAAGACTTTGGTGAGGCAATGGGGTTCTAGGGCCAAGATTGATCCCGTTTTGGTGCTTGATGCCAAAGGGGGAGAAAATAAGGCCAAAGCAATAAATGGATCAGCTACCACTTGAGAATTTTGAAAATAATAGATTAAGAGCTTTTGTTTTGTTGTTTTGTCAAAATACTCTTATTGGCTCTTTTTGTCAAAAGTTGGTCTCTTGTGGGGAGAATGGTTGATTATGGGAAATAGGGGGAGTTTTTTTGATACTGTGATCAATTTCTATTGGAACAACTCTCTTTATGTCTCTACAAATGTGTTTGATTTAGAGATAGGAAATTGAGGTTGATTTGCAAAAACAAACCAAGTGGTGGCAAAGTATGATTCATATATACCAAATTTGAATCAAAACCTTTTTGAGTTCTCATTTGCATTGATATTGCACTTCTTTTAGTTGCTCTTTGTTGTGTTGGCATAAATCACCAAAAAGGGGGAGAATGAAAGGGAAATGTGCCCTTGGGCCATTTCTAAGTATTTTGGTGATTGAGTGCCAACACAAGTGCTTTTGTGTTAATCTATGCAAAGTGGTGGACAAAGTGCAAATCAAGTCAAAAGGTATGTTTCTAGACTTAGTACATTGTTTTATGGACTAATGTATTGTGTCTAAGTGCTGGAAACAGGAGAAATCGAATTGAAAAGAGATGGCTTTGTTCAGCCAAAGTCTGCGCAGTCTGGGTGCACCGGACTGTCTGGTGGTGCACCGGACAGTGTCCGGTGGTGCACCGAACAGTGTCCGGTGCGCCAGGCTGGCTCTGGCGAATTTGCTGCTCTCGGGACTTCGACGGCGTGTACGGTATAAATCACCGGACTGTCCGGTGGTGCACCGGACTGTCCGGTGAGCCGTTCACAGGCGAAGTCGTCAGTCTCGGGAAGCCATCAACGGCGTACGGCTATAATTCACTGGACTGTCCGGTGAGGCACCGGACTGTCCGGTGAGCCAACGGTCAGCCGGGGCAACGATCGGCCGAGGATTCCGCGCGTGACGCGTGGCCGAGCCAACGGTCACAAGGGTGCACCGGACTGTCCGGTGCGCCAACGGCTCTGGATCTGCAACGGTCGGCTTCGCCAAATAAGGAAAGAAATCCGCACCGGACAGTGTCCGGTGGTGCACCGGACTGTCCAGTGCGCCAGTCGACAGAAGGCAAAAATTGCCTTCCTACAATGCTCTCAACGGCTCCTAGCTGCCTTGGGGCTATAAAAGGGACCCCTTGGCGCATGGAGAAGACATCCAAGCATTCTTTGAGCATAGTTGATCACTCACACTTCGTTCTTGCGCACTTGTTCGACATTCTTAGTGATTTGAGCTCCGTTCTAGTGTGAAACTCGTGATAGTCTCTTGAGCTCAAGTCTAGGTCCTGTGTGTGCGTATTTGCTGTGATCTTTGTGTCTTGTGTGAGTTGCTCATCCCTCCCTTACTCCGTGCTTCTTTGTGAACATCAAAGTGTAAGGGCGAGAGACTCCAAGTTGTGGAGATTCCTCGCGAATGGGATATAGAAAAGCAAATCAAAACACCATGGTATTCAAGTGGGTCTTTGGACCGCTTGAGAGGGGTTGATTGCAACCCTCGTCCGTTGGGACGCCACAACGTGGAGTAGGCAAGCGTTGGACTTGGCCGAACCACGGGATAAACCACTGTGTCTATCTGTGTCGATCTTTTTGTGGTTATCGTGTCTTGCTTAGACTCCTCTCTAGCCACTTGGCATTATTGTGCTAACGCTTAATCAAGTTTTTGTGGCCTTAAGTTTAAGCTTTTACAGGATCACCTATTCACCCCCCCTCTAGGGGCTCTCATCGCCGCGCTGCTGCTCGCCCCGGCTTGCCGAGCCGTCGATCGCCCCGGCTCGCCGTGTCTCCTCGCGCTGTCGGCTATGTTGTCCTCGTCTGTCTCCTACAACACGGACCATCGCAGTTCCGCCACGCGAGGTTAATTTTTTGCATATTTTATTGTTTATTTTCGGCACCCATTTTTCGTTAGCCGTCAAAAATAGTGATTAGCAGTTTATTTAATGTTTGATTGTACCATTTTTATTACTTATGATTAGATATTTGTTTATGCATTTAAAAACACAATTAATCACACATTTAGCCAACGATGTGTTCGATTATTGTTTGATTCCATTAACTAATATAATGTTAATATGCATTATTACTTAGTTTGATTTGATTAATAGCATAATATTTTCTATTTAGTGGTTTAAGATATTTTACTTAAGTTCTATGTTAACATGCATTATTGTTTTATAAGTACGTTATAGTATTTCTCGGTACTTTACTTTTTTATTAGTATGTGTTATAGTATTTCTCGGTACTTTACTTTCTTATTAGCATGTGTTATAGTATTTTGGAGTAGCATAACCTATGTGTCATCCATTTTAGACAGGTTCAATTCATGTGCTCGACGTATGCGAGACGTACCTGTCTAGAATTTTTCCTATTATGGATAGCCTTGGAGTGACCGGCATGACGCGTATTTATGACAAGCGAGTAGAATCTGAAGGAAATTTCGGCGACATAACCTCTCTGTTCTCCAGTGCACCATATTTAGTGTGCAGCTGGAGAACAGCGAGGTTATGCTGCCGAAATTTCCTTCGCATCCTACTAGGTTTGTCATAAATCCATGTCCTGTCGGTTACTCTTGGGTGGGTTTAGGACATATCCTTATCTATAGATGTAGGACCGATACCCTTGAGAAAGTTGAATGATGTTTTTACGACATGGTCTATTTTAATAGTCTCAGGCATAGCTGAAGATTGCAAATGGATGTACAATGGCTGGAGTAAGAATGGACGTCATTCTGATGAGTGGGTAGCAAGACCAAAGATTTTGTTGATCGTGCGTTCTCCATGTCATTAATCGGCACTGTCAGATGCCCTTATAGGCGGCACGAAAACACTATATTCCTTAATAAGGAAAGAGTTAGCCTAGATCTCTGTTAGTTTGTGTGATATCCTAGCCCCTGGGATGGTGATATCCTGGCCTAAGGCTTAATAGAATTAATAGTGCATACCAATAAGGTGCATCTTCTTTTTCAAAAGTTTTCTTGGGTGCGTATGAGTGAGGTCAAAGTATGCACAAAAGACTCGTGTTGGTATCTGGGGATGATATATGATCCTAGAGAGCTGCCAGGAGTAAGTATCACCGGTCTGGGAGTGGACAGGGTGTTACAAGTGGTATCAGAGACAACCCTCACATTTCACAGGCGCGTGTGGGTTAGGGGGTTTAGGTATATGGCGCATGGCGCATGTGGGCCCGGAGTGGTCATATGGCATGGCATATGACGACACTAGATATAGACATGGCTAAGAGGGGAGGTTCCTGGATTGGGGTTGACCGACGAGGGCGTCGGTCTTCTAAGGGGGTGGATTGTGACATCCTAACCTAAGGCTTAATAGAATTAATAGTGTACTCATACCAACAAGGTGCATCTTCTTTTTTGAAAGCCTATCTCGAAAAAACCTCCAAGTTAAGCGTGTTTGTCTTGGAGCAATTTGGGATGGGTGACCGACTGGGAAGTTTTATCAGGTGTGCATGAGTGAGGATAAAGTGTGCTCAAAAGATCCGTGTTGGTCTGTGAGGACAATATATGATCCTAAAGAGCTGCCAGGAGTAAGTACTGCCGGTCTAGGGATTGTACTAGGTGTTACAGTTTGGATTTATGCCCGGATATGAGGTATGGGAACATCATGGTGAGGTATTACCCAACCCTAATGTAGAAGATGACGAGAACAATGATTGGGCTGGTGGTGATGCGATGCATAAGATGCAAGATTTGCTACGTCTAGAGTTAAACCTAAGCTCTAAGGATCCTCCCACACGAGAGGTTTCGAGATTTTTAAGCTACTAAAAGACTATGAAGAGCCATTGCATGAACACACATATGTGTGTATACTCGCTTTTGTGACCCAGTTCATGGCCATTAAGTCCAAGTACTTTTTCTCAAAAAACTATTACAATGAGATTTTAAAGTTGTTCGGGGATGTGCTGCTAATGCCCAATAAGTTACCTAAATACATGTACCATTCAAAGACAATTATTAGAGGTCTCGGTATGGATTATAAAAAGATTGATGTGTGCAAAAATAATTGTATGCTTTTTGTTGGGGACTTGTTCTCAAATGCTTCGGATTAAGAACAAGGCAACATAAAAAGTGTTAAATGATAAAGTCTTTTGTCCTCTTGAAACATTATTTCTCTTCGGGAAATAATGTTTTTCGGACGAAGACCATAAACAACATACCTTTGTAAGCACAATAAACAATGATGAAGAGCTTATATATAACATAAGAAATAATATAAACATTTATATATTATCACAACGTCTTCATTATCACATAAAAATAGAAATGATTTCGGATTACAAGTGTACCTTCGGATTGCAGGAAGGCAAAAGTATAAAGATGACGCAAAAGCAAATGTCCAGTCAGCGTGAACAGTACGGGAGTACTGTTCACCTATTTATAGGCGTAGGATGCAGCCCATGTAAAATTACATTCATGCCCATTACATTTGCTAATGACCTATGGGAGTCTATCAAGGCTTAAGTAGTCTTTTCGCCTTTAGGTCGGTTTCCCTTTCTGCTGTCGCGACGAAGCTTTCCTGCGCATAGCTTCGGCTATGCACCATCCTTCGCCCGTCCTTCATCTCAATCCCCCTTCGTCTGGCTTAGGCTTCGTCCTGACCGTACTCCATGTTCATAATCTGAGTCCGAAAATACCTGTTCATATAATTCACTTGGAAAACATTGTCAAATCTTGTTTTTGAGGACCTTCGGAGAACGAAGGCCCCCAACAGTAGCCCCTCGCAATATTAATTTGTTAGCGATAAATTCAGATTGCGATATGGACGAAGGCCTTAAGCCGAAGGTCCGAAAAAACACCTTTCCTTTGCTAGAATAGCAACATTCACTGACAAGCGGGGTCTTTCAATTTTCAACGCACTGGGCGTATAAATAAGATCGTAGCACAAGCTCATTTGGTACGCTCTCTTGCCATTTGCTCCCGCTCACTGAATTTTTAGCTCTTGCGCACTAAGATTTGCTGATCTTTTAGTTTTGAAGCTTCGGCCTTGCAAACTGTTTTTTAGTGTCTCCGAAGATGTCTGAAGATAAGAAGGCTGCTGCTGAGATGAAGCTGAGTCTCGACGAAGAGAAAAACTTGGGGTTTCTTATAGCGATGGCGAAGACCAACACGGAAAAAATCACCAAGGAGATTCTGGAAGGTTTGTCTGAAGATACTGGTGATAGCGACAGTTATGATGTGGACAATGGTGGTGAAGACTCCGAAGATCGCCCCTGGCGACCGAGCCATTCAGTTTTTGGCAAGTCAGGTATAAAAGAAAATCATCTTGTCAACATGAGGGGAAGGTACTTCCGGGATTTATCCATCGTGAGGGTCGACGAAGGAGAGAAAACTTGCCCGACCCCTGAAGAAAATGAGGTTGTAGTGTTCCGAAGCTTTTTGAAAGCTGGACTGCGATTTCCCCTGAGCAGCTTTGTCGTAGAAGTGCTGAAAATGTTTGAAATCTATCTACATCAACTTACCCCCGAAGCAATTATAAGGCTGAATATCTTCGTGTGGGCCGTAAGAAGCCAAGGTCTGGAACCTGATGCAAAAAGTTTCTGCAACATACACGAGTTATCATACGAGACAAAACCCTGGGGTAAGGAACAGTATCACAATAATTTTGGCTGCTACAGCTTCGTTTCTCGGTCTGGGTCAAGCTGTCCCGTACCAACCTTTCGGAAGAGATGGCCCGGCGACTGGATGACAGAATGGTTCTATGTGAAAAATGACCTGAAAGCACGGGAAGATATTAAAGGTATAATTATGCGTCCTATTTGGCAAAGTTTCGGCCTGCGAAAGCCGAAGGTTGAGATGAATGAAGCTGCCGAAGAATGCCAGAGAGCCTTCGGAGTTATTTGTTCTTTTATTGGAACGAGAGATTTGGTTCAAGAGCATATTTCCTTCAGGGTATGGCCACTTGCGGAAAAATGGGAAATGCCGCACAAGACTATAAAGGAGGCTGACGAAGGTGGACTTATCAGATTGAAGTATACTTTCAAATTCGGAGATAAATTCGTCAAGCCAGATGATGACTGGCTGAAAAGCATTGAAAATTTAAGTGATGAATGTGGCGGAACCGCCCGAATTATTCCAACTTAAGTGCCTAAGTCCCGCCTTAAAGGCTAGACCACACTTAAATAGGAATAAATCGTCAGTCCCTCGGATCTAGTCCGACAAGGCCACTTATCCAGGATCGAATACCACTAGCTCACACGAAGGTGAGGCACAGAGAAATACAATAAAACACAATACCACAAATTTAATAAGTATCATTAGTGATTACATTATCGGAGTTTCAGAAATAATAACCATAAATTTTAATGCAGCGGAAATAACTAACGGAGAAAACCGAGTAACATGGCGAAGCCTGGCCACGCTACTCCTCCTGGTCCTCTCCTGCGGAAGAAGTAACCCACTCGACCGTCTATCCCGGTGGCAGGGATGGAGGCCAAGTCACACTAGCAACCAATCACCCTAAGGGGTACCTGCAAAAATTGTGCCACAAGCAAGGCTGAGTATACTAATACTCAGCTAGACTTACCCGGTGTGAGGAGTCTATACTCCTCTACCTCTAGACATGCAGCTGTTTGGCTGTGGGGTTTGGTTGCCAAAAGCACTAGCTGAGTTTCTAAATCAAGATTTTAACTTTGTCAAAATTAAGTGTGACTCTCTTAAGGCTAAAAGTGTACTATCTACTCATACATGGTAGCAAGCATTTTTATCAATCAACATCTTGTATCAACTCATCATATTTCCACTTGTTACTCAATGTAGCAGCATGGATCAAGCAGTCTCATTAGCTGCGAGAAGCAGATGATTCGAATCGAGTTTTTAAACCTTGCAAGGTAAACCTAAACACACGACGTGGCGAGGCACTCCGTCCCCACACACATCAACCGTCCCCATCGATTCCCTGGCAACAGATCAGGGCTCACCGCCTTGGCGTACAATGCCTCACTGACCCCGACTGCCGTCGTGCAGTGACCGCACTTGTACCCACCATAACCGGAATGGGAGACTACGTCTCAGGTCGCGTGAGGGGATATGTCTGCGGGCAGGTTCACTCAGGTACTAGGCTTACCGATTTACCATATTTCTCGGTATGTGCTTAGTACATTCAAACGCTTGACTCACGGTACCACACCTTAATCCTTAATCAACTTTTTATCCCGTGAACAACCAATCCCCATGGATTGTTGCCCACAAACCAACATCAATATGATAGGAAAGTGGATACAGCCAATTCCTGACCTCGCGCGAGTGCTAGAAAAATCACTCGACTTCTACCGAGATCCTAATTAATAAAGCAGCTACTCGACCTAGCATACTAGTATTCATCTCAATAGGATTCCTGAGATCATGCAACTAGGGTTTCAATCAACTCCTACACTTAAGTGCACAAACAATCCTACAAACATTAAGTGTAGTAAAGTAGCATAAATAACAGGTTATGCATAAAACCGGGGCTTGCCTTTAATTTTTAACACTTAGATAGTGTTTGCTGGGGGAGGTACTCGCTTGGCGAGCATCCACTGGTTAAGTCCATCCTTCCTTGGGTCGTCCACCGACTGCGTCTTGTGGTTGGCACCACATCACTAGCTCGATCATCATCTCTCGGTCCTATATGAGGTGCAAGATGCATATGTATGAATATAATGAAATAGCACAAGATATTTTAAGTACCTACTAGCGAATTAAACACCAAGTAGCGAGACATCCCAAGCAACTACACACATTAGCGTTAGCTAACTACCTATCATCGAGCGCACAACGTTAACACCACTAAAAGACGACAAACATTTCGTATACTTACGCAACACACATACGACCCCATAGGTACAAGCGTTTATTTAATTTGCTACGGCTTTTCATTAGTTCTTCTATTTATCACACAAAAGCATCCAACACAAGTTTAACCGACGACATAGGCATCAATGGCTATGGGAATTCTATGTCACAATCAACTAAAGAAGAAACATATAAAACGAGACACACATATCATCTCTAGCTTAACCATGACAAGTCTACATTACTTAAGAGCAAACCAAATATTTTTAGCGACAAGGGTGAACTAAACAATCAACAGCGCACTAGCAGAATTTTTGGACAGCAATACAGCAGTCACTTGTTTCAGTCATAACTTTTCAAATATTAATCCAAAAATATTAAACTAGGACTTTCTAGAAAGCTTAAAAAGTGCTTTACAACTTTGGTATTGTCATCACAACATGATTCAGCACTTAGCAAGGTCAAAACATGCTAATACAACAGCGCTGTCCAGATTTGGACAGATTCAGACTTATGACTTTAAAAATTCATAACTGAAGATTCAGGCATCCAAACAAGGTGATCCTAGACTTTCTGGAAAGGTAATAAAATTTTCTACATATCATTTATAAACATTTCAAGGTGATTCAATGTTTAACTAAGCGTAAACATCACTAAAAGACCTTGCTGTCCAGAACTGGACAGATTCAGTCTTTATATTTGAAACATTCATAACTTAAGCTTCAGACCACCAAAAAGGGTGATCTAAGACTTTTTGGAAAGCTCAGCAAAAGTACTACACAACTTTTATAATCACCAAGAGGTGATTCCAGGTTTAAATAAATCAAACATTTCAGTCTTCGAAATCTGTTCTGTCAGTGGACAGAACACAGCAACCAAGTTGTAAAATTCATAACTCTTAAACCATCAGGCCTTTAGTTATGAAATTTTAACACAAGCAAGACCAGAAAAGCATCTACAACTTTCCTATAATGACCATGAACAGATTGCAACATTAAATTGAGCAAACAATGCAGTTTCTGAAATCTGTACAGAATTTGGACAGATTCAGTCACTGAATTTGTAAAAATCATAACTCCTAAACGATCAGACTTATGCCTGTCAAATTTTAACACCAGCAAGATAATAAAGTTATCTACCACTTTTCTATAGCACATATCTACAGAAAATACAATTTTGTTTATCAAACATACCACACTAGCAAATCACTGCGTGCAGTCCAAAACAGCAATTACTAAATTTCAGCTTCTATATAATTCAAGAATTGCCGCGTTCTAGAGACTTGAATTATTCTAACACTTTACTCTTTGTTAGAGTTAAATTAATCAAATGAGGACTAACAAGTAGACTTACTAATTTCTTATCCGTGTCATTTCGTATTACTAGCTTAATCATACTACGCATATAAGTATATTACGCTTTCTTCGCCCGAACGACAATCCTCAAGCCCAACACTCATCACACATATATAATGCACTTAGATCACAATCCCAGTACCACTAAATCATATGATGCGCCTATTTCATTTTTTTTATATACATCCAATTAGCATATGCGATGGGTATCACGGCGAAGGCATAGCACATCTAGACTCGACTCATAACCGGGGGGAACTACTTGGTCACGTCACCACTTCATTACCCAAACCGAAACAAATTTCCTAGCCACATCAACCAAACTTCTAATTGAGTAAAACCTACACCTCCTTGTCATGAATACAACCATACACTATGTGCGACGTGAAATTTAATGAACGCCTAATGGGTATTGACTCACTTATAAACATAGGGAAGCGATGACTACTTTGGCATGTCACCACCTCACCTCACACGCAAAATCATTCTTAATTGGACTGACCAATTTGAACGACTGTCCTTCCAATTATTAACATATACCACCTTTCTAGGTTATTTGCATGACAATATAGCATAGGTTAAATCTATTGATCTCGGAAGGCTCTAACACAGTTCACACATAACTCACCATTTAGGCCCTACTAATAATTCATTGCGAACGACACATATTAAATCTACGGGCTAACTCAATTGGAACACAACATATGTTATTCACGTTTTTAGTTTTATCGCATAACAACGCTTAATCTAATACATCATGGACACTGACGATGCTTACCATAATTCCACGTGGCTAACACAACCGATTACGACCTACCACCAAACATTTCAACCATAGAGGCGATCATCTCCCTAACGTTCTACACCAAATCATCGTTACCAATTATTATGTGCATAGCATCTAGTTAACCATATTCGACAAATACAGTCTTCTAGCACCCTTCACACGATTATATAATAGCGACCTAAGCGTCATGTCACAATACATACATCTTTCCTCGTCGCGAGTATAACCATATTACGGCATATACCCGCACACCTCAAATAAATATCTCACGCCACCACTACTATATCACACCACGGCACACACACACCTACGTGCACTAATTAAATCCTCGCATCCCTTGTATTACCAGACTTACTTATCACATAAAACAAGAACGACACATTTGTTTACCAAAACGTGAAAGCGACCTTGCCACTGCATATAACCAAAACATTTTATACCCACATGTAGTCAAACACCAATGTACATCACATCGACTAAAATATAATTGTACAACTTCAAATCGCACATTCGCACACATCAAACAACACATCGCATATATTCCTATCGAAATATAAAAACATTCGAGTTCTTCTCTACTTCTTTTTCTTCTTCATACGCGTCCATTCATACAAATATATTTTCACACACATATAAACACGAGGCACATCATCAACCGAGTACGTAAATAAAACAAATCGCGAATCACTCAAGGCGAACAACCTGGCCGAAATCTGATCGGAGTTGCGCATGCATGTCATCAGTTTGGGCTCTTTGCCGACGAGCGATGCGCGTGGCGTGACGTCGACAAGGGGCTGCGAGCATGGCACAGTTTATTACACGATTTATAGGTGCAGTCATCTAATCGAACACGGAAAGTGCAGGGCAGCTAGTAGCTCACCGAGGTTGATGTTCGCCGCACAGGTTGACGACTAGCGGAGCTCGGCTGGGGGATTTTCCGGGCGCCCTGGCTGGGAGCAGGGAAGGGCTGGAGCTTGGGCGCTGGCTGGGAGAAAGCTCCTGCTGCAAGCGCCATGGGAGAGGAGGAGTTGCTGCGCTGCCATGGAGGAAAAACTTGAGCTCGCATGGGAAACGCAGCAGCGGCGCGCCGGCCATGGAAACTTGGGGCTCGGCAACCATGGCTGAAGGGGAGCGCCGACCAGGGGGGTGGAGAAGAGCGCCGAGCACCTGGGTTCTGGATGCCATGGTCGGGGCTGCTGGCCGAGCAGGGAGGAACTCGCGCCCATGGAGTAGGGAAGTGAAGAACGCCATGGCTTGGGCGTGTGGAGCAGGGAGGCGTGGATCTGGGCGTTGGGGGAGGAGGGGCGCTGGGAGATGGAGCGCAGAGCACTGGCAGAGGGAGGCGGTTTCCATGGGGAAGAAATGGAGGAGGCCAAGGCTGCTGGCCGAGCTCTCCTGCTGGCCACCGTGAGGAAGAAGACAGGGAGCGTGTGCACGTCGGCTGAAGGAGAAGAGAGGGAGAGATGGCTGTGGCGGCTAGGGGTAGGGAGTGGTAATTTCTCCCAACTTGCAAGGGGAGGCCTCATATTTATAGACATGTGAGGGCTAGGGTTTTTAGTGGGCCAAATGGGCTGGGTTGGGCTGGCCCAAACACTAAACCGGGCCGCGATAATTTATTTTTCGGAGTAAAAATGTTCCTGCGGATTTCGTCTCAACGGAGAACAGAGCGAAATAGAGTTTGGATGAACGGACGGTTGAGCGATTAATCCGGTCGAGAGTTGGATTTGATTTCGCTCGGAAATAATTCCTCGCGCACTATTTTAGAAATAAATGTTTCTCTCCAATTTCTGATCGGCTTTGAATTTTAGTCGGAGAAAACGAATCGTGACATTTTAAAATTGCCGTCGATACGGGGTTTTGAGTTTGGTTCGGACATGAGATATTTAGCCGAGTCGGATAAAATTGATTTGATGACGACATATTGAGCATTCCGTTTGAGAGTACGGATTTGAATAAAAATAGTCAGACATCGATCGAAGTTCGAGGAATTAGACTAGGGCTCAGATCAAATAACAGTCGTCGAGAGTTGATTTTAAAGAGCTTCAGATGAGATTTATAATTCGAGAATGATCTTCGAGTCTGTATTAGTTCCGAGAATTAAAAGTCTTAACATGCTCCGAAATTGGCTGTTTCTCGCGATCGACTAACTCTGAATTCGGTGAACTTCCGAGAGAAAGCCTGATAAACAGAGATAGGCACGATCGAGAAATAGAAATTTTTACTGAGCATCCGAGATTAGGGTAAATCTCCCGACATAACGTGAAATTGACACCTGGGGTGTCACAATGAACTACTTGGGGCTTACTCGAAGGCCGAAGATACTGCATTGTCAACAGCCTTCGGAGGCCGCAAAAAGAAAAGACTGAACCGAGTGTTTGACGCAATCGGGTTCGTCTACCATGACTATCATTATCCCATTCGAGGGCAGAAAAGAAAAAACACAACCTTTGCGAAAGAAGAAGCTGCAACTGCTCCTAGCAAACCAGAACCGAAAAGAAAGAGAATAAAGGTCCTCACCCATCGGCCACGCTATATTGAACCAGCTTCGGTGCCTGAGTTTACCGGAGAAACCTCTTCGGTCACCGAAGCTGGAAAGCCAACCAAACCAACCTTGCTGCCAGAAGTGGCAGAAATGGCCGAAGCGTCAACAAGGATGGAATTGGTAGAACCGAAGATCTTGTCATCAGAAACCAAAAAGATGGCCGAAGCGCCATCCACAGAAAAAATGGAAGAAGCGAAAAAACCAACTGAGGAAAAGACATCAGAGGTTTTGAGTCCTGCAGCAAATGTTGAGATAGCAAAAAATCAAAAGGTGTCAGCAGTGACTCCGAAAAGAAAAAGAATGGCTAATGTGCTAGATGTTCTGGAAACAATTAAGTCCTCAAGCACAACTCCGAGGAAAACTGTTGGAACCTCCGAAGCGAAAACTGAGATTTTTGATACTAAAGCTCCGGAGCAAGAAACTGAAGCTGAAGCTGGGCCTTCGGAACCTACGAAGGTAAAATCCTTGGAAACCGAAGAAGAAAAAACGACAAAGCCAATTCTTGTTGAAGAAATTAGTGCTGTTGCCCCCGAAGCATCCCCCAAAGTCCTTGATTATATTGTTCGACATGCTTCGGGGAAAAAGTTATCAGAAGAAGAAATTTTTGAAGCTAATCATTATGCTAAAGAATTGAAATATCCGAAGGGGGCACTAGTGTTCAATGGTACAAATGAAGAAGATTTCCTATACTGCCTCCCGGATAACAAAGAGCTACTTGTCTGCCGGGAAATGGCCCGAAGCATGGGGTTTCCGAAGCTGGAGGCTGGCCTCTGCGCGATGACAAAGGACGACCTTGCGGACAGCCTTGCGTATAATAGCCTGAAGGTACGAAAACTGCGCATTTGGAAACTTTATCATTCGAAATCTATTATTTTATTCTTATACTAACTTTTTACATATAGGGTTTAATACTAAGCAACGCGCTGAGAGCGCAAAAGAATGCCGAAGACGAGAGCTATGAAATTGCCTTCAACAACCTTCGATCAGAGGTTATCAAACTAAGGAACGAAGCCATGGAAAAGGACAAAATTCTAGTTACATTGGTGGATAAAATGAAGGAGGACGAAGCTGCCTCTAAAGCACAAGCCGCAGCTCAAAAACACGAGATTGCCGACCTTCGGAAGCAATTAGCCCGAGCTAAAGAAGAGCGCATACTTGAAGAAACGAGGCGGGAATGTAGCGACCAATGGGCCAATCATTTGGAAGGAACCGTTGAAGAGCTTCGGTCTTCTAAGAAAAGGTGTTACGAAAAATCCATGGAATGTGTAAAGAAGATAAAAACCAGCTTCGCCAGCGTTGGCGCATTTTCGAGTGAAGAAGATTTCGTGAGAGGTGACCCAGAAGGACCGATCGAATGGATCAGCCACGAAGATGAAGCCTTCGAAGAAATTCTAAACAGTCGCGGAGACATTTGCGCCTTCTCGGGTGCCAGGGGGATTGCTACTATGCTGGAGAAAAGAGGCTGTGATCATGTTAAAGTTCTTGCACAATCCGAAGCCAGCTTATCCCCTGAAGATATTAAGGACCCCTCGGCCGAAGCTAGCCAGGCTGGTGGAAAATTTTTCACCGACATCTGGGACAATGGTGGCCGAGAAATGGCCCGAGAAATTATTCAGAAAAGTGAGCAGGGCATTCACGACGCTAGAGAAGTAGCTAAGGCCGCTGACAAAAGCTCAGAGCCCGAAGGGCAAATAGGTATTAGCTAATGGTTTTTATTGTGTTGTAATTTTTGATTTTAAACTTCGCTCGCAATTTGTAATAGCAACGTGGCCGTATCCTGTCCTCCTTCAGATCCTACTAAAGCGTCTCCGGGCCCTCACCCAAAAGGAGACGAGGAAATTAAAAAGATGGCTGAAGCTATCATGGATGAAGTTGTTAACCGACTCCTGATCGAAGCTGCAGAAGTTGTTTTGAGAGAAGATTAAACACTATTGTAAAAACTTCTGAAATGAAATATGTGTAACATTTTGTAACCCTGTAATATATTTGCTTTTAATGATTTGATTCTTTATGATACATGAAACTTTACATACATACCGTTTTTGAGCCTTCGGCGAAAAAACACCTTCCCTTCTTTTCATGCTTCGTAAAGATAGGAAAACTTTTATGCACCACAACATCCATAGCACTCTGATGAATAATATCCAAACTTCGTGAAAACATTCTCCGAAGCTATATTCCGAAGATTTTTACTTTCTCAAAGCATTCTTCCGAAGGTCGATACTGTATTCCCTTCTTTTGCCATATGCAACATGATGTATGATGCTTATGTTATGCAAAATGATGTGATGATGTTATGTTATGTAGATGACATTTATTTCGAAGATACACACATATCCCCGTAAAACACACAATCTTTTTGTATCAGCGCTGACTTTTCGCTGTAAGCTCTGCATTCCCTTGGGAACGACTTTGGAGCTTCTTCGCCTTTTACTTAGGCGGTATCAGCGTTGACTTTTCGCTGTAAGCTCTGCATTCCCTTGGGAACGACTTTGGAGCTTCTTCGCCTTTTACTTAGGCGGTATCAGCGTTGACTTTTCGCTGTATGCTCTGCATTCCCTTTGGAACGACTTTGGAGCAGAAAACTTACACTGCGCTCCCTTTGGAACGGCTTTTTGTGACTTCAGCAACTTGACCTGCGTTCCTTAGAACGATTTTTTGTTGCTTCGAAGGATTTTTAATAATTCGAAGGTCCTCCTTATTATCGCAAATCTTCAAGCTTCAGCAACTTAAACCTGTGGAGAAAATACGTTTTTCTCGTGACAAACAACAAAACTATTACATGAAAACTAAAAAATGTCCTTTATTACACAGAAAATAGAACTGAATGGAAAAGACTGCTTATCAAGGTAGGATATTTGTCAATAGATATGCTTCGACTCTGGCACAGTGCTATTGACTGTGCGAGCTTCGGATTGTTCTCTGAAGTCCCCTTGGTGTGGAGCATATTGGCTCCCTTCTGGCTGTTGGCCTTGTTGCAGCGGTGGTGGAGGCGGAGGCTGTTGCCAGGAAGCTTGAGGTTGACTCGCCGAAGCAACAGAAACTGCAGGGTGATTGCCTACGTATTCCGGGACGTAAGGCGGATGGTACGAAGCAGTATGCATGACCTGCTTCGGCTGAGCTTGTTGTGCTGCAGCTTCGGCTATCTCCTTTTGCTTCTGGATGGTAACATGGCACATCCTGGTGGTATGGCCCTTGTTTTCACCACAGAACAAGCAAAATAGTCTCCTTGGTTGATCTCCAAATCGTCCACCGAAGCCCCTGGCGCCTCTGCCTCTTGGAGCTGGTGGCCGGAAGAAGCTTTGCTGTTGCCCCGAAGCCTGTGAGAAGCACTGCGGCCTGTGCTGCTGATTCCCCTTATCATCATTTTGAGTAGAGTTATGGATTGACCTGACATGCCTCGGATAGAATCTTCCTCCGAAGCCCCTATTCATTTCAGAAAACCTGAAAGCCTCCTCCCTTCTTTGGCGAAAATCATTGTCGGCACGAATATACTCGTCCATCTTCTGGAGCAGCTTCTCCAAAGTTTGAGGAGGCTTCCTAGCAAAGTACTGAGATGAAGGTCCAGGCCGAAGTCCCTTGATCATGGCCTCAATGACAATTTCGTTGGGCACCGTTGGTGCCTGCGCCCTCAAACGCAAGAACCTTCTGACATACGCCTGAAGGTATTCTTCGTGATCTTGAGTGCACTGAAATAGGGCCTGAGTAGTGACCGGCTTCGTCTGAAACCCTTGGAAGCTGGTTAACAACATGTCCTTCAGTTTTTGCCATGAATTGATCATTCCTAGTCGAAGGGAGGAATACCAGGTTTGAGCAACACTCCTGACAGCCATAACGAAAGACTTTGCCATGACTGCAGCATTGCCACCGTACGAAGATACTGTTGCTTCGTAGCTCATCAAAAACTGCTTCGGGTCTGAATGGCCATCGAATATGGGAAGCTGTGGCAGCTTGTATGACGGAGGCCAAGGTGTAGCCTGCAGCTCAGCGGACAGAGGAGAAGCATCATCGAAAACAAAATTTCCATGATGGAAATTGTCATACCAGTCATCTTCGTTGAAGAAACCCTCCTGATGAAGGTCTTTTTGTTGAGGCCTTCGGTTCTGCTCATCATGAGTAAGATGGCGAACCTCTTCAGAAGCTTCGTCTATCTGCCTTTGCAGTTCAGCTAGCCTGGCCATCTTTTCCTTCTTCCTCTGCACCTGTTGATGAAGCATCTCCATATCTTTGATCTCTTGGTCTAGCTCATCCTCTTGAGGCATCGGGCTGGCAGCCTTCCTCTTCTGGCTTCGGGCCTCCCGAAGGGAGAAAGTCTCCTGATTGGGGTCCAACGGTTGCAGAGCTGCAGCCCCAGCTGCTGAAGCTTTCTTCGGCGCCATAGCGAAGGTTTATGGCTTCCGAAGGTCCTCAAAAACTCAAAGAGTGGAAGTGAGTTCACCGGAGGTGGGCGCCAATGTTGGGGACTTGTTCTCAAATGCTTCGGATTAAGAACAAGGCAACATAAAAAGTGTTAAATGATAAAGTCTTTTGTCCTCTTGAAACATTATTTCTCTTCGGGAAATAATGTTTTTTGGACGAAGACCATAAACAACATACCTTTGTAAGCACAATAAACAATGATGAAGAGCTTATATATAACATAAGAAATAATATAAACATTTATATATTATCACAACGTCTTCATTATCACATAAAAATAGAAATGATTTCGGATTACAAGTGTACCTTCGGATTGCAGGAAGGCAAAAGTATAAAGATGACGCAAAAGCAAATGTCCAGTCAGCGTGAACAGTACGGGAGTACTGTTCACCTATTTATAGGCGTAGGACGCAGCCCATGTAAAATTACATTCATGCCCATTACATTTGCTAATGACCTATGGGAGTCTATCAAGGCTTAAGTAGTCTTTTCGCCTTTAGGTCGGTTTCCCTTTCTGCTGTCGCGACGAAGCTTTCCTGCGCATAGCTTCGGCTATGCACCATCCTTCGCCCGTCCTTCATCTCAATCCCCCTTCGTCTGGCTTAGGCTTCGTCCTGACCGTACTCCATGTTCATAATCTGAGTCCGAAAATACCTGTTCATATAATTCACTTGGAAAACATTGTCAAATCTTGTTTTTGAGGACCTTCGGAGAACGAAGGCCCCCAACACTTTTCATGAACGAACATGCAGGAGAGAAAAAATGTCTGCAATGTGGACAATCTATATTTGTGGAAGTTGATAATGATGAGGGTGTCAAGGTGATGACAGATGTTGCACATAAGCAGCTTCACTACTTGCCACTAACTCCTCGAGTGGAGCGATTGTTTCTTTCGAAAAAACCGCCATGCAAATGTGATGGCATAAATAAGGTGTCTGTGAGAACGATGATCTAATGGTGCACCCTTCATATGGGGATGCTTGGAAGGCTCTCGACACGTTTGATCCAGATTTTGCTGCTGAATCGAGAAATGTTTGAATCGGCCTCACGACCGATGGCTTCACACCTTTAGGTCAAATGGTGTCATCATACTCATGTTGGCCCGTCTTTGTTATTCCATACAACCTTCCACCTTCTCTTTGTATGAAGTATGAATTTATATTTTTTTGCTTGATCATACCTGGCCCAGACCATCCTAGAAAGAAACTCAATGTCATGTTAAAACCCTTGATTGAATAGTTGAAGAAGCTTTGGCAAGGAGTCGAAGCATATGTGTTGGGGGCCTTCGTCCTCCGAAGGTCCTCAAAAACATGATTTGACAATGTTTTCCAAGTGGATTATGCGAACAGGTATCTTCGGACTCAGAATCATGAACATGAAGTACGGTCAGGACGAAGCCTGAACCAGATGAAGGGGGATTAAAATGGAGGACGGGCTGATTACCAAGCTCCACGAAGGATGATGCACAGCCGAAGCTGTGCGCAGGGAAGCTTCATCGCGATAGCAGAGAGGGGAACCGACTTAAAGATGAAAAGACTACTTGGGCCTTGACAGATTTCCATAAGTCATTGGCAAATGTAATGGACATGGATGTAATTTTACGTGGGCTGCGTCCCGCGTCTATAAATAGATGAACAGTACTCCCGTACTGTTCACGCAGATCTGGCATTTACTTTCGCGTCATCCGTGTACTTTTGTCTTTCTGCAATCCGAAGGTACACTTGTAATTTGAAGTCATTTCTATTGATATACGATAATAAAATAGAAATGACATGATAATAAAGTTTAAATGTTTATATTACTTTTAATGTTGCTCATAAGTCCTTCGTCATAACTTATCGCACTTACGAAGGTATATTATTTGTGACCTTCGTCCGGAGTACATTATATCCTGAAGGGAAATAATGTTTCGAGGGACGAAGGACCTCATCATTTAACACTTTTTATGTTGCCTTGTTCTTAATCCGAAGCATTTGAGAACAAGTCTCCAACATTGGCGCCCACCTCCGGTGAACTCACTTCCATTTCGAGTTTTTCGAACACCTTCGGAAGCTATAGACCCTAGCTATGGTGCCGAAGAAAGCTTCAGCGACTGGGGCTGCAGCACTGCAACCGCTGGACCCCAACCAGGAGACCGTCTCTCTTCGGGAGGCCCGAAGCCAGAAGAGGAAGGCCGTCAGCCCGACGCTTCAGGAGGATGAACTAGACCAAGAGATCAGGGATATGGAGATGCTTCATCAACAGGTGCAGAGGAAAAAAGAAAAGATGGCCAGGCAAGCTGAGCTGCAAAGGCAGATAGACGAAGCTTCTGAAGAAGTCCGTCATCTTTCCCACGATGAGCAGAACCGAAGGCCTCAACAAAAAGACCTTCGTCAGGAGGGCTTCTTCAACGAAGATGACTGGTATGACAATTTCCATCATGTAAATTTTGTTTTCGATGATGCTTCTCCTCTGTCCGCTGAGCTGCAGGCTACACCTTGGCCTCCGTCCTATAAGCCACCCCAGCTTCCCATGTTTGATGGCCATTCAGACCCGAAGCAGTTCTTGATGAGTTACGAAGCAACAGTGTCTTCGTATGGTGGCAATGCTGCAGTCATGGCAAAGTCTTTTGTTATGGCCGTCAGGAGTGTTGCTCAGACCTGGTATTCTTCCCTTCGACCAGGAACGATCACTTCATGGCAGAAGCTGAAGGATATGTTGTTAACCAGCTTTCAAGGATTTCAGACGAAGCCGGTCACTGCTCAAGCCTTGTTCCAGTGTACTCAGGATCATGAAGAATACCTTCAGGCGTATGTCAGAAGGTTCTTGCGTTTGAGGGCGCAAGCACCAACGGTGCCCAATGAAATTGTTATCGAAGCCATGATCAAGGGGCTTCGTCCTGGACCTGCAGCTCAATACTTTGCTAGGAAGCCTCCTCAGACTCTGGAGAAGCTGCTCCAAAAGATGGACGAGTACATTCGTGCCGACAATGACTTTCGCCAAAGAAGGGAGGAGGCTTTCAGATTTTCTGAAATGACCAGGGGCTTCGGAGGAAGATTTTATCCGAGGCATGTCAGGTCCATCCACAACTCCACTCAAAATGATGATAAGGGGAGTCAGCAGAACAGACCGCAGAGCTCCTCACAGGCTTCGGGCCAACAGCAAACTTTCTTCCGGCCACCAGCTCCAAGAGGCAGAGGCGCCAGGGGCTTCGGCGGAAGATTTGGAGATCAACCAAGGAGGGTATTTTGCTTATTCTGTGGTGAAAACAAGGGCCATACCACCAGGATGTGCCATGTTACCATCCAGAAACAAAAGGAGCTAGCAGAAGCTGCAGCGCAACAGGGCCAGCCGAAGCAGGTCATGCATACTGCTTCGTACCATCAGCCTTACATCCCGGAATACGTGGGCAACCACCCTGCAGTTTCCGTAGCTTCGGCGAGTCAACCTCAAGCTTCATGGCAACAGCCCCCGCCCCCACCTCCGCTGCAACAAGGCCAACAGCCAGAAGGGAGCCAATATGTTCCGCACCAAAGGGATCTCAGAGAGCAATCTGAAGCTCGCACAGTCAATATTACTGTGCCAGAGTCGAAGCACATATATTGACAAATATCCTACTTTGATAGCAGTCTTTTCCGTTTAGTTCTATTTTCTGTGTAATAAAGAGTATTTTAGTTTTCATGTAATAGTTTCGTGGTTGGTTATCAGGAAAACCTATCTTCTCCACAGGCTTAAGTTGCTGAAGCTTAAAAATTTGCGGTAACAAGGAGGACCTTCGAATTATTAAAAATCCTTCGAAGCAACAAAAAGTCGTTCTAAGGAACGCAGAGTAAGTTGCCGAAGTTACAAAAAGCCGTTCCAAAGGGAGCGCAGTGTAAGTTTTTTGCTCCAAAGACGTTCCTAAGGGAATGCAGAGCATACAGCGAAAAGTCAACGCTGATACCGCCTAAAGTAAAAGGCGAAGAAGCTCCAAAGACGTTCCTAAGGGAATGCAGAGCTTACAACGAAAAGTCAACGCTGATACCGCCTAAGTAAAAGGCGAAGAAGCTCCAAAGACGTTCCTAAGGGAATGCAGAGCTTACAAATATATTTTGTGTGTATCTTCGGAACAAACGTCATTTGCATAACATAACATCATCACATCATTTTGCATAGCATAAGCATCATACATCATGTTGCATATGGCAAAAGAAGGGGACACAGTATCAACCTTCGAAAGGACGTTTTGAGAAAGTGAAAATTGTGTAAAGTCACGAGGGAATACAATGATAATCTTCGGAATACAGCTTCGGAGAATGTTTTCACAAAGCATGGACGTGCTTCATCAGAGTAATATCGAAATTGCACAGCTTCGGAGAATGTTTTCACGAAGCGTGGACATAAGTCATCAGAATAGTTTTAACGGAGAATGTCTTCTTCACGAAGCATGAAAAGAAGGGAAGGTGTTTTTTTCGCCGAAGGCTCAAAAATGGTATGTATGTAGAATTTCATGCATCGTAAAGAATTGAATAATGAAAAGAGACTTGTATATTACATTCAAATGTACAAAATATTACATAGATCACACTTCAAATGTTTTTTCTAATAACACCTAGTCTTCTCTTAATACTACTTCGGCAGCCTCATTTAGAAGTTGTTCAACAACTTTATCCATGATAGCTTCGGCCATTTGTTTGATTTCGTCATCCTCTTTTGTGTGAGGGTCAACAGACGATCCAGCAGGTTCTGAGGGAAGAGAATATTTTTGCATTACTATTACAAACCGCGAGCAAAGTCTGAAGTAAAAATTACAACACAATAAGAGCGACTAATTAATACCTATTTGCCCTTCGGCAACTTCTGTCACTTTCCTAGCATCATGGATGCCTTTTTCACTCCTTTGAATAATTTCTTGCGCCATTTCTCGGCCGCCTTTGTCCCAGACATCAGTAAAGAATTTGCCACCAACCATGCTTGCTTCGGCCGAGGGGTCTTTGATGTCTTCGGAGGATAAGGCAGCTTCGGACTGAGCTAAAGATTTTACATGTTCACAACCTTTCTTCTCCAAGACAGTAGCAACTCCCCTGGCGCCCGAAAAAGCGCAGATGTCACCGCGGCTACTCAGGATTTCCTCGAAGGCCTCTGCTTCGTGACTGATCCATTCTATTGGACCTTCGGGATTGCCTCTTGAGAAATTCTCTTCACTGGAAAATGCGCCCACGCTGGCGAAGCTGGTCTTAATTTTCTTTACGCATTCCATGGATTTTTCGTAGCATTTTTTCTTAGAAGACCGAAGCTCTTCCACGGTTGCTTCCAAATGATCAGCCCATTGGTCGCTGCATTCTCGTCTTGTTTCTTCAAGTATGCGTTCTTCTTTCGCCCGGGCCAGTTGCTTCTGAAGATCTTTAATTTCGCGTCTCTGAGCTTCGGCATGAACCTTTGCAGCAGCTTCGTCCTTTTTTATTTTGTCTACTAATGTAAGCAGAATTTTATCTTTTTCTAGAGCTTCGTTTCTCAGTTTAATAACTTCTGAGCGTAAATTGTTGAACGCAATTTCATAGCTCTCATCTTCGGCACTTTTTTGTGCTCTTAATGCGTTGCTTAGGATTAAGCCCTATACGAAAAAGAATCCATATAAGAATAAAAGAATGAATTATGTATTAAAAAAAATTTTCAAGCGTCTAATTCCCATACCTTTAGGCTATTGTACGCAAGACTATCCGCGAGATCCTCCTTTGTCATAGCACATAATCCAGCTTCGAGCTTCGGGAACCCCATACTTCTAGCCATCTCTCGGCAGACAGATAGTTCTTTATTATCAGGAAGGCAGTACAGGAAGTCATCTTCATTTGTCCCATTAAACACTACTGCCCCCTTCGGATATTTTAGCTCTCTGGCATAGTAGTTGGCTTCGTAAGTCTCTTCTTCAGATAATTTCTTCCCCGAAGCATGTCGTACGATGTAATCGCATATGCTGGAAGGAGCTTCGGGGGCGACAGTGTCAATTTCTTCAACCAAATTTGGTTCTGATATTTTTGTTTCCGAAGATTGTTCCTTGGTGGGCTCTGAAGGCCCAGCTTCAGCTTCAGGTTGTTGCTTCGAAGCTTCAGCAACTACAGCCTCGGTAGACACTTCAGCAACTTCAATAGTCTTCTTTGGAGTTGTGCTTGAAGACTTAATTGTCTCCAAAACATCTAGCACGTTCACCATTCTTTTTCTTTTCGGGGTCACCGACGGGCCCTTTTGATTTTTTATTGTTTCGACATTTGCTGAAGGACTTAAGATTTCCGATATTTTTGGCTCTTCAATCTTCGGTTTCTCTGCTTTTTCTGCTGAAGGCGCTTCAGTTTTTTCTTCCATCTTCGGCACTGGAGCTGGTTCTGTAGCTTCAGAGGCCAAAGAGACTTCACCAATAAATTCTGGCACTGTGGCCGGCTCAATAAAACGCGCTCGGTGAGTGAGCACCTTTATCTTTTTCCTTTGCGGCGCTGGCTCGCTAGTGGCACTCGTGGTAGCTTCTGTCGTAGGAGAAGTATTTTTTCTTTTGCGACCCGACACCGGATAGTGATAGTCAGGGTAGACAAACCCGACTGCGTCAAATACCCGGTTGAGCCTTTTCTTCTTTCGGCCTCCGAAGGCTGCTGATAACGCAGTGTTCTCGGCCTTCGAGTACACCCCAAGCAGTTCGTCACTTAATGTTTCAATGTTTTTCAACCAGTCGTCATCAGGTTCAACAAATTTATCTCCGTATTTGAATGTGTATTTCAGTCTGACCAGTCCGCCTTCGTCGGACTCTTTGATGGTCTCCTTCGGCATTTCCCACTTTCCTGCAAGTGGCCACACCCTGAAGGCAATATGTTCTTGAATCAAGTCCCTTGTCCCAATAAAAGAGCAGACTACGCCGAAGGCTCTTTGGCATTCCTCGGCTGCTTCATCCATTTCAACCTTCGGCCTTCGAAGTCCGAAGCGTTGCCAGATGGGGCGCATAATGATACTCTTGACATCTTCTTGCGCTGTTAAGTCATTCTTTACATAGAACCATTCAGTCATCCAGGCTCTGGGCCACCTCTTCCGAAAGGTCGGCACAGGGCGGCTTGACCCGGAGCGGGCACCGAAGCTGTAACACCCAAAGTTGTTGTGATATTGTTCTTTCCCCCAGGGCTTCGTCTCATATAACAACTCATGAATATTGCAAAAGCTTTTAGCATTTGGTTCTAAACCTTGGCTTCTCGCAGCCCAGACAAACATCCCCATTCTTATGATAGCTTCGGGAGTAATTTGATGAAGGTAGACTTGAAATGTCTTCAGGACTTCAACAACAAAGTTGCTTAGGGGGAATCGAAGCCCAGCCTTGAGAAAGCTTCGGAAGATTACGACTTCATCTTCTTCGGGGGTGGGAGAAGTCTTTTCTCCAGCATCAACCCTCACAATAGATATATCTCGAAAATACCTCCCCCTCATATTATCAATATGATTCTGCTTAATAGTGGTTTTCCCGAAAACCGTGTGACTTGGCCGCCATGGTCGATCTTCGGACTCTTCCTCACCACTTTCTACATCATAACTGTCGCTGTCACCAGTATCTTCGGACAAACCTTCAAGAATCTCCTTGGTAATTTTCTCCGTATTGGTCTCCGCCATCGCTATAAGGAACCCCAAGTTCTTCTCTTCGTCGAGACTCAGCTTCGTCTCAGCAGGGATCTTCTTACCTTCAGACATCTTCGGAAACGCTAAAAAACTGTTTTCAAGGCCGAAGCTTCAAAATCAAAAAGATCAGCAAATCTTAGTGCACAAGAGCTAAAAATTTAGTGGGCCGAAGCAGATGGCAAGTGTGCGTACCAAATAAGTTTGCGGTATGATCTTATTTATACCCCCAGGGCGTTGAAAATTGAAAGACCCCGCTTGTCAGTGAATGTTGCTATTCTAGCAAAGGGAAGGTGTTTTTTCGGACCTTCGGCTCAAGGCCTTCGTCCATATCGCAATCTGAATTTATCATTAACAAATTAATATTGCGAGGGGCTACTGTTGGGGGCCTTCGTCCTCCGAAGGTCCTCAAAAACATGATTTGACAATGTTTTCCAAGTGGATTATGCGAACAGGTATCTTCGGACTCAGAATCATGAACATGAAGTACGGTCAGGACGAAGCCTGAACCAGATGAAGGGGGATTAAAATGGAGGACGGGCTGATTACCAAGCTCCACGAAGGATGATGCACAACCGAAGCTGTGCGCAGGGAAGCTTCGTCGCGATAGCAGAGAGGGGAACCGACTTAAAGATGAAAAGACTACTTGGGCCTTGACAGATTTCCATAAGTCATTGGCAAATGTAATGGACATGGATGTAATTTTACGTGGGCTGCGTCCCGCGTCTATAAATAGATGAACAGTACTCCCGTACTGTTCACGCTGATCTGGCATTTACTTTCGCGTCATCCGTGTACTTTTGTCTTTCTGCAATCCGAAGGTACACTTGTAATTTGAAGTCATTTCTATTGATATACGATAATAAAATAGAAATGACATGATAATAAAGTTTAAATGTTTATATTACTTTTAATGTTGCTCATAAGTCCTTCGTCATAACTTATCGCACTTACGAAGGTATATTATTTGTGACCTTCGTCCGGAGTACATTATATCCTGAAGGGAAATAATGTTTCGAGGGACGAAGGACCTCATCATTTAACACTTTTTATGTTGCCTTGTTCTTAATCCGAAGCATTTGAGAACAAGTCTCCAACAATATGCCATTTTAAAAAAAATAGATATTCAAACTTCGAGTCGCGTATTTGTGGTCGGTGCATGACTTCATGGCGTATGCTATTTTTGCCGATTGGAGTACACATGGTAGAATGACATGTCCGTATTGCGGTTCAAATACGGATTATTTCCATCTTACTCATGGTGGAAAGATCACTTACTTCAATTGTCATCAACGCTGGATGCCCAGGAGACACCCCTTTAGGAGCGATAAGAAAAACTTTATAAAGAAGAACATCGTGGTCACGAAAGGACCACCAAAACGTCTAAACGCAACAGAAATTTATGCTCAGCTGAACAACCTTGTCCTAAATGAAAAAGGGGACAAGCACCAAGGATTCAGAGTGGACCACAACTGGACACATATATGTGGTCTGTGGGAGCCCCCTTATATGCCGTCATTGATTCTTGTGCACAACATTGATGTCATGCACTAAGAAAGTAATATTGCTAAAGCCCTCATACACACCTGCATGAATTTTAAAAAAACAAAGGACAATCCGAAAGCTCGAAGAGATCTAGCAATTCTTTCTGACTGACCAACCCAAGTGCTCAATGACAACGACAAATCGCTATGTGCCTTGTTCTATCTTACCCCTAAGGACTAGATCGATGTGATGAGATAGATAAAAAAATTTCCTAATGGTTATGTTGTGGGCTTGAAAAAGAGTTGTGAATTTGAAAGCGGGAAAACTAACTGGGTTAAAGAGCCATGACTTCCATATACTAACGAAGAGGTTTACCCTTGTCATGTTTCATGATTACATGCCGACGCCGTGTGGCAAGCAATAGCTGAGACAATCTATTTCTACAGGAAAATCTGTGCTAAATAAATCAGTAAAAACATGATCAAAAAGTTGGAGAAAGAAATATCAGTGTTGCTATGCAAGCTAGAAAAAATATTCCCACATGGATTCTTCAATCTGATGCAACATCTACTTATTCACATTCCATATGAGGCAAAGGTTTTGGACCTATACAATATAGGTAGATGTATCACATTGAACGTGCACTCAAAAACCTGTGAGTCGTGGTTCAAAATAAGGCTAGAGTAGAAGGATGCATTGCCGAAGCTTTTTTGCTAAATGATGTTTCATACTTCATGAGTATGTATTTCACAGAGGAATACAATGACTATCCTCTTATCAGTGATCTCAAAATTTTCCAATGGAGAGGCACAAGTACTAGTAAGGGCACGTTCTACCACCTTACCATGGATGAACGAATGGCCGCATTGCTATACATGTTCTCGAATATGGAGGAGATGGAGCCATATTTCATGTGAGTCTTTGTTTTGACCCATAATTTATTTGGCATTTCTAGATAAGGATTTTAATTACTTATTTGTCGCACAGTAAGTTCGACGAGGAAAATTGGACACATTCCCATCCGCCTACAAGCAAACAACTAGATATAATGCAACGACATGGGAGACAAGGAAGACCTAATTTTGTTGTCTGGTTTCAGGATCATGTAAACTCTTTATATCCTTTACTTTGATGTCATTTAACCTTTTTAGCAAGGTAGTATTTGTCATTTTAACTCCATATCATTTGTAGTGCATACACGAGGACTTGAGACAACTAATCTATGGGACGATGACTTGTAGAAGCCTGGGTCAATACGATGTGAATGGCTTCCGTTTTTGTTCTAACCAATTTGAAAAGTCTCATCCTCGTGCAGCCACACGTAATATGGAGTTATGACTACGACACTCGATGCACATGGAAAAGAAACTAATTATTATGGCATCATTCAAAACATCCTTGAGTTTAGGGTTTTAGGTGACCCTAATCTTCTTGTCCATATGGATTATGAGTCATCTATCTATGAAGAAATCGATAGTGCAAATGATCCTTATGAAGGCATGGAGCAAGATCGTGAATGGCACTTGTCATATAGCCGGTAGGATGGTTAGCTTACGAAGGTCATGTATCTTTTGTAAGGACAACCATATACCACTTGTTGGACATTACTTGTTCTAGTTTGTGAGCTGTATTTGTTTATGTACTCCTAGTTATATAGGCACGAGTGGCTTCTGATGCAAGAAGCTTTAGCGACAAGCTAGCACAAGGCTTGCGTCGGAAGCTACCGTTCATGACAACAAAAATGTATTCCATGGCACGCTTCATGCAAAAACATACTACGCGCACTCACAACAATGAAAATTTGACTTGTGTAGAATTTGATCATTGTACGTGGAATAACCGAATACACAGTATGTGCATTCTTGTCTTTTTAAAACTTTTATTCATACGCAAGCATGCTTGACCAGTTCACAGTACATAAACAAAGACCACTCATAAACTAGAACAAGTAATGTCCACAAGTGGCAAATTGTTGTCCTTACAAAAGATACATGACCATCTGAAAGGGAAATGTGCCTGTGGGCAATTTCCATTATGTTTTGGTGATTAAGTGTCCAACACATTTAAATGGGCCCTCGTGTGCTAAATCAAGAGAAAAGTGATAATCAAAGCAAAGGTATGATTCTAGACTTAGTATATTGGTTTTTATGTACTAATATATTTGTCTAAGTGCTGGAATCAGAGAAAAGAGAAGAAGAAAAGAACTTGGCTCGAAGCAGCCAAGACTCAGCTCAGTTTGGCACACCGGACTGTCCGGTGGTGCACCAGACAGTGTCCGGTGCGCCAGGCTGGCTTCTGGCGAACTGGCCACTCTCGGAAATTCGTCGACGGCGTACGACTATAATTCATCGGACTGTCTGGTGATGCACCGGACTGTCCGGTGAGCCAACGGCCACCAGCGCAACAGTCGGCCGCCAAATCCGCGGGCGACGCGTGGACCGCTCCAACGGTCGGCAGGAGGCACCGGACTGTCCGGTGTGCACCGGACAGTGTCCGGTGCGCCAACGGCTACAATTCTGCAACGGTCGGTTGTGCTATTTTAGGAAGGCAATCTGCACCGGACCATGAACAGTGCCTGTCCGATGCGCCACCCGACAGAAAGCAAGAATTGCCTTCCCAGATTGCCTCCAACGGCTCCTAGCTGCCTTGGGGCTATAAAAGGGACCCCTAGGCGCATGGAGGAGTCACCCAAGCATTCTTTGATCATCTCTAAGCACCAAGACTCCATTCTCGCGCATTTAATTCTTTATGATAGTGACTTGAGCTCTATTTGAGTAGAGAACTCCTCACATTGTGTTGTGAGCTCAAGTTGTAGCTTGTGTGCGTGTTTGTGCTCGTGCTTTGAGTCTTGCGTGTGTTGCTCTCCCCTCCCTTACTTCCGTGCTTCTTTGTGATCATCAATTGTAAGGGCGAGAGGCTCCAAGTTGTGGAAATTCCTCACGAACGGGAGATAGTAAAAGAAAGGAAAACACCGTGGTATTCAAGTTGATCATTGGATCACTTGAAAGGGGTTGAGTGCGACCCTCGTCCATTGGGACGCCACAACATGGAGTAGGCAAGTGGTATATTTGGCCGAACCACGGGATAAATCACCGTGTCTCTTGTGCTTGTTTTCTTCGTGACCATTGTGTTTCACAAGAGCTTGATCCTTAGCCACTTGATTCTATTGAGTTAACTCTTAACCAAGTTTGTGGCTACAAGTATTTGATTTTTACAGGATCACCTATTCACCCCCCTCTAGGTGCTCTCAATTGGTATCGGAGCCGTTCTCTTCACGCAAGGGACTAATCGCCCGAAGAGATGGATCCTAAGGGAAAGGGGATGGTGGTCAACGACAAGACAAAGGAGTCCATCGTCAACGAGCCAAGAGATGATAAGCCCTCGGACTCTGGCTCGAGTCATAAGAAGAAGGATGGGAAGAAGAAGAGGCGCATTAAGAAGATCGTCTACTACGACAGCGATGAGTCTTCTTCTTCCCCAAGAGACAACGAATACGACGAGAAAAAGAAACCGGTTAATTCGAATTTTTCTTTTGATTATTCTCGTATTCCGTTTAATTTCAATGCTCATTTACTTTCAATTCCACTTGGGAAACCTCCGCACTTTGATGGAGAAGACTACCCATTTTGGAGTCACAAAATGCGTAGTCACCTATTCTCTCTCCATCCGAGTATTTGGGAGATTGTTGAAAACGGAATGCTTTTTGATAGTACTGACAACCCCGTTTTAATTAATGAGCAAATCCATAAAAATGCACAAGCTACCACTGTTTTGCTAGCATCTTTGTGCAGGGACGAGTACAATAAGGTGAGCGGCTTGGACAACGCCAAGCAAATCTGGGACACCCTCAAGATTTCTCATGAGAGGAACGACGCCACCATGATCACCAAGATGGAGTTGGTGGAAGGCGAACTGGGGAGGTTCGTAATGATCAGGGGAGAGGAGCCAACGCAAACGTACAACAGGCTCAAGACCCTGGTCAACAAGATCAGGAGTTATGGAAGCACAAGATGGACGGACCACGACGTCGTCCGACTTATACTCAGGTCCTTCACTGTTCTTGATCCTCATCTTGTGAACTCAATTCGTGAGAATCCTAGGTACATAAAGATGACGCCCGAGGAAATACTCGTAAAGTTTGTAAGCGGGCGTATGATGATCAAGGAAGCAAGATACGTTGATGAGGCATTGAATGGCCCAATGCCCATCTACGAGCCTCAAACTGTTGCTCTCAAAGCAACAAGCAGCAGGGAGGCGCTACGTAGCAAGGTGGCGCAAGTTGAGGCGGATGGGCTAAATGAGGATGAAATGACCCTCATTATCAAGCACTTCAAGACAGCGCTAAAAGGACGCAAGGAGCGTCCCAACAAGAGCAAGACAAAGGGAAAGCGCTCTTGCTTCAAGTGTGGAAAGACTGGTCACTTTATTGCTAACTGTCCTGATAATGATAGTGACCAGGGACAAGAAAAAGAGCAGGAAGAGGAAGAAAAAGAAGTCCTACAAGAAGGCGAAGGGCGAGGCGCACCTTGGCAAAGAGTGGGATTCGGATTGCTCTTCGTCCGACTCTGACGATGAAGGACTCGCCCCCTCGGCCTTCAACAAGTCGTCTCTCTTCCCCAACGAGCGCCATACTTGCCTAATGGCAAAGGAGAAAAAGGTAAGCGTTCGAGAAACTCCTAAATATACTACTTCTAGCGATGAAGATTCTAGTGATGATGAAGTAGACTATTCTAGCTTATTTAAAGGTTTAGATACAACCAAGATAGAAAAAAAAATCAATGAATTGATTGATGCTTTAAATGAAAAGAATAGACTCTTAGAAAAGCAAGAGGATATATTGTATGAAGAACATGATAAGTTTATTAGTGTACAAAAATCTCTTGCTTTAGAAACTAAAAGGAATGAGATTTTATCTTCTAAAATTTCTGCTTGCCATGAGTCTATTTCTAGTTTGAAGAGTGTTAATGATGAGTTAAATGCTAAGTTAGAAGTAGCTAATAAGTCTAGTTCATGTATGGAACATGTCGTAATTTGTAATAGGTGCAAGGATTTTGATGTTAATGCTTGTAATGAACATCTGGCATCCATTACTAAATTAAATGATGAAGATGCAAGTCTTAATGCTCAACTTAAGACTTGCAAGGTGGATTTTGATAAACTAAAATTTGCAAGGGATGCCTACACTGTTGGTAGACACCCCTCTATTAAGGATAGGCTTGGCTTTTGAAGGGAAGCCAAGAACTTAACAAGTCAAAGGGCTTCCATTTCCGCCAAGGAGAAAGGGAAGGCCCCTATGGCCAATAGTGCTCAACGGAATCATGCTTTCATCTATAGTGATAGAAAATTTTCTAGAAATGCTCATAGGAGTTATGCCTATGATTCACATGCTATGATTGCTTCAAGTTCTTCTTTTGTGCATGGTAGAAATATGCCTAGGAAAAATGTTGTTCATATGCCTAGGAAAGTACGTAATGAACCTTCTACAATTTACCATGCTTGCAATACTTCTTTTGCAATTTGTTGTAAGAATAAGAAAGTGATTGCTAGGAAGTTGGGGGCCAAATGCAAGGGAGACAAGACTTGCATTTGGGTCCCAAAGACTATTATAACTAACCTTATAGGACCCAACAAGAGTTGGGTACCTAAAACCCAAGCCTAATTTGCCTTGCAGGTTTATGCATCCGGGGGCTCAAGCTAGATTATCGACAGCGGATGCACAAACCACATGACGGGGGAGAAGAAGATGTTCACCTCCTACGTCAAGAACAAGGATTCCTAAGATACAATCATATTTGGAGATGGGAATCAAGGCAAGGTCAAAGGCTTAGGCAAGATAGCCATCACAAATGAGCACTCTATCTCTAATGTATTTCTAGTAGAGTCGCTAGGCTATAATCTGCTGTCTGTTAGTCAATTGTGCCACATGGGCTACAATTGTTTATTTACCAATGTAGATGTGTCTGTCTTTAGAAGAAGTGATGGTTCACTAGCTTTTAAGGGTGTACTAGACGACAAACTCTATTTAGTTGATTTTTCGAAAGAGGAGGCCGATCTAGACGCATGCTTAATTTCTAAGACTAGCATGGGCTGGCTGTGGCATCGCCGTCTAGCACATGTAGGGATGAAGAACCTTCACAAACTTCTAAAGGGAGAACATGTGTTAGGTCTAACAAATGTATTTTTCGAAAAAGATAGACCTTGTGCAGCTTGTCAAGCAGGCAAACAGGTCAGAAGCGCTCATCACAACAAGAATGTGATGACCACATCAAGACCTTTGGAGCTACTTCACATGGACCTCTTCGGACCCGTCGCCTACCTCAGCATAGGGGGAAGTAAGTATGGTCTTATTGTTGTTGATGACTTTTCCCGCTTCACTTGGGTATTCTTTTTGCAGGATAAATCAGAAACCCAAGGGACCCTCAAGCGCTTTCTAAGGCGAGCTCAAAACGAATTTGAACTCAAAGTGAAAAAGATTAGAAGCGACAACGGGTCCGAGTTCAAGAACCTTCAAGTGGAGGAGTTCCTTGAGGAGGAAGGAATCAAGCACGAGTTCTCCGCTCCCTACACACCACAACAAAACAGTGTGGTAGAGAGGAAGAACAGGATGCTTATAGACATGGCGAGGACGATGCTTGGAGAATTCAAGACGTCCGAGCGGTTTTGGTCGGAAGCTGTGAACACAGCTTGCCACGCCATAAACAGGGTCTACCTTCATCGCCTCCTCAAGAAGACGTCGTACGAACTTCTAACCGGTAACAAACCCAACGTTTCATATTTTCATGTATTTGGGAGTAAATGTTACATTCTAGTGAAGAAAGGTAGGAATTCCAAATTTGCTCCCAAAGCTGTAGAAGGGTTTTTGCTAGGTTATGACTCAAATACAAAGGCGTATAGAGTCTTCAACAAATCATCGGGTTTGGTTGAAGTCTCTAGCGATGTTGTATTTGATGAAACTAATGACTCTCCAAGAGAGCAAGTTGATCTTGATGATGTGGATGAAGATGATGTTCCAACGGACGCAATTCGCACCATGGCGATTGGAGATGTGCGACCACAGGAACACCAAGAGCAAGATCAACCTTCTTCCTCAATGATGGTGCATCCCCCGACTCAAGATGAAGAACAAGTTCCTCAAAAGGAGGCGTGTGACCAAGGGGGAGCATAAGAAGACCAAGTTATGGAGGAAGAAGCACCACGGGCCCCTCCAACTCAAGTTTGAGCGACGATTCAAAGGAATCATCCCGTCAACCAGATATTGGGTGATATAAGCAAGGGAGTAACTACTCGCTCACGTCTAGCTAATTTTTGTGAGCATTACTCGTTTGTCTCTTCTATTGAGCCTTTCAGGGTAGAAGAGGTCTTGCTAGATCCGGACTGGGTGTTGGCCATGCAGGAAGAGCTCAACAACTTCAAGCGAAATGAAGTTTGGACCCTGGTGCCACGTCCCAAGCAAAATATTGTGGGAACCAAGTGGGTGTTCCGCAACAAACAAGACGAGCACGGAGTGGTGATAAGGAACAAGGCTCGACTTGTGGCAAAAGGTTATGCCCAAGTCGCAGGTTTGGACTTTGAAGAGACTTTTGCTCCTGTGGCTAGGCTAGAGTCGATTCACATTTTGTTAGCCTATGCTGCTCACCATTCTTTTAGGTTGTTCCAAATGGATGTGAAGAGCGCTTTCCTCAACGGGCCAATCAAGGAGGAGGTGTACGTGGAGCAACCCCCTGGCTTTGAGGATGAATGGTACCCCGACCACGTGTGTAAGCTCTCTAAGGCGCTCTATGGACTTAAGCAAGCCCCAAGAGCATGGTATGAATGCCTTAGAGATTTTCTAATTGATAATGCTTTCAAGGTTGGGAAAGCCGATCCAACTCTTTTCACTAAGACTTGTGATGGTGACCTATTTGTGTGCCAAATTTATGTCGATGACATAATATTTGGTTCTACTAACCAAAAGTCTTGTGAAGAGTTTAGCAGGGTGATGACACAGAAATTCGAGATGTCGATGATGGGCGAGTTGAACTACTTCCTTGGGTTCCAAGTGAAGCAACTCAAGGACGACACCTTCATCTCTCAAATGAAGTACACGCAAGACTTGCTCAAGCGGTTTGGGATGAAGGACTCCAAGCCCGCAAAGACTCCAATGGGAACCGACGGACATGTCGACCTCAACAAAGGAGGTAAGTCCGTTGATTAAAAGGCATACCGGTCTTTGATAGGTTCCTTACTTTACTTATGTGCTAGTAGACCGAATATTATGCTTAGTGTTTGCATGTGTGCTAGATTTCAATCCGACCCAAGGGAGTGTCACCTTGTGGCCGTTAAGCGAATTCTTAGATATTTAGTTGCTACGCCTTGCTTCGAGATCTGGTATCCAAAGGGGTCTACCTTTGACTTAATTGGATATTCAGACTCCGATTATGCCGAGTGCAAGGTTGATAGGAAGAGTACATCAGGGACGTGCTAATTCCTAGGAAGGTCCCTGGTGTCTTGGAGTTCAAAGAAACAAACTTCCGTTGCCCTATCCACCGCTGAGGCTGAGTATGTTGCCGCAGGACAGTGTTGTGCACAACTACTTTGGATGAGGCAAACCCTCCGGGACTTTGGCTACAATCTGAGCAAAGTCTCACTCCTATGTGACAATGAGAGTGCAATCTGCATGGCGGACAATCCTGTTGAACACAGCCGCACAAAGCACATAGACATCCGACATCACTTTTTGAGAGACCACCAGCAAAAGGGAGATATCGAAGTGTTTTATGTTAGCACCGAGAACCAGCTAGCTGATATCTTTACCAAACCTTTAGATGAGAAGACCTTTTGCAGGCTGCGTAGTGAGCTAAATGTCTTAGATTCACGTAACTTGGATTGATCTATAGCATACATGTGTCTTATGTATTTGATCATGTTCCTTTATGCATTTTATTGCTTATTTATGGTGCTCAAGTTGTGCAAGGGATCCCCGAACCTCACAAGTTCATGTGTGAATGATGCACATATTGAGGGGGAGAAATGCTACAACTTGACCCTTTGAGACTAACCGTGTGCTTGAGTTTACTTAATTTAGTCTCAAAGGTGGATTGAAAGGGAAAGGTGAACTTGGACCATGCAAGACTTCCACTGCACTCCGATGAGAGGGTAATTTACTCCAAGTTCATCTCCATGCTCTTATTGCCTTTTTACTCTTAATTGACGATTTTGGTGAGGCAATGGGATTTAAGGGCCAATAATGATCCCGTTTTGGTGCTTAATGCCAAAGGGGGAGATATTAAGGCCAAAGCAAATGGAACAGCTACCACTTGAGAATTTTGAAAATAGTAGAGTTAGAACTTTTGTTTTGTCAAAATACTCTTATTGTCAAAATTTGGTCTCTGGCGGGGAGAATTAATGGTTATGAGAAAAATGGGGAGTTTTTGGCACTCGATCAATTTTTCAATTAGAATATCTCACAATGTGCCTAAACATGTGTGTTTGACTTAGAGATAGGAAAATGATTTTGATTTGCAAAAACAAACCAAGTGGTGCAAAGAATGATCCAAATATGCCAAATTAGAGTTTAAAACAATTTGGTCTTCAATTTGAATTGATGTTGCATGTTTTGCACTGCTTTTGGATGTGTTGGCATAAATCACCAAAAAGGGGGAGATTGAAAGGGAAATGTGCCTTTGGGCAATTTCCATTATGTTTTGGTGATTAAGTGCCCAACACATTTAAATGGGCCCTCGTGTGCTAAATCAAGAGAAAAGTGATAATCAAAGCAAAGGTATGATTCTAGACTTAGTACATTGGTTTTTATGTACTAATATATTTGTCTAAGTGCTGGAATCAGAGAAAAGAGAAGAAGAAAAGAACTTGGCTCAAAGCAGCCAAGATTCAGCTCAGTCTGACACATTGGACTGTCTGGTGGTACACCGGACAGTGTCCGGTGCGCCAGGCTGGCTTCTGGCGAACTGGCCACTCTCGGGAATTCGTCGGCGGCGTACGGCTATAATTCACCGGACTGTCCGGTGAGCCAACGGCCGCCAGCGCAACGGTCGGCCGCCAAATCCGCGGGCGACGTGTGGCCCGCTCCAACGGTCGGCAGGAGGCACCGGGCTGTCCGGTGTGCACCGGACAGTGTCCGGTGCGCCAACGGCTACAATTCTGCAACGGTCGGCTGTGCCATTTCAGGAAGGCAATATGCACCGAACCATGAACAGTGCTTGTCCGGTGGTGCACCGGACTGTCCGGTGCGCCACCCGACAGAAGGCAAGAATTGCCTTCCCAGATTGCCTCCAATGGCTCCTAGCTGCCTTGGGGCTATAAAAGGGACCCCTAGGCGCATGGAGGAGTCACCCAAGCATTCTTTGATCATCTCTAAGCACCAAGACTCCATTCTCGCGTATTTGATTCTTTGTGATAGTGACTTGAGCTCTATTTGAGTAGAGAACTCCTCGCATTGTGTTGTGAGCTCAAGTTGTAGCTTGTGTGCATGTTTGTGCTCGTGCTTTGAGTCTTGCGTGTGTTGCTCTCCCCTCCCTTACTTTCGTGCTTCTTTGTGATCATCAATTGTAAGGGCGAGAGGCTCCAAGTTGTGGAAATTCCTCGCGAACGGGAGATAGTAAAAGAAAGGAAAACACCGTGGTATTCAAGTTGATCATTGGATCACTTGAAAGGGGTTGAGTGCGACCCTCGTCCATTGGGACGCCACAACGTGGAGTAGGCAAGTGGTATACTTGGCCGAACCACGGGATAAATCACCATGTCTCTTGTGCTTGTTTTCTTCGTGACCATTGTGTTTCATAAGAGCTTGATCCTTAGCCACTTGATTCTATTGAGCTAACTCTTAACCAAGTTTGTGGCTACAAGTATTTGATTTTTACAGGATCACCTATACACCCCCCTCTAGGTGCTCTCACCATCGTACGATAATCATCCTATCGGCTAAATGACAAGTGCCATTCACGATCCGACTTGACGCCATCATAAGGATCATTTGCACTATCGATTTCTTCATAGATAGGTGACTCGTAATCCATAGGTACAAGAAGATTAGGTTCACCTAGTCCCTCGTCTTCGAAAGGAGGTGGAGCGTCAGTACGAAGGCGACATTTAGTGGCTGAATTCTCAAGATCACTCACTAGCTCTTGGATAGTTAGCAAAGCTACGTTCATGTCCTGTACTTCGGTCAGAGCCATCGGGCTGCAAGCATCTTGACAGATTGCGTGAACCTTTGAACTTGTATCCTCGACCATGGAAATTAAGGCAGCAATGGCCTTTTCGAGCATGTCAATCTCAATTTCCATGATCTCTACAAGTGAAAATAAAACAAAATTATACAATACACATAAACACACCGCAACTGCTTGTACACATAGGTAACTACTTTGAGCAATGACATGAACAAGACACATTGGTAAACACTGAGACAAAATAACATAAATATGTGACAGGAGCCCAAACATGAGCAAGAAACATAGTTAACTATTGATGACAAAATAAGGACATGAGCAACAAACAAAGCTATGTATTGATGACTTCGTATGCCACGTTTCCTTTTTACAACTTACAATGGTGCTACCAATACGACCCAAACATTCACAGACATTGCACAAATAAGTAGTTAGCGTACTGAATGTGTTTGAATGGCAAATTTCCTTGTTAATCTAAAAATGCTACTACAAGTTTTGGACACAATAGAAAACATTAAGCAAAGAAGGATGTGTCTAGACTAAAACAACTTGGTATGAAGCCTACAAGGAAGGCATGTGAACTTGGTATGAACCCTACAAGGAATTACACAGGCCAAACTGTGGCATTTAGTTGAAATTTGCAAACAATGGCATGAACACTAGTATGAACTCTTCCACTGTGCAAAATATGTCATGAATGGTAGATCAACAATGCAACCGTAAACGTAGAACCCTAGATCTACAAGCCCAACCATGGATTTGGAAGACTAGGGGGAGAAGGCCATACCCTTCCACACGACGGGTGCTTATGTGGGTGGTGGCCGATTGAATAAGGGGATCTGGCTCGTTGTCGTGCGGATCCGTTCGAACGTCACCTGTGGTTGGTCGACGCGGTTGTAGAAGCTAGTCGCCGATGCCGCCTTCGTCGCGGAGGAGGGCTTGCTGTAGTTGACATGCCTGAACCGATTGACTCGACGACGCCTACCTCCACCACCGTCGGTTGTGCAGACAGCAGTGGAGTACACGACTGGGCCCCACAACTCTTTCGACCCGCACACCACCCCTGACACCGTTGTCGCTCGCTCCATCACGTTGCTGCCAGCTCCCGAAGGTCGCCCGCGCTCGAAGAAGGAAACGCCTGTGCCGCGAGATGTAATGGTCAGGAGGCGAGGGTGAGTGTTCTCTCACCTGGCATTAGGGGGGAGATAGCTGGCCCGAGGGGGAGAAGGGAGGGAGAATCGTTGGACGTTGTCGAGGATGAGCAGTACCTGCTCACGAGGGGGAGGGGAGAGGAGATGAACCATGGGTTGTAGCCTGAGAGAAAATATATATAGGGGAAAGAATGAAATGGGGGAGGTATTTGAAACTGTTTGAATAGTACAAATAAGGAGAGATGAGTTAGGGAATGGTTGGAGATAGCCTAATGTCCGCATCGCGTCAATGCCCGCCTTGCCGTTTTCAAACCAACGCCCGAGGCCATCATCTTCGATCGCTGCGTTAACCCCTATGATAATATAATACATGTCCATATATGAATTCATTAAAAAAAGAAATATATTTTCTCAAAATATAAGGCATACTATTGTAGTTTGACTGATGATTCCATTTCCTTATATAATCTATACTACTACATAAGACACTAACGTAGACATCCACAATCACACGGTGCACGGTTCTGCCCGACGGCTACCCCCCTGGTCCGCGCACGCCCCCGGTCCGCGCCAATCTCGCTCCGTGATCTCGCCCTCGCCACCCCAATCTCGCTCTGTGAGACTGTGACCCCTTCCCCGCGCGGCGGTCGCGGTCATCTCGCTCAAAACCCTAGCGACCGCGCCTCCACCCCGGTGGCGAGGACACCCGGCGTCGATTCGTCCCCGCAGATCGACCGGACAAGCTCCTCCTCGCCATGGGTGTCTCCGACCTCGAGGCTACTCCCTGTACCTGCGGCCGTCGGGCCGGCGGCCCACAGCAGGGCTCCGTATCTGAAGGCGACCTGCGCGCTCTCCAGGCGGAGGGCGGTCTCAGACATGGCAGTTGTCGACGCCATGGCCCTCTCCACGCCCACGCCAGCGCGAGCAGAGCAGCCTGACATCACCAGGTAACGCCGTGGCACGAGTCGTCGTCGTAGACATACAGATTTCTCCGGTGGCCACGCAACCACCTGACCTGCTGCTTCTGTTTCTTCAAGCTTTTAGGTACCGGAAGCTGGGGAGTGGAGTCATACTCAAAGGTAGCGGTCGCATACATACATGTTTCTCATGGTTTTGAGCTATGTTTCTGAATTCTGATGGCTCATGGAAGAATTGCGCTCGCTTCTTGATCTGAACTCTGAAGATGTCATCGAGGTGGCGAGGTGCGGGAGGGCGACCTGGTGCAGTTCAACTACGTGTGCCGCCGCGCGAACGACTACTTCATGCACAGGTGCGTGGTGGAGTTCCCAGACGCCATAGCGTTGCTATTCGACGCGTGCACTGGAGACGCGTGCTGCACAGCTCCAGACTTTGAGTCAGATCGAGTCCAGGTAATCCGGTGGTCTCAGTCTAGCTCACCGTGGTTTCCCTCTCTGCCGCAACTCAGCACGGTGGACCAGTTCAACAGCGAGAGCAGGCCGGTGACGCTCGCGCTCGGCGGTGAAGTGGTCACAAGCTTCACTCCTGAATTTGTCTATCCACCAGAGATGATTCCATTGTGGTGTGGTCAGCCTTATTCTCTCTTATCCTCTGTTTGGCTGATAATTTCATTATGCTCATGGATTTTTACTGATGTTTATAATTCACAACCATACTATGCCCAATTTTCTTGATGAACACACACCATGATATTGGGAATAGATGCAAAATTCCAACTGTAATTTTCTGGATATGACAACCGGTCATAATCTTAATAGAGCAAGTCATTATCACTCAAGACAAAATTGATGGCCTAGGTAAAAATAAATCGATATTGAACCGTGATCAAGATGTCAATTATGATGAGTGCATATGTCGTTCAGCAGATGTCGTCGAGGAAGCTAACAAACCTGTAAAAAAGACCACTGTCCTTTCAAAGAAGTCTGTCATAGCAGTTGGTAATGGTTCAAAACATGTTAAGCTTGATAGCAGCAGCTCTGAAAGTAGCTCATAAGAGGATGAAGTAAGAAAATTTGAGGTCTAAATCTCAAAGTATCCACGCAAAAAATACAAGATCTCATGAATGCAATTTAAATTATGACCAATAGTTGCACTGTGCAAACCACCTAAAATAGGTATTCTAAATAGGCCAGTCCTAGAGCCACCAGTGTTACTCCCACCACTTCAAGGAGTGCCAACATCATCTGTTTAGTGGCATCCATGCCCCTGCTGCATGTAGATTCACCAAATGTGTCAGGGTGCCCAAATGGTAAGAGCTTATGAAAGAAAACATTTCTCCAATTTTTAAAAATAAGAAGCATGAAGATTTATGAGTGAGCAGGTGAGCATTGTTGTAGTTCATTGCCCCCAGCATACACTTCATTATAGCTGCTTGTAATTACTGTGAGTCTGTGACATTGTTGTGTCTTGTAGTCTTGATTATTTAGGCATCAAATACAATAAAACAAAAAAGAACATGTGTTTACAGTAATATTATAGAGTAATGATTGTATTGGTTGGTGATATGATTTATAAAATAGACATAGAACCAATTACTTTCGCTCATGCTCATGATATCTCAAAATGTGGGAGCAGTTAATATAAGCTAAAGGATGATTCAATTTGAAGCACAAGAAGTAGAAAACCTTAATCTCATAAGTTGCATTAATCAAAGGGAGCAATTGTAGAGACCATTAACAAGCCAACACTTATATGTCAAAGGACTTTAGGAAGAACATCAATAGTAAAGTAGCAACCGAATGTTCCATGCACAGACTACTATTGTGTGCACTTTATTATTGCCCTCTCAGCCTGACAAAATATTCTCTGCCACATCGCTACACTCTGCGCAGGCAGTAAACCAGTTTTGCATATGATGCTGGCAGTAAACCAATTCTGAGATTTTTTATGCCACGTCTCAAATTAAAGTTACACTATGCGCAGACAGTAATCCAGTTTTTATGTCATTTTTATGTCAGTATAAAGTGTATTTGAACTTTAATAAGCTGAACTGGATTAGTTCATGATCAACCATCTCCTCATCCAAATTATAGGACTACCTCAGAAACTCCTAATACATCAGGAGAAACAATAGAAGAAATAACATGGGCTAAATTACTTGGTAGTGCATTGGTCACTCTTAGGAGGAGGTGGCGTAGATACAGACTGAAGAACTGGATTAATTAGGAGCAAACCTTCTAAGCTGGTTTGCATATAGGGGGTAACCAGAATCAACTTAGACGATTCCAAACCAACTTTTTTGGAACAATAGATGAAGATTGTCAATCATACAGTAACCAGAATCAACTTAGACTATTCTAAACATAGTACTGATCTAACATAGTGCTGTGTTTGTGGTTATTGGATTATGAGTGATAATAACAAACTATTCTGTTTTTATTTTGGTTAATCAAATCTGTGCCAGTGATAGTTACAAGTTCATTTTCTGCTTCGTAGATAGCTTCAGAGTACCATGATCTTACTTCATCAGCCTAGCATAGAGGGTAACAATTCCCATCCTGTGTGACTGTTTTGGTTGATCAGTGACTGTTTTGGTTCTTACATAAATAGTTTCTTTAAATGTTAAACTAAATATTGTTCTCAGGATCACTGTTGCCCATTGAAGAACCACTACTAGAATTAGAAAGGCCATCATCCGTGAGTCAAATCTGTTGCATACTTCGACCGGAACCAGAGCGATTATATTGAAATTGATGAACTCTGTGAGTCATTAGCTGATGACCTTGGACAAAACCGTGAAGAGATTATCAATGCCATCATCCGTGATGTAGACACCGATAAGGTTGGTACTTGTTGATCGATTAGTTGTAAATGGATGCCAGCTTCTTTCTCGTTTCTTGTTTAGCTCATTCGGTGTAATGATCAAAAGTCTGAACTTTGTGGTTCAGAGTATCTCAAACTGTTCTCGTTGTCGTGTTCCTCAGGATGGCAAGTTAAGCTACGATGAGTTTGCGACGATGATGAAGGCCGGAACAGACGGGAGGAAAGCATCCAGACAGTACTCGAGAGAGCGGTTCACAAGCCTGAGCCTTAAGCTGCAAAAGGATGGATCGCTGCAGATGACGATTACACGGTAGTCCGATAACACCACATAGGCAAGTCGTGAATTACAGATGGAAACCATGTGTAGATTTTTCTGGTTGTTTGTTGACAGCTCTTCTGCTTGTCCTGATGTTCCATTGCTTTGTATTCTCCGCTTGCGGCCTGTTTGAAGGATTAGGGGGGATTGTTTATGCTATGATTGTATTTAGACTGCATGATCCATGCCTCGCTCGTTTCCACGCCTCAGGGCAAAGTGTACTATACAAGAGAAAGAGGAGAAAAGGATTATGAGGTTGTGCTCATTTCTTAACTTCTGTGGATCGATTTGTTTGTGTGGTGTTCTTAATACCCTGAATTCGTCAGCTGTTTCAGCACGATTTTGAAATTTTGGTAAAAAAAATCTTAGATCTCATATGTCTCCTTGCTGATTTCACCGGGCTACAGCTATGCGGCGGGGCATCATTTTTTATTTGTTTGTTTCTCTGCATTTTACACGACTTGTAATTTCGCATTGTAAACTGAATTACTTGGATATAGACCTATCTTCTTGGATAAGTACATGCTTGCTCTTTGGAGTTACCAGGATCTCTATGTGCCTGTCGTAAGTGCCTTACTATTCTAGCTTGCTATATGTAACTCAAGTTTTTTTAGATCTTGGTGCTATTTCATCTGATGCGTCATGTTTCAGTGATTGATTTATAGTGAACCTGTAAGATGTAAAATGACCTTTATGACAGAACCAGCTGCAAGAACAGAGTATTCTGAGGAGCCTTTGTTGAAGTAAATGTAATCGAGTTTCCTAGCAATCTTGTTCCTGCTGGTATCATATTTCTTTGAGCTAATCTTGTTCATCAGCTTTATATGGCTCTTGCTATGAACAGAAGCTATGTACTTGTCCGGATTTTGTATATTATAGTGATGTTTGCACTCTCCATTCGTTTTCAGTTCTATTGTTACTTCCGTCGCAACGCACGGGCACTCACCTAGTTCAACATTGAAGAACTACCGTTTCGCTATAGAGAATTAAGGGGTTTGTTTGGAGCAGTCCAGTTTTTAACAAATTGATTTATAAAAATAGAAATGGTTGTTACTGTACTAGTTTATGCTTTAATTTATGGAAATTAATTTTCTAATTTTTTTTTAAAAAAAACTAAAAAGCTGGACTCTCCCCATTAAAAACAGTTTTTGTTCATTTAGTTACGTCGTGTATTCAGTGGCGAAGCTAGAGCGAATCAGAGGAGGATACAAATACCTTGAGAATGTATAGTAATAACTTATAGGTGATGTATATACGGTGAAAAATTAGTCTATATCACTAGTTTTTTAAATTTTTGTGGATGCATGTGCATCCAACATCTCCTTCCTAGCTACGCCCCCGCGTGCACTTATTGATTTCTTGGAAATCACTTCGTGCAAATCGTGTAAGGCTGGCTCCAATAAAAGCCCCTAAAGTCTCTTGTACTCTAAATATAGAGGATCGAACGGTCATCTACGCTCTCCAGCAGCGTCCTCTAATGGTCCTCTAAATTTAGAGGACGCTGCTGGATTCTCTATATATATAGTTTCTCTAAACGATCCTCTGTCCATTTGAATACTTTAAATAATCGATTTAGCAAAACTAAAATATGTACAATACATTTGAGAGTATGACAAATATGTATGTACAAAAAATAAAAAATAAAAAATATTTCTAATATAGGTATTTGCGTACATACGTGATTTAGATGACGTTGTTGGAGAGAAAAAAGATATAGAGGATAAAATCTTTTAGAGGAGACTGTAAAGGACGAATATAGAGGATGGATATAGAGAACATTGCTGGAGACAGCCTAAGTAGTTATGAGAATTTTTTAAAACAACCCTTCTATCATGTATTAGCTACTCTTCCATCTTTTCTAGTATATTTTCAGATACACTGTACCCTTCCGGTTCTAACAATATGTTAGTTGGTACTAAGTTACTATTTAGTTTACCAAATATAACATAAATGGTAATTATAATGATTCACACTCGAGTACCGGTGATAATAAGTTTGAATAGACCGGTATAAATTTCTAGTATGGTATATAATTACAGTTAGACTCAAACGAACATGATTTAACGTTATCAGTTACCTATCATATTACAAATATGTGAACCAAACAACATTTAAGTGTTTGGTCTGTACTTATATGGTTCCTATTAAAAATAGAGGAATGTTGTTCTAGTCATTGTGTATCTAAAACTAAAAACAAAATTTTGGAAACTGGGTTCCAAATATCAATACCGAATTTGTTTGCTAAACTTGTTTATAAAAACAGAAGATATTAATTGATTTCTTAAAAAATAAGATGCTTTGTAAAGAGGCTCTACGCAACAATTATCTAAAGGCATGTAAATCTAGATAATATGTTGTGGTTCTATAATGTAACACTCTCAATTTGGGGTATAAAATTTCTTTTCAAATATCCACCAAATTCAGGTGTTACCCTCTCTTTTCCTTGCATTTCTTTTTTTTTCTTAAATAATGGAGAGTTAATTTATTATATAATAGGTATATATATATAAGTTGTTAGCGTAGTAAAATAAAATCCTGGAAAAGCTTTGATTGTTGCATTCATTGCATAGTGTTTATAAGTGCAAAGGTTTTCAATTTTTATCGGATTATCTTGTTTATGTTTCCGAAAAACTTTCGGGAACCCTCGAAACATTTTTTCTGAGTATTAGATATGAATTTCTAGAAATTTCTAATATTATTTTAACCTCTAAAATTCAGTATTTGCGAAAACTAGATTATTCCGAAAATTCGATAATATGTGTGTATGTCCCTCTTTCTCTCGTCGAGCCCGTTCTAGATCCCACGTCCTTTTCGCGGGGTCGTTAGAACGTCTCTTCTCGCAAACGCTGTGCTGCTCGTGTCTACCCTCGTCGTGCTCGCAACTACCTCTCTCTCGGTCACGACACGATTGATGACGAGTTTGGCAACCTCCTCCCGCGTTCTCTTTTATATAACCACCCTGCTGTCACATAACCTCTAGTCTCCTTCCCCAGATCCAAATCACTCAGAAGTTGTCGTCCCTGCACATGGCGGTTCCAGGTGAGTCCTCTCCCCTCTCTCCCCTTCCCCATCCTCTCTCCCCCTCGACGGACCCTCCCTGCAGCCCCACGTCGCGTCGTTCTCCTTCCCCGGCGTGCAGTCCTCTCTGTCCCCGGCCGAGCGGTTCGTTTCCTCCCGGCGAGACCCTGCGTGGCTCCCTTTCCCTCCGTTGCGCAGCCAAGTCCGGTGGCCCCGCACGGCGTCGCGGCCAGGAGGCCCTGCGCGGCGGCTCACCCCCTGCCGTGGCCTCCCCACCGGCCAGCGTGCAGCCCAGCCCCACAGCCGCGTGCTTTGTGCGCTCGGGCTCCGGCGAGCTCGTCCCAGCGTGCAAGCCCCGCGCGCCCATGCCCCAGCCGGAGCGTCCTGGCCGAGCGCCACGGCAACCTGTGGGCGCGCGCCCCTGCGGGCCCCAGCAGGCGCGGCTGGCAAGCCTCGCCCAGGGTCGGCCGAAGCCCCTCGTGCGGCACCTCCCCTGCCTGTCGAGCCTGCAAACCCCCCCCCCCCATTTTTTCCATGGCCCCATGCGTGCGGTTGATTGGAGGTAGGAGAAGGCCACATCCGATCCCACTAAATGCGATCCTGTGTGGTTGTGAACCCATGTGACCCTTTGTGTGGCATGGTTCCGACCGATAGGATCGCGCCACATCACCAGTATTACGCTATTTATTAAAGTATGTATCAACTTTGACGCTAGATATTCAATTCATTATGTTCCAGTTACATTAATCGTGTAACGATCTTGTGCACACGTTATAAATTTGTTTTGACTCGTTCTAGTTGCGTTAGTTTGATAATAACGTTGTCTAGATGTTGGAAACATTGTTTGGTCATGACAAATGTTTTATTTAATTAATAAAAGTAATTGTTTATCTCTTGGTCATTAAAATAACTAATTTATAGTTTTAATTTACGAGTTATAAATACATGTACATAAATGTTTTAATACTTGTTTAGTATAGACGCAACATCTATCTAGTAGTTCTTGTGAGTCGCACGTGCGGTTTCGTGTGTCGTCGCATGCTGATCCGCGTGTCGTTCGCGCTCGTCGTTTGCGCTGTTTCGCGCGAGCCGTCGTTCGCACAAATCACTAGTTGCGAGTTTTGGTAAAATCATTTTGCCACTTCGTGCATATTAAATAATTAAGTATTAATTAGTTGTTTAGTGGTCAGTTATTTGTCGGCGTTTCTACCCCGGGGGTCCCTGGACCGACGAGTGAATTGTCGCCGCGTGCCCCAGCCCAGATGGGTCGGCGCGAGACGGAGCACGAAGGGGGTAGAAGAGAGGGGAAAGCCCGCGACCTTCGTGTTTGTCCTGCGCCCAGGTCGGGTGCGCTTGCAGTAGGAGGTTACAAGCGTCCGCGTGGGGGGAGAGCGAGGGACTCTACGCGTCGCCCCGTCCTCCCGCGCGGCCAACCTTCTCGTAAGAGAGCCCTGGACCTTCCTTTTATAGGCGTAAGGAGAGGGTCCAGGTGTACAATGGGGGTGTAGCAGTGCGCTATCGTGTCTAGCAGAGAGGAGCTAGCACCCTAAGTACATGTCGTCGTGGCAGCCAGAGAGGTTTTGGCACCCTGTTCATGTGATGTCGTGGCCGTCGGAGGAGCATTGGAGCCTTGCGGGAGGACAGCTGTCGGGGCTGTCGAGTCCTTGCTGACGTCTCCTTGCTTCCGTAAGGGTTTGAGAGTCGCCGTGGTCATGGAGCACGCGGGGCGCCATCATTATCTGTTTTCCGGGGCGAGCCAGACGGGACGTCGGTCCCGTTACCCGTAGCCTGAGCTAGCTAGGGATAGGGTAATGATGGCCCCCCCTGTGGCGTGGTCGGTCTGAGCCCTGGGTCGGGCGAGGCAGAGGCTCCTCCGAGGTCGGGGTCGAGTCGGTCTTCCGAGGTCGAGGTCGTGTCTGAGCCCCGGGTGGGGCGAGGCGGAGTTCGTCATCTTCCGGGGCCGAGCCCGAGTCCGAGCCCTGGGGTCGAGCGAGGCAGAGTTCGTCGTCTTCCGGGGTCGAGCCCGAGTTCGAGCCCTGGGTCGGGCGAGGCGAAGTTCGTCGTCTTCCGGGGCCGAGCCCGAGTCCGAGCCCTGGGTCGGGCGAGGCGGAGTTTCCTATGGCGCCCGAGGCCGGACTTGGCTACTGTCAGCCTCACTCTATCGAGCGGCACAGCAGTCGGGGCGACGCAGGCGGCACTGTCTTCTTGTCAGGCCGGTCAGTGGAGCGGCGAAGTGACCGCGGTCACTTTCGGCTCTGTCGACTGAAGGGCGCGTGACAGGATAGGATGTCAGGCCATCCTTGCATTAAATGCTTCTGCGATTTGGTCAGTCGGTGTGGCGATCTGGCCAAGGTTGCTTCTTGGCGAAGACTGGGCCTCGGGCGAGCCGAAGGTGTGTACGTCGCTTGAGGGGGTCCTCGGGCGAGACGTGAATCTTCCGGGGTCGGCTGCCTTTGCCCGAGGCTGGGCTCGGGCGAGGCGAGGTCGTGTCCCTTGAGTGGACCGAGCCTTGGCTTAATCGCACCCATCAGGCCTTTGCAGCTTAGTGCTGATGGGGGTTACCAGCTGAGATTAGGAGTCTTGGGGGTACGCCTAATTATGGTCCCCGACAGTAGCCCCCGAGCCTCGAAGGGAGTGTTGATACTCGCTTGGAGGCTTTTGTCGCACTTTTTGCAAGGGGACCGGCCTTCCTCGGTTGTCTTTTGTTCTGGTGGGTGCGCGCGAGCGCACCCGCCGGGTGTAGCCCCCGAGGCCTCGGAGGAGTAGTTTGACTCCTTCGAGGTCTTAGTACGTTTCGTAATGTTTCGGCCGGTCTAGCTGCTCCCTCATGCGAACTGGCCGTAGCCCGGGTGAACAGTCGGGTCCCAAGTTCTCGGGCTGGTATGTTGACGCTGTCAACGGTTTGGCCGGAGCCGGGTTTGCGAGAGCAGCCCCCGAGCCTCCACACAGAGCGAGAGGACGGTCAGGGACAGACTCGACTTTTTACATATGCCCCTGCGTCGCCTTTCCACAAGGAGGAGGGGGGAAAGCGCCATGTTGCCCTCGGAGGACGCCGAACATGGTGTCTCCAGTGAGTTGCTAACAGGTAATCCGAGTGGACGCCCGTGCCCCATTTGTTAGGGGTCGGCTAGTGGCCCGGAGGCGCGCTCCAAAAGTACCTACGGGTGATTTGCCGGACCCGGTCCCCTTTTGACGGGGTCCGAGGGCTCGATGCCTCCCTCTGGTGGGATTCCGTTACAAAATCGTTCCTGTTGGTCTCAGAAATGTCCTAGGGTACCTCAGGAGCGCAGCCCGAGCCTCATTTATGTATCGAATGTACCCAGGGTCATCCCTCGCTCTGCGTCTGAGGCGACTATCGAACCCTTCGGGGGCCAGCCTTCGAACCCCTGATCAGTAGTGGGCGCGGAGCCCGAGTGGCCTGAGGTGGCCGTTGAACCCTTTCGAGGGGCCGGCCTTTGAACCTCTGACCAGTAGTGGGCGCGAAGCCCGAGCGCTCTGAGGCGGTTGTTGAACCCTTCGGTGGGGCCAGCCTTTGAACCTTTGATCAGTAGGGGGGCTCGGGGCCCGCTTCCTTCGCGGAGAAGGATCCCTTTCGGAGTATCCCCTTTTCTGACCCCTGAGGCAAGAGAGAGAAAGAGGAAGTGAAAAGGATACGAAATCGAATGATGTGGCGCACCTTTTTTGACGCGGTCATTATGACAGAGGTGAAGCGTCGCCTGCTTCGCCTGCCAAAGGTGCCGTCTGTCCTGCCGTAGAGTTAATGCGACGGGACGAGTGGTTCACGGGGCGGCCGTTGCGCGTGCGCGAGTCGTTCGAGGAACAGAACGCGGACGTGTCGCTTCCGCCGTGGGAGAAGGTCCTTTTGCTATCCCAGGAGGGGACGTGAGCTTGCTGACGACTCGAATGCCGCTTCCGCCCGCCTGCCATCGCCATTACTACCGGCCCATTTCTGGCCATATTGACCGTCGTGCCCTCTCCCGCGGCTGACCGGCCCGAGACCGATGTGCTCGATTGGCACTGTCGGGTCATGCGTAGGGTCGCCTCGAGTCGCGGTACAGGTTCCACAGTCGAGAAGGCGCGGTACTGGCGCGAGTGGCGGTGCAGTTTCTTGTACGTAGTAACCGGCGTGCCGGTTACATGACGTGTGGGCCTGGGCCTCCATGCTGGATGTGTCGAAGTCGAAAGGGTGCATCCCCCTGGGTGCGGTTGCACACCGCCTGCATGGTGGCCCGCCCTTTCACCCGCTAGCCTGGGCGAGAGTAGAGGAATGCTCGTAACCGCTGGGCAGTCGTGCGCACCGTGGGCGGCGGTTTGGCTTTGTCTGCCCTGCGCCAGCTTGCATGACACGTGGGGCCCAGCCCCCGTGTCGTAGGGGGAGGACCTTGGAGCATGTTGGAGAAGACTCAGCCCACGACGGCTGAGGACGCAAGTGGGGGGAGAGTTGCCTTTAAAAGGAGGGCGACCCCCTTGAAGGGCAACCATGTCTTCGCGCTCTCCTCATGCATTGTGTCTTTCCACCTTTCGAGCCCCTAGATGGGGGGCGCCCGCGGTTCTCCCGCCTGGTCGTCGTTGGGGGGAACGCAACTTCGCGGAAGTCGGTACCTTTCAGCCATCGTTCGGCTTCAAGGATTTTCGTCAGGCAGCCTGGCTGCATCCCCTCGCCGGTGGTCACCCAAGACGGTGACCTCCAGTTCGGTGGTGGGGAGAAGCGAGCCGGGCTGCGATCTTGGTCCTGCCCTCAGCTTCAAGGATCTTCGTCATCCTTGCTGGGGTGGAGGCCGGGCTGAGCCGGAGCTCTACCTCCCGCGCGGGTTCGTGGGTCACCTTCTCCCTCAGCATTCGAGGGAGAGGGCGCGCACCAGCCTAGCGGGAGGGCTGGACTTCGACAACGCGGGGCTGGTCGGCAGCGAGCGTCGTCAGCTTCAGCGTGTTGGGTTCACCGGCTCAGTGGGCCTGGCTCGGCTCCCGGTGCCCCCTTCCACCGCAAGAGCGGTTGTCGCGCCGTGCGCACCGGGGGACCGCCCGAGACGTCGCGCGCTGCTAGGGCGGCGTTTGTGTCCTGGGGTTGTCCTGCCTTTGCCCCGGTACGGCGCCTCTGCGCGGAGGTCGGTGCTTCGCCCGTCCGAGAGGATCCGAGTGGGAATCTGCCGGTGGGCAGATGGCTTCCGTCGTCGGCGCTGCGGTGGCGGTGGCTGAAGAAGTCCTCGTCGCCGACGGGGTCACCGCCACCATGCGTGCTCCGGGCCTCCGGCTCTTTGGCTTTGATAGCTTGTCCTCGCCCCTCGAGTGGGGGCGTGGGCGGGGAGCTCGTCGCAGCAGCGTCCGCCCTGAGGTCATCGCTGCTGCTGTTTGGCCACTTCGGAGCGGGCGTTGACGAGCCACCAGGGGTTTTGTCGCCCCGCAGGCCCTCCAACGTGGGGGGTTGTTCGTACCTGTGGGGGCGGAACCGGAGTTCCGTTTGTAAATGGCACCTTTGAGTGCTGGCGTATGTTCATTGTGGTTGTCGGGGCCTGAACATGTATGTATCTTTCGGCGTGAAGCCGCGTTTTTCCTTCATTCCGAGCACTAGGACTCGCCTGTCAGCCTACTGAACCGCTTCACCAAGCGTGAGTTGCCTCGTGCGAAGGTGATGAGTGAGGTATCCGTATCCCGGAGGCGTAGGAGTCCCTCGGCTCAGTCGGCCTTGCCGCCCGAGGCTTCTCTTGCTTAGTTAAAGGAAACCCTCGGCCGCTCTTCGATGAGCCAGAGCCGGAGGCAGCGGTATCAGCGTGGACAGAGGCAGAGTTGGCTCGAAAAGAAGACTTCGTCGGCCGGAGCCTGACCGGGCCGTCCACCGGCGGGACCGGCGCCGAAGTCGAGTTGCCGAGGCCATGGGCCGGGCTGATGTCCTCGGGGGATAGATGGCTGAGGCTTCGGGGCGCCCGACTGAGCCGTCTGCTCGAGCCGGACTCCTGGAAGAGACCCTAGCGGTGATGGCCTGGGCGTGGTGCTGACGTCGTCCTTCGGAGCGGAGATCCTCCGACTGTGTCGCCATTCGAGGCTCGGTCGGACTTTGCCGAAGGTGGTGTTGACGCCGAGGGTGCTGCTGCTCCCCCTCCATCGAGGTCCGAACCTGCAGGATTGGTTTACCTTGTAGTGTGCGTATGTTTTCTGCGGCCGCCGAGGCCCAAACATGCTATCGTTATGTTGTAAAGCTACGTTTCTTTTTCTCTTTGTTTCGAGTATCAAGACTTATTTGTCGGTAACAGAATTGTTTGTTCGAGCAAGAGTTACTTTTCACGGAAGGTGATGAGTGAGGTATCCGTATCCCGGAGGCGTAGGAGTCCCTCGGCTCGATCGGCCTTTGCCGCTTACGTGTACTCTTACTCGTCCGTAGGATTCTGTTAACGATGTAGTCGAGAAGGCCCGAAAAATCGTTTTGGCAGAAGGGTCTCCGAGCATTGGGACTTGTTCGGTCAGCGGAATCGCTTATCCGAGCGCGAGTTACTTATCGCAGAAGGTGATGAGTGAGGTATCCGTATCCTAGAGGCGTAGGAGTCCCTCGGCTCGGTCGGCCTTGGCTGCTTACGTGTACTCCGTCGTTTTCAGGACCCCACTTTCGAAGTAGTCAAAAAGCACGAAAGGCGCTCTGGTGGAAAGACTTTTTCCGAGGAAAATTTTGACGCAGAGGGGGTTCCCCCCTTCTAGCCCCCGAGGGAGGGTCGGGCTTTGCTGAGGCAAGGCTGACCCTTCCTTGATGGTTAGACTTTGAACGTGAACGATGTGTACGAACAACTTGAAAGCATCTTAAGGGTAGAAGCGACGTAGCTGTCGGATGTTCCAAGCGTTGCCGTAGACCTCGCCTTGGCTGTTGGCCAGCTTGTATGTCCCGGGCTTCAGAACCTTGGCGATGACGAACGGCCCTTCCCAGGGAGGCGTGAGCTTGTGCCGCCCTCAGGCGTCTTGTCGCAACCGAAGCACTAGGTCGCCTGCTTGGAGGTCTCGGGACCGAACCCCTCGGGCGTGGTAGCGTCGCAGGGACTGCTGGTACCGCGCCGAGTGTAGTAAGGCCATGTCCCGAGCCTCTTCGAGCTGGTCCAGTGAGTCTTCTCGGTCGGTCTAGTTTCTTCGATCGTCGTACGCCCTCGTCCTCGGGGAACCGTATTCTAAGTCTGTGGGCAAGACGGCCTCGGCCCCATAGACTTGAAAGAACGGTGTGAAGCCCGTGGCTCGGCTCAGCGTTGTCCTCAGACTCTAGACCACCGAGGGGAGTTCCTTTATCCATCGCCTTCCGAACTTGTGGAGGTCGCTGTAGATCCTTGGCTTAAGCCCTTGCAGAATCATGCCATTGGCACGTTCCACTTGCCCATTCGTCATGGGGTGAGCCACGGCAGCCCAGTCCACCCGGATATGGTGATCCTCGCAGAAGTCCAGGAACTTTCGGCCGGCGAACTGGGTGCCGTTGTCAGTGATGATGGAGTTCGGGACCCCAAAGCGATGGATGATGTTGGTGAAGAATGCCACCGCCTGTTCGGACCGGATGCTGTTTAGGGGTCGGACCTCGATCCACTTGGAGAATTTGTCGATGGCGACCAGCAGGTGCGTGTAGCCCCCGAGTGCCTTCTGCAAGGGACCGACGAGGTCCAGTCCCCACACGGCAATGGGTATTGTCTGCAGATCCTGAGCGGGCAGGTGGGTCTGCCTTGCGTAGAACTGACATCCTTGGCAGGCGCAGACAATTCTAGTGGCGTCGGCCACCACGGTCGGCCAGTAGAAACCTTGTCGGAAGGCGTTCCCGACAAGGGCTCGGGGCGCTGCGTGATGACCGCAAGCCCCCGAGTGTATTTCTCGTAAGAGCTCCTGGCCTTCGATGATGGATATGCACCGCTGGAGGATGCCAGATGGGCTGCGGTGGTAGAGCTCCTTTCCGTCACCCAGTAAGACGAACGACTTGGCGCGCCACGCCAGTCGCCGAGCCTCGGCTCGGTCGAGGGGCAGCTCTCCTTGGTGGAGATATTGCAGGTACGGGGTCTGCCAGTTTCGATTAGGCTGGACCCCACTCCGCCCTTCCTCGACGCGCAGTGCCTCACCCTCGGGAGCCGAGGGTGCCTCAGGCCGAGCCGAGGGTGCCTCAGGCTGTGCTGAGGATGCCTCGGGCTGGGCCGAGGCCTTCTCGGGCTTGGGCGTGTCGTCGGTCTTGACTGAGGGTTGATGTAGGTCTCGGCAGAAGACGTCCGGGGGGACCGTTGTCCGCCCCGAGGCTATCTTAGCCAGCTCGTCCGCAATCTCGTTGTGTCGTCGGGCGATGTGGTTGAGCTCGAGCCCGTAGAACTTGTCCTCCAGGCGCCGAACCTCATTGCAGTAGGCTTCCATCTTCGGGTCGCGGCAGTGGGAGTTCTTCATAACTTGGTCAATAACGAGCTGCGAGTCGCCGCGAGCGTCGAGGCGTCGGACCCCTAGCTCAATGGCGATGCGCAACTCGTTGATCAGAGCTTCGTACTCAGCCACGTTGTTGGACGCCGGGAAATGGAGGCGCAACACGTAGCGTAGGTGTTTCCCGAGGGGCGAGATGAAGAGCAGGCCCATGCCTGCCCCTGTTTTCATCAGCGACCCATCGAAAAACATGGTCCAGAGTTCCAGCTGGATCGGAGCCGCCGGGAGCTGGGTGTCGACCCATTCAGCCACAAAGTCCACCAAGACTTGGGACTTGATGGCCTTCCAAGGGGCGAACGAGATCGTCTCGCCCATGATTTCCACCGCCCACTTTGCAATCCTACCCGAGGCCTCTCGGCACTGGATGATCTCCCCCAGGGGGAAGGATGACACCACAGTCACTGGATGAGACTCAAAGTAGTGTCGCAACTTCCGCCGCGTCAGGATCACCGCGTACAACAGCTTCTGAATTTGCGGGTAGCGGATCTTGGTCTCGGATAGTACCTCGCTGATGAAGTAAACCGGCCTCTGGACGGGCAATGCTTTCCCTTCTTCTTGTCTCTCAACCACGATCGCGGCGCTGACCACCTGAGTGGTAGCGGCGACGTAGATCAAGAGGGCTTCTCCAGCGGCTGGGGGCACCAAGATGGGCGCGTTCGTAAGGAGTGCCTTCAGGTTCCCGAGGGCTTCCTCAGCCTTGGAGGTCCAAGTGAAGCACTCGATCTTTCTTAAGAGGCGGTACAGAGGTAGGCCTCTTTCGCCGAGGCGCGAGATGAAACGGCTCAGAGCCGCAAGGCATCCCATGACCCTCTATACGCCTTTCAAGTCCTTGATGGGCCCCATGTTGGTGATGGCCGCGATTTTCTCCGGGTTGGCCTCGATGCCCCGCTCAGAGACGATGAACCCCAAGAGCATGCCTCGGGGGACTCCGAAGACACACTTCTCGGGATTGAGTTTTACGCCCTTTGCCTTGAGACACCGGAATGTCGTTTTAAGGTCGGAAAGGAGGTCGGAGGCTTTCCTCGTCTTGACTACTATGTCATCGACATAAGCCTCGACCGTTCGACCAATGTGTTCGCCGAACACGTGGTTCATGCACCTTTGGTACGTCGCACTCGCATTCCTCAAACCAAATGGCATAGTGACATAGCAGTACATGCCAAAAGGTGTGATGAAAGAAGTCACGAGCTGGTCGGACTCTTTCATCCTGATTTGGTGATACCCTGAGTAGGCATCGAGGAAGGACAGGTTTTCGCATCCCGCAGTGGAATCCACGATTTGATCGATGTGAGGCAGAGGATAGGGAACTTTTGGACATGCTTTGTTTAGACCAGTGTAGTCTACACACATCCGCCATTTCCCTCCTTTCTTTCTCACAAGCACGGGGTTGGCAAGCCATTCAGGATGGAATACCTCTTTGATGAACCCTGCGGCCATCAGCTTGTGGATCTCTTCGCCTATGGCTCTGCGCTTTTCTTCGTCGAATCGGCGCAGAGGTTGCTTCACAGGACGGGCTCCAGCTTGGATATCCAGCGAGTGCTCGGCTACATCCCTCGGTATGCCAGGCATGTCCGAGGGACTCCACGCGAAAACTTCGGTGTTTGCGCGGAGAAAGTCGATGAGCACTGCTTCCTATTTGGGGCCGAGCTCGGAGCCGATCCGGATCTGCTTGGAGGCGTCGTTGCTGGGGTCGAGTGGGACGGACTTAACCGTCTCCGCTGGCTCAAAGTTGCCAGCATGGTGCTTCACGTCTGGCACCTCCTTGGAGAGGCTCTCCAGGTTGGCGATGAGGGCCTTGGATTCGGCGAGGGCCTCGGCGTACTCCACGCACTCTACGTCGCATTCGTACGCGTGTCGGTATGTGGGGCCGACGGTGATGACCCCGTTGGGGCCCGGCATCTTGAGCTTGAGGTAGGTGTAGTTAGGGACGACCATGAACTTGGCGTAGCATGGCCTCCCTAGTACCGTGTGGTAGGTTCCTCGGAACCCGACCACATCGAACGTGAGGGTTTCCCTTCTGAAGTTGGAGGGAGTCCCGAAGCAGACGGGCAGATCGAGTCGTCTGAGGGGTTGGACGCGTTTCCCGGGGATGATCCCGTGAAAAGGCGTCGCACCGGCCCGGACCGAGGACAGATTGATCTACAGGAGCTCGAGGGTCTCAGCGTAGATGATGTTGAGGCTGCTGCCTCCGTCCATGAGGACCTTGGTGAGCCTAACGTTGCCGATGACGGGGTCGACAACGAGCGGGTACTTCCCCGGGCTTGGCACGCGGTCGAGGTGATCACCCTGGTCGAAGGTGATGGGCTTGTCGGACCAGTCTAGGTAGACCGGCGCCGCCACCTTTACCGAGCAGACCTCCCGACGCTCTTGCTTGCGGTGCCGAGCCGAGGCGTTTGCCACCGGCCCACTGTAGATCATGAAGCAGTCGTGGACCTCGGGGAACTCCTCTGCCTGGTGATCCTCCTTCTTGTCGTCGTGGGGGGCCCTGCCACCCTCCGTAGGTGGCCTGGCCCTGTGGAAGTGACGCCGAAGCATGGCGCATTTCTCAAGGGTGTGCTTGATGGGTCCCTGATGATAGGGGCACGGCTCCTTGAGCATCTTGTCGAATAGATTAGCGCCTCCGGGAGGTTTTCAAGGGTTCTTGTACTCAGCGGCGGCGACAAGGTCCGCGTCGGTCGCGTCGCGTTTTGCTTGCGACTTCTTCTTGCCTTTCTTCTTGGTGCCGCGCTGAGCGGACGCCTTGGGAACATCTTCCGGCTGGCGGCCCTGGGGCTGCTTGTCCTTCCGGAAGATGGCCTCAACCTTCTCCTGGCCAGAGGCGAACTTGGTGGCGATGTCCATCAGCTCGCTCGCCTTGGTGGGGGTCTTGCGACCCAGCTTGCTCACCAGATCGTGGCAGGTGGTGCCGGCGAGGAACGCGCCGATGACATCCGAGTTGGTGACGTTGGGCAGCTCGGTGCGCTGCTTTGAGAATCGTCGGATGTAGTCCCGGAGAGACTCTCCCGGCTACTGGCGGCAGCTTTAGAGATCCTAGGAGTTCCCAGGGCGCACGTACGTGCCCTGGAAATTACCGGCGAAGGCTTGGACCAGGTCGTCCCAGTTGGAGATCTGCCCCAGAGGCAGATGCTCCAACCAGGCCCGAGCGGAGTCGGAGAGGAACACGGAGAGGTTGCGGATGACGAGGTTGTCATCGTCCGTTCCACCCAGTTGGCAGGCCAGCCGGTAGTCCGCGAGCCACAGTTCCGGTCTTGTCTCCCCCGAGTACTTTGTGATGGTAGTCGGAGTTCGGAACCGGGTCGGGAACGACGCCCGTCGTATGGCTTGGCTGAAAGCCTGCGGGCCGGGCGGTTCGGGCGAGGGGCTCCGATCCTCCCCGCTATCGCGTCCCCCACGCCTGGGGTGGTAGCCTCGGCGCACCCTCTCGTCGAGGCGGGCTCGATGGTTGCGGTGGTGGTGCTCATTGCCGAGGCGTCCCGGGGCTGCAGGCGCCGTGTTGCGCGTGCGCCCGGTGTGGACCGAGGCTTCCCATACGAATCGGGAAGTCGTGGCATGGTGCTCCGAGGGGTATCCCTGCCTTCAGGAGGTAGAGCTCTCGGCCCGTCGGACCGCGACATCCTCCAGGAGATTCTTGAGCTCTCCCCGGATCCGCCGCCCTTCGGTGGTTGATGGTTCCGGCATCGCGCGGAGAAGTATCGCTGCTGCAGCCAGGTTTTGGCTGACCCCACTTGAAGCCGGTGGCGGCCTTGCCCTGACGTCGTCGGCGATGCGGAGCTGGACGCCCTAGGGTAGATGACGCGCTTCTCCGGCTGGAGCTTGGTCTACCCATTCCTGCCCGATGTTCCGGCGGAGCGGCTCAAGTGTTCCTGCCCCCTCGTTGAGCCTGGCCTGCATCTCGTGGATTTGCTCGAGCTGTGCGTCCTGACCCCCCACAGGGACTGGTGCCACAGCTAGCTCCCGAAGGATGTCAACGCGAGGCGTAGGCCTAGGGGGATCACCGTTTTCCGGTATGCCAAGATGGTTGCCTTCATCGGGACCCCCTAGATCGACGTGGAAACATTCACGGCTTGGGCCGCTGTCTCCGTCGCCGAAGCTGTGGCTACCGTCGGAACAATCGGAAAGGCAGTAGTCGCATGCGGTCATGAAATCTCGCATGGCGCTGGGGTTACCGAGCCTGGAGAAATCCCAACCAAAGTCGGGCTCGTCATCTTCCTCGGAACCCGAGGGTCCGTAGGTCGAGACGGCCGTCAGCCGGTCCCAGGGTGACCGAAGATGATACCCCGGAGGGCTAGTGCATGCCTCTATGAAGGATTCCACCAAAGCGGGGTCGCTTGGTGGGTCGAGGCCGAATCCAAAAGGCATGAGACAGGAGTCGGTCGGTACCTCTTGGTCGACAGGTGATGATGTTGTTGCGTCAGGGGCGGACTGCACCATTGTCTCAGGTACGAGGGTGACGCCTAGCAAGTCCTTCGCGAGCGTGCTGGCGTCGTTCGTCCGCTTGGAGTTGGCGTGTTGCAGGGAAACGACGCTCGTCTTCGTCTCAGACGCGGGGTCGACGCCCGACGCGTCCCCTGTCGGGGCGCCAGCGCCGTCGACTCGCTCGACAGCCGATGAGGTGCCGCCTCCTGCTTGGCCATGGTTACCCCGCCTCCTCCTCCTCCGGCGGGGGAGGTGACGGGACAAACTCGAACGCTGTTCTTCCGCCTCGTGGGGAAGACGTCGTCGATTCCGCCGCCGGTGGACGGGTTGTCGGCCGCCATTATCGCCGTCGCGTGGCGGAGGAAGGAGTATCATGTCGTAGCTGCCGTCGAGGGACATGAACTCAAGACTCCCGAAACGGAGCCCCGTCCCGGGTTGGAAAGGTTGCTGGAGACTACCCATCTTGAGCTTGATGGGGAGCTGTTCGTCAACACGTAGCAGGTCCCTACCTGGCGCGCCAACTGTTGGCGTTTCGACCCCGGGGGGTCCCTGGACCGACGAGTGAATTGTCGCCGCGTGCCCCAGCCCAGATGGGTCGACGCGAGACGGAGCACGAAGGGGGTAGAAGAGAGGGGAAAGCCCGCGGCCTCCGTGTTTGTCCTGCGCCCAGGTCGGGTGCGCTTGCAGTAGGGGGTTACAAGCGTCCGCGTGGGGGGAGAGCGAGGGACTCTACGCGTCGCCCCGTCCTCCCGCACGGCCAACCTTCTCGTAAGAGAGCCCTGGACCTTCCTTTTATAGGCGTAAGGAGAGGGTCCAGGTGTACAATGGGGGTGTAGCAGTGCGCTATCGTGTCTAGCAGAGAGGAGCTAGCGCCCTAAGTACATGCCGTCGTGGCAGCCAGAGAGGTTTTGGCACCCTGTTCATGTGATGTCGTGGCCGTCGGAGGAGCGTTGGAGCCTTGCGGGAGGACAGCTGTCGGGGCTGTCGAGTCCTTGCTGACGTCTCCTTGCTTCCGTAAGGGTTTGAGAGTCGCCGTCGTCATGGAGCACGCGGGGCGCCATCATTATCTGTTTTCTGGGGCGAGCCAGACGGGACGCCGGTCCCGTTACCCGTAGCCTGAGCTAGCTAGGGATAGGGTAATGATGGCCCCCCCCTGTGGCGTGGTCGGTCCGAGCCTTGGGTCAGGCGAGGCGGAGGCTCCTCCAAGGTCGGGGTCGAGCCGGTCTTCCGAGGTCGAGGTCGTGTCCGAGCCCCGGGTCGGGCGAGGCGGAGTTCGTCGTCTTCCGGGGCCGAGCCTGAGTCCGAGCCCTAGGGTCGGGCGAGGCGGAGTTCGTCGTCTTCCGGGGCCGAGCCCGAGTCCGAGCCCTGGGTCGGGCGAGGCGGAGTTCGTCGTCTTCCGGGGCCGAGCCCGAGTCCGAGCCCTGGGTCGGGCGAGGCGGAGTTCGTCGTCTTCCGGGGCCGAGCCCGAGTCCGAGCCCTGGGTCGGGCGAGGCGGAGTTTCCTATGGCGCCCGAGGCCGGACTTGGCTGCTGTCAGCCTCACTCTGTCGAGCGGCACAGCAGTCGGGGCGACGCAGGCGGCGCTGTCTTCTTGTCTGGCCAGTCAGTGGAGCGGCGAAGTGACCGCGGTCACTTTCGGCTCTGTCAACTGAAAGGCGCGTGACAGGATAGGATGTCAGGCCATCCTTGCATTAAATGCTCCTGCGATTTGGTCGGTCGGTGTGGCGATCTGGCCAAGGTTGCTTCTTGGCGAAGACTGGGCCTCGGGCGAGCCGAAGGTGTGTACGTCGCTTGAGGGGGTCCTCGGGCGAGACGTGAATCTTCCGGGGTCAGCTGCCTTTGCCCGAGGCTGGGCTCGGGTGAGGCGAGGTCGTGTCCCTTAAGTGGACCGAGCCTTGGCTTAATCGCACCCATCAGGCCTTTGCAGCTTAGTGCTGATGGGGGTTACCAGCTGAGATTAGGAGTCTTGGGGGTACCCCTAATTATGGTCCCCGACATTATTAAAATAACAATTCAATCGAAAATGAACTTGTAATTTTAATTATGTGCTTCGTCAATAGCTATTAAGGTAGTTGTGTCAATCCGAAGCGTTTTCATTTATGTTTGGTTAGGGTAGACATGATATCGATCGGCGCTACGACATATCGTGTTCGTTCTAAATTAATTATTCCGTCGCGTCGATTTCGTGTTAATAATGTTATCGTATCGCGTCACAAGTTTTAATTACTTAATTAGTGGTTTATTCAATACTTATGACCTTCTAATTAAAACTAGTTTATACTTCATCTCGCGCTTTTATAAATAAATGTTAACTTGATTATTAATACTTGTTTATTATAAACTCATTGTGGTTTAGCGAGTATCGCGTATCGCGTGCGTCGCTCGCACGGATCGCGCGTGCTGTTCGCACACGTGTCGCGCGTCAATTGCACGTGGTCACACGTGCGCTCATTATTGTCATGTCACGTGTTATAGCTGAATAATTAATTATTAGTTTGTTCGAGAGTTAATAAAATAACAATTTAATTAGAACGAGTCTATAGTTTTAACTCATACTTTTATAAATATAAATGTTAATTAATATGACTAATGCCAACTAAAATACTTGTCATTAATTATTTGTTCGTTGTTCGCGCACGACATCGTTTGCGCGTCATCGCGCTGTTTGCGCGCATAGTCGCATTGACTCGTCGTGTGCGTGCGTCGTCGCGTGACGATCACGTGTGTCGCGCGGCGTCTGCGCGTGATAATAAATAGTTTGCCGCTTATAAACACTCATGTTAACGATGTTAATACGTCATGTCATAAATTTTAGATAATTAACTTAAGGCTTGCTCTACTAATATTTATTAGACTAATATTCTAAGTAGATTAAATGTGTAGTGTTCAACTTGAGCTTTTATAATAAATATTGACATGGCAAATATTAACTTAACTACTTTTTATTTATTTAATATTTGTTTAGTATAAACGTGTCATCTATTTAGTTTTCTCGCTAGTCATGCGTGTTATTCCGCATATGGTGGCGTGCTGGTTCGCGCGTCGTTTGCGCTGGTCGCACGCACTGTTTCGTGTGTCATCAGCGCTATGTCGCGCGTGTCCGCTCGGCGTTCCGCACGCTGTCGTGTTGCTTCGCTCGTTGTAAATTCGCCTCGCTTAGAATCCCTCACTTTAATTAAATAGTAGTTATAATTTATATTTGGTATCACCGAATTAAATGTCCTCGCTACTACTTGCATAGCGTAAACGTTATAACTTCTCGACCGCAGCTTCGACTGTCGCATTTCTTTTTCCTCGCGTGACCGTAGTAACGCGTTCCTTTTCGTCTTGCGTGTTTTATTACATTTTATCTTGTATGGTGTAATGCTCTTATGCATATATATATGTTTGTTTGCTTGTGCTTGTTTGTCTTCGCTTCGCGTGAATAGATCGCGATTCATTTCCGAGCTTCGAGGGATCGACGGTCAAACGTTGGCGACCAAGTGATCCGATTCTTCGAGTTCTACAGAAGTGAAGACCCTGAGCATCTGTTTGGTGAAGGCAAGTGTCCTCTGACCCACTATGTCCTATCTACTATAATTCACTGTCCCGCATTACTTAATTGAAACCTAAGGATTGACTAGCTTTCTATTTACTTATCCTTGTTTATCCTTTGGGTTATCATGGTTAGCTTTATGCTATTGCTTTACTTTGAACATGATGTGAATATTACGATACGATGATGTTATCCTGATGATGATATTGTGATACTCTAGGGGGCTCGGGCCATTTTTCCTGAGTACCTCTCCGTAAGGACCTGTTCGTGGAGTGACCACCCGGGATAACAGTGCAACCATGAGGGTGGAATGGGACACCCTTAGCTGATTAATTAGATGAACCTGGAGGTATAGTTGGCTTTGCCGGAGGGCCGTCAATGGGGGCCGAGGCATAGTGCTCGCTCTGCTAAGGTGGGGTGCAGAGGTTCATTCAATTTGGTTTTGTTAGTCACCCACCTTGGGGAGGTATACTGCGTTTGTACGACTGGCGAAACCTAACGAGCAGCTATGCACCAGGGGAGTCTTTGTAAACGCTACGTAGTGATACCCTGTCAGGCCACCTAGGTAGTGGTCAATGGGGATTAGCTCTCCCCGGACAGAAAGAGAATCATGACTCGTGGGTAAAGTGTGCGACCTCTGCAGAGGATTAGAAACTGATATATCAGTCGTGCTCACGGTTATGAGTGGCCTTGGGATCCTCTTTGATTAGAGATACAAATGGTTCGAGATACAATGGTTCTATCTATGGTTTTGGCTCGATGATGATGATAATGTTTCCTCGATGAGAAAATGGTTCATGGGTTGGTTATATGATAAAACTTGGCTTCCACTAATAATAAATACGTGACCAACTAAAAGCAACTGCTTGAGCTTAACTCCACATAAAGCTAGTGCACCTCAGCCAAACGGGACATTTGCTGAGTACGTTGATGTGTACTCACCCTTGCTTTCACAAAACACTAGGTTGCCTTTGGTGCAATCTATGCTCAGGTAAAGAAGAAGGCGTCGAGGCGGATCTCCAAGAGTTCTAGGACTTCGACGAGTTCGAGGATTAGGCTAGCGACCTCCTCCAGTTAGCTGCCTGTGGTAGGTTATTTTACGTTGGCTACGTTTCGGTTCTGTGTACTTTGATTTATATTATGTAAATGACTCTAGTCTTTAATATTACTACTTACTCTTTATTGTTATTCGAAGCATTGTGCTATGATGAGTCATTTATGTAACTGCTGTGTACGTGAATTTCTGATCCTGGCACGTACATGGTTCGCATTCGGTTTACCTTCCAAAACCGAGTGTGACATATAAGCACTGGATACATCTAAAAAATCTTTTCATACAACCAAACATATCTAGCCTTATATTTTTTCACTGGAACTTCTTAAAAATACGGCTCATTTACGTGAGTTGTATAGATAAAATCGTATATAAACTTAGAGAACCGTACTAAATACTTACCTTTATCAAAATATGTCTCTTATTTTTTTACACTTATTTCTTTGATAGGCATATTTGTGAGGACGGTACATGCCTATAAGAAAATAAGAAAAGGAACAAGACGATAAAAAAAAAGACTAGACGTAGCAACTAGCAAGCAACCGTTGGCTTCATCAACCATCATGATGACGAGATTGCCCGGCCCCACTCAGAGCTAACCTCCACCAACTTTCTTGTTTGTTCCATTCCGTCATCTACTGTGCTACGCGGACCCGCCCCCTCTGCCGCGTTCCACCCTACCCCGGTCCCCGGCTGGCTGGCCCGCCCGCATTCATTTCATTGCACTACTACCCTTCTCTACTACCTTCTCTCCCGTGCTACGACACGCCATCTCCGCAAAACCGCCGCTCGTCACCTCTCAACGCCACCATGCTCCGGCCGGCAGCCGGAGGGCTGACCCTTTCCGGTTCCTCCACCGCGCGACCTCTTCCTCCTCTCGCCCGTTCTTAGCCCAACCACCATCACCGTCATCATTCATAAACAAAAAGGCAGGCAGGCAGTCAGTCCCTCGGCAGGCACGAGCGCAGACGGTGCGAGGCGTCCGCGTCGCGTCCTTCCACCTGTCTCCTTCGCCTTGCGTGCTCCTGGCTTCAAGAAACCGCCGCACGCCATCCAGCCTGCGGTGCGGGGGTCGCGCGGCCCGCCTGGCTGCCACCGCTTTTCCTCTCCTTTCGCTTCTCCGCTACCGCTACCACCAGCGGCGCGCGGGCCTCCGGGTCGTCCGGCCGGATTCGTTCCCCGGGCCGTGCAACCACGCACGCGCTTGGGTTCCGCTCGTCGCCGAAAGCTTCTGCTCTGTTCAGTTTTCAGCTGGGAGGAGGCGCCGCCTGCGGACCGCTGCGCGCCACGGAGGGAGGTGAACTTCTTTGTCCTTGCAACCCACTACATGACTGTAATTCTCACCTTCTGGCTTCTGCTGCACTTCCCTCTTTGTTTGGATTGAAATTGAACCCCCTGTCCTGTCCCTGTGCTGGACAAGAAACTGATGATTTCCTGCCCAACTTTTGCGCAGATCGACATCTTGTTGGTGGTGGACTGGAAGCTCTCCTCTCAGCCTCAGTGTGTCCTTCGCGAGGCTCTGGAATCTCGCCTGACGAACTAGGTTGCTTCTGCCCCTCCATGATCCACCTCAAGCCCCAGCAGAATTTCAGCTTCTGGTGGCTGCCTTTGCCCCTCTGTTTCCTGCCTGTCGTCCTCGCAATCCTGAATTGTCTCATTGCAAAAGCCCTCTACTTGCGTCGCTGAAATAAACTAGTTTGTCCTTGCAATCCTGGGTGGGTGTCTCATTGCTTCAGCGCTCTGCCTGCGCCTCTGAAGGCTGAAGCGAAGTATTTCTGCTTCCTCTTACAGAGCCCTTCCAGCCTGTCTGCATCACCGTGCCATTCATAACCCCTTCATCCTTCTAGCTCAACTTGGACTCGCCATGGATAGCACAGTTGTTGGTCTCAAACTGGTCGTGCTAGCCCTTTCTGTGGCCATCTGGTTGTTTGGCACCTGCTGCCATGCCGATTTCACCCCTGCAGACAACTACCTCATCAACTGTGGTTCCACGGTCGACGCGACTGTCGACCACAGGGTTTTCATGTCTGACACTTCCGGGGCAGCCATACTGACGACCCCGACCCAGAGCACCGCCGCGACCACCTCGCCGAATTTGGTCTCAGGGTTCGAAGGTGCTATGCTCTATCAGACTGCTAGGATATTCGTTGTGCCATCGTCCTATGCCTTCAAGCTCAAGAGCCATGGCCGACATTTTGTCCGCCTTCACTTCTTCCCCTTCAAATACCAGAGCTATGACCTCACCACGGCGACCTTCAAGGTGTCCACGCAGGATGTCGTGCTCCTCGACAATTTCACAGCGCCCAGTAGTTCTTCGCCGGTGTTCAAGGAGTATTCCCTGAACATTACCAGGGACATGCTCATCCTCACATTTGTGCCTCTTGGGAACAACACACCGGCCTTCGTCAATGCTATCGAGGTCATCTCTGTCCCTGATCTCATAAGCGACTCGGTACTAAGTCTGGACCCTGTCGGTCAGTATCTTGGGCTGTCAACACAGCCGCTGCAGACATTCTACAGGATCAACGTGGGGGGACCCAAGGTGACTCCTGAGAACGACACGCTCTGGCGGACATGGGTTACTGATCAAAGCTCCTTCGTAAATTCCACTCCCACTACACTTGCCAATTTCCCAGGAAAGCTGAATTTTCAGAACGGATTGGCAACAGAGGAGGATGCACCGGACAGTGTGTACAATACTGCAAGGCGGTTGCAAAACAGTACTCGCTCCATGTCCAATATGACGTGGCAATTTGATGTTGATGCCCGTTCAAGCTATCTCATTCGGTTCCATTTCTGTGACATTGTGAGCAAGGCTCCTTATCAGCTCCTGTTTGATGTATATGTGGATAGCTGGTCGGTGGTGAAAGATCTAGATCTCTCCGATAAAGCATTTGGCAACTTGGCAACACCATATTACATTGATGCTGTCTTGCTATCAAGTGATCCATCTGGTAAGCTCAGTGTCAGCATTGGGCCTTCTGCTGTAAAGATAGCAGCGCCGGATGGTATCCTGAATGGCTTGGAGATCATGAAGATGAACATCAGTTCAGGGTCTGTTTCCATTGTGGCACCACCTTCAGTGGCAAGAAGCCATCTCGGTGTCATATTGGGTTCTGTTCTCGGAGTTGTGGCTGCTGTCGTCATTGCTATTGTTATCTGTATCTTCTTCAGGAGAAAAAACAAGCTGCATCCACCAGCACCAAGTCGGCCCTCAAGTTCTTGGACACCCCTCAATGGTCTTAGCTTCCTTACCACAGGCAGCCGAACCACCAGTCGGACCACTCTTACGTCTGGAACTACCGGTGACACGAGCTACCGAATTCCTTTTGTTGTGCTGCAAGATGCGACGAATCACTTTGATGAGCAGATGGTCATTGGAGTTGGAGGCTTTGGGAAGGTCTACAAAGCAGTGATGCAGGATGGAAGCAAACTTGCAGTAAAGCGGGGCAACCAGAAGTCCCACCAAGGGCTGAGGGAGTTCCGTACAGAGATTGAATTGCTGTCAGGGCTGCGACACCGTCATCTCGTGTCGCTCATTGGTTACTGTGATGAACACAACGAGATGATCTTGGTGTATGAATACATGGAGAAAGGAACTCTGAAGAGCCATCTTTATGGCGGTGATATGCCGCCTCTCAGCTGGAAGAAAAGACTGGAAATCTGCGTAGGAGCAGCAAGAGGGCTCCACTACCTTCACACCGGTTTTGCCAAGTCAATCATACACCGTGACGTCAAGTCAGCAAACATCCTACTCGATGAAAATCTCTTGGCCAAGGTTTCTGATTTTGGCCTCTCAAAGGTTGGGCCTGAATTCGACCAGACGCATGTGAGCACAGCAGTGAAAGGGAGCTTCGGGTACCTTGATCCTGAGTACTTCCGGAGACAGAAGCTGACTGACAAATCAGATGTGTACTCTTTTGGTGTGGTGCTGCTTGAGGTGATTTGTGCGAGGCCGGTCATCGACCCGACTCTTCCAAGGGACATGATCAACCTCGCGGAGTGGGCTATCAAGTGGCAAAAGAGGGGAGAGCTTGATCAGATTGTGGACCAGCGCATTGCTGGGACAGTCAGGCCTGAAGCACTGAGGAAGTTTGGAGAGACGGTGGAGAAATGCCTTGCAGAGTATGGTGTCGAGCGTCCTACTATGGGGGATGTGCTGTGGAACCTGGAGTTTGTGCTGCAGCTGCAGGAGGCAGGTCCAGACATGTCCAACATCAACAGTATGAATCAGATCTCTGAACTCCCTTCAAATGCAAAGAGAGTTAGCTCCCTGGATATCAGCAGTACAGATCAAAGCCGCGTGCCCATCGACTACTCCGACATGTCAACGAGTAACGCCTTCTCGCAGCTAATCAATGCAGAAGGAAGGTGAACTGGCTAGAATTGTTCCAGTCACTGAAAAAAAAAATGTTTGGAGATGCCTATTGTGTGACTACACAAGTACACAGCCTATCCCTTCTCACATATACAACACCAAGTTGTGAATCTTATTGAAATTTTGTTTGCCACTTGGAACTACTTATGTTCTAGAAAAGGGTGAGTAGCTTTATTGCAATCGTTGGTCCAATTTTTTTGCTCATGTGATGTAACTGTCTTTTGCTCAAATATGTCTGTACCTGTTCTGTCACGACCCACCAGCCGACCTTCATTCGCTAAGATAGTTCGGCAACATGCTTAACGTAAATACAGCACACTATCATTCGCCAATGGCGCCGAGATCACATATTCAGCAAAAAGTTGCCGCACAGATGCTACGGTAGTTTCTAGTCAAAGAGAAATTCATACCAACGAAGAGATGAACTAGATCCGTTTTATCTTTTTGAGTCAGATTAATTGAATTCTAACCAAAGGAATTGGGATATGTCCCTTGGTTTAGCTTTCTAAGGGTATTTGAATGAATTGGAGCTAATAGGTAGTTGGTTAAAAATTATTAGTGGAATTAGCTAGGTAGTTATTAGCTAATTTGCTAAAAAGTAGCTAATAGCTGAATTATTAGCTAAACTATTTGGATGTCTTTAGCTAATTTTAGCAGCTAATTGTTAGCTCTAGTGCATTTAAACTACCTAATCTGGATTATTTTGGAATCTCATCTGATGGGAATATGGGATACAAGGGTTAAATAGATTCCTAAGCCTATGGTTGGCACTTGGCAGAACGTGCATTTGATCGTATAAAACATTGTTTTTGATCGTATAAAACATTGTTTTGAGTGGAGTAAAAGGATCACGATGCTCAAGAGGATGGTAAATTAGGATTCTCTAAATTTCATACAAAATATTAAACCCTAAACAAGAGCTCAACTTCATCCAACTACCTAGCTAAATCACAAAAGCTAGAAAACGGAAAGCAAACACTAAGTCATCATGGCAAATACTAGGAATACAAATACACAAAGTAAATTGCTCAAAATAAATATGCAATGTAAAGCAGGGGTAAGAAGACTCCTCCAAATTTTTCCCGAGGTATCGTAGAGTCACACTTTCTACTAGTCCTTGTTGGAGCACCCACATAAGAGTATCGCTTCCCCTTACACTACCGGAATCGCAGGCTTTGCCGAGTGTTGTATTCTTTGCCGAGTGCCTTCTGTCGGGCACTCGGCAAAGAAGGCTTTGCCGAGTGCCGCACTCGGTAAAGTTAGGCTCTCGGCAAAGAGCCCTTTACCGAATGCTGAACACTCGGCAAAGGGGGCTCTCGGCAAAGGGCCGTCAGCGGCCGTCCCAAAGCCGACGACCGTCAGTCTTTGCCGAGAGCCAACGGCTGGCACTCGGCAAAGAGGCTTCTTTGCCGAGTGCCACATAGTAGGCACTCGGCAAAGGAGGCTTTACCGAGTGTCATCTCTAGACACTCGGCAAAGTATATTTTTATTTTTTTTATTTTGTCTCCCAAATTTTTTGTGGTATGTTCCTACACTATGTAGACCTACATGTATCATTTGTGGACAATTTTAACAGAGTTTTCAATCGTTAGTAGATTTAGTTCATGTGTAGTTCTCTATGATTTAACAGAGTACATTGAAACTCTATGATTTCATGTGTAGTTCTCTTAGGTTTCTACACATAGTGTCCCACAACTTTCTCTAAACATTCTAAAATTTTTATCGCAGCCTGTACATATGATATCATGACACGTGGACAAGTTTCAGGATTTTCTAACTTTGTTTGTGTTTTATACAATTTTTAAACATGTGGATGGCAAGTTCACGGCCATGTTTAGTGAGCATGTTGCTCGAAGTTTCCGGTCCGCTCCTGGAATCGGTCGTAACTTATGCTAAGTAACATGAATATTATTTTTCCATGCACGGTTTTCCAAGTTTCGAGTGACCTGCAGTTCAAATCTAAATTTTTCGAAGAAATTTAAATAAACGAACTAAATCTACTAACAATTGAAAACTCTGTTAAAATTGTCCACAAATGATACATGTAGGTCTACATAGTGTAGAAACATACCACAAAAATTTTGGGAGACAAAATAAAAAAATAAAAATATACTTTGCCGAGTGTCTAATGGTTGACACTTGGTAAAGTATGCTTTGCCGAGTGTCCTCAGGGTGACACTTGACAAAGATGTGTAAGTTAATCTTTGCCGAGTGTCAGATGGTAGACACTCGGCAAAGGATCCTTTGCCGAGTGCCACCGATCTGGCACTCGGCAAAGTTTATTTTTATTTTTTAAAAAAACTTTGCCGAGTGCCAGATCACGGGCAATCGGCAAAGAAGGCGAATATACTTCGCCCGCGCCATTCTTCATCCTTCTTTCTTTGCTCTCGCTCTCTCGTCTGTCGCGCCCGCCGCCGCCTCCCTGCGCTGCCGCCGCTGCCCCGCGCCGTCGCCGGCTCGCCGCCCCACCGCGGCCTCCTCCACGCCGCGTCCGCCCGCGCCAGCCGCGGCCGCCCGCGCCCGCCGCGGCCGCCCTCGCCGGCGCCCTCCCTCGTCGGCGCCCGCCCGTCCGCCCGCCGTGCCCTCGCCGGCGCCTGCCCGCCCGCCGCCGTGCCCTCGCCCGCCGCCGCGCCCTCGCCCTCTCACTTTCACGCGCCGCCGCCGCCGCCGCGCCCGCTACGCCCTCGGCTGACCACGCGCGCCCTCTATGCCCTCGCCCTCGCCCGACCGCGTCTGTGCCCCTCGCCCGACCGCGCGCCCTCTACGCCGCCATGCCCGCGCCCCTCGCCGTGCCCCCGCCACCAACGCCACGCGCCACCACCGCCGCCGGAAGCCACCTTCTTGCGCGCCGCCACCGCCTCCCGGCCACGCCACGCGTACCATCGTCGCCCCCACGCGAGGTATAAACTTTTTATGCGTCAATTTATATTTATTATTGATTAGATGATAGAATGTATAAATCATGTAAGCCGAGGTCACCCAACCATTTATAAACTTGTTACTATGTGCATGTCAGCCATCGTGCTGTTAGTTTTATTTGCAGGTTTTAAAAACCTCAACGTACACAGTGGTTGGTAGTGATGATGACACTTATGATCCGGCTAACCCGGACACATATGAAGATTATTTTTAATCGATGTAATGCTATATTTCATTTATTTTGCATATGTTTCTAAATACATATTTTTTATCTGTGTTTAATTACTTACTCTTAGTTGCAGGTTGTTGGACAAAGATGGTGGGCGGTGGGACGAGGACGAGGAGGGGGAGGGGGAGGGGGAGGAGGAGCACCCGTAGGACGGAGGAGGAGGCGCAGCAGGACGACGCCGTACAGCAGCAGGTGGAGCAGCAAGCCGCTGTCGATGCGGCACAGCAGGACGACGACGATGCGGCGCAGCAGGACGACGACGACGCCGCCGCTCAGCAGGACGTCTCAGGTTCTGGCTCCTCAGGTTCGAGGAGTATCTACCTGCGAGGTCCCACGAGTCTCCCTCAGCGACCCATACTTCGTGACAGACGTCCGCTGATACGACCTGATGGAGAGAGGTAGGTAACTTTAGATGTTGTTGCTGCTTTTTCATATTATATGTTCAAATTAATAATAGAAACTAATACTTTATCTTAATCACTTGGACAGGTCTTGGATGGTTTTGGAGACTGCAGGGGGTCACGGCCGCAACCCCAATGGCATCCTTGGCCTTCTATGCAGGGAACACTTCCCTGGACTTGTCGAGTACGCCGGAGTGACGAGCCCAGCATACACCTTCGACCACTACGCCGTCGCCCCCGATGCAGTAGATCGGGACGGCAGACAATTCAACAACAAGGCGGAGCGGGTGAAGCAAGAGCTGTGGGTAAGTCTTCCTCGCACTATATTGTTTAATAAGTCGCATTTGTTGCATATTCTTGAAATAATGTATGGATACATCGTCTTTGTATGTAGGATTTCTTCAGATGCGAGGCTGGATACGAGACCAGGGCGGATGTGGTGGCTACGACGAGCTGTAAGAAGTTCGTCGTGGACATGCACTACGAGGCGCGCATCCAGGCCATCGTCACTTACCATGGCTCCGTCCTTGGGGAGAAGGTGACCAAGAAGGACGCCCGAACCATGTCGTTGACTCCGGACCAGTACTTGCAGGTAAATACAAAACTTTATTATTGGTACTAAATATGCTTAATTTTATCTTCTGATATGCCGTGTACTTGTATTTTTTTAGATGATTCCTCATTGGTGCGCCGCGCATCCTGAGTGCTGGGAGCAGATGGTGCAGAGGTGGTGCTCGGCTGAGTGGGACGAGGCGCACAACGCTAGCCGGGAACGACGTTTGATGATGCAAGGTCCCTCCCACCATCAAGGCAGCCGTAGCCTGGGCAAATACGCGGAAGCATGGGTACGCGCTCTTTTTTATTTAGGTATATAACTTTCGATTAGACATGATTTCTAACCATCTCGTTGGTTTTCTTGCAGTCGGCGGCACATGGTGGCGCGCCTTGCTCCACGTTCACGACATATGCTATGGTCCACAAGGGGAAGGCGACGTCCGACGTCACCTACAACCCGAATGACGGGCCCGAGGCGTACACCAACCCCGCCATCCACAGCCGCCTCAGTGAGTACACCGCCATGGCCAAGGAGGTCCATGGGCCAGATTACGATCCGAGGACCGAGGACATCGACGGAGATGTCCTCATGAGGGTCGGAGGAGGTAAGAGGCATGGGCGGTACTGGATTGCCGACGGGGCAATCGACTCGTCCTCCACTCCCACTCTCTCTCAGGTGCGAGCAAGGAGCACGAGCGCGAGCCCAGCCATACGACCTCGGCAGGACAGCTCACAACATCGTATCCAGCAACTCTAGGTTATTCCTTATCTATTCATCGTTCATTGATTATTATGTATCTTCTCTTTGCATTATCGTAACATTAGGGCGAAATATTACAGACTCAGCTAGACGATGAGAGGAGGCAACGTGAGGAGCTGGAGAAGAGGATGGCAGAGATGTTCGCGTACATGCAGAGCCTTGGCGCCGCACAGGGTCATGCTCCACCACCTCCGTTGTTCCCTACAGCTGACCCTGCTGAGTTCACTACTCCTGTGAGTATCAAAATTTTAGTACTGCATGATATATATTCATATGTTCTCACACATGCAATCTCTTCTCTGTGCAGGGTCAATCGGCGGCGTCGAACAACCCTCACGCTTCGTCCAGCCCTTCGCCGAACCAGTCCAGATGCCCACCTCGTTGATGATCTATTTTGTGATGATCTAGACTTATATTTGTGAGTGTTGGTGATGTTAGTTATACTTGGTCTTGTGAGATACTTGGTGATGTTAGTGATGATCCAGACTTATATCTATTTTGTGATGATCCTGACTTATATTTGTGAGACTTATATTAGTGAGACTTTGTGATATATATGGTGTTGATGATAAATGTGTTCATTCTGTGATGCGATTGATATATAATGTGATGTGAATGATATATATCTTTTGTTTGTTTGGATGGAACAGCAAAAACAAATAAAAAGGGACATCCTGGTCACTTTGCCGAGTGTAACACTTGGCAAAGGGTCGCTTTGCCGAGTGCTATGACCTTGGCACTCGGCAAAGAAGGAAACCTGGGAACCAGTAAAGCCATCTTTGCCGAGTGCTGACCATGGCACTCGGCAAAGAAGGAAACCTGGGAACCGGCAAAGCCATCTTTGCCGAGTGCTGTTGCCAAGGCACTCGGCAAAGGGACTGGCAAAGGGGCCCACTGGAGGACTCTTTGCCGAGTGCCTGTCCACCAGACACTCGGCAATGAAGCCTCCTTTGCCGAGTGCCTACGAGAGCTCTCGGCACAGGGACTGGCGGTGGGGCCCACTGGACCCGTCTTTGTCGAGGGCCTCTAGAGCAAACACTCGGCAAAATTAGCCTCTTTGTCGAGTGCCAAAGAAGACACTCGGCAAAGGATCCGTCACCGTCACTTGGCGCCGTGACGGTGACTTTTCTTTGCCGAGTGTCAAATGGCACTCGGCAAAATCTTTGCCGAGTGCCCGACAAAATGTACTCGACAAAGAGGCTGTTGCCGATGTACAGTTCGCCGAGCGTTCTTTGCCGAGTGTTACACTCGGCAAAGCCTTTGCCGAGTGTAAAATAGCCTTTGCCGAGTGTCTGCGACACTCGGCAAAGAAGCTGTGTCCGGTAGTGTTAGTCCTCACAAGGACCAAGTGCTCACTATGAGATGATTATTTGCCTCTCCGACACGGTGGATCCCTCACGACCACGTACAATCTCCGAGTCAGGTCACTAACAAAGCCTTCGGGGTGATCACCGAGCTCCAATTGCCACTGAGCCGTCTAGGTGATGCCTGAAAGTCGCGTAGAGGGGGGGGGGGTGAATAGGCGAAACCTAAAATTTATCAACTTTAAACACACTAAAGGTTGGAGTTAGCGTTAGAATTAAATTCAAGTCCGAAAGATTGTTTCTCTTGCTTGGAGTTGCTCAAAGAAACGTTAGAGAGGGAAAACAAATCAAACAAAAATCAAAGCGAGTGAACACGATGATTTGTTTTACCGAGGTTCGGTTCCAAAGAACCTAGTCCCTGTTGAGGAGGTCACAAAGACCGGGTCTATTTCAACCATTTCCCTCTCTCAAAAGGTCACTTAGACCGAGTGAGCCTTTTCCTTAATCTCACGGGTCACTAAGACCCCGCAAGGACCACCACACACTTGGTGTCTCTTGCTTCGATTACAAGTCATTTGAGAAATAGAAGGGAAAAAGAAGAGGCCAAACCAAGCGACAAGAGCAACAAAAGAACACAAGTGATCCTCTCACAAGCCCTAATGCACTAGAGTTGATTTTGGGGCTTTGATTGGATTGATTGCTTTGATTGTGTCTTGTAGTGTTGGGCTTTTGCTCTTGCAATGAATGAAGATTTTAGAAGGCTTGGATAGGAGTGAATGAGGTGGTTGGGGGGTATTTATAGCCTCCCAACCACTTCTAGCCGTTGGCTGATTTCTGCTGGCGATAGACGCACCGGACAGTCCGGTGCGCCACCGGACAGTCACTATGCACTGTCCGGTGCGCGTCACGTCAGCGCAACTGTTAGGGTTCGGAGTAGTTGACCGTTGGGAAGTCTTGTCATCTTGCTGCACCAGACAGTCCGGTGTCACACCGGACAGTCCGGTGCCCTCTGACTTCTGCGCTCTGACTTCTGCCGTGGCACTGTAGCTCACTGTAGCTCTGCACAGTCGACCGTTGGCGCGCAGAGAGCCATTGCTCCGCTGGCTCACCGGACAGTCCGATGCACACCGGACAGTTCGGTGAATTTTAGTGGAGCGCGCCTGGCGAAAACCTGAGAGTCGCTGTTTTGGAGGGCGCCTGGTTGGCGCACTGGACAGTGTCTAGTGCACCATTTTTCCAGCACACTCTAAGTTTTGCTCCATTTTAAATTGTTTCCCTAACTTGATTTCTTTCTTGGTTTGTGTTGAACCTTATGCGCCTGTAATAGATGATTTCTAGATAAACTAGTTAGTCCATGTGTTTGTGTTGGTCGTCAACCACCAAAATTAATTATAGGAAATGGTTGACCCAATTTCCCTTTCAATCTCACCCTTTTTGGTGATTGATGCCAACACAAATCAAAGCAAATGTAAAGTACAGAAATGTAACTAGCTTGTATGGAAAATGTGCATAGGTTACTTGGAGTTAAACCAATTTGAAAGTATCACTAAATGTACTTGGATTTCCTTTTCTTTTATTTAATATTTTGGACCACATTTGCACCACTTGTTTGTTTTTTTGCAAATCCTTTTGGAAAATCTTTTCAAATTCTTTTTGCAAATAGTCAAAGGTATAAGAATATGATTGCAAGAAGTATTTTTTAGATTTGAAATTTCTCCCCCTGTTTCAAATGCTTTTCCTTTGACTAAATAAAAGCTCCCCTGAATTAATTCCCCCCTTAGCTTTCAAGAGGGTTTTTGAAATAGATATCAATTTGAAAATTGACTTTTAAAGATACCAATTTAAAGACCAATTGAAAATTCATGCCAATTGAAAATTTATTTTGGGGTTTACTCAAATATCAATTGAAATAAACATTTCCTTTTTGAAAATATCTTAATACAAATTTGAAAAATACACTAAAATTTAAAAATGGTGGTGGTGCGGTCCTTTTGCTTTGGGCTTAATACTTTTTCCCCCTTTGGCATTAATCGCCAAAAACGAAGAACTCGAGAGCCCTTGAATACCTTCTCCTCATTGATAAACGACATATGAGTGAAAGATTATACCAATTGAGAGTTTGTGGAGTAACGACAAAGGGTAAATGATACTGTTAGAGTTTGTAGTGGAAGCCTTGTCTTTGCCGAATACTCCATTTCTCTTTCAATCTAAGACTAATCATAGAGATATACTTGAAAGCATATTAGTCTTAGCCCACAAGAAGAATAAGAAACATGCATTTGTACCAAATGAAAGAGACATGATCAAAGGTATATAAAATAGCTATGTGTGCAATGTTTCAATCAAAATTCTAAGAATCAAGTATATTTAGTTCATTCTTAAGTTTGCTAAAGGTCTTCTCATCTAGTGGCTTGGTAAAGATATCGACTAATTAGTTGTGGGTATTAACATAAGCAATTTTGATATCCTCTTTTGTTGGTGATCTCTCAGGAAGTGATACCGAATATCTATGTGCTTAGTGCGGCTGTGCTCAACAGGATTATCCGTCATGCGGATTGCACTCTCATTATCACATAGGAGAGAGACTTTGCTCAATTTGTAGCCATAGTCCCTAAGGGTTTGACTCATCTAGAGTAATTGCGCACAACAATGTTCCGCGGTAATATACTCGGCTTCGGCGGTAGAAAGAGCTACTGAGTTTTGTTTCTTTGAAGCCTAAGACACTAGGGATCTTCCCAGAAACTGACAAGTCCCTGATGTGCTCTTTCTATCAATTTTACACCTTGCATAATCGACATCAGAATATCCTATTAAATCAAATGTAGATCCCCTAGGATACCAAAGCCCAAACTTAGGAGTGTAAACTAAATATCTCATGATTCTTTTCACGGCCCTAAGGTGAACTTCCTTAGGATTTGCCTGGAACCTTGCACACATGCATACTAAAAGCATAATGTCTGGTCGAGATGCACATAAGTAGAGTAAAGAGCCTATCATCGACCGGTATACCATTTGATCTACGGATTTACCTCCCATGTCGAGGTCGAGATGCCCATTGGTTCCCATGGGTGTCTTGATGGGTTTGCCATCCTTCATTCAAAACTTCTTAAGTATGTCCTGAATGTACTTGGAGTTGTTTGATTTGAAATCCAAGGAAATACTTCAACTCCCCCATCATTGACATCTCGAATTTTTGCATCATAATCCTACTAAACTCTTCACAGGATGACTTGTTAGTAGACCCAAATATAATATCATCAACATAAATTTAGCATATAAACAAGTCTATGGCAATTGTCTTAGTGATGAGAGTAGGATCAGCTTTACCGACTTTGAAGCAATTAGTGATAAGAAAATCTCGCAGGCATTCATACCATGCTCTTGGGGCTTGCTTGAGCCCATAAAGTGCCTTTGAGAGTTTATACACATGGTTAGGGTACTCACTATCTTCAAAGCCGGGAGGTTGCTCAACATAGACCTCTTCCTTGATAGGGCCATTGAGGAAGGCACTCTTCACGTACATTTGATAAAGCTTGAAGCCATGGTAAGTAGCATAGGCAAGTAATATGCGAATTGATTAAAGCCTAGCTACGGGTGCATAAGTTTCATCAAAGTCCAAACCTTCGACTTGTGAATAACCTTTGGCCACAAGTCGGGATTTGGTCCTTGTCACCACACCATGCTCATCTTGCTTGTTATGGAATACCCATTTGGTACCTACAACATTTTGATTAGGACGTGGAACTAAATGCCATACCTCATTCCTTGTGAAATTGTTGAGCTCCTCTTGCATTGCCACCACCCAATCCGGATTCCTTAATGCATCCTCTATCCTATATGGCTCAATAGAGGAAATAAAGGAGTAATGTTCACAAAAATGTGCGACTCGAGATCGAGTAGTTACCCCCTTATGAATGTCACCAAGAATGGAGTTGACGGGGTGATCTCTTTGAATCGCTTGGTGGACTCTTGGGTGTGGCGGTCTTTGATCTCTAATTTCTTGATCATCTTCCTTATCTTGATCATCTTCATCCCCCCCTTGATCATTGTCCTACTCTTGAGGTGGCTCATCTTCTTGATCTTCATCTTCATCATCTTGAGCTTGATCCTCGTCTTGAGTTGGTGGAGATGCTTGCATGGAAGATGATGGTTGGTCTTATGCTTGTGGAGGCTCTTCAGATTCCTTAGGACACACATCCCCAATGGACATGTTCCTTAGCACGACGCACAGAGCCTCTTCATCATCTAACTCATCAAGATCAACTTGCTCCACTTGGGAGCCATTAGTCTCATCAAACACAATGTCACAAGAAACCTCAACCAATCCAGTGGATTTGTTGAAGACTCTATATGCCCTTGTGTTTGAGTCATAACCAAGTAAAAAGCCTTCTACAGCCTTAGGAGCAAATTTAGATTTTCTACCTCTCTTAATAAAAATAAAGCATTTGCTCCCAAAGACTCTAAAATATGAAACATTGGGCTTTTTACCAGTGAGGAGTTCATATGATGTCTTCTTGAGGATTTGGTGAAGGTATAACCGGTTGATGGAGTAGCAGGCGGTGTTAATCGCATTCGCCCAAAACCGGTCTGGTGTCTTGTACTCATCAAGCATAGTTCTTGCCATGTCCAGTAGAGTTCTATTCTTTCTCTCCACTACACCATTTTGTTAGGGTGTGTAGGGAGAAGAGAACTCATGCTTGATGGCTTCTTCCTCAACAAATCCTTCAATTTGTGAATTTTTGAACTTCGTCCCATTGTGGCTTCTAACCTTTTTGATTCTCAATCCGAACTCATTTTGAGCCCGTCTCAAGAATCCTTTTAATGTCTCTTGGGTTTGTGATTTTTCCTGCAAAAAGAACACCCAAGTGAAGCGAGAGTAATCATCCACAATAACTAGACAGTACTTACTCCCGCCAATGCTTATGTAAGTGATCGGGCCGAATAGGTCCATGTGGAGTAGCTCGAGTGGCCTGTCCGTTGTCATGATGTTCTTGTGTGGATGATGGACTCCAACCTGCTTTCCTGCTTGGCTTGCGCTACAAATCCTGTCTTTCTCAAAATGAACATTTGTTAGTCCTAAAATGTGTTCTCCCTTTAGAAGTTTGTGGTGATTCTTCATTCCAACATGGGCAACTCGGCAATGCCAGAGCCAACCCATATTAGTCTTACCTATTAAGCAAGTGTCTAGTTCAGCTTTATTGTCATTAAAATCAACAAAATATAGCTGACCATCTAACACTCCCTTAAAAGCTATTGAATCATCACTTCTTCTAAATACAGTAACACCTATATTAGTAAAAAGACAGTTGTAGCCCATTTTACATAATTGAGATACAGAAAGCAAATTATAATCCAATGAGTCTACAAGAAAAACATTAGAAATGGAATAGTCAGGAGATATAACAATTTTACCCAAACATTTGACCAAACCTTGATTTCCATCCCCGAATGTAATAGCTCGTTGGGGATCTTCATTTTTATCGTATGAGGAGAACATCCTTTTCTCCCTTGTCATGTGGTTTGTACACCCGCTATCGATTATCCAACTTGATCCACCGAATGCATAAACCTACAAAACAAATTTAGGCCTTGTTCTTAGGTACCCAAATGGTCTTGGGTCCTTTGACATTAGAAACAAGCACCTTGGGTACCCAAACACAAGTCTTGGGACTCTTGTGTTTGCCCCCAACATATTTGGCAACTACCTTGCCTGATTTGTTAGTTAAAACATAAGAAGCTTCAAAAGTTTTAAATTAAATATTATGTTCATTTGATGCATTATAAATCTTCTTTTTAGGCATTTTGATATGAGTGGTATGCCTAGAACTAGAAGCCTCATTTTTATACATGAATACATGGTGAGAAACATTGTGAGGTTTCCTAGCATGAATCTTTCTAATTTTATGTTCGGGATAGTTTGCGGGATATAAAATATAACCTTCACTATCCTAAACCATGGGTGCCTTGCCCTTTACAAAGTTAGACAATTTCTTAGGGGCATTAAGCTTGACATTGCTTTGGTTCCTTTGTTGGAACCTAATGCCATCCTTAATGCCAGGGCGTCTCCCATTATAGAGCTTGCTTCTAGCAAATTTAAAATTTTCATTTTCTAGCTCATGCTCGGTAATTTTAGCATTTAATTTAGCTATGTGATCATTTTGTTCCTTAATCATAGCAATGTGATCATCAATAACTTCAACATTTATATATCTACATCTAGTGCAAATGGAAACATGTTCAACAGTAGATGTAGATGGTTTGCAAACATTCAATTCATCAATCTTAGCATTTAATCTATTATTCTCATCTTTAAGACATGAAATTGAATCATTGCAAACATTCAAATTTTCAACCTTAGAAACTAATCTTTCATTCTCAATTCTAATGCTAGAAATTGGATTATGGCACATGCTAAGCTCTTTAGTTAGATTTTCAAATTTTTCTACTTCTAGAGCATAAGCATTTTTCAACTTAATAATTTTTTTGTTCTCCTTAACGAGCAAGTCCTCTTGGCATTCCAAGAGATCATCCTTCTCATTAATGGTTTCAATTAATTCATTCAATTTCTTCTTTTGTTCCATGCTAAGGTTGGCAAAGAGAGGAAGTAAATCATCCTCATTATCGCTAGAGCTACCCTCATCACTAGATGTAGTACATTTGGGGTTGGCTCTAGAGCATACCTTCTTCTTCTTGCCATCCTTAGCCATGAGACACTTGTGGCCGACGTTGGGGAAGAGGAGGCCTTTGTTGACCGCGATGTTGGCGGCGTCCTCGTCGGAGGAGGAGTCGGTGGAGCTCTCATCGGAGTCCCATTCCCGGCACATGTGCACATCGTCGTCCTTCTTCTTGTAGTATCTCTTCTTCTCCTTCTTCTTCCCCTTTTTGTCTTTGTCCCTATCACTTTCACTAGAAATTGGACATTTAGCTATGAAATGATCGGACTTACCATACCGGTAGCACACCCTCTTGGAGCGGGGCTTGTAGTCTTTTCCCCTCCTATGCTTGAGGATTTGGCAAAAGCCCTTGATGATGAGCGCCATTTTCTCATTGTCGAGCTTGGAGGCGTCGATTAAGCCTACTTGGTGTAGACTCCTTTTCATCCGTTGCTTTGAATGCAACGGGTTGCACCTCGGGTGTGGAGGTGACGCCTTGCTCCAAGTTGACAATGTGTTTGGAGTCTTTGATCATTAGTTCAAGGCTCACAAACTTGCCAATTACTTCCTCAGGAGACATCTGTTTATATCTAGGGTCTCCATGAATTAGTTGCATTTGAGTGGGATTACGAAAAACAAGTGATCTAATAATAACCTTGACCATCTCATGGTCATCCCACTTGGTGCTCCCGAGGTTGCACACTTGGTTCACCATTGTTTTGAGCCGGTTGTACATGGCTTGCGGCTCTTCTTCTTTGTTGAGGATGAATCGACTAAGCTTGCCCTCGATCGTCTCCCGCTTAGTGATCTTTGTCACATCGTCCCCTTCGTGCGCGGTTTTGAGGATGTCCCAAATTTTTTTAGTGTTCTTCAACCCTTGCACCTTATTATACTCCTCTCGACACAAGGAGGCGAGGAGTATAGAAGTTGCTTGGGAGTTGAAGTGCCTAATTTGGGTGGCCTCGTCCGAGTCATAGTCCTCGTCCCCCACCTGTGGTACCTGCGCTCCAAACTCAATAATATCCCAAATGCTTTTGTGGAGTGAGGTTAGATGGTGCCTCATTTTATCACTCCACATGCAATAATCTTCACCATCAAAATATGGTGGTTTGCCTAGGGGTTCGGAAAGTAAAGGAGCGCGCTTTGAAATACGGGGATAGCATAGGGGCATCTTACTATACTTCTTGCGCTCACGGCACTCAGAAGTAGTCGACGACTTGGTGACGAATGTGGAGGGTGACGAAGAGTCGGTCTCATAGTAGACCACTTTCTTCATCTTCTTCTTCTTCTTGTCACCTCTCCGATGTGACTTGATGGAGGAAAGAGGATTCCTCCTTATACTTGTTCCCGGACTCCCTTGAGAGAGTCCTCCCTGAGCCTATGGGCTTTTCGCCAGTCACGATCTCCCTCTTGGCATGATCTTTAGACATCACTTCGAGTTGGTTAGGCTCTTAATGAAGCACTGGCTCCGATACCAATTGAAAGTCGCCTAGAGGGGGTGAGTAGGCGAAACCTAAAATTTATCAACTTTAAACACACACTAAAGGTCGGGGTTAGCATTAGAATTAAATTCAAGTCTGAAAGATCATTTCTCTTGCTTAGAGTTGCTCAAAGAATGCGGATGACGTAAGGGAGCCAACTGTAACACCCGGTTTTAAAGAAACAAAGCCGGGTGCATCTCATACATGCGCCAAAGAAGACAACATATATAATAACAGAGTGTATAGAGATAAATGTCATAAACATCAGAGTATTTATTACATAGCGGAAGACTTATTACAAAATAAAAGAGTAAATATAAAACGAACTAAGGATCGTTGGCGCCAATGTCGACTGAGAAACGCCACCTAGATCAGATCAAACTCCTCAGTGTTAGGCGGCTCCTCTTCGACCACCTGCTCTTCTCCTGTGGGGGGGTGTGAGACAGCAAGAGTGAGCTCACATACGATCATAGCTCAACAAGTCGTGGGGAATAATGTGACATGAACTCACCAAAGGTGGGAGTTCATGAAGTGTAAGGCTGATCAATGAAATAAAGGCTGAAGCTGAGCATTGCTTTTATAAGTTGGTCAAAATTTTATTAGCAGTTACTAAGTGTAAGTGAATACCAAACCATAGTAATAATAAATAAAAGTAATAATAAAATAATCCCAAATGCAATGAAATGACTGGTTAAGTTTAAGTTCCATAATTTAATCATGTGAGTGTCCGAGCCGCTCATGACCGTGAGCACGGCTAGTATACCAGTTTTACACTCTGCAGAGGTTGCGCATCTTTACCCACAAGTCGTGTTACCCATTTGCCACAGAGTTGATCAGACTCCATACACCTCTACCTAGGAAGCGAGGCAGGGTACCACTACGAGGCCTTTACAAAGTTCCACTAGCTTCAGACTACCCGCTACAGTTTATAGGAAGATCCAGTACAGGGTTCCTGGCTGACCGCCATCGCAGCAAAATCAACCAGGGACCTCCCTGCACTGACCTCTCCCCTACTGCCCTTGCCCCTTTCGGGTAAGGTAGCCCTCCCCTAGCTTTCCTAGTTAATCAGCCAAGGGCGTCCCATTAAACCCTTGTGGTAGCACTGTTTTCCCGGGTGGTTCTCCATGTTCCCATTAACATAATGATCTTAACATGAACAAGGAATAATAAAACAGATAACAATAAATAGTATAACAATGAGTGATGAATATCTCTATACCCAAATCCACATAAAGCAATAGCATGTACTACCCAAAACTTTAGTAGTAAAACTGAGAGCACCTAGAGGGGGGGGGGGTGAATAGGTGATCCTGTAAAAACTTCAAACTTAAGCCACAAAAACTTGTTAAGTGTTAGCACGATTATTGCCAAGTGGCTAAGGTGAAGTCTCAACAAAACACAGTACCACAAGAAAATCAAGCACAGGGGTGACACAGTGGTTTTATCCCGTGGTTCGGCCAAGACCAATGCTTGCCTACTCCACGTTGTGGCGTCCCTACGGACGAGGGTTGCAATCAACCCCTCTCAAGCGGTCCAAAGACCCACTTGAATACCACGGTGTTTTGTTGTTCCTTTCACTATCCCGTTTGCAAGGAATCTCCACAAATTGGAGTCTCTTGCCCTTACAAGTATATGATCACAAAGAAGCACAGAGTAAGGGAGGGAAGCAACACACACAAATCCACAGCAAAAGCGCACACACACGGCCAAGAATCGAGCTCACAAGACTATCTCAGAGTTCTCACTTAGAACAGAGCTCGAATTACTTAGAAACACAAACGAATGCGCAGAGACTTAGTGTGGATGATCAAGAATGCTCAAAGGTTGCTTGTGTCTCTCCTCCATGCGCCTAGGGGCTCCTTTTATAGCCCCAAGGCAGCTAGGAGCCGTTGAGAGCAAATCCGGAAGGCCATCCTTGCCTTCTGTCGTCGGGGGCACCGGACAGTCCGGTGCACACCGGACACTGTCCGGCGCCCGATTTGTTTCCATATCTGACACTTCCGACCGTTGCAGACCGTTGGAGATCTGGGAGCCGTTGGCGCACCGGACATGTCCGGTGCACACCGGACAGTCCGGTGCCGTCTTCCGACCGTTGGCTCCGTCACGTGTCCCGCGCAGATTGCGCGGCCGACCGTTGGCTCACCGGACAGTCCGGTGCACACCGGACAGTCCGGTGAATTATAGCCGTACGCCGTCGGCCAGTTTCCCGAGAGCGGCCAGTTCGCTCCGAGCCAGCCTGGCGCACCGGACACTGTCCGGTGCACACCGGACAGTCCGGTGCTCCAGACCGAACTGAGTCTTGGCTGCACACAGCCAAGTCTTCTCTCCTCTTCTCTCTTCTTCTTCTTTCTGTTTCTAACACTTAGACAAATATATTAGTACACAAAACCAATGTACTAAGGCTTAGAAACATACCTTTATCTCATGATTTGCACCTTGTTCATCCATGTACATAAATTCACAATTAAGCACATGTGTTGGCACTCAATCACCAAAATACTTAGAAATGGCCCAAGGGCACATTTCCCTTTCAATCTCCCCCTTTTTGGTGATTTATGCCAACACAACATAAAGCAACTAGAACAAGTGCAAACTCACTTCAAATAAAATAAATTTAAGTTTTATTCAATTTTGGCATATATGGATCATCCTTTGCCACCACTTGGTTTGTTTTTGCAAATCAAACTCAAATCTCTATCTCTAAGTTAAACACACATGTTGAAGCATAAAGAGAGTCATTCCAAAAGAGATTGATCAAAGATTTCAAAAACTCCCCCTATTTCCCATAATCAATACTTCTCCCCACAAGAAGCCAGTTATTGACAAGAGAGACAACATAAGAATTTTGACAAACCAGAAAACTCTATTCTACTATTTTCAAAATCTCTCAAGTGGTAGCTGATCCATTTATTGGTTTGGCCTTTATTTTCTCCCCCTTTGGCATCAAGCACCAAAACGGGATCAATTTTGGCCCTTTAACCCCATTGCCTCACCAAAATCTTAAATTAAGAGCAAATGGCAATAAGAGTTAATAAGATGGACTTGGAATAAGTTACCCTCTCATCAGGAGTGCAGTGGAAGTCTTGCATGATCCAAGTTCACCTTTTCCCTTTCAATTCTCCTTTGTGACTAAAACAAGCAAACTCAAACATATGGTTAGTCTCAAAGGGTCAAGTTGTGACACATCTCCCCCTAAACATGTGCATCACTTTGCAACGGACTTGTGAGGTCCAGGGAGTGTTTGTACAACTTGAGCACCATAATAAGCAACAAAATGCAAAAAGGAACATGATCAAAAGCATGAATACATGTATGCTACAATTCAATCCAAGTTTCGCGAATCTAAGACATTTAGCTCACTACGCAGCCTGCAAAAGGTCTTCTCATCTAAAGGCTTGGTAAAGATATCGGCTAGCTGGTTCTCGGTGCTAACATAAAACACTTCGATATCTCCCTTTTGCTGGTGGTCTCTCAAAAAGTGATGCCGGATGTCAATGTGCTTTGTGCGGCTGTGCTCAACAGGATTTTCCGCTATTCGGATAGCACTCTCATTATCACATAGGAGTGGGACTTTGCTCAGATTGTAGCCAAAGTCCCGGAGGGTTTGCCTCATCCAAAGTAGTTGCGCGCAACACTGTCCTGCGGCAACATACTCGGCCTCAGCGGTGGATAGGGCAACGGAGGTTTGTTTCTTAGAGTTCCATGACACCAGGGACCTTCCTAAGAATTGGCACGTCCCTGATGTACTCTTCCTATCGACCTTACATCCAGCATAGTCGGAATCTGAGTACCCAATCAAGTCAAAGTTAGACCCCTTTGGATACCAGATCCCGAAGCAAGGCGTAGCGACTAAATATCTAAGAATTCGCTTCACCGCCACCAAGTGACACTCCTTAGGATCGGATTGAAATCTAGCACACATGCATACGCTAAGCATAATATCCGGTCTACTAGCACATAAATAAAGTAAAGACCCTATCATTGACCGGTATGCTTTTTGATCAACGGACTTACCTCCTTTGTTGAGGTCGGTGTGTCCGTCGGTTCCCATCGGCGTCTTTGCGGGCTTGGCGTCCTTCATCCCAAACCGCTTTAGCAAATCTTGCGTGTACTTTGTTTGGGAGATGAAGGTGCCGTCCTTGAGTTGCTTCACTTGGAACCCAAGGAAGTAGTTCAACTCGCCCATCATTGACATCTCGAATTTCTGCGTCATCACCCTGCTAAACTCTTCACAAGACTTTTGATTAGTAGAACCAAATATTATGTCATCGACATAAATTTGGCATACAAACAAATCACCATCACAAGTCTTAGTGAAAAGAGTTGGATCGGCTTTCCCAACCTTGAAAGCATTAGCAATTAAGAAATCTCTAAGGCATTCATACCATGCTCTTGGGGCTTGCTTAAGTCCATAGAGCGCCTTAGAGAGCTTACATACGTGGTCGGGGTACCGCTCATCCTCGAAGCCAGGGGGTTGCTCCACGTACACCTCCTCCTTTATTGGCCCGTTGAGGAAAGCGCTCTTCACATCCATTTGGTACAACCTGAAAGAATGGTGAGCGGCATATGCTAGCAAGATACGAATGGACTCTAGCCTAGCCACAGGAGCAAAAGTCTCCTCAAAGTCCAAACCTGCGACTTGGGCATAACCTTTTGCCACAAGTCGAGCCTTGTTCCTTGTCACCACTCCGTGCTCGTCTTGTTTGTTGCGGAACACCCACTTGGTTCCCACAACATTTTGCTTGGGACGAGGCACCAGCGTCCAAACTTCATTGCGCTTGAAGTTGTTAAGTTCCTCCTGCATGGCCAACACCCAATCCGGATCTAGCAAGGCCTCCTCTACCCTGAAAGGCTCAATAGAGGAGACAAAAGAGTAATGTTCACAAAAATTAACTAGTCGAGACCGAGTAGTTACTCCCTTGCTGATGTCACCCAGAATTTGGTCGACGGGATGATCCCTTTGAATCATCGCTCGAACTTGGGTTGGAGGTGCTGGTTGCGCTTCTTCCTCCATCACATGATTATCTTGTGCTCCCCCTTGATCACACGCCTCCTTTTGATGAACCTGTTCATCGTCTTGAGTTGGAGGATGCACCGTCGTTGAGGAAGAAGGTTGATCTCGTTCATCCTGTTCCTGTGGCCGAACGTCTCCAATCGCCATGGTTCGTATAGCGGCCGTTGGAACATCTTCTTCATCTACATCATCACAATCAACAACTTGCTCTCTTGGAGAGCCATTAGTCTCATCAAATACAACGTCGCTAGAGACTTCAACCAAACCCGATGATTTGTTGAAGACCCTATACGCCTTTGTATTTGAATCATAACCTAATAAAAACCCTTCTACAGCTTTGGGAGCAAACTTAGAATTTCTACCCTTCTTCACTAGAATGTAGCACTTGCTCCCAAAAACACGAAAGTAAGATACATTGGGTTTGTTACCGGTTAGTAGCTCATACGAAGTCTTCTTGAGGAGTCGATGAAGGTAGACCCTGTTGATGGCGTGGCAAGCCGTGTTCACGGCTTCCGACCAAAAGCACTCGGGGGTCTTGAACTCTCCGAGCATCGTCCTCGCCATATCGATTAGCGTCATGTTCTTCCTCTCTACCACACCATTTTGCTGTGGTGTGTAGGGAGCGGAGAACTCGTGCTTGATCCCTTCCTCCTCAAGAAACTCCTCCACTTGAAGGTTCTTAAACTCGGACCCGTTGTCGCTCCTTATCTTCTTCACCTTGAGCTCAAACTCATTTTGAGCTCTCCTGAGGAAGCGCTTGAGGGTCCCTTGGGTTTCAGACTTATCCTGCAAAAAGAACACCCAAGTGAAGCGGGAAAAGTCATCAACAATAACTAAACCATACTTACTTCCTCCTATGCTTAGATAGGCGACGGGTCCGAAGAGGTCCATATGCAGCAGCTCCAGAGGTCTTGACGTGGTCATCACATTCTTGCTGTGATGCGCTCCTCCCACCTGTTTACCTGCCTGACAAGCTGCACAAGGTCTATCTTTTTCGAAATGCACATTTGTTAGACCTATCACGTGTTCTCCCTTTAGAAGCTTGTGGAGGTTCTTCATCCCCACATGTGCTAAGCGGCGATGCCACAGCCAGCCCATGCAAGTCTTAGCCATTAAGCATGCATCTAGACCGGCCTCTTCCTTTGCAAAATCAACTAAATAAAGCTTGCCGTCTAGTACACCCTTAAAAGCTAGTGAACCATCACATCTTCTAAAGACAGTCACATCTACATTTGTAAATAAACAATTATATCCCATTTGACATAATTGACTAACAGATAGCAAATTATATCCAAGACTCTCCACTAAGAATACATTTGAGATAGAATGCTCATTGGAAATTGCAATTTTACCTAACCCTTTTACCTTGCCTTGATTCCCGTCACCGAATATAATTGAATCTTGGGAATCCTTATTTTTGACGTAGGAGGTGAACATCTTCTTCTCCCCCGTCATATGGTTTGTGCATCCGCTGTCGATAATCCAGCTTGAACCCCCGGATGCATAAACCTGCAAGGCAAATTTAGGCTTGGGTCTTAGGTACCCAACTCATGTTGGGTCCTGCAAGGTTAGCACAAATATCTTTAGGAACCCAAATGCAAGATTTATCTCCCTTGCATCTAGCCCCTAATTTCCTAGCAACTACCTTCTTACCCTTTCTACAAATAGCAAAGGGAGTATTGCAAGCATAATAAATGGTAGAAGGTTTGTTTACAACTTTTCTAGGAACATGAGCAAAATTTCTCCTAGGCATATGCGCAACATTTCTCCTACTCATATCTCTATCATGCTTATGAGAGGAACTAGAGGCAATCATGGCATGAGAATCATAAACATGTGAATTAAAATCATTATAAGCACTTCTAGCATGTCTCCTATCATTATACATAAAGGCATGGTTCTTTTTAGCGTTACTAGCCATAGGGGCCTTCCCTTTCTCCTTGACGAGGATGGGAGTCTTATGGCTTGTTAAGTTCTTGGCCTCTCTCTTGAAGCCAAGACCATCCTTAATTGAGGGGTGTCTACCAATCGTATAGGCATCCCTTGCAAATTTTATTTTATCAACTTCACTTTTGCTAGTCTTAAGTTGGGCATTAAGACTAGCCACTTCATCATTTAGTTTTGAAATTGACACTAAGTGTTCACTACAAGCATTAACATCAAAATCCTTACACCTAGTACAAATTTCAACATGTTCAACACAGGAATTTGATTTACTAGCTACTTCTAGTTTAGCACTTAAATCATTATTAACACTTCTTAAGGTAGCAATGGTTTCATGACAGGAAGATAATTCACTAGAAAGCATTTCATTTCTTTTCACTTCTAAAGCATATGATTTTTGTGCCTCTACAAATTTATCATGTTCATCATACAATAAATCCTCTTGCTTTTCTAAAAGCCTATCCTTTTCATTCAATGCATCAATCAATTCATTGATTTTATCTATCTTAGATCTATCTAAGCCCTTGAACAAGCATGAATAATCTATGTCATCATCATCACTAGACTCACTATCACTAGAAGAAGCATAAGTGGAGTCTTGAGTACTCACCTTCTTCTCCCTTGCCATAAGGCAAGTGAGACGCTCGTTGGGGAAGAGAGCCGATTTGTTGAAGGCAGTGGCGGCGAGTCCTTCGTTGTCTGAGTCGGAGGAGGAGCAATCCGAGTCCCACTCCTTTCCTAGATGCGCCTCGCCCTTTGCCTTCTTGTATTGCTTCCTCTTCTCTCTTTTGTTCCCCTTTTCCTGGTCACTTTCATTATCGGGACAGTTAGCGATAAAATGACCAAGCTTACCGCATTTGAAGCATGAGCGCTTCCCCTTGGCTTTGGTCTTGCTTGGTTGTCCCTTGTGACCTTTAAGCACCGTCTTGAATCTTTTGATGATGAGAGCCATCTCTTCATCATTAAGGCCAGCCGCTTCAATCTGTGCCACCTTGCTAGGTAGCGCCTCCTTGCTTCGTGTTGCCTTGAGAGCAAGGGGTTGCGGCTCGAGGAGGAGCAATCCGAGTCCCACTCCTTTCCTAGATGCGCCTCGCCCTTTGCCTTCTTGTATTGCTTCCTCTTCTCTCTTTTGTTCCCCTTTTCCTGGTCACTTTCATTATCGGGACAGTTAGCGATAAAATGACCAAGCTTACCGCATTTGAAGCGTGAGCGCTTCCCCTTGGCTTTGGTCTTGCTTGGTTGTCCCTTGTGACCTTTAAGCACCGTCTTGAATCTTTTGATGATGAGAGCCATCTCTTCATCATTAAGGCCAGCCGCTTCAATCTGTGCCACCTTGCTAGGTAGCGCCTCCTTGCTTCGTGTTGCCTTGAGAGCAAGGGGTTGCGGCTCGTTGATCGGACCATTCAAGGCGTCGTCCACATACCTCGCCTCCTTGATCATCATTCGCCCGCTAACGAATTTCCCAAGAACTTCTTCGGGCGACATCTTGGTGTACCTGGGATTTTCACGTATATTGTTCACCAAATGAGGATCAAGAACGGTAAATGACCTGAGCATTAGGCGGACGACGTCGTGGTCCGTCCAACGTGTGCTTCCGTAGCTCCTTATCTTGTTGATAAGGGTCTTGAGCCGGTTGTATGTTTGCGTCGGCTCCTCGCCCCTTATCATTGCGAACCTTCCAAGCTCACCCTCCACCAACTCCATCTTGGTGAGCAAGGTGACGTCGTTCCCCTCATGAGAAATCTTGAGGGTGTCCCAGATTTGCTTGGCGTTATCCAAGCCGCTCACTTTATGATATTCATCCCTGCACAAAGAAGCTAGAAGAACAGTAGTAGCTTGTGCATTCTTATGAATTTGTTCATTAATGAACATGGGACTATCCGAACTATCAAAATGCATTCCACTCTCTACAATCTCCCAAATACTAGGATGGAGAGAGAATAGGTGACTACGCATTTTGTGGCTCCAAAATCCGTAGTCCTCTCCATCAAAGTGTGGGGGCTTGCCGAGTGGAATGGAGAGCAAATGTGAATGTGAACTTTGCGGAATACGAGAGTAGTCAAAAGAAAAGTTCGAATTAACCGATTTCTTCCTCTCGTAGTCGCTGTGGTCGTCCTTTTGGGAGGAAGTAGACTCATCGCTGTCGTAGTAGACGATCTCCTTGATGCGCCTTGTCTTCTTCTTCCTCCCTTCCTTCCGTCTATGGCCCGAGCCGGAGTCGGTAGGCTTGTCGTCCTTCGGCTCGTTGACGAAGGTCTCCTTCTCTTTGTCGTTGATCACTATACCCTTCCCCTTAGGATCCATCTATTCGGGCGGTTAGTCCCTTTGTGAATAGAACGGCTCTGATACCAATTGAGAGCACCTAGAGGGGGGGGTGAATAGGTGATCCTGTAAAAACTTCAAACTTAAGCCACAAAAACTTGTTAAGTGTTAGCACGATTATTGCCAAGTGGCTAAGGTGAAGTCTCAACAAAACACAGTACCACAAGAAAATCAAGCACAGGGGTGACACAGTGGTTTTATCCCGTGGTTCGGCCAAGACCAATGCTTGCCTACTCCACGTTGTGGCGTCCCTACAGACGAGGGTTGCAATCAACCCCTCTCAAGCGGTCCAAAGACCCACTTGAATACCACGGTGTTTTGTTGTTCCTTTCACTATCCCGTTTGCAAGGAATCTCCACAAATTGGAGTCTCTTGCCCTTACAAGTATATGATCACAAAGAAGCACAGAGTAAGGGAGGGAAGCAACACACACAAATCCACAGCAAAAGCGCACACACACGGCCAAGAATCGAGCTCACAAGACTATCTCAGAGTTCTCACTTAGAACAGAGCTCGAATTACTTAGAAACACAAACGAATGCGCAGAGACTTAGTGTGGATGATCAAGAATGCTCAAAGGTTGCTTGTGTCTCTCCTCCATGCGCCTAGGGGCTCCTTTTATAGCCCCAAGGCAGCTAGGAGCCATTGAGAGCAAATCCGGAAGGCCATCCTTGCCTTCTGTCGTCGGGGGCACCGGACAGTCCGGTGCACACCGGACACTGTCCGGCGCCCGATTTGTTTCCATATCTGACACTTCCGACCGTTGCAGACCGTTGGAGATCTGGGAGCCGTTGGCGCACCGGACATGTCCGGTGCACACCGGACAGTCCGGTGCCGTCTTCCGACCGTTGGCTCCGTCACGTGTCCCGCGCAGATTGCGCGGCCGACCGTTGGCCCGGCCGACCGTTGGCTCACCGGACAGTCCGGTGCACACCGGACAGTCCGGTGAATTATAGCCGTACGCCGTCGGCCAGTTTCCCGAGAGCGGCCAGTTCGCTCCGAGCCAGCCTGGCGCACCGGACACTGTCCGGTGCACACCGGACAGTCCGGTGCTCCAGACCGAACTGAGTCTTGGCTGCACACAGCCAAGTCTTCTCTCCTCTTCTCTCTTCTTCTTCTTTCTGTTTCTAACACTTAGACAAATATATTAGTACACAAAACCAATGTACTAAGGCTTAGAAACATACCTTTATCTCATGATTTGCACCTTGTTCATCCATGTACATAAATTCACAATTAAGCACATGTGTTGGCACTCAATCACCAAAATACTTAGAAATGGCCCAAGGGCACATTTCCCTTTCAAAAACCAGTGGTAAAACAAGGTATAAAGATAGTCAAAATCTAGGGCATCCTATTAGGTCCCAGCAAAATTATCCTATGCGGATCATTATGAATAATAAGAACATGAATGGGTAAAAGGAGTGATCAAGGGCACAACTTGCCTTCAATGAGCTCCTGCTCAGCTACTTCAACTTGTTGAAGCTCAGGTTCCACAGTGGGTTGCTCGTCTACTCGCCTCAATACAATACATACATGGCATAGCATAAATTAACATCACATCAAACATGCAAATAGAATATACAGTAATAAACTAGACATTAAAATAAGATCACAGGAACTGGAATCATTAAATTTAGAGTTATATATTTTAAGTTATGGATTTTCTAATGTTTTATGTGCCTAATACAAGATTAAGTACTAAAATAATTCTAATGTGCTTTTCATGCCAAAACAGTGGCACAAATAGATAGACAATAATTTTATGAAAATTTAGGAACTGGAATGGTCTAATTTGGAGTTCATATGCATTTACTATGATTTAAATAAATTCTGGCATTTATTTATGCATTAGAAATCAATTTCTATTTACTTTTAATGGATTTTCTAACCTTCTGGACTAGGCGTCAATTACAGGAAAGCGCAGGGGCTAGACGGCAAAATATCCCAGACTCAGAATAACCCCAAGGTGGACGGCGGGTTGGTTTCCCGAAACCTGAGGGGCCTAAATGCAAACTGCGCGCAGCGAAGGGGTATCCACGGATCCCAGCCGCCCGATCCACTTTCTACGGTCCAGATTAGATTTTATGTTTAAATGAAGCGGTAAGCAGTCCTGATCCTTGGATCAGAGATCGACGGCGAGGATTCTAGATCTAATTCTATTCGTCCGATCGAAGACCCACGGTCCCGATTTAATGCCGCGAAGGGGTATCGCCTGCTTCTAATCTGAGCCGTCCTCTGGGAGATCGACGGTCCACAGCCCATCGTCTCAATCGCGCTCCTATGCGGCGGCGCCGCCCACGGCATGCGGCGGAGGCACGCCGGCGCGCACGCGATTCGACGCTCCAGTGCCCCAAGCCCAAAATTGACGGGTGCAACGTGTAAAGGAGATCAAGGCGAACTCGGAGGAGGACTTCATACCAAAAATTAGGTCGGGGAGTACACCCGTCCACGGCACAGGGCGGATCCGCGGCGAAGCCTCAACTACGGCGAGAAATCGGCGCCACCCCGCTGAACAATACGGCCGGGCTTTGTCAGGGTCGTCTTCCCGGTGTCGCAGGGAAGCCACACGGCCCCCCAACCGAGACTTCAACGGCAGCCGGAGCGGATTTCCGTCACGGCGGCGGCAACCCACGGATTCTGGATGGAGTTCCGCTTCGGCGAGAAATCCGAGCACCACCGGTGATCCCGCGCCCGCTGGCTTGTATAGATACGATCCGAGGACGATTGCGGAAACCTCTGGACTCAGGTCGATGCTCAGGTGATAGCGCACGGCGGCGGTGTGAATTTGTGGTGGCGAAGCGCTCTCGGTGGTGGAGTAAAACTTCCTGGCGGCGAGCGGTTTAGCAGGGCGAGAGGGGGAAGGAGGTGCACGCGGAGTAATTGAGGAGGAGGCGGGGCCGATTGGGGTTTTAATCTCCACGGTGGTTTCGGTCATCGGCGAAATTCGCGGGGGAGAGCCTGAGCGGATCCGCACGAGCTGCGCCCCGAGCGGAAGGTTGTTGACGACCCGGGTAGGCCCCACCGGTCATAGACAGCGGAAGCAAACGAGCGCAAGCGGCCCGCGACTGGCAGATGGGTCCCACGCGCCAGTGAGTGCGGTGGAGGCCACACTGGGCTGGCGTGAGTGAGTCTGGTGGGCCGAGTGCCATGGTTTGGGCCCAACTCGAGTTTTCTCTTTTATTTCTCTTTTTCTTTTATATTTTCTGTTTTCTTTTCTTTCTCTCTATTTTATAATCCAATTTGGATTCAAGTTTTAAATTCAAACTTTGTGGCCACATTTACACTATGTTTGTACAGTAAAAAGTAGTAAGCCTAAGAATATTTATATTTTTGTATTTCTATGTCTTTCCTATTCTTCTTATTTCAAACCCCTAAATTTTAATTTAGGGATCACTTCAACCTTTAGAATCATTGTTTTATTATTATTATTAACATTATTACTTTATTTAATGCACAAACAATAAAACTCCAACATGATGCAAATTTTTATAAATTGTTTGAATTAAACTCTAAATTTTTGTATATGCTCTTCTCATGAAGCAAATGAGACATACAAAATTGAGAATAACTCTCTATTATTCCTGGTATACAACTTGGAGTATTACAAATCCTACCCCCCTTAAAAATAATCTCGTCCTCGAGATTTAGGAAGATCTAGGGAAAAGATGGGGAAAATCTATGCGAAGCTCTTCTTCTCTTTCCCAAGTTGCTTCATCTTCACCGTGGTGACTCCATTGAACTTTACACATCTTTATCACCTTGTTTCTTGTAACTCGAGTCAAAGTGTCCAAAATCTTGATAGGGTACTCCGCATAAGTCAGATCCTCTTGAACACTAAGGTCCTCCAGTGGTAGCTGCTCCTCAGGTACCCTGAGGCACTTCTTTAGCTGAGACACATGAAACACATCATGTACATCTGACAGATGATTGGGTAACTCCAGTTGATATGCAACTTCTCCCACTCGCTTTAAGATCAAGAAGGGTCCAATAAAGCGAGGGGACAACTTCCCTTTAACTTTAAATCTCTTCATACCCCGGAGTGGTGACACCTTCAAGTAGACATGATCACCTTCCTTAAACTCCAGTAATCTTCTCCTATTATCAGCATAGCTCTTTTGCCTTGATTGTGCAATTCTCAAATTTTCTCTTATCATTCGCACTTGTTCTTCTGCCTCTTGAATAAGCTCAGGCCCAAAGAACTGTCTTTCTCCAGTCTGCTCCCAATATAATGGAGTCCTGCATTTTCTACCATACAGAGCTTCAAATGGTGACATCTTCAAACTGGCCTGATAGCTATTATTATAAGAAAACTCAGCATATGGTAAGCTCTTCTCCCAGCTGCCACCATGCTTGAGAGCACAAGCTCTTAACATATCTTCCAGCACTTGATTAGTTCTCTCTGTCTGTCCATCAGTCTGGGGATGGTAAGCGGAACTAAAATTCAACTTTGTATCCAAACTCTCATGCAACTTCTTCCAAAACCGAGAAGTAAACTGTGATCCTCGATCAGACACGATCTTCTTAGGCACTCCATGTAGACAAACTATCCGAGTCATATACAATTCTGCTAGCTTGGCTCCCGTATAATTAGTCCTCACAGGTATAAAATGAGCCACCTTTGTCAATCTGTTTACAATTACCCAAATAGAGTCATATCCTGCTGGAGTGCGGGGTAGTCCAACAATAAAATCCATACCAATTTCTTCCCATTTCCACTCGGGTATCTTCAATGGGTGCAATAGTCCAGCGGGTCTTTGATGTTCAGCCTTAACTCTTTGACATACATCACACTTAGCCACATGAGCAGCCACATCTCTTTTCAGTCCATACCACCAATACTTTTGCTTCAAGTCTTGATACATCTTAGTGCTTCCAGGGTGGATGGAGTAATCAGAATCATGAGCTTCTTTCAATATAGCCTCACGGAGGCTATCGATCTCCGGAACACATATCCGATCTTTGAACCATATAGTACCTTGCTCATCCTCCGTGAATTCCGGAACTCTTCCTTCCGTAATCAGATCCTTAATCTCTTGAATCTTAGCATCACCAACCTGACCTTTACGAATCTCTTGCTCCAAGGTAGGTTCCAATTCAATGGTGACTCCTTCAGTATGAGTAACAATTCCCAAATTGAGTCTCTCAAAATCTTTTGCTAAATCATCAGGTAGCTGGACAACGAAGGCAGAATGAACGTGCTCCTTCCGGCTCAAGGCATCTGCAACCAAATTCGCCTTGCCCGGGTGATAGTGAATCTCCAAATCATAATCCTTGATGAGCTCCAACCAACGACGTTGTCTAAGATTGAGATCCTTCTGAGTGAATATATACTTCAAACTCTTATGATCCGTATATACTTGGCACTTAGTTCCCATAATGTAGTGTCTCCAAATCTTAAGTGCATGCACAACGGCAGCCAATTCCAAATCATGAGTGGGGTAGTTCAGTTCATGCTTCCGCAACTGCCGAGATGCATAGGCAATCACATGACCTTCTTGCATAAGCACACATCCAAGTCCTTGGCCACATGCATCACAATAAATGTCAAATCCCTTCTGCAGATCCGGCATAATCAATACTGGAGGTGACATCAATCTTTCCTTCAATTGATCAAAGCTCTCTTGACATTTCTCATCCCACTTAAATTCTTTCCCTTTCTCCAATAGCGATGTCATAGGCTTAGCAATCTTAGAAAATCCTTCAATAAATCTCCGATAATAGCCTGCTAATCCCAAGAAACTCCGAATTTCAGTAACTGTAGTGGGCACTCTCCATTCCATAATCTCCTTCACTTTAGCAGGATCCACTGCTATTCCTCCATTAGAAATAATATGACCAAGAAATGGCACCTCGCCAGTCCAAAACTCGCACTTGCTGAACTTAGCATAGAGTTGATTATCTCGTAGCTTTTGTAGCACCATCCTCAGATGTTCCTCGTGATCACTTTCACTCTGAGAATAAATAAGAATATCGTCGATGAATACCACGACGAATCTGTCCAAATACTCCATAAACACCTTGTTCATTAAGTTCATAAAATAAGCTGGTGCATTGGTTAATCCAAATGACATAACAGTAAACTCATATAATCCATATCTAGTCGAGAATGCTGTCTTGGGAATATCCGATGGTCTAATCCTCATCTGATGGTAACCGGATCGGAGATCAATCTTCGAGAATACTCTAGCACCTCGCATCTGATCAAACAAATCCTCAATACGGGGTAATGGATACTTGTTCTTCACCGTAACATCATTAAGAGATCTATAATCCACACACATTCTTTGTGATCCATCCTTCTTCTGTACAAACAGTACCGGTGCTCCCCACGGTGAGGAACTTGGACGAATGTAACCAGCCTCTTGTAACTCCGTCAACTGCTTCTTAAGTTCCTTCAACTCTTCTACGGACATTCTATATGGCCGTTTAGAAATAGGGGTGGTTCCAGGTAAGAGATCAATAACAAACTCGACTTCTCTATCAGGTGGCATCCCTGGTAACTCCTCTGGAAAGACATCCGGAAAATCTCTAACCACCCGAATGTTGTCACCAACAAACTCCTCAGGCATAAGGAACATTGCACGCATGGATGAGGAGGTTACTGCAATATTAACTTGAAATCTTTCTCCTTTAGTGGTAGTGAGTTCTATGGTACCTCTACCACATGCTATAACGGCCTTTGCCTTTCTTAGCCACGACATACCAAGGATCAGATCTATACTGCTTGACTCTAATATTATAGCAGTCGCTCCAAAATCTCTACCCATAATGGTTAATGTCAATCTTCGTGTCATTTGATTCGCCTCAACAGGCCCTTTAGGTGTAATTACTATCAGGGGTTTTCTCATATTTAACAGTGGTATTTCATTTGTGTTGGCATAACGAGCAGACATGAATGAATGTGTAGCACCAGAATCAAATAATATTGTTGCAGGAATTGCATTAACATAAAACATACCAATTACGAGGTCACCACCCTCAGGAGTATCATCAATGCTGACTTGATTCACCCTGGCTATAGAATATCCTTTGCCAGGGGTCTGTTGCTTGTTCTGAGCTGGAGTAGTAGCAATCCTCTGTGGGCAGACATTTGCATAATGACCAATCTTCCCACACTTGAAACATTGAGTGCCCGGACTCTGTCCTGCAAACTTCGTCGGGGTGCCCGTGGGAGTAGCCTGTCGAGTAGGTGTCCTCAGCGGTGATTGCTGAACCGGGCGCGGTCCTCCTGGTCGAGGCGGTGTACTCTGTGGTGAACTGTAGCGAGGACGAACACTGCTGCTACCCTGTCCTTGTGAGATAGCCTTCCTCTTCAAATCACCCAGTTGAACACGCTTGTGTTCAATAGCAAGAGCCTTATCCAGTAGCCTCTGAAATGATGGAAAAGTGTGTGCCACTAGAGCATCCTGCAGCGGTCCATTAAGTCCTTCAATAAAATGCTCCTGCTTTCTCTCATCCTCAGCAACTTCCTCTGGAGCATACCTCGACAACTGAATGAATTTATCCCTGTACTCGCTGACCGACATATTGCCTTGCTTCAAGGACAGAAACTCCTTCTTCTTGATTTTTATCATCCCAGCTGGAATATGGTAGTTCCTGAACTGTGTACTGAACTCTGCCCAAGTAATAGTATCCGCAGCATCATGGGCAGCAGTATAAGAATCCCACCAGTCAGCAGTAGGACCAGTCAGACGTCCAGAAGCATATAAAACCTTCTCCCGTTCAGTGCATTGTGCAATGTTGAGCATCTTCTCAATTGCTTTCAGCCAATCATCTGCATCAAGTGGATCTGGCGAACTAGCGAATGTAGGTGGCTTATGACTCATGAACTCCCGGTGCTTATCCCGAGGTGGAACTGGTGGTGGTGGTGGAGGCAATGGCACTTGTTGCTGTTGTTGCTGTTGTTGCTGTTGTTGAAGTTGTTGTTGCAGCTGCTGTTGTTGCGCCCTCCTTTCTTGGCGTATCTCATCTCTCTCCTGGCGCAACTCCTGGCGTATATCTTCTCTTTCTTGACGCATCTCCTGGCGTTCTTGATGCATCTGGGCACGCATATCCGCCATGGTGTCTGCCATCTGCTGCATCACTGCCATCTGAGCAGCAACCAATGGGTCAACTCCGCCTGGTGGAGGATTGGGAGGATTCATCCCAGCAGGTTGTGGCTGAGGTTGTCTTCGAGTGTGTTGGTTAGGAGGCAAGTCAATTCCACCACCCCGCCTGGTATTGACCATCTGAGTTAGATACATATGGTAAGAAGATAATAGACAAGGCAGTAATTACAATCATGTTACTTTGGGGGATTTATCAGCTAAGCAGATTAATATTTCACCTACTATAGCTAATTCAATACCTTATGTTGGTACATGCTAAGATGTCCATCTATAATAATTCAATCAATCAAAGAAGCAAATCAGACATTTAGCATCAGTACAACCAACCAACATTTTTAATAGAGAAAATAGTTTTAATTTTGTCTTAGGCTTCCTATCTCTTAAAATTGTCATAGGGGTAGGGATTCCAAGGTTTGAAATCCATCTTGTCTCAGGGTAGAAAAGGTAAGAATGATCAGAGTAGAACAGTAGAAGGTGAGACAGGATCAAGATAAGGTAAGTATGGAATGAATCAGAGTAAGGTGAGTGTAGAATGAATCCAGAATAAGGTAAGTAGGTAAGGGTTGTCCATTTCTATCTAGGTTTCGTCCTACAGTCAACATTTCCTCTGATACCACTTCTGTAACACCCGGTTTTAAAGAAACAAAGCCGGGTGCATCTCATACATGCGCCAAAGAAGACAACATATATAATAACAGAGTGTATAGAGATAAATGTCATAAACATCAGAGTATTTATTACATAGCGGAAGACTTATTACAAAATAAAAGAGTAAATATAAAACGAACTAAGGATCGTCGGCGCCAATGTCGACTGAGAAACGCCACCTAGATCAGATCAAACTCCTCAGTGTTAGGCGGCTCCTCTTCGACCACCTGCTCTTCTCCTGTGGGGGGGTGTGAGACAGCAAGAGTGAGCTCACATACGATCATAGCTCAACAAGTCGTGGGGAATAATGTGACATGAACTCACCAAAGGTGGGAGTTCATGAAGTGTAAGGCTGATCAATGAAATAAAGGCTGAAGCTGAGCATTGCTTTTATAAGTTGGTCAAAATTTTATTAGCAGTTACTAAGTGTAAGTGAATACCAAACCATAGTAATAATAAATAAAAGTAATAATAAAATAATCCCAAATGCAATGAAATGACTGGTTAAGTTTAAGTTCCATAATTTAATCATGTGAGTGTCCGAGCCGCTCATGACCGTGAGCATGGCTAGTATACCAGTTTTACACTCTGCAGAGGTTGCGCATCTTTACCCACAAGTCGTGTTACCCATTTGCCACAGAGTTGATCAGACTCCATACACCTCTACCTAGGAAGCGAGGCAGGGTACCACTACGAGGCCTTTACAAAGTTCCACTAGCTTCAGACTACCCGCTACAGTTTATAGGAAGATCCAGTACAGGGTTCCTGGCTGACCGCCATCGCAGCAAAATCAACCAGGGACCTCCCTGCACTGACCTCTCCCCTACTGCCCTTGCCCCTTTCGGGTAAGGTAGCCCTCCCCTAGCTTTCCTAGTTAATCAGCCAAGGGCGTCCCATTAAACCCTTGTGGTAGCACTGTTTTCCCGGGTGGTTCTCCATGTTCCCATTAACATAATGATCTTAACATGAACAAGGAATAATAAAACAGATAACAATAAATAGTATAACAATGAGTGATGAATATCTCTATACCCAAATCCACATAAAGCAATAGCATGTACTACCCAAAACTTTAGTAGTAAAACCAGTGGTAAAACAAGGTATAAAGATAGTCAAAATCTAGGGCATCCTATTAGGTCCCAGCAAAATTATCCTATGCGGATCATTATGAATAATAAGAACATGAATGGGTAAAAGGAGTGATCAAGGGCACAACTTGCCTTCAATGAGCTCCTGCTCAGCTACTTCAACTTGTTGAAGCTCAGGTTCCACAGTGGGTTGCTCGTCTACTCGCCTCAATACAATACATACATGGCATAGCATAAATTAACATCACATCAAACATGCAAATAGAATATACAGTAATAAACTAGAAATTAAAATAAGATCACAGGAACTGGAATCATTAAATTTAGAGTTATATATTTTAAGTTATGGATTTTCTAATGTTTTATGTGCCTAATACAAGATTAAGTACTAAAATAATTCTAATATGTTTTTCATGCCAAAACAGTGGCACAAATAGATAGACAATAATTTTATGAAAATTTAGGAACTGGAATGGTCTAATTTGGAGTTCATATGCATTTACTATGATTTAAATAAATTCTGGCATTTATTTATGCATTAGAAATCAATTTCTATTTACTTTTAATGGATTTTCTAACCTTCTGGACTAGGCGTCAATTACAGGAAAGCGCAGGGGCTAGACGGCAAAATATCCCAGACTCAGAATAACCCCAAGGTGGACGGCGGGTTGGTTTCCCGAAACCTGAGGGGCCTAAATGCAAACTGCACGCAGCGAAGGGGTATCCACGGATCCCAGCCGCCCGATCCACTTTCTACGGTCCAGATTAGATTTTATGTTTAAATGAAGCGGTAAGCAGTCCTGATCCTTGGATCAGAGATCGACGGCGAGGATTCTAGATCTAATTCTATTCGTCCGATCGAAGACCCACGGTCCCGATTTAATGCCGCGAAGGGGTATCGCCTGCTTCTAATCTGAGCCGTCCTCTGGGAGATCGACGGTCCACAGCCCATCGTCTCAATCGCGCTCCTACGCGGCGGCGCCGCCCACGGCATGCGGCGGAGGCACGCCGGCGCGCACGCGATTCGACGCTCCAGTGCCCCAAGCCCAAAATTGACGGGTGCAACGTGTAAAGGAGATCAAGGCGAACTCGGAGGAGGACTTCATACCAAAAATTAGGTCGGGGAGTACACCCGTCCACGGCACAGGGCGGATCCGCGGCGAAGCCTCAACTACGGCGAGAAATCGGCGCCACCCCGCTGAACAATACGGCCGGGCTTTGTCAGGGTCGTCTTCCCGGTGTCGCAGGGAAGCCACACGGCCCCCCAACCGAGACTTCAACGGCAGCCGGAGCGGATTTCCGTCACGGCGGCGGCAACCCACGGATTCTGGATGGAGTTCCACTTCGGCGAGAAATCCGAGCACCACCGGTGATCCCGCGCCCGCTGGCTTGTATAGATACGATCCGAGGACGATTGCGGAAACCTCTGGACTCAGGTCGATGCTCAGGTGATAGCGCACGGCGGCGGTGTGAATTTGTGGTGGCGAAGCGCTCTCGGTGGTGGAGTAAAACTTCCTGGCGGCGAGCGGTTTAGCAGGGCGAGAGGGGGAAGGAGGTGCACGCGGAGTAATTGAGGAGGAGGCGGGGCCGATTGGGGTTTTAATCTCCACGGTGGTTTCGGTCATCGGCGAAATTCGCGGGGAAGAGCCTGAGCGGATCCGCACGAGCTGCGCCCCGAGCGGAAGGTTGTTGACGACCCGGGTAGGCCCCACCGGTCATAGACAGCGGAAGCAAACGAGCGCAAGCGGCCCGTGACTGGCAGATGGGTCCCACGCGCCAGTGAGTGCGGTGGAGGCCACACTGGGCTGGCGTGAGTGAGTCTGGTGGGCCGAGTGCCACGGTTTGGGCCCAACTCGAGTTTTCTCTTTTATTTCTCTTTTTCTTTTATATTTTCTGTTTTCTTTTCTTTCTCTCTATTTTCTAATCCAATTTGGATTCAAGTTTTAAATTCAAACTTTGTGGCCACATTTACACTATGTTTGTACAGTAAAAAGTAGTAAGCCTAAGAATATTTATATTTTTGTATTTCTATGTCTTTCCTATTCTTCTTATTTCAAACCCCTAAATTTTAATTTAGGGATCACTTCAACCTTTAGAATCATTGTTTTATTATTATTATTAACATTATTACTTTATTTAATGCACAAACAATAAAACTCCAACATGATGCAAATTTTTATAAATTGTTTGAATTAAACTCTAAATTTTTGTATATGCTCTTCTCATGAAGCAAATGAGACATACAAAATTGAGAATAACTCTCTATTATTCCTGGTATACAACTTGGAGTATTACACCAACTCAAATCAATACTAGCAAGGAAACGTTAGAGAGGGAAAACAAATCAAACGAAAATCAAAGCAAGTGAACACGATGATTTGTTTTACCGAGGTTCAGTTCCAAAGAACCTAGTCCCCGTTGAGGAGGTCACAAAGACCGGGTCTATTTCAATACTTTCCCTCTCTCAAACGGTCACTTAGACCGAGTGAGCCTTTTCCTTAATCTCATGGGTCACTAAGACCTCGCAAGGACCACCACACACTTGGTGTCTCTTGCTTCGATTTCAAGTCACTTGAGAAATAGAAGGGAAAAAGAAGAGGCCAAACCAAGCGACAAGAGCAACAAAAGAACACAAGTGATCCTCTCATAAGCCCTAACCCCTAATGCACTAGAGTTGATTTTGGGGTATTGAGTGGATTGATTGCTTGTGTCTTGTAGTGTTGGGCTTTTGCTCTTGCAATGAATGAAGATTTTAGAAGGCTTGGATAGGAGTGAATGAGGTGGTTGGGGGGTATTTATAGCCTCCCAACCACTTCTAGCCGTTGGCTGATTTCTGCTGGCGATGGGCGCACCAGACAGTCCGGTGCGCCACTGGACAGTCACTGTGCACTATCTGGTGCGCGCCACGTCAGCGCAATTGTTAGGGTTCAGAGTAGTTGACCGTTGGGAAGTCTTGTCGTCTTGCTGCACCAGACAGTCCGGTGCCCTCTGACTTCTGCGCTTTGACTTCTGCCGTGGCACTGTAGCTCATTGTAGCTCTGCACAGTCGACCGTTGACGTGCAGGGAGCCATTGCTTCGCTGGCTCACCAGATAGTCCGGTGCACACCGGACAGTCCGGTGAATTTTAGTTGAGCACGCCTGGCGAACACCCGAGAGTGGCTGTTTTGGAGGGCGCCTGGCTGGCGCACTGGACAGTGTCCGGTGCACATCGGACAGTTCCGGTGCACATCGGACAGTGTCCGGTGCACCATTTTCCAGCACACTCTAAGTATTGCTCCATTTTACATTATGTCCCTAACTTGATTTCTTTCTTGGTTTGTATTGAACCTTATGCACCTGTAATAGATGATTTCTAGACAAACTAGTTAGTCCATGTATTTGTGTTGGTCATCAACCACCAAAATTAATTATAGGAAATGGTTGACCCAATTTACCTTTCAATGTCGATCATCAAGAGTAATAAGCCATAGACATTCACTTGAACAAGAGAAGCCTAATGCATGTGGTGTGTGCTATAGGTGGCTCTCATGTGCACTAAGGAGGTTCTAACGTGAGATTATGACTTTGTTAATCACCTCACTATGCAATGTGGACTTGCAAGTCTCAAGCAATGAATACTTGGTCGTTGGGGCAGCAAGACAATGAATGTGGGTGTTGGAAGGGGTATAAATAGCCCAACCAACATAAACTAACTGTTACTCTATCTTTTAGAGGATGAATATTCTTGAAAACAAAGTCGATCACCGCAGCTTCAGTAGTAAGACATCTGTCTTTTAAACCAGCAATCTTAGCCAACAAGACCTTCGCCTCAGCAACTTTAGATTTAGTTGGGGCCTCTATCCAACTTGGCACGCGAACATCCGGCTGTCTTCTAGAACGAGCAGGCAAGGACTTGTAATAATTCTCCATAGTGAACCACTCAAAGTGCCATCCTTTTATGTTATCCTTTAATGGGATATCTAGGTATTCAACTTTCCTACCCCGTCGAAGTTCAAGGCTAGCCCCACCAACTACTTGATGTTGTCCACCATCCATCCCCGGCTTATAGTGGTAAAGATATTTCCATAGTCCAAAATGTGGGTTAATTCCAAGATAGGCCTCACAGAGATGCACGAAGATGGAGATTTGGAGAATGGAATTGGGGTTCAAGTGAGTTAGATTGAGAGAGAGTATAAATCAAGGAGGCCATGGAAAAAGGGGAAAACGGGCAATCCCAGTCCCCGGATCAAGAAAGGGACGAAAACCACGGACTCATGTGTATCCTCCGTGGGCACGGTAATCCCTTGCCAAACACGCAGGAACTCGACTCCTTTGAGGGAAGAACACCAATTTCGACAAGATGGAGCAAATCGAATTCATAGACAATGGAAGCATAGTTACCATAGAAGGGGAGCTGGTTGTTGGGATCAATAGGGGGATGACGGCTGCAGCGCCCCTGCTTTTTTCTTCCTAGGCACCATGAGACCTCACAAAAGCACGGAATCAAGCGTGGATTTGCCAAGGCACAAGAATTTCATAGGGGAGAGTTGCGGTGAAAGAACAGAGCTAGGGTTTGCTTGCCAGGAACCGTCAGACAGCGAGTGTGTATATGCGTGTACAGTGCAGACCTGTCACAAGCGCCGGCGTGAGGGAAACAGATTTTTAGATCAAATGGAATAAATGCTAAGTCAGACGAGCTAAATCAGATAGGTTAAGTCGAATGGGTTCAACCGGACGGGTTGAGAGCACCTAGAGGGGGGTGAATAGGTGATCCTGTAAAATCAAACACTAAATAGCCACAAAACTTAGTTATAGAAGTGTTAGTGCGACTAAGTAGTTTTGAGGCGAGTTCTTGTGGACAAAACAATCACAGAGAAGGCAACACAAGAGACACATGATTTTATCCCGTGGTTCAGCCAAGTAACACTTGCCTACTTCCACGTTGTGGCGTCCCAATGGACGAGGGTTGCACTCAACCCCTTTCAAGTGATCCGATGATCAACTTGAATACCACAGTCTTTTCCTTTAGTGTATTTTCCTGTTTGCGAGGAATCTCCACAACTTGGAGTCTCTCGCCCTTACAATAGAGATCACAAAGAAGGCACAGAGTAAGGTTGGGAAGAGCAACATACACAAGATTCAAATCCGCAGCACAACCACGCACACAAGTCACGACTTGAGCTCGAAACACAACACATGGAGTTCGCAACTCAAATGGAGCTCAAATCACTAACACAATGAAGCGAATGCACGGGAGCGGAGTCTGGATGCTTTAGAATACTTAGATAATGTTTGGTGTGCTTCTCCATGCACCTAGGGGTCCCTTTTATAGCCTTAAGGCAGGTAGGAGCCGTTGGAGACCAACTTGGAAGGCTAATCTTGCCTTCTGTCGAGTGGCGCACCGGACAGTCCGGTGTGCCACCGGATAGGTCCTGTAGAATGCCGGTGCGCGATATCCTTCCAAATTTGGCATAACTGACCGTTGCTCCTTTGGGCTGATTGGCGCACCGGACACTGTCCGGTGCACACCGGACAGTCCAATGCACCAGTTGACCGTTGGAGCATTCCACGTATTGCCCGCAGATTGCGCGGCCGACCGTTGGCGATGGCAACCGTTGGCTCACCGGATAGTCCGGTGCACCACCGGACAGTCCGGTGAATTATAGCCACGTCGCCCCGTTGCTTTTCCCGGGAGCGATGAGTTCGTCGTGGATGACTCATCGGACAGTCCGGTGCACCACCGGACAGTCCGGTGAATTTTAGCCGTACACCGCTGTCGATTCCCGAGAGCAGCCATTTCACTGGAGACCAGCCTGGCGCACCAGACACTGCCCGGTGCACCACCGGACAGTCCGGTGTGCTAGGCCGAGCTGAGGTTTGGCTGCACAGAGCCAAGTCTTTTCGGTTTCTTTTCTCCTTCTCTTGTCACTGTTTCTAGCATTTAGACAAACACATTAGCGTTCAAAAAACAATGTACTAAGTCTAGAAACATACCTTGTGCCTTGATTTGCACTTCTCACTTTATTTGGCACATAAGAACTTAATCAAACGTGTTGGACATTTAATCACCAAAACATTATAGAAATGGCCCAAGGGCGCATTTCCCTTTCAATCTCCCCCTTTTTGGTGATTTATGCCAACACATCAAAAAGCAACCAAGATAAGTGCAACATCAATGCAAATGAGGACCAAATCATTTTTGCACAAGATTTGACATATTTGGATCATTCTTTGCCACCACTTGGTTTGTTTTTGTAAATCAAATTTATTTTCCTATCTCTAAGTCGAACACGCTTGTTTGGGCACAAAGAGAGATATTCCAAGAGTGAAATTGATTAAGTGCCAAAAACTCCCCCTTTTCCCATAATCAAAATTCTTCCCCATAAGAGACCAAATTTTGCAATAAGAGCATTTTGGACAAATCAAAAATTCTAACTCTATTATTTTCAAAATTCACAAGTGGTTGGAAGATCCAGTTGCTTTGGCCTTAGTTTCTCCTCCTTTGGCATTAAGCACCAAAACGGGATCACTTTTGGCCTCTTTAACCCCATTGCCTCACAAAAAATGTCAATTTAAGAGCGACAGGTAAATAGAGCATAAGAATGAACTTGGAATTAAATACACTAATACCGGAGTGCAGTGGAAGTCTTTGCATCGTCCAAGTCCATTTTCCCTTTCAATGCGTCTTTGAGACTACATCATATGTACTTGAGCAAACATGTTAGTCTCAAAGGGTCAAGTTGTAGCACATCTCCCCCTTAATATGTGCATCGATTGCATATGGACTTATGAGGTCCAGGGATCACTTGTACAACTTGAGCACCATAAATAACAATAATTGATTGAAATGCACAAAGTAACATGATCAAAGGCATAGATCACATGTATGCTATAGATCAATCCAAGTTACGCGAATCTAAGAAATTTAGCTCACTACGCAACCTGCAAAAAGTTTTCTCATCCAACGGCTTGGTGAAGATATCGGCTAGCTGGTTCTCGGTGCTAATATGATAAATATCGATATCTCTTTTTGCTGGTGGTCCCTCAGGAAGTGATGCCGTATGTCTATGTGCTTAGTGCGGCTGTGTTCAACAGGATTATCCGCCAAGTGGATTATACTCTCATTGTCACTTAGGAGTGGGACTTTGCTCAGATTGTAGCCAAAGTCCCGGAGGGTTTGCCTCATCCAAAGTAGTTGCGCGCAACACTGACCTGCGGCAACGTACTCGGCCTCAGCGGTGGATAGGGCAACGGATGTTTGTTTCTTGGAACTCTAGGACACTAGGGACCTTCCTAGAAATTGGCACGTCCCCGATGTGCTCTTCCTATCAACCTTGCACCCGGCATAATCGGAGTCTAAGTATCCAATTAAGTCAAAGGTAGACCCCTTTGGATACCAGATCCCGAAGCAAGGTGTAGAAACTAAATATCTAAGAATTCGCTTAACGACCACAAGGTGACATTCTTTGGGGTCGGATTGATATCTAGCACACATGCATACACTTAGCATAATGTCCGGTCTACTAGCGCATAAATAAAGCAATGAACCTATCATGGACTGGTATGCCTTTTGATCAACGCACTTACCTCCTTTGTTGAGGTCAACATGCCCGTCAGTTCCCATCGGTATCTTCACAGGCTTGGCGTCCTTCATCCCAAACCGTTTGAGAAGATCTTGTGTGTACTTCGTTTGGGAGATGAAAGTGTCGTCCTTGAGTTGCTTCACTTGGAACCCAAGGAAGTAGGTCAACTCGCCCATCATCGACATCTCGAACTTTTGTGTCATCACCCTGCTAAACTCCTCACAAGACTTTTGATTAGTAGAACCAAATATTATGTCGTCGACATAAATTTGGCACACGAAGAGATCACCATCACAAGTCTTTGTAAAAAAGAGTGGGATCAGCTTTCCCAACCTTGAAAGCATTAGCAATTAAGAAATCTCTAAGGCATTCATACCATGCTGTTGGGGCTTGCTTAAGTCCATAGAGCGCCTTAGAGAGCTTATACACGTGGTCGGGATACCTGTCATCCTCAAAGCCAGGGGATTGTTCCACGTATACCTCCTCCTTGATTGGCCTGTTGAGGAAAGCGCTCTTTACGTCCATTTGAAATAGCCTAAAAGAGTGGTGAGCAGCATAGGCTAATAATATTCGAATAGACTCTAGCCTAACTACAGGAGCAAAAGTCTCCTTGAAATCCAAACCTGCGACTTGGGCATAACCTTTTGCCACAAGTCGAGCCTTGTTTCTTGTCACCACCCCGTGCTCGTCTTGCTTGTTGCGGAACACCCACTTGGTGCCCACAACGTTTTGCTTTGGACGTGGCACCAAGCTCCAGACTTCATTTCTCTTGAAGTTGTTAAGCTCTTCCTACATGGCCAACACCCAGTCCGGATCCTGCAAGGCCTCTTCTACCCTGAAAGGCTCAATAGAAGAGACAAACGAGTAATGCTCACAAAAATTAGCTAAGCGTGAGCGAGTAGTTACTCCCTTGCTGATGTCACCCAGAATCTGATCGACGGGGTGATTTCTTTGGATCGATGCTCGGACTTGAGTTGGAGGGACCTGTGGTACTTCTTCCTCCGTCACTTGTTTTTCCTGTGCCCCCCCTTGATCCTGTCCCTCTTCTTGAGGTACTTGTTCACCGTGTTGAGTTGGGGGATGCACCATTGTTGAGGAAGATGGTTGATCTTCTTCATGTGGTTCCTGTGGTCGCACATCGCCTATCACCATCATGCGCATTGCGGTCGTCAGAACTTCATCTTCATCTATGTCATCAAGATCAACTTGCTCTCTTGGAGAGCCATTAGTCTCATCAAATACAACGTCGCTAGAGACTTCAACTAATCCTGATGATTTGTTGAAGACCCTATACGCCTTTGTATTTGATTCATACCCTAGTAAAAACCCTTCTACTGCCTTGGGAGCAAATTTAGAATGTCTACCTTTCTTCACCAGAATGTAGCATTTGCTCCCAAATACATGAAAGTAAGAAACATTGGGTTTGTTACCAGTAAGGAGTTCGTAGGATGTCTTCTTAAGGAGACGGTGCAGGTAGAGCCGATTTATGGCGTGGCATGCTGTGTTCACAGCTTCCGACCAAAACCGCTCGGGCGTCTTGAACTCTCCAAGCATCATTCTCGCCATGTCAATTAGTGTCCTGTTCTTCCTCTCTACCACACCATTTTGCTGTGGTGTGTAGGGAGCGGAGAACTCGTGCTTGATGCCGTCCTCCTCAAGATACTCCTCAACTTGCAGATTCTTGAACTCGGACCCGTTGTTGCTCCTTATCTTTTTCACCTTTAGCTCAAATTCATTTTGAGCCCTCCTTAAGAAGCGCTTTAGGGTCCCTTGGGTTTCTAATTTGTCCTGCAAAAAGAACAGCCAAGTGAAGCAGGAAAAGTCATCAACAATTACAAGACCGTACTTACTTCCCCCGATGCTAAGGTAGGCAACGGGTCTAAAGAGGTCCATGTGAAGAAGCTCCAGTGGTCTTAATGTTGTCATCACATTCTTGCTGTGATGAGTGCTTCCCACCTATTTCCCTGCCTGACATGCTGCACAGGGTCTGTCTTTCTCAAAACAGATATTGGTTAGTCCTAACACATGTTCTCCCTTTAGAAGTTTATGAAGGTTCTTCATCCCAACATGTGCTAGACGGCGATGACAAAGCCAGCCCAAATTAGTCTTAGCTATTAAGCATGCATCTAGATCGGCATTCTCTTTCGAAAAATCAACTAAGTAGAGTTTGTCGTCTAATACACCCTTAAAAGCTAATGAACCATCACTCCTTCTAAAGACAGACACATCAACATTTGTAAAGCAAACAATTGTAGCCCATGTGGCACAATTGACTTATAGACAGAAGGTTGTACCCGAGCGACTCTACTAGAAATACATTCAAAATTGAGTGCTCGTTAGTGATGGCAATCTTGCCCAATCCTTTGACCTTGCCTTGGTTCCCATCTCCAAAGATGATCGTATCCTGGGAATCCTTGTTCTTGACGTAGGAGGTGAACATCTTCTTCTCCCCCATCATGTGGTTTGTGCATCCGCTGTCGATTATCCAGCTAGAGCCCCCGGATGCATAAACCTGCAAGGCAATTTTAAGCTTGGGTTTTAGGTACCCAACTCTTGTTGGGTCCTACAAGGTTAGTCACAATAGTTTTTGGAACCCAAATACAAGTTTTGTCTCCCTTGCATTTGGATCCCAACTTCCTAGCAACTACTTTTGCATTTTTACATGAAAGTACAAACGAGTGTTGCAAGCATGATAAATAGTTGAAGGTTCTTTGCACATTCTCCTAGATACATGAGGCACAACATGATTTTTCCTAGGCCTGCTTCTACCATGAACAAAAGTAGAACTAGAGGCAAACATAGCATGTGAATTATGAGCAGCATGATCATAACTCCTATTGTAATGAGAACGACTAGCAACTTTCCTATCATAAATAAATGCATGGTTCCTTTGAGGACTACTAGCCATAGGGGCCTTCCCTTTCTCCATGTTGAGAACGGGAGTCCTTTGGCTTGTTAAGTTCTTGGTTTCCTTTCGAAAACCAAGTCCATCCTTAATTGAGGGGTGTCTACCAACAGTGTAGGCATCCCTAGCAAATTTTAATTTATCAAAGTCAATTTTGCAAGTCTTAAGTTGAGCATTAAGACTTGCCACCTCATCATTTAATTTAGCAATAGAATTAAGATGTTTATCACAGGCATCAACATCAAAGTCCTTACATCTATTACAAATAATGACATGCTCAACACATGATCTAGTTTCATTTGCTTCGTCTAGCTTAGCATTTAATTCACCATTTAAACTTTTTAAACTAGAGATAGATTTATGGCAAGCAGATAACTCATAAGATAGCATTTCATTTCTCTTAGTTTCTAAATCAAGAGATTTTTGCACACTAACAAATTTGTCATGTTCCTCATACAAAATGTCCTCTTGCTTTTCTAGCATTCTATCTTTTTCATTTAGAGCATCAATTAATTCATTACTTTTCTCTACATTGGCTTTATCTAAACCTTTAAATAAACTAGAGTAATCTACTTCATCATCGGAGGATTCTTCATCACTAGATGAAGTGTACTTGGGTGTGTCCCAAACACGTACCTTTTTCTCCTTGGCCATAAGACATATATGGCGTTCGTTGGGGAAGAGTGAGGATTTGTTGAAGGCCGAGGCAGCGAGTCCTTCGTCGTCGAAGTCGAAAAGAGGAGCAGTCCGAGTCCCATTCCTTTCCAAGGTGCGCCTCACCCTTTGCCTTCCTGTAGTTCTTCTTTTTCTCCTTCTTTCCACTCTTTTCTTGTCCCTGGTCACTATCATTATCGAGACAATTTGCAATAAAGTGACCAGTCTTACCGCATTTAAAGCAGGAGCGTTTCCCTTTGTTTTATTCCTGTTGGGATACTCCTTGCGTCCTTTGAGTGCGGTCTTGAAGCGCTTGATGATAAGCGCCATCTCATCTTCATTGAGTCCGGCAGCCTCCACTTGAGCTACCTTGCTTGGTAGCGCCTCTGTCACACCCGGTTCCAGGGGTAGAACCGAGCGCATACCATATGTGTGCCAGGATCCATTTCCACACATATGTTGACGTCACAAGTGTAATATATCAAAAGACAATGCAATAAAGGTGTAAAGAGAGTATAATACTTTATTACATCATCTGAAACATTGTATCTTTAACAAGTATCACATCAAAGTAAAGCGGAAATAAACAACTGGGCAATCTCCCACAGGAAGATGATCGGCGCATCGTTAGACTTAGAATTCATCGTCGTCGATAAAATCTCCATCAAAGTCTCCAGCATCACCCTCTGATCAAAATATTAGCAAGGGTGAGCTCACTTATGGTCGGGGCTCAGCAAGTGGGGGAAAAATTAATGCAGGTATAACAAGGTGAGGCTAAGGTTGAGCAGTAAGCATTTTAGTTGGTCAACATTTTATTAACAACACCTGTCTTACTAATAAGAGTGGATCCCAAATATCCCATTTAAACAAAGGAATATGAGTATAACAAAAAACTTAAGTGAAACCACTTAAGCAAATTATTGGCAGATCATCGGATCTCAATTTTATTCCATCTTCAAGTTCAATTATCATGTGAGGAGTCCAGGTTGCTCTTAACCAGGAGCACGACTGATATATCAGTTTTACACTCTGCAGAGGTGGTACAACTTTACCCACAAGCCATGTATCCCATATAGCTCGGGTTGATCGGACCCTTAAACACTGCCGAGGTGAATGGCTAGGGATCCATTATGAGGCTTTCACAAAATACACTTAGTACTAAGCAACCCGCTAAGGTTTCTAAAGACGATGGTGGTGGCCCCCTGGGTGAGGTACCTTAGCCAAGAATACGACCCCATGTTAACGTGGGCTGCCAGCACCTACCGCTCCCCCTCTTGCCCATATTTTAGGTAAGGTTGCTAGGCACTAAGCATATAGAGCTAATTACCAAAGCCAGAGCCATGATAGCACTCGTGGTCGCACTGTTATCCTGGGTGGTCACTCCATGTTCCAATTAATTTGAAATAATATTATCTTAACCATCGAGTTAATGCCGTAATTGCCAATTAAATTTTTGGAACATTAAAACCAATTAATGAGTGACATTAGAAATCATTAAGTTGGGCCGTAGCACAAATTTTGCATAGCTTAATAATTTTCCCAGGTTAAACAAGGAATACAGGTAGTAAATCTAGGAAATCCTTAATTAGGTTATCTCATCAAATTATGCAATATATCAAAAAGTAAACATTATTATATGCAATGAATAGGTATAAACAGAATATGCAGAGGGAGAATCCACTTGCCTTGCTCAAGCGAGTCCTGCGGATCGTCCTCGAACGAGTTCGGTTCGTCTACCGTACAGTCGGCTTCTAATAGAGTCGCATAGCGCACATACAAAAATAAAACATACACCAATAAATAAACATGCACCATTTCATAAACATACACCAATACATCATTAAACACACATTCATATATCGCACTAATCACATCTTAAATTCGTCCTAATCGCATAAATACTTATTAATTCAATTATAGCTATTAATGTGAGTCCTAATGGTGAATTTATGGGTGGGTGCAATAAATATAATTTTAACCAATATTAATATATTTTAACATCAACAATGAAATTAAATGATAATTATCGTCTTTAATACTAATAAATAAATTAATACGCCTTTATCCTTTTTATTTCTAACTCAAATTATTGAGTATAGTCAAAAATGAATTTAACATTAAAAATTCCTATAAATACTAATTGAACCTTTTTCAACACAAGCGAGGTTATTTTGACATAAACTAGTACTCTAACAATTTTAGTGCTAAATTTGTGAACATGCTTATTTGGCTAGTAGAAATGTACTTTCCATACTGTCGGGGACCATAATTAGGGGTACCCTCAAGGCCCCTAAATCTCAGCTGGTAACCCCCATCAGCACAAAGCTGCAAAGGCCTGATGGGTGCGATTAAATCAAGGATCGGTCCATTCAAGGGACACGATCGTGCCTCACCCGAGCCTAGCCTCGGGCAAGGGAAGCCGACCCCGGAGAACCTACGTCTCGCTCGAGGACCCCCCTCCAGCAACGGGCACACTATCAGCTCGCCCGAGGCCCAGTCTTCACCAAGAAGCAACCTTGGCCGCATCGCCACGCCGACCGACCAAATCGCAGGGGCATTTAATGCAAAGGTGGCCTGACACCTTTATCCTGACGCATGCCCTCCAGTCGACAGGGCCGAAGTGACCGCAGTCACTTCGCCGCCCCACTGACCGGTCTGACAAGAGGACAGCGCCGCCTGCGCTGCTCCGACTGCTGAGCCACCCGACAGAGTGAGGCTGACAGCAGCCAAGGCCGACCTCGGGCGTCATAGGAAACTCCGCCTCGCCCGACCCCAGGGCTCGGACTCGGGCTCAGCCCCAGAAGACGGTGAACTCCGCTCCGCCCGACCCAGGGCTCGGACTCGGGCTCAGCCCCAGAAGACGGCGAACTCCGCTCCGCCCGACCCAGGGCTCGGACTCGGGCTCAGCCCCGAAAGACGACGAACTCCGCCTCGCCCGACCCTAGGGCTCGGACATGGGCTCGGCCCCGGAAGACGACGGACTCCGCTTCGCCCGACCCTAGGGCTCGGACTCAGCCCTGGCCTCAGCCGACGGTCTCCGCCTCGCCCGACCCAGGGGCTCGGACTCGGCCACGGCCACGGAAGACAGACTCGACCTCGACCTCGGAGGAGCCTCCACATCGCCCAACCTAGGGCGCGGATCGACCACGTCGACAGGAGGCGCCATCATTACCCTACCCCGAGCTGACTCAGGCTACGGGGAACAAGACCGGCGTCCCATCTGGCTCGCTTCGCCAGATAGGCAATGATGGTGCCCCGCACGCTCTGTGACGACGGCGGCTCTCGGCACCCTTACGGAAGCAAGAGGACGTCAGCAAGGACTCGACAGCCCCAACAGCTGTCCTCTCGCTAGGCTTCAGCACTCCTCCGACGGCCACGACACCACACGAACCGGGTGCCAAAACCTCTCCGGCTGCCACGACGGCGCGTACTTAGGGCGCTAGCTCTCCTCCGCTAGACACGTAGCACTCTGCTACACCCCCCATTGTACACCTGGATCCACTCCTTACGCCTATAAAAGGAAGGACCAGGGCCCTCTTACAGAGGGTTGGCCCGCGCGGAGAAGGACGGGATGGCGCTCGCTCAAGGCCGCTCGCTCCCACTCCCGCGTGGACGCTTGTATCCCCCTACTGCAAGCGCACCCGACTCAGACGCGGGGCTAACACGAAGGCCGCGGGATTCGCTCTCTCACACGCCTGCCTCCCTCCGGCTGCTTCCTTTCCCCCCTTCGCGTTCCGCCTTGCGTCGACCCATCTGGGCTGGGGCACGCGACGACAATTCACTCGTCGGTCCAGGGACCCCCCGGGTTTCGAAACACCGATAGTTGGCGCGCCAGGTAGGGGCCTGCTGCATGTTGACGAACAGCTTCCCGTCAAGCTCCAGATGGGCAGTCTCCAGCAACCTTTCCAGCCCGGGACGGTGCTCCGTTTCGGGAATCTTGAGTTCATGTCCCTCGACGGCAGCTACGATATGATACTCCTTCCCCCGCCGTGCGACAGCGACAATGGCGGTCGACAACCCGCTCGCCGGCGGGGAAATCGACGACGCCTTCCCCACGTGGTGGAAGGACGACATTCGGGCTTGTCCCATCCCCTCCCTTGCCGACGGAGGAGGAGGCGGGGCAACCAAGGCCAAGCGGGAAGCGGCATCTCGTTGGCTGTCGAGCGAGTCGACGGCGCCGGCGCCCCAACGGAGGGCGCGTCGGGCATCGATCTCGCGTCTGAGACGAAGACGAGCGCCGCCTCCCCGCAACGCGCTGATCTCAAGCAAACGCACGACGCCAGCACGCTCGCGAAGGACTTGCTAGGCGTCACCCTTGTACCTGAGATGACGGTGCAGTCAGTCCCAGACGCGACCTCGTCACCGACTGTAATACCCAATTTGTAGATATAATATAAAAGGAGAAAAGTTATTTTCCTTTATCTATATGTGTGTGTTGTATCTACTTACTATCACAAGTGAACACCTCATTTAAAAACAAAGGATTAATAAAAGCCATTAAATTGTGCATCATATTGGGATTTTTGTTTGTGCATCTAAAGGTAAAAGTTGGCATTCAAACTTGAAATTGATTTGAAGTTAAAATAGAAGTTAGAGAGTCAAATGAAAAAAAAATGGGAAAGGAAAAGTTCATGAAACCCTTTTATTCCTCCCATAAATAAAAGGGGAGATGATGAAGCATAATATTTTAAAACACTAAAGTTATATTCACATTAAAGAATATTTGGCCCTTGGAATTTGAAGCTCAAAACAGGGATTTAAATTTGGTTTGAACACTTGATGCTGAAAATAGGAAGAGAGAAAACAGAAAAGAAATAATAAAAAGAAAAAAAGGGAACTGGCGCGTGGGCTGATTTTCGCCCCAGTCGGCCCTTCATGGCTCTCCCGCGGGGGCAGTAGCGAAGCGCGTCGCATCCATTGCTATCGCCGACAGGTGGGCCCATGTATCAGTGAACCAGCGCCTCGCGCTCGTCTCCACTCACGCACACGCGCCGACCTCTAGGCCCGGCTTGCCAGAACCCATCGCGCGCGCCTGACCCGTCCTTCCAATGACCGGTGGGGCCGATGCCGCTGGTTTGGGGAGCTTCTCCCAGCTCCGTCGCAACAGAACAGCGCCGTGGTTCACTCGACCAGCGGCCGCTCGCATGCCTCGTCGGCTGTGGGGCTCTGTTGCCAGCGACTCCGCGTGTGCTCGCATGCTCGACCACTGCCGCGTGGGGCCATCGGGTCGGCAACATCCTCGCCCTCCTCACGCAACAACCTGCGTACTGAACCCGCCGGGTTTGTCGCCAACGGCCATCCACGATTCATGGGGTCTGGGGCTCAACGACCGCGAAGACTGGGTAGGATCTTCAATTCGCCTCCCGGCGGACTCCATGCCCCTATAAATTTCACCCGGGTTGTGCCATCACCACTCTATGGGTTCACCGGAGAACCAATTTGGAGAGAGGTTAGAACCTGTGTCGGGCGCTCCGTGGTCGGGCTCCACCACCTGTGTCCAGCCCTTGGTGATCGACCCGTGGGGGAGTCTAGCGCACAAGGATGCTCTTCGCGGCTTAGCCTGGGCGGAATCGTGCTCCGGATCTCCGGGATTCTTCGCCGGAGTGGGAGCTCTGCTGCACCTCCGCTGCGTACCGTGGGCGGGCTCGCAACCTCTTCAATCGCCGGTGGGGCACCCGTATTCCTGTTCTCTAGGTCATCCTCTAGGTGTAGCACTCTTTGCTTTAGTCAATTGATGGACCGTGCGCCGGGCGGGAGGTCGGCGGCGAGAATGCCGCTACCGCGCGGGGCGCCTCTGCTCAGCCTTGGTTGCGAGGTGGGAGAAGCACTCCTAACCGTTCATCGCAGACCAAGGGCCAAGATTTGATCTAGGGTTGATGATGTTGCGGCCGCCAGATTTAGATTGAACGATCAAGATTAGAACCGTGTACCCCTTCACCTGGATTGAACTCAGGCCGTTAGATTTGGATCCGGTGATCCAGAGTAGATCGCATCATCTTAAAAGCATAGCCATTGATCGCGAATCCGATGACCACGATCGTGTACCGGTTCAGCGCTTATGCAGATTTAATCCGAGCCCTCCATATCAAATCCTACGGTCAAGATGCCACCATACCCCTTCGCCGTGGATGTTTTGCTTAAGAGTCCCTGTTATTTTTATAAATTAACCCGCGGTCCAGTCCAGTGATAGCCTGAGTCTTGTACTCTTTTTCACCGAGGCCCCTGCGCTTTCCTATAATTGACGCCCAGTCCAGGAAATTAGAAAATCAGAAAAATGAAATAGGAATTTATTTTTAATGCAAAAATAAATACTAGAACTTGTGTAAATCATAGAAAATTCATTTTAACTCGTTTTTGACCCGTTCCAATTTCTATAATTTTGTATTAATATTGTTTAGCACTTAATGACTCTATTTTAGCATGAAAACTATATTAAATTTGACCACTTAATTATTTCCGTATCAAACACATGAAACCCTAGGAAAATCATAACTAATCCGTTTTAACTCCGAATTGAGCCGTTCAAGTTGCGTTAGTCTCGTACATGCGCGTAGATCATTATTATACAATATGTTCTTATGTTTGGTGTGATGTTAATTTTATCTATACCATGTTTGTTTGTATTGCTACGACTAGCGCGAGGACGCATGTCATCTGAAAAGCAAGTTGGTACCTGGATTCTCAAGTGCCAGGCAAGTTGTGCCCTTGATTCACTTTTGTTACCCAATAATGTTCTTTATAATCATTTACCATGCATAGGTTTAATTTTGATGGGACCCAATAGGTCACCCTAGATTGTTTATCTCATTACCTTGTTTACCTCTGAATCACATGGGTAGTTTTTGCTATTGCTTTATATGGTTTTGGGATAATCATTTATTATATCCATGTTCTAGTTATTTTGTTATTCTATTTATGTTCATGTCAAGATCATTATGTTATTGTTAATTGGAACATGGAGCTTAACTTGAGAAATACGTGCCACCACAAGGGAGGAATGGGACCCCTTGGATGACTAATTAGGAAAGCTAGTGGAAGACTACCTTACCCGAAAGGGGCAAGGGCAGTAGGGGAGTGGTCAGTGTAGGGAGATCCTTGGATGATTTTGCTGCGATGGCGGTCAGACAAGAACCCTGCATTGGAACTTCCTATAAACTGTAGCGGGTTTTCGGAAGCTAGTGGAACTTTGTAAAGGCCTCGTAGTGGATCCCTAGCCATTCACCTCGGTAGTGTCTAAGGGCCTAGCTAACCCTGGCGACATGGGAAACACGACTTGTGGGTAAAGGGTACAACCTCTGCAGAGTGTAAAACTGGTATACTAGCCGAGCTCACGGTCATGAGCGGCTCAGGACTCTCCGATGATTAAATTATGGAACCTAAACTCAATTTGTCATTTGCATTTGCATGGGATTATTATTAATTTTGTTCTATTACTTTATTTATGGTTTGGTATTTACTTACACTTAGTAACTGCTAATAAAATTTTGACCAACTTTAAAAGCAATGCTCAGCTTTAACCTTTCCCTTTGGTAAGCCTTACACCTTACACGATCTCCCACCTTTGTGAGTTCATGCCACATTATTCCCCACAACTTGTTGAGCGATGAACATGTGTGAGCTCACCCTTGCTGTCTCACACCCCCCCACAGGAGAAGAACAGGTGCTTTAGGAGGAGCCTCAAGGCGAGGAGTTTGATCTGATCTAGGTGGCGTTTCTCAGTTAACATTGGCGCCGACGATCCTTAGTTTGTTTTATGTTTATTCTTTTATTTTGTAATAAGTCTTCCGCTATGTAATAAATACTCTGATGTTTTATGACATTTATCTCTATACACTCTGTTATTATATATGTTGTCTTCTTGGCGCATGTATGAGATGCACCTGGCTTTGTTCCTTAAAGCCGGGTGTGACAGAAGTGGTATCAGAGGAAATGTTGACTGTAGGACGAAACCTAGATAGAAATGGACAAGCCCTTACCTACTTACCTTACTCTGATTCTTTCTATACTTATCTTGAGCCCGTCTTACCTTCTACTATTCTACTCTGATCATTCTTACCTTTCCTACTCTTAGACAGGATGGATTTCACACCCTGGAATCCTGCCACTATGATCTTCTTAAGAGATAGGGAGCCTAAGACAAAATTAAAAATTATTTTCTCTATTAAAAATGTTGGTTGATTGTTCTGATGATCAATGCCTGATTTGCTTCTTTGATTGATTGAAATATTATATATGGACATCTTAGCATGTGCCAGCATAAGGTAATGAATTAACTTTAGTAGGTGACACACTAATCTACTGTGACGGAACCTCCCAAGTAATCAGGCCCACCTACAGTTGTCCTTGTCTAGCAGACCTCAGACACCCTGTAGATGTTCCTAAGTTACTTGACAAGCTCGGTATCTTTCCTTACCTCACCAGGAACGTTTCGCCCGTCTTGCAGACATTACAGATCATCGGAGATGAAGATATGCGGAAGCGAATTACATAAACTTACATTTATTTCAAAAAGCAAGCTTAAGTCATTTATTTATAGACTAGGCTAAAGTGAGTGCATAAAAGTAATAATTATACAAACCAGGGAGACACAACCTTCTCCCGAAAGACTATAAACAAAAGATCTTAAGTGGAGGACCGAGTCCTCCCGCACTTCAGTCTTGTTTTTCCTCGTTGGGAACCACCTTAGCACAGAAGCAGCAAAAATCTGCTACTTCCCCACCTAAAAACAACAAAGGGATAAACCCTGAGTATGGAATTACTCAGCAAGTCTTACCCGACTAAGGAAAAGACTCTCAAGGGTATGCTGGGTAATTAGGAGCCAAGGAGAGGCTTTACCAAAGATCAACTTATGCTTTTGCAGAAGTAGCTTACTAAAGTGAGTCCTTACTTTCAATCTTTTAACGCCATATTAAGTATTAGTAGACTCTATTTGCATCTAGTCTAATTTCACATCACATCAAAACAACATCATTTTTGTCCATAGTTTTCACATCCTGACTCTAGGTTGCAGGGAAGTGACCAAGTCTTCATAACCGCGAAGGTACGGCGATCCGAATCGATTATACTCAGCTGAGGATCTCCAATCACACGACATATGTAGCACTTAACCCTTGCATATGTCAACCCGCCACCGGGGTTCTTAAGACCGGATCAGGTTCACGCAAACCGAGAGCACAGATACACCACCATCCAGCCTCTTGCCACGGAGGGTACACGCTACTCTCGCCACCGCTCCACTCCCATTTCGTGTTATCTTATTCCGGCCTTAGTCTGCCCGAGGCAAGGCTTACCCATGACGAGGCATGTGACCAGTTAAAGGGTCCTCGGTCAGCACGCCTACATACGCGTTAATCCTTAACCAACCTGGGTAGAACATCACCTGTTCCTACCCCCAAGTCTCAATTTACGTATTTCCATCCTTAGGATTGTGTCTGTTCCTGAGGATGAAAGAGCATCATAGGGAACTTTGCAGTAAGATCCCATCATTGCTCCAAATGAAAATAATCTTGCAGGTAGAAGTCATCCTCTCCATGGTTAAATTGAGGACAACCTCTATCCACAAGATCTAAGCAAGGCTAAGCATTTTTGTAAATCATAATTTTGATACTTCACAGAAGTATCTAAACAGGTATGGATATCAAGGAAAGCAATGCATCAAAGGGTTTCAAGTAACTCCTATGAACCTAATGCACATTTCACTAGACTTAAGTGTGCGAAAAGGATTTAAAAATACAAGGGAAAGGGTTGCATGCACCGGGGCTTGCCTTTGTTATCAGATGTGTCTTGCTCGGATCCACAGATATCAAAATAAAAGCAGTTATCCGCTTGAGGATCAGAGGTGGGTGGTATCCCCTCTTCAAAAACTTCTTCTTCTTCTTCTTGCTCTAATATAATCATATACATGCATAAGAATGGATGTCATGGAATGCTCATGAGGATGCAAAGATAACATAAACTTATTATTTATGTCTTGAGTACAACTTTCCTTCACGGTACTCCGAGAACCTAGGGTTTCCGGAGTCAGTAAAGGAGTTCATGGAGCAGGGGGGTGGTTTTGGGTTTTGTGATCAAACAAGGTCCAAATCAACCCAAATTCTACCCAAGGCTTCTAAATAATGTGAAAAGCTCACATAAAAAGTTTGGGAAATTTTGGACTTATTATTTTTTTTCTAAAAATCCAGAACCATTGGTTTAGGCTGTTTTAAATACCCTAAAATTCCCTATTTGATCTAAAAATCATAAATCTATTTTTATTAAATACTATGGAAAATAACAAGCCTAGGAAAATTGGTCTCATATTTTTAGGATTTTTCTACAGTTTTCTACAATTTTCCAAAGCTTCCCTGAAAAAGAAAAAGGAAAACTCTAAACAGTACTGGGCCGAATTCGACCCAGCGGCCCAGTTCCAGGGAGGACAGCGCTCGCGCCCGCGCGCGCGCGCCCGCGCCCAGGCGATTTTGCAGAAAGGGCCTCGCGCTTCTGGCTAATCCGAAAAAGGTCCTTTCACTATTGTTTCGAGTCACTGACGATTTGCAGAAACGCCCTCAAGGTTCTATTTCTTCCCCGCGATAGCCCCTGACCACGCCGCGCCTTGGATCCTTCCCGGCGTGACCCGTACTGGACATGGCCGGCGAGGACTGCTCAAGCTAACGGTCGGAGAGTCTCTACGGACCTAAGGCGACCTAAGAACGGCCCTCAATTTCGAACGGTGCTCCAAGAAATTGTTCTGCCCACGCTCAGGGCGGAAACTGGGGCGTCGAGCTCACGTTCTCGCACAACCATGGCCGGACTGAGCAAACGGACGCCACCGAGAGCATCACAAGCATGCAAAGGCACGAAAACAGTATACGAATTGAATGGCGACTCACCAGAACGAGCTGGCCACGGGAGGGCTAGTTTTCACGGTGCGGCGGACGGAATTGGGGGAAACGTGGAATTAGAGCTCGTCGGTGAACCACTGGAGACAATCCGGGGTGTCGAGGTACCTGACTACCTGGTGGAACTATGAGCAAGGTCAATTTATAGAACCCTTCGGCGGTGGCCGCGAATTTTTAAACTATGGCACGCGGCGGCCGGAGATAAGAAAGAAGGTGTCGCGGTGAAACCGTGGCTAATGGCGTGGCAAATTCCCCGTCGATGATGGGACGGCCTAGAGGAGTCATGGCGACGCTATGGAAGGGCTTGGACACACGGCACCCGGCCGAGAGGCGGCGGTCGAGGTGAGCACTTTACTGCGGGCGGTGAGCCAGGGGGGGTGGATTACGGCTAGTCGGAGCAGTGTCCAGGCCATGGGCGGTGACGATCTTTTGACGCCACGAAGTTATCCACACACCCGAGCGCGAATCGTGACGCCGGCGACGTGAATCCCGGCGGAAAGCCACCGGCGGCGGTGGGCTGGCGACCTTATCTGCTCGGGGCACTGTACCATGGGATACTTCATCAGATAGCCTGACAGACGATGTTTTGGGTCAATTTTCTCCCAAATTCCTGTGGCAACACCCCCAAGTCACTGCATCAAAGTTGTAGTGCTACATACCAGCTACAACTCAACTATAGGACTTGATCACATTTGAGCACTGGATCATGCTTGAATCTGAGCTAGAAGTTGATGTCAGTTCACTGCTAAACTGAATTTCAGATCCAACAGCCTGACAGCCAGTTTTGGACTGGGTTTTTCTCTAAACTCTTCATAACAACTAAGCTCACAACCTTAAGCAAAGTTGTTCCCCTATGATTAGGCTTCAACTTTGATGTGGTGACCTAGGGCAAAAACCCTATACTTTGTAAATTACAAAGCCCCAAAGTTGAGCCCAGTCACTGTTTTTCAGACTTAGAACAAAACTCAAATGAGGTCCATTTTGCATTTAAGTCCAAAACTTAGGGTTTTGCTTTCAAGTCCACATTTTTGTGAACCAAAGGACTTAAAATACTTATTTGGCTTGGTTTTTGCACTTTAGCCCAAAAGTGGGTTAATTTTGCACATAAGCCCCTAGGGTTTGGTTTTAGGGTTTTCCAGGGTTCTGATTAGGGTTTTTAATATCCTAGGGGTATAAATGTGATTCAATTTAGTGTTTGGGGATATTTTATGACTTTTCTCAAAAGTCCTAAGGTTTTTCTCAACTTGGGTTAAGTTTTACCCCTTTAACCACTATTTAGGGTTAAGTCCTTAAACCAGGGTCCTATTTGTAAAACAGTAAAACAATACAACTTGTTTGAAATTTTTGCCTAGTGAATGCACTCTAGGTGTATCAAACATATGCAATGCCCATACTCATGATGCCATGCTCAAGTTTTAGTTATAGTAACACCAGGGGTGTTACATCCTTCCCCCCATAAAAGAATCTCGTCCCGAGATTTAAAGTCCTAGGGTGAGTAATGGAAAAGGAAATGTGTCATGTTTTTATTTCCTGATTTCTGGTACAAGGCAGGGGTGGTGTGGGGGTTCATTCCTTTATTACACCGCTATACAAACTTTACAACTTACAAGAGGCTAGAAAGCCTGGGAAATTCTTATCTAAGAAATCTTGGGTTTCCCATGTAGCCTCATCTTCCGAATGCTGGTTCCACTGTATCTTATAAAACTTGAGAGTCTTTCTCCGGGTAACCCTGTCCTTTTGATCCAGAACTCGAATAGGATGTTCCGAGTATGTTAAGTCCGGTTCCAGGACAACATCTGTCACTTCAATGGTTCGATCGGGAACCCGTAGACACTTCTTCAATTGTGATACGTGGAACACATTATGTACGGCAGACAATGTTTCGGGGAGCTGAAGTCGGTATGCCACTGGTCCACATTGCTCAAGTACCCGGAATGGACCAATGTATCTGGGTGCAAGTTTTCCTTTAACCCCGAAACGCGATACACCCTTCATTGGTGAAACTTTCAAGTAGACATGATCGCCTACCAGAAAACATAAGGGTTGTCGTCGTCGGTCTGCATAACTCTTTTGTCGAGTCTGAGCTTTCTTCATATTATGAATAATTTTCTGAACCTTCTCTTCGACTTCTTTCACCATATCCGGCCTAAAGAAGTATCTTTCTCCAGGTTCAGACCAACTTAACGGAGTTCGACACCGTCGCCCGTATAAAGCTTCAAAAGGTGCCATCTTGATACTCTCCTGATAACTGTTATTGTATGAAAACTCCGCTAAGGGTAAACATTCATCCCATTTTTGCGAGAAATCCAGGACACATGCCCGCAGCATATCCTCGAGGATTTGATTCACTCTCTCAGTTTGTCCACTGGTTTGAGGATGATAGGCCGAACTGTGGAGCAATTTGGTACCCAAGGATGTATGAAGTTCTTCCCAAAACTTGGATACGAATTGAGGTCCACGATCCGACACTATGGTTTTTGGAATACCATGCAAACTGAGAATACGGCTGATATATAATGCTGCATAAGTGGCCACAGTATATTTGGCCCTGACGGGTAAGAAGTGGGCAATTTTTGTGAGTCGATCAACGATAACCCAAATAGAATCATACCCTTTGGCCGTCCTGGGCAATCCCACGATGAAGTCCATACTTATGTCTTCCCATTTCCATGTTGGGATTGGCAAAGATTGCAATGGACCAGCAGTTTTCATGTGTATGGCTTTGACACATCTACAAGTGTCACACTTAGCCACATAGCGTGCAATTTCAATCTTCATCTTCGTCCACCAGTAATGTTGCTTTAAATCTTGGTACATCTTAGTGCTTCCCGGATGAATGGAATAGCGACTAAGATGCGCTTCATCTAAGATTTGCTGGCGGAGTTCTTCATTCTTCGGCACTACTATGCGGTTGTTGAACCATAACACACCTTGATCATCTTCCTTGAAACATTGGGCTGTTCCAGCCCTGATCTTCTCTCGTATGTGCTTCATGCCCAGATTATCCTTTTGAGCATTAATTATCCTTTGCAAAATGGTTGACTCAAGCTTTAGCTGATTCAGAGTCCCTTGTTGGATCATCCCCAGGTTTAACTTCTCCATTTCTTGACATAAGGTGTTTTCGGAGGTCTTTACCATAAGACAGTGGCAGGAAGTCTTGCGACTCAATGCATCTGCCACCACATTGGCCTTGCCTGGGTGATAATGGATTTCCAGTTCATAATCTTTAATGAGCTCAAGCCATCGTCTTTGCCTCATATTTAACTCTGACTGGGTAAATATATACTTCAAACTTTTATGATCAGTATATATGTGACAGATATTTCCCAGCAGATAGTGACGCCATATTTTCAGGGCATGAACCACCGCAGCTAACTCCAGATCATGAGTTGGATAGTGCTCCTCATGTCGGCGTAACTGCCTTGAAGCATACGCAATTACTCGGCCTTCTTGCATTAGCACACAGCCGAGTCCACTGCCTGACGCATCACAATATACATCAAAAGGTTTAGTGATGTCCGGTTGAGCCAATACCGGAGCAGTGGTCAATAGTGTCTTCAGTTGCTCAAAGGCTTCGTTACACTTAGAAGACCAATTGAACTTAGTATCATTCTTCAATAAACTTGTGATTGGCTTCACAAGCTTCGAAAAATCAGGTATGAATCTGCGATAATATCCCGCTAGTCCAAGAAAACTCCAGACTTGGTGAACAGTTGTTGGGGGTTTCCATTCCAGAATATCCTTGACCTTGCTAGGATCTACCGCAATTCCTTTAGCTGATAACACGTGCCCCAGAAATTGAATTTCTTCTAGCCAGAACGCGCACTTGCTGAACTTGGCATACCGCTGATGTTCCCTCAGGCGCGTCAATACTATCCGTAGATGCTGAGCATGCTCCTCTTCATTTTTAGAATATATCAAAATATCGTCGATGAAGACCACCACGAACTTGTCCAACTCGGGCATGAACACCGAGTTCATCAAATAGGTGAAGTGGGCAGGAGCATTGGTAAGCCCGAAAGACATTACTAGGTATTCGAACAATCCATACCGCGTAGTGAATGCGGTCTTCGGTATATCCTCGGGCCGTATACGGATTTGATGATAGCCCGACCTGAGATCAATTTTGGAAAATACCCTCGCCCCAGTCAGTTGATCAAATAAGATATCGATCCTTGGAAGAGGGTACTTATTTTTGATGGTGACCTCATTCAGGGGCCGATAGTCCACGCACATGCGCAAGGTTTGATCCTTCTTCTTCACAAAGATGGCGGGACAACCCCACGGGGACGAGCTTGGCCGGATAAATCCCTTATTCAATAGATCTTGTAATTGAATCTTCAATTCTGCTAACTCATTAGGGGGCATACGGTACGATCTTCGAGAGATGGGAGCCGTACCGGGCTTTAGCTCAATTACAAATTCTACATCTCTTTCAGGGGGCAGTCCAGGCAAATCTTCCGGAAATACATCTGGAAACTCACATACTACCGGAATGTTCTTGATCTCCGGTACAATGGCTTCAAATATTCTACCAGAAGCTTTGGCTGGATTGGTTTTGGGGAGAGACAAGAGAATTTCTTCTTGGTTATAACTCAACCTGACGGTTCTGAGTTCAGTGTTGAGAATTGCCTTGTGTTGGGTTAACCAATTCATCCCCAAAATTACATCTATATCCTGGCCTCTTAGAACAATCATGTTAGCAGGAAAGTTCCGTCCGGCCATAGTTACTGGCACTCCATAGGCCACTTCTTTAGTAAAAATATGTCCCCCAGGTGAATGAATTTTAAATCCCTCTTTTGATTCATGACATGCAATATGATGTTGCTCCACAAATGTCTTGCTAATGAAGGTATGCGAAGCACCAGAATCAAAAAGAATAATTGCAGGGTGACTGGCCACAGGGAACGTACCCATCATCACCGGCTCTCCCTCCGGTGTGGTAGCCACTTGCGTATAATATACTCGCCCCGTTTTCTTGGTATTCTTGCCCGAAGTACTTCCCTTGCCTGGAGCAGAACTTCCCGATCCTTGCTGATTATTAGCTTGATTTTGCCGAGGATAGGGGCAATCTTTAATAAAATGCCCAGATTTGCCACAGTTAAAACATCCAGTTGAAGAACTTGGTAGAGCAGGGAATCGAGTGCCTGGGGCACCCGGCTGACTTTGGACAGTAGGGGCTTTGTTGGGACGAATAATTATGGGCTGCTTGAAAGGGAAAGATGGTGCACTTGAACGGTTCTGGTTAGAGGGCCGGAGAATAAACCGTTGCCTCTTTACCGGGCCCTGATTAGGCCGATCACCACTGAATCCCTTACTTTTCCCAGAATTTGCATATTTGGCCTCCACAGATAAGGCTGTGCTGACAGCCTTTCCATAAGTAAGATCAATACATGCAGCCATTTTTCGCTGCATCCGGTCGTTCAGACCTCTCATAAAACAATTCCTTTTCTTCAAGTCTGTGTTCACCTGATCAATTGCGTATTGTGACAGGTGATTGAATTTGTTGAGATACTGGTTAACAGTATCTCCCCCTTGCTTCAATTTCATGAACTCTTCTTGCTTCATGTGCAGCACTCCCTCAGGAATATAGTGCTCGCGGAATGCTGCTTTGAACTCATTCCATGTAATTTGATGGTTGTCCGGTTGGATGGCCACAAAGTTCCCCCACCAAGTGCTGGCAGGGCCTCGGAGTTGCTGTGCCGCAAACAACGGCTTCTGGGTTTCCGAACAACGTAGAAGGCCAAATTTCTGTTCAATGACCCTTATCCATTCGTCGGCTTCGAGCGGATCTTCTGCTTTGACGAAGAGAGGCGGACGAGTCTCGGAGAAATCCAGATAAGTAGTCTCCCGGGGACCTTGCGGAAAACCTCTTCCTGCTTGTTGCTGGAGCTGTTGCTGACCCGCCATCTCCCTCAGGAAGCGGGTATTGTCGGCTGTAGCATTTACCAAGGCAGCGATTGCCTTGGCAAGCGTGGGTGGAACGGGAGGTGGATTCGGTGTAACATCCCGACCCCCAGATGTTCCGGCTGCATCCTGTCCGCGAGTCCGGGTCGGCATCTGAGGCAAAAACATTTGAATAAACATAATGTGCCAAAGAAAACCTTCCGTTTTACATTACTGTAAAGAGTAATGGTACAGACTCGACATTACACAACAGGATACATTACCCATTTTACAAAAGTTTAACCTATTATACAACCGTACACCCTACAATACACTACTCTAATATAACAGTACACCCTACAATACACTACTCTACTCTTATTACACCACTAGTCCTGTTTTCCGTTGCTTTTGGCGGCTTCATCATCAGGTGTGGGAGTCCAGACGTCAACCAACCTCAAAGAAGGAGGGGGTTCATACAGGTCTAATTCCCCACCCAACGCGCGTCCCGCAACGTGAGAAGGTCCGGCTTCCGCCTCAGCAGAGGGTGTAGGCTCACTAGGGTGTAGTTGCGAGTAGAGCACATGGACTTCCTCATGCAATGTATTGCAGTAAACCTGCAGGTTGTCGACAGCTGAGCTGAGTTCTTTAACTCGGGCCTGAGCCCTTGCCTCCTTGGCCCATGCCAATGAACGAGATTGAACAACCCAATCGAGTGCCAAATCCCGATCTGCCAGCTGGTCTTGTAAATGGCGAACGTCTCTTCGTAACTCATTTATACGGTCACCATCTCCAATCCATATAGCTGTCCTGCGGCGGAGTTCCAATTGGAGCCTGCTTACTTCTGCTTCCAGATCCCCTATAGGATCATTGCTCCCGCTACTACTATCTACATCTCGTGGAGCAAGTTGATGTCGAGGTACTCCAATTGGTCCAGTCGACTTACGCGCGGTCTTTCTTGTGCGCGGCGGCATTTTCTAAGGGGGAAATTTATTAGTATAATTCTTAGCATGATGCATGAGTAAGTACAGAATCAACCTTGGTTGATTCAACCTTCTATACATTGCACTCTTCCTATCTGGTCTTTAAGATAAACTCTTCAGAATACTTAGGTAAGAAGAGAAAAGAATCTTTAGGTAAGACTTTTGAAAATCTTTTTGAAGATGCCTTAATATCTGCAAAGAAGGGCTACGCTCCGATAACAGCTGTGACGGAACCTCCCAAGTAATCAGGCCCACCTACAGTTGTCCTTGTCTAGCAGACCTCAGACACCCTGTAGATGTTCCTAAGTTACTTGACAAGCTCGGTATCTTTCCTTACCTCACCAGGAACGTTTCGCCCGTCTTGCAGACATTACAGATCATCGGAGATGAAGATATGCGGAAGCGAATTACATAAACTTACATTTATTTCAAAAAGCAAGCTTAAGTCATTTATTTACAGACCAGGCTAAAGTGAGTGCATAAAAGTAATAATTATACAAACCAGGGAGACACAACCTTCTCCCGAAAGACTATAAACAAAAGATCTTAAGTGGAGGACCGAGTCCTCCCGCACTTCAGTCTTGTTTTTCCTCGTTGGGAACCACCTTAGCACAGAAGCAGCAAAAATCTGCTACTTCCCCACCTAAAAACAACAAAGGGATAAACCCTGAGTATGGAATTACTCAGCAAGTCTTACCCGACTAAGGAAAAGACTCTCAAGGGTATGCTGGGTAATTAGGAGCCAAGGAGAGGCTTTACCAAAGATCAACTTATGCTTTTGCAGAAGTAGCTTACTAAAGTGAGTCCTTACTTTCAATCTTTTAACGCCATATTAAGTATTAGTAGACTCTATTTGCATCTAGTCTAATTTCACATCACATCAAAACAACATCATTTTTGTCCATAGTTTTCACATCCTGACTCTAGGTTGCAGGGAAGTGACCAAGTCTTCATAACCGCGAAGGTACGGCGATCCAAATCGATTATACTCAGCTGAGGATCTCCAATCACACGACATATGTAGCACTTAACCCTTGCATATGTCAACCCGCCACCGGGGTTCTTAAGACCGGATCAGGTTCACGCAAACCGAGAGCACAGATACACCACCGTCCAGCCTCTTGCCACGGAGGGTACACGCTACTCTCGCCACCGCTCCACTCCCATTTCGTGTTATCTTATTCCGGCCTTAGTCTGCCCGAGGCAAGGCTTACCCATGACGAGGCATGTGACCAGTTAAAGGGTCCTCGGTCAGCACGCCTACATACGCGTTAATCCTTAACCAACCTGGGTAGAACATCACCTGTTCCTACCCCCAAGTCTCAATTTACGTATTTCCATCCTTAGGATTGTGTCTGTTCCTGAGGATGAAAGAGCATCATAGGGAACTTTGCAGTAAGATCCCATCATTGCTCCAAATGAAAATAATCTTGCAGGTAGAAGTCATCCTCTCCATGGTTAAATTGAGGACAACCTCTATCCACAAGATCTAAGCAAGGCTAAGCATTTTTGTAAATCATAATTTTGATACTTCACAGAAGTATCTAAACAGGTATGGATATCAAGGAAAGCAATGCATCAAAGGGTTTCAAGTAACTCCTATGAACCTAATGCACATTTCACTAGACTTAAGTGTGCGAAAAGGATTTAAAAATACAAGGGAAAGGGTTGCATGCACCGGGGCTTGCCTTTGTTATCAGATGTGTCTTGCTCGGATCCATAGATATCAAAATAAAAGCAGTTATCCGCTTGAGGATCAGAGGTGGGTGGTATCCCCTCTTCAAAAACTTCTTCTTCTTCTTCTTGCTCTAATATAATCATATACATGCATAAGAATGGATGTCATGGAATGCTCATGAGGATGCAAAGATAACATAAACTTATTATTTATGTCTTGAGTACAACTTTCCTTCACGGTACTCCGAGAACCTAGGGTTTCCGGAGTCAGTAAAGGAGTTCATGGAGCAGGGGGGGTGGTTTTGGGTTTTGTGATCAAACAAGGTCCAAATCAACCCAAATTCTACCCAAGGCTTCTAAATAATGTGAAAAGCTCACATAAAAAGTTTGGGAAATTTTGGACTTATTATTTATTTTCTAAAAATCCAGAACCATTGGTTTAGGCTGTTTTAAATACCCTAAAATTCCCTATTTGATCTAAAAATCATAAATCTATTTTTATTAAATACTATGGAAAATAACAAGCCTAGGAAAATTGGTCTCATATTTTTAGGATTTTTCTATAGTTTTCTACAATTTTCCAAAGCTTCCCTGAAAAAGAAAAAGGAAAACTCTAAACAGTACTGGGCCGAATTCGACCCAGCGGCCCAGTTCCAGGGAGGACAGCGCTCGCGCCCGCGCGCGCGCGCCCGCGCCCAGGCGATTTTGCAGAAAGGGCCTCGCGCTTCTGGCTAATCCGAAAAAGGTCCTTTCACTATTGTTTCGAGTCACTGACGATTTGCAGAAACGCCCTCAAGGTTCTATTTCTTCCCCGCGATAGCCCCTGACCACGCCGCACCTTGGATCCTTCCCGGCGTGACCCGTACTGGACATGGCCGGCGAGGACTGCTCAAGCTAACGGTCGGAGAGTCTCTACGGACCTAAGGCGACCTAAGAACGGCCCTCAATTTCGAACGGTGCTCCAAGAAATTGTTCTGCCCACGCTCAGGGCGGAAACTGGGGCGTCGAGCTCACGTTCTCGCACAACCATGGCCGGACTGAGCAAACGGACGCCACCGAGAGCATCACAAGCATGCAAAGGCACGAAAACAGTATACGAATTGAATGGCGACTCACCAGAACGAGCTGGCCACGGGAGGGCTAGTTTTCACGGTGCGGCGGACGGAATTGGGGGAAACGTGGAATTAGAGCTCGTCGGTGAACCACTGGAGACAATCCGGGGTGTCGAGGTACCTGACTACCTGGCGGAACTATGAGCAAGGTCAATTTATAGAACCCTTCGGCGGTGGCCGCGAATTTTTAAACTATGGCACGCGGCGGCCGGAGATAAGAAAGAAGGTGTCGCGGTGAAACCGTGGCTAATGGCGTGGCAAATTCCCCGTCGATGATGGGACGGCCTAGAGGAGTCATGGCGACGCTATGGAAGGGCTTGGACACACGGCACCCGGCCGAGAGGCGGCGGTCGAGGTGAGCACTTTACTGCGGGCGGTGAGCCAGGGGGGGTGGATTATGGCTAGTCGGAGCAGTGTCCAGGCCATGGGCGGTGACGATCTTTTGACGCCACGAAGTTATCCACACACCCGAGCGCGAATCGTGACGCCGGCGACGTGAATCCCGGCGGAAAGCCACCGGCGGCGGTGGGCTGGCGATCTTATCTGCTCGGGGCACTGTACCATGGGATACTTCATCAGATAGCCTGACAGACGATGTTTTGGGTCAATTTTCTCCCAAATTCCTGTGGCAACACCCCCAAGTCACTGCATCAAAGTTGTAGTGCTACATACCAGCTACAACTCAACTATAGGACTTGATCACATTTGAGCACTGGATCATGCTTGAATCTGAGCTAGAAGTTGATGTCAGTTCACTGCTAAACTGAATTTCAGATCCAACAGCCTGACAGCCAGTTTTGGACTGGGTTTTTCTCTAAACTCTTCATAACAACTAAGCTCACAACCTTAAGCAAAGTTGTTCCCCTATGATTAGGCTTCAACTTTGATGTGGTGACCTAGGGCAAAAACCCTATACTTTGTAAATTACAAAGCCCCAAAGTTGAGCCCAGTCACTGTTTTTCAGACTTAGAACAAAACTCAAATGAGGTCCATTTTGCATTTAAGTCCAAAACTTAGGGTTTTGCTTTCAAGTCCACATTTTTGTGAACCAAAGGACTTAAAATACTTATTTGGCTTGGTTTTTGCACTTTAGCCCAAAAGTGGGTTAATTTTGCACATAAGCCCCTAGGGTTTGGTTTTAGGGTTTTCCAGGGTTCTGATTAGGGTTTTTAATATCCCAGGTATAAATGTGATTCAATTTAGTGTTTGGGGATATTTTATGACTTTTCTCAAAAGTCCTAAGGTTTTTCTCAACTTGGGTTAAGTTTTACCCCTTTAACCACTATTTAGGGTTAAGTCCTTAAACCAGGGTCCTATTTGTAAAACAGTAAAACAATACAACTTGTTTGAAATTTTTGCCTAGTGAATGCACTCTAGGTGTATCAAACATATGCAATGCTCATACTCATGATGCCATGCTCAAGTTTTAGTTATAGTAACACCAGGGGTGTTACATCTACTTAGTTAATAAATCCCCCGCAGTAACATTTCTCGTAATTACTCGCCTTGTCTACAATTCTTCCTTTCTTATCCTGTGTTTCTAACCCGGATGGGCTACCCCTATACTGTTAGAAGAGAGCAGTATAGACTTGATCCTTGGTATGTCATGTTTAAGAAAGGCAAAGGTAGTATATACACTGTGCTAAGGGAACCGTAGAACTCACCAGTTCCAAAGGACAAAGATTTGAAGTTGAAGTTGCAGTAACTACCACCATCAGACTACTGGCATTCTTAGTAGATGGGAAGTTTGTTGGTGTCAACATCCGTGCGGTTAGAGCTTTTTCGGATGTCTTTCTAGAGGAGTTATTAGGGATGCCACCAGATAGGGAAGTTGAGTTTGTAATTGATCTTCTACCTGGAACTGCCCCTATTTCTAAACGTCCATATAGGATGTTCGTAGAAGAACTAAAGGAACTTAAGAAGCAATTAACGGAATTACAAGAGGTTGGATACATTCGTCCGAGTTCCTCACCTTAGGGAGCACCAGTTCTATTTGTACAAAAGAAAGAAGGATCACAAGGGATGTGCGTTGATTATAGGTCCCTTAACGACGTCACTAAGAAGAACAAGTGTCCATTACCCTACATTAAGGATTTATTTGATTAGATGAGAGGTGCAAGAGTATTCTCGAAGATTGACCTCCGATCGGGTTATCATCAAATGAAGATTAGGCCATCGGATATTCCCAAGACAGCTTTCTTGACCCGATATGGTTTATATGAGTTCACCATTATGTCATTTGGACTAATTAATGCACTAGCTTATTTTATGGATTTGAAGAATAAGGTGTTCATGATTTGAACAGATTCGTCGTGGTTTTCATTGACGATATTTTTATTTATTCCAAGAGTGAGAGTGAACATGAGGAACATCTGAGATTGGTGCTACAGAAGCTACGAGACAATTAACGCTACGCCAAGTATAGTAAATGCGAGTTCTAGATTGACGAGGTGTCATTCCTTGGACATATCATTTCTAATGGAGGGATATCAGTGGATCCTGCTAAAGTCAAGGAGATAGTGGCGTGGAGAATACCCACCACAGTTACAGAGATTTTGAGTTTCTTGGAACTTGCAGGATATTATCGGAGATTTATTGAAGGATTTTCTAAGATTGCTAAGCCTATGACCTCACTTCTAGAGAAGGGAATAGAGTTCAAGTGGGACGAGAGGTACCAAGATAGTTTTAACCAACTGAAGTTGAGATTGATGTCACCCTAGTGTTGGTTATGCCAGATCTACAGAAAGGATTTGACATTTATTGTGATGCCTGTGGCCAAGGCTTGGAATGTGTACTTATGCAAGAAGGATACGTAATTGCTTACGCGTCTCGTTAGTGGCAGAAACATGAATTGAACTACCCCACTCATGACTTAGAGCTGGCAGTCGTTGTGCATGCTCTTAAGATATGGAGGCATTGTGTCATGGGAACTAAGTGCCAAGTGTACACGGATCATAAGAATTTGAAGTATATATTCACTCAGAAGGATCTCAACCTTAGGCAACGCCGTTGGTTGGAGCTTATTAAGGATTATGATTTGGAGATTCACTATCACCCGGGCAAGGCAATTTGGTTGCATATGCCTTGAGTCAAAAGGAGCATGTTCATTCAGCTGATGTTGCCTAGCTACCCGATGAGATTGTTGAGGATTTTAGGAGACTTAACCTGGGGATAGTTGCTCACACTAAGGGAGTTACTATTGATGTGGAACCTACTTTAGAGTAAGAAATTCGCAAAGGTCAAATTGGTGATGCTAAAATACAAGAGATTAAGAATCTGATTACTGAAGGTCGAGGTCCAGAATTTACGGAGGATGAGCAAGGTGCCATATGGTTCAAGGACAAGATATGTGTCCCCGAGATTGAAAGCCTTCGTGAGACTATTTTAAAGGAAGCCCATGACTCGGATTGTGTGTTTACATGGAGTACCAAAGAAGATCGTTTTGGATAAGAGGATCACAGTTTACCCCCAGAATTTTGGAAAAGTTTTCATGAGAATACGGATGCGAAGTTGAATTTTAGTTTGGCCTACCTCAGACTGATGGACTGACCGAAAGGACTAACCAAGTATTGAAAGATATGTTGAGAGCTTGTGCCCTTCAGCATGGTAGTAGTTGGGACAAGAGTCTACCTTATGCTGAGTTCTCATATAATAAAAGTTATCAGGCCAGTCTGAAGATGTCACCGTTCGAGACTCTGTATGGCAGGAAATGCAGGACTCCTCTATTTTTGGACCAGACTAGAGGAAGACAGTTCTTTGGACCTGAACTTATTCAAGAGGCAGAAGAACAAGTTCGTATAATTCGAGAGAATTTGAGGGTAGCTCGAACTAGGCAAAAGAGCTACGCTGATAATAGAAGAAGACCACTGGAGTTTGAGGAAGGTGATCATGTGTACCTCAAGGTTTCACCACTTCGTGGAATGAGGAGATTTAAAGTCAAGGGCAAACTGTCCCCTCGCGTTATTGGACCATTTAGAGTTTTTAGGCGAGTTGGAGAGATGGCCTACCAACTCGAGCTACCTGATATCTATCTGATGTGCATAATGTATTCCACGTGTCTCAACTTAAGAAATGTCTCCGTGTCTCTGAGGAACATTTACCAATGGAAAAGCTTAGCGTTCAGGGTTATTTGACTTACACAGAGTATTCCATCAAGATTCTTGACACTTTGACTAGAGATACAAGAAATAAGGTGATAAAGATGTGCAAAGTGCAATGGAGTCACCATGGCGAAGATGAAGCTACTTGGGAGAGAGAAGAAGAGCTTCGCATAGATTTGCCCATTGTTTCCCTAGTCCTTCTTAAATCTCGAGGACGAGATTCTTGTTAAGGGGGGTAGGATTTGTAATACCCAATTTGTAGATATAATATAAAAGGAGAAAAGTTATTTTCCTTTATCTATATGTGTGTGTTGTATCTACTTACTATCACAAGTGAACACCTCATTTAAAAACAAAGGATTAATAAAAGCCATTAAATTGTGCATCATATTGGGATTTTTGTTTGTGCATCTAAAGGTAAAAGTTGGCATTCAAACTTGAAATTGATTTGAAGTTAAAATAGAAGTTAGAGAGTCAAATGAAAAAAAATGGGAAAGGAAAAGTTCATGAAACCCTTTTATTCCTCCCATAAATAAAAGGGGAGATGATGAAGCATAATATTTTAAAACACTAAAGTTATATTCACATTAAAGAATATTTGGCCCTTGGAATTTGAAGCTCAAAACAGGGATTTAAATTTGGTTTGAACACTTGATGCTGAAAATAGGAAGAGAGAAAACAGAAAAGAAATAATAAAAAGAAAAAAAGGGAACTGGCGCGTGGGCCGATTTTCGCCCCAGTCGGCCCATCATGGCTCTCCCGCGGGGGCAGTAGCGAAGCGCGCCGCATCCATTGCTATCGCCAACAGGTGGGCCCATGTATCAGTGAACCAGCGCCTCGCGCTCGTCTCCACTCACGCACACGCGCTGACCTCTGGGCCCGTCTTGCCAGAACCCATCGCGCGCGCCTGACCCGTCCTTCCAATGACCGGTGGGGCCGATGCCGCTGGTTTGGGGAGCTTCTCCCAGCTCCGTCGCAACAGAACAGCGCCGTGGTTCACTCGACCAGCGGCCGCTCGCGTGCCTCGTCGGCTGTGGGGCTCCGTTGCCAGCGACTCCGCGTGTGCTCGCATGCTCGACCACTGCCGCGTGGGGCCGTCGGGTCGTCAACATCCTTGCCCTCCTCACGCAACAACCTGCGTACTGAACCCGCCGGGTTTGTCGCCAACGGCCATCCACGATTCATGGGGTCTGGGGCTCAACGACCGCGAAGACTGGGTAGGATCTTCAATTCGCCTCCCCGCGGACTCCATGCCCCTATAAATTTCACCCGGGTTGTGCCATCACCACTCTATGGGTTCACCGGAGAACCAATTTGGAGAGAGGTTAGAACCTGTGTCGGGCGCTCCGTGGTCGGGCTCCACCACCTGCGTCCAGCCCTTGGTGATCGACCCGTGGGGGAGTCTAGCGCACAAGGATGCTCTTCGCGGCTTAGCCTGGGCGGAATCGTGCTCCGGATCTCCGGGATTCTTCGCCGGAGTGGGAGCTCTGCTGCACCTCCGCCGCGTACCGTGGGCGGGCTCGCAACCTCTTCAATCGCCGGTGAGGCACCCGTATTCCTGTTCTCTAGGTCATCCTCTAGGTGTAGCACTCTTTGCTTTAATCAATTGATGGACCGTGTGCCGGGCGGGAGGTCGGCGGCGAGAATGCCGCTGCCGCGCGGGGCGCCTCTGCTCAGCCGTGGTTGCGAGGTGGGAGAAGCACTCCTAACCGTTCATCACAGACCAAGGGCCAAGATTTGATCTAGGGTTGATGATGTTGCGGCCGCCAGATTTAGATTGAACGATCAAGATTAGAACCGTGTACCCCTTCACCTGGATTGAACTCAGGCCGTTAGATTTGGATCCGGTGATCCAGAGTAGATCGCATCATCTTAAAAGCATAGCCATTGATCGCGAATCCGACGACCACGATCGTGTACCGGTTCAGCGCTTATGCAGATTTAATCCGAGCCCTCCATATCAAATCCTACGGTCAAGATGCCACCATACCCCTTCGCCGTGGATGTTTTGCTTAAGAGTCCCTGTTATTTTTATAAATTAACCCGCGGTCCAGTCCAGTGATAGCCTGAGTCTTGTACTCTTTTTCACCGAGGCCCCTGCGCTTTCCTATAATTGACGCCCAGTCCAGGAAATTAGAAAATCAGAAAAAATGAAATAGGAATTTATTTTTAATGCAAAAATAAATACTAGAACTTGTGTAAATCATAGAAAATTCATTTTAACTCGTTTTTGACCCGTTCCAATTTCTATAATTTTGTATTAATATTGTTTAGCACTTAATGACTCTATTTTAGCATGAAAACTATATTAAATTTGACCACTTAATTATTTCCGTATCAAACACATGAAACCCTAGGAAAATCATAACTAATCCGTTTTAACTCCGAATTGAGCCGTTCAAGTTGCGTTAGTCTCGTACATGCGCGTAGATCATTATTATACAATATGTTCTTATGTTTGGTGTGATGTTAATTTTATCTATACCATGTTTGTTTGTATTGCTACGACTAGCGCGAGGACGCATGTCATCTGAAAAGCAAGTTGGTACCTGGATTCTCAAGTGCCAGGCAAGTTGTGCCCTTGATTCACTTTTGTTACCCAATAATGTTCTTTATAATCATTTACCATGCATAGGTTTAATTTTGATGGGACCCAATAGGTCACCCTAGATTGTTTATCTCATTACCTTGTTTACCTCTGAATCACATGGGTAGTTTTTGCTATTGCTTTATATGGTTTTGGGATAATCATTTATTATATCCATGTTCTAGTTATTTTGTTATTCTATTTATGTTCATGTCAAGATCATTATGTTATTGTTAATTGGAACATGGAGCTTAACTTGAGAAACACGTGCCACCACAAGGGAGGAATGGGACCCCTTGGCTGACTAATTAGGAAAGCTAGTGGAAGACTACCTTACCCGAAAGGGGCAAGGGCAGTAGGGGAGTGGTCAGTGTAGTGAGGTCCTTGGATGATTTTGCTGCGATGGCGGTCAGACAAGAACCCTGCATTGGAACTTCCTATAAACTGTAGCGGGTTTTCGGAAGCTAGTGGAACTTTGTAAAGGCCTCGTAGTGGATCCCTAGCCATTCACCTCGGTAGTGTCTAAGGGCCTAGCTAACCCTGGCGACATGGGAAACACGACTTGTGGGTAAAGGGTACAACCTCTGCAGAGTGTAAAACTGGTATACTAGCCGAGCTCACGGTCATGAGCGGCTCAGGACTCTCCGATGATTAAATTATGGAACCTAAACTCAATTTGTCATTTGCATTTGCATGGGATTATTATTAATTTTGTTCTATTACTTTATTTATGGTTTGGTATTTACTTACACTTAGTAACTACTAATAAAATTTTGACCAACTTTAAAAGCAATGCTCAGCTTTAACCTTTCCCTTTGGTAAGCCTTACACCTTACATGATCTCCCACCTTTGTGAGTTCATGCCACATTATTCCCCACAACTTGTTGAGCGATGAACATGTGTGAGCTCACCCTTGCTGTCTCACACCCCCCCCACAGGAGAAGAACAAGTGCTTTAGGAGGAGCCTCAAGGCGAGGAGTTCGATCTGATCTAGGTGGCGTTTCTCAGTTAACATTGGCGCCGACGATCCTTAGTTCGTTTTATGTTTATTCTTTTATTTTGTAATAAGTCTTCCGCTATGTAATAAATACTCTGATGTTTTATGACATTTATCTCTATACACTCTGTTATTATATATGTTGTCTTCTTGGCGCATGTATGAGATGCACCTGGCTTTGTTCCTTAAAGCCGGGTGTGACACCGACCGTCGACCGAAAGGTACCGACCGATTCCTATCTCGTGTCTTTTGGATTCGGCCTCGACCCACCAAGCGACTCCGCTTCGGTGAGCACTCTCTTAGAGGCGAGCCCAAACCCTCTGGGGTATCGTGTACGGTCACCTTGGGACCGACTGACGGCTGACTCGACCTACGAGCCCTTGGGGTCCGAGGAAGATGGCGAGCCCGACCTCTGTTGGGATTTCTCCGGACTTGGTAACCCCAGTGCCATGCGGGACTTCATGACCGCATGTGACTACTGCCTTTCCGACTGTTCCGACGGCAGCCGCGGCCTCGACGACGAGGACCGCGGCCCAAGTCGTGAATGTTTCCACGTCGATCTAGGGGGTCTCGGCGAAGGCAACCATCTTGGTATGCCGGAAAGCGGTGATCCCCCTAGGCCCGTGCCTCGCGTTGACATCCTTCGAGAGCTAGCTGTGGTCCCCATCCTGGCGGGGGGTCCTGACCCACAGCTCGAGCAAATCCACGAGAGGCAGGCCAGGCTCGACGAGGGAGCAGGAACGCTTGTGCCGATCCGCCGAGACGTCAGGCAGGAATGGGCGATCCAACCCCCGGCCGGAGAAGCGCGTCATCTCCCCCAGGACATCCAGCACCGCATCACCGACGACGTCAGGGTGAGGCCGCCGCCGGATTCCAGCGGAGTCGGCCGGAACCTGGCTGCAGCGGCAGTACTCCTCCGCGCGATGCCGGAGCCATCAACCATCGAGGGGCGACGTATCCAGGGAGAGCTCAAGAATCTCCTGGAGGACGCCGCGGTCCGACGGGCCGAAAGCTCTACCTCCCGAAGGCAGGGGTTCCCCTCGGAACATCACGCCGCGACTTCCCGATTCATGCGGGAAGCCTCGGTCCACTCCGGGCGCACGCGCAACACAGCGCCTGCGGCCCCGGGTCGCCTCGGCAACGAGCGCCATCATCACAGCCGACTGGCCCACCTCGACGACAGGGTGCGCGAGGCTACCACCGCAGGCGTGGGGGACGCTACGACAGCGGGGAGGATCGGAGTCCTTCGCCCGAACGACCCGGTCCGCAGGCTTTCAGCCGTGCCATATGACGGGCACCGTTCCCGACCCAGTTCCGAACCCCGACTACTATCACAAAGTACTCGCAGGAGACGAGACCAGAACTGTGGCTCGCGGACTATCGGCTAGCCTGCCAACTAGGTGGAACGGACGATGACAACCTCATCATCCGCAACCTTCCCCTGTTCCTCTCCGACACCGCTCAAGCCTGGCTGGAGCATCTGCCCCCGGGGCAGATCTCCAACTGGGACGACCTGGTCCAAGCTTTCGCCGGCAAATTCCAGGGCACATACGTGCGCCCTGGGAACTCCTGGGATCTTCGAAGCTGCCGCCAGCAGCCAGGAGAGCCTCTCCGGGACTACATCCAGCGATTCTCGAAGCAGCGCACAGAGCTGCCCAACGTCACCGATTCAGATGTCATCGGCGCGTTCCTCGCCGGCACCACCTGCCGCGACCTGGTGAGCAAGCTGGGTCGCAAGACCCCCACCAGGGCGAGCGAGCTGATGGACATCGCCACCAAGTTCGCCTCTGGCCAGGAGGCGGTTGAGGCCATTTTCCGGAAGGACACGCAGCCCCAGGGCCGCCCATCGGAAGATGCTCCCGAGACGTCAACTCAGCGCGGCACCAAGAAGAAGGGCAAGAAGAAGTCGCAAGCGAAACGCGACGCCGCCGACGCGGACCTTGTTGCCGCCGCCGAGTACAAGAACCCTCGGAAACCTCCCGGACGTGCCAACCTCTTCGACAAGATGCTCAAGGAGCCGTGCCCCTATCATCAGGGGCCCGTCAAGCACACCCTTGAGGAGTGTGCCATGCTTCGACGACACTTCCACAAGGCCGGGCCACCCGCGGAGGGTGGCAAGGCCCCCGACGACGCGAAGGAGGAAGATCACAAGGCAGGAGGGTTCCCCGAGGTCCGCGACTGCTTCATGATCTACGGCGGGCAAGTGGCGAACGCCTCGGCTCGGCACCGCAAGACAGAGCGTCGGGAAGTCTGCTCGGTAAAGGTGGCGGCGCCAGTCTACCTAGACTGGTCCGACGAGCCCATCACCTTTGACCGGGCCGACCATCCAGACTACGTGCCGAGCCTGGGGAGATACCCACTCGTTGTCGACCCCATCATCGGCAACGTTAGGCTCACCAAGGTCCTCATGGACGGAGGCAACAGCCTCAACATCATCTACGCCGAGACCCTCAGGCTCCTGCGGATCGATCTGTCCTTGGTCCGGACAGGCGCTACGCCTTTCCACGGGATCGTCCCCGGGAAGCGCGTTCATCCCCTCGGACAACTCGACCTACCCGTCTGCTTCGGGACGCCCTCCAACTTTCGAAGGGAGACCCTCACGTTCGAGGTGGTCGGGTTCCGTGGAACCTACCATGCGGTGCTGGGAAGGCCATGCTACGCGAAGTTCATGGTCGTTCCCAACTACACCTACCTCAAGCTCAAGATGCCGGGCCCCAATGGGGTCATCACCGTCGGGCCCATGTACCGACACGCATTCGAATGCGATGTGGAGTGCGTGGAGTACGCCGAGGCCCTCGCCGAATCCGAGGCCCTCATCGCTGACCTGGAGAGCCTCTCTAGGGAGGCGCCCGACGTGAAGCGCCACGCCGGCAACTTCAAACCAGCAGAGACGGTCAAGTCCGTCCCTCTCGACCCCGGCAACGACGCCTCCAAGCAGATCTGGATCGGTTCCGAGCTCGACCCCAAATAGGAAGCAGTGCTCGTCGACTTTCTCCGTGCGAACGCCGACGTCTTCGCGTGGAGTCCCTCGGACATGCCCGGCATACCGAGGGAAGTCGCCGAGCACTCTCTGGATATTTGAGCTGGGGCCCGACCCGTGAAGCAACCTCTGCGCCGATTCGACGAAGAAAAGCGCAGAGCCATAGGCGAGGAGATCCACAAGCTACTGGCGGCAGGGTTCATCAAAGAGGTATTCCATCCCGAATGGCTTGCCAACCCTGTGCTAGTAAGAAAGAAAGGGGGGAAATGGCGGATGTGTGTAGACTACACTGGTCTAAACAAAGCATGCCCGAAGGTTCCCTACCCTCTGCCTCGCATCGATTAGATCGTGGATTCCACTGCTGAGTGCGAAACCCTGTCTTTCCTCGATGCCTACTCAGGGTATCACCAGATCAAGATGAAAGAGTCTGACCAGCTCGCGACTTCATTCATCACACCCTTCGGCATGTACTGCTATGTTACAATGTCGTTTGGTTTGAGGAATGCGGGGGCAATGTACCAGCGATGCATGAACCATGTGTTTGGCGAACACATCGGCCGAACGGTCGAGGCTTACGTCGATGACATCGTAGTCAAGACGAGGAAGGCCTCCGACCTCCTTTCCGACCTTGAAGCGACATTCCGATGTCTCAAGGCAAAAGGCGTGAAGCTTAATCCCGAAAAGTGTGTCTTTAGGGTCCCCCGAGGCATGCTCTTGGGGTTCATCGTCTCCGAGCGGGGCTTCGAAGCCAACCCGGAGAAGATTGCGGCCATCACCAGCATGGGGCCAATCAAGGACTTGAAAGGCGTACAGAGGGTCATGGGATGTCTCGCGGCTCTGAGCCGCTTCATCTCCCGCCTCGGCGAAAGAGGTCTGCCTCTGTACCGCCTCTTAAGGAAAGCTGAGTGCTTCACTTGGACCCCTGAGGCCGAGGAAGCCCTCGGGAACCTGAAGGCGCTTCTCACGAACGCGCCCATCTTGGTGCCCCCCGCTGCCAGAGAAGCCCTCTTGATCTACGTCGCCGCAACCACCCAGGTGGTTAGCGCCACGATCGTCGTTGAGAGACGAGAAGAAGGGCATGCTTTGCCCGTCCAGAGGCCAGTCTACTTCATCAGTGAGGTACTGTCCGAGACCAAGGTCCGCTACCCACAAATCCAGAAGCTGCTATATGCGGTGATCCTGACACGGCGGAAGTTGCGACACTACTTCGAGTCTCATCCGGTGACTGTGGTGTCCTCCTTCCCCTTGGGAGAGACCATCTAGTCCCGAGAGGCCTCGGGTAGGATTGCGAAGTGGGCGGTGGAGATCATGGGCGAGGCGATCTCTTTCGCCCCTCGGAAGGCCATCAAGTCCCAGGTCTTGGCGGACTTCATGGCTAAATGGGCCGACACCCAGCTCCCGATGGCTCCGATCCAACAGGAGCTCTGGACCATGTTTTTCGACGGGTCGCTGATGAAGACGGGGGCCGGCGCAGGCCTCCTCTTCGTCTCGCCCCTCGGGAAGCACCTACGCTACGTGCTACGCCTCCACTTCCCGGCGTCCAACAATGTGGCAGAGTACGAGGCTCTGGTAAATGGGTTGCGAATCGCCATCGAGCTAGGGGTCCGACGCCTTGACGCTCGCGGTGACTCGCAGCTCATCATTGACCAAGTCATGAAGAACTCCCACTGCCGTGACCCGAAGATGGAAGCCTACTGCGATGAGGTTCGGCGCGTGGAAGACAAGTTCTACGGGCTCGAGCTCAACCACATCGCCCGACGCTACAACGAGACTGTGGACGAGCTGGCTAAAATAGCCTCGGGATGAACAACAGTTCCCTCGGACGTATTCTCCTGAGACCTGCATCAACCCTCCGTCAAGACCGAGGACACGCCCGAGCCCGAGGCACCCTTGGCTCAGTCCGAGGTACCCTCGGCACAGTCCGAGGTACCCTCGGCTCATCCCGAGGTACCCTCGGCCCCCGAGGGTGAGGCACTGCGTGTCGAAGGGGAACCAAGCGAGGTCATGCCTAATCAAAGCTGGCAGGCCCCGTACCTGCAATATCTCCACCGAGGGGAGCTGCCCCTCGACCAAGCCGAAGCTCGGCGGTTGGCGCGGCGCGCCAAGTCTTTCATCTTGCTGGGAGACGAGAAGGAGCTCAACCACCGCAGCCCCTCAGGCATCCTCCAGCGATGCATTTCCATCGCCGAAGGCCAGCAGCTCTTGCAAGAGATACACTCGGGGGCTTGCAGCCATCACGCAGCACCTCGGACCCTCATTGGTAACGCCTTCCGACAAGGATTCTACTGGCCGACGGCGGTGGCCGACGCTACTAGAATCGTCCGCACCTGCGAAGGGTGTCAGTTCTACGCGAGGCAGACCCACCTGCCCGCTCAGGCTCTGCAGACCATACCCATCACCTGGCCGTTTGCTGTGTGGGGTCTGGACCTCATTGGCCCCTTGCAGAAGGCACCCGGGGGCTACACGCACCTGTTGGTCGCCATCGACAAATTCTCCAAGTGGATCGAGGTCCGACCCCTAAACAGCATCAGGTCCGAGCAGGCGGTGGCGTTCTTCACCAACATCATCGATCGCTTTGGGGTCCTGAACTCCATCATCACCGACAATGGTACCCAGTTCACCGGCAGAAAGTTCCTAGACTTCTGCGAGGATCACCACATCCGGGTGGACTGGGCTGCCGTGGCTCACCCCATGACGAATGGGCAAGTGGAGCGGGCCAACGGCATGATCCTGCAAGGACTCAAGCCTCGAATCTACAGCGACCTCAACAAGTTCGGCAAGCGGTGGATGAAGGAACTCCCCTCGGTGGTCTAGAGTCTGAGGACAGTGTCGAGCCAAGCCACGGGCTTCACACCGTTCTTTCTAGTCTATGGGGTCGAGGCCATCTTGCCCACAGACCTAGAATACGGTTCCCCGAGGGCGAGGGCCTACACCGACCAAAGCAACCAAGCCAACCGAGAAGACTCACTGGACCAGCTGGTGGAGCCTCGGGACATGGCCTTACTACACTCGGCGCGGTACCAGCAGTCCCTACGACGCTACCACGCCCGAGGGGTTAGGTCCCGAGACCTCCAGGTGGGCGACCTGGTGCTTCGGCTGCGACAAGACGCCCGAGGGCGGCACAAGCTCACGCCTCCCTGGGAAGGGCCGTTCGTCATCGCCAAGGTCTTGAAGCCCGGAACGTACAAGCTAGCCAACAGCCAAGGCGAGGTCTACAGCAACGCTTGGAACATCCAACAGCTACGTCGCTTCTACCCTTAAAATGCTTTCAAGTTGCTCGTATACTTTGTTCACACACCAAGTCTGGTCGTCAAGGAAGGGTCAGCCTTGCCTCGGCAAAGCCCGACCCTCCCTCGGGGGCTAGAAGGGGGCAACCCCCTCTGCGTCAAAATTTTCCTCGAAAAAAGAAAAAAAATCTTTTCTGCTAGAATGCTTTTCGTGCTCTTCGACTACTTCAAAAGTGGATCCTGAAAACGATGGAGTACACGTAAGCAGCCAAGGCTGACCGAGCCGAGGGACTCCTACGCCTCCGGGATACGGATACCTCACTCATCACCTTCTGCGATAAGTAACTCGCGCTCGGATAAGTGACTCCACGGACCGGACAAGTCTTCATGCTCGAGAAGCTCCTCTGCCGAAATGATTTTTTGGGCCTTCTCAACTGCGTCGGTAATAGAACCCTATGGACGAGTAAGAGCGCGCGTAAGCGGCAAGGCTGACCAAGCCGAGGGACTCCTACGCCTCCAGGATACGGATACCTCGCTCATCACCTTCCGTGAAAAGCAACTCTCGCCCGCACAAACAATTCTGTTACCGACAAATGAGTCCGGACACTCGAAACAAGAGGAAAAGAGATGCAACTTTACAACACGACGATGGTGTGTTTAGGCCTCGGCGGCCGTGGAAAACATACACACACTACAAGACGACCTGATCCTGCAGGCTTGGACGTCGACAGCCGGAGGGGGCAGCAGCACCCTCGGCATCAACTACACCTTCGGCGGGGTCTGACCTAGCCTCGGATGGCGACGCGGTCGGAGGGCCCCCACTCTGAAGGACGACATCAGCACCACACCCAGGCCATCGCCGCCAGGGTCTTCTTCGAGAATCCGGCCCGAGCAGGCGGCTCGGCCGGCCACCCCGAGGCCTCGGCCAGCTGACCCTCAAAGACATCAGCTCGGCTAGTGGCCTCGGCAGCTCAACTCCGGCGTCGACCCCGCTAGTGGACAACCCGTCCAGGCTCAGGCCAACCACACCTCCTTTTCGAAGCCAACTCTGCCTCTGTCCGTGCCGACACCGCTACCTCCGGCTTCGGCTCATCGAAGTGCGGCCGAGGGGTTCCTTTAGCTAAGCAAGAGAAGCCTCGGGCAGCAAGGCCGACCGAGCCGAGGGACTCCTACGCCTCCGGGATACGGATACCTCACTCGTCTCCTTCGCACGAGGTGACTCACGCTTGGCGAAGCGGTTCAGATAATCGACAAGGCGAGTCTTAGTGCTCGAAATGAAGAAAAAACACGGCTCCGCGCCGAAAGTACATACACGTTCAGGCCTCGACAGCCACAATGAACAAAACACCGGCACTCAAGGTGCCATTACAAACGGAACTCCGGTTCCACCTCCGCAGGTACGAACAACCCCACGCGACTGGGGGGCCTGCGGAGTAACATAAGACCGACGAACGGCTCGCCGTCGCCCGCCCCAACAGCGGCGACGATGAAGACTTCTGCTCCGGGGGGCCGAACAGCAGCAGCGATGACCTCAAGGCGGATGCTGCTGCCAGGAGGCCCCCGCCCGTGCCCAAACTCGTGAGGCAAGGACAGGCAGAAGGCCGTAGAGTTGAAGGTCGGTCCGCGGGTGGCGCCGGCAAGCTCGTCGGCGGCGGAACCTCTTCCAGCTCTCGTGGTGGAAGGCGGCACCGGGAGCGGCTCCGAAGCCGCTCGACTCAGAAAGCCGGGCACGCTGCAGCTGCCCATGCCGCGAACGGCGGACGCCCCTCCCCCCGATCACTGAGGGAAGGAGCGGACCACCGCCCACGCAGGGGCCGACCCCAACTCGGCACACTCCCCTCCCCAGCACTAGTGATGAAAATCCTTGAGGCTGAGGGAGGGGCAGAGGCTGCGGCCTAGCTCGCTTTCCCCCACCATCGAACTGGAGGTCACCATCTTGGGTGACCGCCGGCGGAGGGGTGCAGCCGGGCTGCATGATGAAAATCCTTGAAGCCGAACGATGGCTGAAAGGTACCAACTTCCACGAAGTTGCGTTCCTCCGACGAGAAGACGGAAGGGTTCCGGGCGTCCCCCGCCCGGGGGCTCGGAAGGTGGAAAGACACGATGCATGTGGGGAGCGCGAAGACATGGCTGCCCTCCAAGGGGGTTGCCCCCCTTTTAAAGGTGGCTCTCCCTACCTGCGCCCTCAACCGTTGCGGGTCGAGTCTTCTCCAACACGTTCCAAGATTCTCCCCCCACGGCGCGGGGTCTGGGGCCCACACGCCATGCAAGCCGGTCCAGGGGAGAAGAAGCCAAACCGCCACGCACGCACGGTGCATGCAACCGCCCGGCGGTTACAAGCAGTTCTCCACTTTTGCCCAGACCAGCGGGTGAAAGGGCGGGCGGCCATGCAGGCGGCATGCAACCGCGCCAAGTGGGCGCACCTCCTCGACTTCCAACGAGCCCAGCATGGAGGTCCCGGCCCACGCATCATGCAACCGGTGCACGGTTGCTACGTGTGAGCAACTGCACCGCCACTCATGCCACTACCGCGCCCCATCGACTGCGGAGTCAATACCGCGACTCGAGGCAACCCTGCAGAGCCAGCCAAGCGCGACGGTCAAATGCGGTCAAAAATGGGCTAGCAGTAATGGCGATGACAGGCGGGCAGGAGTAGCGGTCACGTCGTCAGCCAAGCTCACGTCCCATCCAGGGGCAGCGGGGGAGCCCTCTCTCACGGCGTGAAGACGACGCGCCCGTGATCCGTTCCTCGAACGGCTCGCGCACGCGCAACGGCCGCCCCGCGAACCGCTCGCCCCGTCGCATTAACTCCGCGGCAGGACAGGCGGCGCCTCAGGCGGGAGAAGCAAGCGACGCTTCACCTTCGCCATAATGACCGTGTCGAAAAAGGTACGCCACGTCATTCGACTTCGCATCCTTTTCCTTTTTCCTCTTTCTCTCTCTTACAACAGGGACCGGGAAAGGGGGATACCCCGAAAAGGTCCCTTCTCCGTGAAGGAAACAGGCTCCGAGCCTCCCTACTGATCAGAGGTTCGAAGGCTGGCCCCTCGGAGGGGTTCAACAGCCGCCTCACAGCACGTGGGCACCACACCCACTACTTGTCAGAGGATCGATGGTCGGCCCCTCGAAGGGTTCAACGGCCGCCTCAGGCCACTCGGGCTCCGCGCCCACTACTGATCAGGGGTTCGTAGGCTAGCCCTCGAAGGGTTCATAGTCGCCTCAGACACAGAGCGAGGGATGACCATGGGTACGTTCGATACATAACCAAGGCTCGGGCTATGCTACCGAGGTACCCTAGGACATTTCCGAGACCAGCGGGAACGATCTTGTAACGGAATCCCATCAGAGGGAGGCATCGAGCCCTCGGACCCCGTCGACAGGGGACCGGGTCCGGCAGATCACTCGCAGGTACTTTTGGGCGCGCCTCTGGGCCTCTAGCTGACCCCTATCAAATGGGGCACGGACGTCCGCTCAGATTACCCGCCAGCAGCTCACTGGAGACACCATGTTCGGCGCCACCTGAGGGCAACATGGCGCTTTCCCCCCTCCTCCTTGCGGAAAGGCGACGCAGGGGCGTATGTAAAAAAGTCGAGTCTGTCCCTGACCGTCCTCTCGCCCTGTGCAGCGGCTCGGGGGCTGCTCTCGCAAATCCGACTCCGGCCAAACCGTTGACAGCGTCAACATACCAGCCCGAGAACTTGGGACCTGACCGTGCACTCAGGCTACGGCCAGCTCGCATGAGGGAACAACTAGACCAGCCGAAGTGTTGCGAAGCGCACTAAGACCTCAAAGGAGTAAAACTACTCCTCCGAGGCCTCGGGGGCTACACCCGAGCGCACCCACCGGAACAGAATGCAACCAAAAAAGGCTGGTCCCCTTGCAAAAAAGTGCGGCAAAAGCCTCCAAGCGAGTATTAGTACTCCCTTGGAGGCTCGGGGGCTACTGTCGGGGACCATAATTAGGGGTACCCTCAAGGCCCCTAAATCTCAGCTGGTAACCCCCATCAGCACAAAGCTGCAAAGGCCTGATGGGTGCGATTAACTCAAGGATCGGTCCATTCAAGGGACACGATCATGCCTCACCCGAGCCTTGCCTCGGGCAAGGGAAGCTGACTCCGGAGAACCTACGTCTCGCCCGAGGACCCCCCCTCCAGCAACGGGCACACTATCGGCTCGCCCGAGGCCCAGTCTTCACCAAGAAGCAACCTTGGCCGCATCGCCACGCCGACCGACCAAATCGCAGGGGCATTTAATGCAAAGGTGGCCTGACACCTTTATCCTGACGCACGCCCTCCAGTCGATAGGGCCGAAGTCACCGCAGTCACTTCGCCGCCCCACTGACCGGTCTGACAAGAGGACAGCGCCGCCTGCGCTGCTCCAACTGCTGAGCCACCCGACAGAGTGAGGCTGACAGCAGCCAAGGCCAGCCTCGGGTGTCATAGGAAACTCCGCCTCGCCCGACCCCAGGGCTCGGACTCGGGCTCAGCCCCGGAAGACGGCGAACTCCGCTCCGCCCGACCCAGGGCTCGGACTCGGGCTCAGCCCCGGAAGACGGCGAACTCCGCTCCGCCCGACCTAGGGCTCGGACTCGGGCTCAGCCCCGCACGCTCTGTGACGACGGCGGCTCTCGGCCCCCTTACAGAAGCAAGAGGACGTCAGCAAGGACTCGATAGCCCCAACAGCTGTCCTCTCACCAGGCTCCAGCACTCCTCCGATGGCCACGACACCACACGAACCGGGTGCCAAAACCTCTCCGGCTGCCACGACGACGCGTACTTAGGGCGCTAGCTCTCCTCCGCTAGACACGTAGCACTCTGCTACACCCCCCCATTGTACACCTGGATCCACTCCTTACGCCTATAAAAGGAAGGACCAGGGCCCTCTTATAGAGGGTTGGCCCGCGCGGAGAAGGACGGGACGGCGCTCGCTCAAGGCCGCTCGCTCCCACTCCCGCGTGGACGCTTGTATCCCCCTACTGCAAGCGCACCCGACTCAGGCGCGGGGCTAACACGAAGGCCGCGGGATTCGCTCTCTCACACGCCTGCCTCCCTCCGGCTGCTTCCTTTCCCCCCTTCGCGTTCCGCCTTGCGTCGACCCATCTGGGCTGGGGCACGCGGCGACAATTCACTCGTCGGTCCAGGGACCCTCCGGGTTTCGAAACACCGACACATACTACCGGTGATATTTTCTCTTTTCTTTCTAAAAAAAGAAAATGTTAATAAAATAATTAGATAAATTATCTAGAATTCCTATATTATTCATATGAGATGAGTTCTATACCATTTTCTAAATCCATTAAAATGCACCTATAATTCTCCAAATAGTTTATAAGTTTATTGCGACCAAATTTACCTACAAAAATTCCTATCTATTGTTTTTATCACCAACGTGTGACTACTAAATTTTGTCATATTTCTCTAACCCAAAAATCAACACGTCGATTAACATGAGATAACACGGTATACTAACGATCGCATATCTCTACCAAAAATTCCACAATGCACATACACATAAATTGCGAATCACATGTGTTCATATTACAACAAACAAAGTATACAACTCATGAATCGATTCAACAAGTATTTTATAAAATATACAAAATAATTCGGGTCGTCATCAACCTTGGGTTCGTGCGTGCGACGGAGAGAGATCGACGGGGGTTCGGCCGGGTGAAGAGCAGGGCTCGACTACGGACGGCGGATGGCGAGTGCGTGGTCCGACGACGAACTGCGGGCTCCGTGAACTCTGGCGACGAACGGCAAACTCCGGTGACGAACGACACTAGCGATGAGCGAGGAGAGCTAGAGAGAGAGGCGAGCTCGGGTAGGAGAGTATGGAGAGGGCTCTGCTGCCTTTTATAGAGAGAGGGAGGGGAGAAGAAAGAGTGTGCCAGGGAGAGAACGGTCGGTCTTCAATGGCCATCACAACGACAGTTTCTAACGAGCGTGATGGAGAGGAATGGGAGAAGGAGTAACGGATGAAATCAAGCACTATTAACAACGGACGGTGCGTGACAGTTGGGCTCGCGCGGCTGTGCATGGCGCGGCGTCGGGTCGGCCTCGGTTGGCGCGCCTGTGCTTGGCTCGGCCGGTGTCGGTGCAGGGCGCCGAGTCATCGCGGCGTCGCGGGACTGCGCAGGGGTGCGTGCTCGACCGTGGTGGGGCCGGGCGACATGGCGCAACGCGCCTGGGTGCAGGGGCGCGTGGTGTCTGGTGACTGGGCGCGGGCGTCGCGCGGCGCGACGGCTGCTTGGAGAGAGAGAAAGGAGGAGAGAGAGAAGGGAGAATAAAGGGAGAGGGAGAGAGAGTGCAGGACTGGTGGCGGCGGCTTGAAGAGCTGGGAGCGCGCGGCGTAGTTAGGGTTTAGGTGCTTGGGCCCCTAGTGGGCCGACTGGTGCAGTTTTTTTAATTCCGAAGTACCTTTTTATATAGCTCAAAAATTCATAAAAAATACACCAAAACTATTTATAAATAAAATACTTGTTTTTAGACTAATAACTATTATATTATTTAATTATTATATTAATTATTAGGTTTTTCTTTAACAAGAATTGATTAAAAACATCCGATAATCAATCAAGCGCATGCAAAGAAAACTGATCCAAAAATGCAAATAAATAATTAATCACTAAAAAAATTATGATTACCATATTTTACTAATTTTATTATTTTTTTTGTTGATGGGTTTTGTGGTGTTACAAACCTACCCCTCTTAAAAAGAATCTCGTCCTCGAGATTAAGAAACCTCCGAGAACAACTGGGGGAATTCTGCTCTGAGTTCATCTTCTCTTTCCCAAGTGGCCTCATCTTCCGAATGATGACTCCACTGAACTTTGCACATGTTAATAATTTTACTCCGTGTAATTCTGCGAGATGTTTCCAGAATTCTGACCGGATACTCCGAATAGGTCAAATCTTCATTGACATTCAGTTCTTCCATGGGTAGCTGTTCCTCTGGTACTCTTAAGCACTTCTTGAGTTGTGATACATGAAATACGTCATGTACATCCGATAAACTATCGGGTAGCTCTAACTGGTAGGCTACTTCACCTTTTCTTTCCAAAATCTTGAACGGGCCAATATAGCGAGGTGATAGTTTTCCCTTAACCTTAAACCTTTTCATTTCTCTCATCGGTGAAACTTTAAGGTATACGAAGTCTCCTACTTCGAACATCAATTCTCTTCTTCTATTATCAGCATAACTTTTCTGTCTTGGCTGTGTTGTCTTCAAATTTTCTCTGATAATCTGCACTTGTTTTTCGGCTTCTTAGAGAATTTCTGGATCGAATACTTGACTTTCTCCAGTCTGATTCCAATAAAGCGGTGTTCTACACTTCTGTCCATAAAGTGCTTCAAATGGTGCCATTTTTAGACTTGCCTGATAACTGTTGTTATACGATAATTCTGCATAAGGCAAACTTTTATCCCAGCTTCTACCATGCTTTAGAGCGCAAGCTCTTAGCATGTCCTCTAACACTTGGTTTGTCCTTTCTGTTTGCCCATCCGTTTGCGGATGATAAGCTGAACTAAAATTTAGCTTGGTATCCATGGACTCATGTAGTCTTTTCCAAAAGCGCGAGGTAAACTGGGTTCCTCGATCTGATACGATCTTCTTCGGTACTCCATGCAGACAAACAATCTTTGACATGTATAATTCTGCTAACTGGGCTCCCGAGTAAGTTGTCTTCACAGGTATAAAGTGTGCCACTTTGGTCAACCTGTCTACTATGACCCATATTGAATCATAGCCATCTCAAGTACGGGGTAGTCCAACTATGAAATCCATACTGATTTCTTCCCATTTCCATTCAGGTATCTTGAGAGGTTGTAGCAATCGCTGGTCTTTGGTGTTCGGCTTTAACTCGCTGACACATGTCACATAATGCAACATGTGTAGCAACAACTCTTTTCAAACCGTACCACCAATACTTTTCCTTAAGATCCTGGTACATCTTGGTACTTCCAGGGTGAATAGAGTAAGCTGAATCATGAGCTTCTCTCAAAATAAGTTGGCGCAAGTGCTTGATTTTGGGTACACAGATCCTCTTCTTAAACCGTACTGTGCCTTGTTCATCTTCCGTGAAATCTGGGGCTTTACCCAAACCAATTTGCGTCTTAATTTCTTTGATTTTCTCATCAGACTCTTGTCCTTTACGAATCTCTTCTTCCAAAGTAGATTCAACTTCCATAACTGTTGCTTCTGTGGCGGAACCACCCGAATTATTCCAGCTTAAGTGCCTAAGTCATGCCTCAGGGGCCGTAACACACTTAAATCGGAATAACCCGTCAGTCCCTCAGATCTAGTCTGATGGAGCCACTTAACCAGGATCAAATTCCACAATCTCACTCAAAGGTGAGTCACAGAAGAAATACAATAAAACAGGGATCCTCAAATGAAGTACTGAGTTATTACATAAATCGGAGTTTTTGAGTAGCAAATAAGAGTTCACAAAATAAAGGCAGCGGATAATCGATGTCGTCGGTATCGAGGAAATGGGCATGGCCTAGCCCACTACTCCTTGTGCTCCTCTCCTGCCGGAGCAACATCCCACTCGACCGTCCAACCCGGTGGCAAGGTGGTAGGCCAAGTCACACCATCAACCATTTCCTGAATGGTACCTACAAAAATTATGCCACAAGCAAGGCTGAGTATACTAATACTCAGCTAGACTTACCCGGTGTGAGGAATCTACTCCTCTACCTCTAGACTATGCAGCTGTTTGGCTGAGGGGTTTGGTTTGCCAAAAGCACTAGCTATTTCTAAAATCAACTTTTAGCTTTTCAAATTCTATCATCATTAACTTAGCTAGATTTACTTCTTCTAAGCATACATGGTAACAAGCATTTAGTTCAATCAACAAGTTATCTCATGTAACCTCATTTCACTTCTTACTCGATGCAGTACAAGGAATCAAGCAGTCTCTTTAGCTGCGAGAAGCAGACGATTCGAATCGAGTTTTTAACCTTGCAAGGGAAACCTAAACACACGACATGTCAGGGTACTCCGACCCCACACATGACAACCGTCCCCATCGATTCCCCGTTCGCGTCCAGGCCTCACCGCCTTGGCATACAATGCTCCACTGACCTCGGCTGCCGCCGTGCAGTGACCGCACTTGTACCCACCATAGCTAGCATGGGAGACCCAGTCTCAGGTCGCATGAGGGATAAAGTCCGCGCCTGGCTTCACTCAGGTACTAGGTTTACCGGTTACCATATTTCCCGGCATGTGCTTAGTACGTTCAAAAGCTTGACTCAGGTATCCACACATTAATCCATAATTCTTTTTCCTGTCTCATGGACAAGACATCCTCCCTGGATCCAAGTCCATAGACCAACATATACCCCGTTATCAAGATGAATACAATCAATTCCTGACCTCGCGCGAGTGCTAGAAAAATCACTCGACTTCTACCGAGATCCTGATTAGCAAAGTAGCTACTCGACCTAGCATACTAGTATTCATCTCAAAAAGGAATCCTAAGTTCATGCAACTAGAGGTTTCAAGCAACTCCTACACTTAAGTGCACATTACAAACCTACAAACATTAAGTGTAGTAAAATAGCATATATAAACGGTTATGCATAAAACCGGGGCTTGCCTTCAATTGCTGGGGCTACGGGGAGATCCTCAATAGCAGCCTCTGAAGCCTGCTCCTGGTCCTCCTCTTGGACAGGTCCTTGCTCGGGGATGAGCACGTACTCTCCGTCGTCAAGATTACAATCTAATGAATGCAATGTGTAAGATACATGCATGATATGATATGTACTTTTACAAATTACAACTTTTGACGATGTATGATCTACTTGAGTTAGATAAAGTTAAACCTTACTTATGTAAGACCTTTGGGTGGCATACTTGGTAAATTGTGTTAAACTTAGTGTTGGTGTTTCGAAACCCGGGGGGTCCCTGGACCGACGAGTGAATTGTCGCCGCGTGCCCCAGCCCAGATGGGTCGACGCAAGGCGGAACGCGAAGGGGGGAAAGGAAGCAGCCGGAGGGAGGCAGGCGTGTGAGAGAGCGAATCCCGCGGCCTTCGTGTTAGCCCCGCGCCTGAGTCGGGTGCGCTTGCAGTAGGGGGATACAAGCGTCCATGCGGGAGTGGGAGAGAGCGGCCTTGAGCGAGCGCTGTCCCGTCCTTCTCCGCGCGGGCCAACCCTCTGTAAGAGGGCCCTGGTCCTTCCTTTTATAGGCGTAAGGAGTGAATCCAGGTGTACAATGGGGGGTGTAGCAGAGTGCTACGTGTCTAGCGGAGGAGAGCTAGCGCCCTAAGTACGCGCCGTCGTGGCAGCCGGAGAGGTTTTGGCACCCGGTTCGTGTGGTGTCGTGGCCATCGGAGGAGTGCTGCAGCCTGGTGAGAGGACAGCTGTTGGGGCTATCGAGTCCTTGCTGACGTCCTCTTGCTTCTGTAAGGGGGCCGAGAGCCGCCGTCGTCACAGAGCGTGCGGGGCGCCATCATTGCCTATCTGGCGGAGCGAGCCAGATGGGACGCTGGTCTTGTTCCCCGTAGCCAGAGTCAGCTCGGGGTAGGGTAATGATGGCGCCTCCTGTCGACGTGGTCAGTCCGCGCCCTAGGTTGGGCGATGTGGAGGCTCCTCCGAGGTCGAGGTCGAGTCTGTCTTCCATGGTCGTGGCCGAGTCCGAGCCCCTGGGTCGGGCGAGGCGGAGACCGTCGGCTGAGACCAGGGCTGAGTCCGAGCTCTGGGGTCGGGCAAAGCGGAGTCTGTCATCTTCCGGGGTCGAGCCCATGTCTGAGCCCTGGGGTCGGGCGAGGCGGAGTTCGTCATCTTCCGGGGCTGAGCCCGAGACTGAGCCCTGGGGTCGGGCGAGGCGGAGTTCGTCGTCTTCCGGGGCTGAGCCCGAGTCCGAGCCCTGGGTTGGGCGGAGCGGAGTTCGCCGTCTTCCGGGGCTGAGCCCGAGTCCGAGCCCTGGGTCGGGCGGAGCGGAGTTCGCCGTCTTCTGGGGCTGAGTCCGAGTCCGAGCCCTGGGGTCGGGCGAGGCAGAGTTTCCTATGACGCCCGAGGCCGGCCTTGGCTGCTGTCAGCCTCACTCTTTCGGGTGGCTCAGCAGTCAGAGCAGCGCAAGCGGCGCTGTCCTCTTGTCAGACCGGTCAGTGGGGCGGCTAAGTGACTGTGGTCACTTCGGCCCTATCGACTGGAGGGCGTGCGTCAGGATAAAGGTGTCAGGCCACCTTTGCATTAAATGCCCCTGCGATTTGGTCGGTCGGCGTGGCGATGCGGCCAAGGTTGCTTCTTGGTGAAGATTGGGCCTCGGGCGAGCCGATAGTGTGCCCGTTGCTGGAGGGGGGTCCTCGGGCGAGACGTAGGTTCTCCGGGGTCGGCTTCCCTTGCCCGAGGCTAGGCTCGGGTGAGGCACGATCGTGTCCCTTGAATGGACCGATCCTTGATTTAATCGCACCCATCAGGCCTTTGCAGCTTTGTGCTGATGGGGGTTACCAGCTGAGATTTAGGGGCCTTGAGGGTACCCCTAATTATGGTCCCCGACAGTAGCCCCCGAGCCTCCAAGGGAGTACTAATACTCGCTTGGAGGCTTTTGCCACACTTTTTTGCAAGGGGACCAGCCTTTTTTGGTTGCATTCTGTTCCGGTGGGTGCGCGCGAGCGCACCCGCCGGGTGTAGCCCCCGAGGCCTCGGAGGAGTAGTTTTACTCCTTCAAGGTCTTAGTGCGCTTCGCAACACTTCGGCTGGTCTAGTTGTTCCCTCATGCGAGCTGGCCGTAGCCCGAGTGCACGGTCGGGTCCCAAGTTCTCGATCTGGTATGTTGACGCTGTCAACGGTTTGGCCGGAGCTGGTTTTGCGAGAGCAGCCCCCGAGCCTCTGCATAGGGCGAGAGGACGGTCAGGGACAGACTCGACTTTTTTACATACGCCCCTGCATCGCCTTTCCGCAAGGAGGAGGGGGGGGAGCGCCATGTTGCCCTCAGGTGGCGCCGAACATGGTGTCTCCAGTGAGCTGCTGGCGGGTAATCCGAGCGGACGTCTGTGCCCCATTTGATAGGGGTCGGCTAGAGGCCCAGAGGCGCACCCAAAAGTACCTGCGAGTGATCTGCCGGACCCAGTCCCCTGTCGACGGGGTCCGAGGGCTCGATGCCTCCCTCTGATGGGATTCCGTTACAAGATCGTTCCCGCTGGTCTCGGAAATGTCCTAGGGTACCTCGGGAGCGTAGCCCGAGCCTTGGTTATGTATCGAACGTACCCATGGTCATCCATCGCTCTGTGTCTGAGGCGACTGTGAACCCTTCGAGGGCCAGCCTACGAACCCCTGATCAGTAGTGGGCGCGGAGCCCGAGTGGCCTGAGGCGGCCGTTGAACCCTTCGAGGGGCCGACCATCGAACCTCTAACCAGTAGTGGGTGTGGAGCCCACGTGCTCTGAGGCGGCTGTTGAACCCCTCCGAGGGGCAGCCTTCGAACCTCTGATCAGTAGGGAGGCTCGGAGCCTGTTTCCTTCACGGAGAAGGGTCCTTTTCGGGGTATCCCCCTTTCCCGGTCCCTGTTGTAAGAGAGAGAAAGAGGAAAAAGGAAAAGGATGCGAAGTCGAATGACGTGGCGTACCTTTTTCGACGCGGTCATTATGGCGAAGGTGAAGCGTCGCTTGCTTCTCCCGCCTGAGGCGCCGCCTGTCTTGCCGCGGAGTTAATGCGACGGGGCGAGCGGTTCGCGGGGCGGCCGTTGCGCGTGCGCGAGCCGTTCGAGGAACGGATCACGGGCGCGTTGTCTTCGCGCCGTGAGAGAGGGCTCCCCCGCTGCCCCTGGATGGGACGTGAGCTTGGCTGACGACGTGACCGTTGTTCCTGCCCGCCTGTCATCGCCATTACTGCCGGCCCATTTTTGACCGCATTTGACCGTCGCGCTTGGCTGGCTTTGCAGGGTTGCCTCGAGTCGCGGTATTGACTCCGCAGTCAAGGGGGCGCGGTAGTGGCGTGAGTGGCGGTGCAGTTGCTCACACGTAGCAACCGGTGCACCGGTTGCATGATGCGTGGGCCGGGACCTCCATGCTGGGCTCGTTGGAAGTCGAGGAGGTGCGCCCACTTGGCGTGGTTGCATGCCACCTGCATGGCCGCCCGCCCTTTCGCCCGCTGGTCTGGGCAAAAGTGGAGAACTGCTTGTAACCGTCGGGAGGTTGCATGCACCGCGCGCGCGTGGCGGTTTGGCTTCTTCTCCCCTGGACCGGCTTGCATGGCGTGTGGGCCCCAGCCCCCGCGCCGTGGGGGGGAGAATCTTGGAACGTGTTGGAGAAGACTCGACCCGCAACGGTTGAGGGCGCAGGTAGGGAGAGCCGCCTTTAAAAGGGGGGCGACCCCCTTGGAGGGCAGCCATGTCTTCGTGCTCCCCACATGCATCATGTCTTTCCACCTTCCGAGCCCCTGGGCGGGGGACGCCCGGAACCCTTCCGTCTTCTCGTCGGAGGAACGCAACTTCGTGGAAGTTGGTACCTTTTAGCCATCGTTCGGCTTCAAGGATTTTCATCATGCAGCCCGGCTGCACCCCCTCCGCCGGCGGTCACCCAAGACGGTGACCCCCAGCTTCTGGACAGGGAGAAGCAAGCCGGGCTGCGATCTTGGTTCTGCCCTCAGCTTCAAGGATGTTCATCATCCTTGCTGGGTTAGAGAGCGAGGCGAGCCGAGGCTCTACCTCTCGCGTGGGTCGGCTGGCCACCTCCTCTTCCAGCTTCTGGTGGTGGAAACCATCCTCCAGCTCTGCGGAGAAGGCGTCCTCCAGCCATGCCGGGGAAGGCGAACTGTTGCTGCCCAGCTAGGATGCAACATTCCGCCCTCTTCCTTGCTTTCGCGGCGGGGACGAGAGTGAGGACCTGCCGGTGCGCCTTGCAGACCGTCGGCGTTGGTGGAGAGGCGGACGCCGCCGTCCGTGCTGCTGTGGTGGCAGCCGGAGGAAGCTCCTCCCTCGTCGAGGCCGTCAGCGCCGCCCACGGGCCGGCCCCCGGCTCTTTGGCTTTGATGTCTGTTTCGCGTCCCTTGAGTAGGGACGCGAACGAAAGCCTTCTGGTGGCCGCGCCCGTACTGGGATCATGGCTGCTGCTGTGGGGACGGAACCGGAGTTCTGTTTGTATTGGCACCTTGGATGTCAGTGTTTTTATTCATTGTGGCTGTCGAGGCCTGAACGTGTTATGTACTTTCAGCATGGAGCCGTGTTTTTTCTCCATTTCAAGCACTAAGACTCGCCTTGTCGATTACCTGAACCGCTTCGCCAAGCGTGAGTCGCCTCGTGCGAAGGAGACGAGTGAGGTATCCGTATCCCGGAGGCGTAGGAGTCCCTCGGCTCGGTCGGCCTTGCTGTCCGAGGCTTCTCTTGCTTAGCTAAAGGAACCCCTCGGCCGCACTTCGATGAGCCGAAGCCGGAGGTAGCGGTGTCAGCACGGACGGAGGCAGAGTTGTCTTCGAAAAGGAGGCGTGGTTGGCCAGAGCCTGGCCGGGTCGTCCACTAGCGGAGTCGACGCCGGAGTTGAGCTGCCGAGGCCACAAGCCGAGCTGATGTCTTTGGGGGACAGCTAGCCGAGGCCTCGGGGTGGCCGGCTGAGCCGCCTGCTCGGGCCGGATTCTCGAAGAAGACCCTGGCGGCGATGGCCTGGGTGTGGTGCTGATGTCGTCCTTCAGAGTGGGGGCCCTCCGACCGCGTCGCCGTCCGAGGCTAGGTCAGACCCCGCCGAAGGTGTAGTTGATGCCGAGGGTGCTGCTGCCCCCTTCGGTTGTCGACGTCCGAGCCTGCAGGATCAGGTCGTCTTGTAGTGTGTGTATGTTTTCCGCGGCCGCCGAGGCCTAAACACACCGTCGTCGTGTTGTAAAGTTGCGTCTCTTTTCCTCTTGTTTCGAGTGTCTGGACTCATTTGTCGGTAATAGAATTGTTTGTGCGGGAGAGAGTTGCTTTTCACGGAAGGTGATGAGTGAGGTATCCGTATCCCGGAGGCGTAGGAGTCCCTCGGCTCGGTCAGCCTTGCCGCTTACGCGCGCTCTTACTCGTCCATAGGGTTCTGTTACCGACGCAGTTGAGAAGGCCCGAAAAATCATTTCGGCAGAGGAGCTTCTCGAGCATGAAGACTTGTCCGGTCCGTGGAGTCACTTATCCGAGCGCGAGTTACTTATCGCAGAAGGTGATGAGTGAGGTATCCGTATCCCGGAGGCGTAGGAGTCCCTCGGCTCGGTCAGCCTTGGCTGCTTACGTGTACTCCATCGTTTTCAGGATCCACTTTTGAAGTAGTCGAAGAGCACGAAAAGCATTCTGGCAGAAAAGATTTTTTCTTTTTTTGAGGAAAATTTTGACGCAGAGGGGGTTGCCCCCTTCTAGCCCCCAATGGAGGGTCGGGCTTTGCCGAGGCAAGGCTGACCCTTCCTTGACGACCAGACTTGGTGTGTGAACAAAGTATACGAGCAACTTGAAAGCATCTTAAGGGTAGAAGCGACGTAGCTGTTGGATGTTAAAAGCGTTGCTGTAGACCTCGCCTTGGCTGTTGGCCAGCTTGTACGTTCCGGGCTTCAAGACCTTGGCGATGATGAACGGCCATTCCCAGGGAGGCGTGAGCTTGTGCCGCCCTCGGGCGTCTTGTCGCAGCCGAAGCACCAGGTCGCCCACCTGGAGGTCTCGGGACCTAACCCCTCGGGCGTGGTAGCGTCGCAGGGACTGCTGGTACCGCGCCGAGTGTAGTAAGGCCATGTCCCGAGCCTCCTCCAGCTGGTCCAGTGAGTCTTCTCGGTTGGCTTGGTTGCTTTGGTCGGTGTAGGCCCTCGCCCTCGGGGAACCATATTCTAGGTCTGTGGGCAAGATGGCCTCGGCCCCATAGACTAGAAAGAACGGTGTGAAGCCCGTGGCTCGGCTCGGCGTTGTCCTCAGACTCCAGACCACCGAGGGGAGTTCCTTCATCCACCGCTTGCCGAACTTGTTGAGGTTGCTGTAGATTCGAGGCTTGAGTCCTTGCAGGATCATGCCGTTGGCCCGCTCCACTTGCCCATTCGTCATGGGGTGAGCCACGGCAGCCCAGTCCACCCGGATGTGGTGATCCTCGCAGAAGTCTAGGAACTTTCTGCCGGTGAACTGGGTACCGTTGTCGGTGATGATGGAGTTCGGGACCCTAAAGCGATGGATGATGTTGGTGAAGAACGCCACCGCCTGCTCGGACCTGATGCTGTTTAGGGGTCGGACCTCGATCCACTTGGAGAATTTGTCGATGGCGACCAACAGGTGCGTGTAGCCCCTGGGTGCCTTCTACAAGGGGCCAACGAGGTCTAGACCCCACACAGCAAACGGCCAGGTGATGGGTATGGTCTGTAGAGCCTGAGCGGGCAGGTGGGTCTGCCTCGCGTAGAACTGACACCCTTCGCAGGTGCGGACAATTCTTGTAGCGTCGGCCACCGCCGTTGGCCAGTAGAATCCTTGTCGGAAGGCGTTTCCAACGAGGGTCCAAGGTGCTGCGTGATGGCCGCAAGCCCCCGAGTGTATCTCTTGCAAGAGCTACTGGCCTTCGGCGATGGAAATTCATCGCTGGAGGATGCCTGAGGGGCTGTGGTGGTAGAGCTCCTTCCCGTCTCCCAGCAAGACGAAAGACTTGGCGCGCCGCGCCAACCGCCGAGCTTCGGCTTGGTCGAGGGGCAGCTCCCCTCGGTGGAGATATTGCAGGTACGGGGTCTGCCAGCTTTGATTAGGCATGACCTCGCTTGGTTCCCCTTCGACGCGCAGTGCCTCACCCTCGGGGGCCGAGGGTACCTCGGGATGAGCCGAGGGTACCTCGGACCGCGCCGAGGGTACCTCGGACTGGGCCGAGGGTACCTCGGACTGAGCCGAGGGTGCCTCGGGCTCGGGCGTGTCCTCGGTCTTGACGGAGGGTTGATGCAGGTCTCAGGAGAATACGTCCGGGGGAACTGTTGTTCGTCCCAAGGCTATTTTAGCCAGCTCGTCCGCAGTCTCGTTGTAGTGTCGGGCGATGTGGTTGAGCTCGAGCCCGTAGAACTTGTCTTCCAGGCACCGAACCTCATCGCAGTAGGCTTCCATCTTCGGGTCGCGGCAGTGGGAGTTCTTCATGACTTGGTCGATGACGAGCTGTGAGTCACCGCGAGCGTCGAGGCGTCGGACCCCTAGCTCGATGGCGATTCGCAGCCCATTTACCAGAGCCTCGTACTCTGCCACATTGTTGGACGCCGGGAAGTGGAGGCGTAGCACGTAGCGTAGGTGCTTCCCGAGGGGCGAGACGAAGAGGAGGCATGCGCTGGCCCCCGTCTTCATCAGCGACCCATCGAAAAACATGGTCCAGAGCTCCGGTTGGATCGGAGCCGTCGGGAGCTGGGTGTCGGCCCATTCAGCCACGAAGTTCGCCAAGACCTGGGACTTGATGGCCTTCCAAGGGGCCAAAGAGATCGCCTCGCCCATGATCTCCACCGCCCACTTCACAATCCTACCCGAGGCCTCTCGGGACTGGATGATCTCTCCCAAGGGGAAGGAGGACACCACAGTCACCGGATGAGACTCGAAGTAGTGTTGCAACTTCTGCCGTGTCAGGATCACCGCGTACAGCAGCTTCTGGATTTGTGGGTAGCGGATCTTGGTCTCGGACAGTACCTCACTGATGAAGTAGACTGGCCTCTAGACGGGCAATGCATGCCCTTCTTCTCGTCTCTCAACCACGATCGCGGCGCTAACCACCTGGGTGGTTGCGGCGACGTAGATTAAGAGGGCTTCTCCGGCAGCGGGGGGCACCAAGATGGGCGCGTTCGTGAGAAGCGCCTTCAGGTTCCTGAGGGCTTCCTCGGCCTCAGGGGTCCAAGGGAAGCAGTCAACTTTCCTTAAGAGGCGGTACAGAGGCAGACCTCTTTCGCCGAGGCGGGAGATGAAGCGGCTCAGAGCCGCGAGACATCCCATGACCCTCTGTACGCCTTTCAAGTCCTTGATTGGCCCCATGCTGGTGATGGCCGCAATCTTCTCCGGGTTGGCTTCGATGCCCCGCTCGGAGACGATGAACCCCAAGAGCATGCCTCGGGGGACCCCGAAGACACACTTTTCGGGATTAAGCTTCACGCCTTTTGCCTTGAGACATCGGAATGTCGCTTCAAGGTCGGAAAGGAGGTCGGAGGCCTTCCTCGTCTTGACTACGATGTCATCGACGTAAGCCTCAACCGTTCGGCCGATGTGTTCGCCAAACACATGGTTCATGCATCGCTGGTACGTTGCCCCCGCATTCCTCAAACCAAACGGCATTGTAACATAGCAGTACATGCCGAAGGGTGTGATGAATGAAGTCGCGAGCTGGTCGGACTCTTTCATCTTGATCTGGTGATACCCTGAGTAGGCATCGAGGAAAGACAGGGTTTTGCACCCAGCAGTGGAATCCACGATCTGATCGATGCGAGGCAGAGGGTAGGGAACCTTCGGGCATGCTTTGTTTAGACCAGTGTAGTCTACACACATCCGCCATTTCCCCCCTTTCTTTCTTACTAGCACAGGGTTGGCAAGCCATTCGGGATGGAATACCTCTTTGATGAACCCTGCCGCCAGTAGCTTGTGGATCTCCTCGCCTATGGCTCTGCGCTTTTCTTCGTCGAATCGGCGCAGAGGTTGCTTCACGGGTCGGGCCCTAGCTCGAATATCCAGAGAGTGCTCGGCGACTTCCCTCGGTATGCCGGGCATGTCCGAGGGACTCCACGCGAAGACGTCGGCGTTCGCACGGAGAAAGTCGACGAGCACTGCTTCCTATTTGGGGTCGAGCTCGAAACCGATCCGGATCTGCTTGGAGGCGTCGTTGCCGGGGTCGAGAGGGACAGACTTGACCGTCTCTGCTGGTTCGAAGTTGCCGGCGTGGCGCTTCACGTCGGGCGCCTCCCTAGAGAGGCTCTCTAGGTCAGCGATGAGGGCCTCGGATTCGGCGAGGACCTCGGCGTACTCCACGCACTCCACATCGCATTCGAATGCGTGTCGGTACGTGGGCCCGACGGTGATGACCCCGTTGGGGCCCGGCATCTTGAGCTTGAGGTAGGTGTAGTTGGGGACGGCCATGAACTTCGCGTAGCATGGCCTTCCCAGTACCGCATGGTAGGTTCCACGGAACCCGACCACCTCGAACGTGAGGGTCTCCCTTCGAAAGTTGGAGGGCGTCCCGAAGCAGACGGGTAGGTCGAGTTGTCCGAGGGGATGAACGCGCTTCCCGGGGACGATCCCGTGGAAAGGCGCAGCGCCCGTCCGGACCGAGGACAGATCGATCCGCAGGAGCCTGAGGGTCTCGGCGTAGATGATGTTGAGGCTGCTGCCTCCGTCCATGAGGACCTTGGTGAGCCTGACGTTGCCGATGATGGGGTCGACAACGAGTGGGTATCTCCCCGGGCTCGGCACGTAGTCTGGATGGTCGGCCCAGTCAAAGGTGATGGGCTCGTCGGACCAGTCTAGGTAGACTGGCGCCGCCACCTTTACCGAGCAGACTTCCCGACGCTCTTGCTTGCGGTGCCGAGCCGAGGCGTTCGCCACTTGCCTGCCGTAGATCATGAAGCAGTCGTGGACCTCGGGGAACCCTCCTGCCTTGCGATCTTCCTCCTTCACGTCGTCGGGGGCCTTGCCACCCTCCGCGGGTGGCCCGGCCTTGTGGAAGTGTCGTCGAAGCATGGCACACTCCTCAAGGGTGTGCTTGACGGGCCCCTGATGATAGGGGCACGACACCTTGAGCATCTTGTCGAAGAGGTTGGCACCTCCGGGAGGTATCTGAGGGTTCTTGTACTCGGCGGCGGCGACAAGGTCCGCGTCGGCGGCGTCGCGTTTCGCTTGCGACTTCTTCTTGGCGCCGCGCTGAGTTGACGCCTCGAGAGCATCTTCCGGTGGGCGGCCCTGGGGCTGCTTGTCCTTCCGAAAAATGGCCTCAACCGCCTCCTGGCAAGAGGCGAACTTGGTGGCGATGCCCATCAGCTCGCTCGCCCTGGTGGGGGTCTTGTGACCCAGCTTGCTCACCAGGTCGCGGCAGGTGGTGCCGGCGAGGAACGCGCCGATGACATCTGAATCGGTGACGTTGGGCAGCTCTGTGCGCTGCTTCGAGAATCACCGGATGTAGTCCCGGAGAGGCTATCCCGGCTGCTGGCGGCAGCTTCGGAGATCCCAGGAGTTCCCAGGGCGCACGTATGTGCCCTGGAAATTGCTGGCGAAAGCTTGGACCAGGTCGTCCCAGTTGGAGATCTGCCCCGGGGGCAGATGCTCCAGCCAGGCTCGAGCGGTGTCGGAGAGGAATAGGGGGAGGTTGCGGATGATGAGGTTGTCATCGTCCGTTCCACCTAGTTGGCAGGCCAGCCGATAGTCCGTGAGCCACAGTTCTGGTCTCGTCTCCCCCGAGTACTTTGTGATAGTAGTCGGGGTTCGGAACCGGGTCGGGAACGGTGCCCGTCGTATGGCGCGGCTGAAAGCCTGCGGACCGGGTGGTTCGGGCGAAGGACTCCGATCCTCCCCACTGTTGTAGCGTCCCCCACGCCTAGGGTGGTAGCCTCGGCACGCCCTATCGTCGAGGTGGGCCCATCGGCTGTGATGATGGCGCTCGTTGCCGAGGTGACCCGGGGCCGCAGGCGCTGTGTTGCGCGTGCGCCCGGAGTGGACCGAGGCTTCCCGCATGAATCGGGAAGTCGCGGCGTGATGTTCCGAGGGGAACCCCTGCCTTCGGGAGGCAGAGCTTTCGGCCCGTCAGACCGCGGCGTCCTCTAGGAGATTCTTGAGCTCTCCCGGGATACGTCGCCCCTCGGTGGTTGATGGCTCCGGCATCGCGCGGAGGAGTACTGCCGCTGCAGCCAGGTTCCGGCCGACTCCGCTGGAATCCGGCGGCGGCCTCACCCTGACATCGTCGGCGATGCGGTGCTGGATGTCCTGGGGGAGATGACGCGCTTCTCCGGCCGGGGGTTGGATCGCCCATTCCTGCCCGACGTCCTGGCAGATCGGCACAAGCGTTCCTGCTCCCTCGTCGAGCCTGGCCTGCCTCTCGCGGATTTGCTCGAGCTATGGGTCAGGACCCCCCGCCGGGACGGGGACCACAGCTAGATCCCGAAGGATGTCAACGCGAGGCACGGGCCTAGGGGGATCACCGCTTTCCAGCATACCAAGATGGTTGCCTTCGCCGGGACCCCCTAGATCGACGTGGAAACATTCACGACTTGGGCCGTGGTCCTCGTCGTCGAGGCCGCGGCTGCCGTCGGAACAGTCGGAAAGGCAGTAATCACATGCGGTCATGAAGTCCCGCATGGCACTGGGGTTACCAAGTCCGGAGAAATCCCAACAGAGGTCAGGCTCACCATCTTCCTCGGACCCCGAGGACTCGTAGGTCGAATCGGCCGTCAGTCGTTCCTAGGGTGACCGTACACGATACCCTAGAGGGTTTGGGCTCGCCTCTAAGAGAGTGCTCACCGAAGCGGAGTCGCTTGGTGGGTCGAGGCCGAATCCAAAAGACACGAGATGGGAATCAGTTGGTACCTTTCGGTCGACGGTCGGTGACGAGGTCGCGTCTGGGACTGACTGCACCGTCGTCTCAGGTACAAGGGTGACGCCCAGCAAGTCCTTCGCGAGCGTGCTGGCGTCGTGCGTTTGCTTGAGATCAGCGTGTTGCGGGGAGGCGACGCTCGTCTTCGTCTCAGACGCGAGATCGATGCCCGAAGCGCCCTCCGTTGGGGCGTCGGCGCCGTCGACTCGCTCGACAGCCAACGAGATGCCGCTTCCCGCTTGGCCTTTGTTGCCCCGCCTCCTCCTCCGTCGGCGGGGGAGGGGATGGGACAAGCCTGAATGTCGTCCTTCCACCACGTGGGGAAGGCGTCATCGATTTCCCCGCCGGCGAGCGGGCTGTCGACCGCCATTGTCGCTGTCGCACGGCGGGGGAAGGAGTATCATGTCGTAGCTGCCATCGAGGGACATGAACTCAAGATTCCCGAAACAGAGCACCGTCCCGGGCTGGAAAGGTTGCTGGAGACTGCCCATCTGGAGCTTGACGGGAAGCTGTTCGTCAACACGCAGCAGGCCCCTACCTGGCGCGCCAACTGTCAGTGTTTCGAAACCCGGGGGGTCCCTGGACCGACGAGTGAATTGTCGTCGCGTGCCCTAGCCCAGATGGGTCGACGCAAGGCGGAACATGAAGGGGGGAAAGGAAGCAGCCGGAGGGAGGCAGGCTGTGAGAGAGCGAATCCCGCGGCCTTCGTGTTAGCCCCGCGCCTGAGTCGGGTGCGCTTGCAGTAGGGGGATACAAGCGTCCACGCGGGAGTGGGAGCGAGCGGCCTTGAGCGAGCGCCGTCCTGTCCTTCTCCGCGCGGACCAACCCTCTGTAAGAGGGCCCTGGTCCTTCCTTTTATAGGCGTAAGGAGTGGATCCAGGTGTACAATGGGGGGTGTAGCAGAGTGCTACATGTCTAGCGAAGGAGAGCTAGCGCCCTAAGTACGCGTCGTCGTGGCAGCCGGAGAGGTTTTGGCACCCGGTTCGTGTGGTGTCGTGGCCGTCGGAGGAGTGCTGGAGCCTGGCGAGAGGACAGCTGTTGGGGCTGTCGAGTCCTTGCTGACGTCCTCTTGCTTCCGTAAGGGGGCCGAGAGCCGCCGTCGTCACAGAGAGTGCGGGGCGCCATCATTGCCTATCTGGCGGAGCGAGCCAGATGGGACGCCGGTCTTGTTCCTCGTAGCCTGAGTCAGCTCGGGGTAGGGTAATGATGGTGCCTCCTGTCGACGTGGTCGGTCCGCGCCCTAGGTTGGGCGATGTGGAGACTCCTTCGAGGTCGAGGTCGAGTCTGTCTTCCATGGCCGTGGCCAAGTCCGAGCCCCTGGGTCGGGCGAGGCGGAGACTGTCGGCTGAGGCCAGGGCTGAGTCTGAGCTCTGGGGTCGGGCGAAGCGGAGTCCATCGTCTTCCGGGGTCGAGCCCATGTCCGAGCACTAGGGTCAGGCGAGCTGGAGTTCGTCGTCTTCCGGGGCTGAGCCCGAGTCCGAGCCCTGGGGTCGGGTGAGGCGGAGTTTGTCGTCTTCCGGGGCTGAGCCCGAGTCCGAGCCCTGGGTCGGGCGGAGCGGAGTTCGCCATCTTCCGGGGCTGAGCCCGAGTCTGAGCCCTAGGTTGGGCGGAGCGGAGTTCGCCATCTTCCGGGGCTGAGCCCGAGTCCGAGCCCTAGGGTCGGGTGAGGCGGAGTTTCCTATGACACCCGAGGCCGGCCTTGGCTGCTGTCAGCCTCACTCTGTCGGGTGGCTCAGCAGTCGGAGCAGCGCAGGCGGTGCTGTCCTCTTGTCAGATCGGTCAGTGGGGCGGCGAAGTGACTGCGGTCACTTCGGCCCTGTCGACTGGAGGGCGTGCGTCATGATAAAGGTGTCAGGCCACCTTTGCATTAAATGCCCCTGCGATTTGGTCGGTCGGCGTGGCGATGTGGCCAAGGTTGCTTCTTGGTGAAGATTGGGCCTCGGGCGAGCCGATAGTGTGCCCGTTGCTGGAAGGGGGGTCCTCGAGCGAGACGTAGGTTCTCCGGGGTTGGCTTCCCTTGCCCGAGGCTAGGCTCGGGTGAGGGACGATCGTGTCCCTTGAATGGACCGATCCTTGATTTAATCGCACCCATCAGGCCTTTGCAGCTTTGTGCTGATGGGGGTTATCAGCTGAGATTTAGGGGCCGTGAGGGTACCCCTAATTATGGTCCCCGACACTTAGCTAAGGCAAGTGGTAGGGGGTTCCACTGAATTCTTTTTAAGTCTTAGTGAGAGTTAATAAGTATTCAAGATAGGCTTATTAGAGTGAGGTTTATGTTTTCTTTCCTTTTCTTTTATTCTCTTAAATGTTTTGGGAGTAGGTTTGAACTACAAGTTGCTTTAATAAAATTCCAAAGATTCTGCAAAAATTACAGTGGCTTGGCACTGGGGTATGTTTCTTTGTTTCAAAATTTGGGGATCAGAAGGTGAATAGTTTTCTCTGGACAAAATTATTAAATTCTAGGGCAGAAGGGGTGCTTTGAACTACAACTATTATTTAACAGTGGGTAATTCTCTAAAACTTATTTTTGCTGGAAAAATAGGGTGCCTTTTAGGGCATCCCTGGAAATATAAGTACTGGCCCACGGGGCCTAAGTAATTAGCCACCCATTTTCCCTTTATGCCTAAGGCCTTTCGTCCTAGGTCTAACAGTCTAGTCCTGACGATCCTTAGCAGTTTCTAGGCAAGTTTTAGATTTTGAAAATTGGTATTCCTGGTTTATTGTCCTTCTCTGTGGTGGAATTTGCTCCGATACCAAGCTGTGGCGGAACCACCCGAATTATTCCAGCTTAAGTGCCTAAGTCACGCCTCAGGGGCCGTAACACACTTAAATCGGAATAACCCGTCAGTCCCTCAGATCTAGTCTGATGGAGCCACTTAACCAGGATCAAATTCCACAATCTCACTCGAAGGTGAGTCACAGAAGAAATACAATAAAACAGGGATCCTCAAATTAAGTACTGAGTTATTACATAAATCAGAGTTTTTGAGTAGCAAATAAGAGTTCACAAAATAAAGTGCAGCGGATAATCGATGTCGTCGGTATCGAGGAAATGGGCATGGCCTAGCCCACTACTCCTCGTGCTCCTCTCCTACCGGAGCAACATCCCACTCGACCGTCCAACCCGGTGGCAGGGTGGTAGACCAAGTCACACCATCAACCATTTCCTGAATGGTACCTACAAAAATTATGCCACAAGCAAGGCTGAGTATACTAATACTCAGCTAGACTTACCCGGTGTGAGGAATCTACTCCTCTACCTCTAGACTATGCAGCTGTTTGGCTGAGGGGTTTGGTTTGCCAAAAGCACTAGCTGTTTCTAAAATCAACTTTTAGCTTTTCAAATTCTATCATCATTAACTTAGCTAGATTTACTTCTTCTAAGCATACATGGTAACAAGCATTTAGTTCAATCAACAAGTTATCTCATGTAACCTCATTTCACTTCTTACTCGATGCAGTACAAGGAATCAAGCAGTCTCATTAGCTGCGAGAAGCAGACGATTCGAATCGAGTTTTTAACCTTGCAAGGGAAACCTAAACACACGGCATGTCAGGGTACTCCGACCCCACACATGACAACCGTCCCCATCGATTCCCCGTTCGCGTCCAGGCCTCACCGCCTTGGCATACAATGCTCCACTGACCCCGGCTGCCGTCGTGCAGTGACCGCACTTGTACCCACCATAGCTAGCATGGGAGACCCAGTCTCAGGTCGCATGAGGGATAAAGTCCGCGCCCGGCTTCACTCAGGTACTAGGTTTACCGGTTACCATATTTCCCGGCATGTGCTTAGTACGTTCAAAAGCTTGACTCAGGTATCCACACATTAATCCTTAATTCTTTTTCCCGTCTCATGGACAAGACATCCTCCCTGGATCCAAGTCCATAGACCAACATATACCCCGTTATCAAGATGAATACAATCAATTCCTGACCTCGCGCGAGTGCTAGAAAAATCACTCGACTTCTACCGAGATCCTGATTAGCAAAGCAGCTACTCGACCTAGCATACTAGTATTCATCTCAAAAAGGAATCCTAAGTTCATGCAACTAGAGGTTTCAAGCAACTCCTACACTTAAGTGCACATTACAAACCTACAAACATTAAGTGTAGTAAAATAGCATATATAAACGGTTATGCATAAAACTGGGGCTTGCCTTCAATTGCTGGGGCTGCGGGGAGATCCTCAATAGCAGCCTCTGAAGCCTGCTCCTGGTCCTCCTCTTGGACAGGTCCTTGCTCGGGGATGAGCACGTACTCTCCGTCGGCAAGATTACAATCTAATGAATGCAATGCGTAAGATACATGCATGATATGATATGTACTTTTAGAAATTACAACTTTTGACGATGTATGATCTACTTGAGTTAGATAAAGTTAAACATTACTTATGTAAGACCTTTGGGTGGTATACTTGGTAAATTGTGTTAAACTTAGCTAAGGCAAGTGGTAGGGGGTTCCACTGAATTCTTTTTAAGTCTTAGTGAGAGTTAATAAGTATTCAAGATAGGCTTATTAGAGTGAGGTTTATGTTTTCTTTCCTTTTCTTTTATTCTCTTAAATGTTTTGGGAGTAGGTTTGAACTACAAGTTGCTTTAATAAAATTCCAAAAATTCTACAAAAATTACAGTGGCTTGGCACTGGGGTATGTTTCTTTATTTCAAAATTTGGAGATCAGAAGGTGAATAGTTTTCTCTTGACAAAATTATTAAATTCTAGGGCAGAAGGGGTGCTTTGAACTACAACTATTATTTAACAGTGGGTAATTCTCTAAAACTTATTTTTGCTGGCTTTTAGGTGTTATAACATGACTTGATACAAATTTCTAGCCATTAATACCTTTTAGTTATTTTACTGTGGTTTTCTCAAGTTTCTAGCCAAATAGGTGCTTTCTACTACCACTATATTTGAAAAATATCAAACAACAGAGTTCTTATTTTTCTTGGTAATTATTTTGTGCAAGAGCAATCATTCTGAAGTTTGGCATCTTTTTGCTTAAGGGAAGGGGTGGTATGCATTATTTGAATTTAGTGGCCTTTCTCATAAAACAGTAGCAATAGGTAAGAATTTGCTTCCTTTTCATGGGTTTGCATTTTTCTCTGGTGGGTTATCTCATCATAGCCTTAGCAAAATTTTGGTTGCCCATTTTTGCATCATTAGGGGTTGTTCATGATTTATTTGGAATTTACCTCCTTATCATTCTATATTTGTTTTCCTTACTTAATATGTTGGGCTGAGGTGTTCATCATTTTTGTAGTGGGGCTCTGGTGGTTATAAGTCCACTGGATTTTTATTATCCATTTTGGGTATAGTTTTGTAATTCTAATAATTGATTTTCAGTTCAAATGAGGCTAAATAAAACATTTTAATTTAAAACTGATCTGGACTAATGATCTCTTCATTTTTCCTAGGTTCCTTGCTACTTAAGCAAACTAGGAAAAATAATTTCTCTCACTATTCATTAGTTTCTAATGCCTTTCTGATTTTTCCTCAGTTTTGGGCAAAATAGCTTTAAATGAATATCTACATCACATTTTTCAATACTGGGGTTCCTGCTATTTTTAAACAGTGTCTAAATGAGGTTTGAACATCTACAAATTTTCTCAAGTTCAGCACAGAAGAAAAACTAATTTTCCTTAATTAAACTAGGTTTGGTAGGTTTCTGTTTTTAATTTTAAACTCTAAAATTTAGAACAGAAAGTATAGGGTTTATCATTTTTAAATGATAGTTCATAATATTCAGAAGCTAACAAAATTAGTTTGACAACTTTTTATGAAGGATTCATCAAGTTATGGATTTTACAAGTTCTCTGGTTACTTAAAAAGGTTAATCAGAATTGATTAAATGGAAATCCACTTTGCACTGGGGTCCCTGGCGGATATTCTAAGTTTTTTCGCGGATTAGTCCTTAGGCTACTATTCACATGAGTCACTGACGTTACAGAAAACCCCTCGGGTTCTTCACCTCCTAACCCGAGGTCCTTCTTCTAAGTTAAACAGTAACCGCGGCAGAAGAAAGGGCGGAGGGGCTTACCGGCGGCGAGATGGCTCCGGTGAAGTGGTCAAGGACGTAGGGGAGGTCTCGGGGATCACAACGAGGTGCGGGTCACCGTCGGGGATGGCCGGAGTCGGTCGGTCCACGCGCGCAGGCGGGGATGCTCGTCGGCGGCGGGGAGTCCGGCCTGGTCACGGCGGAATAGATCAATTGGATGGGTCAGAAGGGTTCACGGGATGAAAGAGAAGATATGGGTGCAAGGAATTGGACGGAGACTCACTGGTTAGCTCGGTCCACGCGCGGCGGCGGAAGACCGAAGTCCGGTGAGGTCGATCTCGGGCCTCCGGTGAAGTCCGGCCTGGTCCGAGGGCTTGGCGAGCTTCACGGGCTACTGGCGGAGCTAGCCGAAGCACTGGCTCGACTCGGGGGTGGCTGGAGTGGGCTGGCCACGGTGGCCGAAGCTCTGGCGGCAATGGCGGGTGGAATTGAGCTCGCCGGAGCTAACGGAAGGTGGCCGGCTGGCGCTGGTGAGTGCGGGGTGAAGTGAGGCACGCCTGAGGAGGCTTTATAGGCACGGCGCGGTGCACGGGCGGTCGTGGACCGGCGAGCGCGCGCGGGCATGCACTGGAAGGCTCGGGTGCGCGAACGGGCGTGAACCGGAGGCGTCAGCCACGGTCGAACACGTGTGCCCGATGCTTCTGCCCGAGTTCAAGCGCTAATTGGGAGCAAATCTTCGCGAATTTGGGCAAGATCGCTGTGAAGGATTTGTTCACCTGACCAAGCTTTGTCTTTTATGTATGGACGTCGCGTGGTTTTAGGCTAGGGACAGGGAGTTGTAGCGTCACTAAGGTGCCAGTGTCAGAATGTCTGGTCCCGATGTCAAACCGTGCCAAAACCGTGTCAAATGAATTTAGTTTGAGTTCAAACTTTTCCAGGATGTGTTCAAGGAAATTTGGCACAACTTTGATATTTGGATTTCCTGGTTTTGAGTTTCGAAAAACAGAGAACACAGTTGATCTTTGGAAAGAGGTCTGAATTTCAGAAATTCAGAAATCTGAATTTCTCCAAGGGTTCATAGTTCAAGGGCTGATTTGAGAATTTATTTAAGTTAATTTGGCTAAGCTTTATCAACCTTTCTTGTTGCTTATTTAAGATACTTTAATTTTTATAGTTGGCTCAAGTCATAATGTTAAAATTTTTCATACCCTTCTCCTTATTTTCTTAAATTTTGCTCATGGGGCTTATTTAGGGTTTTTATTAGGGTTACACATTCTTACCTCTTTAAAATACCCATTTGTTTTGATCATGATACTTTTAAGTATATGCTTGGAGAATTCTCTATTTCTAAGATAATTTGATGCTCATGCTTGCTTTGGTTCACATAAAATGATGGTTCTTGGTTTGGCAATTTAAGAGAAGCCCTAGGTGACACTGGGGTGTCACAGCCTTCCCCCCTTAAAGGAATCTCGTCCCGAGATTCGGGCCAGAGTCCTCCCGGGGTGAAGCGAAGGGTGAGACTTAAAGGAAATGGGCGATTATTGCTATTATTGGGGTAAAACTGCTCTTTGAATGTCATTCTCTTTGCAACTTCAGAAGGAAGTCCTTTTTAAGTTTTACTCCATAGTTTCTTCATTCTGAATTTGGATTATATTTTTGAAAATTAGATTCGAAGGGCAGGAGGAGGGGTTGGGTGTGATTACATACCAGCTTCCTTGGGTAGGCAATCGGGGAAGTTGGATCTCAGGAATTCCTCGGTTTCCCAAGTAGCTTCCTCCTCTGAGTGATTACTCCACTGGACCTTGTACATTTTGATTGATTTAGCCTGAGTTGATCTCTCCTTGCAATCCAGAATCTTGGAGGGGTACTCTTGGTACGATAGATCGGGCTCTATCTCCAATTCTGGCTCTGCTAAGATTTCAGTCGGCAATCGAACACACTTCTTCAGCTGAGATACATGGAATACATCGTGAATGGCAGACATTTTTGAAGGTAACTTCAGCTTGTATGCCACGGGTCCACATGCTTCTATGATCTCATAAGGTCCAATGTAACGAGGGGCTAGCTTGCCTTTGATCCCAAACCTCTGCACTCCCTTGGTGGGTGATACCTTGAGGTATACAAAACTTCCCACCTCGAACTGGAGAGGTTTCCTTCTTTTATCATGGTAACTCTTCTGCCTGGCCTGAGCAACTTCTAGATTCTTCCTGATTAGTTTGACCTTCCTTTCGGCTTCAGTCACTAAGTCAGGTCCAAAAACTTCTCTTTCTCCAGGTTGAGACCAATTGAGTGGTGTCCTACACCTTCTTCCATAGAGAGCTTCAAAAGGTGCCATCTTTAGGCTGGATTGATAACTATTGTTATAAGCAAACTCTGCCAAGGAGAGGTGCTTATCCCAGTTCTTGCCACAATCGATCACACAAGCTCTCAGCATATCCTCCAGAATTTGGTTTACCCTTTCCGTCTGACCATCAGTCTGTGGGTGGTAAGTTGAACTCCTGATTAGCTTGGTTCCCAGAGACTCTTGCAATTGTTCCCAAAATCTGGCAACAAATTGGGCTCCTCGGTCAGAAACAATGGTTCGAGGTAATCCGTGCAAGCACACGATCCGGTCAATATACAATTCTGCATACTTCTGAGCCTTATCAGTGGTGTGCACAGGAAGAAAATGTGCCACTTTTGTCAATCGGTCCACAATAACCCAACCCAAATTGAGTCATGATGACGAGAGGTGTTGGGCAGTCCCACAATGAAATCCATGCTGATGTCATCCCACTTCCACGAAGGTATGGACAGGGGTTGCAAAGCTCCAGCTGATTTCAAGTGACTAGCCTTTACCCTCTGACAGGTGTCACATTCTGATACATACTGGGCTATCTCCCTCTTCATTCTGGTCCACCAGTACAAAGGCTTCAGATCATGGTACATCTTGGTGCTTCCCGGATGCATAGAGAATTTGGAGAGATGAGCCTCATCCAAAATTTTCCTCTTGAGGTCCGGGTCCTTAGGAATCACCAATCTGCTTTTGAACCATAACACACCCTTTTCATCCTGGCGGAAACAACTATACTTCTCAACCTTCTGATGGAGATTCTTCTTGATAATCTGCACTCCCTTGTCACTGAGCTGGGCCATGATGATCTGGTCTTGCAAAGCTGGCTCAACAGAAGTGTGAGACAAAGAACCAGAAGGAATCACTTCAATTTGCATCTTGCTCAACTCATCACACAGGGTGTTAATGCGAGAATCCATCAGAATACAATTGCACTGCATCTTCCGGCTCAAGGCATCTGCTACCACATTAGCTTTTCCTGGGTGATAATGTACCTCTAGGTCATAATCATTGATCAGCTCTAGCCATCTTCTCTGCCTCATGTTGAGATCAGCCTGAGTAAAAATGTACTTAAGGCTCCTATGATTAGTGAAGATGTTGCAGTGGGTTCCCATTAGATAGTGCCTCCACATCTTTAATGCATGAACCACTGCTGCTAACTCGAGGTCATGAGTGGGATAGTTTTGCTCATGAGGCTTGAGTGCTCTTGAGGCATAAGCAATGACTCGGTTGTCTTGCATCAAGACACAACCTAGCCCGGTGCCAGAGGCATCGCAATATACATCAAAAGGCTTGCTGTTGTCAGGCTGCGCCAATACTGGTGCTGTGGTCAGATGCTGCCTTAATGCATGGAAGGCATCTTCGCACTTCTGACTCCAAACAAATTTGACTTCTTTCTTCAGCAACTCAGTTATAGGCTTCGCAATTCGAGAGAAGTCCGAAATAAATCTTCGGTAATAACGAGCTAATCCCAGAAAACTCTGAATCTGACGAACAGTTGTTGGTGGCTTCCAGTTCATCACCTCTTGCACTTTATCAGGGTCAACAGCTATTCCAGCCTGAGAGATAGTGTGACCCAAGAATTTGATTTCCTTTAGCCAAAAATCACACTTGGATAACTTGGCATAAAGGTGGTGCTCTCGCAGATGCTGAAGTACTACATGCAAATGCCTGGCATGTTCTTCTTCGTTCTTTGAGTACACCAAAATGTCATCGATGAAAACCACCACGAACTTGTCCAATTCAGGCATGAAAACAGAATTCATCAGATACATGAAATATGCTGGTGCATTTGTCAGCCCGAATGACATCACCAAGAATTCATATAGCCCATATCTGGTTGAGAATGCCGTCTTCGGAATATCACTTGCTCGTATCTTGATCTGATGGTAGCCAGAGCGAAGGTCTATCTTGGAGAATACCTTGGCCCCGACCAACTGGTCAAAAAGAACAACAATACGAGGCAAAGGATACTTGTTCTTGATAGTTACCGCATTAAGAGGGCGGTAATCTATACACAGCCTCAAGCTTTCATCCTTCTTCTTTACAAATAGTGCTGGACATCCCCAAGGCGAAGTGCTTGGGCGAATAAATCCTTTATCCAGCAACTCTTGCAATTGCTTCTTCAACTCTGCCAACTCAGCGGGTGGCATTCGGTAGGGCCTCTTGGAAATTGGGGCCGTTCCCGGTTGCAACTCGATGGTGAATTCAATATCCCGGTCCGGTGGCATTCCTGGCAGTTCATCAGGGAAGACATCTGCATATTCACAGACCACTGGGATCTTCTTCAAAGGTAACTCCGTCATAGAGAAAGCACATGACTGAGTAGAACCTTGACTGGGCAGAATTAAAGTGAAGTTCCCACAGATCGGAGAATTAACTTCCACGGTACGACTGGCTATATCAAGCACAACTTGGTGTAAGGTCATCCAATTAGCTCCTAGAATGATGTCCACATTTTCCAATCCCAACACAAGAAGAGTGGTTTTGATAATGTGGCTTCCCAGTTGAATAGGCACACTTTGGTTTAATTGATTAGTTGCAATTTTACCCCCAGGTGTGACTATCATGAATGACCCCTTAGAGTGAGAGAATGGCAGTTTGCATTTAGCACTGAACTTTTGGCTAATGAAACTATGAGATGCACCAGAATCAAACAGAATTAAAGCAGGTTGATTATAAACTGAAAAGATACCGGTCATGATAGGAGCTCCTTCAGGTATTTCCTCCAGAGTGGTGAAGTTGAGCTTCCCTTGCCTGACTTGCACCTTCTGCTTTCTTCCCTTGTCTTGATTTGGTGCTGGCAACTGCCTCTGCTGGTTCCTGGGACAATTCTTGGCATAGTGGCCCACATTGCCATAAGTGAAACACTTGTTCCCATTGCCCTGGCGAAACTGCTGCTGCTGCGGAGGCTGATTGTTTCTTGGAGTGGGAGCTGGAAAGCGGTTGGGTGCCGGCTGCTGCTGCTGAGGTGGCCTGATCACCCATCTGCCTGCCTGCTGCTGAAAACCCCTGCTCTGATTGTGAGAAACAATCCGGAACCTCTGAGCCTGAGCGGATGGTGCTGCCATTGGTGCCTTTCTCTTCTTCTCTGCCCGATGAGCAACAATGCAATCCTCCTGGGAGATGGCCATGTTGACCAACTCATTGAAGCTATCAACCCAGACAGTGTTGAGTCATTCCTGCAACTTGGTATTGAGACCCCTGCGGAAGTGATCCCTCTTCTTCTCATCAGAATCAGCATGGTACCCTGCATACTGGCATAGGTCGTTGAAAGCTTGCGCATACTGCAGTACCGTGCGGGTTCCTTGATTAAGGGCCAGAAATTCATTCAGCTTCTGATCAAGAATGCCAACTGGGATGTGGTGTCCTCTGAAGGCAGTCTTGAATTCCTCCCAAGACACTTCACGATCCGCGGGGAGCATAGCACGGAAGTGGTCCCACCAAGTCCGAGCAGATCCGCGAAGCTGCTGTGCGGCGAAGCGGGTCTTGGCCTCATCAGGGCAGTCTCCCGTGAGGAGGGGAAACTTGGACTCGACGACGCAAAGCCATACGTCGGCGTCCAACGGATCCTCTGCCTTGGTGAACAAGGGCGGCTACGTGCTCAGAAACTCCTGGTAAGTTGCCATAGCCGGAGGTCGCTGATGCTGGCCTCCACCATGCTGCTGAGGGTGGGGCTGGCGCTGCAAGAGCTGTCGCAGAATCTCATTCTACTAAGCCATCAGCTCCTGCACTGTGGGAGCTGGAGGAGGTGGCGGGGGAACCTGCTCGTTATGCCCGCGACGCTGCCTAGCTGCCATCTGAAAATAGAGATTGCCGCCATTGTTATCCCAACTCACAGTTTCGAACGACAAGATATTATCCCATATGGAAGGAAAAATGCCATAATCATAATATTAGGTTCGAATTCAAGATAACATGGTGACAAATAACCCACAGAATTCAAAAGTTCACAGGGTTACATCAATCAGGGGAAAGTACCCATAAGCCTAGTCCAAAATCTGATATTAACTAAGCTCGCATGGGTTTCTATTCGCCTAAGAGTGTCGAAGTGACTGCTTAACCCTGAGCGGTGGAAGCGACACTGGATACGGGTGAAGGAGGCATCGCGGAGGTAGTCCCATTGGCACCAGGGGCTGGTCCTAGCTCCTCGGGATCCTCTTCTCCCTCGCTTCCGGCTTCATTGGCCTCCATCTCCAGGTGGTGCATGTCTAGGTGGTCATTTGCTTCCTCGAGTTCCCTCTACACATCGTGAAGCTGGTTCTCCAAGACATCAATAGTGTTATCTCGGATTTCCACCTGCTGCTCCAGGGTGGTGATGCGCTGGCTCAGCCTCTCCACCTGCAGATCCTTCTCTACCAACTCGGTGGATAGATCAACCACAAAATCTTCTCGACTGTCGAGAGTGAGCTTGGTGGTTTGAGCGATGTTAGCGAGGAGTGCCATAGCATCGCTCTGAAGGGCCTGAAGGCGGTACAGCGCACTCATGCACTGAACAGTGACCCTCCCAACCAAGTCAGGATACATTGCCCACACATCCTTCACATGGCTCACGCGGTTACACCACATGGGATCATCCTTCCTCTCAGCAGGGAAGAGTCCCAAGGGGTGCATCACCATCTCCAAGGGATGGTAGCCATAGAAAGTCGTCAGAGCCTTCATGGCTGCTGCTTCAACGGTGTCGTCCGTCCTGAGTCCAATCGTCTCAGAATCAAGAGAACGCCAACCTGGCTGAAGGGGATGAGCCTCCAAAGTCAGCTAGACCCGACAACGAGGTACCCGATGCTCCTCATATAACTGCACCGTGTACAAAGGGGGCGTAGGGTAACCGGCGGAGTTAAGCACTTCCCACAATATGGAAGGAAAACCATCGCGAGAAAGGAAGTCAGAACTGAAATTAGAGTCTCCTCCACTGGCGGGGGTGGGTGAATTCATCTGCGGAAGGGAATCAAAGGTAAAGATTATGGTGGAAGGAAAAAGAAAAAGAGAGCCCGGATGGTTTTTTTAAAAAAAAGAGGGTTAGCTCAAATTTTAATTCCTCTTTGTGTTTTATGATGCATGCATGCTGGGAGAAACGTTGCCTCTCGAAAGAAAATAGGGTGCCTTTTAGGGCATCCCTGGAAATATAAGTACTGGCCCACGGGGCCTAAGTAATTAGCCACCCATTTTCCCTCTATGCCTAAGGCCTTTCGTCCTAGGTCTAACAGTCTAGTCCTGACGATCCTTAGCAGTTTCTAGGCAAGTTTTAGATTTTGAAAATTGGTATTCCTGGTTTATTGTCCTTCTCTGTGGTGGAATTTGCTCCGATACCAAGCTGTGGTGGAACCACCCGAATTATTCTAGCTTAAGTGCCTAAGTCACGCCTCAGGGGCCGTAACACACTTAAATCGGAATAACCCGTCAGTCCCTCAGATCTAGTCTGATGGAGCCACTTAACCAGGATCAAATTCCACAATCTCACTCGAAGGTGAGACACAGAAGAAATACAATAAAACAGGGATCCTCAAATTAAGTACTGAGTTATTACATAAATTGGAGTTTTTGAGTAGCAAATAAGAGTTCACAAAATAAAGTGCAGTGGATAATCGATGTCGTTGGTATCGAGGAAATGGGCATGGCCTAGCCCACTACTCCTCGTGCTCCTCTCCTGCCGGAGCAACATCCCACTCGACCGTCCAACCCGGTGGCAGGGTGGTAGGCAAAGTCACACCATCAACCATTTCCTGAATGGTACCTGCAAAAATTATGCCACAAGCAAGGCTGAGTATACTAATACTCAGCTAGACTTACCCGGTGTGAGGAATCTACTCCTCTACCTCTAGACTATGCAGCTGTTTGGCTGAGGGGTTTGGTTTGCCAAAAGCACTAGCTGTTTCTAAAATCAACTTTTAGCTTTTCAAATTCTATCATCATTAACTTAGCTAGATTTACTTCTTCTAAGCATACATGGTAACAAGCATTTAGTTCAATCAACAAGTTATCTCATGTAACCTCATTTCACTTCTTACTCGATGCAGTACAAGGAATCAAGCAGTCTCATTAGCTGCGAGAAGCAGACGATTCGAATCGAGTTTTTAACCTTGCAAGGGAAACCTAAACACACGGCATGTCAGGGTACTCTGACCCCACACATGACAACCGTCCCCATCGATTCCCCGTTCGCGTCCAGGCCTCACCGCCTTGGCATACAATGCTCCACTGACCCCGGCTGCCGCCGTGCAGTGACCGCACTTGTACCCACCATAGCTAGCATGGGAGACCCAGTCTCAGGTCGCATGAGGGATAAAGTCCGCGCCCGGCTTCACTCAGGTACTAGGTTTACCGGTTACCATATTTCCCAGCATGTGCTTAGTACGTTCAAAAGCTTGACTCAGGTATCCACACATTAATCCTTAATTCTTTTTCCCGTCTCATGGACAAGACATCCTCCCTGGATCCAAGTCCATAGACCAACATGTACCCCGTTATCAAGATGAATACAATCAATTCCTGACCTCGCGCGAGTGCTAGAAAAATCACTCGACTTCTACCGAGATCCTGATTAGCAAAGCAGCTACTCGACCTAGCATACTAGTATTCATCTCAAAAAGGAATCCTAAGTTCATGCAACTAGAGGTTTCAAGCAACTCCTACACTTAAGTGCATATTACAAACCTACAAACATTAAGTGTAGTAAAATAGCATATATAAACGGTTATGCATAAAACTGGGGCTTGCCTTCAATTGCTGGGGCTGCGGGGAGATCCTCAATAGCAGCCTCTGAAGCCTGCTCCTGGTCCTCCTCTTGGACAGGTCCTTGCTCGGGGATGAGCACGTACTCTCCGTCGGCAAGATTACAATCTAATGAATGCAATGCGTAAGATACATGCATGATATGATATGTACTTTTAGAAATTACAACTTTTGACGATGTATGATCTACTTGAGTTAGATAAAGTTAAACCTTACTTATGTAAGACCTTTGGGTGGTATACTTGGTAAATTGTGTTAAACTTAGCTAAGGCAAGTGGTAGGGGGTTCTACTGAATTCTTTTTAAGTCTTAGTGAGAGTTAATAAGTATTCAAGATAGGCTTATTAGAGTGAGGTTTATGTTTTCTTTCCTTTTCTTTTATTCTCTTAAATGTTTTGGGAGTAGGTTTGAACTACAAGTTGCTTTAATAAAATTCCAAAAATTCTGCAAAAATTACAGTGGCTTGGCACTGGGGTATGTTTCTTTGTTTCAAAATTTGGGGATCAGAAGGTGAATAGTTTTCTCTGGATAAAATTATTAAATTCTAGGGCAGAAGGGGTGCTTTGAACTACAACTATTATTTAACAGTGAATAATTCTCTAAAACTTATTTTTGCTGGCTTTTAGGTGTTATAACATGACTTGATACAAATTTCTAGCCATTAATACCTTTTAGTTATTTTACTGTGGTTTTCTCAAGTTTCTAGCCAAATAGGTGCTTTCTACTACCACTATATTTGAAAAATATCAAACAACAAAGTTCTTATTTTTCTTGGTAATTATTTTGTGCAAGAGCAATCATTCTGAAGTTTGGCATCTTTTTGCTTAAGGGAAGGGGTGGTATGCATTATTTGAATTTAGTGGCTTTTCTCATAAAACAGTAGCAATAGGTAAGAATTTGCTTCCTTTTCATGGGTTTGCATTTTTCTCTGGTGGGTTATCTCATCATAGCCTTAGCAAAATTTTGGTTGCCCATTTTTGCATCATTAGGGGTTGTTCATGATTTATTTGGAATTTACCTCCTTATCATTCTATATTTGTTTTCCTTACTTAATATGTTGGGCTGAGGTGTTCATCATTTTTGTAGTGGGGCTCTGGTGGTTATAAGTCCACTGGATTTTTATTATCCGTTTTGGGTATAGTTTTGTAATTCTAATAATTGATTTTCAGTTCAAATGAGGCTAAATAAAACATTTTAATTTAAAACTGATCTGGACTAATGGTCTCTTCATTTTTCCTAGGTTCCTTGCTATTTAAGCAAACTAGGAAAAATAATTTCCTTCACTGTTCATTAGTTTCTAATGCCTTTCTGATTTTTCCTCAGTTTTGGGCAAAATAGCTTTAAATGAATATCTACATCACATTTTCAATATTGGGGTTCCTGCTATTTTTAAACAGTGTCTAAATGAGGTTTGAACATCTACAAATTTTCTCAAGTTCAGCACAGAAGAAAAACTAATTTTCCTTAATTAAACTAGGTTTGGTAGGTTTCTATTTTTAATTTTAAACTCTAAAATTTAGAACAGAAAGTATAGGGTTTATCATTTTTAAATGATAGTTCATAATATTCAGAAGCTAACAAAATTAGTTTGACAACTTTTTATGAAGGATTCATCAAGTTATGGATTTTACAAGTTCTCTGGTTACTTAAAAAGGTTAATCAGAATTGATTAAATGGAAATCCACTTTGCACTGGGGTCCCTGGCGGATATTCTAAGTTTTCTTCGCGGATTAGTCCTTAGGCTACTATTCACATGAGTCACTGACGTTACAGAAAACCCCTCGGGTTCTTCACCTCCTAACCCGAGGTCCTTCTTCTAAGTTAAACAGTAACCACGGTGAAAGAAAGGGCGGAGGGGCTTACCGGCGGCGAGATGGCTCTGGTGAAGTGGTTGAGGACGTAGGGGAGGTCTCGGGGATCACAACGAGGTGCGGGTCGCCGTCGGGGATGGCCGGAGTCGGTCGGTCCACGCGCACAGGCGGGGATGCTCGTCGGCGGCGGGGAGTCCGGCCTGGTCACGGTGGAATAGATCAATTGGATGGGTCAGAAGGGTTCACGGGATGCCAGAGAAGATATGGGTGCAAGGAATTGGACGAAGACTCACTGGTTAGCTCGGTCCACGCGCGGCGGCGGAAGACCGAAGTCCGGTGAGGTCGATCTCGGGCCTCCGGTGAAGTCCGGCCTGGTTCGAGGGCTTGGCGAGCTTCACGGGCTACTGGCGGAGCTAGCCGAAGCACTGGCTCGACTCGGGGGTGGCTGGAGTGGGCTGGCCACGGTGGCCGAAGCTCTGGCGGCAATGGCGGGTGGAATTGAGCTCGCCGGAGCTAAGGGAAGGTGGCCGGCTGGCGCTGGTGAGTGCGGGGTGAAGTGAGGCGCGCCTGGGGAGGCTTTATAGGCACGGCGCGGTGCACGGGCGGTCGTGGACCGGCGAGCGCGCGCGGGCGTGCACTGGAAGGCTCGGGTGCGCGAACGGGCGTGAACCGGAGGCGTCAGCCACGGTCGAACACGTGTGCCCGATGCTTCTGCCCGAGTTCAAGCGCTGATTGGGAGCAAATCTTCGCGAATTTGGGCAAGATCGCTGTGAAGGATTTGTTCACCTAACCAAGCTTTGTCTTTTATGTATGGACGTCGCGCGGTTTAAGGCTAGGGACAGGGAGTTGTAGCATCACCAAGGTGCCAGTGTCAGAATGTCTGGTCCCAAGGTCAAACCGTGCCAAAACCATGTCAAATGAATTTAGTTTGAGTTCAAACTTTTCCAGGATGTGTTCAAGGAAATTTGGCACAACTTTGATATTTGGATTTCCTGGTTTTGAGTTTCGAAAAACAGAGAACGCAGTTGATCTTTGGAAAGAGGTCTGAATTTCAGAAATTCAGAAATCTGAATTTCTCCAAGGGTTCATAGTTCAAGGGCTGATTTGAGAATTTATTTAAGTTAATTTGGCTAAGCTTTCTCAACCTTTCTTGTTGCTTATTTAAGATACTTTAATTTTTATAGTTGGCTCAAGTCATAATGTTAAATTTTTTCATACCCTTCTCCTTATTTTCTTAAATTTTGCTCATGGGGCTTATTTAGGGTTTTTATTAGGGTTACACATTCTTACCTCTTTAAAAGACCCATTTGTTTTGATCATGATACTTTTAAGTATATGCTTGGAGAATTCTCTATTCCTAAGATAATTTGATGCTCATGCTTGCTTTGGTTCACATAAAATGATGGTTCTTGGTTTGGCAATTTAAGAGAAGCCCTAGGTGACACTGGGTGTCACAGCTTCTACATTATAAAGCATACCAAGGTTGAGTTGTTCCATTTCCTAGCACAATTCTTGTGACATCAAATGAGTAGTGATGTTGTTCACTTGACCCTTACGGCTCAAAGCATCAGCTACTACATTTGCTTTTCTGGGGTGATATTGTATCTCCAAATCATAATCTTTAATCAACTCAAGCCATCTTCTGTCTCAGGTTGAGTTCTTTCTGAGTGAATATATATTTCAAGCTTTTGTGATCTGTGAAGATTTTGCACTTGTTTCCAATCATATAGTGCCTCCAAATCTTCAAAGCATGCACTACGGCAGCTAGTTCCAAATCATGCGTAGAATAATTCTTCTCATGTTTCCTCAACTGTCTTGAAGCATAAGCTATCACTTTTCCTTCTTGCATTAGCACACATCCAAGTCCAAGGTGTGATGCATCGCAATACACATCAAATCCCTTGTGGATGTATGGCATTACCAATATTGGTGCAGTGGTTAACCTTTTCTTGAGTTCTTCAAAACAATTCTGACAAGCTTCATCCCATTTGAACTCTTTACCTTTCTCCAGTAGAGAGGTAAGTGGTTTAACTAACTTGGAAAAACCTCCAATAAATCTTCTATAGTATCCTACCAATCCAAGAAAACTTCTGAACTTGGACGCATCCTTTGGTTGCTTCCAATCTAGTATCTCACTTATCTTTCCTGGGTCCACTTTAATTCCACCATCGGTAACGATATGCCCTAAGAAAGCAACTTCCTTTAACCAAAAATCACACTTCGAGAATTTTGCGTACAGTTGGTTGTCACGAAGCTTTTATAGGACTAGCCTTAGATGATCTTCATGTGTTTCCTCATTCGGAGAATATATCAGTATGTCGTCAATGAATACGACCACAAACTGATCCAGATATTCCATGAATACTTTATTCATCAAGTTCATAAAGTATGCTGGTGCATTAGTCAGTCCAAACGACATGACCAAAAACTCATATAATCTGTATCTCATCGTGAAGGATGTCTTGGGTACATCTTCTGCTCGAATCTTTAACTGATGATATCCCGATCTCAGATCTATCTTCGAGAATATCTTAGCTCCCTTCATTTGATCAAATAAATCTTCAATCTGAGGTAATGGGTATTTATTCTTGATGGTTACTTCATTAAAACTTCTATAGTCAACGCACATTCTCCTCGAACCATCTTTCTTGTTTACAAATAGAACTGGGGCTCCCCAAGGGGATGAACTTGGGCGAATGAAACCTCTTTCTAGTAATTCTTCTATTTGTTTCTTCAGTTCTACTAAATCTTTGACATCCATTCTATAAGGTCTTTTCGAGATAGGTGCGGTTTCGGGTAATAATTCAATAGAAAACTCTATATCACGGTCAGGTGGCATACCTGGTAATTCCTCCGAAAATACATCTGGGTATTCGCACACTACTTTGATATTTTCCAAGGGCTTTTCTTCCAAGTGATTGATCACTGTTTTCCCTTTTTCATCTGTTGACTTGTCTATGTTAACTTGGATTCTTTCACCTTGAGGACTTGTCAACATAATTGTTCCATTGGCACACTGTATCACTCCATCACAACTTTTCAACCAGTTGCATCCAAGAATCACATCAATACCGTTGGATCCTAGGACCACTGGGTCGACTGAAAAATCTATTCCTTGAATCTTGATATTAACATGGGGGCATGAGTGTGTGGCCTTCATGTCACCTCCTAGTGAACTAATGTGTAATATCTTCTTAAGAGGATACTTAGGTATATTGTGTTTTTCCACAAATGACTCAGTTATAAACGAATGCGATGCTCCAGAGTCAAATAAAACTGATGCAGGTATGGAGTTAACAAGGAACATACCATACACTATGTCGGCATCCTCAGGTACTGATTCTGCAGTGACGTGATTGACCCTTCCTCTGCTCTGGTTCTGCGGAGTCTTGTTCTGAGCAGATCCACGAGCGGGGGTATTCTGGTCATTCTTCTGAGTATTGCTCCTTTGGGGTGTTTGCTGGTTGCGCCTTGGGCAGTTGTTGGCATAGTGGCCTAGCTCACCGCACTTGAAACATCCATGGGGTTGGACAGGTGCGTTGTTTCTGGCCTGCGTGTTACTAGCGCCACCTTGACGGTTCTGTGAATTTCCACCAGACCTCTGGTTGGTCTGGGAGTTGCTCCTTTGCTGGTTCTGATTTTGATTATTTCTCTGGCTTTGCTGTCCAGAGCGTTGCACTTGATAATTGTTTCCACCCTGATTTCCAGAGCGGAACTGCAAACCTTGAGCGTTGTTTGGCCAGGTGTTCCTGCTGGACTGACCTTGGAACTTCCTTTTATGGTCGAATAATTCCTTCCTTTTGCTCTCAAGGCCAATTGCCTTGTTCAACAGTGTCTAGAAGTTGGGAAATGTATGACTCTGAAGTTGGTAATTCAGAGGTCCAATCAGTCCTTCTAGGAAACGCTCTTGGCGCTTCTCATCTGTGTCTACTTCTTCAGGGGCATAGCGTGAAAGCTGAGTGAAGCGATCACGATACTCGCTTACAGACATGTTCCCTTGAGTAAGGGAAAGGAATTCCTTTTTCTTCAGCTTCATGATTCCTGAGGGAATGTGATGAGCGCGGAAGTTCTCTTGAAATTCCTGCCAAGTTATAGTATCCACGTTGGGATGTGCCGCTGTGAAGGCATCCCACCAGTCAGACGCGGAACCCTCGAGTCTTCCCGAGGCGTACAAGACCTTTTCCCGGTCGTTGCACTGAGTGATGTCCAGCTTCTTTCCAATGACCTTTAGCCAGTCATCGGCATCCAGAGGATCAACCGCACGAGAAAATGTCGCGCGGGTGATGACTCATGAAATCCCGATGCTTATCTCTGGCCGGGGGCGCATACTGCTGCTGCTGGGGTTGCTGATTCTGTTGGTTCTGTTGTATTTGCTGAACAGCCGCAGTGAGTCCTTGCAGAATCTGCATCTGGGCGGCGATGAATTGTTCCATGTTGGGATTCGGTGGTGGTGGTGGTACTTGTTGACCACGCTGGTTCCGGTTGTTGTTGTTAGGTCCTTGGCATGCGTTCACCATCTGATTGGTTAGAAAGTGAACATCTTAGATGAGTGAAGAGTAGAAAAGATTCTAGAGGGGAATATCCTAAGTTTATTATTATTTTTTTATATGATCATGGCCATCACTCCATAAGAACATGGCACTCAAACAAAGATCCAAATCAAACATTTCAACCAATCACCATCACATGGTTGTTCTTTATTAATATGATAACTTAAAAAGGTGTTCATCATCTAACGTGAAGTATAACTTATTACATCATAGCTCAAAATACTTAAAGCAGCCTAGTGACTGATCCGGGCTCTCCATAGCGCAGCCTCTTGCGGGGAGGAGACAACGCCATGGCGGGGACCTGAGCTTCGGGCGGATCCAGTCCTTGCAGTTGGGATTCCAGGGCTGTGATCCTGGCGTGGGCATTTTCCAGCTCCAAGTGCACCCTGTAGAGATCCAGGGTGGCACTGTCCAGGTTGGTGTTGAGACCGGCCACTACACCAGCTAGGGTGTTGAGGCGATCCTCACCGGCTTCTCCTGGGACGATGTTGGTCTAGCTTCCTCCACGCAGACGCTGAGGAAGATGACTGAACCTCGTGTTCTGCAGCTGCTACCGGTAGGTGTGGCTGAGCGACCACAGGGTCCGACGGGCAGCATCGCTGACCGAGGCAGCGTAGGTGGACAGTGGTGTCAGGGACTCGTGAGCAGACAGAGTCCTGAATCCCCTGTCACCTGCATCCATCACCCTGACGTGGATGCGAGTGATGTAATAGCAAGCCCGGGGAGGCTCGCTCACTCGCCTTGTTTCGTACAGGGGGCGGACGTAGGTGCCTAGCGCGTGCAGCACTTCTTGCGGCAGGTTGGGGAAGTGCCCCGTCTCGAACATTGATGTGTAATGTTCGACAACAGGACCAAACCCCATGAAGTTGTCCTGCTGGACGTAGTCAGCTTCCTCGTGGACGTGTTCGTCTGTAATACCCAATTCGTAATTTGTTAGAGATAATATAAATGGAGAAACAAATTCTCTTTATCTATATGTGAGTTTGACCTTTATGTATCATCACATGTGAACACCTTGCTAAAAAAACATAATTAATAAGATACATGCCACTAAAATATGCATCATGCTGGGACTTTATTTTTGGAGTGCATTATTTGTGACAATATAAAAATAATAATAATAAAAGGAATATAATAATGAGAGGAAATTTGAATCCTAAATTGAGAATTAGGGTTTGAAATAGAGAAGGAAAAGAGAAAATGCTATACAATACAAAAAATTAATAAAACTTATAAGTAGATAAATTTATTCCACAATAATTTATTCAAATCACATACTCAGAAATTGAGTACAAGTTCACCATAAATTTAAAGTTCAAATTGAGACTCAAAAATAAGAGAGAAAGGAGAAAAAAAGAAAAAAAAAAGAAAAGAGGAAACCTAGCTGGGCTCCCTGCACACATTTCGGCCCAACTCCTCATTTCCCTCCTCTTCACCGCGCCGGCCCAGCAGTCCCTGCTGGCCTCTCCTCTCACTGTCAAGCCGGACCCGTAATCCAGTCGTCAACCCTAGTGCGGGTGTCCTGGGTTTTCTCTGCTTCGTGGGGCCCAATAGCCGGTGCTGACTTCTAACGCAGGCACCGCACGGTACGGCTGACAGGCGGGTCCCTGTGCCAGCGACTGCTCTCTTCTACACGTGAATTCATGTGTCTCTTGCATACGGGCCCTCGCTGTCAGAATCGTCTCCATAACAAATCGAGTGCACCTCAAACAGATTTCTAACCAAATCTGGCTTCCTCGCGGTGGATGATGCCTGGAGCTTGCCATGGCCATTCTTTCCGCCGCTGGACTCGTTCCTTGTTACCCTGGGAGGCCATATAAACTCGGACCGCGCTTTTTCCCCTATTAGCAAGTCGCGCAGAATGCCAAGCCGCCAAGCGTTGGAGCCATGGGCCACCGTTCGACGTCGATCCTCATCTGCACCGCCGTTCGAGGTTCGGATTCAGGCTAGGGAGCTTCGCCTCGAAACGTGGGTGGTGTCCACGACCTCACCATACGGATTTAGCAGCAGGGGAGCAGAGAATTTGTCGCCGGTGATGGGCTTCGCCATGGTCCCGCCGCTCTGCGTGGCCAGGGCCACTGTCGTCCCAATTCATGGTATGGACTCTACCCTGGAATCCGCTAGGTCTCGTACACCATTTTTCACTTTTCGCTTCTGTATTCGGGCGCCTAATGGCTGGGATTGACCGGAGCCGGCCATGGCTCTGCCGTGCCCTTGCCCTGCGCTGCCGTGTGGGGAGAAGACGCTATGGCCATGGCTGATTTGTGGGATTAGCGGCACCAGCGAATTCGCCCTCGCACCCTCTTCACGTAGTACCCAGCCAGGCTTGAGTTAGTGCGCCTGGGCCTCGGACTGTTGCACAGCGGTGAGCTCGCCGCCATGGATGTGTGCTTTGCCGCCGCGTCCGACCTTGGGAAAGAAAGGAAGCACCAGTGCCGTTAGATCCTTAGTGTGCAGCCAGGATTAGAGTGAGCGTACCCCTTTTTAGTTGTTGGAGATCTCAGCCGTTCATCTAAAAACCAAAGGCTCCCGACGGGTCTGGGTGTGGGAGTGTTTGAACCGTTGATCTATGATCTGACGGGTGGGATTGAGTCATCGCATTTATGTGCTCGGATTGAGTGTGGACCGTCAGATCTGGATCCAAGGTTCCGCATAGCATACCGGTTCGGGCATGGATGAATCTATCCTGCACCGTCGATCTCGTGTCCAAAGATGCAGATCAACCGATACCCCTTCGCCTCGGCATTTATGCTAAAGAGACCCTACGATTTTTAGAAATAAACCCGCCATCCGCGCGGGGTTAGTTCTGAGTTTTAGGTAAATTGTGATTTAGACCCCTGCACTTCTCTGAATTAGTGCGCCTAGCCCAGGAAGTTAGGAAATCAGATAAATGGATAGAAAATGATTTTTAATGTGTAAATAATTGCTAGAATTCTATATAAGCCATAGAAAATTCATATGAAGTCTAAATTAGTCCATTTTAATTCCTATAATTTTGTAATATTATTGTCTATCATCTAGTACCACTGTTTTGACATGAAAGTCACATTAAAATTTATATCCCATTTAATCTTGAACAAAACACATAGAATCTTCAGAAAATCATAACCCCTCTGTTTTAACTCCGATTTGATCCGTTCAAGTTGCGTTAGTCTCGTAGCAACGCGTAGATCATTATTATTCAGTTTGTACTTATATTTGGTGTGATGTTAATTTTATCTATACCATGTTTGTTTGTATTGCTACGACTAGCGCGAGGACACGTGTCATCTGAAAAGCAAGTTGGTACCTGGAATCTCAAGTGCCGGGCAAGTTGTGCCCTTGATTCACTTTTGTTACCCAATAATGTTCTTTATAATCACTTACCATGCATAGGTTTAATTTTGATGGGACCCAATAGGTCACCCTAGATTGTTTATCTCATTACCTTGTTTACCCCTGAATCACTTGGGTAGTTTGCTATTGCTTTATATTGTTTTGGGATAATCATTTATTATATCCATGTTCCAATTATTATGTTATTTTATTTATGTTCATGTCAAGATCATTATATTATTGTTAATTGGAACATGGAGCTTAACTTGAGAAACACGTGCCACCACAAGGGAGGAATGGGACCCCTTGGCTGACTAATTAGGAAAGCTAGTGGAAGACTACCTTACCCGAAAGGGGCAAGGGCAGTAGGGGAGTTGCATGCAAGGAGGTTCTCGGGTTAATTTGCTGCGATAGCGGTCAGACGGGGGATTCTTGCAAGTGCTCTTCCCATAAACTGTAGTGGGTTTTCGGAAGCTAGTGGAACTTTGTAAAGGCCTCGTAGTGGATCCCTAGCCATTCACCTCGGTAGTGTCTAAGGGCCTAGCTAACCCTGGCGACATGGGAAACATGACTTGTGGGTAAAGGGTACAACCTCTGCAGAGTGTAAAACTGGTATACTAGCCGAGCTCACGGTCATGAGCGGCTCAGGACTCTCCGATGATTAATTTATGGAACCTAAATTCAATTTTGTCATTTGCATTGCATGGGTTATTATTAATTTTGTTCTATTACTTTTATTTAAGGTTTGGTATTTACTTACACTTAGTAATTGCTAATAAAATTTTGACCAACTTATTAAAAGCAATGCTCAGCTTTAACCCCTATTGTTGATAAGCCTTACACTTCATGATCTCCACCTTTGGTGAGTTCATGCCACATTATTCCCCACAACTTGTTGAGCGATGAACATGTGTGAGCTCACCCTTGCTGTCTCACACCCCCCATAGGAGAAGAACATGTATCACTGGTGGAGGCGCACGGTGGTTGTTGCGCTGTATTCGAGAGAGGTCTAGGTCGTCGTCTCCCAATTGACTTTCTGGCGCCAAGGATGGATTTTAGTTCGATCCTTGTATAAGTATATTTTATTTTGTAAGTCTTCCGCTATGTAATAAGTACTCTGATTATTGTGACATTTATCTCTATGCACTCTGTTATTATATATGTTGTCTTCTTAGCGCATGTATGAGATGCACCTGGCTTTGTCCCTTAAAGCCGGATGTGACAGAAGTGGTATCAGAGGAAATGTTGACTGTAGGACGAAACCTAGATAGAAATGGACAAACCCTTACCTACTTACCTTACTTTGATTCATTCTATACTCACCTTGTCTTGGTCCTGTCTCACCTTTTGCTATTCTACTCTGATCATTCTTACCTTTTCTACTCTAAGACAAGATGGATTTCACACCTTGGAATCCTACATTTATGAACTTTTTAAGAGATAGGAGACCTAAGACGCAAAAATTAAAACTATTTTCTCTTAAAAAAAGTTGGTTGATTGTTCTGATGATAAATGCTTGATTTGCTTCTTTGATTGATTGAAACATTATAGTTGGGCATCTTAGCATGTACCACTATAAGGTAATGTATTAGCTTTAGTGGGTGACACACTAATCTACTTAGCTAATAAATCCCCCGCAGTAACATTTCTCGTAATTACTCGCCTTGTCTACAATTCTTCCTTTCTTACCCTGTGTTTCTAACCCAGATGGACTACCCCTATAGTGTTAGAAGAGAGCACTATAGACGTGATCCTTGGTATGTCAAGGTTGAGAAAGGCAAAGGCAGTTTATACACTATGCTAAAGGAACCAAAGAACTCACCAGTTCCAAAGGAGAAAGATTTGAAGTTGCAGTAACTACCACCATTAGACTAGCGGCATTCTTAGTAGATGAGAAGTTTGTGGGTGACAACATCCGTGCAGTTAGGGATTTTCCGGATGTCTTTATAGAGGAGTTATTAGGGATGCCACCAAATAGGGAAGTTGAGTTCGTAATTGATCTTCTACCTGGAACTGCCCTATTTCTAAACGACCATATAGGATGTCCTTAGATGAACTAAAGGAACTTAAGAAGCAGTTAACAGAGTTACAAGAGGTTGGGTACATTCATTCGGATTCTTCACCTTGTGGAGCGCCGGTTCTATTTGTACAGAAGAAAGATGGATCACAAGGGATGTGCGTGGATTATAGGTCCCTTAATGATGTCACTGTGAAGAAAAAGTACCTGTTACCCCGCATTGAGGACCTATTTGATCAGATGAGAGGTTTTAGAGTATTCTCGAAGATTGATCTCCGATCGGGTTACCATCAAATGAAGATTAGGCCATCGAATATTTCCAAGACAGAATTCTCAACCCGATATGGATTATATGAGTTCACTGTTATGTCGTTTGGATTAACCAATGCACTAGCCTATTTTATGGATCTAAAGAATAAGGTGTTCATGATCTGGACAAATTCGTCATGGTTATCATCGACGATATTTTTATTTATTCCAAGAGTGCTAGTGATCATCTGGGATTGGTGCTATAGAAACTATGAGACAATCAACTCTACGCCAAGTATAGCAAATGCGAGTTTTGGATTGGCAAGGTGCCATTTCTTGGACATATCATTTCTAATGGAGGAATATTAGTGGATCCTGCTAAAGTCAAGGAGATAGTGGTGTGAAGCATACCCACTATAGTTACTGAAGTCCAAAGATTCTTGGGACTTGCAGGATATTATCGGAGATTTATTGAAGGATTTTCTAAGATTGCTAAGCCCATGACCTCGCTTCTGGAGAAGGGAAGAGAATTTAAGTGGGACGAGAAGTGTCAAGATAGTTTTGATCAATTGAAGAAGAGATTGATGTCGCCACCAGTGTTGGTTATGCCAGATCTACAGAAGGAATTTGATATTTATTGTGATGCATGTGGCCAAGGCTTAGGATGTGTGCTCATGCAAGAAGGACATGTGATCGCTTACGCGTCACGTCAGTGGTGGAAACATGAATTGAACTACCCCACTCATGGCTTGGAATTGGCAACCGTTGTGCATGCGCTAAAGATATGGAGGCATTATGTCATGGGAACCAAGTGTCAAGTGTATACGGATCATAAGAGTTTGAAGTATATATTCACTCAGAAGGATCTCAACCTTAGGCAACGCCATTGGTTGGAGCTTATTAAGGATTATGATTTGGAGATTTACTATCACCCAGGCAAGGTGAATTTGGTTGCAGATGCCTTGAGTCGAAATGAGCATGTTCATTCAGCTGTTGTTGCCCAGCTACCGATGAGATTGTTGAGGATTTTAGGAGACTTAACCTAGGGATAGTTGCTCACACTGAAGGAGTTACTATTGGTGTGGAAACCTACTTTGGAGCAAGAAATCCGCAACGAACAAATTTGTGATGCTAAAATACAAGAGATTAAGGATCTGGTTACTGAAGGTAGAGGTCCGGAATTCATGGAGGATGAGCAAGGCACCATATGGTTCAAGGATCGGATATGTGTTCCTGAGATTGATAGCCTTCGTGAGACTCTTTTAAAGGAAGCCCATGACTTGGATTATTCTATTTCATCCTGGTAGTACCAAGATGTATCAGGATTTGAAGCGGAAGTATTGGTGGTATGGATTAAAGAGAGATGTGGCTGCACATGTGGCTATGTGCGATGTGTGTCAAAGAGTTAAGGCCAAACACCAAACACTAGCTGGACTATTACACCCACTTAAGATACCCGAGTGGGAGTGGAAAGAGATAGGTATGGATTTTATTACTGGAATACCTCACACCTCGAATGGATATGATTGTATATGGGTTATTGTGGATAGACTGGCCAAAGTGGCTCATTTCATTTCGGTCAAGACTACTTATAAGTATCTCAATTGGTAGAGTGATATATGGCTCGGATTGTGTCTCTACACGGTGTACCAAAAAAATCATTTTGGATAAAGGATCACAGTTTACCCCTGGATTTTGGAAAAGTTTTCATGAGAATATGGATACGAAGTTGAATTTTAGTTTGGCCTACCATCCTCAGACTGATGGACAGACTGAAAGGACTAATCAAGTATTGAAGGACATGTTGAGAGCTTGTGCCCTTCAGCATGGTAGTAGTTGGGACAAGAGTCTACCTTATGCTGAGTTCTCATATAATAATAGTTACCAGGCAGGTCTGAAGATGTCACCGTTCGAGACTTTTAGGGTAGGAAATGCAGGACTCCTCTATATTGGATCGGACTAGAGGAAGACAATTCTTTGGACCTGAACTTATTCAAGAGGCGGAAGAACAAGTCCGTATAATTCGGGAGGATTTAAGATAGCTCAGACCAGGCAAAGGAGCTATGCTGATAATAGAAGGAGACCACTGGAATTTGAGGAAGGTGATCATGTGTATCTCGAGGTGTCACCACTTTATGGAATGAGAAGATTCAAAGTTAAGGGCAAATTGTCCCCTCACTTTATTGGACCATTCAGAGTTTTTAGGCGAGTTGGAGAGATGGCCTATCAACTCGAGCTACCTGATAAACTATCTGATGTGCATAATGTATTCCACGTGTCACAACTGAAGAAATGTCTCAGGGTACCTGAAGATCAACTACCAATAGAGAACCTTAGTGTTCAAGATGATTTGACTTACACGGAGTATCCTATCAAGATTCTTGACACACTGACTCGTGCCATGAGGAACAAAGTTATAAAGATGTGCAAAGTGCAATGGAGTCACCATGGAGAAGATGAAGCGACCGAGAAAAGAGAAGAAGAGCTTCGCATAGATTTCCCCCATCTTTTCCCTCGTTCTTCTTAAATCTCGAGGACGAGATTATTTTTAAGGGGGGTAGAATTTGTAATACCCAATTCGTAATTTGTTAGAGATAATATAAATGGAGAAACAAATTCTCTTTATCTATATGTGAGTTTGACCTTTATGTATCATCACATGTGAACACCTTGCTAAAAAAACATAATTAATAAGATACATGCCACTAAAATATGCATCATGCTGGGACTTTATTTTTGGAGTGCATTATTTGTGACAATATAAAAATAATAATAATAAAAGAAATATAATAATGAGAGGAAATTTGAATCCTAAATTGAGAATTAGGGTTTGAAATAGAGAAGGAAAAGAGAAAATGCTATACAATACAAAAAAAATTAATAAAACTTATAAGTAGATAAATTTATTCCACAATAATTTATTCAAATCATATACTCAAAAATTGAGTACAAGTTCACCATAAATTTAAAGTTCAAATTGAGACTCAAAAATAAGAGAGAAAGGAGAATAAAAGAAAAAAAAAAGAAAAGAGGAAACCTAGCTGGGCTCCGTGCACACATTTCGGCCCAACTCCTCATTTCCCTCCTCTTCACCGCGCCGGCCCAGCAGTCCCTGCTGGCCTCTCCTCTCACTGTCAAGCCGGACCCGTAATCCAGTCGTTAACCCTAGTGCGAGCGTCCTGGGTTTTCTCTGCTTTGTGGGGCCCACTAGCCGGTGCTGACTTCTAACGCAGGCACCGCACGGTATGGCTGGCAGGCGGGTCCCTGTGCCAGCGACTGCTCTCTTCTACACGTGAATTCATGTGTCTCTTGCATACAGGCCCTCGCTGTCAGAATCGTCTCCATAACAAATCGAGCGCACCTCAAATAGATTTCTAACCAAATCTGGCTTCCTCGCGGTGGATGATGCCTGGAGCTTGCCATGGCCGTTCTTTCCGCCGCTGGACTTGTTCCTTGTTACCCTGGGAGGCCATATAAACTCGGACCGCGCTTTTTCCCCTATTAGCAAGTCGCGCAGAACGCCAAGCCGCCAAGCGTTGGAGCCATGGGCCACCGTTCGACGTCGATCCTCATCTGCACCGCCGTTCGAGGTTCGGATTCAGGCTAGGGAGCTTCGCCTCGAAATGTGGGTGGTGTCCACGACATCACCATATGGATTCAGCAGCAGGGGAGCAGAGAATTCATCGCCGGTGACGGGCTTCGCCATGGTCCCGCCGCTCTGCGTGGCCAGGGCCACTGTCGTCCCAATTCGTGGTATGGACTCTACCCTGGAATCCGCTAGGTCTCGTACACCATTTTTCACTTTTCGCTTCTGTATTCGGGCGCCTAATGGCTGGGATTGACCGGAGCCGGCCATGGCTCTGCCGTGCCCTTGCCCTGCGCTGCCGCGTGGGGAGAAGACGCTCTGGCCATGGCTGATTTGTGGGATTAGCGGCACCAGCGAATTCGCCCTCGCACCCTCTTCACGTAGTACCCAGCCAGGCTTGAGTTAGTGCGCCTGGGCCTCGAACTGTTGCACGCCGGTGAGCTCGCCGCCATGGATGTGTGCTTTGCCGCCGCGTCCGACCTTGGGAAAGAAAGGAAGCACCAGTGTCGTTAGATCCTTAGTGTGCGGCTAGGATTAGAGTGAGCGTACCCCTTTTTAGTTGTTGGAGATCTCAGCCGTTCATCAAAAAACCAAAGGCTTCCGATGGGTCTGGGTGTGGGAGTGTTTGAACCGTTGATCTATGATCTGACGGGTGGGATTGAGTCATCGCGTTTATGTGCTCGGATTGAGTGTGGACCGTCAGATCTGGATCCAAGGTTCCGCATAGCATACCGGTTCGGGCATGGATGAATCTATCCTGCACCGTCGATCTCGTGTCCAACGATGCAGATCAACCGATACCCCTTCGCCTCGGCATTTATGCTAAAGAGACCCTACGATTTTTAGAAATAAACCCGCCATCCGCGCGGGGTTAGTTCTGAGTCTTAGGTAAATTGTGATTTAGACCCCTGCACTTCTCTGAATTAGTGCGCCTAGCCCAGGAAGTTAGGAAATCAGATAAATGGATAGAAAATGATTTTTAATGTGTAAATAATTGCTAGAATTCTGTATAAGCCATAGAAAATTCATATGAAGTCTAAATTAGTCCATTTTAATTCCTATAATTTTGTAATATTATTGTCTATCATTTAGTACCACTGTTTTGACATGAAAGTCACATTAAAATTTATATCCCATTTAATCTTGAACAAAACACATAGAATCTTCAGAAAATCATAACCCCTCTGTTTTAACTCCGATTTGATCCGTTCAAGTTGCGTTAGTCTCGTAGCAACGCGTAGATCATTATTATTCAGTTTGTACTTATGTTTGGTGTGATGTTAATTTTATCTATACCATGTTTGTTTGTATTGCTGCGACTAGCGCGAGGACACGTGTCATCTGAAAAGCAAGTTGGTACCTGGAATCTCAAGTGCCAGGCAAGTTGTGCCCTTGATTCACTTTTGTTACCCAATAATGTTCTTTATAATCACTTACCATGCATAGGTTTAATTTTGATGGGACCCAATAGGTCACCCTAGATTGTTTATCTCATTACCTTGTTTACCCCTGAATCACTTGGGTAGTTTGCTATTGCTTTATATTGTTTTGGGATAATCATTTATTATATCCATGTTCCAATTATTATGTTATTTTATTTATGTTCATGTCAAGATCATTATATTATTGTTAATTGGAACATGGAGCTTAACTTGAGAAACATGTGCCACCACAAGGGAGGAATGGGACCCCTTGGCTGACTAATTAGGAAAGCTAGTGGAAGACTACCTTACCCGAAAGGGGCAAGGGCAGTAGGGGAGTTGCATGCAATAAGGTTCTCGGGTTAATTTGCTGTGATGGCGGTCAGACGGGGGATTCTTGCAAGTGCTCTTCCCATAAACTGTAGCGGGTTTTCGGAAGCTAGTGGAACTTTGTAAAGGCCTCGTAGTGGATCCCTAGCCATTCACCTCGGTAGTGTCTAAGGGCCTAGCTAACCCTGGCGACATGGGAAACACGACTTGTTGGTAAAGGGTACAACCTCTGCAGAGTGTAAAACTGGTATACTAGCCGAGCTCACGGTCATGAGCGGCTCAGGACTCTCCGATGATTAATTTATGGAACCTAAATTCAATTTTGTCATTTGCATTGCATGGGTTATTATTAATTTTGTTCTATTACTTTTATTTAAGGTTTGGTATTTACTTACACTTAGTAATTGCTAATAAAATTTTGACCAACTTATTAAAAGCAATGCTCAGCTTTAACCCCTATTGTTGATAAGCCTTACACTTCATGATCTCCCACCTTTGGTGAGTTCATGCCACATTATTCCCCACAACTTGTTGAGCGATGAACATGTGTGAGCTCACCCTTGCTGTCTCACACCCCCCACAGGAGAAGAACAAGTATCACTGGTGGAGGCGCACGGTGGTTGTTGCGCTGTATTCGAGAGAGATCTAGGTCGTCGTCTCCCAGTTGACTTTCTGGCGCCAAGGATGGATTTTAGTTCGATCCTTGTATAAGTATATTTTATTTTGTAAGTCTTCCGCTATGTAATAAGTACTCTGGTTATTGTGACATTTATCTCTATGCACTCTGTTATTATATATGTTGTCTTCTTGGCGCATGTATGAGGTGCACCTGGCTTTGTCCCTTAAAGCCGGGTGTGACATCGTCTCCACCTTCTTCTTCGTCGTCGTCATCATCGTCATCGTCGTCTCCGGAGTCGTCGGGGTCGTCGCCTCCAGGTGCAGGTGCTTGGAAGGCTAGTGCAGATGGTGCTGACGTCGATGACCCAGCTGCGAAGGCCAGGGACTCTGCCAATGGGGTGGGCGTCGGCAGTTGTTCCTCCGAGCTGTCCTCCAGGTTGACTACATTCTCCACTCGGATGGGAGGGAGATCCGCTGGAACTTCCTCGACTACCACTGGGTAGACCGGGATCTGCCGGGGCTGAGGGGCATAGCTGGTGTTGATGCGGGAAGTTTGGAGAGTGCGAACCATCTACAAGAGAAGTGTCAACTCAGTTGAATTTCAAAGAGGTAAGACTGATAAAGGAATTTATAGGAATAAAATTAGCAAGTTTTGAACAACTAGGCTTTCCATTTCTAACTAATCTAACGACCTAGGGTCAGCATACCTTTGATACCACTTCTGTCACACCCAGTTCTAGGGGGTAGAACCGAGCGCATACCATATGTGTGCCAGGATCCATTTCCACACATATGTTGATGTCACAAGTGTAATATATCAAAAGACAATACAATAAAGGCGTAAAGAGAGTATAATACTTTATTACATCATCTGAAATATTGTATCTTTAACAAGTATCACATCAAAGTAAAGCGGAAATAAACAACTGGGCAATCTCCCACAGGAAGATGACCGGCGCATCGTTAGACTTAGAATTCATCGTCGTCGATAAAATCTCCATCAAAGTCTCCAGCATCACCCTCTGATCAAAATATTAGCAAGGGTGAGCTCACTTATGGTCGGGGCTCAGCAAGTGGGGGAAAAATTAATGCAGGTATAACAAGGTGAGGCTAAGGTTGAGCAGTAACCATTTTAGTTGGTCAACATTTTATTAACAACACCTATCTTACTAATAAGAGTGGATCCCAAATATCCCATTTAAACAAAGGAATATGAGTATAACAAAAAACTTAAGTGAAACCACTTAAGCAAATTATTGGCAGATCATCGGATCTCAATTTTATTCCATCTTCAAGTTCAATTATCATGTGAGGAGTCCAGGTTGCTCTTAACCGGGAGCATGGCTGATATATCAGTTTTACACTCTGCAGAGGTGGTACAACTTTACCCACAAGCCATGTATCCCATATAGCCCGGGTTGATCGGACCCTTAAACACTGCCGAGGTGAATGGCTAGGGATCCATTATGAGGCTTTCACAAAATACACTTAATACTAAGCAACCCGCTAAGGTTTCTGAAGACGATGGTGGTGGCCCCCTGGGTGAGGTACCTTAGCCAAGAATACGACCCCATGTTAACGTGGGCTGCCAGCACCTACCGCTCCCCCTCTTGCCCATATTTCAGGTAAGGTTGCTAGGCACTAAGCATATAGAGCTAATTACCAAAGTCAGAGCCATGATAGCACTCGTGGTTGCACTATTATCCTGGGTGGTCACTCCATGTTCCAATTAATTTAAAATAATATTATCTTAACCATCGGGTTAATGCCATAATTGCCAATTAAATTTTTGGAACATTAAAACCAATTAATGAGTGACATTAGAAATCATTAAGTTGGGCGGTAGCACAAATTTTGCACAGCTTAATAATTTTCCCAGGTTAAACAAGGAATACAGGTAGTAAATCTAGGAAATCCTTAATTAGGTTATCTCATCAAATTATGCAATATATCAAAAAGTAAACATTATTATATGCAATGAATATGTATAAACAGAATATACAGAGGGAGAATCCACTTGCCTTGCTCAAGCGAGTCCTGCGGATCGTCCTCGAACAAGTTCGGTTCGTCTACCGTACAGTCGGCTTCTAATAGAGTCGCATAGCGCACATACAAAAATAAAACATACACCAATAAATAAACATACACCATTTCATAAACATACACCAATACATCATTAAACACACATTCACATATCGCACTAATCACATCTTAAATTCGTCCTAATCGCATAAATACTTATTAATTCAATTATAGCTATTAATGTGAGTCCTAATGGTGAATTTATGGGAGGGTGCAATAAATATAATTTTAACCAATATTAATATATTTTAATATCATCAATGAAATTAAATGATAATTATCGTCTTTAATATTAATAAATAAATTAATATGTTTTTATCCTTTTTATTTCTAACTCAAATTATTGAGTATAGTCAAAAATAAATTTAACATTAAAAATTCCTATAAATACTAATTGAACTTTTTCCAACACAAGCGAGGTTATTTTGACATAAACTAGTACTCTAACAATTTTTGTGCTAAATTTGTGAACATGCTTATTTGGCTAGTAGAAATCTACTTTCTATACTACCGGTGATATTTTCTCTTTTCTTTCTTAAAAAAAGAAAATGTTAATAAAATAATTAGATAAATTATCTAGAATTCCTATATTATTCATATGAGATGAGTTCTATACCATTTTCTAAATCCATTAAATTGCACCTATAATTCTCCAAATAGTTTATAAGTTTATTGCGACCAAATTTACCTACAAAAAATCCTATCTATTGTTTTTATCACCAACGTGTGACTACTAAATTTTGTCATATTTCTCTAACCCAAAAATCAACGCGTCGATTAACATGACATAACACGGTGTACTAACGCTCGCATATCTCTACCAAAAATTCCATAATGCACATACACATAAATTACGAATCACATGTGTTCATATTACAACAAACAAAGTATACAACTCATGAATCGATTCAACAAGTATTTTATAAAATATACAAAATAATTCGGGTCGTCATCAACCTTGGGTTCGTGCGTGCGACAGAGAGAGTTCGACGGGGGTTCGGCCGGGTGAAGAGCAGGGCTCGACTAAGGACGGCGGATGGCGAGTGCGTGGTCCGACGACGAACTGCGGGCTCCGTGAACTTCGGCGACGAACGGCAAACTCCGGCGACGAACGGCACTAGCGATGAGCGAGGAGAGCTAGAGAGAGAGGCGAGCTCGGGTAGGAGAGTATGGAGAGGGCTCTGCTGCCTTTTATAGAGAGAGGGAGGGGAGAAGAAAGAGTGTGCCAGGGAGAGAACGGTCGGTCTTCAATGGCCATCACAGCGACAGTTTCTAACGAGCGTGATGGAGAGGAATGGGAGAAGGAGTAACAAAGAAATCAAGCACTATTAACAACGGACGGCGCGTGATGGTTGGGCTCGCGCGGCTGTGCATGGCGCGGCGTCGGGTCGGCCTCGGTTGGCGCGCTTGTGCTTGGCTCGGCCGGTGTCGGTGCAGGGCGCCGAGTCGTCGCGGCGTCGCGGGACTGCGCAGGGGCGCGTGCTCGACCGCGGTGGGGCCAAGCGACATGGCGCAACGCGCCTGGGTGCAGGGGCGCGCGGTGTCTGGTGCCTGGGCGCGGGCGTCGCGCGGCACGGCGGCTGCTTGCTGCGCGAGAGTGAGAGAAGAAAGGAGGAGAGAGAGAAGAGAGAATAAAGGGAGAGGGAGAGAGAGTGCAGGACTGGTGGCGGCGGCTTGGAGAGCTGGGAGCGCGCGGCGTAGTTAGGGTTTAGGTGCTTGGCCCCTAGTGGGCCGGCTGGTGCAGTTTTTTTTAATTCCGAAGTACCTTTTTATATAACTCAAAAATTCATAAAAATACACCAAAACTATTTATAAATAAGATACTTGTTTTTAGACTAATAACTATTATATTATTTAATTATTATATTAATTACTAGGTTTTCTTTAACAAGAATTGATTAAAAACATCCGATAATCAATCAAGCGCATGCAAAGAAAACTGATCCAAAAATGCAAATAAATAATTAATCACTAAAAAAATTATGATTACCATATTTTACTATTTTTTTATTTTTTTGTTGATGGGTTTTGTGGTGTTACAGCCTCCTTGCTGCTCGTTGCTTTGAGAGCAACGGGCTGCGGCTCGTAGATAGGTAGTGGACCGTTCAAGGCGTCATCCACGTATCGTGCCTCCTTTACCATCATGCGCCCACTCACGAATTTTCCTAGTATCTCCTCGGGCGTCATCTTGGTGTACCTGGGGTTTTCACGAATAAGATTGACAAGATAGGGGTCAATTATATTAAATGACCTTAGCATGGGTCGGACGACATCATGATCCGTCCATCTTGTGCTTCCATAGCTTCGGATCTTGTTGACCAGGGTCTTAAGCCTGTTGTAGGTCTGAGTTGGCTCCTCTCCCCTGATCATCGCGAACCTCCCCAGCTCGCCTTCCACTAGTTCCATCTTTGTGATCATAGTGGCATCATTTCTCTCATGTGATATCTTGAGGGTATCCTAGATTTGTTTGGCATTGTCCAAGCCACTCACTTTATTATACGCGTCCCTGTAAAGAGATGCTAACAACACAGTAGTAGCTTGGGCATTCTTATGGATTTGTTCATTGATATGCACAGAGTTATCCAAACTATCAAAATGCATCCCATTTTCTACAATTTCCCATATGCTAGGATGGAGAGAGAATAAATGACTATGCATTTTATGGCTCCAAAACGAATAGTCCTCTCCATCAAAGTGTGGAGGTTTTCCAAGGGGAATTGAAAGAAGATGCGCATTTGAATTATAGGGAATGCGAGAGTAATCAAAAGAATAGTTTTGATTAACCGTTTTCCTTTTTGAAGAGTCGTTGTCGTCATCATCCCTTGGTGAAGAAGAAGATGCATCGCTGTCGTAGTAGATGATCTTCTTGATGCGTCTCTTCTTCTTCCCGTCCTTCTTTTTGTGACTTGAGCCTGAGTCGGTAGACTTATCGTCTCTTGGCTCGTTGAGGAGGGACTCCTTCTCCTTGTCATTAATCACCATCCCCTTTCCCTTAGGATCCATCTCTTCGGGTTGTTAGTCCCTTAAGTGAAGAGTATGGATCTGATACCAATTGAGAGCACCTAGAGGGGGGTGAATAGGTGATCCTGTAAAATCAAACACTAAATAGCCACAAAACTTAGTTATAGAAGTGTTAGTGCGACTAAGTAGTTTTGAGGCGAGTTCTTGTGGACAAAACAATCACAGAGAAGGCAACACAAGAGACACGCTATTTTATCCCGTGGTTCGGCCAAGTAACACTTGCCTACTTCCACATTGTGGCGTCCCAATGGATGAGGGTTGCACTCAACCCCTTTCAAGTGATCCGCTGATCAACTTGAATACCACGGTCTTTTCCTTTAGTGTATTTTCCCGTTTGCGAGGAATCTCCACAACTTGGAGTCTCTCGCCCTTACAATAGAGATCACAAAGAAGGCACATAGTAAGGTTGGGAAGAGCAACACACACAAGATTCAAATCCGCAGCACAACCACGCACACAAGTCACGACTTGAGCTCGAAACACAACAAACGGAGTTCGCAACTAAAATGGAGCTCAAATCACTAATACAATGAAGCGAATGCGCGGGAGCGGAGTTTGGATGCTTTAGAATACTTAGAGAATGCTTGGTGCGCTCCTCCATGCGCCTATGGGTCCCTTTTATAGCCCCAAGACAACTAGGAGCCATTGGAGACCAACTTGGAAGGCCAATCTTGCCTTCTGTCGAGTGGCGCACCGGACAGTCCGGTGTGCCACCGGACAGGTCCTGTAGACTGTCGGTGCGCGATCTCCTTCCAAATTTGGCATATCTGACCGTTGCTCCTCTGGGCTGATTGGCGCACCGGACACTGTCCGGTGCACACCTGACAGACCGGTGCACCAGATGACCGTTGGAGCAGTCCACGTGTCGCCCACAGATTATGCGGCCGACCGTTGGCAATGGCGACCGTTGGCTCACTGGACAGTCCGGTGCACCACCGGACAGTCCGGTGAATTATAGCCACATCGCCCTGTTGCTTTTCCCGAGAGCGACGAGTTCGCCGTGGATGACTCACCGGACAGTCCGGTGCACCACCGGACAGTCCGGTGAATTTTAGCCGTACACCACCGTCGATTCCCGAGAGCAGCCATTTCACTGGAGACCAGCCTGGCGCACCGGACAGTCCGGTGTGCTAGGCCGAGCTGATGTTTGGCTGCACAGAGCCAAGTCTTTTCGGTTTCTTTTCTCCTTCTTTTGTCACTGTTTCTTGCATTTAGATAAACACATTAGCGTTCAAAAAACAATGTACTAAGTCTAGAAACATACCTTGTGCCTTGATTTGCACTTCTCACTTTATTTGGCACATAAGAACTTAATCAAACGTGTTGGACATTTAATCACCAAAACATTATAGAAATGGCCCAAGGGCACATTTCCCTTTCATGGGTTCAGTTCGACGAACTAAGTTGGGTAGAAAACATACTTCTACGCAGAATCAATCGGGAGAGATTAGTCGAGACACAGGAAATCGAATAGAAGAAAGAACTCAATACCAAAATCAAATTTCAAATGCAGAGCAAAACCAAAGGAAACTCAATATTCTAGATAGATAAAACTAGCAAGCTTTATTCACATAAGCTGGAGGACCATTACAGAAGAAGGGCCAGTTCATTATGAACCGACCCCTGCAAACGATCCCTACTCACTACTACACCTACCTTCTACTACTACACTACACTATACTAATATCTAAGCCGGTGGTGCTTTGCCACCATCGTTGCTGCCCCTGCCACCATCGTCATAGCCTTCTTTATTGCCGCTGTCGCTGCTATCGTCGCCTCTATCGCTGCTGCCACTGCTCTTGCCTCCGCTACCACCGCTGTCGTCCTTGCCTCCCTCGTCGCCGCCATCGTAGTCGCCCTCGTGCACCCATCCCTTGCCCTCCTCCTCCTCATAGTCGTCCTCCTTGGAGTCCTCCTCTTCAGAGTCCTCCTCATCCTCCGAGTCATCCAAGCCTTCGAGCCCTGCTCGCTTGACGACCCGGATGTAAACCCTCTCCGCCGCAGAGAGCCCCATCGAGTCATCCTTTCCGATGGACGATGATGAGGGGGGCGCTGGCGGCGGAGACCCCTCGCCCTTAGAGGAGAACCTCTCCTCCAAGTACTCAAAGTCACCAAAGTCGTTTGACGGAGGAGTCGGAGGGCACTTCCTCTTGTCGCTCCAGCTCTTCTTGTCACCCTTTCCCTTGCTGCTCTTGCCTCTCGCCATTGGGGTTTTCAGAATGGAAGAAGAGAAAGTAAAAAGGAGACTGAGAATGAGTGAAGAAGACTGTCACAGGTGGGTGGCCTATTTAAAGAAGCAGGGGTGCCCCTTTAGCTCTTGTCCGTACGATGAAAGGTCGCAAGCCTTCAAGAGCCGTGTAGATTTCCAAGAAACTGCACACCACAGCCACACCTTGGTGTAACACATCATCGAAGAGGAGTAAACCAACCGCTCAAGCGCATTATTACGTCATGTCACGTCAGGTTACTATTTTGAGACAAGACAACATACACACCCATTGGGTGCACAGGCCAGATTTTCTAGGATTTTCTGAAAAACTTGATCCATGAGATATCCACAAATACTACAAAACGACAAACTCGAGATTGGTCAAACTAGAGTCAACCGAACCTCTATCGATTGAGTTTAGTTAGTTGCTTTGATAAAACACTGACCGAGCGCACCCCAGCCGGGCCTCCATCGACTAGGCTTCAAACGGTCAAGTTTCAGTCGGCCAGGCATCAGTCGGTCAGATTTCAGTCGGCCAGGTTTCAGTCGAGCGAATCACATTCAAGACGACAAATTAAAACCCTTCAAAAGCAAGACCATGAGGACCGTTGAGTTGATTAATGCTAAAATCAGCTCAAAGCTCAGGGGCTACACCCATTGGGTAAAGACGGAACAAAGTTGCACTCAAAAGCATGAAATAGTCAAATAACACGATTCATTTTTGGAATCTCGAACCAATTACCCTAAAAAATTGGCTTGAGCCTCAGGGGTTTGTGGGAGATACATATCCTCCGAGTCCTTATGAGCACAGAAACATTCCATGGGCTGCTTGATGGGCCCCTCGATGGTTTGCCTAGCAAGGCATGCCATTGGGCCGCAACCAGACTAAATGAGCTCGACCAAGGGAGACAAAGACTGGGACAACCGAGTTATGCGTAGAAGGAGCGATGATGTCTCGCGCAGGGAAATTGAAGAACTAGATACTCAAAGATAACTCAGATGAAGGCGACCGAACCCCGGATAAGCAGGAATGCCTGTCGGTTAAAAGATAGATTCAAATAGAGTTAGATAGTCATCGCGAATTGTAAAGGGATAGCCCTCCGGTCACCTCTATAAGGCTAAGAGGGTACCCCTACAAACTCATCCCATCTCGTCACATCCCATCGCCATCTCATAGCTCCTTAGCCCTCTCATAGCAACTACACCGCCACTAGATCGATAGGAGAATTCATCCTTCACCGCCCACAGCTCATTTGTAACCCGTGAACACCAATAATACTTAATACTTAGCATCAACAGGATGTAGGGTATTACACATTCTAGCGGCTCAAACCTGTATAAACTCACACGTACCATTGAGTCACGATCAATGACGTTGTCCTAGCCAAAAGCATCATGTGCAATACCCCATGGTGCGCAGTCGGGTCATAAACACCAACAAAGTGTTCCACAACTTTTTCGACACTTATGATATGTAGACCTTCGTCTTTTGATTCACTTTTTTTAGCCGTTGCTTTAAGTTTTATTTGAGGAATTGTCTTCACCTGTTGGAGCGTAATTCTATGCATTTGTAACCTAACTTATCATATACTCTGCAAAATACACGTTAGTAACAATATTCTTATGTTGTCATTAATCACTAAAACCAACTAGTGGACTAGATGCTTTTATAGAGTTTAAAATAACGGATGGAATGACCAGATGAGTAACGCTGTTGGAGTTAGCCTAAAAATCTACAAACTTCTTTGATTCAATCCAAAATGTCCTTTCACTTCAGATTTTGACACAATCCAAAATTTCCTTTCACTTCAGATTTTGACACGGCTCAGCTGTCCCTAAAGCATCGCATCTCTTTCATGTTTACCCTTCATGCTCACTGTCTCAATATTCAAATTGTTTGTCCTATATTGCATCCTTTAGTATCACCTAACCCTCATTTTTTGTTATGTTCCCATCACGGTTTACAAAATTGTTTAACCTACAAAAACCGCTACCCACCGGTAACGGTTTACCGCCGGTAAACTGGTGGAAACCGATAAAAACGTGCCGGTTTGACCAATTCAAATCAATTTGAATTCGAATCGTTTACCGGCGGAAAACCCGGCAAAAAATTGCTCTAAACCACCGGTTAACCGCGAAACAAATCGGTTTTTGTTGTTTTTTTACAGAAAAAATGAATTTTTTTGACAAGATTTATTTGTAGTTTGCTCAATTCACATTGTATAGTAAATATTAATTGATCCACACGACATGTGTTCACCAAAATAACATATAGCATACATATGCAACCATAAACTCTAGTTCTCATGCAACAAACAACCAGCGAACTTCGCAATACTTAAATACAAGTTCTTTTACAACTCGCCAACGAGGCAACAGCACATAGGTCGACTTATTTCACAATACTCACATGTTCAGCTCAAGTCATAATGATAATACTTAGGCATGTTGAAAGTATCGTGATATTGTTCCAATCCGTCATAGTGATAGTGATAGGTCTATACAAAAGATATGAGAGACATTAGCGAGAAAACAAGAACGGTAAACAAATACTTATCCACAAAGCAAAAAAATATACCGGTATGTGTGTTTGGTGTTTGTGTATTGCATGTGCACCTCACCAAGTGTTGAACTTTTCTCCTGATCAGCAAATCTTAGGAACACATACAGAAGAACTGAAGTTAAGGGTTCTAGATTGAGTCATGTCCAAACGGATACTTATTAGAAGAACTGAAGCTACTTGATCAGGGATTCCATCTTGGACAGGAAATGAAACCGAAATTGACGACTAAATGCCTAAACTTGACTTGAGCTACGAGTTTCATCTTCACATATAGCATATAACATTAAACGAGACTAATATACCTAAATTGATCACTAAATACTCAATCGTGGTATTAAATCCGGTTTCCCGATAAAAATTGGCGGTTTACCGGTCCAAAAAACGGTTTACGACAGCTTTTTGGTTTTTATGATTTTTTTAAAAAAAATTGAATTTGGAACGAATTTTGAAAAAAAATGGTGGTTAACCGACCGATTTTTACCGGTTTTGTAATCCTTGGTTCCCATAGAAAGACGCCATGCACACGCAAGAGTGGGCTTGACTACAGACAAGCCACCTAGGCTACGGACATAGAACCCCCACGGCATATGGCGTACCACTCATATGTGATGGCCTGATGTTAAATCAGCTCGTCCAGAGCCTCCTACCATGTTGAACACGACATTATACTTCTACAAATTCAACTTAAATTCATAGTTGACTCTTATTGTAAGCAGAGGCAATATTCTACACGAACACCAATCCGCTAAACTCTTCAGGCATCAGGTCACATGCCTCGGCATATAACCAACAGCATTCAGGAGAGCTTTACTGAGAATTTACAACCCACCGCTAAACATTCTTCTGGTGTCGAAGTTCATGTCTCAGCACATAGTCACCAAAAAGTTCAGAACAAATGTTTGAGACTTCACAATCCCAGAGTGATTTTACAGGTCGCTGTCACTTCCCCCGAGCTTCACCTCTCATGGGGCTACCACCATTGCATTCAGCTCGCTCCATCGGTGGGGAGCTCCTCCTAGGGCCGCGGCTGTAACTAGATCTAGTTGATGGCAATTCTTCACCATAAGCCTTAGAGTTGTTCCTTGGCGAGTGCGACCAATTGTTAATTGGAAAAAAAGGAATATTTAGGAATCCGAGGACACATCTTTTCCTATACTTTGCATTGTATAAAGTAATTCAGCAGAGCCATTTTTTCCCCTTAGAGGACAGGTTTTTGTTTGGAAACTTTTTCTTTGCATATAATGCAGCTGTGTTTAACATGCAATAATTATAATCAGTTAACTTTGGCATTACTTAACAGCATCAGATACCAATTAGAAAATTGTGAAGATTAGTCAAATCGAAGTACTTCCAACACATCAACATATAGCACAAGTGGAACACAACAACTGCAATTTCCCTCTTGGCAGGCCTCACAGTAGTATTACATCCCACACTTCAATTGCATCCATAACAAGCACACAAGCAACTATGCATCACACGATAACCAACCAAGGTTTAATGCGATACCTGTAACTCCAGCTTCTGCCCCTCCGATGATAATGAGATGGAGACCTCGAGTAGCTTCTCCCTCGGCCCCTTCCAAGATAAGGAGATGGAGACCTCGAGTAGCTTCTCCCTCGGCCCTTCCCATGGTGAGGAGACGCAGACCTCAAGTAGCTCCTCCCACGCCTGTATTGGTGAACCTTACAGTGAAAACGTGTAGATACTTAAAGAGAAAGGAACATGCAAGGTAGCTAGGAAATTCCAGGAAATACTTCAGATCCTTAGAACTGTTCTTGCAGTTTCTTTCTATATGGCCCAGTTCTCCACACCAAAAGCACCTATCTCGCCAGTCACCAGCTTTGCAATCACGAACCCAGTGCTCATCCATTCCACAGTTATAACAGCGGCCAGGAAAAGATGGTCTATCATGTACGGCCGCACTTACAGGCGTCGTCGTGACGCCAGGAGGGCTGCAGATCGCGCAGCCAAGGCAGGCGCCACAATCAGTGGCTAAGTTTAGAAAGATAAGGATTAGTTTCCCTCTTGCATGCCTTAATAATAGGAGAGATTGGTTAAGATTAGTTTCCTTTTCATATGCCTTAATCATAGGAAAGGTTGGTTGAACCAGAGGCTATATATATGCCGTGTAATAGGCTGGGAAATAATCAAGAAAGATCAATTATCCAAAACTGCTCTTCTCCCTTGCCTCTCTCAAGCCACCGGTGAGGAATCCCTCACGGTGAAGGTCTGGAGCGCGACTACGAACTGCGTAGCCGCGGTCCAGCGACGTTGGGCGTCGAGGCGCTTGACAACCTGGTATCAGCGTCACGTCGATCCTCACCCACCCGCCCTTGCCCTTCCACGTCCACCGCCTCCACCGACCACTCCATCACCATGGCTGAGCCCACCATCAAGGACCTCATGGAGCTGATGCAGTTTTTCCAAACCGAGTTGGCTGCCGTGAAAGCCACCATAAAGGACAAATCGTCCTCGTCGTCCACCGACGGCGGCGGCGAACGCGAGGATCCCCCTCGTGTGGATCGGCCCCCCAGGTTCCAGAAGCTCGACTTTCCCCGGTTCGATGGCACCACCGACCCAATGCTCTTCATCAACAAATGCGAATCCTATTTTCGCCAACAGCGCACCATGGCGGAGGAACGCGTGTGGATGGCCTCTTATAATCTGGAGGACGTCGCGCAGCTGTGGTTCATCCAGCTGCAGGACGACGAGGGCACACCATCCTGGGGGCGGTTCAAGGACCTCCTCAATCTTCGCTTCGGGCCACCACTCCGCTCAGCGCCCTTGTTCGAGTTGGCGGAGTGTCGCCGCACCGGGACCGTGGAGGAATACTCCAACCGGTTCCAGGCCCTGCTGCCGCGCGCGGGTCGCCTCACGGAGGGCCAGCGCGTCCAACTCTACACAGGCGGTCTCCTTCCCCCGTTGAGCCACGTCGTTCGCCTCCACAACCCGGAGACACTTGATGGGGCCATGAGTCTCGCCCGTCAGGCCGAGCAGCTGGAGTTGGCACGGGGACCGCCACCGGCCGCCAGGGGAGCCCCTCGCGCTCTTCCCCCAGCGTCGGCACCCAAGCAGCCGCTGCTCGCCCTCCCTGCACCACCCGTGGGCGCGCCCCAGCCGCGACCAGAGGGTCCGCCCTTGAAGCGGCTGTCACCGGAGGAACAGGCGGAACGGCGCCGCCTCAGCCTCTGCTTCAACTGCAATGAGTCGTACACCCGCGGCCACAACCGTGTCTGCCGCCGCATCTTCTACCTCCATGGCGTCGAGCTCACGGCCGCTGCCGAGGAACTCGCAGGGGACGACCCGCAGGACGGCGCCCCTGTCTTCTCCCTCAGGGCAGTCACTGGCATGCCCATCTGCAATTCCATGCAGGTGCGGGCCACCCTAGGCGCCACCACCCTCCTCGCGCTCCTGGACACCGGCTCCACGCATAACTTCATTGGGGAGGATGCCGCCCGCCGCACCGGCCTGCCGATCCAGCCGCGGCCGCACCTCACGGCCACTGTGGCCAACGGTGAACGCGTCACCTGCCCAGGAGTCATTCGCCGCGCCCAGGTCATCATCGAGGGCGAGCCATTCTTCATCGACCTCTTCGTCATGCCGCTCGCAGGGTACGACCTCGTCCTGGGGACTCAATGGATGGTCACCCTTGGTCGCATGATGTGGGACTTCGTCGACCGCTCTGTCTCCTTCCTGCACCAAGGCCGCCAGGTCTCCTGGTCGGACGTCGCCGACCGTCAGCATCCCCTGCTCGCCGCTACCACGACACCGAGCGCCCTCCTTGAGGAGCTCTTGCACTCCTTCGACGGGGTGTTTGCTGAGCCGGCGGGTCTGCCCCCGCAGCGAGCTCGGGACCACGCCATCGTCCTCAAGCCAGGCTCTACACCTGTGGCGGTCCGGCCGTACCGCTACCCGGTGGCGCACAAGGATGAGTTGGAGCGGCAATGCGCCGCCATGTTGGCCCAAGGCATCGTACGCCGCAGCGACTCGGCGTTCTCCTCACCGGTTCTGCTGGTCAAGAAGCAGGACGGGACTTGGCGGTTTTGCGTGGACTACCGCGCCCTTAATGCCCTCACCGTCAAAGATGCCTTCCCCATCCCCATCGTCGACGAGCTCCTTGACGAGCTGCATGGTGCGCAGTTCTTCACGAAGCTGGACCTTCGCTCCGGTTATCACCAAGTCCGGATGCGGCCGGCTGACGTGCACAAGACGGCGTTTCGCACCCACGACGGCTTCTACGAGTTCCTGGTGATGCCGTTCGGATTATGCAACGCCCCGACAACCTTCCAGGCGCTCATGAATGACGTGCTCCGGCCATTCCTCCGTCGGTTCGTTCTTGTCTTTTTTGATGACATTTTGATTTATAGCAAGACCTGGGCAGATCACTTGCGCCACATCCGCGCCGTCCTCGACGAACTTCTCCGCCATGTCCTCTTCATCAAGCGATCCAAGTGCATCTTTGGGTCCCCATCGGTGGCGTACCTAGGCCACGTCATCTCCGCCCACGGTGTGGCCATGGACCCGACCAAGGTGCAGGCCATTCACGACTGGCCGACACCTCGGTCGGCGCGCGCGATGCGTGGGTTTTTGGGCCTCGCTGGATACTACCGCAAGTTCGTCCATGACTACGGCAAGATTGCAGCACCCCTCACCGCGCTGATGAAGAAGGAGGGCTTCTCCTGGAGCGACGAGGCCCAGGCAGCCTTCCAGGACCTCAAGATGGTCGTGACCTCGGCTCCGGTTTTGGCGCTGCCGGATTTCACCAAGGCCTTCATCGTCGAGTGTGACGCATCCACACATGGCTTTGGGGCGGTCTTACTGCAAGAACATCATCCGATCGCCTACTTCAGCAGGCCAGTCGCCCCCCGTCACCGCGCGCTGGCAGCTTATGAGCGGGAACTCATCGGACTGGTGCACGCCGTGCGACACTGGCGGCCGTACCTGTGGGGGCGCGCGTTCCTCGTCCGCACCGACCACTACAGCCTCAAGTTCCTCCTCGACCAGCGCCTTTCGACAATCCCGCAGCACCATTGGGTGGGCAAGCTCCTCGGCTTCGACTTCTCGGTGGAGTACAAGCCGGGCGCCACGAACACCGTCGCCGACGCGCTGTCTCGGCGCGACACCGACACGGAAGGCTCGGTCTTGGTGCTGTCCGCGCCCCGCTTCGACTTCGTCGACCGTCTCCGTCAGGCTCAACTTCAGGATCCGGCCCTAGTCGCCATCCGGGATGAACTCGCGGCCGGCACAAGGGGCACACCATGGTCGCTGCTCGACGGCATGGTGGCATACGCAGACCGGCTGTACATCCCGCCGGACTCCCCGCTGCTGCTAGAAGTGGTGGCCGCTACGCACGACGACGGTCATGAAGGGGTGCAGCGCACTCTCCATCGCCTCCGCCGCGATTTCTTCTTCCCCGCCATGCGCCGTGTGGTCCAAGACTTCGTCCGCGCCTGCGCTACGTGCCAGCGCAACAAGTCTGAGCACCTACACCCGGCGGGCCTGCTGCTGCCCCTGTCCGTTCCCCAGGCCGTGTGGTCCGACATCGGCTTGGATTTCATCGAGGCGCTGCCCCGCGTTGGGGGTAAATCAGTGATCCTCACCGTGGTCGACAGGTTCAGCAAATATTGTCATTTTCTTCCTCTGGCTCACCCCTACAGTGCTGAGTCTGTGGCCCAGGCATTCTTCGGCGAGATCGTTCGCCTCCATGGGATTCCTCAGTCCATGGTGTCGGACCGGGACTCCGTGTTCACCTCGGCGTTCTGGAAGGAGTTAATGCGCCTCACAGGCACCAAGCTGCACATGACGTCCGCCTTCCACCCGCAGTCCGATGGCCAGACGGAGGCAGCCAACAAAGTCATCATCATGTACCTCCGGTGCTTCACTGGGGACCGGCCCCGTCAGTGGCTACGTTGGCTACCGTGGGCGGAGTACGTCTACAACACGGCGTACCAATCATCACTCAGGGACACTCCTTTCAAGGTGGTTTACGGCAGGGATCCTCCCTCCATCCGTTCTTATGAGCCTGGCGATACCCGGGTGGCGGCGGTGGCCAAGACAATGGCTGAACGCGAGGAGCTCCTAGCGGATGTTCACTACCGTCTGGAACAAGCCCAGGCCGTCCAGAAGAAGTTCTACGACCGCCTGCACCGACCGGTCTCCTATACCGTGGGCGACTGGGTGCTGCTGCGCCTGCGTCATCGGGCAGCCTCCTCCCTTCCCCACGCGCCCAAGGGCAAGCTGAAGCCACGCTTCGTCGGGCCGTATCAAGTCACAGAGCTCATCAATCCGGTGGCAGTTCGCCTAGCACTACCTCCGCGTGCCAAGTTGCACGATGTCTTCCACGTCGGCCTTCTCAAGAAGTTCGTCGGCGCCCCACCAGCTACACCACCTCCTCTTCCACCCACTCACAATGGGGCGGTGATCCCAGAACCTGAGCAGGCTGTTCGGTACAGGTTGGCCAGGGGTATTCAGCAGGTGCTCATCCGCTGGAAAGGGCAGGCCACTACTGATGCTACATGGGAAGATGTCGCCGACTTCCGCGACAAATTTCCCCATTTTCAGCTCGAGGACGAGCTGATCGTCGAGGGGGGGAGAGATGTCATGTACGGCCGCACTTACAGGCGCCGTCGTGACGCCAGGAGGGCTGCAGATCGCGCAGCCAAGGCAGGCGCCACAATCAGTGGCTAAGTTTAGAAAGATAAGGATTAGTTTCTGAAAGGGAATTAGGCTTAGACCTAGTTCCTAAATAATTTTGGTGGTTGAATTGCCCAACACAAACATTGGACTAACTAGTTTACTCTAGTGCATAAGTTATACAGGTGCAAAAGGTTCACAATCAGCCAATAAAAAGACCAAGTGTTGGATTCAACAAAGGAGCAGCAAGGCAACCAAGGGCTCCTCTGGCCGGAGGCACCGGACTGTCCGGTGTGCACCGGACTGTCCGGTGCGGCCAGAGGACTTTGACTTCAAACTCTTCGCCCTCGGGATTTCTCGGAAGCCGGCGCGCTATAATTCACCGGACTGTCCGGTGTGCACCGGACATGTCCGGTGCTCCAAGGAAACGCGGCCTCCGGAACTCGCCAGCCTCGGGTTTGCTCGGCAGCCGCTCCGCTAAAATTCACCGGACTGTCCGGTGTGCACCGGACTGTCCGGTGTACCAGCGGAGCAACGGCTCTCTGCGGCGCCAACGGCTCCCTGCGGTGCATTAAATGCGCGCGCAGCGCGCGCAGTCGTCAGGCACGCCCATGCCGGTGCACCGGACATCAAACAGTACATGTCCGGTGTGCACCGGACACCCAGGAGGGCCCACAAGTCAGAAGCTCCAACGGTCAGAATCCAACAGCATTGGTGACGTGGCAGGGGCACCGGACTGTCCGGTGTGCACCGGACTGTCCGGTGCGCCATCGAACAGAGGAGTTCCAGCAACGGTCACTTTTGGTGGTTGGGGCTATAAATACCCCAACCACCCCACATTCATTGCCATCCAAGTTTTCCAACTCTCAACCACTTACAAGAGCTAGGCATTCAATTCTAGACACATACAAAGAGATCAAATCCTCTCCAATTCCACTCAAGCCCTTAGTGACTAGCGAGAGAGATTTGCCGTGTTCTTTTGAGCTCTTGCGCTTGGATTGCTTTCTTTCTTTCTCATTTGTTCTTGAGATCATCACTCAATTGTAACCAAGGCAAGAGGCACCAATTGTGTGGTGGCCCTTGCGGGGAAGCTTTGTTCCCGTTTGATTGAGAAGAAGAGAAAGCTCACTCGATCCGTGGGATCGTTTGAGAGAGGGAAGGGTTGAAAGAGACCCGGCCTTTGTGGCCTCCTCAACGGGGAGTAGGTTTGCGAGAACCGAACCTCGGTAAAACAAATCCTTGTGTCACACTCTTATTTGCTTGCGATTTGTTTTGCGCCCTCTCTCGCGGACTCGTTTCTTTATTACTAACGCTAACCCGGCTTGTAGTTGTGATTATTTTTGTAAATTTCAGTTTCGCCCTATTCACCCCCCCTCTAGGCGACTATCAATTGGTATCAGAGCCCGGTACTTCATTAGAGCCTAACCGCTCGAAGTGATGTCGGGAGATCACACCAAGAGGGAGATGGAGACCGGCGATGACAAGCCCACTACAAGTCAAGGGAGCACTTCATCCTCATCGGAAGAGTCCCGCACCAAGAGAAGAGAGAAGAAGAAGAAATCCTCCAAGCGGATGGAGAAAAGATCTTCCTCTTCTCATCACAAAGAGAAGAAGGAAAAATCTTCTTCTCACAAGCCGCATCGGAGTGGGGACAAGCACAAAAGGATGAGGAAGGTGGTCTACTACGAGACCGACACTTCATCAACATCTACCTCCGGCTCCGACGCGGCGTCCGTCACTTCTAAACGCCAAGAGCGTAAGAAGTATAGTAAGATTCCCCTACGCTACCCTCGCATTCCTAAACATACACCTTTACTTTCCGTCCCATTAGGCAAACCACCAACTTTTAATGGTGAAGATTATGCTATGTGGAGTAATTTGATGCGATTTCATCTAACCTCTCTCCACAAAAGATTATGGGATGTTGTTGAGTATGGTGTACAGGTACCATCCGTAGGGGATGAAGACTACGACACGGACGAAGTGGCCCAAATCGAGCACTTCAACTCCCAAGCCACAACCATCCTTCTTGCCTCTCTAAGCAAGGAGGAATACAACAAAGTACAAGGGTTGAAGAACGCCAAGGAGATTTGGGACCTACTCAAGACGGCGCACGAGGGTGATGAACTCACCAAGATCACCAAGCGGGAAACGATCGAGGGGGAGCTCGGTCGCTTCCGTCTTCGCCAAGGGGAGGAGCCACAAGACATGTACAACCGGCTCAAGACCTTGGTGAACCAAGTGCGCAACCTCGGGAGCGCAAAATGGGATGACCACGAAGTGGTTAAGGTTATTCTAAGAGCCCTTATTTTCCTTAACCCTACTCAAGTACAATTAATTCGTGGCAATCCTAGATATACACAAATGACCCCCGAGGAAGTCATCGGGAATTTTGTTAGTTTTGAATGCATGATTAAGGGCTCCAAGAAGATCAACGAGCTTGATGAGCCTTCCACATCCGAGGCGCAACCCGTGGCCTTCAAGGCAACGGAGGAGAAGAAGGAGGAGTCTACACCAAGTAGACAACCAATTGACGCCTCCAAGCTCGACAACGAGGAGATGGCCCTAATCATCAAAAGCTTCCGGCAAATCCTCAAACAAAGGAAGGGGAAGGAGTATAAATCCCGTTCCAAGAAGGTTTGCTACAAGTGTGGTAAGCCCGGTCACTTTATTGCTAAATGTCCATTATCAAGTGATAGTGACAGGGGCGACGACAAGAAGGGCAAGAGGAAGGAGAAGAAGAAGTACTACAAGAAGAAGGGCGGCGATGCCCATGTTTGTCGGGAGTGGGACTCCGACGAAAGCTCTAGCGACTCCTCCGACGACGAGGACGCCGCCAACATCGCCGTCACCAAGGGCCTCCTCTTCCCCAACGTCGGCCACAAGTGCCTCATGGCCAAGGACGGCAAAAAGAAGGTAAAATCAAAGTCCTCCACTAAATATGAAACATCTAGTGATGAGGATAATGATAAAAATGAAGAGGATAATTTGCGTATTCTTTTTGCCAACCTTAACATGGAACAAAAAGAAAAATTAAATGAGCTAATTAGTGCCATCCATGAAAAGGATGATCTCTTGGACTCCCAAGAGGACTTCCTAATCAAGGAAAACAAGAAACATGTTAAGGTTAAAAATGCTTATGCTCTAGAGGTAGAGAAATGTAACAAATTATCTAGTGAGCTAAGCAATTGCCATGACATCATTGCCAACCTTAGAAATGAAAATATCAAATTAATTGCTAAGGTTGATTCTCATGTTTGCATTGATCCTAGAAATGATAATGTTAATTTGCTTGCTAGGATTGATGAGTTGAATGTTTCCATTGCTAGCCTTAGAAATGAGAATGAGAAATTAATTGCTAAGGCTAAGAATTTTGACGTTTGCAATGCTACTATTTCCGACCTTAGAACTAAAAATGATATGTTGCATGCTAAGGTCGTTGAACTTAAATCTTGCAAACCCTCTACATCTAATGTTGAGCATGTTTCCATTTGTACTAGATGTAGAGATATTAATGTTGATGCTATCCATGATCACCTAGCCTTAATTAAAAAACAAAATGATCACATAGCACAACTTAATGCTAAAATTAGAGAGCATGACTTAGAAAATGAAAAATTTAAACTTGCTAGAAGCATGCTCTATAATGGGAGACGCCCTGGCATTAAGGATGGCATTGGCTTCCAAAGGGGAGACAATGTCAAAATTAATGCCCCTCCTAAGAACCTATCTAACTTTGTTAAGGGCAAGGCTCCCATGCCTCAGGATAACGAGGGTTACATTTTGTACCCTGCCGGCTATCCTGAGAACAAGATTAGGAAAATTCACTCTAGGAAGTCTCACTCTGGCCCTAATCATGCTTTTATGTATAAGGGTGAGACATCTAGATCTAGGCAACCAACCCATGCCAAGTTGCCTAGAAAGAAAATCCCTAATGCATCAAATGATCATGCCATGTCATTTAAAACTTTTGATGCATCTTATGTTTTAACTAACAAATCCGGCAAGGTAGTTGCCAAGATTGTTGGGGGCAAACACAAGGGCTCCAAGACTTGTGTTTGGGTACCCAAAGTTCTTGTATCTAATGCCAAAGGACCCAAAACCGTTTGGGTACCTAAAATCAAGAACTAAACTTGTTTTGTAGGTTTATGCATCCGGGGGCACAAGTTGGATACTCGACAGCGGGTGCACAAACCACATGACCGGGGAGAAAAGGATGTTCTCCTCATATGAGAAAAACCAAGATCCCCAACGAGCTATCACATTCGGGGATGGAAATCAAGGTTTGGTCAAAGGTTTGGGTAAAATTGCTATATCCCCTGACCATTCCATTTCTAATGTTTTTCTTGTAGATTCCTTAGATTACAATTTGCTTTCCGTATCCCAATTATGTCAAATGGGCTACAACTGTCTTTTTACTGATATTGGTGTTACTGTCTTTAGAAGAAGTGATGATTCAGTAGCATTTAAGGGAGTGTTAGAGGGTCAGCTATACTTAGTAGATTTTAATAGAGCTGAACTCGACACTTGCTTGATTGCTAAGACTAACTTGGGTTGGCTCTGGCACCGCCGACTAGCCCATGTTGGAATGAAGAATCTCCACAAGCTTCTAAAGGGAGAACACATTTTGGGACTAACCGATGTTCACTTTGAGAAAGACAGGATTTGTAGCGCATGCCAAGCCGGGAAGCAAGTTGGCATTCATCATCCACACAAAAACATCATGACTACCGACAGGCCACTGGAGCTCCTTCACATGGATTTGTTCGGCCCGATCGCTTACATAAGCATCGGCGGTAGTAAGTATTGCCTTGTAATTGTGGATGACTATTCTCGCTTCACTTGGGTATTCTTTTTGCAGGAAAAATCACAAACCCAAGAGACCTTAAAGGGATTCTTGAGACGGGCTCAAAATGAGTTCGGCTTAAGGATCAAGAAAATTAGAAGCGACAATGGAACGGAGTTCAAGAACGCTCAAATTGAAGGTTTCCTTGAGGAGGAGGGCATCAAGCATGAGTTCTCTTCTCCCTACACTCCACAACAAAATGGTGTAGTGGAGAGGAAGAATCGAACTCTATTGGACATGGCAAGAACCATGCTTGATGAGTACAAGACACCGGATCGGTTTTGGGCCGAGGCGGTCAACACCGCCTGCTACGCCATCAACCGGTTATATCTTCACCGAATCCTCAAGAAGACATCTTATGAACTCCTAACCGGTAAAAAGCCCAATATTTCATATTTTAGAGTTTTTGGTAGCAAATGTTTTATACTTGTTAAAAGAGGTAGAAAATCTAAATTTGCTCCTAAAACTGTAGAAGGCTTTTTACTAGGATATGACTCAAACACAAGGGCATATAGAGTCTTTAACAAGTCCTCAGGACTTGTTGAAATTTCTTGTGACGTTGTGTTTGATGAGACTAATGGCTCTCAAGTAGAGCAAGTTGATCTTGATGATGTAGGTGAAGAACAGGCTCCATGCATAGCGCTAAGGAACATGTCCATCGGGGATGTGTGTCCTAAGGAATCCGAAGAGCCTCCAAATGCACAAGATCAACCATCCACCTCCACGCAAGTATCTCCACTAACTCAAGTTGAGGATGAGGCTCAAGATGTTGAACAAGAAGATCAACAAGATGAGCCACCTCAAAATGACGGCAACGATCAAGGGGGAGATTCAAATGATGAAAACAAGGAGGATGAACAACCAAGGCCGCCACACCCAAGAGTCCACCAAGCAATACAACGAGATCACCCCGTCGACATCATCCTCGGCGACATTCACAAGGGGGTAACCACTCGATCTCGTGTTGCACATTTTTGTGAGCATTACTCTTTTGTTTCCTCTATTGAGCCACACAGGGTAGAGGAAGCACTTCAAGATTCGGATTGGGTGATGGCGATGCAAGAGGAGCTCAACAACTTCACGAGGAACGAGGTATGGCACTTAGTTCCACGTCCTAACCAAAATGTTGTAGGAACCAAGTGGGTTTTCCGCAACAAGCAAGACGAGCATGGTGTGGTGACTAGGAACAAAGCTCGACTCGTGGCCAAGGGATATTCACAAGTCGAAGGTTTGGATTTTGGTGAAACCTATGCACCCGTAGCTAGGCTTGAGTCAATTCGTATATTATTAGCCTATGCTACTTACCATGGCTTCAAGCTTTATCAAATGGACGTGAAGAGTGCTTTCCTCAATGGACCAATCAAGGAGGAGGTCTATGTTGAGCAACCTCCCGGCTTTGAAGACAGTGAGTATCCTAACCATGTTTATAGGCTCTCAAAGGCGCTTTATGGGCTCAAGCAAGCCCCAAGAGCATGGTATGAATGCCTTAGAGATTTCCTTATTGCAAATGGCTTCAAAGTCGGCAAGGCCGATCCTACTTTGTTCACTAAAACTCTTGACAATGATTTGTTTGTATGCCAAATTTATGTTGATGATATCATATTTGGGTCTACTAACAAATCTACATGTGAAGAATTTAGTAGGATCATGACACAGAAATTCGAGATGTCGATGATGGGGGAGTTGAAGTACTTTCTAGGATTTCAAGTCAAGCAACTCCAAGAAGGCACCTTCATTAGCCAAACGAAGTATACTCAAGACATTCTAAGCAAGTTTGGAATGAAGGATGCCAAGCCCATCAAGACACCCATGGGAACAAATGGGCATCTCGACCTCGACACGGGAGGTAAGTCCGTGGATCAAAAGGTATACCGGTCGATGATTGGATCATTGCTTTATTTATGTGCATCTCGACCGGACATTATGCTTTCCGTTTGCATGTGTGCAAGATTCCAAGCCGACCCTAAGGAATCACACCTTACGGCCATAAAACGAATCTTGAGATATTTGGCTTTTACTCCTAAGTTTGGGCTTTGGTACCCTCGGGGATCCACTTTTGATTTGATTGGATATTCGGATGCCGATTGGGCGGGGTGTAGGATTAATAGAAAGAGCACATCAGGGACTTGCCAGTTCTTGGGAAGATCCTTGGTGTCTTGGGCTTCAAAGAAACAAAATTCGGTCGCTCTTTCCACCGCCGAAGCCGAGTATATTGCCGCAGGCCATTGTTGCGCGCAATTGCTTTGGATGAGGCAAACCCTGCGGGACTACGGTTACAAATTAACCAAAGTCCCTTTGCTATGTGACAATGAGAGTGCAATCAAAATGGCCGACAACCCCGTCGAGCATAGCCGCACTAAGCACATAGCCATTCGGTATCATTTTCTTCGGGATCACCAACAAAAGGGGGATATCGAGATTTCTTATATTAATACTAAAGATCAATTAGCCGATATCTTTACCAAACCACTTGATGAACAATCTTTTACCCGACTTAGGCATGAGCTTAATATTCTTGATTCTAGGAATTTCTTTTGCTAGTCTTACACGCATAGCACATGAATATACCTTGATCATGTCTCTTTTATATGTGCTATGACTAATGTGTTTTCAAGTGTATTTCAACCAAGTCATAGGTGTATTGAAAGGGAATTGGAGTCTTCGGCAAAGACAAGGCTTCCACTCCACTTCACTACTCATTCTTCGTCCGTCGCTCCGCATCACTCTCCAACTTTGGTATAATCTTCACTCATTCATTTCATGACCAAAGGGGGAAATAATACTTCATTGGGCTCTAATGATTCCGTTTTTGGCGATTCATGCCAAAGGGGGAGAAAGCGTGAGCCCAAAGCAAAAGGACCGCACCACCACCTAATTTTTTAAATTTGATGATTTTCATTGGTAAATTTCAAAATTGGTATCTCTTTATGTTCTAAAGGGGAGGAAAAAGTATTTCAAAATGATAAATCAAAAACCCTCTTGAACACTAAGAGGAGGATCTCATTTAGGGGGAGTTTTGCTTAGTCAAAGGAAAAGCATTGGAAATAAGGGGAGAAAATTCCATATCTTGAAAATGCTTTGCAAAATCTTTTTCATTTACCTTTGACTATCCTGCAAAAGTACTTTGAAAAGAATTTACAAAAGAATTTGCAAAAACAAAACTCGTGGTGCAAATATGGTCCAATATGTCAAAAACAAAGAAACCATCCATGCGCATCATATAAGTTTATATTGGCTCAATTCCAAGCAACCTTTGCACTTACATTATGTAAACTAGTTCAATTATACACTTCTATATTTGCTTTGGTTTGTGTTGGCATCAATCACCAAAAAGGGGGAGATTGAAAGGGAATTAGGCTTAGACCTAGTTCCTAAATAATTTTGGTGGTTGAATTGCCCAACACAAACATTGGACTAACTAGTTTACTCTAGTGCATAAGTTATACAGGTGCAAAAGGTTCACAATCAGCCAATAAAAAGACCAAGTGTTGGATTCAACAAAGGAGCAGCAAGGCAACCAAGGGCTCCTCTGGCCGGAGGCACCGGACTGTCCGGTGTGCACCGGACTGTCCGGTGCGGCCAGAGGACTTTGACTTCAAACTCTTCGCCCTCGGGATTTCTCGGAAGCCGGCACGCTATAATTCACCGGGCTGTCCGGTGTGCACCGGACATGTCCGGTGCTCCAAGGAAACGCGGCCTCCGGAACTCGCCAGCCTCGGGTTTGCTCGGCAGCCGCTCCGCTAAAATTCACCGGACTGTCCGGTGTGCACCGGACTGTCCGGTGTGCACCGGACTGTCCGGTGTACCAGCGGAGCAACGGCTCTCTGCGGCGCCAACGGCTCCCTGCGGTGCATTAAATGCGCGCCCAGCGCGCGCAGTCGTCAGGCACGCCCATGCCGGTGCACCGGACATCAAACAGTACATGTCCGGTGTGCACCGGACACCCAGAAGGGCCCACAAGTCAGAAGCTCCAACGGTCAGAATCCAACAGCATTGGTGACGTGGCAGGGGCACCGGACTGTCCGGTGTGCACCGGACTGTCCGGTGCGCCATCGAACAGAGGAGTTCCAGCAACGGTCACTTTTGGTGGTTGGGGCTATAAATACCCCAACCACCCCACATTCATTGCCATCCAAGTTTTCCAACTCTCAACCACTTACAAGAGCTAGGCATTCAATTCTAGACACATACAAAGAGATCAAATCCTCTCCAATTCCACTCAAGCCCTTAGTGACTAGCGAGAGAGATTTGCCGTGTTCTTTTGAGCTCTTGCGCTTGGATTGCTTTCTTTCTTTCTCATTTGTTCTTGAGATCATCACTCAATTGTAACCAAGGCAAGAGGCACCAATTGTGTGGTGGCCCTTGCGGGGAAGCTTTGTTCCCGTTTGATTGAGAAGAAGAGAAAGCTCACTCGATCCGTGGGATCGTTTGAGAGAGGGAAGGGTTGAAAGAGACCCGGCCTTTGTGGCCTCCTCAACGGGGAGTAGGTTTGCGAGAACCGAACCTCGGTAAAACAAATCCTTGTGTCACACTCTTATTTGCTTGCGATTTGTTTTGCGCCCTCTCTCGCGGACTCGTTTCTTTATTACTAACGCTAACCCGGCTTGTAGTTGTGATTATTTTTGTAAATTTCAGTTTCGCCCTATTCACCCCCCCTCTAGGCGACTATCAGTTTCCCTCTTGCATGCCTTAATAATAGGAGGGATTGGTTAAGATTAGTTTCCTTTTCATATGCCTTAATAATAGGAGAGATTGGTTAAGATTAGTTTCCTTTTCATATGCCTTAATCATAGGAAAGGTTGGTTGAACCAGAGGCTATATATATGCCGTGTAATAGGCTGGGAAATAATCAAGAAAGATCAATTATCCAAAACTGCTCTTCTCCCTTGCCTCTCTCAAGCCACCGGTGAGGAATCCCTCACGGTGAAGGTCTGGAGCGCGACTACGAACTGCGTAGCCGCGGTCCAGCGACGTTGGGCGTCGAGGCGCTTGACATGGTCCTCTGCCATCTAGAGGAACACCTCCTGGACCACGTTGGGCCTAAGGGAAATCAAAACAAACATGTTACTTAGACTAGGGAAGATATCGACTATTCAGTAAAGCTCTAGTTTAACTCCAAAACACAAAACAAAGGCATAGAATTTAGTAAAACATTCATTTATTTAAAGTAAGAGGACAGTAATAAACAGTAGCAGGCTAGCAGCTCACCCCTCTAGCAAATTCAACAATGAGGTGACTCCCATCAAATATCCGGCCATCAAGGTCATGTCTTGCATCATCTGCATCCCGAGGATCAGTAAACTCCTGCGGTAAGGTCCAGCAAACCAAGACACAAGGGTGGCTTTAAATGTGAAAAACATAATTAAATACTGATTATTAATCAGAAAGGTTGCAGGAGGGCATCTTGCAAATTTAGGGAGTGACGAATTCTTCTTTTAAGTGTCAGGGAAGTAGCTAATTCTGCTTACAACGAAGCCAAACTCCCTTTTCATATCCACATTGCGCAATCTGGGAGAATGGTTGGCAGAAACAGTAACGCATCATGATTCAAGTATTGAAAATGTAACACCAGCCAGTAGTCAAACTGAACACCACTTTGCCAAGTGTTCTTTTCATAAAAAGATGGAAGAAATTTTAAAAATATTGCTAATATCTGCCTAAAATGTGGACCAGCAGACACCAATTCCACCAAAGGCATTCTCACCACAGACACTGAAGTAGGGTGACAGCCCAAAAGCCTTCAACAAGATTATTACAACTCATAAGAGATTGTTGTATGTGATGGAAATTTACAATGGAAAAAGGAAACCAAAAGGCCAAGCAAAACTGAAATTGATCAGACAGCATAGCAATGCAGAAGCATTAATTAAAAAATAAATTCAACACCTAATAACACCACATATCAGCAGAATCATCCAGGAAAGTAATACCAAAACCATAAGCTTTTGTTCTCCAATTGTTAGCAAAGACAAACAAAGCAGAATCAACTCTGTTTATATTCATGTCACAATTCATAATAAACAGTTGAAACCTATTTGCAGCAGGCATAACAGGCATCAGCCACAGCCCAGTCAACATACTTCTATTAGGAAGAAGAGTCTTCATAGAGGTGAATTTGGGTGCCTATTTTATTTTTAATATAAAGCCACAAAATTTCTTTTGGACTGGTCTTTTTAAGAGGCACATATCCATTACACCAGAAGGGAATACACATGTGTGTGAAAATTCCTTTTCTATTTCTGCTAGCAGCTACTGCCACATGTGTATCTAAAAAATTAGGTTGTATATGGCCTGACCAATTGATGTATACGAAGTATGTGATCATATTAAACTATCCATGGTAGTATATAACTATATATGTCAAGTATGTGATTATACATTACTTTATGGTTGTACTTATTATATATATAATATTATAACAATTTATAAAAAATAGCCTCGTTTAAAATTTTCCATGTAGCAAGATTTAGAGTATCTAACACAAGTGTATATAAACATACTCAAACTGATAAATGAGTATGTACCCATACACAAGGTAAGCATTGATCATAGCTACAGGAAAATCCATTTTATTGGGGTTTATAATTTTGGCTACACCAACGATGAAGAACCAAAAGTTGTACTCTTAGCTATTATACAAATTGCATGTCACAGAACAAATGACCTGAGCAAATTGCTGGAAGCTTGACAGTGCATATATTACTCTTTTCTTAAATATACAATGTCTAGGACATGCTAATAAGTTTGTTTTTGAACTAATTAGCTTGTCCTAAATGTCATACATTTAACAACAGAGGTAGGGCTTTTCTATAATAATGTGACTCGCTTTCAGAATCAGTTCCAACTGGTGCAGATCAATGACATTCAGGAGCAACTCCAACTACAAATACAAAAGGCAAAGCTCGGAACTAGTGTACTCACCTCCCATATTTTCTGAAAATGTCCTCAAGATCCTGTGTCCGGGTATGTGGAGAAATTTGGCCCACGTACAACTTGGTGTTACTTCCATGTCGACCATGACGATCATATCGGTTGTTATGGTCATTGTATCGAGACATTATGTGGTGCAAGAAAATAAAAGGTCAGGTTACATGCAAATAAAACTTGCATGGACCTGGTTGATACAAAGAACCTGATAATTGGCCTACCTTTCCCTAATCATGCTGCTACCGTGAAAGATCCATACATAACACACATAAATATACTTCTGTAAATTTTAAAGCCACCCCCCCCCCCCACCCCCACCCACACACACAATTAGTCAACCTGGTAGGAACAGATTTACGGCAATCCTAAAATGTTCTTGGCAAAAGAAACCAAAGAAAAGAAAATGCAGCATAAAGAGCATAACAAATCAATCAGAAAGACGAATTTTAAATGACCAGAAATAAGGACAAATCTCGATCAGCTCAGAAACTAATCGGCTCTCATTTCAGATGATTCCACAAAGAAGCCGCAAACCTCTGACTAAACTAGTAGAATGCAATGATCATGCATTCATACATCCACAAAATCCACGTATGAGAATGCTATGCGGTGTACTCGAACGAGAGGTCCGGGCACGCAACTCCTGAGGACGCGAGCGGTGGTGTCGCTGGAACCCTAGTCGGCGACGAGGAGGCGGGCGCGGCTGCGGCGACGGTGAGGCAAAGAGGAGAGAGAGAGAAGCGTAGCCGCCCTCGTCCCGGGGTTTATGGCTTAAACTTTGAAGGGCCCGCGAGCTGCAATTGACATGGGCCGGTACATGAATAGATTGTCATTAGGAATGTAAATGGTAAGGAATGTAAGACTATTCCAATGCACGGTGTTGTGCTCCAAAATCCAAGACTGCCACTGAGGATGTTTAGGGTATGTTCGGTAGCTTTACTTTAAAAACTGCAGCTTTGGTTTTCCAGTTTTACCATAAAACAGCTCCAGTAAATTATTAAGGTGGGTTTCAGAAGCATTTGGCCTATATACGGACTTCATCTTCTATAGTACAATTGATTTGTGTGAGTTTCATTGATTACCTTTGATGATTAGTGGGCTATCGCGAGAGAGAACGGAAGTTATATGTTACGTAACTAGTGGCATGGTGAGTAATTTTCGTACTGCTTCACGAGGAGATATAAAAACAGTGTTTCTGAAGCACCCTCTAAAGAGCTTCACGAATTTCATGAAACTGGCCTTTAATTTCGATTTTTAAGCTAGATCTCGTGGAGCTGGACCTATTTGGGTGGAAGAAGTTGGAATGAAGTTGAAATTTTTGAAGTGAAGCTCTCTCAAACAGAGCCTTAATATCATATTTTTGACTATTTATTTTTCTACATATGTAACATCTGAAGGACCATCTGAATGCATTATTGACTGTTTATTTTACTCTTTCGCCATCAGATCCACATGTGCACACCATTTTGGTTGATATTTTAGAGTCCTCCACCAGTGAATCAGCGTAAAGGGTTTTTTCCTTCTCTGATCCAAACAATTTCAATGCCTCATCCATCACTTGATCATCTGACATCCCACTTCCATGCTTTTTAAGAACACGAGACCAACAATTGTTGAAATAGGTAATTGTTGACTTAAGACGTTGACAATGTTGCTTCAGTAGTTCAGTCCATTAATATATCTCTTACGATCAGCTGGTGTGTTGCTGTTAAACTCTTCTGTAACTTGACCCCAAAATTTCTCATTATTCTTGCCATTGCCGTCGATTGGGTCATTAGAATGCTTCAACCAAGCACTTGCCTATAACATAGACAAGAAATAAACTAAGTATCATTCTCAACCATGAAATTAATACAGAAAAAAGGAATGTTGATTACCAATCCAACTTCTTCATCATGTGTTCAGTGCAGCCTCCTAGCACTCCTATCAACCTCTACTACATTTGCATAGTCAATGTTAATTGTCACATTTTTCTTAGGTCCTGCTGCTGAAGGAGCTGATGCAGTCCCTTTAGAAAGGGTGCTGGTGGTGGCGAGAAAGAACCCACCAAAAAATTGAAATTTTCTGGACACCCTTCAGGACCTTGACCGAATGGACAAAATGATGGGCGTTGCAGATAATTTAAACTCACCAGGAGGATACAACCTAGAATATAATTGAAAACACAGTCTAGTTCAAACTTTTAGAACGTCATATATATTGGTACATCCGATTGTCCTAAAAAATCAGCTACGCTACATTCAGATCTTGATAAAAACACATTCAGACATTGCTAAATTTAGACTTTGCTAAAACCTAGACAGTACTACATTCAGACCTTGCTAAATTTCAGACATTGCTAACATGGAAGAAAGTAGCCCGGTCAAAAAAACATGGAAGAAAGCAAAAGTACGAGAGGAATCAGTCTTTTTTTCAAATAAAAATATGAACGAGGATACATGGTTTAGGGAAAATTTTCTCTAAGTTTAATATAGGGTTGTACCTATACAAGCCACATAAATGAACATTATCTAGTGAATAAGATACAAGATTTAGAGTCTATTTGGTTCGTGGTTGTTGAGCGCCATATTGAGCGACCGGACGGTCCGGCCCTGAGGCCGGACGGTCCGCGGTCCGGACAGTCCGCGCCTGTGGACCGGACGGTCCGCGCATGCGCAGAGCAGTTTAGGGTTCCGAGTTTTGTGCTATGTTTGTTGGCTAGATTTGCGGAATTAACCCGGAATCCAGTCGTGTAAAGGGTCCAGCCCCCCTCCTCTATATAAAGAGAGGTCTACGGCCGATTTGTAATCAACAATCGAATCAATACAACTTCTATTTCGCATTTTATCCTAGGAGTAGTTCTAGTCTAGTTTAGGTTTAGCTATCCAATCCCCAAATTCTTCGTCTCTCTTCGGCTCTACGTCGATTAGAGGAGTCTAGGTCGGCCAGCCCGAGCCTAGACACCACCTAGGATCTCTACTCCCCGACGGGGTCCCTCCCGGGAGCGAGATCCAGGCGCCGTCGGCGATCTTCCGCCGTCCCTGCGTACGCGCGGACTGTCCGGCCCCAAGGCGCGGACCGTCCGGCCGTCAGGCAGGAGCCCTAGCCGCGCACCAGGCCGCGGACCATCCGGCCCCAGGCCGCGGACCGTCCGCCCTTGCGCAGAGAGCACAACCGCGCCTCGCACCAGGCCGCGGACCGTCCGGCCCCTGCGCGCGGACCGTCCGCCCCTATGTAGAGGGCACCGCCACGGTTCTTGTTGAGTGTTTGGCGCTCCGAAAAGGCGTCAACATACTTTTTGGCGACTCCGCTGGGGAAAAAACATCTAGGCTCATCAAATCGGCCCTCAATGGCCGGTTCAAAGGATAGCTCTGATATTTCTCTAAGCAACATCATAGAGCCGACTTGGGAAACCTTGCCGGCTGACGAGCAGCTCCAGTTTGAGGAACACAAGGAGCGGATGATCCAGGAGGCGAAAGCAAAGTTCTTGGCCAACTTCAAAGTGGACAGGAACAACAAGGTCGTCCGACATCGGGCGACGGATCCGGCTTCGCTCCAACCCACGCCAGATATCCCCAATGTAAGTAATACCAACGATCTGCAATCTCTTAGAAATTATGTAGAAGGTCAGCGTGAACAAATGCAGAACATCATAGGGGGTATGCAAAGCGATCTTAAGAGACTAGTACGTGCATTTGATAAATCTAGTACCGCAAATTTTCCTTCGCACGAGGTTGAGTTAGGAGATAACGCGCGTAACACATCGGCTACAGGTTGTCACGACCAGTCACAACCCCTTTATGGGATGCCGATGGACACATACCCTAAGCAACCGCAAATCGGCAGCAAACCAGCCAATCTGCACATGCCCGGACCGTCCGCACGTGAGCGCGGACCGTCCGGGCCAACAGCAGTCGGGCCTATTTTTAATGAGTTACCTAGATATGCGCCCGAGCCACCACATATGACACAGAACCCAAACTACCCAGTCGGACGGTCCGCATACAATGATGGACGGTCCGCATATGACCACAGACGGTCCGGGTACATATCCGGACAGTCCGCGCATGAGTCTTTTGAGGAGGATTATTACCTGAATCCTCGCCCGTCCCAGCAACACTTCCCATCACATTATGCAATGCACCAGCCCATTAATTCAAGATCCAGAGCCCAGAAAAGCTTTCCGGCCCCACCTAAAAGGCCGGAAAGAAACGATCAAACCTATGAGCCATATAGGGCAAATGGAAATGCACCACGTAGCTCAAACCAATGGGGGGAACGACAACATACTAATATGTAACCAACCCCACCTATGTTTAACCAGAGAGCCGGTGGTCTTGCACCGGCTGCCATTGATATAGTGAGGGAAGAAATAGCCGGGGCGTTCCGAGATAAGCTCGGAGTAAGCATGGTCCCTGGGGGGCAATCATATCGGAAACCTTATGACAGCCGATTTGATCACCACCCGTACCCACAGGGAACTAGAATACCCGAATTCGCAAAATTTTCGGGTGATCAAGGGAAAAACACGCGCGAACATATAGGCCAGTTCTTAGCACAATTGGGAGAATTGGCAGACATAGAGGCATTTCGCGTGCGTTTATTTTCATTATCGCTAACAGGAACCGCGTTTGCATGGTATGCCACTTTACCTCCTAATTCCATTTCATCATGGGGGGATCTAGAACAAAAATTTCATGATCATTTTTTCTTCGGTGATTATGAATTGGATTTGGTAGATTTAGTGTCATTGCGACAGACAAAAGACGAATCGGTTAATGATTACATCCGGAGATTCCGCGATACAAGAAACCGATGCTTTCAAATTCATTTAGCAGAAAAACAGCTAGTAGGATTAGCCTTTAATGGTCTACGATATTATTTAAAAGAGAGATTAGAAGGCATCCAATTTTTTACACTAGCACAGTTACACCAGAGGGCTTTGGCTTGCGAAAGCCGGAGCAAAGAAACTGCTAAAACAATGTGTCACAACGTACATATAGTAGAATGCGACCAAAGTAGCTCAGATGACGAATCAGCAGAAGTATGTGCTGCTGAAATGATTTGGCCAAAATAGGCCAAATCTTCGGCTTGTTCCTCCTTGCAGCCGGTTCAAAAGAAACGACAAGAGAAGGTTAAGTTTACGTTTAATGTTGGTAAATGTGATAAAATATTTGATGAGTTACTTAAAAATGGCAATATTAAAATAAATCACATTGTTCCATCCGCCGACGAGCTAAAACGTCATGCGTACTGCAAGTGGCATAACTCATTTTCTCATGCCACTAATGATTGTAATGTATTTCGGCGACAGATTCAATCGGCCATTAACGAAGGACGATTGAAATTTCAGGAAATGCAGGTGGATACAGAGCCCTTTCCGATGAACATGATTGACTTCGAGGGCAAGAAAGTCCTGGTTCGGCCAAATACAGCCGATGAAGGCAAAGGTAAGGAAACAATCATCGGCAATGCTAAAAAGGCCGATGGGGATTGTAAAATTTCTTGCAGGAAAGTGGTGGTCGAGAAGACTCCCGATGGAGGGGAGACCCTGAAGGTGACCATCACAGCCTCCAGTACTGGGGGGCAAGCGCAGACAGGGAGACAGATGCAGGAACCCGTGCTGCGTATCCCGGACGGTCCGACACGTAGGCGCGGACGGTCCGGGACCCCACCGGACGGTCCGGAGAGCTCCGGCAGACGGTCCGGCCGTACTCAGGACTTACAACGGCCACGTACTTTCAAACCACGACGACCAGAGATAGGTACGTGGAAAACAAATACATTCAAAGCAGCTGGTCGGTTGGTTAAAGCCGGCCCAACTTTTGATCAATTATTGTCTAAATACGTAAAAAAGAAGGCCGGCCCCAGTGACCGGCCAGCAAAGCGACCCCGCTCACCCATTCATGAGCAGCGCCAGGCCAGGCCGATTGGACCACCCCACCAATCGGAAGAAATGAAAGGTCATACTATACAAGTGAGACCTAACATACCTGCATGGACACCTCCACCTCCATATCCACCTATGCCATATCCATACACATATTTACCTCCGCCATATGTCCCAAATCAAATGTGGGGCATGCCATCATATCCATTTGGGATGCCACAGTACCCCGCTTAGGGGGCACCCCAAACATCTGTTTTTGGCAGGTTGACGCCACCAGTACAAGACCGATTGGGCACTACTCAATCCGGTCACCAGGCACAAACCCAACAGGATTGCCGGACTACTCGGCCTTCAAGGCCGACCAATCCGGCAGGGGGGCATATGCCTGCAGCAACTCAAAAAACAACAAAGGACATCATCAAAATAGGCACTGCAGATGTTGTCATACAGGGAGACAATAAAGGGCCGATGATTTTCGGCGAATCGGCCAACACAACCGAAAAGGATACGGCTACCATCAAAATAGCCGATCCAAAATACTCCATGCCTCGATGGTGCCCAGCGGGATTGACACGATCTCAAAAGAGAAAATTACAGTGCCTAAGAGCAAAGGAGAGCCAGGAGAAGGAGGCGGAAAAGACATTTAATGACACACATCCGCTATACCCGCCACCGCAAAAGAAATGGAGACCGAAGGCCGTTGAGAAAAAACAAACGGCCACAGAAATAGAAAGTCAACCTGCACCAGGTGCGGACCGTCCGGCCCCCGCACACGGACCGTCCGCCGTTCACCAGGAAGGCTCTGGACAACCTGCACCAGGCGCGGACCGTCCGGCCCCCGCGTGCGGACCATCCGCCGTTCATCAGGAAGCCTCCAACGACACGACAACATCAATGGAAGAGGACGACCTGCTAGGAGAAGACCTAGTCGACTACGAGGCTTCTCCAGAACGCACAGGTATGGATGTAAATATTATTACATTTTCTTCCGATTGTACTATCATCGGCGACGATGAACCTATTGCTGCCCAGTTTGATTTTGGTCCTAAAGAAGCCGCATTTACTAAACCAAAGGAATCGGTAAATCATTTAAAGTCGCTCTTCATGTGCGGTCACATTGATGGAATACCGATTGCTAAGATGTTGGTGGATGGAGGGGCGGCTGTAAATCTAATGCCTTATTCATTATACAGAAAATTAGGTAAACAAGATGACGAACTTGTCAAAACCAACATGACCCTCAGCGGTGTTGGGGATAGTTCGATTAAAGCCAGGGGAGTCACGTCTGTTGAATTAACCATCGAGACTAAGACCCTTGCTGCTGCATTCTTCGTCGCTGATGTAGAAGGGAATTACAGTTTAATTCTAGGCAGAGATTAGATTCATGCCAATCAATGTATACCTTCTACATTACATCAGATGCTAATACAATGGGTAGGCGATGAGGTAGAACAAGTACATGCTGATGTATCGGCCTGCATCGCTGTGGCCGATGCCCCTGTACTCTGGACTTATGAGACTGCTACATGTCTCACAGGAGTAGATTTTTCTGATTATCAGTTCATAAGTATAGATAAGAAAGGTTTCATTCCTGTAATGCTAGAGCCGATGGAGAATCGGTTAAATCCTAAATAAAGTTTAAATGATGAATACACATGAAGTTCATGAGTCGTTGATCACGGACAATTCGGCTCTCAAAGCCGGATGGTCTGGTCTTTCACAAAACAGTTCGGGCTTTAAGACCGAACATCTACCACAGCGAAAAGACAGTATTACGGATGATCCGGTCCCCGAGACCGGAAAGTCCGCCATCACACAAAGATCATCTAATTCCTCTGTGGGGGACATGATAGAGGAATTCAGAGATCTTGATAAACTAGGACAGGGGTTTACATCGGCCGATCCATTGGAGGAGATTGACATAGGAGATGGTAAAACTCCAAGGCCGACTTTTGTAAACAAGACCCTGGAGGCCGATCCTAGAGATGAGATGATCGGTCTATTGAAGGAGTATTCAGATTGTTTTGCTTGGAATTACACTGAAATGCCTGGACTAAGCCGAGAGATTGTCGAACATCGGCTGCCTATTAAGTCTGGTTTCAGACCTTTCAAGCAGAAAGCTAGAACATTTCGTCCAGATCTTCTCCCACGAATCAAGGACGAAATCCACCGGCTGCTAGAAGCTAATTTTATTAGACCTTGCAGATACGCAGAGTGGGTCTCCAATATTGTGCCGGTGGAGAAGAAGGAGTCAGTAAGCTTAGAGTATGCATTGATTTTCGTAATTTAAATAAAGCAACTCCTAAAGATGAATATCCCATGCCCATAGCCGACACATTAATCAATAATGCATCAGGAAATAGAATTATTAGCTTTCTTGATGGTAATGCCGGATATAATCAGATTTTCATGGCCGAAGAAGATGCGTCTAAAACGGCCTTTATATGTCCAGGCTTCATTGGTTTATTTGAATGGGTTGTCATGACATTCGGTCTTAAAAATGCTGGTGCTACTTATCAGAGGGCTATGAATCTGATCTTCCATGAGTTGTTAGGAAACACTGTGGAAGTCTACATTGATGATATTGTAGTCAAATCGGCTGAGTTTAGTTCTCATATAGCTGATTTGCGCAAAGCCTTCGATAAAATGCGTCAGTATGGTTTGAAAATGAACCCACGTAAATGTGCTTTTGGAGTGTCGGCTGGTAAGTTTTTAGGATTTGTCATCCATGAACATGGTATAGAAATAGACCCTGACCGAATCAAGTCTATTCGGAATGTGGGGCCTCCGACTTGTAAGGTCGAAGTGCAGAGGTTTCTCGGCAAGGTGAATTATTTACGAAGGTTTATTTCTAACCTAGCCGGAAAGATTGATGCCTTCACCCCTATCCTTCGGCTTAAGAATGATGCTGAATTCACTTGGGGGGCAGAGCAGCAGGAATCATTTGATCTCATTAAAAAATACTTGTCTTCGGCTCCCGTGTTAAAAGCACCACGAGTAGGAGCACCATTCAGATTATACATTGCAGCTGAAGACAAGGTAATTGGGGCTGTTCTGACACAAGAAACTGAGGGAAAGGAGCATGTGGTGACATATCTAAGCCGAAGGTTGGTGGATGCTGAAACAAGGTACACTTTTATTGAAAAGTTATGCTTATGCTTGTTTTATGCATGCACCAAATGTAGATGTTATTTACTGTCTAGTCATTGCACTGTTTTTGGTCAAGCCGATGTAATCAAATACATGTTGCATAACCCAATTATGAGTGGTAGAATTGGTAAGTGGGCTTATGCACTCATAGAATATGACTTGGCCTATGAACCATTGAAATCTATGAAAGGCCAAGTCGTAGCGGATTTTATTGTAGAACATCGGGTTAATGATATTCATGAACTAGACATGTCATACCTCACTATTACTCCTTGGACTTTATATTTTGATGGATCGGTTTGCAATGAAGGGCAAGGAATTGGCATTGTGCTTGTTTCACCAAGTAATGTCTCCTTTGACTTCTCCAGCCGATTGAAAACTTATTGCACTAATAATCAAGCTGAATATGAGGCCCTCCTATTCGGCTTAGAACTTTTAAAAGGTATGGGAGTAAAACATGTGAAGGTGTTTGGTGATTCTCAGCTGGTTGTCCAACAAGTGTTAGAAGAATATCAATGTCTTGATGGTACTCTAAATAGTTATCTTGAGAAATGTTGGAGCATAATCCATTATTTTGACGAATTCAGTATTCGGCATATCTCTAGAGTTGAGAATCATAGAGCTAACGATTTGGCACAAGACGCATCAGGTTATCAGATAAAGAGAGGGAAATTTCACAAAACTGAAATTCTGATAACCAGTGCGGAGCCAAATTCCTAGGCCGCGGACCATCCGCGTGATGACGCCGGACCGTCCGGGGTTACCAGAAATGTTCTCTTAATCGATTCGGCTGACAATGAAGCCGATGCAACTGATTGGAGGACGCCTATACTTAATTATTTACGAAATCCCAATATCAGGACAGATAAGAACATTCGGCGAACAGCTTTCAAGTATGTTTTGATGAGTGATGAACTTTACCGCCGAACAGTCAATGACGTCCTGCTGAAGTGCTTGGGCCCAGATGATGCTATATTAGCCATGGCCGAAGTACATGAAGGAATTTGTGGTACTCATCAATCGGCTCCAAAGATGAAGTGGTTGTTGCGAAGGTCTGGTTTTTATTGGCCTAGTATGATAGCTGATTGTTTCAAGTACTACAAGGGATGTCAAGTGTGTCAAAAATTCGGCGACCTACAGTTGGTCCCTGCAGCCGAATTACATCCTATCATCAAGCCTTGGCCGTTCAGAGGATGGGGATTAGACTTTATTGGAGAAATTCATCCTTCATCATCAAAGGGGCATCGGTTTGTGTTAGTTGCCACTGACTATTTCACCAAATGGATTGAAGCCGTTGCTCTGAAAAACATGACACACAAGGAGGTAATTGAGTTCATAACTGAGCATATTATTCATAGATTCGGCATTCCCCAGACCCTGACTACAGATCAAGGGACTTCTTTTATGTCAAAGGAGGTACGTGAATTTGCTGAATTATACAGAATTAAGCTGCTTAATTCATCTCCATATTATGCTCAGGCCAATGGACAAGCCGAGTCTAGCAATAGGACATTGATTAATCTGATAAAAAAGAAAATATTTGATAATCCTAAACATTGGCATAAGATTTTGTCTGAGGCTTTATGGGCTCATAGAATATCTAAACATAGGGCTACTAAAGTATCTCCTTTTGAGCTTGTCTATGGGCAGGAAGCAGTGTTGCCTGTGGAAATAAGTTTGAATGCTATCAGGTTCGCCAGACAAAATGATCTAACTGTTACCGATTATTATGATTCAATGATGGATAATATTGATGAGGTGACTGACAAAAGGATGATAGCTTTGGGAGCTATAGAAAAGGACAAAATCATGGTAGCCAGAGCCTACAACAAGAAGGTCAAAGCAAAATCATTTCAAGTAGGGGACCTGGTGTGGAAGACCATTCTGCCTCTAAGGAGTAAAGACCGGAAGTTCGGGAAATGATCACCAAGCTGGGAAGGCCCTTATAAAGTAAAACAGGTGATGTCTGGCAACGCCTATTTGCCACAAACATTACAAGGCAAGGACTTGCCTAAGGCTTTGAATGGGCGTTTCCTCAAACAGTACCATCCTAGTATGTGGCAGGATGCCTAAGAGAACCGATGTAATCGCATCGAGTTAGTTGCTTTTGGTTTGCTCAGCTCCACCAAAAGGCAGGGGGGCATATGTTGAGCGCCATATTGAGCGACCGAACGGTCCGGCCCTGAGGCCGGACGGTCCGCGGTCCGGACAGTCCGCGCCTGTGGGCCGGACGGTCCGCGCATGCGCAGAGCAGTTTAGGGTTCCGAGCTTTGTGCTATGTTTGTTGGCTAGATTTGCGGAATTAACCCGGAATCCAGTCGTGTAAAGGGTCCAGCCCCCCTCCTCTATATAAAGAGAGGTCTACGGCCGATTTGTAATCAACAATCGAATCAATACAACTTCTATTTCGCATTTTATCCTAGGAGTAGTTCTAGTCTAGTTTAGGTTTAGCTATCCAATCCCCAAATTCTTCGTCTCTCTTCGGCTCTACGTCGATTAGAGGAGTCTAGGTCGGCCAGCCCGAGCCTAGACACCACCTAGGATCTCTACTCCCCGACGGGGTCCCTCCCGGGAGCGAGATCCAGGCGCCGTCGGCGATCTTCCGCTGTCCCTGCGTACGCGCGGACCGTCCGGCCCCAGGGCACGGACCGTCCGGCCGTCAGGCAGGAGCCCTAGCCGCGCACCAGGCCGCGGACCGTCCGGCCCCAGGCCGCGGACCGTCCGCCCTTGCGCAGAGAGCACAACCGCGCCTCGCACCAGGCCGCGGACCGTCCGGCCCCTGCGCGCGGACCGTCCGCCCCTGTGTAGAGGGCACCACCACGGTTCTTGTTGAGTGTTTGGCGCTCCGAAAAGGCGTCAACAGTGGTTAATTGCACCACACTTTGTCTAAGGTTAGTCATTCGAATCAAAGAACTAATCTTAAACAAAAAAGTTATATAAAGTGTGGCAAGTTAGGCAGCGAACCAAACAGGCTTTACACTAGACTGTATGGACAAGTTTCTTACGCCCCGTTTGGATCATTGGAATTGAATTCCATTCTAATAATAGTAATTTAGGCATATATCAATTAAGATAATTCCATTTTATGCAAAATATATTTGTATACTATTATTACCAAGATGTCGGTGATATTTATGTGCTATATTTTTACTATAAAGAAGTGAGACGAAGAGTGTCACGTAAGTTACATAGTAGAAACAAATTCTACTAATGTATAAAATCATTTCCCATCTTCCACCCCATGAATTTGATATAGGCTTATGACCTTGTTTGGCACAACTTATTTTCAGCTTCTTCACAAATTTAAGCAGAAGTTCTGCCAAACAGATAGCTTCTGCAGTAGCTTATCAGTTCAGCTGCTTCTCAGAATGAACTAAAAGCAGCCAACAAGCAGAAGCTGCTTTTTACCAGCTTCTCAGATAAGCTGCTTTTTCAACAAGCGGCAGTTGTGCCAAACAGGGCTTATATCTGAACTTTGGAAAGTGGTGGAATGTCAAATTCCAAACTAAATAAGTTATTTTATTGAATGAATTCCAATTTCTCTGAAATGAAGGGATCCAAACGGCCCGTTAAGTAAATTTAATGTTCGAAGAACCGTAACATAGTATGTAGATTATACGTACCTTAAATAATACGCCAAAGACTTGAACCTACACAGCTCGTGGATCTGGTTTTAGTAATCAGGTTAAGGGCTGTTTGGTTACCGGGCAACGTTCGAATGCCTAGGGCTGAGATCCGTAACATCCGTTGCCTGGCAGGCAAGGCACAAACCAAACGGGCCCATTTGCTACCATATGAAACGAGGCGTCTGGACGCGATGTCAGGATGACGCCATGGCAGCGTCTGGCGCCTTAACTTGTTAGCTTTTGTTTCGTTGGAAATAACTTGTCAAACCAAATCAAACACTCAAAGCCGCCGACGGTCCGGCTCCGGCAGCCATCGACCATCCTGGTCCAAGTCAAACCACCCCTCCTGTCCTCCCCCTATAAATTAAAATAATCAACCACCACATCAGAGCAGACCTCAGCGGCCGCAAAGCAGATCGAGGACAAGGCAGCTCCTGTTGTCCTGTGTCTGTGACTCCGTGTGCAGAACATCACAAGTCAAGCAAAGCAATGGCCACCAAGATCTACATCGTGTAAGCAATTCGATACTATAGAATTGATATGTTCGAGCAAATCTATTTCATCTGCTCCATGCACTTCATCGACCACAGACCACAGTATGCTTGACAATGACAACGCTATGCCCCCGTGACACACCATCCACCAGGTACTACTCGACATGGGGCCACGTGGCGGCGCTGGCGGAGGAGATCAAGAAGGGCGCGGACGCGGTGGCCGGCGTGGAGGCCACGGTCTGGCGCGTGGCAGAGACGCTGCCGGAGGAGGTGCTCGGGAAGATGGGCGCGGCGCCGGCGCGCGAGGACCACCCGGTGATCTCTCCGCGGCAGCTGGCGGACGCCGACGCCGTGCTGCTGGGCTTTCCCACGCGGTTCGGCATGATGGCGGCGCAGATGAAGGCGTTCCTGGACGCCACAGGCGGTCTGTGGCAGGGCCAGGCGCTGGCGGGGAAGCCCGCGGGCCTGTTCCTCTGCACAGGCACGCAGGGCGGAGGGCAGGAGACCACCGCACTCACCGCCGTCACGCAGCTCGCGCACCACGGCATGCTCTTCGTGCCCGTGGGTTACACCTTCGGCGCCGGCATGTTCGGCAATCGGCATCGATCAGGTCAGGGGTGGCAGCCCCTACGGCGCTGGGACCTTCGCCGGCGCCGATGGCAGCAGGACGCCCACCGAGGTGGAGCTCGCCATGGCCAGACACCAGGGCACCTACTTCGCCGGCATCGCCAACAAGCTCAAGGCCGGAGCAGCAGCCCTAGCTGCCGAAGCCTTGGCCTAATCAGTCGTCATGACTCATAACTACTCAGACGGCCTTTATTTATTGCATGCTTTGTTGTTTCTATAAATAATAATTGGTTTTACTATTGGCGACAGAATAGTAAAGTACGTACTTACGTATTATGTACTACATCAGCTTGTTTGTTCCTATACATGATGTCATAAGTGACTCCATACACCAAAAGATCTGAGTCGCACGTCATACCAAGACTGCATTGTTGTTACTAGTTTGTTTCCCCGTGTATGTGTATGGTTTCTATATATATAATACTCACTCTGTTCCAGAATATAATTTATGTTAGATTTATCATACATTCACTAGGTGAGTGCCCGTACGATACGACAGGAGTAAAAAATTTGTATGAAACATATTATCTTACGTTGCAAGAAAGGGACTAAATCAATCTGCATGAGCTCCATCTTTGTTGAAGAAAAGATAGTTCATCCAAGGCGCCCAACAGCATGAATGACTCTGTTATTGTGAATAACATATATACATAGTGTCAACATAAGACAATTTTGAATGATAACATAGACCATTAAAAGGCAATTGGTTTCATCTGTTTCGTCCTCATCAGAATCATCGTCATCCTTGCTCTTCTTGGAAGTCAGACTTGATTTTGAAGCTGCTATATTAAATAAACATGAAAAGTCAGATGAGTTCTTATGTGACGATCTCAACCATTTCAAGCCCTTAAAGATACATTCTCAGCAACCTTTGTATTCACATCTTGTGTATTGATTGAAAGAGAGAACACCGTGGTGAAGCAAAGCAAGCGCTAACTGTGCTACTACTACTACTAATCTTTTTTGTCTATAGACAGAAAATAACTGAAATTGCATTCTGTTGCCTATCGGATTAGTAGGGTTTGGAAGGGAGAAGGTACTGAATAGTGAATAGTACAACAGTTTTGGCGGAGGAGGCCCAGAGAGATCAGGCTGGCTATGCTTGAGCCTTTGGACCCAATGAGCAAGCCAGTTCTTGTGATCATGAGTCTCCTGGTAGATCGAGCTTGGCGTATTATCGAGTGTGCCATCTCTGTCAAGGACACTCTTAAACTTCTCCAGTATCAGAATAATTTGAGAGAAGTCAGACCTAGTATAACTCACACGTAAAAAGCTAGTTATTAAAAAGCATATCAAAGCTATATTCTCATGTCAAAATTCTCTGATACCGTAATCTCTAATCCAGAAATATAAACAGAAAACGAATGCTCGGAAATCATAATTGGGATGGATAAATTCATGCATAAGTTCTTGAGTTATGGCCATAGGTTACAGAATAAAAGCATCAACAATCAGCTAACAGATTCGTCAGAACACGTGATCCAAAATTACTGCTCTTAAAAATGAGCTTCATTACGCCAACAGTTCTTCAACATTAAGATCAGTACTTGAACTCTGAGAAAACGAAAATAATAAGTCAGTACTTTGTATATTAACATACTCCTGGCTTCTCCATATGCCATCTCGCACACGTTTGGTCTGCAAATAGTTTTTGTGATCAAGACAGGTATTGCTCATATTAAATGATCCACCAACTTGACGACCGACTAACTCATGTGCGGCTCTTGGCCCAATTCCAAAATCATTGGCTCATCTTATTTAAATTATTTTGTGGAAAATCTCAAGAACACATTCTAAAAAAAGGTGACAAATGGCGAGCAAACGTACCAATTGGACTTCATCTCCTGTTGCATACTTCCCGGCGCATCCTTTTAGTTGTATTAGGTTCTCAATAGCTAAACCATTAGGGAAAGCGAGCACATTACAGGATAGCAAGCTACTAAGGGAACTATGAGTGAATTTCAATAGTGGTGTAATACAACAGAACTGCAAAGCAAGCAATATTTCCTTGAAACAAATTTTGCTTGATGGAATTAATGCAGGCGAAAGTAGTATTCACTTCAATCAGTAAAGGGCGGTTATGTCTGTGAACCAACCCGTGAAACCTCTCTCGATTTGTTGTTGAGTCCACAACACACTCTCCCTGCACCAACCTTCTGGTCAATGAACCTCTGCAAACAGATAGGCAATGGGTCAAATAATGTTCCCATATGGTAACTTTGCATTTGATTTTCCTCTATTTGAGTATGCCCATTCCCATATGTCGTCATTCATCAGCGATTGAGCAGAATCTTTTGTAAAAAATGGCTGTGGGGCTGCAGAGGTTGGAATTGTCCTCTTTTCTTTTTTAAAAACTGTATAATTGCACAATGCAGCGCTGCAGGTCGGAGAACTGGGAATCCTATATCACTATAGAACTTGACTAAGGTGCGCAGATCAATCTATTTCTACACAAATAACCACATATGCCAAGAAATAAGGTATGGTATATTTACCAACACTGTGAGGTTATGGAGAGGTTGAATACCAGAAGCTACAATGCTTGCAATCTGCAATAGGAAGATTGAAAAGTTCATGTTAAGCATCAAATGAAGATTTCTGTCTTAAAAACAAAATATGTTAGGTGCAATGAACTAATTGTATCTCAAAAGTTAAGAGCCTGGAACATTATGGCGTTAAAATTTTTTTGTTGCTGCTTCTCATAAACTAAAGTACACATGAGTATGATCATAAGATAGGCCACAAGCTATACTCACTCAACATCTGAATACTTCTATGGAATTAAACTATTGCAAACTTGTACTAAAACAGATTATGGCAATCAACCAAAGCCAATAAAATAGGTTGAAGATCGTCCAAGGGTGAAAAAAGAAACCAGGATGTGGAGAATAGACAAATGAAGGCAGCAGGGAAGGTACAGGACAAGGTCGTGGTCTGACCTCGCTGTTAAGACAGTGAGGGTGGACTTGTTCCATACGAGGGTGCTGGAGTTGGTGTCCATAAGCTGGAGTAGCTCCCGCTAGATGGGCGGTGCTGCAAGAGCGAAGAGTCCCACCCATGTGAGATGAGCGAGTGCATCAATCAATGGTGGGGCGCAAACAAGATATGAAAATTTGATTTGAGGATCTAATACATGATAGGGTAAAATCGATGAATAAAGAACTGAAGATAGAAAGAAAAAACAGAAAACGACACCTTGAGCGAAGATCCATGGCTGCTTGTGGATCGCGTCGAGCAGGCGGGTGGAAGGGATTCGGGGGGCAGACGCCTCTATATCGTGAGCCGGTTCGTGGAGAGGTCCACCTCCCGGAGCTGCGTGGCCACGGACCACGACCGCGTCATGGAGGTGCTATAGTGCTGCTCGACATTCCTAGTGCTGACACCGGGGCCGCTCAGACCTTTTTCTTGCACAAGTTCTATGAGTTAAACAACCAAATGGGAAATGCTTAGTATTTAGTGCAAACAAGACAAATTTGGTTTTATCAAAAGACTAAACATATTCCCAAAACCAGAGAGACCTCACTTAAAATAAATGGTGCCTGAAATATAAGTCATGGAGAACACATCCTCTCTTGCCTTGTATGGTGCTAGATCAATCCTTGCTATCTGAACATCCTTGATTGTAGTGATATCCCTTGACTCTGATAATGATTTTCACCGATCCATCAGGAAAATCTCGAAGAACAAACATGACAACTAAACAGACGCTAGACAATAAGGCATCAATGCAAGGAAGAAGAACCCTAGCGCAGGGTGAATCGGTGCCCACCCCTCCTCGCCCTTCAATTCGCGTACAACAAGCTGGCCTTGTCCTTCACACAAGTTGTCAGTGAGCTCCAAGTGTCACTCAAAATCTGAACAAAAATCTCCTTCAACATCCATGTGCCAGAATTCTGAATAAAAACAGATCTCCTTCATCCATCTGAACATATTGCATGAAACCTGCGAGCTTGGTTGTGCAAATTATAATTTGTCTTTAGCCATGAAATAAACCAGTACAAGTTTGGTGAATATGAACAGGTATATCCACACCTACCTTGAGCATATTGTAAGTTGTGCAGGAATCCTCGGTCTCAGTGGGCAGAGCTTCAGCTAAGCGCTTTCGATCGGACCCGATACAAGCCATCTTATGTTTTGAGACATGACATATCTGGAAGGAAAAAACCGTGTGTTGGCATGGAAATTCAAAAGGCTATCAGTCTGAAAGGAAAAATGATTGGGAAATATCATTTAGCATTCAAAATTATTATAGAGACATCAAAGTTGTTATAATGTTAATCAGCTGGTGCAGATGGTGCAGATATGCTTGTTAACTACAGAAGATTAAGACAGAATTGTAGCGAAAGATGCATCAGTTACACGCAGTCGACTAGACACAGGAAGGAGTTGAGACCGTCAGGGTTTAGAGTTCCAGACCTGCACAGCAAGCAAACCTAGGAAGCATGGTCAAGGCCGCCGATGGAGTCAAACTCGACGTCGATGTTGTCGGGGTTGTTGACGCCACACACAATCACGTTGTCAGTGAGGGAGACACCAAGGAGGGCTGAGACCAAGTGAGGTTAACCCTATCTGTGGGGAGGCAGGGGGAGGCAGATGTGGATAAGAGCAGGGGGGAGGTGAGGTGCAAACGGACCTCGTAGGGCATGGTGGAGACGAGGGGCCGGCCGAGGTGATTGGAGTCAAGCTGACCGAAGGTTGGAGCTGGGCTAGATTGAGCAAACCAGTGGGATGCGGGTTGAGGGAGCGGTGGGGTGGGGGGTGAGCTGGCGCTGCACCCGCGGGGGCTCGCGGGAAGCCGCTGATGGCCCTCCTCCTGAGAACGGCTAGGCTGCGGCGCTCGGTAGCGTCGGACCCCTCCCCTCCCCCATGGCGTGGTCATAGAAGAAGAGCCTCCGGTCCCTGGCGCCCGTAAAGAACCTGCGTGCGGAGGCCGCCTCGGGTAGTAGTAGCTGTCCCCCGTGGCCACGCGCGCCACCCATGATAGGATGACGGATGGTAGCGTCCCCATGGAGGTGGAGGCAGATGCTTGGGCGGATGGGGTGGAGTTGGCGGAGCACGAGGAGGCCGTGCTGGAGCCACGCGACATGGTGGGCGTCCGTCACTGAATCCATCTCCCTCCTCTCGTCCATGGGCATCATGGGGGATGTGCGGGGCGGCCATCTCGTGGGGGTTACGACCGGTGCAGACATCGATTGGAGGCGGGGATCACGACCGGGGAGGACGGGGGTGGATTGGTAGAGCGCGAGCGAGGATGGAAGGGACGCGGGCGGAGGATGGAAGGAGCGTGGGAGGGCGGCGGGATGCGGGGCGGGGTGCGGCCACGGGCGGGATGCGGGAAGGAGCGAGGCGCGCGGCAGAACATGGGGGCTGTGGACGCCTACATTAGGAACATATAGAGTAGTAGAGATTAAGTAACATATAAATACAGTTTGCATGATATCTATATTCATTATCATTTAAATTTAAATAAATATGGACAAAAAAATGAGTTAGAAAGAATTATTTATTGAGACGGAGAAAGTTTGTGTTTCTACAACATAAATCAATATAAGTTGCAGTAGTTAGATATAAGTGTCCTAGAGAATATAGTTTGAATCTTGGCAGCTGCACTTTTTTGATATTTTGCTTTTGCTTATTAGTTCTTTTAGCCCTACTACGATTTTAAGGTTTTAATCAGTGGTGGACTCATATAGGGGCAAGTCTGGGCTCTTGCCCAGGCTCCTCCATTAGTACTACCTGTACATATGCAGCAAGTAGTAAAATATTGTTAAAAATCGGTAAATATTGGACAAAGTTATATGTTTATAGTATGAGTATTATCTTTGCCCATGTTCTTGAAAAATTCTAGGTCCGCCACTAGTTTTAATTAATCACTCAATTCACTCCCTTTTATACATTTACGGAGATCTTTCATATATATATATATATATATATATATATATATATATATATATATATATATATATATATATATAGATTGTATATTAGGAGCCCTGGGCTTCCAATAACTAAAGGAAGCCCGGGCCAGACAGTGCAATCCGGTCGAGCCGGACCACATCCGGATGTCTATAAAACAGGATCCGGAGTGCTAGGGTTCAGTTTTTCACGCCCCATCTCGATTCATTAGCGACGGCGGTTGCTCGATAGCGCGCGCGGCGGTGGACCCCGGCCAGTGGCTGCGGTGGCCGTGGCTCCCCGACCTCGACATGCGGTGGCGGCGGTTCCCTGGCTGGCGGTGGCAGCCCCCGATCCAGAAGGCGAGCGGCGGCGGATCCCAGGCCGGTGGCCGCAACTCCATTACCTCGACGTGCGGTGGCGGAGGTTCCTCGATCCGCAGCGAGGCCCTTGTGCAGGCAAGCGGCGGCGTCCCCGAAGCCCCGAGGAGGCGGCACTTCCAAGGCCGGCGAGCAAGCGACGCCCGTCGACGTGCGAGTAGCGACGGCGACGCATGAGGCGCGATGTTCGAGCGAGCGACGTCACGGAAGGGGCGAGATGCGCGCAGCGATGATCGCGCGTGACATCCTCCGATCCGGCACATTTTTCTTTTCGTTTATTGTGTTTTATGCCTACCACATGTATTATTTACGCTAAAAACTGTATGATTTTATGCTTTAACACAGAGTTCGTATATCAGTTTACTGCATGCACATTGGAAAGGCAATTCCTTGATTTATGCTGTTCTTAATTTGCGCGCATGCAATGGAAACTCCCACAATTTTGCCATAATTTTTGGATCTGTATAAAAATAGAAACCGCATGCATACGGCTGCCATGTTTTTCGGATCTGTCATAAAAATAGGATCGTAATAACAACCTACTAAAGCTATCAACCTCTAATTGACTCGGTATTTACGCTTATAATTGAGGGATTTTATGCTCAAAACTTAAGGTTTTTACGCTACACCCGGAGATGCGTCCACCAGTGAACAACATGCCAGATTTTTTACGCAGTGTAAGGAATTGCATAAATACCTACACCGTGTAGTATAATTTGTTTCAGTATACATCATAAATTAGTTCTAATGCGTTTAGTTGCATGGCTGTTGGAGGGATCCTATATTTATGAAGGAAATAAAACATTAAATGTGATTTTTTGTTTCTATGCATGCAATTCATTTCCTTTCATTGCATATTCTTTCCATCATAAATTCGTGTGCATGCAGCCTGTAGCAGATTTTTACGCAGTATACCGAATTGCATAATTATCTACACAGTGTAGCATATTTAGTATCAGTATATAGCATAAAATGGTCATTACGAGTTTTAGTTGCATGTCTGTTGCAGCGATCCTAAATTTATGGAGGAAATAAAGCATTTAAAATAGAAACCGCCACACATATCTTTCCTAAATTTACGCGCATGCAAGGGAACGTGTTTGACTCATGCATGCATTTTGCCATAATTTTAGGATCTGTATAACCGCATGCATGCGACTGCCATGTTTTTTGGATCTGCCATAAAAATAGGATTATAATAACAACCTACTAGAGCTATCAACCTCTCACATTGGCTCGGTATATACGCTTATTATTGAGGGATTTTATGCTCAAAACTTAAGGTTATTACGCTCCAACCCGGAGGTGCGTCCACCAGTGAACAACATGCCAGATTTTTTACGCAGTGTAACGAATTGCATAAATACCTACACCATGTAGTATAATTTGTATCAGTATATATCATAAACTAGATTTAATGTGTTTTAGCTGCATGGCTGTTGGAGGGATCTTATATTTATGAAGGAAATAAAACATTAAATACGATTTTTTGTTTCTATGCGTGTAATTCATTTCCTTTCATTGCACATTATTTTTATCATAAGTTCGTGTGCATGCAGCTGGTAACAGATTTTTACGCAGTATATCGAATTGCATAATTATTAACACAGTGTAGCATATTTAGTCTCAGTATATATCATAAAATGGTCCTTACACGTCTAGCTGCATGGCTGTTGCAGCGATCCTAAATTTATGGAGGAAATAAAGGATTTAAAAACAGAAACTGTCGCACATATCTTTCCTAAATTTATGCGCATGCATTGGATCGTGTTTGACTCATGCATGCATTCCTTTTTTTGCGCTAACAGACGTGGGGCAGGTGGCGCACCCGACAGCCTGTTTGGGCGCGCTGATTGAACCAGTTTGGAAGGGTGGTCGGCCTGGGCTTCCTTTAACTATTGGAAGCCCAGGGCTCCCGTTATACCTGCCCTATATATATATACTAGTTTGTTGATAAAGATTGAGTTGTGATCTATATCCTTGATCTTAGATATGTGTTTTTTAGAGGGGATTGTTTCTCTTTTAATCAAGCATTTAATACGATTACTGCAGAATCTTCATTATTTTGAATAACTAATAAGTAATAAGTTGCAATGGAACTACCTTGTCTTTGCTTCAGACTTCTAGGGGATGTCTAGGATTCCAAAACAGACCAATTTTCCTCAGTGTGTATGTAGCAGAAATATTGTTCAGCTGTTATAGTCTCTTTTGATTCTAAATGTTGCAGAGTCGTCAATCCAGTAGATGGAGTTATTGTATCCAAAAGCCAGATGCCACCAAGAAAGACATGGAAGGTACATAACTGGCTATAGGTTCAGTCGTGATATGAGCAACAACTGATGGTCTCGAGATTGTGGGACTTTTGTATCGGGTAGATGTATTTCAGTATTTGATTTAACTTGTGATATAAGTTTATCTAATGACTTCCTGCACTTATTTTCCCTTCAGATGAACGAAAGCTTGTTCCCATGTGAACTTTCAAAAGAAACCTTATCATCCGTCAAGGATACAGTTGAAATGGCTGTCAAATAATGGGGAGAGAAATCATTAACAGAACTGGAAGCAGAAGAGCGGCTGTCCTACTCATGTGAGAAGGTAGGCCTATTTCAGGAACCATGAGAGGTCAAATTCTAGTTTTTGTGTGGGTGAGACAACTATGCAACATCTACTACTGGTGTTCCACATTGCAGTCTGAGTATTCTGTTAAAAGTTTTCTTATCTTGAGGATTTAATCATGTTTCCTTATATTTCAGGGACCAACACGTGATGAAGTAATAACAAATTTGAGAAATGCATTTATGGAGATAGCAGACGAATATAAAGTTTACACTGATGAGGAAAAGAAATATTGCATATAAAAGAAACATTGATAGCTCTATCTGTTGCTATTCAGTGTAGCTTAGTGTTCACATGATCAATTTTGTTCAGGTCATTACAGCAGGTGGGCTTCACGTAGTAGGAACAGAGCGCCATGAATCACGCAGAATTGACAATCAGGTAATATACTACTGAACCTATTGCTGTTAATATACACTAGTGCATTGCGCGCGCTTGCGCGCGTGTTGGACCTTTTTTTACAAGCATGTTTATTTCAAATAAAGTTTACATGAATACGTAGAACATCTGCTATGTGTCACTCGAACATCTGTTATGTGTCAGGTATGTGCTTCGAATAGCTTCAAATAGAATCAGACTTAACCGAACTATGTTGGCACACATTTTTTTATACGCATGTGTCAGTAAAAGGAGTTTCCGCAGCAACGTGGGGAATGGTTGTTGTAAGGAGTATCAATTTTGTCCAAAGAGTGGGTTCATCTGGAATTGACCGCAGATGCAACACTAAATTTAAAAATCTGGGAGGAAGCAACGAAAGGTTAGGTTATGACATTAAAGGTAGGGTTTCTATTTTTTTTTGGAAAATTCTGACTGCGCCATAGAATAATCCTTGAAATCCATATGTGGCACACTTGAGTCAATGGGATGTGGGATCCTGGACGCACCTGTCATCTACACATGCAGTAGCATATAGGGAACTCAGAGATTGTTCGTTTGCATAGGTGGAATTCAGGGAACTGATACTTTGGGTTTTACTGTTGCAGTAATTCTTCTTGCCCTTTCCCAAAGCAGAAAAGTGGTCAGACGCACTGGGACCAGTGTGCTGATGCAATTTTGGTGCTGGGTCAAGCTACACCAGCAGATAGTGGAACCGACAGATAGTTTGAACGAGGCATGCAGCTGATAACAGCCATAGCTCACACATTCTCTGGGAAAGGTTGTAGGAAAACTGCAGACTGGATCACTGGCATACGAAGCCCAGACACACATGCTATCTACCTAGCACACACACACACCAAAATGGGGTTGTGGACGTTGTGTCCTTAATGGAGGTTGTGGACGTTTAGTCCTTAATGGAGGTTGAGGGGATTATGGATTAGCTGCATCTAATGGCTCCACTTCCCATGGTGAGATTCTATCTGAAGTTCTGAACGAAGTATTAAACTATTGATGAAGGTTCAGCCCATTGAACCTGGTAAAATTTACAGTTTAGATAAACATTTACAAGACAAACAAAATAAAGAAAATGAATCACTCTGCACAATTTGAAGATAGCACATTACTAATTTAATAAAGAAAATTCGTCCTTACCTTTTAGAGATCTCCTGTCAGAATCTGCCCATAGAGATTTTGACATGCCCGGCAAACTCCCGGTGCCAATAATTGTTCCACCGAACCTGTAATCAGAGAAAAAAATGTTAATTTTGCTCCCAGCATAAATAAAATGTTTAAATGAAAGCAAGGCACAATGGGTTCAGCATTCAACATATAATCAGAATTTTTTAATAGAGATGCAATACTAAGAAAAGAATCAACTAATATTTTGTGTTGAGATGACCCAACATTTCAAATAGGATGCATAATTGAAAACCAGTTGATAGGAAAGAACCAGAATAAATTACCTTATCTTGGTAGCACATATTCAACAATAAATGCATTTTCCTATGGCCATTTTGGGGTGGATAAGGGGATAAAATCTTCTATAAGGTAGACCTGTTATATTAAGTTAAAAAGGCAGACCTTTGAGTTTAACACAATGCCCAAGTTTAAAGAAGTCATGATGGGTATGTATTATTCCTGACATCTATAAAAGGCAAAGCTTACCGTTAGTATACTTTGCAGCTATTATGCACTCTTCAGTACAGAGTATAACACAGCTCCAGCATATTCTACATGTTGAAGGTTGTAGGATAATCAATACCATAATAATTGAGTATCATAGTTAGTGCATCAACCATGGTTGTTGTAATAATGTAATTACAAAATGGATAAACTTGCAGGAACAATATATTTTACCATTGATTGTCAATTTCCAAAAGATGAAACTGGATGTAAAAACCTGCATCCACCAAACTATTATAGAATAATAGTAGAGTGAACTGAGAAGAAATCAATGAGCACCTCAACACCATAAAGTCCAAAAAATTACTTAGTTATAATAAAATGTAGCTTTAATTTTCCTAGACAGCAAGAGGAAATTCGTTGACAGGCAATACATTATGGATCCAACATTTGGTTCTAAACAAACTAATGTGCATCTAGCTATAAAAGCTCATTCCAGTAAAGCATAGATTAGCAGGGTTTTAGGCTGCAGTACAGTATGGTTCGATGAAACCACTACATGCACATAGATATACCACCGACGGCCAGGGGATATGGATGTCAGTTTGCTTATTTGGTTCTTGGTAGATTTGTATTCTAAAGATCTTCCAGAATTTCAGTCTACACAATAATGAAAGGGTAGCCATGGCACGGCTGGCCCTTGGGCTCGCGCGACCGGAGCTCGAGGAGGCGGCGGAGATGGAGGAGCCTGCAAGCGGCAGCGGAGCAGGGGACAGCGGGAAGTGAGCAGCAGCGGGCGAGACGGCGATGGTGGTGGCATGCCGAGGCTGAGCGCGCGGGCGAGCGGGAGCGCCGGAGAGGAGCCTACGGCGGTAAATATACTTTTCCAAACAATAAGGCTTCACAAACTAACCCCGAACTTACGAACAATCAGAGATCGTCTCGATGAAGACGTATGGGGCGCCGGGCGCGTATGGTTCACGGCTTCACGCCGCTGGCTCGGTGGCCATCATGGCCTGGAACTCGTCGAAGGAGATGGCCCCGTCGCCATTGAGAGCACCTAGAGGGGGGGGTGAATAGGTGATCCTGTAAAAACTTCAAACTTAAGCCACAACAACTTGTTAAGCGTTAGCACGATTAATGCCAAGTGGCTAAGGTGAAGTCTCAACAAAACACAATACCACAAGAATCAAGCACAGAGGGACACAGTGGTTTATCCCGTGGTTCGGCCAAGCCAATGCTTGCCTACTTCCACGTTGTGGCGTCCCAACGGACGAGGGTTGCAATCAACCCCTCTCAAGCGGTCCAAAGACCCACTTGAATACCACGGTGTTTTGTTGTTCCTTTGACTATCCCGTTTGCAAGGAATCTCCACAAATTGGAGTCTCTTGCCCTTACAAGTATGATCACAAAGAAAGCACAGAGTAAGGGAGGGAAGCAACACACACAAATCCACAGAAAAAACGCGCACACACGGCCAAGACTCGAGCTCGAATGACTATCTCAGAGTTCACACTAGAACAGAGCTCGAATCACTTAGAATCACAAACGAATGCGCAAAGAACTTGTGTGGATGATCAAGAATGCTCAAGAGTTGCTTGTGTATCTCCTCCATGCGCCTAGGGGCTCCTTTTATAGCCCCAAGGCAGCTAGGAGCCGTTGAGAGCAAATCCGGAAGGCCATCCTTGCCTTCTGTCGTCGGGGGCACCGGACAGTCCGGTGCACACCGGACATGTCCGGTGACCGATTTCTTTCCTTATCCAGCGCTTCCCGACCGTTGCAGACCGGCGGAGATCTGAGAGCCGTTGGCGCACCGGACAGTCCGGTGCACACCGGACAGTCCGGTGCCGTCTTCCGACCGTTGGCTCGGCCACGTGTCCCGCGCGGATTGCGCGGCCGACCGTTGGCCCTGGCCGACCATTGGCTCACCGGACAGTCCGGTGCACACCGGACAGTCCGGTGAATTTTAGCCGTATGCCGTCGGCGAATTCCCGAGAGCGGCCAGTTCGCGCCGAGTAGGCCTGGCGCACCGGACACTGTCCGGTGCACACCGGACAGTCCGGTGCTCCAGACCGAGCTGAGCCTTGGCTGCACACAGCCAAGTCTTTCTCTCCCTTTTCTCTTTTTCTTCTTTCTGTTTCTAACACTTAGACAATTATGTTAGTCCACAAAACAAATGTACTAAGGCTTAGAAACATACCTTTATCTCATGATTTGCACCTTGTTCATCCATGTACATAAATTCACAATTAAGCACATGTGTTGGCACTTAATCACCAAAATACTTAGAAATGGCCCAAGGGCACATTTCCCTTTCAATCTCCCCCTTTTTGGTGATTTATGCCAACACTACATAAAGCCACTAGAACAAGTGCAAACTCAATTCAAATAACACTTAAATTTATTTTGAATCAATTTTGGCATATATGGATCATCCTTTGCCACCACTTGGTTTGTTTTTGCAAATCAAACACAAATCTCTATCTCTAAGTTAAACACACATGTTTAAGCATAAAGAGAGTCATTCAAAAAAGAGATTGATCAAGGATTTCAAAAACTCCCCCTTTTCCCATAATCAATACTTCTCCCCACAAGAAGCCAACTTTTGACAAGAGAGACAACTTAAGAATTTTGACAAATCAAAAACTCTATTCTACTATTTTCAAAATCTCTCAAGTGGTAGCTGATCCATTTATTGCTTTGGCCTTTATTTTCTCCCCCTTTGGCATCAAGCACCAAAACGGGATCAATTGTGGCCCTTTAACCCCATTGCCTCACCAAAATCTTCAATTAAGAGCAAATGGCAATAAGAGTTCAGAGATGGACTTGGAATAAGTTACCCTCTCATCGGAGTGCAGTGGAAGTCTTGCATGATCCAAGTCCACCTTTTCCCTTTCAATTCTCCTTTGAGACTAAATCAAACAAACTCAAGCATATGGTTAGTCTCAAAGGGTCAAGTTGCAACACATCTCCCCCTAAACATGTGCATCACTTTGCAACGGACTTGTGAGGTCCAGGGAGTGTTTGTACAACTTGAGCACCATAATAAGCAACAAAGTGCAGAATGAACATAATCAAAGGCATAAATACATGTATGCTATATTTCAATCCAAGTTCCGCGAATCTAAGACATTTAGCTCACTACGCAGCCTGCAAAAGGTCTTCTCATCTAAAGGCTTGGTAAAGATATCGGCTAGCTGGTTCTCGGTGCTAACATAAAACACTTCGATATCTCCCTTTTGCTGGTGGTCTCTCAAAAAGTGATGCCGGATGTCAATGTGCTTTGTGCGGCTGTGCTCAACAGGATTTTCCGCTATTCGGATAGCACTCTCATTATCACATAGGAGTGGGACTTTGCTCAGATTGTAGCCAAAGTCCCTGAGGGTTTGCCTCATCCAAAGTAGTTGCGCGCAACACTGACCTGCGGCAACGTACTCGGCCTCAGCGGTGGATAGGGCAACGGAGGTTTGTTTCTTAGAGTTCCATGACACCAGGGACCTTCCTAAGAATTGGCACGTCCCCGATGTACTCTTCCTATCGACCTTACATCCAGCATAGTCGGAATCTGAGTACCCAAATCAAGTCAAAGTTAGACCCCTTTGGATACCAGATCCCGAAGCAAGGCGTAGCGACTAAATATCTAAGAATTCGCTTCACCGCCACCAAGTGACACTCCTTAGGATCGGATTGAAATCTAGCACACATGCATACGCTAAGCATAATATCCGGTCTACTAGCACATAAATAAAGTAGAGATCCTATCATTGACCGGTATGCTTTTTGATCAACGGACTTACCTCCTTTGTTGAGGTCGGTGTGTCCGTCGGTTCCCATCGGAGTCTTTGCGGGCTTGGCGTCCTTCATCCCAAACCGCTTCAGCAGATCTTGCGTGTACTTCGTTTGGGAGATGAAGGTGCCGTCCTTGAGTTGCTTCACTTGGAACCCAAGGAAGTAGTTCAACTCGCCCATCATCGACATCTCGAATTTCTGCGTCATCACCCTGCTAAACTCTTCACAAGACTTTTGATTAGTAGAACCAAATATTATGTCATCGACATAAATTTGGCACACAAACAAATCACCATTACAAGTCTTAGTGAAAAGAGTTGGATCGGCTTTCCCAACCTTGAAAGCATTAGCAAGTAAGAAATCTCTAAGGCATTCATACCATGCTCTTGGGGCTTGTTTAAGTCCATAGAGCGCCTTAGAGAGCTTACACACGTGGTCGGGGTACCGCTCATCCTCGAAGCCAGGGGGTTGCTCCACGTACACCTCCTCCTTTATTGGCCCGTTGAGGAACGCGCTCTTCACATCCATTTGGTACAACCTGAAAGAATGGTGAGCGGCATATGCTAGCAAGATGCGAATGGATTCTAGCCTAGCCACAGGAGCAAAAGTCTCCTCAAAGTCCAAACCTGCGACTTGGGCATAACCTTTTGCCACAAGTCGAGCCTTGTTCCTTGTCACAACTCCGTGCTCGTCCTGTTTGTTGCGGAACACCCACTTGGTTCCCACAACATTTTGCTTGGGACGAGGCACCAGCGTCCAAACTTCGTTGCGCTTGAAGTTATTAAGTTCCTCCTGCATGGCCAACACCCAATCCGGATCTAGCAAGGCCTCCTCTACCCTGAAAGGCTCAATAGAGGAGACAAAAGAGTAATGTTCACAAAAATTAACTAATCGAGACCGAGTAGTTACTCCCTTGCTAATGTCACCCAAAATTTGGTCGACGGGATGATCCCTTTGAATCATCGCTCGAACTTGGGTTGGAGGTGCCGGTTGCGCTTCTTCCTCCATCACTTGATCGTCTTGTGCTCCCCCTTGATCACACGCCTCCTTTTGATGAACCTGTTCATCGTCTTGAGTTGGGGGATGCACCGTCGTTGAGGAAGAAGGTTGATCACGTTCATCCTGTTCCTGTGGCCGAACGTCTCCAATTGCCATGGTTCGTATAGCGGCCGTCGGAACATCTTCTTCATCTACATCATCACAATCAACAACTTGCTCTCTTGGAGAGCCATTAGTCTCATCAAATACAACGTCGCTAGAGACTTCAACCAAACCCGAAGATTTGTTGAAGACCCTATACGCCTTTGTATTTGAATCATAACCTAATAAAAACCCTTCTACAGCTTTGGGAGCAAACTTAGAATTTCTACCCTTCTTCACTAGAATGTAGCACTTGCTCCCAAAAACACGAAAGTAAGATACATTGGGTTTGTTACCGGTTAGTAGCTCATACGAAGTCTTCTTGAGGAGTCGATGAAGGTAGACCCTGTTGATGGCGTGGCAAGCCGTGTTCACGGCTTCCGACCAAAAGCACTCGGGGGTCTTGAACTCTCCAAGCATCGTCCTCGCCATATCGATTAGCGTCCTGTTCTTCCTCTCTACCACACCATTTTGCTGTGGTGTGTAGGGAGCGGAGAACTCGTGCTTGATTCCTTCCTCCTCAAGAAACTCCTCCACTTGAAGGTTCTTGAATTCGGACCCATTGTCGCTCCTTATCTTCTTCACCCTGAGCTCAAACTCATTTTGAGCTCTCCTGAGGAAGCGCTTGAGGGTCCCTTGAGTTTCAGACTTATCCTGCAAAAAGAACACCCAAGTGAAGCGGGAAAAGTCATCAACAATAACTAAACCATACTTACTTCCTCCTATACTTAGATAGGCGACGGGTCCGAAGAGGTCCATATGCAGCAACTCCAGAGGTCTTGACGTGGTCATCACATTCTTGCTGTGATGTGCTCCTCCCACTTGTTTACCTGCTTGACAAGCTGCACAAGGTCTATCTTTTTCGAAATAAACATTTGTTAGACCTATCACGTGTTCTCCCTTTAGAAGCTTGTGGAGGTTCTTCATCCCCACATGTGCTAAGCGGCGATGCCACAGCCAGCCCATGCAAGTCTTAGCCATTAAGCATGCATCTAGACCGGCCTCTTCTTTTGCAAAATCAACTAAATAAAGCTTGCCGTCTAGTACACCCTTAAAAGCTAGTGAACCATCACATCTTCTAAAGACAGACACATCTACATTTGTAAATAAACAATTATATCCCATTTGACATAGTTGACTAACAGATAGCAAATTATATCCAAGACTCTCCACTAGGAATACATTTGATATAGAATGCTCATTGGAAATTGCAATTTTACCTAACCCTTTTACCTTGCCTTGATTCCCATCACCGAATATAATTGAATCTTGGGAATCCTTATTCTTGACGTAGGAGGTGAACATCTTCTTCTCCCCCGTCATATGGTTTGTGCATCCGCTGTCGATAATCCAGCATGAACCCCCGGATGCATAAACCTGCAAGGCAAATTTAGGCTTGGGTCTTAGGTACCCAACTCATGTTGGGTCCTGCAAGGTTAGCACAAATATCTTTAGGGACCCAAATGCAAGATTTATCTCCCTTGCATCTAGCCCCTAATTTCCTAGCAACAACCTTCTTACCCTTTCTACAAATAGCAAAAGGAGCATTACAAGCATAATAAATGGTAGAAGGTTCATTCACTACTTTCCTAGGAGCATGAATAACATTCTTTCTAGGCACATGAGCAATATCTCTCCTAGGCATATGTACAACATTTCTCCTACACATATCTCTACCATGATTATAAGAAGAACTAGAAGCAAACATTGCATGAGAATCATAAACATGTGAATCAAAATGATTATAAGCATTTCTAGCATGTCTCCTATCATAATACATAAAAGCATGATTCTTTTTAGCATTACCAGCCATCGGGGCCTTCCCCTTCTCCTTGACGAAGATGGGAGCCTTATGGCTTGTTAAGTTCTTGGCTTCCCTCTTGAAGCCAAGCCCATCCTTAATTGAGGGATGTCTTCCAATTGTATAGGCATCCCTTGCAAATTTTATCTTTTCAACTTCACTCTTGCTAGTCTTAAGTTGGGCATTAAGACTAGCCACTTCATCTTTTAGTTTTGAAATTGAAACTAAATGTTTGCTACAAGTGTTAACATCAAAATCCTTACACCTAGTGCAAATTGTAACATTTTCAACACAAGACTTAGATTTATTTGTTACTTCTAATTTAGCATTTAAATCATGGTTAACACTTTGTAAAGTAGCAATGGTTTCATGACAAGAAGATATTTCACTAGAAAGCACTTCATTTCTTTTCACTTCTAAAGCATATGATTTTTGTGCCTCTATAAACTTATCATGTTCATCATACAATAAATCCTCTTGCTTCTCTAAAAGCCTATCCTTTTCATTCAAAGCATCAATCAATTCATTGATTTTATCTATCTTAGATCTATCTAAGCCTTTGAACAAGCAAGAATAATCTATGTCATCATCGTCGCTAGACTCACTATCACTAGAAGAAGCATAAGTGGAGTCTTGAGTACTCACCTTCTTCTCCCTTGCCATAAGGCAAGTGAGACGCTCGTTGGGGAAGAGAGCCGATTTGTTGAAGGCAGTGGCGGCGAGTTCTTCGTTGTCGGAGTCGGAGGAGGAGCAATCCGAGTCCCACTCCTTTCCTAGATGCGCCTCGCCCTTTGCCTTCTTGTATTGCTTCTTCTTCTCTCTTTTGTTCCCCTTTTCCTGGTCACTTTCATTATCGGGACAGTTAGCAATGAAATGACCAAGCTTACCGCATTTGAAGCATGAGCGCTTCCCCTTGGCTTTGGTCTTGCTTGGTTGTCCCTTGTGACCTTTAAGCACCGTCTTGAATCTTTTAATGATGAGAGCCATCTCTTCATCATTAAGGCCAGCCGCCTCAATCTGTGCCACCTTGCTAGGTAGCGCCTCCTTGCTTCGTGTTGCCTTGAGAGCAAGGGGTTGCGGCTCGTTGATCGGACCGTTCAACGCTTCGTCGACGTATCTTGCCTCCTTGATCATCATCCGCCCGCTTACGAATTTTCCAAGCACTTCCTCGGGCGTCATCATCGTGTACCTGGGATTCTCACGAATATTGTTCACGAGATGAGGATCAAGTACGGTAAAAGACCTGAGCATTAGGCGGACGACATCGTGATCCATCCAACGCGTGCTTCCGTAGCTCCTTATTTTGTTGATAAGGGTCTTGAGCCGGTTGTACGTCTGAGTTGGCTCCTCTCCCCTTATCATGGCGAACCGTCCAAGCTCGCCCTCCACCAACTCCATCTTGGTGAGCATGGTGATGTCGTTCCCCTCGTGAGAGATCTTGAGGGTGTCCCATATTTGCTTGGCATTGTCCAAGCCGCTCACCTTATTGTACTCTTCCCTGCACAAAGATGCTAAGAGAACAGTAGTAGCCTGTGCATTTTTATGAATCTGTTCATTTATAAGCATAGGGCTATCCGAGCTATCGAATTTCATTCCGTTCTCCACAATCTCCCATATGCTAGGATGGAGAGAGAATAAGTGACTACGCATTTTGTGACTCAAAAATCCGTAGTCCTCCCCATCGAAGTGTGGAGGTTTGCCAAGAGGAATGGAAAGCAAATGCGAATTCGAACTATGTTGAATACGGGAATAATCAAATGAAAAGTTCGAATTGACCGTCTTCCTGTAGTCGTTGTCGTCGTCCTTTTGGGAAGAAGTAGACTCGTCGCTGTCGTAGTAGACAATCTCCTTGATGCGCCTGGTCTTCTTCTTCTTCCCTTCCTTCCGTCTTTGGCCCGAGCCGGAGTCGGTAGGCCTGTCATCCTTCGGCTCGTTGACGAAGGTCTCCTTCTCTTTATCGTTGATCACTATACCCTTCCCCTTAGGATCCATCTCTTCGGGCGGTTAGTCCCTTTGAGAAGAGAACGGCTCCGATACCAATTGAGAGCACCTAGAGGGGGGGGGGGGTGAATAGGTGATCCTGTAAAAACTTCAAACTTAAGCCACAACAACTTGTTAAGCGTTAGCACGATTAATGCCAAGTGGCTAAGGTGAAGTCTCAACAAAACACAATACCACAAGAATCAAGCACAGAGGGACACAGTGGTTTATCCCGTGGTTCGGCCAAGCCAATGCTTGCCTACTTCCACGTTGTGGCGTCCCAACGGACGAGGGTTGCAATCAACCCCTCTCAAGCGGTCCAAAGACCCACTTGAATACCACGGTGTTTTGTTGTTCCTTTGACTATCCCGTTTGCAAGGAATCTCCACAAATTGGAGTCTCTTGCCCTTACAAGTATGATCACAAAGAAAGCACAGAGTAAGGGAGGGAAGCAACACACACAAATCCACAGAAAAAACGCGCACACACGGCCAAGACTCGAGCTCGAATGACTATCTCAGAGTTCACACTAGAACAGAGCTCGAATCACTTAGAATCACAAACGAATGCGCAAAGAACTTGTGTGGATGATCAAGAATGCTCAAGAGTTGCTTGTGTATCTCCTCCATGCGCCTAGGGGCTCCTTTTATAGCCCCAAGGCAGCTAGGAGCCGTTGAGAGCAAATCCGGAAGGCCATCCTTGCCTTCTGTCGTCGGGGGCACCGGACAGTCCGGTGCACACCGGACATGTCCGGTGACCGATTTCTTTCCTTATCCAGCGCTTCCCGACCGTTGCAGACCGGCGGAGATCTGAGAGCCGTTGGCGCACCGGACAGTCCGGTGCACACCGGACAGTCCGGTGCCGTCTTCCGACCGTTGGCTCGGCCACGTGTCCCGCGCGGATTGCGCGGCCGACCGTTGGCCTTGGCCGACCATTGGCTCACCGGACAGTCCGGTGCACACCGGACAGTCCGGTGAATTTTAGCCGTACGCCGTCGGCGAATTCCCGAGAGCGGCCAGTTCGCGCCGAGTAGGCCTGGCGCACCGGACACTGTCCGGTGCACACCGGACAGTCCGGTGCTCCAGACCGAGCTGAGCCTTGGCTGCACACAGCCAAGTCTTTCTCTCCCTTTTCTCTTTTTCTTCTTTCTGTTTCTAACACTTAGACAATTATGTTAGTCCACAAAACAAATGTACTAAGGCTTAGAAACATACCTTTATCTCATGATTTGCACCTTGTTCATCCATGTACATAAATTCACAATTAAGCACATGTGTTGGCACTTAATCACCAAAATACTTAGAAATGGCCCAAGGGCACATTTCCCTTTCAGCCATCTTGGTCCACCGCCGCGATGATCTCTGCGCACCGCTCAGCCGTCATCTCCTCCCCGACGATACCCAGCCTCCGCAGCGCGCGGAGCAGCTCCTCCGTGGTGATCACGCCGTCGCCGTTATCGTCGTACTCGGCGAACGCAGCGCGCAGCGTGTCCAACAGGTCTTCGTCCTCGAACAGCGCCCCGAGCTCCTCGAGGCTGATGAACCCGTCCCCGTCGCGGTCTGCGGCAGCGACCATCTCCTCCGCCTCCGCGGCCGTACATCTGCAGGACTCGCGCATCTCGGCCACCGAGATGCGCCCATCGCCATCCGCGTCGAAGTGGCGGAAGACGCGGACGAGGGGGGTGCTTCTCCTACCTCGGATCGGGTCCTCCGGGCACACGCGCGTGGGAGGAGGACGAAGCACCAGGGAGTAGAGGCGACGGCGTTCGCGGGGTCCAGAACCTTCGCGGCAAATGGAGACGGAAGACACCGGACACGGTGGCGACGTGCGAGAGCGCCAAGTATGCAGGTTCGCCAAAATGGCGACGAACCCAAGCAATGGGAAACCGGAGTGGAACGGAGGGGTGGGGTGGAGGAGGGCGGGGGAGGGAGCGCGATCACCTGGAACTCTGGAGCGCCGGTGGAGGGTACCGGTGGCCAAAAGCAGCTGTCGTCGGAGCACACAGGCAAGCTGGGGAAGGTGAGGTTCTTGGGGAGGAGGAGGGAGTGCGAGATTGGAGACGCTGGTACGAGGAGAGAAGAAACACCTCCTAGAACCATCTACAACAAACGACGGACACAAGAGGGAGAATGCAGCATTGGATAACGATCGAACGGCCAAGGATTTTTTTGCCGACGTGGACGCTTGTGGGAGCCGGAATCCTTTCGGCTTTAAAGTATAGAAATATATATATATATATATATATATATATATATATATATATATATATACTTTCTCTGTAATATGTAGTACAGAGATAATAGGTTGCATATAAAGAGATTCAACATAGGAACAACAAATATGATACTATCTCTGTTCTTAAATATATGACACCGTTGACTTTTTTAAAAAAACTATTTTTACCATTTGTTTTATTCAAAAATCACGAATTATAATTTACTTTGTTATGATTTGTTTTATTACTTAAGGTTGTTTGAGTATGATTTGAATTTTTTACATTTTTTAATAAAACGAGTGGTCAAAGTTTTCAAAAAAGTCAAGAACGTTATATATCTAAGAACAGAGGGGGTGTATAGTACCTCTTCTTAATTGGGTGTTTTGGCTTTGTAAGATTTATTATGTTTATTATATATCTAGATATAGTATATATCTAAGTGCATGGAAAAAAACTACTTCTCTAGAAAAGCTAAAACCACCTCTTGTAATTTGGAACCAAAGAAGTCCAAGATTGCTGAGAAGCTAGAGTATCTGTACAAGTATCCAAAACACACTTCCAATATTAATTTGAGATAATACTTTCACATGAAAAGACAATTTTACCCCTATTGAATAATTATTTATGTATGAATATTTGTAATAATTATTAAAGGTATTCATACATAAATAATTGCTAGTCGGTTGCCCGTGCGTTGCGACGGCTTACAACAATACCCATATAAATTATCCACCAAAAAGTTTTCAAGATTTTTTATTGATTGTCTCCGCTCTCCGTATAATATTTTTTTTGATTTGGCTAATTGATGTTATTGTTTACTCCATCCAATATGTCTTGGTACAACACGGCCAATGAAGTGAGCGATTAGAAGAGAGTTCATAACGATTGACTGAACGAACAGAGATTATAAAATGACATAATCCCACCATACAGAGACCAAATAAGAGAAAGTTTGTGAGCTCAAGTTTTTAAAATAAGACACATGTACTCAAACTTATAAAAAAGATAGATCAAAATATGGAGTGATTGCTAAAGTCAGACACCAATAAAAACTGTATGCGCTCCATATAAATTATGCTACTTCATAGCAATTACTAACATTTAAAACCAACAAATAACCTTTCATTTTATTGTTAGTGTGACAAATCATTGTTGCTCTATCCAATTCAGCAACCTCAAACACCATTGAGCCCATTGCGTCAATGTGGTCTCAGAAACGACCTAATGCTTGCAAGAGCCAAGAACGTCGTGCTGTGCTTGGGCTGTAACCTCGGCCTATAGTGCTGGCCCGGCCCGACACGATTATATATTTTTATTTTACAAAAAACGTATATACATATATACAATTTATATTCAATATTAAAAACATATGAGTATGATGTTGTACTGGTTAGCTAACTTCACCCAGTGTCTCTCGCTCCCCTTCCATCCAGGTATGGGTTCAAACCCCACATTTTGCACCGTTTTTTTACATTTTACGCTGATTTACTCAAATGGCCTGACGGGCTTACTCAGCACAGTCAGCAGTTCGGAATGACGTGCCTGGGCCAGAGTTGTGGCCCGCGGGCGTCTGGGCCAGAGTTGTGGCCCGCGGACGTCTAGGCCGTGCCGGACAACCGTTTGTCCATCTATAGGTGTACATCGGCTTAATTTGAAATAGCTATGAGGGGTTATTTGTAAAAAATTACACGTGACGACCGTTGAAACTGGTACTTTAAGTATAGTATAGATCATAATGCTGCTAATTTTTATTATAAATATTTGTACATAAATAATCTCTACTACTTATTAAGATGGTAAGGGGTAGGCTGCCATTCCGTGTTCTGCCATTCCCATTTCGCTCTCCTCGCAAAGCCCATTCCCATTCCCGGCTGCCATTCCGTGTTCTGTTTTTTTTCATTCCCCCTCCCCGCAAAGCGCATTCCCATTCCCATTCCCGGCTGCCATTTCGTGTTCTGTCATTCCCATTCCGCCCTCCCCGTAGTGTTTTTCTCATTCCCACGTGCATCCCACGTCTAGCTAAAATTAAATTAAAAAAACACAAATGTGGCTCCAATGGGATTCAAACCCGCGACCCCTCAAGCAAATATGCTCGTAGCTACCACTACACCACATGTGTGTTTATGTCAATATTTGTTACAGTAAAAATATCTACTACATCTCTCCCAAATCCCACCTGCTACCCTTGCACAATGTGTAGTAGTAGATAATTATCAACGAGATTACTGAATTATATTTTTGGACGAAGACATTAGTATTTTAAAAAGAGCCTTGTATGTAATTTCTTTTGTTTTTATAATATTTTCAACTTAAATTCCTTTTTTATATGCGTGACATTTATTCTCCATAATATTTTTTCATGGATCTAATTTGTAAGTCATTTTTATAAACCAACGCCAAAGATGAATCCATGCTTCTTACATGGAAACCCCGAACAAACACCACTGGCAGGAGGTGCTCGCGTTGGCGTTGCTCATCGACGACGAGAAGAAGCTTGCACTACACCAAAATAGTAAACTTCCTAGAGCATAAACCACAGGAAGTTAGCCCTAAACTCTAGGAAGTTAGCTAAACTCTCGGAAGTTAAGCCATCCTGTCAGAAGTTTGGCTCTCGAAAATTTTTTGTCGGAAGTTAGCTTAACTTTCTAGAGCCCTCTAGGAAGTTAGCTAACTTCCTACAGCCAAAGAAGCCTCTCGGAAGTTAGTAGGTTCTCGGAAGTTAGTAGCTTCACGCTGTCAGTGCCATCAGCTGATTAACTTCCTACGACTAATTTTCTACGGCTGACTGTAGCCCTAGGAAGTTAGCTGGCTAACTTCCTACGGCTGACTGTAGCCCCTAGAAAGTTAGCTTCCTACGGCTGACTATAGCCCCTAGGAAGTTAGCTAGCTAACTTCCTACGGCCCAATAAGCCTCTAGGAAGTTAATTTGACCAACATTACAAATGCTGTTTATTTTTATTTTACACCACATTCCACATCATAACAAATATATAGCACAACATATTTTTCACATAAAACATCTCACACACAATCACATAACAATATTTAAATCCATACTCTCATCAATTACATTACAAAAGTCTCATCCATAGTCATAATAAGACACATCTCATTCAGTACTAATAAGAGACAATATCTCATACATAGTCATAATAAAAGTCTCAAGTATGAGAACACAATAACATATAGTAGGACACTTGTGCGGATGCTTGCATGAAATAGCTGACGATCCTATGAACGTCGGACACTATGTGCACTCCTTCATGCATGTAGCTACAATCGATTGGGAATTCATTAGTGAAAGGAAATTAGGCTTACACCTATTTTCCAAATTGATTTTGGTGGTTGAATTGCCCAACACAAATGTTTGGACTAACTAGTTTGCTCTAGTGTATGAGTCATACAGGTGCCAAAGGTTCACACTAAGCCAATAAAAAGACCAAGAAAAGGGTTCAACAAAGAGAGCAAGGGATAACCGAAGGCAGCCCTGGTATGGCGCACCGGACTGTCCAGTATGCCACCGGACAGTGTCTGGTGCACCAGGGCACTCCAGGCTGAACTCTTCACCTTCGGGAAAATCCAGAGGCGCTCCGCTATAATTCACCGGACATGTCCGGTGTACACCGGACAGTGTCCGGTGCACCAGAGGAGAGCGGCTCTGGAACTCGCCAGCGTCGGGAATTCGTCCGCTATAATTCACCGGACATGTCCGGTGCACACCGGACTGTCCGGTGTGACAGCGGGCAACGGCTACTTCGCACGCCAACGGCTACCTGCAACGCATTAAATGCGCGTCAGCGCGCGCAGAGGAGCAGAGCACGCGCGGATGGCGCACCGGACAGCCTACAGTGCTTGTCCAGTGCACCACCGGACATCCTGGCGGGCCCACATGTCAGAGCTCAACGGTCGGAACCCCAACGACTCGCTGACGTGGCTGGCGCACCAGACAGTGTCCGGTGGCGCACCGGACTGTCCGGTGCGCCATACGACAGCCCACTTCCAACGGCCACTTTGTGGTGGTTGGGGCTATAAATACCCCAACCACCCCACATTCAATAGCATCCAAGTTTCCACACTTCAACACCTTACAAGAGCTCTAGCATTCATTCCAAAGCACACAAAAGAGATCAAGTCCTCTCCCAACTCCACAAAAGGCTTTAGTGATTAGAGAGAGTGATTTGCCGTGTTCTTTTGAGCTCTTGCGCTTGGATCGCTTCTTTTCTTTCTCATTTGTTCCTGAGATCAACATTCATTCACTTGTAATCAAAGCAAGAGACACCAATTGTGTGGTGGTCCTTGTGGGGACTTTGTGTCCCGAGTGATTGAGAAGAAGAAGCTCACTCGATCCGTGGGATCGTTTGAGAGAGGGAAGGGTTGAAAGAGACCCGGCCTTTGTGGCCTCCTCAACGGGGAGTAGTGAAAGGGAAATGTGCCCTTGGGCCATTTCTAAGTATTTTGGTGATTGAGTGCCAACACATGTGCTTAATTGTGAATTTGTGTACATGGATGAACAAGGTGCAAATCATGAAGTAAAGGTATGTTTCTAAGCCTTAGTACATTGGTTTTGTGTACTAATATATTTGTCTAAGTGTTAGAAACAGAAAGAAGAAGAAAAGAGAAGAGGAGAAAAGACTTGGCTGTGTGGTGCCAAGACCCAGCTCGGTCTGGAGCACCGGACTGTCCGGTGTGCACCGGACAGTGTCCGGTGCGCCAGGCCGACTCGGCGCGAACTGGCCGCTCTCGGGAAATTGGCCGACGGCGTACGGCTAAAATTCACCGGACTGTCCGGTGTTCACCGGACTGTCCGGTGAGCCAACGGTCGGCCAGGCCAACGGTCGGCCGCGCAATCCGCGCGGGACACGTGGCGGAGCCAACGGTCGGAAGACGGCACCGGACTGTCCGGTGTGCACCGGACATGTCCGGTGCGCCAACGGCTCCAGATCTTCCAACGGTCGGCAACGGTCGGAAGCGCCTGTTATGGAAACAAATCGGGCACCGGACAGTGTCCGGTGTGCACCGGACTGTCCGGTGCCCCCGACGACAGAAGGCAAGGATGGCCTTCCGGATTTGCTCTCAACGGCTCCTAGCTGCCTTGGGGCTATAAAAGGAGCCCCTAGGCGCATGGAGGAGACATACAAGCAACTTTTGAGCATTCTTGATCATCCACACTAAGTCTCTGCGCATTCGTTTGTGTTTCTAAGTGATTCGAGCTCTGTTCTAAGTGAGAACTCTGTGATAGTCTTGTGAGCTCGATTCTTGGCCGTGTGTGTGCGCTTTTGCTGTGGATTTGTGTGTGTTGCTTCCCTCCCTTACTCTGTGCTTCTTGTGATCATATACTTGTAAGGGCAAGAGACTCCAATTTGTGGAGATTCCTTGCAAACGGGATAGTGAAAAGCAAAGCAAAACACCGTGGTATTCAAGTGGGTCTTTGGACCGCTTGAGAGGGGTTGATTGCAACCCTCGTCCGTTGGGACGCCACAACGTGGAGTAGGCAAGCGTTGGTCTTGGCCGAACCACGGGATAAACCACTGTGTCAACTCTGTGATCAATCTCTTGTGGTATTGTGTTTTGTTGAGACTTCTCTTTTAGCCACTTGGCAATTATTGTGCTAACACATAACAAGTTTTTGTGGCTTAAGTTTTAAGTTTCACAGGATCACCTATTCACCCCCCCTCTAGGTGCTCTCAATTGGTATCAGAGGCGTTCTCTTCACAAAGGGACTAACCGCCCGAAGAGATGGATCCTAAGGGGAAGGGTATTGTGATCAATGACAAAGAGAAGGAATCCTTCGTCAACGAGCCGAAGGACGATAAGCCTACCGACTCCGGCTCGGGCCAAAGACGGAAGGAAGGGAAGAAGAAGAAGACAAGACGCATCAAGGAGATCGTCTACTACGACAGCGACGAGTCTACTTCTTCCCAAAAGGACGAGGACCACAACGACTACAAGAGAAGGAAACCGGTTAATTCGAACTTTTCCTTTGATTACTCTCGTATTCCGCAAAGTTCACACTCTCATTTGCTCTCCATTCCACTCGGCAAGCCCCCACACTTTGATGGAGAGGACTACGGATTTTGGAGCCACAAAATGCGTAGTCACTTATTCTCTCTCCATCCTAGTATATGGGAGATTGTAGAGAGTGGAATGCACTTTGATAGTTCGGATAGTCCCATGTTCATTAATGAACAAATTCATAAGAATGCACAAGCTACTACTGTTCTTCTAGCTTCTTTGTGCAGGGATGAATATCATAAAGTGAGCGGCTTGGATAACGCCAAGCAAATCTGGGACACCCTCAAGATTTCTCATGAGGGGAACGACGTCACCTTGCTCACCAAGATGGAGTTGGTGGAGGGTGAGCTTGGACGGTTCGCAATGATAAGGGGCGAGGAGCCAACGCAAACGTACAACCGGCTCAAGACCCTTATCAACAAGATAAGAAGCTACGGGAGCACGCGATGGACGGACCACGACGTCGTCCGCCTAATGCTCAGGTCCTTTACCGTACTTGATCCTCATCTCGTGAACAATATTCGTGAGAATCCCAGGTACACGATGATGACGCCCGAGGAAGTGCTTGGAAAATTCGTAAGCGGGCGGATGATGATCAAGGAGGCAAGATACGTCGACGAAGCGTTGAACGGTCCGATCAACGAGCCACAACCCCTTGCTCTCAAGGCAACACGAAGCAAGGAGGCGCTACCCAGCAAGGTGGCACAGATTGAGGCGGCCGGACTCAATGATGAAGAGATGGCTCTCATCATCAAGCGATTCAAGACGGCGCTAAATGGTCGCAAGGGGCAGCCAAGCAAGACCAAGACCAAGGGGAAGCGCTCATGCTTCAAATGCGGTAAGCTTGGCCATTTTATCGCTAACTGTCCCGATAATGAAAGTGACCAGGAAAAGGGGAACAAAAGAGAGAAGAAGAAGCAATACAAGAAGGCAAAGGGCGAGGCGCATCTAGGAAAGGAGTGGGACTCGGATTGCTCCTCCTCCGACTCCGACAACGAAGGACTCGCCGCCACTGCCTTCAACAAATCGGCTCTCTTCCCCAACGAGCGTCTCACTTGCCTTATGGCAAGGGAGAAGAAGGTGAGTACTCAAGACTCCACTTATGCTTCTTCTAGTGATAGTGAGTCTAGTGATGATGATGACATAGATTATTCTTGCTTGTTCAAAGGCTTAGATAGATCTAAAATTAATAAGATTAATGAGTTGATTGATGCTTTAAATGACAAGAATAGATTACTAGAAAAACAAGAGGATCTTTTATATGAGGAGCATGATAAATTTGTTAGTGCACAAAATTCTCTTGCTCTAGAAATTAAAAGAAATGAAATGCTTTCTAGTGAACTATCTACCTGTCATGAAACCATTTCTACCTTACAAGGTGTTAACAATGATTTAAGTGCTAAATTAGAAGTAGCATATAAATCTAATTCCTGTGTTGAACATGTTGAAATTTGTACTAGGTGTAAAGATTTTGATGTTAATGCTTGTAGTGAACACTTAGTGTCAATTTCAAAACTAAATGATGAAGTGGCTAGTCTTAATGCCCAACTTAAGACTAGCAAGAATGAAGTTGATAAAATAAAATTTGCAAGGGATGCCTACACGGTTGGTAGACACCCCTCAATTAAGGATGGGCTTGGCTTCAAGAGGGAAGCCAAGAACTTAACAAGCCATAAGGCTCCCATTTTCGTCAAGGAGAAAGGGAAGGCCCCTATGGCTAGTAGTGCGAAAAAGAACCATGCCTTTATGTATAATAATAGGAGAAATGCTAGAAAGGCTTATAATGACTTTGATTCACATGTTTATGATTCTCATGCCATGTTTGCTTCTAGTTCTTCTTATAAGCATGATAGGGATATGTGTAGAAGAAATGTTGTACATATGCCTAGGAGAAATATTGCTCATGTGCCTAGAAAGAATGTTATTCATGCTCCTAGGAAAATAGTGAATGAACCTTCTATAATTTATTATGCTTTAAACACTTCCTTTGCTATTTGTAGAAAGGATAGGAAAATAATTGCTAGGAAATTAGGGGAAAAATGCAAGGGAGATAGGACTTGCATTTGGGTCCCTAAGGACATTTGTGCTAACCTTGCAGGACCCAACATGAGTTGGGTACCTAAGACCCAAGCCTAAATTTGCCTTGCAGGTTTATGCATCCGGGGGTTCAAGCTGGATTATCGACAGCGGATGCACAAACCATATGACGGGGGAGAAGAAGATGTTCACCTCCTACGTCAAGAATAAGGATTCCCAAGATTCAATTATATTCGGTGATGGGAATCAAGGCAAGGTAAAAGGGTTAGGTAAAATTGCAATTTCTAATGAGCATTCTATCTCAAATGTATTCTTAGTAGAGAGTCTTGGATATAATTTGCTATCTGTTAGTCAATTATGTCAAATGGGATATAATTGTTTATTTACAAATGTAGATGTGTCTGTCTTTAGAAGATGTGATGGTTCACTAGCTTTTAAGGGTGTACTAGACGGCAAGCTTTATTTAGTTGATTTTGCAAAAGAAGAGGCCGGTCTAGATGCATGCTTAATGGCTAAGACTTGCATGGGCTGGCTGTGGCATCGCCGCTTAGCACATGTGGGGATGAAGAACCTCCACAAGCTTCTAAAGGGAGAACACGTGATAGGTCTAACAAATGTGCATTTCGAAAAAGATAGACCTTGTGCAGCTTGTCAGGCAGGTAAACAGGTGGGAGGAGCGCATCACAGCAAGAATGTGATGACCACGTCAAGACCTCTGGAGCTGCTGCATATGGACCTCTTCGGACCCGTCGCCTACTTAAGCATAGGAGGAAGTAAGTATGGTCTAGTTATTGTTGATGACTTTTCCCGCTTCACTTGGGTGTTCTTTTTGCAGGATAAGTCTGAAACCCAAGGGACCCTCAAGCGCTTCCTCAGGAGGGCTCAAAATGAGTTTGAGCTCAAGGTGAAGAAGATAAGGAGCGACAACGGGTCCGAGTTCAAGAACCTTCAAGTGGAGGAGTTTCTTGAGGAGGAAGGGATCAAGCACGAGTTCTCCGCTCCCTACACACCACAGCAAAATGGTGTGGTAGAGAGGAAGAACAGGACGCTAATCGATATGGCGAGGACGATGCTTGGAGAATTCAAGACCCCCGAGTGTTTTTGGTCGGAAGATGTGAACACGGCTTGCCACGCCATCAACAGGGTCTACCTTCACCGCCTCCTCAAGAAGACGTCATATGAGCTACTAACCGGTAACAAACCCAATGTATCTTACTTTCGTGTTTTTGGGAGCAAGTGCTACATTCTAGTGAAGAAGGGTAGAAATTCTAAGTTTGCTCCCAAAGCTGTAGAAGGGTTTTTATTAGGTTATGATTCAAATACAAAGGCGTATAGGGTCTTCAACAAATCATCGGGTTTGGTTGAAGTCTCTAGCGACGTTGTATTTGATGAGACTAATGGCTCTCCAAGAGAGCAAGTTGTTGATTGTGATGATGTAGATGAAGAAGATGTTCCAACGGCCGCTATACGAACCATGGCGATTGGAGACGTTCGGCCACAGGAACAAGATGAACGAGATCAGCCTTCTTCCTCAACAACCGTGCATCCCCCAACTCAAGACGACGAACAGGTTCATCAAAAGGAGGCGTGTGATCAAGGGGGAGCACAAGATGATCATGTGATGGAGGAAGAAGCGCTACCGGCACCTCCAACCCAAGTTCGAGCGATGATTCAAAGGGATCATCCCGTCGACCAAATTTTGGGTGACATTAGCAAGGGAGTAACTACTCGATCTCGATTAGTTAATTTTTGTGAGCATTACTCTTTTGTCTCCTCTATTGAGCCTTTCAGGGTAGAGGAGGCCTTGCTAGATCCGGATTGGGTGTTGGCCATGCAGGAGGAACTCAACAACTTCAAGCGCAATGAAGTTTGGACGCTGGTGCCTCGTCCCAAGCAAAATGTTGTGGGAACCAAGTGGGTGTTCCGCAACAAACAGGACGAGCACGGAGTGGTGACAAGGAACAAGACTCGACTTGTGGCAAAAGGTTATGCCCAAGTCGCAGGTTTGGACTTTGAGGAGACTTTTGCTCCTGTGGCTAGGCTAGAGTCCATTCGTATCTTGCTAGCATATGCCGCTCACCATTCTTTCAGGTTGTACCAAATGGATGTGAAGAGCGCTTTCCTCAACGGGCCGATAAAGGAGGAGGTGTACGTGGAGCAACCCCCTGGCTTCGAGGATGAACGGTACCCCGACCACGTGTGTAAGCTCTCTAAGGCGCTCTATGGACTTAAACAAGCCCCAAGAGCATGGTATGAATGCCTTAGAGATTTCTTAATTGCTAATGCTTTCAAGGTTGGGAAAGCCGATCCAACTCTTTTCACTAAGACTTGTGATGGTGATTTGTTTGTGTGCCAAATTTATGTCGATGACATAATATTTGGTTCTACTAATCAAAAGTCTTGTGAAGAGTTTAGCAGGGTGATGACGCAGAAATTCGAGATGTCGATGATGGGCGAGTTGAACTACTTCCTTGGGTTCCAAGTGAAGCAACTCAAGGACGGCACCTTCATCTCCCAAATGAAGTACACGCAAGATCTGCTAAAGAGGTTTGGGATGAAGGACGCCAAGCCCGCAAAGACACCGATGGGAACGGACGGACACACCGACCTCAACAAAGGAGGTAAGTCCGTTGATCAAAAAGCATACCGGTCAATGATAGGGTCTTTACTTTATTTATGTGCTAGTAGACCGGATATTATGCTTAGCATATGCATGTGTGCTAGATTTCAATCCGATCCTAAGGAGTGTCACTTGGTGGCGGTGAAGCGAATTCTTAGATATTTAGTCGCTACGCCTTGCTTCGGGATCTGGTATCCAAAGGGGTCTAACTTTGACTTGATTGGGTACTCAGATTCCGACTATGCTGGATGTAAGGTCGATAGGAAGAGTACATCAGGGACGTGCCAATTCTTAGGAAGGTCCCTGGTGTCATGGAATTCTAAGAAACAAACCTCTGTTGCCCTATCCACCGCTGAGGCCGAGTACGTTGCCGCAGGTCAGTGTTGCGCGCAACTACTTTGGATGAGGCAAACCCTCAGGGACTTTGGCTACAATCTGAGCAAAGTCCCACTCCTATGTGATAATGAGAGTGCTATCCGAATAGCGGAAAATCCTGTTGAGCACAGCCGCACAAAGCACATTGACATCCGGCATCACTTTTTGAGAGACCACCAGCAAAAGGGAGATATCGAAGTGTTTTATGTTAGCACCGAGAACCAGCTAGCCGATATCTTTACCAAGCCTTTAGATGAGAAGACCTTTTGCAGGCTGCGTAGTGAGCTCAATATCTTAGATTCGCGGAACTTGGATTGAATTGTAGCATACATGTACTTATGCCCTTGATCATGTTCTTTCTGCATTTTGTTGCTTATTATGGTGCTCAAGTTGTACAAACACTCCCTGGACCTCACAAGTCCGTTGCAAAGTGATGCACATGTTTAGGGGGAGACGTGTTACAACTTGACCCTTTGAGACTAACCATATGCTTGAGTTTGCCTGTTTTAGTCTCAAAGGAGAATTGAAAGGGAAAAGGTGGACTTGGACCATGAAAGACTTCCACTGCACTCCGATAAGGGGTAACTTATTCCAAGTCCATCTCATGAACTCTTATTGCCATTTGCTCTTAATTGAAGATTTTGGTGAGGCAATGGGGTTAAAGGGCCAAGATTGATCCCGTTTTGGTGCTTGATGCCAAAGGGGGAGAAAATAAAGGCCAAAGCAATAAATGGATCAGCTACCACTTGAGAGATTTTGAAAATAGTAGAATAGAGTTTTTGGTTTGGCAAAACCCTTTTATTGTCTCTTTTGGCTTCTTGTGGGGAGAAGTAGCAAACCACTTGAGAGATTTTGAAAATAGTAGAATAGAGTTTTTGGTTTGGCAAAACCCTTTTATTGTCTCTTTTGGCTTCTTGTGGGGAGAAGTAGCAATTATGGGAAAAAGGGGGAGTTTTTGAAATCTTTGATCAATCTCTTTTGGAATGACTCTCTTTATGCTTCAACATGTGTGTTTAACTTAGAGATAGAGATTTGAGTTTGATTTGCAAAAACAAACCAAGTGGTGGCAAAGGATGATCCATATATGCCAAAATTGATTCAAAATAAATTTAAGTTTTATTTGAAGTGAGTTTGCACTTGTTCTAGTTGCTTTATGTTGTGTTGGCATAAATCACCAAAAAGGGGGAGATTGAAAGGGAAATGTGCCCTTGGGCCATTTCTAAGTATTTTGGTGATTGAGTGCCAACACATGTGCTTAATTGTGAATTTGTGTACATGGATGAACAAGGTGCAAATCATGAAGTAAAGGTATGTTTCTAAGCCTTAGTACATTGGTTTTGTGTACTAATATATTTGTCTAAGTGTTAGAAACAGAAAGAAGAAGAAAAGAGAAGAGGAGAAAAGACTTGGCTGTGTGGTGCCAAGACCCAGCTCGGTCTGGAGCACCGGACTGTCCGGTGTGCACCGGACAGTGTCCGGTGCGCCAGGCCGACTCGGCGCGAACTGGCCGCTCTCGGGAAATTGGCCGACGGCGTACGGCTAAAATTCACCGGACTGTCCGGTGTTCACCGGACTGTCCGGTGAGCCAACGGTCGGCCGGGCCAACGGTCGGCCGCGCAATCCGCGCGGGACACGTGGCGGAGCCAACGGTCGGAAGACGGCACCGGACTGTCCGGTGTGCACCGGACATGTCCGGTGCGCCAACGGCTCCAGATCTTCCAACGGTCGGCAACGGTCGGAAGCGCCTGTTATGGAAACAAATCGGGCACCGGACAGTGTCCGGTGTGCACCGGACTGTCCGGTGCCCCCGACGACAGAAGGCAAGGATGGCCTTCCGGATTTGCTCTCAACGGCTCCTAGCTGCCTTGGGGCTATAAAAGGAGCCCCTAGGCGCATGGAGGAGACATACAAGCAACCTTTGAGCATTCTTGATCATCCACACTAAGTCTCTGCGCATTCGTTTGTGTTTCTAAGTGATTCGAGCTCTGTTCTAAGTGAGAACTCTGTGATAGTCTTGTGAGCTCGATTCTTGGCCGTGTGTGTGCGCTTTTGTTGTGGATTTGTGTGTGTTGCTTCCCTCCCTTACTCTGTGCTTCTTGTGATCATATACTTGTAAGGGCAAGAGACTCCAATTTGTGGAGATTCCTTGCAAACGGGATAGTGAAAAGCAAAGCAAAACACCGTGGTATTCAAGTGGGTCTTTGGACCGCTTGAGAGGGGTTGATTGCAACCCTCGTCCGTTGGGACGCCACAACGTGGAGTAGGCAAGCGTTGGTCTTGGCCGAACCACGGGATAAACCACTGTGTCAACTCTGTGATCAATCTCTTGTGGTATTGTGTTTTGTTGAGACTTCTCTTTTAGCCACTTGGCAATTATTGTGCTAACACATAACAAGTTTTTGTGGCTTAAGTTTTAAGTTTCACAGGATCACCTATTCACCCCCCCCCCTCTAGGTGCTCTCAAGTAGGTTTGCGAGAACCGAACCTCGGTAAAACAAATCCTCATGTCACACTCCTTATTTGATTGCGATTTGTTTTGCACCCTCTCTTGCGGACTCATTTATATATTTCTAACGCAAACTTGGCTTGTAGTTGTGATTATATTTGTAAATTTCAGTTTCGCCCTATTCACCCCCCCTCTAGGCGACTTTCAATTGGTATCGGAGCCCAGTGCTTCATTAGAGCCTAACCGCTCGAAGTAATGTCGGGAGATCACGCCAAAAGGGAGATGGAGACCGGCGACAAGCCCACTACAAGCCACTCATCGGAAGAGTCCCGCAACAAGGGGAAGGGGAAGGAGAAGAAGTATTCTTCCCACAAGTCGCATCAGAGTAGCGGCAAACACAAGAAGATGAGGAAGGTCGTCTACTACGAGACCGACACTTCATCACCATCGACCTCCGGCTCTGACGCGCCGTCCGTCACTTCTAAGCGCCATGAGCTCAAGAAGTTTAGTAAGATCCCTCTACGCTATCCCCGCATTCCTAAGCATACACCTCTACTTTCCGTCCCATTAGGCAAACCACCAACGTTTGATGGTGAAGATTATGCAAGGTGGAGTGATTTAATGAAATTTCATCTAACCTCACTCCACAAAAGTATATGGGATGTAGTTGAGTTTGGTGTGCAGGTACCATCCGTAGGGGATGAAAATTATGATGCGGACGAAGTGGCCCAAATCGAGCACTTCAACTCCCAAGCAACAACCATCCTCCTCGCCTCTCTAAGTAGGGAGGAATACAACAAGGTGCAAGGACTAAAGAGCACCAAGGAGGTTTGGGATGTGCTCAAGACCGCACACGAGGGTGATGAGCTCACCAAGATCACCAAGCGGGAAACGATCGAGGGGGAGCTTGGTCGCTTCCGTCTTCGCCAAGGAGAGGAGCCACAAGATATGTATAACCGGCTCAAGACCTTGGTGAATCAAGTGCGCAACCTCGGGAGCAAGAAATGGGATGACCACGAAGTGGTTAAGGTTATTTTGAGATCACTCATTTTCCTTAACCCTACTCAAGTACAATTAATTCGTGGCAATCCGAGATACACACTAATGACTCCCGAGGAAGTAATCGGGAATTTTGTGAGCTTTGAATATATGATCAAGGGCTCAAGGAAGATCAACGAGCTTGATGAGCCCTCCACTTCCGAAGCTCAACCCGTGGCACTTAAGGTGACGGAGGAAAAGAAGGAGGAGTCTACATCAAGTAGACAACCCATCGACGTCTCCAAGCTCGACAATGAGGAGATGGCGCTCATCATCAAGAGTTTCCGCCAAATCCTCAAACAAAGGAGGGGGAAAGACTACAAGCCCCGCTCCAAGAAAGTTTGTTACAAATGTGGTAAGCCCGGTCATTTTATTGCTAAATGTCCATTATCAAGTGATAGTGATAGGGACAATGACAAGAAGGGGAGAAGAAAGGAGAAGAAGAAATACTACAAGAAGAAGGGTGGCGACGCTCATGTATGCCGCGAATGGGACTCGGACGAGAGCTCCTCCGACTCCTCCTCCGATGAGGACGCCGCCAACATCGCCGTCACCAAAGGCCTTCTCTTTCCCAACGTTGGCCACAAATGTCTCATGGCCAAGGACGGCAAAAAGAAGGTAAAATCAAGATCCTCCACCAAATATGAAACCTCTAGTGATGAGGATGATGCTAAAAATGAGGAGGATAACTTGCGCACTCTTTTTGCTAACCTAAACATGCAACAAAAAGAAAAACTAAATGAATTGATTAGTGCCATCCATGAAAAGGATGATCTCTTGGACTCCCAAGAGGACTTCCTAATCAAGGAAAATAAAAAGCATGTTAAGGTTAAGAATGCTTATGCTCTAGAAGTAGAAAAATGTCAAAAATTATCTAATGAGCTAAGCACATGCCATGATTTGATTGCCAACCTTAGAAACGAAAATGCTAGTTTAAATGCTAAGATTGATTCTCATGTTTGTAATGTTCCAATTTCCAATCTTAGAGATGATAATGTTGATTTACTTGCTAAGATTGATGAATTGAACACTTCTCTTGCTAGCCTTAGAGATGAAAATGAAAAATTGCTTGCTAAGGCTAAAGAGTTAGATGTTTGCAATGTTACAATTTCAGATCTTAGAGATAAGAATGATATTTTGTGTGCTAAGATTGTTAATTCTAGCAAACAATCTACATCTACTGTTGAGCATACTTCCATTTGTACTAGATGTAGAGATATTAATGTTGATGCTATCCATGATCACCTAGCTTTAATTAAGAAACAAAATGATCACATAGCTCAACTTAATGCTAAGATTAGTGAGCATGACTTAGAAAATGAAAAATTTAAATTTGCTAGAAGCATGCTCTATAATGGGAGACGCCCTGGCATTAAGGATGGCATTGGCTTCCAAAGGGGAGACAATGTCAAAATTAATGCCCCTCCTAAGAAACTATCTAACTTTGTTAAGGGCAAGGCTCCCATGCCTCAGGATAACGAGGGTTACATTTTGTACCCTGCCGGTTATCCCGAGAGCAAAATTAGGAGAATTTATTCTAGAAAGTCTCACTCTGGCCCTAACCATGCTTTTATGTATAAGGGTGAGACATCTAGATCTAGGCAACCAACCCGTGCCAAGTTGCGTAAAAAGAAAACTCCTACTGCATCAAATGATCATGCAATTTCATTTAAAACCTTTGATGCATCATATGTGCTTACAAACAAATCCGGCAAGGTAGTTGCCAAGTTTGTTGGGGGCAAACACAAGGGCTCCAAGACTTGTGTTTGGGTACCCAAAGTTCTTGTTTCTAATGCCAAAGGACCCAAAACCGTTTGGGTACCTAAAACAAAGAACTAAACTTGTTTTGTAGGTTTATGCATCCGGGGGCACAAGTTGGATCATTGATAGCGGGTGCACAAACCACATGACAGGGGAGAAGAAAATGTTCTCCTCATATGAGAAAAACCAAGATCCCCAACGAGCTATCACATTCGGGGATGGAAACCAAGGTTTGGTCATAGGTTTGGGAAAAATTGCTATATCTCCTGACCATTCCATTTCTAATGTTTTTCTCGTTGATTCTTTAGATTACAATTTGCTTTCCGTATCCCAATTATGTCAAATGGGCTATAACTGTCTATTTACTGATGTAGGTGTCACTGTCTTTATAAGAAGTGATGATTCAATAGCATTTAAGGGAGTGTTAGAGGGTCAGCTATACTTGGTAGATTTTGATAGAGCTGAACTGTAATACTCAAATTGTATACCAAGAATAATAGAGAGATCTTCTCATTTTATGTGCCTTATTTGCATCATAAAAAGAGCATACACAAAATTTAGAGTTTAATTCAAACAAATGATAAAAAAAATAGGCATTATGTTGGAGTTTTATTGTTTGTGCATTAAATAAAATAATAATGTTAATAATAAAAATAAAACTAAAGGTTGAATCAAACCCTAAATTAAAACTAGGGTTTTCTAAAAAGAGAAGAAGAGGAATGATACAAAAGTATAAATAATGTCATTATACTTTTAAAATTGGTATTTTTCATTTCACAATATGATTGGAGAATAAATTTGCACAAGGTTTAAATACTAAATTCGAATTCAAACTAAACCTTAGAAATGAAGAAAATAGAAAGAAAAGATAAAAGAAAAAGAATAAAACCTCACCTGGGTCGGCTGCTACCCATTTCGGCCCACTCAAAGAAAACCCCCACGCGGCCCAAAACTCTCCCACCGCGTGGCTCCAGCTTTCCTTTGAATGACAGGGCGGCCCCACCTCTCAGGGAAATCACGGTGGCGCGCTCGCTCTTCCCGTTTCGGCTTACAGGCGGGGCCCTCTTGTCAGCGGTTTTGCTCTCCGTCGCAAACGACTCGCGCGGACTCGCCCCTGTTTCTCTTCCCGTGAGAATCGCGCGCCGCGGTTGACCTCGCCGTTCGGTGCGTGGGTTGTTGCGCCAGCCGCGCGAGAGTTGGGTCTGGCACCCAGAGATAAGTACCCCCGCTGCGTTCCTCTCGCAAGCCCTGGGAGTTTCTAGCCGTGCGCTTAGCCACCGTTGCCGCCGACCCTATGCCCCGGCATTACCTCGCGATAGCCGCCGTCGAGCCATCCTTTCGGTCCAGGGTGCTTCGGATCCACTCTCGGTCGGTAACCTCAAGCTCGTCGGGCGGAGTTGGCAACTGGGTGCCCACGAATTCGTCGCCGTCGAGGAAGATCCGCGCCGGGCCGCTGCGGACCGTGGTCGGCTCCCCTGACCTCACCCCTGTCTTCGGTAAGCCCCTGGACAGCTTCGTTTTGCCGCGCACACCATTTTGCACCGGTTGTAAGGTTGGGGGACTCACGGGACAGCCATCGTGGTGTACGCCGGCGACTCGCCGCCGTGACCAGGGCGCGGCGCCGCCGTGCGTCGCTCGGGTTTGGGAGTGGATCCGGGGACCATCGGATGGCACACGGACGGTCCCGATTAGATCAAGCTTACCCCTTCGTCCCAGTGAACCCTGGCCGTCCATCTACGAACGAGCGGATGCAGTTCAATATCAGTTATTTAAAATCCGAGCCGTTGATGCGAGATCCTGCGGCTGTGTGAGCGTACCGATTCGGTATTAAGTAGATCTAATCCTGGCCACTGAAGTCTAATCGGACGGCCAGAGATAGTCCATACCCCTTCGCGGGTACTTTTTGTTAAAGAGCCCCTGGAAATTTTAGTTATCAACCCGCAATCCTCGGGCGCTGTTCACTGAGTCTGGGGATTTTTACCCCGGAGCCCCTGAGCTTTCTGAAATTCGTGCGCCCAGTCCAGAGATCATAAAAATCAAATAAATAAATTCAGAAATAGATTTTTAATATAAAAACAATTCCTAGAACTTAGTTAATCCATAGAAAATTCATTTTTAGTCCAAATCACTCCATTCCAGTTTCTAAAATTTTGTAATAATGTTCTCTATCATATAGTGGCTCTGTTTTGGCATGAAAACAGTAAGAAAAATTATTTATCATTTAATCCTATTTCAAGCACATTAAACCTTAGGAAATTCGTAACTTGAAATCTATAACCCCAAATTTAGTGATTCCAGTTCCTATAATCTCATTTTAATGTGTAGATTTTTACTGTGCATTTTATTTACATGTTTGGTGCAATGTTAATTTATACTATACTATGTATGTATTGTGTTGATGCGAGTAGACGAGCAAGCCACTGTGGAAACTGAGGTTCAACAAGTAGAGATAGCTTAGCAGGAGCTCATTGAAGGCAAGTTGTGCCCTTGATCACTTACTTTTCCCAGCCATGTTCTTATTAATTTTAATGATCTGCTTAGGTTAATTTGGATGGGAGCCTTTATGTTACCCCAGTTTTGATTACCTCTATACCTTGTTCACCCCTGATACATTTTTGGGTAGTACTTGCTATTGCTTTATGTGGATTGGGTATGGAGATACACTATTCATGATTATTCTGTTATTATCTTGTTATTATTATTGTTCATGTTAAGATCATTAAATTAATGGGAACATGGAGCGACCACCCGGGAAAACAGTGCTACCACAAGGGTTTAATGGGACGCCCTTGGCTGATTAACTAGGAAAGCTAGTGGAGGGCTACCTTACCCGAAAGGGGCAAGGGCACTAGGGGAGTGGTCAGTGTGGGGAGGTCCTTGTTTGATTTTGCTGCGATGGCGGTCAGGCAAGAACCCTGCACTGGAGCTTCCTATAAACTGTAGCGGGTAGTCTGAAGCTAGTGGAACTTTGTAAAGGCCTCGTAGTGTTACCCTGCCTCGCTTCCTTGGTAGAGGTGTATGGGATTCATGACCCCTTGGCAGATGGGTAACACGGCTTGTGGGTAAAGATGCGCAACCTCTGCAGAGTGTAAAACTAGTATACTAGCCGTGCTCACGGTCAAGAGCGGCTCGGACCCTCACATGATTAAATATGGAACTTAAATTTAATTTGACATTTGCATTGCATTTGGGATTATTTTACTATTACTTTTCTTTATTATTAATAAGGTTTGGTATTTACTTACACTTAGTAATTGCTAATAAAATTTTGACCAACTTATAAAAGCAATGCTCAGCCTCAGCCTTTATTTCATTGACCAGCCTTACACTTCATGAACTCCCACCTTTGGTGAGTTCATGCTACATTATTCCCCACGACTTGTTGAGCTATGAACGTATGTGAGCTCACTCTTGTTGTCTCACACCCCCCCCACAGGAGAAGAACAGGTGGTCGAAGAGGAGCCGCCTAACACTGAGGAGTTCGATCTGATCTAGGTGGCGTTTCTCAGTCGACATTGGCGCCGACGATCCTTAGTTCGTTTTATGGTTATACTTTTATTTTGTAATAAGTCTTCCGCTATGTAATAATTACTCTGATGTTTTATGACATTTATCTCTATACACTCTGTTATTATATATGTTGTCTTCTTGGCGCATGTATGAGATGCACCCGGCTTTGTTCCTTAAAGCCGGGTGTTACAGAAGTGGTATCAGAGGAAATGTTGACTGTAGGACAAAACCTAGATAGAAATGGATAAAACCCTTACCTACTTACCTTACTCTGATTCTTTCTACACTTATCTTGATCCTGTCTCACCTTCTACTGTTCTACTCTGATCATTCTTACCTTTTCTACTCTTGGACAAGATGGATTTCACACCTTGGAATCCCTACCCCTATGATATTTTTAAGGGATAGGAAGCCTAAGACAAAATTAAAACTATTTTCTATATTTAAAAATGTTGTTTGATTGTTATGATGAAAAATGTCTGATTTGCTTCTTTGATTGATTGAGATATTATATATATGGACATCTTAGTATGTGCCAGCATAAGGTAATAAATTAGCTATGGTAGGTAAAACATTAATCTGCTTAGCTAATAAATCCCCCAATTTAACATGATTCGTAATTACTGCCTTGTCTACTGCTTTCTCTTACCTTATGTATCTAACTCAGATGGTCAATACCAGGAGGGGTGGTGGAATTGATTTGCCTCCTAACCGACACACTCGAAGGATATATAGACAACCTCAGCCACAGCCTGCAGAGATGAATCCTCCTAATCCTCCACCAGGCGGAGTTGATCCACTGGTTGCTGCTCAGATGGCGGTGATGCAGCAAATGGCGGACACTATGGCTGATATGCGTGCCCAGATGCAGCAAGAACGCCAAGAGATGCGTCAGGAAAGAGAAGACATACGCCAGGAGTTGCGCCAGGAGAGAGATGAGATACGCCAGGAAAGGAGAGCGCAACAACGGCAGCTGCAACAACAACTTCAACAACAGCAACAACAGCAACAAGTGCCATTGCCTCCACCACCACCACCAGTTCCACCTCGTGATAAGCACCGAGAGTTCATGAGTCATAAGCCACCTACATTTGCAAGTTTGCCAGATCCACTTGATGCAGATGATTGGCTGAAAGCAATTGAGAAGATGCTCAACATTGCACAATGCACTGACCAGGAGAAGGTTTTATATGCTTCTGGACGTCTGACGGGTCCTGCTGCTGACTGGTGGGATTCTTATACTGCTGCCCATGATGCTGCTGATACTATTACCTGGGCAGAGTTCAGTACGCAGTTCAGGAACTACCATATTCCAGCTGGGATGATAAAGATCAAGAAGAAGGAGTTTCTGGCATTGAAGCAAGGCAACATGTCGGTCAGCGAGTACAGAGACAAATTTATTCAGCTGTCGAGATATGCACCGGAGGAAGTTGCTGAGGATGAAAGGAAGCAGGAGCACTTTATTGAAGGACTTAATGGACCCTTGCAGTATGCACTGGTTGCACACACCTTTCCATCATTTCAGAGGCTACTGGATAAGGCTCTTGCTATTGAACACAAGCGTGTTCAACTGGGTGATTTGAAGAGGAAGGCTATCTCACAGGGACAGGGTAGCAGCAGTGTTTGTCCTCGCTACAGTTCACCACAGGGTACACCGACTCGACGGGGAGGACCGCGCCCAGTTCAACAATCACCACTGAGGACTCCACCTCCTCGACAGGCTACCCCCACTGGCACCCCGACGAAGTTTTCAGGACAGAGTTCAGGCACTACTTGTTTCAAGTGTGGGAAGACTGGACATTATGCAAATGTCTGCCCACAGAGGATTGCTACTACTCCAGCTCAGAACAAGCAACAGACTCCTGGCAAGGGATATTCTATAGCCAGGGTGAATCAAGTCAGCGTTGATGATACTCCTGATGGTGGGGACCTCGTAATTGGTATGTTTTATGTTAATGCAATTCCTGCAACCATATTATTTGATTCTGGTGCTACACATTCATTCATGTCTGCTAGATATGCCAACACAAATGAAATACCACTGCTAAATATGAGAAAACCCATGATAGTAATTACACCAAAAGGGCCTGTTGAGGCGAATCAAATGACCCGTAGATTGACATTGACCATTATGGGTAGAGAATTTGGAGCTACTGCTATAATATTAGAGTCAAGCAGTATAGATTTGATCCTTGGTATGTCATGGCTAAGAAAGGCAAAGGCCGTTATAGCATGTGGTAGAGGTACCGTAGAACTCACTACCACTAAAGGAGAAAGATTTCAAGTTAATATTGCAGTAACCTCCTCATCCATGCGTGCAATGTTCTTTATGCCTGAGGAGTTTGTTGGTGACAACATCCTGGTGGTTAGAGATTTTCCAGATGTCTTTCCAGAGGAGTTACCAGGGATGCCACCCGATAGGGAAGTTGAGTTTGTGATTGATCTTTTACCTGGAACTGCCCCTATTTCTAAGCGACCATACAGGATGGCTGTAGAAGAACTGAAGGAACTTAAGAAGCAGTTGACGGAGTTACAAGAGGCTGGTTACATTCGTCCAAGTTCCTCACCGTGGGGAGCACCGGTGTTATTTGTGCAGAAGAAGGATGGATCACAGCGGATGTGTGTGGATTATAGATCTCTTAATGATGTTACGGTGAAGAACAAGTACCCGTTGCCCCGTATTGAGGATTTATTTGATCAGATGAGAGGAGCCAGGGCATTCTCGAAGATTGATCTCCGATCCGGTTACCATCAGATGAGGATTAGACCATCGGATATTCCCAAGACGGCTTTCTCGACTCGATATGGATTATATGAGTTTACTGTTATGTCATTTGGATTGACCAATGCACCAGCTTACTTCATGAATTTGATGAATAAGGTGTTTATGGAGTACTTGGACAGATTCGTCGTGGTGTTCATCGACGATATTCTTATCTATTCTAAGAATGAAAGTGATCATGAACTACATCTAAGGTTGGTGCTACAGAAGTTACGAGATAATCAACTCTATGCTAAGTTCAGCAAGTGCGAGTTTTGGATTGACAAGGTGCCATTCCTTGGTCATATTATTTCTAATGGAGGAATAGCTGTGGATCCTGCTAAAGTAAAGGAGATAATGGAGTGGAGAGTGCCCACTACAGTTACGGAGATTCGGAGTTTCTTGGGACTCGCAGGATATTATCGGAGATTTATTGAAGGATTTTCTAAGATTGCTAAGCCCATGACATCGCTTTTGGAGAAAGGAAGAGAATTCAAGTGGGATGAGAAGTGCCAAGAAAGCTTTGATCAATTGACGGAGAGACTAATGTCGCCACCAGTATTGATTATGCCAGACCTACAGAAGGGATTTGACATTTATTGTGATGCATGTGGCCAAGGACTTGGATGTGTGCTCATGCAAGAAGGACATGTGATTGCCTATGCATCTCGTCAGTTGCGGAAGCATGAACTGAACTACCCCACTCGTGACTTGGAACTAGCTGCCGTTGTGCATGCACTTAAGATTTGGAAACACTACATCATGGGAACTAAGTGCCAAGTATACACGAATCATAAGAGTTTGAAGTATATATTCACTCAGAAGGATCTCAATCTTAGGCAACGCCGTTGGTTGGAGCTCATTAAGGATTATGACTTGGAGATTCACTATCACCCAGGCAAGGCGAATTTGGTTGCAGATGCCTTGAGTCGGAAGGAACATGTTCACTCCGCTTTCGTTGTCCAGCTACCTGATGAATTAGCAAAAGATTTTGAGAGACTCAACCTGGGGATCGTTACACATACGGAAGGAGTTATCATCGAATTGGAACCTACCTTGGAACAAGAAATTCGTAAAGGTCAGATTGGTGATGCTAAGATTCAGGAGATCAAGGATCTGATAACAGAGGGTAGAGGCCCGGAGTTCACGGAGGATGAACAAGGCACGATATGGTTCAAGAATCGGATATGTGTTCCCGATATTGATAGTCTTCGGGAAACCATATTGAAGGAAGCACATGACTCAATTTATTCTATTCATCCTGGAAGTACTAAGATGTATCAGGATTTGAAGCAAAAGTATTGGTGGTATGGACTAAAGAGAGATGTGGCTGCACATGTGGCTATGTGCGATGTATGCCAAAGAGTTAAAGCTAAACACCAGAGGCCAGCCGGACTATTGCACCCACTGAAGATACCTGAGTGGAAATGGGAAGAGATTGGCATGGACTTCATTGTTGGATTACCCCACACGTCTGCTGGATATGATTCTATATGGGTGATTGTGGACAGGCTAACTAAAGTAGCCCACTTTATTCCAGTGAAGACCACGTATTCAGGAGCCAAGTTGGCAGAGTTGTACATGGCACGGATTGTCTGCCTGCATGGTGTGCCAAAGAAAATCGTGTCGGACCGGGGATCACAGTTTACTTCTCGGTATTGGAAGAAGTTGCACGAGTCAATGGATACGAGATTGAATTTTAGTTCGGCTTACCATCCCCAGACTGATGGGCAGACTGAGAGGACTAACCAAGTACTGGAAGATATGTTAAGAGCTTGTGCTCTTAAGCATGGTGGAAGTTGGGATAAGAGTCTACCGTATGCAGAGTTCTCTTACAATAATAGCTATCAGGCCAGCTTGAAGATGTCACCGTTTGAGGCTTTGTATGGCAGAAAGTGCAGGACTCCACTGTATTGGGATCAAACTGGTGAAAGACAGTTGTTTGGGCCTGAGATTATACAGGAAGCAGAGGAACAAGTTCAGCAAATAAGGGAGAGTTTGAGAACTGCACAATCTAGGCAGAAAAGCTATGCTGATACCCGGAGGAGACTGCTTGAGTTTAAGGAGGGAGATTATGTCTATTTGAAGGTGTCACCACTCCGGGGTATGAGAAGATTTAAAGTCAAAGGAAAGTTGTCCCCTCGCTTTATTGGACCCTTTTTAATCTTAAAGCGAGTGGGTGAGGTTGCATATCAATTGGAGTTACCGGATCATCTTGCGGATGTTCATGATGTATTTCATGTATCTCAGCTGAAGAAATGTCTTAGGGTGCCTGAGGAACAGTTACCAATGGAGGACCTTAGTGTTCAAGAGGATTTGACTTATGCTGAGTACCCCATCAAGATTCTTGATACATTGACTCGAGTTACAAGAAATAAGGTTATAAGGATGTGCAAAGTTCAATGGAGTCACCACGGTAAAGATGAAGCAACCTGGGAAAGAGAAGAAGAGCTTCGCATAGATTTTCCCCACCTTTTCCCTAGATCTTCTTAAATCTCGAGGACGAGATTATGTTTAAGGGGGGTAGGATTTGTAATACTCAAATTGTATACCAAGAATAATAGAGAGATCTTCTCATTTTATGTGCCTTATTTGCATCATAAAAAGAGCATACACAAAATTTAGAGTTTAATTCAAACAAATGATAAAAAAAAATAGGCATTATGTTGGAGTTTTATTGTTTGTGCATTAAATAAAATAATAATGTTAATAATAAAAATAAAACTAAAGGTTGAATCAAACCCTAAATTAAAACTAGGGTTTTCTAAAAAGAGAAGAAGAGGAATGATACAAAAGTATAAATAATGTCATTATACTTTTAAAATTGGTATTTTTCATTTCACAATATGATTGGAGAATAAATTTGCACAAGGTTTGAATACTAAATTCGAATTCAAACTAAACCTTAGAAATGAAGAAAATAGAAAGAAAAGATAAAAGAAAAAGAATAAAACCTCACCTGGGCCGGCTGCTACCCATTTCGGCCCACTCAAAGAAAACCCCCACGCGGCCCAAAACTCTCCCACCGCGCGGCTCCAGCTTTCCTTTGAATGATAGGGCGGCCCCACCTCTCAGGGAAATCACGGTGGCGCGCTCGCTCTTCCCGTTTCGGCTTACAGGCGGGGCCCTCTTGTCAGCGGTTTTGCTCTCCGTCGCAAACGACTCGCGCGGACTCGCCCCTGTTTCTCTTCCCGTGAGAATCGCGCGCCGCGGTTGACCTCGCCGTTCGGTGCGTGGGTTGTTGCGCCAGCCGCGCGAGAGTTGGGTCTGGCACCCAGAGATAAGTACCCCCGCTGCGTTCCTCTCGCAAGCCCTGGGAGTTTCTAGCCGTGCGCTTAGCCACCGTTGCCGCCGACTCTACGCCCCGGCATTACCTCGCGATAGCCGCCGTCGAGCCATCCTTTCGGTCCAGGGTGCTTCGGATCCACTCTCGGTCGGTAACCTCAAGCTCGTCGGGCGGAGTTGGCAACTGGGTGCCCACGAATTCGTCGCCGTCGAGGAAGATCCGCGCCGGGCCGCTGCGGACCGTGGTCGGCTCCCCTGACCTCACCCCTGTCTTCGGTAAGCCCCTGGACAGCTTCGTTTTGCCGCGCACACCATTTTGCACCGGTTGTAAGGTTGGGGGACTCACGGGACAGCCATCGCGGTGTACGCCGGCGACTCGCCGCCGTGACCAGGGCGCGGCGCCGCCGTGCGTCGCTCGGGTTTGGGAGTGGATCCGGGGACCATCGGATGGCGCACGGACGGTCCCGATTAGATCAAGCTTACCCCTTCGTCCCAGTGAACCCTGGCCGTCCATCTGCGAACGAGCGGATGCAGTTCAATATCAGTTATTTAAAATCCGAGCCGTTGATGCGAGATCCTGCGGCTGTGTGAGCGTACCGATTCGGTATTAAGTAGATCTAATCCTGGCCACTGAAGTCTAATCGGACGGCCAGAGATAGTCCATACCCCTTCGCGGGTACTTTTTGTTAAAGAGCCCCTGGAAATTTTAGTTATCAACCCGCAATCCTCGGGCGCTGTTCACTGAGTCTGGGGATTTTTACCCCGGAGCCCCTGAGCTTTCTGAAATTCGTGCGCCCAGTCCAGAGATCATAAAAATAAAATAAATAAATTCAGAAATAGATTTTTAATATAAAAACAATTCCTAGAACTTAGTTAATCCATAGAAAATTCATTTTTAGTCCAAATCACTCCATTCCAGTTTCTAAAATTTTGTAATAATGTTCTCTATCATATAGTGGCTCTGTTTTGGCATGAAAACAGTAAGAAAAATTATTTATCATTTAATCCTATTTCAAGCACATTAAACCTTAGGAAATTCGTAACTTGAAATCTATAACCCTAAATTTAGTGATTCCAGTTCCTATAATCTTATTTTAATGTGTAGATTTTTACTGTGCATTTTATTTACATGTTTGGTGCAATGTTAATTTATGCTATACTATGTATGTATTGTGTTGATGCGAGTAGACGAGCAAGCCACTGTGGAAACTGAGGTTCAACAAGTAGAGATAGCTGAGCAGGAGCTCATTGAAGGCAAGTTGTGCCCTTGATCACTTACTTTTCCCAGCCATGTTCTTATTAATTTTAATGATCTGCTTAGGTTAATTTGGATGGGAGCCTTTATGTTACCCCAGTTTTGATTACCTCTATACCTTGTTCACCCCTGATACATTTTTGGGTAGTACTTGCTATTGCTTTATGTGGATTGGGTATGGAGATACACTATTCATGATTATTCTGTTATTATCTTGTTATTATTACTGTTCATGTTAAGATCATTAAATTAATGGGAACATGGAGCGACCACCCGGGAAAACAGTGCTACCACAAGGGTTTAATGGGACGCCCTTGGCTGATTAACTAGGAAAGCTAGTGGAGGGCTACCTTACCCGAAAGGGGCAAGGGCAGTAGGGGAGTGGTCAGTGTGGGGAGGTCCTTGTTTGATTTTGCTGCGATGGCGGTCAGGCAAGAACCCTGCACTGGAGCTTCCTATAAACTATAGCGGGTAGTCTGAAGCTAGTGGAACTTTGTAAAGGCCTCGTAGTGTTACCCTGCCTCGCTTCCTTGGTAGAGGTGTATGGGATTCATGACCCCTTGGCAGATGGGTAACACGGCTTGTGGGTAAAGATGCGCAACCTCTGCAGAGTGTAAAACTAGTATACTAGCCGTGCTCACGGTCAAGAGCGGCTCGGACCCTCACATGATTAAATATGGAACTTAAATTTAATTTGACATTTGCATTGCATTTGGGATTATTTTACTATTACTTTTCTTTATTATTAATAAGGTTTGGTATTTACTTACACTTAGTAATTGCTAATAAAATTTTGACCAACTTATAAAAGCAATGCTCAGCCTCAGCCTTTATTTCATTGACCAGCCTTACACTTCATGAACTCCCACCTTTGGTGAGTTCATGCTACATTATTCCCCACGACTTGTTGAGCTATGAACGTATGTGAGCTCACTCTTGCTGTCTCACACCCCCCCACAGGAGAAGAACAGGTGGTCGAAGAGGAGCCGCCTAACACTGAGGAGTTTGATCTGATCTAGGTGGCGTTTCTCAGTCGACATTGGCGCCGACGATCCTTAGATCGTTTTATGGTTATACTTTTATTTTGTAATAAGTCTTCCGCTATGCAATAATTACTCTGATGTTTTATGACATTTATCTCTATACACTCTGTTATTATATATGTTGTCTTCTTGGCGCATGTATGAGATGCACCTGGCTTTGTTCCTTAAAGCCGGGTGTTACATGAACTCGACACTTGCTTGATTGCTAAGACTAATATGGGTTGGCTCTGGCACCGTCGACTAGCCCATGTTGGAATGAAGAATCTTCATAAGCTTCTAAAGGGAGAACACATTTTAGGACTAACAAATGTTCATTTTGAGAAAGACAGGATTTGTAGCGCTTGCCAAGCCGGGAAGCAAGTTGGTGTTCAACATCCACATAAGAACATTATGACGACTGACAGGCCACTGGAGCTCCTACACATAGATTTATTCGGCCCGATCGCTTACATAAGCATCGGCGGGAGTAAGTACTGTCTAGTTATTGTGGATGATCATTCTCGCTTCACTTGGGTATTCTTTTTGCAGGAAAAATCTCAAACCCAAGAGACATTAAAGGGATTCTTGAGACGGGCTTAAAATAAGTTCGGCTTGAGGATCAAGAAAATTAGAAGCGACAACGGGACGGAGTTCAAGAACTCTCAAATTGAAGGCTTCCTTGAGGAGGAGGACATCAAGCATGAGTTCTCTTCTCCATACACTCCACAACAAAATGGTGTAGTGGAGAGGAAGAATCGAACTCTATTGGACATGGCAAGAACCATGCTTGATGAGTACAAGACGCCGGATCGGTTTCGGGCCGAGGCGGTCAACACCGCTTGCTACGCCATCAACCGGTTATATCTACACCGAATCCTCAAGAAGACATCATACGAACTCCTAACCGGTAAAAGCCCAACATTTCATATTTTAGAGTCTTTGGTAACAAATGTTTTATTCTTATTAAAAGAGGTAGAAAATCAAAATTTGCTCCTAAGACTGTAGAAGACTTTTTACTAGGATATGACTCAACCACAAGGGCATATAGAGTCTTTAACAAGTCCTCAGGACTTGTTGAAGTTTCTTGTGACGTTGTGTTTGATGAGACTAATGGCTCTCAAGTAGAGCAAATTGATCTTGATGAGATAGGTGAAGAAGAGGCTCCGTGCATCGCGCTAAGGAACATGTCCATTGGGGATGTGTGTCCTAAAGAATCCGAAGAGCCCACTCAAGCACAAGATCAACCATCCTCATCCTTGCAAGCATCACCACCAACTCAAAATAAGGACGAGGCTCAAGTTGATGAAGGAGAAGATCAAAGAGATGAGCAATCTCAAGATGACGGCAATGATCAAGGGGGAGATGCATTTGATCAAGACAAGGAGGATGAGGAAGAACCAAGACCACCACACCCAAGAGTCCACCAAGCAATCCAACGAGATCATCCCGTCGACACCATCCTCGGCGATATTCATAAGGGGGTAACTACTAGATCTCGGGTTGCACATTTTTGTGAACATTACTCGTTTGTTTCCTCTATTGAGCCAAGCAGGGTAGAGGAAGCACTTCAAGATTCGGATTGGGTGGTGGCGATGCAAGAGGAGCTCAACAACTTCACTAGGAACGAGGTATGGCACTTAGTTCCACGTCCTAATCAAAATGTTGTAGGAACCAAATGGGTCTTCCGCAACAAGCAAGACGAGCATGGTGTGGTGACAAGGAACAAAGCTCGACTTGTGGCCAAAGGATACTCCCAAGTCAAAGGTTTGGATTTTGGTGAAACCTATGCACCCATAGCTAGGCTTGAGTCAATTCGTATATTATTAGCCTATGCTACTTACCATGGCTTCAAGCTTTATCAAATGGACGTGAAGAGTGCCTTCCTTAATGGACCAATCAAGGAAGAGGTCTATGTTGAGCAACCTCCCGGCTTTGAAGACTGTGAGTACCCTAACCATGTCTACAGGCTCTCTAAGGTGCTTTATGGGCTCAAACAAGCCCCAAGAGCATGGTATGAATGCCTTAGAGATTTCCTTATTGCAAATGGCTTCAAAGTCGGCAAAGTCCGATCCTACTTTATTTACTAAGACTCTTGCAAATGATTTGTTTGTATGCCAAATTTATGTTGATGATATCATATTTGGGTCTACTAACGAATCTACATGTGAGGAATTTAGTAGGATCATGACACAGAAATTCGAGATGTCGATGATGGGGGAGTTGAAGTATTTTCTAGGATTCCAAGTCAAGCAACTCCAAGAGGGCACCTTCATTTGCCAAACGAAGTACACTCAAGACATTCTAAACAAGTTTGGGATGAAGGATGCCAAGCCCATCAAGACACCCATGGGAACCAATGGGCATCTCGACCTCGACACGGGAGGTAAATCCGTCGATCAAAAGGTATACCGGTCGATGATAGGTTCATTGCTTTATTTATGCGCATCTCGACCGGACATTATGCTTTCCGTTTGCATGTGTGCAAGATTCCAATCCGACCCTAAGGAATCTCACCTTACGGCCGTAAAACGAATCTTGAGATATTTGGCTTATACTCCTAAGTTTGGGCTTTGGTACCCTCGGGGATCCACATTTGATTTAATTGGTTATTCGGATGCCGATTGGGCAGGGTGTAAAATCAATAGAAAGAGCACATCGGGGACTTGCCAGTTCTTGGGAAGATCCTTGGTGTCTTGGGCTTCAAAGAAGCAAAATTCGGTCGCTCTTTCCACCGCCGAAGCCGAGTACATTGCCGCAGGTCATTGTTACGCGCAATTGCTTTGGATGAGGCAAACCCTGCGGGACTATGGTTACAAATTAACCAAAGTTCCTCTTCTATGTGATAATGAGAGTGCAATCCGCATGGCGGTTAATCCCGTTGAGCATAGCCGCACTAAACACATAGCCATTCGGTATCATTTTCTTAGGGATCACCAACAAAAGGGAGATATCGAGATTGCTTATATTAATACTAAAGATCAATTAGCCGATATCTTTACCAAGCCTCTTGATGAACAAACTTTTACCAAACTTAGGCATGAGTTAAATATTCTTGATTCTAGGAACTTCTTTTGTTAACTTGCACACATAGCTCATGAATATACCTTTGATCATGTCTCTTTTATATATGCTATGACTAATGTGCTTTCAAGTGTATTTCAAACCAAGTCATAGGTATATTGAAAGGGAATTGGAGTCTTCGGCGAAGACAAAGGCTTCCACTCCGTAACTTATCCTTCGCCGTCGCTCCAAGTCACGCTTCATCTTTGGGGAGAGAGTATGAAGAAAAAGGACTCCGGCTTTGGTATAATCTTCACTCATATGGTTTATTTGCCAAAGAGGAGAAAGTAGTTAGTTCAAGGGCTTATATTTCACTCTAGGTATCCGTTTTTGGCGATTCATGCCAAAGGGGTAGAAAGTATAGCCCAAAGCAAAAGGACCGCACCACCACCCTAATTTTTAAAATGATTTTCGATTGGTAATTTTCAAATTGATATCTTATTGTGTTCAAAAAGAGGAGATTTCAAAAATTGGTATCTTAAAACCCTCTTGAACACTAAGAGAAGAATTTATTGAGGGGGAGTTTTGTTCAAGTCAAAGGAAAAGCATTTGAAATAGGGGGAGAAAATTTCAAATCTTGAAAATGCTTTGCAAAATCTTACTTCTTTACCTTTGAATATTTGCAAAAGAACCTTGAAAAGATTTTACAAAAGGATTTGCAAAAACAAAACATGTGGTTCAAGCGTGGTCCAAAATGTTAAATTAGAAAGAAACAATCCATGCACATCCTACAAGTATTTATATTGGCTCAATTCCAAGTAACCTTTGCACTTACATTTTGCAAACTAGTTCAATTATGTACTTCCATACTTGCTTTGGTTTGTGTTGGCATCAATCACCAAAAAGGGGGAGATTGAAAGGGAATTAGGCTTACACCTATTTTCCAAATTGATTTTGGTGGTTGAATTGCCCAACACAAATGTTTGGACTAACTAGTTTGCTCTAGTGTATGAGTCATACAGGTGCCAAAGGTTCACACTAAGCCAATAAAAAGACCAAGAAAATGGTTCAACAAAGAGAGCAAGGGATAACCGAAGGCAGCCCTGGTATGGCGCACTGGACTGTCCGGTATGCCACCGGACAGTGTCCGGTGCACCACCGGACAGTGTCCGGTGCACCAGGGCACTCCAGGCTGAACTCTTCACCTTCGGGAAAATCCAGAGGCGCTCCGCTATAATTCATCGGACATGTCCGGTGTACACCGGACAGTGTCCGGTGCACCAGAGGAGAGCGGCTCTGGAACTCGCCAGCGTCGGGAATTCGTCCGCTATAATTCACCGGACATGTCCGGTGCACACCGGACTGTCCGGTGTGACAGCGGGCAATGGCTACTTCGCGCGCCAACGGCTACCTGCAACGCATTAAATGCGCGCCAGCGCGCGCAGAGGAGCAGAGCACGCGTGGATGGCGCACCGGACAGCCTACAGTGCTTGTCCGGTGCACCACCGGACATCCTGGTGGGCCCACATGTCAGAGCTCAACGGTCGGAACCCCAACGGCTCGCTGACGTGGCTGGCGCACCGGACAGTGTCCAGTGGCGCACCGGACTGTCCGGTGCGCCATACGACAGCCCACTTCCAACGGCCACTTTGTGGTGGTTGGGGCTATAAATACCCCAACCACCCCACATTCAATAGCATCCAAGTTTCCACACTTCAACACCTTACAAGAGCTCTAGCATTCATTCCAAAGCACACAAAAGAGATCAAGTCCTCTCCCAACTCCACAAAAGGCTTTAGTGATTAGAGAGAGTGATTTGTCGTGTTCTTTTGAGCTCTTGCGCTTGGATCGCTTCTTTTCTTTCTCATTTGTTCCTGAGATCAACATTCATTCACTTGTAATCAAAGCAAGAGACACCAATTGTGTGGTGGTTCTTGTGGGGACTTTGTGTCCCGAGTGATTGAGAAGAAGAAGCTCACTCGATCCGTGGGATCGTTTGAGAGAGGGAAGGGTTGAAAGAGACCCGGCCTTTGTGGCCTCCTCAACGGGGAGTAGGTTTGCGAGAACCGAACCTCGGTAAAATAAATCCTCGTGTCACACTCCTTATTTGATTGCGATTTGTTTTGCACCCTCTCTCGCGGACTCATTTATATATTTCTAACGCTAACCCGGCTTGTAGTTGTGATTATATTTGTAAATTTCAGTTTCGCCCTATTCACCCCCCCTCTAGGCGACTTTCAATTAGCCCTCTTAATAACGGTGGACATTTTACGACAACCCTCGCGCGCGCTTGATCCACTTAGTATTCAGCACTTTATGGATTTTTTCTCGTTCCAATTCAGTAATCTGAACACACACACAAAAAGAAAAATGGAATATTTAGCCATAGAATGAAACCCTTATTATTACTCAAAAGGAAGATTAGCACATCTTTATTATGAGGGATAGTCTGATAGAAGTTGACTGTAAATTAGGGATGGCAGATATATATCAAAATTCAAAAGTTATCATTATCCCAAGATTAATGCTAGACAAAGCACAGATACAAAGATATGACTCAAGGGATGTTGGCAACCATTTGAACATTATAAACATAGTATGCAACAGAAGTCACTTGATTGAATTGTAACAAGTATAAAAAGTATCAGGAGAATTAGGAAGATAAGCGCCAAAGTGATGTACCAAAGAATGAGTAGTTGCTCTTGGAGAAAGGCCAACATCCTAGATTATGAATATAGCTTCGCCTAAACCTTTAGCCACAAGAATCAATTGAGAACATAAGGCTTTTCCTGAATGTGTAATTATTTGCACCACATGTGTGTCATTGGTAGAAGCATCTAGGGAGAATGTTCCACCACTTACAATCAGATTTTCCTGTGGCTCAAATGTATAAGAGCATAAATAGCAAAGGGGGCTTAAATTACTTCAGACCATGAACAGGATATACAAGAAGTGAGCAAAAGTTCACCTGTGCTTCAGGATGGAAAACTAACAAGACATATTCAGGGGTGACTCTTAAGGAAGAAACAATCTGTATAAACATAAGCTGAGTGAGACAAGAACTTTAGCGAAATTGATAAAAAGTATTCAAGCGAAGAGAAGATGAATTAGCGAAAAATCTTCCATTTACATGTATACTCGCAGCAGCTAGACGTATATTTTTTCTATTGGAGATTACAATGGGTGATGCTTGCAATCTATCTGGACCACGGTCAACTTTCCTAGCAGCTTCCAATATATCAAGTCGGTTTTCTGTACAGTCAATGGGAAACCATTAGTAGGCTGGGAACAGTACAAAAACTTTCAACACGAACATATTGTACTTTTAAGGATTATTAAACTGAATTTTAAAGAAAAGAACAAGAAAGTACCATTTTCATTTGCTATCAATGTTATTTCTGATGGTAGGTCACAAATAACAGTGAACTCTGATTTGGAAATTGCAGGCACAGGATGATCTTTACCAACCATGTTCCCACGTGAAAACAGCAATTTCTAAAAAAAGTGAATTAAATTAAATATATTTCGGTGAATCAATTCACCAGAATATATTGCAATACGGAGTTCATAAACAAAAATGCAAAGATCCATTTGAAGTACTTACATAGCTCACTTTGCTTAGGCAAGATACTCAATATAGTCCACTAGATAGTTTCTTCACAGCGGTAGAACTAATAATATGAGCTGCTGCTGTAGCACGAACATCAAAATCTTACATAATCAAACCAAAATCGGTAATATAATTAACTTGGTGCTCTAAATCGAACCTGGACTGTCCTATCACATATTCTTTATGTGGAGAGAAAATTATGTTTATTTCCTAGAGGTATCAGTTGCCTCTCGAAAGTTATTTATTTCCTACGGTTTGTTATAAAAGCTGTAGGAAGTTAAAAACCGTAGGAAGTGTATGATTTTGGTGTAGTGTTGGTGACTGCCATTTCAACCTCTAGAAGTAGTCCTACGTGTCCACATGCGCCGCTGTGTTTGGCAAGCTCCGGCGCAGCCGCCGCTTGGACGTGGTCTAGAGCGGCTGCACCACACAGTCCATCTTCAAACAGGGGGACCTCATGGTCGTCCCCAACGCTGATGACTCTCGGGTTGTTCTAGGCACCACATCCGACGACAGCGCTGTCACGCCGTCCAGCTCATCATCCATCTAAAGCTCAACCTGCCACGTAAGTCGCTACTGGCCGGCCATGAATTCTTGTGCGCTGGGACGACGGTCGTTGCTGACGTTGTGTGAGTGTCCTCGAACAAGATGTATGTAGAGGAGTAGCACATCCGGTGGTGCAATGACTAGGTGTACTACCTTACTGATGAGCCTGGGGTGCAATTCGTTTGGCAGCCCAGCCAAGAGTCATCGGTACTCGCTATGTTGTGCACGTTCGACGACTACTATATCAAGGTATGTGGCGTCATCTTGGCGCCAGAGGTAACGCAGAGGAGGACCGACAGAAATGACCACTTGCCATCGTCAGGGTAGCTTTTGTGCCGGCTTGCCTTTAATTCTCTTCGCAGACACATACAGTTGCCTTTTTTATTTAAGCAAGCGTGTATGGTGGTGCGTACTTGATGACTGACAATGTACGAGGGAACTTGTACCGGCAGGTGTGGCACGTGCTCTTCAATGATGAGACCATGCAAATCGTGGCATATATCGAAGTCTGCATGATACTGATGGTTGCAATGTAGTAGTGAAACAGCTAAATTAAAATAATAGAATTTATGTATGACTAGGATTACAAATGAATTATGAAACATTTTCTTATAACAATATAAGACACATTTTGTATATAAGTTATGATGTTATTATTTGTTCCCGTTGCAACACGGGCACTCACCTAGTTATTTATATAATTATTCAATAGGGGTGACATATCGGATTTAAGAGCAAACCTAGGCGCGAATTAAATGTGTGCTAGGATTAAGTCTCACACATATGATGATTCATGAAACACAAATAATGTCACATCTTTATGATATAATATGAGTTATGTACAAAATAGCTAAATAATTACATAATATGTCCCATCTTTATTATTTAAACCTCTCACGAACTCGTCATAACATCTTTCATGCTACTCATCTTGTGGTACCTATTCTTGATCTGGGTGTGAGTATAGTAAGAGTGAGTTCACATACGTTCATCGCTCAACAAGTTGTGTGGAAAAATGTGCATGAGCTTATTTATGGTGGGGCTCATAAGAAATGTAAGGCTTACCAAGAAGAATGGTTAAGTCCGAGTGTTGCTTTTAACAAGTTGGTCAAAATTTTATTAGTAGTTACTAAGTATAAGTAGATATCATCCCAATTAAATAAGAAATTACAATCAATAATAATTCTCATAATGAAATGCAGATGACATATTGAGTTTAATTTCATAAGTTAATCATGCAAGAGTCCTGAGTTGCTCTTGACAGTGAGCACAGCTGATATACCAGTTTTACACTCTGCAGAGGTTGTGCATCTTTACCCATAAAAAGTGTTTCCCGTCTAGCCAGGGTTTCACTAGTACAAAAAAGCTCTATAGTGACGGTTGTGAACCTATTTTCACTGGTGTTTCTTATAACCGTCGGTGCTTGGGGTCAGTAGAAATCATCATTTTTACAGGCGAGTAACTGAGGACCGCCAGTGCAAATCGATTTTTACTGGCGGTTGAGTTAAGAAAACCACCAGTGGAAATCGATTTCTACTGGCGGTCGACGTAATAAAACGCTATTAAAAATTATTTTCAGAAACATTAAATGGGTTTTAAAATCAGCAAAATAATTTATTTAAGTCGCAAGTCGCGTCATTTTTCACGCGCTTTAGGAATCAAACCGCCGACCTCACCCTCGCGTGTACACTCCACTACCACTCCGCCTATGCCTTACTTTGTGTCTAGTTTGTATTTTTTTGTCCATATATTACAACCAACTGAGTGTAAATTGCTTGTTTGAGACCGTAAACGAATTCAAATAAAAAAGTTGTCAACTACAAGGTTGAATAACTTTTGAAGTTCTACAACTTTCATTTTAACATTGTTTCCATCCGAGGTAGTTTGCAAAATTTGAATTTTGAATTTGACATACTTAGATTCAATTTTTGAGAACCGAAATGAGTTTAAATAAAGAAGTTGTCAACTACAAAGTTTTATAACTTTAGTTTTATCATACGAGGTCGTTTGAACAACTTGAAAAATGAAGGATAAAAATGATTTCTAGTGGCTGTTTCTTAAGAAAACCGCAACTAGAAATCGATTTTTATAGACGGTTTCTTAAGAAATCCGGTGGCGGATTTCTTAAGAAACCGTCTGTAAAAATATATCACACCGCAGCCTTTGAGTCTTTTTGTACTAGTGTTTGTAAGACCCTTAGACGCTTTCAAGGTGAATGAATAGGGATACACTGCAAGATATTTACAAAGTTCCACTAGATGAGAGAACCTGCTACAAATTCTAGATCAAATGCGATATAGAAAAACACTATATATTTCTTTGTAATCAAATTGCAATCCTGTCTGTGGAACACCATCGAGCATTACCTTGCCTTTGCCACCACTAGAAGCCCTCCACCTCTATCTCTTCCTTGTGTGGCCCTCCGTATATCTCCTTGTCTCTCTTTTCGCACGTGGATGTTCGTGGCGGTAGGACTCGCTTCCCTCATGAAAGCTTTTCGCGCGTACACACCAGCACCGCCACCCTGATGCCTTAGGTATGATCGGCCTCACCCAGGTCACCGCGACATGGCGTATGACTAGCCGCCCTCGCAAATGCCTCCGTGATATGCCCTTAGGTTGCCCGCCCTTGCCTGCGCCACAATCGCCTAGCCCAATCTGATACTTTCCTTGTCGATTCACGACTTAGGCTATGTTTGTTTTGGATTATAATCTCTCTAGATTATATAATCTAGTGCAAATAATCCAATAGGTAAACAAACACTTAGATTATGGGTTTAGATTATATAATCTAAAGCCTAGATTATGATAATCTCATAATCTCCTCAAGAGTAGCTTATTTGAGATTATTTTATCAAAAGACCCACTACCTATGGTTATGTAAACAGAAATTACAATATATGCTATCCTTTTTCTCACATCAAATAAACAAACAAGGGTACTATTGTCTTTATAAATAATCTACATTTGTATAATCTAGACTACCAAACAACTACATATATATTATAATATGTCTAGATTATAATCTAGACTATATAATTTAGATTATAATCCAGATTATATAATCTATAAGTTGAAACAAACAGGCCCTTAATCTACCAGTACATGCTTCTGGTTCTGTGATTATTTGATTTAGCATCACACATATTGTTCACCTTTTATTTCTGAACCTTGACATTTTTAGTGCTCTATTTGTGTTCCTTGTATTATTTATTTGTGGGATTAAATTTTGAGTCTTTTTGCTGGGATTAGAACAATCAGATGCCTTTAGTTATCAGGCTTAGTCCTGCAAACATGGGACTGTTGTGTGGGTTGAGAAAACATTAGGCATAATTAGCCAGGATAATTGTCGGCGTTTCGACCCCGGAGGGTCCCTGGACCGACGAGTAAATTGTCGCTGCGTGTCCCAGCCCAGATGGGTCGGCGCGAGACGGAGCACAAGGGGGGAAACCAGTGAGGGGAAACCGCGGCCTCGTGTTGTCCTGCGCCCAGGGCGGATGCGCTTGCAGTAGGGGGTTACAAGCGTTCGCGAGGGAGAGAGAGAGGGCGTGAGACTGCGCGTCAGCCCGTTCTCCCGCGCGGCCACCTTCTCGTACGAGGGCCCTGGACCTTCCTTTTATAGACGTAAGGAGAGGGTCCAGGTGTACAACGGGGGTGTAGCAGTGTGCTAACGTGTCTAGCAGAGAGGAGCCAGAGCCCTATGTACATGCCGACGTGGCTGTCGGAGAGGTGTTGGAGCCCTGTTCATGTGGTGTCGTGGCCGTCGGAGGAGCGCTTGAGCCCTGTAGAAGCACAGCTGTCGGGGCTGTCGGATCCTTGCTGACGTCTCCTTGTTTCCGTAAGGGGCTGAGAACCGCCGTCGTCATGGAGCACGCGGGGTGCCATCATTACTTGTTTTACTGGGGCGAGACAGATGAGACGCCGGTCTTGTTCCCCGTAGCGTGGGCTAGCTAGGGGTAGGGTAATGATGGCCCCCCTTGTGGCGTGATCGGCCCGAGCGAGGTGGTGACTCCTCCGAGGTCGAGGTTGAGTCCGAGCCTGGGGGTCAGGCGAGGCAGAGACCGTCGTCCGGATGTCGAGGTTGAGTCCGAGCCCGGGGGTCGGGTGAGGCGGAGACCGTCGTCCGAGGTCGAGGTTGAGTCCGAGCCCTGGGGTCGGGCGAGGCGGAGACCGTCGTCCGAGTCGAGGTTGAGCCCGAGCCCTGGGGTCGGGCGAGGCGGAGATCGTCGTTCGAGGTCGAGGTTGAGCCCGAGCCTTGGGGTCAGGCGAGGCGGAGACCATCGTTCGAGGTCGAGGTGGAGTTCGAGCCCTGGGGTCGGGCGAGGCGGAGATTCCTATGGCGCCCGAGGCTGGACTTGGCTGCTGTCAGCCTCACCCTGGTGGGTGGCACAGCAGTTGGAGCAGCGCAAGCGGCGCTGTTTTCCTGTCAGGTCAGTCAATGGAGGGGCAAAGTGACTGCGGTCACTTCGGCCTTGTCGACTGGAGAGCGTGCGTCAGGATAAGGTGTCAGGCGATCCTTGCATTGAATGCTCCTGCGATCCGGTCGGCTGGCGAGGCGATCTGGCCAAGGTTGCTTCTTCGTGAAGCCTGCCTGAACTGGGCCTCAGGCGAGTCGAAGGTGCGTCCGTTGCTTGAGGAGACCCTCGGGCGAGGCGCGAATCTGCCTTGGTCTTCTGTTCCTGCCCGAGGCTGGGCTCGGGCGAGGCGAGATCATGTCCCTTGAGTGGACGGAGCCTTTGACCGGAATTGCGCCCATCAGGCCTTTGCAGCTTTGTGCTGATGGGGGTTACCAGCTGAGATTAGGAGCCTTGGGGGTACCCCTAATTACGGTCCCCGACAGTAGCCCCCGAGCCTCGAAGGGAGTGTGGGTACTCGCTTGGAGGCTTTGTCGCACTTTTTTGCAAGGGGACCGGCCTTTCTCGGTTGCATTTTGTTCCGGTGGGTGCGCGCGAGCGCACCCGCCTGGTGTAGCCCCTGAGGCCTCGGAGGAGTGGTTTGACTCCTTCGAGGTCTTAATGCCTTTCGTGATGCCTCGGCCGGTCTGATTGTTCCCTCATGCGAACTGGTCGTTGCCCGGGTGCGTAGTCAGGTTCCGAGTTCTTGGGCTGGTATGTTGACGCTGTCAACGGTTTGGCCAGAGCTGGGTTTGCGAGAGCAGCCCCCGAGCCTCTGCACAGGGCGAGAGGACGGTCAAGGGCAGACTCGGCTTTTTTCATACGCCCCTGCGTCGCCTTTCCGCAAGGAGGAGGGGGGAAAGCGCCATGTTGCCCTCGGAGGGCGCCGAACATGGTGTCTCCAGTGAGTTGCTAACGGGTGATCCGAGTGGACTCCCGTGCCCCGTTCGATAAGGGTCGGCTAGTGGCCCAGAGGCACGCTCCAAAAGTACCTGCAGGTGATTTGCCGGACCCGGTCCCGTTCAATAGGGTCCGAGGGCTCGATGCCTCCCTCTGATGGGATTCCATTACATAATTGCTCCTGCTGGTCTCGGAAATGTCCTAGGGTACCTCGGGAGCGTAGCCCGAGCCTTGGTTATGTATCGAACGTACCCAGAGTCATCCCTCACTCTGCGTGCTCTGGGGCAACTGTCGAACCCGTCGGGGGGCCAGCCTACGAACCCCTGATCAGTAGTGAGCGCGGAGCCCGAGTGGCCTGAGGCGGCTGTCGAACCCTTCCGAGGGGCCAGCCTTCAAACCTCTGACCAGTAGTGGGCGCAGAGCCCGAGTGCTCTGAGGCGGCTGTCGAACCCTTCCGAGGGGCCAGCCTTCGAACCTCTGATTTGTAGGGGGGCTCGGGGCCCGCTTCCTTCGCGGAGAAGGATCCCTTTTGGAGTATCCCCTTTCCCAGTCCCTGTAGCAAGAGAGAGAAAGGGGAAGAAGAAAAGGATACAAAATTGAACGACGTGGCACACCTTTTTTGACGCGGTCATTATGGCGGAGGTGAAGCGTCACCCGCTTTGCCTGCCAAAGGTGTCGCCTGCCCTGCCGCAGAGTTAATGCGACGGGACGAGTGGTTCGCGAGGCAGCCGTTGCGTGGGCCGTTCGAGGAACGGGACACAGGCGCGTCGTCTTCACGCCGTGGGAGAGGGCTCTCTCGCTGTTCCAGGAGCGGACGTGAGCCTGCAGACGATTTGACTGCTGCTCCCGCCCGCCTGCTGCCGCCATTACTGTCGGCCCACTTCTGGCCATATCGACCGTCGCGCCTTCTCCCGCGGCTGACTGACCCATGACCCGCGTGCTTGGTTGGCACTGTTGGGCCATGCGCAGGGTTGCCTCGAGTCGCAGCATCGGTTCCGTAGTCGAGAAGGCGCGGCGCTGGCACAAGTGGCGCTGCAGTTTTTTGCACGTAGTAACCGGCGCGCCGGTTACATGACGTGTGGGCCTGGGCTTCCATGCTGGATGCGTCGAAGTCGAAAGGGTGCGCCCCCTTGGTGCAGTTACATGCCGCCTGCATGGTGGTCCGCCCTTTCACCCGCTAGTCTGGGCGAAGACGGAGGAATGCTTGTAACCGCTGGGTGGTTACACACTCCGCGCGCGGCGGTTTGGCTTCTTCTGTCCTGGGCAGCTTGCATGTCGCGTGGGGCCCAGCCCCCGTGTCGTAGGGGGAGGACCTTGGAGTGTGTTGGTGAAGACTCAGTCCGCGATGGCTGAGGACACAAGCGAGGAGAGTTGCCTTTAAAAAGGGATCAACCTCCTGGGTGGTAGCCATGCCTTTGCACTTTCCTCATGTGTCGCGTCCTTTCGCCTTCCGAGCCCCCGGATGGGGAGCGCCCGCGTTGTCTTCGTCTTGTTGTGGAAGGAGCGCAACCTTGTGGAGGTTGGTACCTTTCAGCCATCGCTCGGCTTCAAGGTTTTTCGTCGTGCAGCCCGGCTGCATCCCCTCGCCGATGGCCACCTAAGACGGTGACCACCAGTTCGATGGTGGGGAGAAGCAAGCCGGGCTGCGACCTCTACCCTGCCCTCAGCTTCAAGGATCTTCGTCATCCTTGCTGGGGCAGAGGGCGAGGCGAGGTGGGGCCTGCCTCGGCGTGGGCTGGCGTCCCGCTTCTTCCTCCAGCTTCTGGGGGTGGAAACCATCCCCCAGCTCTGCGGAGGAGGCGTCCTCCAGCCATGCCGGAGAAGGCGAACTGCTGCTGCCTAGCCAGGGTGCAGCATTCCGTCCTCTGTCCGGGTGACGGTGGCCAGCCGCACTGGGGGATCTCACAACACGCCGTACACCGCGAGGGCGGTACTCGTGTTCTAGGACGGTCCCATTCTCGTTCTCGTGGCGAGGACGAAAGTGAGGACCTACCGGTGCGCTTTGGGGCGGCCGGCGCCCGCCGGTGCGGTGTTGGTGGATAGGTGGACGCCGCCGTCGGTGCTGAGGCGGTGGCAGCAGCCGGAGAAGGTTTCTCTACCGACGAGATCGCCAACTCCGCCTGCACCCCTGGACCTCCGTCTCCCTGGCTTGAATGGCTGGTTCTCGTCCTTTGTGGGTGAGAGCTTTTCTGCCCCACCATTTGCCCGGAAGCTGTTGCTGCAGCTGTCTTGCCGCCCGGGACGGAGGTTGTTGCCGCTGCTGCAGGAGCGGGCGGCGGTGAGCCGCTTGGAGTTCGTCTTCTCGCGGGCCTCCTGGTATGGAGGTTGTTCGTACCCGCGGGAACAGAACCGGAGTCCCATTTGTAATGGCACCTTGAGTGCTGGCGTATGTTCATTGTGGCTGTCGGGGCCTAAACATTTGTGTATTTGGGCGTAAAGCCATGTTTCTTCCCCATTTCGTGCACCAGGACTCGCCTGTCGGCTAGCTGGACCACTTAACCAAGTGTGAGTTGCCCTATGCGGAAGGTGATGAGTGAGGTATCCGTATCCTGGAGGCGTAGGAGTCCCTCGGCTCGGTCGGCCTTGCCGCTCAAGGCTTCTCTTGCTTAGTGAAGGAACCCTCGGCTGCTCTGCGATGAGCCGAAGCCGGAGGCAGCGGTGTCAGCATGGACAGAGGCGGAGTTGGTCGGAGAAGAAACTTCGTCGGCCCAGGAGTAGGGGACTTCCCAGGCCGAGGAGGTGTTGCAGTGGCGGCTGGGACCTAGCCAGGTTGTCCACTGGCGGGACCAACCCTGGAGTCGGGCTGCCGAGGCCATGAGCTGGGCTGGTGTCCTCGGGGGACAGCTGGTTGAGGCTATGGAGCGGCCGGTCTGGCCGTCTGCTTGGGTCGGGTTCCTGGAGGAGACCCTGGCGATGATGGCCCAGGCGCGGTGCTGACATCTTCCTTCGAGTTGGAGATCCTCCGACCATGTTGCTGTCCGAGGCCGGGTCGGATTCCGCCGAAGGTTGAGTCGATGTTGAGGGTGCTGCTGCTCCCCCTACTGACGTCTGAACCTGCAGGAACAGTTTGTCTGTAGTGTGCATATGTTTTTTGCGGCCGCCGAGGCCAAAACATACCGTCGTCGTGTTGTAAAGCTGCGTTTCTTTTCCCTTTGTTTCGAGTATCAGGACTTGTTCGTCGGTAACAGAATCGTTTATCCGAGCGAGAGTTACTTATCGCAGAAGGTGATGAGTGAGGTATCCGTATCCCGGAGGCGTAGGAGTCCCTCGGCTCGGTCGGCCTTGCCTGCTTACGTGTACTCTTACTCATCCGTAGGATTCTGTTATCGATATAGTTGAGATAGCACGAAAAATCGTTTTGGCAGAAAAGTTTTCGAGCATTAAGACTTGTTCGGACAGCGGAATCCCTTATCCGAGCGTGAGTTACTTATCGCAGAAGGTGATGAGTGAGGTATCCGTATCCCGGAGGCGTAGGAGTCCCTCGGCTCGGTCGGCCTTGCCTGCTTACATGTACTCCGTTGTTTTCAGGACTCCACTATCGAAGTAGTCGAAAAGCACGAAAGATGTTCTGGCAGAAAGATTTTTTCCGAGGAAAATTTTGACGCAGAGGGGGTTCCCCCCTTCTAGCCCCCGAGGGAGGGTTGGGCTTTGCCGAGGCAAGGCTGACCCTTCCTTGAAGGTTAGACTTTGCTTGTGTATGTAAACGAGGTGCATGAACGACTTGAAAACATCTTAAGGGTAGAAGCGACGTAGCTGTCGGATGTTCCAAGCGTTGCTGTAGACCTTGCCTTGACTGTTGGCCAGCTTGTATGTTCCGGGCTTCAGAATCTTGGCGATGATGAACGACCCTTCCCAGGGAGGCGTGAGCTTGTGGCGCCCTCGGGCGTCTTGTCGTAGCCGAAGCACCAAGTCGCCCACCTGGAGGTCTCGGGACCAAACCCCTCGGGTGTAATACTCAAAAGTGTAATAAAGGTGGATAGAGATAAACTCATTTGTTGTGGCCTCTACTATTCATTGCACGTGATCAACACTAGTTAAGTGGGCAATTAGAACCAAGAAAACCTAAATAATCTATGCATCATGTTGGAGTTTATGTGATTGCGCATCTATAAATAATAATAATAATAATAATAATGATAATATTAATAAAAATATATTAGTGCCCTAATGGGGAATTTAAGACCCAAACTTACCTTTAGAAATTGGAAATGATATAAACAATAAGGGAAATACTATATGCAATATGAAGAAAATATGTAAATAAAAGTGCCATTTCATATTGGAATCTTTGGTTTGGATATTAAATCTAAAGTGCAAATTCACAACAGAGATTTGAATTAAATTTGAATTCAAATTGGAGTTTGAATTGGAAAAGGGAGAAAAGAAAATAGAAAATAAAATAGAAAAAAAGATAAATCGTCTGAATGGGCCCAGAATGCCACATTCGGCCCACTACCTAATTCCTTTGCGCGGCCGTTTTCGCGCCTCTGTGCATGAACCGGTGCCGACGGGTGGGCCACCTTGGTCAGCCTCTGCCTGCACTCATCTCACCACTGCACTGACACATGGGCCCGGTCGGCCGATCCACTCTGCTGCCGCTGTTTGGTGGGGCGATATGCCAGGGTCATCTCCCAGCTCGGATCGGGGCTGTTGCAACCAAATCTGTCGTCCTCGCGCGATAAGCTCTCTCGTCCTTCTCGCGTGCGTGGTCAGCTCCTCCATTTTCCTTGCGCGCACCTATCGGGGAGGAATCGGCGGGTTGTTGTGATCCGCTCGATCGGTCTTCCCCATGCCTGTGTTGGGATGAAACTAACCCCCGCACCTATCGCGAGCTCATCCGGCCGGCGCAACTGCCGTCACCGGGATTTGCGGCTCAGCCTCCGGGCTATAAGACTCCAAGCCTCGCGCGCATCACACTGCCCCTTCCCAGGTTTAGTTACATCCTATCCTAAACTTGTCGACCGCTCTCACCATTCGGACCGAGACCTGGGCGTGGTGAGGGATTTCCATTGCCGCCGTCACTCCGCCCTGACGCACCACCCGTTACATCCACCAGGACGTCGCGGAGTCGTTGGTAGGCACCGTTGGTGTGGAAGAGGACTGCGGTGCAGGCAATTCCTCGCCGGACTTGGGCTATCGCCACCAAGCCGCCATTCGCCGTGGCCAGCAACAACCAGACACCAATCCACGGTAAGGAGTACTCCATCCAGTTCGCCTTGGTTTCCCATGCATGCTGCGCTAGTCGGGGTTGAGATTAGAGCTCGGGTCGCAAAGGAATCGACCTGCGGCGTGGCCGCCGTCGTGTCCGGTGTGCACGCCGTTGCGGCTCGGAGCAAGGAGGGGATGAAGTCCAGGAACCGTTGGATCCCTGATGTGGGATTGTGGTGTGAAGAGGTGATCAGCCGTTAGATAGACTGTGGACGCTCCTGATCTGACGGTGATCGGGGGAGGAAATCTTGACGCGGCGCGTGAACCGTTAGATCACGCTTGGGCGGTGGATGGATTTCGTTGAGTCTGAGCCGTAGATCTAGGATCCCGCGGCTATCGTTGTGCGCTGATTCATTGAAGTCAGGATCTAATCCTAAGCGTTGATTTAGATCCAACGGCTCATGGTGGCCGATACCCCTTCGGATTGCACGTTTTGCAAAAGAACCCTTCCAGTATTGATAAATCAACCCGCCGTCCACCCTGTCGGTGCTCTGAGTCTTAGGAATATTTGCACCGTAGCCCCTGCGCTTTACAGATTTTGACGCCCAGTCCAGAGACTTAGAAAATCAGAGAAATAAATACAAAAATTGATTTGTAATATATAAATAAGTGTTAAAACTTGTATAATTCATAGAAAATGCATAGGAACTCCAAATTGGTCCATTCCAGTTCCTAAATTTTTGTAATAATATTTTCTACCCATTAGTGCCTCTGTTCTGACATGACAAACACATTAAAATTATTCTTTCACTTAATCTTGTATTAAGCACATAAAACATTAGAAAATCCATAACTTAAAATATATAACTCCAAATTTGATGATTCCAGTTCCTGTGATCTTATTTTAATGTCTAGTTTATTACTGTATATTCTATTTGCATGTTTGATGTGATGTTAATTTATGCTATGCCATGTATGTATTGTATTGATGCGAGTAGACGAGCAACCCACTGTGGAACCTGAGCTTCAACAAGTAGAGACAGCTGAGCAGGAGCTCGTTGAAGGCAAGTTGTGCCCTTGATCACTTCTTTTACCCATTCATGTTCTTATTATTCATAATGATCTGCATAGGATAATTTTGATGGGACCCAGTAGGATACCCTAGATTTGACTATCTTTATACCTTGTTTCACCACTGGATTTACTACTAAAGTTTTGGGTAGTTCATGCTATTGCTTTATGTGGATTTGGGTATAGAGATATTCATCACTCATTGTTATACTTTTTATTATCTGTTTTATTCTTTACTGTTCATGTTAAGATCATTATGTTAATGGGAACATGGAGAACCACCCGGGAAAACAGTGCTACCACAAGGGTTTAATGGGACGCCCTTGGCTGATTAACTAGGAAAGCTAGGGGAGGGCTACCTTACCCGAAAGGGGCAAGGGCAGTAGGGGAGTGGTCAGTGTAGGGAGGTCCCTGGTTGATTTTGCTGCGATGGTGGTCAGCCAGGAACCCTGCATTGGAACTTCCTATAAACTGTAGCGGGTAGTCTGAAGCTAGTGGAACTTTGTAAAGGCCTCGTAGTGGTACCCTGCCTCGCTTCCTAGGTAGAGGTGTATGGAGTCTGATCAACTCCGTGGCAAATGGGTAACACGACTTGTGGGTAAAGATGCGCAACCTCTGCAGAGTGTAAAACTGGTATACTAGCCGTGCTCACGGTCATGAGCGGCTCGGACACTCACATGATTAAATTATGGAACTTAAACTTAACCTGTCATTTCATTGCATTTGGGATTATTTTATTATTACTTTTATTTATTATTACTATGGATTGGTATTCACTTATACTTAGTAACTGCTAATAAAATTTTGACCAACTTATAAAAGCAATGCTCAGCTTCAGCCTTTACTTCATTGATCAGCCTTACACTTCATGAACTCCCACCTTTGGTGAGTTCATGCCACATTATTCCCCACGACTTGTTGAGCTATGATCGTATGTGAGCTCACCCTTGCTGTCTCACACCCCCCCACAGGAGAAGAGCAGGTGGTCGAAGAGGAGCCGCCTAACACTGAGGAGTTCGATCTGATCTAGGTGGCGTTTCTCAGTTGACATTGGCGCCAACGATCCTTAGTTCGTTATTTATTTATCTTTATTTTGTAATAAGTCTTCCGCTATGTAATAATTACTCTGATGTTTTATGACATTTATCTCTATACATTCTGTCATTATATATGTTGTCTTCTTGGCGCATGTATGAGATGCACCCGGCTTTGTCCTTTAAAGCCCGGGTGTTACATCGGGCGTGGTAGCGTCGCAGGGACTGCTGATACCGCGCCGAGTGTAATAGGGCCATGTCCCGAGCCTCTTCCAGCTGGTCTAGTGAGTCTTCTCGGTTTGTCTGGTTGCTTCGGGCATCATATGCCCTCGTCCTCGGGGAGCCGTATTCTAAGTCTGTGGGCAGGATTGCCTCGGCCCCATAGACTAGAAAAAACGGCGTGAAGCCCGTGGCTCGGCTTGGCGTCGTCCTCAGACTCCAGATCACCGAGGGGAGTTCCTTCATCCACCGCCTGCCGAACTTGTTGAGGTCGTTGTAGATCCTCGGCTTGAGTCCCTGTAGAATCATGCCGTTGGTACGCTCTACCTGCCCATTCGTCATGGGGTGAGCTACGGCGACCCAGTCCACCCGGATCTGGTGGTCCTCGTAGAAGTCCAGGAACTTTCTGCCAGTGAACTGGGTGCCGTTGTCGGTGATGATGGAGTTCAGGACCCCGAAGCGATGGATGATGTTGGTGAAGAACGCCACCGCCTGTTTGGACCTGATGCTGTTTAGGGGTTGGACCTCAATCCACTTGGAGAATTTGTCGATGGCGGCCAGCAGGTGCGTGAAGCCCCCGGGTGCCTTCTGCAAGGGACCGACGAGGTCCAGACCCCACACAGCAAACGGCCAGGTGATGGGTATTGTTTGCAGAGCCTGAGCGGGCAGGTGGGTCTGCCTTGCGTAGAATTGACACCCTTGGCAGGTGCGTACAATCCTAGTGGCGTCGGCCACCGCGGTTGGCCAGTAGAAACCCTGTCGGAAGGCGTTTCCCACGAGGGCTCGAGGTGCTGCGTGGTGACCGCAAGCCCCCGAGTGTATTTCTTGCAATAACTCCTGACCTTCGGCGATGGATATGCACCGCTGGAGGATGCCTGAGGGGCTGAGGTGGTAGAGCTCCTTTTTGTCACCCAGCAAGACGAACGACTTGGCGCGCCGCGTCAATCGCCGAGCTTCGGCTCTATCGAGGGGTAGCTCTCCTCGGTGGAGATATTGCAGGTATGGGGTCTGCCAGTTTTGATTAGGTGCGACCCCATTCTGCTCTTCCTCGACACGCAGTGCCTCACCCTCGGGGGCCGAGGGTGCCTCGGGCGGGGCCGAGGCTGCCTCGGGCTGAGCTGAGGGCGCCTCGGGCTGGGCCGAGGGCGCCTTGGGCAGAGCTAAGGTCTTCTCGGGCTCGGGCGTGTCGTCGGTCTTGACGGAGGGTTGATGTAGGTATCGGGAGAAGACGTCCGGAGGAATCGTCGTCCACCCTGAGGCTATCTTAGCCAGCTCGTATGCAGTCTCGTTGTATCGTCGAGCGACGTGGTTGAGCTCGAGCCCGTAGAACTTGTCCTCCAGGCGCTGAACCTCGTCGTAGTAGGCTTCCATCTTCGGGTCGCGGCAGTGGGAGTTCTTCATGACCTGGTCGATGACAAGCTGTGAGTCGCCGCGAGCGTCGAGGCGCCAGACCCCTAGCTCGATGGCGATGCGCAACCCATTAACCAGAGCCTCATACTCGGCCACGTTGTTGGACGCTGGGAAATGGAGGCGCAGCACGTAGCAGAGGTGCTTCCCGAGGGTTGAGATGAAGAGCAGGCTCGCACCCGCTCCTATTTTCATCAGCGACCCGTCGAAAAACATGGTCCAAAGTTCCGGTTGGATCGGAGCTGTTGGAAGCTGGGTGTCGACCCATTCAGCCACAAAGTCCGCCAAGACTTGGGACTTGATGGCCTTCCGAGGGGCGAACGAGATTGTCTCGCCCATGATCTTCACCGCCCACTTTGCAATCCTACCCGAGGCCTCTCGGCACTAGATGATCTCCCCCAGGGGGGAGGATGACACCACAGTCACCGGATGAGACTCGAAGTAGTGTCGCAACTTTCGCCGTGTTAGAATCACCGCGTACAGCAGCTTCTAAATTTGCGGGTAGCGGATTTTGGTCTCGGACAGTACCTCACTGATGAAGTAGACCGGCCTTTGGACGGGCAATGCATGCCCTTCTTCTCGTCTCTCGACCACGATCGCGGCGCTGACCACCTGAGTGGTAGCGGCGACGTAGATCAAGAGGGCTTCTCTGGCAGCGGGGGGCACCAGGATGGGCACGCTTGTAAAGAGCGCCTTCAAGTTCCCGAGGGCTTCCTCGGCCTTGGGGGTCCAAGTGAAGCGCTCGGTCTTTCTTAAGAGGCGATACAGGGGCAGGCCTCTTTCGCCAAGGCGCGAGATGAAGCGGCTCAGAGCCGCAAGGCATCCCATGACCCTCTGTACTCCTTTCAAGTCCTTGATGGGCCCCATGTTGGTGATGGCCGCGATTTTCTCCGGGTTGGCCTCGATGCCCCGCTCGGAGACGATGAACCCCAGGAGCATGCCTCGGGGGACTCCGAAGACACACTTCTCGGGATTGAGTTTTACGCTTTTCGCCTTGAGACACTCGAATGTCGTTTCAAGGTCAGAGAGGAGGTCGGAGGCTTTCCTCGTCTTGACTACGATGTCGTCGACGTAAGCCTCGACCGTTCGGCCAATGTGCTGTCCGAACACGTGGTTCATGCACCTTTGGTACGTCGCACCCGCATTCCTCAAACCAAATGGCATAGTAATGTAGCAGTACATGCCAAAAGGTGTGATGAAAGAAGTCGCGAGCTGGTCGGACTCTTTCGTCCTGATTTGGTGATACCCTGAGTAGGCATCGAGGAACGACAGGGTTTCGCACTCAGCAGTGGAATCCACGATTTGATCGATGCGAGGCAGAGGGTAGGGAACCTTCAGACATGCTTTGTTTAGACCAGTGTAGTCTACACACATCCGCCATTTCCTACCTTTCTTTCTCACAAGCACAGGGTTGGCTAGCCATTCGGGATGGAATACCTCTTTGATGAATCCTGCAGCCATCAGCTTGTGGATCTCCTTGCCTATGGCTCTGTGCTTTTCTTCGTCGAATCGGCGCAGAGGCTGCTTCACGGGTCGGGCTCCAGCTTGGATATCCAGTGAGTGCTCGGCGACTTCCCTCGGTATGCCAGGCATGTCTGAGGGACTCCACGCAAAAACCTCGGCGTTCGCGCGGAGAAAGTCAACGAGCACTGCTTCCTATTTGGGGTCGAGCTCGGAGCCGATCCGGATCAGCTTGGAGGCGTCGTTGCTAGGGTCGAGAGGGACGGACTTAACCGCCTCTGCTGGTTCAAAGTTGCCGGCGTGGCGCTTCGCATCTGGCACCTCCTTGGGGAGGCTCTCCAGGTCGGCGATGAGGGCCTCGGATTCGGCGAGGGCCTCGGCGTACTCCACGCACTCCACGTCGCATTCGTACACGTGTCGGTACGTGGGGCCGACGGTGATGACCCCGTTGGGGCCTGGCATCTTGAGCTTGAGGTAGGTGTAGTTGGGGACGGCCATGAACTTGGCATATCATGGTCTCCCCAGCACCGCGTGGTAGGTTCCTCCAAACCCGACCACCTCGAACGTGAGGGTTTCCTTTCAGAAGTTGGAGGGAGTCCCGAAGCAGACGGGCAGATCGAGTTGTCCAAGGGGCTGGACGCGCTTCCCGGGAATAATCCCGTGAAAGGGCGTCGCGCCGGCCCGGATCGAGGACAGATCGATTTGCAGGAGCCCGAGGGTGTCGGCGTAGATGATGTTGAGGCTGCTGCCTCCGTCCATGAGGACCTTGGTAAGCCTGACGTTGCCGATGACAGGATCAACAACGAGAGGGTACTTCCCCAGGCTCGGCACGCGGTCGGGGTGGCCGTCTTGGTCGAAGGTGATGGGCTTGTCGGACCAGTCTAGATAGACTGGCGCCGCCACCTTTACCGAGCAGACCTCCCGGCGCTCTTGCTTGCGGTGCCGAGCCGAGGCATTCGCCACCCGCCCACCGTAGATCATGAAGCAGTCATGGACCTCGGGGAACTCCTCTGCCTTGTGGGCTTCCTTCTTGTCGTTGTCGGGGGCTCTGCCACCTTCGGCCGGTGGCCCGGCCTTGTGGAAGTAGCGCCGAAGCATGACGCACTCCTCAAGGGTGTGCTTGACGGGACCCTGATGATAGGGGCGTGACTCCTTGAGCATCTTGTCGAACAAGTTGGCACCTCCGGGAGGCTTCCGAGGGTTCTTGTGCTCGGCGGCGGTGACAAGGTCTGCGTCGGCGACGTCGCATTTCGCTTGCGACTTCTTCTTGCCCTTCTTCCTCGCGCCGCGCTGAGCGGACGCCTCGGGGACGTCATCCGGCTGGCGCCCCTGAGGCTGCTTGTCCTTCCGGAAGATGGCCTCGACCGCCTCCTGGCCAGAGGTGAACTTGGTGGCGATGTCCATCAGCTCGCTCGCCCTGGTGGGAGTCTTGCGACCCAGCTTACTCACTAGGTCGCGGAAAGTGGTGCCGGCGAGGAACGCGCCGATGACATCTGAGTCGGTGATGTTGGGCAGCTCGGTGCGCTGCTTTGAAAATCGCCGGATATAGTCTCGCAGGGATTCTCCCGGCTGCTGGCGGCAGCTTCGGAGATCCCAGGAGTTCCCAGGGCGCACGTATGTGCCCTGGAAGTTGCCGGCGAAGGCTTTGACCAGGTCGTCCCCGTTGGAGATCTGCACAGGAGGCAGATGCTCTAGCCAGGCTCGGGCAGCGTCGGAGAGGAATAGGGGGAGGTTGCGGATGATGAGGTTGTCATCGTCCGTTCCACCCAGCTGGCAGGCCAGCCGGTAGTCCGCGAGCCACAGTTCCGGCCTCGTCTCCCCCGAGTACTTGGTGATGATAGTCGGGGCCCGGAACCGGGTTGGGAACGGCGCCCGTCGTATGGCCCAGCTGAAAGCTTGCGGACCAGGTGGTTCGGGCGAAGGGCTCCGATCCTCCTCGCTGTCGTAGCGTCCCCCACGCCTGGGGTGGTAGCCTCGGCGCACCCTCTCGTCGAGGAGGTCTCGACGGTCGTGGCGATGGTGCTCGTTGCCGAGGCGGCCCGGGGCCGCAGGCGTTGTGTCCCGCGTGCGCCCAGTGTGGACCGAGGCTTCCCGCATGAATCGGGAAGTCGCGGCACGATGCTTTGGGGGGTATCCCTGCCTTCGGGAGGCAGAGCTTTCGGCTCGTCGGACCGCGGCATCCTCCAGGAGATTCTTGAGCTCTCCCTAGATACGCCGCCCCTCGGTGGTGGATGGTTCCGGCATCGCTCGGAGTAGTATTGCTGCTGCAGCCAGGTTCTGGCCGACCCCACTGGAAGTCGGGGGCAGCGTAGCCCTGGCATCATCGACGATGCGGTGCTGGACGTCCTGGGCCAGATGATGCGCTTCTCCGGCTGGTGCTCGGCCTGCCCGCTCCTGCCCGATGTTCTGCCGGAGCTGCACAAGTTGTCCTGCTCCCTCGTCGAGCCTGGCCTGCATCTCGCGGATTTGCTCGAGCTGTGTGTCCTGACCCCCACAGGGACTGGGACCACAGCTAGCTCCCGAAGGATGTCAATGCGAGGCGCAGGCCTAGAGGGATCGCCGTACTCTGGCATACCTGAAAGTCGCCTAGAGGGGGGTGAATAGGGCGAAACTGAAATTCTCAAAAATAATCACAACTACAAGCCGGGTTAGCGTTAGAAATATAATAGAGTCCGCGAGAGAGGGCGCAAAACAAATCGCAAGCGAATAACGAAGTGAGACACGCGGATTTGTTTTACCGAGGTTCGATTCTCTCAAACCTACTCCCCGTTGAGGAGGCCACAAAGGCCGGGTCTCTTTCAACCCTTCCCTCTCTCAAACGGTCCCTCGGACCGAGTGAGCTTCTCTTTCTCAAATCTCTTGGGAATCAAACTTCTCGCAAGGATCACCACACGATTGGTGTCTCTTGCCTCAATTACAAGTGAGTGTTTGATCACAAGAAAGAATACCAAAGAAAAAGAAGTGATCCAAGCGCAAGAGCTCAAATGAACACTACCAATCACTCTCTCTAATCACTAGGGCTTTGTGTGGAGTTGTGAGAGGATTTGATCTCTTTTTGGTGTGCTTTGTAATGAATGCTAGCTCTTGTATAGTGGTTGGAAGCTGGAAAACTTGGATGCCATGAATGGTGGGTGGTTGGGGGTATTTATAGCCCCAACCACCAAACTAGCCGTTTAGTGGAGTTGTCTGTTCGATGGCGCACCGGACAGTCCGGTGCACACCGGACATGTCCGGTGCGACAGCCACGTCACCAAAAAGCTGTTGGGTCGACCATTGGAGCTTTGTCTTCTGGGCCCGCCTGGATGTCCGGTGGCGCACCGGACAGGTACTGTAGAATGTCCGGTGCGCCAGCATGGGCGTGCCTGACCTCTGCGCGCGCTGGCGCGCAATAAATGCGCTGCAGGTAGCCGTTGGCGCCGATATAGCCGTTGCCCCGCTGTTACACCGGACAGTCCGGTGAATTATAGCGGAGTGACCTTTGGAAATTCCCGAGAGTGAAGAGTTTGAAGTCGGAGTCCCCTGGTGCACCAGACATGTCCGGTGGCACACCGGACAGTCCGGTGCGCCAGACCAGAGGTGCCTTCGGTTGACCCTTGCTCCTTTATTTGAACCCAATACTTGGTCTTTTTATTGGCTATGTGTGAACCTTTTGCACCTGTATAACTTACACACTAGAGCAAACTAGTTAGTCCAATATTTGTGTTGGGCAATTCAACCACCAAAATTATTTAGGAACTAGGTGTAAGCCTAATTCCCTTTCAATCTCCCCCTTTTTGGTGATTGATGCCAACACAACCAAAGCAAATGTAAAAGTGCATAATTTGAACTAGTTTGTAAGTGCAAAGGTTGCTTGGAATTGAGCCAATGTAAATACTTACATGATGTGCATGGATTGTTTCTTTATTTTTAACATATTGGACCACATTTGCACCACATGTTTTGTTTTTGCAAATCCTTTTGTAAATTCTTTTCAAAGTCCTTTTGCAAGATAGTCAAAGGTAAATGAATAAGAATTTTGAGAAGCATTTTCAAGATTTGAAATTTTCTCCTTTTGTTTGAAATGCTTTTCCTTTGACTAAACAAAACTCCCCCTAAATGAGATCCTCCTCTTAGTGTTCAAGAGGGTTTTGATATACCATTTTTGAAATGAGATCCTCCTCTTAGTGTTCAAGAGGGTTTTGATATACCATTTTTGAAATACTACTTCCTCCCCCTTTTGAACATAGTAAGATATTAATTTGAAATTGACCAATTGAAAATCTCCAAATTTTTAAAGTTAGGTGGTGGTGCGGTCCTTTTGCTTTGGGCTCATATTTTCTCCCCCTTTGGCATGAATCGCCAAAAACGGAATTATTAGAGCCCAACGTAGTACTTTCTCCTCCTTTGGTCATAAAATATATGAGTGAAGATTATACCAAAGTTGGAGAGATGCTCGGAGTGACGGCGAAGGATGAGTAGTAGAGTGGAGTGGAAGCCTTTGTCTTCGCCGAAGACTCCAATTCCCTTTCAATATACCTATGACTTGATTTGAAATACACTTGAAAACACATTAGTCATAGCATATATAAAAGAGATATGATCAAAGGTATAGTTGTGTGCTATGTGTGCAAATTAGCAAAAGAAATTCCTAGAATCAAGAATATTTAGCTCATGCCTAAGTTTGGTAAAAGTTTGTTCATCAAGAGGCTTGGTAAAGATATCGGCTAATTGATCTTTAGTGTTAATGTAAGAAATCTCGATATCCCCCTTTTGTTGGTGATCCCGAAGAAAATGATACTGAATGGCTATGTATTTAGTGCGGCTATGCTCAACGGGATTATCCACCATGCGGATTGCACTCTCATTATCACATAGAAGGGGAACTTTGGTTAGTTTGTAACCGTAGTCCCGCAGGGTTTGCCTCATCCAAAGCAATTGCGCGCAACAGTGGCCTGCGGCAATATACTCGGCTTCGGCGGTAGAAAGAGCGACCGAATTTTGCTTCTTTGAAGCCCAAGACACCAAGGATCGTCCCAAGAACTGGCAAGTCCCCGATGTGCTCTTTCTATTAATTTTACACCCCGCCCAATCGGCATCCGAATAACCAATCAAATCAAATGTGGATCCCCGAGGGTACCAAAGCCCAAACTTAGGAGTATAAGCCAAATATCTCAAGATTCGTTTTACGGCCGTAAGGTGGGATTCCTTAGGGTCGGATTGGAATCTTGCACACATGCAAACGGAAAGCATAATGTCCGGTCGAGATGCACATAAATAAAGCAATGAACCAATCATCGACCGGTATACCTTTTGATCCACGGACTTACCTCCCGTGTCGAGGTCGAGATGCCCATTTGTTCCCATGGGAGTCTTGATGGGTTTGGCATCCTTCATTCCAAACTTGCTTAGAATGTCTTGAGTATACTTCGTTTGGCTAATGAAGGTGCCCTCTTGGAGTTGCTTGACTTGGAATCCTAGAAAATATTTCAACTCCCCCATCATAGACATCTCGAATTTTTGTGTCATGATCCTACTAAATTCTTCACAAGTAGATTCGTTAGTAGACCCAAATATGATATCATCAACATAAATTTGGCATACAAACAAATCATTGTCAGGAGTTTTAGTGAACAAAGTAGGATCGGCCTTGCCGACTTTGAAGCCATTAGCAATAAGGAAATCTCTAAGGCATTCATACCATGCTCTTGGGGCTTGCTTGAGCCCATAAAGCGCCTTAGAGAGCCTATAAACATGGTTAGGGTACTCACTATCTTCAAAGCCGGGAGGTTGCTCAACATAGACCTCCTCCTTGATTGGTCCGTTGAGGAAAGCACTCTTCACGTCCATTTGATAAAGCTTGAAGCCATGGTAAGTAGCATAGGCTAATAATATGCGAATGGACTCAACCCTAGCTACAGGTGCATAGGTTTCACCAAAATCCATACCTTCGACTTGTGAATACCCCTTGGCCACGAGTCGAGCTTTGTTCCTTGTCACCACACCATGCTCGTCTTGTTTGTTGCGGAAGACCCACTTGGTTCCTACAACATTTTGGTTAGGACGTGGAACCAAATGCCATACCTCATTCCTCGTGAAATTGTTGAGCTCCTCTTGCATCGCCATCACCCAATCTGAATCTTGGAGTGCTTCCTCTACCCTGTGTGGCTCAATAGAGGAAACAAAAGAGTAATGCTCACAAAAATGTGCAACACGAGATCGAGTGGTTACCCCCTTATGAATGTCGCCGAGGATGGTGTCGACGGGGTGATCTCGTTGGATTGCTTGGTGGACTCTTGGGTGTGGCGGCCTTGGTTGTTCATCCTCCTTGTCTTCATCATTTGCGTCTCCCCCTTGATCATTACCGTCGTCTTGAGGTGGATCATCATTGTCTTCTTCATCTTTATCAACTTGAGCCTCGTCCTCATTTTGGATTGGTGGAGATGCTTGCGTGGAGGAGGATGGTTGATCTTGTGCATGTGGAGGCTCTTCGGATTCCTTGGGACACACATCCCCAATGGACATGTTCCTTAGCGCTATGCATGGAGCCTGTTCTTCACCTATCTCATCAAGATCAACTTGCTCTACTTGAGAACCGTTAGTCTCATCAAACACAACGTCACAAGAAACTTCAACAAGTCCTGAGGACTTGTTAAAGACTCTATATGCCCTTGTGTTTGAGTCATATCCTAGTAAAAAGCCTTCTATAGTTTTAGGAGCAAATTTAGATTTTCTACCTCTTTTGACAAGAATAAAACATTTGCTACCAAAAACTCTAAAATATGAAATATTTGGCTTTTTACCGGTTAGGAGTTCATAGGATGTCTTCTTGAGGATTCGGTGTAGATATAACCGGTTGATGGCGTAGCAGGCGGTGTTGACCGCCTCGGCCCAAAACCGATTCGGTGTCTTATACTCATCAAGCATGGTTCTTGCCATGTCCAATAGAGTTCGATTCTTCCTCTCCACTACACCATTTTGTTGTGGAGTGTAGGGAGAAGAGAACTCATGCTTGATTCCCTCCTCCTCAAGGAAGCCTTCTATTTGTGAGTTCTTGAACTCCGTCCCATTGTCGCTTCTAATTTTCTTGATCCTTAAGCCGAACTCATTTTGAGCCCGTCTCAAGAATCCCTTTAAGGTCTCTTGGGTATGAGATTTTTCCTGCAAAAAGAACACCCAAGTGAAGCGAGAATAATCATCCACAATAACTAGACAGTACTTACTCCCGCCGATGCTTATGTAAGCAATCGGGCCGAATAGGTCCATGTGTAGGAGCTCCACTGGCCTGTCACTAGTCATGATGTTCTTGTGTGGATGATGAGTGCCAACTTGCTTCCCGGCTTGGCATGCGCTACAAATCCTGTCTTTCTCAAAATGAACATTTGTTAGTCCTAAAATGTGCTCTCCCTTTAGAAGCTTATGAAGATTCTTCATTCCAACATGGGCTAGTCGGCGGTGCCAGAGCCAACCCAAGTTAGTCTTAGCAACCAAGCAAGTGTCGAGTTCAGCTCTATCAAAATCTACCAAGTATAGCTGACCCTCTAGCACTCCCTTAAATGCTATTGAATCATCACTTCTTCTAAAGACAGTAACACCTACATCAGTAAATAGACAGTTGTAGCCCATTTGACATAATTGGGATACGGAAAGCAAATTGTAATCTAAAGAATCTACAAGAAAAACATTGGAAATAGTATGGTCAGGTGATATAGCAATTTTACCCAATCCTTTGACCAAACCTTGATTTCCATCCCCGAATGTGATAGCTCGTTGGGGATCTTGGTTTTTCTCATATGAGGAGAACATCTTCTTCTCCCCTGTCATGTGGTTTGTGCACCCGCTGTCGAGTATCCAACTTGAGCCCCCGGATGCATAAACCTACAAAACAAGTTTAGTTCTTGACTTTAGGTACCCAAACGGTTTTGGGTCCTTTGGCATTAGAAACAAGAACTTTGGGTACCCAAACACAAGTCTTGGAGCCCTTGTGTTTGCCACCAACAAACTTGGCAACTACTTTGCCGGATTTGTTAGTCAAAACATAAGATGCATCAAAAGTTTTAAATGAAATGCTATGATCATTTGATGCATTAGGAGTTTTCTTTCTAGGCAACTTGGCACGGGTTGGTTGCCTAGAGCTAGATGTCTCACCCTTATACATAAAAGCATGGTTAGGGTCAGAGTGAGACTTCCTAGAGTGAATTCTCCTAATTTTGCTTTCGGGATAACCGGCAGGGTACAAAATGTAACCCTCGTTATCCTGAGGCATGGGAGCCTTGCCCTTAACAAAATTAGACAATCTTTTAGGAGGGACACTAAGTTTGACATTGTCTCCCCTTTGGTAGCCAATGCCATCCTTGATGCCAGGGCGTCTCCCATTATAGAGCATACTTCTAGCAAATTTAAACTTTTCATTTTCTAAGTTATGCTCGGCAATTTTAGCATCTAATTTTGCTATATGATCATTTTGTTGTTTAATTAAGACCATGTGATCATGAATAGCATCAATATCAATATCTCTACATCTAGTACAAATAGAAACATGCTCAACGGTAGATGTAGAGGGTTTGCAAGATTTTAATTCTACAACCTTAGCATGTAGTATATCATTTTCATTTCTAAGGTTAGAAATAGTAACATTGCAAACATCAAAATCTTTAGCCTTAGCAATTAATTTTTCATTTTCAATCCTAAGGCTAGCAAGAGAGATGTTTAATTCTTCAATCTTAGCAAGCAAATCATCATTATCATTTCTAAGATTGGGAATTGAAACATCACAAACATGAGAATCAACCTTAGCAATTAAACTAGCATTTTCATTTCTAAGGTTATCAATGGTTTCATGGCAAGTGCTTAGCTCACTAGACAATTTTTCACATTTTTCAACTTGTAGAGCATAAGCATTTTTAACCTTAACATGCTTTTTATTTTCCTTGATTAGGAAGTCCTCTTGGGAGTCCAAGAGATCATCCTTCTCATGGATGGCACTAATTAGCTCATTTAATTTTTCCTTTTGTTCCATGTTAAGGTTGGCAAAAAGGGTACGCAAATTATTTTCCTCATCACTAGCATTATCATCACTAGAGGACTCATATTTAGTGGAGGATTTAGATTTAACCTTCTTCCTTTTGCCGTCCTTTGCCATAAGACACTTGTGGCCGACGTTGGGGAAGAGGAGTCCCTTGGTGACGGCGATGTTGGCGGCGTCCTCGTCGTCGGAGGAGGAGTCGGTGGAGCTCTCGTCGGAGTTCCACTCGCGGCACACGTGGGCATCGCCGCCCTTCTTCTTGTGGTACCTCTTCTTTTCTCTCCTCTTGCCCTTCTTGTCGTTATCCCTGTCACTGTCACTTGATAATGGACATTTAGCAATAAAGTGACCGGGCTTACCACACTTGTAGCAAACCTTCTTGGAACGGGATTTGTAATCCTTCCCCTTCCGTTGCTTGAGGATTTGCCGAAAGCTTTTGATGATTAAGGCCATCTCCTCATTGTCGAGCTTGGAGGCGTCAATTGGTTGTCTACTTGGTGTAGACTCCTCCTTCTTCTCCTCCATCGCCTTAAAAGCCACCGGTTGTGCTTCGGACGTGGAGGGTTCGTCAAGCTCGTTGATCTTCTTTGATCCTTTAATCATGCATTCAAAGCTCACAAAATTCCCGATTACTTCCTCGGGGGTCATTAGTGGGTATCTAGGATTACCACGAATTAATTGAACTTGAGTGGGTTAAGGAAAATGAGAGCTCTTAGAATAACCTTAACCACCTCGTGGTCGTCCCACTTTTTGCTCCCGAGGTTGCGCACTTGATTTACCAAGGTTTTGAGCCGGTTGTACATATCTTGTGGCTCCTCCCGTTGGCGAAGACGGAAGCGACCGAGCTCCCCCTCGATCGTTTCCCGCTTGGTAATCTTGGTGAGTTCATCACCCTCGTGCGTGGTCTTGAGTAGGTCCCAAATCTCCTTTGCATTCTTCAACCCTTGCACTTTGTTGTATTCCTCCTTGCTTAAAGAGGCGAGGAGTATGGTTGTGGCTTGGGAGTTGAAGTGCTCGATTTGGGCCACTTCGTCCGTATCATAATCCTCATCCCCTATGGATGGTACCTGTGCTCCAAACTCAACAACATTCCATATACTTTTGTGGAGTGAGGTTAGATGAAATTTCATTAAATCACTCCACCTAGCATAATCCTCACCATCAAAGGTTGGCGGTTTGCCTAATGGAACGGAAAGTAATGGAGTATGTCTAGATGTACGGGGATAGTGTAAAGGGATCTTACTAAACTTCTTGCGCTCTTGGCGCTTAGAAGTTACGGACGGCGCATCGGAGTCGGAGGTCGATGTTGATGAAGTGTCGGTCTCGTAGTAGACCACCTTCCTCATCCTCTTGTGCTTGTCGCCTTTCCGATGCGACTTGTGAGAAGAAGATTTTTCCTTCTTCTCTTTGTGGTGAGAAGAGGAAGATCTTTTCTCGTTTCGTTTGGAGGAGTCCTTCTTCTTCTCCCTCCTCTTGGTGCGGGACTCTTCCGATGAAGTGCTCCCTTGGCTCGTAGTGGGCTTGTCGCCGGTCTCCATCTCCCTCTTGGTGTGATCTCCCGACATCACTTCGAGCGGTTAGGCTCTAATGAAGCACCGGGCTCTGATACCAATTGAAAGTCGCCTAGAGGGGGGTGAATAGGGCGAAACTGAAATTCTCAAAAATAATCACAACTACAAGCCGGGTTAGCGTTAGAAATATAATAGAGTCCGCGAGAGAGGGCGCAAAACAAATCGCAAGCGAATAACGAAGTGAGACACGCGGATTTGTTTTACCGAGGTTCGGTTCTCTCAAACCTACTCCCCGTTGAGGAGGCCACAAAGGCCGGGTCTCTTTCAACCCTTCCCTCTCTCAAACGGTCCGTCGGACCGAGTGAGCTTCTCTTTCTCAAATCTCTTGGGAATCAAACTTCCCGCAAGGATCACCACACGATTGGTGTCTCTTGCCTCAATTACAAGTGAGTGTTTGATCACAAGAAAGAATACCAAAGAAAAAGAAGTGATCCAAGCGCAAGAGCTCAAATGAACACTACCAATCACTCTCTCTAGTCACTAGGGCTTTGTGTGGAGTTGTGAGAGGATTTGATCTCTTTTTGGTGTGCTTTGTAATGAATGCTAGCTCTTGTATAGTGGTTGGAAGTTGGAAAACTTGGATGCCATGAATGGTGGGTGGTTGGAGGTATTTATAGCCCCAACCACCAAACTAGCCGTTTGGTGGAGCTGTCTGTTCGATGGCGCACCGGACAGTCCGGTGCACACCGGACATGTCCGGTGCGACAGCCACGTCACCAAAAAGCCGTTGGGTCGACCGTTGGAGCTTTGTCTTCTGGGCCCGCCTGGATGTCCGGTGGCGCACCGGACAGGTACTGTAGAATGTCCGGTGCGCCAGCATGGGCGTGCCTGACCTCTGCGCGCGCTGGCGCGCAATAAATGCGCTGCAGGTAGCCGTTGGCGCCGATATAGCCGTTGCCCCGCTGTTACACCGGACAGTCCGGTGTACACCGAACAGTCCGGTGAATTATAGCGGAGTGACCTTTGGAAATTCCCGAGAGTGAAGAGTTTGAAGTCGGAGTCCCCTGGTGCACCGGACATGTCCGGTGGCACACCGGACAGTCCGGTGCGCCAGACCAGAGGTGCCTTCGGTTGACCCTTGCTCCTTTATTTGAACCCAATACTTGGTCTTTTTATTGGCTATGTGTGAACCTTTTGCACCTGTATAACTTACACACTAGAGCAAACTAGTTAGTCCAATATTTGTGTTGGGCAATTCAACCACCAAAATTATTTAGGAACTAGGTGTAAGCCTAATTCCCTTTCAATACCAAGGTGGTTGCCTTCGTCGAGACCCTCTAGATCGACGTGGAAACATTCGCGACTTGGGCCACAGTCCTCGTCGCCGAGGCTGTGGCTATCATCGGAGCAATCGGAGAGGCAGTAGTCACATGCGGTCATGAAGTCCCGCATGGCACTGGGGTTATCGAGCCCGGAGAAATCCCAACCAGAGTCGGGCTTGTTGTCTTCCTCGGAACCTGGGGGCCCGTAGGTCGAGACGGCCGTCAATCGGTCCCAGGTTGACCACATATGGTGCCCCAGAAGGTTTGGATATGCCTTTATGAAAGCGTCCACCGAAGTGGGGTTGCTTGGTGGGTCGAAGCTGAATCTAAAAGGCACAGGATGGGAAACGGACGGTACCTCTTGATCGACGGATGGTGACGAAGTCGCGTGAAAGGGAAATGTGCCCTTGGGCCATTTCTTAGTGTTTTGGTGATTGAGTGCCAACACAAGTGCTTAAGTGTTAATCTATGCCAATTGATGGACAAAGTGCAAATCAAGAGTAAAGGTATGTTTCTAAGACTTAGTACATTGTTTTGGAGACTAATGTATTGTGTCTAAGTGCTAGAAACAGGAAAAGACCAATTTGGAAAAGACTTGGCTATGCAGCCAAGACTCTGCGCAGTCTGGGTGCATCGGACAGTGTCCGGTGGTGCACCGAACAGTGTCCGGTGTGCCAGGCTGGCGACTGTCAACTGGCTGCTCTCGGGAAGCGATCAACGGCGTACGGCTATAAATCACCGGACTGTCCGGTGGTGCACCGGACTGTCCGGTGAGCCGACGGTCAGCCGGGCCAACGGTCGGCCGCGTAATCCACGTGCGACGCGTGGCCCAGCCAACGGTCAGAAGGGGGCACCGGACTGTCTGGTGTGCACCGGACAGTGTCCGGTGCGCCAACGGCTCTGGATCTTCAACGGTCGGCTGCGCCACAGAAGGAAAGAAATCCGCACCGGACAGTGTCCGGTGGTGCACCGGACTGTCTGGTGCGCCAGTCGACAGAAGGCAAGAATTGCCTTCCTGGAATGCTCTCAACGGCTCCTAGCTGCCTTGGGGCTATAAAAGGGACCCCTAGGCGCATGGAGGAAGACATCAAGCATTCTCTAAGCATTCCTAAGCACCAAGACTTCAATTCCGCGCATTTGATTCTTTGTGATAGCAATTAGAGCTCCATTTGAGTAGAGAACTCTTTGAGTTGTGTTGAGAGCTCGTATTGTGACTTGTGTGCATGTGTTGCTCTGATTTTGTGTCTTGTGTGCGTTGCTCATCCCATCCTTACTTATGTGCTTCTTTGTGATAATCAAAGTGTAAGGGCGAGAGGCTTCAAGTTGTGGAGATTCCTCGCAAGCGGGATATATTAAAGTGAAAGCAAAACACCGTGGTATTCAAGTGGGTCTTTGGACCGCTTGAAAGGGGTTGAGTGCAACCCTCATCCGTTGGGATGCCACAACGTGGAGTAGGCAAGTATTGGACTTGGCCGAACCACGGGATAAACCACTGTGCCATCTCTGTGTTGATCTTCTTGTGGTTATCGTATTGTGCAAGAACTTCTCTCTAGTCACTTGGCTTTTTTTGTGCTAACGCCTAATCAAGTTTTGTGGGATTAAGTTTCAAGTCTTACAGGATCACCTATTCACCCCCCCCCCCCTCTAGGTGCTCTCATAGCGTCAGGGACGGACTGCACCGTTATCTCAGGTACGAGGCTAACGCTCAGCAAGTCCTTCGCGAGCGTGCTGGCGTCGCCCGTCTGCTCGGGGTTGGCGTGTTGCGGGGAAACGACGCTCGTCTTTGTCTCAGACACGAGGTCAACGCCCGACGTGTCCCCCGCTGGGGCGCCGGCGTCGTCGACGAGGTGCTGCCTCCTGCTTGGCCACGATTGCCCCGCCTCCTTTCCTGTCGATGGGGAAGGTGACGAGATAGACTCGGATGCTGTTCTCCCGCTACGCGGGGAAGACGTCGTCGATTCCACCACCAGCGGGCGAGCTGACGGTCACCATTGTCGTTGTCGCGCGGCGGGGGAAGGAGTATCATGTCGTAGCTGCCGTCGAGGGATATGAACTTGAGACTCCCGAAACGGAGCTTCGTCCCGGGTTGGAGAGGTTGTTGGAGACTCCCCATCTGGAGCTTGACGGGAAGCTGTTCGTCAACACGCAGCAGGCCCCTACCTGGCGCGCCAACTGTCGGCGTTTCGACCCCGGGGGGTCCCTGGACCGACGAGTAAATTGTCGCTGCGTGTCCCAGCCCAGATGGGTCGGTGCGAGACGGAGCACAAGGGGGGAAACCAGTGAGGGGAAACCGCGGCCTTGTGTTGTCCTGCGCTCAGGGCGGATGCACTTGCAGTAGGGGGTTACAAGCGTTCGCGAGGGGGAGAGAGAGAGAGAGAGGGCGTGAGACTGCGCGTCAGCCCGTTCTCCCACGCGGCCACCTTCTCGTACGAGGGTCCTGGACCTTCCTTTTATAGACGTAAGGATAGGGTCCAGGTGTACAACGGGGGGTGTAGCAGTGTGCTAACGTGTCTAGCAGAGAGGAGCCAGAGCCCTATGTACATGCCGACGTGGCTGTCGGAGAGGTGTTGGAGCCCTATTCATGTGGCGTCGTGGCCGTCGGAGGAGCGCTTGAGCCCTGTAGAAGCACAGCTGTCGGGGCTGTCGGATCCTTGCTGACGTCTCCTTGCTTCCGTAAGGGGCTGAGAACCGCCGTCGTCATGGAGCACGCGGGGTGCCATCATTACTTGTTTTACCGGGGCGAGCCAGATGGGACACCGGTCTTGTTCCCCGTAGCCTGGGCTAGCTAGGGGTAGGGTAATGATGGCCCCCCTTGTGGCGTGGTCGGCCCGAGCGAGGTGGTGACTCCTCCGAGGTCGAGGTTGAGTCCGAGCCCGGGGGTCGGGCGAGGCGAAGACTGTCGTCCGAGGTCGAGGTTGAGTCCGAGCCCTGGGGTCGGGCGAGGCGGAGACCATCGTTCGAGTCGAGGTTGAGCCCGAGCCCTGGGGTCGGGCGAGGCGGAGACCGTCGTTCGAGGTCGAGGTTGAGCCCGAGCCCTGGGGTCGGGCGAGGCGGAGACCATCGTTCGAGGTCGAGGTGGAGTCCGAGCCCTCGGGTCGGGCGAGGCGGAGATTCCTATGGCGCCCGAGGCTGGACTTGGCTGCTGTCAGCCTCACTCTGGCGGATGGCACAGCAGTCGGAGCAGCGCAGGCGGCGCTGTTTTCCTATCAGGCCAGTCAGTGGAGGGGCGAAGTGACTGCGGTCACTTCAGCCTTGTCGACTGGAGAGAGTGCGTCAGGATACGGTGTCAGGCGATCCTTGCATTGAATGCTCCTGCGATCCGGTCGGCTGGCGAGGTGATCTGGCCAAGGTTGCTTCTTCGTGAAGCCTGCCCGAACTGGGCCTCGGGCGAGTCGAAGGTGCGTCCGTTGCTTGAGGAGACCCTCGGGTGAGGCGCGAATCTGCCTTAATCTTCCGTTCCTGCCCGAGGCTGGGCTCGGGCGAGGCGAGATCATGTCCGTTGAGTGGACGGAGCCTTTGACCGGAATTGCGCCCATCAGGCCTTTGCAGCTTTGTGCTGATGGGGGTTACCAGCTGAGATTAGGAGCCTTGGGGGTACCCCTAATTACGGTCCCCGACAATAATCTTCTCTAATGTTTGGTTTCTTTTTCCTCTTGTGCCTAGACAAAAAAGATGATGAGCACCAGCTTAATATAGGGTAGGAAGGTTGATTCTACCACGTAGAAGATTACCATGGTGATGGTAATGCAACTAGGGTGAGCCTTGGAACAATGCAACCCACTTACTCTAAGATACTACAACCTCGTAGCTAAAAGACGATGAGTGACCGAGCGAGCTATAAAAAAGAGGGCTCACTGTAAACTCATACTTTTATTAGTATTTGTTCTTACTAGCTTAATACTCCCTCCGTCTCAAATTAGAATACGTTTGACTTTTTTGTGTCACGTTTGACTGGCTCGTGCTATTCTTTTTTTCGAAAAAATAAAAAAAAAATCAAAGCCACATTTAAAGTGTATTATATGATAAATAATATCATAGCAAAAATCAATAATAATTATGAATATTTTTGAATAATACGAGCTGGTAAAAATTAGGGTAAAAAAATCAAACAAATTATAAATTAGAACGGAAGGAGTATTTGGTATGTAAAATATATGTTCACTTTGATATTAATTTTTTTTGAAAGAGGATCCTCTACACTGACTTGCTATTGGGTCATCACGTGTCGTCCGTCATTACATTGCTAATAGATCTATCCCACCCAAATCAATACTATTAAATATGATTGTGCGCACCCAAATCAATACTATTAAATATAATTTTGTGTGGTCGCAATACACATAGTATGCGTATATATAGTCCAAAAGCCCCTCCTGGTCGATTCCATTGTATTGGTCTGCCTAGCTCTCGGGCCCTTCGCGTGCCGCGCCGCGCCTCGGTCATGCTGGCGTGGGTCATCAGCCACGCCAGCTCGGTGGGCCGGGCAGCGTCTGGGCCGCGCTGGCATGGGCCATCAGCCACGCCCATCTGGCTTGTCCGTCTCCAGACCCATAGCCTCAGAGAGTTTGAGCGCAGGGCCATCAGCTGCTTGCTGGCCAAGCCGGATGTCAGTTTTGGTGTTTTTAGTGGTTTTTTTCTCTCTCGTTTGTTTAGTTTTGTTTTGTTTGAGTATTCTGTCATGTGAATATGTAACATGCAAAACAGTATTTCCTTATTATTAAAGCAGCAAGGAAGTGTGGCCTGATAGCCTATCCACATCGGTTGAATTATCTTAGCCGTTCGATCGTCAATCGTTGGTTCCCATGGCTCGTGCGCCCGTGTGTCTTATCTGGAGGCTTCCAGGTTCTTTTCTCCTTGCATCCTCTCTCTCCATCCCGTCCATCCCGTGTTTCCTGCAACTCACGATCCCTCCCTCCCTCTCCCAAGCATCCCTGCCCACCCCGTGGCTTCAGCGACAACCACCGTCGCTTTGGACTCTGGATCCGGCCGCCATCGCTGCAACGGTCCAAGTAAGCAGCTAATCTGCTCCGCTGTGCTGCTCCCAGTCCTAGCGACGCGAGGGTTTGGTTGAGTGTTCGAATCAGGTTGAGTTGGGGGAAGAGTTTTTTCCTAGAGAAAAGGGAAGGGGAAAGCGAGGTGCATAAAATACAAGGATTTGGTTTGGGATTTTTTTGGGCACTGCTGGTGTGTGTGTTGTGGCGTTGGGACGGATCAAAAGAGCGAGGGTTATTTGCTGACTTAATGTGTCTGTCGTGGTATTTTACTTCAAGAGCAATCCATTTGGTCCCCTATTTTCTCATGTTGGCTAAACATTTTCTCATATTTCCTTATTATTAAAGCAGCAAGGAAGTGTGGCCTGATAGCCTATCCACATCGGTTGAATTATCTTAGCCGTTCGATCGTCAATCGTTGGTTCCCATGGCTCGTGCGCCCGTGTGTCTTATCTGGAGGCTTCCAGGTTCTTTTCTCCTTGCATCCTCTCTCTCCATCCCGTCCATCCCGTGTTTCCTGCAACTCACGATCCCTCCCTCCCTCTCCCAAGCATCCCTGCCCACCCCGTGGCTTCAGCGACAACCACCGTCGCTTTGGACTCTGGATCCGGCCGCCATCGCTGCAACGGTCCAAGTAAGCAGCTAATCTGCTCCGCTGTGCTGCTCCCAGTCCTAGCGACGCGAGGGTTTGGTTGAGTGTTCGAATCAGGTTGAGTTGGGGGAAGAGTTTTTTCCTAGAGAAAAGGGAAGGGGAAAGCGAGGTGCATAAAATACAAGGATTTGGTTTGGGATTTTTTTGGGCACTGCTGGTGTGTGTGTTGTGGCGTTGGGACGGATCAAAAGAGCGAGGGTTATTTGCTGACTTAATGTGTCTGTCGTGGTATTTTACTTCAAGAGCAATCCATTTGGTCCCCTATTTTCTCATGTTGGCTAAACATTTTCTCATATGGAAAAATAGGCCAGAAAAAAAGTTCCCTTCCTTGAATCGATGCTGCTTGAATCGATGTTGTTTGCTTTGGTATTTGTCCCACGCAGTTTCTGGATCTGGGCTTCGCTTCAGCTCGAGATCGACTGGGAAGATCCTCTGCTGTGTTGTCTTGTCTGTGCTCATCCCTAACACGCAACAATGTGACTTTTTTAGCTTTAAATTTCCAGCTTGGTTTAGGATTTTTTTAGTACACACGACGGATCCCTGTACTGCGTAAATATGGAAAAGTGTGACTTTTAAGCTTTTAGTTTCTGGCTTGGTTTGGGGTTTTTTAGGTACACATGATGACGGCGGTGGCTCTTTCCCTTCTCCTCCTCACCCTAAACCTATGAGGCCCTTGCAGCCATTTGTTGTGACATACTAAAACTATTTTCTTAACTAAAGTTACAGTTCTACACTATCATTACGTTAGCCTAATTTCCCTTTTAATTATTTTGTAAATAGATATATTGTTTATAGGTTATAATTCTATACACACTTTAATCAGTCATCTATCGTTGTTGTTTGGTCTACCAATTAATACACAATTGTATATTTGAGGTTTTATTTCAATGGCCTAATTTTCCTTATTATTTTGTAAAAAAAATAGGTAAACTGTATATAGGTTATAATTCTAGAATATCCTTACGTAGTGTAAATATGGAATAACACGCAGTGTGACTTTTAAGCTTTTAGTTTCTGGCTTGGATTGGTGTTTTTTAGGTACACACGATGGTGGTGGCTGCTCTTTCCCTTCTCCTCCTCACCCTAAACCTATGAGGCCCTTGCAGCCATTTGTTGTGTCATACTAAAACTATTTTCTTAACTAAAGTTACAGTTCTACACTATCATTACGTTAGCCTAATTTCCCTTTTAATTATTTTGTAAATAGATATACTGTTTATAGGTTATAATTCTATACACACTTTAGTTAGTCATCTATCGTTGTTGTTTGGTCTACCAATTAATATATACACAATTGTATATTTGAGGTTTTATTTGAATGGCCTAATTTTCCTTATTATTTTGTAAAAAAATGGGTAAACTGTATATAGGTTATAATTCTAGACTATCCTTACATAATGCGTCATCATTTTTCAATTACATTTACTTCACTACATTTATGTACTTCACATGTTTCAGGTTATCCTCATTTCTGTTTTTTGGTCGAAGCACTTGGAGCAATACCTCTGGGACTCTGTCTACATCAGCCAGGTACTTCGAACTATGCAATGTACTCACATATTCTTGGAAAATGCAAGTTCAAAACTTGAAACATTCGAAATTGCTAAATTTATGATAGGTAAATTTATAGCGCCTGATCCGTACTCCAAACAGCACAAAAAAGAGAAGTAAGCGTCTTCGTACTCTATACACACACATCACTTGGGTCTAAGAGGGGAAAAAATCTTATCACCCATAGATTATTATGCTCATTATAAATTTGTCATGGCAGAACAAATCAGTTGATGTTGCGCCCCACCTGACTTTTTTATAACATTTACATGCAATGCAAAGTGGCCTAAAATTATAGGTGGTCTTCAGCACTCTAGCCAGAAATCTTCGGATGCACCTGATATCGCTGTAAGAGTATTTCATATGAAATTAGAAGAGTTATTACAGGATATAAAAAGTGGTAATATATTTGGTCCTTGCAAAGCAGGTACAGATATCCTTTTACCATGTTTTTTCACGATGAAAATATTTAACGTTAGAAATCAATTTCTTTTTCTTATTCCTTTCTTTCCTCTCTCCACTCCCTACCTACAATTACTGTATACCAGATTACCAGTAAGTTCTAAGCAAACTGTTTTCCACTTCTGGTTCTGACGTCTTAATAGTTATGTTACCCATCTGTGCCTATACAGAGCAGAATGGTTTCGATTTCGTAGCCTATTTTCAGGTGGAATTTAATGGTGTTATCTTCTCCTATCCAAATATATAACTACAATTAGTACATACCATTGAATTCTAAAACTAACTCTGACAAAAACTTTACTATACACATATGTTCCAAATTTGTTTTCCCACTGGATTCATGTGGCATTGTATTTGCTTACTACAAATTCAGACACAATACAATGTCTAATATTGCTTGCGTTGTTCCATCACAAATTTTTCATGACTACTGGATGCAGTTTTAGGTTACCGTTCATGTTGTGTATGTATGGTTCATTACATATATTAATTGCAGCTATGTATCCCTTTTTTATGTAGCCTCGTACAGAGCTTTGTTTACAATTTAAAAGTTCAGTCACAATTCAGTGCTTACTATGTTGCCTACAATTGGTGCATGGTAGTAAATTCTAGTATACCAACTATCAATAATACCACTAGATTAATATGGCACTGTATTTGCTTATTAAAATTCAGAAACAATATAAGTATTGCTTCAATTGTTCAATCACAAATCTTTTATGACTAATAGATGCAGTTCTAGGTTACTGTTTATGTTGTGTATGTATAGCTTTGTTTCAGATGTTAGTTGCAGCTATGTGTCCCTTTTAAATTGGGCTCACAAGGAACTTTGTTTATTCATTACAAGTTTAGTCACAAATTGATGTTTACTCATACAATTAATGCATGCATGAAAAAAATTCTAATACCAACTTTAATTAGAGTTAACATATACATATGTTCCGAATTTGCCTCCTCCTACCACTGTAATCATGTGCCATTACTTTTGCTTATCAAAATTCAAATACAATGCCTGTTTTACTATTGATTGTGTTGTTATATGTATGTTGCATGTGTATAGGTTCACTACAGATATTGATTGTAGCTATGTGTGCCTTTTTAAAGTAGCCTCGCAACAAACATTGTTTACTCTTTAAAATTTCAATAACAACTGAATACTTACTGTTACAATGTTGTTCATTCTTTGTTTTCCTTATTACCACAGTCTACAGTTTGCACTGAAGCATGCAACTTCTAACCTTAATATTATAAATACACCAAGAGATGAAGTTATTCTATTTTTAACATACTTTTTCCCTTATATGATGTAGCCACAAGGTTATAAATGCACAGTCACTATCTCACGACTCATACAGGATATCAAATAGTGGTTTCCAGCTTGCACCAAATGCAAGAAGTCTTCACCTCAAACTTCCACTGGATATCATTGTACATCGTGTGGCTGTACAGACATAAAATTCAGGTAACCCTGAACATATACATTTCATTTGATACAATTCTTTTACATACCACTAACGTATTCAATTGGTAGCTATAAACTCAGCTTCATTGCCACTGATGGAACATGCAAAGCTGAATTCTTCCGTTTCGACACCATAGCCAAACGAATAGTAGGAAAACCACGTGACACTCTTGTTACAACAGCTAGAACTTCTCAGGGTTTTCCACCAGATCTAGCCGCCATTGTATCTTTGAAATTTACCTTTGCAATCACCCTTAACATGTCGTCATTCTCAGTGACAAATAGAGTCTTCTCTATCCTATATGTGGTAACAAATCATGGAAGACAAACAACCTCAATACCATCTACCATGCTGAACTACCCCCAACAACAGCTACTGACACAAGACGACGTATTCGAACCTACAACGACATAGGATTCTCCAGCAACATCATTTGCTAAGCTATCCACTTCAGCTGAACAGGAAAACACGGTACAAAACTTCTTACATAATAATGTCTTCAAGTTTATGTGAACCATCTTGTAGATACGTAACATAATAAAACATATTTGACAGGTTCGACGCGTCTTAGAGTACTACGATGCATCCAAGAGTTTTAGAGGTAATTTTTCATGTACTTATAATATTGAATTATGTACATAGACACAAATAGGTATTTTCTCTACCGTTAAGTTATAAAAAATAGATGGTAACAAGAACAATGCTTAAACAGTACATTTGTTAGTATAAAAAATGCTCTCACTTTGGACCATCTAAGTGAAAGTTCCCTTTGACCCGGGAACAGGATCTGGATGTCGCCTAGAGGGGGGGGTGAATAGGCGAATAAAACTTATTACTTTAAAACTTAAATTCTTACTCTACTCGAAGACTTAGTACGCAGTGGAGTGAGAAGACTCTTCGAGTAGGTTGCAGCGGAATCAGAGATCCTGTCTCAAAAGTGTCCTGCACTTCAAATAAAGCTTATACCACAGATAAGTATTGAAGTGCAGATATAAAGACGAGTAAGACAGAGAGTCAGGATACAATACAGAACAGAGCACACAGACGCAAGGATTTATCCCGAGGTTCGGCCAAGCCTGAAATGCTTGCCTAGTCCTCGTTGGAGTTAGCCACACCTGGGCTTGGAGTCTATTTCAACTCCTTCCTCCGTTTGCTCAGATCTGTCAGAATGACAGATAGAGCCTTTCACTATTGAGTGGGGTTACAGCAGAACCGCGGCTGCTTACAAACTTCTTGGCAGCACCCCGGCAGAGTAACAATACGCTCAAGACCTTGCTCTAGCTCTTAGCAGCACTACTCCTCTCTCTAAAGGCTTATAGCTGTGCCTTCTACACAAACTATAGAGTTACACACAAGAGGGAGAGCGAGAATTGATCCGAGTGATGTCTACACTTGTTGGCTGCACTTGTCTTGCTTGAGGCGCCTAGGGGTCCCTTTTATAGGCACAAGGGGCCTAGGAGCCGTTGGAGGCAATTCTGGAAGGCCAATCTTGCCTTCTGTCTTCGGGGGCACCGGACAGTCCGGTGCACACCGGACACTGTCCGGTGCCCGATTTGTTTCCTTAACTGGCGCTGCCGACCGTTGCAGCCCGTTGGAGATCTGCGAGCCGTTGGCGCACCGGACAGTCCGGTGCACACTGGACAGTCCGGTGCCGTCTTCCGACCGTTGGCTCCGCCACGTGTCCCGCGCAGATTGCGCGGCCGACCGTTGGCCCGGCCGACTGTTGGCTCACCGGACAGTCCGGTGCACACCGGACAGTCCGGTGAATTTTAGCCGTACGCCGTCGGCGAATTCCCGAGAGCGGCCAGTTCGAGCCGAGTCAGCCTGGCGCACCGGACATGTCCGGTGCACACCGGACAGTCCGGTGCTCAGCCAAGTCTTTTCTCTTCTTCTTCTTTTCTTCTTCTTTCTGTTTCTAACACTTAGACAAGTATATTAGTCCACAAAACCAATGTACTAAGTATAGAAACATACCTTTTCTTAATCATTAAATCTATAGCATTCCACATGCTTGAGCTTTGATGTTGGACTCATAAATCATCAAGTCGGCTTGACTTGATCTAGATTGACATTACTTGGCTCCAACATCCTGTAAAGGTCACATAGAACATCTCCAAACATAGGAACAACCCAAACTAAAGATCAAGGTGAACTTAGCTCTTTTGGGCTGCTTCCAGTTCTAGTTTTGACACTTGTTCTCCTTCTAGTGACCTTGATCTCCTTCTTAGAGCTTGATCTTGAGCCTTATGACTTACACCACATAACTGTAGCTATTACCTCATTGGCTGTAAGTCACGTTCTTATGTAGTGATCCTTGATGTGCCGTAGCTGTTCTCAACTCGATCACCCTTGACTTTGCAAGCCTTCTTCTTCACCCTTGGCTTTGGGTTCCTCAGCCTCCTTGACCTTCTCCCGTGCACTTGGTACCTCGAAGCTCTTCTTGCCTCCGTCCTTGGCTTGATCAGTTGTCTCCTAGCTACGCACCCGAGTCTCACTTTATGCAATGTCCATCCTACTTGTGATGTCCATCATGTATCCATAATTCAGTTCTTGGACCATCACAATTGTTCACTTGTGTTGAACCCTGTAGGCTTTACCTTAAGCACCTGTTCAACACTTAGTACACTTGTTAGTCCTTTAATTTAGTTGTCATTCAAACACCAAAACTCACAAGAGAGCTTTCAATCTCCCCCTTTTTGGTGATTGATGGCAACACAATTAAAGCTTACATAAGAATAAAATTTTAAGCACAAATTTTGAATTCTAAGTTTATAGAATGCTCCCCCTAAATATGTGCTTACTTCAAAAACATAATCTGCACCTCAGACGCCAATTTGCACATACTTAGGCAATTCGAAACATTTCTACACCTTAGCACTTTTTAGGATGCATTGTGTCAAGAATCAAATCATGATACTATACCACACAAATGCACATAATCAGAGTTAAACACCATTCAAATTAGTGGATATATCATAGGAATATCAACCTACCACTATTCACCATTAAGATACTAATTTAAACTAAGATACCAATTTAAAGCAATCTTAAAGCACCATTAACCACATGACTGTCTATTTCAGAATGAACACAATAAATACCAATTAATTTATAGTAACGGAAGCATTAGTCCATATGATGCAACACATATAATAACTGCAAGAAGCATATGAATAACACACTAGCAACGCTTAAATTAACACATCACCCCTTAGGATAAGCTTTCCTCTCAGGTTGAGATAAGCTTTAATGCACAAATTCTCCCCCTTTGACATCAAACACCAAAAACCATACTCGAGCAAGAACATAGGATGATGTCAAGGGACAGCAGGGTGTCAAGGGGAAAAACGACTATCAAAGACTCCCCCTTACTTATTGAACATATGCACTATCAACATTTAGGTAAGATACATATATGCAAAAAGATTAATACTCCCTTTTGTACCTTTACCATGTTGTAGTGTACTTCCCATCTTGAAAGTAGTTAATCTTTTGAGAGCTTCTCCATACTTGTGCCTGATTCTTTCTCCTAACTTTTTCTTGTTGCTAAGACACCAAACTTAGAACAAGTTATAGTATTGGGCACAAGAAGAAACTTCTATTCTCATGATTATCAAAAGATGTCAATTGAAGCGAACTATTACGGCTACCACTTGAAAGATACCGATTTAAAGATACCAATTGCAAAGTTCATTTATTATCATGGCTCCATGATATTTAAGCATCTATTATCACCAGATATTATAGAGCATGAGCAATCTAAAGATATGCACTTACTCACAACTTGAGATACCAATTTCTTGACTTACAGAGGTACCCAAGTCCTGATTGCTCCATTTCTTGCTTATCTTCTCTTTTCCACCTAGAGACTATACAAGATCGCTCAAGAAACAGTTAATCTCAAAGGACACAAGTTATGTGTGCTCCCCCTCAAGTTGTGCATCAAGTATTTGAATGACTTGCACTTTGCACATTCTAGCTTCCTTAGAACTAGAGGGGAACACAACATACCTTGGTCAAAGCATACTCTATTACTTTCATCACACAAGGATGCCAATTTGAATATCAATTGTAAAACCACTTAACACTAATTGAAGGCTAAATGAAGGATCAACAATGCATGCCTCAGTGGTACCTAAACCAATTCAACACTCAAGGAAGTATAACATTTATACGCAACTTGTACATGCTTCATACTTAACCATCATTGCATATACCAATTCAAGATCAACACAATCATGTATATAAAGTGAAATATCTAAGCATGTCATAATTAAGAAGGTTTCTTAGGTGCACAAAAGAAACAACATTTCAAAGGCATAAATTACCTAAGCTAAGATATTACCAATTGAAAAACAAGAACATTGCTATGATCACACTCAACGGAATTTCAAGAATATTTAATGAAATTGCATAGCTCCATTTTCCATACCTTTGCCTTTATGAGAGCCCTTGTTATCACCAATTCGGGGCTCCTTTTGCTTACGCACCTCATAGCTCAAAGGGGCACGACATGGATTTGAAATTCACACAATACTAAACTAGGGAGATCATGTGAACATGCACTAAACAAAATGTCATCTTTGCACATAGCATGACTTACAAAAAGTTACAGGTTTATCCATATACACCAAGAGAGTTGATCGTTGTGGATATAACAAATGAAGGAACTACCCATGAATGATTCAAAAGATATATCCTATATAACACCAGTCATGATTAAGCAAACATCATTATGATTCATTTAACGCAGGCAATCATATAACTACTCTAAGGACAGGTAGCACATCAAGCCAACTTAAGAGCAATACTAAATTGCAATGATGTACTTAAAATACACAGGTACCGTCCTTTGGAGAGCAGGTTTTAGATTCTCATCAAGGTCCTTTACTTGATTCACCAATAATGATTCAGGACCTACACACCTTACTTGAGATGAACATGGGATTAGTGTTTCACAATAAAGGCACCAAAACAATTAACAGCTTAAGCATAGAGTTTAAGATAACCGTCTTAAGCTCTCCCATGGTCTCCAGTCCATCTCAAGGCACCTGCATGGTCTAGTTAGCACAGTTTGGTACCCATCTCGAGATGGGTCCATAACGTTCATCTAAAAGGGCCTTTGGTACCCAAATAGCAGTTGTGCTAGTTCTAGGTGATCTCATTACTGATCTAGCACAAGTGTATGATTTGGGTCTCCTACCCGAATAAGATTGACACAAATTCACTTGCTTAGGAATCTTACCTTTATAACATACCTTGGATAGATGACCCTGCTCACCACACTTGTAGCAGAAGCGTCGCTCAACTTGACACGACGCTTGCTGTGTGTTATTTTCCTTGGTGAGGGTCACCTTGGAGGATGCACATCCTTGATTCTTCATGACCGGACATGAAGTGATCGTGTGGTCCTTTTTGTTGCATCCAAAACAACTCCTTGTCCCTTCATTCTTGTCTTTGTACGGACAAGACACAATGAAGTGACCTAATTCCTTGCACTTGAAGCACCTCCTTTTTCCTCTTCCCTTTTTGCTCTTGGATGACATAGAGAGATGATCAGTGCAAACAACATGACTAATTGAATTTTTACCTTTTTCCTTGTTTATGTTGATTTCTTCATTTATTGCTTTAGGAACATCCTTCTTATGGAGTTTAACACTTGTTGCGGTTTCTCCCGTCTCAAGCTTCTTCACCACGCGTCCGTGGATATCTTGAGGAGGTTGAGCAATGCGTCTTCTCCTTAGTTGCTTTGCTTTCTTGTTCCTTTCTTTTGATCCTGCAGCTTGATGCTCATTCAAAAATTTGCTTTCTTTTGAGCAACAGGGGTTAGCACATGGTGATATGTTATCTAAATGTGCACATGTGCAAGAATGAGGTTCACATGAATTTAAGTTTGAAATTACAACCTCATGAGCAACATTAAGCATGATATGGTCATCAACTAATTCATTATGAGAATAAGATAGCATATCATATTTTTCACTTAGAGCAAGTTTTTCTAAATTTATCATTTCTACTTGACTCTTAAGCATAGAATTCTCAGTTTTAAGTTGAGCAACATCAGATAATACATCATGATTATTTCTTTGCTCAAATAAAATAGATTCATACTGTTGGACCAAATTATCATGAGAGCACTTTAGCTCCTCATGTTCTTTGGTCATCTTCTCTAGGCTGTCGTTGGTTTTGATGAGAGTCTCCTCTAGCCTGAGAAGCGTCTCGCCTTGTTCCTTGTTCCTCCTCAACAGCTTAACCAAGAGCACTTTGTCTTCTTTGTTGAGATGGGTGTAGAACTGGCGAATCTCCTCTTCTTCCACATCACCTGTCTCATTTTCCCTGTCATTATTATTAGTGGAAGCAATACGGAAAAATGTACCTTGTGGTGATGAAGACTCATCCTCGCTATCATCCTCATATTCCTCCTCATCATCGCTTTCATCTCCACTATCATTGTTAGCAATAAGACATTTATAACTAGTGAAAGACAAACCTGTCGATGAGGTGGATTCATCGTTTGGTGGCCATCGCTTTTCTTCTCCCTTTGAAAGGTTAGTATCACAAGCAACATATGGAGTAGTACAATTGGACTCAGAATATTTTATTTTAATTCTAGTCCATAGATCATGAGCATCAACAAGAACATCACTATTTCTACCTATGACAGAAAAATAAACACCTTTGCTAAGGGAATTGACAAGAATGTCATAGGCTTGATAATTTTGACGCAGACATCTTAGATCATGCTCAGATGGATTTTTCATGTCAATATTAATGGGCAAAATACTAGCATCAAATATTTGCTCTACTTCAGGACCTAAACTCCTAAAAGCATTATATAAATGAAGAGACCAGGATGCATAGTTAGAGCCATCAGAATTAAGAAGTTCTACATTTACCTCTTGTGACGACATCATCATCTCCGGACGGCTAAGCCCACACTGGAGAGGCCTTGCTCTGATACCAATTGAAAGTTCCCTTTGACCCGGGAACAGGATCTGGATGTCGCCTAGAGGGGGGGGTGAATAGGCGAATAAAACTTATTACTTTAAAACTTAAATTCTTACTCTACTCGAAGACTTAGTACGCAGTGGAGTGAGAAGACTCTTCGAGTAGGTTGCAGCGGAATCAGAGATCCTGTCTCAAAAGTGTCCTGCACTTCAAATAAAGCTTATACCACAGATAAGTATTGAAGTGCAGATATAAAGACGAGTAAGACAGAGAGTCAGGATACAATACAGAACAGAGCACACAGACGCAAGGATTTATCCCGAGGTTCGGCCAAGCCTGAAATGCTTGCCTAGTCCTCGTTGGAGTTAGCCACACCTGGGCTTGGAGTCTATTTCAACTCCTTCCTCCGTTTGCTCAGATCTGTCAGAATGACAGATAGAGCCTTTCACTATTGAGTGGGGTTACAGCAGAACCGCGGCTGCTTACAAACTTCTTGGCAGCACCCCGGCAGAGTAACAATACGCTCAAGACCTTGCTCTAGCTCTTAGCAGCACTACTCCTCTCTCTAAAGGCTTATAGCTGTGCCTTCTACACAAACTATAGAGTTACACACAAGAGGGAGAGCGAGAATTGATCCGAGTGATGTCTACACTTGTTGGCTGCACTTGTCTTGCTTGAGGCGCCTAGGGGTCCCTTTTATAGGCACAAGGGGCCTAGGAGCCGTTGGAGGCAATTCTGGAAGGCCAATCTTGCCTTCTGTCTTCGGGGGCACCGGACAGTCCGGTGCACACCGGACACTGTCCGGTGCCCGATTTGTTTCCTTAACTGGCGCTGCCGACCGTTGCAGCCCGTTGGAGATCTGCGAGCCGTTGGCGCACCGGACAGTCCGGTGCACACTGGACAGTCCGGTGCCGTCTTCCGACCGTTGGCTCCGCCACGTGTCCCGCGCAGATTGCGCGGCCGACCGTTGGCCCGGCCGACTGTTGGCTCACCGGACAGTCCGGTGCACACCGGACAGTCCGGTGAATTTTAGCCGTACGTCGTCGGCGAATTCCCGAGAGCGGCCAGTTCGAGCCGAGTCAGCCTGGCGCACCGGACATGTCCGGTGCACACCGGACAGTCCGGTGCTCAGCCAAGTCTTTTCTCTTCTTCTTCTTTTCTTCTTCTTTCTGTTTCTAACACTTAGACAAGTATATTAGTCCACAAAACCAATGTACTAAGTATAGAAACATACCTTTTCTTAATCATTAAATCTATAGCATTCCACATGCTTGAGCTTTGATGTTGGACTCATAAATCATCAAGTCGGCTTGACTTGATCTAGATTGACATTACTTGGCTCCAACATCCTGTAAAGGTCACATAGAACATCTCCAAACATAGGAACAACCCAAACTAAAGATCAAGGTGAACTTAGCTCTTTTGGGCTGCTTCCAGTTCTAGTTTTGACACTTGTTCTCCTTCTAGTGACCTTGATCTCCTTCTTAGAGCTTGATCTTGAGCCTTATGACTTACACCACATAACTGTAGCTATTACCTCATTGGCTGTAAGTCACGTTCTTATGTAGTGATCCTTGATGTGCCGTAGCTGTTCTCAACTCGATCACCCTTGACTTTGCAAGCCTTCTTCTTCACCCTTGGCTTTGGGTTCCTCAGCCTCCTTGACCTTCTCCCGTGCACTTGGTACCTCGAAGCTCTTCTTGCCTCCGTCCTTGGCTTGATCAGTTGTCTCCTAGCTACGCACCCGAGTCTCACTTTATGCAATGTCCATCCTACTTGTGATGTCCATCATGTATCCATAATTCAGTTCTTGGACCATCACAATTGTTCACTTGTGTTGAACCCTGTAGGCTTTACCTTAAGCACCTGTTCAACACTTAGTACACTTGTTAGTCCTTTAATTTAGTTGTCATTCAAACACCAAAACTCACAAGAGAGCTTTCACTAAGTTAACTAACACCTTTTCGTTTAATCACAGAATGTTGACAGATATATAGATCAACTTACCAACAATGAATTGTCATCGCCACCAAAAAAGTATGTATGGAAATACATTAGTTATAAAATGAAAACAAAGTATACCTTTTAAGTTTACAACTACAACTTCTATTCCATATTAATAAAATACACTACATGCAAGATGAAGCACACCCATGTTAGCAAAGTCATGCCAGATTCCACATGTTCCAAGAATGACGACAATTAGATCACCCTGAAATATATCAAGGTATGGTACCATTCAGGATCGTTTGTACACAAACCTCGCACCCTCATTTTCCCTTTTTTCCATTACAACAAACAAAACTACATTGTGTCTGATAAAAAAAATCCATATTTAAGTATCCTGATAATTTGTTTCCACAAATCAGCAACCATAACTCAAAAAATGAATTACTAATATTTAGAGCTGCTACTTCTAGCTTTATCTAGAAACCTATATGCATATTTTGCGAATTTGCCTGGCCGGACCCATAGTCTGCATTGTGTGTTCTAATCTCCTTATCAAAAAATAGCTTAGGAAAAAATAAATAAGTGCAGCACAAATACACCCACAAAAAAAGAAACAGTTCCATACTCATGTTTTATTAAAAAAAATACTTTACACTTTGACAGAAAAAAGAAAAATATAAAATAAATACATAAACAAAATACATGATTTCTATTTGAATGCTTTGGACCAAACTTACTTTTAATTTGGCTTCACAATTTGATCTATGGAATGCTAAAATTCTTTTGCTTACCAAACATACTCAATCCAACAACTTATTTCTTTAAAGTTATCCTGTCATCCATGATTTTTGTTTGAATGCTTTAAACCTTTTCTTCAAACATTACCTAGATGCAGTTGCCAGTGTTCTTAATAAACCTGCTTGTGTACTGCTCTTTCCTTAAATATTGTCATAACAGTGTGTTAGACTGTTAGTCTCTTGATGTACCTTATTCGAGAAGCACTAATTTTCAATTAAGTTTTTGTAACTTGAAGTCGTGGAGAGAACATGGCTTGTTGTGTTAATATACTTAGTACCTGCTTGCTGTGATCAGAGGGAAATATAAAATAAACATGTTATGTGTAATTGTTTCTATCCTTTGAAAGAATATCATTTCTTTTATGATCCTAATATTGCATTGAGCTATTTGATGCTGTCTAGATTAACATAATCCTCTCATTTGTATACAGGTATTAGTTTTTTTGCAAGCATATGAGAGGCTCCATCACTTTTGGTTATGAGACTTTTATATACATATGAACCTGATGTTAGAGCCTTCCTAGAACTGTGTGTCTATGCAAAAAGGCTTCATCATTTTTGGTCAATAGACATTTGTGTACATACTCCCTCCAGTGCAGTAAAGGTAGTCGTTTAGGACATGATTGTGCATACCAAGGAGTGATTAATTATCATAGAGTTTTCCTCTGTTTGCCCCTATTAAATAGGGATATGGGTGCATTAATGTCATGAAAACAATCAGGCTTGATTGGTTACTACTGGAGATCTCAAGTTCGATTCCTCTTAAGTGCATCTTTTTTTGTGCAATTACTAGGGGCAACAACGTCCAAATCCCAGACCCACGCACGCTATGACTTCTTTTTGTGCACGCTCGGTCACGCGTAGGATGACTTCTTTTACTGTACCGGAGGGAGTATGACTCTACTGTTGAAGCCTTCCTAGAACTATGTATGTCTATGTAAACTTTACGGACACACTATTGCTAGATACTCAAGTATGCTACTTTAATGTAACTTGCTATGTATTGTAATCTAAGTTTATATTACTACTGCTATTAGTACCAAAAAATATTGTTCAAATTTCAGCAAATATGTTTATATACTTGCTATTTTAAACAAAATATGCTTGTCAAAGAAAAAAAAGGACAACACGCGCGCAGGCGCGCGCGTAATGCACTAGTGACATTATGAATCTGTAGAACTTGCGATACATAACACTGTACCTTGCAGAAATACGGGTTCATCGTAGAACGGAACTGGAACACATCTGGACGCCAGCAGAGAGAAGTTGTTATGTCGTGTAAGCTAAACAACAGCTGCGCCCACTATTTGGGGCTTGCAAAAAAAAATCTTGGTGTATGTATCAATGTAGCAGGTACTGTAACCATCCGGCCTCTTTGTATGCGTTGACCATACGGCGGTTCTCGTTTGGTTGCCTGCTTACACGACTGCTTACACGACGTCAAGGCTGCACCCGTGGCTGCAACTTAAGCCTGAAATATCTCTCTTGATTGCATGCACAGATACTCCCTCCAGTGCAGTAAAGGTAGTCATTTAGGACATGATTGTGCATACCAAGGAGTGATTAATTATTATAGAGTTTTCCCTGTTTGCCCCTATTAAATAGGGATATGGGTGCATTAACGTCACTAAAACAATTAGGCTTGATTGGTTGCTGCAGCAGCTCCAAGGCATTCTAGACTGGAGGTCTCAAGTTCGATTCCTCTTAAATGCATCTTTTTTTGTGCAATTACTAGGGGCAACAACGTCCAAATCCCAGACCCACGCGCGCTATGACTTCTTTTTGTGCACGCGCAGGATGACTTCTTTTACTGCACCGGAGGGAGTACGTAAGGAGTGGCCTGTTTCCAGCGGACCAGGCTCGCATGAACCGGGCCACATTTACACACCGAACCAATCAGACGGTAAGAGGCTCTGATCGTCTCGAACTTTGACCATTTTTTTCTCGTACACATCAGGCAGCATGATCAGGCTGATTGTCTCGTGGTATACACAGCTACAACAGGATCAGAGCAGAGGTGGATTTGGGCCCCAGGCCACCTGGCTGTGGCCCAGGGTGTAGTCCAGAAGTTTTCTTGTATATATATTTTTTTCAACTAAAAAAATCTAGCACAAAATACATTTTAATCCAAAAATGTAGCCCAAAAGACCTCCTGCCGGTAGCGATTGGCGTTGGCAGCCTCAGTCACTCGAGCTCTTCCAATTATTTCGCAAATACGTGCAGCTACACTTCCTATGTTGCCAGAGGCGTGACCGCCTCCTCCCAGTCCTCTATCACTCTCCACGCGACCCTATAGCAGTGTCGTTCGCCTTGCCAGTCCGGCCTCCGCCAGGCCACCTCCAGTCTCCCTATAGCAGTGCCACGCCCAAATTCGCCCGTGTCATTACACTTCTCCCAAGCTATACAACTTCTTCAACCTGATTCCCTTTGTTTTCTTATTCATATGCGAAGGCGAAGCGCCTCCCTGGCCAATGGGCAACGACCACCTGACCCGCGAGCGTTGTATACTGAGTGCTGAGTGCTGACTGTCTGATGCCATGTGCCCGTGATTCTCCCCTATTGTGAGAAATTGTTCTCGAATGTCTGGTCTCCTTTCCCTACCTGCCATAGTTCATCCCGTTCTTAAATATTTATCGTCCACTAGTTTATTTTTGAACTAAAGCACAAAAAATAGAAAGACGGAGTAGTATATCATTACATTTGTATAGTGGCCCGGAACGTTAATTTTACGGAGCTCAGCCACCGGATCAGAGGCCCTGCACTGATGGTCTGGTGCTAAGGCCTGCCATGGCGACAAGAGCTCAGGCTCACTGGCAGAAAGAAATGAAGGTTAATGTAGTGGTAATTTTAATATTGTAAAGATATGTTCGTGCCTGCCTGAACAAGCAAAGAGAAGATGCCTAAAGTGTCGGCTTAGGAACAGGTGGTGATAGAGTGAGAAGAGATGACGGTTTGATGCTCTGCCATGAAGCATAGAGGCTGCATGAAATTAATGTGGTCCTGCAAAGCAAAAAGAATGCATCCAAGGAAGTGTGGTGCTGACTGCAATGTTTGCTGGGGCATGCCTTCTGAAGCCTCACTTGGATTGAAAAAATAAAACCACTACACGTCTACACCTGCCTTTCAATGGTGCTTCCGTGCTTGTCAGATAACCAGGATCGTGTATTTGTGTTTCCTCTTTTTGCTTTTGAGTAATCATGAGAAGCGCGAAAACATATCTGATGAAACCCAGCATTTCGTTATCTAAAAAAACTATGAAACCCATTTGCCTAACATCGAATATTTGGTGAATTTTAGTGAAAACCGGACATTTTTAAATAAAGAAGTCGGGAGTTTTAGTGAATTTACTAAGGTCACCTCCAACAGCACCTTCTAGCTTCCTTCACCCCATGTCCGGTGCCACGTGGGAGGAGTTTGCACTCCAACAGCTATCCCCATGGACCATGGCGCCTCCCCATATGATTTTATTTTGGGTACTCTAGTATTTACCTTAATTTACATGTGTCGAGGTGGATTATGATGTAAATTAGTTTAAGTTGCACTTCAATCCCCCTCAATACATTTAGATTAAAGTTAATACTAGAATACCTAAACTATCCCTAAAGGGGAGACCAAGAGAGTGGAAACTCCCACATATACGGGCAAGCACTAGTAACCTCTTATACATTAGTTACGTTATTTCTTTATGGTATTAATCTTGTTTAAGCTATGTAACATGATAACAATGTGTATTATAGCAGTACAAATACTCTATATGTTTTTTAAACTTTGAAAATTGATTAAAAAATGTTACATAACTGACTTATAGTGTATAGTCGTACTAGATAGGGGGAATGGTTGGAGACGCCCAGTATATGGGGTCTACCTTTTAGGGGATATAGTAAAATATAATAGGAAGTACAGATAAAAGGAGAAATGTGGGGGAATGGTTCGAAATGGCCTAAGGTGCATTTGTTAGTGAGACGTTTCACATCTCCACAATCACTACCAAATATCACAAACATAGAAACCTTTTCGAAAAAGCTACTTGTCTAGAGAAAACACCTAGAACATAGTGGGATGTGACTTTTCCTATTTAATTTGTGATAAGGGTAGAATTATAATAGGGGATCTGGGGATGTGTTTTTCTCCATCTCCAAGAGTTTCAAAAATCCACTTCCAATCTAGAATGTTTTGTCAAGATTTGAAAAAAGAGTTGAAAAAAAACTGGTGTCCATAATTAAACTCCTAATCTTTCTACATTTGGGGAAACAATCTAACCGCACAGAGTGTCCATCCTTTAATTTAAAGATAGGTGTAAGTATATGGAAAGCAATAAAACATACTCCCTCTAACCCAAAATAAAATTTGTTTTACGGTTTTATTGGATTCATACAGTATTTGATGTATGTGTTTTATATATATGTTTAGATTTATCATCATCCATTTAAAGCTTTTTTGGGATAGCTCTAGCTTCAGAAAATCGTTGCGCTAGAGTTGTAAGCCTTTAAAAGACATTTAAATAAGTCATTTTGTTTATTATTTAGATTAAAAATATTTTTAAAACTATTTAAATTGATGTTATAAACTATAGCTCCACACTGGAGCTAGAACTTGGAGCCATCCCAAACACCCGTAAATATAGGCATAAAAATCAAGAGCTAAAATGACTATTCCCTCCAATCTTCGAATACTTGATGTTTTAGACATGATCTCATATACCAAGGAGCTATTAAATAGGGTTGTTCTTTCCTATAGTACATCTGATAAATACATTCAGACTCAATGCAAGAAATTGTTAGCCTAGATGGTTGCAAAATTGGTTTTAAGGACCTGTTTCATTAGATCATGACATCAAACTCTCACAATAGTCTTTTTTAAGCCGTTTTTGCACTCGTTTGCATGTAAGCATGTCAATCATGTAGTGGGAAAACGAAGCATCTAGGAGCACTAATTAGCCATTCATAGGAGAATATGTGGACCACCTAGACAGTGAGGGTATACTAGTCCCAAATAAGCTTCAAATGCTTCAACATCAAGTATTTGCATCCAAAGTGAAAACCCATTAAACATCAAGTATTTGAAGACCGGAGGGATTACTATTTTAGCATGGAGGGAGTACAACAGAATTCCTAACACAAATATACGAAAGAAAACATATAAAGGTTAAGGCCTAGTTTGGAAACTCAAATCCCTTTAGGATTGGTGGAGATTGGGGAAGAAATGAACTACTTTCCCCTTCAATTCCCTTCAATCCTAGAGGGGATTTGAGTTCTCAAACTAGCTCTAAAGATGATTAATAAACAACTCAGATTCCTAAAGTAAAACTATCTTCTAATATTTTGAAATCGAGATTTTGAAAATTATTGGAGAAACTCACCAAATATGCTCCTAATAATTGTAAGTCTCTTATAAAATTTATTGATTTTTACCAATTGTTTTTTAACTATTGCGGATGCTCTGAAAGTAGAATTAAAATTATTGTTAATTGGTTTTTTGAAGCAATTGAAGATGTTCTAAGGGTATAATTAAAACCATGCCCACCTATCTCCATCTCCTAATAAAAGATCCCAGAAACGGGAGAACGAGGCCATTAAAATATCTGTTTGTAATTGTACTAGATCATCATATATACTACGTCCATCCTTTTTTATTTGACGCCAAATAGTGTAAAATTGAACTAGAAACGTCAAATAAAAAATGGAAGGAGTATATAACAACTAAATTGACTACATTGCATAAGCATATATCGCTTTACAATCCGAGGAAGCGAAGCCACCACGTGCCATTGTCTTGTTTCCACCCCTTTTATAACTTACCCATCAAGATTTTGCGACAGTTATGAACCATGTGACTCTGAAAGCTCAAGCTGATCTTATACGGACTTCATCAAAAAAACCAAGTTGGACCCCTCGAGTCTTGATCGAGGTTCCAAAAATATATTGTTTGTGACCCTCATCGCACCATGTACATAAAAAAGGACAAGACCGGCACGTGAACCAATTTTTATTAGTACCCATCACTCCACACAAAAATCTAAAATGAGACCTTGATAGTAAGATTAGGTCTGATCTTTCCAAAGTTAAGTTGATTATGGTCAAGACCTTGACATTGATGACTTAAGACTCCGAGCAAGTGGCTCCTCGCAATCACTACACATTGTTTCATTGATTATCGGCCATAACACATGTATGACCTCACCAAGAAGGCTTATCCTTGCATGTGTAATGGAGAATACAAGGACAAGAAAGTTACAATCAGTTGAATCGGCTACAAAGAGTGGGGTTCAGCAAAACCAAAGCTCGACAATAATGTTCTTCATAGATTAATTCTAAAACTAAACCCAAGCGGTAACGACTGAAATATATAATCTAAGGGGCATGCAAGACCCCCAGGACGCGTCACTAATCGACTCCAACTCGACAAACAGCCCAACAAACCAAAATACTTTAACATAGTACTAGATCAGAATCTAGACGTTATCTTGTTTCGATGATTCATGTTGATTTCAAAGGAACTTGGACCATAAACCAACCTCTTTGGTTAGGTAATGAAATTAGCTTTCCATCCATGTATGGATAGTTGAAAATAGAGTTTGTATGCATCTTAGACATCTATTTTAGTGTAAATTGGTCCTGGATTGCGAGAAGGACTCGAACTTGACTCGAATTGGGATTCCAATTTTGTTTGTACGTTTTTGATGGCTTTCCAAAGATAGTGGCCAAAGAGAAGGATGTCTAGAACTTTATTACTATGTTCTTCCTCTACCTAGGTCCCAAGGTTGTATGACGAGCCTATGACAACGCGACACCCAATAGAAATAATAGTAGATTGTCATGCGATTCGAAGAGTCGAAGACTTAAGTATACAAAGATAGAGCAAATGCTTGTGAATCCACTCACTAGAGGATTTTAACCCAACGTGTTCAAAAACACATAGCTAATATGCATTTAGCGGAGTACTTGTGATTCTAGATTAAAGGGTCATTGATGCAAACATCTCCCTCAAGAATAAGTTCTCTGCTTTGGGTTAGAAAGATACACCATAGCCATTGAGTTCAAAATCGCATAACTGGCTACTGTAATGTCTTGCTTTTGATGTAAAGTGCATAAGTGGCTACTATTATGTCTTGGTTTTGATGTACTAATCTATTGAGGAGTATGGGTTGTAAGCTAAAAATTAAGCATTTTAAAAATTAAGCATTTAAAAATTAAGCTATAAGTATAAGCTAATAAGCATAAGATCAAGAGGAATAATGTTGGGTAGATCTCATTTGGACTTGTTTAGGGGACCAATCCAGACTCTTTGCACTCTGATCGGGGGCATAATATGCTACTGGTTATTGCTCCTCTTCACACCACTATTGGCATCAAATCCTAGCCGGATCGGTACTACTTGTTCTAGTTGAAGGACTTGACGATAGGGGTATTCGGCCTAGGAGGACGATGGGCCTTAAGGGATGTTTGTGCCTTATAATCATTGTACTATATATAGAAAGTAAATTACATGGAAAGTTTGGATAGGAAGCGCTTATCGTTTTAGGTCATTTTGTAATCATAATAAATAAAAGACATCTATTCACTAAGCAACATGTGCTTCTCGTCTCCTTAGCGCATTGCCACCCTTTTCCAATGATTTTCCAAGGTAAGTGTCATGCTAACTTGACGTGGTCTGGTAGATCATGTATGTAATAAGTGTTGTTGTTGTTAAGATCTACTAATTATCACGTGTATTTTCAATCTACTTTTGTTTTTAAACTTTATGCTATTAGATTGATTCTGCACTCTAGATGTGTATTCCTTGACCGGTTGCTACGCTCTACGATATGCAAGCTACAACATATGTATGTGGTAACTCGAGAAATTGACACGCATCTAGCACTCTATCTTACATGCTTAGTCTCATTGTTTACTTTAGATGGATTTCTTTGGAGGTCCTGATCCTTGTTCACTTGCATGGTTATTGGCTCCTAGTGGTTGATGTTCCTAGGATCATCGGCATGATACATGTTGTAGATTAGATCTGTGATGTTTCAATTGATGGTTTATTGTCTGTGGCCCTAGATGTAATTAACAATGTGGGTAATAATTAATAATGATTTATTTGGTCCGTTGATGTGCTTTTGGCCATGCACACAGCATGCAACGCTCTAGAGTAAATAATCGCCTCATGCTCTAGACAAGTTAATTCCTTTCGTAGATCGCTTTCAATGCAAGATCTCTTTATTAATCCTGATCATTACCAACCTGGAAAGATGACAATCGACTTAAAGGAGTCAATGCAACCGGCACAAACCGATCCACACGATCTAGCTAGAATTTAATATTTGATTTATTGTTGTGTATTTATAGAGCGATTTAATGACATAGACACACCCTTCCTGATAATCCTGTGGCACGCCTAGAACCCCATACTCGGAGTCACAATTAGGAGGGACAATCGCAACAATGTATCTTTCGGCTCCTCGTGTATTGAATGTCGGACAACCTAGTAGGTTTTCCGCAACAACAACCAATTACATAAAAGGGAGAAGAAGCCAACACTAGTTTCCCGCTAAGAAGGTGGAGCAGTTTGGTAGCTCACAAAGCTCATAGCCTTGGGGTTACGCCCCCCCCCCCCCCCCCCCCCCCCCACACACACACACATAAAAGATCTGATCTATTCTAACACGGTTAGTAAGGAGAAGATTGATGCCTCTACACTTTCACCATTGTACATCGACTCTGACACCGACCGCTAGAATCTCTCCTTCCTATGGAGACATCCTAAAACTTCTAAAGATACGAACCTAGTTTTATTCGTTCTAATAGGTTACACGGCTGCACCTCTAAACTCCATATGATGCCTTATATATAGTATCATATGTGAAAACTTAACCCACTCTCCAATTCCATTGGCCACTATCATTACAAAATGATCACCACAACCCAATGAACAAAATCAGGACTTACATCACTCACACACACCTCTAATTTTTTTAATGGAATGCGGTAATAAATATAAAAAACAAAAATAGCCCTTCTTATTTTGTTCACCAACAAGGAAGGGACACGACTTGGACAAAAGAAAAGAAGATAGGGGGTCCAATAAGTTATAAAAAAACATAGCACATGAGCGCACACCTTAGGCCGCCAGCGCCAGCGCGACGGCGGTCGTCACTGCGGCGGTCACCCATCGAGCGGACAGGTACGACGGCGCGGCGGCAGCCTTGTCCGCGGCATCATCGGACGAGTCGTCGTCGGCAGACGGGCCATCTGCAGATTCATCGTCCGAGGGCGCGGAGGCCGCCGAGGTGCCGGTGGGCTTCTTCTTGCTCTTCTTCTTGGGCCCTTGCGGAGCCGGCGCAGGCGCGAGATCAGCGGTTTTGGCCTTGAACAGCTCCTTAGGCTGCAGGAACTTGGAGCAAGCGTAGACGGCGAGCGGGTCGTCGTCCCTGACGGTGGCCTGGATGGTGGAGGTGATGACGGTGGTGTCGAGCGTGACGGTGTCGTCCTTGCTCTCCGCTTCGTAGGTGTAGTCCTTCTTGGCGACGCTGGTGGTGGCGAGCGTGGTGACCTTGCCCTTGTTGGACTTGAGGAACTGCATGGAGTAGTAGTCCGGCACGGCGTGGTAGAGCAGGATGGCCGTCTTGGCCTTGGCCGTGAGGTTCTTGAACTTGGGCATGAAGGCGGCCACCGCCGCGTCGACGGGGCAGAAGACGGTGAGCGCGGTGTCCTTGGTGCCGTTGAGGGTGTCGAAGACCTTGGGGTCGGCGGCGAGGAGGCCCGCGAAGCTCTTGCAGTACTTCTTGGAGAGGATGTCGGTGAGGTTGACGGGCGCCGGCGGGGCGACGGGTGCCTCGGCCTCCGGGGAGGACAGGACGCCGCTGACCTGGAGCACCGAGTAGTCGTAGCGGTGGCTCTCGATCTGCTTCACGTAGGTGACGGGCTTGACGCTGTCCGCCGCGTCGTCCACGATGAACGACACCTTGCCGCCGCGGTGCTGCGTTATGTTCACGTATCCTGCCATGCCGGGGGCAAATCCGGATCGCTGCATGCCACATCATATCGTATCCATGAGGATGATCGTTAAGGGCACCGCGGAATTAATTCAAACAAGTGAAATTTAATTTGCTGCTCTACTCAAATCGCATCGATCGGTAGCCCCAACTTTGATGCACCGACCACCAAAGCTGTCAGACTACGATTTGAGTTACCTCTGCTGCTTTTAAAAAAAAACTCTCTATCAAAATATATGACAAGAAGAATCTAATGAAACAAGCTTAGTGTTAGACAGCTCACAGCAGCATAGGCGCTGAAGAAAAAAAACTTGTTGAAAATGGCAGGAACCATATATAGTCAGAGTGGGACCAAAGTGGCCAGAACCATAGCCTTGACCCCTTCTTTCAGGTTGGCTGAAAAATGCTTTTTTTTTATTGTCTCAACACCAAAAAGAAAAAAAACCGATTCTCTGATGGTGTGATTTTTATATGAGTCTGCACTCAAGTATCCTTTTCCTTTATTTTAAAGAGCGTACTGTACTCGGTGACTTCGAGATCGGTAAAAGGCGAATTTCAGCTGGTCCGCTAATCCAGAGATTCCATACGGTAAAAAAAACGCTACTGTTTCGGGAACCTTGTGATTTGTGTTGTATGTCGCCGGAGAGGCCAACACATGCATGTGCGTGGGCACCACTTCGAAAGCGACTCGCGGAGAGCAGGAGCAAATTCGAACATGCATATTAAGTTATGAAATTTGAGGGGAAAACTAGTAGGATTAAATTCAAATTTAGGATGAGGCAGCAAGCAGCCCCAAGCCGCTTTTAGCACAACGGCAGTCGGCAGTGATGTGCATGTGAGTTTTTTTTCTTCTTCTTCTCCTTTTTCATCCAGAATGGCTGATAGTAAAGCAAACCAGAGCTGCAAGCTGTCTAATGACGCTGCACATCTTTTTGTTTGTTTGCGGATCTAGCAAGCAACAGACAAAGCGCGCGGTGGAGGCATATTATTACCTGGAACAAGGTGGACGCGGCGGTGGCGGCGTGCGACAGCTGCTTGAGCTTCTTGTCGTCGTAGTAGTCGGCGACGACGTGCAGCTCGAGGATGTGGCGGATGGTGCCGAGCGAGTAGTGGCCGGCGGCGAGGTGGCCCATGTCGCCGTTGGCCACGGCCAGCACGGTGATTGTGCGGTCGCGGTTGATGTCGCCGGCCAGGTGCGTCTCGTTGAGCAGCTTGCAGAACTGCGAGAACTCGTCGTGCTTCCCCAGGATCTGCAGGATGTCGAACCCCTCCGCCGCCGTGAAGGCGCACACGGCCAGCACCGCCGCCGTGAAGGCGCACACGGCCAGCAGCCGACGCCGCAGCAGCAGATCCATCGCCGATTGGGGGGAGCGAGGGGAGTTTGTGAGTGGAGCGGAGAGGGCAGAGCAGAGCACTAGTGGAGTGTCGGCGGCGAGCCTGCTGGAGCTAGTGGCTAGCGGATGGATGGGTGGGGTGGGTAGTGAGTGAGTGAGTTCGTGAGTGGAGGAGAGCAGAGCGCTGCCCACTGATGGAGTGGAATGACGGTGGAGATCAGGTGACGGGTGGGGGTAATGTAATGTAATGCCAGCCATGTGCAGCCTGGCAAGCGTCGGGGTGTCCTAATTAGCGCCCTTGGAGATCCGGGATAATTGCGGCAACGCCATCGTCGGTCGTTGTGGTTGTGCGGGATGATTAGCAGTGACTGGTTTCGTTCGCGAATCTAGAGGAGTGCTAGAGCCGTTAATAATGGACAAATCCGACTATCCGAGTATACATATAAAAAAGAAAAAGAAAGGATAGAGCGGTGGTTCGTTTCGTAAGCCAGTCAGCCAGCCAGCCAGCGATGGAAGCCAGAGGCTGGGTCTTCCACCGACACACACACGGATACAGGATACGTGTACGTCTCTACACACGACAGGCGGGCAAGGGCAGGATGGACGTGGACGTGGACCCTTCTCCCTGGGATGATTAGGTAGGACGTCGTCCTCCTTTCAGCAGCCGGCCGAAGGGGCTGGAGCCTCGCGCTTGGGGTGGGGGCCCAACAATGACTCATTATTTTCGTCTCCCACAGCCTACATCCATCATTGAACCGCTTATTGCAACTGAAATGGTTCGAGTTTTTTATAGGCCAAAAGGCGCGATTATTTCGTAATGGCCTAATCCTCTTGTTGTGTAAACAACTATAAGGGACAAGGAGGTTTGTAAAACAACACTCTCTGTTTCAATATTTTAGTAAAGACGGAAAAAATATCCGACAACAGTTCAGTACAAAAAAGTTCTTGAATTGAATGCATGGTCAAAATAAGAACAAAATAAAGAATTATGTAGAGGAAACAAGTATAGGAGACAAACTACAAAAAGATTTGGTTAGATAGAAATAGTTCGGGACTTCCCATACAAATGCAAAACCATCTAGGAAGAGTTGAACACTGTAGGAGAGGAACAAAACTTAGGGGCGTTGTGTTTCTATAGACTATTTTTAATCCCTTCAATTTATATAAATTTAGGTCATAAATTGCAAAAAATGGAAACTAAAACTTTTAGTTCCTTTATTTAGCAATTTTAAAACTAAAATAAAATAAAATAAAATAAAATAAAGGGACTAAAAAATAGTCCCTATAAATCAAACACGTCCTTAGGATTGCCAATTTTTTCTTTAGACTTATTACACCTACTTGTTAGTTTAGCAAGTAATTGTGCATATATTTTTTTCGATCGGGCTTTTGCTTGCAAGTAATTATATATGTGACTTGATACACTTGACTTGCATGTGTGTCACACATGATTTACATGTTGCCGTAGGTTGTACAGACGTGCGTATCATGTGAGTATGTGACGGGGGATTATGCGTGCGTGTGCGTCTGTATCAGGTGAGCATATAACGTGTTAGTGCATGTAACGTATTATCGTTTACAACTTTTAGCAAATACAAGTTCTGTCAGGCGGTTCATAACCCATTTTTTATCAGCAAATACAAGTCGTACGGGCACGAAGTTAACCCATTTTTAAACCACCAGCGTTAAGAGCCAATATAAATGTTTATTTTTATATATCGTTAATTGAGAACCGTATCTAAAAATCGATTTTCATTAACGGTTTAGCTAAAGCAACCGCCAGTACTAATTTTTTTCAAGAAATATAGTGTCGCATCCGGATTTAAGGACAAATACATGCGCGTCTCAAATGTGAGTTAGGATCCAGTCTCACATATATAATGACTCATGGTACAGAAATCAATATCACATATTTATTATTTAATAAAAACTATGTAAAAAGTAGAAAAATAATTACATCATACGACGACAATGATCCCCCGTAATCATAGTTGACTGAGAGACGACGGCCTAGACTTCTCCGAACTCATCGCATCATCCTTCATGCTTGTCATCTTGTGGTACACGTTCTTGACTTGGTGTGAGTTTAGCTAGAGTGACATAACATACATTCATTGTTCAACAAGTTGTGAGGAATAATATACATGAGCTCACTTACAGTGGGGCTTATGTGAAATGAAAGGCTTATCAAGAAGAATGGTTAAGGCTGGACATTACTTTTAGAGTTGGTTAAAAAAATAGAAATTACTAAGTATAAGCAGATATTATCCCAATTAAATGAGATATCACAATTAATAATAAATCTCACAATGCAATGCAAATGACAGATTAAATTTAATTCCATAAATTAATCATGCGAGAGTTCTAATTCGCTCTTGACCGTAGCACAATTGATATAACAATTTTACACTATCATGTAAGACTCAAAATTTAGGAAGTACAAAAAAATATATAATGATAATGATACTTGGAAACTATAAGGGATTATGTGATTATATTCTTTTATCTCTTCATGCATATCGCAATATAAAGTTGGTTAAAAACAAATAATAATTAAAATAAACATACTAAACTTTTTGGATTGTGGCATTTGATTTGGGAAACCAGAATTTGAAATGAATTCAAATTAAGTTTCAAGCCTTGGAACAAAACAAGAAAATAGAAACAATAAAAGAAAAGAGAAATTAGAAAAAAAGAACAAAACCCGGTATTGGGCCCAAAGCAAAACCCTCGGACACTGTTCCCCCCTTCATCCTGCGCTAAGCCCATCGGGCAGAACGGCGCCAACAGATGGGCCCTTGAGGGCAGCCTCACTTCTCGCGCGACGCCAATGACTGGCGGGCTCGGGATGTCGGCGCTCGGCGCGCGCCCGTCGCCTCCGAAGCGTTACACTGCCTGGTGGGTCCGGCCGACCAGTGCCTTCCTCGTTGACTACCCGGTGAACCCTGTGCGGAACGCGGCGGTCGTTGCAACAACCACCATACAAGCTTCGCGACCGCGCGAAGCCTGGGCATAAATATCACGATGCGCGTTACCTCACCCTCTCTTTGTCCGTTCGTCCCAAAGCCATCCACCATTAGTGAGGAGTAGTGAGTTAGGGAGGGCCGAGTTGGATTGTCAACGCCGCCTCTGCGATTATCCCTAGCCTTCACTGCTCGTGTTTTGGCAGGTGGCCGTGAGGGTTCGCTTGGGGCTGAGGATCGTGTCGATGTGGGTTGCCTCGTGCGCGACTGACCTAGAGCTGCTCGATTCCTCATCGGTGTGTTCTGGGAAATGGTCTGCCTCCCGTTGTGGGTAGCGCCATCCCCGCCTCTGCCCTCAGTGAGAGCCTTTTCCTTAGCATCGCCTTATCCCTCTCCTTAGTTAGTGTCATGCGGGTGCCGAGTAGTGCATCAGTTATCCACGAATTGCTCGTCGGGGTTAGAATTTCCCCTGTCAATCCACCACATCGCGGGTGGCGCGCATCACCGTACTATTGCTGATAAGTATAATCCTATCATGTTCGCCATAGGCCCTACATCGTCTGCGTGTTAGGACTCTAAGTTTGGGGCATCCGTCACCAGAATGCCTTGCGCCGGTGAACTCGCCACCGCATGGAGCTCGGCATCGCTGCGCTCGACTGGCATAGGAGGAAGAAGGTCGAGTATCGTTCGATCCACAAGCAGACGGATCTGATTAGATCTATGAGGTGATGGTGTTTCGATTGTTGATAGGTCAATGTGCGGGCGCATATTGATTCAAGAGATTTAAAATCAGAACCATAGATCTATCATCAGGCGGATCCGAGTCGGTCTCCCTTGTTTAAAATCTAGGTCGTTAGTCTCAGATCAGGTGGCCCTTGTCGCATACCGATTCGTTATAAGTGAAAGGGAAATAGGCTTACACCTTTTCCTAAATTGATTTTGGTGGTTGAATTGCCCAACACAAATAATTGGACTAACTAGTTTGCTCTAGTCTATAAGTTTTACAGGTGCCAAAGGTTCACAACAAGCCAATAAAAAGACCAAAGATGGGTTCAAATAAAGAGAGCTAAAGACATCCCAAAAGGCACCCTGGTCTGGCGCACCGGACAGTGTCCGGTGCACTAGGGCACTCGACATTGAACTCGCTACCTTCGGGAAAATGGGACGTCGCTCCGCTATAATTCACCGGACTGTCCGGTGATGCACCGGACAATGTCCAGTGTCACACCGTACTGTCCAGTGTGCCAGCGGAGCATCGGCTACTTCGCGCGCAACGGTCGACTGCAACGCATTTAATGCGCGCCTGCGCGCGCAGAGGACAGAGCACGCGCAGTTGACGCACCGAACATTCTACATGACCTGTCCGGTGCACCACCGGACAGCCCAGACGCCCCACCTATCAGAGCTCCAACGGTCGAACCCCAACGACCTGCTGACGTGGCTGGCGCACTGGACTGTCCGGTGCGCCATGCGACAACAGCCTTCCAACGGCCACATTTTGGTGGTTGGGGCTATAAATATCCCAACCACCCCACATTCAATGGCATCCAAGTTTTCCACCTTCAACACATTACAAGAGCTATAGCATTCAATTCTAGACACAACCAAAGAGATCAAATCCTCTCCCAAGTCTGGAATCACTCCAAATCAAATAGTGACTAGAGAGAGCGACATTTGTGTTCATTTGAGCTCTTGCGCTTGGATTGCTTCTTTTCTTTCTCATTCTTCTTGTGATCAAACTCAATTGTAACCAAGGCAAGAGACACCAATTGTGTGGTGGTCCTTGCGGGAACTTTGTTTTCCGTTTGATTGAGAAGAGAAGCTCACTCGGTCTAAGTGACCGTTTGAGAGAGGGAAAGGGTTGAAAGAGACCCGGTCTTCGTGACCACCTCAACGGGGAGTAGGTTTGTAAGAACCGAACCTCGGTAAAACAAATCATCGTGTCTCGCTCTTTATTTGCTCACGATTTGTTTTGCGCCCTCTCTCTCGGACTCGTTTATATTTCTAACGCTAATCCGGCTTGTAATTGTGCTTAAGTTTATAAATTTCAGATTCGCCCTATTCACCCCCCCTCTAGGCGACTTTCAATTGGTATCAGAGCCCGGTGCTTCATTAGAGCTTAACCGCTCGAAGTGATGTCGGGAGCATCCGCCAAGAGGGAGTTCGGGACCGGCGAGAAGCCCGCCACAAGCCATGGGAAGGCTCCATCCGGGGAGTCCGCCAACAAGGTGAAGGGATCCCCTTCACACGACAAGACGCGTCGGAGCGGTGACAAGAAGAAGAAGATGAGGAAGGTGGTCTACTACGAGACCGATTCTTCGTCGCCATCCACCTCCGGCTCCGACACGCCGTTCGTAACTTCTAAGCGCCATGAGCGCAAGAAGTTTAGTAAGATTCCCCTACGCTACCCTCGCATTCCAAAACGTACTCCATTACTTTCCGTCCCATTAGGAAAACCACCCATGTTTGATGATGAAGATTATAATATGTGGAGTGATAAAAATGAGGCATCATCTAACCTCACTCCACACTAGCATTTGGGATGTTGTTGAGATTGGAGCACAGGTACCATCACCGGGGGATGAAGACTATGATTCAGACGAGGTCGCCCAAATCCGACACTTCAACTCCCAAGCAACCACTATACTCCTCGCCTCTCTAAGTCGAGAGGAGTATAACAAGGTGCAAGGATTAAAAAGCGCTAAGGAGATTTGGGATGTACTCAAGACCGCACACGAAGGAGATGAGGTGACCAAAATCACCGAGCGGGAGACGATCGAGGGGGAGCTCGGTCGCTTCCGGCTTCGCCAAGGGGAGGAGCCACAAGACATGTACAACCGCTTGAAGACCTTGGTGAACCAAGTGCGCAACCTCGGGAGCACCAAATGGGATGACCATGAGATGGTCAAGGTTATTCTAAGATCCCTCGTTTTCCTTAACCCTACGCAAGTTCAATTAATTTGAGGTAATCCTAGATATACACTAATGTCTCCCGAGGAAGTAATAGGAAATTTTGTGAGCTTTGAGTTGATGATCGAAGGCTAAAGAAATCATCGAGCTAGATGGCCCCTCCACGCCCGAAGCACAATCGGTTGCATTCAAGGCAACAGAGGAGAAAAAGGAGGAGTCTACATCAAGTAGACAACCCATCGACACCTCTAAGCTCAACAATGAGGAGATGGCGCTCATCATCAAAAGCTTCCGCCAAATCCTCAAGCAATGGAGGGGGAAGGACTACAAATCCCGCTCCAAGAAAGTGTGCTACAAGTGTGGTAAGCCTGGTCATTTCATTGCTAAATGTCCATTATCTAGTGATAGTGACAGGGGCGACGACAAGAAGGGAAAGAGGAAAGAAAAGAAGAGATACTACAAGAAGAAGGGCGGCGACAGGGGCGGATTTGGGCCCCGGGCCACCTGGGCCGTGGCCCGGGGCGCAGCCTAAAAATCCTTTTATATATGGGTCTTTTTTTCAATAAAAAAATCTAGCCTAAAATACATTTCAGCTAAAAATGTGGCCTAAAAGACCTCCTGCTTGCACCGATTGAGCCTGGCGCTGGCAGCCTCCCTCAGTCGCTCAAGTCACGAAAACATAGGCTCTTCCAATTATTTGGCAAACATGTGGCGCGCCACCTCCATTCAGTCCTCCATCGCTCTCCACGCCTTCAGACTCTACGAATCCGGTAAGGGCACAAGACAACAACCTCCGAGTCGGCCGGGCGGGCTCTGACTCAGGCATCCGCCACCGTCAGTCCGACCTCCATCTCCACCAGCCTGCCTCCAGCGTCCCTGTGACCCTGTAGCAATGACGCGGGCGGCATGCACTAGCGCCGCGCCACCGCCCAAATCTGCCCCTGCCATTACATCTTCTCCCAAACTATACAACTTACTCAACCTGATTCCCTTTCTTTTCTTATTTATAGGCGAGGGCGTAGCGCCTCCCTGGCCAATGGGAGACTGCCTGCTGCTATGTGCCCGTGATTCTCCTCTATTGTGAGAAATTGTTCCCCAATTTCTGGTTCACTTTCCCTATCTGTCACAGTTCCACTGAATTGTTTTAAATGTTTCTACCCTTAAAGTGCGAAAAATTAAAAGACGAGTAGTATATCGTTATATTTGTAGAGTGGCCCGGGGCGTTATTTTTACGGAGCTCCGCCACTGGGGCGGCGATGCCCATGTGTGTCACGAGTGGGACTCCGACGAGAGCTCCTCCGACTCCTCCTCCGACAAGGACGCCGCCAACATCGCCATCACCAAGGGACTCCTCTTCCCAACATCGGCCACAAATGCCTCATGGCAAAGGACAGCAAAAGGAAGAAGGTAAAATCAAGATCCTCCACTAAATATGCTTTCTCTAGTGATGAAGATAATTCTAGTGAAAATGAGGAGGATAACTTGCGCACTCTTTTTGCCAACCTAAACATGCAACAAAAAGAAAAAATAAATAAATTAATTAGTGCTATTCATGAGAAGGATGAACTCTTGGACTCCCAAGAGGACTTCCTAATTAAGGAAAATAAGAAGCATGTTAAGGTTAAGAATGCTTATGCTCTAGAAGTAGAAAAATGTGAAAAATTATCTAGTGAGCTAAGCACGTGCCATGATGTTATCACCAACCTTAAAAATGAGAATGCTAGTTTAGTTGCTAAGGTTGATTCAAATGTTTGTGATGCTTCAATTCCCAATCTTAGAGATGATAATGTTGAATTACTTGCTAAGATTGAAGAATTAAATGTTTCTCTTGCTAGCCTTAGAAATGAAAATGAAAATTTAATTGCTAAGGCTAAAGATTTAGATATTTGCAATATTACAATTTCCAATCTTAGAAGTGAAAATGACATTTTACATGCTAAGATTGTTGAACTAAAATCTTGCAAACCCTCTACATCTACTGTTGAGCATATTTCCATTTGTACTAGATGTCGATACATTAACGTTGATGCTATTCATGATCACCTAGCTTTAATTAAGAAACAAAATGATCACATAGCTCAACTTAATGCTAAAATTAATGAGCATGACTTAGAAAATGAAAATTTTAAATTTGCTAGAAGCGTGCTCTATAGTGGGAGACGTCCTGGCATCAAGGATGGCATTGGTTTCCAAAAGGGGGACAATGTCAAACTTAATGCCCCTCCTAAAAGATTGTCTAATTTTGTTAAGGGCAAGGCTCCCATGCCTCAGGATAACGAGGCTTACATTTTATACCCTGCCGGTTATCCCGATAGCAAAATTAGGAGAATTCATTCTAGGAAGTCTCACTCTGGCCCTAATCATGCTTTTATGTATAAGGGTGAGACATCTAGTTCTAGGCAATCAACCCATGCTAGATTACCTAAGAAGAAAAATACTGCTGCATCAAATGATCATAACATTTCATTTAAAACTTTTGATGCATCTTATGTGCTAACCAACAAATCAGGCAAGGTAGTTGCCAAGTATGTTGGGGACAAACACAAGGGCACAAAGACTTGTGTTTGGGTACCCAAAGTTCTTGTATCTAATGCCAAAGGACCCAAAACCGTTTGGGTACCTAAAAACAAGAATTAAACTTGTTTTGTAGGTTTATGCATCTGGGGGCTCAAGTTGGATCATCGACAGCGGGTGCACAAACCACATGACAGGGGAGAAGAAAATGTTCTCCTCCTATGAGAAAAACCAAGATCCCCAACGAGCTATCACATTCGGGGATGAGAATCAAGGTTTGGTCAAAGGATTGGGTAAAATTGCTATATCTCCTGACCACTCCATTTCCAATGTTTTTCTCGTAGATTCTTTAGATTATAACTTGCTTTCAGTTTCGCAATTATGTAAAATGGGTTACAACTGTCTTTTTACGGATACAGGTGTTACTGTCTTTAGAAGAAGTGATGATTCAATAGCATTTAAGGGAGTGTTAGAGGGTCAGCTATACTTGGTAGATTTTGATAGAGCTGAACTCGACACTTGCTTAATTGCTAAGACTAACATGGGCTGGCTCTGGCATCGCCGACTAGCACATGTTGGAATGAAGAATCTTCATAAGCTTCTAAAGGGAGAACACATTTTGGGACTAACAAATGTTCATTTTGAGAAAAACAGGATTTGTAGCGCATGTCAGGCAGGAAAGCAAGTTGGTGTTCATCATCCACACAAGAACATCATGACGACTGATAGGCCACTCGAGCTCCTACATATGGACCTATTTGGCCCGATAGCTTACATAAGCATCGGCGGGAGTAAGTATTGTCTAGTTATTGTGGATGATTATTCTCGCTTCACTTGGGTGTTCTTTTTGCAGGAAAAATCTCATACCCAAGAGACCTTAAAGGGATTCTTGAGACGGGCTCAAAATGAGTTCGGCTTAAGGATCAAAAAGATTAGAAGCGACAACGGGACGGAGTTCAAGAACTCTAAAATTGAAGGCTTCCTTGAGGAGGAGGGCATCAAGCATGAGTTCTCTTCTCCTTACACCCCACAACAAAATGGTGTAGTGGAGAGGAAGAATCGAACTCTATTGGACATGGCAAGAACCATGCTTGATGAATACAAGACTTCGGATCGGTTTTGGGCGAGGCGGTCAACACCGCCTGCTATGCCATCAACCGGTTATATCTACACCGAATCCTCAAGAAGACATCTTACGAACTCCTCACCGGTAAAAAGCCCAATGTTTCATATTTTAGAGTCTTTGGTAGCAAATGCTTTATTCTTGTTAAAAGAGGTAGAAAACCTAAATTTGCTCCCAAGGCTGTAGAAGGCTTTTTACTAGGATATGATTCAAACACAAGAGCATATAGAGTCTTTAACAAGTCCTCTGGACAAGTTGAAGTTTCTTGTGACATTGTGTTTGATGAGACTAACGACTCTCAAGTAGAGCAAGTTGATCTTGATGAGATAGGTGATGAAGAGGCTCCGTGCGTCACACTAAGGAACATGTCCATTGGGGATGTGTGTCCTAAGGAATCCGAAGAGCCACCACATGCACAAGATCAACCGTCTTCCTCCACACAAGAATCTCCACCAACTCAAGATGAGGATAAGGCTCAAAATGATGAAGGAGAAGATCAAGAAGTTGAGCCACCTCAAGAGGAGAGCAATGATCAAGGGGGAGATGCCCATGATCAAGATGAGGAAGATGAACAAGTTCCAAGACCGCCACACCCAAGAGTCCACCAAGCAATCCAACGAGATCACCCCGTGAACACCATCCTCGGCGATATTCAAAAGGGGTAACTACTCGATCTCGTGTTGCTCATTTTTGTGAACATTACTATTTTGTTTCCTCTATTGAGCCACACAGGGTAGAGGAAGCACTTCAAGATTCGGATTGGGTGGTGGCGATGCAAGAGGAGCTCAACAACTTCACTAGGAATGAGGTATGGCATTTAGTTCCACGTCCTAACCAAAATGTTGTAGGAACCAAGTGGGTCTTCCGCAACAAGCAAGATGAGCATGGTGTGGTGACTAGGAACAAAGCCCGACTTGTGGCCAAAGGATATTCACAAGTCGAAGGTTTGGATTTCGGTGAAACCTATGCACCTGTAGCTAGGCTAGAATCAATTCGCATTTTACTTGCCTATGCTACTTACCATGGCTTCAAGCTTTATCAAATGGACGTGAAAAGTGCCTTCCTCAATGGACCAATCAAGGAAGAGGTCTATGTTGAGCAACCTCCCGGCTTTGAAGATAGTGAGTACCCTAACCATGTATATAAACTCTCTAAGGCACTTTATGGGCTCAAGCAAGCCCCAAGAGCATGGTATGAATGCCTTAGAGATTTCCTTATCACTAATGGTTTCAAAGTCGGAAAGGCCGATCCTACTTTATTTACTAAAACTCTTGACAATGATTTGTTTGTATGCCAAATTTATGTTGATGATATTATATTTGGGTCTACTAACGAATCTACATGTGAGGAATTTAGTAGGATCATGACACAAAAATTCGAGATGTCTATGATGGGGGAGTTGAAGTACTTCTTGGGATTTCAAGTGAAGCAACTCCAAGAGGGCACCTTCATTAGCCAAACGAAGTATATGCAAGACATTCTAAACAAGTTTGGGATGAAGGATGCCAAGCCCATCAAGACACCCATGGGAACCAATGGCCATCTCGACCTCGACACGGGAGGTAAATCCGTCGATCAAAAGGTATACCGGTCGATGATAGGCTCTTTACTCTATTTATGTGCATCTCGACCGGACATAATGCTTTCCGTATGCATGTGTGCAAGATTCCAAGCCGACCCTAAGGAAGCTCACCTTATGGCCGTAAAACGAATCTTGAGATATTTGGTTTATACTCCTAAGTTTGGGCTTTGGTACCCTCGGGGATCCACATTTGATTTGATTGGTTATTCGAATGCCGATTGGGTGGGGTGTAAAATTAATAGAAAGAGCACATCGGGGACTTGCCCGTTCTTGGGAAGGTCCCTGGTGTCTTGGGCTTCAAAGAAACAAAATTTGGTAGCTCTTTCTACCGCTGAAGTCGAGTATATTGCCGCAGGCCATTGTTGCGCGCAATTGCTTTGGATGAGGCAAACCCTTAGGGACTATGGTTACAAATTAACCAAAGTTCCTCTTCTATGTGATAATGAGAGTGCAATCCGCATGGCGGATAATCCCGTTGAACATAGCCGCACTAAACACATAGCCATTCAGTATCATTTTCTAAGGGATCACCAACAAAAGGGGGATATCGAGATTGCATATATTAACACTAAGGAACAATTAGCCGATATCTTTACCAAGCCACTAGATGAACAAACCTTTAACAAACTTAGGCATGAGCTAAATATTCTTGATTCTAGGAATTTCTTTTGATGTCTTGCACACATAGCTCATTAATATACCTTCGATTATATCTCTTTTATATGCTATGACTAACGTGTCTTCAAGTGTATTTCAAACCAAGTCATAGATTGAAAGGGATTTGGAGTCTTCGGCGAAGACAAAGGCTTCCACCCACTCCATCGAATCACTCATCCTTCGCCGTCGCTCCGAGCAACTCTCCAACTTTGGTATAATCTTCACTCATATTTTGTTTGCCAAAGGGGGAGAAAGTAGTCAGAAGGGCTTATATTTCACTCAAGTATCCGTTTTTGGCGATTCATGCCAAAGGGGGAGAAAGTATTAGCCCAAAGCAAAAGGACCGCACCACCACCAATTTTCTTAAGAAAAGGTTTTGAAATGATGAATTTTTCAATTGGTATCCTATTTTTGATAGAATTTCAGATTGGTATCTAAAACCCTCTTGAACACTAAGAGGAGGATTTAATTAAGGGGGAGTTTTGTTTAGTCAAAGGAAAAGCATTTGAAACAGGGGGAGAAAATTTCAAATCTTCAAAATGCTTCTTCAAATCTTATTCATTTACCTTTGACTATTTGCAAAAGGACTTTTGAAAAGAATTTACAAAAGAATTTGCAAAAACAAAACATGTGGTGCAAGCATGGTCCAAAATGTCAAAAATAAAGAAACAATCCATGCATATCTTATAAGAATTTATTGGTTCAATTCTAAGTAACCTTTGCACTTACATTATGCAAACTAGTTCAATTATGCACTTCTATATTTGCTTTAGTTTGTGTTGGCATTAATCACCAAAAAGGGGGAGATTGAAAGGGAAATAGGCTTACACCTTTTCCTAAATTGATTTTGGTGGTTGAATTGCCCAACACAAATAACTGGACTAACTAGTTTGCTCTAGTCTATAAGTTTTACAAGTGCCAAAGGTTCACAACAAGCCAATAAAAAGACCAAAGATGGGTTCAAATAAAGAGAGCTAAAGACATCCCAAAAGGCACCCTGGTCTGGCGCACCGGACTGTCCGGTGTGCCACCGGACAGTGTCCGGTGCACCAGAGCACTCGACGCTGAACTCGCTACCTTTGGGAAAATGGGACGCCGCTCCGCTATAATTCACCGGACTGTCCGGTGTGCCAGCGGAGCAACGACTACTTCGCGCGCAACGGTCGACTGCAACGCATTTAATGCGCGCCTACGCGCGCAGAGGACAGAGCACGCGCAGTTGGCGCACCGGACAGTCTACAGGACCTGTCCGGTGCACCACCGGACAACCCAGAGGCCCCACCTGTCAGAGCTCCAACGGTCGAACCCCAATGGCCTGCTGACGTGGCTGGCGCAACGGACAGTGTCTGGTGGCGCACCGGACTGTCCGGTGCGCCATGCGACAACAGCCTTCCAACGACCACATTTTGGTTGTTGGGGCTATAAATACCCCAATCACCCCACATTCAATGGCATCCAAGTTTTTCACCTTCAACACATTACAAGAGCTATAGCATTCAATTCTAGACACAACCAAAGAGATCAAATCCTCTCCCAAGTCCGGAATCACTCCAAATCAAATAGTGACTAGAGAGAGCGACATTTGTGTTCATTTGAGCTCTTGCGCTTGGATTGCTTCTTTTCTTTCTCATTCTTCTTGTGATCAAACTCAATTGTAACCAAGGCAAGAGACACCAATTGTGTGGTGGTCCTTGCGGGAACTTTGTTTTCCGTTTGATTGAGAAGAGAAGCTCACTCGGTCTAAGTGACCGTTTGAGAGAGGGAAATGGTTGAAAGAGACCCGGTCTTCGTGACCACCTCAACGGGGAGTAGGTTTGCAAGAACCGAACCTCGGTAAAACAAATCATCGTGTCTCGCTCTTTATTTGCTCACGATTTGTTTTGCGCCCTCTCTCTCGGACTCGTTTATATTTCTAACGCTAACCCGACTTGTAGTTGTGCTTAAGTTTATAAATTTCAGATTCGCCCTATTCACCCCCCTCTAGGCGACTTTCAATAAGTTAGATCTAATCTGGGGCATCAATTAGTGATCGAGTGGCCGAAAACCGAGAATACCCCTTCGGCCATGTGAGTTTGCGTAAAGGCTCCTGTGATTTATTTAAAAGAACCCACAATCCATTTATTAAGTAAAAATAAATGTAACTAAATCAGGACTTTGCGTTTTCACCCCTGGCTGTGATTTTTGGGTATAAATCTAATATAAAAGTAGCTAGAAACTTGTTTTGTCTATAACTTATCAATGTTAACTCTGATTTAATCTGTTCAATTTGCATTAGCTTCATATAAATATTTACTATGTAGTAACACACAATGATTAGACATACACATGTTTTTATAATTAGATATTTATTTAATCTATGTTTAGTAGAATAGCCTTGCTAATCGAAGTTAATCTGTTTATAGTTATAATTTGACTACAGTATGATCTCTATGTAAGATAAAACTTGGATCAAGGATGAATTAGATGTTTATATGGAATATACTTCTCACATAATTTATATTAATCAACTTACAACCTAAATTTCATATTTAATCTCGTAAATCTTCCAAGAACTATACCTTTTCATCTGTAACTATGAATTTAGTGGTTCTCGAATCTACGATCATGTATCGACGTGTAGAACATTATTATTGTCGGCGTTTTGACCCCGGGGGGTCCCTGGACCGACGAGTAAATTGTTGTTGCGTGTCCCAGCCCAGATGGATCGGCGCGAGACGGAACGCAAGGGGGAAACAGTAAGGGGAATCGCGGCCTCGTGTTGTCCTGCGCCCAGGGCGGATGCGCTTGCAGTAGGGGGTTACAAGCGTTCGCGAGGGAGAGAGAGAGAGAGCCTGTGCGTCAGCCCGTCCTCCCGCACGGCCACCTCCTCGTACGAGGGCCCTGGACCTTCCTTTTATAGACGTAAGGAGAGGGCCCAGGTGTACAATGGGGGGTGTAGCAATGTGCTAACGTGTCTAGCAGGGAGGAGCTAGAGTCCTATGTACATGCCGACGTGGCTGTTGGAGAGGTGTTGCTGCCCTGTTCATGTGATGTCGTGGCCGTCGGAGGAGCGCTTGAGCCCTGCGAAAGCACAGCTGTCGGATGCAGTCGGATCCTTGCTGACGTCTCCTTGCTTCCGTAAGGGGCTGAGAACTGTCGTCGTCATGGAGCACGCGGGGTGCCATCATTACTTGCTTACCGGGGCGAGCCAGATGGGACGCCGGTTTTGTTCCCCGTAGCCTGGGCTAGCTAGGGGTAGGGTAATGATGGGCCCCCTGTAGCGTGGTCGGTCCGAGCCCAAGGTCGGGCGAGGCGGTGGTTCCTCCGATGTCGAGGCTGAGTCTGAGCCCTGGGGTCGGGCGAGGCGGAGTCCGTCGTCCGAGGTCGAGGCTGAGTCCGAGCCCTGGGGTCGGGCGAGGCGGAGTCCGTCGCCCGAGGTCGAGGTTGAGTCTGAGCCCTGGGGTCGGGCGAGGCGGAGACCGTCGTCCGAGGTCAAGGTGGAGTCCGAGCCCTAGGGTCGGGCGAGGCAGAGACCGTCGTCCGAGGTCGAGGTGGAGTCCGAGCCCTGGGGTCGGGCGAGACGGGGACCGTCTTCCGGCATCAAGGTTGAGTCAGAGTCCTGGGGTCGAGCGAGGCGGAGCTTCCTATGGTGCCCGAGGCTGGACTTGGCTGCTGTCAGTCTCACCATGGCGGGTGGCACAGCAGTCGGAGCAGGGCAGGCGGCGTTGTTTTCCTGTCAGGTCAGTCAATGGAGGGGCGAAGTGACTGCGGTCACTTCGGCCTTGTCGACTGAGGAGCGCGCGTCAGGATAAGGTGTCAGGCGATCCTTGCATTGAATGCTCCTGCGATCCGGTCGGCTAGCGAGGCGATCTGGCCAAGGTTGCTTCTCCGCGAAGCCTGCCCGAGCTGGGCCTCGGGCGAGTCGAAGGTGTGCCCGTTGCTTGAGGGGACCCTCGGGCAAGACGTGAATCCTCCTGGGTCGGCTGTCTTCGCCCGAGACTAGGCTCGGGCGAGGCGAGATCGTGTCCCTTGAGTGGACGGAGCCTTGACCTGGATTGCGCCCATCAGGCCTTTGCAGCTTTGTGCTGATGGGGGTTACCAGCTGAGATTAGGAGTCTTGGGGGTACCCCTAATTATGGTCCCCGACAATTATGTAGTGTGTTCTCTTGTTTGGTGTGATGTTAATTTTTCCTATGCAATGTTTGTTTGTATTGTTGTGAGTAGACGAGCACGTGATTGAGGAGCTCGAAGATCAGCAGGTTGAAGATACTAAGCAGGAGCTTGCTGAAGGCAAGTTGTGCCCTTAACCACTCTTCTGTACCTAATAATGTTCTCTATAATCACTATGACATGCTTAGGTTAAATTTGATGGGACCTAATAGGTTATCCTAGTTTGGTTTACTTCACACCTTGCTTACCACAGAACTTTTGGGTAGTATCTGCTATTGCTCTATATGGTTTTGGGTGTTCAGATACATATGACACATGATCATGCTTTTATTATGACTATTGGATTATTTACTATTCATGATAAGATTATTGTGTTAGCTGGATGAAAGCACCTAGAGGGAGGGTGAATAGGTGATCCTATAAAAAATCAAGACTAAACAACACAATCTCGGTTTATGATAAATGTTAGTGAGATCAAAACCAAGGTGATGTGAATAGAGAGGAGAGAACTCTTCACTTGATTGTTCCTTTAGAATATGTATTGAACTTAGGAACAATAGCGCAAGTGAATGTATGAGAACTCTATGGAAGAAAACAATCACAAAGAAAGATGCGCAAGTGACATGGTGATTTTATCCCGTGGTTCGGCCAATGTCTACTCCACGTTGTGGTGACCTCCTTCGATTAAGGATTGCACTCAATCCCTCTCAAGTTATCCAACTATCAAACTTGAGTACCACAGTTTTCTTCCTTTTATCAAGTGTTCCCTTTGTGAGGAATCTTCACAAGTTGGAGCCTCACACCCTTACAAGTTGATCACAAGTAAACCACAAGAGTAAGGGAGGGAATAGAAACACACACACACAAACTAGAGTCGCAGCAACTGAAAGTCGCCTAGAGGGGGGGGGGGTGGATAGGCGAAACCTGAAAATCAAAACTTTATCCCCCAACTAGATCCCTTGATTAGTGGTTAGAACAAGATATATAAATATCGGAGTATAAAAACTAAGTCCTTGCTTATAAAGAGTATTGCTAAATAATGCGGAATTGATAAATCAATACTACTAATAAGTCTATGAGAATAAAGCAAGAAGGCTTAGGTAAGAAGAGCAATAACACAAGTTCTCTCTTGCAATTTGTTGCTTCACTAGATGGGAAGTTAACTTAAAGCAACACCAAATAGAATTAGCAAAGAGTGGTGCAAGAGAAACTTAGAAAGGGAGAGGACAAACAAATCACAAGAATAAGCACACAAGACACGGGTGATTTGTTTTACCGAGGTTCGGCCCTCGAAGGCCTAGTCCCCGTTGAGGAGTCCACTTAAGGACGGGTCTTTTTCAACCCTTTCCCTCTCTCCACCGATCACCCAAGGATCGGCGAGCTCTTCTTCTTCTCAAGGATCACTCTTGATCCCGCAAGGACCACCACACTCTTTGGTGTCTCTTGCTAGCTTTTACAAGCCTCCAAAACTTTGGAGGAAGTTCGATGGGAGTCAAAACTCCACGCACAAATGAACACAAAGATGTAGCACACACTATCTCTCAATGAATCTCACAAGGCGCTAGGGCTAAGCTCACTTGAGTAGCTCTCAATTACTTGCTTTCTCTTTTGTGGCACTTGTGTTGGTTGTAATGGACTAAATCTTGTGTATAGGATGGATCAATGAATATATGTGGTTGGGAGGGCTTGAGTATGTTAGACTTGGAATGTTGCTTGGGCTCCCACACCTTGAAGTGGCCGGTTGGGGTGGTATTTATAGCCACCAACCAAAATCTAGCCGTTGGTGAAGTGTGCTGGCGAAGGGCGCACCAGACAGTCCGGTGCGCCACCGGACAGTGTCCGGTGCGCCGCCACGTCATCCTGCCGTTAGGTCCTGGAGCTGGTCGACCGTTGGAGGCTCTGTCCTCATGTGGCACCGGACAGTCCGGTGTCGCACCAGACAGTCCGGTGCCCCTCTGACCGCTGCTCTGACTTCTGCCGCAGTACTGTTCACTTTGCAGAGTCGACCGTTGCGCGCAGGTAGTCGTTGCTCCGCTGGTGCACCGGACAGTCCGGTGTCACACCGGACAGTCCGGTGAATTATAGCGGAGCTGCGCTTGGAAAACCCGAAGGTGAAGAGTTTGAGCTGAAACACCCTGGTGCACCGGACACTGTCCGGTGGTGCACCGGACAGTCCGGTGCGCCAGACCAGGGCAGCCTTCGGTTCCCTTTTTGCTCCTTTCTTTTGAGACCTAACTTGTTCTTTTGATTGGTTTGTGTTGAACCTTTGGCACCTGTAGAATATATAATCTTGAACAAACTGGTTAGTCCAATTATTTGTGTTGGGCAATTCAACCACCAAAATTAATTAGGAAAAGGTTTGACCCTATTTCCCTTTCAATCTCCCCCTTTTTGGTGATTGATGCCAACACAAACCAAAGCAAATATATAAGTGCATAATTGAACTAGTTTGCATAATATATGTGCAAAGATTGCTTGGAATTAAACCAATCTATATTTCATAAGATATGCATGGATGCTTTCTTTATGTTTGTTATTTTAGACCATGCTTGCACCAATTGTTTTGTTTTTGCAAACTCTTTTGGAAATTCTTTTCAAAGTCCTTTTGCAAATAGTCAAAGGTAAATGAATAAGATTTTGCGAAGCATTTTCAAGATTTGAAATTTTCTCCCCCTGTTTCAAATGTTTTTCCTTTGACTAAACAAAACTCCCCCTCAATGAAATCCTCCTCTTAGTGTTCAAGAGGGTTTTAAGATATCAATTTTGAAAATACTCCTTTTTCCCCCTTTTGAACACAATAAGATACCAATTTGAAATTTACCAATTGAAAATCATTAGTTTTAAAATTCTCTTTTTAAAAATAGGGTGGTGGTGCGGTCCTTTGCTTTGGGCTAATACTTTCTCCCCCTTTGGCATGAATCGCCAAAAACGGATACTTTGAGTGAAATAGAAGCCCTTTCCTAACTACTTTCTCCCTTTTGGCAAATAAAACATATGAGTGAAGATTATACCAAAGACGGAGAGATGGCGGGATACGAGCAAAGAGTGGATAATACCAATGGAGTTGAGTGGAAGCGATGTCTTTGCCGAATACTCCATTTCCCTTTCAATTTAAGACTTAATACATGAGATGCTCATGAAAACATATTAGTCTTAGCCTTGGCACACAATAGAGATAAGAAATATGCAAATGTACCAAAGGAAAGAGATATGATCAAAAGGATATGGCAATTAAGCTTAAACAATTCTTATATGATATAGATTGCTCCCCCTAAATATGTGCTTTGAGAGGAATACAAATTTTTGGTCTTAAATGCCAAATGCACATAATTAGGCTAATGAGATCATGTCTATATCATAGAGAATGTGAAGTGCATTGTGTCCTAGTATAAGTGTGACGCTCATGACAATTTATGCACTTATGAAAGCATGTTGGAAACATTTTAACCATTTTCCCTTAAGGATTTCAAAGAGACTTAAGGACCATCCACCTTTGGAACAAAGGCAGCTTATCCTTGTTACAAGATTAAGCTTTAAGCTCTTTGACAATAAAAGTACTTCATCTAGTTTTACCAAAGATGCACTAAAGCAGGAATGATTTTTGGGAAATTAAACTAGGTATGAAGCAGGGATAATGCATGGAAATGCTTTCTCTTCCTTTTATACAAGATATGCAAAGAATGTATAGAAAAGGAAGATTTAGGTACAAGTTTAAATGAAAGGAGATAGTTTTACCCTTTTGTACCTTCACATAAAGATGCTCTCTTCATTGTGCTTTGTCCTTAGTCTTTAGATGTTTAAGACCTATACTCAATGACAATATATGGAAATATTTTGCACAAGAGAGAGTTCTACAACTAGTGATCCTTTTATAAGCCATGTTATTATATATCAAGTAGATCACAAATTGCATAAATGTATCATGATTTCTCCTTTTAACTTAGTGCATATCAAGAGAGATGTTGATTGGAATTACCAATTGAAATCAAATTGAGGCACTAAGAAATTACATGAGGCACTAAGAAGCACAAGTGATAATTGAAGTTATTCAATGATCATACAACAGATGCGATCAAAAGAACAACATAGGCATTAGATTTTCAAACATGCTCATAAATAGGAGAATCTGATAAATATGCTACTTTAACATTGAAAGCTACAATCCTTGATAAAGGTGACATTATTTTACCAAGATGGATTGAAATGTAGTAGCGTGCCTTATGAGAAACTTGTTCTCATACATGAGACTTATATGAGATTACTAAGATAATGTGTTAGTCTCAATATAATCAAGATATATAAATAGCCCCCCCCCCTTTAAAGATATGTATCAAGAATGAAAGAATTGGGTGGCTGCACTCATTTTTTAAAGGCAAATAGGGAGAAGCACTATTTATCTTTGATCAAGGCTTATAAGATTTGCAATAAACAACTTAAGCCTTCTATTCTCATAATGAAAAAGATTTAGAATACTCACAACCACACCATTGATGCTTTTGACAAACTTATTGTCCAAGTAGGTGTTGTTTCACTTAATGTCTTTCTCTTTCATGTGAGTGTCCTCCCTTTGTAGTTGTTTCTTTTTCCTTCCAAACTTATTGAAAATACTCAAGAAAGATGTTAATAGCACAAGGGAGTATTTGATGAATGATGATTTCTTTAGATAGAAAATAAACACAATTCATCATCCATAAGTCATATAGACATGAAGTAAAAATCCTTAACATTAGTGCACATTACTTGGAAAGAGGAATATGCACCCTTTTGATATTTGATCAATCATGGGAATTTTACTTCTTCATATTGAATTCATTATCATAACTTTAAAAGCATATCAATATGAGAACAGATATATCAAAGGCATGAATTAGATTCTAATGGACACGTGCATTTATGAAAATGAGATTGAATGCACATCAATCCGACTTTGGACCAATAAGAATCTATTCATTACATAGGTAGAATATGATATATTAGAGTAAACAACCATTGATGGGAACTATATTGATTAAGAAGATGAGTTCCCATACCTTTGCTTTTTACCTTTCTTTCTTTGGGTGAAGATCAACCCTTTGAGGCTTGTGGTATTAAGCTTGCACTTACTTTCTTGTAGATTTTCATAAGTAAGCTCAAGAGAAATGTTAATAGCAATACAAGCACTAGTTTCCCATTTTGTAATCATCTTGATAAGGAAAAAAATAGATTACTAAAGCATGTAAACTTTATGATATGAACTAGGTTATTCCATGATGATATTATGCTCAAATTTTAACTAGCAAAAACAAGCATAGTTAATTTAAGATTATAGGAACAAATCTAGTTCATAACATGGAGAGTGATAAAAATAGAAGAATCATATCCAATTTAAGCAATAGGTAATACGCCATATATTATTGGATTGAGTTTTCTTATCATGTTAGATAGCACATCTCCAAAGAGAAACACATTCTCTAGAAGTGAGACTACTGAGGTTACTTAGATAAAAACATTAGTCTCACTATTCTAGTTATAGAGAGAATCTTCCTTTTGTAGGTGTCGTAGGGATTTGAATTCCTTACATGACACCTTATTCTTGGAATATTTCTATATATCTAGAATCATGGCAATAATAAGATAATAAGTGTAAAAACATGCCATGAGATACTTGCAACAAATTAAAGCATGTAGATTGCCATAGAATAGAAATGATGAATATGCAATCTACCATATGAGAGGAAATTCTTCAAAGAATGGTAATATAAATTTAAAGGCATTTGAAGTGCTCTAATTTTTCTATGTGACTACACACGACACATAAGAAATGATATTCTAAAATACTTGCACTTAAAAGATAAGTGTTACCATCCTTTGGCTTTCCTCCATGTTGTAGGCCTTGATTTTTCGCACATGATATGTCTTCATTTCCTACAACATCAATATCTTCCTCGAGATGATATGAGTTTAAGACATAGTAATTTGAAAAATAACCTTGGGTCAATCACGGATATGAAGATCATTGTAGATTGATAGCTTGAGTTAATAAAAATTGAATTGATTCTCTCAAGCACCCCAAAGCTTCATACCATCTCCTTCTCCTGCAAATCTTGTCAAGCATGTTTTGGTACCCATCGCTTGATGGGTCCATCATGGTTAGTCAACAAAGATCTAGGAACCCAAGAGTCCTTTGCGTTAGCACTTGGTAAACTCATTACCTTTCTAACACAAGTTGCAATTTTGGGTTGCTTAGTTATATGAGAATTAATTGACAAGCTAGGAGTGGGATTGTTACCAATGGGACACTCCTTGCATTGATGTCCCTTCTTTCGGCATATGTAGCAAAGGCGATCTTCAAGCCTTGAAGATTTCTTCCTTCCTTGTTTCTTGCTTGCTACATGGTTAGTAAATATCTTCTTTTCTAGCCCTATGCCTTTTTGTTTTAAATTGGGACAAGATTTAATAAAGTGTCCCTTCTTTGAACATTTAAAACAAAGTTTATCATCCTTGTTAATAATCAAGCCATTTTTAATATAGGGACATGATCTAATCAAGTGTCCCTCTTCAAAGCATTCACTACACCTCTTATTTCTATGTGTAAGAAGTGTGACTTGATTATTACCTTGGATGTTACCTTTTATGGAGGCATGGTTGAGGCTTTTGGAAGAGGTATTGTTTTTCTTCTTTTGCTTCTTCCTCTTGGCAATCCTCAAGTCCTTGACATTTTCTTCAAGGGATTTAGTGCATGCCACGATTGTTCCCGTCTCAAGCTTCTTCACCATGTGATCACGGTTATCTTGAGAAGGTTGAGCAATGCATTTCCCTTTTAGTTGTGTCAAGCTTCTTATTAGCCTCTCATTTTTTTTCTTTGAGCTTTTGATATGAATCATCGTTTGTTCCTGCAAATTCTAGCTCAAAGGGAGATTTGCTTGTCGACGGACAACAAGCATTAGCACATGGTAATATAGTTTTAATTTGAATACATGTGCAAAAGTGAGGTTGTTGGGATTTCAAGTTTTCTATCACAACCTCATGAGCAATGGTTAATATGATATGATCATCCGTGAGATTTTCATGAGAGCATAGGAGCATATCATATTTTTCTTGGAAAGCTAGATTTTCAACTTTTAGCTTTTCTACTTGGTCTTTAAGCAAGGTATTCCAATTTACTAATTGAGCGATACAATGTAAAGTGTTATCTTGCTCAATTGAAATAGTTTCATACCTTTGGACCAAATCAACATGAGAGCACTTTAGCTCCTCATGTTCTTTAGTCAACTCGTCAAAGTGTAGCATTTTCATGGACAGAACATCTTCTATCCTTTGACGAGCTTCGCTTTGCTCTCTCGCTCTTTCTAGAAGTTTGAGCATTACCGCCTTATCTTCTTTGCTTAGGCGAGCGTAGAGTTGCACGAAGCTTCTTTCTTCCTCCTCGTCCTCATTTGTGCTTCCGCTATCATTTTCATTAGCCACACAACATATGTGGGAATCGAAATGGGAAGACAAACCTTTTGGAGAGGTGGATTCATCGTTTGGTCTCCATCGTTCATTCTCTTCCTTTTCCTTGCAAGGGTTAGTATCACAAATACCAAAGGAAGTAGAAGCATAAAATGAACTATCATGTTTGGACTCATCAAATTTGCTTTTAATTCTAGTCCAAATATCATGCGCATCATGAATAGGTTCGTCATATTTTGATATGAAGGCACGATAATCTTCATTGCTAAGAGAATTAGTTAAGATGTCAAAAGCTAGATAGTTTAAGCGATAACATCTTTGATCCTCCTCGGAATTAATTTTTCCATTGAAATTAGAGGGAAAAATACTCTTGTCTATAATTTGTTCTAATCATGGATCTAAGGTTCTAAAAGCATTTATCACACTAGTAGACCATGAGTCATAATTAGAACAATCATCAAATAATATTTCAAGAGTTACCTCCTTTTGAGTTACGTTCGAAGGAGAAGTCTTCTTGTTCTTTTGGGATCTTCTACGAGCCATCACTTCGAGTCGTTAGACTCAAGATGAAGTGCCTAGCTCTGATACCAATTGAAAGTCGCCTAGAGGGGGGGTGGATAGGCGAAACCTGAAAATCAAAACTTTATCCCCCAACTAGATCCCTTGATTAGTGGTTAGAACAAGATATATAAATATCGGAGTATAAAAACTAAGTCCTTGCTTATAAAGAGTATTGCTAAATAATGCGGAATTGATAAATCAATACTACTAATAAGTCTATGAGAATAAAGCAAGAAGGCTTAGGTAAGAAGAGCAATAACACAAGTTCTCTCTTGCAATTTGTTGCTTCATTAGATGGGAAGTTAACTTAAAGCAACACCAAATAGAATTAGCAAAGAGTGGTGCAAGAGAAACTTAGAAAGGGAGAGGACAAACAAATCACAAGAATAAGCACACAAGACACGGGTGATTTGTTTTACCGAGGTTCGGCCCTCGAAGGCCTAGTCCCCGTTGAGGAGTCCACTTAAGGACGGGTCTTTTTCAACCCTTTCCCTCTCTCCACCGATCACCCAAGGATCGGCGAGCTCTTCTTCTTCTCAAGGATCACTCTTGATCCCGCAAGGACCACCACACTCTTTGGTGTCTCTTGCTAGCTTTTACAAGCCTCCAAAACTTTGGAGGAAGTTCGATGGGAGTCAAAACTCCACGCACAAATGAACACAAAGATGTAGCACACACTATCTCTCAATGAATCTCACAAGGCGCTAGGGCTAAGCTCACTTGAGTAGCTCTCAATTACTTGCTTTCTCTTTTGTGGCACTTGTGTTGGTTGTAATGGACTAAATCTTGTGTATAGGATGGATCAATGAATATATGTGGTTGGGAGGGCTTGAGTATGTCAACTAGATGACTTGGAATGTTGCTTGGGCTCCCACACCTTGAAGTGGCCGGTTGGTGTGGTATTTATAGCCACCAACCAAAATCTAGCCGTTGGTGAAGTGTGCTGGCGAAGGGCGCACCGGACAGTCCGGTGCGCCACCGGACAGTGTCCGGTGCGCCGCCACGTCATCCTGTCGTTAGGTCCTGGAGCTGGTCGACCGTTGGAGGCTCTGTCCTCATGTGGCACTGGACAGTCCGGTGTCGCACCAGACAGTCTGGTGCCCCTCTGACCGCTGCTCTGACTTCTGCCGCAGTACTGTTCACTTTGCAGAGTCGACCGTTGCGCGCAGGTAGCCGTTGCTCCGCTGGTGCACCGGACAGTCCGGTGTCACATCGAACAGTCCGGTGAATTATAGCGGAGCTGCGCCTGGAAAACCCGAAGGTGAAGAGTTTGAGCTGAAACACCCTGGTGCACCGGACACTGTCCGGTGGTGCACCGGACAGTCCGGTGCGCCAGACCAGGGCAGCCTTCGGTTCCCTTTTTGCTCCTTTCTTTTGAGACCTAACTTGTTCTTTTGATTGGTTTGTGTTGAACCTTTGGCACCTGTAGAATATATAATCTTGAACAAACTGGTTAGTCCAATTATTTGTGTTGGGCAATTCAACCACCAAAATTAATTAGGAAAAGGTTTGACCCTATTTCCCTTTCAGCAACAACACGCACACAAGTCAAGAACTGAGCACACAAAACAACGCAGCAGAGTCACAACTCAAAGAAGTGCTCAAATCTCAAACACAATGAACCAAATGCGTGATTGCAGTGTCTAGACGTCTTAGGATGTTCAATAGAGGCTTGGTATACTGCTCCATGCGCCTAGGGTCCCTTTTATAGCCCAAGGGAGCTAGGAGCCGTTGGAGCTTCATTTGGAAGGCCATTGTTGCCTTTTGTCCGCTGGCGCACCGGAGTGTCCGGTGCACACCGGACAGTGAATAGTACACGCACTAGACGCGATAGAGAATCCCCTGATTGGCTGGTTTCCGCTTCCGGGGGCACCGGACTGTCCAGGTGCGCCTGTTGATCGTTGGCCTAGTGCTGGCGTGGCCACTAGCTGTTGGCCACTGGCTCACCGGACTGTCTGGTGCCTCGTGCGGATGGTCCAGTGAATTATAGCCGACACAGGCAAGAATTTCCGAGAGCGCATAGTTGGCCGGACCATGCACCGGACTATCCAGTGCACACTGGAATGTCCGGTGGGCGGCACCGGACCATCTAGTGCTGCGCAGTCTAGCACCTTTTCTATGTTTCTTCCTTTGTCTTCCTTTGATTCTTTAGGACTTCACTTAGCTGAGTCACTGGCACTTAGACAAACATGATTAGCACACAAATCAATTGACTCTATGCCCAGAGCATACCTTTTTGCTTGATGCATCTAGATTTGCACTAAGTCCTCTTCCGAGCTCATTTTGCCTCAAACACTTTTGCTCAACATCATGTTAGTTCAAACATAATGTGTTGTGCATCTAATCACCAAAACACTATAGAAATGGCCCAAGGCACATTTCCCTTTCAATCTCCCCCTTTTTGGTGATTTATGCCAACACATCAAAAAGCAACTCAAAATGAACTATCGTATCCAAAAGAGCTAAGAAGAGCAAATTGATGTCAAATCGAAGACAAATAAAATCATTATATGATTTGGCATATTTGGATCACTTTTGCCACCACTTGGTTTATTTTCGCAAAACAAATTCATTTCCATATCTCTATGTCAAATACACTTGTTTTGGCAAATCAAAAGATCTTTCAAGAATGGTTTTGATCAAATACCAAAAACTCCCCCCTTTTCCCTTACTCGAAATTTTCCCCCTCGAGAGAACTGTTTTTCAATAAGAGGGTTTTTGTCACACCCGGATTTTAGGGGTCCAAAACCCGGGCGCGAACATAATCACCAGGTGTGCTGGGACCAAGTCTCACACATATGATGAATCATGGCACAGGATCGAATGTCACATCTTTATATATAACAGGAGTTCTATACAAAATAAATAATTACATTATAAGGAGACAACGGTCCAGCAACCCAAAGTTGACTGGGAGACGACGACCTAGATCTCTCACGAACACTTCACGGCATCCTCCATGCGCCTCATCCGGTGGTACCTGTTCTTGACCTGTGGGGGGGGATGTGAGACAGCAAGAGTGAGCTCACATACGTTCATCGCTCAACAAGTTGTGGGGAATAATGTGCATGAACTCGCCAAAGGTGGGAGCTCACGTGAAGTGTAAGGCTTACCAAAGAAGATGGTTAGAGCTGAGCATTGCTTTTAAAGTTGGTCAAAATTTTATTAGCAGTTACTAAGTATAAGTAAATACCAACCCAGTTAAATAGTAGAACAAAAGTAACAACTTCACCTGCGATGCAATGCATATGACAAATTGAGTTTAAGTTCCATAATTTAATCATGTGAGTGTCCGAGCTGCTCATGACCGTGAGCACGGCTAGTATACCAGTTTTACACTCTGCAGAGGTTGCGCATCTTTACCCACAAGTCATGTTACCCATCTGCTAAGGGATCGCGACTTCCCATACACCTCTACCGAGGAGGCGAGGCAGGGTAACACTACGAGGCCTTTACAAAGTTCCACTAGCTTCAGAAAACCCGCTACAGTTTATAGGAAGTTCCAATGCAGGAATCCCTTGCAGGACCGCCATCGCAGCAAAATCCTCCCGAGGGCCTCCCTACACTGACCACTCCCCTACTGCCCTTGCCCCTTTCGGGTAAGGTAGTCTTCCACTAGCTTTCCTAATTAATCAGCCAAGGGGTCCCATTCCTCCCTTGTGGTAGCACTGTTTTCCCGGGTGGTTCTCCATGTTCCAATTAACATAATGATCTTATCATGAACAGTAATAATAAACATATAATAAAAGTGTGATCATGAATAATGTACCTTCATACCCAAAACCATATAAAGCACTAGCAAGTACTACCCAAAAAGTTCAGTGGTAAACAAGGTATAAAGATAGACAAACTAGGGTAACCTATTGGGTCCCATCAAAATTAACCTATGTAGATCATTATGATTAATTAGAACATGAGTGGGTAAGAAGAAGTGATCAAGGGCACAACTTGCCTGGGACTTGAGATTCCAGGTACCAGGATGATCTTCAGATTCTCGTGACCTCACTGCTAGTCGTAGTAATACAAACATACATGGTATAGGCAAAATTAACATCACACCAAACATAAGAACAACTAAATAATAATAATCTATGCGTTGCTACGAGACTAACGGAACTTGAACGGATCAAATCGGAGTTAAAACGGAGGAAATACAAATTTCTGAAGATTCTATGTGTTTTGAACAAGATTAAATAGGATATAATCTTTAATTTGACCTACATGTCAAAACAGTGGTACTAGATGATAAACATTAATATTATAGAATTATAGAAATTGGAATGGACCAATTTGGACTTAATATGAACTAATTCTAAATTATACAAGTTTCTGGATTTATTTTTGTACTATAAATCAATTTCTAGTCTATTTAATAAAGAAACTGGACTGTGTACGCTAATACATGAGATCACAGGGGCCCTAGCGTAAACTTTTGGACCATCCTGAAACGATCCCAACATAGACAGGGATGGCGGCTTAGTTATTCTATTCCTTGGGGTGTCTTTAGAAAAAAAGTGTCTCGGCTATCCGCGCGGGAGCTACCCTGACCCTACGATCATCATCTGACGGTCCAGATTAAATAATGAAGGGGTATGCTACTACGGTTGTTGGATCCCAATCCAACGGATCGGATTAGATCAGGCTCTCCACGAAGGGGTATGCAGTGGTAGCCGTTCGATCAACGATCGATGGCATGGATTTTATTCTCGCTCAATTGATTCTGGACCGATAGATCGGATATGGACGGTCGCGATTAGATACACTAGGGCACGAAACGGTATACAAAACAGACCACCAGATTGGAATCTTACGCCCCAGATTTTATTGGGCCAGATCCATTTGCATTCGATCGATCTGGATCCAACGGCTTATGTTACTTCTACCCCACTCGACCCTCGTATTCAATCGCAACGGCCCGATCGCGATCTAACGGTGGACCGTTATCTTCTCCAATGCGGCGCCCCAGGCCATCTTCTCCCTCTCGCCCCGTACCCTCTCTCCTCCTAGCTGTCTGCTCGCCGGTAGCCCCGTTTTCTTCCCCAGCGCGACACCCGCGCACACCGCCAACACGCCCGCCGGCGGGCCTGCCATGACCGCGCCAACGCCAACTAAAATTTCGCGCGCTTCCTACCACGCTACAGAGAGGGGATCTGGTCATACCGTAGAGGTGAAGATGGGGCTGGCGCGCATAGTTCGCTGGTCCTCCACGTGATGGTAGCGCCGAGAAACCAAGGTGTTTCCGCCGCCGTACCAGAAGCGTTTGTCGCGCTCGGACTCCCTATCGGCTGAACAGGCAGCGGCGCACGCGATTACCCCACGGCGAGGTGCTATCGGCGCGCGACCATCTCATTCCCCAGCCAGTATGTGGCTGCGTGCACGCAGAAGACGGTCACCAACGAGAGGACCCAAGGTCTTGGAGCCCCCGCGGCGGACGGCTCCTGGACACAGTTCACGCCACGCTCGAACTCTCTCTCCATTGCACAATCGTGGGTGGCTTACGGTGAAGGGAGGGACAGACGGCAACCCCGGCGTCCTGCTTTATAGTCCCGAGCAGGCCGGATCCAGGAGTCCGAGTCCGCGGTGGAGCACGTGCTTTGGAGCAGCGACAGGGAGCGCCCGCCATGGATCTCGGTGTCCGGCCCATGCCAAACATTGCACGCCGATGGCGGCCTCAATGCTCTGCAGAGGTGACGAGGGCCCCGCATTTTATTGATACTGAGTCTGAGGCAGGTGGGCGAATCAACAGGATCACGCGATTTCCTTGGATGTTGTTGGGATTTTGATCTATGGCGTCCGCTGAGGTGGGGAACGTATCAGAGGATAGAGATGACCCAAATGAACGGGCCCCACACGGCAGAATAACAGGGACGCGGTAGCTAGTGGGCTGTGAAGAGGAAATTGGCCCAGGTATACAGGGTGAGTTTTTCTTTTCTTTTATTATTTTTTTCCTATTCTCTTTTCCATTCAACTTTGAATTCAAATCTATTCCAAATTTGAGTTCAAGTCTAATGCACAAATGGAACCCCAACATAATGTGGGATAGTTTTATTAACCTATTTAATTACCTTATTTATTATCATTATTTTATTTTAGGAAATGCTTTCAACATGGATTACTTACCACATTTATTTCCATAACATGTTAGTTTGAGTGTGTAATTAATTTAAAGGTATATTCACGAGTTCATATTCTTTGGTTTTGTTAGAAAATATTTTCCAAATGACAAACTTTTGTTAAGGTTTGTTTTACTAATGATATTTTATTATGACCATTTTCTTAAAAAGGGTGAGTTTTGAAGTTCAATTATGTATCAAGGGTACTTTTTTTGATGATTATTATTATTCTTATTATTTTTATCCAAAGGATTTTCCTTAAATCTCAAGTTAAGACTTTTGGGTGTTACAAATCCTACCCCCTTAACAAAAATCTCGTCCCCGAGATTTGTAAGAAAAGGGATACCATAGGTTTGGTTTAGAGTTTTAGTTTCTCATTTGTTTTAGAAATCCAAAGTTTTGTTTCAAATTTTTTTACATACCAACTAGTAGATGATTTGGAAAATATGGATATTGTATGTTTAGCCATCTATTATGTAAGTTGAGGTACGGTTATGGAAAGTATGGGTTGTGGCAAGGAAGAGTATAATAAAGAAAGACTTCATCCAGAACTGTGGATCTTGATTCCGCTGACGATTCAACTTGATCTTTGAAGACATGAGTTGATGCTTATCCTTCTTTGACATGGTTGGTCTTCTTTGGCCTTTCTTCTTGGAGTTGCCATCCGAGTTAAGGACATATAGTTAGGATAGCCGGGGTACACAAGGTGGGTAGGTTTGAACAGAGTTTTACTTTGCTTTTTGAACAAATGGATTAGACAACCTATGATGTAGGTTAGGTTATTGTTTACGGACGAGTTAGCCCAAGGTATTAATTTAGAGTAAGATATGTTTATAGAACTAGGGCCTATTTTTTTGTCGCCAACATTATCTAACTTATTTAAGTAACTCAATTTGGATTAGATCATGGTTGTTATTCTAGAGTGGGATAAATATGCTAATTAGGGAAGATGAATCCATAAGGATAAGATAGAATTTTTTTTAAGGTAAGATGGATCTATGAGTGTAGGATAGAATCTTTTAAGATGAGATATATATTGTTAGGCTAGATACTTTAATGAGGGATAACCTAGTTTGTCTAGTTATTTTTATAAGCATTTTTCCTATATGTATATGCATATGTAATTGAGGACATTACTCCACAACTCATCACACTCAATCAAAGATCCAAATCAGACAAGTATCATAAGAACAAACACTCAAGCATACCAATATCTACAAAAATAGTTTTGCTTTTGTTCCTAAGATTAGGTCTCCTATTCCTAAAGGTCACTTTAAGCACAGGATTTCAAAGAGTGAAATCCACATTTGTCTTTAGAAGGAAAAAGGTAAGAATAATCAGAGTAAAGCGGAAATAGATGAGAAAAGATTAAGAAAAGTTTAGATAGGAATCAGAGTAGCAAAGGTAAGTAGACAATGGTTGTCCAGTTCTATCTAGGTTTCGTCCTACAGTCAACATTCCTCTGATACCACTTCTGTCACACCCGGATTTTAGGGGTCCAAAACCCGGGCGCGAACATAATCACCAGGTGTGCTGGGACCAAGTCTCACACATATGATGAATCATGGCACAGGATCGAATGTCACATCTTTATATATAACAGGAGTTCTATACAAAATAAATAATTACATTATAAGGAGACAACGGTCCAGCAACCCAAAGTTGACTGGGAGACGATGACCTAGATCTCTCACGAACACTTCACGGCATCCTCCATGCGCCTCATCCGGTGGTACCTGTTCTTGACCTGTGGGGGGGATGTGAGACAGCAAGAGTGAGCTCACATACGTTCATCGCTCAACAAGTTGTGGGGAATAATGTGCATGAACTCGCCAAAGGTGGGAGCTCACGTGAAGTGTAAGGCTTACCAAAGAAGATGGTTAGAGCTGAGCATTGCTTTTAAAGTTGGTCAAAATTTTATTAGCAGTTACTAAGTATAAGTAAATACCAACCCAGTTAAATAGTAGAACAAAAGTAACAACTTCACCTGCGATGCAATGCATATGACAAATTGAGTTTAAGTTCCATAATTTAATCATGTGAGTGTCCGAGCTGCTCATGACCGTGAGCACGGCTAGTATACCAGTTTTACACTCTGCAGAGGTTGCGCATCTTTACCCACAAGTCATGTTACCCATCTGCCAAGGGATCGCGACTTCCCATACACCTCTACCGAGGAGGCGAGGCAGGGTAACACTACGAGGCCTTTACAAAGTTCCACTAGCTTCAGAAAACCCGCTACAGTTTATAGGAAGTTCCAATGCAGGAATCCCTTGTAGGACCGCCATCGCAGCAAAATCCTCCCGAGGGCCTCCCTACACTGACCACTCCCCTACTGCCCTTGCCCCTTTCGGGTAAGGTAGTCTTCCACTAGCTTTCCTAATTAATCAGCCAAGGGGTCCCATTCCTCCCTTGTGGTAGCACTGTTTTCCCGGGTGGTTCTCCATGTTCCAATTAACATAATGATCTTATCATGAACAGTAATAATAAACATATAATAAAAGTGTGATCATGAATAATGTACCTTCATACCCAAAACCATATAAAGCACTAGCAAGTACTACCCAAAAAGTTCAGTGGTAAACAAGGTATAAAGATAGACAAACTAGGGTAACCTATTGGGTCCCATCAAAATTAACCTATGTAGATCATTATGATTAATTAGAACATGAGTGGGTAAGAAGAAGTGATCAAGGGCACAACTTGCCTGGGACTTGAGATTCCAGGTACCAGGATGATCTTCAGATTCTCGTGACCTCACTGCTAGTCGTAGTAATACAAACATACATGGTATAGGCAAAATTAACATCACACCAAACATAAGAACAACTAAATAATAATAATCTATGCGTTGCTACGAGACTAACGGAACTTGAACGGATCAAATCGGAGTTAAAACGGAGGAAATACGAATTTCTGAAGATTCTATGTGTTTTGAACAAGATTAAATAGGATATAATCTTTAATTTGACCTACATGTCAAAACAGTGGTACTAGATGATAAACATTAATTTTATAGAATTATAGAAATTGGAATGGACCAATTTGGACTTAATATGAACTAATTCTAAATTATACAAGTTTCTGGATTTATTTTTGTACTATAAATCAATTTCTAGTCTATTTAATAAAGAAACTGGACTGTGTACGCTAATACATGAGATCACAGGGGCCCTAGCGTAAACTTTTGGACCATCCTGAAACGATCCCAACATAGACAGGGATGGCGGCTTAGTTATTCTATTCCTTGGGGTGTCTTTAGAAAAAAAGTGTCTCGGCTATCCGCGCGGGAGCTACCCTGACCCTACGATCATCATCTGACGGTCCAGATTAAATAATGAAGGGGTATGCTACTACGGTTGTTGGATCCCAATCCAACGGATCGGATTAGATCAGGCTCTCCACGAAGGGGTATGCAGTGGTAGCCGTTCGATCAACGATCGATGGCATGGATTTTATTCTCGCTCAATTGATTCTGGACCGATAGATCGGATATGGATGGTCGCGATTAGATACACTAGGGCACGAAACGGTATACAAAACAGACCACCATATTGGAATCTTACGCCCCAGATTTTATTGGGCCAGATCCATTTGCATTCGATCGATCTGGATCCAACGGCTTATGTTACTTCTACCCCACTCGACCCTCGTATTCAATCGCAACGGCCCGATCGCGATCTAACGGTGGACCGTTATCTTCTCCAACGCGGCGCCCCAGGCCATCTTCTCCCTCTCGCCCCGTACCCTCTCTCCTCCTAGCTGTCTGCTCGCCGGTAGCCCCGTTTTCTTCCCCAGCGCGACACCCGCGCACACCGCCAACACGCCCGCCGGCGGGCCTGCCATGACCGCGCCAACGCCAACTAAAATTTCGCGCGCTTCCTACCACGCTACAGAGAGGGGATCTGGTCATACCGTAGAGGTGAAGATGGGGCTGGCGCGCATAGTTCGCTGGTCCTCCACGTGATGGTAGCGCCGAGAAACCAAGGTGTTTCCGCCGCCGTACCAGAAGCGTTTGTCGCGCTCGGACTCCCTATCGGCTGAACAGGCAGCGGCGCACGCGATTACCCCACGGCGAGGTGCTATCGGCGCGCGACCATCTCATTCCCCAGCCAGTATGTGGCTGCGTGCACGCAGAAGACGGTCACCAACGAGAGGACCCAAGGTCTTGGAGCCCCCGCGGCGGACGGCTCCTGGACACAGTTCACGCCACGCTCGAACTCTCTCTCCATTGCACAATCGTGGGTGGCTTACGGTGAAGGGAGGGACAGACGGCAACCCCGGCGTCCTGCTTTATAGTCCCGAGCAGGCCGGATCCAGGAGTCCGAGTCCGCGGTGGAGCACGTGCTTTGGAGCAGCGACAGGGAGCGCCCGCCATGGATCTCGGTGTCCGGCCCATGCCAAACATTGCACGCCGATGGCGGCCTCAATGCTCTGCAGAGGTGACGAGGGCCCCGCATTTTATTGATACTGAGTCTGAGGCAGGTGGGCGAATCAACAGGATCACGCGATTTCCTTGGATGTTGTTGGGATTTTGATCTATGGCGTCCGCTGAGGTGGGGAACGTATCAGAGGATAGAGATGACCCAAATGAACGGGCCCCACACGGCAGAATAACAGGGACGCGGTAGCTAGTGGGCTGTGAAGAGGAAATTGGCCCAGGTATACAGGGTGAGTTTTTCTTTTCTTTTATTATTTTTTTCCTATTCTCTTTTCCATTCAACTTTGAATTCAAATCTATTCCAAATTTGAGTTCAAGTCTAATGCACAAATGGAACCCCAACATAATGTGGGATAGTTTTATTAACCTATTTAATTACCTTATTTATTATCATTATTTTATTTTAGGAAATGCTTTCAACATGGATTACTTACCACATTTATTTCCATAACATGTTAGTTTGAGTGTGTAATTAATTTAAAGGTATATTCACGAGTTCATATTCTTTGGTTTTGTTAGAAAATATTTTCCAAATGACAAACTTTTGTTAAGGTTTGTTTTACTAATGATATTTTATTATGACCATTTTCTTAAAAAGGGTGAGTTTTGAAGTTCAATTATGTATCAAGGGTACTTATTTTGATGATTATTATTATTCTTATTATTTTTATCCAAAGGATTTTCCTTAAATCTCAAGCTAAGACTTTTGGGTGTTACAGTTTTGATCAAACACTAAGAATTCTAACACTAAAATTTTGAAATTCACAAGTGGTTGGCTAATCCAGTTGCTTTGGCCTTAATTTCTCCCCCTTTGGCACTAAGCACCAAAACAAAAGAACTATTAGACCCTTTTTAACTCTATTGCCTCACAAAAATGTCAAATAAGATCAAAAGCAATGAGAAAACACAGATAAGAACTTGGGACAAGATACATTGATACCAGAATGCAGTGGAGGCCCCTTCTTTGTCCAAGTTCACCTTTTTCCCTTTCAATGTCATCTTTGAGACTAGATCAGTATTACTCAAGCAAACACATTAGTATCAAGAGGATCAAGTTGTAGTACTTCCTCCCCCTAAACATGTGCATCATGTGCATAAGGACTTGTGAGCATCCTCCCCCTAAACATGTGCATAAGGACTTGTGAGGTCGGGGGATGACTTGTACAACTTGAGCATTAAAAATAAGCAAGTAAAGACAATAATGCTTAAAGTAACATGATCAAAGGTATAAAACACATGTATGCTATAGATCAATCAAAGTTTCGCGAATCTAAGACATTTAGCTCACTACGCAACCCACAAAACCTTTTCTGATCTAAAGGCTTATAGAAGATATCAGCTAGCAGGTTCTCGGTGCTAATATGATAAATATCGATATCTCCTCTTTGCTGTGGTCTCTCAGAAAGTGATGTCAGATGCCTATGTGCTTAGTGCGGCTGTGTTCAACAGGATTATCCGTCAAGACTCTCATTGTCACATAGGAGTGGGACTTTGCTCGGATTGTAGCTAAAGTCCCGGAGGGTTTGCCTCATCCAAAGTAGTTGCGCGCAACACTGTCCTGCGGCAACATACTCGACCTCAGCGGTGGATAGGGAAACAGATGTTTATTTCTTAGAGCTCCAGGACACCAGGAACCTTCCCACAAACTAACAAGTCCATGATGTGCTCTTCCTATCAACCTTGCACCCGGCATAGTCAGAATCTGAATATCTGATTAAGTCAAAGGTAGACCCCTTTGGATACAAGATCCTGAAGCAAGGCGTAGAAACTAAATACCTAAGAATTCGCTTCACGGCCACACAGATGACGTTCCTTGGGGTCGGATTGAAATATAGCACACATGCATACTCTAAGCATTATATCCGGTCTACTAGTACAAAGATAAAGTAAAGAACCTATCATATACCGGTATGCCTTTTGATCAACGGGCTTACCTCCTTTGTTGAGGTCCAAGTGTCCGTCCGTTCCCATCGGCGTCTTAGCGGGCTTTGCATCCTTCATTCCAAACCTCTTGAGTAAGTCTTGAGTGTACTTTGCTTGAGAGATGAAGGTTCCTTCCTTGAGTTGCTTCACTTGGAATCCAAGGAAGTAGTTCAACTTGCCCATCATAGACATCTCGAATTTCTACATCATCACCCTGCTAAACTCCTCACAAGACTTTTGATTAGTAGAACCAAATATTATATCATCGACATATATTTGGCATACAAACAAATCACCACTACAAGACTTAATAAAGAGAGTAGGATCAACTTTCCCAACCTTGAAAGTATTAGAAATAAGGAAATCTCTAAGGCATTCATACCATGCTCTTGGGGCTTGCTTAAGTCCATAGAGCACCTTAGAGAGCTTGTAGACATGGTCGGGATACCTGTCATCCTCGAAGCCATGGCATTGTTCCACGTATACTTCCTCCTTGATTGTTCCATTAAGGAAAGCACTCTTCACGTCCATTTGAAACAACTTAAAAGAGTGGTGAGCAGCATAGGCCAATAATATGCGTATTGACTCGAGCCTAGCTACACGAGCAAAAGTCTCCTCAGAATCCAAATCTGTGACTTGAACATAACCTTTTGCCACAAGTCGAGTCTTGTTCCTTGTCACCACACTGTGCTCATCATGCTGGTTTCTGAACACCCACTTGGTTCCCACAACGTTTTGCTTCGGACGTGGCACCAGGCTCCATACTTCGTTTATCTTGAAGATATTGAGCTCTTCTTGCATGTCCAACACCCAGTCCGGATCCTGCAAGGCTTCTTCTACCCTGAAAGGCTCAATAGAAGAAACAAACGAGTAATGCTCACAAAAGTTAGCTAAATGTGATTGAGTAGTTACTCCCATGCCGATGTCACCCAAAATTTGATCCACCGGATGGTTTCTTTGAATAGTTGCTTGGACTTGAGTGGGAGGTGCTTGTTGTGTTTCTTCATCCTTATCCTTTTCTTCATGTGCTCCCCCTTGATTTATGCCTTCATATTGAGGTACATGTTCCTCATCTTGAGTTGGGGGATACACCAATGTTGAGGAAGATGGTTGATCTTGATCTTGTTGTTCATGTGGTCGCACATCACCTATTGCCATAGTTCTCATTGTGGCCGTTGGAACTTCATCCTCATCTACATCATTAATATCAACTTGCTCTCTTGGAGAGCCATTAGTCTCATCAAATACAACGTCACTAGAGACTTCAACTAAACCTGATGATTTGTTGAAGACCATATATGCCTTTGTATTTGAATCATAACCTAGTAAAAACCCTTCTACAGCTTTGGGAGAAAAAATCGAATGTCTATTGAAACTCGCCTAGAGGGGGGGTGAATAGGCGAATCTGAAATTTATAAAGTTTAAGCACAACTACAAGCCGGGGTTAGCGTTAGAAATATAATCGAGTCCGAAAGAGAGGGTGAAAAACAAATCACAAGCAAATAGCGAGAGTGACACGGTGATTTGTTTTACCAAGGTTCGGTTCTTGCAAACCTACTCCCTGTTGAGGTGGTCACAAAGACCGGGTCTCTTTCAACCCTTTCCCTCTCTCAAACGGTCACTTAGACCGAGTGAGCTTCTCTTCTCAATCAATTGGGACACTTAGTCCCCACAAGGATCACCACACAATTGGTGTCTCTTGCTTTGATTACAAAGATCTTAGGAACAAGAAATGGGGAAGAAGAAAAGCGATCCAAGCGCAAGAGCTCAAAAGAACACGACAAAACTCTCTCTTCTAGTCACTATTGCTTTGAGTGGAATTGGGACTTGGAGAGATTTTGATTCACTCTATTTGTGTCTTGTATTGAATGCACTAGCTCTTGTATTGAATGTGTTGGCTCAAAACTTGGATGCCTTGAAGTGTGGTGGTTGGTGGTATTTATAGCCCCAACCACCAAAGTGGTCGTTGGGAAAGTCTGGTGTTGACGGGCGCACCGGACAGTCCGGTGCGCCACCGAACATTGTCCGGTGCGCCAGCCACGTCACCCAACCGTTAGGGTTCGATCATTTGGAGCTCTGACATGTGGGGCCACCGGACAGGTCTTGTTCACTGTCTGGTGCGCCATCTGGCGCCTGCTCTGACTCTACGCGTAGTCGCGCACTGTTCACTGTTCCTGTAGCTGTTGCAGACGACCGTTGGCGCAGTTAGCCGTTGCTTCGCATGGCATACCGGACAGTCCGGTGAATTATACCGAAGAGGCAATCCCAGAAACCCGAAGGTGGCAAGTTCATAGTTGATCTCCCTGGTGCACCGGACACTGTCCGGTGCGCCAGACCAGGGCAGCCTTCGGTTGTCTTTTGCTCTTTTTATTTGAACCCTTTCTTGGACCTTTTTATTGGTTTGTGTTGAACTTTGGCACCTGTAGAACTTATAATCTAGAGCAAACTAGTTAGTCCAATTACTTGTATTGGGCAATTCAACCACCAAAATTATATAGGAAAAGGTTTGACCCTATTTCCCTTTCAATCTCCCCCTTTTTGGTGATTGATGCCAACACAAACCAAAGCAAATATAAGTGCAGAATTGAACTAGTTTTCATAAGGTAAGTGCAAAGGTTACTTGGAATTAAACCAATTTTACATTTCATAAGATATGCATGGATGCTTTCTTTATTTTAACATTTTGGACCACACTTGCACCACTTGTTTTGTTTTTGCAAATGTTTTGGAAATTCTTTTTCAAAGTCTTTTGCAAATAGTCAAAGGTATATGAATAAGATTTTGAGAAGCATTTTCAAGATTTGAAATTTTCTCCCCTGTCTCAAATGCTTTTCCTTTGACTAAACAAAACTCCCCCTCAATGAAATTCTCCTCTTAGTGTTCAAGAGGGTTTTAGATATTAATTTTGAAAGAGGTCATACCAATTTGAAATTAAATCAAAAATAAGATACCAATTGAAAAACTTCTTTAATACAAATTGAAAAGACTATAAGTTTTGTAACACCCCAGGTGTTATTATGGCCATGGCACATCTATGCACTAATGCTTGTGATCACATGTGGAAGAAACTTGAGGAGAAGAGCATAAAAACTTTGGAGACCATGTTTTACCCAAGAATGTGAATGAACAAAAGCATTACCCAAGCTTTTGTGCAATTATCACCTTGGGCAAGAGAGGAGTAAACCCTAGACCCCCTTGAACCCCTATCTCCTAAAACCTAGGTTGAGGGGGGAGATTAAGAAAATGTGCAAATCATGACCTAACCTTTGGCCAAAGTTAAGTAACATATTAATCTACAAATATAGAGAGGAAACATTGCAAAAAGACCCCTTAAGAAACCCAAATCCATTCCTTAAATAGAGAGAGAGCTAGAGCTCTCTAATTCTCTCTAAGTCAAATTCTACACCTAATCTAAAGATCCACCGTGTTCACCTAGTAGATGGCACCAAAACCACCTAAGTTGTATACCAAAAATGTGGCATACCACCTAAGGCACCCCCTGGAAAAAGTTGAGACCGAGCCCTTGACATTTGACATGTCTTGGCATCACTTTTGTCGCGAAGTGGGCAGGGAGACAAGCCAGATTTGGCGTCCGCATATCTTCTGACCTAGGGCTTATCTTCCCTTGGAACTCACATACAAGAGATAGCCATAGGTGCCAGGAAGAGGTCTGCGCCGGATTTTTGCCAAGATTCACATGTTTGCGATCTCAGCAAGCTTTTGAACATGGGCAGAAGAACACCTCCACGTGTTCGACGTGTTCTGGGCGCGCCAGAGCACTGCCCGCGCCCGACCCCGCGCGCCCCGCGCCACGCCAAGCCGTGCCCGCGTCTCCTGCTCGCGCCCGCGCCTATAAATCACCCTCAGGCGTCGACCGTACTACTCCGCGCGCGCTTGACCTCACCGGAGCCTGAAACCACCGGCGTTTGCCCCGCGCACGGCGTGCCCGCGGCCACTCGAGCCCCTGCCACCGTAGACCGGCCAACAGAGTCTTTCCCAGCCACGCCCGACCCTTGGAAGAGACTGTGCACACCTCGGTGAAGCTCCCCGAGCAAGGAATCGGACTTTGCTTCGCCGGAGAAGCCAGTCCACAGTCGCCGGACTTCGCCCGACCGCCGGTGAACGTAGACCGGGTAAATCTCTGCCCCATTCTTCGATTCCTTGTGCACATAGCCTCTACGTCACCCCGTGGAGCTCATCGTGCCATTTGATTGAACTAGATCGCCGTGGTTCAGCCGGAACACCCGTCGCCGACGAGATCACCCGCCTGCGCATGTGGACCAGACGATTCCGGCCACCTCCGCCATCGAGCCGTACACCACTGTGACCGCCAGGACCTCCCGGAGCCAACCTCGCCTCTCGCCGGACCTCTCTCGCCGCCGGTAAGCCGCGCCGCCCTTTTCTTTTCTGCAGGTACTGTTTAAACCAGGGGAGGGATCGCGGGGGAGAAGAAGAAAAGGCTAGGGGGTTTTGTGCGTTGTCAGTGACTCAGGGGAATAGTAGTGCAGGGGTATAACTGAGAGGATTAGTTTAGAAAGAACCCAGGATCCTCGGTGTAAACTGATTTTCCAGGAAACCTTTTTAATATTTTAAATTTAAATACAAACAGAGTTTGTAAAATTCATAACTTTTGTTTTATTCAACCAAATCGAGTCAAACCAATTTTGCCAAATCCTAAATAATGTAAACTACTTAGGAAAAATATAAAGCCCCTAAGTGCTACTGAAAATCTTAAAGTTAGGATTTAAATAGTGGTTTGGCCAAAAGCTAAATAATAGAAGGAAAAATAGTTATACTATTAGACTGAGGTTAAGAAAAATTGGAGAAGTACTTGATCACTTCCTAACATGATAAAAAATAATAAACCCCTCTGTACACCCAGTTAAGGTAGAATTTACCATTTAAATCCTTTTTAGCCTAAAGTCTAAGAAAATCTTAATGGAGGTTTAAATAAAGAACCAGGGAGCACCCACATTTTTGTTAGTTTACTTTTTCAGTATAGTTCACTAGAAAAATTTATTGTACTCTAGTTTAGTATAAAATTGTCGGGGACCATAATTAGGGGTACCCTCAAGACTCCTAATTCTCAGCTGGTAACCCCCATCAGCATAAAGCTGCTAAGGCCTGATGGGTGCGATTAAGTCAGGGATCAGTCCATTCGAGCGACTCGATCACGCCTCGCCCGAGCCTAGCCTCGGACAAGGGCAGCCGACCCCGGAGGATTTCCGTCTCGCCCGAGGCCCCCCTCCAACGGTGGACATATCTCCGGCTCGCCCGAGGCCCTGCCTTCGCTAAGAAGCAACCCTGACTAAATCGCCGCACCGACTGACCGAGTCGCAGGAGCATTTAATGCAAAGGTGACCTGACACCTTTATCCTGACGCGCGCCCCCCGGCAGAGCCGAAGTGACCGCCGTCACTTCACCGCTCCACTGACCGGTCTGACAGAAGGACAGCGCCGCCTGCGCCACTCTGACCGCAGTGCCACTTGACAGAGTGAGACTGACAGACAGTCAGGCCCTGCCAAAGGCACCATAGGGAGCTCCGCCCGACCCAGGGCTCGGACTCGGGCTAAGTCCCGGAAGACGGCGAACTTCGCTCCGCCCGACCCAGGGCTCGGACTCGGGCTAAGTCCCGAAAGACGGCGAACTCCGCTCCGCTCGACCCAGGGCTCGGACTCGGGCTAAGTCCCAGAAGACGGTGAACTCTGCTCCGCCCGACCCAGGGCTCGGACTCGGGCTAAGTCCCGGAAGACGACGAATTCCGCTTCGCCCGACCCCAGGGCTCGGACTCGGGCTCAGCCCCAGAAGACGACGAACTCCGCTTCGCCCGACCCCAGGGCTCAGACTCCGCCCTGGCCTCTGCCGAACGACCTCCGCCTCGCCCGACCCAGGGGCTCGGACTTGGCCTCGGCCATGGAAGACAGACTCGACCTCGGCTTCGGAGGAGCCTCCACGTCGCCCAGCCTAGGGCGCAGGCCAGCCACGACAACAGGAAGCACCATCATCACCCTACCCCGAGCTGACTCGGGCCGCAGAGAACAAGACCGGTGTCCCATCTGGCTAGCTCCGCCAGATAGGCAATGATGACGCCCCGCATGCTCTGTGACGACGGCGGCTCTCAGCTCTCTTACGGAAGCAGAAGGACGTCAGCAAGGACTCAACAGCTGTCTCTCCGCCAGGCTCCATCGCTCCTCCGACGGCCATGACATCACACCAGCTGGGTGCCAAAATCTTTCCGGCTGCCACATCGGCATGTACTTAGGGCGCTAGCTCTCCCCCGCTAGACACGTAGCACTCTGCTACACCCCCATTGTACACCTGGATCCTCTCCTTACGCCTATAAAAGGAAGGACCAGGGCCCTCTTAGAGAGGGTTGGCCGCGCGGGGACGAGGACGGGACAGGCGCTCTCTTGGGGCCGCTCGCTTCCCTCTCCCGCGTGGACGCTTGTAACCCCCTACTGCAAGCGCACCCGACCTGGGCGCGGGACGAACACGAAGGCCGCGGGATTCCCACCTCTCTCACGCCGGTCTCCGGCCGCCTCGCTCCTTTCCCCCCTTCGCGCTCGCCCACGCGCTCGACCCATCTGGGCTGGGGCACGCGGCGACACTCACTCGTCGGCCCGAGGGACCCCCTGGTCTTGAAACGTCGACAGTTGGCGCGCCAGGTAGGGGCCTGCTGCGTGTTGACGAACAGCTTCCCGTCAAGCTTCAGATGGGCAGTCTCCAGCAACCTCTCTGACCCGGGACGGTGCTCCATTTCGGGAGTCTTGAGTTCATGTCCTTCGACGGCAGCTATGACATGATACTCCTTCCACCGCCGCGCGACGACGACAATGGCGGCCGACAGCCCGCCCGCCGGCGGCGGAATCGACGACGTCTTCCCCGCATGGTGGAAGAACAACATTTGAGCTCGCCCCGTCCTCTCCCCCGCCAACAGAGGAGGAGGCGGGGCAACCAAGGCCAAGCGGGAGGCCGCGCCTCGTCGGCTGTCGAGCGAGTCGACATCCCTAGCGCCCCAACGGGGGGCGCGTCGGGCGTCGACCTCGCGTTTGAGACGAAGGCGAGCGCCGTCTCCCCGCGACACGCCAATCCCGAGCAAGCGGACGACGCCAGCACGCTCGCGGAAGGCTTGCTGGGCGTCACCCTCGTACCTAAGATGACGGTGCAGTCAGTCCCCGACGTGACTTCATCGCCGTTCGTCGACCAAAAGGTATCGACCAATTCCCATCCTACGTCATTTAGATTCAGCCTCGACCCGCCTAGCGACCTTGCTTTGGCGGGCACTCTCGTAGAGGCGAGTTCAAACCCTCTGGGGTTTCGCACGCGGTCGCCTCGGGACCGGCTGACGGACGTCTCGACCTATGGGCCCTCCGGGTCCGAGGAAGACGACGACCCCAGCATCTGTTGGGATTTCTCTGGACTTGGCAACCCTAGTGCCATGCGGGACTTCATGACCGCATGTGACCACTGCCTCTCCGACTGTTCCGACGGTAGCCGCAGCCTCGACGACGAGGACTGCGGCCCAAGCCGCGAATGTTTCCACGTCGATCTAGGGGGTCCCTCCGAAGGCAATCATCTCGACATGCCGGAGGACGGTGATCTCCCTAGGCCGGTGCCTCGCGTTGACATCCCACGGGAGCTAGCTGTGGTCCCCGTTCCGGCGGGGGGTCACGACCCACAGCTCGAGCGAGCCCGCGGGGCGCAGGCCAGGCTCGACGAGGGAGCAGGAGCGCTTGAGCCGATCCGCCGGGACATCGGGCAGGCATGGGCGGGCCAACCCCCGGCCGGAGAAATACGTCACCTGCCCCAGGGTCTCCAGCTCCGCGTCGCCAACGACGTCAGGGTCAGGCCGCCACCCGCATCCAGTGGGGTCGGTCAGAACCTGGCTGCAGCAGCGATGCTTCTCCGTGCGATGCCGGAGCCATCAACCACCGAGGGTCGGCGAATCCAGGGGGAGCTTAAGAATCTCCTGGAAGGCGCTGCGGTCCGACGGGCCGAGAGCTCTGCCTCCCGAAGGCAGGGATACCCCTTGGAACCTCATGCCGCGGCTTCCCAATTCATGCGGGAAGCCTCGGTCTACACCGGGCGCACGCGCAACACCGCGCCTGCGGCCCCGGGCCACCTCAGCAACGAGCACCATGATCGCGACCGTCGGGCCCACCTCGACGAGAGGGTGCGCCGAGGCTATCACCCCAGGCGTGGGGGACGCTACGACAGCGGGGAGGATCGGAGTCCCTCACCCGAACCACCCGGTCCGCAGGCCTTCAGCCGGGCCATCCGGCGGGCACCGTTCCTGACCCGGTTCCGACCCCCGACTACCATCACAAAGTACTCGGGGGAAACGAGACCAGAATTGTGGCTCGCGGACTACCGCTTGGCTTGCCAGCTGGGTGGAACGGACGATGACAACCTCATCATCCGCAACCTCCCCCTGTTCCTCTCCGACACCGCTCGCGCCTGGTTGGAGCACCTGCCTCCGGGGCAGATCTCCAACTGGGATGACCTGGTCCAAGCCTTCGCCGGCAACTTCCAGGGCACGTATGTGCGCCCCGGGAATTCCTGGGACCTCCGAAGCTGCCGGCAGCAGCCAGGAGAGTCTCTCCGGGACTACATCCGGCGATTCTCGAAGCAGCGCACCGAGCTGCCCAACATCACCGACTCGGATGTCATCGGCGCGTTCCTTGTCGGCACCACCTGCCGCGACCTGGTGAGTAAGTTGGGTCGCAAGACCCCCACCAGGGCGAGCGAGCTGATGGACATCGCCACCAAGTTCGCCTCTGGCCAGGAGGCGGTCGAGGCTATCTTCCGAAAGGACAAGCAGCCCCACGGCCGCCCACCGGAAGATGCTCCCGAGGCGTCTACTCAGCGCGGCGCCAAGAAGAAAGGCAAGAAGAAGTCGCAAGCGAAACGCGACGCCGCCGACGCGGACCTTGTCGCCGCCACCGAGCACAAGAACCCTCGGAAGCCCCTCGGAGGTGCCAACCTCTTCGACAAGATGCTCAAGGAGCCATGCCCCTATCATCAGGGGCCCGTCAAGCACACCCTTGAGGAGTGCGTCAAGCTTCGGCGCCACTTCCACAGGGTCGGGCCACCCGCGGAGGGTGGCAGGGCCCGCGACGACGACAAGAAGGAAGATCACCAAGCAGGAGAGTTCCCCGAGGTCCGCGACTGCTTCATGATCTACGGTGGGCAAGCGGCGAACGCCTCGGCTCGGCACCGCAAGCAAGAGCGCTGGGAGGTCTGCTCGGTCAAGGTGGCGGCGCCGGTCTATCTAGACTGGTCCGACAAGCCCATCACCTTCGACCAAGACGACCACCCCGACCACGTGCCGAGCTCGGGGAAATACCCGCTTGTCGTCGACCCCGTCATCGGCGACGTCAGGCTCACCAAGGTCCTTATGGACGGGGGCAGCAGCCTCAACATCATCTATGCCGAGACCCTCAGGCTCCTGCGCGTCGATCTGTCCTCCGTCCGAGCAGGCGCTGCGCCCTTCCACGGGATCATTCCCGGGAAGCGCGTCCAGCCCCTCGGACGACTCGACCTTCCCGTCTGCTTCGGAACGCCCTCCAACTTCCGAAGGGAGACTCTGACGTTCGAGGTGGTCGGGTTCCGAGGAACCTACCACGCGGTACTGGGGAGGCCATGCTACGCGAAGTTCATGGCCGTCCCCAACTACACCTACCTGAAGCTCAAGATGTCGGGCCCCAACGGGGTCATCACCGTCGGCCCCACGTACAAACACGCGTTCAAATGCGACGTGGAGTGCGTGGAGTACGCCGAGGCCCTCGCCGAGTCCGAGGCCCTCATCGCCGACCTGGAAAGCCTCTCCAAAGAGGTGCCAGACGTGAAGCGTCATGCCGGCAACTTCGAGCCAGTGGAGATGGTTAAGGCCGTCCCCCTTGACCCCAGTGGCGACGCCTCCAAGCAGATCCGGGTCGGTTCCGGGCTCGACCCCAAATAGGAAACAGTGCTCGTCGACTTTCTCCGCGCGAACGCCGACGTCTTCGCGTGGAGTCCCTCGGACATGCCCGGCATACCGAGGGATGTCGCCGAGCACTCGCTGGATATTCGGGCTAGAGCCCGACCCGTCAAGCAGCCTCTGCGCCGATTCGACGAGGAGAAGCGCAGAGCGATAGGCGAGGAGATCCACAAGCTAATGGTAGCCGGGTTCATCAAAGAGGTATTCCATCCCGAATGGCTTGCCAACCCTGTGCTTGTGAGAAAGAAAGGGGGGAAATGGCGGATGTGTGTAGACTACACTGGTCTCAACAAAGCATGTCTGAAGGTTCCCTACCCTCTGCCTCGCATCGATCAAATCGTGGATTCCACTGCTGGGTGCGAAACCCTGTCTTTCCTCGACGCCTACTCAGGGTATCACCAAATCAGGATGAAAGAGTCCGACCAGCTCGCGACTTCTTTCATCGCGCCCTTCGGCATGTACTGCTATGTCACCATGTCGTTCAGTTTGAGGAATGCGGGCGCGACGTACCAGCGGTGCATGAACCATGTGTTCGACGAACACATCGGTCGCACGGTCGAGGCCTACGTCGATGACATCGTAGTCAAGACGAGGAAAGCTTCCGACCTCCTCTCCGACCTTGAAGTGACATTCCGATGTCTCAAGGCGAAAGGCGTCAAGCTCAATCCCGAGAAGTGTGTCTTCGGGGTGCCCCGGGGCATGCTCTTGGGGTTCATCGTCTCCGAGCGGGGCATCGAAGCCAACCCAGAGAAGATCGTAGCCATCACCAGCATGGGTCCCATCAAGGACTTAAAGGGCGTACAGAGGGTCATGGGATGTGTCGCGGCTCTGAGCCGCTTCATCTCACGCCTCGGCGAAAGAGGCCTGCCTCTGTACCGCCTCTTAAGGAAGGCCGAGCGCTTCACTTGGACCCCTGAGGCCGAGGAAGCTCTCGGGAACCTGAAGGCGCTCCTCACAAAGGCGCCTATCTTGGTGCCCCCAGCTGACGGAGAAGCCCTCTTGGTCTACATCGCCGCGACCACCCAGGTGGTTAGCGCCGCGATTGTGGTCGAGAGGCAAGAAGAGGGGCATGCATTGCCCGTTCAGAGGCCAGTTTACTTCGTCAGCGAGGTACTGTCCGAAACCAAGATCCGCTACCCACAAGTTTAGAAGCTGCTGTATGCAGTGATCCTGACGCGGCGGAAGTTGCGACACTACTTCGAGTCTCATCCGATAACTGTGGTGTCATCCTTCCCCCTGGGGGAGATCATCCAGTGCCGAGAGGCCTCGGGCAGGATTGCAAAGTGGGCGGTGGAAATTATGGGCGAGACAATCTCGTTCGCCCCTCGGAAGGCCATCAAGTCCTAGGTCTTGGCGGACTTCGTAGCCGAGTGGGTTGACACCCAGCTACCGACGGCTCCGATCCAACCGGAGCTCTAGACCATGTTTTTCGACGGGTCGCTGATGAAGACGGGAGCCAGCGCGGGCCTCCTCTTCATCTCGCCCCTCAGGAAACACCTACGCTATGTGCTACGCCTCCACTTCCCGGTGTCCAACAATGTGGCTGAGTACGAGGCTCTGGTCAACGGGTTGCGGATCACCATCGAGCTAGGGGTCAGGCGCCTCGACGCCCGCGGTGACTCGCAGCTCGTCATCGACCAAGTCATGAAGAACTCCCACTGCCGCGACCCGAAGATGGAGGCCTACTGCGATGAGGTTCGGCGCCTGGAAGACAAGTTCTACGGGCTCGAGCTCAACCACATCGCTCGGCGCTACAACGAGACTGCGGACGAGCTGGCAAAAATAGCCTCGGGGCGAACAACGGTTCCCCCGGACGTCTTCTCTAGGGATCTGCATCAACCCTCCGTCAAGATCGATGACTCGCCCGAGCCTGAGGCGCCCTCGGTCCAGCCCGAGGTACCCTCAGCACAGCCCGAGGCACCCTCAGCACAGCCCGAGGCACCCTCAGCTCGGCCCGAGGCGGCCTCCGTTCAACCCGAGGTACCCTCGGCCTCCGAGGGTGAGGCAATGCGCATCGAGGAGGAGCGGAGCGGGGCCATGCCTGATTGAAATTGGCAGACCCCGTACCTGCAATACCTCCGCCAAGGAGAGCTACCCCTCGACCGAGCCGAGGCTCGGCGGGTAGCGCGACGTGCCAAGTCGTTCGTCTTGCTGGGCGATGAGAAGGAGCTCTACCACCACAGCCCCTCGGGCATCCTCCAGCGATGCATCTCCGTCGCCGAAGGTTAGGAACTCCTGCAAGAGATACACTCGGGGGCTTGCGGCCATCACACAGCGCCTCGAGCCCTTGTCGGGAATGCTTTCCGGCAAGGCTTCTACTGGCCAACAGCGGTGGCTGACGCCACTAGAATTGTCTGCACCTGCGAAGGGTGTCAATTCTATGCGAAGCAAATCCATCTGCCCGCTCAGGCTCTGCAGACGATACCCATCACCTGGCCCTTTGCTGTGTGGGGGCTGGACCTCGTCGGTCCCTTGCAGAAGGCGCCCGGGGGCTACACGCACCTGCTGGTCGCCATCGACAAATTCTCCAAGTGGGTTGAGGTCCGACCTCTGAACTGCATCAGGTCCGAGCAGGCGGTGACGTTCTTCACCAACATCATCCATCGCTTCGGGGTCCCGAACTCCATCATCACCGACAACGGTACCCAGTTCACCGGCAGAAAATTCTTGGACTTCTGCGAGGATCACCACATCCGGGTGGACTGGGCCGCCGTGGCTCATCCCATGTCGAATGGGCAAGTAGAGCGTGCCAACGGCATGATTCTACAAGGGCTCAAGCCTCGGATTTACAATGACCTCAACAAGTTCGGCAAGCGATGGATGAAGGAACTCCCCTCGGTGGTCTGGAGCCTGAGGACAACGCCGAGCCGGGCCACGGGTTTCACGCCGTTCTTCCTGGTCTACGGGGCCGAGGCCATCTTGCCCACTGACCTGGAATACGGCTCCCCGAGGACGAGGGCCTACAACGATCAAAGCAACCAAGCTAGCCGAGAAGACTCGCTGGACCAGCTGGAAGAGGCTCGGGACAAGGCCTTGCTACACTCGGCGCGGTACCAGCAGTCCCTGCGACGCTACCACGCCCGAGGAGTCCGGCCCCGAGACCTCCAGGTGGGCGACCTGGTGCTTCGGCTATGGCAAGACGCCCGAGGGAGGCACAAGCTCACGCCCCCTGGGAGGGGCCATTCGTCATCGCCAAAGTTCTGAAGCCCGGAACGTACAAGCTGGCCAACAGTCAAGGCGAGGTCTACGGCAACGCTTGGAACATCCAACAGCTACGTCGCTTCTACCCTTAAGATGTTTTCAAGTTGTTCATATACCTCGCACCCGCACAAAGTTTAGTCATCAAGGAAGGGTCGGCCTCACCTCGGCAAAGCCCGACCCTCCCTCGAGGGCTAAAAGGGGGGAACCCCCTCTGCGTTGAAATTTTCCTCGAAAAAAGATCTCTTCTGCCAGAATATCTTTCGCGCTTTCTGACTACTTCGAAAAGTGGATCCTGAAAACGACGGAGTACACGTAAGCAGCCAAGGCTGACCGAGCCGAGGGACTCCTACGCCTCCGGGATACGGATACCTCACTCATCACCTTTTGTGATAAGTAACTCGCGTTCGGATAAAGTGATTCCGCGGACCGAACAAGTCTTCACGTTCGGAAGCTCTTCTGCCGAAGTGATCCTTCGAGCCTTCTCGACTGAGTCGGTGATAGGGCCTCATGGACGGGTGAAAGTGCGCGTAAGCGGCAAGGCCGACCGAGCCGAGGGACTCCCACACCTCCGGGATACGGATACCTCACTCATCACCTTCCGCGAGAAGCAACTCTCGCTCGCACAAACATCCTTGTTACCGACAAAAAAGTCCAGATACTCGAAACAAGAGGGAAGGAGACGCAGCTTTACAACACAGCGAGGGTGTGTATTCTGGCCTCGGCGGCCGCAGAAGGCACACGCTACAAGACACTCTGATCCTGCAGGCTCGGGTCTTAACGCTGGAAGGGGGCAGTAACACCCTCGGCATCGACGACACCTTCAGCAAGGTCCGACCTAGCCTCGGACGGCGACGCGGTCCAAGGATCCCCACTCTGAAGGACGACGTCATCGTCACGCCCGGACAATCGCTGTCAGGGACTTCTCCGAGAATCCGGCCCGAGCAGGCGGCTCGGCCGGTTACCCCTGGGGCCTCGGCCAACCATCTTCCAAGGGCGCCAGCCCGACCCGAGGCCTCGGCTGATCGACTCCGGCGTCGGTCCCGCTAACGGACAACCCGGCTAGGCTCCGGCCAACCAGGTTTCATTTTCGAGCCAACTCCGCCTCTGTTTATGCTGATATCGCTACCCCTGGCCTCGGCTCGTCGAAGAGCGGCCAAGGGGTCCCTTTAACTAAGCTAGAGGAGCCTCAGACAACAAGGCCGACCGAGCCGAGGGACTCCTACGCCTCCGGGATACGGATACCTCACTCGTCACCTTGACACGGGGCGACTCATGCTTGGTGAAGCGGTTCAGATAACCAACAGGCGAGTCTTAGTGCTCGAAAATGAGGAAAAAACACGGCTCCGTGCCAAAATTACATACATGTTCAGGCCTCGACAGCCGCAATAAACAAAAAACACTGGCATTCAAAGTGCCATTACAAACGGAACTCCGGTTCCGTCCCCGCGGGTACGAACAACCCCACAAGATTGGGGAACCCGCGGAATGATCGCGGGCCGACGGGCGGGCCGCCGCCGCCCGATCCGGCAACAGTGACAACCACCCCCGCCCCGGGCGACGAAGCAGCTTCAGCAGCGGCTTCGGGGCAGGTGCTACGGCAGAAGGACTCTCACCCACCGAGGACGAGAGCCAGCCATTCAGGCCGGGAGACGGAGACCCAGGGCTACTGGCGGAGTTGGCAGTCTCATCGGTAGAGAAGCCATCTCCGGCTGGCGACGCCTCGAAGCGCGCCGGCAGGTCTTCGCCCTAGCCAGAACCGCCCAGAGCGTGGGCGCCGCCCTCGCGGTATGCGGCGCAACCGTCGTCCGGACGGAGGACGTAGTGCTGCGCCCTGGCTGAGTGACGACGGCCCGCCTTTCCCGGCATGGCTGGAGGAAGTCTCCGCGAAGCTGGAGGATGCCATTCTCCCCCAGACGCCAGGGGAAGAAAAGGGTAACCGACCCATGCGGAGGCAGCCCCCCGACTCGCCTCATCCTCCATCTTGGCCTGGATGACGAAAATCCTTGAGGCTGAGGGAGGGGCGGAGGCCGCGGCCCGGCTCGCTTTCCCCCACCATCAAGCTGGAGGTCACCATCTTGGGTGACCGCCGGTGGGGGGGTACAGCCGGGCTGGCTGATGAAAATCCTTGAAGCCGAACGATGGCTGAAAGGTACCAACTCCCACGGAGTTGCGTTCCTCCAACGATAAGGCGAAAAGACGGCGGGTATCCCCCCTCCGGGGGCTTGGAAGGTGGAAAGACGCAATGCATAAGGGAGCGAGAAGACATGGTTGCCTTCCGAAAGGGGTCGCCCTCCTTTTAAAGGCAACTCTCCCAACTTGCGCCCCCAACCGTCACGGGCTGAGTCTTCTCCAACACGCTCCAAGGCCCTCCCCTGCGGCGCGGGGGCTGGGTCCCGCATGTCATGCAAACCGACTCAGAGCAGAAGAAGCCAAACCGCCGCGCGTGGTGCACACGACCGCCCGGCGGTTACAAGTGACCCTCCACTTTTACCCAGACCAACGGGCGAAAGAGGCGGGCAGCCATGCAGGCGGCATGCAACCGCGCCAAGTGGACGCGCTTCTCCGACTCCCGACACGCCAGCATGGAGGCCCAGGCCCACGCGTCACGCAACCGGCGCGCCGGATGCTGCATGCAAGCAACTGCACCGCCACTTGCGCCACCACCGCGCCTCCTCGATTGCGGGACCAATACCATGACTCGAGGCGACCCAGCGCACGACCCAGCAGCGCCAGCCTGACGCGGCGGTCAATGCGGCCAAAGGTGGGCCGGCAGTAATGACGGTGGCAGGCGGGCGGGAGCAGCGGTCACGTCGTCAGCCAAGCTCACGTCCCATCTGGGGGCAGCAAGAGAACCCCCTCTCACGGCATGAAGACAACACGCCCGTGATCTGTTCCTTGAACGGCTCGCGCACGCGCAGCGGCCGCCCCGCCAACCACTCGCCCTGTCGCATTAACTTCGCGGCGGGACAGGCGGCGCTTCTGGCAGGAAAAGCGGGCGACGCTTCGCCTTCGCCAAAATAACCGCGCCAAAAAAAGGTACGCCGCGTCGTTCGATTTCGTATCCTTTTCCTTTTTTCCTCTTTCTCTATCTCTTGCAGCAGGGACCGGGAAAGGGGGATACCCCGAAAAGGATCCTTCCCCGTGAAGGAACCAGGCTTCGAGCCTCCTTACTGATCAGAGGTTCGAAGGCTGGCCCCCCGAAGGGTTCAACAACCGCCTCAGATCGCGTGGGCCCTACACCCACTACTGGTCAGAGGTTCGAAGGCCGGCCCCCCGAAGGGTTCCACGGCCGCCTCAGGCTACTCGGGCTCCGCACCCATTACTGATCAGGGGTTCGAAGGCTGGCCCCCGAAGGGTTCACAGCCGCCTCAGACGCCGAGCGAGGGATGACCAGGGGTACGTTCGATACATAACCAAGGCTCGGGCTGCGCTCCCGAGGTACCCTAGGACATTTCCGAGACCAGCGGGAGTGATCTTGTAACGGAATCCCATCAGAGGGAGGCATCGAGCCCTCGGACCCCGTCGCCAGGGGACCGGGTCCGGCAGATCACCCGCAGGTACCTTTGGGCGTGCCTCTAGGCCCCTAGCCGACCCCTAACGAACGGGGCACGGACGTCCACTCGAATTACCCGCTTGCAGCTCACCGGAGACACCATGTTCGGCGCCCATCGAGGGTAACATGGCGCTTTCCCCCCCCTCCTCCTTGCGGAAAGGCGACGCAGGGGCGTATGTAAAAAAGCCGAGTCTGTCCCTGATCGCCCTCTCGCCCTGTGCGGAGGTTCGGGGGCTGCTCTCGCAAACCCGGCTTCGGCCGAACCGTTGACAGCGTCAACATACCAGCCCGAGAGCTTGGGCCCCGACCGTACACCCGGGCTACGGCCAGTTCGCATGAGGGAACAACCAGACCAGCCGAAGCATTACGCGAGGCATTAAGACCTCGAAGGAGTGAAACCACTCCTCCGAGGCCTCAGGGGCTACACCTGGCGGGTGCGCTCGCACGCACCCACCGGAACAAAATGCAACCGAGAAAGGCTGGTCCCCTTGCAAAAAAGTGCAACGAAAGCCTCCAAGCGAGTGCTAACACTCCCTTCGAGGCTCGGGGGCTACTGTCGGGGACCATAATTAGGGGTACCCTCAAGACTCCTAATTCTCAGCTGGTAACCCCCATCAGCATAAAGCTGCTAAGGCCTGATGGGTGCGATTAAGTCAGGGATCAGTCCATTCGAGCGACTCGATCACGCCTCGCCCGAGCCTAGCCTCGAACAAGGGCAGCCGACCCCGGAGGATTTCCATCTCGCCCGAGGCCCCCCTCCAATGGTGGACATATCTCCGGCTCGCCTGAGGCCCTGCCTTCGCTAAGAAGCAACCCTGACTAAATCACCGCACCGACTGACCGAGTCGCAGGAGCATTTAATGCAAAGGTGACCTAACACCTTTATCCTGACGCGCGCCCCCCGGCAGAGCCGAAGTGACCGCCGTCACTTTACCGCTCCACTGACCGGTCTGACAGAAGGACAGCGCCGCCTGCGCCACTCTGACCGCAGTGCCACTTGACAGAGTGAGACTGACAGGCAGTCAGGCCCTGCCAAAGGCACCATAGGGAGCTCCGCCCGACCCAGGGCTCGGACTCGGGCTAAGTCCCGGAAGACGGCGAACTCCGCTCCGCCCGACCCAGGGCTCGGACTCGGGCTAAGTCCCGGAAGACGGCGAACTCCGCTCCGCCCGACCCAGGGCTCGGACTCGGGCTAAGTCCCGGAAGACGGCGAACTCCGCTCCGCCTGACCCAGGGCTCGGACTCGGGCTGAGTCCCGGAAGACGACGAATTCCGCTTCGCCCGACCCCAGGGCTCGGACTCGGGCTCAGCCCCAGAAGACGACGAACTCCGCTTCGCCCGACCCCAGGGCTCGAACTCCGCCCTGGCCTCTGCCGAACGACCTCCGCCTCGCCCGACCTAGGGGCTCGGACTCGGCCTCGGCCATGGAAGACAGACTCGACCTCGGCTTCGGAGGAGCCTCCACGTCGCCCAGCCTAGGGCGCAGGCCAGCCACGACAACAGGAAGCACCATCATCACCCTACCCCGAGCTGACTCGGGCCGCAGAGAACAATACCGGTGTCCCATCTGGCTAGCTCGCCAGATAGGCAATGATGGCGCCCCGCATGCTCTGTGACGACGGCGGCTCTCAGCTCTCTTACGGAAGCAGAAGGACGTCAGCAAGGACTCAACAGCTGTCCCTCTGCCAGGCTCCGTCGCTCCTCCGACGGCCACGACATCACACCAGCTGGGTGCTAAAATCTCTCCGGCTGCCACATCGGCATGTACTTAGGGCGCTAGCTCTCCCCCGCTAGACACGTAGCACTCTGCTACACCCCCAATGTACACCTAGATCCTCTCCTTACGCCTATAAAAGGAAGGACCAGGGCCCTCTTAGAGAGGGTTGGCCGCGCGGGGACGAGGACGGGACAGGCGCTCTCTTGGGGCCGCTCGCTTCCCTCTCCCACGTGGACGCTTGTAACCCCCTACTGCAAGCGCACCCGACCTAGGCGCGGGACGAACACGAAGGGCGCGGGATTCCCACCTCTCTCACGCCGGTCTCCGGCCGCCTCGCTCCTTTCCCCCCTTCGCGCTCGCCCACGCGCTCGACCCATCTGGGCTGGGGCACGCGGCGACACTCACTCGTCGGCCCGAGGGACCCCCCGGTCTCGAAACCCCGACAAAAATAATTGGGATACCTTTTATTTTAAGAAAACAAGGAAAACTTAGAAAAACCCTAGAAAAATAACCCCAAGGTGAAAACACCCCAAACCTTGGGATAATTAATGTTTTGTTATTAAGAACATAGGAAAAATATGAAATATGTTGTTTGACATTTTTCAAATAACAAGACAGTAGAAAGTGCCTTTTTGACATTAAACTTTAGAAAATCACAACTAAATAACCACCAATTAACCTTCTGTGATTCTTGGCATAGAGCCATGTGATTACTGTTAGATACCAGCAAAAATGACCCTTAGGACAGAACCTACCCCTAGTTAAGAGTTGTAGTGCAAAGTGACCCCTTTGCCCCAACCCTTGTTATTTTTGTCCAGAGCATACTCTATTCATTCTGGACCTCAAATTCCTAGGACAGACTACAGGGGCCAATAGTAGTCTACTGTAAATTTTTCAGGATTTTTGGAATAGGTTAAATCACTATTGTAGTTCAAACCCACCCTAGAATTCATAAATAGAAAAAGAAAGAGGAAATTAACAATGAGAGTAATGTCATTTTAACCCAACCAGCAAAATCCCTTAAAGGTCTACTAAAACATCTAAGGGAAATCCAAGTTACAAATCCACTATGCTTATCCCTAACAAAACCCAAACCTAGAGTGATAAGCATAAACCACTAAAGAGCCACGTATGACCAGAAAAACCTAAGTTACTAACTAACTTAGTTTTTCTTCATTTAGCATAATGTTTGTTAAATCCTGCATAATCATGACATACATATTCCTATTCATTGCATTCGATAGATTGCAACCTCGCTGACGGAGAGTACGTCCTCGTGCCGGAGAAGGAGCTGCTCAGGAGGTAGCCTCGGATCCAGCACCAGAGCCTGCACCAGAGGATCTGTCTGCCCCAACTTTGGAAGGCAAGCCCCGGTTTATGCATAACCTGTTTATTATGCTATTTTACTACACTTAATGATTGTAGGATTGAATGTGCACTTAAGTGTAGGAGTTGTTTGAAACCCTAGTTGCATGATCTCAGGAATCCCATTGAGATGAATACTAGTATGCTAAGCCGAGTAGCTGCTTTATTAATTAGGGATTTCGGTAGAAGTCGAGTGATTTTTCTAGCACTCGCGCGAGGTCAGGAAATTGGTTGTATCCACTTTCTTATCATAATGATGTTGGTTTGTGGACAACAATCCATGGGGATTGGTTGTCCACGGGATAAAAATGGGAATAAGGATTAAGGTGTGGTACCGTGAGTCAAGCGTTTGAACATACTAAACACATACCGAGAAATAAGGTAAATCGGTAAGCCTAGTACCTGAGTGAACCTGCCCGCAGACATATCTCCTCACGCGACCTGAGATGTGGTCTCCCATTCCGGTTATAGTGGGTACAAGTGTGGTCACTGCACGACGGCAGTCGGGGTCAGTGAGGCATTGTACGCCAAGGCGGTGAGCCCTGATCTGTTGCCAGGGAATCGATGGGGACAGTTGATGTGTGTGGGGACGGGGTGCCCCTACATGTCGTGTGTTTAGGTTTACCTTGCAAGGATAAAAACTCGATTCGAATCGTCTGCTTCTCGTAGCTAATGAGACTGCTTGATCCATGCTGCTACATTGAGTAACAAGTGAAAATGTGATGAGGTGATAAAAGATGTTGATTGCTAAAATTGCTTGCGATCATGAATGAGTAGATAGTACACATCTAGTCTTAAGAGAGTCACACTAAAACTTGACAAAGCTAAAACTTGATTTACAAACTCAGCTAGTGCTTTTGGCAACCAAACCCCACAGCCAAACAGCTGCATGTCTAGAGGTAGAGGAGTAGACTCCTCACACCGGTTAAGTCTAGCTGAGTATTAGTATACTCAGCCTTGCTTGTGGCATAATTTTGCAGGTTCCTTGGAGGACATGGTTGCTGGAGTGACTTGGCCGTCCATCTTGCCACCGGGTTGGACTGTCGAGTGGGACCCTACCTCGGCTGAGGAGGAGCATGAGGAGTGATGGGACAGGCTTCCCCATCTCTCTGTTTAATTACCGTTAGTTTTATTCCGCTGCACTTCGAACAATGATGACTACTTTTGCAAACACTCCGATGATGATGTAATAAATTTAATACTCCTTAATGTATGGTTTTATGCTTTATTGTATTTGCTCTGTGACTCACCATCGAGTGAGATTGTGGTACTTGATCCTGTCAGTGGCCTCGTCGGACTAGATCCGAGGGATTGACGGGTTATTCCCATTTAAGTGTGGTCTAGCCTCTAAGGCGGGACTTAGGCACTTAAGTTGGAATAATTCGGGTAGTTCCGCCACAGCTGGTATCAGAGCTTGTACCACCACAGAGGAATCAATAAACTATAAATACCATCCTTTTCCAAAGTAAAACTTGATAGAATCAAATGTTGGATAGATCGTAGGACGATCAGGATAGACCTAGGACGTGAAGCCTTAGGATGATAGAGGGGTAGCTAGGTGGCAAATTGAGTAAGCCCTACAGGCTACTATAAGGGATGGGAGTTCCTCCCTATTCTCTCTAAGTTGATGTGAGGTCGTTTAGGACGAGCATGCATGCATTATTAATTAAACTCTTAAATAATTGGGTAAGAACTTTAATACAAAATAATGACAAACTAAGCACCCTAGTACCACTATCGTAGTTATAGAGAGGCTGAGTTGTGATCCCGTTTTCTTTTTATAATTCTTTTTCTTTTACTTACGCTTAACCATACACAGATGACTTCTCACGGATCATCGAACGAAGGGAATGCACAGTCCCACACTGACGGGCTTGCATGAGAGGGTTTTCCCCGTATTTTGTGGGAGGTACTTCAGGGGGCCGGTTACACGACGCCTCCTCAGTACGCGGTGCAGCAGTTTGAAAAGCACCGAGTGCCCCGCTGTAGGGTGAGGATGACCCTGGAGCCTCATCCCCTACAGCCAGGCTGGCGTTCGCTGGACTCTGAGTCCTTTGGATACCGGGCTGAGGATACGATCGAGGCGATTGCCCTTCACGGACTGACCACCTTCTGCAGATTCCACCCCTTGGAGCTGTCCACTCACCCCATTGGCTTGTTCCCCGCTGAGAGGGAGGACGACCCAATGTGGAAGGACCGAGTGGAGCATGCCAAGGACATCTGTGCTATCTACCCAGGCCAGACTGCTCACTTGACGGTGTGGTGCATGAATGCCCTGTATCGTCTGCAAGTGATGCGTGGTGAGGCAATGTCCCATCTGATGGCATTGTTGGAGGCAACTAAGATCACCTTGGATAACTGAGGATCTTGTGGTTGACTTATCCACTGAGATGGTGGAAAAGGACTTACAGGTGGAGCAACTGTCAAATGAGATCCAAGAGCTTGAGGAACTAGTGGGAACCAGGGAGAACACCATCGAGGTTCTCGAGGATCAGCTTATCAACACTCAGCAGCAGCTTGCGGAGGCTAACGAGCACCTGGATATGCATCACCAGGAGATCCAGGACATGGAGGCCAACGAGGATGTCGACATCGAGGGAGGAGAGGAGCCTGCCTCCAGCTTGGACACTGCTGGCTCAGGGAGACCACCTTCCCCCGAGTCGAGTGTTGCCTCGTTTGCTCACTAGGTCACAGGGATAGAGTTAGAAGTTGGTGATGGTAGAACTCCTCGAAGCTAGCTTAGCTTTTGCACCCTTAGGGTACTAGGCTAGATAGAGTTGAGTCTTTTGGGGTATTGATGTAATCGTGATAAACTCTTTTGGAAGCATGGTTGATGAATGTTGTCAGTCTTAATTTAAGAAGAAAAGTTTGTGCCATGTGGGATCTTTTTATGATTATGCGAGAATGGATGGATTTCGCCTTTTGACTCTTTCACCGCGATTGAGCCCTGAACCTCAAAGTTGTGATATTGAATATATATGTGATTTTTTTGTTGTTCAGATGGCCGGGAGAGCGCGTCGTGGTCAAAATGAGCGTGTTCCTCCACCGCCGCCACCGCCTCCTACTCTGCAGGAGCTGATGGCTCAGCAGAATGAGATCTTGAGACAGCTAGCTCAGCGTCAGCCACCACCTCAGCACTATGGTGGTGGTGATCATCAGCGTCACCCCGTGGCAGCCACCTACCAGGAGTTCCTCAGTACCCAGCCACCATTGTTCACCAGGGCAGAGGACCCACTTGATGCGGATGTATGGTTGAGAGTAGTGGAATCCAAATTCCCGCTACTCCATGGAGTTTGTTCAGAGGTCACTAAGGTCAGGTTCGCCACCCAGTAGCTTCGCGGACCTGCGCGGACATGGTGGGACCATTTCCTCGCTATGCAGCCAGAGGACCGAGAGGTGGAATGGAGAGAATTCAAGGCAGCTTTCAGGGGACACCATATACCAGCAGGCATTATGGACCGAAAACTCAATGAGTTCCTGGCACTCACTCAGGGAAACCGGACAGTGTTACGGTATGCTCAGGCCTTTAATGACCTGTGCCAGTATGTCGGGTATCATGCAGACACGGACGAGAAGAAGAGGGACAAGTTCAGGAGGGGGCCCAGCACTAAGCTCCGTGACCGTCTCAACACAGTTAGGGCCAACAGCTATAATGAGTTAGTCAACATGGCCATTTCTCAGGAGGACTGTATCACAGCTTGTCAGGCAGAGAAGGAGAGGAAGACCACTGTGGCAGGACCTTCAGCTCAGCCACAGCGCTTCAGGATCGTGTCTGACACTCAGAACAGAGGACCTCAGCAGCAGCAAGGGCGATGGGTGATCCAACCACAGCAGCAGCAGCAGCAGGCACCCAACCGCACCCAGTTTCCAGCTCAGAGGAACAATCAACAGCAGGAGCAATATCGTCAGGCAAATGACAACAGGTGTTTCACTTGTGGTAACACCGGACATTATGCCAAGAATTGCCCTAGAAACCAGTAGAGGCAGGGACAGAATGTTAATCAGAACCAAGGCAAGAGGCAGAAGGTGCAAGTGAGGCAAGGTAGGCTGAACTTCACCACCATGGCTGATATTCCAGAGGGAGCAACCGTCATGACTCGTATCTTTACAGTTTTGAATTATCCTGCTATTATTCTCTTCGATTCTGGTGCATCACATAGTTTTATCAGTACCAAATTTAGTGCCAAGTGTCAATTACCTTTTCACCACACCAATGGGGGTATTACAATTTTCACACCAGGAGGCAGGGTTGCCACCTACCAAATCAACAAGAATGTGCCTATAAAGTTTGGTAGTCTGATAATCAAAACCAACCTCCTCATTTTGGGTTTGGATAGCATGGATATCATATTGGGAACTGACTGGTTGACCAAACATCAGGCAGTGATTGATATTGCAGCTAGGGCCATTGAAGTGCACTCACCGACCTGTGGTGAAACCACATTATATTTGCCCGACCAGGGTTGTACCCGTTCTTGTGCCTTCATTATGATAGAGTCCCTAGTGGAAAGGACGAATTGCCAGGGATGCCACCTGATAGAGACATTGAGTTCGCAATTGAATTGCAACCCGGGACCGCTCCTATCTCCAAGAGACCCTATAGGATGCCTCCCGCGGAATTGGCAGAACTGAAAAAGCAACTGCAAGAGTTGTTGGACAAGGGGTTGATTCGCACAAGTACTTCACTGTGGGGATGTCCGGCCTTATTTGTGAAGAAAAAGGATGAGAGTTTGAGAATGTGTGTTGATTACTGCCCTCTCAATGCGGTGACCATCAAGAACAAATACCCACTGCCCCGCATTGATGTTTTGTTTGATCAGCTGGTGGGAGCCAAGGTATTCTCCAAGATAGACCTTCACTCGGGCTACCATCAGATCAAGATCCGTGCCAGTGATATTCCGAAGACGGCCTTCTCTACCCGATATGGGCTCTATGAATTTTTTGTGATGTCTTTTGGGCTGACCAATGCCCCGGCTTATTTCATGTACCTGATGAACTCAGTATTCATGCCAGAGCTGGACAAATTTGTGGTGGTTTTCAGTGATGATATTCTGGTTTATTCCAAGAATGAAGCTGAGCACACTAAACATTTGCATACTGTACTTCAGAGACTGCGTGACCATCGGTTGTACGCCAAATTGTCTAAATGTGATTTCTGGTAGCGGGAGATTAAATTTCTAGGCCACACAATTTCCCAGGATGGGATATCAGTTGATCCTGAGAAGGTACAAGAAGTAATGGATTGGAAACCTCCTACCACAGTGCGGCAGATTCGGAGTTTTCTGGGATTGGCAGGGTATTATCGACGATTTATTCCGGATTTCTCCAGAATTGCCAAGCCAATGACTGAACTGTTGAAGAAGGGAGTCAAGTATAATTGGAGCCAGAAGTGTGAAGATGCCTTTCATACACTAAGGCAGCACTTGACAACAGCCCCAGTGCTAGCTCAACCTGATAACACCAAGCCCTTTGAAGTGTATTGCGATGTTTCGGGCACGGGATTGGGATGTGTCTTGATGCAAGATAACAGAGTAATTGCTTATGCCTCCCGAGCACTTAGACCCCATGAGCAGAACTATCCTACCCATGATTTGGAGTTAGCAGCTGTGGTTCATGCTCTCAAGATTTGGAGACATTATTTGATGGGAGCTCACTGTAATATTTACACTGATCATAAGAGTCTCAAATACATTTTTCACTCAGGCAGATCTAAATATGAGGCAGAGAAGATGGTTAGAGTTAATCAAGGACTATGACTTGGAGGTGCATTACAATCCTGGCAAAGCCAACGTTGTGGCAGATGCCTTGAGCAGAAAGGCCCAGTGCAATTGTATGAGCACGAATGCAAGAGTTACCACCCTGTGTGATGAGTTGTGTAAGCTGAACCTGGAAGTTGTTTCTTCAGGTGCCTTAAGTTATATCTCGGTGGAGCCCACATTACAAGAGCAAATAGTTAGGGCACAAAATGAAGACAAGGGTGTTCAGGTTATCAAGGAAATGATCAAGCAGAAAGCAGAAAAATACAAATGCTTCCATCAGGACTGCAAAGGAATTCTCTGGTTTGGAGATCGATTGGTTGTTCCCAAGGTCCCTGAGCTCAGAAAGAAGATATTGGATGAAGCTCACCTTTCAAAATTCTCCATGCACCCCGGCAGCAACAAGATGTATCATGATCTCATATCCTTATACTGGTGGACCCGAATGAAGAGGGAAATTGCCAAGTACATATCCGAATGTGACACCTGCCAGAGAATCAAGGCCAGTCATTTGAAGGCAGCAGGCCCTTTGCAACCCCTTCCCATACCATCTTGGAAATGAGAGGACATTTGCATGGACTTTATCGTGGGATTGCCCAATACCTCCCGGCACCATGATTCCATTTGGGTCATTGTGGATAGATTGACCAAGTCAGCTCATTTCTTGCTGGTACACACCACCCACAGGACGGAGAAGTATGCAGAAATCTACATCGACCAGATAGTTCGTTTGCATGGAATACCAAGGACTATAGTATCGGACAGAGGAGCACCTTTTGTGGCCCGATTTTGGGAGCAATTACAGGAATCACTTGGGACCCATGTAATACGAAGCTCAGCATACCATCCTCAAACAGATGGCCAGACCGAAAGGGTAAATCAGATTTTGGAAGACATGTTGAGGGCATGTGTGCTACACTATGGAAAGGATTGGGACAAGTGTCTTTCTTTGGCAGAGTTTTCTTATAATAACAGCTACCAGTCCAGTCTAAAGATGGCACCTTTTGAAGCCTGGTATGGGAGAAGGTGTAGGACCCCGCTGAATTGGTCTCAAGCAGGAGAGAGGGAAATATTTGGGCCAGATTTGGTACTTGAAGCAGAGGAAAAGGTCAGAGTCATCAAGAAGAACTTAGAAGCTGCTCAGGCCAGGCAAAAGAGCTATCATGATAAGAGGCGGAAACCTCTACAGTTTGAAGTGGGAGATCATGTTTATCTTAAGGTGTCACCCACCAAAGGTGTCCAGAGATTTGGGATCAAGGGCAAGTTAGCTCCTCGCTACATTGGGCCCTACGAGATCAAGGAAACTTGTGGACCAGTAGCATATCAATTGAAGTTGCCACCACACATGTCAGCTGTTCATGATGTGTTCCATGTATCTCAGCTGCGAAAATGTGTCCACTTACCCACTGAAGTGCTACCTGAACCAGAAATTGAGATAGAACCAGACTTGTCCTATCAAGAGTACCCCGTCAAGGTATTGGATCAGAAAGAGAGGTCAACACGGGCAAGGTCGATCAGAATGTATAAGGTTCAGTGGAGTCACCATTCAGTAGAAGAAGCTACATGGGAGACTGAGGATTTTCTACGCTCTCGCTTCCCCGACGTTCTGCCCAAAAGAGTCAGTACGTAACCCAAAACCCCACCCCCACCAGCCCTTTGAATACAAATATAAGAAAAACTTAGATGATAAGGGTAGTATAAGTTGTGGATTTGACTTAAAAAGGACTTCCTTCTGAAATCGCAAAGAGAATGACATTCGAAGAGCAGTTAACTAAAGAAACTTGAATAAAAGAAGGAACAACGCACTAACCCGCCTTCATGGCACCCCTCAAGAGGACTCTACCTAAAATCTCGGGGCGAGATTCCTTTAAGGGGGAGGGCTGTAACACCCCAGGTGTTATTATGGCCATGGCACATCTATGCACTAATGACTGTGATCACATGTGAAAGAAACTTGAGGAGAAGAGCATAAAAACTTTGGAGACCATGTTTTACCCAAGAATGTGAATGACCAAAAGCATTACCCAAGCTTTTGTGCAATTATCACCTTGGGCAAGAGGGGAGTAAACCCTAGACCCCCTTGAACCCCTATCTCCTAAAACCTAGGTTGAGGGGGGAGATTAAGCAAATGTGCTAATCATGACCTAACCTTTGGCCAAAGTTAAGTAACATATTAATCTACAAATATAGAGAGGAAACATTGCAAAAAGACCCCTTAAGAAACCCCAAATCCATTCCTTAAATAGAGAGAGAGCTAGAGCTCTCTAATTCTCTCTAAGTCAAATTCTACACCTAATCTAAAGATCCACCGTGTTCACCTAGTAGATGGCACCAAAACCACCTAAGTTGTATACCAAAAATGTGGCATACCACCTAAGGCACCCCCTGGAAAAAGTTGAGACCGAGCCCTTGACATTTGACATGTCTTAGCATCACTTTTGTCGCGAAGTGGGCAGGGAGACAAGCCAGATTTGGCGTCCGCATATCTTCTGACCTAGGGCTTATCTTCCCTTGGAACTCACATACAAGAGATAGCCATAGGTGCCAGGAAGAGGTCTACGCCGGATTTTTGCCAAGATTCGCACGTTTGCGATCTCAGCAAGCTTTTGAACATGGGCAGAAGAACACCTCCACGTGTTCGACGCGTTCTGGGCGCGCCAGAGCACGCCCGCGCCCGACCCCGCGCCACGCCAAGCCGTGCTCGCGTCTCCTGCTCGCGCCCGTGCCTATAAATCACCCTCAGGAGTCGACTGTACTCCTCCGCGCGCGCTCGACCTCACCGGAGCCCGAAACCACCGGCGTTTGCCCCACGCACGGCATGCCCGCGGCCACCCGAGCCCCTGCCACCGTAGACCGGCCAACAGAGCCTTTCCCAGCCACGCCCGACCCTTGGAAGAGACTGTGCACGCCTCGGTGAAGCTCCCCGAGCAAGGAATCAGACTTTGCTTCGCCGGAGAAGCCAGTCCACGGTCGCCGGACTTCGCCCGACCGCCGGTGAACGTAGACCGGGTAAATCTCTGCCCCATTCTTCGATTCCTTGTGCAAATAGCCTCTACGTCACCCCGTGAAGCTCATCGTGCCATTTGATTGAACTAGATCGTCGTGGTTTAGCCGGAACACCCGCCGCCGACGAGATCACCCGCCTGCGCACGTGGACCGGACGATTCTGACCACCTCCGCCATCGAGCCGTACACCGTTGTGATCGCCAGGACCTCCCGGAGCCAACCCCGCCTCTCGCCGGACCTCTCTCACCGCCGGTAAGCCGCGCCGCCCTTTTCTTTTCTGCGGGTACTGTTTAAACCAGGGGAGGGACCGCAGGGGAGAAGAAGAAAAGGCTAGGGGGTTTTGTGTGTTGTCAGTGACTCAGGGGAATAGTAGTGCAGGGGTATAACTGAGAGGATTAGTTTAGAAAGAACCCAGGGTCCTCGGTGTAAACTGATTTTCCAGGAAACCTTTTTAATATTTCAAATTTAAATACAAACAGAGTTTTTAAAATTCATAACTTTTGTTTTATTCAACCAAATCGAGTCAAACCAATTTTGCCAAATCCTAAATAATGTAAACTACTTAGGAAAAATATAAAGCCCTAAGTGCTACTGAAAATCTTAAAGTTAGGATTTAAATATTGGTTTGGCCAAAAGCTAAATAATAGAAGGAAAAATAGTTACACTGTTAGACTGAGGTTAAGAAAAATTGAAGAAGTACTTGATCACTTCCTAACATGTTCAAAAATAATAAATCCCTCTGTACACCCAGTTAAGGTAGAGTTCACCATTTAAATCCTTTTTAGCCTAAAGTCTAAGAAAATATTAATGGAGGTTTAAATAAAGAACCAGGGAGCACCCACATTTTTGTTAGTTTACTTATTCAGTATAGTTCACTAGAAAAATTTATTATACTCTGGTTTAGTATAAATTAATTGGGATACCTTTTATTTTAAGAAAACAAGGAAAACTTAGAAAAACCCTAGAAAAATAACCCCAAGGTGAAAACACCCCAAACCTTGGGATAATTAATGTTTTGTTATTAAGAACATAGGAAAAATATGAAATCTGTTGTTTGACATTTTTCAAATAACAAGATAGTAGAAAGTGCCTTTTTGACATTAAACTTTAGAAAATCACAACTAAATAACCACCAATTAACCTTCTGTGATTCTTGGCACAGAGCCATGTGATTACTGTTAGATACCAGCAAAAATGACCCTTAGGACAGAACCTACCCCTAGTTAAGAGTTGTAGTGCAAAGTGACTCCTTTGCCCCAACCCTTGTTATTTTTGTCCAGAGCATACTCTATTCATTCTGGACCTCAAATTCCTAGGACAGACTACAGGGGCCAATAGTAGTCTACTGTAAATTTTTCAGGATTTTTGGAATAGGTTAAATCACTATTGTAGTTCAAACCCACCCTAGAATTCATAAATAGAAAAAGAAAGAGGAAATTAACAATGAGAGTAATGTCATTTTAACCCAACCAGCAAAATCCCTTAAAGGTCTACTAAAACATCTAAGGGAAATCCAAGTTACAAATCCACTATGCTTATCCCTAACAAAACCCAAACCTAGAGTGATAAGCATAAACCACTAAAGAGCCACGTATGACCAGAAAAACCTAAGTTACTAACTAACTTAGTTTTTCTTCATTTAGCATAATGTTTGTTAAATCCTGCATAATCATGACATACATATTCCTATTCATTGCATTCGATAGATTGCAACCTCGCTGACGGAGAGTACGTCCTCGTGCCGGAGCAAGGAGCTGCTCAGGAGGTAGCCCCGGATCCAGCACCAGAGCCTGCACCAGAGGATCTGCCTGCCCCAGCTTTGGAAGGCAAGCCCCGGTTTATGCATAACCTGTTTATTATGCTATTTTACTACACTTAATGATTGTAGGATTGAATGTGCACTTAAGTGTAGGAGTTGTTTGAAACCCTAGTTGCATGATCTCAGGAATCCCATTAAGATGAATACTAGTATGCTAAGCCGAGTAGCTGCTTTATTAATTAGGAATTTCGGTAGAAGTCGAGTGATTTTTCTAGCACTCGCGCGAGGTCAGGAAATTGGTTGTATCCACTTTCTTATCATAATGATGCTAGTTTATGGACAACAATCCATGGGGATTGGTTGTCCACGGGATAAAAATGGGAATAAGGATTAAGGTGTGGTACCGTGAGTCAAGCGTTTGAACGTACTAAACACATACCGAGAAATAAGGTAAATCGGTAAGCCTAGTGAACCTGCCCGCAGACATATCCCCTCACACGACCTGAGACGTGGTCTCCCATTCCGGTTATGGTGGGTACAAGTGCGGTCACTGCACGACGGCAGTCGGGGTCAGTGAGGCATTGTACGCCAAGGCGGTGAGCCCTGATCTGTTGCCAGGGAATCAATGGGAACGGTTGATGTGTGTGGGGACGGAGTGCCCCTACATGTCGTGTGTTTAGGTTTACCTTGCAAGGATAAAAACTCGATTCAGATCGTCTGCTTCTCGCAGCTAATGAGACTGCTTGATCCATGCTGCTACATTGAGTAACAAGTGAAAATGTGATGAGGTGATAAAAGATGTTGATTGCTAAAATTGCTTGCTATAATGAATGAGTAGATAGTACACATCTAGTCTTAAGAGAGTCACACTAAAACTTGACAAAGCTAAAACTTGATTTACAAACTCAGCTAGTGCTTTTGGCAACCAAACCCCACAGCCAAACAGCTGCATGTCTAGAGGTAGAGGAGTAGACTCCTCACACCGGGTAAGTCTAGCTGAGTATTAGTATACTCAGCCTTGCTTGTGGCATAATTTTACAGGTTCCTTGGAGGACATGGTTGCTGGAGTGACTTGGCCGTCCATCTTGCCACCGGGTTGGACTGTCGAGTGGGACCCTACCTCGGCTGAGGAGGAGCATGAGGAGTGATGGGACAGGCTTCCCCATCTCTCTGTTTAATTACCGTTAGTTTTATTCCGCTGCACTTCGAACAATGATGACTACTTTTGTAAACACTCCGATGATGATGTAATAAATTTAATACTCCTTAATATATGGTTTTATGCTTTATTGTATTTGCTTTGTGACTCACCATCGAGTGAGATTGTGGTACTTGATCCTGTCAGTGGCCTCGTCGGACTAGATCCAAGGGATTGACGGGTTATTCCCATTTAAGTGTGGTCTAGCCTCTAAGGCGGGACTTAGGCACTTAAGTTGGAATAATTCGGGTAGTTCCGCCACAAGTTTTGAAATTGGTGGTGGTGCGGTCCTTTTGCTTTGGGCTAATACTTTCTCCCCCTTTGGCATGAATCGCCAAAAACGGATACTTGTGAGTGAAATATAAGCCCTTTTATTTTCTCTTCCCCTTTGGCAAACAATATATGAGTGAAGATTATACCAAATTGGAGAGCGGTGTGGAGTGATGGCGAAGGATGAATAATTCGATGGAGTGGAGTGGAAGCCTTGTCTTCGCCGAAGAACTCCATTTCCCTTTCAATCTAGGACTTAGCATGAAATACACTTGAAAACCACATTAGTCATAGCACATGAAAGAAAGATGATCAAAGGTACATAAATGATCTATGTGTGCAAGCTATCAATCAAAATTCCTAGAATCAAGAATGTTTAGCTCATGCCTAAGTTTGGTAAAAGTTTTCTCATCTAGTGGTTTGGTAAAGATATCAGCTAATTGTTCTTTGGTGCTAACATAAGCAATTTCGATATCCCCCCTTTGTTGGTGATCCCTCAAAAAGTGATACCGAATGGCTATGTGCTTAGTGCGGCTGTGCTCAACGGAATTATCCGCCATGCGGATTGCACTCTCATTATCACATAGGAGAGGAACTTTGGTTAATTTGTAACCATAGTTCCTAAGGGTTTGCCTCATCTAAAGCAATTGCGTGCAACAATGGCCTGCGGCAATGTACTCGGCTTCGGCGATAGAAAGAGCCACAGAGTTTTGTTTCTTTGAAGCCCAAGACACCAGGGATCTTCCCAAGAACTGACAAGTCCCTAATGTGCTCTTTATATCAATCTTACACCCTGCCCAATCAGCATCTGAATAACCTATTAAATCAAAAGTGGATCCCTTGTGGTACTAAAGACCAAACTTGGACGTATGAACTAAATATCTCAAGAATCTTTTCACGGCCCTAAGGTGAACTTCCTTAGGATCGGCTTGGAATCTTGCACACATGCATACGGAAAGCATAATATCCGGTCGAGATGCACATAAATAGAGTAAAGATCCTATCATCGACCGGTATACCTTTTGATCTACGGATTTACCTCCCGTGTCAAGGTCGCGATGCCCATTGGTTCCCATGGGTGTCTTGATGGGCTTGGTGTCCTTCATCCCAAACTTGGTGAGTATGTCTTGAATGTACTTCGTTTGGCTGATGAAGATGCCCTCTTGGAGTTGCCTGACTTGAATTCCTAGAAAATACTTCAACTCCCCCATCATAGACATCTCGAATTTTTGTACCATGATCCTACTAAACTCTTCACATGTAGATTTGTTAGTAAAACCAAATATGATATTGAAAGGGAAATAGGGTCAAACCTTTTCCTATTTGATTTTGGTGGTTGAATTGACCAACACAAATAATTGGACTAACTAGTTTGTTCAAGATTATACATTCTACAGGTGCCAAAGGTTCAACACAAACCAATCAAAAGAACAAGTTAGGTCTCAAAAGAAAGGAGCAAAAAGGAAACCTGAGGCTGCCCTGGTCTGGCGCATCGGACCGTCCGGTGTGCCACCAGACAGTGTCCGGTGCACCAGGGTGAATCAGCCCGAACTCTTCACCTTTGGGTTTCCCAGGGGAAGCTCCGCTATAATTCACCGGATTGTCCGGTGTGCCACCGGACAATGTCCGGTGCACCACCGGACTGTCCGGTGCACCAGCGGAGCAACGGCTATCTGCGCGCAACGGTCGACTCTGCAAAGTGAACAGTGGAATTCAGATGTCAGAACAGCGAGTCAGAGGGGCACCGGACTGTCCGGTGCCACATGAGTACAAAGCCTCCAACGGTCGACCAGCTTCAGGGCCTAACGAGAAGATGACGTGGCGGCGCACCGGACACTGTCCGGTGCACCCATCGCCAGCAGACTTCACCAACAGCTAGATTTTGGTTGGTGGCTATAAATACCACCCCAACCGGCCACTTCAAGGTGGGGGAGCCCAAGCAACATTCCAAGTCATCTAGTTGACATACTCAAGCCCTCCCAACCACATATATTCATTGATCCATTCTATACACAAGATTTAGATCACCACAACCAACACAAGTGCCACAAAAGAGAAAGCGAGAAAGAGAGAGCTACTCATTTGAGTTTAGCACTAGTGCCTTGTGAGATTCTTTGAGAGATAGTGTGTGCTACATCTTTGTGTTCATTTGCGCGTGGAGTTTTGACTCCCATTGAACTTCCTCCAAAGTTTTGGAGGCTTGTAAAAGCTAAGCAAGAGACACCAAAGAGTGTGGTGGTCCTTGTGGGGTCTTAAGTGATCCTTGAGAAGAAGAAGAGCTCGCCGATCTTGAGTGATCGGTGGAGAGAGGGAAAGGGTTGAAAAAGACCCGTCCTTAGTGGACTCCTCAACGGGGACTAGGCCTTCGAGGGTCGAACCTCGGTAAAACAAATCACCCGTGTGTCGTGTGCTTATTGCTTGTGATTTGTGTGTTCTTTCCCTTTCTAAGTTTTTCTTGCACCACTCTTTGCTAATATTATTTGGTGTTGCTTTGAGTTAAGTCCTCATTTGGTGAAGCAACACTTTGCAAGAAAGAACTTGTATTATTGCTCTTCTTATCTAAGCCCTCGTGATTTATTCTTATAGAATTACTAGGTAGATGCCCGTGCGTTGCAACGGTATACAAAATATTCAACAAATTGTTAGTACACAAAAAATAACACCACATATTTTAGTTGCACCAAAAAATGATACATTCCCCGCTTGTAAGATTAGGGCCGCATTTTCTTCCTACTTTTTGCACCTCAGCGAACAACAAAAATCAAAGAACCATACAGTCCATAGACGCACTTGCACACTTGAAGAGCACTACACATCTCGTTATCCTCCCATACACCTAAGCAGCATGAGCTTGATTCCTGGGCATCCATTCCTTGATATTGTTCACATTAATGAGGGTCTAAGAGTGGGGATGGGTTACAACAACATACAAAATATTAATATATAATGGTTACATAGGTGAAAACGTGTAAGCAGATATTTTACTCCGTTAGATCTAAATCCAACAGCATCTATATTTGCAGTTATTTATAAAAAATATATATTAAAAAAAACATGCGAAGACATAGCGTGCGGTTCTGCTTCCCCATGAGGCCCTTGAGGAAGGGGTACAAGTGGACAATCACCCAGAACGCAAAGAAGAGCTTCCCGAAAAGAGGTCCCCATGACTGGTAACCGCTATTGATTGCGTAGGAAATGCCAGCGACCACGCCGACCAGGTTGATGATCAAAATAGTGGTTGGTGGGATCAGAAGCGTTGTCCACTTGAACATGTAGAGCTCGGCAAAATCACCTTCTTCATCAGTGGCCTTAGAGGTGACAGTGAAGCTCGTGTCAATACCAGCAAGCACCTTCAGGAGACCCTGGAAGACGGCAAATAAATGTGCAGAAAATACCACCAATGACCCAGAACTGCTCGTTCCTCCACCATTCATCAATGCCAACACCACTCCACCTCATCTCAAGGATACCAGTGGCAAAGATTGAGATAAAGAGCGATATAAACCAAACACTCTCTAGGTTACTAATCTGCATTCGAGAAAATAAGAGCAGTCAGAATCAATTCTTTGCAAATCTTCCTGCACAGTACATTAATGTGTGCGCTTTACCTTTGGGATGATGAAATTCCCAGTGAGAAGACAAACTGCTGGCAATATGCAGTACAGGAGGAGCGGGATTGATGTGAGTGGATAAATTGTTGTGTTGATATAAGCAAATCTCTCCAGGAATTTAAGCCGGCCTCCATAGCCATACCATATGGGACAATGCCTGCTGAAAAGAATTTCAATGGAACCAAGAGCCCACCGAAGCACTTGATTCAAACGATCCGAAAGGTTGATAGGAGCAGATCCCTTGAAAGCTGGTCGCTTAGGCATGCAGTAGATTGATCGCCAGCCTCGAGCATGCATCTTGAATCCGGTGAGAATGTCTTCTGTAACAGAACAATAGATCCACCCAATCTGCAGTGCACCATATTAAAGACTTACAATTAATAAACATTTCTTTCTCTTCGATTCAATAACAAATATATCATTTCCAACAACAGATTAGGTATTTATCACAAAATCAAAGGTTTTACGAGCAAACCAGACAAGGAAACATCAATTCATATCTCGACATTTCTTAGCAAGTAATAGCACAAGCATCAGCAACACTGATGTTACAAAGTTATAACTTCAGGAGTCATTACCCAGTTCCCCAGTCAGTTTTGTCCTCATAGCCACAGCTGCTGCTGCCCTTTTTCCCTGCTCTGCCCTTTTTCCAAGGTGAGGGAACAGTGACCACTGCAGTGTCCGCAACGGACGTTTGGCCACTGCTTACAGTAACCTCTACCTTGTTCCGGTGGCGAACAATTTCCAAAACCCTGAAGAACAAAGAACAAGGGTCGGTGCTGGAGCAATGGTTGATGAAAGTGAAACTACAACTATTGAATACAAATTGATAATAAAAAGGATATATTATGCATACTTATGGTTGAGACGTATATCTAAGCCTCTTGCAAGAGTATTTATAACTGGACGATATCCACGAACCATGAGGCCATGGCCACCTGGAAGCAGCACCTCCTGCATCCCATCAACATTATCATGCATAAGGCACAATAATTTCACAATGTGCAAGTATACTGGCCAGATTGTAAGAAAAAGAAACATACCTGATCACAGCCCTGTAGTGAAATTGAATCTGCGTCAGTGGCAAACCAACCCTCCATACGGCACAAATACCACTGAAGAACTTCATGAGCAATCCCTTCTTGCCTGTAGTGAACACATGGAAAACCCACTGTTAAAATGACTGGTATGTTTGTGTTGAACAGTGAACAAAGGCAGGAAGTAGATTAGTACAAACCTCAACTGTGGATTTCTATCCATAACAATTGCAATGGCTTTTGCGATAGACATATCTTCATTGGTTCCTTCCCTCAATTTGCCAGTGTGAGACTATAATACTTACAGGCAACAGCTTACTAACCTTATGCAAATTGAAAGGGTAGTCAGTGTGAACTCAAAAGGGATTTTAATAAACATGGTCAGAGTAGAGAAGTCTAAATTAGGGCAAGGCTAAAATAGTACTGTGTAACATGTACCATCTGCCAAGATTTGTGCAGATAATAAGATAACTTGCCTTCAGCGCTGTCTGCATAAGGTTAGTAAGCTGTTGCCTGTAAGTATTATAGTCAGGGGAGAATGATGATCGTGATTTAGAATGCCCCAATTGATCAGGCGTCCACCCAGCTTCCCCTGCATCGCATTAATGGCCAAGCTCAGACTACTAAATCAACAGTAAAAACATAATTAAACATGGAGATAAACAGCTTTCTCTTACAAAGATAGGTATTATGCTTAACAGTCCCCAGTATGAACTGCTGATGCTTCTACTTATTTGAGATATTCAAAACAACACTAATGCACTCAGAAATTTGAAGCACCTTTTGAATATATCAGCTGCAGGTAATTCCGCATGCAGCATGTTTATAAAATCAGGATTTACCAAATTAAAAATACAACATCCAAGATAGACCTCCTAAATGTCAAAACCTGATCACGATAAAATGTCCTTCCTAACTGTCAAAACCTATCAAGGGTGAACAACAAAATAAGTCGTGAATATAACAACTTACTGAGACCAGGGATATCTTCTGGCTTTATCAGTCTTCTTGGAATGCCAGCTTCTTTCATTAAAGTTTGCTTCTATTGAGAAGGCTTCATTGAGTAGTCAGTGTGAAAGAAGCAAATCGACTGGAAACCCAAAAGAGTAGTCAGTGTGAACTCTGCCACCAATTCTATCACGAGATTCCAGAAGAATAACATGAAATGCATCACAAAAGGATCTTATATTTATCTAGTACCTTCAAAATTGGATCATATACGTATGCCATTATGAGGAGCCCTTCTGAATACAGCAGATCAACACATAACACACGCACGCCCGAGTTTAAAGTCTCAACGAGTCTTTCGAGCACCTCTATACCTTCTCCTTGTTTTCTTTTTGTTAACATCTAATTTTGTCATGCCAGCCCTCTTGCCATATACGGAGTAGGCAATGCAAGGTTTGCGCTTTTGTCATGCTCAGCTCATCTAAATTTCACAAAACAGCTAGAATCTTTGGCATATTCATACCATTCCGTGACAACGGACAAGTTGGAACCCGCAACACCCACACGTTTTTGTAATGCAGTGGTTAGCACTCTTAGTCCATGATCAGTGATGAGTCCTAGCCACTAAAATTTCCAGAGATTAGGTTTCCTGTCCTGCCCTCAGTATTATTCAGATGACGCATCCGGCCGTGCCAGGCTGCTGTTAATTAACAACACTCCAATGGTTGTTTACCTTATCGCTTTAGCCTTAATGCAAAAAATGATTGACAAGGCACGTCTGCGATTGAGGATTTGGAATCTTTCAGCGCATGACTGGCACATCAAGGTCCAGTTGGCCGAAGAGCCCCTGTCTCTCTGACTGTCTGGTTTGCCTTTTTTTTATAAGGGTGTGGCTTGCCTAGTTGCTCCTCGTGAGTGGAAGTATTAGGGTCTTCTTGACACTCCTGCAAAACTCTAGATCCACCTTGGCCTGAACAAAATGACAGAACGCTGAAGGTCGAAAGAGAACTTTTATCAGCAAGCGTAAATCTAAAACAGTGCTTAAAATAATTTACGAGCATTTACAGATATATTCCACGTAAAATCATATTAGCTTAATTAATATGTGTCTAAATTATAATTATTAGAATGGAATTCAATTAAATGATCCGAACAGGGCCTATATGAATGAAAATGGGGATATCCTGTGTTAGGGGAAAAAAGTATTTCACATGGAATCAGACGCTAGCTATGTGATCGATGTTAGCTGTATTTGACTTGCATGCCGCTTGACAGCCTTGCCAGTGTTCCGTGGTCCAGCCAAATGGTTATCCGCATGATCGCTAATCGGTGCGGCCAGCCAAATTCGTCATGGATGCCTGAAAATTCTTGCAATGTACAGATGTGCTCATAAATGCGAATGGTACATGGAACTATTGGAAGAAGGACAGGTGCTTAACGTAAATATATTGGAGGTTGGAGCCCCCGCCAAGCCATTAACGGTGATCCGCCGCCGGCACCTCCACCACCACATGACCCCGGCAAGGGTTGAGATTTGGGAGGACTGGCACTCTGGAATCCGGATCCCGAGAATCACGCTTTGCACGACACCAAGTCAAATACAGCTAAAAAGTTTGCTGATTGTTACTGTCACATCAAAAAAGGCGACGGCTAGTTGTGTCCAGGCCTGCGAGGAGGTCGCCGCCGCCGAGCAAGTCGTCGCCACCTACGAGAGCGAGGGCGCCACGCTCCGCGCCGAGGTCGAGCGTCTCTAGGGCCTCCTAGCCGCAGAAAAAGGCCAGCCATGAGGAGGAGATGCGCAGGGGCGCAAGGCTCGGGGACCAGCTGTAGACCGCGTACCAGGAGGACCACACCCGCCGGTGGGGCCGGGGCTTGATGGCGCGCCGCCGCAGGGCTTGGGCTTGGGGCCGGTGCCGCCATGGCTGGGTCTCTCGCACCCGCGCCGTGGCCGGGGCCGGGGACGCCGCGCCCGCGCCGCCGTGTAACTGCACCGGCCGTGCCTGCGCGCCCGCGCTCCAGGGCCACCGCGGATCTGGGCCGAAGAGGAGGCAGGCGCGTAGAGGGAGCTTGACGGGTCTCGGGCGGACGGGGGAGGAGGTGCCGATGATGGGGGAGGGATCCGGATCTGGCGGTGGACGGTGGTGTGGGTGCTGCGGATGGGGTGGTCGGCAGAGCTTGCGTGATTGGCGGAGAGCGGACGAGCGATAGGGTGTCGGAGGCAGAACACAGGGTGAGTGGGGAAGGAAGGTGATGGCGGCCTCGGTGCGTGGGGAATGAAGGTTATGGCGCGGGTGGCGGCCTCGGCGCGTGGGTAAGGAAGGTGATGGTGGCCTCGGCGCGCGCGTGGGGAAGGAAGGTGATGGCGATGATTGCGCAGATGGCGGCCGAGGCGCGTGGGGGCGGGCGGTGATGGCGCGGTGGCGGCCGAGGCGCGTGGGCAGTGACTGCGCGATGGCAGAACCAAGCGATTGTGCACGCCTACAGTAAAGACATAATGAGTAGTAGAGATTAGTAGTATTGATTTATCAATTCCGCATTATTTGAAAGCAATACTCTTTACAAGCAAGGACTTAGTTTTTATACTCCGATAATTGTATATCTTGTTCTAACCACTAATCAAGGGATCTAGTTGGGGGATAAAATTTTAATTTTCAGGTTTCGCCTATCCACCCCCCCCCCTCTAGGCGACTTTCAACTGGTATCAAAGCTAGGCACTTCATATTGAGTCTAACAACTCGAAGTGATGGCTCGTAGAAGATCCCAAAAGAACAAGAAGTCAACTCCGAAGGAGAACAAGGAGGTAACACTTGAGATATTACTTTCCAATTGTTCTAAGTATGATTCATGGTCTACTAGAGTGATAAATGCTTTTAGAACCATAGATCCACAATTAGAACAAATCTTAGACAAGAGTATTATTCCTCCTAGTTATGATAGGAAAAATACTTCCAAGGAAGATCAAAGATGTATACGCTTAAACTATCTATCTTATGACATCTTAAGTAATTCTCTTAGCAAATAAGATTATCATGCCTTCATAATGAATTATAATGAATCTATTCGTGATGCGTATGATATTTGGACTAGAATTAAAACTAAATTTGATGAGTCCAAACATGATAGTTCATTTTGTGCTTCTACTTCCTTTGGTCTTTGTGATACTAACCCTTGAAGATGGGCCTCATCGCGAAAAATAGTATGTTATTCCTATCACTAGGAGTAGTAGCGCTAGCGGCGCAGAAGGAGAAAGTAGCTAAGCGCTAAGAAGCTATCTAGAGAGTTTCCAACTGAGGTTTCCTATTGGTATCGGCGGAGAACGGATCTGAGAACAGCTTCTGATTTTGTTTTGCAATCAAGTGCAGGATGAAATGGAAGATAATCAATGGAATCCAAGTATCTTTGCCTTCCTTCTTCGCTTATTATCTTTGGCCAATGTCCCAAGAATAGGTTGAGAGAGAATATCCCCTATCTTGACTTCCAACTCTTCACAGAGCAGTCGATTCGGTCATCACATGTTACTGCTTGGATGGACACTCTCTCTATTCTTATCTCTTGTCCGGCACCAATCCTTCTTCTTGATCCCAACCTACTAAGATTGCAAGGAAGAAGAAGAAAATGACCGATGGAGACCAAACGATGAATCCACCTCTCCAAAAGGTTTGTTTTCCCATTTCGATTCCCACATATGTTGTGTGGCTAATGAAAATGATAGCGGAAGCACAAATAAGGATGAGGAGGAAGAAAGAAGCCTCATGCAACTCTACGCTCACCTAAGCCAAGAAGATAAGGCGGTCATGCTCAAACTTCTAGAAAGAGCGAGAGAGCAAAGCGAAGCTCGTCAAAGGCTAGAAAATGTTCTCTCCATGAAAATGCTATACTTTGACGAGTTGATTAAAGAACATGAGGAGCTAAAGTGCTCTCATGTTGATTTGGTCCAAAGGTATGAAACTATTTCAATTGAGCAAGATAACACTTTACATTGTATCGCTCAATCAGTAAATAGGAATGCCTTGCTTAAGGACCAAATAGAAAAGCTAAAAGTTGAAAATCTAGCTTTTCAAGAAAAATATGATATGCTTCTCTATTCTCATGAAAATCTTATGGATGATCATATCATATTAAATATTGCTCATGAGGTTGTGATAGAAAACTTAAAATCCCAACAACCTCACTCATGCACATGTATTCAAATTGAAACTACATTACCATGTGCTAATACTTGTTGTCCGTCGACAAGCAAATCTTCCTTTGAGCTAGAATTTGCAGGAACAAAAGATGATACATATCAAAAGCTCAAAGAGGAAAATGAGAGGCTAAAGATGTGCTTGACACAACTAAAAGGGAAGTGCATTGCTCAACCTTCTCAAGATAACAGTGATCACATGGTGAAGAAGCTTGAGACGGGAACAACCGTGGCGTGCACTAAATTCCTTGAAGAAAATGTCAAGAACTTGAGGATTTCCAAGAGGAGGAAACAAAAGAAGAAAATCAATGCCTCTTCCAAAAGCCTCGACCATACCTCCATACAAGCTAACATCCAAGGTAACAATCAAGTCACACTTCATACTAAGAGAAGAAAGAAGTGTAGTGATTGCTTTGAAAAGGGACACTCGATTAGGTCATGTCCCTATATTAAAAAAGACTTGATTAGTAACAAGGATGATAAACTTTGTTTTAAATGTTCAAAGAAGGGACACTTAGTTAAATCTTGTCTCTATTTGAAACAAAAAGGCATAAGGTTAGAAAAGAAAACATTAACTAACCATGTAGCAAGCAAGAAACAAGGAAATAAGAAATCTTCAAGATTTAAGGATCGCCTTTGCTACATATGCCGAAAGAAGGAACATCAATGTAAGGATTGTCCCATTGGTAACAATCCCACTCCTAGCTTGTCAATTAATTCTCTTGTAACTAGGCAACCCAAAATTGCAACTTGTGCTAGAAAGGTAATGAGTTTACCTAGTGCTAACACAAAGGACTCTTGGGTTCCTAGATCTTTGTTGACTAACCATGATGGACCCATCAAGCGATGGGTCCCAAAATATGCTTGACAAAGCTTTGCAGAAAAAAGAGATGATATGAAACTTTGGGGTGCTTGAGAGAGTCAATTCAATTTTTATTAACTCAAGCTATCAATCAAAGATCTATATCCATGATTGACTCAAGGTTATTTTTCAAATTACTATATCTTAAACTCATATCATCTCGAGGGAAGATATTGATGTTGTAGGAAATAAAGATTTATCCTGTGCCGAAAAAAAATCAAGGCCTACAACATGGAGGAAAGCCAAAGGATGGTAACATTTATGTTTTTAAATGCAAAGTACCTTAGAATATCATTTCTTATGTGTCTTGTGTAGTCACATAGAAAAAGAAAGCACTTCAAAATGTTCTTAAATTATGTCACCATTCTTTGAAGAAACTCCTCTCGAATGGTAGATTGTACATTCTTCATTTCTATACCATAGCAATCTACATGCTTTAAATTGATGTAAGTACCGCATGGCATGTTTTACACTAATTATCTTATTATTGCCATGATTCTAGATATAGAGAGATATTCCAAGAATAAGGTGTCATGTAAAGAATTCAAATCCTTAGGACACTTATAAAAGGAAAATTCTCTCTATAACTATAATAGTGAGACTAATGCTTTTATCTAAGAAACTCATGCAGTCTCACTAGTAGAGAATAAATTTCTCTTTGGTGTTGCGCAATATAATATGAAATGAAGAGTCAATCCAATGATTTATGTTGTTTTGCCTCTTGCTTAAATTGGATATGATTCTTCTATATTTATCGCTCTCCATGTTTTGAATTAGATTTATTCCCATAATCTTTAATGAATTATCTATGCTTGCTTTGAAAGCAAAATTAAGCATACATCATGGAATAACCTAGTTTATATTGTAAAGTTTTCATGCTTTAGTAATCTATTTTTCATTCTTTATCAAAATGATTACACAAAGGAAAACTAGTGCTTGTGTGCTATTGCCATATCTCTTGAGCTTACTTATGAAAATCTACAAGAGAGTAAATGCAAGCCGCAAATCTCATGGGTTACTCTTCACCCAAAGGAAGAAAGGTAAAAGCAAAGGTATGGGAACTTATCCTTTTAATCAAATATAGTCCCCATCAATGGTTATTTACTCTAAATTTTACCTATATGAAAAATAGATTCTTTATTGGACTTAAGTTGGCTAGATGTGCATTCAATATCATTCTCATAAATGCCTTGTCCATTAGAATCTAATTCATGTCTATGTAACTTATGGATGATGAATTGTCTTTATTTTCTATCTAAAGAAATCATCATTCATCATTTACTCCCTTGTGCTATTAACATCTCTCTTGAGTATTTTCAATAAGTTTGGAAGGAAAAGGAGTCAACTAAAAGGAGGACACTCAAATGAAAAGGGAAGACATCAAGAGCAACAACACCTATTTAGATAATGAGATCTTCAAAACATCAATGGTGTGGTTGTAAGCATTCTAAATCTTTTTCATTATGAGAATTTGTAGCATCCCAAAAATTCAAATCCTGAAATTTTCTCAAACTCGCTCTAAATTCAAAATGAATTTCAAATTTCGTTTCAAAATGTTTGTTTGCGAGTTGATATCAGCAAATAAAATATAGTGGTCTATATTCTCTCCAAAATCCTCCTCCAAATATCCTACAAATATTTCCCCAGTGACCCCCCTCAAATTCTTTCCAGAAATATTGTCCAGATATTTCCCTAGTGATCCCCCCTCAAATTCTTTCCAGAAATACTGTCCAGATATTTCCCCAGTGATCCCCCTCAAATTCTTTCCAGAAATATTGCCCAAATATTCCACCAATATATCTCCAAGTATTTTCTTCCTAAGAAATACCTTCATAATCATTTTTCAAGTCCCTACAAATATTTTCTTCATAACTTTCCTCATGCTCATACGTATACGTATGCCTCCAGTGTCATACGGTGAGCTCTACAAGCTAATCTCACTTATACAAGACAAATACATGCTAATCTCCCACTAATCCTCTCATCCTCCCACTAATCCTCTCATCCCTCCCCCTAATCCCCCCACCATGGCTATAAATAGAGGGGCAAGGGCCTCCTCTCATCTCACCCCAAGCCATTTCATGGCAACTCTCTTCCCCCCCACCACACACCCACTCCATGTTCCACACAAGCACACACTAGCACAAGGATCGTTCGATCATTCTTCGATCGTTCGTCTCCTGTTCTTAGTTTGTTCGTTCGTTCGTCCGATCGTTCGATCGATCGTTCATGGTTCGTTCGTCCGTTCGTCCGATCGTTCGATCGTTCGTCCGTTCATTCGTCCAAATAATCTTTTTCCTACCGTTATGCTGCCGAAATTCCGATCGTTCGTTCGTTCGATCATTCGATCTTTCATCGTTCGTTCATAGTTCCTATTCATCGTTCATCGTTCGTTCATAGTCCCTATTCATCGTTCTTCCAGATAATCTTTATCATGTCGTTATGCTGCCGAAATTCCGATCGTTCGTTCGTCCGATCATTCGATCGTTTGTTCGTTCGTTCATAGTTCCTATTCATCGTTCGTTCATAGTTTCTATTCATCGTTCGTTCATACGAACTATTCATCATCACTATTCACCGTTACTATTCACTGTTACTATTCATAGTTACTATTCACCGACACTATTCACCATCGTTGCTATTCATTGTTACTATTCATCATCGTTACTGTTTATCATCGTTACTGCTCATCGATGATATCTATAGTAACTTTTTCGTTGTTACTATTCATCGTTACTATTCATCGATTAGCCGATCACCCCAAATTTCAACTACTCATACATCATGCTGTCCAGTCCACCTAAGACCATCCAGACCCATATTCCAGTCATACGAACTCCGGTGACTGTGATTTTCCTTCCAGTGGGAACTTCCCATCTGGTCACCCATCCCAGGTTTCTCTAAGTTGAGCACGCTTAACTTTAAGATTCCTTCGAACCAGGCTTCCAAACTCCGATTCCAATAATTCTTGTTTCTAAATTCTTATCAAACTATTCCCTATCCAACCATGTCATCCCTTAAGCATGGTCCATATTCCAAAAAACTCCCAAAATACTCTTGTCCCATATTCTGCCTATAACTCTCCTGTTCATACTAAGTCAGACGATTCATTCGTCACTATTCTCACCAACAGTGAACTTCACTGTGCTACACCACCTACACTCAGCTATAAATACACCCAGCTACCCTCTCCCTCTCCACACACACTCAACACCCTCAGCCAAGGCAAACACCCCACCCACTCAGTTACTCCGCTCTGCCGGCTACACGCATAGTGTCGCTTTGCCTCCAGTCCACCCTCCTGGTAAGCACCTCCGCTCCACCACCAGTAATATCACAACACCACATGACACAGATTCTACTCAAGACTCTACCCATCCATATATCACTATTCTGACCACTATACTAAATATTTGTTGGTATACTTGCTGGTTTGTATGTTTGCTTATTCATGTTGCATAGTTATCGGAGCGTTCGTGCCGTCTCGTGGAGGCCAGATCTGCAAGTCTACGCCAGGCAGTGGAGCCAGAAGCCAGTTCCGCGAGCTCCCCTTCCCCCTTCGCCGAATAAGCACGGCAAGCTCACTGGGTCCCTTTGATGCATAAATTACCTATGATTGTTCAACCACAACCCTCAGCTTATTATTTTATGCATGATATGATTTTGAGACAAGTTATTATGGCCACCCAAGCCGCTTGCCGCAATCATTCCTTAATATATTTGTTACAAATGATTTGAGATAAGGTGTGAATTTTTCAAAAGAAAATGCTTTTTAAAATGTGTATGATGAAGGGTTTTCACCCTTATCACCTTTGAGTAGGGATGATCAGGGACTCCCTGGTTTAGGGGAGGGCCTAAGGTGTTGGCTCAGCTGGTTTAGGCGTGAGCAGAAGGATTGTCCCCTCATATAAGGACCGGTTTGTCATCTTCACTACCTGTACTCTTTAATAGTACAACCACTCGAGACTGTGTGGGCAGTCACTCAATCTGAACTCGTGCGGTCCGACCCCAGGGTTATGAAGGCTGGGGAGCACCGGGAGGATAAGGAGGGGGAAAGTTTTGTCCGGTTTGGACATGGTGGTGGCCTGACTCCTTCCGGATAACCGTTAAGGTTAGGACGTGCGAGGAAAGAAAGAGATTCGGATTCGGGTCTCACTAGCTATGAGATCGCAGAGCCGGACTAGTGGGTAAAGTGTACACCTCTGCGCAGAGTTTAAACCTATTCGAATAGTCTGTGTCCACAGGAATGGACGAGTCTGGTATGGTATGGCAATTAATGTTTTGTTTTCAAAAAAAGAGGTGTGTTTGAGAAAAGTGGTTTTTAAAAGGTCCGGCGGTTGAGCCGTGAGCTATGGTGGACGGGAAGTCCAGTAGCTGTTTTTGAAAATAAAAACCAGTGGGAAACTGCTGAGATACCTGGATGGTTTAGTCCAGGGGGTTTTGTTCCAATATTGAAAAACTTCCTGCTCCTTTTGGAGAGGATGCGCTTTGCAAAATACAAAATGTTTTTCAAAACAACCCTGCATAAAATATTGTTGTTTCTGCAAAATACCCTGAGCTCCACATATTCCATGCATTATATCTGATTTCCCTATTCCGCGGGTGAAGGTGGGCTGCTGAGTATGTTTGTACTCACCCTTGCTTATTTGTTGTTTTTCAGAAAAAGAAGATCGGGTAAGAGTTACGACTGTTCCCAACCTTGCCTGTGGCTGTTGGACCGCTAATTTGCTTCGCTGCGTATACCGGGCTGCTTCAGCCCCACTCTGATGATATGTCCCGAGTTGTAGACCAACTCTTAAAGTTGATCGCCACCTTTATAGGTTTGTCTCGTTTAAGCAGATCTGGAATCATCTGATGTATAAATGTGTTTACTAGCCTCCTGGGACTAGTAATTGTATCACATTTGAGTCCCAGAGGATTGGGGACGCTTCAGGTGGTATCAGAGCTGTTAGGTTGACCGCAGGACGTAACCCTTAGCCTGATCCAAAAGTTTTTGGGTCCAAACTATTTTCTTAAAAAAAATTCTTGCTCTTATCCCTTCATTTCAAAAATGTTTTCCCCTTTCCTTCTCTCAGAAGTCAGATGGAGGTTCGTTGCCAAACCAGCTTTTGCCAGAATGAAGATGGTTTCCCCAAGTTATTGAGAGCATGCACAGTTCACCTCGGAATCAGGAGTCAGCCAGAGTATGATGGTCGTGAATTCGTCGAGCATGGCACAGAGAAGTGTGTCGTGACTGTATACATTGGATCCAGTCTGCACCATGTGAAATGGAGTGTCACTGCTGCTGGGCACAGATTCAAAGACACATGCCAAGTCATCGCCCGCAAGGCATTGAGGGCCCTGTGTCAGATCTATGAAGAAGAAGTGGCCGACACCCCGCTCAGATTCTTTCTGCCCTTTCAGAGAAACTGTCCCGTTTGGATGGCCAGGATGCGTGCATTGGAAGGGCAGCAGTTGCTTGAGGACGACCCCACAGTCGTGTACCTCACTATATACCTGCTCACCCTGGATGCGCAATATGATTTCTTGGCTCGGCACCACCGTCAGATGATTGCCCGAGCAGAAGATGAAGAGAAGCTCAACCGTAAGCTCCATGTGGATCTCACCTCAGCTCAAGCCCGTGTAGCTGCCTTGGAAAGTCGTGAAGCCATTGCTGTTGAAGCCCTGAAGCAAGCTAAGGATGAGCATGTCCAGAAGTTGATGGATGCCTACTTGGTAACCCATAACCAACATAGAGCCCTGCGGATCCAAGAGTTCACTTCATCCAACCCTGTTCAACCCATCAGAGCTGAAGACCCCTAGATTCTTGAAGGTCACCCGGTCTCTATCAGAGGAGAGAAGAAGGCTTGGGAACTCCCGGAAGGAGCCATAGTCTTGGAAGGAATTCCAGTCTTCCCTCAGGCTATGAATAAGCAAGAGCACCCCGAGTCCTCCCAAGATTCCCAGCCAGAGTTGTTTGAGCCCCTCACCATGAAGAAGATTCTAGCACCGTCCCGTGAGATCAGAGAAGAAGCAGCAAGCACCCCACCAGCACTGCCGCCCTCTGAGGAGCTACAAGAGCCAGCCCCACTTGAAGAAGAGTTCGACCCCGTCTTGCCATCTCAATCACCGCCAGAAGAAGTCATCAGCATCAGCTCCCTCTTGACCCATCCAGGAGATGTCTCGGATTGAAGTTGTGTGCAAGCCTCGCTAGAAGAGAAGCTGCCAGATCTGAGTTAGTTATGCCCAGTCCTCTGCATGCATTGGGTAGTGAAGTTTTTCTTCACTTTGGCCAGAGCCCTGCATATATGAGAGGTAATCGTGTAGCCTCGTGTTTTGAAAAAAAACTCTATTTGTGTTGCCCCCTAGGGCATTTCAAAATGAATTTCACTTGATGTTTTCTCCCCTTTTGAGTGCATATGTGATGCTTTAACGTTAGTGCTCATAAGTCGCGTTTAGCATAGTTCTCAATTCAGGAGCCAAGCAATAGTAGTTATGCTTAGCCCCCGAATCTGAGTAGTTCGTGATTTGGAAAACCCTATTCTTCCCTTATTCAAAACATTTGATTTGTTTGTGCTTATCATTGTTGAGCTTGTGTGTTTTCTTTCTTTTTAAGAAAGGTTTTCTCTAAAACACAGATCACAAATTAGAGCTAATCCTCACCTTATGCTTCCATTCTCATCTTAACCCATCTCAAGAGAAAAGCTCCTTACCCAAGAAGATACCGGAAAGCTTACCCTTGAAGCCTGGAATAAGCTACAGAAGCAACCAGTCCAGCCGCTCAGTCAAAAGGACCGACCGTGAGAATCAAAGCACTGCCCCTGAGTCAAAGTAAACAGGAAAAGAAGACAAAAGGAGTTATTACCATACAGAGAGGCAAAGATTCTTGGAACCAGAGACCACAAACATCAGGGTCATCGACCCCACCACTCACCCGTGCCCCCCGCATGCGTGTCCGCCTCCATGCGCACTAGCACCGCCGCCCATGCCCCCTTTGCAGCGCACTACCGCCGCCCACCCCCCTTTCCAGCGCACCCACCGCCGCCATCATCGCCGGCAACACCAGGCCCCCTCCCCTTGTCGCACCCGCTGCCGCGTAGCACCTACTCCATCACCACTACTCCGCAACCGAACACCAACGCTCGCCTATAACCCCCCCCCCCCACCAACTCCCTCAACTCCCATCTCGCTCAAAGCAAAGCACACTCTAGATAGACCCCCCTGCCAAATAGCAAGCAACTCCATTTTCCACTCCCTCGCCCCTAAGATCACAATGCTTGGTGATTCTTGGGTTGTAGACTGTTGTACATGGTTCATAGTCTTTGGTTTCCTCCTCTGTATGATAGTAATACTCTTTGATAGAATCCTCGAGTGGGAAGAGCAAAGAGAAAGAAAGAGGCAGTGAAAAGTGAAAAGTGAGAAGAGAAAAGAAGATAGTGAAGAGAAGATAAGAAGAAGGTTCTCCCAAAATCAACCCTGTGTCAGTCATCTCTCTGCAGCCTATTCAAGCAGCAACAGCAGAAGAAGGCCTTGTAACACCCTTGTTATGAGGTACTTCAAGGAGTTCAAATCCCCAAGATTCAAGGGTTCTACCCTCATTCTTTTCAAGTGGGGTAGTGTTCCAGCAAGGTTCCTACTATCGAGAAAAAGAAGAAGGCCTGTAGCAAGCTTGTGGAGGACCCGATCATCCAAGCATATAAGTTTCTGGATGATAAGTGGTCACCCAAGTTCCGTTGATGAAGCACCAGAAGACCAATCAAGGAAGGAATCCATGTGGGAGTTCGCAAGAGAAAAATTTGTGTGTTGGCATCAATGCTTCTTCAATAAGCTAGCTGCCAAGCGAAAGCCAAAAGCCTGAAGATGATCTTTGAGTAGCCAGAATCAGCGTTTGCAATCGCCAACCAGATGCTCCTCAAGGCCAGATCTTGTTGAAGTTCCATCTCCTCGAAGAGTTGCAAAGTGAAGATATGTAGCTGAGGTAAAGCTATACCCATAACCCTTCTAAGTCGAATCTCGAGGACGAGATTCATTTTAAGTGGGGTAGATTTGTAGCATCCCAAAAATTCAAATACTGAAATTTTCTCAAACTCGCTCTAAATTCAAAATGAATTTCAAATTTCGTTTCAAAATGTTTGTTTGCGAGTTGATATCAGCAAATAAAATATAGTGGTCTATATTCTCTCCAAAATCCTCCTCCAAATATCCTACAAATATTTCCCCAGTGACCCCCCTCAAATTCTTTCCAGAAATACTGTCCAGATATTTCCCTAGTGATCCCCCTCAAATTCTTTCCAGAAATACTGTCCAGATATTTCCCCAGTGATCCCCCTCAAATTCTTTCCAGAAATATTGCCCAAATATTCCACCAATATATCTCCAAGTATTTTCTTCCTAAGAAATACCTTCATAATCATTTTTCAAGTCCCTACAAATATTTTCTTCATAACTTTCCTCATGCTCATACGTATACGTATGCCTCCAGTGTCATACGATGAGCTCTACAAGCTAATCTCACTTATACAAGACAAATACATGCTAATCTCCCACTAATCCTCTCATCCTCCCACTAATCCTCTCATCCCTCCCCCTAATCCCCCCACCATGGCTATAAATAGAGGGGCAAGGGCCTCCTCTCATCTCACCCCAAGCCATTTCATGGCAACTCTCTTCCCCCCCCCCCCACACACCCACTCCATGTTCCACACAAGCACACACTAGCACAAGGATCGTTCGATCATTCTTCGATCGTTCGTCCCCTGTTCTTAGTTTGTTCGTTCGTTCGTCCGATCGTTCGATCGTTCGTTCGATCGTTCATGGTTCGTTCGTCCGTTCGTCCGATCGTTCGTCCGTTCGTTCGTCCAAATAATCTTTTTCCTACCGTTATGCTGCCGAAATTCCGATCGTTCGTTCGTTCGATCATTCGATCGTTCATCGTTCGTTCATAGTTCCTATTCATCGTTCATCGTTCGTTCATAGTCCCTATTCATCGTTCTTCCAGATAATCTTTGTCCTGCCGTTATGCTGCCGAAATTCCGATCGTTCGTCCGTTCGTTCATCCAAATAATCTTTTTCCTGCCGTTATGCTGCCGAAATTCCGATTGTTCGTTCGTTCGATCATTCGATCGTTCATCGTTCGTTCATAGTTCCTATTCATCGTTCATCGTTCGTTCATAGTCCCTATTCATCGTTCTTCCAGATAATCTTTGTCCTGCCATTATGCTGCCGAAATTCCGATCGTTCGTTCGTTCATAGTTCCTATTCATCGTTCATCGTTCGTTCATAGTTCCTATTCATCGTTCATCGTTCGTTCATACGAACTATTCACCATCACTATTCACCATTACTATTCATCGTTACTATTCACTGACACTATTCACCATCATTTCTATTCATTGTTACTATTCATCATCGTTACTGTTTATCATCGTTACTGCTCATCGATGATATCTATAGTAATTTTTTCGTCGTTACTATTCATCGTTACTATTCATCGATTAGCCGATCACCCCAAATTTCAACTACTCATACATCATGCTGTCCAGTCCACCTAAGACCATCCAGACCCATATTCCAGTCATACAAACTCCGGTGACTGTGATTTTCCTTCCAGTGGGAACTTCCCATCTGGTCACCCATCCCAGGTTTCTCCAAGTTGAGCACGCTTAACTTTAAGATTCCTTCGAACCAGGCTTCCAAACTTTGATTCCAATAATTCTTGTTTCTAAATTCTTATCAAACTATTCCCTATCCAACCATGTCATCCCTTAAGCATGGTCCATATTCCAAAAAACTCCCAAAATACTCTTGTCCCATATTCTCCCTATAACTCTCCTGTTCATACTAAGTTAGACGATTCATCTGTCACTATTCTCACCAACAGTGAACTTCACTGTGCTACACCACCTACACTCAGCTATAAATACACCCAGCTACCCTCTCCCTCTCCACACACACTCAACACCCTCAGCCAAGGCAAACACCCCACCCACTCAGTTACTCCGCTCTGCCGGCTACACGCATAGTGTCGCTTCGCCTCCAGTCCACCCTCCTGGTAAGCACCTCCGCTCCACCACCAGTAATATCACAACACCACATGACACAGATTCTACTCAAGACTCTACCCATCCATATATCACTATTCTGACCATTATACTAAATATTTGTTGGTATACTTGCTGGTTTGTATGTTTGCTTATTCATGTTGCATAGTTATCGGAGCGTTCGTGCCGTCTCGTGGAGGCCAGATCTGCAAGTCTATGCCAGGCAGTGGAGCCAGAAGCCAGTTCCACGAGCTCCCCTTCCCCCTTCGCCGAATAAGCACGGCAAGCTCACTGGATCCCTTTGATGCATAAATTACCTATGATTGTTTAACGACAACCCTTAGCCTGTTATTTTATGCATGATATGATTTTGAGACAAGTTATTATGGCCACCCAAGCCATTTGCCGCAATCATTCCTTAATATATTTGTTACAAATGATTTGAGAAAATGTGTGAGTTTTTCAAAAGAAAATGCTTTTCAAAATGTGTATGATGAAGGGTTTTCACCCTTATCACCTTTGAGTAGGGATGATCAGGGACTCCCTGGTTTAGGGGAGGGCCTAAGGTGTTGGCTCAGCTGGTTTAGGCGTGAGCAGAAGGATTGTCCCCTCATATAAGGACCGGTTTGTCATCTTCACTACCTGTACTCTTTAATAGTACAACCACTCGAGACTGTGTGGGCAGTCACTCAATCTGAACTCGTGCGGTCCGACCCCAGGGTTATGAAGGCTGGGGAGCACCGGGAGGATAAGGAGGGGGAAAGTTTTGTCCGGTTTGGACATGGTGGTGGCCTGACTCCTTCCGGATAACCGTTAAGGTTAGGACGTGCGAGGAAAGAAAGAGATTCGGATTCGGGTCTCACTAGCTATGAGATCGCAGAGCCGGACTAGTGGGTAAAGTGTACACCTCTACGCAGAGTTTAAACCTATTCGAATAGTCTGTGTCCACAGGAATGGATGAGTCTGGTATGGTATGGCAATTAATGTTTTGTTTTCAAAAAAAGAGGTGTGTTTGAGAAAAGTGGTTTTTAAAAGGTCCGGCGGTTGAGCCGTGAGCTATGGTGGACGGGAAGTCCAGTAGTTGTTTTTGAAAATAAAAACCAGTGGAAAACTGCTGAGATACCTGGATGGTTTAGTCCAGGGGGGTTTGTTCCAATATTGAAAAACTTCCTGCTCCTTTTGGAGAGGATGCGCTTTGCAAAATACAAAATGTTTTTCAAAACAACCCTGCATAAAATATTGTTGTTTCTGCAAAATACTCTGAGCTCCACATATTCCATGCATTATATCTGATTTCCCTATTCCGCGGGTGAAGGTGGGCTGCTGAGTATGTTTGTACTCACCCTTGCTTATTTGTTGTTTTTCAGAAAAAGAAGATCGGGTAAGAGTTACGACTGTTCCCAACCTTGCCTGTGGCTGTTGGACCGCTAATTTGCTTCACTGCGTATACCGGGCTGCTTCAGCCCCACTCTGATGATATGTCCCGAGTTGTGGACCAACTCTTAAAGTTGATCGCCACCTTTATAGGTTTGTCTCGTTTAAGCAGATCTAGAATCATCTGATGTATAAATGTGTTTACTAGCCTCGTGGGACTAGTAATTGTATCACATTTGAGTCCCGGAGGATTGGGGACGCTTCAGAATTCTAGGCAAAAATTGTTTATTGCAACTTTTTTGTAAGCATTGATCAAATTGAATAGTACTTCTCCCTATTTGTCTTTAAAAGTGAGTCCATCTATCAAATTCTTTCATTCTTGATGCATATCTTAAGAGGGAGTCTATTTCTATATCTTGATTATATTGAGACTAGCACGTTACCTTAGTAATCTCATATAGTCTCATGTATGAGAACAAGTTTCTCATAAGGCATTCTACTACATTTCAATCCAACTTGGTAAAATAATATCACCTTTATCAAGGATTGTAGCTTTCATTGTTAAAGTAGCATATTTACAGGATTCTCCCATTTAAAGCGTGTTTAATGATCTAATGCCTATGTTGTTCTTTTGATCGCATCTGTTGTATGTTTGATCATTGAATAGCTTCAATTAACTCTAATGCTTCTTAGTGCATCATGTAATCTCAATCGATATCTCTCTTATGCACTAAGTTAAAAGGAGAATTCCTGATACATTTATGCAACTTGTGATCTACTTGATATATAATGACTTAGAAAAGGATCACTAGTTGTAGAACTCTCTCTTGTGCAAAATATTTTCATACATTGTCTTAAGTATAGGTCTTAAGCGACTAAGACTAAGGACAAAGCACAATGACGAGATCATCTCTATGTAAAGGTACAAAAGGGTAAAACAACTTCCTTTCATTTTAACTTGTACCTAATTCTTCCTTTCTGTGCATATCTTGTATAAAAGGAAGAGAAAGCATGTTTTTGCATTATCCCTGCTTCATATCTAGTTTAACTTATCAGACATTTATTCATGCATCTTTGTTTAAATTAGATGAAGTGAATTATTGTCAAAGAGCTTAAAGCTTAACCTTGTAACGAGGATAAGCTGCCTTTGTTTCAAAGGTGGATGGTCCTTAAGCCTCTTTAAAATCCTTAAGGGTAAATACCTGAGATATTCGCAGCATGCTTTCATAAGTGCATAAATTGTCATGAGCATCACACTTATACTATGACACAATGCACTTCACATTCTCTATGATATAAATATGATCTCATTAACCTAATTATGTGCACTTGGCATTTAAGACAAAAAAATTTGTATTCCTCTCTATGCACATATTTAGGGGGAGCAATCTATATTATATAGAATTGTTTAAGCTTAATTGACATATCCTTTTAATCGTGTCTCTTTCCTTTGGTACATTTGCATAATTCCTATGTCTTTTGTGCCAAGGCTAAGACTAATATGTTTCCATGAGCATCTCATGTATTAAGTCTTAGATTGAAAGGGAAATGTAGTATTCGGCAAAGACATCGCTTCCACTCTACATCTTCGGTATTATCCTTCCTTGCCGGTATTCCGCCAGCTCTCCAAGTTGGTATAATCTTCACTCATATATTGTTTGCCAAAGGGGGAGGGAAACTAAAGAGGGGCTTATATTTCACACACAAAGTATCCGTTTTTGGCGATTCATGCCAAAGGGGGAGAAAGTATTAGCCCAAAGCAAAAGGACCGCACCACCACCAATTTTCATTCAAAATTTTGAGTTAAGAAAAGATTCTTCGATTGGTGATTTTTCAATCGGTATCTTATTTTTGTTAGAATTTCAAATTGGTACAACCTCTTCAAAAATAATATCTAAAACCCTCTTGAACACTAAGAGGAGGATTTGATTAAGGGAGAGTTTTGTTTAGTCAAAGGAAAAGCATTTGAAACAGGGGGAGAAAATTTCAAATCTTGAAAGTGCTTCTCAAAATCTTATTCATATACCTTTGACTATCTTGCAAAAGACTTTGAAAAGAATTTCCAAAAGAATTTGCAATAACAAAACAAATGGTGCAAGCATGGTCCAAAACATTAAATATGAAGAAAGCATCCATGCATATCTTATGAAATATAGATTGGTTTAATTCCAAGCAATCTTTGCACATATATTATGCAAACTAGTTCAATTATGCACTTATATATTTGCTTTGGTTTGTGTTGGCATCAATCACCAAAAAGGGGGAGATTGAAAGGGAAATAGGGTCAAACCTTTTCCTATTTGATTTTGGTGGTTGAATTGACCAACACAAATAATTGAACTAACTAGTTTGTTCAAGATTATACATTCTACAGGTGCCAAAGGTTCAACACAAACCAATCAAAAGAACAAGTTAGGTCTCAAAAGAAAGGAGCAAAAAGGAAACCGAAGGCTGCCCTGGTCTGGCGCACCGGACCGTCCGGTGTGCTACCGGACAGTGTCCGGTGCACCACCGAACAGTGTCCGATGCACCAGGGTGAATCAGCCCGAACTCTTCACCTTCGGGTTTCCTAGGGGCAGCTCCGCTATAATTCACCGGATTGTCCGGTGTGCCACCGGACAGTGTCCGGTGCACCACCGGACTGTCCAGTGCACCAGCGGAGCAATGGCTATCTGCGCGCAACGGTCGACTCTGCAAAGTGAATAGTGGAATTCAGATGTCAGAGCAGTGAGTCAGAGGGGCACTGGACTGTCCGGTGCGACACCGGACTGTCCGGTGCCACATGAGGACAAAGCCTCCAACGGTCGACCAGCATCAGGGCCTAACGAGAAGATGACGTGGCGGCGCACCGGACACTGTCCGGTGGCGCACCGGACTGTCCGGTGCGCCCATCGCCAGCAGACTTCACCAACGGCTAGATTTTGGTTGGTGGCTATAAATACCACCCCAACCGGCCACTTCAAGGTGGGGGAGCCCAAGCAACATTCCAAGTCATCTAGTTGACATACTCAAGCCCTCCCAACCACATATATTCATTGATCCATTCTATACATAAGATTTAGATCACCACAACCAACACAAGTGCCACAAAAGAGAAAGCGAGAAAGAGAGAGCTACTCATTTGAGTTTAGCACTAGTGCCTTGTGAGATTCTTTGAGAGATAGTGTGTGCTACATCTTTGTGTTCATTTGCGCGTGGAGTTTTGACTCCCATTGAACTTCCTCCAAAGTTTTGGAGGCTTGTAAAAGCTAAGCAAGAGACACCAAAGAGTGTGGTGGTCCTTGTGGGGTCTTAAGTGATCCTTGAGAAGAAGAAGAGCTCGCCGATCTTGAGTGATCGGTGGAGAGAGGGAAAGGGTTGAAAAAGACTCGTCCTTAGTGGACTCCTCAACGGGGACTTGGCCTTCGAGGGCCGAACCTCGGTAAAACAAATCACCCGTGTGTCGTGTGCTTATTGCTTGTGATTTGTGTGTTCTTTCCCTTTCTATGTTTTTCTTGCACCACTCTTTGCTAATATTATTTGGTGTTGCTTTGAGTTAAGTCCTCATTTGGTGAAGCAACACTTTGCAAGAAAGAACTTGTGTTATTGCTCTTCTTATCTAAGCCCTCGTGATTTATTCTTATAGACTTATTAGTAGTATTGATTTATCAATTCCGCATTATTTGAAAGCAATACTCTTTACAAGCAAGGACTTAGTTTTTATACTCCGATAATTGTATATCTTGTTCTAACCACTAATCAAGGGATCTAGTTGGGGGATAAAATTTTAATTTTCAGGTTTCGCCTATCCACCCCCCCCTCCAGGCGGCTTTCAGATATCATCAACATAAATTTGGCATACAAACAAATAATTTGCAATTGTTTTAGTAAAGAGAGTAGGATCGGCTTTTCCAACTTTGAATCCATTAGCGATAAGAAAATCTCTTAGGCATTCATACCATGCTCTTGGGGCTTGCTTGAGCCCATAAAGCACCTTAGAGAGTTTATAGACATGGTTAGGGTACTCACTATCTTCAAAGTCGGGAGGTTGCTCAACATAGACCTCCTCCTTGATTGGTCCATTGAGGAAGGCACTTTTCACGTCCATCTGGTAAAGCTTAAAGCCATGGTAAGTAGCATAGGCAAGTAATATGCGAATTGACTCAAGCCTAGCTACGGGTGCATAGGTTTCACCGAAATACAAACCTTCGACTTGTGAGTATCCCTTGGCCACAAGTCGGGCTTTGTTCCTTGTCAACACACCATGCTCATCTTGCTTATTGCGGAAGCCCCACTTGGGTGCCGTTTGGTTCACATATTTGTAACGTAATGGGTAACTGATTACGTTAAACCATGTTTGTTTTAGTCCAACTGTAATCAGATACCACACTAAAAATTGATACCATCCTATTCAAACTTGTTACCGCCGGTAATCATGTGTAAACCATTACCATTACCATTTGCGTTACATTTCTTGAACCAAACACCACCTTGGTTCCTACAACATTTTGATTAGGACGTGGAACAAGATGCCATACCTCATTCCTCGTGAAGTTGTTGAGTTCCTCTTGCATTGCCAACACCTAATCTGAATCCCTTAATGCGTCTTCCACCCTGTATGGCTCAATAGAAGACACAAAGGAGTAATGTTCACAAAAATGAGCGACACGAGATCGAGTGGTTACCCCCTTATGAATATCGCCGAGAATGGAGTTCACGAGGTGATCTCGTTGTATCGCTTGGTGGACTCTTGGGTGTGGCGGTCTTGGACCCTTATCATCTTCCTTGTCTTGGTCATTGGCATCTCCCCCCTTGATCATTGTCCTCCTCTTGAGGTGGCTCTTCTTGATCTTCATTTTCATCATCTTGAGCTTGATCCTCATCTTGGGTTGGTGGAGATGCTTGATTTGAAGATGATGGTTGATCTTGTGCATGTGGAGACTCTTCAGATTCCTTAGGACACACATCCCCAATGGACATGTTTCTTAGCGCGACGCACGGAGCCTCTTCATCATCTAGCTCATCAAGATCAACTTGCTCTACTTGAGAGCCGTTAGTCTCAACAAACACAATGTCACAAGAAACTTCAACTAGTCCAGTGGACTTGTTAAAGACTCTATATGCCCTTGTGTTTGAATCATAACCAAGTAAAAAGCCTTCTACAGCCTTAGGAGCAAATTTAGATTTTCTACCTCTTTTAACAAAAATAAAGCATTTGCTACCAAAGACTCTAAAGTATAAAACATTGGGCTTTTTACCGGTGAGGAGTTCATATGATGTCTTCTTGAGGATTAGGTGAAGGTAGAGACGGTTGATGGCGTAGCAAGCGGTGTTGACTGCTTCCGCCCAAAACCGGTCCGAAGTCTTGTACTCATCAAGCATGGTCCTCGCCATGTCAAGTAGAGTTCTATTCTTCCTCTCTACTACACCATTTTGTTGTGCCGTGTAGGGAGAAGAGAACTCATGCTTGATGCCCTCATCCTCAAGGAAGCCTTCTATTTGTGAGTTCTTGAACTCTGTCCCGTTGTCGCTTCTAATCTTTTTGATCCTTAAGCCGAACTCATTTTGAGCCCGTCTCAAGAATCCCTTTAAGATCTCTTGGGTTTGAGATATATCCTGCAAAAAGAACACCCAAGTGAAGCAAGAATAATCATCCATAATAACTAGACAGTACTTACTCCCGTCGATGCTTATGTAAGCTATCGGGCCGAGTAGATCCATGTGGAGTAGCTCAAGCGGCCTGTCAGTCGTCATGATGTTCTTGTGTGGATGATGAACACCAACTTGCTTCCCTACTTGACATGCGCTACAAATCTTGTCTTTCTCAAAATGAACATTTGTTAGTCCCAAAATGTGTTCTCCCTTTAGAAGCTTATGAAGATTCTTCATCCCAACATGGGCTAGTCAACGATGCCAGAGCCAACCCATGTTAGTCTTAGCAATTAAGCAAGTGTCGAGTTCAGCTCTATTAAAATCAACTAAGTATAGCTGACCCTCTAACACTCCCTTAAATGCTATTGAATCATCACTTCTTCTAAAGACAGTAACACCTATATCCGTAAAAAGACAGTTATAACCCATTACATAATTGAGAGACTGAAAGCAAGTTATAATCTAAATAATCTACAAGAAAAACATTGGAAATAGAATGGTCAGGAGATATAGCAATTTTACCAAGTCCTTTGACCAAACCTTGATTTCCATCCCCGAATGTGATAGCTCGTTGGGGATCATGGTTTTTCTCATAGGAGGAGAACATCATTTTCTCCCTAGTCATGTGGTTTGTGCACCCGCTATCAATGATCCAACTTGAGCCCCCAGATGCATAAACCTACAAAACAATTTTAGGCCTTGTTCTTAGGTACCCAAACGGTCTTGGGTCCTTTGACATTAGAAACAAGCACACCTTGGGTACCCAAACACAAGTCTTTGAGCCCTTGTGTTTGACCCCAACATATTTGGCAACTACTTTGCCTGATTTGTTAGTAAGCACATATGAAGCATCAAAAGTCTTAAATGAAATATTAGGTTCATTTGATGCAATAGGAGATTTCTTTTTAGGCAATTTAACATGAGTTGATTGCCTAGAGCTAGATGCCTCACTCTTATACATAAAAGCATGATGAGAGCTAGAGTGAGACTTCCTAGAATGAATTCTCCTAATCTTGTGCTCGGGATAACCAGCAGGGTATAAAATGTAACCCTCGTTATCCTGAGCCATGGGAGCTTTGCCCTTAACAAAGTTAGACAATTTCTTAGGGACATTAAGCTTGACATTGTCTCCCTTTTGGAAGCCAATGCCATCCTTAATCCCAGGGCGTCTCCCATTATACAGCATGCTTCTAGCAAATTTAAATTTTTCATTTTCTAAGTCATGCTCATTAATTTTAGCACTAAGTTGAGCTATGTGAACATTTTGTTGTTTAATTAAAGCTAGGTGATCATGAATAGCATCAACATTAATATCTCTACATCTAGTGCAAATAGTAACATGCTCAACGGTAGATGTAGAGGGTTTGCAAATATTTAATTCGTCAATCTTAACATGTAAAATAGCATTCTCATCTCTAAGATTGGAAATAGAAACATTGCAAACATTTAAATATTTAGCTTTAGCAATTAATTTTTCATTTTCAATTTTAAGGCTAGAGAGTGATGCATTCAACTTGTCAATCTTAGTAATCAAACTAGCATTATCATTTCTAAGACTAACAATTGAATCATCACAAACATCTAACTTCTCAACCTTAGCAATTAATTTTGCATTTTCATTTTTAAGGTTTGAGATAATATCATGGAAGTGCTTAGCTCACTAGTCAATTTTTCACATTTTTCTACTTCCTGAGCATAAGCATTTTTTACCTTCACATGCTTCTTATTTTCTTTAATTAGGAAATCCTCTTGACTATCCAAGAGTTCATCCTTCTCATGAATAGCTCCTATCAATTCATTTAATTTTTCTTTTTGTTGCATGTTTAAGTTGGCAAAAAGGGCAAGTAAATTATCCTCATCATCACTAGAGTTATCCTCATCACTAGATGTTGCATATTTAGTGGAGGCTCTAGATTTTACCTTCTTTTTGACGTCCTTTGCCATGAGGCACTTGTGGCCGACGTTGGGGAAGAGGAGACTCTTGTTGACGGTGATGTTTGCGGCGTCCTCGTCGGAGGAGGAGTCGGTGGAGCTCTCATCGGAGTCTCACTCCCGACAAACATGGGCATCACCGCCCTTCTTCTTGTAATACTTCTTCTTCTCCTTCTTTCTTCCCTTCTTGTCATCACCCCTGTCACTATCACTTGATAATGGACATTTAGCAATGAAATGACCGGGCTTACCACACTTGTAGCAAACTTTCTTGGAGCAGGGCTTGTAGTCCTTCCCCCTCCTTTGCTTGAGGATTTGGCGAAAGCTTTTGATGATTAAAGCCATCTCCTCATTGTCGAGCTTGGAGGCGTCGATGGGGAGCCTACTTGACGTAGACTCTTCTTTCTTTTCCTCCATCGCTTTGAATGCGATGGGTTGCACCTCGGGTGTGGAGGTGGTGCCTCGCTCGATGATTTATTTGGAGCCTTTGATCATCGATTCAAAGCTCACAAACTTTCCTATCACTTCCTCAGGAGACATTAGTTTATATCTAGGATCACCACGAATTAATTGAACTTGAGTAGGATTAAGAAAAACGAGTGATCTTAAAATAACCTTGACCATTTCATGGTCATCCCATTTTGTGCTCCCGAGGTTGCGCACTTGATTCACCAAGGTCTTGAGCCGGTTGTACATTGCTTGTAGCTCCTCCCCTTGATGAAGCATGAATCAACTGAGCTCCCCCTCGATCGTTTCCCGCTTGGTGATCTTGGTCACATCATCTCCTTCATGCGCGGTCTTGAGTACGTCCCAAATTTCTTTGGCACTCTTCAACCCTTGCACCTTATTATACTCCTCTCGACTTAGAGAGGCAAGGAGTATACTAGTGGCTTGGGAGTTGAAGTGCCGGATTTGGGCTACCTCGTCCGAGTCATAGCCTTCATCCCCCACGGATGGTTCCTGTGCACCAAACTCAACAATGTCCCAAATGCTAGCGTGGAGTGAGGTTAGATGGTGCTTCATTTTATCACTCCACATACAATAGTCTTCACCGTCAAAAATTGATGGTTTGCCTAGAGGGACGGAAAGTAAAGGAGTGTGTTTGGAAATGCGTGGATAGCGTAAGGGGATCTTACTAAACTTCTTGCGCTCATGGCGCTTAGAAGTGATGGACGGCGTGTCGGAGCCGGAGGTGGAAGGCAACGAAGAATCGGTCTCGTAGTAGACCACTTTATTCATTTTCTTCTTCTTATCGCCACTCCGGTGCGACTTGACACGGGAAGGTGATTCCTCCCTCTTCTTGTTGCCGGACTCTCCCGATGGAGCTTTCTCGTGGCTTGTGGCAGGCTTCTCGCCGGTCACCATCTCCTTCTTGGCGTGAGCTCCCGACATCACTTCGAGCGGTTAGGCTCTAATGAAGTACCGAGCTCTGATACCAATTGAAAGTCGCCTAGAGGGGGTGAATAGGCAAATCTGAAATTTATAAAGTTTAAGCACAACTACAAGCCGGGGTTAGCGTTAGAAATATAATTGAGCCCGAAAGAGAGGGCGAAAAACAAATCACAAGCAAATAGCGAGAGTGACACGGTGATTTGTTTTACCGAGGTTCGGTTCTTGTAAACCTACTCCCCGTTGAGGTGGTCACAAAGACTGGGTCTCTTTCAACCCTTTCCCTCTCTCAAATGGTCACTTAGATTGAGTGAGCTTCTCTTCTAAATCAATTGGGACACTTAGTCCCCACAAGGACCACCACACAATTGGTGTCTCTTGCTTCGATTACAAAGATCTTAGGAACAAGAAATGGGAAGAAGAAAAGCAATCCAAGCGCAAGAGCTCAAAAAAACACGACAAAACTCTCTCTTCTAGTCATTATTGCTTTGAGTGGAATTGGGACTTGGAGAGATTTTGATTCACTCTATTTGTGTCTTGTATTGAATGCACTAGCTCTTGTATTGAATGTGTTGGCTGAAAACTTAGATGCCTTGAAGTGTGGTGGTTGGGGGGTATTTATAGCCCCAACCACCAAAGTGGTTGTTGGGAAAGTCTGCTGTTGACGGGCGCACCGGACAATCCGGTGCGCCAGCCACGTCACCTAACCGTTAGGGTTCGACCGTTGGAGCTCTGACATGTGGGGCCACCGGACAATCCGGTGGTGCACCGGACAGTCCTGTGGTGCACCAGACAGGTCCTATTCACTGTCCAGTGCGCCATTTGACGCCTACTCTAACTCTGCGCGCGCAGTCACGCACTGTTCATATAGCTGTTGCAGACGACCGTTGGCACAGTTAGCTGTTGCTCCGCATGGCACACCGGACAGTCCGGTGCTACACCGGACAGTCCGGTGAATTATAGCGGAGAGGCAATCCCAGAAACCCGAAGGTGGCAAGTTCGGAGTTGATCTCCCTGGTGCACCGGACACTGTCCGGTGGTGCACCAGACACTGTCCGGTGCGCCAGACCAGGGCAGCCTTCGGTTGTCTTTTGCTCTTGTTATTTGAACCCTTTCTTGAACTTTTTATTGGTTTGTGTTGAACCTTTGGTACCTGTAGAACTTATAATCTAGAGCAAACTAGTTAGTCCAATTATTTGTGTTGGGCAATTCAACCACCAAAATTATATAGGAAAAGGTTTGACCCTATTTCCCTTTCATCTACCTTTTTTACCAATATGTAGCATTTGTTCCCAAATACATGAAAGTAAGAAACATTGGGTTTGTTACTGGTTAGGAGTTTGTAGGACGTCTTCTTGAGGAGGCAATGAAGATAGAGCCGGTTTATGGCATGGCAAGTTGTATTTACGGCTTCCGACCAAAAACGCTCAAGCGTCTTGTATTTCCCCAAGCATTGTTCTCGCCATGTGGATGAGCGCCATGTTCTTCCTTTCTACTACACCATTTTGTTGTGGTGTGTAGAGAGTGGAGAACTCATGCTTGATGCCTTCCTCCTTAAGATATTCTTCCACTTGAAGATTCTTGAATTATGATCCATTATCGCTTCTTATCTTTTTCACCTTGAGCTCAAACTCATTTTGAGCTCTCTTTAGGAAGCACTTTAAAGTATCTTGGGTTTATAATTTATCCTACAAAAAGAATACCCAAGTGAAGCAGAAAAAGTCATCAACAATAACAAGACCATACTTACTTCCCCCGCTGCTAAGATAAGCAACGGGCTCAAATAGATTCATATGGAGGAGTTCTAGTGGTATTGATGTTGTCATTATATTCTTGCTTTGATGAGTAGTTCCACCTGCTTTCCTGCCTGGCACACGGCACAAGGTCTGTCTTTCTCAAAACAGACATCGGTTAGTCCTAACACATGTTCTCCCTTTAGAAGCTTATGAAGAGTCTTCGTTCCAACATGTGCTAGACGGCGGTGCTAGAGCCAGTCCATATTAGTCTTAGCTATTAAACATGCATCTAGATCACATTCTCTTTAAAGAAATCAACTAGATAGAGCTTGTCGTCTAATACACCTTTAAAAGCTAATGAACCATCACTTCTTTTAAAGACATATACATCAATATTTGTAAATAAGCAATTATATCCCATGTGACATAATTGACTTACATATAGTAAATTGTAACCGAGCGATTATACTAAGAACACATTAGAAATTGAATGCTCGGTAGTGATGACTATTTTACCCAAAACCCTTGACCTTTCTATGATTCCCATCTCCAAAGATGATCGTGTCTTGTGAATCCTTGTTCTTGACGTAGGAGGTGAACATTTTCTTCTCCTCCGTCATGTGGTTTGTGCATCCGCTATCAATAATCCAGCTTGTGCCCCGGATGCATAAACCTGCAAGATGATTTAAGCTTGGGTTTTAGGTACCCAACTCTTGTTGGGTCCTACAAGGTTAGTCACATAAGACTTTGTAACACATATATAAGTTTTGTCTCTCTTGCACTTAGGTCCCACATTTCTATCAACTACTTTATCATTTTTGCACATAAGAACGAATGAAGCATCATAAGTTTGATAAAACATGGTTGGTTTATTCGATGCATTCTTAGGCGCATGAGAAGCAACATGATGAGCATGGCGCCTAGGTCTATTTCTACCATGAGCATACAAAGAGCTAGATGATGCAAACATGGCATAAGAATCACAAACAGCATCATGACGTACATGTAAAACAACATTACTATAACAACCATCATGATGAGCAATGTTAGAGGCATTCTTAACATGGGTATACAAATAAGCATGATTCTTCCTACCATGAGAAAGGTAGAAATTCTAAGTATGCTCCTAAAACTGTAGAAGGGTTTTTACTCGGTCATGATTCAAACACAAGAGCAAATAGAGTTTTCAACAAATCCTCTAGATTTGTTGAAATTACTTGTGACATTGTGTTTGATGAAACTAACAGCTCTCAATGAGAGCAAGTTGATCTTGATAAGATAGATGAGGAGGAGGCTCTAACAATCACACTGAGGAACACGTCGATTGGAGATGTGCGACCATAGGAGCCACCATAAGAACAAGATCAACCATCATCCTCTACATAGGTGCAACCCTCTACACAAGATGAAGAATATAACAATCAAGGTGATGTCAATGATCAAGGGGGAGTTGAATAAGAACAAGATAAGTATTATGATGATGAAGTTCCACAAGTGTCACACCGACGAGTCCGCCAAACTGTGCAAAGAGATCATCCAGTGGACAAGATCCTATGAGACATTAACAAGGGAGTAACTACACGTTCTAGAGTTGTTATATTTTGTGAACATTACTCATTTGTGTCTTTCGTTGAGCCTTCTAGAGTTGAAGATGCTTTGAAGGATCTAGATTGGGTGATGGCCATGCAAGAAGAGCTCAACGACTTTAAGAGGAATGAAGTTTGGAGCCTGGTGCCATGTTCGAAACAGAATATTATTGGAACCAAGTGGGTGTTTCACAACAAACAAGATGAGCATGGTGTGGTGACAAGGAACAAAGTTAGACTTATGGCAAAAGGTTATGCCTAAGTCGTAGGTTTGGACTTTGACGAGACCTTTGCACTTATAGCTAGGCTAGAGTCAATTTGTATTTATTAGCCTATGCTACTTACCATTATTTTAAGCTATTTCAAATGGACGTCAAGATCGCATTCCTCAACAGACTGATCAAGGAGGAGTTTATGTTAAGCAACCTCCTGGCTTCGAGGACGATAAGTATCCCAACTATGTTTTTAATCTCAATAAGATGCTCCATGGGCTTAAACAAGCACCTATAGCATGTTATGAATGTCTTAGAGATTTCGTTATTGCAAACTCATTTAAAGTTGGGAGCTCGATACTACTTTATCCACAAAGACTATTAATGGAGATTTATTTGTATGCCAAATATATGTCAATGACATTATATTTAGTTCTACTAATCAAGCCCCTTGTGAAGAATTTAGTAGGATAATGGTCTAGAAGTTTGAGATGTCCATGATGGGCGAGTTGAAGTTATTCGTTGGATTCCAAGTCAAACAGCTCAAGGACGGCTCTTTCATCTCCCAAACCAAGTACACGCATGATATCCTAAAGAAGTTTAGGATGAAGGATGCAAAGCCCATCAAGACACCGATGGGGACGAATGGACATCTCAATCTAGACATTGGAGGTAAGTTCGTAGATCAAAAGGTATAAAAGTCTATGATAGGATCTCTTTTGTATTTATGTGCATCTAGTCCGGATGTTATGTTATCAGTTTGCATGTGTGCAAGATTCCAATCCAATCTTAAGGAATTCCACCTTAGTGTCATGAAGAGAATCTTAAGATATTTAGTCCACACACCTCATTTTGGACTTTGGTGTCCAAAGGGATCAACCTTTGATCCTGTTGGATATTCCTATGCTGACTATGTCGGTTGCAAGATAGATAGGAAGAGTATAGCTAGGACTTGCTAGTTTTTCAGAAGGTCCCTGGTGTCTTGGAGTTCAAAAAAGTAAAATTTCGTTACCCTATCCACCGTTGAGGCTGAGTACATTATTGCAGGATAGTGTTGTGTGCAATTGCTCTCGATGAGGCAAACCCTTAGGGATTTTGGCTACAATATGAGCAACCACTCCTATGTGACAATGAGAGTGCGATCTACATGGCGAAGAATCCACTTTTCACAGCCGCACAAAGCACATATACATCTGACACCACTTTCTGAGAGGCCACTCACAAAGGAGAAATATCATAATAGACTGAAGTAAACGGGTGACGCCTAAGAGGGGGGGTGAATTAGGACTTCTAAAACTTTCGCTAAACTAGGCCACAATTAAATCCCTAGAGCAAAACCTATGCAAATAGTCAAACTAGAATGTGCAAACTAGGTTTTGTCTAAGTGTTGCTATCTCTACCGCAATGGCTAAGTTTCAATCTACACTAAATAAGTATGACTACAAGATTGAAACTTAAATGCTTAATATAAATGCGGAAACTTAAAGAGCAAAGTAGAGAAGCAAACTCTCGTGGATGACGTCGGTATTTTTACCGAGGTATCCGGAACCGCGCAAGGTCCCGACTAATCCTCGTTGGTGCCCCTATGCAAAGGGAAGCCCACGCGAGGGCCAAGCACCTCGGTCGAGTAACTCCGTAGAGAGCCACGGGCCTTCTCCACGCGCAAGTGGTGCTCCACTTCCGGCTCCTCTCGGACGCTCCCCGTCGTCTCCACTATCGAGCTTTCGGCCGAAACGTCGTGGGCCTCGTTCCCTCCGGTACACGGTGGCGGCCGTGACACAAACGTGGTTGTCACGGTCTCGCAAGACTCTCGCCCCACTCGGTACAATTACAATGGCTCACGCAAGAGCCAAGGGGTTATGTGGTTTGTCTAAACTCACTCAACTAACTAGGATTCACCTAGAGCAAGTGCTAATGTGGTCTAACTAACCTAAGCACTTCGCAAAGCACCTACGCTAATCACCGAGTGATTCTATTAAGCACTTGGGTGTTTGAGCACTTGGAAATGTCTACAATATGCCTTGGTATGTTGCTTGGGCTCCCACACCTTCAAATGGCCGGTTGGGTCAAGTATTTATAGGCCCCAACTCCAAACTAGCCGTTGGAGAAAAGCTGCAGTTCTCTGCGGCACACCGGACAGTCCGGTGGTGCACCAGACAGCGCACTATAGCCTGTCCGGTGCGCTTAGCCGTTGCTCTGTCAGAGCAGGTGACCGTTGGCGCCGCAGGCTTTTCACACCGGACAGTCCGGTGGTCTTCTCTCTGGGTGCCACCTGGAACTAGCCATTGGGCTACTGTTCCCTGGTGGACCGGACAGTCCGGCGTGTGGGCACCGGACAGTCCGGTGTGCCACCGGACAGTCCGGTGTTCCACGCACAGACAGTTCGCAGGCAGCACACGCCTCCAATCCTGGTCTTTTCTTTGATCTTCTTAATGTCTTCTTTTGAGGTGTTGCTTTCCTCAATTCCTTAGTCCAAGTACTTCTTGCATCCTGTGAACTATAAACATAAACACTAGAGAAACCTATTAGTTCACGGATTGTGTTGTTCATCAAACACCAAAACTCAATTAGCCAAATGGCCTGGGGTCCATTTTCCTTACAATCTCCCCCTTTTTGGTGATTGATGACAACACAAACAAAGCAAGCAAATAATACAAGCATTTGAATGTAAATATGCAATCTACTTGCTAGGATGCATAATTGTCCCCTCAATGTGATATTATGGACTTAAGCCTCCCCCTAACTTCATAATTCACTTACTTCCTATTTTTGGACCAAATAACCAAAACCACTTGAAAAACCATTTGTAGATTTAAAATTTTAAATTGGTGGTGTTTGGTGTTTGATATAGTTTTTATTGCTTTGGTCCCTAAACTTCTCCCCCTTTGGCATCAACCACCGAAAAGGAAGACATTAAAAGCATGAAGGAAGTAAATAAAGACTTGTCCTCTTTAAAGAATTGTCAAATAATATCAAAAGATTACTCCCCCTAAATGAGTGTTCTCCTTTAGAAAGAATTTTCTCCCCCTTTAGAGACGAAGAAAAGCTCCCCCCTGACAGAGATCATTTACTTAGGGAAAAAGCATGTGAAAATTAGAGGTGCAAGACATGATTTGAAAAGACTCACTTCCCTTATGCATAGGTAACAGAATATGAGTTAACTACTTACGCATTTTTAGCAACATGGAAGTATGAAATAGTCTAATCAAATATAGGAGAAGACATGTAAATGATACTAGATGTAGTCTCAAAAGATACCGATTGGAATTCAATGGCGAGCTTGAGAGACATGAGAGTTCTTGGAGATTTTGCAGTGGAAGATTGTTGTCATTCTCCGGGGACTTCATTTTCCTTACAATGAGACTATCACATGAAATAGACTTGGAAAGGTGTTAGTCTCAAAGTATTAGATTATAGAGTAACCTCCCCCTGAAGATGTGAATACAAGTTTTGAATACTTGTAGGAGACATGCACTTTGATTTGATATCAAGAGGGGTAGATTATCCATAATCCAAGCTTTGGCACATATAAGTTAAATGATTCCAATTGTAGGATATAAGCTTTTGATGCATTAGAGTCATTTACTTAGAGATGTTAAATAAGCTATATGCCGTGCTTAATTAAATATTTTAAACCATGTAGGTTTGCTTTAGAGTATGAATTGAAAGCAAGCAATCCTACCATTTGATTTACCTAGTATGCATGCATTGTCTAAAGCAATTATCAAATGAAATACTAGGCATGAAAGGTAACACTTAGATACAAGAAAATAGATACACATATCTAGAAATAAGAAATACAATAAATCTAGTTACCTTAGTCATGGGTGGGAAATTTGGGTCCAAGATTTTCAATAACTTACTTGGCAGTAAACTTGATCCAATATGATGTATCCCATGATATACATCCCAACTTTGCCAGGTCTCCAAACTTCCTGTAGACCTTTGGTCCACTGACTTCCCTTTCGGGATCCAAACCTTCTTGGTGCTTTTCATGGTTGAAATTATTTCCTTTGGCACCCAGATGCGTTTGGCCCCCTTTCCTTTATTGGCTTGCTTGTTGGCCTTGATTGCTATCACCTTTCCATTCTTTTTCTTCTTGATCAAATATGGTGTAGCGGCCTTTTTGTCCACCTTTTTGATGTAGGTGTTGGAGATTTTGCTTGATGGCTTTTGCTTGAGCTTTTGCCTTTGTTTATCCCCGATCATCGCCTTGCATTGGAAAGACTTATGGCCTTCCATGTGGCATAGCCTACAAATCACAGTTTCTCCCTCCATAGGCTTGTTCACTCCCGCAGTGGTGTTATCCTGTGGAGGTCGGATTTGTTTGGCTTTGCCTTTCTTGTCATACAAAGCCTTTCCAAGGCGAGCCACTTCTTGCCTTAATTGTTCATTTTCCTTTGCAACCTCGTCCGAACATGTTTCTACAATAATATCCTCAACAAGAACTTGGTTGCAGGGGTTAGAATCATCAATTAAGTCAAAGCAAGAAGTAGAAGCATTCTTTTTTATAATTTCAGGAATTTTAACTAAAGATGCTACTGGGGTGCTACCAATGTTTTCTAGCTTAGTAGTTAGCTCATCATTGTATATGCTAAGAATTTCCATTTTCTCTAGCAAATTTTCAATAGTATTTTGGGAGCTAGCTAACTTAGCCTTAAGTTTTTCATTCTTTTAAATAAGGCCATCATCTATAGCAGTGGATGGAGCACTAGACTCTAATAGCTCAATTTTAGTTGACAGCTCACTATTTAAGTTTGCAAAAGTTTCAAATTTTTCTAGCAAACCTTTGTAATCATTTTGTGAGCTAATCAACTTATTTTTCAAGGTTTTAAGTTGAGCTTTTTGCTTTGTGCAAACATCCTGGAAAAATTCAACGGCTTCCGCAAGCTCATCTACAGAGGGCTTTCCCTCACCTTCATCATCACTACTACTTTCATCACTAGAGGATGGAATGCTTTTGTTACCTCTTGCCATAAGGCATTTGTGTGATGACTGTGATGAGCGTGATGAGGATCGGTGGCTGCGCGTCCTTGGAGGTTCATCTTCACTTGAAGAATCATCCCAAGTTCTGACACTTGTTAGCGCCTTGCCTTTGCTCCTCTCCTTTTTGGGTTTGGCCATAGTTGGACAGCTGTCCCTGAAGTGGCCCTTCTCCCCGCATGCGAAGCATCCTCTCTTTCTTTGCTTTTTCCTGTCAATGTTAAAGAGAATATCTTCGACCTGCAGGGGCACACCCATTAGATTAATCTTGCGGATCATCCCCATTACCTTTCCGACGCGTCGGATTGTTTCTTCGTCCTCGAAGGATGATGTGCATGGTTGGTTATCTTCATCATCATCACTTTCTTCTTCTTCCTCTTCTTCACTTGAGGAACTTGGAGTGGGGGTCTTCTTTTTGCCCTTCCTTTCATCACATGCAAAAGCATATGGCCTTGAGGAAGTTGGCTCCTCTCCCCGACACATTTTTCGCGACATCTCAAAAGCCGCGATTTTCCCAATTACAATGGTCGGGGGTCATGTTACTCAAGCCCTCCATGTTGTGAAGGATGGTGATGATGCTCCCATATCTTCGTTGTGGTAGCAGGGAGATAATCTTCCTCACAATATCCGCATCACCTAGCTTATTTATGCCAATAGAGTTGAGCTCATTGATGATTAGATTTAAACGAGAATACATGTCTCTAACAAGCTCATCATCTCTCATAGCAAAAGTATTATACTCATTTAAGACTAGGCAATGTTTTTGCTCACGGACATTTGATGTGCCGTCATAGAGCTCATGCAATTTTAACCAAATCTCATTAGCAGTTTTCAAGGTAAATACTTGATTAAAAATATCCATGCTAAGAGATTCATACAAGCAATTTTTGGCTCTAGCATTTAAATGAATTTCTTTTTCCTCACTCGCGGTGGGTTTCTCGGGATTCTTGGGGGGTTTCATCCCGTCACGAGTGACTCTCCAAACACCTAGATCAACAGCCTCTAGGTAACAAGCCATTCTAGCACTATAATATGGGAAGTTAGTGCCGTCGAAGTGTGGTGGCCTATGGGTATCCATCCCTTCCTCTAAAAAGTGTCGGCTCTTTTAGCGGTGAAGCTAAAGCGTTTCAAATGAGCCAAAACCAGGCTCTGATACCAATTGAAGTAAACGGGTGACACCTAAGAGGGGGGGGTGAATTAGGACTTCTAAAACTTTCGCTAAACTAGGCCACAATTAAATCCCTAGAGCAAAACCTATGCAAATAGTCAAACTAGAATGTGCAAACTAGGTTTTGTCTAAGTGTTGCTATCTCTACCGCAATGGCTAAGTTTCAATCTACACTAAATAAGTATGACTACAAGATTGAAACTTAAATGCTTAATATAAATGCGGAAACTTAAAGAGCAAAGTAGAGAAGCAAACTTTCGTGGATGACGCCGGTATTTTTACCGAGGTATCCGGAACCGCGCAAGGTCCCGACTAATCCTCGTTGGTGCCCCTACGCAAAGGGAAGCCCACGCGAGGGCCAAGCACCTCGGTCGAGTAACTCCGTAGAGAGCCACAAACCTTCTCCACGCGCAAGTGGTGCTCCGCTTCTGGCTCCTCTCGGACGCTCCCCGCCGTCTCCACTATCGAGCTTTCGGTCGAAACACCGTGGGCCTTGTTCCCTCCAGTACACGGTGGCGGCCGTGACACAAACGCGGTTGTCACGGTCTCGCAAGACTCTCGCCCCACTCGGTACAATTACAATGGCTCACGCAAGAGCCGAGGGGTTGTGTGGTTTGTCTAAACTCACTCAACTAACTAGGATTCACCTAGAGCAAGCGCTAATGCGGTCTAACTAACCTAAGCACTTCGCAAAGCACCTACGCTAATCACCGAGTGATTCTATTAAGCACTTGGGTGTTTGAGCACTTGGAAATGTCTACAATATGCCTTGGTATGTTGCTTGGGCTCCCACACCTTCAAATGGCCGGTTGGGTCAAGTATTTATAGGCCCCAACTCCAAACTAGCCGTTGGAGAAAAGCTGCAGTTCTCTGCGGCACACCGGACAGTCCGGTGGTGCACCAGACAGCGCACTGTAGCCTGTCCGGTGCGCCTAGCCGTTGCTTTGTCAGAGCAGGTGACCGTTGGCGCCGCAGGCTTTTCACACCGGACAGTTCGGTGCTCTCACCGGATAGTCCGGTGGTCTTCTCTCCGGGTGCCACCTGGAACTAGCCGTTGGGCTACTGTTCCCTGGTGTACCGGACAGTCTGGCGTGTGGGCACCGGACAGTCCGGTGTGCCACCGGACAGTCCGGTGCTCCACGCACAGACAGTCCGCAGGCAGCACACGCCTCCAATCCTGGACTTTTCTTTGATCTACTTAATGTCTTCTTTTGAGGTGTTGCTTTCCTCAATTCCTTAGTCCAAGTACTTCTTGCATCCTGTGAACTATAAACATAAACACTAGAGAAACTTATTAGTTCACGGATTGTATTGTTCATCAAACACCAAAACTCAATTAGCCAAATGGCCCGGGGTCCATTTTCCTTACATAGACCATGTGAGCACCCATCACCAATTAGTTGAATCTTCACCAAGCCCCTTGATGAAAATCATTTTTTGTGAGTTGAGGAGTGAGCTAAATATATTAAACTCTCAGAATGTGGATTGAAGTATTGCACACATTACACATGTTTGATATACCTTTGATCATGTTATTAATTTGATACTATTGTTTCACTTATTCATATTCATATTTATGCTATGGTCAAGCTGTAGAAATCATCCACGGACCTCACAAGTCCATGTGCAATTGCTACACACATTTAGGTGGAGGATAGTCTACAAGTTGACCTTTTGAGACTAAATGCTTTCGTGTTAATCATATATGTAGTCTCAAGGTGTAGGAAAGGGAAATGGTGAACTTGAGCCAAAAGGACGCTTCCACTGCCACTCAGTATCAAAGGGCTCAAGTCACACAATTTGCATTTTTTGGAGTAATGTGAAAGGACACTTAATTTTCTTTGTTTTGGTGCTTAATGTCAATGGGTAGAAAGTGTAGGCCAGAGCAAAGGGACCAACTCACCACTTAGTGGAATTTAAATTTTTTGAGTCATTTTGATATTTAACTGGTAATTATCACTTGGTATGTGAAAACCCACTTAAGTGCTAAAAGGTGGCACATTTGTAAAAAAAACTTTGCAAAAGGGGAAGTTTTTATTTTATGCCAAAGGGGTAAAACCTTTTGATTATTACATGCAAAACTTTTGAAAAAGGTTTCTCCAAACTCGGAAAAGAATTTGATTTACGAAATAAAAAAGGCTAAGTGGTGCTTAATTGGTCCATACATTCCAAATCTGCTAAAACAAACTTAGTTCACTTCAATTTGCATACTTAGATCTCATAGTGAATAGCAAACTTACCCTAAGTTAGTCTTATTCCATTTGCTTTGGTTGTGTTGACATAAATCACCAAAATGAGAGAGATTGGGAGGGAAATGGGTAAATACGCCATTTCTATAATGTTTTAGTGATTAATAATCAACACGACATATTAGACTAATTAGTTTGCTAAGTCTATGAGCATAGGTTCAAATGAGCTCAAACAAGGCTAGGAAGTGCAACTTTTTGAAAATGGTATAACATTGAGATTTATACTTTTGAATATGTTGCATACACCTTTTAGAATGTTTTTAGGTATTTTGGGTTCATATCTGACTCGATTTTTTAGTAAAGTGTAATTTTAGACTTGTTTTGAGCTAAAACAGAACTTGCATAGATTCGGCGGAACAGAGCCAACACGATAGCCTACCAATGTGATGTGACCAAAGTGGGGTTGGTTGGAGGGAGGAGGTGCGGGCGGGGGCGAGGGGAGTCGTTTGCGTGCGGCGGGAATCGACGGACCGTGTGGCGGTGGCACAGCGTGCAGAGAGCCTGGGTGCTTGGTGCTCTCTCGCGAACCTCGAGGCAGGCGACAACGGCGTAGTGGAGGGGAGCTCAGGCTGCATGGTCCGTTCTGGATTCGGATTCGGGGGAGGAGAGAGCACCAACGTGTGGATTTTGGGGGAGGAGAGCACCGACACGATGGCTTTGGCGTTTTGGGAGACAGTGTGAGCGGTCTGCGGGGCTGGTTGACGGGATCAGAGAGCGGATGATGTTGCAGGATCGTGTGGTTTAGATCATAGAACAATAGAATGAGCGGCTGAGTTTGTCTAACGACATAACGACAACCTACCCTTTACAACATTAATAAGTAGTAGGGTCGGGGGACAGAGGAATGACGGGTTCATTCCAAAAGATGTAAAAAACTTTTTTGCAAAAAAATGACGCATGACGACAGTTGAAACCGATGCTTCAATATAGTAGAGATTTATGGCTCGTTTAGCATAGCTCCACTCCATGATTCTCTAGCTCCGAGAGCTGTTTCTCTAATAGAGTGATTCTTTAGCAGAAGTGAATCCATTTGACGAAAACCGTTTGACAAATAAGCTTTGAAGTGATTCCGAGGGGTTAGAGAGTGGGGAGTAGGTTGGGAGCAGTGGAAGTAATTTTGTTGGCTCCCACTTTCTAGTATAAAATAGAGACTAAATCTACTGCACTCTCGCAGTAGTTCAGATTTTTACCGTTTGACTTTGTGCGAGTGATTCTCGTTGGGAGTGGAGTTGCGGGAGCTCTGCCAAATGCTCAATAAATACTTTAATTTTTTATTTGATGTTTTGTAGTACAAATTTTCACCGGTTAGCGTCAAATATAAAAGATGGAGGTAGCAGAATTCTTCGTGATCCCATTTCCGGCCGAGCCATTGGCAATTTTGCCATTATCATTTGTGTGCTTCACCAATATGTCATCGGCTCCACAAATCATAAACATAGATAGTCCCACTAGTCATAGATACGAGATCATAGATACGAGATGATATACTAACAGACAACTAAAATTGAGAGTGACAAAATCACATATTTCTCTTTCCGGCCAAGAACCCTCGCGCGGTGTGTGTGCGACTATGTCTGCGTGTCGCGCACGCTAGTACGCTACGCTACCGGCTGCGGTGGCTCTCCCGAGTCGAAGTGGCAGCTCCCAGCCTCCCACGCGTGACCGTGAGAGGGAAGGGGGTATTTAACAGACGGCGGGCCGAGGATGGGAGCTCTCGCGGCAGCAGCAACTGCAGTGGCGGCGCCTACCCCCACGCGCCTCCGCCTCCCGCTCCTCTCCCGCACCCTGCGCTCTGGTGAGTTTGCTTCCACTTCTCCTTCCTCCCCGAGCCCGCTGCTCCGACCGCCTCCGTTCGCCGCGGAGAAACAGGGGATTTTAGTGTCGGTCTGGGTGTGAGTGCGACGCGCGGTTTGGGGTTTAGGGTTTGGTGGTCCGGGCGGCGTTAGTTTCTGTTAGGGACAGTGGTTCAGTTTCCGTGGATTTTTAGAGGGTGCGCTTGGGGTTTGGATGTTGGGTAAGGTTGGGTTTATAGACTTGCTCTGTATTGGGGCTCACCCTCTCCACCCCGTTCGCATCAACGAGGATAAGTGCGCTTCTTCTGGATGAATAAATTGTTAGGTTCGTCACCAACATTGCTTTATGAAATTACTAATGACTGGCGAGTGCACTAGATTTGGATTACATCAGCTGATTGGGATTATCTGTCAGGGACATTGAACTTGTTATGCTTCCAGTTTGGTTAGTTATGCTCAATTTGGACTTGTTTTCTCTTACGGTGTCAGTTACTTGCACTCATTTGATTTTTTAATTTGTTTCAAATTAACGAGTCAGAGGCACTAGATTTGGATTATCAGCAGATTGGGATTTGCTGTCAGAAGCGTCACACTTGCTGTGCTTCCTTTTCAGTTCAAGCTCGCCACATTGATTAATTGATTAATTTGGACTTGTTCTCATTCTAGTGTTGTCTACTTAGCCAGGTCACTGTAGAAGCCCTTATTCCTCCAGGCTCCTACGGTTCTCGTGCAGTGCCACCACCATGGGAGATGAGACCTCAACCTCGGTTGCTCCCCAGGAGCAGGAATCCACTGTGGTGAGTGTACTGAGTGTGCTGCTGCCTCTGAAGGAGAATGCATCACTTATTTTTTTCCCCATTTTCCCTGCTTGATTTGAATTTGACCATGCAGCGGGCTGGGAGTGTCAAGCAACAGCTCTCCGGGCTGGTCCTTATGTCCCTCCGGGCTACTGTGCCTGAGGTGGAGGTAGAACCGATGGTTGAAGTTTCAGCAAAGTTTGCTGACTACCAATGGTATGTTGTTGCAATGTTGCCCTACCTGCTGCATCAGTCCCTCACACGATCTGAGTATCTGCTGCTCCTTTATTAGCTGTTATTATAATTAATATTTCTTGTGCTCATCAATTTGTTCTTGCTGAACCTGTGCAGCAACAATGCTATGGGATTATGGTCAAAGGTTAAAGGATCTGGAACCAGTTTCAAAAACCCTAATGCCATTGGACAGGTATTTGTCTGTCTACCTTTTTCTGTATAGACTTAAACTAAGAACTTTCTCATAAGATTTGGAACTAATATATTTCATTATGATCTGCTTCACTTTTTCATGCATTCTCAAGCTCTTTTACATTAACAATATACTGGCTCTCACATTTTCTCAGGCCATTGCCAAGAACTTGCCTTCTTCTGATATTATTGAATCCACATCTGTTGCTGGACCTGGTTTTGTGAATATTGTCTTATCAAACCGCTGGGTTGCACAGGTTTGGCCAAGATCTTTTATCTACAAGTTATGCTAGCATTACCAGTACCATGATATATTCTCGCAAATTGTCAATGAGCTACATTATTGTAGAGAATACAAGACATGCTCGTTAACGGTATCAAGACTTGGGCACCAATTCTTCCAGTAAAGAGGGCAGTGATTGATTTTTCATCACCTAATATTGCAAAGGAAATGCATGTGGGGCATTTAAGGTCTACAATTATTGGAGATACATTAGCACGCATGTTTGAGTTCTCGAATGTTGATGTTCTGCGAAGAAACCATGTAGGAGATTGGGGTACACAGGTAACAAGCCTTGTGTTGATACCTAAACATTTTATCACTTGCTTTTAAAAATGATAGATCTAGTGCTGGCGGCTCTCACATGAGTGGGATCTGGGGAAGGAATAACCAAGCCAATCCTTACACCTGCATTTTGTAGAGTGGCCGCATCGAACCCAGGGCCTTTGGTTGAGTGGAAAGGCTTCTCACCATTGTGCCAGGCCTGTCCTATTTTATTAATTGCTTTGGTGAAACAAAATATTTTTGCATACTTATGGTTGAACTGATTTAGTACTTGATTTTGGTGAAAAATATTCTCTGTTGTGCCCAGTCTCCTTTTCAATGCCTACTTATATAGGCTACCATGCTTAGCACATCTGTATTTTCTATTTCTGCATTGGCTAAAAGATTCAGTTAGCACAGGTTCTGCTGGTATTGGGCAGTATTGTATCTTTGCTCTTCATATTCTGTTTTGTAAAATACCTAGAGTCTGTTTCCATTTTATGATGCGATTTATTTATTTATCTCTATGGAAGCATCACCCTGCTTTCCTTGACATTATAACTACCTTTTTTATAGGTGTAGTAATTGCCGTGTAATTTTTGTATCAAGTCTTTCCTGTTCGTTTTATAAGAAGTAAAATCATGTTTAAATTATAAGATTTTGTGTGTGACTGGGCTGCTGGAGAAGTTTGTGCTTTGGTTTTCCGTAGGTGGCCCTAAAGGTTGATACTATTAACCGTTTACTGCTGCACATGCAGCATGCTAATTAAAGTATGTTTCTGTTCATGCAGTTCGGGATGCTAATAGAATATCTTTTTGAGAAATTTCCAAATTGGCAAGAGATTGGTAGCCAGGCCATTGGAGACCTTCAGGTAACATGTTCAAATGCAACGATGCAATTATTTGTCACTTAGCTCTATGCATACAAAACATGAAAACATGAAAGTCAAATATGAAGCCAATTTGACAACTAAGTTTTGTTGTCACATACTAAAAAACGATTTAGGTTAAAACAATAAAAGCATTTCTGTGAAATATTAACTCATACCATACCTGCAAACATGTAATTTTATATCTTTGGTCAGAATTAATAGGCTCCGGCTGTATTCTCAGTAGCATTTGTGAATACCACACTCAAATGCTTATTCAGCTTTTATGCATAGTATTATTGTTGCGGTGGTTTATGCTTTGTCATTGTTTGCATAAATTACTGTTGTGACTATATTGTGGTGTCATGCTAAAGTACACTACATTGTCTCCTATATTTATCTCCCCGATGCGTGTATCATCGTTCATGAGGGGTTAGCACTTGGCACATTGGATTTTACTTTTCGTTGGTATTTTTTTGAAGTTGAGCATCCTGCTACCTACTTCATAGTTGGTTGCCTGTTTTCCTTCATAGTCCATCAAGCACTTGTGTTTCAATCAATGGATCCCTTAATATAAGTGCTGGAAATAGGCATTTTTCTCTCTCTATATGACATGTCTTGTACTCTTGTTCCTGCTATTGGGACTGACATTTTAACTTGGTTATATATGACAGATTTTCTATAAAGCATCCAAGCATAGATTTGACAATGATCCAGAATTTAAAGCAAGGGCTCAACAAGGAGTTGTTCGGCTACAGGTGAGTGCATCATTTTGGATGTAGACTGGGAAGGTTGACATGTTCTCATCCAAGCATTGTATTATCTGTAGGGAGGAGAAGAGAGATATCGAGAAGCATGGAAAAAGATTTGTGACATTAGCAGGAGTGAATTTGACTTGGTCTACAAACGCCTAAATGTGGTGCTTGAAGAAAAGGTACAATACATTGTAGTTGAAACATATATTTTTGATGAAAAGGTTTGTTGCCAACAGAGTTTTGGTGAGGTGAAATTACTCTTATGGATATTTTGGCTTTGATTCACATCTAAATTTTGGTTTCTATCATTGTCTTAATGGCATTCCTGTTCACATCAACTTCTACCATGTTCAAATTTTCACAGAAAAAGTACATGCATATCTATGTTTTATCTGGTTCATTTGTATTGTTAATCGGAGTTTGATCAATTTGTATTAAATGTTATGCTCATGTTGTCTGCTTCTTCAATGAAGCAGCTGACCAGTCCATTGGTTTATGCTAATTAATGTAGCACCTTTCAGGGGGAGAGTTTCTATAATCCTTATATTCCTCAAGTGTTGGAGGAATTGAGTAGCAAAGGCTTGATCAAGGAGAGTGAGGGTGCCAGAGTTATATTTATTCAAGGTCATCAGATCCCCTTGATAGTGGTTAAGAGTGATGGTGGCTTCAACTATGCCTCGACTGACTTGACTGCTCTTTGGTAAGTGCTTGTGCTTTTGAGGGTTCATTCAGTTGTTCTTTTTGAAGCAAACATAATCTATTTGTGTAATTGATGCATCAATGTGGATTTAATATTTTTTTGTCCTTGGTTGTATGGAGGTATCGGCTCAATGTTGAGCAGGCAGAGTGGATCATATACGTGACAGATGTTGGTCAGCAGCAGCACTTTGACATGTTTTTCAGTGTAAGCAACTAAGCATGGAGTGGCACCAAGGTGTTTTCCATTTACTGTGCTCTTGTTGAATCTTTTACTGTCTTTTTACAGGCTGCAAAGATGGCTGGTTGGCTGCCAGGTCCAAACGAAAAGAAGTTTCCGAAAACAAGCCATGTTGGATTTGGTCTAGTTCTTGGTTCAGATGGCAAGCGGTTCCGAACGCGCAGTACTGAGGTTGTTCGATTGGTAGAGCTACTTGATGAGGCTAAATCTCGGAGCAAATCAGAACTACTACAACGGCTCACTGAAAATGGTAAATTGGACTATTTTAGAACCATATTGTTACCCTTAAGGTAAATATGATCATTGATTTTGTTCAGGAAAAATGGTAAATATGATCATTATTTTTGTTCAGGCAAAATTGTTGACTGGACGGATGAGGAATTAGAGCAAACTTCAGAGGCAGTTGGATATGGTGCTGTGAAGTATGTTTTGAAATGTCTTGTTTTAGAAAGATGTGTCCCTTGATTCGACTAAGACATTACTAAGTATTTTAGCAAAAATCCACTTTATCATAATGCATTTCTGTAACTTTACTACAGGTATGCTGATCTCAAGAATAATCGTCTGACTAATTACACATTTAGTTTTGAACAAATGCTGAGCGATAAGGTACTAATCAGATTATTTTCATAGAATGCACCATGTGGGATTTTTGTGAACATAATCATCATTATGCTCATGTTCAATCTCTATGTGAACAGGGAAATACTGCTGTGTACCTTCAGTATGCACATGCTCGTATTTGTTCCATTATTCGGAAATCCAACAAGGATGTGGAAGATCTGAAGATGGTAAGCTTTATGCTCACATATACTGTCATTAATTTGGTGAAGGTTTAGCTCCAATTCTCTTGGTTATCAGTCATGAGCTGAAAAATTCTTACTGTTTGCTTGTAGACTGGAGCCATTTCTCTTGACCATCCAGATGAGCGTGTGTTGGGGCTGTATCTTATCCGATTTGCTGAGGTAACTTTTCTCACTATTAGTGAACTTTATTTTATACGAGCTTCTGGAAGTCAGGATGCTGACCGTTATGTTGTCATTGTCAGTTCTAGTTTTGATCTGAGAGCAGACATGATAATATAAGGCATTTTTTGGGTATTATAAGATCTTTTGCCTTTTTGCTGTATGTGTTCTCCTTGTTGGATAGTCCAAGAATGTTTTTTCTTGTTGGATATTCCAAGAACATTTTCTGTTCGGCTTCAGTTGCAGTCAAAGTTATAGCTGAAACTACTACTACCTCCGTTCTCAAATATCTGTCGTCCGCTAGTTCGTTTTTGAACTAAAACGCGACAAATAAAAAGAATGGAGCGAGTACAATTTATCTAAGGTCAACCATGAAAGCCATTTTCTTAATAAGACACATGATGGTGCAGTATAAGTTGCAAAAGAAAGACCTACACGTGGTTTTCATTGACTTGGAGAAGGCTTCTGACGAAGAATGTTATATGGTGGACTTTGGATAAACACTTAGTTCCAACGAAGTAAGTTGGACTCACTAAGGATATATACAACTATGTTGTGACTAGTGTTCGAACAAGTGATGGAGACACATATGACTTTTCAATTAGAATAAGACTACATCAAAGGTCATCTTTGAGCCCTTACCTTTTTAGTGTATGCATTTGCGGATGATGCAGTGTTAGTTGATGAAAGTCGGGCATGAGTAAATAGAAAACTAGAGTTGTGGCGTGAGACTCGTCCAAAGGTTTTAGACTTACTGAAACTAAAACAAAAAATCAGAATATATGAGATTTGACTTCGACACTACTACACATAACGAAGGAGATGTTAGTTTGGAAAGTCAAGTAGCCCAGGTAGGATAGCTTTTGGTATTTAGGATCAATGCTAGATACAAATACAACATTTGACATTATGTATGACAACCATAGAAGCTTTTAGACCTACTATATTGCATGGTGTAAAATGTTATCCTACAAAAAAGGCATGTTCAGTAGATAAGTGTTGCAGACAGGGGCGGAGCCAAGGGGGGGCCAACAGGGGCCATGGCCCCTCCCAAGGCTGATACACGTACAAGAGAATTATATATATAGTCTAAGTTTTATGTATTTAAATATATATACTCTAAATTTTGTGCAGCATAATTAATCAAAGGTTTAATAAAGTGGTTGGTAATATATGATCCATAACTCTATTATAGTATGCCAATCAAAGTATAAAAATAGATAAAGAATATAAGATATAATATTTGTTGAATGATCAATCGATGCATGTAACGTCAAACCTAATTCGCTTGTAGACACTGATATCTGAACCCCACCCCTTTATGATTCATCATATTGTCTGGTTAGGTAACTGTCGATTGCCACTGACCACTTAACTTGCCTCTGCCATAGCCCCACAACCAAAGCCCAAAGAAGATGATCACGCGAAGCAACAGAATGAGCGCCAACAACTTATATACATACTACATTAGATCTTGTGAATAATAAAATCTACAAATTTCAACTAAAGTTGTCACGTGATAGTTGATGTGTACATGATAAATTTGACATGTACCGACGTAGGTTGACAAATTTTCATGGATCCTGGATGCTAGTTAGATTTTTGAATTCTCTCAAAAATTTGTTAGCTGCCTCATGGATACTAGAGTCATTATATAAAAGTTAAATCTCATTAGACAGATATTCATCGTTAAGTCGTCTTTATTATTTTGGTATTGTTCTTGCATTACAACTTTAGTTCAATATATCAATTAGCTAGAAAATGGACTCATGAACTAAAATAATTTATAAAGATCTAGAATTCTTATTCCATATCGAGTGCTTAAACTTTATAACATTATACAAATTTTTTTATCATATAGTATTAATGAATTGACCGGCCCCCCTTATATCGTAATCCTAGCTCCGCCCCTGGTTGCAGATATGTGAATGTTTCATTGGATTTGTGGCCATACAAGGGATAAGTCTGGAACGATGATATACATGATAGGCCAAAGGTAGCACTAATGGAAGAAAACCTTGTCTAACACTGGTTGGGATGGTTTAGACATGTTCAACAGAAACCTCTAGAGGTATCAATGCGTAGTGGGATCCTTAATGAGAAGAGAGGCATGAGAATGCCGAAGTTGATATGGGGAAAATGTGAAAGGAGACTTGAAAGGATGGAATATAACTAAAGATTTAGTCTTCAATAGAAGTGTATAAACATATATTCATGTGCCTAAACATTGATTTGTGGTTTTGGCTAGGTTTCAACTCTAAAAGGCTTTGTTATTGTTATCTTTCTGACCGCACTGCAATATGTTTCAGGTGGTTGAAGAGGCATGCACGAATCTGCTTCCAAATGTTGTGTGTGAATACTTGTACAATCTATCTGAAATGTTCACAAAATTCTATACCAACTGTCAGGTATATTTCTTATCATTTGCATCACTCTTCAACTCTTCAAATGAATCTTATATCATTTCTTGGGTATTTAGGGCCTGTTTGGTTCCATTAGTCCATAGACTAAAGTTTAGCTGAGGGACTAAAGTTCAGTATCTACCGTGTTTGGTTGCAGGGACTAAAAGTATTAAGAACACATTAAATACTCATAAGAACACTAAAATGCCCTTTACCATTCTCCCACCGTTAGGGCAACCGAAATAAATAAGGGGCAAAAGATGAAATTAATATGGTTTAGTCCCTTTTCGTCACCCTTAAGGGACTAGGGACTAAAGCAGTTTAGTCCCTGTTTTATCCCCACCGTTTGGTTATTTAGGGACTAAATGAGACTAAAATAGAGGGACTAAATCCTTCAAACCAAATTAGTCCTTCAAACCAAACGGGGCCTTAGATTGGCATTGTTAGAGAAGGAGAAAAACAGAGAGCTATATTGAGCACTAGAAGATTCTAATAGGCTACAAGCTACATGGGCTGGGCTCATAATACATAGGCCAGCCTCCGCTTTCCTTCATGGTTGGCGCCAGGGGCTGACCATGGGAATGGCCGCCGCCGGCTAGTAGGGCGTATGATATGTTAGAGAGAGAGAGGGAGGGAGGGATTGTTCGGTTATTCGTATCCCATGATTATTGGAGGGGATTGTGAGCAATTAAGAAGGATTTTGACTTGCTAGGAATAGGATTGGAGGGGATTGGGAGAAATTAAGAAGGATTTTGACTTGCTATGGATTGAGATTAAAACTCCCTAATAGGCTACATGGCCTGGTCTCTAGGCCCATAATAGTGGTAGGTCACTAGGTCCTATGACACACATAGCAGTCTAACGGGCATCAGCTCATACAAGCCAAGCTACATAAAGCCCTGTATATTTCCATACAGCAATAATCTTCTGCTTATAACTTGATGATATTTGATCACTGTCTCACTCTGTACTGATCCCAACAGGTGGTCGGGTCACCGGAGGAGACGAGCCGACTGTTGCTTTGTCAAGCGACTGCTGTTGTCATGCGACAGTGCTTCAATCTGCTAGGGATCACCCCAGTCTACAAGCTGTGATCGGCTGCATGTTTGAAGTTTGATTTATACATTCAACATCGCTTTACGTAGAAACCCATTCATCATGGTTGCAGTTTTGGCCTTGTAACCTAGTTGAGGCAGTTAACAGACTATAATCCATCTCCCTGTTTGAAAATAGAAGCAACTCAAAAGTTTGTAACAAAATATGCTCTGCAGAGTTTCTATTGATCCATTACATTACGTATTTTGGTGTTTGTATTCCCTCATGGCAGCTCATCAGCCAATGCTGTATGGCAAGTTGCTAGTCAGGTGTTTCTGAGGTGTTGCCTTCTTGCTGAGGGGCCTTCGCCCGTGGTAGCTTGGTTAGCGACGAGCCCTCATGCCCCTTCGTGTAAATGTTCTTGGCGGGGACAGACGAGGATCTCCTCGCTGGTATCCCGAAGACTCGTTGTGCGAGGCCCTGCACCCAAATATGGTTAGCTCTGACCAGCGCAGCTTGATCGAGGTCGGATTCGGCCTTCTCTCCAACAGTTAGGTAAAATTGAGTTTGGCTATTCCAAAACCTTGTGAAGACAACATTCTAGACAGTAAAGTTTAGTTCGTGTTTGGTCCACCCTTTTAGGGCTTGTTCGGTTTCATCTCAATCCATGTGGATTGGAGGGGATTTGATGGGTTTAAATCCATAGCAAGTCAAAATGTCTACTAAAATTTTCCAATCCCATCCAATCCATGTGGCGTAGGAATAACCGAACAAGCCCTTAAGGGTTGTTTGGTTCTCCTGACTAAATTCCTTGCTCTCGGGTTTCTGGGGTTTGCTCTCGGGCACTCTTGGGCCTACTGCCAGGGAACCACCAGACATTCCGGTGCATACCAAACAGTCTGGTGTCCCAGTCATTCATGAGCTTCCCTTACCCTCGGAGGTGTTATTTGATTCTCTAAAAGCACCTTCGGTAGAGTTAATGGAAAAAGATTGTGCTAAAAATTTTCCCTGCACATAGTGAGGATTGGAGAATGAAAATCATATTCTTTTTACATGGGAACCAACTTATAGATGATGAAGTATATGTTCAAAGAATGCAAGCTAGGACAAGGTCGTATAGAATCATAGAAGGAGAGTTGTTTAAGGATAGTGTCTGTTCACCCCTCCTCAAGTATGTTTCTAGAACCAAAGGACAAGAATTGATGAAGGATATTCACTTCGGTTTATGTGGAGCACATATCGGATCTAGAGTGCTATTGGGAAATGTGTTTCGACAAGGGTTCTATTGGACGAAAACAATTTCAGATGCAACAGAATTGATCAAGAAGTATGACAATTGCCAAAGATGTGCAAGGGCCCAGAAGCAACCTTCATCATCGACACAATTAATTCAACCGACGTGGCCATTATAAAGATGGGGGTATGGATATAATTGGTCCACTGCCACCAGCACAAGGAAATTTGAAATATGTTGTATGAGCAGTGGAATAGTTCTCCAAATGGATTGAAGCTAAAGGATTGGCCACAACAACTTTATAATTCAAAAAATTCTATTGGCAAAACATTATTTGTCGCTTCAGAGTCCTAAAATCATTAACTGTCGATGACGAAACTCAGTTTGATTTCAAAAGCATTCAGTTTTTTTTGCAGTCAAGTCGGTACGAACATACATTTTGTATCTATCAGACATCTAGAGTCTAACAGGTTAGTTGAAAGGGCAAATGGTATCATTCTATTGGGAATCATGAGATCACTCTTCAACTGCCGAAGGGAAAATTGCTAGACAAATTGATCAAAGTGGTGTGGAACCACAATACTTCGATATCCAGATCCATAGGATTTGCCTCATTCAAGCTTCTCTACAGAGACGAAGCAATATCCCCAGAGGAGGCGAAGCTAGGATCCTTAGGAACCGTGGCTATAGCTGAAGAAGAATCTATTCAAAAAAATTTAAAGGACACGATATAAGGGATTAGGCTCCAAGAAATCGATCACATTAACAAGTATCAAGCTGAAACAGCGAGGTACCAAGACATGAAAGTAAAGTTAAAAAACATAAAGCCAGGTCACTTAGTGCTTCCAAGGATAGCTAACCCTGATACAATAGGAAAACTACAAGTCAAACGAGAAGGTCCTTTTTTGGTTACATCCTCAAATAGACCAGGATCTTAGAGGCTAAAAGATATGGATGGGAACAAAGTTCCAAGATCATGGAATGCTGATGAGCTTCGTTGATACTATGTATAATTTTCATGATCGTTTTTTCTTTCTTTTCTCTTATTCTAACTTTTATATGGACACCCTTTTTCCTTTCAAGGGCAAATGTTTTTAATGAGGCCATCCTTGTAATGCAAATGTAACTTCACCTCATCGTATATAAGGCCGCATTCCCCCTCACAATGTAAATGTAATATGGGAGTACACTATCGAGTGTAGAAAGAAAAAAGAGGCAGTCCTAAAGTCCTTCGTATGAAGGCCGGATCAAGGCACTAAAGTAAAAGTGTCGAGGACTCAGAATTCGTTCCTAAGGAAATGCAGAGTAAAAAAGAAAAGGTACTGAAGTAAAGTTGCTGAAGACTCAGAAGTCATTCCTTAGGGAATGCAGGGTCAGATCCCAAGACATTCAAATAAGAAGGCACCATCATTTATATTTTCTAATTAATTTTCGACATTACATATCTTGCAACATGCATTCTTCACATCATAACATACATATGCATAAATATTAGTCAAGTAGGTATCATGGCATCATGTCATCAAGCATCATATCACTTATATACTCACAAAAGGATAGAAGGGACATACTGCCTTGAAAGACCTTCGAACAAAAGGAGTCGTTATATTAATAAAATTTTGCACTTGACTCATTTAATTTAGCTTCGAAATTATGGTATATTTTGATAAAAGAGCAAGCGACATCAACTGTCAGCCCAATGCAAACTATAAGTTATTTATCGCTTCATTTTATGTGAAAAGAAGGGAAGATGTTTTTCGCCTTTGGCTCAAAAAACAGAATTTCTACTTTCACTCACAATAAAAAAATACGAGAAAAGCAACACAATAAACTTTTCATATGACCACATTAGAAATGTCATTGTTTATATATTACATCATATCGGTACTAAACGCTACAGACTCTATGTGGTTCAGGCTTTGACACTTTAAGCATCATCATCATCCTGCAAAAAGAAAGTGTAAGTACATTTGTACAAGAGACAAAAAGAGAACAATAAATGTCATATAGAAAAGTACGGAGTTTACCTCATTCAAATGTTTCCTAGCTTTTGCTCCGGCTATTTCCTTTCCTCCCTTTGTCTAGACCAATGTGATAAATCGACTAGCCACATTCGTGGCGTCTATGGTAGGTGAGGTTATGTCATCAATTGATATGCCGAAGTTTACCTTTCCAATATATTTAACATGGGAGCACCTAGCTTTCTCTAACTGAAGTTGTACCATAGGATGCAACCATCACACAGAATTCGCCTCGAGTGCCCATAACCTCTTCAAGGGCATCTACTTGCTCTACAATCCACTTTAAAGCTCCAGGTAAATCATCTTCCGAAGCTACGCAGGCAAAATAAAATATATCATGAAGGCGGTGGCAGCAATGGAAGGCAATTCCAAGATAGCCCTCTAGAAGCTCTTTTAAAGATTTGATTAAATTGGAGTTCTATTTTTCTTTAAGAGCATCGTCTTTTTGAAGTTTTTCAGCTTCAAGACGAAATTGGGAGGTTTCCTTTTCATGATCTTCTTTTTCCTTCTTCAAATTTCCCATAAGACATTTTAATTCTTCATTCCGCTCTTCATTTTTTTTGCATATATTCGGTTTTCTCTGACACTACATCTTCATTGAGTTTTTGAGCTTCGACTAATGATTTGCCCAAAGATTGTATTTCAACGTCTTTGGTGTTGATTACCCCCTGAAGTCTCTAAGATTCAGTTTGTAGCTCCAAAATGATAGCTTCATTTTACATGCCTTTTGCATCTTGGTGAGCCTTAAGATCCTTACTCAGCAATAAACCTTGTATTATTTACCAAAAAATAATGAAACTATTTAGAACAAAATGCTTGTGTCCAAAATATACCAGAAGGAATGGTATTAACCTTGACATTGGTGTAAGCCAAGCTTCCAACAATAGTTTGTTTCTTTAAGATGCTTAACTTCTTCATCTTTGGGAAGCCAATAGATTTTGTCAAATTTTTACCACTCTAGTTTCATTTTCATTAGGAACACAAAATAACTCATCATGTTCACCCACGCCGAAGATAATAGAGCCGAGATGGTATCCAAGTGTAAGGGCATAGCTTTTCAGTTTCGCTATCCCTTTGGCGTTTAGTTCTCCACCGCCAACATGTCTAAAGTCAAATTAAATTTCCTATTCTCCTTCACGAAGAGGGTTAGCTTTGGCTTCTTGATGTGCCGAGGCCTCAATTTCAACCGCCTTAGGTTCTATGGCCTTGGCTGGTAGCACTGCAACTTCGACATTCTTTGCCTCTATAGGCTCTAGGATCGTGATTGTTTCATCTATTGAACTAGTATTTTCCATAGCTTTGGTACTCAACTCTAATACTCCTTTTTTCTTGTCTCCTTTGGATGGAGTTTTGTATATAGCTTTGCAAATAGATGACATCTAGGACCCCTGTTTTGGCATCTTCTCAGGCGAAGTCTGAGGAGCCGAAGCCATCGTTGGTACGCCTTCGCCTTCTTTACCCTTCATGGTCATTAAGAAACTGGTAAGGTCTGATCCTAGTGGACTCAATGTGTCGAAGGGTAAAGGTTGGGTCCTTACCTCCAAAATTTGTGTCGCCCCAAGTGATGAGGCTGACACGCTCCCAATATCCTTCTTTGCCATTTTCAAGGATTTTCCTTCGAACTTAATGACATTCGTCGTTTTCCTCTTTAAAGGTGGGGTCTTTGACTCTAAGCGCGAAGACACCTCACCATCAGCCCCTATCGCCTTAGGCTCTTTGGCCACCTTCGATTTTTTGTCCATATTTTGTTTTTGGCTTTCACCGATCTGACTGCTTCTCTTTTCATAATATTAATGGTTCTCTTCCTCTTTATCCCGACATCAGCCTCTTCTCTTATCTTCGAATAATCTAGGTACTCAAATCCAAGCACATCCATAACTTTGTTTAACCTTCGCTTTGCCCAACTGTCGGAGGCAACCATCATCGACTGGTCTTCTTTAACTGTTGAAAGGGAAATGGGCTTAAACATTTTCTATAATCGATTTTGGTGTTTGACGTCCATTACAAACCACGTGGACTAACTAGTTTGCCTAAGTGTCATTTATCTCAGGTGCATGAAGTTCAACATAAACCAACAAAGAAAATAATTTGGGGGACTCTACAAAGTTTGAAGCAAAAACAAGTATTGGTGCTGCCAGTGGCGCACCGAACACTGTCCGGTGCCAAGGTCGAGGCACCTCGCGAACTGGCCGCTCTCGGGTTTTCTCTAAAAATCACCGGACTGTCCGGTGAGCCAATAGAGCAATGGTCAACTTCGCCAGCGGTCGACTGCGTTGACGGAGGAACAGTGAACAATGCAGAAGTCATAAGTTAGAACGCACCGGACTGTCCGGTGCCGCAAGAGGACAAAGGACTTCAACAGTCAACCGCTCCAAACCCTAATGATCGGCTGACGTGGCACGCACCGGACAGTGAACAGTGTCATGTCCGGTGCACCACCGGACTGTCCGGTGTGCCTATCAACAACAACAGATAGAATAATGGTTGGGGCTATAAATACCCCCCAACCACCACCATTCAAGTAATCCAAGTTTTCAGACCTTCACATTCAATACTAGAGCAAAGTCATACACTCCAAGACACAATCAAAGGATCAAATTCTCTCCAAGTTCCAAAATCAACTCAAGTGCTTAGTGACTTGAGAGAGGATCATTTGTGTTTTTTTTGTTGCTCTTGTTGCTTGGATTGCTCTCTTCTTCTCACTCTAAACTTCTTAAGTGCTTTGTAAAGCTAGCAAGAGACATCTAAGTGTGTGGTGATCCTTACGGGGTCTTAGTGACCCGTGTGATTAAGGAGAAGCACTCAACCGGTCTAAGTGACCGATTGAGAGAGGGAAATGGTTGGAATAGATCTGGCCTTTATGGCCTCTTCAAAGAGGACTAGGTTCTTTGAAATCGAACCTCGATAAACTAATCACCATGTTCATTTGTGTTGATCTTCACTCGATGTGGTTCTCCCCTCTCCTCTATCTATCTAAAAGTTCTCTTGCTCACATCTTTTTGAGTTTGCTCCCAAAGTTATCTGCATAGATTGAGCAACTCATAGCAAGAGAATCTATCTTCCGCAATACGAATTATTTCTAACACTAATCCCGGGTATAGTGCGTGTTTAAAGTTTATAATTTTCAGGTTTCGCCTATTCACCCCCTCTAGGCGACTTTCAACTATCTCATCATCCTCCGGCTCCGGGGTGATCTCGTTATCAGCAAACCAAACTCCATCATTCTCACCAATGTAGCCGAGTCTCTTCATAACATCAAAATCATTGGGCTTCACAGTCGACTCCCTGAAGTCAATATGACTCGGTTTTGTCGGTCGAAGGTCATTGTCATCTTCTTCGGCTGTCGTGGTGTCTTCTCCATCAATTTCTTCCTCCTCAAAAGCTTCAGTCTCAGCTATCACCTTCATAGCTTCAGAAATAGACAGTCTCATCTATCACCTTCATAGCTTCAGAAATAGGCATGGTAGGCCTCATTTCCACCGTGTAAGGAGCATCCTCGTCCCTTTGGGTAGCTTCGGATGACGTCGGGGTCACCTTTTTCATGGTCGAGCGGATCCTGACCATGAGTGACTAAGCCGAAGGTCGCAAAAGGCAATTGGGGAAGTGGAAAACCTTCAAAGGTAGAGAATTCAGTGGCAGGGTTGGTAACAACAATAAATGATGTGGTAACTGTATGAAGTCGATTATTTTATCTATGATGCTGGGCATGGGAGCTAAGGAGATGCATCGCTCTCGCTCGCTGCCTTGTGGAGCTGCCTTGTGGAACGTTCAAACTTATTTTTATTCCGTTTTTAGTAACGTGCTTAGGGAAGGTGTTTTTTAGACATTAGGCATGAGGCCCATGTTATTTTATTGACCTGAGCTCGTGATGAAAAACGAAATAATTCTACGAGGGACTACTGTTTCTACCCTTATTAGCCGAAGGTCTTAAAAAACATTTTCTTATCAATCACTCATAAGTCTATCCAGTTTAAAAGAGCAAAATACCGAAGGTCGCCTTCGGATAGGACGACGTACAACTGCGAAAACAAAGCTACAACCTTCGTGTGGGTGATGTGCACATGCAACCCCGAAGCCGTCCAGAGTAAGGTGCAAACCCTCAAGACTCGTTTAGCAAGACTACAACTAGAAGAGACAAGAATACCCCTGATTAATCTTGTAAGACATGTGTAATATCTCAAGGGCAGGGTTCTAATTTTTTCGAAGTTCCACATTACGACTATAAATATGGGCACAATGACATACATAGGGGCAGCTTTTTGGACCGAAGAGAATTGTTACGCTCTATCTGCGAAGCTGTATCTCTTCTTCTCCTTCATCTTATTACTTGTAAAAATAGAGGTATGCTTGTAATCATTCATCATAATGTAATAAACGAAGCAACCTTACCACATGAATAGGTGAGTAATCTATATTGTTTCATGTATTTCATAATTCACTCGTGTAAAAGTTATTTTGTTTTTCTTATCTCCTTCCTTTAATTAATATTCAAATAAGGAGTTAATTAAAGGATGAAGTTTAAAATTAATTTCCTTGTGTTGCCTTGTTTTTGACATTAAAAAATAAGTGACCAACACTTATCACAGTCACCTTTACTTATTCTACTTTCCTGAACCTATAACTATAACAATCTTCTTCCTTCAATCTACACCTCATCATGGAATGAATTGAATGAACGAAGACCTAGTATCTCTAATTATGTTGCCCTGTTTTAGTCCCTTATAGGAATCTTACAGGAATCTTACGGGTGACCATTAGCGTCCACCTCAAGTGAATTCACAACAAAATGTTATTCGTCATGTCTCAAGAAAAGCACAGCTACTGACTCTGTTCTTGTCCCTATATATCAGAATCAAATTGAAGAAACACATTGTTGGGGACTTGTTCTCAAATGCTAAGAGTTAAGAACAAGGCAACACAGAAAATGTTAGATATTAAGGTCCTTCGTCCTTCACTTCGTTATATCCCCTCAGGATATAAGGAACTTCGGACGAGGGTTACGAAGGACGCACCTTCGTAAACATAATAACGTAGGGTGAAGCGTTCACATAAATCATGAAGTATAAAATGGACTGTTAATATAGAATCATTTTCATTTCTATTAATATGAATATAAATAACAGATGTACCTTCGGTCTTGAGGAAGGCAAGAGTACAAGTCTGATGTGAAGGCAAATGACAGGTTCGCGTGAACAGTACAGTGGTACTGTTCATCTATTTATAGGTGCAGGTCGCAGCCTGTGACAAATTACAATTATGCCCCTTACAAATGTTTACAACATTGACTCTGACCTATATGAATAAAAAGGTCATTCTATCTCTATGTCGGTTTAAAACGCCGAAGCTCCATAAAAAAGGACCTTCGGCCATTTCTTGGAGACGACTCCAGCCGAAGCTGCTTCTTCGTGTGAGACCTTCGGCGCACCGAAGCACGACCCCAACAGTAGCCCCTTTCGCGGTGCTAGATCGTTTTTCGTAACGAGCTTGACCCGTGAAAAAAACTTCTTCAGCTTCGGGAAGCCGAAGGTCCAAAAAACACCTTCCCTGAGCTCGTTGCGGAGAACGATCCGGCTTCCGAGTACGTGCCAGGCCCACCTTGCAGAGTTACTGTTTGATCTTTGCGGTCCACTGCTCAGCGAGTACAAGTGACCGCCCGTCTGGTGTAAAAATCTTGCCGCTTCGCCTTCTTACCTGCAGTACTATATAAACAAGCGGGTAGGTGTGAAGTTACCACAGCATTCATTGCTATTTGCACTGTTTTGCTGCCAAAATTTTCACCATAGCCGAAGCTTGACTCTTAAAATCGAACGAAGGTCCTTCTCGACACTTGCTTCGTCAGAAAGGAGAGCTTCGGAGAATAGAAAAAAGAAAAAAGTTTTTGACTTCCCCAAACTTAGAATCACATGGCACGAGTGCGATCTACTGCCAAAGTTGCACGTGAGGGGGACGAAGCCGAAGGTTCGGACACTGTGCCCATCTCCGAAGCAATGCAGCGCTCCGGTCTAGTGACTGCGGAAGAAAGGCCTGCTGCCGAAGCAAACCCGACAACGGCCGAAGAAGAAGAAAACATTGATGGGACTGACTCCGAAGATGACTACCACATTGCTACGCCCAGCAAGCCCAGTCACCTGGATTTTGGGAAATCAACTGTTTCAAAAGCTGATCTTTCGAAGATGGTGAAAGCAGGTTATTTCAATGAAGATCAGAAGAAGCTACTCCGCTTCGGGGGAGAAGAAACCACCCCGAAGCCAGGGAAGGATGAGATTGTTATCTTCAAAAGCTTTTTAAAGGCTGGGCTGAGATTTCCTCTGCACAATATTATTGCAGAGATATTGAGGAGGTTTGGTATCTTTTTTCATCAATTGACTCCTAACGCCATCGTTAGGCTCAATGTTTATATCTGGGCCCTTCGGAGCCAAGCCGTGGAACCGTTTGCTGACAGCTTCTGCCGAGTTCACGAATTACACTACCAAACAAAGGCCAGAAAAGATGGGCTACATGACAATTTTGGTTGCTATAATTTTGCCTACCGAAAGACAACAAAATGTCCTGTCATCAGCTACCGAAGCAAATGGCCAGCAGGCTGGAAATCCGAGTGGTTCTATGTGAAAGTTGACGAAGATATAGAAAAATTGGTACAAAGCCCTTTGGAGTTAATCTTCGGAGAGACAAGGCCACGATGCCGCATCGGCGATCTAAAAGGTCCCACCTGGGCTGCTCTGGGTGAATTTGAAATCATTTCAAAACATATTGGCACCAGGGATCTAGTTCAGGAATTTTTGGCATTCAGAGTCTTCCCTACTCTAAAAGAGTGGGAAATGCCGAAGCTGAAGGGAGAAAAGAAGAAGGGGGAGCTGGTCCGTCTGCCCTATCACTTTAAATTCAAGAAATACTTTAAGAAGCCCTGCAAAGAGTGGTTAGAAACAGTTGAGACAATGTGCAATGAAATCTTGGGGAATTATTCCAAAAAGGAGGATCAATTAATGACAGCGGCCTTCGGCACCCGACCGAAGCGAAGGCTGAACCGAGTATTTGATGCCCTGGGCTTCGAGTACCCAGATTATGAGCAGTTGAACAAGGGTGCCGAGGGCCTCAAAAGAAAAAGAGTAACTGAAATTCTGACAAAGGATGAAGAGCAACCAGCAGCAGAGAAGAAAATCCCGAAGAAAAGGAAAATATCGAGTCCGAAACGGAAAATATCCGAAGAAGAGAGGACCCCCACACCGCCTTCTACCAGCGACGTGGAAGAAATTTTAAAGGTAATGACTGAACCTATGCCCACGAAGCTAAGTCCATTAGGGCTCCGACTGACGAAGCTTTTTCAAAAGGTGGACGAGCCGGATCAGGCGAAGATGAGCAAACACAAACGGCAAAGAATCATTGCGGTAACTGAAGTTATCGATAAGACACCTCCACGAGCTTCAGTTCAGAAAACAGCAGCTGCCGAAGGCACCAAGAACATTGAAGTCGCCCCTTCGGAGGTCGCGGCTAGCGAAGCCGCTACAGCCGAAGAGGTTAATTTAGAAACAACCATTGAGGATATTAACAAAATTTTGGAAGACATAGATGCAGAAGAAGCCGGTGCTGCTACTGAAAAATCCATGGCCACAGTGCCTGAAAAAGGAAAAGAAATAGCCGAAGATACTTCGGATGACGAAGCTTACTCCTTTCAGAATTTAATTGGGCAAAAACTGACAAAGGACGAAATAGAAGAACTTAAAGAATATGCCAAATCCTGCGGCTACAAGTCAGGTGCCCTCCTATTTGGAGGTGTAGATGATGAAAAACTAGGCTGCATTCGAGACCAGACTGGTGCTAAGGTAATCGGTACTCTATCAAAGAGTATCGGTTTTCCGAAGCTAGAGTCAGACATCAGCCGCTACCGACGACAACATGTCGTTGGTAGTTTATTTTACTCCAACTTCAAGGTGAACAACTTGCCACCTAACTTTTGTCGCTTCTAATAAAAACATGTCTGACGAAGGTTGTGTTCGTACAGAGTATGCTGCTGAGCAAAGCCTTGCAAATGCAACAAGATCTTGAAGATAAAAAGCATGAAGTTATAATTGGAAATTTGGAAAACAAAATAAAGGAGCAATCAGATGCTTTCGAGAAAAAGAACTTTGAGCTCCAGGCAACCGAAGGTTTATTGGCGGAAGCTGAAGCAAAGATATCAGAACTGAATACGAAGCTTCTCCGCCAGTCTGAGCAGTTCGAACGAGAAAAACAAGATCTTAGTGCAAAACTTGAAGCCGAAGCTCAGCAAAATTTAGATTTGAGAAAACTGCTGACAAATCTTCAAGAAAACTGCTTGAATTTTAGCAACAAGTGCATTCAACGACTAAGAAAGATTTTTTACTCAGTTGGAGCCAGCAGTGAAAAATTCACCCCCTCAGCTGAAGATCTGCCGAAGACCTTCGAACATATTGAGGGGGAGATTGACGAGCTCGACGAAGTCATAGCTGGGCATGGTGACTTCTGTGCCTGGGTGGCTTCTCGGGGCACTGCTGCTGCATTTCTGAAGGCCGGCTGCGACCACGGAAAAATTGTCAACAGGCCGAACTTCAGCTTATCTCCATCAATCCTGGATGATATGCCTGACCTCGCCCGAAGTATCTCCAATAGATTTATAAAAATGATATGGACAAAAGGCGGGCGGGAGAAAGCTGGAGACGAAGCACGAAGTCATCTTGAACCAGTAAGAAATGATACTTCGGAGTTACCTTTTCCTTTGCTCTTGATTTTACTTATAATCTCTTAATTTATGTAGGATGTCGAAGGTGAAGATGATGCCTAAGTTATGTCGTCGAAGCTGTTGCCGTAGCTGAAACTTGATGAAGATCAGTAGAAATGTACTGTAGAAAAACTGAGGATATTTTTGTAACAATTCTTGTAAATACAATTAAACTGTCTTCAAGGAACTTTGTACGTACCTTGTAATATATTCTTACCCTTTGCTTGAGGCGCTTTGATGTGGACGAAATCAGTATTTTGAGCCGAAGGCGAAAAAACACCTTCCCTTCTTTTCGTACACAACGAAGCCTAAAAAACTACTTCTCCTTTCTGCCGAAGCTTTTCTTTACAAAAGAAAACATAAAAGACTACTACTCTTTTCTGCCGAAGCTCTTCTTTACATAAGAAAACATAAAAGACTACTACTCTTTTCTGCCGAAGCTCTTCTTTACATAAGAAAACATAAAGACTACAACTTTCTTTTACACAACGATTCATAAAAAACCACTTCGAAACTTTTCTTTTACATAATGAATCATAACAAACCATTTCTCCGAAACTTTTCTTTGTGCCGAAGCAACCACTTAGGAACACAAATGCTATGAATGAATGCTTATGCATGCACATGCCATGATGTAATGTAATGTGCAAATGAATATCCGAAGCGTATGTCCGAAGCCACATTCTCAACGATTACTCCTTTAGAATCGACCACACATCAGCTCTGCATTCCCTTGGGAACGACTTTGGAGCATCTTTGCCTTTTACTTAGGCAGTACCAGCGTTGACTTTTCGCTGTAAGCTCTGCATCCCCTTAGGGACGTCTTTGGAGCTTCTTCGTCTTTTACTTAGACGGTATAAGCTCTGCATTCCCTTAGGAACGACTTTGGAGCTTCTTCGCCTTTTACTTTCGGCGGAATCAGCGTTGACTTTTCGCTGTAAGCTCTGCATCCCCTTAGGGACGTCTTCGGAGCTTTTTTCTCTTTTTCAGTTTCGGCACTCGATGGTGCGCTCTCAGCTTTTACATTTACATCTTTTGGGGGATTTTGCTCTTATAAAACTAAAAAGGAAAATTACATATGATGGCCCCATTAAAAACCTTTCTCCCCCTTTAGAAAGGAAAAGGGTGCCATAAAAAAGAAAAGATAAAATTACATCAAGTTACACATAGAACCGCCGAAGCTCATCCGCATTCCAAGATCTTGGAATTTCATTGCCGTCCATGTCCTTCAGTCTGTACGAACCAGGCCTTGACGAAGATGCTACTAAGAAAGGCCCTTCCCACTTCAGTTGCAACTTGCCCACTGTATCCGGGTTGGCCACCCTTCGAAGCACGAAATGTCGTGGCTCAATATTTTTTAGCCGGACTTTTCTATCTCGCCATTTGATTGTTTCAGCCTGGTATTTGTTGATATTTTCCACGGCCTGAAGCCTGATCCCTTCTAAGGCATCTTTTTCCACAAGGCAAGTATCTTCGGCACCTGATTCTGCCGAAGCTACCACTCTTATTGATCCAGCTTTAGCTTCTTCTGGAGTTATTGCTTCGTCACCAAATAATAACTTGAATGGGGTAAAACCTGTAGACCTTGATGTTGTTGTATTGTGGCTCCACACCACTTTGATCAACTGATCTGGCCATTTTCCCCTTGGTTGATTAAAAATTAACTTCATTATTCCTGTCATTATGATGCCGTTGGCCCTTTCAACAAGCCCATTCGACTCCGGATGCCTGACTGACGCAAAATGGATCTTCGTGCCAATTTGGTCACAGAAATTTCTGAAATCTTCGGAGTCGAACTGTGTTCCATTATCTACAGTGATAGCCTTCGGCACTCCGAAGCGACAGACAATATTCTGCCAGAAAAATTTTTGGACAGTGGCCGAAGTTATTGTGGCTAATGGCTTCGCCTCAATCCATTTGGAAAAATACTCCACAGCTACTATAACATATTTTAGGTTGCCTTGGGCCGGTGGCAATGGACCCAACAAGTCAAGGCCCCACCTTTGCAATGGCCAGATGGGTTGTATCAGCTGTGTTAATGACGAAGGTTGTTTTTGATCTCTTGCACATTTTTGACAACCTTCGCACTTTTGAACTAACTCCGCTGCATCCGAAGCTGCCTTCGGCCAATAAAATCCTTGGCGGAATACTTTTCCAAGTAACGGCCTGGATCCGATGTGGGATCCGCACAGGCCTGCATGTATCTCCTTCATCAACTCTATACCTTCGGCTCTAGACAAGCACTTAAGCAGCGGGGCACAAACTCCACGCTTGTACAACTCCCCTTCTATCATGACATAGGGACGAGCTCTTGCCTCTATCCTCTTATTATAAGCTTCGTCATCTGATAGGAAGTTACCCTGAAGGTAAGAGATTATTTCAGTTCTCCAATCTTCACTGTACACAGGAGAAATGTTAAGGACTGCTCTTTCGAGTAGCTCCACTGAAGGTGCCTTTATTGTCTCAAAGAACACGTCCGAAGGTAGCGGCAGTCTCTGTGCTGCAGACTTGGCCAACAAATCAGCATGCTCATTCTGCCCTCGAGGGATATTCTTAACAGAAAATCCTTCGAAGGAAGCTTCGATCCTTCGGACCGTGTCTAGGTACTTTTCAAGCTTCGGGTCTTTAGCCTTGCAACTTTTATCAATATGACCCGAAACAACCTGAGAATCAGTTTTAAGGATCGCCCTTCTGACCCCCATTGCCTTTAGTTTCCGAAGACCCAGGAGCAAGGCTTCGTACTCAGCGATATTATTTGTGCAGCTGAAGTCAAGTCTTGCTGCATAGCAAGTTTTAACCTTGGACGGAGAGACCAACACAGCAGCTGCGCCTGCTCCGAAGGTTCCCCAAGAGCCATCACAAAACACTGTCCATGCTTCGGCATCTTTATTCGCTTCCTCGTCCTGAGCCCCTGGCGTCCAGTCGGCAATGAAATCTGCCAATGCTTGAGACTGAATTGAGGATCTATGCACATAATCAATGTAAAATTCATTGAGTTCCGCGACCCATTTTCCAATACGCCCAGTAGCTTCTCTGTTCCTCATGATGTCCTTCAACGGCTGCGAAGAGGGAACAATAATGTTGAATGCCTGAAAGTAATGCCGAAGCTTCCTGGATGCCATTAAAACGGCATATAATATCTTCTCCAGCTCTGTATAATTTTTCTTTGAGACACTGAGGACCTCAGACACAAAATATACTGGGACCTGCTTCTTAGCTTGTCCATCAAACTTCTCCTGGACAAGCGCCGCACTTACTGCTGAGTGCGAAGCTGCCACATATAACAACAGAGAAGCCCCTGGCGTTGGTGGAGTTAATGTTGTGAGATCTATTAAATATTGCTTCAGCTCTTCGAAGGCTTTTTGTTGACTTGGGCCCCATTGAAAGACTTCAGCTGACTTCAGCACCTCGAAGAATGGTAAGTTTCTTTCTGCTGATCTGGATATAAATCTGTTGAGAGATGCCAGCCTTCCTGTCAATCTTTGGGCCCCCTTTCTTGTGGTTGGTGGCTCCATTCGAAGTATAGCTTCGATTTTATTTGGGTTAGCTTCGATTCCCTTCGTTGAAACCAAACACCCAAGAAATTTGCCCTTCTTCACTCCGAAGACGCATTTTTCTGGATTCAGCTTCAGACCAGCCTGTCTGAAGCTGGCGAAGGTCTCCTGCAAATCAGCAATATGATTTTCTTGCTTCGTGCTCTTTACGATAATGTCATCAACATAGGTCAACACATTTCTGCCTATCTGAGATTGGAGGACCTTCGCAGTCATTCTGCTGAAACTCCCTCCAGCATTCTTGAGCCCCTCAGGCATCCGAAGATAGCAATATGTACCACTTGGGGTTATGAAGCTAGTCTTCGGCTCATCTTCCTTCTTCATCCAGATTTGATGATAGCCTGAGTAGCAGTCTAGGAGACTCATGAGCTCCGAAGAAGCTGCTGCATCAACTAAAGAGTCTATCCTTGGCAGTGGAAATTCATCCTTCGGGCAAGCCTTGTTGAGATCTGTGAAATCAATACACATTCTCCACTTGCCATTGGCCTTCTTCACCATAACAGTGTTAGCTAGCCACTCTGGGTACTTCACTTCTCTGATAACTCCTGCACTGAGGAGTCTTTTTACTTCATTACGAGCCCCTTCGGCCTTATCATCAGACATTTTCCGAAGCCTCTGCTTTCGGGGTCTGAAGGATGGATCAACATTAAGCGAATGTTCAATAACATCCCGATTTACTCCACAGAGATCATTAGCTGACCATGCAAAGACATCTTTGTTGTTGAATAAAAACCTTATCAAGGTTTTCTCCTGATCTTCAGATAATTGGGAGCCCAACAACACCTTCTGCTCTGCTATATCTTCGCACAATAACATGGGCTTCGGTTGATCTGCTGAAGCTGCCTTCTCCCTCCTGAATTTGTACTGTTCACAAGCTTCAGCCCCATCTATGTTATGGATTGCCTTAGAATCAGTCCAGCTTCCTTCGGCCCTTCTAGCAGCTTCCTGACTTCCATGAATAGCAATAGGTCCTTGGTCCGAAGGTATCTTCATGCAGAGATAAGCTGGGTGAAGAATTGCTTCGAAGGCATTAAGAGTGCCACGGCCGATGATAGCATTGTAAGGATACTCCATGTCAACAATATCAAACACAATTTGCTCAGTCCTTGTGTTGTTGACAAATCCGAAGGTTACCGGCATGGTAATCTTCCCAAGTGCCACAATCTGCCGCCCTCCGAAGCCACAAAGAGGGTGCGTAGCATCATGAATCTTGTCTTCGGGCTCCTGCATTTGTCTGAAGGCTTTAGCAAATATAATGTCAGCTGCACTGCCTGTATCAACTAGGACATTGTGGACCAGAAATCCTTTGATCACGCAAGAAATAACCATAGCATCATTGTGAGGATAATCCTTAAGCTGAAGGTCTTCCTGAGAGAAGGTAATTGGAATATGAGACCATTTTGACTTGATGAAAGGTCCCTGCACTCCAACATGCTGCACCCTTCTCTGAGCCTCCTTCTTCTGCTTCTTGTTAGCCGGCTCTGAGCAAGAACCGCCTGTTATCGGGAGCACCAGCTTCGAAGCCGAAGCAGCTCCAGCTTGATTGTTGAACGAAGCCATCAGCTCAGAAAAGTGGAAGTGAGTTCACCGGAGGTGGGCGCCAATGTTGGGAACTTGTTCTCAAATGCTAAGAGTTAAGAACAAGGCAACACAGAAAATGTTAGATATTAAGGTCCTTCGTCCTTCACTTCGTTATATCCCCTCAGGATATAAGGAACTTCGGACGAGGGTTACGAAGGACGCACCTTCGTAAACATAATAACGTAGGGTGAAGTGTTCACATAAATCATGAAGTATAAAATGGACTGTTAATATAGAATCATTTTCATTTCTATTAATATGAATATAAATAACAGATGTACCTTCGGTCTTGAGGAAGGCAAGAGTACAAGTCTGATGTGAAGGCAAATGACAGGTTCGCGTGAACAGTACAGTGGTACTGTTCATCTATTTATAGGTGCAGGTCGCAGCCTGTGACAAATTACAATTATGCCCCTTACAAATGTTTACAACATTGACTCTGACCTATATGAATAAAAAGGTCATTCTATCTCTATGTCGGTTTAAAACGCCGAAGCTCCATAAAAAAGGACCTTCGGCCATTTCTTGGAGACGACTCCAGCCGAAGCTGCTTCTTCGTGTGAGACCTTCGGCGCACCGAAGCACGACCCCAACACACATCTTCTCACAGGACGTGGTCTAAAAAAGACAAGAGGAAGACTCTGAACCCTCCATAATATACCTCGACCAAGAAATGCACATGTTGGGGATCCATTGAGGGTTTAGGTTTCTAAACTAGAGAAACGACTAGTTGTCGAAGTGCATCTGTATGTTATTCCACAAAGTGGGTCGGCGGTAGCTTACGTAATCACACATGGTTGCTCACGCAAACCATCAGCCCTGTATCAAATAAAATATATTAACATAAACCTCACGGGTTATTATCTTGGCATAAGCTGCCCAATTCACCTTTAGAAACGTTACAAAGGCTTCCTCTGCCCCTATTCCTTCTCCGGCAACATACAGGCTACCATAACTCTCCATGGCATGGAGAAACCACAAAAAGGTTATAATAAATACTAGGTGTGATCTTCCCGCCCACATTAGCATCACCATCATTCGTCATATGTAAGCTTAATCGAAAAGATACAGTAAACATGGCAAGGCGGTATTGGCCTTGCGCCAAGGAGTAGCTCTGACCTCCTGTTTGTTCAGTCTTCCATCCATGGCCGTCCTCCAGTGAGGAGGGCGGTGCTACAGGCCTACAGCGGCCTAGGTCTTTTTGAATTGCAGCAGCTCGGGCACTTGTACTGCTTTATGCTCTCCGCCTTCGCGGGGGTGATCTTCACGCACTTGCCATGGTACCACTTCTCGCACACATCACACCCGATCCAGAACTCGTCTGCGCTGTATATTCCACCACATGTCCCGCACAAGGTTTCGCTGTGGTAGCCGTCGTCTTCATCGTAGCCCTCGTCAGGCTCCCTGGCATTATTTTCCAACCGTGGCTCGCTTGTTTGCTGGAGAGACAAATCAAGTTCAGTATCGTAACATGAGAACATAAGAGGTGGTAAAATCAGTGATGGATTCTTGTTACCTTTGCTGACAGTTTATTTCTACCACTGTTGTCAGTACCGGATCTGTCCCTTTCCTTAGATTGCTTCACACCACCGGAGACGACTTCAAAAACAGTTGGCAGGTCATTCATCATGCCAAACAAACGCTTCCTGCTCAATTTGAGAGCAAAAGCATTACGAAAAATGATTACTGCAATACCCAACTACTCTAAAGGCAGTTAAATTATATACTCCCTCTGTCCCAAAATATAGTTCTTTCTAGCCCACTTGTTTTCGTCCATATTCATTCAAATCATAATGAATATAGGCATACATGAAAACTACATTCATATGTTAGTTAATGAATATATGATTAGTCTAAAACTAATTATATTTTGGGTAATATTGTGCCATGGACTACTGGATACTACTACACCCCAAAACAGTTCTAGAGTGGAATATGAAATGTTTCACTTCCATTGTAATTCAAGTCAAGGCTGCTTAATACCTTTTGACTTTGTTGATTGACTAGTCAAAGGTAACTGTACGAACATTTTATGAAGAAAACAGAGTCAAACTTATAAGTTGCGAGTGTCCACGTTAATGTTTGGTTTTAGTGGTTTGCTGCCTACAATCGCAAGCGAATTCACTTGGTGACTAAGATCCCAATGCTCATCATGGTATAAAATATGAATTCAATCATAATTTTTTTGACTGAGAAACTCAATCATAAGTTCACTTGTACTCATCACTTACAGCTCTCAAAAACCCTTGGCCTACAACAAAGTTTATTCAAATGAAGCATTCGAAAAGAACAAATGAAGTGCTGGAAATATCCAAAAGCTACTCCACATATTTTTAAAATCACAAAGTTTAGTTAAACATAAACTTAATTTGACATCATTGCACAGGAATTGAGCAGTTGGATCTACATGCTATTTATGAAAGTACTGGAGTGCACAGCATTGTCCCAAAGTCCTCAAAAGATATAAAGGAGTATGGTCACTCAAACTAGCTTGCATATGTGAAGATGGAACACTTAACTCTCATTAAATACTCATGGAGAATGTTCCTTCAACCCAATATACAAAATATTAACAGTTTGACAACAAGCCCAAAGTTAAATAATGTGAATGTATTTCTAGTACAAAATAGAAATGGCACTAGTAAGCCATGAACTTTAAGGATGAGCTGCTTGGTCCAAATAAACTCCATACAGTTACCAACTCTTAGTTCATATATGATACCACCACCGATTCATATTTCAATCAGAACTTAGCTAATTCATAAGCCAATAAATTTGAAACTACATAACAAAATGAAACTTACTATACAACCTACATAAGGATGTATAATCCGACATCAAGTCCAAACAATTTTCATTCAGTATCCATGTCTTTTACACAAAATGGAGTATGCATTCAGGTAGTATAGAAAGATGGGTGATTACATGTGCAATCATTTGACTGCAAGAAGCAATACAATATGTATAGTTGTGACTCTTCTTTACTAATCAGTAGATATTATGCATCATAGCAATGAATAATCAAGAGGTTTGCTCCAGTTCTACTCTATGAGAAAGATTTATGCTGATCTTAAAACAGAAGTGGTTATTGACTATGGCAAAATGCGTATATTATTTTTTTTGGTTTTATACAATTATTCCCTAAAAATTACTCCTCTCCCTATACTCATCATGATTCTTTTTCACTGTTAGAGACTAAGAAACGATCTCAACAATCAGCAATTAACTTAGTCTTGCACAGGAGATACTGCAGTGCTGCACAGTTTCCAAGTTCAAACCACAGGATAATCTTGTCAAATCATACTAGTTACAAGTTAGTAAAGATTTGGCCTGTGGCTCTTATTAATCCCTCTTTCTTTTTTGCTCTTTCCTATGGATTTTGCTGGGTTCCATCTCTAGGCAGGTCCAACATGCACAGGACTAAAAGGCTTTACTACAGGTTTGGCCACGGTCATCAATAGCTACTTCTCCAGAAAGATTAGTAAAAGCTTGAAGTAGAGTACTTAAGCAAACCTCATAATCAGATTCATCTACCATATCCAAATATTAGCACAATCTTAGTACTCCCTCTGATTCTTTTACTTGACGTTTGTTAGTGTAAAGTTGTACTGTCCAGCGTCAAATAAAATAAATGGAGGTAGTAACAAGTGAAAGTTGGAAGATATCAGAATCATCAATTCACGATTTCATGTTTTTATTAAAATATTTTGTAAGTAACTTATAACCATCACCGAAAAGTTTCAATCCCATGATATCATACAAGATGACTTTCGGGAACAACAAACTGGAAATTTCTCACATGGAGGTGCCTTCATAAATCAAATTAAAACAACAGAGCAGGCTTTAAGCACCTGAACATTTCTGAGGTGTATTTGGTTCAGCAACATGTGAACCTTCTGATGACAATGAAGGGTCTACACTAAGCTTTCCACATGAACAAACAACTCTGCTCTTCATTGGGACAATATTAACATCTTAGAGAAGAATAAAACTTCAGTACACACGTACAGGCTCAGAAGTTTACATCATGTTAACTACAACGCAGACAAACAGATATCCTCCCCAACTTCAGCAAAATATAAGCTAGTACTCCCTCCGTTCTTTTTTATTTGTCACGGTTTAGTTCAAAAATAAACTAGCGGGTGACAAATATTCGAGAACGAGTGTAGTATAATTTAGTAGTTTGCATGACTATAGAAAACAATTGAACAGCACAGTTCCTTAAATTGCTACTACCTCCATTTTTTTAATTGTCGCTGGGTAGTTCAACTTTATACTAGCAAACGACAAATAAAAAAGATCGGAGGAAGTACATGGGAACAAATTCAATTGCTTTCTCCATGGAAAATTGGAAAACTAATTTATATTCGACAAAACCTCTGCAGAAGTCCTGAATCTGAACAGCTACTTGGCAAAACAAATGCCGGACCCAAACACGTCCGCACTCCGCACAATGACATGCATACAGAGGGCCAGCACACCAAGCATATCCTGACACCCACTTCAACTCACAGAAGACACCTGAGATAACCCCAGCACTTTTTGTCAATGAGCACAGACATCAGACACCAGGAAGGAGCAAGTCACCCCGACAAGGCAAGCATCGCAGCTTGAGAGAAACATAAGCGAGTTTTTTTTGGGGGAGAGTGAGGGGATCGTGTCGTACCGATCACTTCGGTTGAGCCGCGCGGCGTAGTAGAATGCGACGGATATGAGCCACGAGTCGGAGTGGACGGCGACGAGCGCGAGCCAGTCGCGACGGTTCATCCCGTCGCGCGCGAAGTTGATCCCGAGCGCAGGCTCCGGCAGCTCCGTGGGCACCTCCTCCGCCGGCAGCGCCACCTCCCACGCTTCGTTTGCGTACCCGTATAGGCACAGGTTCTCCTTCTCTAGCGACATCCAACCCCAACCACAGACCATCAGCTCGCACCCAAATCGAATCGAAGGCCACGGCGGAGAGATCGCGAGGGGAAGGAGACTCACCTGGATCGCACAGCGCGTAGAACTCCTCGACGTCTGCGAAATGAGAGGAGGTGTAGGGTTAGAGCCGGGAACTTTCCACAGGCGTGGCGGGAAGCAGGAGCCGCGGGGGCGCGGGAGCGTACCGTGGGTGAGGGCGCGGAGGACGGCGGAGCGGCGGGCGCGGTAGTCCTTGTAGATGTCCTCGACGGAGCGGGGAGCAGAACCGCTTCCGGCACCGGCGCGGCGGTAGGAGGCATCCATCGCCCGGCGGTGGCGCGTCTGATCTCCGGCGAGAACGAGACGCAGGAGATGACTGATCGCGATGCGGTCGGGAGCCGAGCGACGAGATGATAGTACACTAGGACGAGTGCTGCCGGGCAAAAGGGGAAGATGTGCAAGATCTTGCGGGCTATTTTTTCGTGTGGGCCCCAGCGGATGTGAAAGCGAAGCTCTCTAGAAAGTCTATGAGAGTTTTTTTTTTCTTTAAGTGCTAGTTTAGGAACTATGTTTTTTAAGGGATTTCTATTTTGCGAAGAGAAAATGAACTAATTTTTTTTGAAAAAATAAAATTTTTATGGAAAAATGAGGTCCTCAAACTAGCCCTAAGATTTTTAAAATCACGATCAATCTGAAGAATTTTTGGTGGGATCATAACCATATTGGGATCTTATCTTATTACTAGGTGAGTGCCCGTGTGTTGCAACGGAAACGTATAATAACACGATAATTTAAGTACAAATGTATTGTTGAGAAAATGTTTCGTAATCCATTTGTGATCCTACCCATATATAAATTTTGTTATTTTAATATAGCTATTTCACCGTTACATTACAACCATCAGTAATATATAGACTTCTATATATGATTTTAATAATTTTCATTGAGTTATAATGACAGCATGATAAGGAAATGTTATTTACAACTCAAATCTCAAAAAAAAGTACTAAGAAAACATCGAAATAAGGTAATTAACTCTGTCACAAGAACCAAGTGAACAATGAAATATCTCCATTGAAGCAAACAACATGACAACCTGAAACTCGAAAAAAGATCAATACAATATTGACCATATATCATGGCCATCACCATTGTCATCATTTATCAAGCATGGATAATATTGATCGCATCACGCACCTCCAGAATGCATTGAAAGCTATGTTTCCACCCCTAATGATGAAGAGGTCGAAGCAGATGCCCTTAACGAAGCGGGCGTCCCAGACGAGCTTGTCGCACCAGGCGAGGCGGAACTGCAGGAGCACGTGCGCGAGGCGCGCGACATCGGTGCAGGTCCGGAGCGCTATGACCACGGAAAGCGAGGCTGACGTCCATGTAGAGGCAGGGCTTAAAAGACCACATGAGCATGAGCCGATGAGAACATTATTTGTTAACACCTGCTCAATATAAATGAGTCACAAGATATTTAGAATTGGAAAAACAAATTTACCAGTAAACAGATAGGAGATTATTTGCAAAAATAGGAATGGAAAGTATAGATATACAAAATGAGAATATGAATGATTCACAAGGTATTTAGAACTGGGAAAAACAAATTTACAAGCAAACAGCTAGAAGACTATCTGCAAAAGTAGGAATGGTACGCTTCTTACATAAGTAGCATGGTTAATTAGTTGAATCATCATATAGTACCAGGTTGTAAATAAAATTAGCTACCATAATGGCAACAAAACTACTAATAACACAATAAATTGTAGAAAATCAATCCAAAAACAGTTGGGAGGAAAAGACATCACATATATATTTATAGGAACACAAAGTATGTTGCAATCTGCAGTTCAGAGTAGAGGTTTAATCAAGTAGAAGGTAAAAAAAATATTACCTTGCTTTAGACATAATAGAACATAAGTTAAATATAGTACGTATAGGTTGTACTGGACATAGTTCTACACATGTGATTGCAACATACTACTTGATAGAAGGTAAGAGTAGTCGGTCGTTCTGCCGTTCTACCCTCCCCCATTCCGCGCGCAGAAAAAAAAATCAGAACCTTGGATCTATTGTGCAGAATGCCTAGCCTTCCACCCTCTAACCAACATGACTCATGTTGAATTGTGTACAACTTCAACTAAGACGTTTTTTGTGTTTAACCCGCCGTCCACTCTGTATGCTCACTGAGTCTAGAAAAATGTTTATAGCTTGGCCCCTGATCTTTCTGGAATTTGGGACGCAGTCCAGGAAATAAAGAAAATAGGGAAAAGGAGTTTAGAAATTGATTTTTAGTTTAAAAATAATTACAGAAACCCATTTAATTCATGGAAATTTCATATTAAATCCAAATGAGTTCATTCCAATTTCTATAATTCTATAATATTATTTTTATCACATAATACCTCTGTTTTGTCATGAAAACAACAATAAAATTGATTTCCTAATTAATCCTATATCAAATACATAGAAACTTTGGAAATTCGTAACTTCCCCATTTTAATTTCAAATTGAACCGTTCCAATTGTGTTAGTCTCGTATGAATATTTACTACGCAGTAACAACATTGATTATACCATGTTTCATACTTTTATAATTAGATATTTATTTATCCTATGTTAATTGGGTTAATCCATGTCTATTGGATTAATTTATTTAATATATTAATATAGTATTCTAACTTTATGGTTATACAATGTTTGACCATTAGTCTTGCAAACACACACTTACCTTTTTGTTTAAGCAAAAGCGTATGGTGGTACGTCCGATGACTAACAACGAGGGAATTTCTTCCGGTATGTGTGAAACGTGCTCTCCAATAATGAGACCATGCAAATCGTGACATATATCGAAGTCTGCATGATACTGATGGTTGCAATGTAGTGGTGAAACAGATAGATTATAAATAACAAAATTTATGTATGGTCAGAATCACAAATTGATTATCTATACTACTTATCCCTACTACTAATTAAGCATGGAGAGTGGGCGCCTGGCGCGTCCATGCCCCCGCCTCCCAATCTCTACCGTCCTGGTTCCACCAACCTCACAGGCCGCCCACACCGAGCAGGATAATCCCCTCCACCGCCATCAGCGCTCGCCCGCGCAGATCCCGCTCTCAGCGCTCGCCCGCCATCCGCGCTCCATGCTTAGGGTCCGCCATCAGCGCTCGCCTGGCTGCTCGACGCATTCGCCAGCGCCACCTTCGACCAGATCGACTCCGCCTACCACGAGGCCGGAGGGGACCCTTTTGTGGCCGCCAGTATCCTGGCTTCCATGCAGGACATGCACCCGCCACAGCCCCCCGCCGCCACTGGATCTCTCGCCACACAGTGGATGTGGTGGAAGAAAGGCTGGTTGGAGGCCCAAGCGGGTTGCGGTGGCCGCTATGGGCATGGTCGCGGACGTGATTGGCAAGGAGTACACACGATCCGCGGCTAATTCTGTAGTAAGCATGCCAAATGCTTGGAAGGGTCGGGACGGGGAGAGCGATGGCGATGGGTCTGGTGGCCGCAAGGACAGTGTTGAAGAGGCAGAGCGGTTCCTGTGCACCATGCTCGGGGATAATTCCGAGCTTGGCATGGGTGTTGTCAGAGACATGCCAGGTGAGCCTGTGAGGCATTTTTTCACTTGCTGGTCTATAGTTGTCCGTTCAGAATTCTTCATTTTGACCAATCGGTGCCATGCCGCCGTTTTCATGGCTCGACTGAATTCTGGAATCTAGACCTTTAATTTGTAAACCCTATGCCCTTAGATGCAGCGAATGTTCAAAAGATATATATACAGATGTTCTATTAGGAGCAACATATTACAAGAACATGAAAATGGATCCTTTAGATTAAATATTCAGTGATTTTTTAGCAAAGATCTTATGAAAAGAATGAACTTCTGGCTTATTGTTGCCTACTATTTGCTCATGCTCCAGCCTCCAGCTAATTTCAGTGCCCGCCACAGAAGATGAAGCATGGGCTATTCAAGCTCTAGAGTCAAGGTGGAAGAGATTTTGACATATCCGTAGAAATGAAGTTCTACTAATTTCGCTTACATACATAGGCATATGACTGGTGCTTGTTTTCTACTTGAACTTAGGTAGCAGTCGTGGTTCGTTCTCGATAATACTGCTTGCTTTTTTACACAGCTGGCGTTAATGACACAGGTTGTATGGTCCTTGATGAACAAACAATACCTGGGGTCATAGATTGTCTGCATGCATGCTAGATGAGAAAAAAATAGCCAGCCGGGGGTGTTTGGATTCACAGCAGATGGTTGAGAAGCACAATGCGCAAAAACTGACATAAAGGTAACCACTTTGTTAGCGGGTGATTTGTTGCAAAACTCTAGGAACTCCTCAATTGGCCTAAAACATCGTGTTTCTGTACTGGTTGATCTGTTTTTGCAGGGTAGCTAAGCAGTTTCGCAACTAATCATTTGCCTTTGTATAACCGTGTTGAAACAAGGATCGGTCCCGCATCTATACATGGCATTAGCCACACAACTCAGGAAAACCTTAGTCCCCCATTTGGTTCTCCTAAACATATATATTTTTTCTTAGAAATATCTTAGAATTATATTTTTGGGTGTATCAGCATGAGCATGAGCATGAGGTGTAAAATCATTGCAGATCCGTAAAAAGCTAGAATGATGCTTGGATCGAACTTATCCTTGACCATGATTTGTGGTGCTAAGGGAACAGTGATAGATTGATTTGAGGTTTGCAGGTGTAATCATGTGTATAATAACCTTTTTATTTTTCCCCTGTCCGTGTGGTGTAGTACCTGAAAAGCAAAATGATGCCTACATTTGTTGTGCTTATTGCTGTTAAATATTTTTCTAATTCTAACAGGTCAGTGACTTGCTTCCTAGCTGTAGCTAGAATGCATGGCCTTATACTTTTATCTGCTTTGCTTGGCCTCTATGAAAGGGAATTAGACTTACACCTAGTCCCCAAATAATTTTGGTGGTTGAATTGCCCAACACAAATATTGGACTAACTAGTTTGTTCTAGTGTATAAGTTATACAGGTGCAAAAGGTTCACACTCAGCCAATAAAAAGATCAAGTTTTGGATTCAACAAAGGAGCAAAGAGGCAACCGAAGGCACCTCTGGCTGGAGGCACCGGACTGTCCGGTGTACACCGGACAGTGTCCGGTGCGCCCAGAGGACTCCACCTCGAACTCGCCACCTTCGGGAATTTCTCAGGCCGCTTCGCTATAATTCACCGGACTATCCGGTGTACACCGGACAGTGTCCGGTGCTTCAAGGAAGCGCGGCCTCCTCAACTCACCAGCCTCGGGTTCGCGCGGCAGCCGCTCCGCTATAATTCACCGGACATGTCCGGTGTGCACCGGACTGTCCGGTGTACCAGCGGGGCAACGGCTATTTCGGCGCCAACGGCTACCTGCGGCGCATTTAATGCGCGCTCTACGCGCGCAGTCGTCAGGCGCGCCCATACCGGCGCACCGGACAATGAACAGTTGTTGTCCGGTGTGTACCGGACACCTAGGCGGGCCCAGAAGTCAGAAGCTCCAACGGTCAGAATCCAACGGCATTGATGACGTGGCGGGGGCACCAGACATGTCCGGTGTGCACCGGACTGTCCGGTGCGCCATCGACAGACAGCCTCCACCAACGGTCAAGTTTGGTGGTTGGGGCTATAAATACCCCAACCACCCCCACATTCATTGCATCCAAGTTTTCCAACTTCCAACCACTTACAAGAGCTAGGCATTCAATTCTAGACACACCAAAGAGATCAAATCCTCTCCAATTCCACTCAAGCCTTTAGTGACTAGCGAGAGAGATTTGCCGTGTTCTTTTGAGCTCTTACGCTTGGATCGCTTTCTTTCTTTCTCACTTGTTCTTGTGATCAAAACTCAATTGTAACCAAGGCAAGAGGCACCAATTGTGTGGTGGCCCTTGCGGGGAAGTTTTGTTCCCGTTTGATTGAGAAGAAGAAAAGCTCACTCGGTCCGAGGGACCGTTTGAGAGAGGGAAGGGTTGAAAGAGACCCGGCCTTTGTGGCCTCCTCAACGGGGAGTAGGTTTGAGAGAACCGAACCTCGGTAAAACAAATCCGCGTGTCTCACCTTATTATTCGCTTGCGATTTGTTTTGCGCCCTCTCTCGCGGACTCTATTATATTTCTAACGCTAACCTGGTTTGTAGTTGTGATTATTTTTGAGATTTTCAGTTTCGCCCTATTCACCCCCCTCTAGGCGACTTTCAATTGGTATCAAAGCCCGGTGCTTCATTAGAGCCTAACCGCTCGAAGTGATGTCGGGAGATCACACCAAGAGGGAGATGGAGACCGGCGACAAGCCCACTACAAGCCAAGGGAGCACTTCATCGGAAGAGTCCCGCACCAAGAAGAGGGAGAAGAAGAAGGGCTCCTCCAAACGGAAGGAGAAAAGATCTTCCTCTTCTCACCACAATGAGAAGAAGGAAAAATCTTCTTCTCACAAGTCGCATCGGAAAGGCGACAAGCACAAGAGGATGAGGAAGGTGGTCTACTACGAGACCGACACTTCATCAACATCCACCTCCAACTCCGATGCACCATCCGTAACTTCTAAGCGCCAAGAGCGCAAGAAGTTTAGTAAGATCCCCTTAAACTATCCCCGTACATCTAGACATACTCCATTACTTTCCGTTCCATTAGGCAAACCACCAACTTTTGACGGCGAAGATTATGCTAGGTGGAGTGATTTAATGAAATTTCATCTAACCTCACTCCACAAAAGTATATGGAATGTTGTTGAGTTTGGTGCACAGGTACCATCAATAGGGGATGAGGATTATGACACGGACGAAGTGGCCCAAATCGAGCACTTCAACTCCCAAGCCACAACCATTCTCCTCGCCTCTCAAAGCAAGGAGGAATACAACAAAGTACAAGGGTTGAAGAACGCAAAGGAGATTTGGGACCTACTCAAGACCGCGCACGAGGGTGATGAACTCACCAACATCACCAAGCGGGAAACGATCGAGGGGGAGCTCGGTCGCTTCCGTCTTCGCCAAGGGGAGGAGCCACAAGATATGTACAATCGGCTCAAGACCTTGGTGAACCAAGTGCGCAACCTCGGGAGCAAAAAATGGGATGACCACGAGGTGGTTAAGGTTATTTTAAGAGCTCTTATTTTCCTTAACCCCACTCAAGTTCAATTAATTCGTGGTAATCCTAGATATCCACTAATGACCCCCGAGGAAGTTATCGGGAATTTTGTGAGCTTTGAATGCATGATTAAGGGCTCAAAGAAGATCAACGAGCTTGACGAACCTTCCACATCCGAGGCGCAACCGGTGGCCTTCAAGGCAACGGAGGAGAAGAAGGAGGAGTCTACACCAAGTAGACAACCAATTGACGCCTCCAAGCTCGACAATGAGGAGATGGCCTTAATCATCAAAAGCTTCCGGCAAATCCTCAAGCAACGGAAGGGGAAGGATTACAAATCCCGTTCCAAGAAGGTTTGCTACAAGTGTGGTAAGCCCGGTCACTTTATAGCTAAATGTCCATTATCAAGTGACAGTGACAGGGACAACGACAAGAAGGGCAAGAGAAGAGAAAAGAAGAGGTACCACAAGAAGAGGGGCGGCGATGCTCACGTGTGCCGCGAGTGGGACTCCGACGAGAGCTCCACCGAGTCCTCCTCCGACGAGGACGCCGCCAACATCGCCGTCACCAAGGGACTCCTCTTCCCCAACGTCGGCCACAAGTGCCTCATGGCAAAGGACGGCAAAAGGAAGAAGGTTAAAACTAACTCCTCCACTAAATATGAATCTTCTAGTGATGATAATGCTAGTGGTGAGGAAGATAATTTGCGTATCCTTTTTGCCAACCTTAACATGGAACAAAAAGAAAAATTAAATGAGCTAATTAGTGCCATCCATGAAAAGGACGATCTCTTGGACTCCCAAGAGGACTTCCTAATCAAGGAAAATAAGAAACATGTTAAGGTTAAGAATGCTTATGCCCTAGAAGTAGAAAAATGTGACAAATTATCTAGTGAGCTAAGCACATGCCATGACACTATTGCCAACCTTAGAAATGAAAATGCTAAATTAATTGCTAAGGTTGATTCTCATGTTTGTATTGATTCAACTTCCTATCCTAGAAATGATAATGTTGATTTGCTTGCTAGGATTGATGAGTTGAATGTTTCTATTGCTAGCCTTAGAAATGAGAATGAGAAATTAATTGCTAAGGCTAAAGAATTTGATGTTTGCAATACTATTATTTCCGACCTTAGAACTAAGAACGATATGTTACATGCTAAGGTTGTAGAACTAAAATCTTGCAAACCCTCTACATCTAATATTGAGCATGTTTCTATTTGTACTAGATGTAGAGATGTTGATATCAATGCTATTCATGATCACATGGCTTTAATTAAACAACAAAATGATCATATAGCATTATTAGACGCTAAAATTGCCGAGCATAACTTAGAAAATGAAAAGTTTAAATTTGCTAGAAGTATGCTCTATAATGGGAGACGCCCTGGCATCAAGGATGGCATTGGCTTCCAAAGGGGAGACAATGTCAAACTTAATGCCCCTCCAAAGAATTTATCTAACTTTGTTAAGGGCAAGGCTCCCATGCCTCAGGATAACGAGGGTTACATATTGTACCCTGCCAGCTATCCTGAGAGCAAAATTAGGAGAACTCATTCTAGGAAGTCTCACTCTGGCCCTAACCATGCTTTTATGTATAAGGGTGAGACATCTAGCTCTAGGCAACCAACTGAAAGTTCCCTTTGACCCGGGAACAGGATCTGGATGTCGCCTAGAGGGGGGGGGTGAATAGGCGAATAAAACTTATTACTTAAATTCTTACTCTACTCGAAGACTTAGTACGCAGTGGAGTGAGAAGACTCTTCGAGTAGGTTGCAGCGGAATGGAAGATCCTGTCTCAAAATGTCCTGCACTTCAAATCAAGCTTATACCACAGATAAGTATTGAAGTGCAGATATAAAGGGGAGTAAGACAGAGAGTCAGGATACAATACAGAACAGAGCACACAGACGCAAGGATTTATCCCGAGGTTCGGCCAAGCCTGAAATGCTTGCCTAGTCCTCGTTGGAGTTAGCCACACCTGGGCTTGGAGTCTATTTCAACTCCTTCCTCCGTTTGCTCAGATCTGTCAGTATGACAGATAGAGCCTTTCACTATTGAGTGGGGTTACAACAGAACCGCGGCTGCTTACAAACTTCTTGGCAGCACCCCGGCAGAGTAACGATATGCTCAAGACCTTGCTCTAGCTCTTAGCAGCACTACTCCTCTCTCTAAAGGCTTATAGCTGTGCCTTCTACACAAACTATAGAGTTACACACAAGAGGGAGAGCGAGAATTAATTCCAATGAAGTCTACACTTGTTGGCTGCACTTGTATCTTGCTTGAGGCGCCTAGGGGTCCCTTTTATAGGCACAAGGGGCCTAGGAGCCGTTGGAATCCCATTTGGAAGGCAATACTTTCTTTCTGTCGGGTGGCGCACCGGACAGTCCGGTGCACACCGGACACTGTCCGGTGACCGATTTGTTTCCTTAAACAGCGCTGCCGACCGTTGCAGACCGTTGCAGATCTGGGAGCCGTTGGCGCACCGGACATGTCCGGTGCACACCGGACAGTCCGGTGCCGTCTTCCGACCGTTGGCCCGGCCACGTGTCCCGCGCAGATTGCGCGGCCGACCGTTGGCCTCGCCGACTGTTGGCTCACCGGACAGTCCGGTGCACACCGGACAGTCCGGTGAATTTTAGCCGAACGCCGTCGGCGAATTCCCGAGAGCTGCCTGTTCGCGCCGAGTCAGCCTGGCGCACCGGACACTGTCCGGTGCACACCGGACAGTCCGGTGCTCCAGACCGAGCTGAGTCTTGGCTGCACACAGCCAAGTCATTGTCTCCTCTTTTCTTTTCTTCTACTTTCTGTTTCTAACACTTAGACAGGTATATTAGTACACAAAACCAATGTACTAAGGCCTAGAAACATACCTTCTCTTAATCATTAGATCTATAGCATTTCACATGCTTGAGCTTTGATGTTGGACTCATAAATCATCAAGTCGGCTTGACTTGATCTAGATTGACATTTCTTAGTTCCAACATCCTGCAAAGTTCACATAGAACATCTCCAAACATAGGAACAACCCAAACTAAAGATTAAGGTGAACTTAGCTCTTTTGGGCTGCTTCCAGTTCTGGTTTTGACACTTGTTCTCGTTCTAGTGACTTTGATCTCTTTCTTAGAGCTTGGTCTTGAGCCTTATGACTTACACCACATAACTGTAGCTGTTACCTCATTGGTTGTAAGTCACGTCCTTATGTAGTGATCCTTGATGTGCTATAGCTCTTCTCAACTCGATCACCCTTGACTTTGCAAGCCTTCTTCTTCACCCTTGGCTTTGGGTTCCTCAGCCTCCTTGACCTTCTCCCGTGCACTTGGTACCTCGAAGCTTCTCTTGCCTCCGTCCTTGGCTTGATCAGTTGTCTCCGAGCTTCGCACCCGAGTCTCACTTTATGCAATGTCCATCTTACTTGTGATGTCCATTATGTATCCATAATCCAATTCTTGGACAATCACATTTGTTCATTTGTGTTGAACCCTGTAAGCTTTACCTTAAGCACCTGTTCAACACTTAGTACACTTGTTAGTCCTTTAATTGAGTTGTCATCCAAACACCAAAACTCACAAGAGAGCTTTCAATCTCCCCCTTTTTGGTGATTGATGGCAACACAATTAAAGCTTACATGAGAATAAGATTTGAAGCACAAATTTTGAATTCTAAGTTTATAGAATGCTCCCCCTAAATATGTGCTTACTTCAAAAACATAATTAGAGTTAAACACCATTCAAATTAGTGGATATATCACAGGAATATCAACCTACCACTATTCACCATTAAGATACCAATTCAAACTAATACCAATTTAAACTAAATTTAAAGCAATCTTAAAGCACCATTAACCACATGACTATCTATTACACTATAGAAGCCAAATAATTCATTGCAGCGGAATCACTAGTCCATATGATGCAACACATATAAAAACTGCAAGAAGCATATGAATATCACACTTGACAAAGCTCAAACTAACACATCACCCCTTAGGATAAGCTTTCCTCTCAGGTTGAGATAAGCTTTAATACACACAAATTCTCCCCCTTTGACATCAAACACCAAAAACTATACTCAAGCAAGAACATAGGATGATGTCAAGGGACAACAGGGTGTTAAGGAGGAAAAACGACTATCAAGACTCCCCCTTACTTATTGAACATATGTCCTATCAACATTTAGGTAAGATACATATATGCAAAAAGATTAATACTTCCTTTTGTACCTTTACCATGTTGTAGTGTACTTCCCATCTTGAAAGTAGTTAATCTCACGAGAGCTTCTCCACACTTGTGCCTGATTCTTTCTCCTAACTTTTTCTTGTTGCTAAGACACCAAACTTAGAACAAGTTATAGTATTGGGCACAAGAAGAAACTTCTATTCTCATGATTATCAAAAGATATCAATTGAAGCGAACTATTATGGCTACCGATTGAAAGATACCAATTTAAAGATACCAATTGCAAAGTTCATTTATTATCATGGCTCCATGATATTTAAGCATCTATTATCACCAGATATTATAGAGCATGAGCAATCTAAAGATATGCACTTACTCACAACTTGAGATACCAATTTCTTGACTTACAGAGGTACCCAAATCCAGATTGCTCCATTTCTTGCTTATCTTCTCTTTTCCACCTAGAGACTATACAAGATCACTCAAGAAACAGTTAGTCTCAAAAGACACAAGTTATGTGTGCTCCCCCTCAAGTTGTGCATCAAGTATTTGAATGACTTGCACTTTGCACATTCTAGCTTCCTTAGAACTAGAGGGGATCACAACATACCTTGGTCAAGGCATACTCTACCACTTTCATCACCCAAAGATGCCAATTTGAATATCCAATGAAACGCCACTTAACACCAATTGAAGGCTAAATGAAAGGTTGACTAAATACAGCAATGCACGCCTCAGTGACACCTAAACCAATTGAATACTCACGGAAGTCTAACATTTACTCAACCTGTACATGCTTCATATTTAATTATCATTGCACATACCAATTGAAGATCAACACAATCAAGTATATAATGCGAAATATCTAAGCATGTCATGATTAAGAAGGTTTCTTAGATGCACAAAAGAAACACATTTTAAAGGCATAAATTACCTAAACCAAGATATTACCAATTGAAAGACAAGAACATAGCTATGATCACAATGAATGGAATTTCAAGAATATTTAATGAAATTGCATAGCTTCATTTTCCACACCTTTGCCTTTATGAGAGCACTTGTTATCACCAATTCAGGACTCCTTTTGCTCACACACCTCATAGCTCAAAGGGGCACGACATGGATTTGAAATTCACACAATACTAAACTAGGGAGATCATGTGAACATGCACTAAACAAAATGTCATATTTGCACATAGCATGACTTACAAAAAGTTACAGGTTTATCCATATACACCAAGAGAGTTGATCGTTGTGGATATAACAAATGAAAGAACTACCCATGAATGATTCAAAAGATATATCCTATATAACACCAGTCATGATTAAGCAAACATCATTATGATTCATTTAACACAGGCAATCATAAAGCATAACTACTCTAAGGACAGGTAGCATATCAAGCCAACTTAAGAGCAATACTAAATTGCAATGATGTACTTAAAATACACGGGTACCGTCCTTTGGAGAGCAGGTTTTAGATTCTCATCAAGGTCCTTTACTTGATTCACCAATAATGATTCAGGACCTACACACCTTATTTCACTTGAGATGAACATGGGATTAGTGTTTCACAATAAAGGCACCAAAACAATTAACAGCTTAAGCATAGAGTTTAAGATAACCGTCTTAAGCTCTCCCATGGTCTCCAGTTCATCTCAAGGCACCTGCATGGTCTAGTTAGCACAGTTTGGTACCCATCTTGGGATGGGTCCATAATGATCATCTAAATGTGCCTTTGGTACCCAAATTGCCTTTGTGCTAGTTCTAGGTGATCTCGTTATAGATCTAGCACAAGTGTATGATATGGGTTTCCTACCTGAATAAGATTGACACAAATTCACTTGCTTAGGAATCTTACCTTTATAACATACTTTGGATAGATGACCCTGCTCACCACACTTGTAGCAGAAGCGTCGCTCAACTTGACACGATGCTTGCTGTGTGTTATTTTCCTTGGTGAGGGTCACCTTGGAGGATGCACATCCTTGATTCTTCATGACCGGACATGAAGTGATCGTGTGGTCCTTTTTGTTGCATCCAAAACAACTCCTTGTCCCTTCATTCTTGTCTTTGTACGGACAAGACGCGATGAGGTGGCCTAACTTCTTGCACTTGAAACACCTCCTTTTTCCTTTTCCCTTTTTATACTTGAATGACATGGAGAGAAGGTCAGTGCAAACAACATGATTAATTGAATCCTTACCTTTTTCCTCTTTCATGTTGATTTCTTCATTTATAGCTTTGGGAACATTTCTCTTATTGAGCTTGACACTTGCTGCAGTTTTTCCTTTCTCAAGCTTCTTCACCATGCGCCCGTGGATATCTTGAGAGAGTTGAGCAAAGTGTCTTCTCCTCAGTTGTCGTTGCTTCTTATTCCCACAGAATTTCTTTTGTGCCCCTAAAACTTGTTGCTCAATCAATGATTGGCTTTCTTTTGAGCAACAGGGGTTAGCACATGATGATATACAATTCAAATGCGCACACGTGCGAGAATGAGGTTCACATGAATTTAAGTTTACAATTATAACCTCATGAGCAACATTAAGCATGATAAGGTCATCAACTAGTTTATTATGAGAATTTGACAACATATCATACTCTTCACCTAGAGCAAGTTTTTCTAAATTTGTCATTTCTACTTGACTCTTAAGCATAGAATTTTCAGTTTTAAGTTGAGCAACATCAGATAATACATCATGATTATTTCTTTGCTCAAATAAAATAGATTCATACCGTTGGACCAAATTATCATGAGAGCACTTTAGCTCCTCATGTTCTTTGGTCATCTTATCCAGGCTATCGTTGGTTTTGATGAGAGTCTCCTCTAGCCTGAGAAGCGTCTCGCCTTGTTCCTTGTTTCTCCTCAACAATTTAACCAAGAGCATTTTGTCTTCTTTGTTGAGATGGGTGTAGAACCGGCGAATCTCCTCTTCTTCCACATTCCCGGTCTTAGTTTCCCTGTCATTATTATTAGTGGAAGCAGTACAGGAAAATGTACCTTGTGGTGATGAAGACTCATCCTCGCTATCATCCTCATATTCCTCGCTTTCGTCTCCATCATCATTGTTAGCAATAAGACACTTATAACTAGTGGAAGACAAACCTGTCGACGAGGTGGATTCATCGTTGGGTGCCCATCGTTCTTGATCTCCTTTTGAAAGGTTAGTATCACAAGCAATATGGGGAGTAGAAGCAGTACAATTTGCCACACAATATTTTACTTTAATTCTATTCCATAAATCATGAGCATCAACAATTAAATCATTACCACTACTCATGATGGCAAAATAAGCACCTCTAGAAAGAGAATCAACTAAGATGCTGCAAGCACGGTGATTGAGAGAAAAACATCTTAGTTCATCATTAGAGGGATTTTTACTAATATCAGATGGAAAAATACTTCTACTAAAGATCTGTCTCAAATCAGGATCAACACTTAAGAAAGCATTATAAATAGAGACAGACCAAGATTTGTAATTAGAGCCATCGCCTAAAAGAAGTTCTACAGTTACCTCTTGTGGCGACATCGTCATCTCCGGACGGCTAAGCCCACACTGGAGAGGCCTAGCTTTGATACCAATTGAAAGTTCCCTTTGACCCGGGAACAGGATCTGGATGTCGCCTAGAGGGGGGGGGGGTGAATAGGCGAATAAAACTTATTACTTAAATTCTTACTCTACTCGAAGACTTAGTACGCAGTGGAGTGAGAAGACTCTTCGAGTAGGTTGCAGCGGAATGGAAGATCCTGTCTCAAAATGTCCTGCACTTCAAATCAAGCTTATACCACAGATAAGTATTGAAGTGCAGATATAAAGGGGAGTAAGACAGAGAGTCAGGATACAATACAGAACAGAGCACACAGACGCAAGGATTTATCCCGAGGTTCGGCCAAGCCTGAAATGCTTGCCTAGTCCTCGTTGGAGTTAGCCACACCTGGGCTTGGAGTCTATTTCAACTCCTTCCTCCGTTTGCTCAGATCTGTCAGTATGACAGATAGAGCCTTTCACTATTGAGTGGGGTTACAACAGAACCGCGGCTGCTTACAAACTTCTTGGCAGCACCCCGGCAGAGTAACGATATGCTCAAGACCTTGCTCTAGCTCTTAGCAGCACTACTCCTCTCTCTAAAGGCTTATAGCTGTGCCTTCTACACAAACTATAGAGTTACACACAAGAGGGAGAGCGAGAATTAATTCCAATGAAGTCTACACTTGTTGGCTGCACTTGTATCTTGCTTGAGGCGCCTAGGGGTCCCTTTTATAGGCACAAGGGGCCTAGGAGCCGTTGGAATCCCATTTGGAAGGCAATACTTTCTTTCTGTCGGGTGGCGCACCGGACAGTCCGGTGCACACCGGACACTGTCCGGTGACCGATTTGTTTCCTTAAACAGCGCTGCCGACCGTTGCAGACCGTTGCAGATCTGGGAGCCGTTGGCGCACCGGACATGTCCGGTGCACACCGGACAGTCCGGTGCCGTCTTCCGACCGTTGGCCCGGCCACGTGTCCCGCGCAGATTGCGCGGCCGACCGTTGGCCTCGCCGACTGTTGGCTCACCGGACAGTCCGGTGCACACCGGACAGTCCGGTGAATTTTAGCCGAACGCCGTCGGCGAATTCCCGAGAGCTGCCTGTTCGCGCCGAGTCAGCCTGGCGCACCGGACACTGTCCGGTGCACACCGGACAGTCCGGTGCTCCAGACCGAGCTGAGTCTTGGCTGCACACAGCCAAGTCATTGTCTCCTCTTTTCTTTTCTTCTACTTTCTGTTTCTAACACTTAGACAGGTATATTAGTGCACAAAACCAATGTACTAAGGCCTAGAAACATACCTTCTCTTAATCATTAGATCTATAGCATTTCACATGCTTGAGCTTTGATGTTGGACTCATAAATCATCAAGTCGGCTTGACTTGATCTAGATTGACATTTCTTAGTTCCAACATCCTGCAAAGTTCACATAGAACATCTCCAAACATAGGAACAACCCAAACTAAAGATTAAGGTGAACTTAGCTCTTTTGGGCTGCTTCCAGTTCTGGTTTTGACACTTGTTCTCGTTCTAGTGACTTTGATCTCTTTCTTAGAGCTTGGTCTTGAGCCTTATGACTTACACCACATAACTGTAGCTGTTACCTCATTGGTTGTAAGTCACGTCCTTATGTAGTGATCCTTGATGTGCTATAGCTCTTCTCAACTCGGTCACCCTTGACTTTGCAAGCCTTCTTCTTCACCCTTGGCTTTGGGTTCCTCAGCCTCCTTGACCTTCTCCCGTGCACTTGGTACCTCGAAGCTTCTCTTGCCTCCGTCCTTGGCTTGATCAGTTGTCTCCGAGCTTCGCACCCGAGTCTCACTTTATGCAATGTCCATCTTACTTGTGATGTCCATTATGTATCCATAATCCAATTCTTGGACAATCACATTTGTTCATTTGTGTTGAACCCTGTAAGCTTTACCTTAAGCACCTGTTCAACACTTAGTACACTTGTTAGTCCTTTAATTGAGTTGTCATCCAAACACCAAAACTCACAAGAGAGCTTTCACCAACCCGTGCCAAGTTGCCTAGAAAGAAAACTCCTAATGCATCAAATGATCATACTATTTCATTTAAAACTTTTGATGCTTCTTATGTGCTTACTAGCAAATCCGGCAAGGTAGTTGCCAAAATTGTTGGGGGCAAACACAAGGGCTCCAAGACTTGTGTTTGGGTACCCAAAGTTCTTGTTTCTAATGCCAAAGGACCCAAAACCGTTTGGGTACCTAAAGTCAAGAACTAAAATTGTTTTGTAGGTTTATGCATCCGGGGGCTCAAGTTGGATACTCGACAGCGGGTGCACAAACCACATGACAGGGGAGAAAAGGATGTTCTCCTCATATGAGAAAAACCAAGATCCCCAACGAGCTATCACATTCGGGGATGGAAATCAAGGTTTGGTCAAAGGATTGGGTAAAATTGCTATATCACCTGACCATACTATTTCCAATGTTTTTCTTGTAGATTCTTTAGATTACAATTTGCTTTCTGTATCTCAATTATGTCAAATGGGCTACAACTGTCTATTTACTGATATAAGTGTTACTGTCTTTAGAAGAAGTGATGATTCAATAGCATTTAAGGGAGTGTTAGAGGGTCAGCTATACTTGGTAGATTTTGATAGAGCTGAACTTGACACTTGCTTGGTTGCTAAGACTAACCTGGGATGGCTCTGGCACCGCCGACTAGCCCATGTTGGAATGAAGAATCTTCATAAGCTTCTAAAGGGAGAACACATTTTAGGACTAACCAATGTTCATTTTGAGAAAGACAGGATTTGTAGCGCATGCCAAGCCGGGAAGCAAGTTGGCACTCATCATCCACACAAGAACATCATGACTAGTGACAGGCCACTGGAGCTCCTACACATGGACCTATTCGGCCCGATTGCTTACATAAGCATCGGCGGGAGTAAGTACTGTCTAGTTATTGTGGATGATTATTCTCGCTTCACTTGGGTGTTCTTTTTGCAGGACAAATCTCATACCCAAGAGACCTTAAAGGGATTCTTGAGACGGGCTCAAAATGAGTTCGGCTTAAGGATCAAGAAAATTAGAAGCGACAATGGGACGGAGTTCAAGAACTCTCAAATTGAAGGCTTTCTTGAGGAGGAGGGCATCAAGCATGAGTTCTCTTCTCCCTACACTCCACAACAAAATGGTGTAGTGGAGAGGAAGAATCGAACTCTATTGGACATGGCAAGAACCATGCTTGATGAGTACAAGACACCGGATCGGTTTTGGGCCGAGGCGGTCAACACCGCCTGCTACGCCATCAATCGGTTATATCTTCACCGAATCCTCAAGAAGACATCTTATGAACACCTAACCGGTAAAAAGCCAAATATTTCATATTTTAGAGTTTTTGGTAGCAAATGCTTTATTCTTGTTAAGAGAGGTAGAAAATCTAAATTTGCTCCTAAAACTGTAGAAGGCTTTTTACTAGGATATGACTCAAACACAAGGGCATATAGAGTCTTCAACAAATCCTCAGGAATTGTTGAAGTTTCTTGTGACGTTGTGTTTGATGAGACTAACGGCTCTCAAGTAGAGCAAGTTGATCTTGATGAGATAGGTGAAGAACAGGCTCCATGCATAGCGCTAAGGAACATGTCCATTGGGGATGTGTGTCCTAAGGAATCCGAAGAGCCTCCACATGCACAAGATCAACCATCCTCCTCCATGCAAGCATCTCCACCCACTCAAATTGAAGATGAGGCTCAAGATGTTGATCAAGAAGATGATGAAAGTCGCCTAGAGGGGGGGTGAATAGGGCGAAACTGAAAATCTCAAAAATAATCACAACTACAAGCCGGGTTAGCGTTAGAAATATAATAGAGTCCGCGAGAGAGGGCGCAAAACAAATCGCAAGCGAATAATAAAGTGAGACACGCGGATTTGTTTTACCGAGGTTCGGTTCTCTCAAACCTACTCCCCGTTGAGGAGGCCACAAAGGCCGGGTCTCTTTCAACCCTTCCCTCTCTCAAACGGTCCCTCGGACCGAGTGAGCTTTTCTTCTTCTCAATCAAACGGGAACAAAACTTCCCCGCAAGGGCCACCACACAATTGGTGCCTCTTGCCTTGGTTACAATTGAGTTTTGATCACAAGAACAAGTGAGAAAGAAAGAAAGCGATCCAAGTGCAAGAGCTCAAAAGAACACGACAAATCTCTCTCGCTAGTCACTAAAGGCTTCAATGGAATTGGAGAGGATTTGATCTCTTTGGTGTGTCTAGAATTGAATGCCTAGCTCTTGTATAGTGGTTGGAAGTTGGAAAACTTGGATGCAATGAATGGTGGGGTGGTTGGGGTATTTATAGCCCCAACCACCAAACTTGACCGTTGGTGGAGGCTGTCTGTCGATGGCGCACCGGACCGTTGGCGCCGAAATAGCCGTTGCTCCGCTGGTACACCGGACAGTCCGGTGCACACCGGACATGTCCGGTGAATTATAGCGGAGCGGCTGCCGCGCGAACCCGAGGCTGGCGAGTTGAGGAGGCCGCGCTTCCTTGGAGCACCGGACACTGTCCGGTGTACACCGGACAGTCCGGTGAATTATAGCGAAGCGGCCTGAGAAATTCCCGAAGGCGGCAAGTTCAAGTTGAAGTCCTCTGGGCGCACCGGACACTGTCCGGTGCACACCGGACAGTCCGGTGCCTCCAGACCAGAGGTGCCTTCGGTTGCCTCTTTGCTCCTTTGTTGAATCCAAAACTTGATCTTTTTATTGGCTGTGTGTGAACCTTTTGCACCTGTATAACTTATGCACTAGAGCAAACTAGTTAGTTCAATATTTGTGTTGGGCAATTCAACCACCAAAATTATTTGGGGACTAGGTGTAAGCCTAATTCCCTTTCAATCTCCCCCTTTTTGGTGATTGATGCCAACACAAACCAAAGCAAACATAGAAGCGCATAATTGAACTAGTTTGCATAATATAAGTGCAAAGGTTGCTTGGAATTGAGCCAATATAAATACTTACATGATGCGCATGGATTGTTTCTTTATTTTTAACATATTGGACCAAATTCACACCACAAGTTTTGTTTTTGCAAATCCTTTTGTAAATTCTTTTCAAAGGCCTTTTGCAAGATAGTCAAAAGTAAATGAATAAGATTTTGAGAGGCATTTTCAAGATTTGAAATTTTCTCCTTTTGTTTGAAATGCTTTTCCTTTGACTAAACAAAACTCCCCCTAAATGAGATCCTCCTCTTAGTGTTCAAGAGGGTTTTGATTTATCATTTTTGAAATACTACTTCCTCCCCCTTTAGAACATAATAAGATACCAATTTTGAAATTGACCAATTGAAATTCTCCAAAATTTTAAAACTTAGGTGGTGGTGCGGTCCTTTTGCTTTGGGCCAATACTTTCTCCCCCTTTGGCATGAATCGCCAAAAACGGATACTTTGAGTGAGATATAGGTCATAAAATAAATGAGTAAAGATTATACCAACGTTGGAGAGTGATGCGGAGCGACGACGAAGGATGAGTAGTAGAGCGGAGTGGAAGCCTTTGTCTTCGCCGAAGACTCCAATTCCCTTTCAATATACCTATGACTTGGTTTGGAATACACTTGAAACACATTAGTCATAGCATATAAAAGAGACATGATCAAAGGTATTCTTATGAGCTATGTGTGCAAGTCTAGCAAAAGAAATTCCTAGAATCAAGAATATTAAGCTCATGCCTAAGTCTGGTAAAAGATTGTTCATCAAGTGGTTTGGTAAAGATATCGGCTAATTGATCTTTAGTGTTAATGTATGAAATCTCGATATCCCCCTTTTGTTGGTGATCCCGAAGAAAATGATACCGAATGGCTATGTGTTTAGTGCGGCTATGCTCGACGGGATTATCCGCCATCTTGATTGCACTCTCATTATCACATAGCAAAGGGACTTTGGTTAATTTGTAACCGTAGTCCCGCAGGGTTTGCCTCATCCAAAGCAATTGCGCGCAACAATGGCCTGCGGCAATATACTCGGCTTCGGCGGTAGAAAGAGCGACCGAATTTTGCTTCTTTGAAGCCCAAGACACCAAGGATCTTCCCAAGAACTGGCAAGTCCCCGATGTGCTCTTCCTATTAATTTTACACCCCGCCCAATCGGCATCCGAATAACCAATCAAATCAAATGTGGATCCCCGAGGGTACCAAAGCCCAAACTTAGGAGTATAAGCCAAATATCTCAAGATTCGTTTTACGGCCGTAAGGTGTGATTCCTTAGGGTCAGCTTGGAATCTTGCACACATGCATACGGAAAGCATAATGTCCGGTCGAGATGCACATAAATAAAGCAATGAACCAATCATCGACCGGTATACCTTTTGATCCACGGACTTACCTCCCGTGTCGAGGTCGAGATGCCCATTTGTTCCCATGGGAGTCTTGATGGGCTTGGCATCCTTCATTCCAAACTTGCTTAAAATGTCTTGAGTATACTTCGTTTGGCTAATGAAGGTGCCCTCTTGGAGTTGCTTGACTTGAAATCCTAAGAAATATTTCAACTCCCCCATCATCGACATCTCGAATTTCTTTGTCATGATCCTACTAAATTCTTCACATGTAGATTCGTTAGTAGACCCAAATATAATATCATCAACATAAATTTGGCATACGAACAAATCATTGTCAAGAGTTTTAGTGAATAAAGTAGGATCGACTTTGCCGACTTTGAAGCCATTTGCAATAAGGAAATCTCTAAGGCATTCATACCATGCTCTTGGGGCTTGCTTGAGCCCATAAAGCGCCTTAGAGAGTCTATAAACATGGTTAGGGTACTCACTGTCTTCAAAGCCGGGAGGTTGCTCAACATAGACCTCCTCCTTGATTGGTCCATTGAGGAAGGCACTCTTCACGTCCATTTGATAAAGCTTGAAGCCATGGTAAGTAGCATAGGCCAATAATATACGAATTGACTCAAGCCTAGCTACGGGTGCATAGGTTTCACCAAAATCCAAACCTTCGACTTGTGAATACCCCTTGGCCACGAGTCGAGCTTTGTTCCTTGTCACCACACCATGCTCGTCTTGCTTGTTGCGGAAGACCCACTTGGTTCCTACAACATTTTGATTAGGACGTGGAACTAAGTGCCATACCTCATTTCTTGTGAAATTGTTGAGCTCCTCTTGCATCGCCATCACCCAATCCGAATCTTGAAGTGCTTCCTCTACCCTGTGTGGCTCAATAGAGGAAACAAAAGAGTAATGTTCACAAAAATGTGCAACACGAGATCGAGTAGTTACCCCCTTATGAATGTCGCCGAGGATGGTGTCGACGGGGTGATCTCGTTGTATTGCTTGGTGGACTCTTGGGTGTGGCGGCTTTGGTTGTTCATCCTCCTTGTCTTCATCACTTGCATCTCCCCCTTGATCGTTGCCGTTATTTTGAGGTGGCTCATCTTCTTGATCCTCTTATACAACATCTTGAGCCTCATCCTCAATTTGAGTTGGTGGAGATGCTTGCATGGAGGAGGATGGTTGATCTTGTGCATGTGGAGGCTCTTCGGATTCCTTAGGACACACATCCCCAATGGACATGTTCCTTAGCGCTATGCATGGAGCCTGTTCTTCACCTATCTCATCAAGATCAACTTGCTCTACTTGAGAGCCGTTAGTCTCATCAAACACAACGTCACAAGAAACTTCAACAAGTCCTGAGGACTTGTTAAAGACTCTATATGCCCTTGTGTTTGAGTCATATCCTAGTAAAAAGCCTTCTACAATTTTAGGAGCAAATTTAGATTTTCTACCTCTTTTAACAAGTATAAAACATTTGCTACCAAAAACTCTAAAATATGAAATATTTGGCTTTTTACCGGTTAGGAGTTCATAGGATGTCTTCTTGAGGATTCGGTGAAGATATAACCGGTTGATGGCGTAGCAGGCAGTGTTGACCGCTTCGGCCCAAAACCGATCCGGTGTCTTGTATTCATCAAGCATGGTTCTTGCCATGTCCAATAGAGTTCGATTCTTCCTCTCCACTACACCATTTTGTTGTGGAGTGTAGGGAGAAGAGAACTCATGCTTGATGCCCTCCTCCTCAAGGAAGCCTTCAATTTGAGAGTTCTTGAACTCCGTCCCAATATCGCTTCTAATTTTCTTGATCCTTAAGCCGAACTCATTTTGAGCCCGTCTCAAGAATCCCTTTAAAGTTTCTTGGGTATGAGATTTGTCCTGCAAAAAGAACACCCAAGTGAAGCGAGAATAATCATCCACAATAACTAGACAGTACTTACTCCCGCCGATGCTTATGTAAGCGATTGGGCCGAATAGGTCCATGTGTAGGAGCTCCAGTGGCCTGTCACTAGTCATGATGTTCTTGTGTGGATGATGAGTGCCAACTTGCTTCCCGGCTTGGCATGCGCTACAAATCCTGTCTTTCTCAAAATGAACATTGGTTAGTCCTAAAATGTGTTCTCCCTTTAGAAGCTTGTGAAGATTCTTCATTCCAACATGGGCTAGTCGACGGTGCCAGAGCCAACCCAAGTTAGTCTTAGCAATCAAGCAAGTGTCGAGTTCAGCTCTATCAAAATCAACCAAGTATAGCTGACCCTCTAACACTCCCTTAAATGCTATTGAATCATCACTTCTTCTAAAGACAGTAACACCTATATCAGTAAATAGACAGTTGTAGCCCATTTGACATAATTGGGATACGGAAAGCAAATTGTAATCTAAAGAATCTACAAGAAAAACATTGGAAATAGTATGGTCAGGTGATATAGCAATTTTACCCAATCCTTTGACCAAACTTTGATTTCCATCCCCGAATGTGATAGCTCGTTGGGGATCTTGGTTTTTCTCATATGAGGAGAACATCTTTTTCTCCCCTGTCATGTGGTTTGTGCACCCGCTATCGAGTATCCAACTTGAGCCCCCGGATGCATAAACCTATAAAACAATTTTAGTTCTTGACTTTAGGTACCCAAACGGTTTTGGGTCCTTTGGCATTAGAAACAAGAACTTTGGGTACCCAAACACAAGTCTTGGAGCCCTTGTGTTTGCCCCCAACAATCTTGGCAACTACCTTGCCGGATTTGTTAGTTAAAACATATGATGCATCAAAAGTTTTAAATGAAATAGTATGATCATTTGATGCATTAGGAGTTTTCTTTCTAGGCAACTTGGCACGGGTTGGTTGCCTAGACCTAGATGTCTCACCCTTATACATAAAAGCATGATTAGGGCCAGAGTGAGACTTCCTAGAATGAGTTCTCCTAATTTTACTCTCAGGATAGCCGGCAGGGTACAAAATGTAACCCTCGTTATCCTGAGGCATGGGAGCCTTGCCCTTAACAAAGTTAGATAAATTCTTTGGAGGGGCATTAAGTTTGACATTGTCTCCCCTTTGGAAGCCAATGCCATCCTTGATGCCAGGGCGTCTCCCATTATAGAGCATACTTCTAGCAAATTTAAACTTTTCATTTTCTAAGTTATGCTCGGCAATTTTAGCGTCTAATAATGCTATATGATCATTTTGTTGTTTAATTAAAGTCATGTGATCATGAATAGCATTGATATCAACATCTCTACATCTAGTACAAATAGAAACATGCTCAACATTAGATGTAGAGGGTTTGCAAGATTTTAGTTCTACAACCTTAGCATGTAGTATATCATTCTCATCTCTAAGGTTAGAAATGCAAACATCAAAATCTCTAGCCTTAGCAAGCAATTTTTCTTTTTCATCTCTAAGGCTAGCAAGAGAAACATTCAACTCATCAATTCTAGCAAGTAAATCAATATTATCATCTTTAGAATTGAAAGTTGAAACATTGCAAACATGTGAATCAACCTTAGCAATTAATCTAGCATTTTCATTTCTAAGGTTGGCAATAGTGTCATGGCATGTACTTAGCTCACTAGTTAATTTCTCACATTTTTCAATTTCTAGAGCATAAGCATTCTTAACCTTAACATGTTTCTTATTTTCCTTGATTAGGAAGTCCTCTTGGGAGTCCAAGAGATCGTCCTTTTCATGGATGGCACTAATTAGCTCATTTAATTTTTCTTTTTGTTCCATGTTAAGGTTGGCAAAAAGGATACGTAAATTATCTTCCTCACCACTAGCATTATCATCACTAGAAGATTCATATTTAGTGGAGGAGTTAGATTTAACCTTCTTCCTTTTGCCGTCCTTTGCCATGAGGCACTTGTGGTCGACGTTGGGGAAGAGAAGCCCCTTGGTGACGGCGATGTTGGCGGCGTCCTCGTCGGAGGAGAACTCGGTGGAGCTCTCGTCGGAGTCCCACTCGCGGCACACGTGGGCATCGCCGCCCCTCTTCTTGTGGTACCTCTTCTTTTCTCTTCTCTTGCCCTTCTTGTCGTTGTCCCTGTCACTGTCACTTGATAATGGACATTTAGCTATAAAGTGACCGGGCTTACCACACTTGTAGCAAACCTTCTTGGAACGAGATTTGTAATCCTTCCCCTTCCGTTGCTTGAGGATTTGCTGAAAGCTTTTGATGATTAGGGCCATCTCCACATTGTCGAGCTTGGAGGCGTCAATTGGTTGTCTACTTGGTGTAGACTCCTCCTTCTTCTCCTCCGTTGCCTTGAAGGCCACCGGTTGCGCCTCGGATGTGGAAGGTTCGTCAAGCTCGTTGATCTTCTTTGAGCCCTTAATCATGCATTCAAAGCTCACAAAATTCCCGATGACTTCCTCGGGGGTCATTAGTGAATATCTAGGATTACCACGAATTAATTGAACTTGAGTAGGGTTAAGGAAAATAAGAGCTCTTAAAATAACCTTAACCACCTCGTGGTCATCCCACTTTTTGCTCCCGAGGTTGCGCACTTGGTTCACCAAGGTCTTGAGCCGATTGTACATATCTTGTGGCTCCTCCCCTTGGCAAAGACGGAAGCGACCGAGCTCCCCCTCGATCGTTTCCCGCTTGGTGATCTTGGTGAGTTCATCACCTTCGTGCGCCATCTTGAGTAAGTCCCAAATCTCCTTTGCATTCTTCAACCCTTGTACTTTGTTGTATTCCTCCTTGCTTAGAGAGGCGAGGAGAATGGTTGCGGCTTGGGAGTTGAAGTGCTCGATTTGGGCCACTTCGTCCGTGTCATAATCCTCATCCCCTATTGATGGTATCTGTGCTCCAAACTCAACAACATTCCATATACTTTTGTGGAGTGAGGTTAGATGAAATTTCATTAAATCACTCCACCTAGCATAATCTTCGCCGTCAAAAGTTGGCGGTTTGCCTAATGGAACGGAAAGTAATGGAGTATGTCTAGATGTATGGGGATAGTTTAAGGGGATCTTACTAAACTTCTTGCGCTCTTGGCGCTTAGAAGTTACGGACGGTGCATCGGAGTCGGAGGTGGATGTTGATGAAGTGTCGGTCTCGTAGTAGACCACCTTCCTCATCCTCTTGTGCTTGTCGCCTTTCCGATGCGACTTGTGAGAAGAAGATTTTTCCTTCTTCTCATTGTGGTGAGAAGAGGAAGATCTTTTCTCCTTCCGTTTGGAAGAGCCCTTCTTCTTCTCCCTCTTCTTGGTGCGAGACTCTTCCGATGAAGTGCTCCCTTGGCTTGTAGTGGGCTTGTCGCCGGTCTCCATCTCCCTCTTGGTGTGATCTCCCGACATCACTTCGAGCGGTTAGGCTCTAATGAAGCACCGGGCTCCGATACCAATTGAAAGTCGCCTAGAGGGGGGGTGAATAGGGCGAAACTGAAAATCTCAAAAATAATCACAACTACAAGCCGGGTTAGCGTTAGAAATATAATAGAGTCCGCGAGAGAGGGCGCAAAACAAATCGCAAGCGAATAATAAAGTGAGACACGCGGATTTGTTTTACCGAGGTTCGGTTCTCTCAAACCTACTCCCCGTTGAGGAGGCCACAAAGGCCGGGTCTCTTTCAACCCTTCCCTCTCTCAAACGGTCCCTTGGACCGAGTGAGCTTTTCTTCTTCTCAATCAAACGGGAACAAAACTTCCCCGCAAGGGCCACCACACAATTGGTGCCTCTTGCCTTGGTTACAATTGAGTTTTGATCACAAGAACAAGTGAGAAAGAAAGAAAGCGATCCAAGTGCAAGAGCTCAAAAGAACACGACAAATCTCTCTCGCTAGTCACTAAAGGCTTTAATGGAATTGGAGAGGATTTGATCTCTTTGGTGTGTCTAGAATTGAATGCCTAGCTCTTGTATAGTGGTTGGAAGTTGGAAAACTTGGATGCAATGAATGGTGGGGTGGTTGGGGTATTTATAGCCCCAACCACCAAACTTGACCGTTGGTGGAGGCTGTCTGTCGATGGCGCACCGGACAGTCCGGTGCACACCGGACATGTCCGGTGCACACCGGACATGTCCGGTGCCCCCGCCACGTCATCAGTGCCGTTGGATTCTGACCGTTGGAGCTTCTGACTTCTGGGCCCGCCTGGGTGTCCGGTGCACACCGGACAACCACTGTTCATTGTCCGGTGTGCCGGTATGGGCGCGCCTGATGACTGCGCGCGCAGAGCGCGCATTAAATGCACCGCAGGTAGCCGTTGGCGCCGAAATAGTCGTTGCTCCGCTGGTACACCGGACAGTCCGATGCACACCGGACATGTCCGGTGAATTATAGCGGAGCGGCTGCCGCGCGAACCCGAGGCTGGCGAGTTGAGGAGGCCGCGCTTCCTTGGAGCACCGGACACTGTCCGGTGTACACCGGACAGTCCGGTGAATTATAGCGAAGCGGCCTGAGAAATTCCCGAAGGCGGCAAGTTCAAGTTGAAGTCCTCTGGGCGCACCGGACACTGTCCGGTGCACACCGGACAGTCCGGTGCCTCCAGACCAGAGGTGCCTTCGGTTGCATCTTTGCTCCTTTGTTGAATCCAAAACTTGATCTTTTTATTGGCTGTGTGTGAACCTTTTGCACCTGTATAACTTATGCACTAGAGCAAACTAGTTAGTTCAATATTTGTGTTGGGCAATTTAACCACCAAAATTATTTGGGGACTAGGTGTAAGCCTAATTCCCTTTCAGATGAGCCACCTCAAAATGACGGCAACGATCAAGGGGGAGATGCAAATAATGAAGACAAGAAGGATGAACAACCAAGGCCGCCACACCCAAGAGTCCACCAAGCAATACAACGAGATCACCCCGTCGACACCATCCTCGGCGACATTCATAAGGGGGTAACCACTCGATCTCGTGTTGCACATTTTTGTGAACATTACTCTTTTGTTTCCTCTATTGAGCCACACAGGGTAGAGGAAGCACTTCAAGATTCGGATTGGGTGATGGCGATGCAAGAGGAGCTCAACAACTTCACGAGGAACGAGGTATGGCATTTAGTTCCACGTCCTAATCAAAATGTTGTAGGAACCAAGTGGGTCTTCCGCAACAAGCAAGACGAGCATGGTGTGGTGACAAGGAACAAAGCTCGACTCGTGGCCAAGGGGTATTCACAAGTCGAAGGTTTGGATTTTGGTGAAACCTATGCACCCGTAGCTAGGCTTGAGTCAATTCGCATATTATTGGCCTATGCTACTTACCATGGCTTCAAGCTTTATCAAATGGACGTGAAGAGTGCCTTCCTCAATGGACCAATCAAGGAGGAGGTCTATGTTGAGCAACCTCCCGGCTTTGAAGACAGTGAGTACCCTAACCATGTTTATAGGCTCTTTAAGGCGCTTTATGGGCTCAAGCAAGCCCCAAGAGCATGGTATGAATGCTTTAGAGATTTCCTTATTGCAAATGGCTTCAAAGTCGGCAAAGCCGATCCTACTCTATTCACCAAAACACTTGATAATGATTTGTTTGTATGCCAAATTTATGTTGATGATATTATATTTGGGTCTACTAACAAATCTACATGTGAAGAATTTAGTAGGATCATGACACAGAAATTCGAGATGTCTATGATGGGGGAGTTGAAGTATTTTCTAGGATTTCAAGTCAAACAACTCCAAGAGGGCACATTCATTTGCCAAACAAAGTATACTCAAGACATTCTAAGCAAGTTTGGAATGAAGGATGCCAAGCCCATCAAGACACCCATGGGAACAAATGGGCATCTCGACCTCGACACGGGAGGTAAGTCCGTGGATCAAAAGGTATACCGGTCGATGATTGGTTCATTGCTTTATTTATGTGCATCTCGACCGGACATTATGCTTTCCGTATGCATGTGTGCAAGATTCCAAGCCGACCCTAAGGAATCACACCTTACGGCCGTAAAACGAATCTTGAGATATTTGGCTTATACTCCTAAGTTTGGGCTTTGGTACCCTCGGGGATCCACTTTTGATTTGATTGGTTATTCGGATGCCGATTGGGCAGGGTGTAAGATTAATAGGAAGAGCACATCGGGGACTTGCCAGTTCTTGGGAAGATCCTTGGTGTCATGGGCTTCTAAGAAACAAAATTCGGTCGCTCTTTCTACCGCCGAAGCCGAGTATATTGCCGCAGGCCATTGTTGCGCGCAATTGCTTTGGATGAGGCAAACCCTGCGGGACTACGGTTACAAATTAACCAAAGTCCCCTTGCTATGTGACAATGAGAGTGCAATCAAAATGGCCGACAATCCCGTCGAGCATAGTCGCACTAAACACATAGCCATTCGGTATCATATTCTTCGGGATCACCAACAAAAGGGGGATATCGAGATTTCATACATTAACACTAAAGATCAATTAGCCGATATCTTTACCAAGCCACTTGATGAACAATCTTTTACCAGACTTAGGCATGAGCTCAATATTCTTGATTCTAGGAATTTCTTTTGCTAGACTTGCACACATAGCTCATAAGAATACCTTTGATCATGTCTCTTTTATATACTATGACTAATGTGTTTTCAAGTGTATTCCAAACCAAGTCATAGGTATATTGAAAGGGAATTAGAGTCTTCGGCGAAGCCAAAGGCTTCCACTCCGCTTTACTACTCATCCTTCGCCGTCGCTCCGCATCACTCTCCAACGTTGGTATAATTTTTACTCATTTATTTTATGACCAAAGGAGGAAAAAGTATTTCTAAGGGCCTATATTTCAGTCTAAGTATCCGTTTTTGGCGATTCATGCCAAAGGGGGAGAAAGAATTGGCCCAAAGCAAAAGGACCACACCCACACCACCACCCAAATTTTTAAATGATTTTCAATTGGTAAATTTCAAAATTGGTATCTCTTTGTGTTCTAAAGGGGGAGCAAGTAGTATTTTCAAAATTGATGTCTTAAAACCCTCTTGAACACTAAGAGGAGACTTTATTTGAGGGGGAGTTTTGTTTAGTCAAAGGAAAAGCATTTGGAACAAAGGAAGAAAATTTTAAAACTTGAAAATGCTTTGCAAAATCTTATTCACTTACCTTTGACTATCTTGCAAAAGGACTTTGAAAAGAATTTACAAAAGAGTTTGCAAAAAAAACAAAACTTGTGGTGTGAATTTGGTCCAATATGTCAAAAACAAAGAAAACAATTCATGCGCATCATGTAAGTATTTATATTGGCTCAAATTCCAAGCAACCTTTGCACTTACATTATGCAAACTAGTTCAATTATGCACTTCTATATTTGCTTTGGTTTGTGTTGGCATCAATCATCAAAAAGGGGGAGATTGAAAGGGAATTAGACTTACACCTAGTCCCCAAATAATTTTGGTGGTTGAATTGCCCAACACAAATATTGGACTAACTAGTTTGTTCTAGTGTATAAGTTATACAGGTGCAAAAGGTTCACACTCAGCCAATAAAAAGATCAAGTTTTGGATTCAACAAAGGAGCAAAGAGGCAACCGAAGGCACCTCTGGCTGGAGGCACCGGACTGTCCGGTGTACACCGGACAGTGTCCGGTGCGCCCAGAGGACTCCACCTCGAACTCGCCACCTTCGGGAATTTCTCAGGCCGCTTCGCTATAATTCACCGGACTGTCCGGTGTACACCGGACAGTGTCCGGTGCTTCAAGGAAGCGCGGCCTCCTCAACTCACCAGCCTCGGGTTCGCGCGGCAGCCGCTCCGCTATAATTCACCGGACATGTCCGGTGTGCACTGGACTGTCCGGTGTACCAGCGGGGCAACGGCTATTTCGGCGCCAACGGCTACCTGCGGCGCATTTAATGCGCGCTCTGCGCGCGCAGTCGTCAGGCGCGCCCATACCGGCGCACCGGACAATGAACAGTTGTTGTCCGGTGTGCACCGGACACCCAGGCGGGCCCAGAAGTCAGAAGCTCCAACGGTCAGAATCCAACGGCATTGATGACGTGGCGGGGGCACCGGACATGTCCGGTGTGCACCGGACTGTCCGGTGCGCCATCGACAGACAGCCTCCACCAACGGTCAAGTTTGGTGGTTGGGGCTATAAATACCCCAACCACCCCCACATTCATTGCATCCAAGTTTTCCAACTTCCAACCACTTACAAGAGCTAGGCATTCAATTCTAGACACACCAAAGAGATCAAATCCTCTCCAATTCCACTCAAGCCTTTAGTGACTAGCGAGAGAGATTTGCCGTGTTCTTTTGAGCTCTTGCGCTTGGATCGCTTTCTTTCTTTCTCACTTGTTCTTGTGATCAAAACTCAATTGTAACCAAGGCAAGAGGCACCAATTGTGTGGTGGCCCTTGCGGGGAAGTTTTGTTCCCGTTTGATTGAGAAGAAGAAAAGCTCACTCGGTCCGAGGGACCGTTTGAGAGAGGGAACTAGGGAAGGGTTGAAAGAGACCCGGCCTTTGTGGCCTCCTCAATGGGGAGTAGGTTTGAGAGAACCGAACCTCGGTAAAACAAATCCGCGTGTCTCACCTTATTATTCGCTTGCGATTTGTTTTGCGCCCTCTCTCGCGGACTCTATTATATTTCTAACGCTAACCCGGTTTGTAGTTGTGATTATTTTTGAGATTTTCAGTTTCGCCCTATTCACCCCCCTCTAGGCGACTTTCACTCTACATCAGACAGAGCCTTGAGGGCATTCATTCATGTGGCCAAGTGTTGGTTTGTAATCTCCCTTGCTGGTGAATTCCTGGAGACAATTTGGGGATTTGTTGTGATGAGAAGGTTTTATTGGGCTTTTGGGCCCAGGGAGTCACATGTTGTGATCTCATCACTCCTCAAGTGCCATCTTGGCGTTCTGCACTTGAATGGTGATGGTTCGTGAGATGTGATTAGGAGTGGTAATGGATTATGTCTTTTCACAAGTTGTTTGAACCCTTTAATTAATTTTAGTTCAAAAGTGAATAAAAATAAAACATGATTCTGATCCGATCCGATCCTTAATTTTATAGTGTAAAATTTATAGCTCGTTACCACCCTATATGTGATTGAGAATTTAAGATTAGTGGATTTGACTTCTGACCGGTTGTTGCCTGCTAATGTCCCGTTTACTGGAATCCTAAGAGAGGACTGAAGAACAAACCTAACAACATGGTACATACAATATTTGTAGCCTAGACGTCGCTCTCCATGCTCCCCACCTCGTGGCAACGCACAGGCACATACCTATTTATATATAAGTTATCATGATATTATATGTCTCCGTTGCAACGCACGGGCACCCACCTAGTTAGGTTATAATAATGTTAGTTATTATGTTTAGCTTTAACCGTAGGCTTCATTTATCTGTTTTATAAATGCTTTATTTTTTTGGTTTATAATGTTTATTTTTATTAGTTATTTAGATTAGGCTATTTATCTACATTAATTTGAAACGTTTAGATTGTGTTATAAGGAAAAGAGACTTATTTTTTAGAACACTTTGTTTTAATAGACACAGGACCGAGGCGAGATAAGTAGCAAAAATAGGATTATCTCAAAGATTTATATCCAGATGTATCTTGCAAGGATACACTTGTCCATCGTGGCCCACCTATATTGTAATTATGATTGTGGTAAGATATCTCAGGTGTTTTTACCGAGTCATTCAGATACATATGCACTTTGCTTCTACACATGCGATTGTTTTATTGTAAATAATTGTTTTACAAATATTCTATTTCATTGTTTCTTGATATATGTTATTAAATTGCTCTTAAGTTCATGTCGTCAACTTGTTTAGGACCAAAAGAGTGTTTTTTCTTTCAATGGTTCGATGGTCATAACAAGTTTGATCCAAGGTACCTTCTTTTCAACCACTTGCGGGATCGTCTATGGACCCATAGATGTAGCTGCAGCTGACCAGTAGACGTGCGTGTGGGGTCAGCCGCGACCTCCCGACACACACCCGTCAGCAGCCAACCGTAACTTGCAAAGGAAAGCTCTTCGTTCACATGCCCTGCGGCATTCAAGACCTTCCTACCTCCAGCGTCTTCTGCTACCTGCAGCCGTGACTGCAGGAGAGGAGCCGCAGTTACTGCAACTGTTCAGACTGCTTCATCTACAATCTATAGAAACAAAATACTAGTAGAAGCCACAACCGGATTAAAGCCACAGCAGGCAGCAGCAGCGAACAAACAATGAATTAATAAACAGCAATATCCTGATAGCTTCCAATTTGTAATAACAAAAAACAATGGGATTTAGATGCAAAATGGCAATATACGACAGCCTTTTTATACTCCAAAAATTAGATAGAATGGCTCTAAGTCGAATTACAGCGTGATTTAAAATAAGACCACAAAACAGCAATGCTTGCTTCCACAGGGAAACGAAAAAACGGGTCTAAAAATGAATTAATAAATATAACCAACTCCCAAGTTGCCGGGACTGACACTATAGTAACCACAACCTTGTAATTACATCAAAATATAAATTCAGTTCTGTCATTAAACACCTGAGGAATTCCATTGCGCTATAGAGCATGCAACAGTGACACACGGAACAACAAAGGTCAGGACACCTAATCTGGCTAATCACCACAAGCTCAGTGTGACAGTGATTCAACGTAGAGATAAATGCATAAACCACCAAGTAATTCAATCCTGAAGTCCCGAAACCAAGGTTAGGGGAATATTAGAAATAATGAAAAGGTGAGCAAAAGCTTATACCAAACTTTCTTACCCTGTGAATCTCCTAACTAATAATAACTCAATTTGTAACTGACTGTCATTGGTTGGCATCATCATTTGCATCGGAGTCCGAGTCACTTGCATTGTATCCTGAAATTTAAGAGAAGTCGCGAAAAGAAAAATGTTTAACAACACCCAAGATGTGAAAACCTTTAAATGAGATTAATTCAAACAAACTTTATTAATGAATACCTCGACGTTTCATGCCAACCTTCAAAGCTGAAGAGTGAAGACCTGAATCTTGACGCCCTTTCCATCCATTGTTTTCCCTATACATAAAAGACAATAAGGAAACAATAGGAGAAACCGAGGAAGTACAATCAGAATGTAGATTTGTATAGATAATGGGGCAGTCGACAATAGGAACTTCGAAACCACCATATGCAGACATATTTAAAAAAAGGGAGATGAATTTGTAAACACTGTTAAAAACATATGTAAGATGCAAAACCATCAACCATATCGTTAAGAAGTACGAGAAAACAAAGGCCAGATACAGATCATAGAAATGGTCAAAATAAAAGTAACATGATCATCTAGAAGTGCAGTCAGACCACCTTTTCCTCCTGGATGACTAAATCGGTGATTAAACAAGAAAGTTTGGATAGGGCCGGGGATAGGGGAAGGAAATATAATGGGATAAGAAAGAGGGTATAGCATAGGGATACGTGATTTTATATTCATACCCATGTTTGGGCTGTCATGGTTTGGGTTAGGGATATGTTGTGAGGCCCACCAAAATTAAATATATCCATACCATGACAGGTGCAGCAGTAGCTTTAGGCTCTAACAGGGACTCCGGTATCGGGGGCCACTAAGGTGGCTGCTGCTCACCTTCTCCAGCAATGAGGGAGGCACAGGAGATGGGGGCGATTCTTGCTCTGGCAACGATGGAAGTTCTTGCTCCGGCAGCAAGGGCGGCTTCAGCTCCTACTCGGCTAGCAGGCGACAAGGCCAAGAATGAGGAACCAGGTTCCCGGATCGATGGAGTCATGGAATGGGAACATGGTACGTGCCCATGATACTTAAAAAAGATTTTAACACTACAGGAACGAGATTGTTCCCACGTTCACAGGAACGTGGACATAAGCCCCGAACTTATGTGTGATGTGATCTAGGTCTCTAAGTTTACCTTGGGTGCAAGCATTGGTCCCAACAGGCTCTGACCCACATGCGCCTGAGATGACAAGCTGACTGGGTTTTGATATGGACCCGACACCAAGTGTCACCGTCACTCTTCTCTTTCTCAAAGCCTCTTCCTTCCCAAATCTGGTAAAGGTGCCCACCACAGGGGTCCACACATGTGGCCAAGGCCAAGAGTGGAGGTGCTAATTTGGTGCCCAAGGGACGATTTAGTGGCCGAGGCCTATCGAGGCAACGGTGGACAAGGCAGCAAGGAAGCGGCAGAAGAAGACACAAGAGAGAGGGCCCGCTATGCACGGGGGCCTACCATCGCCAGTACGCTGCTCAGCAAGATCGGGAGCTCAAGAGAGATCAAAGCCCATTTGGACCAATTCTAGCACCCGTGACAAGTTCAAGAACCCATATGACATTGTTGTACAAGTTTGGCGGTGTTTGGGATGGCTCCAGGTTCCAGCCCCAGTATGGAGTTGTAGTTTATAATATCAATTTAATTAGTTTTTTAAAAAATTAATCTAAATAATAAACAAAATGGTTTATCTAAATGTCTTTTAAAGGCTTACAACTCCAGCTCCACGATTTTCTGGAGCACCTAATGACCTGCTCCACCAACTCCACCAAATTTGTTGGAGCTGGAGCTATCCCAAACAGGGCATATCAAAATTTAAGAGTTGGAGACCAAATGACACCGGGCAAGTTCAAGGACCGTTTGTGAAATTATATTTCACAAGTAAAATAGTGATTTTTCACCTAAACTAAACCCAGATTCACATATCCATGGAAAGTAGATAATGAACTGATCTACCAAAAGAACTACAGGTTGAGAGAGAGTCGAAGCATTGTAAGCCAGTTATTGTTAGTAGCAAAATAAACAGCAATGAACAGAACAACCTTTACTTTTTTAGAAAATAGGTTAGCCCGCTTTATTGATCATAAAACATTCACAAATGTTAATTTCCAAGCATAACAGCACGTCTGCCACAAAACAATGCCTAAAGGCCGATGCTGTCAATTATAACAGAAGACAAGTCAGAACAACTTTTATGCCAATCAACCTTAAGCTCCAAGGAATTGCAAACAGGATGCAACCACAAACATAAAGTTAACAACAAAAAACATATAATTTCCTCACCCAGTAAAAAAGCACAAGTGCATGCTACACCTATGCAGCACTAACAAACCATGGGTTGTGATCAAAACTGAGAAACAATTGTCAGTGTCAGCAGATTGCATAGAAGGCCAAGAAAAGCAGCAGATGACCAGTCTGGAAGTACAAAAGCTTGTTGAAACCCACTGGATGGTAGTATCTTACCCGCAAACAAAGCGACTTAAGGCTGGATCTGAATCACTGGAATATTACCGTGGGGTTGTAGTCCATTAGGTAGCTAGAAAACCAGCTAACAACCATCTCGTTGAAAGGCATTTAACGGTAGCACGTTCACAGTTGGTCTACATCATGCCGTTCTTTCAAAAATCCAAGTACTTGCCTGTTCTCAAGAAGCAGGAGCTTCACGCTCTCCCGATCAGATATGAAATAAAAAAAATCTGCAAAACTGAATTTGAAAGCTGCTGATTAATTAGATATAAGATAGTAGATAGCAGAATCTATGATGTGTCAACTCTTATAAAGGATCTGCATATAGTACCATCCTGTGCAGTTTGATAGGTTCAATAGTAATTTGAAACACAACAAACTGACTTATTTTATGTCAGCATAATTATAAGCGCAGAAAGAGGCTCAACATTTTAGGGTTATTTAGGAAAGGTGTAGAGAAATATACCAGATTACCTGGACAAGGGACAAAACAAAAAGCTATGGGAGTGGGGGAGAAACCTGTTTTTCCATCTCTTTGGTGGCAGAGAATAGATCAAAGTTGAGGTCATGCTTCTACAAAAACAAGGCCATTGCACAGTACGTATGTGATATGTTATGTTACAAAGAAGCAAACAACATTTGCACAGACCTAAAATTGGCAGGCCGCAGGAGGTAGAAAGTACAGATGTTACCCTGCTGCCCAGATTTCACAGGTGAAGGGAGATACCTAAGCACGAACCTGTGCAATAGAAGCAGACCCAACAGGCTCGACATCGACGAATTCAAACATGTCATCGAAGTTCTTCCCCAACTGTTTCTCCACAACATTTCTAACCACATCAAATGGCGTGGATGGGGCTTGATCACACAGCGTAACAAGTCTTGGTAATGAAGAACGACTGTTCAGCAGTAGAGGGAACTCCGATGCTAGCATGGCTCAAAGCGGAGATGCAAGGTAGGCTCCTCGCTGACTGTGCTGGTCGTCAAGGCGGCGACGTTCTGGCTGCCGCTGCCGGGGCTCGTGCCCATCTCACAGAAGTCCTCGCTATGAGTATCAAGTTAATTCTGGAGTACCACCAAGAACTTAGTGGCGACGTTCAAAATTCCAGCTTGCTATAACAATATCATCATATAGAGGGAATACATTGATCCTAGAAAAGTGCCAAACACTTGATGAATTAGTTATATACTTCAGTTCTCACACATAAGAAACAATGAAAGGGAGTACATTGATCTGTCAAAATATGGATCAACACAGAAACAAAGTGCATGTGCCATTGGTAGTCTTACAATGCAGACCATACAAGCATATTATCCAATGACTTTCAGAGTGCACATGCATGAACTAACTCATCTAGGAACTACATAGGTCCATGTATTATGTGCTTGTGAAATGTGAATCATTAGCCTTGTGAAATAACAATCCAATTTCATTTCAAATAAGGCTCGATCAACAATTTAGCAAAGCCTAGCATGATTGTCCAATATGAATAGATTATTTATGACAAATAAGGTTGTTCAAAACATACCCTGTCTGGAGGCCCCTTAGCACCACCAATATGTATTTCAACACTACCGGCAGGAACCAAAAAAAAAAGAGGATTAATGAAGTTTAATAGCATAGATGATGGGATGTTTACAAAATCAGACTCGAGATATTTACTTGTAGGATTCTTTCACACCATTATTGTTGACCCCGTTTTTGCCAATAACTCGCCCATTTCCCTGGAGGCACATCTAAGACTGATAGGATATCAGCTTCAGGAACATAAACATAAGCCTCAATGTCATCTATCGCAAACATGGAAAAACAATCAGTGCAAACACTGCAATGTCAAATACTGATCAAATTGAAATTATTTGGTCAAAGAACTACCAGATGCAATGTAAACACATTCATGCCATGAACGTGAGGATTATATCTAGGACCAAGTTAGGCATTCAAAAGTTACATGATATAAAACTCTGGCCCTACTATGTCAACTATGGTTGTTCAAAAGCAGTTTTGTCAACCCCATGAAAATGCTATTTGATTCAGCAGCATTCTTGGTTTGCTGCAGCTATTTGATGTCAGCGTCATGTAGATTGCTCAACACAACAAGCAGTTTACCCGCATTACAATAACAGTCATACATTTCACTTTTTTCTGATTATCGTTTAAGCAAAAGCAGACATAAGTGTAGAAAATCTTATATATACCGACAAGGGACATGAGGAAGAGGTGACCAATCTGCAAACTGGTTATCGTTTAAGTAAAAGCATCTCTAATACAGCTCATTGCAAACTGCCAGACGCCATAAAGATACTTTGCTTAACTTTTCCATCGTTTTCTCATGGATATTGAGAAGGAAGCAGACATCATGTGTGGCAGCTCGAACCATCATATCAGACAAGGGCCTAATTGTCCAAAAGTTAGGGTCCTGAAATCTATCAATTAATATTATGTGTCTTCTTTTCTCAAGAAGACATGCTTTCAAAACAACAGAACATCTAATGGTAAGACGCTATCAGAGAAACTAAACACAATGTTATCACCTCGAAATGGAGAAGAGAGAGCTCTCATGTCTGGCGGCAAAGTCGCTTCCAAAGCTTGCGGAGCTTGTGCTTGTTCATCTTTCACTTGTGCTGAGCATAGCTGCCTCGCGAACTACTTGCAACTGTCAAAAGAACAAATATGGTCAACGATTGAACATCAAACAACACAATACACGAGAAAAAGAAGACATGGAAAATATGTAGTTCTACACGCCTATTGTTTATGCACCATCGGTATTGCACAAATCAACTTGTGCTGATGCTAGTACGTCACCCAAAGTTGCAGTCCGCTTGTTCTTCATCTGCTCTACATTGTCCTGTACCCCATGTACCCCCTGCTGCCACATCCTAATCTTCACCCCGATCACCCTCTGCTCCTCCTATCTAAAACTCCCAACTCCAACCAAAATAGGTGAGCTTGGTATCTAGGTGCATCAACAGAAAAAATGAATTTCTAAACACGATCTTGTATATAACTTCTTAACAGGACAGACTAAAGTGTGCGACTTTTTAGTTGCAGTGCGTAGTTTCTACAAACAAGTACAGTAATTCAGTCACGACACAAAGGAACATCTATTATGATCGGTTAAATATTCAAAGAGAATAAAGAGAATAAGGGGAAAAGGGTAACATTAAGTAAAAGGGAGAAGAATAAATTTAGATTTAACATGCCTTATTGACTACTGACCTTTCTGCGAATTTAAGCACATTTAAATGGTCATGCACACCTAAACTGAATACAACTAGATGCAAGTAAGATAGAATAAAAGACTGTTGGTAATGTCTTGTAAGAGTATTATTACTATGTTATTTGAATTTATAAGAATCTTTTGCTATGAGTTGCTGAACTAATGATAAAATCCAACTGTATATATATAAGTGAAAGCTTTGACAAAGGAAGTATTCAGGACCTGTGATGAGATGCAAAAGCACTAACTGTTTTGAAATTAGTTGAAAAAATAGATTAAGCAAGACAGAAAAATAAATATCAATACCCCAAGCCGCTTCTTATCCGCTCTGCTCAAGTAAAAATTGTTGCAAGATCGATGGCAACTATCTTAATCTTGGAGCTGGTTAATCTTGTCTTGCAAACCCTGGACACATCAGATTATTGTAAATATTGAACTCTGTTGGCTTTACCTGCAGAGGCAACAATCAGGGTCCAACAGTAATAACTTGTACTACTATATTATCTATGTTATCAAGCAAGACGATCAAGTCCTATCAATATAACAAATTGAAATGCAGAATTGTGCCTCTCAGTATTGTTCCTCATGGACTGTGCACCTTGCATTTCACTGTGCTTGACGATGTCGGCGGGGACGCCGTCGACGGTGAGGGTCCTGCTCTCGACACCTTCGGCGTGCTTGAGGTCCTTGATCTGCCTTCAAATCTTGTGCGACACACCCTACACGATAACATTGGACTGTGGGTATACAGACAAACACACAATGACACAGAACCAGAGCCTAGTGCCTGGGCCAGCAGGAGAGCGAAGAGCGGGAAGCGAGTGCGGCGAACCTTGACGAGGTCGTCACTAAGGGCAAGGAGCGAGTCGAGGGTGTCGACTCGGAGTTCTGGGACGTTGAACTACGCGGACAGTGAGGCTACGCGATATTAAATTCTGGTGGGTGAAAGAGAGGGGGAGGGGATCGCTTACGCAGTAGAGCGGGGTGTCGAAGGAGTGGTGGAAGATGGAGTCCTGAAGGTGCGACCACAGGGAGCTATGGTGGCGGCGCCGCGTGACTGCACGGGCAGCGACATCATCCAGTAGCGTGTCGCCAAGGGCGCCGGCGGTGAGGCTTCGCTCGGGGGAGGAGGCAGTGGTTTGGTTCGTGTGATCTGGTTGGTTCCAAGTTCCAACCCACGGCGGCTTCGCGATGGAGGAGGAGACGGAGCATAGATTCATGATTTGAGGGGAGGGGGAGCTTCTCCACCGGTGACCCATCTGCACACGGGCCGGGGGGTGTTGATACGAGCAAGCATCTAAATGAATCGGAGTGGGACGACATGAGTTTACCTTGAAGGCTAGCACCGCATCCACCGCACTGGTACACAGGGGCGCCGGCCTCCTCGAGAACGCAGTGGCACCTCGGGCATCTCACACGGAGAACCGCTCTAGCATTTGGAATTTCCATGGGACATCCGGAGAATGGATGGAGGTGGAGCGTGCGGGCGTGGACCGAAGATGGTGCGGCGGTTGCAAGGAGGAAGGCGATGCTGCGTCTCGGCCGGAGACCGATGCGAGGGGCCGCTTGCAGGGAGAGGTGGAGGGGGCCGCTAGGCAGGGAGAGCGGCAGAGAAAGACTCGAACTCTAGGCTGGGCCAGGGCCAGAGGCGTGCTGGGCATTCGACATGGCCCGCACCAAATAACATAGCCCACGCCGACCAAGCTGCACCAAATAACACGTGACCATGACTTGCAAATTTTAGTACCATACTGGCCAGCCAACAATTGTGGTACTGGCTTATAAGCTGTGCTGCTTCAGAGAAAGTAATTCTGGTTAAGTGCACTTGACGGTCTCTACTCCTAACATTTTTTGCTGTCACGTGGGCCCATATGGTAGGGCATGCGGTGTGCAGAACATGGGAATGGGTTTGAGCCGCGACGGGAAAAAAGAGACAGAGGCTGTCACGTGGGCCCACATGTCACGTGGGCCCATATGGTAGGGCATGCGGTGTGCAGAACATGGGAATGGGTTTGAGCCGCGACGGGAAAAAAGAGATGTCACGTGGGCCCAACATGGGAATGGGTTTGAGCCGCGACGGGAAAAAAGAGACAGAGGCTGTCACGTGGGCCCACATGTGCAGATGGGAATGGGTTTTCACGAGAGGAATGTGTGTGGAGTGTGTGGGAATGGGTTTCATGATGGGAATGACAGAACATGGGAATGACAGACTACTCTTAGAGCCTTAATAAGTAGTAGAGAAGCATAAGAAGATCCACAAACGTCCAGATTGTATTGTGAGCGGAATTGTAGGCTCAGCCCCTTATCCATATTATAAAGTCGTTAAGTCATATATACTGTTGGAGGCCTATTATATCGAAGATCCTCATTTAATCTTCACTTGAGTACAAACAAGTGTGTTTCAGATACATTTCAACTAATAGAGGTTGAATTTCGGCCGAAGCAATATATAAAAAAGCTTTGCCCTGCACACTATTATATCGAAGATCCTCATTTAATCTTCACTTGAGTACAAACAAGTGTGTTTCAGATACATTTCAACTAATAGAGGTTGAATTTCGGCCGAAGCAATATATAAAAAAGCTTTGCCCTGCACACGCAAGTAGCGAAGGTGCGAGACTAAGTCGGCAGCTTCGACAAAGAAGAAAGACTTCGAACGGTAAGCCAGCAGAGAAGCTTTCACATGACAAAAGCCAGGACTCGCGCAACGAAGGAGGGAGAAAATACAATGTTGTCCTAATGTCATTTGTAAACAATGTGTGTACCTTGAGGGGTATGATTGTAATTTTGTACAAAGATGGTTCATATTTTCTATAAATGGCTTGTTCGCTTAGACCGATCTAGAAGGATTGGAGGGGATTAAACCCCTTTCTATTCAATTTTGACTAGGAGGGGATCCCCTTTGATCCAGAGTTCCAGACTTAACCGAACATGCCCTAAATAGGTGAACAGTGTCGGGGACCATAATTAGGGGTACCCTCAAGGCTCCTAATTCTCAGCTGGTAACCCCCATCAGCATAAAGCTGCAAAGGCCTGATGGGTGCGATTAAGTCAGGGATCAGTCCATTCGAGGGACTCGATCACGCCTCACCCGAGCCTAGCCTCGGACAAGGGCAGCCGACCCTGGAGGATTTCCGTCTCGCCCGAGGCCCCCCTCTGTAACACCCGGTTTTAAAGGACAAAGCCGGATGCATCTCATACATGCGCCAAGAAGACAACACATATAATAACAGAGTGTATAGAGATAAATGTCATAAAACATCAGAGTATTTATTACATAGCGGAAGACTTATTACAAAAATAAAGATAAATGTAAAACGAACTAAGGATCGTCGGCGCCAATGTCGACTGAGAAACGCCACCTAGATCAGATCGAACTCCTCAGTGTTAGGCGGCTCCTCCTGAACCACCTGCTCTTCTCCTGTGGGGGGGGTGTGAGACAGCAAGAGTGAGCTCACATACGATCATAGCTCAACAAGTTGTGGGGAATAATGTGTCATGAACTCACCAAAGGTGGGAGTTCATGAAGTGTAAGGCTGATCAATGAAATAAAGGCTGAAGCTGAGCATTGCTTTTATAAGTTGGTCAAAATTTTATTAGCAATTACTAAGTGTAAGTAAATACCAAACCATAGTAATAGTAAGTAAAAGTAATAATAAAATAATCCCAAATGCAATGAAATGACAGGTTAAGTTTAAGTTCCATAATTTAATCATGTGAGTGTCCGAGCCGCTCATGACCGTGAGCACGGCTAGTATACCAGTTTTACACTCTGCAGAGGTTGCGCATCTTTACCCACAAGTCGTGTTACCCATTTGCCACAGAGTTGATCAGACTCCATACACCTCTACCTAGGAAGCGAGGCAGGGTACCACTACGAGGCCTTTACAAAGTTCCACTAGCTTCAGACTACCCGCTACAGTTTATAGGAAGATCCAGTAAAGGGTTCCTAGCTGACCGCCATCGCAGCAAAATCAACCAGGGACCTCCCCGCACTGACCTCTCCCCTACTGCCCTTGCCCCTTTCGGGTAAGGTAGCCCTCCCCTAGCTTTCCTAGTTAATCAGCCAAGGGCGTCCCATTCCACCCTTGTGGTAGCACTGTTTTCCCGGGTGGTTCTCCATGTTCCCATTAACATAATGATCTTAACATGAACAATAAAGAATAACACAGGTAATAAAAAGTATAACAATAAGTGATGAATATCTCTATACCCAAATCCACATAAAGCAATAGCATGTACTACCCAAAACTTTAGTAGTAAAACCAGTGGTGAAGCAAGGTATAAAGATAATCAAATCTAGGGTATCCTATTGGGTCCCAGCAAAATTATCCTATGCAGATCATTATGAATAATAAGAACATGAATGGGTAAAAGAAGTGATCAAGGGCACAACTTGCCTTCAACGAGCTCCTGCTCAGCTACTTCAACTTGTTGAAGCTCAGGTTCCACAGTGGGTTGCTCGTCTACTCGCATCAATACAATACATACATGGCATAGCATAAATTAACATCACATCAAACATGCAAATAGAATATACAGTAATAAACTAGACATTAAAATAAGATCACAGGAACTGGAATCATTAAATTTGGAGTTATATATTTTAAGTTATGGATTTTCTAATGTTTTATGCATTTAATACAAGATTAAGTGAAAGAATAATCTTAATGTGTTTGTCATGACAAAACAGAGGCACTAATAGATAGGCAATAATTTTATGAAAATTTAGGAACTGGAATGGTCTAATTTGGAGTTCATATGCATTTACTATGAATTAAACAAGTTTTAACATTTTATTTATGCACTAAAAATGAATTTCTGAATTTAATTTCTGATTTTTAATACTCTCTGGATCGGGCCTCATTTACAGGAAACTGCAGGGGCGCCTAGGTAAAAATCCCGAGACACAGGGAATAGTATAGGGTGGACGGCGGGTTGTTTTCAAGTAAACCGAGGGACTTTTTGAGAAATGGCTCGGCCGAAGAGGTATCCAACGATCCTGGCCGCAGGATCACTATCTGACGGTCACGATTAGATCGAATCACTTAACGAACCGGTACGCAATGCCACCCCTCGGATCAGAGATCTACGGCTAAAATCTAAAACCAAGTCATAATCCTCCCTGGCCGCCGATCTGCCCATCGACGGACAGGATCAACCGGACGAACCGGTACCGTCCTCATCTAATCTCGGCCGTTCACTAGGATTTCAACGGTCAGAAGACCGTCTTCCTTCCCCCGTCGCCAAAACAGTGGCGCCGCCGCCCCAATGCGGCGGAAGGTCGCCGGACCGCCAACGATTCCCCGCGTCCGAGCGCTAATCCCCAAATTCCACTACCCTGCACCTCGACCAATGAAAGGCGATGAAGATGGTACACCAATTACCTTGATTCGCGGCGAGGAATTCCCTGGCCACGCGATGGCGCGGTCCCGCGGCGGAGGCCCAACGACGGTGAGGAATTGCCGAACCTCCGATGCGCAAGACACCCCGGCAGTGAGGGTAAAACCCTTCCGGACGCCCCTCTCTTCGCCTGGACGGTTTCTCAAGGTCAAATCGGCGGTGTGTGCCCGAGTCGGCTACGGCGGCAAACCTTGCGCCGCACTATGGCCAGAGTGGTGGTCGGGATGGATTGAGGCGGCGAAAGGCTCAAGAGAGGTGCACGTGGAATCCCCCAGGACCCGGTATTTAACTCCACACCATCCGCAAGGTAGGCGCGATTCGGTTCAGCGTGCGTCGGGCCGATCTTTCCGGCGAGCTCCGCGGGTCTCGCGTTGCTGGTTGACGGTCAGAGCGAAGGGATGACAGGCGGGCCCCGGTTGACAGCGGTGAGTGAGTGAATGGCGCAAGCTGGCCCACTTGTCGGTGTCCGCGGCCGAGACGAGCGCACGAGGAGGCTGGGTAACTGGCCAGTGGCCCCGGCTTGTCAGCGAAGCATGCAGGCGCGAAACCGTTGTTCTCGCCTGAGACGGCCAGGCGGGGCCCACCCGTCGGCGCCATGCCGCGCGAGCCGCAGCTGGGCCGCCCAGGTGCAAAGGCTGAGTGGGCCGAATACTAAGAAGGAGAGCCCATGTAAGTTTTATTCCTTTTTCTTTTTATTTTGTTTTCTGTTTTCTCTTTTTTTTTCCATTTTCTAATCCAATTTGGATTCAAGTTTTAAATTCAAACTTTGTGGCCACATTTACACTATGTTTGTACAGTAAAAAGTAGTGAGCCAGAATATTTATATTTTTTTTGTATTTCTATGTCTTTCCTATTCTTCTTATTTTCAAACCCCCAAATTTCAATTTAGGGATCAATTCAATCTTTAGAATCGTTGTTTTGTTATTATTATTAACATTATTATTTTATTTAATGCACACACAATAAAAACTCCAACATGATGCAAAGTTTTCTATCATTTGTTGGAATTAAGCTCTTAAATTTTGTGTAGGCTCTTTTCATGATGCAAATGAGACATACAAAATTGAGAATAACTCTCTATTATTTCTGGTATACAATTTGGAGTATTACAAATCCTACCCCCCTTAAAAATAATCTCGTCCTCGAGATTTAAGAAGGACTAGGGAAAAGATGGGGAAAATCTATGCGAAGCTCTTCTTCTCTTTCCCAAGTGGCCTCATCTTCACCATGGTGACTCCATTGAACTTTGCACATCTTTATCACCTTGTTTCTTGTAACTCGAGTCAAAGTGTCCAGAATCTTAATAGGGTACTCAGCATAAGTCAAATCCTCTTGAACACTAAGGTCTTCCATTGGTAGTTGCTCCTCAGGTACCCTGAGGCACTTCTTTAGTTGAGACACATGAAACACATCATGTACATCTGACAGATGATTGGGTAACTCCAGTTGATATGCAACTTCACCCACTCGCTTCAAGATCAAGAAAGGTCCAATGAAGCGAGGGGACAACTTTCCTTTAACTTTAAATCTCCTCATACCACGAAGTGGTGACACCTTCAAGTAGACATGATCACCCTCCTTAAACTCCAGGAGTCTTCTCCTATTATCAGCATAGCTCTTTTGTCTGGACTGTGCAATTCTCAAATTTTCTCTTATCATTTGTACTTGCTCTTCTGCCTCTTGAATCAATTCAGGCCCAAAGAACTGTCTTTCTCCAGTCTGATCCCAATACAGGGGAGTCCTGCACTTTCTGCCATATAGAGCCTCAAATGGTGACATCTTCAAACTAGCCTGATAGCTATTATTATAAGAAAACTCAGCATAGGGTAAACTCTTCTCCCAACTGCCACCATGCTTGAGGGCACAAGCTCTTAACATATCTTCCAGCACTTGATTGGTTCTCTCTGTCTGTCCATCAGTCTGGGGATGGTAGGCTGAACTAAAATTTAACTTTGTATCCAAACTCTCATGCAACTTCTTCCAAAATCGAGAAGTAAACTGTGATCCTCGATCAGACACGATCTTCTTAGGCACTCCATGTAGACAAACTATCCGAGTCATATACAATTCTGCTAGCTTGGCTCCCGTGTAATTAGTCCTCACAGGTATAAAATGAGCCACCTTTGTCAATCTGTCCACAATTACCCAAATAGAGTCATATCCTGCTGGAGTGCGGGGTAGTCCAACAATGAAATCCATACCAATTTCTTCCCATTTCCACTCGGGTATCTTCAATGGGTGCAATAGTCCAGCGGGTCTTTGATGTTCAGCCTTCACTCTTTGACATACATCACACTTAGCCACATGAGCAGCCACATCTCTTTTCAGTCCATACCACCAATACTTTCGCTTCAAATCTTGGTACATCTTAGTGCTTCCAGGGTGGATGGAGTAATCTGAATCATGAGCTTCTTTCAATATAGCCTCACGGAGGCTATCGATCTCTGGAACACATATCCGATCTTTGAACCATATAGTACCTTGCTCATCCTCCGTGAATTCCGGAACTCGACCTTCCGTAATCAGATCTTTAATCTCTTGAATCTTAGCATCACCAACCTGACCTTTACGAATCTCTTGCTCCAGGGTAGGTTCCAACTCAATGGTAACTCCTTCAGTGTGAGTAACAATTCCCAGGTTGAGCTTCTCAAAATCTTTTGCCAACTCATCAGGTAGCTGGACAACGAAAGCGGAGTGAACATGCTCCTTCCGACTCAAGGCATCTGCAACCAAATTCGCCTTGCCTGGGTGATAGTGAATCTCCAAGTCATAATCCTTAATGAGCTCCAACCAACGACGTTGTCTAAGGTTGAGATCCTTCTGAGTGAATATATACTTCAAACTCTTGTGATCCGTATATACTTGGCACTTAGTTCCCATAATGTAGTGTCTCCAAATCTTCAGTGCATGCACAACTGCAGCTAGTTCCAAGTCATGAGTGGGGTAGTTCAATTCATGCTTCCGCAACTGACGAGATGCATAGGCAATCACATGTCCATCTTGCATGAGCACACATCCAAGTCCTTGGCCACATGCATCACAATAAATGTCAAATCCCTTCTGCAAGTCTGGCATAACCAATACTGGAGGTGACATCAATCTCTCCTTCAACTGATCAAAGCTCTCTTGACATTTCTCATCCCACTTAAATTCTTTTCCTTTCTCCAAAAGTGATGTCATAGGCTTGGCAATCTTAGAAAACCCTTCAATAAATCTTCGATAATATCCTGCGAGTCCCAAGAAACTCCGAATCTCCGTAACTGTAGTGGGCACTCTCCATTCCATTATCTCCTTCACTTTAGCAGGATCCACTGCTATTCCTCCATTAGAAATAATATGACCAAGGAATGGCACCTTGTCAATCCAAAACTCACACTTGCTGAACTTAGCGTAGAGCTCATTATCTCGCAACTTCTGCAGCACCAATCTCAGATGTTGTTCATGATCACTTTCATTCCTAGAATAGATAAGAATATCGTCGATGAACACCACGACGAATCTGTCCAAGTACTCCATAAACACCTTATTCATCAAATTCATGAAATATGCCGGTGCATTGGTCAATCCAAACGACATAACAGTGAACTCATATAATCCATATCGAGTTGAGAAAGCCGTCTTGGGAATATCCGATGGTCTAATCTTCATCTGATGGTATCCCGATCGGAGATCAATCTTTGAGAATACCCTGGCTCCTCTCATCTGATCAAATAAATCCTCAATGCGGGGCAACGGATACTTGTTCTTCACCGTAACATCATTAAGAGATCTATAATCCACACACATCCGTTGCGATCCATCCTTCTTCTGCACAAATAACACCGGTGCTCCCCAAGGTGAGGAACTTGGACGAATGTAACCAGCCTCTTGTAACTCCGTTAACTGCTTCTTCAGTTCCTTCAACTCTTCTACGGACATTCTATATGGCCGTTTAGAAATAGGGGCGGTTCCAGGTAAGAGATCAATAACAAACTCAACTTCTCTATCAGGTGGCATCCCTGGTAACTCCTCTGGAAAGACATCCGGAAAATCTCTAACTACCCAGATGTTGTCACCAACAAACTCCTCTGGCATAAAGAACATTGCACGCATGGATGAGGAGGTTACTGCAATATTAACTTGAAATCTTTCTCCTTTAGTGGTAGTGAGTTCTATGGTACCTCTACCACAAGCTATAACGGCCTTTGCCTTTCTTAGCCATGACATACCAAGGATCAGATCTATACTGCTTGACTCTAATATTATAGCAGTGGCTCCAAAATCTCTACCCATAATGGTTACTGTCAATCTACGTGTCATTTGATTTGCCTCAACAGGCCCTTTAGGTGTAATTACTATCAGGGGTTTTCTCATATTTAGCAGTGGTATTTCATTTGTGTTGGCATAACGAGCAGACATGAATGAATGTGTAGCACCAGAATCAAATAATATTGTCGCAGGAATTGCATTAACATAAAACATACCAATTACGAGGTCACCACCATCAGGGGTATCATCAACGCTGACTTGATTCACCCTGGCTATAGAATATCCCTTGCCAGGGGTCTGTTGCCTGTTCTGAGCTGGAGTAGTAGCAATCCTTTGTGGGCAGACATTTGCATAATGACCAATCTTCCCACACTTGAAACACTGAGTGCCCGGACTCTGTCCTGCAAACTTCGTCGGGGTGCCAGTAGGAGTAGCCTGTCGAGGAGGTGGAGTCCTCAGTGGTGATTGCTGAACTGGGCGTGGTCCTCCGGGTCGAGTCGGTGTACCCTGTGGTGAACTGTAGCGAGGACGAACACTGCTGCTACCCTGTCCTTGTGAGATAGCCTTCCTCTTCAAATCTCCCAACTGAACACGCTTGTGTTCAATAGCAAGAGCCTTATCCAATAGCCTCTGAAAGGATGGAAAGGTGTGTGCCACTAGAGCATACTGCAACGGTCCATTAAGTCCTTCAATAAAATGCTCCTGCTTTCTCTCATCCTCAGCAACTTCCTCTGGAGCATATCTGGATAGCTGAATAAACTTGTCGCGGTACTCGCTGACTGACATACTTCCTTGCTTCAGCGACAGAAACTCCTTCTTCTTGATCTTTATCATCCCAGCTGGAATATGGTAGTTCCTGAATTGTGTACTGAACTCTGCCCAAGTAATAGTGTCAGCAGCATCATGGGCAGCAGTATAAGAATCCCACCAGTCAGCAGCAGGACCAGTCAGACGTCCAGAAGCATATAACACCTTCTCCCGGTCAGTGCATTGGGCAATATTCAGCATCTTCTCAATTGACTTCAACCAATCATCCGCGTCAAGTGGATCTGGCGAGCTGGCGAAGGTTGGTGGCTTGTGACTCATAAACTCCCGGTGCTTGTCACGAGGTGGAACTGGTGGTGGTGGTGGAGGCAGTGGCACTTGCTGCTGTTGCTGCTGTTGTTGAAGTTGTTGTTGCAGCTGCTGTTGTTGCGCCCTCCTCTCTTGGCGTATCTCATCTCTCTCCTGGCGTAGCTCCTGGCGTATATCTTCTCTTTCTTGACGCATCTCCTGGCGTTCTTGCTGCATCTGGGCACGCATATCCGCCATGGTGTCTGCCATTTGCTGCATCATTGCCATCTGAGCAGCAACCAGTGGGTCAACTCCGCCCGGTGGAGGATTGGGAGGATTCATCCCAGCAGGTTGTGGCTGAGGTTGTCTTCGAGTGTGTTGGTTAGGAGGCAAGTCAATTCCACCACCCCGCCTGGTATTGACCATCTGAGTTAGATACATATGGTAAGAAAATAGTAGCCAAGGCAGTAATTACAATCATGTTTCTTTGGGGGATTTATTAGCTAAGTAGATTAGTGTGTCACCTACTAAAGCTAATACAATACCTTATAGTGGTACATGCTAAGATGTCCATCTATACTATTTCAATCAATCAAAGAAGCAAATCAGGCATTGATCATCAGAACAATCAACCAACATTTTTAATGGAGAAAATAATTTTAATTTTGTCTTAGGCTTCCTATCTCTTAAAATTGTCATAGGGGTAGGGATTCCAAGGTGTGAAATCCATCTTGTCTCAGAGTAGAAGAGATAAGAATGATCAGAGTAGAACAGTAGAAGGTGAGACAGAATCAAGATAAGTATAGGAAGAATCAGAGTGAGGTAAGTGTAGAATGAATCAGAATAAGATAAGTAGGTAAGGGTTGTCCATTTCTATCTAGGTTTCGTCCTACAGTCAACATTTCCTCTGATACCACTTCTGTAACACCCGGTTTTAAAGGACAAAGCCGGATGCATCTCATACATGCGCCAAGAAGACAACACATATAATAACAGAGTGTATAGAGATAAATGTCATAAAACATCAGAGTATTTATTACATAGCGGAAGACTTATTACAAAAATAAAGATAAATGTAAAACGAACTAAGGATCGTCGGCGCCAATGTCGACTGAGAAACGCCACCTAGATCAGATCGAACTCCTCAGTGTTAGGCGGCTCCTCCTGAACCACCTGCTCTTCTCCTGTGGGGGGGGTGTGAGACAGCAAGAGTGAGCTCACATACGATCATAGCTCAACAAGTTGTGGGGAATAATGTGTCATGAACTCACCAAAGGTGGGAGTTCATGAAGTGTAAGGCTGATCAATGAAATAAAGGCTGAAGCTGAGCATTGCTTTTATAAGTTGGTCAAAATTTTATTAGCAATTACTAAGTGTAAGTAAATACCAAACCATAGTAATAGTAAGTAAAAGTAATAATAAAATAATCCCAAATGCAATGAAATGACAGGTTAAGTTTAAGTTCCATAATTTAATCATGTGAGTGTCCGAGCCGCTCATGACCGTGAGCACGGCTAGTATACCAGTTTTACACTCTGCAGAGGTTGCGCATCTTTACCCACAAGTCGTGTTACCCATTTGCCACAGAGTTGATCAGACTCCATACACCTCTACCTAGGAAGCGAGGCAGGGTACCACTACGAGGCCTTTACAAAGTTCCACTAGCTTCAGACTACCCGCTACAGTTTATAGGAAGATCCAGTAAAGGGTTCCTAGCTGACCGCCATCGCAGCAAAATCAACCAGGGACCTCCCCGCACTGACCTCTCCCCTACTGCCCTTGCCCCTTTCGGGTAAGGTAGCCCTCCCCTAGCTTTCCTAGTTAATCAGCCAAGGGCGTCCCATTCCACCCTTGTGGTAGCACTGTTTTCCCGGGTGGTTCTCCATGTTCCCATTAACATAATGATCTTAACATGAACAATAAAGAATAACACAGGTAATAAAAAGTATAACAATAAGTGATGAATATCTCTATACCCAAATCCACATAAAGCAATAGCATGTACTACCCAAAACTTTAGTAGTAAAACCAGTGGTGAAGCAAGGTATAAAGATAATCAAATCTAGGGTATCCTATTGGGTCCCAGCAAAATTATCCTATGCAGATCATTATGAATAATAAGAACATGAATGGGTAAAAGAAGTGATCAAGGGCACAACTTGCCTTCAACGAGCTCCTGCTCAGCTACTTCAACTTGTTGAAGCTCAGGTTCCACAGTGGGTTGCTCGTCTACTCGCATCAATACAATACATACATGGCATAGCATAAATTAACATCACATCAAACATGCAAATAGAATATACAGTAATAAACTAGACATTAAAATAAGATCACAGGAACTGGAATCATTAAATTTGGAGTTATATATTTTAAGTTATGGATTTTCTAATGTTTTATGCATTTAATACAAGATTAAGTGAAAGAATAATCTTAATGTGTTTGTCATGACAAAACAGAGGCACTAATAGATAGGCAATAATTTTATGAAAATTTAGGAACTGGAATGGTCTAATTTGGAGTTCATATGCATTTACTATGAATTAAACAAGTTTTAACATTTTATTTATGCACTAAAAATGAATTTCTGAATTTAATTTCTGATTTTTAATACTCTCTGGATCGGGCCTCATTTACAGGAAACTGCAGGGGCGCCTAGGTAAAAATCCCGAGACACAGGGAATAGTATAGGGTGGACGGCGGGTTGTTTTCAAGTAAACCGAGGGACTTTTTGAGAAATGGCTCGGCCGAAGAGGTATCCAACGATCCTGGCCGCAGGATCACTATCTGACGGTCACGATTAGATCGAATCACTTAACGAACCGGTACGCAATGCCACCCCTCGGATCAGAGATCTACGGCTAAAATCTAAAACCAAGTCATAATCCTCCCTGGCCGCCGATCTGCCCATCGACGGACAGGATCAACCGGACGAACCGGTACCGTCCTCATCTAATCTCGGCCGTTCACTAGGATTTCAACGGTCAGAAGACCGTCTTCCTTCCCCCGTCGCCAAAACAGTGGCGCCGCCGCCCCAATGCGGCGGAAGGTCGCCGGACCGCCAACGATTCCCCGCGTCCGAGCGCTAATCCCCAAATTCCACTACCCTGCACCTCGACCAATGAAAGGCGATGAAGATGGTACACCAATTACCTTGATTCGCGGCGAGGAATTCCCTGGCCACGCGATGGCGCGGTCCCGCGGCGGAGGCCCAACGACGGTGAGGAATTGCCGAACCTCCGATGCGCAAGACACCCCGGCAGTGAGGGTAAAACCCTTCCGGACGCCCCTCTCTTCGCCTGGACGGTTTCTCAAGGTCAAATCGGCGGTGTGTGCCCGAGTCGGCTACGGCGGCAAACCTTGCGCCGCACTATGGCCAGAGTGGTGGTCGGGATGGATTGAGGCGGCGAAAGGCTCAAGAGAGGTGCACGTGGAATCCCCCAGGACCCGGTATTTAACTCCACACCATCCGCAAGGTAGGCGCGATTCGGTTCAGCGTGCGTCGGGTCGATCTTTCCGGCGAGCTCCGCGGGTCTCGCGTTGCTGGTTGACGGTCAGAGCGAAGGGATGACAGGCGGGCCCCGGTTGACAGCGGTGAGTGAGTGAATGGCGCAAGCTGGCCCACTTGTCGGTGTCCGCGGCCGAGACGAGCGCACGAGGAGGCTGGGTAACTGGCCAGTGGCCCCGGCTTGTCAGCGAAGCATGCAGGCGCGAAACCGTTGTTCTCGCCTGAGACGGCCAGGCGAGGCCCACCCGTCGGCGCCATGCCGCGCGAGCCGCAGCTGGGCCGCCCAGGTGCAAAGGCTGAGTGGGCCGAATACTAAGAAGGAGAGCCCATGTAAGTTTTATTCCTTTTTCTTTTTATTTTGTTTTCTGTTTTCTCTTTTTTTTTTCCATTTTCTAATCCAATTTGGATTCAAGTTTTAAATTCAAACTTTGTGGCCACATTTACACTATGTTTGTACAGTAAAAAGTAGTGAGCCAGAATATTTATATTTTTTTTGTATTTCTATGTCTTTCCTATTCTTCTTATTTTCAAACCCCCAAATTTCAATTTAGGGATCAATTCAATCTTTAGAATCGTTGTTTTGTTATTATTATTAACATTATTATTTTATTTAATGCACACACAATAAAAACTCCAACATGATGCAAAGTTTTCTATCATTTGTTGGAATTAAGCTCTTAAATTTTGTGTAGGCTCTTTTCATGATGCAAATGAGACATACAAAATTGAGAATAACTCTCTATTATTTCTGGTATACAATTTGGAGTATTACACCCTCCAGCGGCGAACATATTTCCGGCTCGCCCGAGGCCCCGTCTTCGCCAAGAAGCAACCCTGACCAAATCGCCGCACCGACCGGCCAAATCGCAGGAGCATTTAATGCAAAGGTGGCCTGACACCTTTATCCTGACGCGCGCCCCCCAGCCGGCAGAGCCGAAGTGACCGCCGTCACTTCGCCGCTCCACTGACCGACCTGACAGAAGGACAGCGCCGCCTGTGCCACTCCGACTGCGGTGCCACTTGATAGAGTGAGACTGACAGGCAGTCAGGCCCGGTCGAAGGCACCATACGAAGCTCCGCTTCGCCCGACCCAGGGCTCGGACTCGGGCTAAGTCCCGGAAGACGACGAACTCCGCTTCGCGCGACCCAGGCTCGGACTCGGGCTAAGTCCCGGAAGACGGCGAACTCCGCTCCGCCTGACCCAGGGCTCGGACTCGGGCTAAGTCCCGGAAGACGGCGAACTCCGCTCCGCCCGACCTAGGGCGGGCTCGGACTCGGGCTAAGTCCCGGAAGACGACGAACTCCGCTCTGCCCGACCCAGGGCTCGGACTTGGGCTCAGCCCCAGAAGACGACGAACTCCACTCCGCCCGACCCTAGGGCTCGGACTCCGCCCTGGCCTCAGTCGACGGCATCCGCCTCGCCCGACCCAGGGGCTCGGACTCGACCTCGGCTTCGGAGGAGCTTCCACATCGCCCAACCTAGGGCGCAGACCAGCCACGTCAACAGGAGGCACCATCATCACCCTACCCCGAGCTGACTCGGGCCGCAGGGAACAAGACCGGCGTCCCATCTGGCTCGCTCCGCCAGATAGGCAATGATGGCGTCCCGCGTACTCTGTGACGACGGCTGCTCTCAGCCCCCTTACGGAAGCAAGAGGACGTCAGCAAGGACTCAACCGCTCCGACAGCTGTCCCTCCGCCAGGCTCCATCGCTCCTCCGACGGCCACGACATCACCCCAGCTGGGTGCCAAAATCTCTCCGGCTGCCACAACGGCATGTACTTAGGGCGCTAGCTCTCCTCCGCTAGACACGTAGCACTCTGCTACACCCCCCATTGTACACCTGGATCCTCTCCTTACGCCTATAAAAGGAAGGACCAGGGCCCTCTTAGAGAAGGTTGGCCGCGCGGGGACGAGGACGAGACACGCGCTCGCTTGGAGCCGCTCGCTCCCTCTCCCGCGTGGACGCTTGTAATCCCCTACTACAAGCGCACCCGACCTGGGCGCGGGACGAACACGAAGGCCGCAAGATTTCCACCTCTCTCACGCTGGTCTCCGGCCGCCTCGCTTCCCCCCTTCGCGCTCGGCCTCGCGCTCGACCCATCTGGGCTGGGGCACGCAGCGACATTCACTCGTCGGCTTAGGGACCCCCCGGTCTCGAAACGCCGACAGTTGGCGCGCCAGGTAGGGGCCTGCTGCGTGTTGACGAACAGCTTCCCGTCAAGCTCCAGATGGGCAGTCTCCAGCAACCTCTCCAACCCGGGACAGTGCTCCGTTTCGGGAGTCTTGAGTTCATGTCCCTCGATGGCAGCTACGACATGATACTCATTCCACCGCCGGGCGACAGCGGCAATGGCGGCCGACAGTCCGCCCGCCGGCGGCGGAATCGACGACGTCTTCCCCGCGTGGTGGAAGAACAACCTTCGAGCTCATCCCGCCCTCTTCCCCGCCGACGGAGGGGAAGGCGGGGCAACCAAGGCCAAGCGGGAGGCAGCGTCTCGTCGGCTGTCGAGCGAGTCGACGGCGCCGGCACCCCAACGGGGGGCGCACCGGGCATCGACCTCGCGCTTGAGACGAAGGCGAGCGCCGTCTCCCCGCGACACGCCAACTCCGAGCAAACGAACGATGCCAGCACGCTCGCGGAAGGCTTGCTGGGTGTCACCCTCGTACCTAAGACGACGGTGCAGTCAGTCCCCGACGTGACTTCATCACCACCCGTCGACCATGAGGTACCGACTGATTCCCATCCCACGTCTTTCGGATTCCGTCTCGACCCGCCTAGCAGCTCTGCTTTGGCGAGAGCTCTCGTAGAGGCGAGTCCAAACCCTCTGGGGTTTCGTATGCGGTCACCTTGGGACCGACTGACGGACGTCTCGACCTACGGGCCCTCTGGGTCCGAGGAAGACGACGAGCCCAGCTTCTGTTAGGATTTCTCTGGACTTGGCAACCCCAGTGCCATGCGGGACTTCATGACCGCATGTGACTACTGCCTCTCCGACTGTTCCGACGGTAGCCGTAGCCTCGGCGACGAGGACTGCGGCCCAAGTCACGAATGCTTCCACGTCGGTCTAGGGGGTCCCTCCGAAGGCAACCATCTCGGCATGCCGGAGGACGGTGATCTCCCTAGGCCGGTGCCTCGCATTGACATCCCACGGGAGCTAGCTGTGGTCCCCGTTCACGCGGGGGGCCATGACCCACAGCTCGAGCAAATCCGCGGGGTGCAGGCCAGGCTCGACGAGGGAGCAGGAGCGCTTGAGCCGATTCGCCGGGACGTCGGGCAGGCATGGGCGGGCCAACCCCCGGCCGGAGAAATACGTCATCTACCCCAGGGCTTCCAGCACCGCATCGCTGATGACGTCAGGGTCAGGCCACCACCCGCATCTAGTGGGGTCGGCCAGAACCTGGCTGCAGCAGCAATGCTCCTCCGCGCGATGCCGGAGCCATCAACCACCGAGGGGCGGCGAATCCAGGGAGAGCTCAAGAATCTCCTGGAAGGCGCCACGGTCCGACGGGCCGAGAGCTCTGCCTCCCGAAGGCAGGGGTACCCCTCGGAACCTCATGCCGCGACTTCCCGATTCATGCGGGAAGCCTCGGTCTACACCGGGCGCACGCGCAACACAGCGCCTGCGGCCCCGGGTCGCCTTGGCAACGAGCACCATCACCGCGATCGTTGGGCCCACCTCGACGAGAGGGTGCGCAGAGGCTACCACCCCAGGCGTGGGGGACGCTACGACAGCGGGGAGGATCGGAGTCCCTCGCCCGAACCACCCAGTCCGCAGGCCTTCAGCCGGGCCATCCGACGGGCGCCGTTCCCGACCCGGTTCCAACCCCCGACTACTATCACAAAGTACTCGGGGGAGACGAGACCGGAACTGTGGCTCGCGGACTACCGTCTGGCCTGCCAATTGGGTGGAACGGACGATGACAACCTCATCATCCGCAACCTCCCCCTGTTCCTCTCCGACACCGCTCGCGCCTGGTTGGAGCACCTGCCTCCGGGGCAGATCTCCAACTGGGACGACCTAGTCCAAGCTTTCGCCGGCAATTTCCAGGGCACATACGTGCGCCCTGGGAACTCCTGGGACCTTCGAAGCTGCCGACAGCAGCCGGGAGAGTCTCTCCGAGACTACATCCGGCGATTCTCGAAGCAGCGCACCGAGCTGCCCAACATCACCGACTCGGATGTCATCGGCGCGTTCCTCGCTGGCACCACCTGCCGCGACCTGGTGAGCAAGCTGGGTCGCAAGACCCCCACCAGGGCGAGCGAGCTGATGGACATCGCCACCAAGTTCGCCTCCGGCCAGGAGGCGGTCGAGGCTATCTTCCGAAAGGACAAGCAGCCCCAGGGCCGCCCATCGGAAGATGCTCCCGAGGCATCAACTCAGCGCGGCACCAAGAAGAAGGGCAAGAAGAAGTCGCAAGCGAAACGCGACGCCGCCGACACGGACCTTGTCGCCGCCACCGAGTACAAGAACCCTCGAAAACCCCCTGGAGGTGCCAACCTCTTCGACAAGATGCTCAAGGAGCCGTGCCCCTATCACCAGGGGCCCGTCAAGCACACCCTTGAGGAGTGCGTCATGCTTCGGCGCCACTTCCACAGGGTCGGGCCACCCGCGGAGGGTGGCAGGGCCTGCGACGACGATAAGAAGGAAGATCACCAAGCAGGAGAGTTCCCCGAGGTCCGCGACTGCTTCATGATCTACGGTGGGCAAGCGGCGAATGCCTCGGCTCGGCACCGCAAGCAAGAGCGTCGTGAGGTCTGTTCGGTGAAGGTGGCGGCACCAGTCTACCTAGACTGGTCCGACAAGCCCATCACCTTCGACCAAGCCGACCATCCCGACCATGTGCCGAGCCCGGGGAAATACCCGCTCGTCGTCGACCCCGTCATCGGCGACATCAGGCTCACCAAGGTCCTCATGGACGGAGGCAGCAGTCTCAACATCATCTACGCTGAGACCCTCGGGCTCCTACGCGTCGATCTGTCCTCTGTCCGGGCAGGCGCTGCGCCCTTCCATGGGATCATTCCCGGGAAGCGCGTCCAGCCCCTCGGACAACTCGACCTTCCCGTCTGCTTTGGAACACCCTCCAACTTCCGAAGGGAGACCCTGACGTTCGAGGTGGTCGGGTTCCGAGGAACCTACCACGCGGTACTGGGGAGACCATGCTACGCGAAGTTCATGGCCGTCCCCAACTACACCTACCTGAAGCTCAAGATGTCGGGCCCCAACGGGGTCATCACCGTCGGCCCCACGTACAAACACGCGTTCGAATGCGACGTGGAGTGCGTGGAGTACGCCGAGGCCCTCGCCGAGTCCGAGGCCCTCATTGCCGACCTGGAGAGCCTCTCTAAGGAGGTGCCAGACGTGAAGCGTCATGCCAGTGACTTCGAGCCAGCGGAGACGGTTAAGTCCATCCCCCTCGACCCCAGCAGTGACGCCTCCAAGCAAGTCCGGATTGGCTCCGAGCTCGATCCCAAATAGGAAGCAGTGCTCGTCGACTTTCTCTGCGTGAACGCCAACGTCTTCGCGTGGAGTCCCTCGGACATGCCCGGCATACCGAGGGATGTCGTCGAGCACTCGCTGGACATCTGAGCTCGAGCCCGACCCGTCAAGCAGCCTCTGCGCCGATTCGACGAGGAGAAGCACAGAGCCATAGGCGAGGAGATCCACAAGCTAATGGCGGCAGGGTTCATCAAGGAGGTATTCCATCCCGAATGGCTTGCCAACCCTGTGCTTGTGAGAAAGAAAGGGGGGAATGGCGGATGTGTGTAGACTACACTGGTCTAAACAAAGCATGTCCGAAGGTTCCCTACCCTCTGCCTCGCATCGATCAAATCGTGGATTCCACTGCTGGGTGCGAAACCCTGTCTTTCCTCGATGCCTACTCAGGGTATCATCAAATCAGGATGAAAGAGTCCGACCAGCTCGCGACTTCTTTCATCACACCCTTCGGCATGTACTGCTATGTCACCATGCCGTTCGGCTTAAGGAATGCGGGCGTGACGTACCAGCGGTGCATGAACCATGTGTTCGGCGAACACATTGGCCGCACGGTCGAGGCCTACATCGATGACATCGTAGTCAAGACGAGGAAAGCCTCTGACCTCCTTTTCGACCTTGAAGTGACATTCTGATGTCTCAAGGCGAAAGGCGTCAAGCTCAATCCCGAGAAGTGTGTCTTCGGGGTGCCCCGAGGCATGCTCTTGGGGTTCATCGTCTCCGAGCGGGGCATCAAAGCCAACCCGGAGAAGATCGCAGCCATCACCAGCATGGGGCCCATTAAGGACTTGAAAGGTGTACAGAGGGTCATGGGGTGTCTCGCGGCTTTGAGCCGCTTCATCTCACGCCTCGGCGAAAGAGGTCTACCTCTGTACCGCCTCTTGAGGAAGGCCGAGTGCTTCACTTGGACCCCTGAGGCCGAGGAAGCCCTCGGGAACCTGAAGGCGCTCCTCACAAAGGCGCCTATCTTGGTGCCCCCAGCTGTCGGAGAAGCCCTCTTGGTCTATGTCGCCGCGACCACTCAGGTGGTTAGCGCCGCGATTGTGGTCGAGAGGCAAGAAGAGGGGCATGCATTGCCTGTTCAGAGGCCAGTTTACTTCGTCAGCGAGGTACTGTCCGAAACCAAGATCCGCTACCCACAAGTTCAGAAGCTGCTGTATGCGGTGATCCTGACACGGCGGAAGTTGCGATACTACTTCGAGTCTCATCCGGTAACTGTGGTGTCATCCTTCCCCCTGGGGGAGATCATCCAGTGCCGAGAGGCCTCGGGTAGGATTGCAAAGTGGGCGGTGGAAATCATGGGCGAGACAATCTCGTTCGCCCCTCGGAAGGCCATCAAGTCCCAGGTCTTGGCGGACTTCGTGGCCGAATGGGTCGACACCCAGCTACCGATGGCTCCGATCCAACCGGAGCTCTGGACCATGTTTTTCGACGGGTCGTTGATGAAGACGGGAGCCGGCGCAGGCCTACTCTTCATCTCGCCCCTCGGGAAGCACATACGCTATGTGCTACGCCTCCATTTCCCGGCATCCAACAATGTGGCTGAGTACGAAGCTCTGGTCAACGGATTGCGGATCGCCATCGAGCTAGGGGTCCGACGCCTCGACGCTCGCGGTGACTCGCAGCTCGTCATCGACCAAGTCATGAAGAACTCCCACTGTCGTGACCCGAAGATGGAGGCCTACTGCGATGAGGTTCGGCGCCCGGAAGACAAGTTCTACGGGCTCGAGCTCAACCACATCGCTCGGCGCTACAACGAGACTGTGGACGAGCTGGCTAAAATAGCCTCGGGGCGAACAACGGTTCCCCCGGACGTCTTCTCCCGGGACCTGCATCAACCCTCCGTCAAGATCGACAACACGCCCGAGCCTGAGGCACCCTCGGCCCAGCCCGAGGCACCCTCGGCACAGCCCGAGGCACCCTCGGCCCGAGGCGCCCTCGGTTCAGCCTGAGGTACCCTCAGCCCCCAAGGGCGAGACGCTGCACGTCGAGGGGGAGCAAAGCGGGGTCACGCCTGATCAAAACTGGCAGACCCCGTACCTGCAATATCTCCGCCGAGGAGAGCTACCCCTCGACCGAGCCGAGGCTCGGCGGGTGGCGCGGTGCGCCAAGTCGTTCGTCTTGCTGGGTGATGAGAAGGAGCTCTACCACCGCAGCCCCTCTGGCATCCTCCAGCGATGCATCTCCATCGCCGAAGGTCAGGAACTCCTGCGAGAGATACACTCGGGGGCTTGCGGCCATCACGCAGCGCCTCGAGCCCTTGTCGGGAATGCTTTCCGACAAGGCTTCTACTGGCCCACGGCGGTGGCCGACGCTACCAGAATTGTCCGCACCTACGAAGGGTGTCAATTCTACGCAAGGCAGACCCACCTGCCCGCTCAGGCTCTGCAGACGATACCCATCACCTGGCCTTTTGCTGTGTGGGGTCTGGATCTCGTCGGCCCCTTGCAGAAGGCACCCGGGGGCTACACGCACCTGCTGGTCGCCATCGACAAATTCTCCAAGTGGATCGAGGTCCGACCCCTGAACAGCATCAGGTCCGAGCAGGCGGTAGCGTTCTTCACCAACATCATCCATCGTTTCGGGGTCCCGAACTCCATCATCACCGACAACGGCACCCAATTCACCGGTAGAAAGTTCCTGGACTTCTGCGACGATCACCACATCCGGGTGGACTGGGCCGCCGTAGCTCACCCCATGTCAAATGGGCAAGTAGAGCGTGCCAATGGCATGATTCTACAAGAGCTCAAGCCTCGGATCTACAACGACCTCAACAAGTTCGGCAAGCGATGGATAAAGGAACTCCCCTCGGTGGTTTGGAGTCTGAGGACAACGCCGAGCCGAGCCACGGGTTTCACGCCGTTCTTCCTAGTCTACGGGGCCGAGGCCGTCTTGCCCACAGACCTGGAATACGGCTCCCCGAGGACGAGGGCCTACACCGACCAAAGCAACCAAGCTAGCCGAGAAGACTCGCTGGACCAGCTGGAGGAGGCTCGGGACAAGGCCTTACTACACTCGGCGCGGTACCAGCAGTCCCTGCGACGCTACCACGCCCGAGGGGTCCGGTCCCGAGACCTCCAGGTGGGCCACCTGGTGCTTCGGCTGCGACAAGACGCCCGAGGGCGGCACAAGCTCATGCCCCCCTGGGAGGGGCCGTTCGTCATCGCCCAAGTTCTGAAGCCCGGAACGTACAAGCTGGCCAACAGTCAAGGCGAGGTCTACGACAACGCTTGGAACATCCAACAGCTACGTTGCTTCTACCCTTAAGATGTTTTCAAGTTGTTCATATACCTCGCACCCACGCAAAGTTTAGTCATCAAGGAAGGGTCGGCCTCGCCTCGGCAAAGCCCGACCCTCCCTCGGGGGCTAAAAGGGGGGGAACCCCCTCTGCGTCGAAATTTTCCTCGAAAAAAGATCTTTTCTGCCAGAATGTCTTTCGTGCTTTTTGACTACTTCGAAAGTGGATCCTGAAAACGACGGAGTACACGTAAGCAGCCAAGGCTGACCGAGCCGAGGGACTCCTACGCCTCCGGAATACGGATACCTCACTCATCACCTTCTGCGATAAGTAACTCACGTTCGGATAAGTGATTCCGCGGACCGAACAAGTCTTCACGTTCGGAAGCTCTTCTGCTGAAGCGATCCTTTGAGCCTTCTCAACTGCGTCGGTGATAGAGCCCCATGGACGGGTAAGAGTGCGCGTAAGCGGCAAGGCCACCGAGCTGAGGGACTCCTACGCCTCCGGGATACGGATACCTCACTCATCACCTTCCACGAGAAGCAACTCTCACTCGCACAAACATTTCTGTTATCGACAAAAAAGTCCAGATACTCGAAACAAGAGGAAAAGAGACGTAGCTTTACAACACGGCGAGGGTGTGTTTTGGCCTCGGCGGCCGCAGGAAACACACGCTACAAGACAATCCGATCCTGCAGGCTCAGGTCTTGACGCTGGAAGGGAGCAGCAGCACCCTCGGCATCGACAACACTTTCGGCGAGGTCCGACCTAGCCTCGGACGGTGACGCGGTCCGAAGATCTCCACTCCGAAGGACGACGTCATCGCCACGCCCGGGCCATCGCTGCCAGGGTCTTCTTCGAGAATCCGGCTCGAGCAGGCGGCTCGGCCGGTCACCCCGGGGCCTCGGCCAGCTGTCCTCCAAGGACGTCAGCCCGACCCGAGGCCTCGGCTGGTCAATCCCGGCGTCGGTCCCGCTAACGGACGACCCGGCCAGGCTCCGGCCAACCAGGTTTTCTTTTCGAGCCAACTCTGCCTCTGTTCATGCTGACACCGCTACCCCTGGCCTCGGCTCATCGGAGAGCGGTCGAGGGGTTCCTTTAACTAAGCTAGAGAAGCCTCGGACAACAAGGCCGACCGAGCCGAGGGACTCCTACGCCTCCGGGATACGGATACCTCACTCGTCACCTTTACACGGGGCGACTCAGGCTTGGTGAAGCGGTTCAGACAACCAACAGGCGAGTCTTAGTGCTCGAAAATGAGGAAAAAACATGGCTCCGTGCCGAAATTACGTACATGTTCAGGCCTCGACAGCCACAATGAACAAAAACACTGGCATTCGAAGTGCCATTACAGACGGAACTCTAGTTCCGTCCCTGCGGGTATGAACAACCTCCACACAGGGGAGCCTGCGGGGCGACGAACACCGGGGGACCCGCCAGCGACCTCTGCAGCAGCAGCCATGGTCCCAGGACGGACGCGGCCGCCGGAGGGCTCTCGTTCGCGTTCCCGCTCAAGGGACGCGAACCAGCTATTAAAGCCAAAGAGCGGGCCGCTCCCAAGCGCACCGGCAGGTCCTCGCTGCCGTCCTCGCCGCGAAAGCGAGGAAGAGGGCGGAATGTTGCACCCTAGCTAGGCAGCAACAGTTCGCCTTCCCCGGCATGGCTGGAGGACGTCTCCTCCGCAAAGCTGGAGGATGTTTGCCACCACCAGAAGCTGGAAGAAGAGGTGGCCCGCCGGCCCGCGCGGGAGGTAGAGCCCCGGCTCGCCTCGCTCCCCGCCCCAGCGAGGATGACGAACACCCTCGAGGCTGAGGGCGGGACCAAGATCACAGCCCGGCTTGCCTCTCCCCATCCAAGGGCTGGAGGTCACCGTTTTGGGTGACCACCAGCGGAGGGGTGCAACCGGGCTGTGTGATGACAATACTTGAAGCCGAACGATGGCTGAAAGGTGCCAACTCCCACGGAGTTGTATTCTTCCAACAACGAGGCGGAAAGACGGCGGATATCCCCCATCCGGGGGCTTGGAAGGTGGAAAGACACGATGCATAAGGGAGCGTGAAGACATGGTCGCCTTCCAAGGGGGTCACCCTCCTTTTAAAGGCGACTCTCCCTGCTTGCATCCCTAGCCGTCGCGGGCTGAGCCTTCTCCAACACGCTCCAAGGTCCTCCTCCACGGCGCGGGGGCTGGGTCCCACACGTCATGCAAGCCGGTTCAGAGCAGAAGAAGCCAAACCGCCGTGCGCGGTGCGTACAACCGCCTAGCGGTTACAAGCGACTCCCCACTTTTGCCCAGACCAACGGGCGAAAGGGGCGGGCAGCCATGCGGGCGGCATGCAACCGCGCCAAGTGGGCGCACTTCTCCGACTCCCAACATGCCCAGCATGGAGGCCCAGGCCCACGCGTCATGCAACCGGCGCGCCGAGTGCTTCGTGCATGCGACTGCACCGCCACTTGTGCCACCACCGCACCTCCTCGACTGCGAAACCGATACCGCGACTCGAGGCGACCCGGAGCACGACCCAGCAGCGCCAGCCTGGCGCGACGGTCAATGCGGCCAAAAATGGGCCGGCAGTAATGGCGGTGGCAGGCGGGCAGGAGCAGCGGTCACATCGCCAGCCATGCCTACGTCCCGTCCGGGGGCAGCGAGAGAACCCTCTCTCACGGCGTGAAGACAACGCGCCCGTGTTCCGTTCCTCGAACGGCTCGCGCGCGCGCAACGGCCGCCCCGCGAACCACTCGCCCCGTCGCATTAACTCCGCGGCGGGACAGGCGGCGCCTCTGGCAGGAGAAGCGGGCGACGCTTCGCCTTCGCCATAATGGCCGCGTCAGAAAAGGTACGTCGCGTCGTTCGATTTCGTATCCTTTTCCTTTTTTCCTCTTTCTCTCTCTTGCAACAGGGACCGGGAAAGGGGGATACCCCGAAAAGGATCCTTCCTCGTGAAGGAACCAGGCTCCGAGCCTCCCTACTGATCAGAGGTTCGAAGGCTGGCCCCTCGAAAGGGTTCGACAGCCGCCTCAGATCACGTGGGCCCCACACGCACTACTGGTCAGAGGTTCGAAGGCCGGCCCCTCGGAAGGGTTCAACGATCGCCTCAGGCTACTCGGGCTCCACGCCCACTACTGATCAGGGGTTCGAAGGCTGGCCCCGAAGGGTTCACAGCCGCCTCAGACACAGAGCGAGGGATGACCATGGGTACGTTCGATACATAACCAAGGCTCAGGCTGCGCTCCCGAGGTACCCTAGGACATTTCCGAGACCAGCGGGAACGATCTTGTAACGGAATCCCATCAGAGGGAGGCATCGAGCCCTCGGACCCCGTCGCCAGGGGACCGGGTCCGGCAGATCACCCACAGGTACTTTTGGGCGTGCCTCTGGGCCCCTAGCCGACCCCCAACGAACGGGGCACGGACGTCCACTCGGATTACCCGCCTGCAGCTCACCAGAAACACCATGTTCGGCGCCCATCGAGGGCAACATGGCGCTTTCCCCCTCCTCCTTGCGGAAAGGCGACGCAGGGGCGTATGTAAAAAAGTCAAGTCTGTCCCTGATCGCCCTCTCGCCCTGTGCAGAGGCTCGGGGGCTGCTCTCGCAAACCTGGCTCCGGCCGAACCGTTGACAGCTTCAACATACCAGCCCGAGAACTTGGGACCCGACCGTACACCCGGGCTACGGCTAGCTCGCATGAGGGAACGACCAGACTAGCCGAAGCATTACGCGAGGCATTAAGACCTCGAAGGAGTGAAACCACTCCTCCGAGGCCTCGGGGGCTACACCCGGCGGGTGCGCTCGCGCGCACCCGCCGGAACAAAACGCAACCGAGAAAGGCTGGTCCCCTTGCAAAAAAGTGCGACGAAAGCCTCCAAGCGAGTGCTAACACTCCCTTCGAGGCTCGGGGACTACTGTTGGGGACCATAATTAGGGGTACCCTCAAGGCTCCTAATTCTCAGCTGGTAACCCCCATCAGCATAAAGCTGCAAAGGCCTGATGGGTGCGATTAAGTCAGGGATCAGTCCATTCGAGGGACTCGATCATGCCTCGCCCGAGCCTAGCCTCGGACAAGGGCAGCCGACCCCGGAGGATTTCCGTCTCGCCCGAGGCCCCCCTCCAGCGGCGAACATATTTCTGGCTCGCCCGAGGCCCCGTCTTCGCCAAGAAGCAACCCTGACCAAATCGCCGCACCGACCGGCCAAATCGCAGGAGCATTTAATGCAAAGGTGGCCTGACACCTTTATCCTGACGCACGCCCCCCAGCCGGCAGAGCCGAAGTGACCGCCGTCACTTCGCCGCTCCACTGACCGACCTGACAGAAGGACAGCGCCGCCTGCGCCACTCCGACTGCGGTGCCACTTGACAGAGTGAGACTGACAGGCAGTCAGGCCCGGTCGAAGGCACCATAGGAAGCTCCGCTTCGCCCGACCCAGGGCTCGGACTCGGGCTAAGTCCCGGAAGACGACGAACTCCGCTTCGCCCGACCCAGGCTCGGACTCGGGCTAAGTCCCGGAAGACGGCGAACTCCGCTCCGCCCGACCCAGGGCTCGGACTCGGGCTAAGTCCCGGAAGACGGCGAACTCCGCTCCGCCCGACCCAGGGCTCGGACTCGGGCTAAGTCCCGGAAGACGGCGAACTCCGCTCCGCCCGACCCAGGGCTCGGACTCGGGCTAAGTCCCGGAAGACGATGAACTCCGCTCTGCCCGACCCAGGGCTCGGACTTGGGCTCAGCCCCAGAAGACGACGAACTCCACTCCGCCCGACCCTAGGGCTCGGACTCCGCCCTGGCCTCAGCCGACGGCATCCGCCTCGCCCGACCTAGGGGCTCGGACTCGACCTCGGCTTCGGAGGAGCTTCCACATCGCCCAACCTAGGGCGCAGACTAGCCACGTCAACAGGAGGCGCCATCATCACCCTACCCCAAGCTGACTCGGGCCGCAGGGAACAAGACCGGTGTCCCATCTGGCTCGCTCCGCCAGATAGGCAATTGTAGCATCCCAAAAATTCAAATCTTGGAATTTTCTCAAACTCGCTCTAAATTCAAAATGAATTTCAAATTTCATTTCAAAATGTTTGTTTGCGAGTTGATATCAGCAAATAAAATATAGTGGTCTATATTCTCTCCAAAAATCCTCCTCAAAATATCCTACAAATGTTTCTCCAGTGATCCTCCTCAAATTCTTTCCAGAAATACCGCCCAGATATTTCCCGAGTAATCCTCTTCAAGTTCTTTCTAGAAATACTGCCCAAATATTCTACAGATATATCTCCAGATATTTTCCTCTTGAGAAATACCTTCAGAATCATTTTTCAAGTCCCTACAAATATTTTCTTCATAACTTACCTCATGCTCATACGTATATGTATGCCTCCATTGTCATACGGTGAGCTCTACAAGCTAATCTCACTTATACAAGACAAATACATGCTAATCTCCCACTAATCCTCTCATCCTCCCACTAATCCTCTCATCCCTCCCCCTAATCCCCCCACCATGGCTATAAATAGAGGGGCAAGGGCCTCCTCTCTTCCCACCCCAAGCCATTTCATGGCAACTCTCTCCCCCCCCCACACACACCCACTCCATGTTCCACACAAGCACACACTAGCACAAGGATCGTTCGATCGTTCTTCGATCGTTCGTCCGATCGTTCGATCGTTCGTCCGATCGTTCATGGTTCGTTCGTCCGTTCGTCCGATCGTTCGATCGTTCGTCCATTTGTTCGTCCAAATAATCTTTTTCCTACCGTTATGCTGCCGAAATTCTGATCGTTCGTTCATTCGATCATTCGATCGTTCATCGTTCGTTCATAGTCCCTATTCATCGTTCATCGATCGTTCATAGTCCCTATTCATCGTTCTTCCACATAATCTTTGTCCTGCCGTTATGCTGCCGAAATTCCGATCGTTCGTTCGTACGATCATTCGATCGTTCGTCCATTCGTTCGTCCAAATAATCTTTTCCTGCCGTTATGCTGCCGAAATTCCGATCGTTCGTTCGTCCGATCATTCGTCCGTTCGTTCATAGTTCCTATTCCTCGTTCATCGTTCGTTCATACGAACTATTCACTATCACTATTCACCATTGCTATTCATCATTACTATTCACTGACACTATTCACCATCGTTACTATTCAATGTACTATTCATCATTGTTACTATTCATCATCATTACTACTTATCGATGATATCTAGTAGCTTTTTCGTTGTCACTATTCATCGTTACTATTCATTGTTACTATTCATCGATTAGCCTATCACCCCAAATTTCAACTACTCATACATCATGCTGTCCAGTCCACCTAAGACCAGCCAGACCCATATTCCAGTCATACAAACTCCGGTGACTGTGATTTTCCTTCCAGTAGGGAACTTTCCATCTGGTCACCCATCCTAGGTTTCTCCAAGTTGAGCACGCTTAACTTTGAGATTCCTTCGAACCAGGCTCCCAAACTCAGATTCCAATAATTCTCGTTTCTAAATTCTTATCAAACTATTCCCTATCCAACCATGTCATCCCTTAAGCATGGTCCATATTCTAGAAAACTCCCAAAATACTCTTGTCCCATATCCTGCCTATAACTCTTCTGTTCATACTAAGTCAGACGATTCATTCGTCACTATTCTCACCAACAGTGAACTTCACTGTGCTACACCACATACACCCAGCTATAAATACACCCAGCTACCCTCTCCCTCTCCACACACACTCAACACCCTCAGCCAAGGCAAACACTCCACCCACTCAGTTACTCTGCTCTGCCGGCTACACGCATAGTGTCGCTTCGCCTCCAGTCCACCCTCCTGGTAAGCACCTCCGCTCCACCACTAGTAGTATCACAACACCACATGACACATATTCTACTCAAGACTCTACCCATCCATGTATCACTATTCTGACCACTATACTAAATATTTGTTGGTATACTTGCTCGTTTGTATGTTTGCTTGTTCATGTTGCATAGTTATCGGAGCGTTCGTGCCGTCTCGTGGAGGCCAGATCCGCGAGTCTACGCTAAGCGGTGGAGCCAGAAGCCAGTTCCGTGAGCTCCCCTTCCCCCTTCGCCGAATAAGCACGTCAAGCTCACTGGATCCCTTTGATGCATAAATTACCTATGTTTTACAACCACAACCCTCAGCCTGTTATTTTATGCATGATATGATTTTAAGACAAGTTATTATGGCCACCCAGCCGCTTGCCGCAATCAATCCCTGATATATTTGTTACAAATGATTTGAGGAAAGGTGTGAGTTTTCAAAAGAAAATGTTTTTCAAAATGTGTATGATGAAGGGTTTTCACCCTTATCACCTTTGAGTAGGGATAATCAGGGACTCCCTGGTTTAGGGGAGGGCCTAAGGTGTTGGCTCAGCTGGTTTAGGCGTGAGCAGAAGGATTGTCCCCTCATATAAGGACCGGTTTGTCATCTTCACTACCTGTACTCTTTAATAGTACAACCACTCGAGACTGTGTGGGCAGTCACTCAATCTGAACTCGTACGGTCCAACCCCAGGGTTATGAAGGCTGGGGAGCACCAGGAGGATAAGGAGGGGGAAAGTTTTGTCCGGTTTGGACATGGCGGTGGCCTGACTCCTTCTGGATAACCGTTAAGGTTAGGACGTGCGAGGAAAGAAAGAGATTCGGATTCGGATCTCATTGATCATGAGATCGCAGAGCCGGACTAGTGGGTAAAGTGTACACCGCTGCGCAGAGTTTGAAAACCTATTCGAATAGTCTGTGTCCATAGGAATGGACGAGTCTGGTATGGTATGGCAATTAATGTTTTGTTTTAAAAAAAGGGTGCGTTTGATAAAAGTGGTTTTTAAAAGGTTCGGCGGTTGAGCCGTGAGCTATGGTGGACGGGAAGTCCAGTAGCTGTTTTTGAAAAGGAAAACCAGTGGGAAACTGCTGAGATACCTGGATGGTTTAGTCCAGGGGATTTTGTTATAATACTGAAAAACTTCCTGCTCCTTTTGGAGAGGATGCGCTTTGCAAAAATACAAAATGTTTTTCAAAACAACTCTGCATAAAATATTGCTGTTTCTGCAAAATATCCTGAGCTCCACATATTCCATGCATTATATCTGATTTCCCCATTCCGCGGGTGAAGGTGGGCTGCTGAGTACGTTTGTACTCACCCTTGCTTATTTGTTGTTTTTCAGAAAAAGGAGATCGGGTAAGAGTTACGACTGTTCCCAACCTTGCCTGTGGCTGTTGGACCGCTGAATTGCTTCACTACGTATATCGGGCTGCTTCAACCCCACTCTGATGATATGTCCCGAGTTGTGGACCAACTCTTAAAGTTGTTCGCCACCTTTATAGGTTTGTCTCATTTAAGCAGATCTAGAATCATCTGATGTATAAATGTGTTTACTAGCCTCCTGGGACTAGTAATTGTATCACATTTGAGTCCCAGAGGATCGGGACGCTTCAGGTGGTATCAAAGCTGTTAGGTTGGCCGCAGGACGTAACCCTTAGCCTGATCAAAAGTTTTTGAGTCCAAACTATTTTCTTAAAAAAATCTTGCTCTCATCCCTTCATTTCAAAAATGCTTTCCCCTTTCCTTCTCTCAGAAGTCAGATGGAGGTTCGCTACCAAACCAGCTTTTGCCAGAAGGAAGATGGTTTCCCCAAGTTGCTGAGAGCATGCACAGTTCGCCTCAGAATCAGGAGCCAGCCAGAGTATGATGGTCGTGAATTCGTCGAGCATGGCACAGAGAAGTGTGTCGTGACTGTATACATTGGATCCAGTCCACACCATGTGGAATGGAGTGTCACTGCTGGTGGGCACAAATTCAAAGACACCTGCCAAGTCGTCGCTCGCAAGGCATTGAGGGCCCTGTGTCAGATCTATGAAGAAGAAGTGGCCGACACTCCGCTCAGATTCTTTCCGCCCTTTCAGAGAGACCGTCCCGCTTGGATGGCCAGGATGCGTGCATTGGAAGGGCAGCAGCTGCTTGAGGATGACCCCACAGTCGTGTACCTCACTGCATACCTGCTCACCCTTGATGCACATTATGATTTCTTGGCTCGGCACCACCGTCAAATGATTGCCCGAGCAGAAGATGCAGAGAAGCGCAACCGTCAGCTGCATGTGGATCTCACCACAGCTCAAGCCCGTGTAGCTGCCTTAGAAAGTCGTGAAGTCATTGCTGTTGAAGCTCTGAAGCAAGCCAAGGATGAGCACGTCCAGAAGTTGATGGAGGCCTACTTGGTAACCCATAACCAACATAGAGCCCTGCGGATCCAAGAGCCCGCTTCATCCAACCCAGTTCAACCCAGGAGAGTAGTAGACCCTCAGATTCTTGAAGGTCACCCGGTCTCTATCAGAGGAGAGAAGAAGGCTTGGGAACTCCCGGAAGGAACCATAGTCTTGGAAGGAATTCCAGTCTCCCCTCAGGCTATGGATAAGGAAGAGCACCCTGAGTCCTCCCAAGATCCCCCAGAGTTGTTTGAGCCCCTCACCATGAAGAATATTCCAGCACCGTCCCGTGAGATCAAAGAAGAAGCTGCAACCACCCCACCAGCACCACCGCCCTCTGAGGAGCTACAAGAGCCAGTCCAGCTTGAAGAAGAGTTCGACCGCGTCTTGCCATCTCAGTCGCCGCCGGAAGAAGTCATCAACATCAGCTCCCTGTTGACCCATCCAGGAGATGTCTCAGATTGAAGTTGTGTGCAAGCATTGCCAGAAGAGAAGCTGTCTGGTCTGAAGTTAGTATGCCCAGTCCTCTGCATGCATTGGGTAGTGAAGTTTTTCTTCACTTTGGCTAGAGCCTTGCATGTATGAGAGGTAATCGTGTAGACTCATGTTTTGCAAAACTCTAATTGTGTGGCCCCCTAGGGCATTTCAAAATGAATTTTGCTTGATGTTTTCTCCCCTTTTGAGTGCATATGTGATGCTTTAACGTTAGTGCTCATAAGTTGCATTTAGCATAGTTCTCAATTCAGGAGCCAAGCAATAGTAGTTATGCTTAGCCCCCGAATCTGAGTAGCCCGTGCTTTGGAAAAACTCTATTCTTCCCTTATTCAAAACATTTGATTTGTTTGTGCTTATCATTGCTGAGCTTGTGTGTTTTCTTTTCATTTTTCTTAAAAAGGTTTTCTCTAAAAACATAGATCACAAATTAGAGCTAATCCTTACCTTATGCTTCCATTCTCATCTTAACCCATCTGAAGAGAAAAGTGCCTTACCCAAGAAGATACCGGGAAGCTTACCCTTGAAGCCTGGAACAAGCTACAGAAGAAACCAGTCCAGCCGCTCAGTCAAAAGGACCGACCGTGAGAATCAAAGCACTGTCCCTGAGTCAAAGTAAACAGGAAAAGAGGATAGAAGGAGTTATTACCATACAGAGAGGCAAAGATTCTTGGAACCAGAGACCACAAACATCAGGGTCATCGACCCCACCACTCACCCGTGCCCCCGCACGCGTGCCCGCCTCCATGCGCACTACCACCACCACCCATGCCCCCTTTGCAGCGCACTACCGCCACCCACCCCCTTTTTGCAGCGCACCCACCGCCATTACCGCCAGAAACACCATCCCCCTCCATCGCACCTGCTGCCTCGTGTCATCTGCTCCATCACTGCCACTCCGCACCCGAGCACCACCTCGCCTACCACTCGCCTATAAAACCCCCACCAGCTCCCTCAGTTCCTATTACGCTGAAAGCAAAACACTCCTGATAAAATCCCCTCTGCCAAATTGCAAGCAACTCTATTTTCCCACTCCCTCGCCCCTAAGATCACAATGCTTGGTGATTCTTGGGTTGAAGACTGTTGCACATGGTTCATAGTCTTTGGTTTCCTCCTCTGTATGATGGTAATACTCTTTGATAGAATTCTCCAGTGGGAAGAGCAAAGAGAAAGAAAGGGTCAGTGAAAAGAAGTAGTGAAGAGAAGATGAGAAGAAGGTTGTCCCAGAATCAACCCTGTGTTAGTCATTTCTCCGCAGCCTGCTCAAGCAGCAACAGCAGAAGAAGGCCCCGTAACACCCTTGTTATGAGGTACTTCAAGGAGTTCAAATCCCCAAGATTCAAGAGATCTACCCTCATTCTTTTTAAGTGGGGTAGTGTTCCAATAAGGTTCCTGCTATGGAGAAAAAGAAGAAGGCCTGTAGCAAGTTTGTGGAGGACCAGATCATCAAAGCATATAAGTTTCTGGATGAGAAGTGGTCACCCAAGTTTTGTTGATGAAGCACCAGAAGACTAATCAAAGAAGAAATCCATGTGGGAGTTAGCAAGAGAAAGGTTTGCATGTTGGCATCAATGCTTCCTCAATAAGCTAGCTGCCAAGCAAAAGCCAGAAGCCTAAAGATGATCCTTGAGTATTCAGAATCAGTGTTTGCAATCGGCAACCGGATGCTCCTGCAAGGCCAGATTTTGTTGAAGTTCCATCTCCTCGAAGAGTTGCAAAGTGAAGATATGTAGCTGAAGTAAAGCTATACCCATAACCCTTCTAAGCCAAATCTCGAGGACGAGATTCATTTTAAGTGGGGTAGATTTGTAGCATCCCAAAAATTCAAATCTTGGAATTTTCTCAAACTCTCTCTAAATTCAAAATGAATTTCAAATTTCATTTCAAAATGTTTGTTTGCGAGTTGATATCAGTAAATAAAATATAGTGGTCTATATTCTCTCCAAAAATCCTCCTCAAAATATCCTACAAATGTTTCTCCAGTGATCCTCCTCAAATTCTTTCCAGAAATACCGCCCAGATATTTCCCGAGTAATCCTCTTCAAGTTCTTTCTAGAAATACTGCCCAAATATTCTACAGATATATCTCCAGATATTTTCCTCTTGAGAAATACCTTCAGAATCATTTTTCAAGTCCCTACAAATATTTTCTTCATAACTTTCCTCATGCTCATACGTATATGTATGCCTCCATTGTCATACGGTGAGCTCTACAAGCTAATCTCACTTATACAAGACAAATACATGCTAATCTCCCACTAATCCTCTCATCCTCCCACTAATCCTCTCATCCCTCCCCCTAATCCCCCCACCATGGCTATAAATAGAGGGGCAAGGGCCTCCTCTCTTCCCACCCCAAGCCATTTCATGGCAACTCTCTCCCCCCACACACACCCACTCCATGTTCCACACAAGCACACACTAGCACAAGGATCGTTCGATCGTTCGTCCCCTGTTCTTAGTTTGTTCGTTCGTTCGTCCGATCGTTCGATCGTTCGTCCGATCGTTCATGGTTCGTTCGTCCGTTCGTCCGATCGTTCGATCGTCCGTCCGTTCGTTCGTCCAAATAATCTTTTTCCTACCGTTATGCTGCCGAAATTCTGATCGTTCGTTCATTCGATCGTTCATCGTTCGTTCATAGTCCCTATTCATCGTTCATCGTTCGTTCATAGTCCCTATTCATCGTTCTTCCAGATAATCTTTGTCCTACCGTTATGCTGCCGAAATTCCGATCGTTCGTTCGTACGATCATTCGATCGTTCGTCCGTTCGTTCGTCCAAATAATCTTTTCCTGCCGTTATGCTGCCGAAATTCCGATCGTTCGTTCGTCCGATCATTCGATCATTCGTCCGTTCGTTCATAGTTCCTATTCATCGTTCATCGTTCGTTCATACGAGCTATTCACTATCACTATTCACCATTACTATTCACCATTACTATTCATCATTACTATTCACTGACACTATTCACCATCGTTACTATTCAATGTACTATTCATCATTGTTACTATTCATCATCGTTACTACTTATCGATGATATCTAGTAGCTTTTTCGTTGTCACTATTCATCGTTACTATTCATTGTTACTATTCATCGATTAGCCTATCACCCCAAATTTCAACTACTCATACATCATGCTGTCCAGTCCACCTAAGACCAGCCAGACCCATATTCCACTCATACAAACTCCGGTGACTGTGATTTTCCTTCCAGTAGGGAACTTTCCATCTGGTCACCCATCCCAGGTTTCTCCAAGTTGAGCACGCTTAACTTTGAGATTCCTTCGAACCAGGCTCCCAAACTCAGATTCCAATAATTCTCGTTTCTAAATTCTTATCAAACTATTCCCTATCCAACCATGTCATCCCTTAAGCATGGTCCATATTCTAGAAAACTCCCAAAATACTCTTGTCCCATATCCTGCCTATAACTCTTCTGTTCATACTAAGTCAGACGATTCATTCGTCACTATTCTCACCAACAGTGAACTTCACTGTGCTACACCACATACACCCAGCTATAAATACACCCAGCTACCCTCTCCCTCTCCACACACACTCAACACCCTCAGCCAAGGCAAACACTCCACCCACTCAGTTACTCTGCTCTGCCGGCTACACGCATAGTGTCGCTTCGCCTCCAGTCCACCCTCCTGGTAAGCACCTCCGCTCCACCACTAGTAGTATCACAACACCACATGACACATATTCTACTCAAGACTCTACCCATCCATGTATCACTATTCTGACCACTATACTAAATATTTGTTGGTATACTTGCTCGTTTGTATGTTTGCTTGTTCATGTTGCATAGTTATCGGAGCGTTCGTGCCGTCTCGTGGAGGCCAGATCCGCGAGTCTACGCTAAGCGGTGGAGCCAGAAGCCAGTTCCGCGAGCTCCCCTTCCCCCTTCGCCGAATAAGCACGGCAAGCTCACTGGATCCCTTTGATGCATAAATTACCTATGTTTTACAACCACAACCCTCAGCCTGTTATTTTATGCATGATATGATTTTAACACAAGTTATTATGGCCACCCAGCCGCTTGCCGCAATCAATCCCTGATATATTTGTTACAAATGATTTGAGGAAAGGTGTGAGTTTTCAAAAGAAAATGTTTTTCAAAATGTGTATGATGAAGGGTTTTCACCCTTATCACCTTTGAGTAGGGATAATCAGGGACTCCCTGGTTTAGGGGAGGGCCTAAGGTGTTGGCTCAGCTGGTTTAGGCGTGAGCAGAAGGATTGTCCCCTCATATAAGGACCGGTTTGTCATCTTCACTACCTGTACTCTTTAATAGTACAACCACTCGAGACTGTGTGGGCAGTCACTCAATCTGAACTCGTACGGTCCAACCCCAGGGTTATGAAGGCTGGGGAGCACCGGGAGGATAAGGAGGGGAAAAGTTTTGTCCGGTTTGGACATGGCGGTGGCCTGACTCCTTCCGGATAACCGTTAAGGTTAGGACATGCGAGGAAAGAAAGAGATTCGGATCTCATTGATCATGAGATCGCAGAGCCGGACTAGTGGGTAAAGTGTACACCTCTGCGCAGAGTTTGAAAACCTATTCGAATAGTGTGTGTCCACAGGAATGGACGAGTCTGGTATGGTATGGCAATTAATGTTTTGTTTTAAAAAAAAGGGTGCGTTTGATAAAAGTGGTTTTTAAAAGGTTCGGCGGTTGAGCCGTGAGCTATGGTGGACGGGAAGTCCAGTAGCTGTTTTTGAAAAGGAAAACCAGTGGGAAACTGCTGAGATACCTGGATGGTTTAGTCCAGGGGATTTTGTTATAATACTGAAAAACTTCCTGCTCCTTTGGAGAGGATGCGCTTTGCAAAAATACAAAATGTTTTTCAAAACAACTCTGCATAAAATATTGCTGTTTCTGCAAAATATCCTGAGCTCCACATATTCCATGCATTATATCTGATTTCCCCATTCCGCGGGTGAAGGTGGGCTGCTGAGTACGTTTGTACTCACCCTTGCTTATTTGTTGTTTTTCAGAAAAAGGAGATCGGGTAAGAGTTACGACTGTTCCCAACCTTGCCTGTGGCTGTTGGACCGCTGAATTGCTTCACTGCGTATATCGGGCTGCTTCAGCCCCACTCTGATGATATGTCCCGAGTTGTGGACCAACTCTTAAAGTTGTTCGCCACCTTTATAGGTTTGTCTCATTTAAGCAGATCTGGAATCATCTGATGTATAAATGTGTTTACTAGCCTCCTGGGACTAGTAATTGTATCACATTTGAGTCCCAGAGGATCGGGACGCTTCAGCAATGATGGCGTCCCGCGTACTCTGTGACAACGGCGGCTCTCAGCCCCCTTACGGAAGCAAGAGGACGTCAGCAAGGACTCAACCGCTCCGACAGCTGTCCCTCCGCCAGGCTCCATCGCTCCTCCGACGGCCACGACATCACCCCAGCTGGGTGCCAAAATCTCTCCGGCTGCCACAACGGCATGTACTTAGGGCGCTAGCTCTCCTCCGCTAGACACGTAGCACTCTGCTACACCCCCCATTGTACACCTGGATCCTCTCCTTACGCCTATAAAAGGAAGGACCAGGGCCCTCTTAGAGAAGGTTGGCCGCGCGGGGACGAGGACGAGACACGCGCTCGCTTGGAGCCGCTCGCTCCCTCTCCCGCGTGGACGCTTGTAATCCCCTACTGCAAGCGCACCCGACCTGGGCGCGGGACGAACACGAAGGCCGCGGGATTTCCACCTCTCTCACGCTGGTCTCCGGCCGCCTCACTTCCCCCCTTCGCGCTCGACCCATCTGGGTTGGGGCACGCGGCGACATTCACTCGTCGGCTCAGGGACCCCCGGTCTCGAAACGCCGACAAACAGTGACGTGCATAAAATACCTTTTTCGAGGACCATAACTTTGTATTGCTTAGCCTTCGAAGAACCTTCGTGTCATCCTATATTAAGGAGCCGAAGGTGTGCTTACAAATTTGTTTGATATTAGAAGAGATGAAATAAAATGCTAAGTCATATGAGATGAGTTTCATATAGAGCACCACATTGTATTTTTCATGTTATCTCATTATGATTCTCTTTAAGAACCTTCGTCCTTCGTTCTAACACTCCGAAGAAGTGTTATACCATAGGATGGAGGTCTTTATATCTAACTTGTGTTGCCTTGGTTCTCAATACCTTTAGGGAACAGTATGTCCAGCCTCAGTTACAGGAGCCAAGGCTAAATTTACCTTCGGCCTCAAATGCTTCAAGCAATCCAGTGATGAATGCATGGTCACCATCTGCCTCCTTCATCCTAGGACCACCTCCCTATGACCAAGTGCCTGCTGGTCATCCCATGTTTCCAGTGTAAGATATGCAACAAAAGGACAGAAGGGAGGGATCTAAAACTCGTACTATCAATAGTATGGTCCTGAAGACGAAGCATATGAACTAAGGACCCCAAGTGGCTCGGTACTGAAGATCCAAAGATATTAAGAAAAAGCCGCTCTGCATTTACATATTCCAAAAACTCTTTTACATTCTGCAAAATCAATGTAATAAGTAACTTGGCACCTTCGGGTGCAATAATGAAACGATTCATTCACCAAAGTAACGATGAAAAAAGCTCTAAAGTCGTTCCTAAGGGAATACAGAGTTACGATTCATTCACCAAAGTAACGGTGAAAAAAGCTCTGAAGTTGTTCCTAAGGGAATGTAGAGCTACGATTCATTCGCCAAAGTAACAGTTAAAAAAGCTCTGAAGTCGTTCCTAAGGGAATGCAGAGCTACGATTCATTCACCAAAGTAACAGCAAAAAAATCTCAGAAGTCGTCCCTAAGGGAATGCAGAGCTACGATTAATTCACCAAAGTAACGGGAAAAAGCTCCAAAGTCATTCCTAAGGGAATGCAGAGCTACGATTCATTCACTTAATGGTGGAAAAGCTCCAAATTCGTTCCTAAGGGGAATGTAGAGCTACGATTCAATCACCTAATCAAACAACACCATAAATTTAGTTTACTTTGAAATTATCTCTATAAATAAGCGTTCCTTTGTAATGTGTGAAAAGAAGGGAAGGTGTTTTTCGTCTTCGGCTCAAAAACGCGTGTTAAATAAAATTTCACACATCACAAAAGAAAGTAGAGAAGCAATAATGAAGCAAGAAGTATGGATATATTACAATTCACTTAAAAAGTTTCAAAGTGTTCAAACACTTTGTACCAACAAAATATTACAACAAAAGATCATTGTTTTTTACACCACTTCATCAATTTCCTTTTTTTCCCTACATCACTTTGTCATAGATTTGCCCACAAATCTTGTGAACAACATAATCTGTGGCCTTCTTTGCAGCACTGACAGCTACTGCTTCGGCTTCAATAGCAGCATCCTTAACTTCGGCTTCGATATGCTTTACTTCAATAATCACCTGTGAAGCAGAGACTTGTTAACAAAAGTTAGAAAACTATTGTCAAAATATGAATGTAATGAAAATATAACAGAAGCGAGAAAAAGGGTAAGTACCTTCGACTTTCTTGCCTTGTAGTTTCCGTCTAATATCTGTAGCTTTTTTAGCAGTCTGTCGAGCCTGCAAAAAAGTTTGAAAGTCGGTATGTGTATGCCTCGCACAGGTAAGACGAAGGCAACAAAGTAAAAACCTTCTCCCTATCTTGTATAGATTCTTTAATACTAATCTGTTTCCCGCACTTCTTCCATATATCATATAATAATTTTTAGACCACTCTGAAGCCTCGACAGTTGATCTTCAGACGTGGTCAGCAAAAACTCTGAAATTAGGGTCGGTGCAAATCTTCAGATGATCACACGCGACTTTCAGCAAAATCGAAGCGGTGCTTCGGGCGCCTATCCATGCGTAATAGTCCTCTCGTGCTGAGAGAAAGCTTTTATAGGAATGAGTTTCACTAAGCACCCATCGCATTAAACCCTCCAAGTCACCATCCGAAAAATTCTTCTCTCTAGACGAAGCTCCGGTAGAGGACAAGGTCTTCACTAACTCATTGTAGCATTTATTGTCGCGGGTGTAACAGTTTGCCATCAGGATTCGATAGTTTTTATTAAGTTGCCTCACGTAATTTACTTCATCTTTAAGATCATCTATTCTCACTTGAGCGGTGTTGAGGTCGATAGTTGTTTTGGCAAATGCTTGCCTTACCTTGTTTACTTCAGCTTCGAATTTCGTTTTTGCTCGTTGCAATCCAGCTTCAAGGGATACAATGCACTTGTATTTTTAGTAACTGAAGCTTCAAGATCTGATATTTTGTTCCCCATTGTTTCTTTCAACTTGCTTTTTTCTTCGAACAAAGCCTGAACTTTGGTTCGGCTCTCATCAAAATCATTCTCTAAAATCTTAATGGGTTTCTCCTTCTCCTCGCAATCAAACCAAAGCTTAGAAACATCAGACCTCAGCTTAACTATTTTCCTTCGGGCAGCTTCACCCTCAACATTTCTCTTGTTCTTTAGAGCAATGCTCAGAAACAAGCCCTGTGAGAAGTAAAAAAAGATAGCTAAGTTTTGTATCAACCTTACTCGAAGCTTGAAGGAAAAACCAACAAAAATTTACATTTAGATGGGTGTAAGCAAGGGAGTCCAAAAAAATCTTCGAAGGACATGGTTGAAAGCATGGCCTCCAACTTTGGGAAGCCAATATTATCTGAAATGTAGCGGCGTCCTTCAGTTTCCATGCTATTCGGGCAGCAATACAAGTAAATCATGTGGCCCTCCCCTAAAGATCGTAGCCCTCAAAGGGTACCCAGTTGTTCGGCAAAGCCAATAGCCTCGGCTAGCTGCTTGGCACCCATAGTTTTCCCAGCCGCTTGATGAACCATGTACTTTCGACCGCCAAATTCTTGATCGAAGGGCCCGTCACCAAGGGGTGTGTCATCTTCAATGGCCTTCTTGGCATCTTCGTTCCTTGTAGGACCTTTACTCATGTCCTCTGCTGTCATAGGCTTTGAAGAACCAAATTTTCTCTTCGGCCACCACAATTGCCGAAGGTGTCATGGCTGTAGCCGCCAGATCAACCTTCAGACCTCTCGGTATGGTCGTAACCACAACAGGCAGTGTAACATCCTCCACTACAAGGATCGTACCAGCGGTATCTTTTCCTCAAACTCCCCTTCATCAATATCAAAGAACGAGCTCATTACTAGAGCTATCCACTCTTCCTCCTCCTCACCTTCTGAAAGTGGCTTCTAGGGAACCACCTTTTGAGCTATCAGATCGATAGCATCCTCAATCTTTGCCCCTTCAGTTCCTATAGAAGGAATTTTCTCAGACATAACCAGCACCTCAGCTTTGGGTACAACCTAAAAAACATTAACACAACAAGTTTATAAGTGATGAATAAATTTCAGAAAACACTTTGTACTAGAACTTCCTCCAAAGCTTGAGGTGTCGATTTAGCTCGTATCTTCAGAACCTTGCTCCGCTTCGTGGTCACTTTTCTTTTTCTTTTCTTTGAATCCTAAACCATGTCAAGATAATCAGGATAGAAAAATCCAATAGCATCGAAAACGTGATTTAGTCGATATTTTTTCCGTGCCGCGAAAGCCCATTGCAAAGCTTCGGCCTCTAGTTTGCTATAGTTACCAAGTATTTCATTGCATTTCACCTCAACATAACCTAACCATGCGTCACTAGGCTCCCCAAACTCATCTTCGAACTTATATTATTAACGAAGTCTGATCAATCCAAGATTCTCGTTCGAAGCATCTTTTTTAGACATCTCCCATTCAACCCCTAGTGGCCATATTTTAAAAGCTAAAAATTCATGAACAAGTTCTCTTGTTCCAATGTGTGTACAAACAACATTGAAAGCAACTATAGCAGCCTGAGCTTTGAAGTTGATATAGCATGTTGGTTTTTTTATATCTGAAGCATGTGGCAATAGGAGTATGGATGATTCCTTTTATATTAGTTCGCTCATTCAAATCATTCTTCATATAAGACCACTCCCTCGCCCACTCATTCGACCATTTGCTTCGGTATGTAGAAGCTGGGAACATTGCTCCCCTTTGATAAGCAAAGTTATAACAACCAAAGTTGCTGTGAAGTCCCCCAGTTGCCTTCGTCTGAATGTGTAATTCATGGATTTGGCTAAAGGTCTCGCAGAAAGCTTCGGTATCAAGCCCAACACCCTAATTCCGCATAGCCCAAATAAAAATTCCTAAATGCACTATGGCGTTTGGCGTAAGCTGGTGAAGGTATATGTTAAACCTTTTCAAAAATTCCTAAATGCAAAGGTAATCTAAGCCCAACCTTCAGAAAACTTCGGAACACAACAATTTCATCCTCTTTTGGCTTCAGCACTAAATCGCCGCTCCTAGTCGCACCCACTCGACATTGTCAATATAGCCAAAGCGGTTAAGTACCTCAATGTGTCCTCCTTTGATTTTTGATTTGCCAAAGTTCACGTGACCTGGCTTCATAGGACGAATGGTAGTGATGTCTTCTTCAATATCAATGTCAGTGTTATCCTTAGATGGATTCACAACACTGGCTTCGGCTTGAGAGGCGGTAGCCTCTATTGTTGAAACCAAGTTCTCAACTTTTGTCTCCTGAGCGCCCGACGAAGGTGCCAAGGACACATCAGCACCAGACTGTTCTCCAGCCATTTCTAATGAAAATTTATATTTCAACTGACTAAGGCTAGTTTGAAGGTGGAAAAATGTTCGAAGCAAGCTTCAAAGGCAGAGCAGGCTTTAATAGCATTAGGCGCAAAGCAGCAAATGCCATGCTGAAACTATCGGGTGTCACCTCCTTTTATACCTGTAGATTTTCAAAATCTAACTGTTGTACTTGCCTAAATCTGGACCCCACCAGTCAGGGTGATAATAAGACAATGATTCATAACGAGCTTCGGGAAGTTGTTTTCGGACCTTCGGCACAATGCCTCCCAATTTATTTATTTTTCGATCTAAGCTCGTTATGTAGAAATGAACTCATTTCGCAAGGGGCTACTGTCGGGGGCCTATTATGTCGAAGATCCTCATTTAACATTCACTTCGACACAAACAAGTGTGGTTTAGGTACATTTCAACTAATGCACGGAGCTGAACTTTGACTAAAGCAATGTATAAAGAAGCTTTGCCTGCACGCGCAAGTAGCAAAGGTGCGAGCCAAAGTCGGTAGCTTTGGCAAAGAAGAAAGGCTTCGAACGCAAGCCAGTAGAGAAGCTTTCACACGACAAAGGCTAGGACCTGTGCAACGAAGGAGGGAGAAAATACAATGCTGCCCTGATGTCATTTGTAAATAATGTGTGTAAAACCTTGAGATGCATGATTGTAATTTTGTACAAAGGTGGTTTATCTTCCCTATAAATAGGTGAACAGTGCCGTGCATAAAGTACCTTTTTCGAGGGCCATAACTTCGTAGTGATTAGCCTTCGAAGAACCTTCGTGTCATCCTGTATTAAGGAGCCATAGTTATGCTTGTAAATCTATTTGATATCAGAAGAGATTGAATAAAATGCTAAGTCATATGAGATGAGTATCATATAGAGCTCAACATTGTATTTTTTTCATATTTTCTCATTATGTCTCTCTTTAAAACGTTCGTCCTTCGTTCTAACACTCCGAAGAAGTGTTATATCAAAGGACAAAGGTCTTTATATCTAACTTGTGTTGCCTTGGTTCTCAATACCTTTAGGGGAATCGAGATCGAGTACCAACATATACCGCAAGATTATATTGAGAAATATGGCCTCAAAACATGTGAAATCAAATTTGTGTGACAGTTCAAAACCACAATCTAAACTGGCTACTATGTCTTCATGTTTGATTCTTTCCCCCAAATAGAGTACCTAGATATGCAAATAATAATGGGGTGTTTGGTTTGAAGAATGAATCCATTCTAGATAAGGTGATGCATCATGAGTCCATTCCACAAATGTGGTGGAATGAACTCATCCTCATATTATTACTAGTTATTAGCTTATGAGAAATGAAATGGTGATGGATCAACTCATTAATTCCACAAACCAAACAAAAAGTGAGGAGTGAGAAGATGATGGACTATCTCATTCCTCAAACCAAGCACCCCCTAAGTGTCACACCTTCTACCTTTTTCAACATTATGATTATGCCCTTAAGCATCATTCATTAAATTATGAAGCATCCTTGTGCACTTAGATTGAAATGTTGAAGTATATGTTTGAATGACTTGATTGATAGACTCAATTTTAGTAATGAAATACCTCCATAAAAACCTTGCTTTTGTTGTTAATTTGAAAGAATTCCTTGAGAATAGGTTAATACTTTGTTTTATTTTGGATAAAAGGCTAAATCAAATTTCATTTTTATAAAGAGCAATTCAAACCATAGAGCCGAGTTTGAATTATGAAAAATAATTTTGAGTAGTGCCGGGCATTTAAGTTATAGACGAGGAATCCTCATATTTTTAGCTTTCTAAAACATATATTATTTATATTTTTGGAGCTATATATTGCAGACTTAGAAAAGTTCATATTTTAAGTAGTTCCCTCGTTGACATATAGGCCCACATGTCATGCTCAGTAGCATGGCTCCCTGGAAAATTTTCACGTGACCGCGTGCGCGTCCGCTCGCTTGCTTCCCGGTGGGCCCCGCTTGTCAGATTCTTCCCCTCCCCTGTTAGTGCCACGCGCGTGTTGGTTAACAGCCACGACAGCTAACAATGCCCTTGCAATGGTTAGCCAGTGACACATGTCCGGATCGTCTTTTCAGTCTGCACCTCGCTTATATAAGCCCATGTCCTTGTTCACAAACCCTACCTCGTATCCTTCGTCCTCTAGCCGACATTGCCACCATTGCTGCCGAGCTCGCTGAGCACCGTCGTGGAAATTTATCGCCGGTGTGCTCTCCCCCGCTTGTCTAGTTGCTTGGGGAGCTTCTCCAAAGCTCCTCCGCCTTCTCTAAGCCCACGTTGAGCCTCACCTTCGCTCGCGTGGAATCGCTCCATCAATGAGCTCCTTTCAATCCTCTTCCCTACTTCTCCACGTCGTGGTAAGCTCTGGTCCCTAAGCTCATGCCCACGCCCATTTCCTGTTTCCTCCTTTGCCGAGCCATGTCGCGCACCTCGCTACCGGCGGCGCATCCCACCGTGAGCGTGACGGGCACGCTCTGACGATGTCGTGCGCGCGTCGTGTTCCAGCGCCCATGCACGGGTACGCTACTTGGCTGGTGGGTCACTATGGCCTCGAGACCCACTTGTATTAGCTCTGGCTAGGTAGATGTGGGTGAGAAAAAGATTTGGCCAGTTAAAAATCCAGAAAATGCATTTTTCTAGAGAATACTTCGAATGTTTAAAATGCCATACCTCATGTATGCATGATTCAAAAATTGTGAAACTTTTGCGATGGCTTTGGTATGTGTCTAGCTTTGAATTAAAAATATATTTGGCATGCGTCACTTTGCAGAAAATGTTTCTATTCATTTATCTAGTGTATGTCTTAAATAATGAATAACTTGAAACATAGGTTGGTAGAACTAATGAAACTAAATTTTCTAGCTTCCTCATGTCTGCAAATGGTTAATCTGAGTTTTTTAGTCCAGAAAGCAATATTTGGAATGTTGGTGCATTTATATGTTCAAAATGGCCGAGAAAATGGTTTAATCCCTAGAAAATAGTGGAAGCATGCTAAAAATGTGAATCTATTTTTTGTTTGTCATGTTATTTAGTGTAGTAACCACTAAAAATAAACTTCGTTGTTATTTGCTAGGTATTTCCATCCATGTTAGGAATTACTTGAAATTTGGTGAATAAAAGGAGAAAATAAAAATGTGAATATACCTTAATTAGTAACTAGTGAATAACCTACTTCATGCAAGTAGATTTCTTGCCTTTTGAAAATAGTCTTATTGTTATGAGAGTAGCTATTCAAGTTACTATAATTTTGTTTGAGTATTGTTGCCCCTTGAAGTTGGCAAATGTAAAACGAGAGTATAAGTTCCCTCACTTATTGGATGCACTCTTGTTATAAAATTGAAAATAAGTTCCCCACTTGTTGAATACACTCTTTTCATGATATAAACTTGGTGTGATGATTGTTTTACAAATGTGCATCTTTCATACTCATACCATACTCATAAGGCATTCATTTGCACACATGTTTATCTCTAATTCATGCATTCATTCATTAGAGAGTGATATTCTAGAGACTGAGCCAAAAGCTAGTGAGCTAGAAGCCTCAACTGAAACACTAGTCAAGTAGCTAAGCATGTCTAAATTTCCTAAGTTTTGCATGTTAACTTGCTATGGTTATATTATGGGATGCATATGGTTATATGTTATTGAAAGTCGCCTAGAGGGGAGGGGTGAATAGGCAAAACCTGAAATTTACAAACTTTAAACATGCACTAAGGTTGGGGTTAGCGTTAGAAATAAATTGGAGTTCGAAAGATAGTTCTCCTTGCTTAGAGTTGCTCAATCAATGTGGATAACGTTTGGGAGCAAACTCAAATCAATATGAGCAAGGGAACTTTAGAGAGAGGAATGAGGGGAAACAAATCAAGTGAAGATCAATGCAAGTAAACACGGTGATTTGTTTACCGAGGTTCGGTTCCTAAGAACCTAATCCCCGTTGAGGAGGCCACAAAGGCCGGGTCTATTTCAATCCTTTCCCCCTCTCAATCGGTCACACAGACCGGTTGAGGCTTCTCCTTAATCACTTGGGTTACTAAGACCCCACAAGGATCACCACACACTTATGTGTCTCTTGCTAGCTTTACAAAGCACTTAGAGAATTAAGAATGAGAAGTAGAAACCAATCCAAGCAACAAGAGCAACAAAAGAACACAAAACACCCTCTCTCAAGTCACTAAGCAATTGAGTTGATTTTGAGGCTTGGAGGGGATTTGATCTTTGGAATGTGTCTTGGAGTGAATGCTATTGCTCTTGTATTGAATGTGAACTTTAGATAACTTCAGAAAATTGGTATACCTTTTGTTCTACGGATTTACCTCCCGTGTCGAGGTAGAGATGCCCATTTGTTCCCATGGGTGTCTTGATGGGTTTGGTATTCTTCATTCCAAACTTCTTAAGTATGTCTTGAATGTACTTAGTTTGGTTGCTGAAGGTGCCCTCTTGGAGTTGCTTGATTTGGAATCCAAGGAAGTACTTCAACTCCCCCATCATAGACATCTCGAATTTCTGTACCATAATCCTACTAAATTCTTCACAAGTTGACTTGTTAGTAAACCCAAATATAATATCATCAACATAAATTTGGCATATAAATAAGTCTTTTGCAATTGTTTTGGTGAAGAGAGTAGGGTCAACTTTACCAACTTTGAAGCCATTAGTGATAAGAAAGTCTCTCAGGCATTCATAATGTTGGGGGCCTTCGTCTTCCGAAGGTACTCAAAAACATGATTTAACAATGATTTCCAAGTGTAACACGTGAATAGGTACCTTCGGACTTGGGTCAAAACCATATACGATGTGAAAGGCGTGACCGAGACGAAGACTGATACTGCTCCGAAGTTACGCGCAAGGGAGCTTCGGCACAATGGCGGAAAAAGGAACCGACTTAAAGAGGAAAAGGCTATCTAGTCCCCATTGGGTTGTCCATAAGTCAATAGAAAATATGAAGGGCATGAATGTAAATTTACATAGGCTGCGCCCTTAGGGAAATGTGCCCTTGGGCCATTTCTAAGTATTTTGGTGATTGAGTGACAACACAAGTGGACTTATGTTAATCTAGGCAAAGTGATGGACAAAGTGCAAATCAAGTGAAAAGGTATGTTTCTAAGACTTAGTACATTGTTTTGGAGACTAATGTATTGTGTCTAAGTGCTGGAAACAGGAGAAATCAAGTTGGGAAAGAGATGGCTTTGTTCAGCCAAAGACAGCTCGGTCTGGGTGCACCGGACTATCCGGTGGTGCACCGGACAGTGTCCGGTGCGCCAGGCCGGTGTCTGTCAACTGGCTGCTCTCGGGAAGCAATTAACGGCGTATGGCTATAAATCACCGGACTGTCCGGTGGTGCACCGGACTGTCCGGTGAGCCAACAGTCGGCCGGGCCAACGGTCGGCCGCATAATCCGCGCGCGACGCGTGGTGGAGCCAACGGTCAGAAGGGGGCACCGGACTGTCCGGTGGGCACCGGACAGTGTCCGGTGCGCCAACGGCTCTGAACCGCCAACGGTCGGCTTCGCCAAAGAAGGAAAGAAATCCGCACCGGACAGTGTCCGGTGGTGCACCAGACTGTCCGGTGCGCCAGGCGACAGAAGGCAAGAATTGGCTTCCTGGAATGCTCTCAACGGCTCCCAGCTGCCTTGGGGCTATAAAAGGGACCCCTAGGCGCATGGAGGAGGAACTCAAGCAACCTTTGAGCATTGTTGATCATTCACACTTCATTCTTGCACACTTATTCGACATTCTTAGTGATTTGAGCTCCGTTCTAGTGAGAACCTTGTGATACTCTTTCGAGCTCAAGTCTTGATCTTGTGTGTGCGTATTTGCTGTGGATTTGAGTGTGTTGCTTCCCTTCCTTACTCTAGTGCTTCATTGTGATTCTTATTGTAAGGGCGAGAGACTCCAAGTTGTGGAGATTCCTCGCAAACGGGAAAGAGTAAAGTAAAGAAGAACACCGTGGTATTCAAGTTGATCATTGGATCACTTGAGAGGAGTTGAGTGCAACTCTCGTCCGTTGGGACGCCACAACGTGGAGTAGGCAAGTTTTGTACTTGGCCGAACCACGGGATAAATCCTCGTGTCTCTTGTGCTTGTCCTTATTGTGTCTATTGTGATTCACAAGAGCTCTCCTCTCTACTCACTTGATTTCATTGTTCTAACTCTTAATCAAGTTTGTGGTGTTAAGTTTTAAGTTTTACAGGATCACCTATTTACCCCCCCTCTAGGTGCTCTCAATTGGTATCAGAGCCGTTCTCTTCAAGAAAGGGACTAATCGCCCGAAGAGATGGATCCTAAGGGCAAGGGGATTGTGGTCAATGATAAGGAGAAGGAGTCCTTCGTCAATGATCCAAAGGATGAACGGTACCCCGACCATGTGTGTAAGCTCTCTAAGGCGCTCTATGGACTTAAGCAAGCCTATTTGGTATGAATGCCTTAGAGACTTTTTAATTGCTAATGCTTTCAAGGTTGGTAAAGCCGATCCAACTCTTTTTACTAAGACTTGTTATGGTGATCTTTTTGTGTGCCAAATTTATGTCGATGACATAATATTTGGTTATACTAACCAAAAGTCTTGTGAAGAGTTTAGCAGGGTGATGACTCAAAAGTTTGAGATGTCGATGGTGGGCGAGTTAAGCTATTTCCTTGGGTTCCAAGTGAAGCAACTCAAGGATGGAACCTTCATCTCCCAAACGAAGTACATGCAAGACTTGATCAAGCGGTTTGGGATGAAGGACGCCAAGCCCGCAAAGACTCCAATGGGAACCGACGGACACACCGACCTCAACAAAGGAGGTAAGTCCGTTGATCAAAAGGCATATCGGTCTATGATAGGGTCTTTACTTTATTTATGTGCTAGTAGACCGGATATTATGATTAGCGTATGCATGTGTGCTAGATTTCAATCCGATCCAAGGGAGTGTCACTTGGTGGCTGTGAAGCGAATTCTTAGATATTTAGTCGCTACGCCTTGCTTTGGGATCTGGTATCCAAAGGGGTCTACCTTTGACTTGATTGGATATTCAGACTCCGACTATGCTGGATGTAAGGTCGATAGGAAGAGTACATCAGGGACATGCCAATTCTTAGGAAGGTCCCTGGTGTCGTGGAGTTCTAAGAAACAAACTTCCGTTGCCCTATCCACCGCTGAGGCCGAGTATGTTGCCGCAGGACAGTGTTGCGCGCAACTACTTTGGATGAGGCAAACCCTCAGGGACTTTGGCTACAATCTGAGCAAAGTCCCACTCCTATGTGATAATGAGAGTGCAATCCGCATGGCAGATAATCCTGTTGAACACAGCCGCACAAAGCACATTGACATCCGGCATCACTTTTTGAGAGACCACCAGCAAAAGGGAGATATCGAAGTGTTTTATGTTAGCACCGAGAACCAGCTAGCCGATATCTTTACCAAGCCTCTAGATGAATCGACCTTTTGTAGGCTACGTAGTGAGCTAAATGTCTTAGATTCGCGGAACTTGGATTGATTTATAGCATACATGTGTTTTATGCCTTGATCATGTTCCTTAAAGCATTTTGTTGTTTATTTATGGTGCTCAAGTTGTACAAGCACTCCCCGGACCACACAAGTCCATTTGCAAGTGATGCACATGTTTAGGGGGGATGTGCTACAACTTGACCCTTTGAGACTAACTGTGTGCTTGAGTTTGCTTAATTTAGTCTCAAAGGAGGTTTAAAAGGGAAAAGGTGGACTTGGACCATGCAAGACTTCCACTGCACTCCGATGAAAGAGTAACTGATCCCAAGTTCATCTCTGAACTCTTATTGCCTTTTTACTCTGAGTTGAAGATTTTGGTGAGGCAATGGGGTTAAAAGGGCCAAAATTGATCCCATTTTGGTGCTTGATGCCAAAGGGGGAGAAAATAAGGCCAAAGTAAGAAATGGATCAGCTACCACTTGAGTATTTTAAAAATAGTAGAGTTAGAGTTTTTGTTTGTCTAAATACTCTTGTTTGTCACTTATTGTCAAAACATTGGTCTCTTGTGGGGAGAAGGCTTGATTATGGGAAAAAGGGGGAGTTTTTGAATCTTTGATCAATTTCTCTTGAAATATCTCTCTTTATGTTTCAACAAGTGTGTTTGACTTAGAGATAGGAAATTGAGGTTGATTTGCAAAAACAAACCAAGTGGTGGCAAAGAATGATCCATATATGCCAAATTTGAATCAAAACAATTTTGAGTTCTCATTTGTATTGATGTTGCACTTCCTTTAGTTGCTTTTTATTGTGTTGGCATAAATCACCAAAAAGGGGGAGATTGAAAGGGAAATGTGCCCTTGGGCCATTTCTAAGTATTTTGGTGATTGAGTGCCAACACAAGTGGACTTATGTTAATCTAGGCAAAGTGATGGACAAAGTGCAAATCAAGTGAAAAGGTATGTTTCTAAGACTTAGTACATTGTTTTGGAGACTAATGTATTGTGTCTAAGTGCTGGAAACAGGAGAAATCAAGTTGGGAAAGAGATAGCTTTGTTCAGCCAAAGACAGCTCGGTCTGGGTGCACCAGACAGTGTCCGATGCGCCAGGCCGGTGTCTGTCAACTGGATGCTCTCGGGAAGCAATTAACGGCGTACGACTATAAATCACCGGACTGTCCGGTGAGCCAACAGTCGGCCGGGCCAACGGTCGGCCGCATAATCCACGCGCGACGCGTGGTGGAGCCAACGGTCAGAAGGGGGCACCGGACTGTCCGGTATGCACCGGACAGTGTCCGGTGCGCCAACGGCTCTGAACCGCCAACGGTCGGCTTCGCCAAAGAAGGAAAGAAATCTGCACCGGACAGTGTTCGGTGGTGCACCAGACTGTCCGGTGCGCCAGGCGACAGAAGGCAAGAATTGCCTTCCTGGAATGCTCTCAACGGCTCCCAGCTGCCTTGGGGCTATAAAAGGGACCCCTAGGCGCATGGAGGAGGAACTCAAGCAACCTTTGAGCATTGTTGATCATTCACACTTCGTTCTTGCACACTTGTTCGACATTCTTAGTGATTTGAGCTCTGTTCTAGTGATTACCTTGTGATACTCTTTTGAGCTCAAGTCTTGATCTTGTGTGTGCGTATTTGCTGTGGATTTGAGTGTGTTGCTTCCCTTCCTTACTCTAGTGCTTCATTGTGATTCTTATTGTAAGGGCGAGAGACTCCAAGTTGTGGAGATTCCTCGCAAACAGGAAAGAGTAAAGTAAAGAAGAACACCGTGGTATTTGAAAGTCGCCTAGAGGGGGGTGAATAGGGCGAATCTGAAATTTAACAACTTAATCACAACTACAAGCCGGGTTAGCGTTAGAAATATAATTGAGTCCGCGAGAGAGGGTGCAAAACAAATCACAAGCGAATAAAGAGTGTGACACGCGGATTTGTTTTACCGAGGTTCGGTTCTCGCAAACCTACTCCCCGTTGAGGTGGTCACAAAGACCGAGTCTCTTTCAACCCTTTTCCTCTCTCAAACGGTCCCTCGGACCGAGTGAGCTTCTTCTTCTCAATCAAACGGGAACAAACTTCCCCGCAAGGACCACCACACAATTGGTGTCTCTTGCCTTGGTTACAATTGAGTTGATCGCAAGAAAGATCGAAAGAAAGCACGATTGCAAAAGCCAAGCGACAAGAGCGGCAAATAACACACGGATCTTTCTCTCTCTCTCAAGTAACTAATCACTAATGATCACTTGTCTCAACTTTGGAACTTGGAGAGATTGGAGGCTTTGAATGTGTCTTGGAATGGATTGCTAGCTCTTGTATTGAATGTTGAAGGTTGGAATGCTTGGGTGAAGTGAATGGAGGTGGTTGGGGTTGTATTTATAGCCACCAACCACTTCCTAGCCGTTGCTCTATTCTGCCGTCCGCGGACGGTCCGCCCGCCTGGTCCGGACGGTCCGCCGCTGTAGATCAACGGCTGAAAACGCAATGGTCAGCAGTAACAGCTATATCAATGGCTATATTGCATTTAATGCGTCGTCAGATGTCAGATAAAGCCAGTCGCAGACGGTCCGGTCATGCACCCCGGACGGTCCGCGAGGACGCTATAATTCATTTTTCCGAACCCGTCACCTTCGGGTTTTCGGTTCCTCACCTACCGGACGGTCCGCGCCTGAGGCCGAATGGTCCGCGCGAGGTCTCGGACGGTCCTTGCTTTTCCTCTGGACGGTCCGAGGTGTAGACTTGGATTTTTGCATTGGTTCTGTCCGAGGGTCATCCTGGTGTTGCGGACGGTCCGCCGCAAGGGCCCGGACGGTCCGCGCTTGGCCTGTTTTTCCAAAAAGCTTCTCCTGTCCGGAATAATCTACGGTATTCTGGACAGTCGATTTAGTATAGTTGTAGATGAACCTTTGGCACCTGTAGAATATATAATCTAGAGCAAACTAGTTAGTCCAATTATTTGTGTTGGGCAATTCAATCACCAAAATCAATTAGGAAATAGGTGTAAGCCTAATTCCCTTTCAATCTCCCCCTTTTTGGTGATTGATGCCAACACAAACCAAAGCAAATATAAAAGTGCATAATTGAACTAGTTTGCATAATTGTGAGTGCAAGGGTTACTTAGAATTGCGTCAATATAAATTCTTGCATGGATTGTTTCTTTATTTTTAACATTTTGGACCACACTTGCACCACTTGTTTTGTTTTTGCAAATTCTTTTGTAAATCCTTTTCAAAGTCCTTTTGCAAATAGTCAAAGGTAAATGAATAAGATTTCGAGAAGCATTTTCAAGATTTGAAATTCCCCCCTGTTTCAATTGCTTTTCCTTTTACTTAAACAAAACTCCCTCTTAATGAAATCCTCCTCTTAGTGTTCAAGAGGGTTTTAAGATATCAATTTGAAAATACTACTACCTCCCCTTTTGAATATAATAAGGTACCAATTTGAAATTTTCAATTGAAAATCATCAGTTTTAAAATTAGGGTGGTGGTGCGGTCCTTTTGCTTTGGGCTAATACTCTCTCCCCCTTTGGCATGAATCGCCAAAAACGGAGTCATTAGAGCCCTTGAGATTACTTTCTCCCCCTTTGGTAAAATACATAGGAGTGAAGATTATACCAACGACGGAGAGATGCTCGGAGCGACGGCGAAGAGTGAGTTACGGAGTGGAAGCCTTTGACTTCGCCGAAGACTCTAATTCCCTTTCAATACACCTATGACTTGATTTGAAATAGACTTGAAAACACATTAGTCATAGCATATGAAAGAGACATGATCAAAGGTATATGAATGAGCTATGTGTGCAAATCAACAAAAGAAGTTCCTAGAATCAAGAATATTTAGTTCATGCCTAAGTTTGTTAAAAGTTTGTTCATCAAGTGGCTTGGTAAAGATATCGGCTAATTGATCTTTAGTGTTAATATATGCAATCTCGATATCTCCCTTTTGTTGGTGATCCCTTAGAAAATGATACCGAATGGCTATGTGTTTAGTGCGGCTATGCTCAACGGGATTATCCGCCGTGCGGATTGCACTCTCATTATCACATAGAAGAGGAACTTTGGTTAATTTGTAACCATAGTCCCTAAGGGTTTGCCTCATCCAAAGCAATTGCGCGCAACAATGGCCTGCGGCAATATACTCGGCTTCGACGGTAGAAAGAGCGACGGAATTTTGCTTCTTTGAAGCCCAAGACACCAAGGATCTTCCCAAGAACTGGCAAGTCCCCGATGTGCTCTTTCTATTAATTTTACACCCCGCCCAATCGGCATCCGAATAACCAATCAAATCAAATGTGGATCCCCGAGGATACCAAAGCCCAAACTTAGGAGTATAAACTAAATATCTCAAGATTCGTTTTATGGCCGTAAGGTGAGCTTCCTTAGGGTCGGCTTGGAATCTTGCACACATGCATACAGAAAGCATAATATCCGGTCGAGATGCACATAAGTAGAGTAAAGAGCCAATCATCGACCGGTATATCTTTTGATCCACGGACTTACCTTCCGTGTCGAGGTCGAGATGCCCATTGGTTCCCATGGGTGTCTTGATGGGTTTGGCATCCTTCATCCCAAACTTGCTTAGAATATCTTGAGTATACTTCGTTTGGCTTAAGAAGGTGCCTTCTTGGAGTTGCTTCACTTGGAATCCTAAGAAGTACTTCAACTCCCCCATCATAGACATCTCGAATTTTTGTGTCATGATCCTACTAAATTCTTCACATGTAGACTCATTAGTAGACCCAAATATAATATCATCAACATAAATTTGGCATACAAACAAGTCATTTTCAAGAGTTTTAGTGAATAAAGTAGGATCGGCTTTTCCGACTTTGAATCCATTAGTGATAAGAAAATCTCTAAGGCATTCATACCATGCTCTTGGGGCTTGCTTGAGCCCATAAAGCGCCTTAGAGAGATTATAAACATGGTTAGGGTACTCACTATCTTCAAAGCCAGGAGGTTGCTCAACATAGACCTCTTCCTTGATTGGTCCATTGAGGAAGGCACTCTCGTTCCTAGTGAAGTTGTTGAGCTCCTCTTGCATCGCCACCACCCAATCCGAATCTTAGAGTGCTTCCTCTACCCTGTGTGGCTCAATAGAGGAAACAAAAGAGTAATGCTCACAAAAATGTGCAACACGAGATCTAGTGGTTACCCCCTTATGAATGTCGCCTAGGATGGTGTCGACGGGGTGATCTCGTTGGATTGCTTGGTGGACTCTTGGGTGTGGCGGCCTTTGTTCTTCATCCTCCTTGTCTTGATCATGTGCATCTCCCCCTTGATCATTGTCGTCATCTTGAGGTGGCTCATTTGCTTGATCTTCTCCTTCATCAACTTGAGCCTCATCCTCATTTTGAGTCGGTGGGGATGCTTGCGTGGAGGAGGATGGTTGATCTTGTGCATTTGGAGGCTCTTCGGATTCCTTAGGACACACATCCCCAATGGACATGTTCCTTAGCGCGATGCACGGAGCCTCTTCATCACCTATCTCATCAAGATCAACTTGCTCTACTTGAGAGCCGTTAGTCTCATCAAACACAACGTCACAAGAAACTTCAACTTGTCCAGAGGACTTGTTAAAGACTCTATATGCCCTTGTGTTTGAATCATATCCTAGTAAAAAGCCTTCTACATTCTTAGGAGCAAATTTAGATTTTCTACCTCTTTTAACAAGTATAAAGCATTTGCTACCAAAGACTCTAAAATATGAAATATTTGGCTTTTTACCGGTTAGGAGTTCGTATGATGTCTTCTTGAGGATTCGGTGTAGATATAACCGGTTGATGGCATAGCAAGCGGTGTTGACCGCCTTGGCCCAAAACCGATCCGAAGTCTTGTACTCATCAAGCATGGTTCTTGCCATGTCCAATAGAGTTCTATTCTTCCTCTCCACTACACCATTTTGTTGAGGCGTGTAGGGAGAAGAAAACTCATGCTTGATGCCCTCCTCCTCAAGGAAGCCTTCAATTTGAGAGTTCTTGAACTCCGTCCCGTTGTCGCTTCTTATTTTCTTGATCCTTAAGCCGAACTCGTTTTGAGCCCGTCTCAAGAATCCCTTTAAAGTTTCTTGGGTATGAGATTTTTCCTGCAAAAAGAACACCCAAGTGAAGCGAGAATAATCATCCACAATAACTAGACAATACTTACTCCAGCCGATGCTTATATAAGCTATCGGGCCGAATAGGTCCATGTGTAGGAGCTCCAGTGGCCTGTCAGTCGTCATGATGTTCTTATGTGGATGGTGAGCACCAACTTGCTTCCCTGCTTGGCATGCGCTACAAATCCTGTCTTTCTCAAAATGAACATTTGTTAATCCTAAAATGTGCTCTCCCTTTAGAAGCTTGTGAAGATTCTTCATCCCAACATGGGCTAGTCGATGGTGCCAGAGCCAACCCATGTTAGTCTTAGCAATTAAGCAAGTGTCGAGTTCAGCTCTATCAAAATCTACCAAGTATAGCTGACCCTATAACACTCCCTTAAATGCTATTGAATCATCATTTCTTCTAAAGACAGTGACACCTACATCAGTAAAAAGACAGTAGTAGCCCATTTGACATAATTGCGAAACGGAAAGCAAATTGTAATCTAAGGAATCTACAAGAAAAACATTGGAAATTGAATGGTCAGGAGATATAGCAATTTTACCCAATCCTTTGACCAAACCTTGATTTCCATCCCCGAATGTGATAGCTCGTTGGGGATCTTGGTTTTTCTCATAGGAGGAGAACATTTTCTTCTCCCCTGTCATGTGGTTTGTGCACCCGCTGTCGATGATCCAACTTGAGCCCCCGGATGCATAAACCTACAAAACAAGTTTAGTTCTTGACTTTAGGTACCCAAATGGTTTTGGGTCCTTTGGCATTAGACACAAGAACTTTGGGTACCCAAACACAAGTCTTTGACCCCTTGTGCTTGCCCCCAACATATTTGGCAACTACTTTGCCGGATTTGTTAGTTAAAACATATGATGCATCAAAAGTTTTAAATGAAATGTCATGATCATTTGATGCACTAAGAGTTTTCTTTTTAGGCAACTTAGCATGGGTTGGTTGCCTAGAACTAGATGTCTCACCCTTATACATAAAAGCATGATTAGGGCCAGAGCGAGACTTCCTAGAATGAATTTTCCTAATTTTGCTCTCAGGATAACCGGTAGGGTACAAAATGTAACCCTCGTTATCTTGAGGCATGGGAGCCTTGCCCTTAACAAAGTTAGATAATTTTTTAGGAGGGGCATTAAGTTTGACATTGTCCCCCTTTTGGAAGCCAATGCCATCCTTAATGCCCGGGCGTCTCCCACTATAAAGCATACTACGAGCAAATTTAAATTTTTCATTTTCAAGTTCATGCTCGGCAATTTTAGCATCTAATTTTGCTATATGATATTTTGTTGCTTAATTAATACCATATGATTATGAATAGCATCAATATCAACATCTCTACATCTAGTGTAAATAGAAGTATGTTCAACGGTAGATGTAGAGGGTTTGCAAGATTTTAATTCTACAACCTTAGCATGCAATATATCATTTTTACTTTTAAGGTCGGAAATGGTAGCATTGCAAACATCAAAATCTTTAGCCTTAGTAAGCAATTTTTCATTTTCATCTCTAAGGCTAGCAAGAGAAATGTTTAATTCTTCAATCTTAGCAAGCAAATCATCATTATCATTTCTAAGATTGGGAATTGAAACATTACACGCAATAGAATCAACCTTAGCTAACAAATTAGCATTCTCATTTCTAAGGTTGTCTATAGTCTCATGGCAAGTGCTTAGCTCACTAGATAATTTTTCACATTTTTCAACTTCTAGAGCATAAGCATTTTTAACTTTAACATGCCTTTTGTTTTCCTTGATTAGGAAATCCTCTTGGGAGTCCAAGAGATCATCCTTCTCATGGATGGCACTAATTAATTCATTTAATTTCTCTTTCTGTTGCATGTTTAAGTTGGCAAAAAGAGTATGCAAATTATCTTCCTCATCACTAGCATTATCATCGCTAGAGGATTCATATCTAGTGGAGGATTTAGATTTAACCTTTTTCTTTTTGTCATCCTTTGCCATGAGGCACTTGTGGCCGATGTTGGGGAAGAGAAGTCCCTTGGTGACGGCGATGTTGGCGGCATCCTCGTCGGAGGAGGAGTCGCTAGAGCTTTCGTCGGAGTCCCACTCGCGACAAACATGGGCATCGCGGCCCTTCTTCTTGTAGTACCTTTTCTTCTCCTTTCTTCTCCTCTTCTTGTCGTCGCCCCTGTCACTGTCACTAGATAGTGGACATTTTGCAATAAAATGACCGGGCTTACCACATTTGTAGCACACTTTCTTGGAGCGGGGTTTGTAGTCTTTCCCCCTCCTTTGTTTGAGGATTTGGCGGAAGCTCTTGATGACAAGCGCCATTTCCTCATTGTCGAGCTTTGAGGCGTCGATTGGTTGTCTACTCGGTGTAGACTCCTCCTTCTTCTCCTCCATCGCCTTAAATGCCATTGGTTGTGCTTCGGATGTGGAGGGATCATCAAGCTCGTTGATCTTCTTTGAGCCCTTGATCATATACTCAAAGCTCACAAAATTCCCGATTACTTCCTCGGGAGTCATTAGAGTATATCTAGGATTACCACGAATTAATTGAACTTGAGTAGGGTTAAGGAAAATGAGAGATCTAAGAATAACCTTAACCATCTCGTGGTCATCCCACTTTTTGCTCCCGAGGTTGCGCACTTGGTTCACCAAGGTTTTGAGCCGGTTGTACATGTCTTGTGGCTCTTCTCCTTTGCGAAGCCGGAAGCGACCGAGCTCCCCCTCGATCATCTCCCGCTTGGTGATCTTGGTTAGCTCATCTCCCTCGTGCGCGGTTTTGAGGACGTCCCAAACTACCTTGGCGCTCTTAAGTCCTTGCACCTTGTTATACTCCTCTCGACTTAGAGAGGCGAGGAGTATAGTTGTCGCTTGGGAGTTGAAGTGCTCGATTTGAGCCGCCTCGTCCTCATCATAATCCTCATCCCCTACGGATGGTACCTGTACACCAAACTCAACGACATCCCATATACTTTTGTGGAGTGAGGTTAGATGAAATCGCATTAAATCACTCTACCTAGCATAATCTTCACCATCAAATGTTGGTGGTTTGCCTAATGGGACAGAAAGTAAAGGTGTATGTCTAGGAGTGCGAGGATAGCGTAAGGGGATCTTACTAAACTTCTTGCGCTCATGGCGCTTAGAAGTTACGGAGGGCGCGTCGGAGCCGGAAGTGGAAGGTGATGAAGTGTCGGTCTCGTAGTAGACCACCTTCCTCATCTTCTTTATCTTGTCGCCACTCCGATGCGACTTGTGGGAAGAGGCTTTCTTCTCCTTCCCCTTTCCCTTTTTGCGGGACTCTTCCGATGAAGCTTTCCCGTGGCTTGTAGCGGGTTTGTTGCCGGTCTCCATCTCCTTCTTGGCGTGATCTCCCGACATCACTTCGAGCGGTTAGGCTCTAATGAAGCACCGGGCTCTGATACCAATTGAAAGTCGCCTAGAGGGGGGTGAATAGGGCGAATCTGAAATTTAACAACTTAATCACAACTACAAGCCGGGTTAGCGTTAGAAATATAATTGAGTCCGCGAGCGAGGGTGCAAAACAAATCACAAGCGAATAAAGAGTGTGACACGCGGATTTGTTTTACCGAGGTTCGGTTCTCGCAAACCTACTCCCCGTTGAGGTGGTCACAAAGACCGAGTCTCTTTCAACCCTTTCCCTCTCTCAAACGGTCCCTCGGACCGAGTGAGCTTCTTCTTCTCAATCAAACGGGAACAAACTTCCCCGCAAGGACCACCACACAATTGGTGTCTCTTGCCTTGGTTACAATTGAGTTGATCGCAAGAAAGATCGAAAGAAAGCACGATTGCAAAAGCCAAGCGACAAGAGCGGCAAATAACACACGGATCTTTCTCTCTCTCAAGTCACTAATCACTAATGATCACTTGTCTCAACTTTGGAACTTGGAGAGATTGGAGGCTTTGAATGTGTCTTGGAATGGATTGCTAGCTCTTGTATTGAATGTTGAAGGTTGGAATGCTTGGGTGAAGTGAATGGAGGTGGTTGGGGTTGTATTTATAGCCACCAACCACTTCCTAGCCGTTGCTCCATTCTGCCGACCGCGGACGGTCCGCCCGCCTGGTCCGGACGGTCTGCCGCTGTAGATCAACGGCTGAAAACGCAACGGTCAGCAGTAACGGCTATATCAACGGCTATATTGCATTTAATGCGTCGTCAGATGTCAGATAAAGCCAGTCGCGGACGGTCCGGTCGTGCACCCCGGACGGTCCGCGAGGACGCTATAATTCATTTTTCCGAACCTGTCACCTTCGGGTTTTCGGTTCCTCACCTACCGGACGATCCGCGCGAGGTCTCGGACGGTCCTTGATTTTCCTCCGGACGGTCCGAGGTGTAGACTTGGATTTTTGCATTGGTTCTGTCCGAGGGTCATCCTGGTGTTGCGGATGGTCCACCGCAAGGGCCCGGACGGTCCGCGCTTGGCCTGTTTTTCCAAAAAGCTTCTCCTATCCGGAATAATCTACGGTATTCCGGACAGTCGATTTAGTATAGTTGTAGATGAACCTTTGGCACCTGTAGAACATATAATCTAGAGCAAACTAGTTAGTCCAATTATTTGTGTTGGGCAATTCAATCACCAAAATCAATTAGGAAATAGGTGTAAGCCTAATTCCCTTTCAGTATTCAAGTTGATCATTGGATCACTTGAGAGGAGTTGAGTGCAACTCTCGTCCGTTGGGACGCCACAACGTGGAGTAGGCAAGTTTTGTACTTTACCGAACCACGGGATAAATCCTCGTGTCTCTTGTGCTTGTCCTTATTGTGTCTATTGTGATTCACAAGAGCTCTCCTCTCTTCTCACTTGATTTCATTGCTCTAACTCTTAATCAAGTTTGTGGTGTTAAGTTTTAAGTTTTATAGGATCACCTATTCACCCCCCTCTAGGTGCTCTCACATGTGCCTATAAATACATGAACAGTACCCCCGTACTGTTCACGCTGACTTGTACTCGCTCATGCATCACACTTGTACTTTCATCTTCTGTCAAGTCGAAGGTATAAATGTAATTCAATATTGTTTCTATTTATCCATGATAATATAATAAAGATGTATTAATAATGTCATGTGATTATTCATGTTATCTTTTATATTTCGTATGCTTCTTCCTTCATTGACATATACCACGCTCTTGAAGGTACACCCTTCATAACCTTCGTTTGAAGATCATTATATCCTAAGGGAAATAATGCTTCGAAGGTCGAAGGGCATTAACCTTTAACAATTTGTGTTGCCTTGTTCTTGATTCATAGCATTTGGGAACAAGTCCCCAACATTGGCGCCCACCTCCGGTGAACTCATTCGACCACCTTCGGCAAGCACTGACCTTCGTCATGCCGCCGAAGAAGATAACAGCGCCAGGGGCTGCTGCACTGCAGCCACTGGACACGAACCAGGAGACTCTCTCTTCGAGAGGCTCGAAGCCAGAAGAGAAAGGCCGCCAGTCCAACATTCCAGGAGGAGGAGTTGGACCAAGAGACTAGGGACATGGAAATAATCCATCAACAAGTGCAAAGGAAAAAGGAGAAGATGGCTCGACTGGTCGATCTTCAAAGGAAGATCGATGAAGCTACTGAGGAAGTGTGTCAGCTTGCTCAAGATGACCAAGACCGAAGGCCCCAACACAGGGAGCTTCATCAAGATTCAAGAGGGCCTATTCAATGAAGATGGATGGTATGATAATTTTAGTCATGTTACCTTTACTTTTGATAATGCTTCTCCCTTGGCAGCAGAACTGCAGGCTACCCCATGGCCTCCATCATACAAGCCACCTCAGCACCCCATGTATGATGGGCACTCAGATCCAAAGCAGTTTTTGATGAGCTACGAAGCAACTATATCTTCGTACGGGGGCAATACCGCAGTCATGGCGAAGTCCTTCGTCATGGCAGTTCAGAACGTAGCCCAGGCATGGTATTCTTCTCTTCGGTCAGAGACAATCACGTCGTGGCAGAAGCTCAAGGATATGCTGGTTACCAGTTTCCAGGGCTTTCAAACGAAGCTAGTCACAGCTCAGGCCCTGTTCCAGTGCACGCAAGACCATGAGAAATACCTTCAGACGTATGTCCGAAGGTTCTTGCGACTGAGGGCACAAGCGGCCACAGTGCCCAATGAAATTGTCATTGAGGCCATGATCAAGGGTCTTCGGCTAGGACCTACGACTCAATACTTCACCAGAAAGCCCCCACAGACTCTGGAGAAGCTGCTTCAGAAGATGGATGAGTACATCCGGGCTGACAATGACTTCCGCCAAAGAAGGGAGGAAGCTTACAGATTCTCTAAGATGACCAGGGGCTTCTGAGGAAGAATCTACCCTAGGCATGTTAGGTCGATTCACAGCTCCAGTCAGAACGACGACAAAGGAAGCCAGCCTCAGAGGTCACAATACACCTCACAATCTTCGGGGCAACAACAATGCTCTTTCAGGCCGCCAGCTCCAAGGGGCAGAGGCGCCAGGGGCTTCGGAGGAAGATATGGGGATCAGCCTAGGAAGATCTATTGCTTATTATGTGGTGAGGACAAGGGTCATATTACAAGAATGTGCCAAGTCACCATTCAGAAGCAAAAGGAGATCGCAGAAGCTGAAGCTCAGCAGAATCAGCCGAAGCAGGTCTTGCACACTGCTTCATGCCACTCTCCCTACATACCAGAATATGTGGGCAATTATCCTGCAGCTTCTGTTGCTTCGGCTAGCCATTCACAGGCTTCCTGGCCACAGCTCCCACCCCACCACCACTACAAAACCGACCTATTCCCGAAGTCAGCAGCCAGAAAGGCGCCAGCACTCCCAACAACAACGTGAATTCAGGGAGGAATCCGAAGCTCGCGCAGTCAACAGTACTGTGCCAGAATCAAAGCACATTTATTGAGTGATATCCTACCTCTAAAATACTTTTACGTTCTATGTCATTTTGTTTTTCAATAAGGAAAAAGCAATGTAAATCTAGTTTTAAATTCTTGTAATGATTTTATTTCTATTGAGATGGAATATATCTTCTTCATAGAATTACGAAGCTCAAAAATTGCCAAAGCTACCAAAAAGTCGTTCCTAAGGGGGCGCAGCGTAAGTTTTACCGAAGCTACAAAAAATTCGTTCCTAAGGGAGCGCAGTGTAAGTTTTCTGCTCAAAAGTCGTTCCAAAAGGAATGCAGAGCCAAATACCGCCGAAATATAAGGTGAAGAAGTTCAAAAGACGTTCCTAAGGGGATGCAGAACTTATACCGCTAAAATAGAAGGCGAAGAAGTTCAAAAGACGTTCCTAAGGGGATGCAGAACTTACACCGAAAAATAAACAGTGAAGCCAAACATAAACGACAAAGAGATTTCAATCGTTCCTAAGGGGACACAGAGATTGTGTGTTTCAGTGTGGGCGTGTGGGTGTGGGTCTTCGGCATTAGCATCATTTTTTGCATCATATCATCACATCATCCCGCATAGCATCACATTATACATCATATCGCACCAATGACACAAATTGAATACGAAGTCGATCTTCGGAGAATGCTTTGTAAAAATCAAAATGTGCTAAGGCACAAAGTAAGCTGAGAAATACAGTTTCATCAGCTCTGTTACAAAAGAAGGGATCCCTTGTTTACGAAGCATGGATATTTTTTCGAAGCATGGATGTTTTTACGAAGCTTGGATATTTTCACGAAGCATGGATCTTTTTCTTTACGAAGCATGAAAAGAAGGGAAGGTGTTTTTTCGCTGAAGGCTCAAAAACAGTATGTATATAAAGTTTCATGCATTGCAAAGAAGTGAATTACAAAATAATTTACATATTAGATTCAAAGATATACACATCAAATATTACAGTCTTGTTACAATAAAGCTACATTGACCATTTAAAAATGTTTTTACAAAAAGTGCTAGTCTTCTTTCAGGATTTTCTCCGCAACTTCATTTAGCAATTTATTGACGACTTCGTCAACAATAGATTCAACCATATTAATGATGTCCAGTGCTTCCTTCGTTTCAGGATCGGCCAGGGGATCAAACGATTCCGGTGGCGGAGATAATTCAGCTACAGTGGAAAAAATTAATCAGTCCGAAGCCACAAAAACAAATTCCGAAGCTGAACATCAAAAGATAGTACCTATACGTTTTTCGCGCTCTGCAGCTTCTTCAGCTCGCCTTGCTTCTGCTCGAGCGTCATGGATGTCCTTTTCACTTTTCTTCATAATTTCATGAGTCATCTCTCGGCCACCATTCACCCAGACATCATTATAGAATTTTCCGCCCATAAAGGTTGCTTCAGCTGAAGGATCCTTCGTGACATCTGCGGAGAAGACAGCTTCGGCCTGGGCCATGGTCTTGATGTGATCGCATCCCGCATTCTCTAAGATAGCTGAAATCCCCCGTGCACCGAAAATGCACATACATCCCCGTGATCACTTAAGATTTCTTCAAAGCTCTCGGCCTCCCCACTTAACCATTCAATAACACCTTCGGGGTCGCCTCGTATGAAGTTTTCTTCGGTAGAATAGGCGCCCACATTGGCGAAGGTAGCTTTTATTTTCTCCACGCAGCCCAAGGATTTTTCAAAGCATCTTTCCTTGGATGCGCGAAGTTCTTCAACAGTTTTCTCTAAATGGTTTTTCCAATATTCGCTAATCTCTCGGTTAGCTTCTGCGAGTGCACATTTTTCTTTGGCTTCTGCCAACTGTTTCCGAAGGCCTTCAATTTCATTCTTTTGGATTTCGGCCTGAGCCTTGAAACTAGCTTCATCTTCTTTCACTTTGTTTACCAATGAAATCAAGATTTTGTCTTTTTTAAGACCTTCGAACCTTAATTCGATTACCTCTGAACGAAGGTTGTTCATATCCATCATATATCCTTCATCTTCAATGTTTTTCTGAGCCCTAAGCGCATTGCTAAGAATTAAGCCCTGCAAGAGGAGGACAAAATTAAGTATAGCAAATAAAATATTTCGTTTTCAAATACAAAATTAGCTTTTATACCTTTATGCTATTGTAAGCTAGGCTGTCAGCAAGTTCGTCCTTCGAAAGAATCGAAAGACCGTCTTCCAGCTTCGGGAATCCAATGCTTCTAGCTATCTCCCGGCAAACGGATATTTCTTTATTATCCGGGAGACAGTACAAAAAATCTTCTTCGCCACTGCCATTGAACACTAACGCCCTCTTCGGATATTTCAATTTCTGGGCATAGTGTTGCGCTTATAACATCTCTTATTGGGATAGTACCTTTCCCGAAGCATGACGAATAATGTGATCAATACTTTTGTCTGATGCTTCGGGACCAGGAGCTTCGGTTTTTCCAGTTGGAATCTGCTCTGTTGATTTTTCTTTAGGGTCAGAAGCTCCATCTCGGCGGGCACTGAAGGCCCAGCTTCGGTTTCAGCTTGAATTGTTGCAGCTTCGACTTCTGCCTGCTTCGTTTCAGCTTCGGGTTGCGCCTTGAAAGCTTCGGCAATTTTTTTTGAAGGAGCAGAACTCAAGGTTTTTGCTGTTTCTAACACAACAACTAGCACATTTGCCATCCTTCTCCTCTTAGGAATTGCGGCAGAACCCTTTTGTGCCTTCGGCACTGTTACCTCTGTTGAAGGGCTCAAAATCTCTAGCATTTTTGTTATTTCTTCAATTTTTGACCCTTCAGCCTTATCCTTATTAGCCTTCGTCTCAACTAGCTCAACTAAAGATAACTTCGGCATTATAGCCGGCTCTTCAGTCCTCTGCGTAGGAGGAAAAGTTTCTTTTGTTTTAGCAGCCGAAGAGGTCCCTTCACCAAATTCAGGTATCACGGCCGGTTCGATGTAACACGGCCGGTGAGTCAGAACCTTCATCTTCTTGCCCTTTGGCTTAGCTGTGATGGTTGAAGCGGCAACCTTTCCAGAAACAGCAATCTTTCTTTTTACCCCTTGTCCTAGCAGCGGGTAACAATAGTCAGGGTATACGAAACCAATAGCATCAAATACCATGTTCAACCTTTTCTTATTCTGACCCCCGAAGGCTGTGGACAAGGCATTGTCCTCGGTTTTGGAATACGCTCCAAGCAGTTCATCACTTGTAGCTTCGATACACTTCAGCCGGTCGTTGTTTGGTTCATCAAACTTATCCCCAAACCTGAATGTATACTTCAGCCGGACCAAACCACCTTTGCTAGAGTTAGTGATGGTCTCCTTCGGCATTTCCCAGCTTTCTACAAGCGGTCATACTCTGAATGATATATGTTCTTGAATTAAATCTCTTGTGCCAATGAAGGAGCAAACAGTACTGAAGGCCTTCTGACACACTTCGACGGCGTCATCAATTTCTACCTTCAGCCTTCGGAGGCCGAAGCAGGACTAGATGGGGCGCATAATGATTTATTTTATGTCTTCCCTCGTCTTTAGATCATTCTTCACATAAAACCACTCTTCCATCCAGGCCTCGGGCCATTTTTTCCGAAATATCGGCACCGGGTGGCTTGCGTTGGGGCGGGCGATAAATCCATAACAACCGAAGTTGTTGTGGTACTGTTCTTTATCCATGGCCTTCGTCTCATATAGAAGTTCGTGCATACTGCAGAAGCACTTCGCGCTTGGCTCTAGCCCTTTACTCCTTACTGCCCAGACAAAAATCCCCATCCTTATTATGGTTTCGGGGGTGATCTGATGAAGGAAGATTTGGTAGGTGTTCAGCACTTCAACTACAAACTTACTCAAAGGGAACCGAAGCCCAGCCTTGAAGAAGCTTCGGTAAATCACAACTTCGTTCTCCTCAGGGGCAGGGACGTTGTTGTCTCCGCCAGCCCTCACAATAGACATATCCCGAAAGTACCTTCCTCTCTTGTTCTCAAGATGACTCTGTTTGATGGTCGATTTTCCGAAGATTGAATGACTTGGCCGCCAAGGCCGATCCTCAGAATCCTCATCCCCACTTTCCACATCATAGCTATCGCTGTCACCAGTATCTTCAGATAAGCCTTCCAGTGTCTCTTTAGTAATTTTCTCTGTTTTTTTTTGCCATCGACTCAACAAATCCAGCAATATAAGGATCCACAACCTTCTTCTCCTCAAACAGCTTCGCCTCTTCAGTCAGCTTCGTCTTCGCAGCAACCTTCTTTTCCGGAGACATTTTTTCTCCAGACATGGTGAAAACGTGTCTTTTGAACCGAAGCTTAGAGAGCTTGAAAATCTAGCAAGCGCTAGTGAGCAAGAGCTATAAAATTGAGAAAATAATGCAAATGGCACAAACAGCGTATCAAATGCAGCTGGTGTGAGTTTCTATTTATACGCCCAGTGCGCTGCAAAATGGAGGGCCCCAATTGTCATTGTTTATTGCTATTCTAGCAAAGGGAAGGTGTTTTTTTCGGACCTTCGGCTTAAGGCCTTCGTCCATGTCGCAGTCTAAATTCGTTATCTTAACAAATTAATACTGCAAGGGGCTACTGTTGGGGGCCTTCGTCTTCCGAAGGTCCTCAAAAACATGATTTAACAATGCTTTCCAAGTGTAACACATGAACAGGACCTTTGGACTTGGGTCAAAACCATATATGATGTGAAAGGCGTGACTGAGACGAAGACTGATACTGCTCTGAAGCTACGCGCAAGGGAGCTTCGGCACAACGGCGCAAAAAGGAATCAACTTAAAGAGGAAAAGGCTATCTAGTCCCCATTGGGTTGTCCATAAGTCAATAGAAAATATGAAGGGCATGAATGTAAATTTACATAGGTTGTGCCCTATGCCTATAAATAGATGAACAGTACCCACGTACTGTTCACGCTGACTTGTACTCGCTCGTGCATCACGCTTGTACTTTCATCTTCTGTCAAGCCGAAGGTATAAATGTAATTCAATATTGTTTCTGTTTATCCATGATAATATAATAAAGATGTATTAATAATGTCATGTGATTATTCATGTTATCTTTTATATTTCGTATGCTTCTTCCTTCATTGACATATACCGCGCTCTTGAAGGTACACCCTTCATAACCTTCGTCTGAAGATCATTATATCCTAAGGGAAATAATGCTTCGAAGGACGAAGGGCATTAACCTTTAACATTTTATGTTGCCTTGTTCTTGATTCATAGCATTTGAGAACAAGTCCCCAACACATACCATGCTCTTGGGGCTTGCTTGAGCCCATAAAGCGCCTTTGAGAGCTTATAAACATGGTTAGGATACTCACTATCTTCAAAGCCGGGAGGTTGCTCAACATATACTTCTTCCTTGATAGGGCCATTGAGGAAGGCATTCTTCACGTCCATTTGATATAACTTAAAGCCATGGTAAGTAGCATAGGCAAGTAATATACAAATTGACTCAAGCCTAGCTACGGGTGCATAGGTTTCATCAAAATCCAAACCTTCGACTTGTGAATAACCTTTGGTAACAAGTCGAGCTTTATTCCTAGTCACCACACCATGCTCATCTTGTTTGTTGCGGAATACCCATTTGGTACCTACAATATTTTGGTAAGGACATGGAACCAAAGGCCATACCTCATTCCTTGTGAAGTTGTTGAGCTCCTCTTGCATTGCCACCACCCAATCCGGATCTCTTAGTGCATCTTCTATCATGTATGGCTCAATAGAGGACACAAACGAGTAATGTTCACAAAAATGAGCAACTCGAGACCGAGTGGTTACCCCCTTGTGAATGTCACCAAGAATGGAGTTGACGGGGTGATCTCTTTGAATTGCTTGGTGGACTCTTGGGTGTGGCGGTCTTTGATCCCGAATTTCTTGATCATCTTTCTTGTCTTCATTACCATCACCTCCCCCTTGATCAATGTCCTCCTCTTGAGGTGGCTCATCGTCTTGACCTTCATCCTCTTCTTCTTGAGCCTTATCCTAATCTTGAGTTGGTGGAGATGCTTGCATCGGAGATGATGATTGATCTTATGCTTATGGAGGCTCTTCGGATTCTTTTGGACACACATGCCCAATGGACATGTTCCTTAGCGCGACGCACGGAGCCTCTTCATCATCTAGTTCATCAAGATCAACTTTCTCCACTTGGGAGCCATTAGTCTCATCAAACACAATGTCACAAGAAACTTCAACTAGTCCAGTGGATTTTTTGAAGACTCTATATGCCCTTGTGTTTGAGTCATAACCAAGTAAAAAGCCTTCTACAGCTTTAGGAGCAAATTTCGAATTTCTACCTCTTTTAATAAGAATGAAGCATTTGCTCCCAAAAACTCTAAAATAAGAAACATTGGGATTTTTACCAGTGAGGAGTTCATATGATGTTTTCTTGAGAATTCGGGGAAGATATAAACGGTTGATGGAGAAGCAGGTAGTGTTAATCGCCTCAGCCCAAAACCGATCTGGTGTCTTGTACTCATCAAGAATGGTCCTTGCCATGTCCAATAGAGTTCTATTCTTCCTCTCCACCACACCATTTTGTTGAGGTGTGTAGGGAGAAGAGAACTCATGCTTGATGCTCTCCTCCTCAAGAAATCCTTCGATTTGTGAATTCTTGAACTCCGTTCCATTATCGCTTCTAATCTTACTGATCCTTAATCCAAACTCATTTTGAGCCCATCTCAAGAATCTCTTTAAGGTCTCTTGGGTTTGAGATTTGTCCTGTAAAAAGAATACCCAAGTGAAGCGAGAATAATCATCCACAATTACAAGACAATACTTACTCATGTCGATGCTTATATAAGTGATCGGTCCGAAAAGGTCCATGTGGAGTAGCTCAAGCGGCCTATCGGTCATCATGGTGTTCTTGTGTGGATGATGAACTCCAACTTGCTTCCTTGCTTGACATGCGCTACAAATCCTGTCTTTCTCAAAATGAACATTTGTTAGTCCTAAAATGTGTTCTCCCTTTAGAAGCCTGTGAAGATTCTTCATCCCAACATGGGCAAGTCAGCGATGCCAGAGCCAGCCCATACTAGTCTTAGCAATTAAACAAGTGTCTAGTTCAGCATTGTTATCATTAAAATAAACTAAATATAGCTGACCATCTAACACTCCCTTAAAAGCTATTGAATCATCACTTCTTCTAAAGATAGTAACACCAATATCAGTAAAAAGACAGTTGTAGCCCATTTTATATAGTTGAGAGACTGAAAGCAAATTGTAGTCTAAGGAATCTACAAGAAAAACATTAGAAATGGAATGGTCAGGAGATATAGCAATTTTACCCAACCCTTTGACCAAACCTTGATTTCCATCCTCGAATGTAATCGCTCTTTGGGGATCTTCATTTTTCTCATATGAGGAGAACATCCTTTTCTCCCCTGTCATGTGGTTTGTGCACCTGCTATCGATTATTCAACTTGATCCACCAGATGCATAAACCTACAAAACAAATTTAGGCCTTGTTCTTAGGTGCCCAAACGGTCTTGGGTCCTGTTGGGGGCCTTCGTCCTCCGAAGGTCCTCAAAAACGTGATTTAACAATATCTTCCAAGTGTGACATATGAACAGGTACCTTCGGACTCAGGCTAAAAGCATGTACGATGTAAAAAGCATGATCGTGACGAAGGATGGAGTTGCTCCGAAGCTACGCGCAAGGGAGCTTCGGCTAAATGGCGGAAAAAGGAATCGACTTAAAGGGGAAAAGGCTATCTAGTCCTCACAGAATTGTATATAAGTCAATAATAAACGTAAAGGGCATGTATGTAATTTCTCACAGGCTGTGTCCTGTGCCTATAAATAGATGAACGGTACCCCCGTACTGTTCACGCTGACTTGTACTTGCTCATGCGTCACGCTTGTACTTTTACCTTCTGTCAAGCCGAAGGTACATTTGTAATTCAACATTATTTCTATTTTTCCATGATAATATAATGAGGATGAATTGACAATGTTATATAATTGTTCATGTTATTTCTTACATTTCATATGTTTCTCCTTTTATTAACATATACCGCGATGATGAAGGTATGTCCTTCATGACCTTCGTCTGAAGTTCATTATATTTAAAGGGATATAATGCTTCGAAGGACGAAGGGCATTAACATTTAACATTTTGTGTTGCCTTGTTCTTAATTCATAGCACTTGATAACAAGTCCTTTGACATTATAAATAAACACCTTGGGAACCCAAACACAAGTCTTTGGACTCTTGTGTTTGCCCTCAACATATTTGGCAACTACTTTGCTTGATTTGTTAGTAAGCACATAGGATGCATCAAAAGTCTTAAATGAAATGTCATGCTTATTTGATGCATTTACAATTTTCTTTTTAAGCATTTTGATATGAGTGGAATGCCTAGAGCTAGAAGCCTCATTTTTATACATAAAAAGCATGATGAGAAACATTGTGAGGTTTTCTAGCATGAATTCTCCTAATTTTGTGCTCAGGGTAGTTTTCAGAATATAAAATGTAACCCTCTTTATCCTGAACCATGGGAGCCTTACCCTTAACAAAATTAGAGAGTTTGTTCTTGGGGGCATTTAGTTTGCTGTTGTTTTCGCTCCCTTGTTGGAAACCAATACCATCCTTAATGCCAGGGCGTCTCCCATTATAAAGCATGATTCGAGCAAATTTAAAATTTTCATTCTCTAATTCATGCTTGGCAATTTTAGCATTTAATTTTTCTATGTGATCATTTTTTTCTTTAATTATGGTAAGGTGATCAACAATAGCTTCAATATTAACATCTCTACATCTAGTGCAAATAGTGACATGCTCGACAGTAGATGTAGATGGTTTGCAAACATTCAATTCATCAATCTTAGCATTTAAACTAGCATTCTCATCTCAAAGACAGGAAATTGAATCATTGCAAGTGTTAAACTCTTTAGATAAATTTTCACATCTTTCTACCTCTAGAGCATAGGCATTTTTCAATTTAACAATTTTTTTATTTTCCTTAACGAGCAAGTCCTCTTGGCATTCCAAGAGATCATCCTTCTCGTTAATGGATTCTATTAATTCATTTATATTTTTCTTTTGGTCCTTAGTGAGGTTAGAAAAAAAGTTAAGTCATCTTCAGAATCACTAGAGATACCCTCATCATCGGAAGTAGTATATTTGAGGGTATCTCTAGAATGTACCTTCTTCTTCTTGCCATCCTTAGCTATTGGGCATTTATGGCCGACGTTGGGGAAGAGAAGTCCCCTTGTTGATGGCGGTGTTGGCAGCGTCCTCGTTGGAGGAGTCGGTGGAGCTCTCGTTAGAGTCCCATTCTCGCCCCATGTGCGCCTCGCCACCCTTCTTGTAATACCTTTTCTTCTCCATCTTTTTCTTCCCCTTCTTGTCGTCATCCCTATCACTGTCACTTGTATATGGACATTTAGCAATAAAATGACCGGACTTACCACACCTGTAGCACACCCTCTTGGAACAGGGCTTGTAGTCCTTCTCCTTCCTTTGTTTAAGGATTTTCGAAAGCTCTTAATGATAAGATCCATCTCCTCATTGTTGAGCTTGGAGGCGTCGATTGGGAGTCTACTTGATGTAGACTCTTCCTTCTTCTCTTCCGTTGCTTTAAATGCAACGGGTTGCACCTCGGGTTTGGAGGTAGCGCCTTGCTCCAAGTTGACAATGTGTTTGGAGTCTTTAATCATAAGTTCAAAGCTCACAAACTTGCCAATAACCTCCTCGGTGGACATTTGTTTGTATCTAGGATCTCCATGGATTAGTTGAACTTGAGTAGGATTACAAAAGGCGAGAGATCTTGGAATAACCTTGACCATTTCATGGTCATCCCATTTTGTGCTCCCAAGGTTACGCACTTGGTTGACCATCGTCTTGAGCCGGTTGTACATTGCTTGTGGCTCTTCTCCTTTGTTGAGGATGAATCGACCGAGCTCTCCCTCGATCGTCTCGCATTTGGTGATCTTGGTCACCTCGTCCCCTTCGTGCGTCGTTTTGAGGATGTCCCAAATTTCTTTGGCATTTTTCAACCCTTGCACTTTATTATACTCCTCTCGACATAAGGAAGCGAGGAGTATATAAGTTGCTTGGGAGTTAAAATGTCTAATTTCGGTGGCCTCATCCGAGTTGTAGTCCTTGTCGCCCACCTGTGGTGCCTGCGCTCGAAACTCAACAATATCTCATATGCTTTCGTGGAGTGAGGTTAGATGGTGCCTCATTTTATCACTCCATATGTAATAATCTTCACCATCAAAATATGGTGGTTTTCCTAGGGGCACCGAAAGTAGAGAGCATGCTTTGGAATGCAAGGATAGCGAAGAGGCATCTTACTATACTTCTTACGCTCGTGGCGCTTCGAAGTTGTAGACTCGGCGCCGGATGTGGAAGGTGATGAAGAGTCGGTCTCGTAGTAAACCACCTTCTTCATTTTCTTTTTCTTCTTGTCACCCTTTCTATGTGACTTGATGGAGGAAGAGGATTCCTCCTTGTATTTGTCGCCAGACTCCCTTGACAGAGTCCTTCCCGAGCCTATGGCCTTATCGCCGGTGACAATCTCCCTCTTGGCGTGATCTCCAGACATCACTTTGAGTTTGTTAGACTCTTAATGAAGCAATGGCTCTGATACCAATTGAAAGTCGCCTAGAGGGGGGGTGAATAGGCGAAACCTAAAATTTACAAACTTTAAACACACACTAAGGCTGGGGTTAGCGTTAGAATTAAATCGGAGTTCGAAAGATAGTTCTCCTTGCTTAGAGTTGCTCAATCAATGCTGATAACATTTGGGAGCAAACTCAAATCAATATGAGCAAGGGAACTTTAGAGAGAGGAATGAGTGGAAACAAATCAAGTGAAGATCAATGCAAGTGAACATGATGATTTGTTTACCGAGGTTCGGTTCCTAAGAACCTAGTCCCCGTTGAGGAGGCCACAAAGGCCGGGTCTATTTCAACCCTTTCCCTCTCTCAATCGGTCACACAAACCGGTTGAGGCTTCTCCTTAATTACTTGGGTCACAAAGACCCTGCAAGGATCACCACACACTTAGGTGTCTCTTGCTAGCTTTACAAAGCACTTAGAGAATTAAGAATGAGAAGGAGAAACCAATCCAAGCAACAAGAGCAACAAAAGAACACAAAACACACTCTCTCAAGTCACTAAGCAATTGAGTTGATTTTGAGGCTTGGAGGGGATTTGATCTTTGGAATGTGTCTTAGAGTGAATGCTATTGCTCTTGTATTGAATGTGAACTTTAGAAAACTTGGATGGCTTGAATGGAGGTGGTTGGGGGGTATTTATAACCCCAACCACTATTCTAGTCGTTGTTGTCGATGGCGCACCGGACAGTCTGGTGGTGCACCAGACATGACATTATTCAATGTCTGGTGTGTGCCACGTCAGCGGCCCATTGGGGTTTGGAGCGGTTGACCGTTGAAGTTCTTTGTCTTGTAGCTGCATCGGTTAGTCCGGTGGCACACCGGACATGTCCGGTGCGTTCTGACTTTCTGCTCTGACTTCTGACTTGCACCGTTCACCTTTTACAGTCGACCGTTGGGCACAGGTTACCGTTGCTCCGTTGGCTCACCGGACATGTCCAGTGAATTATAGCGGAGCGTCCCTTGGAAAAACCCGAGAGCGGCTTGTTTGGGTGGTGCTTGGCCTGGGGCACCAGACAGTGTCCGGTGCACACCGGACACTGTTCGGTGCGCCACTTGAAAGGGAAATAGGGTTAACCTTTTCCCACAATTAATTTTGGTGGTTGAATGCCCAACACAAATATATGGACTAACTAGTTTGCTCTAAAATATATGTTCTACAGGTGCATAAGGGTTCAACATGAACCAATAAATGTTCAAGAGAGGGTTCAAATACAAAGGAGCAAAGAAACCGAGTGTGCTCTGGTCTGGCGCACCGGACTGTCCGGTATGCCACCGAACAGTGTCCGGTGCACCAGGTCCGTACAAGGATGAACTAGCCACTCTTGGGTTTCTTCTGGCGCGCTCCGCTATAATTCACCGGACTGTCCGGTGTGACAGCGGAGCAACGGCTACTTCGCGCAACGGTCGACTGCAAAAGCGTGGTGATCAGATGAACAGTGAGGAACAGTGCGCGTGGAGTCAGAGCCGCAGGTCAGAGGCGCACCAGACACTGAACAGTGCCTGTCCGGTGCCACTAGAGTACAAAGCTTCCAACAGTCAAAAGCTCTAGAACCCTAACGGTTGGGTGACGTGCTGGCGCACCGGACTGTCTGGTGCGCCCATCGACAGCAGCCTGCCCCAACGGTTGTTTGGTGGTTGAGGGCTATAAATACCCCTCAACCACCACCACTCCAAGCATCCAAGATTTCTGAGCATCACATTCATTACAAGAGCTCTAGCATTCACTCCTAGACACAATTGAAAAGATCAAAGCCTCTCCAAGTCCCCAATTCATCTCAAACACTTAGTGACTTGAGAGAGATAGATTTTGTGTTCTTTTGAGCTCTTGCCTCTTCGATTGCCTTCTTCCTTTCTCATTTCTTTTCTCAAGTGATTTGTAATCAAAGCAATAGACACCTAAGTGTGTGATCGTCCTTGCGGGGTCTAAGTGACCCGAGAGATTAAGAAGAAGGCTCACTCGGTCTAAGTGACCGTTTGAGAGAGGGAAAGGGTTGAAAGAGACCCGGTCTTTGTGACCACCTCAACGGGGACTAGGTTCTTTAGAACTGAACCTCGATAAAACAAATCACTGTGTTCATCCGCTTTATTTCTTGGTTGATTTATTTTCCCCCTCTCTCCCGGACTCGATTTAAATTCTAACGCTAACCTTGGCTTGTACTTTGTGTTTTAAGTTGTAAATTTCAGATTACGCCTATTCACCCCCTCTAGGCGACTTTCAATTGGTATCAGAGCCTAGTGCTTCATTAGAGTCTAACAACTCGAAGTGATGTCGGGAGGATCCGCCAAAAGGGAGATGGAAACCGACGAGAAGGCCACAAAGCCACGGGAAGGCTCCATCAAGGGAGTCCGGCACCAAAGCCAAGGAGGGATCCCCTCCCCGCGTCAAGTCGCTTCGGAGTGGCGACAAGAAGAAGAAGATGAAGAAAGTGGTCTACTACGAGATCGACTCTTCGTCGCCGTCCACATCCGGCTCTGACGCGGCGTCCGTCACTTCTAAGCGTCATGAGCGCAAAAAGTATAGTAAGATGCCACTTTGTTATCCTCGTATTTCTAAGCGCGCTCCTCTACTCTCTGTTCCATTAGGCAAACCACCATATTTTGATGGTGAGGATTATTGTATGTGGAGTGATAAAATGAGGCATCACCTAACCTCACTTCACGCAAGCATTTGGGACATTGTTGAATTTGGAGCGCAAGTACCTACGGTGGGAGACGAGGGCTATGACTCGGACGAGGTCCCCAAATACGGCACTTTAACTCCCAAGCAACTACTATACTCCTCGCCTCATTGTGTCAAGAGGAGTATAATAAGGTGCAAGGGTTAAAAAGTGCCAAGGAGATTTGGGACATCCTAAAGACCACACACGAAGGAGATGAGGTGACCAAGATCACCAAGCGAGAGACGATCGAGGGGGAGCTCGGTCGATTCGTCCTCAACTAAGGAGAGGAGCCACAAGCAATGTACAGCCGGCTCAAGACCTTGGTCAACGAAGTGCGCAACCTCGGGAGCACCAAATGGGATGACCATGAATGGTCAAGGTTATTCTAAGATCCCTTGTTTTTCGTAACCCTACTCAAGTTCAATTAATTCGTGGGGATCCTAAATACAAATTAATGTCTCCTGAGGAAGTGATAGGAAAGTTTATGAGCTTTGAGCTAATGATCAAAGACTCCAAACACATCGTCAACTTGGAGCAAGGCAGCACCTCCACACCCGAGGTGCAACACGTCGCATTTAAAGCGATGGAAGAAAAGAAAGAAGAGTCTACATCAAGTAGGCTCCCCATCGACGCCTGCAAGCTCGACAATGAGGAGATGACGCTCATCATCAAGAGCTTCCGTCAAATCCTCAAGCAAAGGAGGGGGAAGGATTACAAACCCCACTCCAAGAGGGTGTGCTACAAGTGTGGTAAGCCCGGTCATTTTATTGCCAAATGCCCAATGTCTAGTGATAGTGACAGGGGCGACAACAAGAGGGGGGAAGAAGAAGAAGAAGAAGAAGAGATACTGCAAGAAGAAGGGCGGCGATACCCACGTGTGTCGGGAATGGGAGTCCGATGAGAGCTCCACCGACTCCTCCTCCGACGAGGATGCCGCCAACATCACCGTCAACAAGGGACTCCTCTTCCCCAACATCGGCCACAAGTGCTTCATGGCAAAGGACAGCAAAAAGAAGAAGGTACAATCTAGAATCAACCCCAAGTATACTACATCTAGTGATGAAGGTAGCTCTAGTGAAGATAAAGATGATTTGCTTACTCTTTTTGCCAACCTTAACATGCAACAAAAGGAAAATTAAATGAACTGATAGGAGCCATTCATGAGAAGGATGAACTTTTGGATAGCCAAGAGGAATTCCTTATTAAAGAAAACAAAAAACATGTAAAATTGAAGAATTCTTATGCTCAGGAAGTTGTGAAATGTGAAAAATTGACTAAGGAGATTAGCATGTGCCATGATTCAATTACCAATCTTAGAAATGAAAATGCTAGTTTAAATGCTAAGATTGATAAATTGAATGAATCAGTTTCTAGCCTTAGAACTAGAAATGCTAGTTTAATTTCTAAGATTAAAGACTTAAATGTTTACAATGATTCTATTTCCTGTCTTAGAGATGAGAATGCAATTTTAAATGCTAAGGTAGAGGAATTAAAATCTTGCAAACCCTCTACATCTACTGTTAAACATATTGCTATTTGTACTAGATGTAGAGATGTTAATGTAGAAGCTATTCATGATCACCTTGCTTTAATTGAACAACAAAATGATCATATAGCTCAATTAACTGCTAAAATTAATGAGCATGGAATTGAAAATGAAAAGTTTAAATTTGCTAGAAGCATGCTCTATAGTGGGAGACGCCCTGACATTAAGGATGACATTGGTTTCCAACAAGGAAGCATGCTCTATGCTTCAGGATAACGATGGCTATATTTTATATCCTGCTGATTATCCCGAGCACAAGATTAGGAGAATTCATGCTAGGAAGTCTCATTCTATTTTCCATCATGCTTTTATGTACAAGAATGAGGCTTCTAGCTCTAGGCATTCTACCCATGTTAAATTTCCTAAAAAGAAAACTCCTACTGCATCAAATGATCATAATATTTCATTCAAAACTTTTGATGCTTCTTATGTGCTCACTAACAAATCAGGCAAAATAGTTGCCAAATATGTTGGGGGGCAAACACAAGGGGTCATAGACTTGTGTTTGGGTACCCAAGGTGCTTGTTTCTAACGTGAAAGGACCCAAGACTGTTTGGGTACCTAAGAACAAGGCCTAAATTGTTTTATAGGTTTATGCATCTGGGGCTCAAGTTGGATAATTGATAGCGGATGCACGAACCACATGACAGGGGAGAAAAGAATGTTCTCCTCCTACGAGAAAAACGAAGATCCCCAACGAGCTATCACATTCGGGGATGGAAATCAAGGTTTGGTCAAAGGCTTGGGTAAAATTGTTATATCTCCTGACCATTCTATTTCCAATGTTTTTCTTGTAGATTCTTTAGATTACAATTTGCTTTCTATTTTTCATATATGCAAAATAGGCTACAACTGTCTATTTACAGATGTAGGTGTTGTTGTCTTTAGAAGAAGTAATGATTCAATAGCATTTAAGGGAGTGTTAGAGGGTCAGCTATATTTCATTGATTTTAATAGAGCTGAACTTAACACTTGCTTAATTGCTAAGACTAATATGGGTTGGCTCTGGCATTTCCGACTAGCCCATGTTGGGATGAAGAATCTTCACAAGCTTCTAAAGGGAGAACACATTTTGGGACTAACCAATGTTCATTTTGAGAAAGACAGGGTTTGTAGCACATGTCAAGCAGGGAAGCAAGATGGTACCCACCATCCACACAAGAACATCATAATGACCGACAAGCCGCTTGAGCTACTCCACATGGATTTATTCGGCCCGATCGCTTACATAAGCATCGGCGGGAGTAAGTATTGTCTTGTAATTGTGGATGATTATTCGCGCTTCACTTGGGTATTCTTTTTACAGGAAAAATCTCAAACCCAAGAAACTTTAAAGGGATTCTTGAGATGGGCTCAAAACGAGTTCGGATTAAGGATCAAGAAGATAAGAAGCGACAACGGGACGGAGTTCAAGAACTCACAAATAGAAGGCTTTCTTGAGGATGAGGGCATCAAGCATGAGTTCTCTTCTCCCTACACACCTCAACAAAATGGTGTAGTGGAGAGGAAGAATAGAACTCTACTTGACATGGCGAGGACCATGCTTGATGAGTACAAGACTCCGGACCGGTTTTGAGCAGAAGCAATCAACACTGCTTGCTACTCCATCAACCGGCTCTATCTTCACCGAATCCTCAAGAAGACATCATATGAACTCCTCACCGGTAAAAAGCCCAATGTTTCATATTTTAGAGTCTTTGGTAGCAAATGTTTTATTCTTGTTAAAAGAGGTAGAAAATCTAAATTTGCTTATAAGACTTTAGAAGGCTTTTTACTTGGTTATGACTCAAATACAAGGGCACAAAGAGTCTTCAACAAATCCACTAGATTAGTTGAGGTTTCTTGTGACATTGTGTTTGATGAAACTGGCTCTCAAGTAGAGCAAGTTGATCTTGATGAGCTAGATGATGAAGAGGCTCCATGCGTCGTGCTAAGGAACATATCCATTGGGGATGTGTGTCCCAAGGAATCCGAAGAGCCCACACAAGCACAAGATCAACCATCATCTTCCAATCAAGCATCTCCACCAACCCAAGATGAGGATCAAGCTCAAAACAATGAAGAAGATCAAGAAGATGAGCCACCTCAAGAGGAGAGCAATGATCAAGGGGGAGATGACCATGGCAAAGACAAGGAAGATGATCAAGAAGAACAGGGTCAAAGACCGCCGCACCCAAGAGTCCACCAGGCGATTCAAAGAGATCACCCCGTGAACTCCATCCTCGGTGATATTCATAAGGGGGTAACAACTCGATCTCGTGTCGCTCATTTTTGTGAACATTACTCTTTTGTGTCTTCTATTGAGCCATATAGGGTAGAAGATGCCTTAAGAGATTCGGATTGGGTGTTGGCAATGCAAGAGGAACTCAACAACTTCACAAGGAATGAGGTATGGCATCTTGTTCCACGTCCTAACCAAAATGTTGTAGGAACTAAGTGGGTATTCCGCAACAAGCAAGATGAGCATGGTGTGGTGACAAGGAACAAAGCCCGACTTGTAGCCAAGGGATATTCACAAGTCGAAGGTTTGGATTTCGGTGAAACCTATGCACCCGTAGCTAGGCTTGAGTCAATTCGCATATTACTTGCCTATGCTACTTACCATGGCTTTAAGCTCTATCAAATGGACGTGAAAAGTGCCTTCCTCAATGGACCAATCAAGGAAGAGGTCTATGTTGAGTAACCTTCTGGCTTTGAAGATAGTGAGTACCCTAATCATGTTTACAAACTCTCTAAGGCGCTTTATGGGCTCAAGCAAGCCCCAAGAGCATGGTATGAATGCCTAAGAGATTTTCTTATCACTAATGGCTTCAAAGTCGGCAAAGCCGGTCCTACACTCTACTAAAACCATTGCAAATGATTTGTTTATATGCCAAATTTACGTTGATGATATCATATTTGGGTCTACTAACAAATCTACTTGTGAAGAGTTTAGTAGGATAATGATTCAAAAATTCGAGATGTCAATGATGGGGGAGTTGAAGTATTTCCTAGGATTTCAAGTCAAACAACTCCAAGAGGGCACCTTCATCAGCCAAACTAAGTACATTCAAGATATACTCACCAAGTTTGGAATGAAGGATGCCAAACCCATCAAGACACCCATGGGAACCAATGGGCATCTTGACCTCTACACGGGAGGTAAATCTGTAGATCAAAAGGTATACCGGTCGATGATAGGATCATTACTTTATTTATGTGCATCTCGACCGGATATTATGCTTTTCATATGCATGTGTGCAAGGTTCCAAACCGATCCTAAGGAAGTTCACCTTAGGGCCGTGAAAAGAATCTTGAGATATTTAGTTCATACACCTAAGTTTGGTCTTTGGTACCCTAAGGGATCCACCTTTGATTTAATAGGTTATTCAGATGCTGATTGGGCAGGGTGTAAAATTGATAGAAAGAGCACATCAGGGACTTGTCAGCTTCTAGGGAGATCTCTGGTGTCTTGGGCTTCAAAGAAACAAAATTCAGTAGCTCTTTCTACCGCCAAAGCCGAGTATATTGCTGCAGGCCATTGTTGTGCGCAATTGCTTTGGATGAGGCAAACCTTAGGGACTATGGCTACAAATTAAGCAAAGTCCCTCTCCTGTGTGATAATGAGAGTGCAATCCGCATGGCGGATAATCCCGTTGAACACAGCCGCACTAAGCACATAGCCATTCGGTATCACTTTTTGAGAGATCACCAACAAAGGGGGGATATCGAGATTGCTTATGTTAGCACCAAAGAAAACTAGCTGATATCTTTACCAAACCATTAGATGAGAAAACCTTTACCAAACTTAGGAATGAGCTAAACATTCTTGATTCTCGGAACTTTGATTGACACTTTGCACACATAGCTCATTTACGTACCTTTGATAATATCTCTTTTATATCTACGACTAATGTGTTTTCAAGTGTATTCCTATGCTAAGTCGTAGATTGAAAGCGAAATGGAGTCTTCGGCGAAGACAAGGCTTCCACTCCACTCTATCGGTATTATTTACCCTTCGTCGTTACTCCGCACCGCTCTCCACTTTGGTATAATCTTCCCTCTTATTACTCATACCGTTGAGGAGAAAGTAAAAAAGGGCTCTCAAAAGACTCTGTTTTTGGCGATTAATGCCAAAGGGGGAGAGATATTAAGCCCAAAGCAAAAGGACCGCACCACCACCAATTTCAAAGTTTAAAAAGAAGTTTCAATTGGTATCTTATGATAAAATATTTAAAAGAGTATTTTTCAAATTGGTATCTAAAATATTTGGTCTTCTTTCAATTCGTAAAACCCTCTTGAACACTAAGAGGAGATTTTCATCCAGGGGGAGTTTTGTTTGAGTCAAAGGAAAAACATTTGAAACAGCGGGAGAAAATTTCAAATCATGAAAATGCTTCTTGCGAATCTTATTTATATACCTTTGACTATTTGCAAAAGGACTTTGAAAAGATTTTCTAAAAGAATTTGCAAAAACAAAACAAGTGGTGCAAATATGGTACAAAATGTTAAATATCAAATCAAACTTATATACTTAGATATGCTTTCATTTCAAAATAACTTATGCACATCTGTCAAAATACAAACTAGTTACATTTCTACACTTTATATTTTCTTTGGTTAGTGTTGGCATCAATCACCAAAAAGAGGGAGATTGAAAGGGAAACAATCTTAATATTTCCTATAATCGATTTTGGTGTTTGACGACCATCACAAACCTTGTGGACTAACCAGTTTGCCTAGTTTATCATTTCACAGGTGCATAAGTTCATCTACAACTATTCTAAATCGACTGTCCCGAATACCGTAGATTATTCCGGACAGGAGAAGCTTTTTGGAAAAACAGACTAAGCGCGGACCGTCTGGGCCCTTGCGGTGGACCGTCCGCGACACCAAAGTGAGCCTCGGACAGAACCAATGCAAACACAAGTCTACACTACGGACCGTCCGATGGAAAAGCAAGCACCGTCCGAGACCAAGCGCGGACCGTCCGGCCTCAGGCGCGGACCGTCCGGTTGGCGCAGAACCGAAAAACCCGAAGGTGACGGGTTCGGTAAAATGAATTTTAGCGTCCTCGCGGACCATCCGGGGTGCACGACCGGACTGTCCGCGACTGCCTTTATCTGACATCTGACGACACATTTAATGCATAGTAGCCGTTGATATAGCCGTTACTGCTGACCGTTGCAATTGTAGCCGTTGATGTGCGGGGACGGACCGTCCATACTAGGGGCGCGGAACGTCCGCGATCGACAGAAAAGGAACAACGGCTAGGAAGTGGTTGGACGCTATAAATACAACCCCAACCACCTCCATTCACCACAACCAAGCATTCCAACCTTCCACATTCAATACAAGAGCTAGCAATCCATTCTAAGACACAGTCAAAGCTTCCAATCTCTCCAAGTTCCACAATTGAGACAAGTGATCATTAGTGATTAGCGACTTGAGAGAGAGAGTGATCCGTGTGATATTTGTCGCTCTTGTTGCTTGGCTTTTGCAATCATGCTTTCTTCTTCTCCCATTATTATTCTCACGTGACTTGTAATCAAAGCAAAAGCACTAAGTTTGTAGTGGTCCTTGCGGGGTCTAAGTGACCCATTTGATTAAGGAGAAAGCTCACTCGGTCTAGGTGACCGTTTGAGAGACGGAAAGGGTTGAAAGAGACTCGGTCTTTGTGACCACCTCAACGGGGAGTAGGTTTGCAAGAACCGAACCTCGGTAAAACAAATCGTTGTGTCACTCGCTTTATTTCTTGGTTGATTTGTTGTCGCCCTCTCTTTCGGACTTGGTTTTATTCTAACGCTAACCCCGGCTTGTAGTTGTGCTTAAAGTTTGTAAATTTCAGGTTCCGCCTATTCACCCCCCCTCTAGGCGACTTTCAGGGACTCTTTGGAAAAGGTTGACATGAGTATCCCACTATCCATAGTGGTTAAGTGGATGAGTTGCATGGTCCCAATGTCATGTGGGTAAAGAAGCACCCCTTGCAAGGATTCGTGAATCAATTCTTATTGCCATGCTCACGATTATGAGCAATGTTTTATACCATTGGATACATCATTGTGTCTCAATTTATTTTGAGTTATAAAGTAGGCAAATCTTATGACACTTGAGGTTATGTATATTGTTATCACCTTTACTTGATATGGCTCTTGATAAACTAAAATTTGATGGGTTGGGAGCAATAAGTAACTAGATGGTATAGATTGTACCACTCCTTTAATCTCAAAGCCACGGACTTGTATTAGTTGGCTTTATGTAAAGAAGTCTGCAAAGTCCCTGAAGGAGGTGAACACTGGAGCAGCGGTTGACATGGCTGGAGCCGCTGGGAGTGCTTCGACCCCTTTGGTTGTCGAAGACTTTGACATCTCTGGGATGGAGCTGACGACAAAGTCACCACTGAAGATGGCGTCCCAAGCAGGTATATTTTTTAACCTTTTACATTGCGCAGGAGGCCCGCCGGGTGCCCAAAGGACTTTGGTCCTATTTGGATCGACACGCGGCTTGTGGGTGGCTGTGCATTTCGCCATCCTGGCATGAAGGGAGGTGGATGCCTCCGCTATCACCAGAGTGGCTCTAAAGGATGCTGCTGCGCACTTTCGTTCAGTGAGTATTTTTTTGTCGCGACTCACGTCCCATGTCCCGTGCATGTGCATGTCCTTCTTCACAATGACCGTCTTGTTCGGGGTATTTTTGTGGCCTTCGATCGGGCCATGAACCCTATTATTCGTGATTGTGTCGAGCTCCATCCTCAGGCGGGTTGTTGTGTGCCTAGACCGCTTGTCTTCCCCCATGTTGTGGTTGCCTCCCTGGTGATCGAGACCTTGTCATATCCCTCCCCTCCTAGTGGCTCTATCAGAACACCTCCCCTAGCTCTCTCCCCACACCCCATGCCTTCACCACCCTCTCCCTCGCCCACCGATTGGGTGGTCGACTCCGGAGCGTCCTTCCACACCACTCCTACTACTAGCTCGTTATCCGACTACCATCCTCCACACCCCTCACATCCTCCCTCTATCATGGTGGGGAACGGTTCCACCCTCTCGGTCACGTCAGTAGGTGTATCGATTCTTTCAAGACCCTTCTACCTAAACAACGTTCTTATTGCTCCCCAGCTGACTCATCCCCTTCTCTCGGTTCATCGCTTAGTGACAACCATTGTTCTATTGAGTTCGATCCTTGGGGCTCACAATCCAACACCTTCCCACTCGTGCCATGCTCGCTCACTGTGGCAGCTCTGGCCCCCTCTACTCTGTTCACCTGCCATCCACTTCCCCACCATCGTATCGTCCCCCATGCTCTTGCTACTACCACAACATCCACCATTTGACATCATAATCTTGGGCACCCTAGACCTGATGTGATGTCAAGCTCTCAAGCCGCTCAGATATCTCCTATAGTCGGGGCTTCTCTGAGCACCTCCATCATGCTTGTTAGCTCAGCTCTCACTCTTGTCTTCTGTTTTCCACTTCCACGTCTAGTGCTGCTCAGGCCTTTGATCTTGTTCATTGTGATCTTTGGACTTCTCCTGTCTTTTCACACCCGATTTTAGGGGTAAAACCGAATGAATAGCATATGTATGACAGGATCCATTTTTCACACATATGTTGACATCACAAGTGTAATATATCAAAATACAATGCAATAAAGTCGTAAAAGAGAGTATAATAACTTTATTACATCATCCAGACTTAAGAGTCTTAAACAGTATCATAATCAAAGTTCAGCAGAAATAATATGGGCAATCTCCCACAGGAAGATGACCGGAGCGTCGCTAGACTTAGTACTCATCAACATCTTCGTCAAAGTCTTCCTCATCACCTTAGCAAGGGGTGAGCTCACTTACAGTGGGGGCTCAACAAATGGGAGGAATTATGCAAGGTTAACAGGGTAGGCTATGGTTAAGCGGTAAGCATTTTAGTTGGTCAATATTTTATTTACAACACCTATCTTACTTATTATAATTGTATCCCAAAACCAATTAAATCATGAGTATAATGATTATATCTCAAAAGCACCACTTAAGCAAACCATTTTAAACCAAGGAATCATGATTTAGTCTCCATCTTTAAGTTCAATTATCATGTGAGGGTTCAAGGTACTCTTAACCGTGAACACGACTGACATATCAGTTTTTCACTCTGCAGAGGTGGTATAACTTTAACCACAAGCCGTGTATCCCCTCTAGCCTGGGTTGTATGGACCCTTAAATATTTCCAAAGTGAATGGCTAGGGATCCACTATGAGGATTTCACAAAATACACTTAGTACGAAACAATCCGCTTAGGTTTCTAAGTCGGTGTGGAGGCCCTCTGGGTGAGGTAGCTTAGCTAAGACTATGTCCCCATGTTAACGTGAGCTGCCACCATCAACAGCTCCCCCTCTTGCCCATATTTCAGAAAAGGTTGCTAGGCACTAAGCAAATTAAGCTAATTACCAAAGCTAGAGCCATGATAACATTCGTGCTTGCACTGTTTTCCTCGGTTGTCACTCTATGTTCTGTTTAATACAAGATGATCTTGTTTAATCATCAGATTAACGACAATAGTACAAATTTCATCTTCGGAACAATAAAATCTTAAAAGGAGTGACAAATTGATAATGAAGTTGAGGAATAGCATAATTACTAAGCATAGTATGAAACCCAGGTTAATCAAGGAATAATGATGGTATTTCTGGGTAGTCCTATTTGGGCAAAATCCATCAAAATTATGCACATATCCAAAAGTAAATCTTATTGAATGTATTATTTGGGTACAATAAGAAATGCAGACGGAGAACCCACTTGCCTTGCTCAAAAGTTCTTGTGGATCCTCTTCAAACAAATTTGGGTCCTCTACCACGAAATCAGCTTATAATATAGATTCGCACATCGCACATACAAAAAGAAAACATACACCAATAAATAAACATACACCATTACACAAATGAAGCATACTTCATACAATAAACATACATTTCAACAAATCACATTTATAAAAAGAAAGAAAACACTCAATCACAAAACTTGGTTCGTGGCTATAATATAAAATACTAATTATTGTTCATGACATAAAATACTAATTATTCTGTTTTAAGAATTCACTAGAGAAATATATATGGCAAATTAACTATGGAAACACATACTTTATAAATTCATTTATAATAACATAGATGTAGCACTGAACCAAAGTCTATGGAACTAGATTAATTACTAATTAATTATTTCTATCGGAAAGCATGAGTCACATTTTAGTTAAATTCTTGCTTTCTAAAAGGGAATTATACTAGTCTTACATTGTTATTTAGAAGTCACATATCCTTAGTATAAAAACTAATTTAAACTACTAATTTAACTTTATTATTTAGATTATGTTTGGAAAAAATTATAACTATATTATTTCAACGTCACTAGAATCTTTACTATTTCTTACTGAATAACCAAATGTGCTTATATTGCGCATGAACTTATGTATCTTGACTAAAAACTTAAATCTTAATTTTGACTAAGAAAAGGTAGTCTACCATTCCTTTCAATTTCTTATTTCGTCAAAACTACACTCAAGCACTCATAACAAACATATTTGTGAATACAAATACAAATTTACTTTGAGCTTCAAACATACATTTATATAAGAAAATTTCTGTGAAGACTAGACTTCCTATTAACTATAGACCGGAGGGGGTAGGATGTAAAAATACCCATCTTCTACCTTGCTCTCACTAATCCTTGCATGTAGAGGACGATGTCAAGTGGGGCAGGGATTCCGGCCAGTGGTCGAGGAAAGTTGTGGCTCGATGATGATCGAAGGGAGGCACAACGAGGCGAGGCGTCCAGCGTCGGGATCCCGACAACGAGCTCCAACGGCATCCGGTTCTGAGGTGGTTAGAAAATAGGGGCGGCGGCGATGGCTCCTACGGCGTGGTCGAGTGACGTGTGGAGTTGCGCGGCCGAGCTATATGAAACGGGTGACGCCTAAGAGGGGGTGAATTAGGACTTCTAAAACTTTCAATAAACTAGGCCACAAATAAATCCCTAGAGCAAAACCTATGCAATTAATCAAACTAGAATGTGCAAACTAGGTTTTATCTAAGTATTGCTATCTCTACCGCAATGGCTAAGTTTCAATCTACAACAATATAACTATAAACACTAGATTGAAACTTAAATGCTTAATGTAAATGCGAAAGCTAAAGAGAAGGTAGAGATGCAAACTCTCGTGGATGACGTCGGTATTTTTACCGAGGTATCCGAAACCGCGCAAGGTCCCGACTAATCCTCGTTGGTGCCCCTACGCAAAGGGAGGCCCACGTGAGGGCCAAGCACCTCGGTCGAGTAACTCCGTAGAGAGCTGTGGGTCTTCTCCTCGCGCAAGTGGTGCTCCGCTTCCGGCTCCTCTCAGACGCTCCCCGCCGTCTCCACTATCGAGCTTCCGGCCGAAACGCCACGGACCTCGTTCCCTCCTGTACACGGTGGCGGCCGTGACACAAACGCGGTTGTCACGGTCTCGCAAAACTCTCGCCCCACTCGGTACAATTACAACGGCTCGCGCAAGAGCCGAGGGTTGTGTGGTTTTACAAAACTCACTCAACTAACTAAGGTTCACCTAGAGCAAGCGCTAAAGCGGTCTAACTAACCTAAGCACTTCACAAAGCACCTACGCTAATCACCGAGTGATTCTATTAAGCACTTGGGTGTTTGAGCTCTTGGAAATGTGCACTATATGTCTTCGTATGTTGCTTGGGCTCCCACACCTTGGAATGGCCGGTTGGGGTGTATTTATAGCCCCTAACACAAATCTAGCCGTTGGAGAAAAGCTGTTGCTCTCTGTGGCACACCGGACTGCGCATTGTTCACAGTCCGGTGCGCCTAGCCGTTGGTCTGACACTGCAACCGACCGTTGGCGCTTAGGCTTTTTACACTGGACACTCCGGACTCCACACCGGACAGTCTGGTGGTCTTCTCTCCACAGTGCCACCTGGAACTAGCCGTTAGGGTTCCTGTTCCTAGTGCACCGGACAGTCCGGCATGTGGCACCGGACAGTCCGATGCTTCTCGCACAGACAGTCCGTAGGCAACACTTCTATCTTCTCTTGGACTTCACTTGATCTTCATAATGTTTTCTTTTGAGGTGTTACTTTCCTCAATGTCTTGATCCAAGTTACTCTAGCATCCTGTGAAATACAAACACAAATACTAGCAAACACATTAGTTCATAGTAGGTTGTGTTAATCATCAAACACCAAAACTCATTTAGCCAAATAGACCGGTGTTTATTTTCCTTACACGAGCCTTATGCAAGAATATCTACCGTAGTCAGGATATTCGAGGAGCAACTCCACGGGCATGGCATTATGGGGTTTTGGCCTAGGGTTGCAATGGGATCTCTCCATCTCCGCCCGCGAGTGAAAATTAGTTGCAATTTAATTAGGTGACGATGGACGTCGTAAAGACGGCTTAACTAACTAATAAATTGTGAACATTTAATAACCTCTATTGGATCGAGCTGTACATATGCATGCAAATGTTTTCTCTCTGCAGTTACGTCAGACGGCTGACACGTAGGGCTAACCGCTGCCATCAATTTGCAACTAGCTTGAGGATTAAATTTACATGTCGAGTTTAATTCAGCTCACAAATAATCCGTTTCAGGACCATTATTTACACACAGCAAACCAGATCAGCCAGTACAGCTTCGCCTGAGATAGGGTGAATGGGGGCGGGAGGGCGCTTCATTCGGTGCCTCCGCCGTCATCTGCCGCAGAAGCTTTGCAGACTGGGCAAGCGTTCTTCACCTGCAGCCATTTCTTGATGCAGTCTGCGTGATACTTGTGATTGCATTTTAGCTTCCCGACAGAGTCCTCGAATTTGTAATCCTCCTGCAGCCAGCCACCAGTGTTTGATAAGCATTGACTTGAAATAAATAATACTACCTCCATTTCTTTTTATTTGACTCTCAACAGTACAACTTTATACTAAAAAACGTCAAATAAAAAAACCGGCTGTTGTACAAGGGTGTCATCTTCTTACCAGGCAAATTACACATCTTGCGCTCTCATTATCATCATGAGTACGGGCAGAGCTGCAGCAGGGTATCTCCGTCACACAGCTTGAAAGTTTTTCATCAGCTAGGCCCGTGTTGACATTGCCTATTCGTTCTCCCAAAGCCAGCAGCTCCTGCAGATAACAGCATAGAAACTTACATTAGTTACAGAACACATCCCGTGTTGGTTTGTGATACTAATTATCTAGGTTCTTTCTTACAATCTTACTACCTCATAACTCATATCATCAATGTCCAGCCTCATGTCCCAGTGAGGGTCAGAATCTTCTCTCGATTCATGGATAAATAACTGATTTAGCATCATAAACCGCTACATACAATGCAACTGTATTAGTTACACGACAAGAATTCATGTTCGCGTAATTATGAGAAAATAATTAACACCATTTACCTCGGTTGCTGGTCCTCTCAAGTTATTTTCTTCAATAACCAGTGGACGAAAAGCATGGTATGAATCCCTCAGCCTTCTACTCCTTGCACTACCACTGGAACCTAGAGCCACATGACCTAGATGTCTCGAAGATGCAGCAGCACCTTCAGCATGAACACTTGCTGCTGCTGCTGCTGAGGTAGCAGGCGGATAGCCAGGGACGGCAGGTCGATAGCAAGGGATATCAGGCTCATGGGTAACTGTCACTGAGTTGTTAGGAGTCGCAAAAGCCGGGGCAGGATATGTGCTGATGCTGTTAGGAGGGGCTGCTCTTGGGGCATACCCACCATGCACAAAATGTAGACTATCAGAAGAACCAGGAGGTGCTAGGACAGGGGGGGCATTTATGTTGGTCCTCTGCGGAGCAGAGTAGTATGTCCCTTCCCTGAAAACCATGCTACAGTTTCCATCGCTGCCTGCAGAACATAAGGTTATTAACTTCTTGAATAACAACAAATTTTGAAAAAATGGGTGCTTGGTATTAGAGTGAAACCCTAACCCTAACAAGGGTTGAGAGATATATTTATAATAGAGTTGTCGGACTCGTGGGGGCACGAACCGAGCGACGGAACTGGGTGAAGACCTAGGTGAAGCGTGTGAGGGTGTGAAAGGTGTCGGACTTGAGCCGCAGAGAAGTCCAGAGAAAATGAGGGATCATCCAAGATGACCAGAAGGTACCTATAACCAGAGATGCTTGGAACAGGGGATGTCCAAAGATCATAGTGGATGAGGTCGAATAGGTGAGTAGCTCGAGACATGGAAGAATACAAGGTCTCGATCGTCATGGAGACAATCGCTGCACTGGAGTCTCGATCGTCATGGAGACAATCGTTGTGCTGGGGAATACAAATGGCCCCGTAGCGTGGCGGCCCACCTGAGGGTGGAGCTCGACGCAGTCATGGAGATTAGGGTTTATGACTCAATCAAAGGCCACGAATGTGCCCCGGAGAAGATGGCATGTGTGAAGGGAGACACGCACATGGTAGGGAGGCACGACAACCACGACGGAGGTAGGGTTCGGCGCAGTAGGGAAGGTGGCCGACGCGGGAATGGGCAACGCCGCGAGACGAGAAACTGCATGTGACAAGGCGGGTGTTGCAAGCGGCGGCGCCCAATGGCGTGCATCGGAGCCAGGTAAAGAAAGCACAGGCGTCGTCGATGTTGCGGGAGCAGCCGCAGCGACGCCGGGTGCGCAAGAAGACACAAGCGAGGCGTTGGGGAGGCGATCCATGGTGATGGGGCGTCGACCATGGTGAAGGGCCCGAAAGCTCACTGGTCACAGCGCGACGACGCGACCACAAAGGGGGCAATGTGTAAGGCCGATGGTGGCGCTGCCCAGGGCAAGTAGCGGCACGCTAGGGTCACTGGGGACCAAGGCGAGCGGGCCATGGATGCAGGATTCGAGCGGGGGGCGCCGAGGCCTGGGCGGCGTGTGGTCGGCACGAGAGAGGTGACGTTGGGAGGCCCAATGCAGGAGCAGGGACGTCGGGCGCGCGGGGCTAGCCGTGCCAGGGACACAGGCAGCAGCGCAGAGGTAGGGGCATGCGTGGCATGGGGGGCTGGAAAGCTGGTGTCGGGCAGTCAGGCAGAGGAGAAGGTCGTGCGGCCACTGGGGGCTCGATGGCGGCGAGGGCCGACCAGGGGCGGTCCGTCATGAGGGAGGAGGGGGTCGACGGCTGCAGGAGGCTGACCGAGCGGTGGGGAAGCGCGTAGAGACCGGACAGAGGTGGCGCAGACTGGCAGCGGCGATGGGCGGCGGGAGCAAGGGGCGCAAGTCGGCGGAGGCCAAGGAGCCGGCGAACAAGGAGGGGGGTCTTCTCTGCGTTGTGGCGACGTCTCGCCACGAGCTAGGGAAACGGTCGTGGAGGCCAGCGTAGCGGTGGCGGTCGTGGGGGCGGGGCGATGGCAATGTCCAGGCTAGTGGGGGGACACGGCCGAGAGAGCAAGCTCCAATGCACGGCACCCGGCGGCGTGCGCAGCACCTGTGTAGGCACGGGTGGGGGAAGCGGTGCGGCCTGCGTTGAAGAGAGGTGCTCGACGCAACCTAGGCGGTGCGCGGAGCGACAGACGAAGGGGCTAGCGGCACGCTGCAGCGGCCACCGGGGATGGTGGGAGACGACACCGGCGGATGGGATGGGGAGGGCCTAGGCGGACGGCTGTGAGAGGGAGGGAGAGAGAAAAATAGCTAGATACCATATTAGAGAGTGAAACCTTAACCCTAACCAGGGTTGGGAGATATATTTATAATAGAGTTGTTGGGCCTAAGCCCATTACACAAAGACACCCCATTACAATACAAAGACAGTAACTCTTAACATTTGGCAATCTATCATTTCATTTTGAACACTAAAAGGCAATTAAAAATTGCTATGCTGCAACTGATGATGGTACTATAAACTATAAAACAATTACTCCCTCAGTCCCCAAAATGTAGCCACTTCTACGTTTGTTTTGAGTCAAAACTATGTGATAAGTTTGACAAAATTTATAGTAGAGAATAACAACAACATCTAGGACACTAAATTGGCGTTATTACTTATTAGATCAACTATCAAATGGTTTTTCAGAATGTACTTATTTGATATCATAGTTGTTAATTATTTTTCTATAAACTTGGTCAAAGTAAAAATAGTTTAACTTAACACAAACCCAAAAGTAGCTATATTTTGAGACGGAGGTAGTACAGTTTATAGCAACAAAACACTTGCATGTAATATGAATCATGAAATTTACTAGAACAGGCATCAAAACTAACCTGGGGCAGTCACTCTTGGAGGTATAGAAAAATATGCTCTATTTTGTGGCACTGCTGTACTTTGAGGACCAATTACATTAGCATGGTGTGGTGGCCCATGAGTGCTGCTTGTTGCGCAAGCTACACCTGGATTGTGTCCCAAATGGATAGGATTGTGATCATGGCGACCTCTCACATTCCTCTGAGATCCTCCATTGCTACCAAAGGGCTGATCAGTCCAGTAGCTTGAACCCATATTTGATGTTATTCGAGGAGGGCAGGGTTCAGGAGCAGGAATAGCCGTGCCAGGGACAGTGATGCTCCTGGAACCATGCTTGCATCCTATTCTGGCTATCCTCTTGCTGGAAGCTCCAGTAGCACCTATGCGCCACATAATACTCATCATCTGCCTGCTTTGAGCTATCCACATAGGTCTGATGATAACTTCATTCCGAGTTCCCATATGGATGACAGAAGGGTTGCACTGAAGCGGAGAAATCCAATTATTTATCCAGTGGATGGAGTCAATAATGGGAGATATATTTATAATAGAGTTGTCGGACTCGTGGGGGCACGAACCGAGCGACGGAACTGGGTGAAGACCTAGGTGAAGCGTGTGAGGGTGTGAAAGGTGTCGGACTTGAGCCGCAGAGAAGTCCAGAGAAAATGAGGGATCATCCAAGATGACCAGAAGGTACCTATAACCAGAGATGCTTGGAACAGGGGATGTCCAAAGATCATAGTGGATGAGGTCGAATAGGTGAGTAGCTCGAGACATGGAAGAATACAAGGTCTCGATCGTCATGGAGACAATCGCTGCACTGGAGTCTCGATCGTCATGGAGACAATCGTTGTGCTGGGGAATACAAATGGCCCCGTAGCGTGGCGGCCCACCTGAGGGTGGAGCTCGACGCAGTCATGGAGATTAGGGTTTATGACTCAATCAAAGGCCACGAATGTGCCCCGGAGAAGATGGCATGTGTGAAGGGAGACACGCACATGGTAGGGAGGCACGACAACCACGACGGAGGTAGGGTTCGGCGCAGTAGGGAAGGTGGCCGACGCGGGAATGGGCAACGCCGCGATACGAGAAACTGCATGTGACAAGGCGGGTGTTGCAAGCGGCGGCGCCCAATGGCGTGCATCGGAGCCAGGTAAAGAAAGCACAGGCGTCGTCGATGTTGCGGGAGCAGCCGCAGCGACGCCGGGTGCGCAAGAAGACACAAGCGAGGCGTTGGGGAGGCGATCCATGGTGATGGGGCGTCGACCATGGTGAAGGGCCCGAAAGCTCACTGGTCACAGCGCGACGACGCGACCACAAAGGGGGCAATGTGTAAGGCCGATGGTGGCGCTGCCCAGGGCAAGTAGCGGCACGCTAGGGTCACTGGGGACCAAGGCGAGCGGGCCATGGATGCAGGATTCGAGCGGGGGGCGCCGAGGCCTGGGCGGCGTGTGGTCGGCACGAGAGAGGTGACGTTGGGAGGCCCAATGCAGGAGCAGGGACGTCGGGCGCGCGGGGCTAGCCGTGCCAGGGACACAGGCAGCAGCGCAGAGGTAGGGGCATGCGTGGCATGGGGGGCTGGAAAGCTGGTGTCGGGCAGTCAGGCAGAGGAGAAGGTCGTGCGGCCACTGGGGGCTCGATGGCGGCGAGGGCCGACCAGGGGCGGTCCGTCATGAGGGAGGAGGGGGTCGACGGCTGCAGGAGGCTGACCGAGCGGTGGGGAAGCGCGTAGAGACCGGACAGAGGTGGCGCAGACTGGCAGCGGCGATGGGCGGCGGGAGCAAGGGGCGCAAGTCGGCGGAGGCCAAGGAGCCGGCGAACAAGGAGGGGGGTCTTCTCTGCGTTGTGGCGACGTCTCGCCACGAGCTAGGGAAACGGTCGTGGAGGCCAGCGTAGCGGTGGCGGTCGTGGGGGCGGGGCGATGGCAATGTCCAGGCTAGTGGGGGGACACGGCCGAGAGAGCAAGCTCCAATGCACGGCACCCGGCGGCGTGCGCAGCACCTGTGTAGGCACGGGTGGGGGAAGCGGTGTGGCCTGCGTTGAAGAGAGGTGCTCGACGCAACCTAGGCGGTGCGCGGAGCGACAGACGAAGGGGCTAGCGGCACGCTGCAGCGGCCACCGGGGATGGTGGGAGACGACACCGGCGGATGGGATGGGGAGGGCCTAGGCGGACGGCTGTGAGAGGGAGGGAGAGAGAAAAATAGCTAGATACCATATTAGAGAGTGAAACCTTAACCCTAACCAGGGTTGGGAGATATATTTATAATAGAGTTGTTGGGCCTAAGCCCATTACACAAAGACACCCCATTACAATACAAAGACAGTAACTCTTAACATTTGGCAATCTATCATTTCATTTTGAACACTAAAAGGCAATTAAAAATTGCTATGCTGCAACTGATGATGGTACTATAAACTATAAAACAATTACTCCCTCAGTCCCCAAAATGTAGCCACTTCTACGTTTGTTTTGAGTCAAAACTATGTGATAAGTTTGACAAAATTTATAGTAGAGAATAACAACAACATCTAGGACACTAAATTGGCGTTATTACTTATTAGATCAACTATCAAATGGTTTTTCAGAATGTACTTATTTGATATCATAGTTGTTAATTATTTTTCTATAAACTTGGTCAAAGTAAAAATAGTTTAACTTAACACAAACCCAAAAGTAGCTATATTTTGAGACGGAGGTAGTACAGTTTATAGCAACAAAACACTTGCATGTAATATGAATCATGAAATTTACTAGAACAGGCATCAAAACTAACCTGGGGCAGTCACTCTTGGAGGTATAGAAAAATATGCTCTATTTTGTGGCACTGCTGTACTTTGAGGACCAATTACATTAGCATGGTGTGGTGGCCCATGAGTGCTGCTTGTTGCGCAAGCTACACCTGGATTGTGTCCCAAATGGATAGGATTGTGATCATGGCGACCTCTCACATTCCTCTGAGATCCTCCATTGCTACCAAAGGGCTGATCAGTCCAGTAGCTTGAACCCATATTTGATGTTATTCGAGGAGGGCAGGGTTCAGGAGCAGGAATAGGATTTGGAGGCATGTAGCATGGGAACTGAGGATTAGATGAACTGCCAGCATAACAGCTCCCATTATTGACTCCATCCACTGGATAAATAATTGGATTTCTCCGCTTCAGTGCAACCCTTCTGTCATCCATATGGGAACTCGGAATGAAGTTATCATCAGACCTATGTGGATAGCTCAAAGCAGGCAGATGATGAGTATTATGTGGCGCATAGGTGCTACTGGAGCTTCCAGCAAGAGGATAGCCAGAATAGGATGCAAGCATGGTTCCAGGAGCATCACTGTGCTGAATATGAGATTGCCCGGTGTGACTTGAGAATGGAATGCCATTTGGTCTTATTGGTGCGCCCACATAACCTGATGGTAGAGCTCCATTTGCTGCATCAGTTCTAGAATGCATAAATAACTTTGGGCCTGGCATAATAGGGTGCAATTGGATGAGTTAACAATAACTGAAATGCACAATTTAAGTTAGTATGTTGGTGGAAGTACATATACCAAAAGGCTGTGCTTCACTCTGGAACCTGTTCACATGATCCATCCTGGAGGCATGTGTGTTATTATGATGATGCCCTGCCATAACACATGAACAGGGGGATTTGATTTTGTTTAACCTGAAAAAATATAGGGTTGGAATTAGTATTCTAGAAAAGCAAGTTGCAGCTGCAAATATACTTGTAGATTTAGAAACAAAATATATACAGAGAACCACAAATACTTAGACTTCTGTAATAAACTAAAAAGAATCATTCAGACCTTAGAACCGCAAGATGTGAGATTACAGTCACACAGGCTAGAGCTGCCAGTGCCAAAACCCAAATATTGCATCATATCCAGTGTCTTATTTAACTTTGGTGCAACACACAACACAAATGAAGTCCTCGTCATATATCCAAGAAGACTAGAAACCATGCCGACGTAATTAACAAAGTAAACATAAAACTTTTTGACTACAGTATGTAGTTTACAGAATTAAACTAGAGAAGGAATCATCATCATACTTGCATAATAGTCTGCTACAAAATAAAATATATATGGTGGAGATCTGACTTTTAGACCTCAATACAAGAATTAGAAACCTTTATAGCTTTGGTTATGGCAGTAACTTGGCCTGACAAGTAATGATAGAACATATGATTTTACCATATGAAAATAACGAAATATGACTTTCTGAAGTTTTAGTCACCAAGTAGCTAGACGATACCTATGTTATGCCAATAATGTAGATGCAAGTTGAAGAGAAAGAACATATGAATTTACCATATGAAAACAACAAAATATGACTCTCTGAAGTTTTATTCACCAAGTAGCTAGACGATACCTATGTTATGTCAATAATGTAGATGCAAGTTGAAGAGAACCATTATGTATACGTCATGTTATTATGGTGCCTAAGATTTTATATATGCACAAACACACACACTTCAACCAAAGTTTGTGATGAAGGATCTGGGTCCTCTTCATGGTTGTGTGTCATGGACCTAGCCTAGCACATGTAGCCTATTAGGGTTAGAGACGTATATAATGTAATCTCTACACCCAACCAATGTTACATATTATTATTCCTCCAATATAAAGGATTGGAGATCATTTATTGTCGTAATAGTATCAAACGATGATGTTTGTTTGAAGATAACAAAGAGACTAGTATATATATATAGCGTTTAACTTAGACAAGCTTTAGAAAAGATAATTACAAGCAGCATATCTAGACTGCATTGTCTTTTCTCTATGTGATAGAAAAATACTAGATAAGCATCTATACAATCCATTGATTAGGATCAAATTACAGATGCTATTTTAGTAGTCCAGTATCAAGTATGAAAATCATAATACCTAACCAACAAAGACAGTTGCCTTACAACATTAGTTCAGCACAACACCAGGACTCTGTGCAACACCAGGTGAAAGGACCAATTTTCGAAGGCAAAGAACTTATTGACAGCAATACAAACATCTATAACAACAGGAATACAGTAATAACCAAAGAAGCTGAAACAGTGTGCAACTAAATTATATGGCAGCACTTATCAAACAGTACAGTTCATATACATTATATTGAACATAAGAAGATTGGCTAGAATCTTCTAATTCTTTACATGGAGTGAAAAGCCCGTCAAACGGGCTTAGTCATTGGGAGAGAAACTAATAATAAATTGTACATAATTCTGTTAAACAGAAAGTAAATGGACATAAGGCAGAAAGTATGGCACTATCTATCAGCTCCAGAAGCCCCAGGAAATATGAAGGCAGGTAGATATAGCACTAGCATTTCAGGTACACACATGTCCATGTAATGATGCACACACAACCTAGCTAAAGGGTTCCTCCTTGAAATTGTTGTCCCTTTGTTCGTCTTATGAATAAATGCATCTTGTTTCCAACATCATCAATTCACCTATTTTCAACTAGCATCTTTCTCTTTCCAACAACATTGAATATCTATCTGCAAATGACATCCTCAGCGATCAAAAGAATTGTTACTTCATGGCCCAAGCATACATGATAAGCTGATTTTTACTTGGAAAGAATCTTCAGAACAACTAATTTGATGTGAAAGAACTGTTTAAGTTCTTTTTGCCAAATTTACGCCAACCTATTCTACCATCCAAAATCAAAACTATTGAGTGATTCTGCTGCTCCAGCCAATATTTCCACAGATCTCAATATTTCTCTCCCTACAAGTTAACTGTGGGCAACGAAACTACCCTTCTCGCCTTTATACTTGATGAATTTCAACATATAAACCACCATTGGGCTAAAGTTCTAGGTGGTAGATGCTAAGAGTGACACTGGTCCACCTTTTCCAGTCCTCAAAATGATATGAAGGTAGCAGCAATTGGCTCTTCTAAAAACTCACAATTGAAGGGGCCCCCTCTTCGACAGTTAAAAGGCTGCTACAATCTTGTAAGAGAAGCCACCATCTCAATCTAAGGGCAACACAAGTCCAACAGTGATGTTGAACATATATTCTTATTGAGGACAAAATAGTCCTCACAAGGCATATAGATCAACTGGATCAGCTCTCCCATTTACCACAGTAGATTCACCACTTAACACTGAAAAAACTAATCAAAGAGCCCAAATTTTGCCCATTTGTTTGACCTTTAACGAGAGCTTGATTTTGGCACATCAAGATGTCAAATAAGAAAAGAAACTCCAATTTTTAGTTCAGTGTTCAAATAGTACCTGCAATGTCATTAATAGAACAATTCAAATTTTTGAAGTAATAAATGCAAATATCTGAAAAAAACTGAGAGCTAGATAATTCTCTAGAAGAACTTCCAAAGTTCAGTTGGACAATGGAAGAGCTACAGAGAAGGAAATACGCATATCAGGATATGGACTCTAAGGGAAGAAAGAAAAACATAAATGTATATTTTTCTAAAAAAGGAGTAAATGTAGTACCCAATGAATTAAGGTTCTCATCATGAGTTAAGACTTAAGAGCTTACTCACCGCCACAATGTAACTACAATATTCTGAAACTATCACTAACCTGAGTACCTGAATTCATTGAAACAACAATACCTCACCCAACCTAAAGCCCGTGATTGCCCCAAACTGGAGTCAAACAAATAACAGAATCAATTCATGTCCCCAAAGATTGAACTCCAACTATAATAATCCTTATATCTGCTTTCAAGGAAGTGACTATTGCAGAGGCCAGATCTCACTAAACCTGCATTCCCATAAGAAATATTGGTTTTTGTGCCATTTATAATAAAACATAATATTGTATATATAGTCTTTAAATACCAATAAAGATACCTGAAGATGCAGAAGACATGTCGGTGTTCGAATTTCATGCATTACCATCAAAGCAAAGGACAACAGTGTTGTACCATTTAACAGATTCAGTACTTCTGCTTCTAAAGAAAAACCGAGTGTAGAACTTATGTGTTCTTTGTCCAATGGAATTTAGATATTTTCAAAACAGATTGAAGCATCAAAAGGTACCTTGAATAATTTAATGGCTGTTGGGGTGCCACAGGGAGAAGGTACGTTCGAAACCTTAGATATAGCATAAGTCATGTGCATGATATTTTTCTTGTGAGCATGTAACATGTAATTCTAGGTTATTGCTTCTAAATTATGGCTATTCTTGTTTAAGCTTATATCAATACAAGAAAGTGTGTTCAACGAAATGATAAATCCTGGCATCACAGATTGACAAGTGGAGATAAACGCGATTCAGATTTGTAATATGGATACATATTTACCAGCTTCTTCTACTGACTAATAAACAACAAAGGAGATACAGAAAAGAATTACTCAATCATAAGCTTCAAGGTCAAAATCATCAGTCATGAATTTCACTCAGATGTGGATTAAAAACTAAATATCCAAATGCTTCCACTTGAAGGTTAAAAAAATGCATGAGCTACAGAGTAAGTAAACTGGGACAGGAAACATGATTCCTCAAACTGCTAGATGATAATTAGTCATCCATACAGTCAGATAACTTCAGTTGAAGGGTATAGATATGAACTGAACTATAGTAACATAATTTTGAAAATGGAGAATGGTCAACTCAAAGAAGGGTCATAAAAGAGGCAATGATCAAAACAGATGGTAACAGGGAGACACATTGATGTATATTGATCACCTGGGACTAAGGATTGTTTGACACACCCAACCATGAACATAACACGACAAGTTTTGGTACAGCCAACAACTAAGTGTCGCAGATATGCGTATGTTGCGTTGGATATGTGGGCACACAAGATTGGACCGAGTGAGAAACGATGACATACGCGATCGGCTAAGAGTAGCGCCAATTGAAGAAAAGCTTATTCAACACCGATTGAGATGGTTTCGATATGTCCACCGGAGACCACTAGAGGCACCGGTGCATATAGACACCATAAGATGGACAATAATGTGAAGAGAGGTAGAGGTCGACCAAACTTGACATGGGAGGAGCCAATCAAAAGGGACTTGAAAGAATGGAATATACCAATGAAGTTGTGTTTGAATAGAAGTGCTTGGAAAGAAGCTACCCACGTGCCCGAACCGTGATTAGGCATTTTTCCTTATAGTGCTCTAAAAAGCTTTTCCCCTCCACTTTCTCACTCTCTCTCTCTTTTGTAACATCTTGTTGTGTTTCAACTCTAGCCTACCCCAACTTGCTTGGGACTAAAAGACTATGTTGATGATGTTGATGTTGTGTTTCCTATCCTAAATGACATAACTCAAGAGCCCCCCGAGCCTAACCAAGGCAGACCTATGACCTATGTCTGTAGAAACTGGAGTTTGGTGATAGATTTGGGTAAAATCAATTCACTGAAAATACATAAAGAGGCTGAAATGTGGGATTGTATTCTTTTTTATGATAGAAAGAACAGGGATTTTGGTGATAGAGATGAAGCGAACAGCTAGAATACAAATCAGACAATATGAGGCGAAGTGAAGAACCACCACCGATTACCGCCACGCTTCCCCACGCAGAATCGATGTACCGTTTCACTCAAATCGCACTAATCGACGAAATGAAGACGACGAGGAGGGAACAGCGACCCCCAAATCCCCATTACTGCGACTCAGCAGCGAGAACCCCAACCGGGCGCACCGATCCTGCAACTCCCCCTAAATTCCACGAGCATCCACCCACTACCCACACAGGGTAGGCTGTACCAGGAAGTGCCGCTACCGCCGAATGCATAGGAGTACCAAGCGGATTTAAGCAGGGCTGGGGGCCGAATCGGAGGGGTATACCTTCGCGGACGGCCAATCGTCGGCTCGAATCGGCGCTGCGAACGCCCTACCGCGATCGGAGAGATAGGGCCCCGGCCTTCTTCACGCGAGCACGCAACCGCCCTCGAGAGAGGAGGAATTTGCTCCTGGTGCGGCTTCTTCCGGGGGGCAATTAGGGGCCAGGGAGGCGGGGAGCTTATTTATAAGGCGGAGCCGGAGGTACGGGATTGGAGCCTGTGGGCTGAGGACGGCGGGCCCATTGATCTGTGGCACGTGGGTGCATTTTCGGTGGCCTTTCGAGCCTCGGGAGTCCATGCAGTACAGTGGGACCGCGGCCTGGCTACCGGTCCATAGGGTCTGTTTGTAGACAAAAGAAGCTCAGCCAAAATTTGGTATCAAATCAAATTCTGGGTTAAGCTCCAGTTTTAGGGTTTGGTTTGTGGGTAAAATATATTGGAGTCAAGTCAAATTTTAGCAGCCGATTTGTTAGTCTTAGTTTTAGCCAAAATTTGACATAGATTTATATTGTCATGGCCAAAATTTTGTGGATATGACCAAAATTTGGCTTACAACTAAATACTAGCCAAAATAGCTTGGCAAGGTTAATATTTGGCATGGCACCCTTGAGCCTCCATCCAAATACACCCGTGCGGCACGCCGGCACGTTCCCTTGTGCTACTGCCTACTTCCACGTTCTCTCTCTTCGTTGCCTAATCTATTATTACTCCATAACGTGGGCGTCCACACCTCACCATGTCCCCGCCCCCGAAAATCTCGCTACCCCACCAGTCGCCCCCGTCCCCGAAAATCTCGCTGTCCCGCGGTCGCCGCCCCAAAACCTCGCCTCCCTCCCCACATCTCCCCGGAGGCGGTTGCCTAAGAGATCGAGCACGCGGAGGTGGCGCAACACCCAGGTCGCGGGACGGAGAGCGCGTGGGACGGGAGGGCGAGCACGCGAAACGCCCTACCCGCACCGCGGAGGAAAGGGCGGGGTGCTGACTCCGGTGGTTGGAAGGAGGCGGCGCGACCTCGACCTCACCAGCTTCGTCGGGTCCTCCTCTTCTCTGTCGCCGCGTGTGCCTCCGTGCCCTCTCCGTCGGCCGCCGCGCGTGCCTCCTCAGCATCCCCGCATCACTTCCACCAGCCCTCCCCACACGCGGCGACAGGGTTGTCGTTGTCCCGGCTCCGCGTTGGCCACGCCCGAACGGCCGTCTCCATGTCGTGTCGTCTCCAGTTATGCGGGCGAGGTTGCATAAGGTCGTGGGGTTCCAACAAGGTGCAGCTCCATTCGTCCCTCCACCCCACCCGCCAGTCATCTCCCGAGCACGAGATCCGCTCGCTCGCCTGCCCCATGGCCGCTCAAGCGGGGATCCACCCGCTAGGCATCTCCTCGACCTGCGACAGCAGTGAGCCAGTGAGGGGCCGTGATGGAGGAGCTCGGATCTAGGTCGTACAAGGCGCACAAGAACAACATCAAGAAACCCACGCGCGACTGCCAGACCTCCACCAAGGGGGTACGTGCTTCCTTTTCCTTGCTTCTCAAATCTCAACTATGCTAGATCTTAATGTGCTTCCTTTTCCTTGCTTGTCAACTACGCCACTCCTCGTCTTCCTCTTGAGACCTTCTCTGGATTCGATTGTTCATCTCCTGATTTCTTAGCGGAACCGCAGGTGACTAAGAGCAGGAGCAAGAGGGATTCAGGGCTAAGTTGAATAACTACTTGGCGCATAACCAGTCATACAAGGCGCAAAAGAACGACATCAAGAAGCCAAGCGACACCGCTAGACCTCCACCAAGGGGTGTACGTGCTTCATTTTCCTTGCTTCTGAAATATGCTAGATCTGAATTTGAAAACTAGCATTCCGCTAAAACGTGTTGTTTTTTTGCTTCCATTATTATGTATGTATAGCTTTTTTATGTCAATCACGGGAGTATTCAGCTTTTTGGTTGAGTTGTTTTAACCTCAATACAATCCTTTTCTGTTTAGGTTCTTAACAAAGCTCAAGATGATGCTCGGAGCCGTGCTCAGAATAGTGGAATCTGAAAGCAACAATTTAAAGGCTATGGTCACTTCAGACTCAAAAGGCAGTTTCGTTAGCATTTAATTAATATACGTGTAAATGAAATGTTAATGGAATGGTCACTGTAGGCTCACTGCATTCCCAATCCACATTGGGTCTTACTGGATTGGGAATGCACATGCGCAGTATACCACTCGACACATCAGGTCATGTTATTTTTGGACAAATTATTTATTTTTCAATTCAAGTTTGTCCCATTGAGTCTAACTAGATTCTGAGTGTGATCTTAGCTATCACCAAGGGACAAAGCATAAACACTGATAAATCTTTTATCGTATATGTGTCTCCCCAGTCAAGAGTATCACTAGCTACATTCTCTGATCTTTCCTAGTCACAGGTAATTACATGACCTTGCCATATCCATTCCCTTGTCATAATCATTACCGTGGCATATATGCTCATACAAATGTTTCCCGCGATTTATTTATTTTCAAAACACAATTGAAAGGTTGCACTTCAATTATGAGAACTAAATCTAACCCTTTTAAGTTCAGGTCCTCAGAAAACTGAATGCTTAACATATATATGGTTTGATACGAATTTAGATATAATTTATCGGTAGTATGTAATAAAAGCTACACATCTATAGTCCCACATAAGCTCTCACCGCACTCATCTTTGTGCATTTTTCTTGGCTTTAGCTCTGATTAGGCCTCCAAATTAATTGGATTTGGGTGTCTGATATTTTCCAGTTTGTGCTATGTTTTGGGTTATATTGGATCTTGAGTGATGCCATTATAGTTTCAATCGAGATAGCTAAACTGACATGTCCACTCCTCATTTTTGTGTGTTCTTTTCTATGTTCTCTCTCTTCCCTTTCTAAGAAAAATTGTCACAAAACGAGTTTCCAATCTATGTGCCGCGTGCAGGTGGATTCCCTGATTTTTCCAACAACACAAATTGTGGTTCTCACTGTGTTCTCAGTTGCATTCGGGCAGTGAATAATGAGTTTCCCCTAATTTTATGTTTAATTAATTGTGGTGTTCTCACCCCTGATGTAGCGACGTGTGATTCCTAGCACATTGCAGGTGGCCCCACTGATGCACCTTGGCTCATGTGTTGTAGGTTCTGTGCGTGAGGAGCACTGGTTCAGCCCACTTTGGCTACGCCTTCCACCCATCACGGACTCTTCTTCGGTGTAAGTGCTTACTTTTGACGTTGTATCCTCATCAGCCTTGTAAGTGTAGTTTCAAACATTGGTCCAGCCTGTATAACCTCTTGTGAATTGAAGTGCGAGGTGCATCGAGCTGACGAGGGCGATAGCTACGCAGGTGCCCCATGTCGTGCCACATAAGCAGCTGTTGCACCCACCGACCAATCATATTGTGTGAATTGTGCAACCTGCAGTGGATTTATAGTTTTGTTCTCCCTTTGTTTCTGTGCAGAATATTCGAGTGGCGAGAAGACAAAGATTGGAATCAACGGTGAGTTATTAAAAGACAGCTCTGACCTCTTATTCTGGTGGCCATAGCATTATGCCAATCTTGTTGTTGTTCTTTTTCTAGACAGTGCAAACTAATGATGAATTAGACAACCTGAGCTGAATTCATACACCATCTGATTGTCTTGTCTTTTAGAATGAATTTATGATAAACACTTCCCTTATAAAAAATCATTGAGTGTTGTCATGGTTCTGAGGACTTCACATTGCTTTAAAATTTCTGATAGTTGGAGGTGTTCCTTTACTTTTTTTCTATTCAGTGTCGGTCATCATTTTCCTGCTTGTCATTCTTGCAGTCAGCATGAACAAGGCCGAGGCATTGTACAGGTTGTTCAAGAAGATCGACAACACCTTCATTGACGATGGGCTGATGATGGGCTGATTAACAAGGTCAGCAATGGGTGTCCGTGTCTGATTCACTACTTGGTTCTTATGTAGTGTCTTATTAATCTTTGTGGTATGTGCAAGTGTGGATGGTCCTGTTAATATCACTCCTGTCGGTCGATACTGCCTCTTAGCACATTGTTTGACCGTTCCCATTTCCTTGGCATCTGAAATGACCTTAAGATTTTTTTCCTCTCGTTTTTTCCCTTTTTGCCTATACAGCTAGAGGAATGAACGGTGATAGCCTTGATAGACTAGGAATGTAATGGTATCCTATATAGTACATTTGCTTTCATGTCGATGGTTTTGGTGAATTGACCTTGATCTTGCCAAAATAGGGAAGAATTGTGGGTCTGTGCATTTTTATGGGGTGACTGGAATGCATTGATCATTAATGCAGTGTGGTTTGCTGGTTATTTACACCACATTTTTTATCACTTGATCTTTCCTCAACTCATCGTAATAGTATGAACTTTGGTTGTGGAATTCACACATGGTGTTGTCTCACTTTCAACTTTATGCTCCATTGAGAGAACACCTTGAAAGATGGTATGTAAGCATTCCCATTCATGTGGCAGGAAGTAGCTTCTGTTATGTCCGTAACAGAAATTGAGATTGACAAGCATCCTATCCAACTGAAGTTGCAGTTGTGGTCAAATCAGTCATCAAAGAGGAGCCACCTAAGGGTCGTGTTGAGACCTCAAATGTTCTGCAATATGATGATGGAATAAACAAGGAGAACAATCTTGCTGGCCACCCAACTATCCACATAGGTGACGAGGAAAACATGTTTTTGGCGACTTGGAAGAGGATGACGTGAAATGGTGTAGTTGCAACTTGCAAAGTGAGATATGGACTTGTGTACAAGAAAATGTAGAGGTCGAGATTGCTCCTGAAAATAATAGGGACACCATGAAAACATGTGGCTTTGTTTTGCAGTCAAGCTGCCGGGGTGATGCCACTGTTAAAGCTACCGGGGTGAAGACACAGATGTTATCGCTCGAGATATGGCAGGGTGCTACGTTTCACTAGCATTATCGTTTGTAATTTGATTCACACTTTTTTGTAGATAAGAATTCATGATGGTATAAGGTAAGAACAATATAGTTCCATTCATTGTTTGGTCATAGATTTGCATATATATCAGATAAAAGAAAGCAGAGTGATTTTCAATATTTCAAGAATTTTATGCGCAACGCAACATGCTAAGCTTTATATGCAAATTTGTACTGCTTCCTGGCATTTTAATTCTTGGTACCCGAGATCTAGTGAATGACTGGAACTAGAAACATATATGCAAAATAAAAGTTGGATTCTTTTACGAACATGTCTTTGAAGTTATTTGAGAGCTTCCCAAGGTTTGACCATAGGAGGCTCCCAAGGGAAAGTCTGACCATCTGGGCCTCTCCTGATGCTGTTGACCGATGACGGTTGGGGCTGGCATGCTGGTCTTCTTCATCGACGACCTATGAATTATTGTCCAAAAAACTGTATTAAGACATTTTGTTCCTAACATCAGTCTAAACTCTCTGTAAAGTTGTAACATGTTTTAACAACTACTTATTTAAACAAGCTCTACATAAATGATATATATATATGTATAAAGGAGCACCTAACTATAATAAATCTGAGAACCAGATCACAACGTCTACCATACTATATAAGGACCCCAACTGTCAGCATATTTTATTCTGTTCCAAATTTCCATGGAGGACAGTCCAAACAGTGTTTGTATTGCACTGTGTTGCACACTTTTGAAGATTTGTCTTGCTCTGAATATTATTATCTTTTTGCAACCTTAGTACAAGTGCAACTCTTCAGCGTGCTAACAAAAGTTATGGGTATTACCCGACCCAAATCCTATCTTTCAGCCAAGTCAAATAAAATCAAATGTGGCTGAATTAAAAAAAAGCGCAGAACATCCACTGCAATGCAACACGGTTGTGTTTGTTCACTCGACCTTGACCAGATGCGGCTAGGGGTGACAATAGGTTCTAAATTTTACACTATAAGATTTAATGATCAGATCGGATTAAGATTGGATTCTATTTTTATTCATTTTTGAACTAAAATATATTTAGGATCCTACCATTTTGTGAAGAAACATTTGGATCATGATCCATTATCACCCAAGTCTTTTCGATCAAGGAAAGATTAAAAATAGATTATACAGTACAATCTCTACTCCTATTAAAGAGCAAAGGGGCACGTCCTCAAGAGCGAGGTTGTGCCCCTATCCTCTCCGCCCGTGATCTCTACCGGAAAAACCCCACGTCATGTTTGTCCCACAATGCAAGCCCCACCACCCACGATGACCGTCACTTGAGACACTGCTCCAACCGTGATCCCTCCCTCTCTCCCCTCGGTGGTGCCCACGATGTATACCATTCTGTTATTAGAAATAATGTCACTTAGAAATGTTTTATTTTAGTTACCATGATGTCGCCTTGTTTGATCTTGGCAGGTTTTCATGTCTGGTATGTACTGAGAATAAAGTGTCTAAAGAGGTGGCCAAAGCTGAGATGAGGGGTAACAGAGTATGAGGTGCCCGTGTAAGGAATGCTGATGTAATTGGTGGAAGTTGCACAGTAAAGAAATTATTACAATGTAAATGATAAAATCCATGGATTTATATGATCTCCGTAGCAACGTACGGGTACCTCATTAGGTCCAATAGAAAAATGACTTCTAATAATACCAGTTCCTCGTATCGCGTAGCAAAACACATGAATTTTTATTTGATCTTCGTAGCAACGCACGGGCACCTAACTAGTTTGTTTTTATGTATACTGTTGTTTTTGTCCTAAGTTAATCAAAGTACATATTTTCAAATAAAATACTATATAAATGTAACACCCGGCTTTAAGGATCAAAGCCAGGTGCATCTCATACATGCGCCAAGAAGACAACATATATAATAACAGAGTGTATAGAGATAAATGCCATAAAACATCAGAGTATTTATTACATAGCGGAAGACTTATTACAAAATAAAGTAATAAAGATAAAACAAACTAAGGATCGTTGGCGCCAATGTCGACTGGGAAACGCCACCTAGATCAGATCAAACTCCTCAGTGTTAGGCGGCTCCTCCTGAACCACCTGATCTTCTCCTGTGGGGGGGTGTGAGACAGCAAGGGTGAGCTCACACATGATCATAGCTCAACAAGTTGTGGGGAACCAGTGGACATAAACTCACAAAGGTGTGAGTTCATGTGATGTGTAAGGCTTAATCAATGACAGGGGTTAAAGCTGAGCATTGCTTTTAAGTAGTTGGTCAAAATTTTATTAGCAGTTACTAAGTGTAGGTAAATACCAAACCATAAGTAAAGTAATAGAACAAAATTAATAATAAACTCATGCAATGCAAATGACAAAATTGAATTTAAGTTCCATAATTTAAACATCAGAGAGTCCTGAGCTGCTCATGACCGCGAGCACGGCTAGTATACCAGTTTTACACTCTGCAGAGGTTGTACCCTTTACCCACAAGTCATGTTACCCATCTGCCAGGGGGTCGCGAGTCCCATACACCTCTACCTAGGAAGCGCGGCAGGGCAACACTACGAGGCCTTTACAAAGTTCCACTAGCTTCCGAAAACCCGCTACAGTTTATAGGAAGTTCCAATGCAGGGTTCCTGGCTGACCGCCATCGCAGCAAAATCAACCAGGGACCTCCCTACACTGACCACTCCCCTACTGCCCTTGCCCCTTTCGGGTAAGGTAGTCTTCCACTAGCTTTCCTAATTAGTCAGCCAAGGGGTCCCATTCCTCCCTTGTGGTGGCACGTGGTTCTCAAGTTAAGCTCTATGTTCCAATTAACATTAATGATATCAACATGAACATAAACAGAATAACAAGAATAATTGGAACATAGATATAATAAATGATTATCCCAAAACCATGTAAAGCAATAGCAAACTACCCAAGTGATTCAGGGGTAAACAAGGTAATGAGATAAACAATCTAGGGTGACCTATTGGGTCCCATCAAAATTAACCTATGCATGAGTATGTGATATTAAAGAACATTATTGGGTAGAATGTGGTCAAGGGCACAACTTGCCTTCAATGAGCTCCTGCTCAGCTACTTCAACCTGCTGCTCACCAGGGTCCTCAACAACGGGCTCTTCTACTCGCCACAATACAAACAAGCACAGTGCATATAGAGAAATTAACATTACACCAAACATATAAACAAAATACACAGAAATATTCTACAAAATAAAATAAAATTCTAGGAACAGGAATCATAATTTTTGGAGTTATAGATTTTAAGTTATGGATTTTCAAAGGTTTTATGTGTTTAGAATAGGATTAAGTGAGAAATAAATTTCTTACTGTTTTCATGACATAACAGAGGCTCTAAGTGAAAGAGAACAATATTACAAAATTTTAGCAACTGGAATGAAGTAGTTTGGACTAAAAATGGATTTTCTATGAATTTATCAAGTTATAGTAATTGTTTTCATATTAAAAATCTATTTTCTAATTCATTTAATCAATTTCAAACCGCACTGGACTGGGCCTCAAATAAGCCGAAGCGCAGGGGTCTCGGTGTAAGTCGTCCCAGACACAGAGAACAGTCGTACAAGGACCGCGGGTTGATTCCACTAAAGTCCGAGGGCTCTTTAAGAAAACTGACCCGCGAAGGGGTATTTGTTGATATGGACCGTCAGATCTAAGATCAAGGGTCACGATTAGATGGCGCTATAAGTGAACCGGTACGCGCTCCGAACCGTTCGATCTGGAACGCACGAACCAGATTAGATCTTACTCACTCCGAATGGGTATTCCACCGGCGCCCTTGGATCGAGATCCTACGGTCCGTACTCTACACAACATTGATGGCGCGACAGCCATACGATCTCAGATCGACGCGCGGGATGTAACCTACCAAACGGGTAAGCGCAGACTGATCCGAGCCGTCGGTCGTGAGATCGACGATCCGCGTCTGCCTCCCCAACCCGAGCGTGCCTAGGCGGCGGAGCATGGCTCCCGCGGCGACTGGCTCACCGGCGAGGATAAAATCCGGCGAGCCCCTTTCCCCGATCCCAAAATTGACCAATGCTAAACAATGTGAAGGACATGGCGGATGCATGCGGGTGGTAAATTACCTTGTTTCACGGCAGCAAGGTCACTGCCCACGGCACAGGGCGAGTTCGGCCGCAACAGTGAAGTACGGCGAGCGATTCCAGGGCGTCTGGTGGCTCATACGCGCGGAGGAAGCCACAAGATCACCCGCGCAGCCCTCCCGATTACCCTCACGCTCAATCGGGTCGGGATCACACGGCGTAGGGAGGGACGGTCGCGGCGGTACCTTTCTCCACCACGGGCGCGACAATGGCGGTAGTGGGCACGGGGATTCCGGCGAACAGGGCTTGCTAGCGAGGACGAGGGGGTCGCGTAGGAGACGAGGCTCCCATTTATCACCCCCCGGCGTAGTTGAACGGGTCGCGAGCGCGAGAATCGCGCCAGCGGCGTGCCCGCCATGCGCGCGGTCTGTTACAGAGGACCGAAGAAGGGGGATGACAGGTGGGGTCATGGGCGCAGTGACCTGCGCGCGAGGTGGATGACTGACGAGCGGGTCCCACATGGCAGTTGGCCGGGCGCGCGCAGTGGAGAGTAGAAGTGGGCCGCCGCAGAGGTAAACGCAAGTGGGCCGAATTGGAGCGCCAGGGCCCAGGTAAGCTCCTTTCTCTTTTTCTTTTATGTTTTATATTCTATTTTCCCCATTATTTTACCAATTCAAATTTAAATCCTAATTTGAATTCAAACTTGTTTGTGAGCTTCTTAACTGAGTTAAATACTTAAATTAAAATATTAGTGGGGACAAAATGTATTCTTTCATACATTTATTTTCCTCTATTTTGTATAACCTCTTCCTTCTCTCTTTTCTTAATTCTAGGATTATTTAGGATTTAAATCCCCATTTGGATATTTAACATATTTCTTTTTGCATTATTATAATATTATCACAAAAATGCACACACAAATAAAATATTCGGCATGATGCAATGATTTAGTAGCTTCTCTCTTTATTAATTGTTTTTGGACATGGTGTTCACATATGATGATGCATAAAGATCAAACTCACATAAAGAGAAATTGTTCCCCCACTGGTATTATTCCTAGCAATTACAAAGTGGGTGTTACAAATCCTACCCCCCTTAAAAATAATCTCGTCCTCGAGATTTAAGAAGAACTAGAGAAAAGGTGGGGAAAATCTATGCGAAGCTCTTCTTCTCTTTCCCAAGTTGCTTCATCTTCACCGTGGTGACTCCATTGTACTTTACACATCTTTATCACCTTATTTCTCGTAACCCGAGTCAAAGTATCCAAAATCTTGATCGGGTACTCCGTGTAAGTCAAATCACCTTGAACACTGAGCTCTTCCATTGGTAACTGTTCCTCGGGAACACGGAGACACTTCTTAAGTTGAGACACGTGGAACACGTTATGCACATCCGATAGACTAGCAGGTAACTCGAGTTGGTATGCCATCTCCCCAACTCTTCTAAAGATCAAGAATGGTCCAATATAGCGAGGGGACAGTTTGCCCTTGACTTTGAATCTCCTCATTCCACGCAGTGGTGACACCTTGAGGTACACGTAATCTCCTTCTTCAAATTCCAGTGGCCTCCTTCTATTATCAGCATAGCTCTTTTGCCTGGTTTGAGCCACTCTCAAATTCTCTCGAATTATACGAACTTGTTCTTCTGCTTCTTGAATCAGTTCAGGCCCAAAGAACTGTCTCTCTCCAGTCTGATCCCAATATAGAGGAGTCCTGCACTTCCTCCCATATAAAGCTTCAAAAGGTGACATCTTCAGACTGGCCTGGTAACTATTATTATACGAGAACTCAGCATACGGTAGACTTTTATCCCAACTTCCTCCATGCTGAAGGGCACATGCTCTCAACATATCTTCCAATACTTGATTAGTCCTTTCAGTCTGTCCATCAGTCTGAGGGTGATAAGCCGTGCTAAAATTCAACTTTGTACTCATGTTCTCATGAAAGCTTCTCCAAAATCTTGAGGTAAACTGCGATCCTCGATCAGACACGATCTTCTTTGGTACTCCATGCAAACACACAATCCGAGCCATATATAACTCTGCTAGCTGAGAACCTTTATAAGTAGTCTTCACAGGAATAAAGTGAGCCACTTTAGTCAATCTATCCACAATCACCCATATAGCATCATATCCTTTCTGGGTGCGAGGCAATCCAGTAATGAAATCCATACCAATCTCTTCCCATTTCCACTCGGGTATCTTCAGTGGATGCAGTAGTCCAGCTGGCCTCTGGTGTTCAGCCTTAACTCTTTGACATACATCGCACATAGCCACATGTGCAGCTACATCTCTTTTCAATCCATACCACCAATACTTCCGTTTCAAATCCTGATACATCTTGGTACTACCAGGATGAATAGAATAATCCGAATCATGGGCCTCCTTTAAAATAGTCTCTCGAAGGCTTTTAATATCAGGAACACACATCCTGTCCTTGAACCATACAGTGCCCTGCTCATCTTCCGTAAATTCCGGAACTCGACCTTCAGTAATCAGATCCTTAATCTCTTTTATTTTAGCATCACCAATTTGTCCTTTGCGGATCTCTTGCTCCAAAGTAGGTTCCACATCAATAGTAACTCCCTCAGTATGAGCAACTATCCCCAGGTTAAGTCTCCTGAAATCCTCAACAATCTCATCGGGTAGCTGGGCAACAATAGCTGAATGAACATGCTCCTTGCGACTCAAGGCATCTGCAACCAAATTTGCCTTGCCCGGGTGATAGTGAATCTCCAAATCATAATCCTTAATAAGCTCCAACCAACGGCGTTGCCTAAGGTTAAGATCCTTCTGAGTGAATATATACTTCAAACTCTTATGATCCGTATATACTTGACACTTGGTTCCCATAATGTAATGTCTCCAAATCTTAAGTGCATGCACAACGGCTGCCAATTCCAAGTCATGAGTGGGGTAGTTCAATTCATGTTTCCGCAACTGACGAGAAGCATATGCAATCACATGACCTTCCTGCATGAGTACACATCCTAAGCCTTGGCCACATGCATCACAATAGATATCAAATCCTTTCTGTAGGTCTGGCATAACCAATACTGGTGGCGACATCAACCTCTTCTTCAATAGATCAAAGCTGTCTTGACACTTCTCGTCCCATTTAAATTCTCTTCCTTTCTCCAAAAGCGAAGTCATAGGTTTAGCAATCTTAGAAAATCCTTCGATAAACCTCCGATAATATCCAGCAAGTCCCAAGAAACTCCGAATCTCAGTAACTGTAGTGGGTACTCTCCACTCCATTATCTCCTTAACTTTAGCAGGATCCACTGCTATTCCTCCATTAGAAATAATATGACCAAGAAATGGCACTTCGCCAATCCAAAACTCGCACTTGCTGAACTTAGCATAGAGTTGATTATCTCGTAGCTTCTGTAGCACCAACCTCAGATGTTCCTCGTGATCACTATCACTCTGAGAATAAATAAGAATGTCGTCGATGAAAACCACGACGAATCTGTCCAAATACTCCATAAACACCTTATTCATCAAGTTCATAAAATAAGCTGGTGCATTGGTTAATCCAAACGACATAACAGTAAACTCATATAATCCATATCGAGTCGATAAAGCCGTCTTGGGAATATCCGAGGGTCTAATCCTCATCTGATGGTAACCGGATCGGAGATCAATCTTCGAAAATACTCTTGCACCTCTCATCTGATCAAATAGATCCTCAATACGGGGCAACGGATACTTGTTCTTCACTGTAACATCATTAAGAGATCTATAATCCACACACATCCGCTGCGATCCATCCTTCTTCTGTACAAACAAGACCGGTGCTCCCCAAGGTGAGGAACTCGGACGAATGTACCCAGCCTCTTGTAACTCAGTTAACTGCTTCTTAAGTTCCTTCAACTCCTCTACGGACATCCTATATGGCCGTTTAGAAATAGGGGCGGTCCCAGGTAAGAGGTCAATAACAAACTCAACTTCTCTATCAGGTGGCATCCCTGGTAACTCCTCTGGAAAGACATCCGGAAAATTCTCTAACCACCCGGATATTGTCACCAACAAACTCCTCAGGTATAAAGAACATTGCACGCATGGGTGAGGAGGTTACTGCAATATTAACTTGAAACCTTTCTCCTTTAGTGGTAGTGAGTTCTTCGGTACCTCTACCACATGCTATAACGGCCTTTGCCTTTCTTAGCCATGACATACCAAGGATCAAATCTATACCGCTTGACTCCAATATTATAGCAGTAGCTCCACATTCTCTACCCATAATGGTTAATGTCAATCTACGTGTCATTTGATTCGCCTCAACCGGCCCTTTAGGTGTAATTACTATCATGGGTTTTCTCATATTTAACAGTGGTATTTCATTTGTGTTGGCATATCTAGCAGACATGAATGAATGTGTAGCACCAGAATCAAATAATATGGTTGCAGGAATTGCATTAACATAAAACATACCAATTACGAGGTCCCCTCCATCCGGAGTAGCATCAACGCTGACTTGATTAACCTTGGCAATAGAATATCCCTTGCCAGATCCTGGAGTTTGCTGCCTGTTCTGAACTGGAGTAGTAGCAATCCTCTGTGGGCAGACATTTGCATAATGACCAATCTTCCCACACTTGAAACATTGAGTGCCCGGACTCTGTCCTGAAAACTTTGTCAGGGTGCCAGTAGGGGTAGCCTGTCGAGGAGGTGGAGTCCTCAGTGGTGATTGCTGAACTGGGCGCGGTCCTCCTGGTCGAGTCGGTGTACCCTGCGGTGAACTGTAGCGAGGACGAACACTGCTGCTTCCTTGTCCTTGAGATATGGCCTTTCTCTTCAAATCTCCCAGTTGAACACGCTTGTGTTCAATAGCCAGTGCCTTATCAAGCAGCCTCTGAAATGATGGAAATGTGTGTGCCACAAGAGCATACTGCAGTGGTCCATTAAGTCCTTCAATGAAATGCTCTTGCTTCCTCTCGTCTTCAGCAACTTCTTCAGGGGCATATCTGGATAACTGAATAAACTTGTCGCGGTACTCGCTGACTGACATACTTCCTTGCTTCAGCGACAGAAATTCCTTCTTCTTGATCTTTATCATACCAGCGGGAATATGGTAGTTCCTGAATTGTGTACTGAATTCTGCCCAAGTAATAGTATCCGCAGCATCATGGGCAGCAGTATAAGAATCCCACCAGTCAGCAGCAGGACCAATCAGACGTCCAGAAGCATATAAAACCTTCTCCCGGTCAGTGCATTGTGCAATGTTGAGCATCTTCTCAATTGCTTTCAGCCAATCATCCGCGTCCAGTGGATCAGGTGAGCTTGCGAATGTAGGTGGCTTATGACTCATAAACTCCCGGTGCTTATCACGAGGTGGAACTGGTGGTGGTGGTGGAGGCAATGACACTTGTTGCTGTTGTTGCTGTTGTTGAAGTTGTTGTTGCAGCTGCTGTTGTTGCGCCCTCCTTTCTTGGTGTATCTCATCTCTCTCCTGGCGCAACTCCTGGCGTATATCTTCTCTTTCCTGACGCATCTCCTGGCGTTCTTGCTGCATCTGGGCACGCATATCAGCCATAGTGTCCGCCATTTGCTGCATCACCGCCATCTGAGCAGCAACGAGTGGGTCAACTCCGCCTGGTGGAGGATTGGGAGGATTCATTTCTACAGGCTATGGCTGAGGTTGTCTATATATCCTTCGAGTGTGTTGGTTAGGAGGCAAGTCAATTCCACCACCCCGCCTGGTATTGACCATCTGAGTTAGATACATATGGTAAGAAAATAGTAGACAAGGCAGGTATTTACAAATCAGGTTACTTTGGGGAATTTTATTAGCTAAGCAGATTAATATTTTACCTATCCTAGCTAATTCAATACCTTACGGTGGTACATACTAAGATGTCCATAATTCAATCAATCAAAGAAGCAAATCAGGCATTTAGCATCAGCACAATCAAACAATATTTTAAATAGAGAAAATAGTTTTAATTTTGTCTTAGGTTCCCTATCTCTTAGAAAGATCATAGTCTTAGGATTCCAAGGTGTGAAATCCATCTTGTCTTAGAGTAGAAAAGATAAGAATGATCAGAGTAGAATAGCAAAAAGGTGAGACGAGATCAAGATGAGATAAGTATAGAATGAATCAGAGTAAGGTAAGTAAGTATTGTTTGTCCATTTCTACCTAGGTTTCGTCCTACAGTCAACATTCCTCTGATACCACTTCTGTAACACCCGGCTTTAAGGATCAAAGCCAGGTGCATCTCATACATGCGCCAAGAAGACAACATATATAATAACAGAGTGTATAGAGATAAATGTCATAAAACATCAGAGTATTTATTACATAGCGGAAGACTTATTACAAAATAAAGTAATAAAGATAAAACAAACTAAGGATCGTTGGCGCCAATGTCGACTGGGAAACGCCACCTAGATCAGATCAAACTCCTCAGTGTTAGGCGGCTCCTCCTGAACCACCTGATCTTCTCCTGTGGGGGGGGGTGTGAGACAGCAAGGGTGAGCTCACACATGATCATAGCTCAACAAGTTGTGGGGAACCAGTGGACATAAACTCACAAAGGTGTGAGTTCATGTGATGTGTAAGGCTTAATCAATGACAGGGGTTAAAGCTGAGCATTGCTTTTAAGTAGTTGGTCAAAATTTTATTAGCAGTTACTAAGTGTAGGTAAATACCAAACCATAAGTAAAGTAATAGAACAAAATTAATAATAAACTCATGCAATGCAAATGACAAAATTGAATTTAAGTTCCATAATTTAAACATCAGAGAGTCCTGAGCTGCTCATGACCGCGAGCACGGCTAGTATACCAATTTTACACTCTGCAGAGGTTGTACCCTTTACCCACAAGTCATGTTACCCATCTGCCAAGGGGTCGCGAGTCCCATACACCTCTACCTAGGAAGCGCGGCAGGGCAACACTACGAGGCCTTTACAAAGTTCCACTAGCTTCCGAAAACCCGCTACAGTTTATAGGAAGTTCCAATGCAGGGTTCCTGGCTGACCGCCATCGCAGCAAAATCAACCAGGGACCTCCCTACACTGACCACTCCCCTACTGCCCTTGCCCCTTTCGGGTAAGGTAGTCTTCCACTAGCTTTCCTAATTAGTCAGCCAAGGGGTCCCATTCCTCCCTTGTGGTGGCACGTGGTTCTCAAGTTAAGCTCTATGTTCCAATTAACATTAATGATATCAACATGAACATAAACAGAATAACAAGAATAATTGGAACATAGATATAATAAATGATTATCCCAAAACCATGTAAAGCAATAGCAAACTACCCAAGTGATTCAGGGGTAAACAAGGTAATGAGATAAACAATCTAGGGTGACCTATTGGGTCCCATCAAAATTAACCTATGCATGAGTATGTGATATTAAAGAACATTATTGGGTAGAATGTGGTCAAGGGCACAACTTGCCTTCAATGAGCTCCTGCTCAGCTACTTCAACCTGCTGCTCACCAGGGTCCTCAGCAACGGGCTCTTCTACTCGCCACAATACAAACAAGCACAGTGCATATAGAGAAATTAACATTACACCAAACATATAAACAAAATACACAGAAATATTCTACAAAATAAAATAAAATTCTAGGAACAGGAATCATAATTTTTGGAGTTATAGATTTTAAGTTATGGATTTTCAAAGGTTTTATGTGTTTAGAATAGGATTAAGTGAGAAATAAATTTCTTACTGTTTTCATGACATAACAGAGGCTCTAAGTGAAAGAGAACAATATTACAAAATTTTAGCAACTGGAATGAAGTAGTTTGGACTAAAAATGGATTTTCTATGAATTTATCAAGTTATAGTAATTGTTTTCATATTAAAAATCTATTTTCTAATTCATTTAATCAATTTCAAACCGCACTGGACTGGGCCTCAAATAAGCCGAAGCGCAGGGGTCTCGGTGTAAGTCGTCCCAGACACAGAGAACAGTCGTACAAGGACCGCGGGTTGATTCCACTAAAGTCCGAGGGCTCTTTAAGAAAACTGACCCGCGAAGGGGTATTTGTTGATATGGACCGTCAGATCTAAGATCAAGGGTCACGATTAGATGGCGCTATAAGTGAACCGGTACGCGCTCCGAACCGTTCGATCTGGAACGCACGAACCAGATTAGATCTTACTCACTCCGAATGGGTATTCCACCGGCGCCCTTGGATCGAGATCCTATGGTCCGTACTCTACACAACATTGATGGCGCGACAGCCATACGATCTCAGATCGACGCGCGGGATGTAACCTACCAAACGGGTAAGCGCAGACTGATCCGAGCCGTCGGTCGTGAGATCGACGATCCGCGTCTGCCTCCCCAACCCGAGCGTGCCTAGGCGGCGGAGCATGGCTCCCGCGGCGACTGGCTCACCGGCGAGGATAAAATCCGGCGAGCCCCTTTCCCCGATCCCAAAATTGACCAATGCTAAACGATGTGAAGGACATGGCGGATGCATGCGGGTGGTAAATTACCTTGTTTCACGGCAGCAAGGTCACTGCCCACGGCGCAGGGCGAGTTCGGCCGCAACAGTGAAGTACGACGAGCGATTCCAGGGCGTCTGGTGGCTCATACGCGCGGAGGTAGCCACGAGATCACCCGCGCAGCCCTCCCGATTACCCTCACGCTCAATCGGGTCGGGATCACACGGCGTAGGGAGGGACGGTCACGGCGGTACCTTTCTCCACCACGGGCGCGACAATGGCGGTAGTGGGCACGGGGATTCCGGCGAACAGGGCTTGCTAGCGAGGACGAGGGGGTCGCGTAGGAGACGAGGCTCCCATTTATCACCCCCCAGCGTAGTTGAACGGGTCGCGAGCGCGAGAATCGCGCCAGCGGCGTGCCCGCCATGCGCGCGGTCTGTTACAGAGGACCGAAGAAGGGGGATGACAGGTGGGGTCATGGGCGCAGTGACCTGCGCGCGAGGTGGATGACTGACGAGCGGGTCCCACATGGCAGTTGGCCGGGCGCGCGCAGTGGAGAGTAGAAGTGGGCCGCCGCGGAGGTAAACGCAAGTGGGCCGAATTGGAGCGCCAGGGCCCAGGTAAGCTCCTTTCTCTTTTTCTTTTATGTTTTATATTCTATTTTCCCCATTATTTTACCAATTCAAATTTAAATCCTAATTTGAATTCAAACTTGTTTGTGAGCTTCTTAACTGAGTTAAATACTTAAATTAAAATATTAGTGGGGACAAAATGTATTCTTTCATACATTTATTTTCCTCTATTTTGTATAACCTCTTCCTTCTCTCTTTTCTTAATTCTAGGATTATTTATGATTTAAATCCCCATTTGAATATTTAACATATTTCTTTTTGCATTATTATAATATTGTCACAAAAATGCACACACAAATAAAATATTCGGCATGATGCAATGATTTAGTAGCTTCTCTCTTTATTAATTGTTTTTGGACATGGTGTTCACATATGATGATGCATAAAGATCAAACTCACATAAAGAGAAATTGTTCCCCCACTGGTATTATTCCTAGCAATTACAAAGTGGGTGTTACAATAAACATCTAAAACGTCTAATTCTTTAGAATAAATGTATATTCTATAATTTACTCAAAGCAAAAATTATATATATTAAAAAACCATGATTAAAATTTTAAAACAGAGGCACGGTTAGCATAAAATAAGCTCATGTTTGGAAGTTGTGTATTTTTGCAATTTTGAACTAATACTATAGTATTTAGTGATAACGTGGTTGAAAGGGAAACAGGGTTAACCTTTTCTTATAATTAATTTTGGTGGTTGATCGTCAATACAAACACATGAACTAACTAGTTTGCCAAGTATCCATGTATTACAGGTGCATAAAGGTTCAACGCAAACCAATAAATATTCAAGCTATGGATCCAATTCATAAGGAGCAAAAGCAACCAAGTGTGTTGTGGTCTGGGGCACCGGACTGTCCGGTGTGCCACCGGACATTGTCCGGTGCACCAGGACAGTACAGGGTCCAAGCAGCCACTCTCGGGTTTCCACGGGCGCACTCCGCTATAATTCACCGGACTGTCTGGTGTGCCAACGAACTGTCTGGTGAGCTAGCGGGCAACGACTATCTACGCGCAACAGTCGACTGCAAAAGTACTGACGACGTGAACAGAGCAGCAGCAGAAGTCAGAGCCGCGAAGTCAGAGGGCACCGAACTGTCCGGTGTGGCACTGGAGTTTCTGGTGCCGCAAGGAGACAAAGCTCCAACGGTCGACTTCGCTCCGAACTCTAACGGTTGGATGACGTGGCGGCGCACCGGACAGCCTACAGTACTTGTCCGTCGGCGCATCAGACTGTCTGGTGCTCCCATCGCCAGCAGCCTCCCCAACAGCTACTTTGGTGGTTGAGGGCTATAAATACCCCCCAACCACCACAACTCTAAGCATCCAAGTTTTCTAAAGTTCACATTCAATACAAGAGCTCTAGCATTCACTTGTAACACCATGAATTTTGGGTATAAAATTTCTTTCTAATTATCACCCAAATTCATGTGTTACTCTTCTCTCTCTCACTCTAGGTTTCATCTCTCTCTAGATTCTCTCTCCCTTTTCCCCTTTTGAGTAGAAATAGCTTAAAATTAGGGGGATTTAATTATTGATTTTTTGCCAAAACATTTTGAGTCATGACATGTTGCATCATGCTGAGCTTAAAATATTCTTTGAAGTGTTGCACAAGTTTGAATTTATTTGAACTTGAAACCTAGTTTGAATTTGGATTTGAAAACCCTATAGAAAAGAAATAGAAAAGGAATTAGAAAATCCAGAGAAAAAGAAAAAGGAAATACAGCCCAAGCCGGCCCAACTCGGCCCAGCCAGGCCGCACGCCCGCGCCACCTGACAGGCGGACCCCGCCTGTCAGCGGCAGTTCTCTCTCTCTCGCGCCATCCCTCTCTCGCTCGTTGCCTAGTGGGCTCGACCTATCGGCGCCGGTTTCTTCACCCACGCGCCCCTCCTCTCTCTCTGTCTCGTGGGCCCGCATTGCCAGGCGCTGAGCCGTTGCCCCGAGCGCCCCTTTCCTCTCTCTCTGCACAGTGGACCTGCCCTGTCAGCTCCGCCCTCCCCGCGCCCGCCATGGACCGGCGAGTGCGCACTTGCGCACATCGCCGGGTTTATGGGCCACGACGCCCGCCCACGCGCCCAGCTCCCTTCTTAGAGCCCCGCCAGTGCCCCGCGCTCGCCCCTCGCCTCATTTCGCACAGCTTCACCCTCTCTCGCGCTCTGCCCACGTCACCAGCCGTCGCCGGAGACCCGCGCCCGCGTTCCTGACCGTCCAGGCCGCCGGAGACCGCGCCAAGCCTCCCCGAGCTCCGCCCCGAGGTGAGACACCTGTCCTCGTGCCCAATTTTCCCTATTGTGCTCTGTGCTCAACCAATTTCGACTTCGCTGGTGCTCGACCACGGCGAACCGCTGTGCTCACGCGGTGGCCGGCCGATTTAGCCAGGTCTAGTTCCCCGGTGTTAGTCCCTAAGGTGCCCTGTCTCTACTGAAGTTAGCCAAGGCCTTAGCGCGCCTTAAGCCCCCTCCCCGTGGCCGGGATTCCTCACTGGAGTTACTCCGACCCACTCGAGACCTTCTCTCCGCCGTTCTCCCCTCTCTGCCCACGGATTCATGGTCTTTTCCCCGCCATTGAATTCGTCGTGGCGTTCTCTCCCTCTCTGCCCAACTCCGGCGACCCCAGAGCCACCCTAGCTCACGCCTACCCCAACTCTGGCGACCCCACCGCCACAGAGAGGAGCAGCACCGCCCGCAGCCGTTCACCCCTCCCCGGTCTGATCCCTTCCGTCCGATCTTCATCGCACAGCCCAGATCACGGATAACGCTTCACGCACGCGCGCCTGACGCCATGGCCCGCCTGTCTCTGCTGAAGTTAGCCAAGGCCTTAGCGCGCCTTAAGCCCCCTCCCCGTGGTTGGGATTCCTCACCGGAGTTACTCCGACCCGCCCGAGACCTTCTCTCAGCTGTTCTCCCCTCTCTGTCCACGGATTCATGGTCTTTTCCCCGCCATTGAATTCATCGTGGCATTCTCTCCCTCTCTGCCCAACTCTGGTGACCCTGGAGCCACCCTAGCTCACGCCTGCCCCAACTCCGGTGACCCCACTGCCGCGGAGAGGAGCAGCGCCGCCCACAGCCGTTCACCCCTCCCCGGTCTGATCCCCTCCGTCTGATCTTCATTGCACGGCCCAAATCACGGATAACGCTTCGTGCACGCGCGCCTGACGCCCTGGCCCACCTGTCAGCGCCCAAGTCCCCTATCATTGGGCCCGCTCGGTCAGTGCGCTCTCCCCCTCTATCGCTGACGCCCCTAGCCCGCCTGTCAGCGCTCGCCCGGCCGCGCGCACGCCCTTGGCCCACAGATCTAATCTCAGCCGTCGGTTTTAGATCTGACGGTTAGATTCATCCTATACCCCTTCGTGTGGCTATTTTGTTAAAGAGACCCTCGGTTTATTGGAAATCAACCCGCCATTCCTGGTTTTCGCACACAGGCCCCTGTAATCTTGCAGATTTAGCCCTGGACTTTTAAATATTCACAGAATTAGACCTAATTTCATATTTTGAATTCCCAAACTTATTTATTTCATAACTTTTGCATATGAACTCCAAATTTAGTGATTAAAATTGCAAAATGTTCATAGAATTATTCTCTGTCTACATAAAATGGTTTCATTTACTGTCTACACATTCTAATTGTAGATGTAGATTTATTTATTTAATAAAATAAACTAATGTAGATGTAGATTTATTTATTTAATAAAATAAATAAAAGGAGAACCTTAGAGATTTAAACATGTTTAATCTCGTGAGATTAATAATGTGTATTTCATGAGTTCATCTCTGCTCTAATTTTTAGGTCACAATAAATAAATTGATATATGATTATGTACTTGTAAGTAACACTTGGGGAAATAATAATCTATTTTCAAATGAAGTTAATGTATGTTATAGTTTATGTTATAATTTGAATTCATTATCCCTTATGTAGTATGGTGTCTTTTTAAGATGTATTCCAATGTTTGTACATGTTTGGTGTGATGTTCATTTGTACTTTCCAAATGTATTGAATGCATGCTCACTTTATTTAGACAACGAGCAATCCGAGGTTCCTGAGTGTGTTGTTGGAGACCTCCCTGAGCAACAACCTGGTGAAGGCAAGTGTCCTCTGACCTATTATGTCCTATCTACTTATAATTCATTGTCCCGCATTACTTTATGAAACCTAAGGATTGACTAGTCTGTATTTACTTATCCTTGTTTACCTTTTTGGGTTATCATGGTTAGCATTTTTCTATTGCCTTAACTTTAATCAATGAACATGATGTGAATATTTATGATATGATATTGTTATCCTGATTATGTTGATGAACTTGTGATACTCTAGGGGCTCAGGCCTTTTTCCTGAGTACCTCTCCGTAAGGACCTGTTCGTGGAGTGACCACCCAGGATAACAGTGCAACCATGAGGGTGGAATGGGATGCCCTTAGCTGATTAACTAGATGAACCTGGGGGTGTAGTTGGCTTTGCCGGAGGGCCGTCAATGGGGGCCGGGGCGTAGTGCTCGCTCTGCCAAGGTTGGGGTGTAGAGGTTCATTCGATTTGGTTTTGTTAGTCACCCACCTTGGGGAGGTGTACTGCGTTTGTACGATTGGTGAAACCTAACGAGCATCTATGCACGAGGGGAGTCTTTGTAAAGACTACGTAGTGAAACCTTGTCGACTCACCTTGGTAGTGTTTGAGGGTTTGATCGACCCGAGGCATAAAGGGATCACGACTTGTGGGTAAAGTGTGTAACCTCTGCAGAGTGTTAGAAACTGGTATATCGGCCGAGCTCACGGTTAAGAGCAGCCTTGGGATCCTCTTTGATTAGAAGAACTTTGGATATTTTTGTGATGATGGTTAATAATGATGTTATAAATCTGATCTCTGGTATTTCCTCTTTTGAGGAGGTACTTCTGGGTAATAACTGGGTTTATTACTAAAACTTGGCTCTACTGATAATAATAAATGTTTGACCAACTAAAAGCAACTGCTTAACCTCAACTCCATATACAACTAGTCCACTTTAGCGAAACAGGACATTTGCTGAGTACGTTGATGTGTACTCACCCTTGCTTTACACACCACCCCCACCCCAGGTTGTCCCCATTGTACCCAGTGCTCAGGAGGTGATGCTGGCAACATGGAGGACTTCGAGGAGTTTCAAGACTATGACGAGTTCTAGTTATTTCTTAGTGGCAAACCCCCAGTCAGCTGCCTGTGTAGGCTTATCATCTACGTTTCGTATTTCCGCACTTTGATAGTTATGTTAAAGACAATGGTTATGTAATAGACTCTGTGAATGTCTTGGACATCTTGATGTAATTAAGTACCTTTCCGCTATTCATTTCAAGCATTGTGTGATGATGTCCAATTATGTAATCACTGTGTACGTGAGTTTCTGATCCTGGCATGTACATGGTTTGCCTTCCAAAACCGGGTGTGACATAAGTGGTATCAAAGCCCTTGCTGACTGTAGGACCGCTAACCTACACTAGAATGGTCGCCATAAGGACTATAGACCCCTACTCTTACCTTGACCTTAGAGTTCTTTCAAAAGTTGGTCATCTTGACCAACTCTATGTTATCTACTTATCTCAAAAAGTTTTGTCTCACTTTTCTTTCTATTCACTTTCTGGTCTCTTAGTTCTACTCTTACTCTTGTGCTCACGATGTCTTCTGTAGATGGCCCGTATCAAGTGCACTGCACGTAAGTCTATGATCCCCTTTTTGCCTTCTCACCTGGTGGAGCGTCCACTGCGTCGCACGGTGCCAGGTTAGGCCAGTCACCTGGAGAGACTGCATCGTCGCCTGCACGAGGAGCAGGAGCAGGAGCAGCAGGACTCTTCCCCCTCGCCTCAGCAGGAGGTGGAGTCTGAGAGGCCGCCTTCCCCTGCACCTCAGCCAGAGATGCCCCCTGCACCACCACAGGGCATCCCGGCTGCTGGAGGAGACCCTGACGGAGACGGAGACGACGACGACGCTGGTGGCAGTTCGAGCCATGGCACGGAGCTCTCAGAGGAGCCGGAGCCGGAGGGATGGATCGCTAGACCCATCACTCATGACGCCGCTCGCGGGTGTCACTTCCACGACGCTCTCGACACCCTGCTGCGTCGGGCCTTCGACCGACACACTTGGTCCATAGAGTATCGTTGTGTAGTCTACCAGCATCGTCGCGGGTTATACCCAGACTAGTGGGAGACTACTTGCTTGGTGCGATGTCCGGATGATGATCTTCGGGGTGCAGAGGCCTTCTCAGAGCACTATTCTATTACTGAGAGGGATACTACCGAGGCAGCCATGCAAAATGCAGCACGACGAGCACTTTCTCAGTATTGCTCGTTGTTCAGCGGGGTAGCTGATGGCCTCGACCTGAAGTACTACCTTCACCGTTCGACCAACGGTGCTGGAGGTGTGATTGCCTCGCCAGTTGGTGAGGGCAATCCCAGGCTGAACAACATGGTCAACTTGGCTGCCGTGCTCAACACAGAGTTGGACCACGCCCTCGACGAGTTGGGCAAGGTTTGGGCGGAGGTTGCGGAATTGCGTGCTAAGTGCGCAGCATGCCACTATCTGGATGGTGGTTCTCCCGCCCCTGTCGAGATTTAGCACCCTTACCGTTCACCGTCCCGTGGTCAATTCGACTATGGTACCCCAGACTGCAGGACCTGCATAGATTTAGATCCATAGATTGATGGAGTCGGAGTCTGTAATAATGCTTACTTCAGTGTCTTAGTCTAGCTAGTCTTAGTTCGAGTTAGTTTGCTTATCGTATGTTGGATGCTTGTTATGATGGACATGTAATGAAGTTGGATCTTTGTAATGATTGTCATCAAGCTGTGGGTATCCCCTACAACTTGGTGTAGTTATTAATAAAGTCAGTTATTTAGTTGGGTAATCCATTTATCTCCACTTTCCTCTTTATCTGAGAAGCTGTCAGTGAAGATGGTCAATTGTTCAGTGCTATGAAGATTTTCTATACATCTTTTCTTATGCTGAAAGACTGCAGAATCAGATTTGATATATGTGTGTGATTTCTACAGATGTCTGAGAATAGGCGTAGAGGTGCGAGGCGTGCTCAGCCTGAACAGCAGGCACCCCAAGAGGAGGCAGCCCCGCAACAGCATTTGCCACCGCCACCACCGATGACCATTGAGAAAATGTTCCTGATGCAGACCCAAGCAGTCCAGGCAATTGGTCAGACCTTAGCAGCTATGCAGCAGGTGCAACAATAACTACCACTGCCTCAGCCTCCAGTGCAAGTCCAGATGCCTCAAGTGCCTAGAGACAAGCGGGCAGAGTTAATGAGGGGCCATCCCCCTATTTTTGCCCATTTTGCCGATCCCATGGACGCCAAAGATTGGTTGCGTACCGTGGAGCGTGAGTTGCACACTACCCAGTGCAACGACTGTGAGAAAGTGTTGTACGGTCCCCGACAGCTGAGGGGAGCAGCCCAGTCTTGGTGGGAGTCTTACCTTGCCACCCATGCCAACCCTGAAGCCATCATTTGGGAAGAATTCAGGGACAACTTCCGTCGCTACCATGTGCCCGAGGGACTGATGGTAGTAAGGAAGGAGGAATTCCTCGCCTTGAAGCAAGGTCCCCTATCCTTCAGTGAGTACAGGGACAAATTTCTGCAGCTGTCACGTTATGCCCTAGAAGATGTCAACACGGATGCCAAGAGGCAGCATCGCTTCCTGAGAGGATTGGTTGATTCCCTCCACTATCAACTGATGAACCACACCTTCCCTACCTTCCAGCATCTGATCGACATAGCAATCATGACAGAAAGGAAGCATCGGGAGATGGAGGACAGGAAACGCAAGATTGGTGGACCTCAGGTTGGGAGCAACAGCCGTCCTCGCTACTCAGGCAACCCACCTCAGCCATTCAAGCAAGGTCACCAGCACCAGCATCAGCGTCAGAACTAGCAGCAGTACCATAGGCAATTTCCTCTGCAGCAGCAGCAGTACCGTCAGAACAACCAGCAAGGAGGAAATCAATACCAGCGTCAGAGCAACCAAGCAGCCCGTCTTCCTGCCCCAGCAACCAACTAGAACAACCAAGTAGTGCCAGTGCAAGGAGGAAGTCGTGCATGCTTCCACTGTGGGGAACAAGGCCACCGGGCGAATCATTGCCCAAAGAAAGCAACTCAGCAGCCAGCTCCCAATGCTCCAGTCAGACAGAATGCAATGCAGCAAGGAGGCAACAACCATGGGCAACCTCGTGCCCAGTATGGAAAGGTGAATCACTTGGAGGCCGACACAGTCCAGGAGACTCCAGAAGTGGCACTAGGTACATTTTCAGTCGAGTACCATTCTGCAAATGTCTTATTTGATACTAGAGCAACGCATTCTTTTGTGACTGCATCATGGGTAGAATCACATAATATACCAGTAGCACCCATGTATCCACCCATGAGAGTTAGTTCAGTTAGTGGAAGGACCCAAACTGATAGATTTTGCTCTAGTGCAAAGGTTCAAATAAGGGGGATAGAGTTCCCCGCTGATTTAATAGTTATGGGTAACCAGGATACAACTATAGATGTCATCCTAGGGATGAATTGGCTAACCAAGTATCAAGCCAGTCTTAGTTGTGATAAGAGAACGGTGAAGTTAGTGTCCTTATCAGGAGAAGAAGTGTTAGTAGAATTGGTCTTGTCTGGACCAAGGAAAGAGAGTTGTCACCAAGTCATCGCTCATATTGAGGAGATTAAACCATTAGAGGCTATCAATGTAGTGTCAGAATTCCCAGATGTGTTTCCCGAGGAGTTACCAGGTATGCCACCTGAAAGGAAGGTTGAATTTTCCATAGAGCTTATACCAGGCACCGCCCCCATTTCCAAGAGATCCTATCGAGTGTCCGGACCAGAGTTGGTGGAACTCAAGAAGTAGATTGATGAGTTGTCAGAGAAAGGCTACATCAGACCGAGTACCTTGCCTTGGGCAGCCCCAGTGTTATTTGTGGAGAACAAGGATGGCATGAAGAGGATGTGCATCGACTATCGAGCTTTGAATGAAGTCACTGTCAAGAACAAGTACCCCCTGCCCAGAATTGAAGACTTATTCGATCAGTTGAGAGGAGCCAGTGTGTTCTCGAAGATAGATCTGAGGTCAGGATACCATCAGCTTAGAATCCGACCTTCGGATATACCGAAGACAACATTCATCACCAAGTATGGACTATATGAGTTCACGGTCATGTCATTTGGTTTGACGAATGCGCCAGCTTACTTCATGTACTTAATGAACAGCGTGTTCATGAACTACCTCGATAAGTTCGTAGTAGTGTTCATTGATGACATTCTTATATATTCCCAGAATGAGCAGGAGCATGAGGAGCATTTGAGGAAGGTACTCCAGAGGCTACGAGATTGTCAGCTGTATGCCAAGCTTAGCAAGTGCGAGTTCTGGATCAATGAAGTCCTATTCTTGAGTCACATTATAAACCGAGAAGGATTGGCTGTAGATCCGAAGAAGGTAACAACTATCTTGGACTGGAAAGCACCAAAAGATGTCCGAGGAATCAAGAGCTTCATCGGAATGGTCGGTTATTATCGGCGTTTCATTGAAGGTTTCTCCAAGATTGCTAGGCCAACGACAGCATTGTTGGCAAAGAAGGTTGAGTTCAAGTGGACCCCTGCATGCCAGATGTCCTTTGAGACATTGAAAGAGAAGTTGACAACGACACCAATACTGATTCTGCCAGATGTTCACAAGCCATTCTCAGTATATTGCGATGCTTTGTACACCGGACTGGGATGTGTGTTGATGCAAGAAGGGAGAGTAGTGGCATACTCGTCCCGACAGTTGAAGATTCATGAGAAGAATTATCCTACTCATGATCTAGAATTAGCAGCCGTGGTTCATGCATTGAAGACCTGGAGACATTATCTTTATGGGCAGAAGTGTGATATCTACATGGATCACAAGAGCCTCAAGTACATATTCACCCAGTCAGAGTTAAACATGAGGCAGCGAAGATGGTTAGAATTGATCAAGGATTATGAGCTGGAGATTCATTATCACCCAGGCAAAGCAAACGTGGTTGCAGATGCTCTGAGTAGAAAGAGTCAAGTTAATATGTTGGCCACTCACCCGATGCCATATGAGCTAGCGAAGGAGTTCGATAGATTGAGTCTCGGATTTCTAAACAACACCCAAGGGGTGACAATCGAGTTGGAATCCGCTCTAGAGCAAGACATCAGGAAAGGTCAGAAGGATGATGAGAAGATCAACGAGATCCGGTAGCTGATCATAGATGGGAAATGCAAGGATTTCTGTGAAGACGCAGAAGGAGTGGTATGGTTCAAGGATAGACTGTGTGTCCCCGATATCAAATCGATCTGAGAATTGATTCTCAAGGAAGCTCATGAGACAACATACTCCATACACCCTTGTAGTGAGAAGATGTACCAAGACCTAAAGAAAAGATTTTGGTGGTACGGTATGAAAAGGGAGATAGCAGAGTATGTGGTTGTATGTGATAGTTGTCAGAGGATTAAAGCAGAACATCAGAGACCTACAGGATTGTTGCAACCGTTGCAGATTCTTCAGTGGAAATGGGATGAGATCGGAATGAACTTTATAGTCGGTTTGCCCCGCACTCATATTGGTTATGACTCCATATGAGTAGTAGTGGACCGTTTGACAAAAGCGACCCATTTCATACCAGTCAAGACCACCTACAACAGTGCAGTGTTGGTCGAACTATACATGGCTCGGATTGTGTGCTTGCATGGCGTTCCAAAGAAAATAGTATCAGACAGAGGCACTCAGTTTACCTCTCATTTTTGCAGCAGTTGCATGAAGCTTTGGGCACACACTAGAAGTTCAGCTCAGCTTACCACCCACAGACAGATGGTCAAACAGAGAGAACCAACCAAATTCTGGAAGATATGTTGAGGGCTTGTGCCTTGCAAGACAAGATAGGTTGGGACAAGAGATTACCATATGCAGAATTCTCTTTCAACAACAGCTACCAAGCCAGTCTGAAGATGTCACCGTTTGAAGCGCTGTATGGAAGAAATTGCAAAACTCCATTGCATTGGGATCAACCTGGTGAAAGACAGGTGTTCGGTCCAGATATTTTGCTTGAGGCCGAAGAGAACATCAAAATGGTCCGAGAGAATTTGAAGGCAGCGCAGTCCAGACAGCAAAGCTATGTTGACACCAGAAGAAGGGAACTCAGTTTTGAAGTGGGAGACTATGTCTACTTGAAGGTGTCACCCATCAGAGGAACCAAAAGGTTTGGAGTCAAAGGCAAGCTAGCACCCCGATATATTGGGCCGTATCAGATTCAAGCAAGACGTGGAGAAGTGGCATATCAACTCAGTGTACCGGAGAATTTGTTAGCTGTGCACGATGTGTTCCATGTGTCTCAGTTGAAGAAATGTTTTAGAGTGCCAGAGGAGCAGTTGCTAGCAGAGGATCTTGAAGTTCAAGAAGATCTGACATATACTGAGAAGCCAACTCAAATTCTAGAGACAGCAGATCAGGTCTCTCGGAGAAGTACCATCAGGATGTGCAAAGTTAAATGGGGTCATCACTCAGAAGAAGAAGCAACTTGGGAAAGAGAAGATGATTTGAAAGCCGAGTACCCCGAGCTCTTATCTAGCCTGCCCAGAATCTCGAGGGCGAGATTCTTTTAAGGGGGATAGGTCTGTAACACCCTGAATTTGGGGGTATAAAATTTCTTTCTAATTATCACCCAAATTCATGTGTTACTCTTCTCTCTCTCACTCTAGGTTTCATCTCTCTCTAGATTCTCTCTCCCTTTTCCCCTTTTGAGTAGAAATAGCTTAAAATTAGGGGGATTTAATTATTGATTTTTTGCCAAAACATTTTGAGTCATGACATGTTGCATCATGCTGAGCTTAAAATATTCTTTGAAGTGTTGCACAAGTTTGAATTTATTTGAACTTGAAACCTAGTTTGAATTTGGATTTGAAAACCCTATAGAAAAGAAATAGAAAAGGAATTAGAAAATCCAGAGAAAAAGAAAAAGGAAATACAGCCCAAGCCGGCCCAACTCGGCCCAGCCAGGCCGCGCGCCCGCGTCGCCTGACAGGCGGACCCCGCCTGTCAGCGGCAGTTCTCTCTCTCACTCGCTTCCCAGTGGGGCCGACCTGTCGGCGTCGGTTTCTTCGCCCACTCGCCCCTCCTCTCTCTATGTCTCGTGGGCCCGCATTGCCAAGCGTTGAGCCATTGCCCCGAGCGCCCCTTTCCTCTCTCTCTGTGCAGTGGACCTGTCCTGTCAGCTCCGCCCTCCCCGCGCCCGCCGTGGACCGGCGAGTGCACAGTTGCGCACGTTGCCGGGTTTCTCGGCCACGAGGCCCGCCCACACGCCCAGCTCCCTTCTTAGAGCCCCGCCAGTGCCCCGCGCTCGCCCCTCGCCTCATTTCGCACAACTTCATCCTCTCTCGCGCTCTGCCCACGCCGCCAGCCGCCGCCGGAGACCTGCGCCCGCTTTCCCGACCATCCAGGCCGCCGGAGACCGTGCCAAGCCTCCCCGAGCTCCGCCCTGAGGTGAGACACCTGTCCCCGTGCCCAATTTTCCCTATTGCGCTATGTGCTCGGCCAATTTCGACTTCGCTGGTGCTTGGCCGCGGCGGACCGCCGTGCTCGCGCGGTGTCCGACCGATTTAGCCCGGTCTAGTTCCCTGGTGTTAGTCCCTAAGGTGCCTCTGTCTCTACTGAAGTTAGCCAAGGCCTTAGCGCACCTTAAGCCCCCTCCCCGTGGCCGGGATTCCTCACAGGAGTTACTCCGACCCACCCGAGACCTTCTCTCCGCCGTTCTCCCCTCTCTGCCCGCGGATTCATGGTCTTTTCCCCGCCATTGAATTCGCCGTGGCGTTCTCTCCCTCTCTGCCCAACTCTGGCGACCCTAGAGCCACCCTAGCTCACGCCTACCCCAACTCCGGCGACCCCACCGCCACAGAGAGGAGCAGCGCCACCCGCAGCCGTTCACCCCTCCCCGGTCTGATCCCTTCCGTCCGATCTTCATCGCATAGTCCAGATCACGGATAACGCTTCGCGCACGCGCGCCTGACGCCATGGCCCGCCTATCAGCACCCAAGTCTCCTGGCGCTGGGCCCGCTCGATCAGTGCGCTCTCCCCCTCTGTCGCTGACGCCCCTGGCCCGCCTGTCAGCGCTCGCCCGCCCGCGCGCGCCCTCGACCCGTAGATCTAATCTCACCCGTCGGTTTTAGATCTGACAGTTAGATTCATCTGATACCCCTTCGCGTGGCTGTTTTGTTAAAGAGACCCTCTGTTTATTGGAAATCAACCCGCCGTCCCTGGTTTTTGCGCACAGGCCCCTGTAATCTTGCAGATTTAGCCATGGACTTTTAAATATTCATAGAATTAGACCTAATTTCATATTTTGAATTCCCAAACTTGTTTATTTCATAACTTTTGCATATGAACTCCAAATTTAGTGATTCAAATTGCAAAATGTTCATAGAATTATTCTCTGTCTAAATAAAATGGTTTCATTTACTGTCTGCACATTCTAATTTTTATGATTAAGTATGAACTAATGTAGATGTAGATTTATTTATTTAATAAAATAAATAAAAGGAGAACCTTAGAGATTTAAACAAGTTTAATCTTGTGAGATTAATAATGTGTATTACATGAGTTCATCTTGAGAGCACCTAGAGGGGGGGGTGAATAGGTGATCCTGTGAAACTTAAACTTATAGCCACAAAAACTTGTTAAGTGTTAGCACAATAATCGCCAAGTGGCTAGAGAGGAGTCTCAACAAAACACAATACCACAAGAGATCAAACACAGAGATGACACAGTGGTTTATCCCGTGGTTCGGCCAAGACCAACGCTTGCCTACTCCACGTTGTGGCGTCCCAACGGACGAGGGTTGCAATCAACCCCTCTCAAGCGGTCCAAAGACCAACTTGAATACCACGGTGTTTTGTTTTGCCTTTCAATATCCCGTTTGCGAGGAATCTCCACAACTTGGAGCCTCTCGCCCTTACACTTGAGATTCACAAGAAATTCAGAGTAAGGGAGGAAAGCAACACACACAAATCCACAGCAAAATGCGCACACACACGGCCAAGAATCGAGCTCAAAAGACTATCTCAAAGTTCTCACTAGAACGGAGCTCGAATCACTGAGAATGACAAACGAATGCGCAAAGACTGAGTGTGGATGATCAAGAATGCTCTAAGGTTGCTTAGTTATCTCCTCCATGCGCCTAGGGGTCCCTTTTATAGCCCCAAGGCAGCTAGGAGCCGTTGAGAGCAAATCTGGAAGGCCAATCTTGCCTTCTGTCGTCGGGTGCACCGGACAGTCCGGTGCACACCGGACACTGTCCGGTGCCCGATTTCCTTCCTAAAATGGCGCTGCCGACCGTTGCAGATCTGGGAGCCGTTGGCGCACCGGACAAGTCCGGTGCACACCGGACAGTCCGGTGCCCCCTTCCGACCGTTGGCCCGGCCACGTGTCGCGCGCAGATTCCGCGGCCGACCGTTGGCCCGGCCGACCGTTGGCTCACCGGACAGTCCGGTGCACACCGGACAGTCCGGTGAATTTTAGCCGTACGCCGTCGGCGAATTCCCGAGAGCGGCTACTTCACGCCGAGCCAGCCTGGCGCACCGGACACTGTCCGGTGCACCACCGGACAGTCCGGTGCACCCAGACTGGACAGACTTTGGCTGCTCGAGCCATCTCTTCTCCAACTTGATTTTTTCTGTTTCCAGCACTTAGACACAATACATTAGTCCATAAAATAATGTACTAAGTCTGAGAAACATACCTTTATCCTTGATTTGAACTTTGTCCACCATTTTACAATTAGGCACCTGTGTTGGGCACTAAATCACCAAAATACTTAGAAATGGCCCAAGGGCACATTTCCCTTTCAATCTCCCCCTTTTTGGTGATTTATGCCAACACAACATAAAGCAAGTAGAACAAGTACAAAAACACTTCAAATAAGAACTCAAATTATTTTGATTCAATTTTGACATATATGGATCACTCTATGCCACCACTTGGTTTGTTTTTGCAAATCAAACACAAATCTCTATCTCTAAGTCAAACACACATGTTGAAACATAAAGAGAGTCATTCCAAAAGAGATTGATCAAAGATTTCAAAAACTCCCCCTTTTTCCCATAATCAATACTTCTCCCCACAAGAAGCCAACTTTTGATAAGAGAGACAACAAAAGAGTTTTGACAAACCAAACCAAAAGCTCTATTCTACTATTTTCAAAATCTCTCAAGTGGTAGCTGATCCATTTATCGCTTTGGCCTTTATTTTCTCCCCCTTTGGCATCAAACACCAAAACGGGATTAATCTTGGCTCTATAACCCCATTGCCTCACCAAAATCTTCAATTAAGAGCAAATGGCAATTAGAGTTCATGAGATGAACTTGGAATAAGTTACCCTCTCATCGGAGTGCAGTGGAAGTCTTTCATGGTCCAAGTCCACCTTTTCCCTTTCAATTCTCCTTTGAGACTAAAACAAGCAAACTCAATCATATGGTTAGTCTCAAAGGGTCAAGTTGTAACACATCTCCCCCTAAAACTGTGCATCATTTTGCCACGGACTTGTGAGGTCCAGGGAGTGTTTGTACAACTTGAGCACCACAATAAGCAACAAAATGCAGAATAAACATGATCAAGGGCATAAACACATATATGCTACAATTCAACCCAAGTTCCGCGAATCTAAGATATTTAGCTCACTACGCAGCCTGCAAAAGGTCTTCTCATCTAGAGGCTTGGTAAAGATATCGGCTAGCTGGTTCTCGGTGCTCACATGAAATACTTCGATATCTCCCTTTTGCTGGTGGTCTCTCAAAAAGTGATGCCGGATGTCAATGTGCTTTGTGCGGCTGTGCTCAACAGGATTTTCCGCTATTCGGATAGCACTCTCATTGTCACATAGGAGTGGGACTTTGCTCAGGTTGTAGCCAAAGTCCCTAAGGGTTTGCCTCATCCAAAGTAGTTGCGCACAACACTGTCCTGCGGCAACGTACTCGGCCTCAGCGGTGGATAGGGCAACGGAGGTTTGTTTCTTAGAGTTCCATGACACCAGGGACCTTCCTAAGAATTGGCACGTCCCCGATGTACTCTTCCTATCGACCTTACATCCAACATAGTCGGAATCTGAGTACCCAATCAAGTCAAAGTTAGACCCCTTTGGATACCAGATCCCGAAGCAAGGTGTAGCGACTAAATATCGAAGAATTCGCTTCACAGCCACTAAGTGACACTCCTTCGGATCGGATTGAAATCTAGCACACATGCATACGCTAAGCATAATATCCGGTCTACTAGCACATAAATAAAGCAAGGAACCTATCATGGACCGGTATGCTTTTTGATCAACGGACTTACCTCCTTTGTTGAGGTCGGTGTGTCCGTCGGTTCCCATTGGTGTCTTTGCGGGCTTGGCGTCCTTCATCCCAAACCTCTTTAGCAAATCTTGTGTGTACTTTGTTTGGGAGATGAAGGTGCCTTCCTTGAGTTGCTTCACTTGGAACCCAAGGAAGTAGGTCAACTCGCCCATCATCGACATCTCGAATTTCTGCGTCATTACCCTGCTAAACTCTTCACAAGACTTTTGGTTAGTGGAACCAAATATTATGTCGTCGACATAAATTTGACACACAAAAAGATCACCATCGCAAGTCTTAGTAAAAAGAGTTGGATCGGCTTTCCCAACCTTGAAAGCATTAGCAATTAAAAAGTCTCTAAGGCATTCATACCATGCTCTTGGGGCTTGCTTAAGTCCATAGAGCGCCTTAGAGAGCTTACACACGTGGTCGGGGTACCGTTCATCCTCGAAGCTAGGGGGTTGCTCCACGTACACCTCCTCCTTGATTGGCCCATTGAGGAAAGCGCTCTTCACATCCATTTGGTACAACCTGAAAGAATGGTGAGCGGCATATGCTAGCAAGATACGAATTGATTCTAGCCTAGCCACAGGAGCAAATGTCTCCTCAAAGTCCAAACCTGCGACTTGGGCATAACCTTTTGCCACAAGTCGAGCCTTGTTCCTCGTCACCACCCCGTGCTCGTCCTGTTTGTTGCGGAACACCCACTTGGTTCCCACAACATTTTGCTTGGGACGAGGCACCAGTGTCCAAACTTCATTGCGCTTGAAGTTGTTGAATTCCTCCTGCATGGCCAATACCCAATCCGGATCTAGCAAGGCCTCCTCTACCCTGAAAGGCTCAATAGAAGAGACAAAGGAGTAATGCTCACAAAAATTAACTAATCGAGATCGAGTAGTTACTCCCTTGCTAATGTCACCCAAAATTTGGTCGACGGGATGATCCCTTTGAATCACCGCTCGAACTTGGGTTGGAGGTGCCGGTTGCTCTTCTTCCTCCATCACGTGATCATCTTGTGCTCCCCCTTTATCACACGCCTCCTTTTGATGAACCTGTTCATCGTCTTGAGTTGGGGGATGCACCGTTGTTGAGGGAGAAGGTTGATCTCGTTCATCTTGTTCCTGTGGCCGCACTTCTCCAATCGCCATGGTTCGTATAGCGGCCGTCGGAACATCTTCTTCATCTACATCATCACAATCAACAACTTGCTCTCTTGGAGAGCCATTAGTCTCATCAAATACAACGTCGCTAGAGACTTCAACCAAACCCGATGATTTGTTGAAGACCCTATACGCCTTTGTATTTGAATCATAAACTAATAAAAACCCTTCTACAGCTTTGGGAGCAAATTTAGAATTTCTACCCTTCTTCACTAGAATGTAGCACCTGCTCCCAAATACACGAAAGTAAGATACATTGGGTTTGTTACCGGTTAGTAGCTCATACGACGTCTTCTTGAGGAGGCGGTGAAGGTAGACCCTGTTGATGGCGTGGCAAGCCGTGTTCACGGCTTCCGACCAAAAGCACTCGGGGGTCTTGAATTCTCCAAGCATAGTGTAACACCCGGTTTTAAAGGACAAAGCCGGGTGCATCTCATACATGCGCCAAAGAAGACAACATATATAATAACAGAGTGTATAGAGATAAATGTCATAAACATCAGAGTATTTATTACATAGCGGAAGACTTATTACAATGTAAAAGAATAAATGTAAAACGAACTAAGGATCGATGGCGCCAATGTCGACTGAGAAACGCCACCTAGATCAGATCATACTCCTCAGTGTTAGGCGGCTCCTCTTCGACCACCTGCTCTTCTCCTGTGGGGGTGTGAGACAGCAAGAGTGAGCTCACATACGTTCATAGCTCAACAAGTCGTGGGAATAATGTGGCATGAACTCACCAAAGGTGGGAGTTCATGAAGTGTAAGGCTGATCAATGAAATAAAGGCTGAAGCTGAGCATTGCTTTTATAAGTTGGTCAAAATTTTATTAGCAGTTACTAAGTGTAAGTAAATACCAAACCATAGTAATAAAAGTAATAATAAAATAATCCCAAATGTAATGAAATGACAGATTAAGATTAAGTTCCATAATTTAATCATGTGAGTGTCCGAGCCGCTCATGACCGTGAGCACGGCTAGTATACCAGTTTTACACTCTGCAGAGGTTGCGCATCTTTACCCACAAGTCGTGTTACCCATTTGCCACAGAGTTGATCAGACTCCATACACCTCTACCTAGGAAGCGAGGCAGGGTACCACTACGAGGCCTTTACAAAGTTCCACTAGCTTCAGACTACCCGCTACAGTTTATAGGAAGATCCAGTACAGGGTTCCTGGCTGACCGCCATCGCAGCAAAATCAACCAGGGACCCCCCTGCACTAACCTCTCCCCTACTGCCCTTGCCCCTTTCGGGTAAGGTAGCCCTCCCCTAGCTTTCCTAGTTAATCAGCCAAGGGCGTCCCATTAAACCCTTGTGGTAGCACTGTTTTCCCGGGTGGTTCTCCATGTTCCCATTAACATAATGATCTTAACATGAACAAGGAATAATAAAACAGATAACAATAAATAGTATAACAAAGAGTGATGAATATCTCTATACCCAAATCCACATAAAGCAATAGCATGTACTACCCAAAACTTTAGTAGTAAAACCAGTGGTGAAGCAAGGTATAAAGATAGTCAAAATCTAGGGCATCCTATTGGGTCCCATCAAAATTAACCTATGCAGATCATTATGAATAATAAGAACATGAATGGGTAAAAGAAGTGATCAAGGGCACAACTTGCCTTCAACGAGCTCCTGCTCAGCTGTCTCAACTTGTTGAAGCTCAGGTTCCACAGTGGGTTGCTCGTCTACTCGCATCAACACAATACATACATGGCATAGCATAAATTAACATCACATCAAACATGCAACTAGAATATACAGTAATAAACTAGACATTAAAATAAGATCACAGGAACTGGAATCATCAAGTTTGGAGTTATATATTTTAAGTTATGGATTTTTCTAAGGTTTTATGTGCTTAATACAAGATTAAGTACTAAAATAATTCCAATGTGCTTTTCATGCCAAAACAGTGGCACAAATAGACAGACAATAATTTTATGAAAATTTTAGGAACTGGAATGGTCTAATTTGGAGTTCATATGCATTTACTATGAATTAAACAAGTTTTAACATTTATTTATGCACTAAAAATTAATTTCTGATATTAATTTCTGATTTTTAAAGTTCTCTGGATCGGGCCTCAAATTCCAGAAAGCGCAGGGGTTCAACCACAAAGATTCCCGAGACTCAGATTACTATACAATATACTGCGGGTTTATTTTCTGTTTTTCCGAGGGCTCTTTAGAAAAATGACCATCGCGAAGGGGTACGGGTTGAATCTGACCGTTGGATTATAAGCCGAGCGCCCAGATTAAACCTCCCAACAACGATACGGTATGCAACCAGGGCGGTTGGATCAGCGATCCACGGCCCCAGTCCCGCCTGCGCGCGGTCGACACTCCACCGCGCGATCGCTATCCAACGGTGGTGCGCAATCGCAACCACATCATCAAATCTGGGCCGATCATTCACGCATCAATGGCCCACGCATTCTCCCCAACCTCCTATACGCAGCCATCGATCAATGATCCGACGACTGGCGTCCATCTTCCCGAACTAGTCGCCCAGCCGCGGAAAGACAATTCCATGGCGGATTCACCTCACCGGCGAGCATTATCAGAGACCACGCGAGTCCAATTCGAGTGTGGTATGAACATCTACTAACCGAGGGCGGTGACTCGGTTAGGGAAAAGGAATTACCGGTGGTGAAGACAGAGAGGGGTACGGACGCGACGTCGAGGTCCCCTGACGGTAATGGCGGATCGGCGTTGGAGAAGTTTGCGCACACCGGTCGGCCACCCGCCCAATGACTCCCCAGCAACGGACGCTCCCACACCACGCACAGCCATCGCCCACACCAATTGAACCGCGACCGAGAGTTATGTGGCCCGAATCGAAGTCCCCTCGCCGGTCGACGGTGGCGGCTCAAACACCCTTCTCTCTGTGCGCCCACGATGGATACGAAGCGGCATACGATGGGCAGTAGAAAGGGCGCACGGCTCGGCACCGCGCATTCTGCCAGATGCCCGATGGCTCGGTCGATGAAGACCCGTGGCCACCAAGAAAGAGGAGCAGGGACACTGGTTGTTGAGCGCCATGGATGGGCAGAAGGAGAGGAGCTCGGTCATGGGGAGAGAAATGGAGAGGAGAGAGAGGCAGCCAGCACGGTAGATATTTACTGGAGCCGCGGATTTCGCAGAGTTTGGCGGCGAGGGACTCGGACGCTTCAACAACCCGACGACGCGGTCGCGGATTCCATGAATTCGGCGATCCATTCGCAGAGTCCACCGCAGGGAAAGGGATGACTTGTGGACCCCATGTGCATGCGACCGGATTCCACAGCAAGCCGCAGGTGCATCTAACGATGGGCCCCGCACTTGAGTGGATCGGCCACCAGGGTTCAAGGCGCGCGCAGGCCATCCCGTAAGACTGAGGTGTGGGCCCATGTGGCCGGAGTCACCACGCGCGAGACGTATGGAGCCTGGCGGCGCAGGGAATCCATCGACTAGGGTTAAGCGCGGAAATGGGCCAGCGCACGGGAAGATTCGGCCCAAGACAGCGATTTTCCTTTTTCTTTTATTTTCTGTTTCCCTTTTCTTCTCATTTTTTTATTCTCAATTTAAAATTCAAAATTGGTGGTGAACTTGTTTCCAGTTAAAGGTACAGTTTGAAAATATCAGTGTAAAAAGTATTTATTCTGATTTTTATGTCATTTTATGTAGTATATTTCTTATTTCTTCCCTTCTCTTATTTCAAACCCTAATTCTCAATTTAGGGTTCAAGCTCCTAGTAATTATTATCTTATCATTATTATCCTTATTATTTTATTTAATGCACAAGCATATAAAACTCCAACAAGATGCTCTTTCTTTTATTTTAGTGTCATTTGTCTTAATTAATCCCTCTTAACTATATGTTTGCTCTTTTTATGATGCAAGTGTGACACAAAAAAAAATAAGGATATCCATTATAGTATAGTATTACTTTATACATTTTGGGTATTACAAATCCTACCCCCCTTAAAAAGAATCTCGTCCTCGAGATTTAGGAAGATCTAGGGAAAAGGTGGGGAAAATCTATGCGAAGCTCTTCTTCTCTTTCCCATGTAGCTTCGTCCTCTCCATGGTGAATCCATTGCACTTTGCGCATCTTTATCACCTTATTTCTTGTAACTCGAGTCAAAGTGTCCAGAATCTTAATTGGGTACTCAGCATAAGTCAGATCATCTTGAACACTAAGGTCCTCCATTGGTAGTTGCTCCTCAGGTACCCTGAGGCACTTCTTCAGCTGAGACACATGGAATACATCATGTACATCTGACAGATGATCGGGTAACTCCAGTTGATATGCAACTTCACCCACTCGCTTTAAGATCAAGAAAGGTCCAATGAAGCGAGGGGACAACTTCCCTTTAACTTTAAATCTCTTCATACCACGAAGTGGTGACACCTTCAAGTAGACATGATCACCCTCCTTAAACTCCAGTAATCTTCTCCTATTATCAGCATAGCTCTTTTGCCTGGATTGTGCAATTCTCAAATTTTCTCTTATCATTCGAACTTGTTCTTCTGCCTCTTGAATAAGTTTAGGTCCAAAGAACTGTCTTTCTCTAGTCTGATCCCAATATAGAGGAGTCCTGCATTTTCTGCCATACAAAGCCTCGAACGGTGACATCTTTTAGACTAGCCTGGTAACTATTACTATATGAGAACTCAGCATAAGGTAGACTCTTGTCCCAACTACTACCATGCTAAAGGGTACAAGCTCTTAACATGTCTTCTAATACTTGATTAGCCCTTTCAGTCTGTCCATCAGTTTGAGGGTGATAGGCTGCACTAAATTTCATCTTCGTATCCATATTCTCATGAAAACTTTTCCAAAATCTGGAGGTAAACTGTGATCCTCTTATCCAAAACGATCTTCTTTGGTACTCCATGTGCGGACAATTCGAGCCATATATAACTCTGCTAGCTAAGATCCTTTATGAGTAGTCTTGACCGGAATGAAATGAGCCACTTTAGTCAATCTATCCACAATCACCCATATATCATCATATCCTTTCTAGGTGTGAGGCAATCCAGTAATGAAATCCATATCAATCTCTTCTTACTTCCACTTGGACATCTTTGGTGGGTGTAATAGTCCAGCTAGTCTTTGGTGATCGGTCTTAACTCTTTGGCACACATCGCACATAACCACATGTGCAGCCATATCTCTCTCCAGTCCATACCGCCAATACTTTCTGCTTCAAATCCTGCTACATCTTGGTACTACCAGGATGAATAAAATAATCCGAGTCATGGGCCTCCTTTAAAATAGTCTCTCGAAGGCTTTTAATATCAGGAACACATATTCTGTCCTTGAACCATACAGTGCCCTGCTCGTCTTCCGTGAATTCCGGAACTCGACCTTCAGTAATCAGATCCTTAATCTCTTTTATTTTAGCATCACCAATTTGTCCTTTGCGGATCTCTTGCTCCAGAGTAGGTTCCACATCAATAGTAACTCCCTCAGTATGAGCAACTATCCCCAGGTTAAGTCTCCTGAAGTCCTCAACAATCTCATCGGGTAGCTGGGCAACAACAGCTGAATGAACATGCTCCTTGCGACTCAAGGCATCTGCAACCAAATTTGCCTTGCCCGGGTGATAGTGAATCTCCAAATCATAATCCTTAATAAGCTCCAATCAACGGCGTTGCCTAAGGTTGAGATCCTTCTGAGTGAATATATACTTCAAACTCTTATGATCCGTATATACTTGACACTTGGTCCCCATGATATAATGTCCAAATCTTAAGCGCATGCACAATGGCTGCCAGTTCTAAGTCATGAGTGGGGTAGTTCAACTCTTGTTTCCGCAACTGTCGAGACGCGTAGTCGGTCACATATCCTTCTTGCATGAGCACACATCTTAAGCCTTGGCCACATGCATCGCAATAGATGTCAAATCCCTTCTATAGATCTGGTATAACCAACATTGGTGGTGACATCAATCTCTTCTTCAATTGATCAAAGCTGTCTTAGCACTTCTCGTCCCACTTGAATTCTCTTTCCTTCACCAAAAGCGAGGTCATAAGCTTAGAAATCTTAGAAAATCCTTCAATAAATCTCCAATAATATCCTGCAAGTCCCAAGAAACTTCGGTCCTCCGTAACCGTAGTGGGTATGCTCCACACCACTATCTCCTTGACTTTAGCAGGATCCACTGATATCCCTCCATTAGAAATGATATGTCCAAGAAATGGCACCTCGCCAATCCAAAACTCGCATTTACCGTACTTGGCGTAGAGTTGATTATCTTAAAGCTTCTGTAGTACCAATCACATATGTTCCTCATGATCACTATCACTCTTGGAATAAATAAAAATATCGTCCATGAAAACCACGACGAATCTGTCCAGATCATGCACCTTATTCTTCAGATCCATAAAATAGGTTGGTGCATTAGTTGGTCCAAATGACATAACGGTGAACTCTTATAATCCATCTCAGGTCGATAAGATTGTCTTGAGAATATCCGATGGCCTAATCTTCATTCGATGGTAACCGGGTCGGAGGTCAATCTTCGAGAATACCCTTGCACCTCTCACCTGATCAAATAAATCCTCAATGCGGGGTAACAGATACTTGTTCTTCATAGTAACATCATTAAGGGTCCTATAATCCACACACATCCTTTGTGATCCATCCTTCTTCTGTACAAACAGTACCGGTGCTCCCCAAGGTGAAGAATCCAAACGAATGTACCCCGCCTCTTGTAACTCAGTTAACTGCTTCTTAAGTTCCTTCAACTTCTCTACGGACATCCTATATGGCCGTTTAGAAATAGGAGCAGTTCCACGTAAGAGATCTATGACAAACTCAACTTCTCTATCAGGTGGCATCCCTGGTAACTCTTCTAGAAAGACATTCCGAAAAATCCTTAACCACTCGGATGTTGTCACCAACAAACTTCTCATCTATTAAGAATATCGCCAGTCTGATGGTGGTAGTTACTGCAATTCCAACTTCAAATCTTTTTCCTTTGGAACTGGTGAGTTCTACGATTCCCTTAGCACGGTGTATATACTGCCTTTGCCTTTCTTAACCATGACATACCAAGGATCACGTCTATAGTGCTCTCTTCTAACACTATAGGGGTAGCTTATCTGGGTTAGAAATATAGGGTAAGAAAGGAAGAATTAGAGACAAGGAATGTAATTACGAGGCATATTACTGCAGGGGATTTATTAGCTAAGTAGATTAGTGTGTCACCCACTAAAGCTAATACATTACCTTATAGTGGTACATGCTAAGATGCCCAACTATAATGTTTCAATCAATCAAAGAAGCAAATCAAGCATTTAGCATCAGCACAATCAACCAACATTTTTTTTAAAGAAAATAGTTTTAAATTTTGCCTTAGGTTCCCTATATCTTAAAAAGATCATAGTGGTAGGATTCCAAGGTGTGAAATCCATCTTGTCTTAGAGTAGAAAAGGTAAGAATGATCAGAGTAGAACAGTAGAAGGTGAGACAGGATCAAGATAAGTATAGACAGAACTAGAGTAAGGTAAGCATAGAATGAGTCAGAATAAGGTAAGTAGGTGAGGGTTGTCCATTTCTATCTAGGTCTCGTCCTACAGTCAACATTTCCTCTGATACCACTTCTGTAACACCCGGTTTTAAAGGACAAAGCCGGGTGCATCTCATACATGCGCCAAAGAAGACAACATATATAATAACAGAGTGTATAGAGATAAATGTCATAAACATCAGAGTATTTATTACATAGCGGAAGACTTATTACAATGTAAAAGAATAAATGTAAAACGAACTAAGGATCGATGGCGCCAATGTCGACTGAGAAACGCCACCTAGATCAGATCATACTCCTCAGTGTTAGGCGGCTCCACTTCGACCACCTGCTCTTCTCCTGTGGGGGGTGTGAGACAGCAAGAGTGAGCTCACATACGTTCATAGCTCAACAAGTCGTGGGAATAATGTGGCATGAACTCACCAAAGGTGGGAGTTCATGAAGTGTAAGGCTGATCAATGAAATAAAGGCTGAAGCTGAGCATTGCTTTTATAAGTTGGTCAAAATTTTATTAGCAGTTACTAAGTGTAAGTAAATACCAAACCATAGTAATAAAAGTAATAATAAAATAATCCCAAATGTAATGAAATGACAGATTAAGATTAAGTTCCATAATTTAATCATGTGAGTGTCCGAGCCGCTCATGACCGTGAGCACGGCTAGTATACCAGTTTTACACTCTGCAGAGGTTGCGCATCTTTACCCACAAGTCGTGTTACCCATTTGCCACAGAGTTGATCAGACTCCATACACCTCTACCTAGGAAGCGAGGCAGGGTACCACTACGAGGCCTTTACAAAGTTCCACTAGCTTCAGACTACCCGCTACAGTTTATAGGAAGATCCAGTACAGGGTTCCTGGCTGACCGCCATCGCAGCAAAATCAACCAGGGACCCCCCTGCACTAACCTCTCCCCTACTGCCCTTGCCCCTTTCGGGTAAGGTAGCCCTCCCCTAGCTTTCCTAGTTAATCAGCCAAGGGCGTCCCATTAAACCCTTGTGGTAGCACTGTTTTCCCGGGTGGTTCTCCATGTTCCCATTAACATAATGATCTTAACATGAACAAGGAATAATAAAACAGATAACAATAAATAGTATAACAAAGAGTGATGAATATCTCTATACCCAAATCCACATAAAGCAATAGCATGTACTACCCAAAACTTTAGTAGTAAAACCAGTGGTGAAGCAAGGTATAAAGATAGTCAAAATCTAGGGCATCCTATTGGGTCCCATCAAAATTAACCTATGCAGATCATTATGAATAATAAGAACATGAATGGGTAAAAGAAGTGATCAAGGGCACAACTTGCCTTCAACGAGCTCCTGCTCAGCTGTCTCAACTTGTTGAAGCTCAGGTTCCACATTGGGTTGCTCGTCTACTCGCATCAACACAATACATACATGGCATAGCATAAATTAACATCACATCAAACATGTAACTAGAATATACAGTAATAAACTAGACATTAAAATAAGATCACAGGAACTGGAATCATCAAGTTTGGAGTTATATATTTTAAGTTATGGATTTTTCTAAGGTTTTATGTGCTTAATACAAGATTAAGTACTAAAATAATTCCAATGTGCTTTTCATGCCAAAACAGTGGCACAAATAGACAGACAATAATTTTATGAAAATTTTAGGAACTGGAATGGTCTAATTTGGAGTTCATATGCATTTACTATGAATTAAACAAGTTTTAACATTTATTTATGCACTAAAAATTAATTTCTGATATTAATTTCTGATTTTTAAAGTTCTCTGGATCGGGCCTCAAATTCCAGAAAGCGCAGGGGTTCAACCACAAAGATTCCCGAGACTCAGATTACTATACAATATACTGCGGGTTTATTTTCTGTTTTTCCGAGGGCTCTTTAGAAAAATGACCATCGCGAAGGGGTACGGGTTGAATCTGACCGTTGGATTATAAGCCGAGCGCCCAGATTAAACCTCCCAACAACGATACGGTATGAAACCAGGGCGGTTGGATCAGCGATCCACGGCCCCAGTCCCGCCTGCGCGCGGTCGACACTCCACCGCGCGATCGCTATCCAACGGTGGTGCGCAATCGCAACCACATCATCAAATCTGGGCCGATCATTCACGCATCAACGGCCCACGCATTCTCCCCAACCTCCTATACGCAGCCATCGATCAATGATCCGACGACTGGCGTCCATCTTCCCGAACTAGTCGCCCAGCCGCGGAAAGACAATTCCATGGCGGATTCACCTCACCGGCGAGCATTATCAGAGACCACGCGAGTCCAATTCGAGTGTGGTATGAACATCTACTAACCGAGGGCGGTGACTCGGTTAGGGAAAAGGAATTACCGGTGGTGAAGACAGAGAGGGGTACGGACGCGACGTCGAGGTCCCCTGACGGTAATGGCGGATCGGCGTTGGAGAAGTTTGCGCACACCGGTCGGCCACCCGCCCAATGACTCCCCAGCAACGGACGCTCCCACACCACGCACAGCCATCGCCCACACCAATTGAACCGCGACCGAGAGTTATGTGGCCCGAATCGAAGTCCCCTCGCCGGTCGACGGTGGCGGCTCAAACACCCTTCTCTCTGTGCGCCCACGATGGATACGAAGCGGCATACGATGGGCAGTAGAAAGGGCGCACGGCTCGGCACCGCGCATTCTGCCAGATGCCCGATGGCTCGGTCGATGAAGACCCGTGGCCACCAAGAAAGAGGAGCAGGGACACTGGTTGTTGAGCGCCATGGATGGGCAGAAGGAGAGGAGCTCGGTCATGGGGAGAGAAATGGAGAGGAGAGAGAGGCAGCCAGCACGGTAGATATTTACTGGAGCCGCGGATTTCGCAGAGTTTGGCGGCGAGGGACTCGGACGCTTCAACAACCCGACGACGCGGTCGCGGATTCCATGAATTCGGCGATCCATTCGCAGAGTCCACCGCAGGGAAAGGGATGACTTGTGGACCCCATGTGCATGCGACCGGATTCCACAGCAAGCCGCAGGTGCATCTAACGATGGGCCCCGCACTTGAGTGGATCGGCCACCAGGGTTCAAGGCGCGCGCAGGCCATCCCGTAAGACTGAGGTGTGGGCCCATGTGGCCGGAGTCACCACGCGCGAGACGTATGGAGCCTGGCGGCGCAGGGAATCCATCGACTAGGGTTAAGCGCGGAAATGGGCCAGCGCACGGGAAGATTCGGCCCAAGACAGCGATTTTCCTTTTTCTTTTATTTTCTGTTTCCCTTTTCTTCTCATTTTTTTATTCTCAATTTAAAATTCAAAATTGGTGGTGAACTTGTTTCCAGTTAAAGGTACAGTTTGAAAATATCAGTGTAAAAAGTATTTATTCTGATTTTTATGTCATTTTATGTAGTATATTTCTTATTTCTTCCCTTCTCTTATTTCAAACCCTAATTCTCAATTTAGGGTTCAAGCTCCTAGTAATTATTATCTTATCATTATTATCCTTATTATTTTATTTAATGCACAAGCATATAAAACTCCAACAAGATGCTCTTTCTTTTATTTTAGTGTCATTTGTCTTAATTAATCCCTCTTAACTATATGTTTGCTCTTTTTATGATGCAAGTGTGACACAAAAAAAAATAAGGATATCCATTATAGTATAGTATTACTTTATACATTTTGGGTATTACACATAGCCCTTGCCATATCTATGAGCGTCCTGTTCTTCCTCTCTACCACACCATTTTGCTGAGGTGTGTAGGGAGCGGAGAACTCGTGCTTGATCCCTTCCTCCTCAAGAAACTCCTCCACTTGAAGGTTCTTGAATTCGGACCCGTTGTCGCTCCTTATCTTCTTCACCTTGAGCTCAAACTCATTTTGAGCTCTCCTTAGGAAGCGCTTGAGGGTCCCTTGGGTTTCAGACTTATCCTGCAAAAAGAACACCCAAGTGAAGCGGGAAAAGTCATCAACAATAACTAGACCATACTTACTTCCTCCTATGCTTAGATAGGCGACGGGTCCGAAGAGGTCCATATGCAGCAGCTCCAGAGGTCTTGACGTGGTCATCACATTCTTGCTGTGATGTGCTCCTCCCACTTGTTTACCTGCTTGACAAGCTGCACCAGGTCTATCTTTTTCGAAATAAACATTGGTTAGACCTATCACGTGTTCTCCCTTTAGAAGCTTGTGGAGGTTCTTCATCCCCACATGTGCTAAGCGGCGATGCCACAGCCAGCCCATGCAAGTCTTAGCCATTAAGCATGCATCTAGACCGGCCTCTTCTTTTGCAAAATCAACTAAGTAAAGCTTGCCGTCTAGTACACCCTTAAAGGCTAGTGAACCATCACATCTTCTAATGACAGACACATCTACATTTGTAAAAAGACAATTATATCCCATATTGCATAGTTGACTAACAGATAGCAAATTGTAACCAAGAGACTCAACTAAAAACACATTGGAGATTGAGTGTTCATTAGAAATTGCAATTTTACCTAACCCTTTTACCTTGCCTTGATTCCCATCACCGAATATAATTGAATCTTGGGAATCCTTATTTTTGACGTAGGAGGTGAACATCTTCTTCTCCCCCGTCATATGGTTTGTGCATCCGCTGTCGATAATCCAGCTTGAACCCCCGGATGCATAAACCTGCAAGGCAAATTTAGGCTTGGGTCTTAGGTACCCAACTCATGTTGGGTCCTATAAAGTTAGTGCAAATATCCTTAGGGACCCAAATGCAAGTTTTGTCTCCCTTGCATTTTGCCCCTAACTTCCTAGCAACTATTTTCCTATCCTTTCTACAAATAGCAAAGGAAGCATTTAAAGCACAATAAATTGTAGAAGGTTCATTCACTACTTTCCTAGGAGCATGAATAATATTCTTTCTAGGCACATGATGAATAGCATTTCTCCTAGACATATTTCTACCAAGCATATAGGAAGAACTAGAAGCAAACATGGCATGAGAGTCAAAATCATTATAAGCATTATAACTCCTATAAGCATTTCTAGTTTGTCTCTTATCATGATACATAAAAGCATGGTTCTTTTTAGTACTACTAACCATAGGAGCCTTCCCTTTCTCTTTGGCGGAGATAGGAGCCTTATGGCTTGTTAAGTCCTTGGCTTCCCTCTTGTAGCCAAGTCCATCCTTAATTGAGGGGTGTCTACCGATCGTGTAGGCATCCCTAGCAAATTTCAGCTTATCAAATTCATTCTTGCTAGTCTTAAGTTGGGCACTAAGACTAGCCACTTCATCATTTAGTTTTGAAATTGAAACTAAGTGTTCACAACAAGCATTAATATCAACATCCTTACACTTAGTGCAAATTTCAACATGTTCAACACAAGAGTTAGATTTACTTGCTACTTCTAGCTTAGCATTTAAATCATTAATTTCACTTTTTAAAGAAGAAATGGTTTCGTTACAAGTAGAAAGTTCACAAGAAAGCATTCCATTTCTTTTAACTTCTAGAGCAAGTGAATTTTGTGCACTAACAAATTTATCATGCTCTTCATATAAAAGATCTTCTTGTTTCTCTAAGATTCTATCCTTTTCATTCAAGGCATCAATCAATTCATTAATCTTAGCTATCTTAGTTCTATCCAATCCCTTGAATAAACTGGAGTAATCTATTTCATCCTCACTAGAATCATAAGTATTAGCATTATGATTGATTACCTTCTTCTCCCTTGCCATGAGGCAAGTGTGATGCTCGTTTGGGAAGAGGACCGATTTGTTGAAGGCAGTGGCGGCAAGTCCTTCGTCGTCGGAGTCGGACGAAGAGCAATCCGAATCCCACTCCTTTCCAAGGTGTGCTTCGCCTTTGGCCTTCTTGTAAACCTTCTTGTTCTCTTTCTTCCCATTTTTCCCTTGCTCCTGGTCACTATCATTTTCGGGACAGTTAGCAATAAAATGACCAACCTTACCACATTTGAAGCATGAGCGCTTCCCCTTTGTCTTGGTCTTTCTTGGTTGCCCCTTGCGACCATTTAGCGCCGTCTTGAATCTCTTGATGATGAGAGCCATCTCTTCATCATTGAGCCCGGCCGCCTCAACTTGCGCCACCTTGCTGGGTAGCGGCTCCTTGCTCCTTGTTGCCTTGAGAGCGATGGGTTGAGGCTCGTGGATTGGACCGTTCAACGCGTCGTCGACGTATCTTGCCTCCTTGATCATCATTCGCCCGCTTACGAATTTTCCGAGTACCTCCTCGGGCGTCATCATCGTGTACCTGGGATTCTCACGAATATTGTTCACGAGATGAGGATCAAGAACGGTAAAGGACCTTAGCATTAGGCGGACGACGTCGTGGTCCGTCCATCGCGTGCTTCCGTAGTTCCTTATTTTGTTGATGAGGGTCTTGAGCCGGTTGTACGTTTGGGTTGGCTCCTCTCCCCTTATCATGGCGAATCGTCCAAGCTCGCCCTCCACCAACTCCATTTTGGTGAGCATGGTGATGTCATTCCCCTCGTGAGAGATCTTGAGGGTGTCCCATATTTGCTTGGCATTGTCCAAGCCGCTCACCTTGTTGTACTCTTCCCTGCACAAGGACGCTAAGAGAACAGTAGTAGCTTGTGCATTTCTATGGATTTGTTCATTTATGAGCATAGAGTTATCCGAGCTATCAAACTTCATTCCATTCTCTACAATCTCCCAAATGCTTGGATGGAGAGAGAATAAGTGACTACGCATTTTGTGACTCCAAAATCCGTAGTCCTCCCCATCGAAGTGTGGAGGTTTGCCAAGAGGAATGGAAAGCAAATGCGAATTCGAACTATGTTGAATACGAGAATAATCAAATGAAAAGTTCGAATTGACCGTCTTTTTGTAGTCGTTGTCGTCGTCCTTTTGGGAAGAGGAAGATTCGTCGCTGTCGTAGTAGATGATCTCCTTGATGCGTCTTGTCTTCTTCTTCTTCCCTTCTTTGCGTCTGTGCCCCAAGCCCGAGTCGGTAGTCTTGTCGTCCTTTGGCTCGTTGACGAAGGACTCCTTCTCCTTGTCGTTGATCACGATTCCCTTTCCCTTAGGATCCATCTCTTCGGGCGGTTAGTCCCTTTCTTGAAGAGAACGGCTCCGATACCAATTGAGAGCACCTAGAGGGGGGTGAATAGGTGATCCTATGAAACTTAAACTTATAGCCACAAAAACTTGTTAAGTGTTAGCACAATAATCGCCAAGTGGCTAGAGAGGAGTCTCAACAAAACACAATACCACAAGAGATCAAACACAGAGATGACACAGTGGTTTATCCCGTGGTTCGGCCAAGACCAACGCTTGCCTACTCCACGTTGTGGCATCCCAACGGACGAGGGTTGCAATCAACCCCTCTCAAGCGGTCCAAAGACCAACTTGAATACCACGGTGTTTTGTTTTGCCTTTCAATATCCCGTTTGCGAGGAATCTCCACAACTTGGAGCCTCTCGCCCTTACACTTGAGATTCACAAGAAATTCAGAGTAAGGGAGGAAAGCAACACACACAAATCCACAGCAAAATGCGCACACACACGGCCAAGAATCGAGCTCAAAAGACTATCTCAAAGTTCTCACTAGAACGGAGCTCGAATCACTGAGAATGACAAACGAATGCGCAAAGACTGAGTGTGGATGATCAAGAATGCTCTAAGGTTGCTTAGTTATCTCCTCCATGCGCCTAGGGGTCCCTTTTATAGCCCCAAGGCAGCTAGGAGCCGTTGAGAGCAAATCTGGAAGGCCAATCTTGCCTTCTGTCGTCGGGTGCACCGGACAGTCCGGTGCACACCGGACACTGTCCGGTGCCCGATTTCCTTCCTAAAATGGCGCTGCCGACCGTTGCAGATCTGGGAGCCGTTGGCGCACCGGACAAGTCCGGTGCCCCCTTCCGACCGTTGGCCCGGCCACGTGTCGCGCACAGATTCCGCGGCCGACCGTTGGCTCACCGGACAGTCCGGTGCACACCGGACAGTCCGGTGAATTTTAGCCGTACGCCGTCGGCGAATTCCCGAGAGCGGCTACTTCACGCCGAGCCAGCCTGGCGCACCGGACACTGTCCGGTGCACCACCGGACAGTCCGGTGCACCCAGACTGGACAGACTTTGGCTGCTCGAGCCATCTCTTCTCCAACTTGATTTTTTCTGTTTCCAGCACTTAGACACAATACATTAGTCCATAAAATAATGTACTAAGTCTGAGAAACATACCTTTATCCTTGATTTGAACTTTGTCCACCATTTTACAATTAGGCACCTGTGTTGGGCACTAAATCACCAAAATACTTAGAAATGGCCCAAGGGCACATTTCCCTTTCACATCTCTGTTCTAATTTTTAGGTCACAATAAATAAATTGATATATGATTATGTACTTGTAAGTAACACTTGGGGAAATAATAATCTATTTTCAAATGAAGTTAATGTATGTTATAGTTTATGTTATAATTTGAATTCATTATCCCTTATGTAGTATGGTGTCTTTTTAAGATGTGTTCAGATGTTTGTACATGTTTGGTGTGATGTTCATTTGTACTTTCCAAATGTATTGAATGCATGCTTGCTTTATTTAGACAACGAGCAGTCCGAGGTTCCTGAGTGTGTTGTTGGAGACCTCCCTGAGCAACAACCTGGTGAAGGCAAGTGTCCTCTGACCTATTATGTCCTATCTACTTATAATTCACTGTCCCGCATTACTTTATGAAACCTAAGGATTGACTAGTCTGTATTTACTTATCCTTGTTTACCTTTTTGGGTTATCATGGTTATCATTTTGCTATTGCCTTAACTTTAATCAATGAACATGATGTGAACATTTATGATACGATACTGTTATCCTGATTATGTTGATGAACTTGTGATACTCTAGGGGGCTCAGGCCTTTTTCCTGAGTACCTCTCTGTAAGGACCTATTCTTGGAGTGACCACCCGGGATAACAGTGCAACCATGAGGGTGGAATGGGATGCCCTTAGCTGATTAATTAGATGAACCTGGGGGTGTAGTTGGCTTTGCCGGAGGGCCGTCAATGGGGGCTGGAGCGTAGTGCTCGCTCCGCCAAGGTTGTGGTGCAGAGGTTCATTCAATTTGGTTTTATTAGTCACCCACCTTGGGGAGGTGTACTGCGTTTGTACGACTGGCGAAACCTAACGAGCATCTATGCACCAGGGGAGTCTTTGTAAAGGCTATGTAGTGAAACCTTGCCGACTCACCTTGGTAGTGTTTGAGGGTTTGATCGACCCGAGGCATAAATGGATCACAACTTGTGGGTAAAGTGTGCAACCTCTACAGAGTGTTAGAAACTGGTATATCGGCCGAGCTCACGGTTAAGAGCAGCCTTGGGATCCTCTTTGATTAGAAGAACTTTGGATACTTTTATGATGATGGTTAATAATGATGTTATAAATCTGATCTATGGTATTTCCTATTTTGAGGAGGTACTTCTGGGTAATAACTGGGTTTATTACTAAAACTTGGCTCTATTGATAATAATAAATGTTTGACCAACTAAAAGCAACTGCTTAACCTCAACTCCCTATACAGCTAGTCCACTTTAGCCAAACTGGACATTTGCTGAGTACGTTGATGTATACTCACCCTTGCTTTACACACCACCCCCACCCCAGGTTGTCCCCATTGTACCCAGTGCTCAGGAGGTGATGCTGGAAACATGGAGGAGTTCGAGGAGTTTTAAGACTACGACGAGTTCTAGTTCTTTCTTAGTGGCAAACCCCCAGTCAGATGCCTGTGTAAGCTTATCATCTAGGTTTCGTATTTCCGCACTTTGATAGTTATGTTAAAGACAATGGTTATGTAATAGACTATGTGGATGTCTTGGACATCTTGATGTAATTAAGTACCTCTCCGCTATTCATTTCAAGCATTGTGTGATGATGTCCAATTATGTAATCGCTGTGTACGTGAGTTTCTGATCCTAGCACATACATGGTTAGCATTTGGTTTGCCTTCCAAAGTCGGGTGTGACATCACTCCAAGACACAATACAAAAGATCAAATCCTATCCGATTCCCAAATCCACTCCAAACACTTAGTGGCTTGTGAGAGAGAGATTGTTGTGTTCATTTGAGTTCTTGTCGCTTAGATTGCCTTTTTCCCATTCTTATTCTCAAGTGCTTTGTAAGCAAGGCAAGAGACACCAAGTGTGTGGTGGTCCTTGCGGGGTCTTAGTGACCCATGAGATTAAAGAAGGCTCACTCGGTCTATGTGACCGTTTGAGAGAGAGAAAGGATTGGAATAGACCCGGTCTTTGTGACCTCCTCAACGGGTGTTGGAACTTGCTCACCTGGGCAAGTTGATCCAACGAGGGAGTGGAAAGGGTGCAAGCAAGGTTTAGTGTGGGATGGCAATTGCTCTGTTAATTTGGCCTCTCAAGGGCAATGTACGGGGGTATTTATAGGTACCCGAGTGTCGAACGTCCCAAGACAAGGACGGTTATGTCCTCGGGCACCCGGATTATCCCCAGAATATTCCCATAAAGGAGGGTTATAGACTGTCATTACAGAAAAGCTATTACAGATGAGGCCCATAACCTGCCTATCCACGCGGGACCCATTGCAGTGGGCCGAATTCCACGTGGGCCTCCGGGCGAGATGAGGGACGCGGGACCAGTAGACTTCGTCTTGCAATGGAGAGGACGAAGGGCAACCGCGCCAGTCGTCACGCGTTCGTTGGTGTAGCGAACCGACGAAGGCTTCGCGCGAAGGGTAGCGTCTTCACCTTCGCCCCAACAACGGGGACTAGGTTCTTTGGAACCAAACCTTGGTAAAACAAATCACCTTGTTCATTCGCTTGATTCTCATTCGATTTGTTTTCCCCTCTCTCTCGGACTTGATTTTAGTTCTAACGCTAACCCCGGCTTGTAGTGTGTGTTTAAAATTGTAAATTTCATATTACGCCTATTCACTCCCCCTATAGGCGACTTTCAATTGGTATCAGAGCCCGGTGCTTCATTAGAGTCTAACAACTCGAAGTGATGTCGAGAGATCACGCCAAGAGGGAAATCGTGACCGGCGACAAGCCCGCAAGCTCGGGGAGAACTCTTTCGAGGGAGTCCAGCAACAAGCATAGGGAGGAATCCTCTTCCTCCATCAAGTCGCATCGGAAGGGTGACAAGAAGAAGAAGATGAAGAAGGTGGTCTACTACGATACCGACTCTTCAACACCCTCCACATCATCAAGCTCTGACTCGTCCGTCGCTTCTAAGCTCCATGAGCGCAAGAAGTATAGTAAGATGCCTCTACGCTATCCTCGCATTTCAAAATGTGCTCCATTACTTTCCATTCCCTTAGGCAAACCACCATATTTTGATGGTGAAGATTAGTGTATGTGGAGTGATAAAATGAGGCATCATCTAACCTCACTCCACGAAAGCATATGGGACATAGTTAAATTTGGAGCGCAGGTACCACAGGTGGGGGATAAGGACTACGACTCGGACGAGGTTGCCCAAATTAGGCACTTTAACTCCCAAGTCACTTCTATACTCCTCGCCTCCTTGTGTCGAGAAGAGTATAACAAGGTGCAAGGGTTAAAGAGCGCAAAAGAAATTTGGGACGTGCTCAAGACCGTGCATGAAGGGAGCGAGGTGACCAAGATCACCAAGCGGGAGACAATCGAGGGGGAGCTCGGTCATTTTGTCCTCGACAAGGGAGAAGAGTCGCAAGCCATGTACAACTGGCTAAAGACGATGGTCAACCAAGAGCGCAACCTCGGGAGCACCAAGTGGGATGACCATGAAATGGTCAAGGTTATTCTAAGATCCCTTGTTTTTTGCAATCCTACTCAAGTGCAATTAATTCGTGGGGATCCTAGATATAAACTAATGTCTCCCGAGGAAGTAATTGGCAAGTTTGTGAGCTTTGAGCTTATGATCAAAAACTCCAAACATATTGTCAACTTGGAGCAAGGCACCACCTCCACACCCGAGGTGCAACCCGTCGCATTCAAAGCGATGGAAGAAGAAAAGAGGGAGTCTACACCAAGTAGGCTTCCAATCGATGCCTCCAAGCTCGACAACGAGGAGATGGTGCTCATCATCAAGAGCTTCTGCCAAATCCTTAAGCAAAGGAGGGGGAAGGACTACAAACCCCACTCCAAAAGGGTGTGCTACAAATGTGGTAAGCCCGGTCATTTTATTGCAAAATGTCCAATGTCAAGTGAAAGTGACAGGGACAACGACAAGAAGGGGAAGAAGAAGGAGAAGAAGAGGTACTACAAGAAGAAGGGCGGCGATGCCCACGTGTGTTGGGAATGGGACTCCGACGAGAGCTCCACCGACTCCTCCTCCGACGAGGATGCCGCCAACATCGTCGTCAACAAGGGCCTCCTCTTTCCCAATGTCGGCCACAAATGTTTCATGGATAAGGACGGCAAGAAAAAGAAGGTACACTCTAGAGCCACCCCTAAATATACAACATATAGTGATGAGGGTAGCTCTAGTGAAAATGAAGATGATTTACTTAGCCTTTTTGCTAACCTTAGCATGGAACAAAAGGAAAAATTAAATGAATTAATAGAAGCTATTCATGAGAAGGATGAACTCTTGGATAGCCAAGAGGACTTCCTTATTAAAGATAACAAAAAACATGTTAAATTGAAAAATGCTTATGCTCAGGAAGTAGAAAAATGTGAAAACTTATCTAAGGAGCTTAGCATTTGTCATGATTCAATGTCTAGCCTTAGAAATGAAAATTCTAGCTTAGTTTCTAAGGTTAAAGATTTAAATGTTTGCAATGATTCTATTTCCTGTCTTAGAGATGAGAACGCTAGATTAAAATCTAAGATAGAAGAATTAAATGTCTGCAAACCCTCTACATCTACTGTTGAGCATGTGTCTATTTGTACTAGATGTAGAGACATTAATGTTGATGATATAGATGATCACCTTGCTATAATTAAACAACAAAATGATCACTTAGCCAAATTGACTACTAAAATTAATGAGCATGAACTTGAAAATGAAAAGTTTAAGTTTGCTAGAAGCATGCTCTATAATGGGAGACGCCCTGGCATTAAGGATGGCATTAGTTTCCAACAGGGAAGCAATGTCAAGCTTAATGTCCCTAAAAGATTGTGTAATTTTGTTAAGGGCAAGGCTCCCATGGTTCAGGATAGTGAGAGTTACATTTTATATCCTGCTAACTATCCTGAGCACAAAATTAGGAGAATTCATGCTAGAAAACCTCACATTGTTTCTCATCATGCATTCATGTATAAAAATGAGGCTTCTAGCTCTAGGCATTCTACACAAGTTAAAATGCCTAAAAAGAAAACTCCTGCTGCATCAAATGAGCATAACATTTCATCTAAAACTTTTGATGCTTCTTATGTTTTAACTAACAAATCAGGCAAAATTGTTGCCAAATATGTTGGGGGCAAACACAAGAGTCTAAAGACTTGTGTTTGGGTACCCAAGGTGCTTGTTTCTAACTTCAAAGGACCCAAGACTGTTTGGGTACCTAAGAACAAGGCCTAAAATTATTTTGTAGGTTTATGCATCCGGTGGTTCAAGTTGGATAATCGATAGCGGGTGCACAAACCACATGACAGGGGAGAAAAGAATGTTCTCCTCCTATGAGAAAAATGAAGATCCCCAACGAGCTATCATATTCAGGGATGGAAATCAAGATTTGGTCACAAGTTTGGGTAAAATTGCTATATCTCTGACCATTCTATTTCCAATGTTTTTCTCGTAGATTCTTTAGATTACAACTTGCTTTCAGTTTCTCAATTGTGTAAAATGGGCTACAACTGTCTATTTACAGATGTAGGTGTTACTGTCTTTAGAAGAAGTGATGATTCAATAGCATTTAAGGGAGTGTTAGAGGGTCAGCTATATTTAGTTGATTTTAATGATAACAAAGCTAAACTTGACTCTTGCTTAATTGCTAAGACTAATATGGGTTGGCTCTGGCATCGTCGACTAGCCCATGTTGGGAAGAAGAATCTTCACAAACTTGTAAAGGAAGAACACATTTTAGGACTAACAAATGTTCATTTTGAGAAAGACAGGGGTTGTAGCGCATGCCAAGCAGGGAAGCAAGTTGGCACTCATCATCCACAGAAGAACATTATGACAACGAACAAGCCACTAGAGTTGCTCCACATGGATCTTTTCGGTTCGATATCTTACATAAGCATCGGCGAGAGTAAGTACTGTCTAGTTATTGTGGATGACTATTCTCGCTTCACTTGGGTATTCTTTTTGTAGGAAAAATCATAAATCCAAGAGACCTTAAAAGGATTCTTAAGATAGGCTCAAAACGAGTTCGGGTTAAGAATAAAAAAGATAAGAAGCGATAATGGGACGGAGTTCAAGAATTCTCAAATTGAAGGATTTCTTTAGGATGAGGGGATCAAGCATGAGTTCTCTTCTCCCTACACACCTCAACAAAATGGTGTAGTGGAGAGGAAGAATAGAACTCTACTAGACATGGCAAGAACCATGCTTGATGAGTACAATACACCAGACCCGTTTTGGGCTGAGGCGAATAACATCGCCTGCTACTCCATCAACCGGCTCTACCTTCACCGAATCCTCAAGAAGACATCATATGAACTCCTCACTAGTAAAAAGCCCAATATTTCATATTTTAGAGTCTTTGAAAGCAAATGTTTTATTCTTATTAAAAGAGGTAGAAAATCTAAATTTGCTCCTAAGGCTATAGAAGGCTTTTTACTAGGATATGACTCAAACACAAGGGCATATAGAGTCTTCAACAAATCCACTGGATTAGTTGAGGTTTCTTATGGCATCGTGTTTGATGAGACTAATGGCTCCCAAGTGGAGCAAGTTGATCTTGATGAATTAGATGATCAAGAGGCTCTGTGCGTCGCACTAAGGAACATGTCCATTGGGGATGTGTGTCCTAAGGAATCCGAAGAGCCCACACAAGCACAAGATCAACCGTCATCTTCCAACCAAGCATCTCTACCAACCCAAGATGAGGATCAGGCTCAAGATGATGAAGTTGAAGATCAAGAGGTTGAGCCACCTCAAGAGGAGGACAATGATCAAGGGGGAGATGAAGATAACGAAGACAAGGAAGATGATCAAGAAATACAGAGTCAAAGACCGCCACACCCAAGAGTCCACCAAGCAATTCAACGAGATCACCCTGTCAACTCCATACTTGGTGACATTCATAAATGGGTAACCACTAGATCTCGAGTTGCTCATTTCTGTGAACATTACTCTTTTGTTTCCTCTATTGAGCCATAGAGGATAGAGGATGCACTAAGAGATCTGGATTGGGTGCTAGCTATGCAAGAGGAACTCAACAACTTCACGAGGAATGAGGTATGATATTTAGTTCCACGTCCTAATCAAAATGTTGTAGGTACCAAATGGGTATTCCGCAACAAGCAAGACGAGCATGGTGTGGTGACAAGAAACAAAGTCCGACTTGTGGCCAAAGGGTATTCACAAGTCGAAGTTTTGGACTTTGATGAAACTTATGCACCCATAGCTAGGCTTGAGTCAATTCGAATATTACTTGCCTATGCTACTTACCATGGCTTTAAGCTCTATCAAATGGACGTGAAAAGTGTCTTCCTTAATGGACCAATCAAGAAAGAGGTCTATTTTGAGCAACCTCCCGGCTTTGAAGATAGTGAGTACCCTAACCATGTTTATAAACTCTCAAAGGCGCTTTATGGGCTCAAGCAAGCCCCAAGAGCATGGTATGAATGCCTAAGAGATTTTCTTATCACTAATGGCTTCAAAGTCGGAAAAGCCGATCCTACTCTCTTTACCAAAATTGTTGCAAAAGATTTGTTTTTATGTCAAATTTATGTTGATGATATTATATTTGGGTCTACTAACAAATCAACTTGTGAAGAGTTTAGTAGGATCATGATACAAAAATTCGAGATGTCAATGATGGGAGAGTTGAAGTATTTCCTAGGATTTCAAAACAAGCAACTCCAAGAGGGCACCTTCATCTATCAAACAAAGTACATTCAAGACATACTTAAGAAGTTTGAGATGAAGGATGACAAACCCATCAAGACACCCATGGGAACCAATGAGCATCTTGACCTCGACACGGGAGGTAAATCCGTAGATCAAAAGGTATACCGATCGATGATAGGGTCTTTACTCTACTTATTGCATCTCGACCGGATATTATGCTTTCCATATGCATGTGTGCAAGATTTCAGGCTGATCCTAAGGAAGTTCACCTTAGAGCCGTGAAGAGAATCATGAGGTATTTAGTTTACACTCCTAAGTTTGGGCTTTGGTACCCCAAGGGATCCACTTTTGATTTAATAGGATATTCCGATGCTGATTGAGCAGATTGTAAAATTGATAGGAAGAGCACATCAGAGACTTATCAGTTTCTGGGGAGATCCCTGGTGTCTTGGGCTTCAAAGAAACAAAACTCTGTAGCTCTTTGTTGACACGGATTTTGGTCTTATCAAAATATATGATACGCGGGCTAAATAACTTCGATTAATGGACCGCAACTCCATGATGGGTGATAAAAATAATACACCCGTATAAAATAAATATGTACTATGTATACAAATACGGCGCCTTCGCATAAATATGCAGTTAGGACGATACTCCATAAATAACGGACTTCGTAATGGTCAAATAATTAGGCAAGTTGATTGTGCATACTATCATGTGAGAGTCACGTAGAAAATAGTAGACACGACATCCTAGTTAATAAACTTGGTGTCAAAATACTACTCCACGTACACTCAAAAGTGCATGCATATACGAGTATAAATTTTACCAGGAAATAAATAAATCTTTTCTTAATCAAATAATTAAAAGAAATAAAGGTTAGATGTGCACCGCCATGCAGAAAAAACTTCCGTGGCTCGCACGCATGCTTTTGAATGCCTCATGCAATGAAGCCAGCCATCCAGGAGCGCGTCCTTTCCCGCTCATAATTCACGCACGTCACCGACGAACGCACGTCTCTCATCATGCGGTTTAGTCGCGTCCACGCGTGATTTTTCCCGCGACCACTATTCAACTTGTTGTTCGTGGTGCCTATAAATGAAAGGGCACAGCAAACATAGAGAGGAATAGAGGATCGAGAAGAAAAAAAATTCATATGATAACATGAAATCATAGAGTTTCAATGTGAATCTCTCACTACCGGAATCAGCTCCTTTGCCGTGTGTCTCAGACACACGGCAAAGACAATCTTACACTCGGCAAATGCTTTGCCAAGTGTTACACTCGGCAAAGAACGCTCGGTGAACTGTACATCGGCAACAGCCTCTTTGCCGAGTACTATTTGTCGGGCACTCGGCAAAGAAAAGTCACCGTCACGGCGCCAAGTAACGGTGACGGATCCTTTGCCGAGTGCCGTCTGTGGCACTCGGCAAAGAGGTCAATGTTGCCGAGTGTTTGCTCGAGAGGCCCTCGGCAAAGACTGACCCAGTGGGCCCCACTGCCAGTCCCTGTGCCGAGAGCTCTAGTAGGCACTCGGCAAAGGAGGCTTCTTTGCCGAGTGTCTGTTGGACAGGTACTCGGCAAAGAACCCTCCAGTGGGCCCCTTTGCCAGTCCCTTTGTCGAGTGCCTTGGCAATGGCACTCGGCAAAGATGTCTTTGCCGGTTCCCAGGTTTCCTTCTTTGCCGAGTGCCATTGTCAGCACTCGGCAAAGATGGCTTTACCGGTTCCCAGGTTGCCTTCTTTGCCGAGTGCCATGGTCATAGCACTCGGCAAAGCGCCCCTTTGCCCAGTGTTACACTCGGCAAAGTGACCAGAATGTCCCTTTTTTATTTGCTTTTGTTGTTCCATCCAAACAAACAAAAGATATATATGATTCACATCACATTATATATCAATCACATCACAGAATGAACACATTTATCATCAACACCATATATATCATAAAGTCTCACTAAAGTCTCACAAATATAAGTAAGGATCATCACAAAACAGATATAAGTCTGCGTCATCACTAACATCACCAAGTATCTCACAAGATAAAGTTTAACTAACATCACCAACACTCATAAAGGTAAGTCTGGATCATCACAAAACAGATCATCAACGAGGTGGGCATCTGGACTGGTTCGGCGAAGGGCTGGACGAAGCATGAGGGTTGTTCGACGCCGCCGATTGACCCTGCACAGAGAAGAGATTGTATGTGTGAGAACATATGAATAAATATCATGCAGTACTAAAATTTTGATACTCACAGGAGTAGTGAACTCTGTAGGGTCAGCTGCAGGGAACAACGGAGGTGGTGGAGCATGACCCTGTGCGGCGCCAAGGCTCTGCATGTACGCGAACATCTCCGCCATCCTCTTCTCCAGCTCCTCACGTTGCCTCCTCTCATCATCTAGCTGAGTCTGTAATATTTCGCCCTAATGTTACGATAATGCAAAGAGAAGATATATAAAAATCAATGAACGATGAATAGATAATGAATAACCTGGAGTTGCTGGATACGATGCTGTGAGGTGTCCTGCCGAGGTCGTATGGCTGGGCTCGCGCTCGTGCTCCTTGCTCGCACCTGAGAGAGAGTGGGAGTGGAGGACGAGTCGATTGCCCCGTCGGCAATCCAGTACCGCCCATGCCTCTTGCCTCCTCCGACCCTCATGAGGACATCTCCGTCGATGTCCTCGGTCCTCGGATCGTAATCTGGCCCATGGACCTCCTTGGCCATGGCGGTGTACTCACTGAGTCGGCTGTGGATGGCGGGGTTGGTGTACGCCTCGGGCCCGTCATCCGGGTTGTAGGTGACGTCGGACGTTGCCTTCCCCTTGTGGGCCATGGCATATGCCGAGAACGTGGAGCAAGGCGCGCCACCATGTGCCGCCGACTGCGAGAAAACCAACGATATGGTTAGAAATCATGTCTAATCGAAAGTTATATACCTAAATAAAAAAGAGCGCGTACCCATGCTTCCGCGTATTTGCCCAGGCTACGGCTGCCTTGATGGTGGGAGGGACCTTGCATCAGCAAACGCCGTTCCCGGCTAGCGTTGTGCGCCTCGTCCCACTCAGCCGAGCACCACCTCTGCACCATCTTCTCCCAGCACTCAGGATGCGCGGCGCACCAATGAGGAATCATCTAAAAAAATATAAGTACACCGCATATCAGAAGATAAGAATAAGCATATTTAGTACCAATAATAAAGTTTTATATTTACCTGCAAGTACTGGTCCGCAGTCAATGACATGGTTCGGGCGTCCTTCTTGTTCACCTTCTCCCCAAGGACGGAGCCGTGATAAGTGACGATGGCCTGGATGCGCGCCTCGTAGTGCATGTCCACGACGAGCTTCTTACAACACGTCGTAGACACCACATCCGCCCTGGCCTCGTATCCAGCATCGCACCTGAAGAAATCCTACATACAAAGACGATGTATCCATACATTATTTCAAGAATATGCAACAAATGCGACTTATTAAACAATATAGTGCGAGGAAGACTTACCCACAGCTCTTGCTTCACCCGCTCCGCCTTGTTGTTGAATTGTCTGCCGTCCCGATCTACTGCATCGGGGGCGACGGCGTAGTGGTCGAAGGTGTATGCTGGGCTCGTCACTCCGGCGTACTCGACAAGTCCAGGGAAGTGTTCCCGGCATAGAAGGCCGAGGATGCCATTGGGGTTGCGGCCGTGACCCCCTGCAGTCTCCAAAACCATCCAAGACCTGTCGAAGTGATTAAGATGAAGTATTAGTTTCTATTATTAATTTGAACATATAATATAAAAAAGCAGCAACAACATCTAAAGTTACCTACCTCTCTCCATCGGGTCGTATCAGCGGACGTCTGTCACGAAGTATGGGTCGCTTAGGTAGGCTCGTGGGACCTCGCAGGTAGATACTCCTCGAACCTGAGGAGCCAGAACCTGAGACGTCCTGCTGAGCGGCGTCGTCGTCGTCCTGCTGCGCCGCATCGTCGTCGTCCTGCTGTGCCGCATCGACAGCGGCTTGCTGCTCCACCTGCTGCTGTACGGCGTCGTCCTGCTGCGCCTCCTCCTCCGTCCTACGGGTGCTCCTCCTCCCCCTCCCCCTCCCCCTCCTCGTCCTCGTCCCACCGCCCACCATCTTTGTCCAACAACCTGCAATTAAGAGTAAACAATTAAGCACAGATAAAAAAATATGTATTTAGAAACATATGCAAAATAAATGAAATATAGCATTACATCGATTAAAAATAATCTTCATATGTGTCCGGGTTAGCCAGATCATAAGTGTCATCATCACTATCAACCATTTCATAGTCAACATCATCTGAAGGCGCAATTTCGTCATTGGCATTGCCTTCAAGTATTTCTAAGTCATTCTCATTTTGCACCTCATCATCCTCGTCATCAACAACCATTTCAATATCTACTTCCATTCCGATCGCTTCGGTTAAGTCTATCTCAAATTGCCCTTCGAGCCCATCTTCTTGGAAGAACTCTCCGTCATATGTGTCCGGGTCTAAGTTATAATCTTCATCATTTGGAACAGGTAATTTTATTCCCCGGGTGTCCAGGAATTATCAACGACACGAATATGTTCTGTCTTTGAAAGCATACGCCGGGGGGAGATTGATGGGGATAACGAACACGGGCCAACATGTGTATGGGGCAGCGGTCATTCCATAGGGATTGAACCCATCTGTGGCCAGCGCAACACGAACATTACGAGCCTCTTTGGCTTTCTCATGGTGAATGGCATCAAAGTGGGTCCATGCTTTACCATCGGATGCGTGAACCATCTTGTCAGGATTGTATCATTTGCCTTTTTTGTGCCATGTCATCTGTTTCGTGGATTCCTCTGTCATGTATAGACGCTGGATCCTCGGTATGAACGGAAGGTGGCGTAGAATTGTCACGGGGATGTCGAGCTGCCTCTTCTGTCCATCACCAGAGTCTACCTCCATGAACCTAGATGATTTACACTTCGGACAGTACTTTGCCTCAGTGTGTTCTTTCCTAAATAGGACGCAGCCCTTCGGACAAGCATGTATCTGCTCATACGTCATCTTGAGTGCACGAAGGAGTTTCTGTGCCTCGTACATGCTCTTTGGCAGAACGTGATCCTCCGGAAGCAGGCTGCCAATAACTGTCAACAAACCATCGAATGCGTCTCGACTCATGCTATACTGCGACTTGAACGCCATTATACGCCCAATGGCATCCAGTTGAGAAACCTTTGTCTTGCCGTGAAGGGGTTTCTGTGCCGCGTCAAACATGTCGTAGAATGCCTTTGCGGTCGCCTCTGGCTCGTCCTCCGTACGTCCTTCGGCGAACTGTGCCTCGTGATAGTCGTTCAACATGTCTCCTACCCCGGCATCAGTATCGTAATCCTCGACGCGTTGTCTCACCACCTCCTCTCTCGTGCGATGCGCTTCACCATGGAAGATCCACCGAGTATAGTCCGACGTAAATCCATTCTTCCAAATATGTTCTACCATGGCCTTCTTTGGTTTTCTTTTCCGGTTGTCACATTTGCTGCACGGACAAGGGACTAGGCTAGCTCCTTTAGCAGCTTCGCCATATGCCCGTTCCACGAAAGCATCGGTCTTCCTAATCCATTCAGGGGTGACATCATTACGTCGAACGCGGCCCGTGTACATCCACTCACGGTCCTCCATCCTCTAACATATATAACCGAGTATAGTTTAATATAGACATGTAATGCATGTACACTACGTTCCTACCTTCTAATAGGTGAGGATAGGTCCTAATCCCACCCGCGGTTGCGTAGATGGAGTTAGTTTCCATGCTCTACTCCGATGCGAGATAGAATTTCGGCAGCACCTCCCCGCTGTTCTCCGGATACACGTCCTGGCAGGGAGAGTGTACTGTCCGGAGAACAACAGGGAGGTGACGCCGAAACTCTATCTCGGACCGGAGTAGAGTATGAAACTAACACCATCTACGCAACCGCGGCCTGTCCAAAAAACGTGGACAATTCGAAACTGATACATTTGTAGATATGCAAAGATCTGCATATCTACACCGTATCTCTTTCGAACGGGAGACTCCTAACTGGGTTACGTGATCTACGACCATGATGCAGAAATTGAGGTTATACCTAGGGTGGCGGTGGAGTCAGGCTAGTGGGGCTGTGGCGGGTCGGTGCAGTGGTGATGCGACGCGATGCAGGCAGACCCGCAGCGGCTAGGAAGACAAGTATCTTCTCTGTAAAAAAGAAACACAAGTAAATGAGATGAGAAAAAAAACCTTTGCAATAATAAACAATGTATCTAGTTGCGCAGCCAATGTTTTGCTAGATATGTCATCTCTACGGCAAAAGCAGATTTATGAAATCTAGGTTAAAGTCAATCTAGGCGTCTTCGAAAGCTCCATATATGAGTAGTTCTGTTAATTTTTATTAGCCAAAAAACCTATGGAACAATAAAATAATGTATCTAGTTATCACAATTAATGTTTTGCTAGACATATTATTATATCTACCGTAAAAAGATTTATGCAATCTAGGTTAAAGCAGTCAATCTAGGCCCTCTCTTTTTGAAAGCCCATGAGTGGTTCTCATATAATTGAGACAACTAACTGATTAACCTTATACTCCGATTATGGTAATAAGGAAGATTAAAAATTGAGAAAGAAACACAACCATGAGAATATGGAGATGGCCATAAAGGGTGATCAAGTTCTTAATATAGAAAAAGGAGAAAAGCAAAATAGAAGGGGCGCCGCAAATGTATAAGCTAGTGACTTTTGTTTTATTAATTCAAGGCACAATAGAGTGCATGCTTAATTGGGTTTAGGATAAATGGCTGTTGTACTACAAAGAAGAGAAATGAAAGTTCAAAATGGTTATTACTTCAATGCCACTAGCTAGCTGAATTGGTTCCATGCATTGCATTAGACATAGCTAGTGAAGTTACCTACGACATAATTCAATAGAGCTAAATTGTATACACAAATGTAAGAGACACATTAGAGTTAGCATCCATGCACAAATATGGATGAAAGAGAGCTAGTGGTGGACACCTCTAATAGTCGTCAGACTCTAACAGGCATAACGTCAGACTAGCTAGCATTGTACCTATCTAACGATTAACCTTACTTTCATGATCATAGTGATCGTTGGACCTTAAGCATTGGTCCACTGATGGGCACCTAACTAACACGACACTCCATGTAGCTCTAGTTATTTTTGGGATAACATCAAACTCTAATGTGTTCATCCGATGGTCGCAAACATGGCCACATCAAACAAGATATGCATATATTGACCAGAGTGATCCGAAAACTTCATACAGAGTCGTTAGACTATGAGTGTCGGTAAGGAGTAAGGACCATTGGACCAGTCCGACACTGCTAGATACCTCTGGTCACTTACTGCATAGTGTCGAGCCCAAGTTGACGATGTTTTGATGATCGCCAGACTCTGGACATTAATGAAAGCTCCATGAATGGTTCTGATAGTTAAGACAACTATTTGACTAACCTCTACTCTAAGTGTTATGAATGAGAGAGGTTCAACTCCATATTCAAAGGTTGAGCAAGGTGGGCAACTATTTGACTAACCCCTACCTCTAGCCAAAGTTGGACCTCCACCAAGGGCATTCTCCAATTACCAAGGTTCTCCTAGTCAAAACCTTAGAGTATACACTACAAATACTTGGCCAAGACTAATGATCCACTCACTACAAAATCAAGCCTCACTACTAGCCTTTTATCCTGAACCCTATGAATTTTAACCTAGCAACAAATGACAAGGACTATTCAGTGTGGTTCGACGCATAATCCATCTTGACCACGAGCTATCTCTCTCTACATGCATGATGTCTTTGTAACATGGACTCACAATATTGCATACCTTGGAGTAGATGAAAATGGCTATGAAGAAGGAGGCGGTTCCTCCAACGAAGATGAGCAAGAAACCGTCGACATGGGCGGCCTTCCGGTCCCTGAGACGCCCGCCAGAAGCTCCTCCACTGGTGGCAGCGCGGCGAGGGGTGACGGCGCGGCGAGGGGTGGCGGTGCGGCGAGGGGCGATCGGGCGGGGCGCGTCGAGCGCGGTCGGGCGGGCGGCGCGGGCGGCGGCGGGGCGCGTCGAGGGCGGCGCGCGGCAGCGGCGCGGCCGGACGGCGAGGGGCGCGGCCGGACGGCAAGGGGTGCGACGGCGATGGGGCGGCGGCGCGGTGAGAGTGCGTGAGTGAGAGAGTGAGGAAGAAAGGGCTAACTGTCGGTAAGTAAACCCTCTTTGCCGAGTGCCCGTGATCTGGCACTCGGCAAAGATTTTTTTTAATTTTAAAATATACTTTGCCGAGTGTCCTCAATCCGGCACTCGGCAAAGCCTTCTTTGCCGAGTGTCGCCCGGGGGACACTCGGCAAAGACTATTTCACCACACTTTGCCGAGTGTCAACCATTTGACCCTCGGCAAATGCTTCTTTACCGAGTGTCATCTCTGGACACTCGGCAAAGTACATTTTTATTTTTTTATTTTCCCTACCAAATTTTTTGTGGTGTGTTCCTACACTATATAGACCTACATGTACCATTTTGAGACAATTAGAAAATTGTTTTCTATAGCTAGTAGATTTAGTTCGTTTATTTGAATTTCTTCGAAAAGAACACATTTGAACTGCAAGTCACTTGAAACTTGGAAAACCGTGCATGCAAAAATGATATCCATGCTACTTAGCACAAGTTACGACCGATTTCAGGAGCGGACCGGAAACTTCGAGCACCATGCTCACTCAACATGGCCGTGAACTTGCCATCTAGCTGTTTAAAAATTTTATAAAACACAAACAAACTTAGAAAATTATGAAACTTGTCCACGTGTCATGATATCATATGTAGAGTCTGTGATAAAAAATTTAGAATGTTTGGAGAAAGTTGTGAGACATTATGTGTAGAAACCTAAGAGAACTACACATGAAATCATAGAGTTTCAATGTGGATCTCTTAGGTTTGTACATATAGTGTGTTACAGCTTTCTCGAAACTTTTTCAAATTTTTATCACAACCTCTACATATGATATCATGACACGTGGACAGGTTTTATGATTTTCTGACTTTGTTTGTGTTTTATACAATTTTTAAACACTTGGATGGCAAGTTCACGGTCATGTTGAGTGAGCATGGTGCTCGAAGTTTCCAGTCCGCTCCTGAAATCGGTCGTAACTTGTGCTAAGTAGCATGGATATCATTTTTGCATGCACGGTTTTCCAAGTTTCGAGTGACCTGCAGTTCAAATCTAAATTTTTCGAAGAAATTCAAATAAACAAACTAAATCAACTAACGATTGAAAACTCTGTTATAATTGTCCACAAGTGATACATATAGGTCTACATAGTGTAGGAACATACCACAAAAAATTTGGGAGACAAAATAAAAAAAATAAAAATATACTTTGCCGAGTGTCTAGAGATGACACTCGGCAAAGCCTCCTTTGCCGAGTGCCTACAATATGGCACTCGGCAAAGAAGCCTCTTTGCCGAGTGCCAGCCGTTGGCTCTCGGTAAAGACTGACGGCCGTCAGCTTTGGGACGGCCGCTGACGGCCCTTTGCCGAGTGTTAGACACTCGGCAAACTTGTCTTTGCCGAGTGCTGTCCTGTGCCGAGTGTTCAGCACTCGGTAAAGGGGTTCTTTGCCGAGATCCTGACTTTACCGAGTGCGGCACTCGGCAAAGCCTTCTTTACCGAGTGCCCGACAAAAGGCACTCGGCAAAGAATACAACACTCGGCAAAGCCTAGGATTCCGGTAGTGTCTTAGGTTTCTACACATAGTGTCTCACAACTTTCTCCAAACATTCTAAAATTTTTATCACAGCCTCTACATATGATATCATGACACGTGGACAAGTTTCATGATTTTCTGACTTTGTTTGTGTTTTATACAATTTTTAAACATGTGCATGCCAAGTTGACGGCCATGTTTAGTGAGCATGTTGCTCGAAGTTTCCGGTACGCTTCTGAAATCGGTCGTAACTTATGCTAAGTAACATGAATATCATTTTTTCATGACGGTTTTCCAAGTTTCGAGTGACCTGCAGTTCAAATTTGAATTTTCCGAAGAATTTGAAAAAAACGAACTAAATCTACTAACGATTGAAAACTCTGTTATAATTGTCCACAAATGATACATGTAGGTCTACATAGTGTAGGAACATACCACAAAAAGTTTGGGAGACAAAATCAAAAAAATAAAAATATGCTTTGCCGAGTGTCTGAATAAGACACTCGGCAAAGCTTCCTTTGCCGAGTGCCAGCTGCGTGGCACTCGGTAAAGAATAGGGAAAGAGTCTTTGCCGAGTGTCCCCTGGGCGACACTCGGCAAAGAAGGCTTTGCCGAGTGCCAGCGATCTGGCACTCGGCAAAGCGTATTTTAAAATTAAAAAAAACTTTGCCGAGTGCCAGATCACGGGCACTCAGCAAAGCGCCCTACATACAACGGCCGAACGCATCTTCCTCACTCTCTCTCACTCACTCACTCAAACGCCGCCGCCGCCACCGCACCCTCGCCGTCGCCGCTCCCTCGCCGCCGCCGCCGTGCGCCCTCGCCCGCGCGCGCTCCCGCGCCGCCGCCGCGCGCCCGTGCCCGCGCCGCCGCCGTGCGCCCTCACCCGCGCGCTCCCGTGCCGCAGCCGCGCGCCCGCGCCCGCGCCGCCGTGCCCTCGCGCTCGCCGTGCCGTGCCCGCCGTGCCCACGCCGCCGTGCCCTCGCGCTCGCCGCAGCCGCGCCCGCCGTGCCCTCGCGCCCACGACGCCGCAGCCGCGCCCGCCGTGCCCGCGCTCGCCGTGCCGTGTCCGCGCTCGTCATGCCCGCGCTCGCCCTCGCGCTCGCCGTGCCGTGCCCCTCGTTTGTCGCGCCCTCGCCTGTCGTGCCCCTCGCCTAACCCCTCGCCCTCGCCCTCGCCCGTGCCCCCGCCGTGCCCCCGCCCACCGCCCCCGCCCACCGCCCCCGCCGCACTCCTCGCCGTGACCCCGCCGTTTCCCCGCCGTGCCCTCACCCGCCCGGCGCCTCGCTCGCGACCCGTCGTCTCGCCCGCGCCCCGTCGTCTCGCCCCGCGCCCCGTCGCCTCGCCCGCGACGAAACCTACAAGGTGATTGCTTGATTTATGTTATACGTGTATGATTTATATGAAATGATTAGTTTTAATATTGAGTTAATTATATACGTGCATGATTAGGTTAATATGTAGTATTGTTGATTGCCGGCCATCGTGCCGTTGAATTATGCGTGGATGTCAGCCATCGTGCTGATAGTTTTATTTGCAGGATTTTGAAACCTCCCCGTGCAGGGGAGGTGCTGCCGAAATTTTCTGTTGCTAGGCTTCTGTTAGAGGATGGAGGACCGTGAGTGGATGTACACGGGCCATAGAGGAAGGAACGATGTCACCACTGAATGGATTAGAAAGACCGATGATTTCGTGGAACGGGCATATGGCGAAGCTGCTAAAGGGGCAAAACTAGTCCCATGCCCGTGCAGCAAATGTGACAATCGGAAAAGAAAACCAAAGAAGGCCATGGTAGAACATATTTGGAAGAATGGATTTACGTCGGGCTATACTCGGTGGATATTTCATGGTGAAGCGCATCATACGAGAGAGGAGGTGTTGAGACAACGTGTCGAGGATTATGACGCGGATGCGGGGGTAGCAGATATGTTGAACGACTATCAGGAGGCACAGTACACGGGAGGATGTATGGATGACGAGCCAGAGCCGACTGCAAAGGCGTTCTACGACATGTTCGACGCGGCACAGAAGCCCCTTCACGGCCAGACAAAGGTTTCTCAACTAGATGCCATTGGGCGTGTAATGGCGTTCAAATCGCAGTACAACATGAGTAGAGACGCATTCGATGGCTTGTTGACGGTTATTGGGAGTCTGCTTCCGGATGATCACGTTATGCCAAAGAGCATGTACGAGGCACAAAAACTACTTCGTGCACTCAAGATGACGTATGAGCAGATTCATGCTTGTCCGAAGGGCTGCGTGCTATTTAGGAAAGAATACGCGGAGGCAAAGTACTGTCCCAAGTGTAATTCGTCTAGGTTTATGGAGGTAGACTCTGGTGATGGACAGAAGAGGCAGCTCGACATCCCCTTGACAATCCTACGACACCTTCCGTTCATACCGAGGATCCAGCGTCTTTACATGACAGAGGAATCTGCGAAACAGATGACATGGCACAAAAATGGAAAACGATTCAATCCTGACAAGATGGTGCACGCATCAGATGGTGAAGCATGGAAACACTTTGATGACATTCACCGTGAGAAAGCCGAAGAGGCTCGTAATGTACGTGTTGCGTTGGCCACAGATGGGTTCAATCCCTATGGAATGAGCACTGCCCCGTACACATCTGGAGGAGGTCTCAAACTTCACAACAACTTATTATGGTGACAAACTGCTGAGCGTGCATAATCCACCCCCTCGTTACAATGATGGCGACAATGAATCGAACCTTAGCATATTTCGAGGCCAACTCGGAAGCGCAAGTGGCTCGACCACCAAGACCCTGACACATGAAGAGTGGCGACATATCATGCTATACGTATTGACCAACCTTGAAGAGGTGACGCCATACATGGAACAATTTCTTCATGAATTCTGGCGTCGATCAAGGGACCCCACTCCACAGGAATATGACGCTCTTCTTAGAAAGGGTGCGAGAAATGGGTTGCCCGATTTCATTTCCTGGTTCAAACGTAAGGTACGTGCTTAGTTTGTAAAAGAGATACGTCTTTGAACTCAATTTAGCGTCTTTTAACTTGCGAATACTTGCAGGGCCAAAGAGATCCGTCTATCAGTGCCAAGTTGAGACAAGTAGCCAACGGCTTTGCTTATAGGGTCAAGAAATATTCTGGGTATGACGTCAATGGATACCGTTTTCGCACAACACACTATGACAAAAGTCGGCCCAATCGGAAAACAACGTGTTCTGGAGTCTTTACGCCGGGCCTTGACAATGTCGATTATTTTGGACGAATTGAAGAAATATATGAGCTCAATTTTTATGGTTCCAAACCTCTTACTCCAGTGATATTCAAATGTCATTGGTTTGACCCTCAAGTGACGAGACGGACACATTCTAATCTTGGGATAGTCGAAATTCGACAAGATTCCACCTTAGCAGGAGACGATGTCTATATCGTGGCCCAACAGGCCACACAAGTGTATTATCTCCCATATGCGTGTCAAACGAAAGAACATCTTAAGGGTTGGGATGTTGTGTATAAGGTATCGCCGCATGGGAGGTTACCTGTTCCTAACGATGAAGAATACAACTTAGATCCGGACACATATGATGGAGAGTTCTTCCAAGAAGATGGGCTAGAAGGGCGATTTGAGATAGACTTAACCGAAGCTATCGGAATGGACGTAGATATTGAAATGGTTGTTGATGAGGAGGATGATGAGGTGCAAAATGATAATGACTTAGTAATCCTTGAAGGCAATGACATTAATGACGAACTTGCGTCTTCCGATGGTGTTGAGATTGAAATGCTTGATAGTGATGATGAGAGTTATGATCCGGCTAACCCCGACACATATGAGGATTATTTTTAATCGATGTAATGCTATATGACTTTTTATTTCGTACCTGTTTTTAAATACATCTTTTTATATGTGCTTATTTGTTTACTCTTAATTGCAGGTTGTTGGACAAATATGGTGGGCGGTTTCCTGAGGAGGAGGAGGGGGAGGAGGAGTAGGACGGCGGACGATGCAGAGCAGGCAGCGCAGCAGCAGGCGGCGCCTCAGGACGACGACAACCAGCAGCAGGATGACGATGACCAGCAGCAGGACGCCTCAGGTTCAGGCGGCTCTAGTTCGAGGAACATCTACCTGCGAGGCCCCGCGAGTCTCCCGCCGCGTCCCATACTTCGGGACAGACGACCGCTGATTCGACCGGAAGGGGAGAGGTATGTAACTTTATGTTCTTCATTCTTGTTCATATTGTGTGTTCAAAATCATAATATAAACTAATACTTTTTATTTATCACTTGGACAGGTCTTGGGCGGTTTTGGATTATGTTGGGGGTCATCGTCGCCCCCCCAATAACATCCTCGGCCTGCTGTGCAGGGAACACTTCCCTGGACTTGTGGAGTACGCCGGAGTGACGGGCCCAGCCTTCACCTTCGACCACTACGCCGTCGCCCCCGATGCAGTAGATCGGGACGGCAGGGAATTCAATAACAAGCGGAGCGGGTGAAGCAAGAGCTGTGGGTAAGTCTTAGTATAATGTAAAATATGTCGCATTCGTTGCAAATTCTTGGAATAATGTATGGATACATCGTTTTTGTATGCAGGATTTCTTCAGATGCGATGCTGGATACGAGGCTAGGGCGGATGTGGTGGCCACCACGAGCTGTAAGAAGCTCGTCGTGGACATGCACTATGAGGCCCGCATACAGGCCATCATCACCTACCACGGCTCCGTCCTTGGGGAGAAGGTGACCAAACCTCAAGCTCGAACCATGTCGTTGACCAGGGAGCAATACCTGCAGGTAAAGTCATGCATGTTTGGTACTAGTACTCCATGCATGAATTTTATTTTATCTTCTGATATGCACTTTATGTGTTTACTTTGTAGGTGATTCCACATTGGTGCGCCGCACATCCTCTGTGTTGGGAGCAGATGGTGGATAGGTGGTGTTCGGCTGAGTGGGACGAGGCGCACACAGCTAGCCGGGAACGGCGTTTGATGATGCAAGGCCCCTCCCACCACCAAGGCAGCCGGAGCCTAGGCCAATATGCCGAAGCATGGGTACGCCACCATTTTTATTTAGATATATAGCACTAAGTTAGATATTATTTCTAACTATCTCGTTTGTTTTCGTTGCAGTCGGCGTCACATGGTGGCAGGCCTTGCTCCACCTTCTCGGCCTATGCTATGGCCCATAAGGGTAAGGCGACGTCCGACGTCAACTACAACCCGGATGACGGGCCCGAGGCCTACACCAACCCTGCCGTCTACAGCCACCTCCATGACTACACCGCCATGGCGCAGGAGGTCCATGGCCCAGACTATGATCTGAGCACCGAGCCGATCGACCCCGATGTGCTGATGAGGGCCGGAGGAGGCAAGAGACATGGGCGGTACTGGATTGCCGACGGGGCAATCGACTCGTCCTCCACTCCCACTCTGTCTCAGGTGAGAGCAAGGAGCACGGGTTCGAGTCCAGCCATACGACCTCGGCACGACAGCTCACAGCATCGCATACAGCAACTCGAGGTTAGTGCTTATGTAACTCGTCCTTTCTTGAGTTATATACCTTCTCTTTGAGTTACTATAACGTTGGCTTGTAATATTACAGACCCAACTAGAAGAAGAGAGGAGGGAACGTCAAGAGATGGAGGCGAGGATAATGGCGGAGCGGGCGGCGGCTGATCAGAGGATGGCAGATATGTTCCAGTACATGCAGAGCCTTGGCGCCGCACAGGGCATCGCTCCGCCACCTCCATTGTTCCCCCTAGTTGACCCTACTCTCTTCCACACTCCTGTGAGTATCAAAATTGTAGTTACATGTTTGTAATACATCTGGTATAACACATGCAATCTCTTCTCTGTGCAGGGCCAATCTGGGGCGGCATCCAACAACCCTCCGGAAGGGTTCAGCCCAACGCAGCCCCGGTCAAACCGCCCACCTCCATGAGTGTTGTGTTTTCATTGTTTTAGACTTCAAAACTTATGTATAATACTTATGTCTGTGTTTGATACTTATGTGAGAGCTTGCGACGTTTGAGACTTATGTTTGTGTTTAATACGTGTGTTGAACACTTATGTTTGTGATGGATATTTATGTTTGTGTTGGCTATTTATGTCTGTGATGATATCTGTGATGTATATATATGATATATATGTGATATCTTCTGTTTGTGTGGATGGAATACAAAAAACAAATAAAAAAGGTATATACTGGTCACTTTGCCGAGTGTTACACTCGGCAAAGAGGCTCTTTGCCGAGTGTCTGGGTCATAACACTCGGCAAAGAGCACAGACCTGGACACCGGCTTAGGTTCTTTGCCGAGTGTTATGTCGCTGGCACTCGGCAAAGAGGTCGTCTTTGTCGAGTGCCACTTAAGACACTCGGCAAAGAACCTGACATGGGGACCCTCCCTGGCGGTTTCTTTGCCGAGTGTCTCTTGTGACACTCGGCAAAGAAGTATTCTTTACCGAGTGCTGCCTGGAAGGCACTCGGCAAAGCAGACTTCTTTGCCTAGTGTCACAAGAGACACTCGGCAAAACTACCGTCTCCGTCACCCGGCGCCGTAACGGCCACTTTTCTTTGCCGAGTGCTCTCTGGCACTCCGCAAAGAGTTTTGCCGAGTGCCCGACAAAAAGCACTCGGCAAAGGAGGCTTTGCCGATGCACTGTTTGCCGAGCCTTCTTTGCCGAGTGTTTTTAAGGCTTCGCCGAGTGCTTCAGGCACTCGGCAAAGCTATTGATTGCGGTAGTGTCTGCTAAATTAAAACAGAGCTAAACAAATTTAGTTCCATGCCAAAACATAACACCATGACCACTAATGCTAATTTATTAGCTGGGGTGCCATAATGAAATAAAATAAAATAAAACAGCCAAATAAAGTGACAACTCATGAATCTCTATTCTTAAAACCTGACCCTCTTTAATTTGGACGCACGACCGCTTTTCACGGAGGAGCAGCCATTTATGCGATGACGTGTGCCTGTGTATTTTGCAAAATAATCCTTTGGCTTCTCAAAAAATCAACCCGCTGTCGATTCATCCGTTCTTCCACTTCTGCCACCACCGCCTCGCCTCGCTCAACATCCCGCTCCCACATGCACTCCCCTCTCCCCCTGCCTGCTCTGTCGCTTCCGCGTCGATCCAGAGGACGTCCTGCTCCTCAAGGACACGCTCAAGCCATCTACCACGGGACTCCCTTATCCCATCAGAGACAAAGCCGATGGCGGCCAGAGAGCCGCCTCGCCTCTTGCTGCCCCTACTCCACGCCCGTGTCGTCTGGGAGGAGGGCCTTCAGCCGACATTCCATGGGGTCAGTGCGTACGCGGGCCTGTGTCGGCCTTGCCTCGCGGCGGTGAGTCGATGGAGGCATCGCAGACGGCTGCTTCAACAACGGCAAGGTGTGCAAGGACTGGGCACTCCTGGTTGAGCTGGCGATTGTGGTGGCAGAGCTGGATGCCTGGACCCCGTGGCATTGGAGCGGCGGTTTGGGCACTCTCCCTCGTTAGCGAGACAACGACGAAATTTAGATGAACTTCTTGTTCAACGACGAGTCATGATGATATTGGAAGCTGAAATCCATTGGGATCTTGCCCCAGGTGTTTAGGATTCCGTGTAAAAAGTGTGTGGGGACACGGATGACGGATCCAGCAGCCTGGTGTGGGCGTGGACACGGATGACAACTCCCCATTTGTTGCCACGCGGGGGCATGGGCGTGGGCGTGGTGACCCCTCTAGTGAAAGGCGACATTCGCACCCAGCAGCTTGGCCCAGTGTCCACCCCACCGGTCCACCCCAAATCCACAATTGAGCTCCGTCCTCCTGCACCTTCATCCCCGCGTGGGAGTCGCTCTGTCGCTGCTATGGTGGGCCCTGCTTTCGTGCGGTCCCACGTGTAGCTGCTGCGAAAGAGGGTACGAGGCGGGGCGCGACCTTCCTCGTCGACCTCGCCATCGCACGGATCCACACGACCTCTAGGTCTTAGAACTGTCGCAGCATGGGCTTCGGCGATATTCTCTTGTCCGCAGCCACAGGATCATCCTCTCTTCGCATTTTGGAAACCTACATCTATTGTCATCCTCAGTCATGAAATCTTGGTTTTTTTGTCGCCAGTCACCGCCTTCAAGAGCCCCTCGCTTTGATGCTGAGAGCGTTCCTGAGTCAGATCTTACGAAGGCCTCCATGGTGTAGGTTTGTTTTTCCACTTACCTCTGCATGTGCATCTTACCATTTGGTTGTTGGGTGCTCTTCATGGATTTGTGTTCTAGGCGTCCTTTGGTTTTGCTGAGAGTTTAGAGTATCGCTTATCTCATTATGGTTCGTTCATGGCAGGAGCTTAGGAGGCTACAATTTGTCAAAAATGCAATTTCATTTGATAGTGAATAACATGTCAAGCAGTTATTAGCTACTATTTTTACCATTCATTTGACCTAGAAAATATTCATCTGAATATATGTTAGGTTGCTCCTTTGTTTCTTCCTCACTTCCGTTATCTTATAGAATAGCATTGGTTTCTTTTCTTTTTTGTTCTTTCTCTCAGGGACCAAACCTCTCAGATAGAGCAAGCCAGAATGGAGAATTAAAATAAACAACAGATGATTAGATCCCATAGTGCAATTAACAATCTGTATGCAACCTCATATACTTTCAAGGTTACATGAACATGAGACCTTCAATAAAAATAACATCACACTTGTTGGTATAGACCACTTCTTATCTATCTATTTGGAAGCACCTTTTGTTGGTTAACAGTGTTGGTATTCCCTCATTTGGTGTAAGACCCATGTACTCTAAATCTATAGCAGCCATAAAAATAGTCATATACTTAGCAAGCACGAAAAAGTAATAAAGCAGCCATATACTTAACAATAGGCGTGAAATTAGAAAAGATGTTACTCATCATAACATTCACCCGTAGTGTATACCAGGCAACCACTAAACACCATGCCAGAGTAACTCCCCTGGTAGGCGACAACAACTTCCATTCATGATACTTCGTCCAAAGTTCAAGAATCAAGACACATATTACCATTTATGTGCACTACAGATGTTGTCTGATAGAAAAGGCTATCGTCGGCTCTTTTTTTGCTTCTTTGTATATGCAATGTTGGCTTGTTTCAAAAGAAAAAACTCAATCATCACAAAATAGTATACTATTTACCCATTCCCTTATAGTGTAAGAAAAGAAATGTTCTCCGCAACTTGGAGAAAAAAATGATACTTTGTTGATCACTAAAATAGAAAACTAATTTAAGACCCTCTTCTCTCGGTTTCCCTTATGCTTCCATTATGTTACAGAATATATGTTATCATTCCTAGGACTGTGTTGAGTTTGTGATCCAAATTCTGCATATGGAGGCAGTGTTGGCGAGCAGAGCGGAAGCCCACCGCTGGGAGGCTTGGGCCGGACAACGCTAAAGTGAACAATAATCCCAGACAAAGAGTGCTACTATGAGTTAATTGAATATTTTAAGACATGGACATTTGGTTTTAAGTGTTTGCACAAATTCTCTATACCTGGGAAAATCACTAATTCTTTATTGAATGCAAGTGGCTCAGATCTCCTTTAGCAAATTATGTCGTGAGATGCAAACATGTAGTGTGCTACTAATGCACATTGCTATTTCTTTTTGTTCTGGTCCGATATATTGGCTAACAATGCAACCATATGTAGAGGAAGGTGAAACTCTTTGACAAGATCCTACAAGGCAGTTAAAGACATATGTTGAGACCGCAAAAATAGTAGGCCCAACGAAGACAATTGAGACTCTTTGGGTGAAATTAATTTGCAAAGATGTATATAGGACTGATAATGTGTTATCAATTTTACACTTAATTTTAAGGATCATGTTAGAATGGAGCTCTATTTATATTCATCATTGAACTAAAATTGATTTAGGACATTAACAAAATGTGAGGAAACATTTGGATCGCGATCCATTACCACCCCTAGATGTATGAGAAACACAATCGTCTAGATAGTGCTGAAGATATCTTTGAACGGGATACTCAACTGAATTATAAGGCAGTTGACCATTATATTTAGCCAGTATTTGGTGTGAGTGGGGGCAGATATGGAGTTGCGCCCCAACAATTTTTACAAGGCTATTGAACTGATGAGGCAAGCAACACTAGAGCCCTCTCTTGAGTTTAAGAGGCGGGGTATAATATAATCTGTTAGATCCATGTTATTTTTAAATTTTCCTGTGTATTTTATAGAACATTCATACTAATAATATGATTGATGCAACTACTGCCGAGAGAAATGAGCCTGTTCAAATGAAAGTGTATAAATATTTAAAACTGTGGAGCTTTTATTTTGATATGGAGGAGAGCCTCAGAACCTTAGACTCTACCTATGCGGTTTATGAGGGAATATTGATTTTACAAATTGCCATTCCACAAATAGTTCTCAATTATGCCTATCTTCTCAAGGTAAGATCTTTCTCAAAAAGTCATGGTTTTAAGTGTATTTCCTATACGCTAAAACATATGATTTAATTTGTTTTCTGTCTCAAAAGTCATGGTTTTATGATTTAATTTGTTTGCTGAGTGCACGAACGATTTAGCGCCTGATAGGGCGCTTTCTCATTCTAGTAGCTATGAAAATGAGCAGGTGAAGGTCGTGTCCAGCTTCAGTATCTTCTTTGGAGCTGCCAATGGCCACCGGGCACCAGAATTATCTCTTCAGAAACCTCATGAATGATCTCTTTAGAAACCAAACGATGCTTCGAATACAACGACGTGATAAGTATCCATCGCCATTTTTTCTCTTTCATGTAGTTTCAGAAACTCTTCTGCTTTTAGTTGGAGGCATTCTTCAGAAGGGAAGCAGTATAATTTGATATTAGTTCCAGACTAAAGATGGCAATGAGTACCCGCGACCCGATACCCGATGGATATTTACTCCATTAGGGTTGTATATGGACTAAATATTCTACCCATGGTTCTCTTATTAGACAAAAACATTCACACCCAATAGGTAAACGGGTATTAGAACGTTATGTCCTCACCATACCTGTTAACCCATGGGTATAAAATACCCAGTATAAACTTGGCCAAAAAACATAAACTTGAGCACTTGGCCTTGCCCAAAACAAATGAAACCCTAGCTATATAATCTCTAAGTGGATTTTATAGTTGTTTCTTATGCAACTATGTAATTAGATATTATTTCTATAGATCTGAGCACAATTCTAGCCATGCAGTTTATTTTTTGCAGTCTTGTGTGTCTATAATGTTAGAAATCAAATGGTGTGATGCTTAATTATGACACATGGTTTATTTAGATTTCATGTTTTTAGTAGCTGGTATTTTTTACAATTCATTATATTTGTTGAATGATGCTTACCTCATATGATATATGTTTAATCTTTGTGTGTATGGGGATCCGGTGGGTGACCCATACCCACATGGGTATGGGTATAGGGCAAATCCATACCCACCCGTGAATATAATCGACCCAACGGAATTTTTTTTGTCGTGGGTATGGGTATAGGATTGTAATAACAGGTGGGTACTGTGGGGGACAGATATCCCCCGGGTCCACTGGAAGGATAAAAGACCTCGCGAAAGGCCCAAGGGCCCAATAAATCGTAAGGTCATCCCTTCGTAGGCCTGGGGAAGAATGACCAGTGAAGCAGATCGACATAAGGCCAGATCGATGCGAGCCCGGATGGCCCAACAACGTTGAGCAAGCAACCACAACAGAGACCCGACTTTCCCGCGCTGGAGCCCCGTACAATGGAACCAAGCGGGGATGAGTCGGCAGAACTATAGGAAGATAGACTCAATCAGTTCACTATCTCTTAGGTGCGCATTGTTATCATATCCGCATGTATTGCCCCACGGTCGAATATATAAGGCCTAGGGGGCACCCCTTCAGAACGATCGATCTCACTACTCAGCCATCCACCCCAACTCTCTACTCTCTAGCGTTAGAGAGCTCCCTTGTAATCCACCACGTAAAGCATTCTCACCAGGACGTAGGGTGTTACGCATCTCAAAGCGGCCCGAACCTGTAAACACTGTCCATTGTTCCTCGTGCATCCGGCAAGAACCATTTAGCTACAGTCGGCGACACCGTCCTACTCCTAAAAACACCTTGAGGGGCAACCCTGGGTGTGCGGTCGGACCCAAAACACCCACAGCTAGCGCGCCAGGTAGGGGGTGTGTCGCCGATCTAAGCTAGCTCAATGGCCATCACCTTTCACCGTAAGATCACCCTCCGCCCGGATCTGTGTTCTGCTTTGGAACTATCTCATCTGTAGCAGATGAAGAAGGAACTCTACATCGCATCGCAGATCCGCCAAGGAAAAAGTCTCCTTCAACAACCTCCGAAAATGTCGGAGTAAGGCAGGGAAAAGCGCAACTTCCAGCGCTCCGAAAAAAGATCGCCTTTAGCAAGCCAGGGGCTGAGGGCCCGCTGACCCGAAAAACTCCACAGTCTACTTTCCTGACGAAAGAATGGACACAAATCGCAAGGAAGAAAGAAACAAACAAAACCGAGAGGAAACAAGTTGTTCTTTCCGTTCCTCCGCCCTCAAAGGAGAACGGAAAGAAGATCGCCACGACCGCCGCACCATTCTACCCCGACATCCTCTTCATCGGGAGAGTGGAGTCGCCCCCCGTCTCCGACGACGAGCCGACCGTGCCCAGAGAAGAACCTCCTCAGCGGGAATCCCGCCGACGGAGGAACCGACGCCGAAATGTCCAGCGACATCACGAGGCCGGAGAGCGGGACCCAGAGCAGTCTGTCTCGCGAGACGAGGTCTCAGAGATAGGAGAAACTCCGGAGGAACGCGTCTTCAGAGAACGAAGGAACTCCCGACGGCGTGATCGCCGACGAGCTCAGGAACAAGCCGAGCAGGAGGCAAGGCAACGTCGGGAGAATCCACTCTTCGGGCGCAACCTGAACCCCGACTTCGCCCGAGCCATGAACACGCCGAGTGAAGTCAGAGGGTACTAGCAAAAATAGCTGATGGACTCCCTCAGACTCCCGACGCCAAGGGCTATCGACGACTGTTCACCCAAGCAACCAACCATCTTCTACCTCTCGCTCACCCGCCGAACGACCTACGACACACCATCAACAGCCGCCGGGACGCGTGAAGCTCCATCAATGCTTCGCGTGAACGACGACATGAGAACGAGATCCACCACCGGGAGGAGTACGACAGGGATCATGGCATCCCAGCTCGGTGTCAGGCCACCAGAACTGAGTCGGCAACGGCCTCAACTGGCGGTACTACCCGGGGACGGTCGAGGAACCACAACAACTACTCCCCTCCCCAGGACAGACATCATCCCCGACGACAAGAAGACACGTGTGGAGTGTCTGCCCTTACTCCACGCCTTAGGGCCATTCAATGACCCCCTAACTTCAAGGTATCAAATATCGACAAATATGAACCTAAGCGGGATCCAGGAGGCTGGCTGGCCGTCTACACCACCGCTGCTCGAGCTGCCGGGGCGTCCGAGGACGTGATGACTGCATACTTACCCATTGTCCTCGGGTAAGACATGCTACAATGGCTGCGGCATCTACCCAGACACTGCATCGACGACTGGAGCGACTTCAGTCGACGCTTCACCGCCAACTTTCAGTCCCTCTTCGACAAACCAGCGCAACCATGGGACCTCAAGTCCATCAAGCGTCGGGGGGACGAAACTCTCCGGTCGTACCTCAAAAGGTTCCAGACCATGAGAAATCGTATCCCCGAGGTCACGGAGGCGGCCGTGATCGAGGACTTCTACAGAGGATCCAACGACTCGGCCTTCGTCCGAGCCATATTGCAGAAGGCGCCGACTACCTCCGAGCAGCTGTTCCGGGAAGCCGACCTCTACATCACCGCTGACGAGCGAGCTCAGGACCTCATCGAGGGAGCGAAGCCCGCACCGGCAGCACCACGACGTGACGCGAACCAGCAACCCGACAAACGCTGGGAGAAGAGGCCTCGCGAAGAAGTGCATGCCGCCGGACCACCTGCCTCTCGCGCCCGAGGAGGACCTCGCGGAGGCGAACGCACACTGGATGACATCCTCGACGCCCAGTGCCCGTACCACAAGGACATGCGCCACACCCTTCGAAACTGCAGAGACTTCAAGCACTCCGTCGGCATGGCTGGCCCTTCCAACCTCTACCTCCTCCTCCGCCGCGGGGAGGACCAGGAGAACCGCGACAACCCCAGCAGCAGGAGGAGGGAGGAGGTGGAGCCTTCCCACGCGTTGACAGGGAGGTCAACATCATCTTCGGCGGACACAGATCGCAGGAGAACAGAAGACAACAAAAGCTCAACGATCGCCAGATATTGGTGGCGACCACCGGTCCTCCCGCTCCGTACCGATGGTCGGAGCACCCGATCACCTTCACTCGGGCAGATCAATGGCTCAACTTCGACCATCCAGGCAAATATCCGCTCCTCGTCGATCCGGTGATCCGAGAGAGTAGGGTGAAGAAGGTATTAGTGGACGGGGGGAGCAGCATCAACGTCACCTTCCCCCGGACACTCCAAGGCTTGGGAGTTCACCTCAAAGAGCTCCACGAGTCAGACACTCCTTTCTTCGGCATCATGCCGACTGAAGGGGAATACCCGTTGGGCCACATCTACATGCCCGTCACCTTCGGAACTCCGGAGAACTACAGAACCGAGTTCCTGAGGTTCGAAGTGGCGAACTTCGACTGCGGGTACAACGCCATCATCGGGAGGCCGGGATTGGCAAAATTCATGGCCATTCCGCATTACACGTACATGATATTGAAGATGCCAGGACCGCAAGGAATCATAACTGTGCGCGCTGACTTCCAAGGCACCGCAAAGTGTTTCCGTGTGGCCATCCAGGCGGCCCTCACCACCAAACCGTCGGCAACTTCTTCAACGCAGGCAAACTCTAAGCCTGAGGAAGACCTTGCAGCACCTGCAAATGAATCTCAAGCCATGACCTCTATGCGGCTGACCGAAGAAACCAAAAGGATCAACCTTGGGTTTGCTGATGAGCGCAAGACTGCCATCATCAGCTCCAGCCTGGACGACAAATAGGAAGGCGCGTGTTGGGGCCATGCTTCGGTGCGCCGAAGGTCTCACACGAAGAAGCAGCTTCGGCTGAAGTCGTCCCCAGAAGATGGCCGAAGGTTCCTTTTCATGAAGCTTCGGCGTTACAAACCGACATAGAGATAGAATGACCTTTTTATCCATAGAGGTCTGAATCAATGTTGTAAACTTTTGTAAGGGGCATAATTGTAATTTGTCACAGGCTGCGACCTGTGCCTATAAATAGATGAACAGTACCTCTGTACTGTTCACGCGAACCTGTTATTTGCCTTCGCATCACACTTGTACTCTCGCTTTCCTCAGGACCGAAGGTACATTTGTAATTTGAAATCATTTATATTCGTTCATGTTAGTAAGAATGGAAATGATTCTATGTTAACATTTAAATGCCTATTTTATGCATCATGATTTATATGAATACTTCATCATTCGTTATTATGTTTACGAAGGTACGTCCTTCGTAACCTTCGTCCGAAGTTCCTTATATCCCGAAAGGATATAATGTGGTGGAGGACGAAGGATCTTAATATTTAACATTTTCTGTGTTGCCTTGTTCTTAACCATTAGCACTTGAGAACAAGCCCCCAACATTGGCGCCCACCTCCGGTGAACTCACTTCCACCTTTCTGAGCTGATGGCTTCGTTCAACAATCAAGCTGGAGCTGCTTCGGCTTCGAAGCTGGTGCTCCCGATAACAGGCGGTTCTTGCTCAGAGCCGGCTAACAAGAAGCAGAAGAAGGAGGCTCAGAGAAGAGTGCAGCATGTTGGAGTGCAGGGACCCTTCATCAAGTCAAAATGGTCCCACATTCCAATTACTTTCTCTCAGGAAGACCTTCAGCTTAAGGATTATCCTCACAATGATGCCATGGTCATCTCTTGCGTGATCAAAGGATTTCTGGTCCACAATGTCCTAGTTGATACAGGCAGTGCAGCTGACATTATATTTGCTAAAGCCTTCAGACAAATGCAAGAGCCCGAAGACAAGATTCATGATGCTACGCACCCTCTTTGTGGCTTCGGAGGGCGGCAGATTGTAGCACTTGGGAAGATTACCATGCCGGTAACCTTCGGATTTGTTAACAACACAAGGACTGAGCAAATTGTGTTTGATATTGTTGACATGGAGTATCCTTACAATGCTATCATTGGCCGTGGTACTCTTAATGCCTTCGAAGCAATTCTTCACCCAGCTTATCTCTGCATGAAGATACCTTCGGATCAAGGGCCTATTGCTATTCATGGAAGCCAGGAAGCTGCTAGAAGGGCCGAAGGAAGCTGGACTGACTCCAAAGCAATCCATAACATAGATGGAGCTGAAGCTTGTGAACAGTACAAATTCAGGAGGGAGAAGGCAGCTTCAGCGGATCAGCCGAAGCCCATGTTATTGTGTGAAGACATAGCAGAGCAGAAGGTGCTATTGGGCTCGCAATTATCTGAAGACCAGGAGAAAACCTTGATAAGGTTTTTATTCAACAACAAAGATGTTTTTGCATGGTCAGCCAATGATCTCTGTGGAGTGAATCGGGATGTTATTGAACATTCGCTCAATGTTGACCCATCCTTCAGACCCCGAAAGCAGAGGCTTCGGAAAATGTCTGATGACAAGGCCGAAGGGGCTCGCAATGAAGTAAAAAGACTCCTCAGTGCAGGAGTTATCAGAGAAGTGAAGTATCCAGAGTGGCTAGCTAACACTGTTATGGTGAAGAAGGCCAATGGCAAGTGGAGAATGTGTATTGATTTCACAGATCTCAACAAGGCTTGTCCGAAGGATGAATTCCCGCTGCCAAGGATAGACTCTTTAGTTGATGCAGCAGCTTCTTCGGAGCTCATGAGTCTCCTGGACTGCTACTCAGGCTATCATCAAATCTGGATGAAGAAGGAAGATGAGCCGAAGACTAGCTTCATAACCCCAAGTGGTACATATTGCTATCTTCGGATGCCTGAGGGGCTCAAGAATGCTGGAGGGAGTTTCAGCAGAATGACTGCGAAGGTTCTCCAATCTCAGATAGGCAGAAATGTGCTGACTTATGTCGATGACATCATTGTAAAAAGCACGAAGCAAGAAAATCATATTGCTGATCTGCAGGAGACCTTCGCCAGCTTCAGACAAGCTGGTCTGAAGCTGAATCCAGAAAAATGTGTCTTCGGAGTGAAGAAGGGTAAATTTCTTGGATGCTTGGTTTCAACAAAGGGAATCGAAGCTAACCCAAATAAAATCGAAGCTATACTTCGAATGGAGCCACCAACCACAAGAAAGGGGGCCCAAAGATTGACAGGAAGGCTGGCATCTCTCAACAGATTTATATCCAGATCAGCAGAAAGAAACTTACCATTCTTCGAGGTGCTGAAGTCAGCTGAAGTCTTTCAATGGGGCCCAAGTCAACAAAAAGCCTTCGAAGAGCTGAAGCAATACTTAATAGATCTAACAACATTAACCCCACCAGCGCCAGGGGCTCCCCTGTTGTTATATGTGGCAGCTTCGCACTCAGCAGTAAGTGCGGCACTTGTCCAGGAGAAGTTTGATGGTCAGGTCAAGAAGCAGGTCCCAATATATTTTGTATCTGAGGTCCTCAGTGTCTCAAAGAAAAATTATACAGAGCTGGAGAAGGTGTTGTATGCCGTTTTAATGGCATCCAGGAAGCTTCGGCATTATTTTCAGGCATACAATATTATTGTTCCTTCTTCGCAGCCGTTGAAGGATATCATGAGAAATAGAGAAGCTACTGGCCGGATTGGAAAATGGGCTGCGGAGCTCAATGAATTTTACATTGACTATGTGCATAGATCCTCAATCCAGTCTCAAGCGTTGGCAGATTTCATTGCCGACTGGACGCCAGGGGCTCAGGACGAAGAAGCAAATAAAGATGCCGAAGTATGGACAGTGTTTTGTGATGGCTCTTGGGGAACCTTCGGAGCAGGTGCAGCTGCTGTGTTGGTCTCACCGTCCAAGGTTAAAACTTGTTATGCAGCAAGACTTGACTTCAGCTGCACAAATAATATAACTGAGTACGAAGCCCTGCTCCTGGGTCTTCGGAAACTAAAGGCAATGGGAATCAGAAGGGCGATTCTTAAAACTGATTCCCAGGTTGTTTCGGGTCATATTGACAAAAGTTGCAAGGCTAAAGACCCGAAGCTTGAAAAATACCTAGACACGGTCCGAAGGATCGAAGCTTCCTTCGAAGGATTTTCTGTTAAGAATATCCCTCGAGGACAAAATGAGCATGCTGATTTGTTGGCAAAGTCTGCAGCACAGGGGCTGCCGCTACCTTCGGATGTGTTTTTCGAAACAATAAAGGCACCTTCAGTGGAGTTACTTGAAAGAGCAGTCCTTAACATTTCTCCTGTGTACAGTGAAGATTGGAGAACTGAAATAATCTCTTACCTTCAGGGTAACTTCCTATCAGATGACGAAGCTTATAATAAAAGAATAGAGGCAAGAGCTCGTCCGTATATCATGATAGAAGGGGAATTATACAAGCATGGAGTTTGTGCCCCGCTGCTCAAGTGCTTATCTAGAGCCGAAGGTATAGAATTGATGAAAGAGATACATGCAGGCCTGTGTGGATCCCACATCGGATCCAGGCCGTTACTTGGAAAAGTTTTTCGCCAAGGGTTTTATTGGCCGAAGGCAGCTTCGGATGCAGCGGAGTTGGTTCAAAAGTGCGAAGGTTGTCAGAAATGTGCAAGAGATCAAAAGCAACCTTCGTCTTTGACACAGCTGATACAGCCCATCTGGCCATTGCAAAGGTGGGGCCTCGACTTGCTGGGTCCATTACCACCGGCTCAAGGCAATCTGAAATATGTTATAGTGGCTGTGGAGTATTTTTCCAAGTGGATTGAGGCGAAGCCATTAGCCACAATAACTTCGGCCACTGTCCAAAAATTTTTCTGGCAGAACATTGTCTGTCGCTTCGGAGTGCCGAAGGCCATCACTGTAGATAATGGAACACAGTTCGACTCCGAAGAATTCAGAAATTTCTGTGATCAAATTGGAACGAAGATCCATTTTGCATCAGTAAGGCATCCGGAGTCGAATGGGCTTGTTGAAAGGGCCAACGGCATCATAATGACAGGAATAATGAAGTTAATCTTCAATCAACCCAGGGGAAAGTGGCCAGATCAGTTGACCAAAGTGGTGTGGAGCCACAATACAACAACATCAAGGTCTACAGGCTTTACCCCATTTAAGTTGTTATTTGGTGACGAAGCAATAACTCCGGAAGAAGCTAAAGCTGGATCAATAAGAGTGGTAGCTTCGGCAGAATCAGGTGCCGAAGATGCTTGTCTTGTGGAAAAAGATGCCTTAGAAGGGATCAGGCTTCAGGCCGTGGAGAATATCAATAAATATCAAGCTGAAACAATCAAATGGCGAGATAGAAAGGTCCGGCTAAAAAATATTGAGCCAGGGCATTTGGTGCTTCGAAGAGTAGCCAACCCAGATACAGTGGGCAAGTTACAATTGAAATGGGAAGGGCCTTTCTTAGTAGCATCTTCGTCGAGGCCTGGTTCGTACAGATTAAAGGACATGGATGACAACGAAATTCCAAGATCTTGGAATGCAGATGAGCTTCGGAGATATTATGTATAACTTGATGTAATTTTTTATGTTTTTCTTTTTCTTTTTCATGGCACCCTTTTCCTTTCTAAAGGGGGAGAAAGGTTTTTAATGGGGCCATCATATGTAATTTCCTTTTTAGTTTTATAAGAGCAAAATCCCCCAAAGAATGTAAATGTAAAAGCTGAGAACGCACCATCGAGTGCCGAAACTAAAAAAAAGAGAGAAGAAGCTCCAAAGACGTCCCTAAGGGGATGCAGAGCTCTGATTCCGCCGAAAGTAAAAGGCGAAGAAGCTCCAAAGACGTCCCTAAGGGGATGCAGAGCTTACAGCGAAAAGTCAACGCTGATACCGCCTAAGTAAAAGGCGAAGAAGCTCCAAAGACGTTCCTAAGGGAATGCAGAGCTTATACTGCCTAAGTAAAAGGCGAAGAAGCTCCAAAGTCGTTCCTAAGGGAATGCAGAGCTGATGTGTGGTTGTTCCTAAGGAAATAATGGATGGGTGTGGCTTCGGACATACGCTTCGGACATTCATTCGCACATTACATTACATCATGGCATTTGCATACATAAGCATTCATTCATAGCATTTATGTACCAAAGTGGTTGCTTCGGCAGAAGGGATAATTGGCTTTTTATGAATCGTTGTGTAAAAGAAAAGCTTCGGCAGAAGGGAGAATTGGCTTTTTATGAATCGCTTCGGCAGAAGGGAGAAGTGGTATTCTATGCTTCGTTGTGTACGAAAAGAAGGGAAGGTGTTTTTTCGCTTCCGGCTCAAAATACTGATTTCGTTCACATCAAAGCACCCTAGTAGAAGGGTAAGAATATACTACAAGGTATGTACAAAGTTCCTTGAGAACAGTTCAAATTGTATTTACAAAACTTGTTACAAAAGTATCCTGAGTTTTTTTCCTATAGTACATTTCTACTGATCTTCATTAAGCTTCAGCTTCGGCGACAGCTTCGGCGACATAACTTAAGCATCATCTTCACCTTCGTCATCCTACATAAATCAAGGAATCGTGAGTAAAAATCAAGTGCAAAGGAAAAGGTAAGTACGAAGTATCATTTCTTACTGGGTCAAGATGACTTCGGGCTTCGTCTCCAGCCTTCTCCCGCCCGCCTTTTGTCCATATCATTTTTATAAATCTATTTGAGATGCTTTGGGCGAGGTCAGGTATATCATCCAGGATTGATGGAGATAGGGTGAAGTTGGGCCTGTTGACAATTTTTCCATGCTCGCAGCCGGCCTTCAGGAATGCAGCAGCGGTACCCCGAGAAGCTACCCAGGCACAGAAGTCGCCGTGCCCGGCTATAACTTCGTCAAGTTCTTCGATTTCAGCTTCAATATGATCGAAGGCCTGTGGTAAATTTTCCGCTGAAGGGTTAAATTTCCCGCTGCTGGCTCCAATAGAGTAAAATATCTTTTTTAATCGTCCAATACAATTATTGCCAAATTTCAAGCATTTGTCTTGAAGGCTTGTTAACGATTTCTTCAACTCTGAGCTGGTCTGGACTTCGGCTTCAAGCTTCGAATTAAGCTCTAGCTTCTCCTGATCGAATTGTTTTGATTGACTGATAAGCTTCGAATTCAACTCTGAAACTTTAGCCTCAGTCTCAGCCAGCAAGCCTTCAGTCGATTGGAGCTCGAAGTCTTTCTTTTCAATGATGGCAGATTGTTCTTTTATCTTGCTTTCTAAGTTTTCAATTATAGCTTCGTGTTTTTTGTCCTCCAAATCTTGCTGCATCTTCAGAGCTTTGCTCAGTAGCATGCTCTGCACAGAAATAACTTACGTTGGTAACATTTTCATTATTAACAGCAATAAAAATCAGAGAAAAGGTTGTTTACCTTGAAGTTGGAGTAAAATAAGCTGCCGACGATATGTTGTCGTCGGTAGCGGCTGATGTCTGTCTCTAGCTTCGGAAAACCGATACTCTTTGATAGAGTACCGATTACCTTAGCTCCAGTTTGGTCTCGAATGCAGCCTAATTTTTCATCGTCCACACCTCCAAATAGGAGAGCTCCTGGTTTGTAGCCGCAAGATTTGGCATAGTCCTTAAGTTCTTCCATTTCGGCCTTCGATAGTTTTTGCCCAATTAAATTTTGGAATGTGTAGGCTTCGTCGTCCGAAGTGTCCTCGGCTATTTCTTTCCCCTTCCCAGGCACTGTGGCCATGGTCTTTTCGGCAGCAGTGCCAGCTTCTTCTGCAGCCATGTCTTGCAAGATTTTGTCAATGTCCTCAATGGTAGTTTCTAAGTTTACATCTTCGGCTGTAGCGGCTTCAGCAGCCGCGACCTCCGAAGGTGCGACTTCGACGTTTGTGGTGCCTTCGACAGCTGGTGTTTTCTGAATTGACGCCTTAGGCGGCGTCTTGTCGATAACTTCAGTTACCGCAATAATTCTTTGCCGCTTGGGTTTGCTTATCTTCGTTTGATCCGGCTCGTCCACCTTTTGAAAAAGCTTCGTCAGTTGGAGCCCTAATGGACTTAGCTTCGTGGGCATGGGTTCAGTCATTACCTTTAAAATTTCCTCCACGTCGCTCGTAGAAGGTGGTGTGGGGGTCCCCTCTTCTTCGGATATTTTTCGCTTCGGAGTTGATATTTTTCTTTTCTTGGGAATTTTCTTCTCTGTTGCTGGTCGTTCTTCATCCTTGGTCAGAGTTTCGGCCACTCTTTTTCTTTTGTGGCCCTCGGCACCCTTGTTCAACTGCTCATAGTCTGGGTACTCGAAGCCCAGGGCATCAAGCACTCGGTTCAGCCTTCGCTTCGGTCGGGCGCCGAAGGCCGCTGTCATTAGTTGATCCTCTTTTTTGGAGTAATTCCCCAGGATTTCATTGCACATCACCTCAACTGTGTCTAACCACTCTTTGCAGGGTTTTTTAAAGTACTTCTTAAACTTGAAGTGATAGGGCAGCCGGACAAGCTCCCCCTTCTTCTTCTCTCCCTCCAGCTTCGGCATTTCCCACTCTTCTAGAGTAGGGAAAACTCTGAATGCCAAGAATTCCTGAACTAGATCCCTGGTGCCAATATGTTCTGAAATAATTTCAAATTCACCCAGAGCAGCCCAGGTGGGACCTTCTAGCCTGCCGATGTGGCATCGTGGCCTTGTCTCTCCGAAGATTAAATCCAGAGGGCTTTGTACCAATTTTTCTTTGTCTTCATCAACTATTACATAAAACCACTCAGATTTCCAGCCTGCTGGCCATTTGCTTCGGTAGCTGATGACAGGACACTTTGTTGTCTTCCGGTAGGCAAAATTATAGCAACCGAAATTATCATGTAGCCCATCCTTTCTAGCCTTTGTTTGGTAATGTAATTCGTGAACTCGGCAGAAGCTGTCGGCAAATGGTTCCACAGCTTGGCTTCGGAGGGCCCAGATATAAACATTGAGCCTAACGATGGCGTTAGGAGTCAATTGATGAAAGTAGATACCAAACTTCTTCAGTATCTCCGCAATAATCTTGTGAAGAGGGAATCTCAGCCCAGCCTTTAAAAAGCTCTTGAAGATGACAATCTCGTCCTTCTCTGGCTTCGGGGTGGTTTCTTCCCCCCCGAAGCGAAGCAGCTTCTTCTGATCTTCATTAAAAAAACCTGCTTTCACCATCTTCGAAAGGTCAGCCTTTGAAACAGTTGATTTCCCAAAATCCAGGTGACTAGGCTTGCTGGGCATGGCAATACGGTAGTCATCTTCGGGATCAGTCCCTTCAATGTTTTCTTCTTCTCCTTCGGCGGTTGTTGGGTTTGCTGCAGCACTGGGCATTTCTTCCGCAGTCACTAGACCGGAACGCTGCATCGCTTCGGAGATGGGCACAGTGTCCGAACCTTCGGCTTCGTCTCCCTCACGTACAACTTTGGCAGTAGATCGCACTCTCGCCATTTGATTCTGAGTTTGGGAAAGTCAGATACTTTTTTCTTTTTTCTTTTCTCCCGAAGCTCTTCTTTCTGATGAAGCAGACGTCGAGATGGACCTTCGTTCGATTCTGAGAGTCAAGCTTCGGCTATGGTGGAAAATTTTGGCAGCAAAACAGTGCAAATAGCAATGAATGCTGTGGTAACTTCACACCTACCCGTTTGTTTATATAGTGCTGCAGGTAAGAAGGCGAAGCGGCAGGATTTTTACACCAGGCGGGCAGTCATTTGTACTTGCTGTGCAGTGGACCGCAAAGATCAAACAGTAACTCTGCAAAGTGGGCCTGGCACGCGCTCGGAAGCCAGATCGTTTCTCCGCAACGAACTCAGGGAAGGTGTTTTTTGGACCTTCGGCTTCCCGAAGCTGAAGAGGCTTTTTTCACGGGTCAAGCTCGTTACGAAAAACGATCTAGCACCGCGAAAGGGGCTACTGTTGGGGCCATGCTTCGGTGCGCCGAAGGTCTCACACGAAGAAGCAGCTTCGGCTGAAGTCGTCCCCAGAAGATGGCCGAAGGTTCCTTTTCATGAAGCTTCGGCGTTACAAACCGACATAGAGATAGAATGACCTTTTTATCCATAGAGGTCTGAATCAATGTTGTAAACTTTTGTAAGGGGCATAATTGTAATTTGTCACAGGCTGCGACCTGTGCCTATAAATAGATGAACAGTACCTCTGTACTGTTCACGCGAACCTGTTATTTGCCTTCGCATCACACTTGTACTCTCGCTTTCCTCAGGACCGAAGGTACATTTGTAATTTGAAATCATTTATATTCGTTCATGTTAGTAAGAATGGAAATGATTCTATGTTAACATTTAAATGCCTATTTTATGCATCATGATTTATATGAATACTTCATCATTCGTTATTATGTTTACGAAGGTACGTCCTTCGTAACCTTCGTCCGAAGTTCCTTATATCCCGAAAGGATATAATGTGGTGGAGGACGAAGGATCTTAATATTTAACATTTTCTGTGTTGCCTTGTTCTTAACCATTAGCACTTGAGAACAAGCCCCCAACAGCGCGCTCGTCCAGTTTCTGCAAGATAACCGAGACGTATTCGCATGGCAACCTGCGGATATGCCGGGAGTCCCGAGAGAACTGGCCGAGCACAAACTGAAGGTCTATCCCCAGGCGAGGCCGATTCGGCAAAAACTACGTCGCTTCACGCCCGACAAGAGAGAGGACATTCGCGCTGAGCTGGCCCGCTTGGTCGCGGCTGGGTTTATTAGAGAGATGTTAGATCCCGAGTGGTTATCCAACCCTGTTCTTGTACTCAAAAAGAATAAAGTGGATTGGCGCATGTGCGTCGACTATACGGATCTCAACAAACACTGTCCAAAGGATCCCTTCGGGCTTCCTAGGATAGACCAGGTGGTAGATTCCACCGCTGGATGTTCTGTGCTGTCTTTCCTGGATTGCTACTCCGGATATCATCAGATTAGCTTGGCAAAGGAAGACGATGAAAAAACAGCGTTCATCACTCCGTTCGGTGCTTTCTGCTATACCTCCATGTCGTTCGGCCTCAAAAACGCTGGAGCGACTTACCAGAGAGCTATTCAAACATGCTTAGCCGATCACTGGGGCAAGCGTGTGGAAGCCTATGTAGATGATGTGGTAATCAAAACGGAGAACTCGGAAAATTTCATCGAAGATTTATAGCTGGTTTTCAACAGTCTACGGCGATATCGATGGAAGCTTAATCCCGAAAAATGTGTCTTTGGGGTACCGGCAGGAAAGCTACTCAGATTTATTGTCAGCCACCGGGGAATTGAAGCTAATCCGGATAAGATTGAAGCTATCATGAAATGGAGGCACCACGATCACAAAAGAAAGTTCAGAGACTTACCGGATGCATGGCAGCCCTGAGCAGATTCATATCCAGGCTAGGAGAAAAAGACTTACCATTTTACAAGCTACTCAAGAAAGTGGATAAGTTTCAGTGGACTTTAGAAGCACAGGAAGCCCTAGATGCACTGAAAAATTCTTGATGACACCACCAGTGCTGAAGCCGCCACGGCGAGCCACGTCAACTCAACCAGCTGAAGATTTGCTGCTATATATCTCTTGCACGACTCACGTGGCAAGCACCGCGTTGGTAGTCGAGCGAGCAGAAGAAGGACATGCCTACCCAGTGCAACATCCTGTTTATTTCATCAGTGAAGTTCTGGGTCCCTCAAAGAAAAAGTATCCTGAAGTTCAGAAGCTATTATATGCAGTACTTCTAACTGCCCGCAAGCTACGTCACTACTTTGACGACCACAAAGTCATAGTAGTCACTGGTTTTCCAATAGGGGATATTCTTCACAATAAGGAAGCCATTGGCCGAATAGCCAAGTGGGCATGTGAACTGGGATCTCATGACATCGAATTTCGACCTCGCACTGCCATCAAAACTCAAGCATTGGTTGACTTCGTATCAGAATGGACTGAACAACAAGTGCCAGATAACCCAAAAACTGCAGAAGTATGGCGAATGTATTTGATGGCTCGTTGAAACTGCAGGGAGCAGGCACGGGAATTCTCTTTACCGCACCTGGAGGCGAGCACCTCAAATATGCCCTCCAGTTGCTATTTCCAGCCTCCAACAACGCAGCCGAATATGAAGCTTTGATTCATGGACTGAACATTGCTATATCACTAGGCATCAAGAGACTGATGGTATACGGAGATTCTTTGGTAGTCATAAGCCAGATAAACAAAGAATGGGACTGTTCGAGCGATTCAATGGGAAAGTACTGCGCCGCTGTCCGGAAATTAGAAGATAAATTCGAAGGTCTGGAATTTCACCATGTAGAAAGAGATCGAAACACGACAACTGATGTATTGTCCAAGCTAGGATCCAGTCGAACTCAGGTCCCACCTGGAGTCTTCGTACAAGAAATACCGCATCCAAGCATCTCAATGGACCAGGCAGAAGAATGTAATATCGTGAACCAACCAGAGTCAGATTCTGATGACTAGAGAAGGCCGATCATCAGATATATAAAGAATGAAGAGGTACCAGATGACAAAAATGCAGCCGAGCGCATCGCTAGACAGTCAGCTCACTACACACTCATTGGGGAGACACTATACAGAAGGGGTGCATCGGGCGTCCTCATGAAATGCATTCTCTCATCTACTGGAAAGCGACTTCTAGATGAGATTCATGCTGGGCAATGTGGGATACACGCAGCATCCAAGACACTAGTCGGGAAGGTCTTCAGGTCGGGATTCTATTGGTCGACGATGAAAAGTGATGCAGCCGAGTTAGTTCAGAGGTGCGAAGCTTGCCAGTACTTGTCAAAGCAACAACATCTACCAGCACAGCAACTGCAAACCATACCAGTAACTTGGCCGTTCGCATGCTGGGGACTGGATATGATTGGACCTTTCAAGAAAGCTCAAGGAGGATACACTCATGTACTGGTAGCAATCGACATTCACTAAATGGATAGAGTTCAAACCCATTGCTTCTTTAACCTCAGCTAAGGCCGTGGAATTCATACAAGACATAATATTCAGATTCGGCATACCAAACAATATCATAACTGACCTAGGATCCAACTTCACAAGTTCAGAGTTCTTCGATTTCTGCGAGTAAAAGAACATTCAGATCAAGTATGCTTCGGTGGCACACCCAAGAGCCAACGGGCAGGTTGAACGAGCTAACGGGATGATATTAGAGGCACTCAGGAAAAAGGTCTTCGATAAAAATGAAAAGTTTGCAGGAAAATGGATAAGGGAGTTGCCCTACGTCGTTTGGAGCCTAAGAACTCAACCTAGTCGAGCTCTGCACGGAAATACTCCTTTCTTCATGGTCTATGGGTCAGAGGCAGTATTACCCGCTGATCTCAAGTTTGGGGCGCCAAGGTTGATCTTTGAGAGCATAGCAGAAGCCGAAGCTACTAGGCTGGAGGATATTGATGTGCTCGAAGAAGAACGGCTGAACACAGTAATTCAATCAGCGTGATACCAGCAAACTCTGAGACGCTATCACGACAAGGCCGTGCGACGACGATCCTTTGCAGTGGGAGATCTTGTCCTCCGCCGAATTCTAACGGGGGAGGGACGACAAAAGTTGTCACCCCTATGGGAAGGACCATTCATAGTGGCAGAAGTCACTCGGCCGGGATCATATCGTCTCACTCAGATGGACGACACGGAAATTGGGAACTCCTGGAATATAGAACACCTCAGGAAATTTTATCCCTAGCTGTATTTCAAAAGTTATCGGGACGACAATGTACTCTGTAAAATGGGAAATATGTCATCAATAAAAAAGGCTTCAAGAATACTCAGTTTGTTCATGATCGACCTACATTCTTACTTAACTTGGGGTGACCACTATGCCCTGCTAACGGAGCAATCGGCTTAGGTCGACAACGACTTAAGACGGTGCAACATACTCGCGCTTACTTAACTCGGGGTGACCACTATGCCCTGCTAACGGAGCAATCGGCTTAGGTCAGCAATGACTTAAGACGGTGCAACATGCTCGCGCTTACTTAACTCGGGGTGACCACTATGCCCTGCTAACGGAGCAATCGGCTTAAGTTGGCAACGACTTAAGACAGTGCAACATGCTCGCGCTTACTTAACTCGGGTGACCACTATGCCCTGCTAACGGAGCAATCGGCTTAAGTCGGCAACGACTTAAGACGGTGCAACATGCTCGCGCTTACTTAACTCGGGGTGACCACTATGCCCTGCTAACGGAGCAATCGGCTTAAGTCGGCAACGACTTAAGACGGTGCAACATGCTCGCGCTTACTTAACTCGGGAATACTACTATGCCCTGCTAACGGAGCAATCGGCTTAAGTCGGCAACGACTTAAGACGGTGCAACATGCTCGCGCTTACTTAACTCGGGGTGACCACTATGCCCTGCTAACGGAGCAATCGACTTAAGTCGGCAACGACTTAAGACGGTGCAACATGCTCGCGCTTACTTAACTCGGGAATACTACTATGCCATATTAACAAAAGCAATCGATTTAAGTCAGCAACGACTTAAGGCGATTCCACATGCTTACGATTACTCATATAGGGGTGATCTCTATATCCCGTGAAGAAGTTTCAAAATCATCATACAATATTTTACTCCTGTAAATTTATGTACTGCTGAAATCTAAAACAATAGGAGAGTAACAGTAGTATTCAAATGTCGAGCTGGTGTCCTCTAACAAATATCCAAGCATGATAACCGCGCGCTCAAAGCACACAATGTTTCTCTATTTTGCAACACTCTTCTCAGGAGCAACCGACGAAGAAGGGCGACTTGAGGAATCAGGAGCAGCGTTCACATCAGCCCTTATATCGTCGGGAACAATCACGCCGGGTCTCCTCATCAAGATCCGCCCCACGTGAATGGCTTTATCCATGGCTCTGTCGCGCTGGGCCCTCAAAGTAACGGAAGTTTCTTCAGCAACTTTGACAGCCAGCTGAGCGGTCTCTAGCTCCTGGGCGATGGACTTCTTGGAAGCACGCGGTTCCTTGATAGCAGCATCCTTAGCCGATATCAACTGCTTGAGACGGATCACGTCGTCCGTGGATTCCTGCAGCTTACAGCGATGATTGTCTAACTCCTCCATGGTGAAGCGATGACTCCTCTCCAGGATGGTCAACGAGTTGCTAGAGTCACGATATAGCCTGTCAAGATTGTCACGAGAAGCAACAAGGGCACGTTTTTCTTCCTGCAAACAAGAATCAGCTTCTTCAAACATCAAGCAAGCAATAAGAACACGGCAACACAAGTCGCAGATTCATAAGTCACCTTTTCAGAATCAAGCTGAGCGCGAAGAGTAGAATTCAACATGTTAGCATCATTCAGAGCAGCAGAGACCTGGGCCAGCTCAGTCTGGCTTTGGGAATACTTTTCCTCAAAATCAGAGCACCGCCGGACTAGTTCATCCTGACTTTGAGAATTTTTCTCTTCAAGAACAAAAAACTGCCGAGCCATATCTAGCGAGAAACAATCAAGCAAAAGAGTCAAATTGAGAAGCAGTTTAATAAGGTAGACGAAGGGAAGCAGAAAAGCACCAACCAGCATTCGTCGCCTCTAAGTCAGAGACACGCTGTTGAAGCAGCACCGGATTCCAACGTGCCAGAGACGAAGCTCTTTCTGGAACAGAAGCACCCTGTAACTTCAGCTGACTAGCCATCTCGTCCACCAATGCCTGATATTGAGAGCAGATGAGTGCAAAGACAACAGTTCGTCAGGTGTAAAAGTCAAACTAGAATATAGCATAGTACCTGGAGGTTGGAGAAGAATGAGGGGACTCCCAAATCGTGAGAAATCAATTGATGGCTTGGCATAGTGTCACCATCCGGAGCAACTTGCAATAAACCAGCAGGAACCAATTCAGTGTCATCAGCAGAGCCCAAAACTTGGTCGTCAGGAACGCTAGCCTCTAAAGCGACTCCCTGACCAAAAGCTTAGGCTACCACCATGCAACCAGAGTGTGGAGGAGATCCTGCGTGAACATCCATGGAAGTACAAGAGGGAGACCCCGCTCGGACACCCTCAGGGGCTGGGTCATAGCTCGCGCTACCCACTTGAGCCGGATCGTCTCCGGCAACACCCTCGGGGGCTGGGTCATGGCTTACGCTTCCCACCCGAGCCGAATCATCCCTGACAACACCCTCGGGGGCTGGGTAAGTGTCAACACCATCCTTGAGGGCCAAGTTCTCTGCGGAAGCCGCCTCTAAGGCTGAAGGCCCCTCAGTTACTTCCATGAGAGCAAGACGATCCAAGTAAGTTTCCTGACCCTCAAGACCGCGCTCTAAGGTCGATGAGGCGCGAGACGCTGCCCGGGATGACCCCAACCCTGCGTCGAACACATCAGCACAAACATCCATCGCGTCACCATCCGCTGGCTCTGATAACAGATCCTCTGGAACCATATCTTCAAGAGTCTGATCAAAGCTCGCCAGAGACAATTCTTGTAGACCAATGAGGGCAGACAGAGCAGGAGAAGGAACTCCACTACTTTCCCCACTAGCAACATATTGCCGACTGTTCTTCCGAGTCAAAGGGACCTCATCTTCTTCCTCCCCCTCGTTTTCATCAGCAACACAGACAGCACCCCCATTGGGTTCAGCGACAGATGGAGCACACCCATTGGGATCAGCGATAGATGGATCACACCCATTGGGGTTAGCGTCGATAAATTCAGGCACATGCACTTCCTCAGCAGCAGGAACCGAAGGACCAACATCCCGATCCAAACTAGATACTCGCCGAAGACGTCTCTTTTTTCTTTTTCTGCTCATCAGCAGGAGAATCAGGTTGATTGGCTCGGCAAGGGCGTTTAGGGCGAACACTGACAGGCCTCTGAATATCCAAGGTTGTACCAGCTTCTAGGAGAGGCGCCACCACCAATGTCCCAGCAGGAGCAGCATCAGAAGAGTCCTCAGCCAGCATATCAAGCATAGCACTTATCTCTGCATCACTAGGATCCAAAGGCACCTCAAAGTGGACCTGCCGTTCATCATCAGGAATTTCTCCAATCAAAGCAACCAAAGCACTAACTTCTTCGGCAGAGGGTCGCACTCTAAGGCCCAAACCGCCATCAGCAGCAGGAGGATTCGACACAAAATGAGTAAAGGCCTTGGAAGGAGGCAGGTTCCAGACCGAGTATGCGACAGGGGCACCAACATTCGATACCTTGCCTCTAAGTATCATTTCAAGCCGGTTCACCAAGTCTACAGTAGGAATTCTTCTGTTGGTGACCCGGGTTGAGTCAGCTAGACCTCGGTACATATAGGCCAGGTATGCCCTATCCTTCAGAGGTTGAATATTCTTGAAGACAAAATCAGCAACCACAGCCTCTGCAGCTAGACCCCTCTCCTTCAGCAGTCCAACTTCAGCCAGCAAAGCCCTTGCCTCAGCCACCTCCTGGTCCATGGGGGACTCGGTCCAACTCGGAGTATGAACATCCGGCTGTCTCCCTGACCGTGGAGGGAGAGATTTTCCGTGGTTCTCAACAATAAACCACTCCAAGCGCCATCCTTTGATACTATCCTTGAGTGGGATTTCAAGGTAGTCAGTCTTCCTCCCACGGTGCATCTCCAAACTCGCACCCCCCACCAGCTGATGCTGCCCCCAGCCATCCCAGGGCGACAGTGGTACAAGTACTTCCATAATCCAAAATGTGGCAGGACGCCAAGAAAAGCCTCGCATAAATGAACATAAATGGAAATTTGCATAATGGAATTGGGATTCAGATGGGTCAAATTAAGGCGATAGAAATCAAGGAGACCGCGGAAAAAGGGAGAAATAGGAAGAGCGAGACCGCGGAGAAGAAAAGGAACATAAATCACGGATTCGTGGGTATCCTCTGTTGGAACAGTGACCCCGTGGCAAATCCGCCAAGAGCAGAGCTCCTTCGGAGGAAGGACCCCGATGGACACGAGATGGAGAAGGTCAGGCTCAGAAACAACAGACATATGGTTACCTGCGAAAGGCAACTGGCTGTTGAGGTTGATAGGGGGAATCACAGCAGCGGACGAACTCGAGGCTTTCCGCTTGGGCGCCATCTAAACTCCACCGGCGAGCAGAGCGGGAGCCGAATTGCAGAAGGGCAGAGAGGGTCTGAAGGCAGGAAAGCAAGAACTAGGGCACGGAAAGCAGAGGCAGCCGAAGGCGCAGTACATATGGGGCTTTCCCAGAGCAGATACCGTTTCCAAAAAAGCGCCCAGTCATCACCCGACGGTTACTTCTAAAACACCGGCGTGCCATGTCATCACCCGACGGTTATTTCTAAAATGCCGGTGTGCCACATCATCACTCGGCTATTATCTTTAAAGTAGCCAACGCAACCCATTCCAACTCGGCTGTTATTTCTAAAACACCGACGTTACCATCAATCACTCGGCAGTTATCTCTAAAACGCCGACGTCGTCTTCAGTCACTCGGCAGTTATCTCTAAAACGCCGACGTTGTCTTCAATCACTCGGCAGTTATCTCTAAAACGCCGACGTCGTCATAAGTCACTCGGCTGTTACCTCTAAAAGCGCCGACGTGGTCATCAGTCATTCCAACGTTAATTCTGAAACGCTGATGTGACTTCGTCATCACTCGGACGCTACTTCAAAAGTGTAAATGTTGACAATAATAACTCGGCCATCACCCCTAAAAGCGATGATATGATGCCCGAATGACTCAACTACTACTCTAGAGGGATTGACTTCACAGATAAAGCAAACAGAGGAATGACTTAAAAACTCCAAGTTATGACACAAGCATAACAGACAGAGAACATCACGGACAATAAATATCGCGACAATCATCAATTGACGATGAAGCAAAATAATCAATACAGGAGGAGACGAAATCATTCTTCATTAAGGGAAGTTACAGAACTTACAAATCAACTCGTTATGAGTTGATGCTTCCCTACTACTACTACTACACTACACTCTACTACTCTACACTACTAACTACTACTACATTATTTCATTATACTACTTCTAATCTATACTAACATCTATAGACCAGTGGCATCTAGCCACTGGCCTTGTTGCTGCCCTTGCTGCTGCCGCCGCCGTTGCCGCCCCTGCTGCTGCCGCCGTGGCCGCCCTTGCTGCCGCCGTTGCCGCCCTTGCTGCTGCCGTCACCGCCACCGTCGCCGTCGTCACCGTCGCCTCTGTCGTCGTCGTCGTCTCCGCCATCACCGCCGCCGCCCTCCTCGGACGAGTCCGAAGAGTCCTCCTCATCCGAGGAGTATTCCGACTCATCCAAGCCCTCGAGCCCGGAGCGCTCGACGGCCCGGATATAAGTCCAGACCTCCGCGGCAATCCCCTAGGAGTCGTCTGAATCATCAGACGACGCCGGGGGAGAGACGGGAGCCGGAGACCCCTCGGACTCGGAGGAGAACTCCTCCTCCGAGTATTCCGAGTCGCCGAAGTCCTCCGATGGAGGAGTCGGCTCACGCTTGCGTTTGTTACTCTTGCCCATGGTGGAGATGAAGGGAGAAGAAGAAAGCAAGCAGCAGAGAGCAGCAAGAGATGTGAAAAAACTGGAGAGGCAAAGGCACTATTTATAGAAGAAGAAGGCAACTGCTCACCTCCTACCACGGTCACTGAACAGTCGCAAAAAATTCAATATACACTTCAAACCGTCTGAAGATACGTCAGGCGGCTGACGCCGTTTCATGCAACGCAACACCCATTGGGACTCCAGTCAACTGCGCGGGCGATATGATTACACTCGCGGTCACATCACATTACTACTCAGAAGCAGCCGGCTAAAACACTCAGCGTACCAAGCCGTCCCTTGCCTACACCCATTGGGGAGGGGACGCCCAGGAATTATCAGTATATTTTTCAAAACTGTCACATCAGTGCATGGCATGCAATGAATACCTCAAGACAAAAATGAGATATCAGTAAGGATCAAAGGAAAGCCAAATATAGCCGGTGAAGTACAAAGTCTGACCGACAGAAGCGACATGAAGACTAGTCAGGGGACGTCCATCGAACGTCCAATCAGTCGCAGATCAAATAAATTGCACCACCTAGCAAGATATGGGCAGATCTTGAACTCGACCTCAAAGACAAAATACATGCTGACCTCTAAAGCATAATATCCATGACATAATGCTGACCTCTAAGGCATTCAAAAAAAAGATGATTCTCAGCAAAAGGGCACGAAATGAAGACCTTCGAGTGGATTATTTTCAAAAATCCGCTCGAAGCTCGGGGGCTACACCCATTGGGTGCACCTCCGGTGCACCCAATGAAGTTCAGGGTCCTACAGTACGAAATGCTGATCTCCAAAGCACGAGTGTGAGACAAAACACCAGTTTTCGAGTGATCAAAGCAGAAGGAGACAGTAAGAAATCGTTTTTACCAAACTGCCCGGAAAGCATTTCTTGTCATAAATGAAGACCGCGAGCTGGACCTAGGATCTTTGGGCCGATTATCTCAAAATCAACCCAAAGATCAGGGGCTTGTGGGGGACAGATATCCCCTGGGTCCACTGGAAGGATAAAAGACCTCACGAAAGGCCTAAGGACCCAATAAATCGTAAGGTCATCCCTTCGTGGGCCTGGGGAAGAATGATCAGTGAAGCAGATCGACATAAGGCCGGATCGGTGCGAGTCCGGATGGCCCAACAACGTTGAGCAAGCAACCACAACAAAGACCCGACTTTCCCGCGCTGGAGCCCCGTACAATAGAACCAAGCGAGGATGAGTCGGCAGAACTATAGGAAGATAGACTCAATCAGTTCACTATCTCTTAGGTGCGCATTGTTATCATATCCGCATGTATTGCCCCACGGTCGAATATATAAGGCCTAGGGGGCACCCCTTCAGAACGATCGATCTCACTACTCAGCCATCCACCCCAACTCTCTACTCTCTAGCGTTAGAGAGCTCCCTTGTAATCCACCACGTAAAGCATTCTCACCAGGATGTAGGGTGTTACGCATCTCAAAGCGGCCCGAACCTGTAAACACTGTCCATTGTTCCTCGTGCATCCGGAACGAACCATTTAGCTACAGTCGGCGACACCGTCCTACTCCTAAAAACACCTTGAGGGGCAACCCCGGGTGTGCGGTCGGACCCAAAACACCGACAGGTACTTACCCATTGTCATCTCTATTTTTTTAATTGAACTGGACAGTAGAGCTACCGATTATATTAATAAAGTAGAAGTGGGTCGGACCGGACAGAACAACAAACAACAGGCGGTTGTATTGGGAAATCAACACGCCGACACCATACAACTCAACTCGTCAGTTGGATTGGGACATCAACACGACATAACATTCACCGCCGACATAGAGTGCCTAAACAACACAAACAGTGGCAACCCCAAACACAAAGCCCTTCCAGAGTCATCGTTACCAAGCTCAACACAAGATACGAGCATGTCCGACTCTGCCAGATGGGTCGCACATTGTCAAAAGCAACACGACGACGCCTACACCAAAACGTGACACGGAAGGATGAAGATAGTGATGCACCATCGTGCCAAGCCTCGACACACCCACACGCGTCAGCAATCTTGATCTAACACCCACCTCTGGTTATTTGCCTGACCTCCAAAACAGTCCAGACCACGAGGAAGGGGGCTCGCCTCATTGTCGAGCCACATCCCTTAACAAGGCAGCTTCGACTTCACGTGCAAAAAAAAACCCCACGTCCACCCGCAAACCCGACGCCAAGAAGTGAAAGCATGAGTCGAAGGTAACATTGAGGTCGAGACGAACTAAAAGACTGAGCAATGCGACACCCTTAACAGGGGAAGTGGCGCCCATAGACGTCCCCGATGCTTTCACCCAAGATGCCCTCTAGCACATCGAAAGACTAGGACCCTAGATCAAAGCAAGTAGCCTCCGCCGTCGCCACCGCCCTGGCCGCCACACAAACCCCTCCAGAGGGGCACGACGCGCCGGCTGCCACAGTAGCCGCAAAGTTGTATCGGTTGCCATCCTGTCCGGCTAGGCACACTTAACTAGGGAAAAGCATTACTTCCACATAATGCTTGGGAGAATTTGCTTTGTCTAGTTACATTCTACATCTCTGTGTGAGAATCACAAGAATGTTGCTGGCTTACTCTGTAATTGCTCCTGAATCCTAACACATCATATATTACAGTCGAAGTTTTCTGAACTAATTAATATTTTAGTTATTAACTGTCAATCATGGCTATATATCATTTATTTGCTGAAGCTATGTGCATAACTTCATCAACTCAGTCACCACTTCTTGACATTATTTTAATAAAAAATAGCCCTTGTGTACAGTATCTATATTTGTTATGCTTGAAAATAAAATATGTATGGACATGCATTCTACCTTGGGAAGATGATCGTTTGTTCTTCTTTCTAGCAAACAGAGATCTGTATTTGCTTTGTTGACAAGCAAAATTACCAGGTCCCGTTATGTTACATTGTTTCTGTGCTGTCATAAGTACTCCAGGCAGCAAGCTAATCAGAATAAACCAGTTATTTTGATCGGATCGATTGATTGACCAAGTAACTAATGCTGTCGGACAGTACCTTGTAGCAAAATGGTTCAGATCGTGCCTATCTATACTGAAACATTTACTCGAATGTTTGAGAGTATAAAAACACATGATCAAATGCAGATCAGTCTCCAATGAAGAACTTCATAAAAGCAATTCGTACAAATTAGCAGCTGGACACTGCATGCATGGCTACATCTCGCAAAAACTAAAACCTATCCACTAGAAAAGCAGTACTAGCTAGGAAACTAGGTGAGGTCTACGATGGTTCCGGCGTGCGCGAGCACATCGACGTTCCTGAAGAAGCGATGCATCATTAGCAGGAGGACGTCGGTGGTGAGCAGGCTGTCGGAGCCGGCGCAGTGCGCGCGGCCGGCGGCGCGCTTGACGCCGAGCGCGGTGGCCACCTGCTCCAGCCCCCCGCGCATGGCGCAGCATCTGGCGAGGTGCTTCACGTCGAACACACTGTGTCCGAACAGCCGACGGACCAGGGCGAGGAAGCCGTCCAGCGTGTCCGGCAGCGGCTGGCCGCCGGTAAGCGCCTTGGCGAGGTACCCGAAGTCGTAGGAGCCCGAGAAGGCGGTCCAGGTGAGCCACCCGCAGGCGAGGCCGCTGCGGCGGAACCCGGCGGCGAAGTCTTCGGGGTCGATGCCGAACTCGTTCAGCATGGCGAAGTCCATCCCCTGCTCGCGGAGCATGGCGATGGAGGCCGGCGCGTGCGGGTGAAGCGCGGGATCGAAGCCCCGGATGTTGAACTGCCACGCGATGGGGAACCGGCCGGCGGGGCCCGACAGCGCGATCCCGACCTGCAGCAGCTTGAGGTCGTCTACGTTCCGCTTCACCAGCTCGTAGCTCTCGCGCGGACCGCGCATGTACCGCGGCAAGTTCGAGTCGTGTACCGCGCCGGGGAACTCGGTGTCCACGCACACGCAGGGGTAGCGCGGCAGCACCGCCGATAGGTTGGAGAGCTCTTCGTCGAAGTTGCTGGCCCAAACGTCGCGCACGGCGGCGTTCATCGACGCGCCGATGGACGTGAAGACCAGGGGTGGCGCCATGACGTAACGGGGACGGCTGCATGGCGGTGGCGGCACGTACATCGGCATTGCTTCAGGTGGCTGTGCCTTGTCGAGACGTTTTGATCTTGGAACGTGGGCGTGGTGCCCTGGTTTTATAGGTAGGGGCAGTCGGACATCACGGGCGTTCGGACATCGGCGAAGCGGACCACCTTTCGTCAAAGTTTGCAACAGAACGGAATATACGGAATACGGCTCTGCACAGCCGACGCGATGAGGGACTGGGCGCCGTCGATCATCGCCACGGCGCTGTTCGCGCTCCTGTGCCCGGGCGGCGTGCTGCAGATGCCCGGCCGGCACCGCCCCGTCGACCTCATGAACATGAAGACCAGCTTCCCGTCCATGCTCGTCCACGCCGTCATCTACTTCCTGCTGCTCATGCTCTTCCTCGTCATCCTGCAGCCTCACCTCTACATCTGACGTGAGCGTGTTCCCCACCCCTTCACACAAGCTTCTAGCATGTTTCAGTTTCTTCTTTCTTGGGATGCAGTTTTGGGCCCTTTTAATAGCTTTGTAACCTTATGAACCAGAGGATTATATAAGTAATATGCGATCCGTAGCTTCCGTTGGGCAATAAAGAACTGAAGTTTCCCTGCTTCCTGAAAACTTTTAGTTTGCTTCAGAGTTTCAGGCTTCAGTGTGTCAGTTTATCTGGACCGAAGTTTCGTCCCAATTTTCGTCTCCTGCAGCATGACGTGCATGGTTTTAAAAAAAAACACTAACAGAACATAGCACAGTATGGCACAGCGTGGATTTTCAGTGTCTATTCCAATTTTTTTACAGCAACAATTTGAAATTCATCGAGTGACTACTGACTAGTGCAAATATGTGCATCTTTCAGTGTTCTGATATCTGTTCCTATCTAATCGCATATATCACTCCCCGTAACTAAGAAGGAAACCAGCTATCAGATTTTAGTGTTCAATGGTTTAGTCATGCTGTCCAGTGACTTTCTCCTGTAGTGTAGTGAAACAAGCTGGGCAGTTTATCTGCCAGCCTTTCACTGCACACACACACAAAAAAAAAAGTCCAGTTGCAACTAGAGAAAGTAAGGTGCTAACAGCTGAAACTGAAAGTAAAGTGCAACAATACATCGGATTTATTGTTTGGGTTTGCCTAGGTTAATTGCAGATTCATATTTCTGGAAATTAGAGGCCAGGCCAGCCACTACTTTTGACTTGACGACAGTCACAGGGCATGATGCATCAGACAGCACATAACTTCGTCCAGCAAAGTAAAAACAATAAGGAAAGCTAGATATATGCAGGTGATACGCATGCTGTATCATTTCGTCGGCACACTGGAAGTTCGAGCCGTATTCCGTATATGACTGGACTGCGTTTTGTGTCTGATGGAGTGATGGATCATGAGCGATGCTTTAGTGATCGTCGAGACAAATGTAATATTGTATATAGAAATTAGTGATTGTACCATAAAAATTAGAATCTGAATGTGCACCCTTCATTTTGAATATTTTTATTATATTCATCAACTTATTTTTTTAATGCTAGATCTACAACTATTTCATCCAGATTATATACTCTTCCAATATTTAATTGTTATAAAATTCTTGTTATGTAATGGTTGCTCAAAGCAGGTTAAGAGTGGACTGTTTTAGACTCCCCATAAATGGGCTATAACATTTTGTACTCTAAATTTTAGGGGATTCTCGTCTTACATGTCCAACTGTGTCCTCTAAATCTAGGGGCGCTGTTGGATCCTTATATATAGAGTTTCTCTCTCCTCTATCTATTTTAAACAATAGATCTAGCAAAACTAAAATATGTATAATACATTTAAGAGTATGACAAATACATTTGTATAAAAAATAAAAGTAAAATATGTCTTCTATATAGGTATTTTCGCATGGAGGACGCTGCAGGAGAGGAATGAGATACAAAGGAGATAATCTTCATAGGAGACTGTAAAAGATAGATATAGAGAATGGATATAAAGAACCTTGCTGGAGATAGTCTTAGCAGACTCTGGAGTTGGACTGTAGGCCGGGACGATGGAAGTAGCCTGCTCACTGTAGTTTTGGCTCCACATACTTGCTATTTTTTTCTCAATTTGTAATACATTCAACGTATATATAAAGAGAAAAAATTTGAGGTGGAACCATGGCCCACTTTGCCCGGCCAACTACTACTCGTTCCACCCCTGGTTTGCAACAGATTTTACCTACAACGAGAATACACGTAGGAGTTCTATGCTCCTTGTTCGGCTGGGCTGGAAATGGCCGGTATGATGGTCTGATCCACGTGTGTCATCCATGGCTAGATAAAATATAAGTCCACAAAAAAATACTTGTTCGTTTAGCCCACGCCTATTTGCAAACCAGGCTCAATCCCCACGAAAAAACTCAATTCCGACCTGGAATCAGTCCACGACTCCACAGCCGTGGAACATTTCCATAACTAACTGGATGCTTGAACATTTCCTATTTTCTCTTAAAATCTATTTGAACACCATAATAATAATGAACTGTTTATGGTTTATTTGAGCATTTCCTATCTTACCTTATGGTTTATTTCCTATTCCCTTTTCAATTGCAAGAAAAGCACATTCCTTTTATGAACTGCTTCCTTTTTAGATTATTAGGCATGTTTTCATTTCCCTACCAATCTTGGGCTATGAGCAAATATGTGATTTGACTCTAAAATACCAATATGGTCTCACATGTTTATGTTTGATATGAAATTATTAATATGTGTGGAGAAATTATAGTGTTTAACGCTTACATTCCCTTGCAGGTGGAGTCGCCTTAATTGCTTGTTGGATATCTAGTATGTTATGTTGTTCAAATGAAAAATTAGTCCTCTCACTTTGGTTTGTTCTTAATCTAAATGCACACACTCTATTGTAATGTAATAAGAGACAAATGAGCGACCAACTTCTGATTTTGATGCTTCAAATTTCATCCGCTTCACGGACCTGATATGAGAGGCACTGATCTTTTTATATGCATGGAACAAATTAATGTATCCATGTGGTGTAACCAAACAATGGAAAATTAGTCATGTATTAAATCCCAACTGTAATTGAAACACACATGATTTAAGTGACATGAGATGGATTCACTCAATCCCACCGTGTATTGGATCCCAGTATGTATTAAATACTAGCGTGCCGAGCAAGGCCTAACTGTTCGGACACAGAGAGCTGAGAGGCACGTCGGGGGGCCGAACATCCGGATTAGCGGAACGGCCTAGTTCTAATCAATTGTTCCATACGGTACAAACATATCTTCCACTAAAACCAGTGGAGGAGCAGGCAGGCAGTGGCTTCCGCCCCCAACCTCTCGTGTGTATATGTGTGTATCCCTACTACTCTATAAGCACGGTGTGTAGGCGTCCACACCGTGCTCCATGGTTCTGCCTCCATCACCCATCAATCAAGCGAGTCCTCGCCATGAAAGTCGCCCCTCACCCCGAGCTCCGACATAGCCACCGCCCCGAGCTCGTCATCCACACCCCTTCCATCCTCCACCACACCAGCACGCCCACACCCCCTCTCTTCCCCTTGTCGCCTCCCCGACCCAGCCCGCCTCCCCAGACCCCTCGAGATGACCGCGCCCGGATCGTGGTCCCCGCCGGCAAAGCCAATAGTGTGTGCGCGTCTGTGTCGGAGCTCACCGCCATCATCGCCCCTTGTGCCATGCTCATGCCCTGCCATCAACGCCATGCTCCCTGCCATCCCTTCCATCAGCGCCCGAGGGGATCGACCTGGTTCTCCATCGATCTGGGCAGAGGCTGCCCACGCCATCCTCGCCACGCTCCCCGCCATCCCCTTCCATCGAAGCCTGATGGCCTCCGAGATGGTCACCCTCACCTGCCCCATCAAATGCCACGCTCGCACCCCACCTACCCATCAACAATCCGGCCCAGACCTCGTAACCACGCACGTGCTGCCTCGCTGAGCCGACAACGACTACAAAGCACGAGGATCCAAATGTCTAGCATTCCAACGCTCACACCTGCTGCCTCGCTGATGCACGCGGAGATCTGCCCCCCTCCTAGAGCACGAGGAGACGCGCCCCTCACGCTTAGCCCGGGTCGGTGTACCGCAACCACCTCGTGTTCAAGCGCCGTGAGCAGTTTCTGTCTAAGGGGTAAGGTACGATCTATGTTTGTGATCTTAATCTATGTTTGTGATCTTGGGGATTTCTGGTTTTGCATTGACAATTCGGCAGTGGTGTGCATGATGGATTTGAGCTCCCCGTGCTCTGCTCACCCGGCCAGCCACCATCCCAGTCTTGCACTCAGCGGCGTGCATGGTGTGCCCATGCTTGACAGTGGATAGCACATGTGTTCTTAATTAATTTGTTTTACCTTTTCTGGTCGTCTATACGGAACGTTTAGATGAATATGGCTTTCACTTCTTCAAAAACCACATTACAGGAATTGGGGCCATCGATCTGTAGAGTACAGAGAAATGTGAAACATGGGCATCTTAATTAGGTGAGATGTTTAGAACAATTGCACTTCATATCTACACCTTTCGAAGCTTCCCCCTCTTCACATAGTACTGAACAACAGGTAGAGTTGAGTCCTGGAAAACTTCAAGCTGCTTCCTAACAGTGGAAAACAAAATTAATTAAGAAAACAGGTGCTAGCCACTGTCAGGTGCACTCGCATTCTAACTGCTTAGGATAATTACTTGTTCTGAATGCTAACTACAAATGGTCACACCTGGATTTAAGGGACAAAGCCGGGTGCATCTCATATATGCGCCAAAGAAGACAACACATATAATAACAGAGTGTATAGAGATAAATGTCACAATAATATCAGAGTACTTATTACATAGCAGAAGTCTTACAAAATAAAATATAAATATAAAATGAACTAAAGTCCATCCTTGGCACCATAAAGTCAACTAGGAGACACCACCTAGATCAAATCGAACTCCTCGTTGTGTGGCTCCTCTTGAACCACCTGATCTTCTCTTGTGGGGGGTGTAAGACAGCAAGGGTGAGCTCACACATGTTCATCGCTCAACAAGTTGTGGGGAATAATGTGGCATGAACTCACCAAAGGTGGGAGTTCATGTGATATGTTAAAGCTAAGCATTGCTTTTAATAAGTTGATCAAATTTTATTAGCAGTTACTGAGTGTAAGTAAATTCCAAACCATAATAAGAATAATAGAACAAAATTCATAAATAATCCCATGCAATGCAAATGACAAATTAAATTTAGTTCCATAAATTAATCATGCGAGAGTCCTGAGCTGCCCTTGACCGTGAGCTCGGCTAGTATACAAGTTTTACACTCTGCAGAGGTTGTACCCTGTACCCATAAGTCGTGGATCCCATGTCACTAGGGTTTGCAAGGCCCTTAGACACTACCGAGGTGAATGGCTAGGGATCCACTACGAGGCCTTTACAAAGTTCCACTAGCTTCCAAAAACCTGCTACAGTTTATGGGAAGAGCACTTGCAAGAATCCCTCGTCTGACCGCCATCCCAGCAAAATCAACCCGAGAACCTCCCTGCATGCAACTCCCCTACTGCCCTTGCCCCTTTCGGGTAAGGTAGTCTTACACTAGCTTTCCTAGTTAGTTAGCCAAGGGCGTCCCATTAAACCCTTGTGGTGGCACGTGTTTCTCAAGTTAAGCTCCATGTTCCAATTAACATTAATGCTCTTGACATGAACATAAATAAAATAATAAAATAATTAGAACATGGATATAATGAAATATTAACCCAACACCATGTAAAGCAATAGCATAACTACCCAAATGATTCAGGGGTAAACAAGGTAAAAGATAATCACACTAGGGTGACCTATTGGGTCCCATCAAAATTAACCCGATGCATGAGTAATTGATATTAAAGAATATTATTGGATAAAAATTGGTCAAGGGCACAACTTGCCTGGGACTCGAGATTCCAGGTACCAGGCTAATCCTCAGATGACTCGTGACCTCACACTAGTTTGGTTAAACCATATAGACATTCTCAAGAGCAAACCATGCCCAGTATAGACCTTCGAGGTGATATGCATCATGATCAATTAACATCTTACACCTTCGCCTGATTAAATAAATAAATAAATCAACAATGTCAGCCACGGTTGGATCAATACAAGGCTGCCTTAATCCAAACAAGATATGGCACCACCTGATGAGGGTTTCAAGCGTGCTAAAAAAAGACATTCCGTGATCTTGCATGGTGTAACAAGACTATGTCAAATTTACTCTCTAAGTAGAATTACGTGCGTATAAGATACAATGCATTACTGACTAAAAACAAGATAAATATCAAATAAATGTACACGCCTCGCCGAGCTAGGTGCTGCTTCGGCAAGGTACCTACGCCCAAAAGAAATATAGCATCATGCATGTGCCAAGCGCATCCATATATGCCACGACACGCTGTCGCATGATCCAGCAATGTAGATTATGTCAAATTTAATCTTCAAGACAAACCACGTGCATGAATACGTGATACGATGCACCAAAAGGACGTTTATCCTCAAATGAATTATTTGCCTTTGGCATGCATATACGTCAAAGCATATGCTGCTAAGCACAAACATGGCCAAATAAGTCTCAACGTCATGCTATAGTCTAAAATATGATATTCATAAAAGAGTGCATGAATTAAATACATGCATCATAATTTTCGAGAAGCTAGCCAAGCTAGTAACCAAGTCATACAAGGAGTACATGTTAGCTCCTCAACAAATGAAATATCACTGATAAAGGAAATGACCATCGTCAAGTGCAAGATGTGCATGCACTCACCTGCAGCTTCAAGACCGAAGACCTTGTTTTTTTGTAGTCTTTAATAGGAAGCTACATGATGTAATCATCTTTTTCATGTACTCATGTTGGAACTCTTAATCAGGGATGTTCTCTTCGAAGATGTAATTAACATAATTTTTATGTAAATATAAGAATTATGGAAGTATGGACTCGCAATACCCGTTCTTTTACTTTTTGTCCCATGTAAATATAACTAAAACCAAACTCGTCTCAGTTAACGTGGAGGCGATCCTAGCCTCCCGTTTTCCCGACATCACTCTTTCCACCGCCGAAGCCGAGTAAATTGTCGCAGGCCATTGTTGTGTGCAATTACTTTGGATGAGGCAAACCCTCAGGGACTATGGCTACAAGTTGAGCAAAGTCCCTCTTTTATGTGATAATGCGAGTGCAATCTGCATGGCGGATAATCCCGTTGAACACAACCGCACTAAGCACATAGACATTCGATATCACTTTCCGAGAGATCACCAACAAAGGGGATATCGAAAAATAGCTTATGTAAACACTAAGAATCAATTAGCTGATATCTTTACCAAGACATTAGATGAGAAAACCTTTAGCAAACTTAGGAATGAACTAAATATACTTGATTCTCGGAATTTTGAATGAAACATTGCATCATAGCTTATTTTATATACCTTTGATCATCTCTTTCATATGGGACTAATGTGTTTTTCGAGTATATTTCTATCCTTAGTCTTATATTGAAAGGGAAATTGAGTCTTCGGCAAAGAATAAGGCTTCCACTCCACAACTCTGGCAGTATCATCTACCCTTTGCCGTTGTTCCTCCACTCTCAATTGGTATAATCCTTCACTCTTATTTACTTGTACCAATGGGGAGAAAATTCTAATGGGCTCCAACGTTCTCCGTTTTTGGCGATTAATGCCAAAGGGGAGAAAATATGAATCCTAAAGCAAAAGGACCGCACCCAAAGTAAAAGGACCGCACCACCACCATTTCAAAAAAATTCGAAATAAAGTTTTAATTGGTATTTTTCAAATCGGTATTCCTCAAGAAATAATATCTCAATTGGTATCTATATTCCAAATTGATATATATCTCAAAACCCTCTTGAAAGCTAAGAGGAGAATTTCATTCAGGGGGAGTTTTATTTAGTCAAAGGAAAAACATTTGAAACAAGGGGAGAAATTTTAAATCTTGAAAATGCTTCTTGCAATCTTATTCATATACCTTTGACTATTTGCAAAAAGACTTTGAAAAGATTTTCCAAAATAATTTGCAAAAACAAAACATGTGGTGCAAAGGTGGTCCAAAATGTTAAGTAAAAGAAAAGCAATCCATTCACATCTAGTGAAATTATCAATTGGTTTAATTCTAAGTAACCTATGCACTTACCATATGCAAACTAGTTCAATTCTGCACTTTATATATTTGCTTTGGTTTGTGTTGGCATCAATCACCAAAAAGAGGGAGATTGAAAGGGAAATAGGGTTAACCTTTTCCTATAATTAATTTTGGTGGTTGATCGTCAACACAAACATATGGACTAACTAGTTTGCCAAGTATTCATGTATTACCAGTGCATAAAGGTTCAACACAAAACAATAAAAATTCAAGTTAGGGATCCAATTCAAAAGGAGCAAAAGCAACCAAGTGTGCTGTGGTCTAGCGCACCGGACAGTGTCCGGTGCACCAGGACCGTACAGGGTCCAAGCAGCCACTCTCGGGTTTCCACAGGCGCACTCCGCTATAATTCACCGGAATGTCCGGTGTGCCACCGGACTGTCCGGTGAGCCAGCGGACAACGACTATCTGCACACAACGGTCGACTGCAAAAGTACTGACGACGTGAATAGTGCAGCGGCAGAAGTCAGAGCCGTGAAGTCAGAGGGCATCGGACTGTCCGGTGCCACAAGGAGACAAAGCTCCAACGGTCGACTTCGCTCCGAACCCTAACAGTTGGGAGACGTGGCGGCGCACCGGACAGCCTATAGTACCTGTTCGGTGGCGCATCGGACTGTCCGGTGCGCCCATCGCCAGCAGCCTCCCCAACGACTATTTTGGTGGTTGAGGGCTATAAATACCCCAACCACCACAACTCCAAGCATTCAAGTTTTTTGAAGTTCACATTTAATACAAGAGCTCTAGCATTCACTTCAAGACACAATACAAAAGATCAAATCCTCTTCGAGTCCCAAATCCACTCCAAACACTTAGTGGCTTATGAGAGAGAGATTTTTGTGTTCATTTGAGTTCTTGTCACTTAGATTGCCTATCTTCTTTTTCCATTCTTATTCTCAAGTGCTTTATAAGCAAGACAAGAGACACCAAGTGTGTGGTGGTCCTTGCGGGGTCTTAGTGACCCGTGAGATTAAGGAAGAAGACTCACTCGGTCTAAGTGACGTTTGAGAGAGGGAAAGGGTTGGAATAGACCCGGTCTTTGTGACCTTCTCAACGGGGACTAGGTTCTTTGGAACCAAACCTCGGTAAAACAAATCACCTTGTTCATTCGCTTGATTCTCATTTGATTTGTTTTCCTCTCTCTCCCCCCGACTTGATTTTAGTTCTAACGCTAACCCCGACTTGTAGTGTGTGTTTAAAATTGTAAATTTCATATTACGCCTATTCACCCCCCCTCTAGGCGACTTTAAGTGGTATTGGAAGATAAAAAGATGTTTGGTTGGTACAGATAAAATATAATTTTAAATACTATGGTTTAATCAAAACCGTGGTATTTTTAGAGTTTTAGAAACACCACTCACGACCTCAGTTTTCTTCTGTTCTATTTACGAATACTTTGGTTTTCTAATAGAACCAATCACATCTCAACTTTAAGTAATATCATGGTTTCATCATGGTAATGTAACACTGTAGTATTTTTGTTATGTACAATTGTAAACTATGATATTTCAAAACTATTATATTTTAAAACTGCGTTACCAAACAGACCATTAAGGGTGTTTACTTCTAGGGACTAAAGTTTTGTACGTGTTACATTGAATGTTTGAATTCCTATTACAAGTATTAAATATAGTTTAATTATAAAACTAATTAAAAAGTTGAAGACTAAACGACGAGACAGATTTATTAAGCCTAATTAATCTATGGTTAGCAAATGTTTATTATAGCATCACATGTACAAATCATAGACCAATTCATTTTAATAGGTTCAATCGTTTAGTTCTCATCTATGTAATTAGTTTTGTAATTAGACTGTATCTAAAATTTCTAAATAGCATCTAAATATTAGATATGATACTAGGATGAAAACGAGACGGATACAACCGGATACAAGGTCATCTTGTATCCTACCATAATGTATTTCTCTCGGATACGAGACCGAATACGGGTAGTTAAAATTTGGGACGGATATAGGACGAGACCAGGTAATAATTCGGGCGGGTAAGAAACGGATAACGGATATTACTTGGGTAGATAATGGATATTTGTCGGATAGTTCGCCTGAATAATATTAGTTGCAGGGATAATAAAATAAATACAGACTCTAGACTCTGGCAGCCTAGTACATACTTAGGAAAACTTCGTTTCAGACTGCGTATGTGTTGTTCGATGGTGTCCGCAAAGCCATTTTCGTCGCGGAGAGCAAATACTACTGTTGCGCTCCACGAGCACTAGCGCACTAGCACATACGGTATGTATTCTTCTTTTTAATCACAAGGTAATTACTGAATTGGCTTGGCTTTGGGTTGCGCAAGTTGCTAGCTGCTAGTGGCAGGTTCGGCACTTGGGCCAGCACTCCAGCAGGCCGCACGGCTTGGGCCAGCTGCGAGCACTCCAGCAGGCTGCAGGCTGCACGGCAAGAAGCCAACACCAAGACGCACACTTGCAGACGCCAGACAGATCACGGACTAGCCACCGGGTATCCGGGCAACTACTGCTATGCAAGCAGTCATTTTGTGCAAGCGTGCAAACAAACCATCTAATCTATTAAATCGTGATCCAACCATAGGTTACATTTAACACTTAAACCCTTCCACCATCAGCTCAATAATCTTTATAAAAAAATCTCTAACAAACCATGATTGTATCTGTGGTTAAATCGTAATCTAATAGATCAGATGATTTGCTTGTACGCTTGCATAAAAGGACTGCTTGCATAACAGTCGTTGCCGGGTACCCGACCATCTTACACCCCGTATCCGACCCGGGTTACAAAGGTACTTATCAGATAATAGTGATTCCGTATTCTACCTGTATCCGGTGTTTATTATCTGGGTAGTATCCGTATTCGTCCCGACAATAAAAATATATGTATCCGTATCCGAAAATTTGTCCCGTTTTTATATCCGAATCCGGTACCCGTCCCGGGTACCTGTCTCGTTTTTATCTAATTTAGTATGGGGAAACAAACAGGGCCTAAGTAGAAAATAAAAAATGACTTATGAAGCTATGATAAAACATATAACACGTACTCTCTCTGTCTTAAAAAGAATTGTTATCATAAAATCCGTGGTAGTCAAACTTTATTAAATTCACTAGTAGTTGTCCGTGCATCGCTATGGTTTCTATGTATCATATACACTTTCTTTATATAACACAAAACAATATGAGCTGCAGTGGATAGAGATGAGTGCTTTATTCCTAGATATTACGGTCTGAATCCCGGTGGTGTGCCTTTTTCCCACAATGTGTGGCAACACTCGCTGCATGCATGGAGGAGGGGAGCAGTTGCGAGCTGACGTACAAAGGGAGAAACTCCAATTTTATATTTATATTAGTAGAGATTAATCTTAAACTAGATTTAAAAGATATATAATTAGTAACATTTATATCTCTAAATAAGTTTATTATAAAAATATATTAGAAATTAATCAAATAATATCAATTATACAATCTTCTTTCCTTAAAACTACACCTGGTTTCCTCAATGGAGAGTCGGCCACGATAGCTCTAGCCTCATCAGCAGGGGCGGATCCAGAGCGAAATGAGAGTGAGGGCATACTTATGAAGACAAGCATTAAAACACCAGAGCAGGGGCATCTAAGTTGAACTAAGCAGGGGACCTTATAGTGAAAATCTAGTATCTACTACTTGCACCAAATAAATGAGCGAGGGCCTGTGCCCTCACTCCACTATACCTAGGTCCGCCCCTGCTCATCAGGTGCCGACATGTGCCCCCCCCCCCCCCCGCTTTGGTCCCAAAAAAATCATAAAACCGAGCTCCCGATCCATGTCGGCTTCACCGCGCGGTGCATCCTCCTCCCGATAGAGTTGTCTGGACCTAGACCCGATTTTGTTATCCAATCGAGCTTTCATGACAAGAAGGGAGGAGATGAGAAAGAAAGAAAATCCTAGGCCTCTACGCCCTTGGCCCCTTCTCTCTTTGTTGCGTCGCAGTAGCCCAAGCCCTCATCCTCTGACTCGGCCATGGCGACATCCCTAAAAGGGAAATGTGCCCTTAGGCCATTTCTAAATATTTTGGTGATTGAGTGCCAACACAAGTGGTCATGTGTTAATCTATGCCAAATGATGGACAAAGTGAAAATCAACATAAATGTATGTTCCAAGACTTAGTACTTTGTTTTAAAGGACTAATGTATTGTGTCTAAGTACTGGAAACAGGAGAAATCAATTTGGAAAAGAGATGGCTTTGTTCAGCCAAAGACAGTTCAGTCTGGGAGCACTGGACTGTCCGGTGGTGCACCGGACAGTGTCCGGTGCGCCAGGCTGGCTCTGGTGAAAAGGCCGCTCTCGGGAAATCGTCGGCGGCGTACGGCTAAAATTCACCGGACTGTCCGGTGTGCACCGAACTGTCCGGTGAGCCAACGGTCGAACGCGCAATCCGCGCGTGACGCGTGGCCGGGCCAACGGTCTGAAGGGGGCACCGGACTGTCCGGTGTGCACCGGACAGTGTCCGGTGCGCCAACGGCTCCAAATAGCCAACGGTCGGCTGCGCCAAAACAGGAAAGAAATCTGCACCGGACAGTGTCCGGTGGTGCACCGGACTGTCCAGTGCGCCAGGCGACAGAAGGCAAGAATTGCCTTCCTAGAATGCTCTTAACGGCTCCTAGTTGTCTTGAGGCTATAAAAGGGACCCCTAGGCGCATGGAGGAGTACACCAAGCATTCTCTAAGCATTCCTAAGCACCAAGACTTCAATTCCGCGCATTTGATTCTTTGTGATAGCAACTAGAGCTCCATTTGAGTAGAGAACTCTTCGGGTTGTGTTGTGAGCTCGAGTTGTGACTTGTGTGCGTGTTTGTGCTCTGATTTTGTGTCTTGTGTGCGTTGCTCATCCCATCCTTACTTTCGTGCTCCTTTGTGAACATCAAATTGTAAGGGCGAGAGGCTCCATGTTGTGGAGATTCCTCGCAAGCGGGATATAGTGAAACAAAGCAAAACACCGTGTCGCAAGCTCGAGTCGAAGGTAACATTGAGGTCGAGACGAACTAAAAGACTGAGCAATGCGACACCCTTAACAGGGGAAGTGGCGCCCACAGACGTCCCCGATGCTTTCACCCAAGATGCCCTCTAGCACATCGAAAGACTAGGACCCTAGATCAAAGCAAGTAGCCTCCGCCGTCGCCACCGCCCTGGCCGCCACACAAACCCCTCCAGAGGGGCACGACGCGCCGGCTGCCACAGTAGCCGCAAAGTTGTATCGGTTGCCATCCTGTCCAGCTAGGCACACTTAACTAGGGAAAAGCATTACTTCCACATAATGCTTGGGAGAATTTGCTTTGTCTAGTTACATTCTACATCTCTGTGTGAGAATCACAAGAATGTTGCTGGCTTACTCTGTAATTGCTCCTGAATCCTGACACACCATATATTACAGTCGAAGTTTTCTGAACTAATTAATATTTTAGTTATTAACTGTCAATCATGGCTATATATCATTTATTTGCTGAAGCTATGTGCATAACTTCATCAACTCAGTCACCACTTCTTGACATTATTTTAATAAAAAATAGCCCTTGTGTACAGTATCTATATTTGTTATGCTTGAAAATAAAATATGTATGGACATGCATTCTACCTTGGGAAGATGATCGTTTGTTCTTCTTTCTAGCAAACAGAGATCTGTATTTGCTTTGTTGACAAGCAAAATTACCAGGTCCCGTTATGTTACATTGTTTCTGTGCTGTCATAAGTACTCCAGGCAGCAAGCTAATCAGAATAAACCAGTTATTTTGATCGGATCGATTATTGATTGACCAAGTAACTAATGCTGTCGGACAGTACCTTGTAGCAAAATGGTTCAGATCGTGCCTATCTATACTGAAACATTTACTCGAATGTTTGAGAGTATAAAAACACATGATCAAATGCAGATCAGTCTCCAATGAAGAACTTCATAAAAGCAATTCGTACAAATTAGCAGCTGGACACTGCATGCATGGCTACATCTCGCAAAAACTAAAACCTATCCACTAGAAAAGCAGTACTAGCTAGGAAACTAGGTGAGGTCTACGATGGTTCCGGCGTGCGCGAGCACATCGACGTTCCTGAAGAAGCGATGCATCATTAGCAGGAGGACGTCGGTGGTGAGCAGGCTGTCGGAGCCGGCGCAGTGCGCGCGGCCGGCGGCGCGCTTGACGCCGAGCGCGGTGGCCACCTGCTCCAGCCCCCCGCGCATGGCGCAGCATCTGGCGAGGTGCTTCACGTCGAACACACTGTGTCCGAACAGCCGACGGACCAGGGCGAGGAAGCCGTCCAGCGTGTCCGGCAGCGGCTGGCCGCCGGTGAGCGCCTTGGCGAGGTACCCGAAGTCGTAGGAGCCCGAGAAGGCGGTCCAGGTGAGCCACCCGCAGGCGAGGCCGCTGCGGCGGAACCCGGCGGCGAAGTCTTCGGGGTCGATGCCGAACTCGTTCAGCATGGCGAAGTCCATCCCCTGCTCGCGGAGCATGGCGATGGAGGCCGGCGCGTGCGGGTGAAGCGCGGGATCGAAGCCCCGGATGTTGAACTGCCACGCGATGGGGAACCGGCCGGCGGGGCCCGACAGCGCGATCCCGACCTGCAGCAGCTTGAGGTCGTCTACGTTCCGCTTCACCAGCTCGTAGCTCTCGCGCGGACCGCGCATGTACCGTGGCAAGTTCGAGTCGTGTACCGCGCCGGGGAACTCGGTGTCCACGCACACGCAGGGGTAGCGCGGCAGCACCGCCGATAGGTTGGAGAGCTCTTCGTCGAAGTTGCTGGCCCAAACGTCGCGCACGGCGGCGTTCATCGACGCGCCGATGGACGTGAAGACCAGGGGTGGCGCCATGACGTAACGGGGACGGCTGCATGGCGGTGGCGGCACGTACATCGGCATTGCTTCAGGTGGCTGTGCCTTGTCGAGACGTTTTGATCTTGGAACGTGGGCGTGGTGCCCTGGTTTTATAGGTAGGGGCAGTCGGACATCACGGGCGTTCGGACATCGGCGAAGCGGACCACCTTTCGTCAAAGTTTGCAACAGAACGGGCGGTGCAAGGTAGGGTTTACAACAGATTTTATCTACGGTAACAGACCAGGCGCCCAGGTTGGTTTTCTTCCGTCCCTATCACATCGAACTCAGAGCATAGAACAGGCGCCTTGTCAAAAGTTTGCAACAGTGGCGGAGATTTGATAGAAATCATGTGAGGCTAAACAAAATCGGCAGATAAGAAAACAGATGTAATATTGCATATAGAAATTAGTGATTGTACCATAAAAATTAGAATCTGAATGTGCACCCTTCATTTTGAATATTTTTATTATACTCATCAACTTATTTTTTTAATGCTAGATCTACAACTATTTCATCTAGATTATATACTCTTCCAATATTTAATTGTTATAAAATTCTTGTTATGTAATGGTTGCCCAAAGCAGGTTAAGAGTGGGCTGTTTTAGACTCTCCCCATAAATGGGCTATAACATTTTGTACTCTAAATTTTAGGGGATTCTCGTCTTACATGTCCAACCGTGTCCTCTAAATCTAGGGGCGTTGTTAGATCCTCATATATAGAGTTTCTCTCTCCTCTATCTATTTTAAACAATAGATCTAGCAAAACTAAAATATGTATAATACATTTAAGAGTATGACAAATACATTCGTATAAAAAATAAAAGTAAAATATGTCTTCTATATAGGTATTTTCGCATGGAGGACGCTGCAGGAGAGGATTGAGATACAAAGGAGATAATCTTCATAGGAGACTGTAAAGGATAGATATAGAGAATGGATATAAAGAATATTGCTGGAGATAGTCTTAGCAGACTCTGGAGTTGGACTGTAGGCCGGGACGATGGAAGTAGCCTGCTCACTGTAGTTTTGGCTCCACATACTTGCTATTTTTTTTCTCAATTTGTAATACATTCAACATATATATAAAGAGAAAAAAATTGAGGTGGAACCATGGCCCACTTTGCCCGGCCAACTACTACTCGTTCCGCCCCTGGTTTGCAACAGATTTTACCTACAACGAGAATACACGTAGGAGTTCTACGCTCCTTGTTCGGCTGGGCTGGAAATGGCCAGTATGATGGTCTGATCCACGGGTGTCATCCATGGCTAGATAAAATATAAGTCCACAAAAAAAATACTTGTTCGTTTAGCCCACGCCTATTTGAGAGCACCTAGAGGGGGGTGAATAGGTGATCCTGTAAAACTTGAAACTTAGTGCCACAAAAACTTGATTAGGAGTTAGCACAATAAGGCCAAGTGGCTAGAGAGGAGTCTTAGCAAAACACAATAACCACAAAGAGATCAACACAGAGATGGCACAGTGGTTTATCCCGTGGTTCGGCCAAGTCCAATACTTGCCTACTCCACGTTGTGGCGTCCCAACGGACGAGGGTTGCACTCAACCCCTCTCAAGCGGTCCAAAGACCCACTTGAATACCACGGTGTTTTGCTTTCACTTTACTATATCCCGCTTGCGAGGAATCTCCACAACTTGGAGCCTCTTGCCCTTACAAAGATGTCCACAAAGAAGCACAGGAGTAAGGATGGGATGAGCAACGCACACAAGACACAAAATCAGAGCAACACACACACAAGTCACAACACGAGCTCTCAACACAACTCAAAGAGTTCTCTACTCAAATGGAGCTCTAGTTGCTATCACAAAGAATCGAATGCGCGGAATTAAAGTCTTGGTGCTTAGGAATGCTTAGAGAATGCTTGGTATCTTCCTCCATGCGCCTAGGGGCCCCTTTTATAGCCCCAAGGCAGCTAGGAGCCGTTGAGAGCATTCCAGGAAGGCAATTCTTGCCTTCTGTTGCCTGGCGCACCGGACAGTCTGGTGCACCACCGGACACTATCCGGTGCGGATTTCTTTCCTTCTATGGCGCAGCCGACCGTTGAAGATCCAGAGCCGTTGGCGCAACGGACACTGTCCGGTGCACACCGGACAGTACGGTGCCCCCTTCTGACCGTTGGCTCTGCCACGCGTCGCGCGCGGCTTACGCGGCCGACCGTTGGCCCGGCTGTCCGTTTGCTCGCCGGACAGTCCGGTGCACCACCAGACAGTCCAGTGATTTATAGTCGTACGCCGTTGATCGCTTCCCGAGAGCGACGACTTCGCCTATGAATGGCTCATCGGACAGTCCGGTGATTTATAGCCGTACGCCGTTGATCGCTTCCCGAGAGCAGCCAGTTGACATTCGCCAGTCTGGCGCACCGGACACTGTCCGGTGCACCCAGACTGCGCAGAGTCTTGGCTGCATATCCAAGTCTTTTCTAAATTGATCTTTTCCTGTTTCTAGCACTTAGACACAATACATTAGTCTCCAAAACAATGTACTAAGTCTTAGAAACATACCTTTTCTTTTGATTTGCACTTTGTCCATCAATTGGCATAGATTAACACTTAAGCACTTGTGTTGGCACTCAATCACCAAAATACTTAGAAATGGCCCAAGGGCACATTTCCCTTTCAATCTCTCCCTTTTTGGTGATTTATGCCAACACAACAAAAAGCAACTAAAGAAGTGCAACGTCAATGCAAATGAGAACACAAATTTGTTTTGATTTCAATTTGGCATATTTAGATCATTCTTTGCCACCACTTGGTTTTGTTTTTGCAAATCAACCTCAATTTCCTATCTCTAAGTCAAACACACTTGTTGAGACGTAAAGAGAGTTGTTCCAAGAGAAATTGATCAAAGATTTCAAAAACTCCCCCTTTTTCCCATAATCAACTATTCTCCCCACAAGAAACCAACTTTTGACAAAAGAGACAACAAGAGAGTTTTGACAAACCAAAAGCTCTATTCTACTATTTTCAAAATTCTCAAGTTACTCCCCCTTTTTCCCATAATCAACTATTGTCCCCACAAGAAACCAACTTTTGACAAAAGAGACAACAAGAGAGTTTTGACAAACCAAAAGCTCTATTCTACTATTTTCAAAATTCTCAAGTGGTAGCTGATCCATTGGTTGCTTTGGCCTTATTTTCTCCCCCTTTGGCATCAAGCACCAAAACGGGATCAATCTTGGCCCTTAAACCCCATTGCCTCACCAAAATTTTCAAATAAGAGTACCAAGGCAATAAGGATATTGAGAAGGACTTGGAGTAAGTTACCCTCTCATCGGAGTGCAGTGGAAGTCTTGCATGGTCCAAGTCCACCTTTCCTTTTCAATCCACCTTTGAGGCTAAATAAAGCCAGCTCAAAACACATGGTTAGTCTCAAAGGGTCAAGTTGTAGCACATCTCCCCCTAAATATGTGCATCAATCACACATGGACTTTTGAGGTCCGGGGAGTGTTTGTACAACTTGAGCACAATAAATAAACAACAAAATGCGTAAGGAACATGATCAAAGGCATAAACACATGTATGCTATAAATCAATCCAAGTTCCGCGAATCTAAGACATTTAACTCACTACGCAGCCTACAAAAGGTCTTCTCATCTAAAGGCTTGGTAAAGATATCAACTAGCTGGTTCTCGGTGCTAATATAAAACACTTCGATATCTCCCTTTTGCTGGTGGTCTCTCAAAAAGTGATGTCGGATGTCAATGTGCTTTGTGCGGCTGTGCTCAATAGGATTGTCCGCTGTGCGGATAGCACTCTCATTGTCACATAAAAGTGGGACTTTGCTCAGATTGTAGCCAAAGTCCCGGAGGGTTTGCCTCATTCAGAGTAGTTGCGCGCAACACTGTCCTGCAGCAACATACTCGGCCTCAACGGTGGATAGGGCAACAGAGGTTTGTTTCTTAGAACTCCATGACACCAGGGACCTTCCTAAGAATTGGCACGTCCCTGATGTACTCTTCCTATCGACCTTACATCCAGCATAATCGGAGTCTGAATATCCAATTAAGTCAAAGGTAGACCCCTTTGGATACCAGATCCCGAAGCAAGGCGTAGCGACTAAATATCTAAGAATTCGCTTCACAGCCACTAAGTGACACTCCCTTGGATCGGATTGAAATCTAGCACACATGCATACACTAAGCATAATATCCGGTCTACTAGCGCATAAATAAAGCAAAGAACCTATCATGGATCGGTATGCTTTTTGATCAACGGACTTACCTCCTTTGTTGAGGTCGACGTGTCCGTCAGTTCCCATCGGAGTCTTTGCGGGCTTGACGTCCTTCATCCCAAACCGCTTTAGCAAGTCTTGTGTGTACTTTGTTTGGGAGATGAAGGTGTCGTCCTTGAGTTGCTTCACTTGGAACCCAAGGAAGTAGTTCAACTCGCCCATCATCGACATCTCAAACTTTTGAGTCATCACCCTGCTAAACTCTTCACAAGACTTTTGGTTAGTAGAACCAAATATTATGTCATCGACATAAATTTGGCACACAAATAAGTCACCATCACAAGTCTTAGTGAATAAAGTTGGATCGGCTTTCCCAACCTTGAAAGCATTAGCAATTAAAAAGTATCTAAGGCATTCATACCATGCTCTTGGGGCTTGCTTAAGTCCATAGAGCGCCTTAGAGAGCTTACATGCGTGGTCGGGGTACCGTTCATCCTCGAAGCCAGGGGGTTGCTCCACGTACACCTCCTCCTTGATTGGCCCGTTGAGGAAAGCGCTCTTTACATCCATTTGGAACAACCTGAAAGAATGGTGAGCGGCATATGCTAGCAAAATACGAATGGACTCTAGCCTAGCCACAGGAGCAAAAGTCTCCTCAAAGTCCAAACCTGCGACCTGGGCATAACCTTTTGCCACAAATCGAGCCTTGTTCCTTGTCACCACCCCGTGCTCGTCTTGTTTGTTGCAGAACACCCACTTGGTTCCCACAACATTTTGCTTGGGACGAGGCACCAGTGTCCAAACTTCATTTCTCTTGAAATTATTGAGCTCCTCTTGCATGGCCAACACCCAGTCCAGATCTAGCAAGGCCTCTTCTACCCTGAAAGGCTCAATAGAAGAGACAAAGGAGTAATGCTCACAAAAATTAACTAATCTAGAACGAGTAGTTACTCCCTTGCTAATGTCACCCAAAATTTGGTCGACGGGATGATTCCTTTGAATCGTCACTCGAACTTGGGTTGGAGGTGCCGGTTGTGCTTCTTCCTCCATCACATGATCATCTTGTGCTCCCCCTTGATCACATGCCTCCTCTTGATGAACCTGTTCATCATCTTGAGTTGAGGGATGCACCACTGTTGAGGAAGAGGGTTGATCTTGCTCCTTTTGTTCCTGTGGTCGCACGTCTCCAATCGCCATGGTACGAATCGCATCCGTTGGAACATCTTCTTCATCTACATCATCAAGATCAACAACTTGCTCTCTTGGAGAGCCATTAGTCTCATCAAATACAACGTCGCTAGAGACTTCAACCAAACCCAATGATTTGTTGAAGACTCTATACGCCTTTGTATTTGATTCATAACCTAACAAAAATCCTTCTACAGCTTTGGGAGCAAACTTAGAATTTCTACCTTTCTTTACTAGAATATAACATTTGCTCCCAAATACCCGAAAGTAAGACACATTGGGTTTGTTACTGGTTAGAAGCTCATACGAAGTCTTCTTGAGGAGGCGATGAAGGTACACCCGGTTTATGGCGTGACAAGCCGTGTTCACAGCTTCCGACCAAAACCGCTCGGACGTCTTGAATTCTCCAAGCATCGTCCTCGCCATGTCTATAAGCGTCATGTTCTTCCTCTCTACCACACCATTTTGCTGTGGTGTGTAGGGAGCGGAGAACTCGTGCTTGATTCCTTCCTCCTCAAGGTACTCCTCCACTTGAAGATTCTTGAACTCAGACCCGTTGTCGCTCCTTATCTTCTTCACCTTGAGCTCAAACTCATTTTGAGCTCTCCTTAGGAAGCGCTTGAGGGTCCCTTGTGTTTCAGATTTATCCTGCAAAAAGAATACCCAAGTGAAGCGGGAAAAATCATCAACAATTACTAAACCATACTTACTTCCCCCGATGCTTAGGTAGGCGACGGGTCCGAAGAGGTCCATATGCAGCAGCTCCAGGGGTCTTGATGTAGTCATCACGTTCTTGATGTGATGATCACTTCCCACTTGTTTACCTGCTTGACAAGCTGCACAAGGTCTATCTTTTTCGAAAGTTACATTAGTGAAAGGGAAATGTGCCCTTGGGCCATTTCTAAGTATTTTGGTGGTTTAGTGTCCAACACAAGTGCCTAATTATAAAATGGTGGACAAAGTACAAATCAAGGATAAAGGTATGTTTCTCAGACTTAGTACATTGTTTTTGAGACTAATGTATTGTGTCTAAGTGCTGGAAACAGGAAAAATCCATTTGGAAATGCCTTGGCTCATGCAGCCAAGACTTTGCTCAGTCTGGAGCACCGGACTGTCCGGTGGTGCACCGGACAGTGTCCGATGCGCCAGGCTGGCTCGAGCAAAGTGGCTGCTCTCGGGACTTCGACGGCGGTGTACGGCTATAATTCACCGGACTGTCCGGTGGGCGGTTCACAGGCGAACTCGTCGCTCTCGGGAATTCATCGGCGACGTACGGCTATAATTCACCGGACTGTCCGGTGTGCACCGGACTGTCCGGTGAGCCAACGGTCGGCCGGGCCAACGGTCGGTCGCTCGATCTGCGCGGGACACGTGGCCGAGCCAACGGCTAGTAGGAGGCACCGGACTGTCCGGTGTGCACAGGACATGTCCGGTGCGCCAACGGCTCTCAGGCTGCCAACGGTCGACTGTGCCATTTATGGAAGGAAATCGGGCACCGGACAGTGTCCGGTGTGCACCGGACTGTCCGGTGCACCAGTCGACAGAAGGCAAGATCAGCCTTCCTAGATTGCTCTCAACGGCTCCTAGCTGCCTTGGGGCTATAAAAGGGACCCCTAGGCACATGGAGGAGCAAACTAAGCATTCCTACAACATTCCTAAGCACCAAGACATCGATTCCGCGCCTTTGATTCTTTGCGATAGCAATTAGAGCTCTAGTTGAGTGGTGAACTCATTGAGTTGTGTTGTGAGCTCTCGTTGCGACTTGTGTGCGTGGTGTCGCTGTGATTTCTTGTCTTGAGTGCATTGCTAATCCCTCCCTTGCTCCGTGCTTCTTTGTGAACTTTAAGTGTAAGGGCAAGAGGCTCCAAGTTGTGGAGATTCCTCGCAAACGGGATTGAGTAAAGCAAGCAAAACACCATGGTATTCAAGTGGGTCTTTGGACCGCTTGAGAGGGGTTGATTGCAACCCTCGTCCGTTGGGACGCCACAACGTGGAGTAGGCAAGCGTTGGTCTTGGCCGAACCACGGGATAACCACCGTGCCATCTCTGTGATTGATTTCTTATGGTTATTGTGTTTTGACTCCTCTCTAGCCACTTGGCATTTACTGTGCTAACGCTTAACCAAGTTTTTGTGGCTTAAGTTTTCAAGTTTTACAGGATCACCTATTCACCCCCCCTCTAGGTGCTCTCAATTGGTATCGGAGCCGTTCTCTTCACAAAGGGACTAACCGCCCGAAGAGATGGATCCTAAGGGGAAGGGTATCGTGATCAACGATAAAGAGAAGGAATCCTTCGTCAACGAGCCGAAGGACGACAAGCCTACCGACTCCGGCTCAGGCCATAGACGGAAGGAAGGGAAGAAGAAGAAGACAAGGCGCATCAAGGAGATCGTCTACTACGACGATAGCGATGAGTCTACTTCTTCCCAAAAGGACGACGACCACAATGACTACGAGAGAAGGAAACCGGTTAATTCGAACTTTTCTTTTGACTACTCTCGTATTCCTCAAAGTACAAATGCTCATTTATTATCTATTCCACTTGGCAAACCTCCTCATTTTGATGGAGAAGACTACGGATTTTGGAGCCACAAAATGCGTAGTCACCTATTCTCTCTCCGTCCTAGTATATGGGAGATTGTAGAGAGTGGAATGCACTTTGATAGTACGGATAGTTCCATGTTCATTAATGAGCAAATTCATAAGAATGCACAAGCTACTACTGTTCTTCTAGCTTCATTGTGCAGGGATGAATACCACAAAGTGAGCGGCTTGGATAACGCCAAGCAGATCTGGGACACCCTCAAGATTTCTCATGAGGGGAACGACGTCACCTTGCTCACCAAGATGGAGTTGGTGGAGGGCGAGCTTGGACGGTTCGCGATGATAAGGGGCGAAGAGCCGACACAAACATACAACCAGCTCAAGACCCTTATCAACAAAATAAGGAGCTACGGAAGCACGCGATGGACGGACCACAACGTCGTCCGACTAATGCTAAGGTCCTTTACCGTTCTTGATCCTCATTTGGTGAATAATATTCGTGAGAATCCCACGTACACCAAAATGTTGCCCGAAGAAGTCCTTGGAAAATTCGTAAGCGGGCGAATGATGATCAAGGAGGCGAGGTACGTGGACGACGCTCTAAACAGTCCAATCAACGAGCCTCAACCCCTTGCTCTCAAGGCAACAAGAAGCAAGGAGGCGCTACCTAGCAAAGTGGCACAAATTGAGGCGGCTGGACTTAATGATGAAGAAATGGCCCTCATCATCAAGAGATTCAAGACAGCGCTTAAGGGTCGCAAGGGACAGCCAAGCAAGACCAAAACCAAGGGGAAGCGCTCTTGCTTCAAATGCGGTAAGCTTGGTCATTTTATTGCTAACTGTCCCGACAATGATAGTGATCAGGATCAAGGGAACAAGAGGGAGAAGAAGAAGAACTATAAAAAGGCAAAGGGCCAGGCACATCTTGGCAAGGAGTGGGATTCGGATTGCTCCTCGTCCGACTCCGACAATGAAGGACTCGCCGCCACCGCCTTCAACAAGTCATCCCTCTTCCCCAACGAGCGTCACACATGCCTTATGGCAAGGGAGAAGAAGGTATGTACTCGAAACTCTACTTATGCTTCTTCAAGTGAGGACAAATCTAGTGATGAGGATGAAATAGATTATTCATGTTTATTTAAGGGCCTAGATAGAACCAAGGTAGATAAAATTAATGAATTGATTGATGCCTTGAATGATAAGAATAGGCTTTTAGAAAAACAAGAGGACTTGCTATATGAAGAACATGACAAATTTGTAGAAGCACAAAAATCTCATGCCTTAGAAGTTAAGAGAAATGAAATGCTTTCTTATGAATTATCTTCTTGCCATGAGACAATTTCTAACTTAAGGAGCATTAATGATGATTTGAATGCTAAGTTAGAAATAGCTAGTAAATCAACAACTTGTGTAGAAAATGTTGTTATTTGCAATAGATGTAAAGATTTTGATATTGATGCTTGTAGTGAACACATAGCTTCTAGTGCAAAGTTAAATAATGAAATGGCTAGCCTTAATGCCCAACTTAAGGCTAGCAAAAGTGATTTTGATAAACTAAAATTTGCTAGGGATGCCTACACAATTGGTAGACACCCCTCAATTAAGGATGGGCTTGGCTTCAAGAGGGAAGCCAAGAACTTAACAAGCCATAAGGCTCCCATCTCCGCCAAGGAGAAAGGGAAGGCCCCTATGGCATGTAGTACTAAAAAGAACCATGCTTTTATGTACAATGATAAAAGACAGTCTCATAGGAGTTGTAATGCTTTTGATTCACATACCTATGATTCTTATGCTATGTTTGCTCCCAGTTCTTCCTATATGCATGGTAGAGATATGCCTAGGAAGAATATTCATCATGTGCCTAGAAAGAATATTGTTCATGTTCCTAGGAAAGTTATGAATGGACCCTCTACAATTTATCATGCTTTAAATGCTTCCTTTGCTATTTGTAGAAAGGATAGGAAGATAGTTGCTAGGAAATTAGGGGCAAAATGCAAGGGTGATAAAACTTGCATTTGGGTCCCTAAGGAAATTGTGACTAACCTTGTAGGACCCAACAAGAGTTGGGTACCTAAGACCCAAGCCTAAATTTGCCTTGCAGGTTTATGCATCCGGGAGTTCAAGCTGGATTATCGACAGCGGATGCACAAACCATATGACGGGGGAGAAGAAGATGTTCACCTCCTACGTCAAGAATAAGGATTCCCAAGATTCAATCATATTCGGTGATGGGAACCAAGGCAAGGTGAAAGGTTTAGGCAAGATTGCAATATCTAATGAGCACTCTATCTCTAATGTGTTTTTAGTTGAGTCTCTTGGATATAATTTACTCTCTGTCAGTCAATTATGTAATATGGGATATAATTGTCTATTTACAAATGTAGATGTGTCTGTCTTTAGAAGATGTGATGGTTCACTAGCTTTTAAGGGTGTACTAGACGGCAAACTTTATTTAGTTGATTTTGCAAAAGAAGAGGCCGGTCTAGATGCATGCTTAATGGCTAAGACTTGCATGGGCTGGTTGTGGCATCGCCGCTTAGCACATGTGGGGATGAAGAACCTCCACAAGCTTCTAAAGGGAGAACACGTGATAGGTCTAACCAATGTACATTTCGAAAAAGATAGACCTTGTGCAGCTTGTCAAGCAGGGAAACAGGTGGGAGGCTCTCATCACACAAAAAATGTGATGACAACATCAAGACCCTTGGAGATGCTGCATATGGACCTCTTCGGACCCGTCGCCTATCTGAGCATAGGAGGAAGTAAGTATGGTCTAGTTATTGTTGATGACTTTTCCCGCTTCACTTGGGTGTTCTTTTTGCAGGATAAGTCTGAAACCCAAGGGACCCTCAAGCGCTTCCTAAGAAGAGCCCAAAATGAGTTTGAGCTCAAAGTGAAGAAGATAAGAAGCGACAACGGGTCCGAATTCAAGAATCTTCAAGTGGAGGAGTTCCTTGAGGAGGAGGGGATCAAGCACGAGTTCTCCGCTCCCTACACACCTCAGCAAAATGGTGTGGTAGAGAGGAAGAACAGGACGCTCATAGATATGGCGAGGACTATGCTTGGAGAGTTCAAGACCCCCGAGTGCTTTTGGTCGGAAGCCGTGAACACGGCTTGCCACGCCATCAATAGGGTCTACCTTCACCGCCTCCTCAAGAAGACTTCATATGAGCTGCTGACTGGTAACAAACCCAATGTATCGTACTTTCGTGTATTTGGGAGTAAATGCTACATTCTAGTAAAGAAGGGTAGGAATTCCAAATTTGCTCCCAAAGCTGTAGAAGGGTTTTTATTAGGTTATGATTCAAATACAAAGGCGTATAGGGTCTTCAACAAATCATCGGGTTTGGTTGAAGTCTCTAGCGACGTTGTATTTAATGAGACTAATGGCTCTCCAAGAGAGCAAGTTGTTGATCTTGATGATGTAGATGAAGAAGATGTTCCAACGGCCGCGATTCGCACCATGGCGATTGGAGATGTACGGCCTCAGGAACAATTGGAGCAAGATCAACCGTCTTCCTCAACAAAGGTGCATCCCCCATCCCAAGATGACAAACAGGTACCTCAAGTGGAGGCGCATGATCAAGGGGGAGCACAGGATGTTCAAGTTGAAGAGGAAGAAGCACATCAGGCACCTCCAGCCCAAGTTCGAGCGACGATCCAAAGGGATCATCCCGTCGACCAAATTTTGGGTGATATTAGCAAGGGAGTAACTACTCGTTTAAGATTAGTTAATTTTTGTGAGCATTACTCCTTTGTCTCTTCTATTGAGCCTTTCAGGGTAGAAGAGGCCTTGCTGGATCCGGACTGGGTGTTGGCCATGCAGGAGGAACTCAACAACTTCAAGCGCAATGAAGTTTGGACACTGGTGCCTCGTCCCAAGCAAAACGTTGTGGGAACCAAGTGGGTGTTCCGCAACAAACAGGACGAGCACGGGGTGGTGACGAGGAACAAGGCTCGACTTGTGGCAAAAGGTTATGCCCAAGTCGCAGGTTTGGACTTTGAGGAGACGTTTGCTCCTGTGGCTAGGCTAGAATCAATCCGTATTTTGCTAGCATATGCCGCTCACCATTCTTTCAGGTTGTACCAAATGGATGTGAAGAGCACTTTCCTCAACAGGCCGATCAAGGAGGAGGTGTACGTGGAGCAACCCCCTGGCTTCGAGGATGAACGGTACCCCGACCACGTGTGTAAGCTCTCTAAGGCGCTCTATGGACTTAAGCAAGCCCCAAGAGCATGGTATGAATGCCTTAGAGACTTTTTAATTGCTAATGCTTTCAAGGTTGGGAAAGCCGATCCAACTCTTTTTACTAAGACTTGCGATGGTGATCTTTTTGTGTGCCAAATTTATGTCGATGACATAATATTTGGTTCTACTAACCAAAAGTCTTGTGAAGAGTTTAGCAGGGTGATGACGCAGAAATTCGAGATGTCGATGATGGGCGAGTTGAACTACTTCCTTGGGTTCCAAGTGAAGCAACTCAAGGACGGCACCTTCATCTCCCAAACGAAGTACACACAAGATTTGTTAAAGCGGTTTGGGATGAAGGACGCCAAGCTCGCAAAGACGCCGATGGGAACTGACGGACACACCGACCTCAATAAAGGAGGTAAGTCCGTTGATCAAAAAGCATACCGGTCCATGATAGGTTCTTTGCTTTATTTATGTGCTAGTAGACCAGATATTATGCTTAGCGTATGCATGTGTGCTAGATTTCAATCCGATCCTAAGGAGTGTCACTTAGTGGCTGTGAAGCGAATTCTTCGATATTTAGTCGCTATGCCTTGCTTTGGGATCTGGTATCCAAAGGGGTCTAACTTTGACTTGATTGGATATTCAGATTCCGACTATGCTGGATGTAAGGTCGATAGGAAGAGTACATCGAGGATGTGCCAATTCTTAGGAAGGTCTCTGGTGTCGTGGAATTCTAAGAAACAAACTTCCGTTGCCCTATCCACTGCTGAGGTCGAGTACGTTGCCGCAGGACAGTGTTGTGCGCAACTACTTTGGATGAGGCAAACCCTCCGGGACTTTAGCTACAATCTGAGCAAAGTCCCACTCCTATGTGACAATGAGAGTGCTATCCGCATAGCAGAAAATCTTGTTGAGCACAGACGCGCAAAGCACATTGACATCCGACATCACTTTTTGAGAGACCACCAGCAAAAGGGAGATATCGAAGTGTTTCATGTTAGCACCGAGAACCAGCTAGCCGATATCTTCACTAAGCCTTTAGATGAAAAGACCTTTTGCAGGCTGCGTAGTGAGCTAAATATCCTAGATTCGCGGAACTTGGATTGAATTGTAGCATACATGTGTTTATGCCTTTGATCATGTTCCTTCTGTATTAGTTGCTTACTTGTGGTGCTCAAGTTGTACAAACACTCCCTGGACCTCACAAGTCCTTTTTGCAAGTGATGCACATATTTAGGGGGAGTTGTGCTACAACTTGACCCTTTGAGACTAACCATGTACTTGAGTTTGGTTGTTTTAGCCTCAAAGGAGGATTGAAAGGGAAAAGATGGACTTGGACCATGCAAGACTTCCACTGCACTCCGATGAAAAGAGTAACTTTTCCAAGTTCATCTTTATACTCTTATTGCCTTTGTGTTCTCATTTGAAGATTTTGGTGAGGCAATGGGGTTAAAGGGCCAAGATTGATCCCGTTTTGGTGCTTGATGCCAAAGGGGGAGAAAATAAAGGCCAAAGCGATAAATGGATTAGCTACCACTTGAGAGATTTTGAAAATAGTAGAATAGAGCTTTTTGGTTTGTCAAAACTCTTTTGTTGTCTCTCTTGTCAAAAGTTGGCTTCCTGTGGGGAGAAGTGTTGATTATGGGAAAAAGGGGAGTTTTTGAAATCTTGAATCAATTTCTCTTGGAATGACTCTCTTTATGTCTTAACATGTGTGTTTGACTTAGAGATAGAAATTTTAGTTTGATTTGCAAAAAACAAACCAAGTGGTGGCAAAGAGTGATCCATATATGTCAAATTTGAATCAAAACAATTTGAGTTCTTATTTGAAGTGATTTTGTACTTGTTCTACTTGCTTTATGTTGTGTTGGCATAAATCACCAAAAAGGGGGAGATTGAAAGGGAAATGTGCCCTTGGGCCATTTCTAAGTATTTTGGTGGTTTAGTGTCCAACACAAGTGCCTAATTATAAAATGGTGGACAAAGTACAAATCAAGGATAAAGGTATGTTTCTCAGACTTAGTACATTGTTTTTGAGACTAATGTATTGTGTCTAAGTGCTGGAAACAGGAAAAATCCATTTGGAAATGCCTTGGCTCGTGCAGCCAAGACTTTGCTCAGTCTGGAGCACCGGACTGTTCGGTGGTGCACCGGACAGTGTCCGATGCGCCAGGCTGGCTCGAGCAAAGTGGCTGCTCTCGGGACTTCGACGGTGGTGTACGGCTATAATTCACCGGACTGTCCGGTGGGCCGTTCACAGGCGAACTCGTCGCTCTCGGGAATTCATCGGCGACGTACGGCTATAATTCACCAGGACTGTCCGGTGTGCACCAGACTGTCCGGTGAGCCAACGGTCGGCCGGACCAACGGTCGGCCGCGCGATCTGCGCGGGACACGTGGCCGAGCCAACGGCTAGTAGGAGGCACCGGACTGTCCGGTGTGCACCGGACATGTCCGGTGCGCCAACGGCTCTCAGGCTGCCAACGGTCGACTGTGCCATTTATGGAAGGAAATCGGGCACCGGACAGTGTCCGGTGTGCACCGGACTGTCCGGTGCACCAGTCGACAGAAGGCAAGATCAGCCTTCCTAGATTGCTCTCAATGGCTCCTAGCTGCCTTGGGGCTATAAAAGGGACCCCTAGGCGCATGGAGGAGCAAACTAAGCATTCCTACAACATTCCTAAGCACCAAGACATCGATTCCGCGCCTTTGATTCTTTGCGATAGCAATTAGAGCTCTAGTTGAGTGGTGAACTCATTGAGTTGTGTTGTGAGCTCTCGTTGCGACTTGTGTGCGTGGTGTCGCTGTGATTTCTTATCTTGAGTGCGTTGCTAATCCCTCCCTTGCTCCGTGCTTCTTTGTGAACTTTAAGTGTAAGGGCGAGAGGCTCCAAGTTGTGGAGATTCCTCGCAAACGGGATTGAGTAAAGCAAGCAAAACACCGTGGTATTCAAGTGGGTCTTTGGACCGCTTGAGAGGGGTTGATTGCAACCCTCGTCCGTTGGGACGCCACAACGTGGAGTAGGCAAGCGTTGGTCTTGGCCGAACCACGGGATAACCACCGTGCCATCTCTGTGATTGATTTCTTGTGGTTATTGTGTTTTGACTCCTCTCTAGCCACTTGGCATTTACTGTGCTAACGCTTAACCAAGTTTTTGTGGCTTAAGTTTTCAAGTTTTACAGGATCACCTATTCACCCCCCCCCTCTAGGTGCTCTCTCCAGGGGTCTTGATGTAGTCATCACGTTCTTGATGTGATGATCACTTCCCACTTGTTTACCTACTTGACAAGCTGCACAAGGTCTATCTTTTTCAAAAGTTACATTAGTTAGACCTATCACGTGTTCTCCCTTTAGAAGATTGTGAAGGTTCTTCATCCCTACATGTGCTAAGCGGCGATGCCACAACCAGCCCATGCTAGTCTTAGCAATTAAGCATGCATCTACACCGGCCTCCTCTTTTGCAAAATCAACTAAATAGAGTTTGCCGTCTAATACACCCTTAAAAGCTAACGAACCATCACTCCTTCTAAAGACAGACACATCTACATTTGTGAATAAGCAGTTATATCCCATATTACAAAGCTGACTCACAGATAATAAGTTATATCCAAGGGACTCAACTAAAAACACATTGGAAATGGAGTGCTCGGATGAAATAGCTATTTTTCCTAACCCTTTCACCTTGCCTTGATTCCCGTCACTGAATATGATTGAGTCTTGGGAATCTTTGTTCTTGACGTAGGAGGTGAACATCTTCTTCTCCCCCGTCATGTGGTTTGTGCATCCGCTGTCGATAATCCAGCTTGAACCCCCGGATGCATAAACCTGCAAGGCAAATTTAGGCTTGGATTTTAGGTACCCAACTCTTGTTGGGTCCTACAAGGTTAGTCACAATGGTCTTAGGGACCCAAATGCAAGTTTTATCTCCCTTGCATCTTGCCCCTAACTTCCTAGCAATCAACTTCTTATCCTTTCTACAAATAGCAAAGGAAGCATTGCAAGTATGAAAAATTGTAGAAGGTTCATTGTTTACTTTTCTAGGAACATGAACAACATTTCTTCTAGGCATAGCATTTTTCCTAGCCAAATTTCTATCATGCATAATAGAAGAACTAGAAGCAACCATGGCATGAGAATCAAAAACATCATAACTTCTATAAGCATTCCTAGAATGTCTCCTATTATGATACATGAAAGCATGGTTCTTTTGAGTACTACTAGCCATAGGGGCCTTCCCTTTCTCCTTGGCGAAGATGGAAGCCTTATGGCTTGTTAAGTTCTTGACTTCCCTCTTGAAGCCAAGACCATCCTTAATTGAGGGGTGTCTACCAATCGTGTAGGCATCCCTTGCAAATTTTATTTTGTCAAATTCACTCTTGCTAGTCTTAAGTTGGGCATTAAGACTAGCCACTTCATCATTCAATTTAGAAATTGAAACTAGGTGTCTGGTGCGGATATCCTTCCTTATTTGGCGAAGTCGACCGTTGGGGTTTGAGAGCTGTTAGCGCACCGGACACTGTCTGGTGCATACCGGACAGTCTGGTGCCTCCTTCTAGCCGTTGGCTCGGCCACGTGTCCCACGCAGATCGCGCGGCCGACCGTTGGCCCGGTCGACCGTTGGCTCACCGGACAGTCAGGTGCACCACCGGACAGTCCGGTGAATTTTAGCCGTACGCCGTTAATCATCTCCCGAGAGGGACGAGTTCGCCTGTGAACGGCTCACCGGACAGTCCGGTGCGCCACAGGACAATCCGGTGAATTATAGCCGTACACCGCCGTCGAAGTCCCGAGAACAGCAAGTTCGCCAGAGTCAGTCTGGCGCACCGGACACTGTCCGGTGCACCACCGGACAGTCCGGTGCACCCAGACTGAGCAGACTTTGGCAGAACAAAGCCATCTCTTCTCTAACTTGATTTTTCCGGTTTCCAGCACTTAGACACAATACATTAGTCCATGAAACAATGTACTAAGTCTAGAAACATACCTTTTGACATGATTTGCACTTTGTCCACCACTTTGCATAGATTAACACAAAAGCACTTGTGTTGGCACTCAATCACCAAAATACTTAGAAATGGCCTAAGGGCACATTTCCCTTTCAATCTCCCCCTTTTTGGCGATTTATGCCAACACAACATAAAGCAACTAGAACAAGTGCAATATCAATGCAAATGAAAGCCCAAAGTTGTTTTGAATCAAATTTGGCCTATATGGATCACTCTTTGCCACCACTTGGTTTGTTTTTGCAAATCAAACGCAATTTCCTATCTCTAAGTTAAATTCACTTGTAGAGACATAAAGAGAGGTATTCCAAAAGAAATTGATCAAGGATTTCAAAAACTCCCCCTTTTTCCCATAATCAACACTTCTCCCCACAAGAGGCCAACTTTTGACAAAAGAGACAATAAAAGAGTTTTGACAAACCAAAAGCTCTAATCTACTATTTTCTCAAGTGGTAGCTGATCCATTTATTGCTTTGGCCTTATTTTCTCCCCCTTTGGCATCAAGCACCAAAACGGGATCAATCTTGGCCCTAGAACCCCATTGCCTCACCAAAATCTTCAATAAGAATACAAAGGCAATAGGAGTACATGAGATGAACTTGGAATAAGTTACCCTCTCATCGGAGTGCAGTGGAAGTCTTTCATGGTCCAAGTCCACCTTTTCCCTTTCAAACCTCCTTTGAGACTAAATCAAGCAAACTCAAGCACACGGTTAGTCTCAAAGGGTCAAGTTGTAACACAACTCCCCCTAAATATGTGCATCACTTGCAAAATGACTTGTGAGGTCCGGGGAGTGATTGTACAACTTGAGCACCACAGTAAGCAACAAAATGCATAAGGAACATGATCAAGGGCATAAATACATGTATGCTATAAATCAATCCAAGTTCCGCGAATCTAAGACATTTAGCTCACTACGCAGCCTGCAAAAGGTCTTCTCATCTAAAGGCTTGGTAAAGATATCGGCTAGCTGGTTCTCGGTGCTAACATGAAACACTTCGATATCTCCCTTTTGCTGGTGGTCTCTCAAAAAGTGATGCCGGATGTCAATGTGCTTTGTGCGGCTGTGCTCAACAGGATTTTCCGCTATTCGGATAGCACTCTCATTGTCACATAGGAGTGGGAATTTGCTCAGATTGTAGCAAAAGTCCCGTAGGGTTTGCCTCATCCAAAGTAGTTGCGCACAACATTGTCCTGCGGCAACGTACTCGGCCTCAGCGGTGGATAGGGCAACGGAAGTTTGTTTCTTAGAGTTCCACGACACCAGGGACCTTCCTAAGAATTGGCACGTCCCCGATGTACTCTTCCTATCGACCTTACATCCAGCATAGTCGGAATCTGAGTATCCAATCAAGTCAAAGTTAGACCCCTTAGGATACCAGATCCCGAAGAAAGGCGTAGCGACTAAATATCTAAGAATTCGCTTCACGGCCACCAAGTGACACTCCCTTGGATCGGATTGAAATCTAGCACACATGCATACGCTAAGCATAATATCCAGTCTACTAGCACATAAATAAAGCAAAAAACCTATCATTGACCGGTATGCCTTTTGATCAACGGACTTACCTCCTTTGTTGAGGTCGGTGTGTCCGTCGGTTCCCATCGGCGTCTTTGCAGGCTTGGCGTCCTTCATCCCAAACCTCTTTAGCAAGTCTTGCGTGTACTTCGTTTGGGAGATGAAGGTGCTGTCCTTGAGTTGCTTCACTTGGAACCCAAGGAAGTAGTTCAACTCGCCCATCATCGACATCTCGAATTTCTGCGTCATTACCCTGCTAAACTCTTCACAAGACTTTTGATTAGTAGAACCAAATATTATGTCATCGACATAAATTTGGCACACAAAAAGACCACCATCGCAAGTCTTAGTAAAAAGAGTTGGATCGGCTTTCCCAACCTTGAAAGCATTAGCAATTAAAAAGTCTCTAAGGCATTCATACCATGCTCTTGGGGCTTGCTTAAGTCCATAGAGCGCCTTAGAGAGCTTACGCACGTGGTCGGGGTACCATTCATCCTCGAAGCCAGGGGTTGCTCCACGTACACCTCCTCCTTGATCGGCCCGTTGAGGAAAGCGCTCTTCACATCCATTTGGAACAACCTGAAAGAATGGTGAGCGGCATATGCTAGCAATATATGAATAGATTCTAGCCTAGCCACAGGAGCAAAAGTCTCATCAAAGTCCAAACCTGCGACTTGGGCATAACCTTTTGCCACAAGTCGAGCTTTGTTCCTCGTCACCACCCCGTGCTCGTCCTGTTTGTTGCGGAACACCCACTTGGTTCCCACAACATTTTGCTTGGGACGAGGCACCAGTGTCCAAACTTCATTCCTCTTGAAGTTGTTGAGCTCTTCCTGCATGGCCATCACCCAGTCCGGATCTAGCAAGGCCTCTTCTACCCTAAAAGGCTCAATAGAAGAGACAAAGGAGTAATGCTCACAAAAATTAACTAATCTAGAACAAGTAGTTACTCCCTTGCTAATATCACCCAAAATTTGGTCGACGGGATGATTCCTTTGAATCGTCGCTCGAACTTGGGTTGGAGGTGCCTGAGGTGCTTCTTCCTCTTCAACTTGAACATCCTGTGCTCCCCCTTGATCATGCGCCTCCACGTGAGGTACCTGTTCGTCATCTTGGGTTGGGGGATGCACCATTGTTGAGGAAGACGGTTGATCTTGCTCCAATTGTTCCTGTGGTCGCACATCGCCAATCACCATGGTGTGCATAGCGGCCGTTGGAACGTCTTCTTCATCTACATCATCAAGATCAACAACATGCTCTCTTAGAGAGCCATTAGTCTCATCAAATACAACTTCGCTAGAGACTTCAACCAAACCCGATGATTTGTTGAAGACCCTATACGCCTTTGTATTTGAATCATAACCTAATAAAAACCCTTCTACAACTTTGGGAGCAAATTTAGAAGTTCTACCTTTCTTTACAAGAATATAACACTTGCTCCCAAATACAGGAAAATAAGACACATTGGGTTTGTTACTGGTTAGAAGCTCATACGAAGTCTTCTTGAGGAGGCGGTGAAGGTAGACCCGGTTGATGGCGTGGCAAGCCGTGTTCACGGCTTCCGACCAAAAGCGCTCGGGGGTCTTGAACTCTCCAAGCATAGTCCTCGCCATATCGATGAGTGTCCTGTTCTTTCTCTCTACCACACCATTTTGTTGTGGTGTGTAGGGAGCGGAGAACTCGTGCTTGATCCCCTCCTCCTCAAGGAACTCCTCCACTTGAAGGTTCTTGAATTCGGACCCGTTGTCGCTCCTTATCTTCTTCACCTTGAGTTCAAACTCATTTTGAGCTCTCTTGAGGAAGCGCTTGAGGGTCCCTTGGGTTTTAGATTTATCCTGCAAAAAGAATACCCAAGTGAAGCGGGAAAAATCATCAACTATAACAAGACCATACTTACTTCCTCCTATGCTTAGATAGGCGACGGGTCCGAAGAGGTCCATATGAAGCATCTCCAAGGGTCTTGATGTGGTCATCAAATTTTTGGTGTGATGAGAGCTTCCCACCTGTTTCCCTGCTTGACAAGCTGCACAAGGTCTATCTTTTTCGAAATGCACATTAGTTAGACCTATCACGTGTTCTCCCTTTAGAAGCTTGTGGAGGTTCTTCATCCCCACATGTGCTAAGCGGCGATGCCACAGCCAGCCCATGCAAGTCTTAGCAATTAAGCATGCATCTAGACCGGCCTCTTCTTTTGCAAAATCAACCAAATAAAGTTTGTCGTCTAGTACACTCTTAAAAGCTAGTGAACCATCACACCTTCTAAAGACAGACACATCTACATTTGTGAATAGACAATTATATCCCATATTGCATAATTGACTAACAGATAACAAATTATATCCAAGAGACTCAACTAAAAACACATTAGATAAAGAGTGCTCAGATGAAATAGCAATTTTACCTAACCCTTTTACCTTGCCTTGGTTCCCATCACCGAATATTATTGAATCTTGGGAATCCTTGTTTTTGACGTAGGAGGTGAACATCTTCTTCTCCCCCGTCATATGGTTTGTGCATCCGTTGTCGATAATCCAGCTTGAACCCCCGGATGCATAAACTTGCAAGGCAAATTTAGGCTTGGGTCTTAGGTACCCAACTCTTGTTGGGTCCTACAAGGTTAGTCACAATTGTCTTAGGGACCCAAATGCAAGTTTTGTCTCCCTTATATTTGGCCCCTAACTTCCTAGCAATCACCTTCTTATTCTTTCTACAAATGGCAAATGAAGCATTGCAAGCATGATATATTGTAGAAGGTTCATTAACTTTCCTAGGAACATTAACAACATTTCTCCTAGGCATATGATGAATAACATTTCTCCTAGACATATCTCTACCATGCATATAGGAAGAACTAGAAGCAAACATGGCATGGGAATCAAGAGCATCATAAGCATTACAACTCCTATAAGCATTTCTAGACTGTCTCCTATCATGGTACATAAAAGCATGGTTCTTTTTAGCACTACTAGCCATAGGGGCCTTCCCTTTCTCCTTGGCGGAGATGAGAGCCTTATGGCTTGTCAAGTTCTTGGCTTCCCTCTTGAAGCCAAGTCCATCCTTAATTGAGGGGTGTCTACCAATCGTGTAGGCATCCCTTGCAAATTTTAACTTATCAAATTCACTTTTGCTAGTCTTAAGTTGGGCATTAAGACTAGCCACTTCATCATTTAATTTAGAAATGCAATCTAGGTGTTCACTACAAGCATCAACATTAAAATCTTTACACCTAGTGCAAATCACAACATGTTCTACACAAGATGTTAATTTACTAGATTTTTCTAACTTAGCATTTAAATCATCATTTATGCTCTTTAAGCTAGAAATTGTCTCATGGCAAGTAGATAGTTCACAAGAAAGCATTTCATTCCTTTTAACTTCTAGAGCAAGTGAATTTTGTGCACTAACAAATTTATCATGCTCTTCATATAAAAGGTCTTCTTGTTTCTCTATGAGTCTATCCTTTTCATTCAAGGCATCAATCAATTCATTAATCTTATCTATTTTAGTTCTATCCAATCCCTTGAACAAACTAGAGTAATCTATTTCTTCATCACTAGACTCATCATCACTAGAAGAATCATAAGTGGCATTGTTTCGAGTACATACCTTCTTCTCCTTTGCCATGAGGCATGTGTGATGCTCGTTGGGGAAGAGGGATGACTTGTTGAAGGCGGTGGCGGCGAGTCCTTCATTGTCGGAGTCGGATGACGAACAATCCGAGTCCCACTCCTTTCCAAGGTGTGCCTTGCCCTTACCCTTCTTGTATGCCTTCTTCTTCTCCCTCTTGCTCCCTTGTTCCTGGTCACTTCCATTATCGGGACAGTTAGCAATAAAATGACCAATCTTACCACATTTGAAGCATGAGCGCTTCCCTTCTGTCTTGGTCTTGCTTGGCTGTCCCTTGCGACCTTTTAGCGCAGTCTTGAAGCGCTTGATTATGAGGGCCATCTCTTCATCATTGAGCCTGGTCGCCTCAACTTGCGCCACCTTGCTAGGTAGCGCCTCCTTGCTCCTCGTTGCCTTGAGAGCAATGGATTGAGGCTCATGGATTGGACCGTTCAATGCATCGTCCACATATCTCGCCTCCTTGATCATCATTCGCCCGGTTACGAACTTCCCAAGAACTTCTTCGGGCGACATCTTGGTGTACCTGGGATTTTCACGAATATTGTTCACCAGATGTGGATCAAGTACAGTAAAGGACCTTAGCATTAGGCGGACGACGTCGTGGTCCGTCCATCGCGTGCTTCCGTAGCTCCTTATCTTATTGATGAGGGTCTTGAGCCGGTTGTATGTTTGAGTTGGCTCCTCGCCCCTTATCATCGCGAATCTTCCAAGCTCGCCCTCCACCAACTCCATCTTGGTGAGCAAGGTGACGTCGTTCCCCTCATGAGAGATCTTGAGTGTGTCCCATATCTGCTTGGCATTGTCCAAGTCGCTCACCTTATGGTACTCGTCCCTGCACAAAGAGGCTAACAACACAGTAGTAGCTTGTGCATTTTTATGAATTTGTTCATTAATAAATATAGGACTATCCGAGCTATCAAATTTCATTTCATTCTCAACAATCTCCCATATGCTTGGACGGAGAGAGAACAAGTGACTACGCATTTTGTGACTCCAAAATCCGTAGTCCTCCCCATCAAAGTGTGGAGGTTTGCCAAGAGGGATGGAAAGCAAATGAGCATTTGAACTCTGAGGAATACGAGAGTAATCGAAGGAAAAATTCGAATTAACCGTTTTTCGTTTCTCGTAGTCGTAGTCGTCCTTTTGGGAAGAAGTGGACTCATCGCTGTCGTCGTAGTAGACGATCTCCTTGATGCGTCTCGTCTTCTTCTTCTTCCCATCTTTGCGTTTGTGGCCCGAGCCCGAGTCGGTAGGTGTCGGGGACCATAATTAGGGGTACCCTCAAGACGCCTAATTCTCAGCTGGTAACCCCCATCAGCATAAAGCTGCAAAGGCCTGATGGGTTTGATTAAGTCAGGGATCAGTCCATACGAGTGACTTGACCACGCCACGCCCGAGCCTAGCCTCGGGCGAGGGCAGCCGACCCTAAGATGACTCCGTCTCGCCTGAGGCCTCCTCTTTCACGGCAGACGCATCTCCGGCTCGCCCGAGGCCCCGCCTTCGATAAGAAGAAACCCTGACTAAATCACCGCGCCAACCGACCAAGTCACCGGGGCGTTTAACGCAAAAGGTAAGACCGACGGGCGACCAGGCTTCGCCAGAGGTGCCATAGGAGACTCCGCCCGACCCAGGGCTCGGACTCGGGCTAAGGCCCCGGAAGACGGCGAACTCCGCTCCGCCCGACCCAGGGCTCGGACTCGGGCTAAGGCCCCGGAAGACGGCGAACTCCGCTCCGCCCGACCCAGGGCTCGGACTCGGGCTAAGGCCCCGGAAGACGGCGAACTCCGCTCCGCCCGACCCAGGGCTCGGACTCGGGCTAAGGCCCCGGAAGACGACGAACTCCGCCTCGCCCGACCCAGGGCTCGGACCCCGCCTCGGCCTCTGCCGAACGATCTCCGCCTCGCCCGACCCAGGGCTCGGACTCTGCCTCTGTCTTGCAGGACGGACTCGACCTCGGCTTCGGAGGAGCCTCCACGACGCCCGACCTAGGACACGAGACCGCCACGTCAACGGGGAGCGTCATCATCACCCTGTCCTGAGCCGACTTGGGTCGCAGAGAACAAGACCGGCGTCCCATCTGGCCAGCTACGCCAGATAGGCAATGATGGCGCCCCGCTAGATCATGACGACGGCGGCTCTCAGCTCCCTTACGAAAGCAGGAGAACGTCAGCAAGGGCCCAGCCACTTCGACAGCTGTCCCCCCGTCCGGCTCCGTTACTCCTCCAACAGCCACGACGCCACACCAACAGGGTGCCAAGATCTCTCCGGCTGCCACCTTGGCATGTACTTAGGGCGCTAGCTCTCCCTCGCTAGACACGTAGCACCTTGCTACACCCCCATCTTGTACACCTGGATCCTCTCCTTACGACTATAAAAGGAGGGACCAGGGCCTTCTTAGAGAAGGTTGGCCTCGTGGGGACGAAGGGCAGGGGCAGGCGCTCTCTCGGGGCCGCTCGCTCCCCTCACCTCGCGCGGACGCTTGTAACCCCCTACTGCAAGCGCACCCGACCTGGGCGCGGGACGAACACGAAGGCCGCGGGAATTCTCCGACTCCCTCACGACCCGGCTCCGGCCACCGACCTCTCTCTCTGTTCCCCCCTTCGCGCTCGCCCACGCGCTCGACCCATCTGGGCTGGGGCACGCGGCACTCTCACTCGTCGGCTCGGGGACCCCCCGGTCTCGGAACGCCGACAGTTGGCACGCCAGGTAGGGGCACGCTGCGTGTTGACGAGTACATCCCCGTCAAGCTCCAGATGGGCAGTCTCCAGCGACCTCTTCAACCCGGGACGGTGCTCCGTTTCGGGAGCCTCGAGTTCATGTCTCTCGACAGCGGCTACGACATGATACTCCTTCCACCGCCGCGCGACAGCGACAATGGTGGCGGACAGCCCACCCGCCGGCGGCGGAATCGACGACGTCTTTCCCGCGTGGGGGAAGGACAACTTTCGAGCTCGCCCCATCCTCTCCCTCGCCATCGGAGGAGGAGGAGGCGGGGCAACCAGGGTCGAGCGGGAGGCCGCGCTCCGACGGCTGTCGAGCGAATCGACATCCCCGGCGCCCCAATGGACACGCCAAGCGTCGCCCTCGCGTTCGAGGCGAAGGCGAGCGCCAACCCCCCGCAACACGTCGACCCCGAGCAGATGGACGACGCCAGCACGCTCACGGAGGGCCTGCAGGACGTCGCCCTCGTACCCAAGACGACGGCGCGGTCAGCCCCCGACGTGACTCCATCGCTCCTCGTCGACAAAAAGGTACCGACTGCTACCCATCTTTCGTCATTTCGACTCGGCCTCAACCCGCCTGGCGACCTCGCTTTGGCGGGCGCTCACACTGAGGCGAGTGCAACCTCTCTGGGGTTTCGTGTGCGGTCACCTTGGGACCGATTGACGGGTGTCTCGACCTACGGACCCTCTGGGTCCGAGGAAGATGACGACCCCAGCATCTGCTGGGATTTCTCCGGATCTGGCAACCCTAGTGCCATGCGGGACTTCATGACCGCATGTGACTACTGCCTCTCCGACTGTTCCGACGGCAGCCGCAGCCTTGGCGACAAGGACTGCGGCCCGAGTCGCGAATGTTTCCACATCGAGCTAGGGGATCCCTCCGGAGGCGGCTATCTCGGCATGCCGGAGGACGGTGATCCCCCTAGGCCAACGCCTCGTGCCGACATCCCGCGGGAGCTAGCTGTGGTCCCCGTTCCGGCGGGGGGTCACGACCCATAGCTCGAGCAAGTCCGCGGGGCGCAGGCCGGGCTCGATGAGGGAGCAGGAGCGCTCGAGGCAATCCGCCAGAACATCGGGCAGGTATGGGCGAGCCAGCCCCCGGCCGGAGGAATACGTCACCTGCCCCAAGGTCTCCAGCACCGCATCGCCGACGATGCCAGGGACAGACCGCCACCCGCATCCGGCGGAACCGGTCAGGACCTGGCCGCCGCAGCGATGCTCCTCCGCGCGATGCCGGAGTCATCAACCACCGAGGGCCGGCGAATTCAGGGAGAACTCAAGCATCTCCTGGAAGGCGCTGCGGCCCGGCGGGCCGAGAGCTCTGCCTCCCGCAGGCAGGGATACCCCTCGGAACCTCGTGCCGCGACTTCCCGACTCACGCGGGAAGCCTCGGTCTTCACCGGGCGCACGCGCAACACCACGCCTGCGGCCCTGGGCCACCTCGGCGACGAGCACCCTCATCGTGACCGTCGGGCACGCCTCGACGAAAGGGTGCGCCGAGGCTATCACCCCAGGCGTGGGGGACGCTACGACAGCGGGGAGGATCGGAGTCCCTCGCCCGAACCACCCGGTCCGCAGGTCTTTAGCCGAGCCATTCGGCGGGCGCCGTTTCCGCCCCGATTCCGACCCCCGACTACTATCACAAAGTACTCGGGGGAAACGAGACCGGAATTGTGGCTCGCGGACTACCGCCTGGCCTGTCAGCTGGGTGGGACGGACGACGACAACCTCATCATCCGTAACCTCCCCCTGTTTCTCTCCGACACCGCTCGTGCCTGGTTGGAGCACCTGCCTCCGGGGCAGATTTCCAACTAGGAGGATCTGGTCCAGGCTTTCGCCGGGAACTTCCAGGGCACGTACGTGCGCCCCGGGAATTCCTGGGACCTCCGAAGCTGTCGGCAACTGCCGGGAGAGTCTCTCCGGGACTACATCCGGCGGTTCTCGAAGCAGCGCACCGAGCTGCCCAACATCACCGACTCCGATGTCATCGGCGCGTTCCTCGCCGGCACCACCTGCCGTGACCTGGTGAGCAAGTTGGGTCGCAAGACCCCCACAGGGGCGAGCGAGCTGATGGACATCGCCACCAAGTTCGCCTCCGGCCAGGAGGCGGTAGAGGCCATCTTCCGAAAGGACAAGCAGCCCCAGGGCCGCCCGTCGAAAGATGCTCCCGAGGCGTCTACTCCGCGCGGCGCCAAGAAGAAAGGCAGGAGGAAGTCGCAAGCGAAACGCGACGTTCCCGATGCAGACCTTGTCGCCGCCGCCGAGCACAAGAACCCTCGGAAGCCCCCCGGAGGTGCTAACCTCTTCGACAAGGCACTCAAGGAGACGTGCCCCTACCATCAGGGGCCCGTCGAGCACACCCTCGAGGAGTGCGTCATGCTTCGGCGCCACTTCCATCGGGCCGGGCCACCCGTAGAGGGTGGCAGGGCTCACGACGACGACAAAAGGGAGAATCGCCAAGCAGGAGAGTTTCCAGAGGTCCGCGACTGCTTCATGATCTACGGAGGGCATGCGGCAAACGCCTCGGCTCGGCATCGTAAGCAGGAGCGTCGGGAGGTCTGCTCGGTGAAGGTGGCGGCGCCAGTCTACCTAGACTGGTCCGACAAGCCCATCACCTTCGACCGGGACGACCACCCCGACCACGTGCCGAGCCCGGGGAAGTACCCGCTCGTCGTCGACCCCGTCATCGGCGACGTCAGGCTCACCAAGGTCTTGATGGATGGGGCCAGCTGCCTCAACATCATCTACGCTGAGACCCTCAGGCTCCTGCGCGTCGATCTGTCATCCGTCCGAGCAGGCGCTGCGCCCTTCCACGGGATCATTCCCGGAAAGCGCGTCCAGCCCCTCGGACAGCTCGACCTCCCTGTCTGCTTCGGAACACCCTCCAACTTCCGAAGGGAGACTTCGACGTTCGAGGTGGTCGGGTTCCGAGGAACCTACCACACAGTATTGGGGAGGCCATGCTACGCGAAGTTCATGGCCATCCCCAACTACACCTACCTGAAGCTCAAGATGCCAGGCCCCAACGGGGTCATCACCGTCGGCCCTACGTACAAACACGCATTCGAATGCGATGTGGAGTGCGTGGAGTACGCCGAGGCCCTCGCCGAGTCCGAGGCCCTCATTGCCGACCTGGAAAGCCTCTCCCGAGAGGTGCCGGACGTGAAGCGGCATGCCGGCAACTTCGAGCCAGCGGAGACGGTTAAGGCCGTCCCTCTCGACCCCAGTGGCGACACCTCCAAGCAGATCCGGATCGGTTCCGGGCTCGACCCCAAATAGGAAGCAGTGCTCGTCGACTTTCTCCGCTGCAAACGCCGACGTTTTTGCGTGGAGTCCCTCGGACATGCCCGGCATACCGAGGGAAGTCGCCGAGCACTCGCTGGATATTCGGGCCGGGGCCCGACCGGTCAGACAGCCTCTGCGCCGATTCGACGAGGAAAGGCGCAGGGTGATAGGCGAGGAGGTCCACAAGCTGATGGCAGCAGGGTTCATTAAAGAGGTATTCCACCCTGAGTGGCTTGCCAACCCTGTACTTGTGAGGAAGAAAGGGGGAAAATGGCGGATGTGCGTAGACTACACTGGTCTCAACAAGGCATGTCCGAAAGTCCCCTACCCTCTACCTCGCATCGATCAAATCGTGGACTCCACTGCAGGGTGCGAAACTCTGTCTTTCCTCGATGCCTACTCAGGGTATCATCAAATCAAGATGAAAGAGTCCGACCAGCTCGCGACTTCTTTCATCACGCCCTTCGGCATGTACTGTTATGTCACAATGCCGTTCGGTTTGAGGAACGCGGGTGCAACGTACCAGCGGTGCATGAACCATGTGTTCGGCGAACACATTGGTCGCACGGTCGAGGCCTACGTCGATGACATCGTAGTCAAGACGAGGAAAGCCTCCGACCTTCTCTCCGACCTCGAACTGACATTCCGGTGTCTCAAGGCGAAGGGCGTCAAGCTCAATCCCGAGAAGTGCGTCTTCGGGGTGCCCCGAGGCATGCTCTTGGGATTCATCGTCTCCGAGCGGGGCATCGAAGCCAACCCGGAGAAGATCGCAGCGATCACAAACATGGGGCCCATCAAGGACTTAAAAGGCGTACAGAGGGTCATGAGATGCCTCGCGGCCTTGAGCCGTTTCATCTCGCGCCTCGGCGAAAGAGGCCTGCCCCTGTACCGTCTCTTAAGGAAGGCCGAGTGCTTCACTTGGACTCCCGAGGCCGAGGAAGCCCTCGGGAACCTGAAGGCGCTCCTCACCCAGGCGCCCGTCTTGGTACCCCCAGCTGATGGAGAAACCCTCCTGGTCTACGTCGCCGCAACCACTCAGGTGGTCAGCGCCGCGATCGTAGTCGAAAGGCAGGAAGAGGGGCATGCTTTGCCCATTCAGAGGCCAGTTTACTTCGTCAGCGAAGTGCTGTCCGAGACCAAGATCCGCTACCCACAAGTCCAGAAGCTGCTATATGCAGTGATCCTAACGAGGCGAAAGCTGCGACATTACTTCGAGTCCCATCCGGTGACTGTGGTGTCGTCCTTCCCCCTGGGGGAGATCATCCAGTGCCGAGAAGCCTCGGGGCGGATCGCGAAGTGGGCGGTGGAAATCATGGGCGAGGCAATCTCGTTCGCCCCTCGGAAGGCCATCAAGTCCCAGGTACTGGCGGATTTCGTAGCCGAATGGGTCGATACCCAGTTGCCGACGGCTCCGATCCAGCCGGAGCTCTGGACCATGTTTTTCGACGGGTCGCTGATGAAGACGGGAGCTGGCGCGGGCCTGCTTTTCGTCTCGCCCCTCGGGAAACACCTGCGCTACGTGCTCCGCCTCCATTTCCCGGCGTCCAACAATGTGGCTGAGTACGAGGCTCTGATCAACGGATTGCGAATCGCCATCGAGCTAGGGGTCCGACGCCTCGATGCACGTGGCGACTCGCAGCTCGTCATCGACCAAGTCATGAAGAACTCCCTCTGCCGCGACCCGAAGATGGAGGCCTACTGTGAAGAGGTTCGACGCCTGGAAGACAAGTTCTACGGGCTCGAGCTTAACCACATCGCCCGGCGCTACAACGAGACTGCGGACGAGCTGGCGAAGATAGCCTCGGGGCGAACGACGGTTCCCCCGGACGTCTTCTCCCGGGATCTGCACCAACCCTCCGTCAAGATAAGCGACGCGCCCGAGCCCGAAGCACCCTCGGCCTCGTCCGAGGTGACCTCGGCCCAGCCCGAGCCATCCTCGGCTCACCCCGAGGAACCCTCGGAGCCCGAGGGCGAAGCGCTGCGCATCGAGGAGGAGCAGAACGGGGTCGTGCCAGATCAAGATTGGCAAACCCCGTACCTGCAATATCTCCACCTAGGAGAACTGCCCCTCGACCGGGCCGAGGCTCGGCGGGTAGCACGACGCGCAAAGTCGTTCGTCTTGCTGGGCGATGAGAAGGAGCTCTACCACCGCAGCCCCTCGGGCATCCTCCAGCGATGCATCTCCATCGCCGAAGGACAGGAACTCCTGCGGGAAATACACTCGGGGGCTTGCGGTCATCATGCAGCACCTCGAACCCTCGTCGGGAACGCTTTCCGCCAAGGCTTCTACTGGCCAACGGCGGTGGCTGACGCCACTAGAATTGTCCGCGCCTGCGAAGGGTGCCAATTCTATGCGAAGCAGACCCACCTGCCCGCTCAGGCTCTGCAGACGACACCCATCACTTGGCCCTTCGCTGTGTGGGGTCTGGACCTCGTCGGCCCTCTGCAGAAGGCGCCCGGGGGCTACACGCACCTGCTGGTCGCCATCGACAAATTCTCCAAGTGGATCGAGGTCCGACCCCTGAACAGCATCAGGTCCGAGCAGGCGGTGGCTGTAACACCCGGATTTTAGGGGTCCAAAACCCGGGGTTAACATAAACACCAGGTATGCTGGGACCAAGTCTCACACATATGATGTAAAGTGGCACAGGATCGAATGTCACAACTTTATATATAACAGGAGTTCTATACAAAATAAATAATTACATTATAAGGAGACAACGGTCCAGCAACCCAAAGTTGACTGGGAGACGACGGCCTAGACCACTCACGAACACTTCGCAGCATCCTCCATGAGCATCATCCTGCAGTACCTGTTCTTGACCTGTGGTGTATGTGAGACAGCAAGAGTGAGCTCACATACGTTCATCGCTCAACAAGTTGTGGGGAATAATGTGCATGAACTCGCCAAAGATGGGAGCTCACGTGAAGTGTGAGGCTTACCAAAGAAGATGGTTAGAGCTGAGCATTGCTTTTAAAGTTGGTCAAAATTTTATTAGCAGTTACTAAGTATAAGTAAATATCAAACCCAATTAAGTAATAGCACAAAAGTAACAACATCACCTGCTATGCAATGCATATGACAAATTGAGTTTAATTCCATAATTTAATCATGTGAGTGTCCGAGCTGCTCATGACCGTGAGCACGGCTAGTATACCAGTTTTACACTCTGCAGAGGTTGCGCATCTTTACCCACAAGTCGTGTTACCCATCTGCCAAGGGGTCATGAATCCCATACACCTCTACCAAGGAAGTGAGGCAGGGTAGCACTACGAGGCCTTTACAAAGTTCCACTAGCTTCCGAAAACCCGCTACAGTTTATAGGAAGATCCAGTGCAGGAATCCCTTGCAGGACCGCCATCGCAGCAAAATCCTCCCGAGGGCCTCCCTACACTGACCTCTCCCCTACTGCCCTTGCCCCTTTCAGGTAAGGTAGTCTTCCACTAGCTTTCCTAATTAATCAGCCAAGGGCATCCCATACTACCCTTGTGGTAGCACTGTTTTCCCGGGTGGTTCTCCATGTTCCAATTAACATAATGATCTTAACATGAACCATAAATAACAACTGATAACAAAAGTATAATCATGAATAGTAATGTGTATCTCTATACCCAAAGCCACATATAGCACTAGCAAGTACTACCCAGAAAGATCAGTGGTAAACAAGGTATAAAGATAGTCAAACTAGGGTAACCTATTGGGTCCCATCAAAATTAACCTATGCAGATCATTATGATTAATTAGAACATGAGTAGGTAAAAAGAAGTGATCAAGGGCACAACTTGCCTGGGCCTTGAGAATCCAGGTACCAGGATGATCTTCAGATGACTCGTGACCTCGCACTAGTCGTAGCAATACAAACATACATGGTATAGACAAAATTAACATTACACCAAACATATATGCAAAATACTTACTAATAATCTACATATTAAAATAAGATCCCAGGAAAAAGAATTATTAATTTTGGAGTTGTAGAATTCAAGTTATGATTTTCCTAAGATTTAATGTGATAAAAATATGATTAAATGATAAATAAATTTTCTGACAGAGTTCATGTCAAAACAGTGGTTCTAAATGGTAGAGAATATTATTACAAAATTTTAGAAACTGGAATGGTTCAATTTGGAGCAAAAATGAATTTTCTATGAATTATCTAAGTTCTAGCAATTATTTTTGTATTAAAAATCTAATTTCCAATTCATTTAATCATTTTATTACTGCACTGGACTGGGCCTCAATTATAAGAAACTGCAGGGGGCTCGGGGTAAGTTTCCCTAAGACTCAGACTTCACCCGCGGTGGACGGCGGGTTGATTTGACCAAATCCCGAGGGCTCTTTAGAAAAAAGGGCCATCGCGAAGGGGTATCTCTAAATCTCGACCGTTGGATCAAAACAGACGGCTGAGATTAGATTATTTCCTCCCCAAACCGGTACGCAATCGCAGCCACCCGATCCCCAGCCAATGGCCAAGATTTAATGACCCGAAGCGGTATCCATATTCTAATCCGAGCCGCACACCGACAGATCGACGGTCCATAGTCACCCCGACCCAGATCAAATCCCAACCGTCAGCCACTGATCTAACGGTCGCGACATCGTCTTCCCAAATTGCCAACAGGCACGGCGGCGCCCGTGACCACGACGGCGAGTCCGTCGCGCATGTGAATCCGACCAATCCGAGCATCATTCCCGAATTAATTCATCCCTCGCCAAACCGATGACCCCCTGAATCTATTTCACCAACCGATTGCAGCTGCCATCGAGCACTGGCCCCTGCCCACGGCAGAGCACCAATTTGAAGCGGTGCCAACGCTGCCCGCCCGAATTCGACACCCAAACCCCATACGAACTACCCTACATGACGCTAGAAGGAAAGGCGAACGAGATGGTTATGGTCCATACCGTGAATCGATGTCTGGTTGATGGTGGCCACGGTGGAACGCGGCGGCCGCACAGCGGAGCCCCAAGCTTCGCCCCAAGCTTCCAGGGGGTTGGCGTGGAGCGGATAGGGCAAGGAGGTCTGGCTTTATACCTAGGGCAGAGTCCGAGCGAGGCGGGTCTGCGGATTTCAGGCGAGATCCCCGGCCGAGCTCAACTGCCCCGGCGAGCTCGGGTTCTGTTACAAGGGAGAGGGAAGGAGCTGACGCGTGGGTCCCGCGAGCCAGTGAGAGGTGAGGGCGAGAGTGCGGCCGACGCGCGAGGGAGGGGTGTGGCTGAGCAACGGGGCCCGCGGACCAGAGGAGGGGAGGGAAGGAGCGAGCGCGCGTGCGGCCGACGAATGGGGCCCACAAGGCAGTGGAACAGCAGGTGCTGGCTACGCGGCGTAAGGCTGACGAGGCGGGCCCACCGGGCATCCAAAGCAAGCCACGCGCGGGGAGGACTTGGGCTGCGCGGGAGGGGAAAAGCTTAAGTGGGCCGAATTTGGGTATTCCAGCCCAGTTAGGTTAGAATTCCTTTTTCTTTTTCTTTTCTATTTTCTTTTCTCCATTTTCAAATCCAATTTGAATTCAAGTTTAAATTCAAACTTTTGTGAATAACTTGTCCTCAGTTTGAATAGTATACTTTAATAATATAAGTATGAAGAATTTTTATTCTGATTTTATTTTGTTTTATGTAGTATTTTCCCTACTCCTTTTATTTTCTATTTTCTATTTTTCCTTTCCATTTGAATTTCAAATCAACACAAGTTTAAAGTTCAAACACTTAATTTGGATACACATATAGAACTTTAGCATAATGTGCAAAAAAAACCTATTTTATGTATTTCTTTATTTATTTTAGTCCTTTTAGACAAGTTTTTATTCATATAGTAGAATAATCCCTACCTCATTAATTCTAGGGAAATCAAATTTAGACTTATATATGTTAAGAAATAGTTTAACCATAATTCTTTTATATATCCTAACCCAAAGGCAATTTAGATTATCTAAGTATCTTTAATTATGTATTTTTAACTTATTCATGAGTGGAAACTCCTAAATTATGATTATCTCTAAGGAAAGGTGTTTTGATTTAAAATCTTTGAGAATTTTTCCTTGTCTTCACAAAATTGAACTTTAGGGTGTTACAAATCCTACCCCCCTTAAAAATAATCTCGTCCTCGAGATTTGTAAGGAAAAAGGGTGCATGTTCATATTGATTCAACACATATGCATAAACAAAATCTCGGCATGATGCATATCTTATTAGCAAACACAGGGTCAAATGGACCTTATTATTATTACTAAAATAGTAAAATACTAACTAATAGCTAAACTAATATTTAGGTCTTACAAATAGTAAAATATATATATATGTATCTATATCTATGTTTATCTCTTTATTCTTGTTGCTCGTTGACTTCTTCACCGACTACTTCATCTCCAACTGGCTCTTCTTCTTGAATTTGAATTTCAAGTTCACCGGGTTCAGCTTCTACTTCTGTATGATGGGCATATCCTCGGTTGATGGATAGGGGCTGACTCTTCCCTGCCGAGGCTTGTCCTTGCTTCATCGGAGCCGGTGTAGTGTAGGCCGCTCTGTTGGGACAATAGTTGGCGTAGTGTCCCGGTTGTCCACACTTGAAGCATGTCCTGATGGCGGTTGTGTTGGGAGCAGCGGGTCCTACTGGAGTGCTTGCCTTTGGAGGAGCAGTTGGTGTCTGTTGAGTTTGTTGCCCAGAACTGCCACTAGCTGGTGTATTGGGAGTGATAGTATAGCGAGGACGGGAACTACTTCCAGTCTGCCCTTGGTTGACAGCCTTTCTTTTCTCTCCAAATATACTCCTCTTGTTTTCTACTGCAATAGCTTTATCCAATAGCCTTTGGAAGGATGGGAATGTGTGCGATACCAGTTGATATTGCAAGGGTCCAATCAAACCATCCAGAAAGAGCTCCTGCTTTTGCTCATCATCCTCAACATCTCTGGGAGCATATCGAGATAACTGGATGAATTTGTCTCTATATTCGCTTACGGACATACTTCCTTGCTTGAGAGATAGAAACTCCTTCCTCTTAATCTTCATGAGTCCAGCAGGAATATGGTAATTCCTGAATTGTGTGGAGAATTCTTCCCAGGTGATTGTATCGGCGGCAGCATGAGCTGCACAGTACGCATCCCACCAATCCGCAGCGGGACCAGCAAGACGACCCGAAGCATAGAGTACTTTCTCTCGATCCGAGCACTGGGCTATGTTGAGCATCTTCTCGATGGACTTTAACCAGTCATCTGCTTGCAGTGGATCTGCGGAGTTGGAGAAGGTTGGTGGTTTGTGGCTCATGAATTCCCGGTGCTTGTCCCGGGGTGGAACTGGTGGTGGAGGCAATGGCATTTGTTGTTGTTGCTGCTGTTGTTGAAGTTGTTGCTGCAGCTGCTGTTGTTGTACCCTTCTCTCTTGGCGCATCTCTTCCCGCTCTTGGCGCATTTCCCGACGTGCATCCTCTCTTTCCTGGTGCATTTCTTGGCGTTCTTGCCGCATTTGGGTGCGCATATCTGCCATAGTGTCCGCCATTTGCTGCATCATTCTCATCTGAGCTGCGACTAGTGGATCAACTCCGCCTTGTGGAGGATTAGGAGGATTCATTGCTGCTGACTGTGGTTGAGGTTGTTGGTTAGCAGGTATATCAATTCCACCACCCCGCCTGGTATTGACCATCTAAGTTAGAAGCATATGGTAAGATAGCTTTACAAGGGAACCATTTAATAGATAGAATGAATAAACTAATAGTTGGTTATGTACTGGAAATTTCTTTGGCAGGGCTGGGCCAGATATTCTATGTCAAGACTAGGGTAATTAGTTGTACGAGGTGATTGTCCAAAGGTAAGATAGAATATGTTAAGATGAGATAGATACGGAATACTAGTTACCTTTTTAATGGGGTTATTCTAGATTGTCTAGTTATTAAATACTATCTTTTATGCCTAGATGTATATGCAGATGTAATTGTGGACATTACTCCACAACCCATCACACTCAACCAAAGATCCAAATCAAACAAGTATCATAAGAACAAACATTCAAGTTCATAGACACTTATAAAAATAGTTTTGTTTTTGTTCCTAGGATTAGGTCTCCTATTCCCAAAGGTCACTTTAAACACAGGATTTCAAAGTGTGAAATCCAAGTTTGTCTTTAGAAAGAAAAGATAAGAATAATCAGAGTAAAGCGGAAATAGATGAGAAAAGATCAAGATAAGTGTAGAAAAGAATCAGAGTAGCAAAGGTAAGTAAGTATTGGTTGTCCAGTTCTATCTAGGTTTCGTCCTACAGTCAACATTCCTCTGATACCACTTCTGTAACACCCGGATTTTAGGGGTCCAAAACCCGGGGTTAACATAAACACCAGGTATGCTGGGACCAAGTCTCACACATATGATGTAAAGTGGCACAGGATCGAATGTCACAACTTTATATATAACAGGAGTTCTATACAAAATAAATAATTACATTATAAGGAGACAACGGTCCAGCAACCCAAAGTTGACTGGGAGACGACGGCCTAGACCACTCACGAACACTTCGCAGCATCCTCCATGAGCATCATCCTGCAGTACCTGTTCTTGACCTGTGGTGTATGTGAGACAGCAAGAGTGAGCTCACATACGTTCATCGCTCAACAAGTTGTGGGGAATAATGTGCATGAACTCGCCAAAGATGGGAGCTCACGTGAAGTGTGAGGCTTACCAAAGAAGATGGTTAGAGCTGAGCATTGCTTTTAAAGTTGGTCAAAATTTTATTAGCAGTTACTAAGTATAAGTAAATATCAAACCCAATTAAGTAATAGCACAAAAGTAACAACATCACCTGCTATGCAATGCATATGACAAATTGAGTTTAATTCCATAATTTAATCATGTGAGTGTCCGAGCTGCTCATGACCGTGAGCACGGCTAGTATACCAGTTTTACACTCTGCAGAGGTTGCGCATCTTTACCCACAAGTCGTGTTACCCATCTGCCAAGGGGTCATGAATCCCATACACCTCTACCAAGGAAGTGAGGCAGGGTAGCACTACGAGGCCTTTACAAAGTTCCACTAGCTTCCGAAAACCCGCTACAGTTTATAGGAAGATCCAGTGCAGGAATCCCTTGCAGGACCGCCATCGCAGCAAAATCCTCCCGAGGGCCTCCCTACACTGACCTCTCCCCTACTGCCCTTGCCCCTTTCAGGTAAGGTAGTCTTCCACTAGCTTTCCTAATTAATCAGCCAAGGGCATCCCATACTACCCTTGTGGTAGCACTGTTTTCCCGGGTGGTTCTCCATGTTCCAATTAACATAATGATCTTAACATGAACCATAAATAACAACTGATAACAAAAGTATAATCATGAATAGTAATGTGTATCTCTATACCCAAAGCCACATATAGCACTAGCAAGTACTACCCAGAAAGATCAGTGGTAAACAAGGTATAAAGATAGTCAAACTAGGGTAACCTATTGGGTCCCATCAAAATTAACCTATGCAGATCATTATGATTAATTAGAACATGAGTAGGTAAAAAGAAGTGATCAAGGGCACAACTTGCCTGGGCCTTGAGAATCCAGGTACCAGGATGATCTTCAGATGACTCGTGACCTCGCACTAGTCGTAGCAATACAAACATACATGGTATAGACAAAATTAACATTACACCAAACATATATGCAAAATACTTACTAATAATCTACATATTAAAATAAGATCCCAGGAAAAAGAATTATTAATTTTGGAGTTGTAGAATTCAAGTTATGATTTTCCTAAGATTTAATGTGATAAAAATATGATTAAATGATAAATAAATTTTCTGACAGAGTTCATGTCAAAACAGTGGTTCTAAATGGTAGAGAATATTATTACAAAATTTTAGAAACTAGAATGGTTCAATTTGGAGCAAAAATGAATTTTCTATGAATTATCTAAGTTCTAGCAATTATTTTTGTATTAAAAATCTAATTTCCAATTCATTTAATCATTTTATTACTGCACTGGACTGGGCCTCAATTATAAGAAACTGCAGGGGGCTCGGGGTAAGTTTCCCTAAGACTCAGACTTCACCCGCGGTGGACGGCGGGTTGATTTGACCAAATCCCGAGGGCTCTTTAGAAAAAAGGGCCATCGCGAAGGGGTATCTCTAAATCTCGACCGTTGGATCAAAACAGACGGCTGAGATTAGATTATTTCCTCCCCAAACCGGTACGCAATCGCAGCCACCCGATCCCCAGCCAATGGCCAAGATTTAATGACCCGAAGCGGTATCCATATTCTAATCCGAGCCGCACACCGACAGATCGACGGTCCATAGTCACCCCGACCCAGATCAAATCCCAACCGTCAGCCACTGATCTAACGGTCGCGACATCGTCTTCCCAAATTGCCAACAGGCACGGCGGCGCCCGTGACCACGACGGCGAGTCCGTCGCGCATGTGAATCCGACCAATCCGAGCATCATTCCCGAATTAATTCATCCCTCGCCAAACCGATGACCCCCTGAATCTATTTCACCAACCGATTGCAGCTGCCATCGAGCACTGGCCCCTGCCCACGGCAGAGCACCAATTTGAAGCGGTGCCAACGCTGCCCGCCCGAATTCGACACCCAAACCCCATACGAACTACCCTACATGACGCTAGAAGGAAAGGCGAACGAGATGGTTATGGTCCATACCGTGAATCGATGTCTGGTTGATGGTGGCCACGGTGGAACGCGGCGGCCGCACAGCGGAGCCCCAAGCTTCGCCCCAAGCTTCCAGGGGGTTGGCGTGGAGCGGATAGGGCGAGGAGGTCTGGCTTTATACCTAGGGCAGAGTCCGAGCGAGGCGGGTCTGCGGATTTCAGGCGAGATCCCCGGCCGAGCTCAACTGCCCCGGCGAGCTCGGGTTCTGTTACAAGGGAGAGGGAAGGAGCTGACGCGTGGGTCCCGCGAGCCAGTGAGAGGTGAGGGCGAGAGTGCGGCCGACGCGCGAGGGAGGGGTGTGGCTGAGCAACGGGGCCCGCGGACCAGAGGAGGGGAGGGAAGGAGCGAGCGCGCGTGCGGCCGACGAATGGGGCCCACAAGGCAGTGGAACAGCAGGTGCTGGCTACGCGGCGTAAGGCTGACGAGGCGGGCCCACCGGGCATCCAAAGCAAGCCACGCGCGGGGAGGACTTGGGCTGCGCGGGAGGGGAAAAGCTTAAGTGGGCCGAATTTGGGTATTCCAGCCCAGTTAGGTTAGAATTCCTTTTTCTTTTTCTTTTCTATTTTCTTTTCTCCATTTTCAAATCCAATTTGAATTCAAGTTTAAATTCAAACTTTTGTGAATAACTTGTCCTCAGTTTGAATAGTATACTTTAATAATATAAGTATGAAGAATTTTTATTCTGATTTTATTTTGTTTTATGTAGTATTTTCCCTACTCCTTTTATTTTCTATTTTCTATTTTTCCTTTCCATTTGAATTTCAAATCAACACAAGTTTAAAGTTCAAACACTTAATTTGGATACACATATAGAACTTTAGCATAATGTGCAAAAAAAACCTATTTTATGTATTTCTTTATTTATTTTAGTCCTTTTAGACAAGTTTTTATTCATATAGTAGAATAATCCCTACCTCATTAATTCTAGGGAAATCAAATTTAGACTTATATATGTTAAGAAATAGTTTAACCATAATTCTTTTATATATCCTAACCCAAAGGCAATTTAGATTATCTAAGTATCTTTAATTATGTATTTTTAACTTATTCATGAGTGGAAACTCCTAAATTATGATTATCTCTAAGGAAAGGTGTTTTGATTTAAAATCTTTGAGAATTTTTCCTTGTCTTCACAAAATTGAACTTTAGGGTGTTACAGTGGCGTTCTTCACCAACATCATCCATCGCTTCGGGGTCCCGAACTCCATCATCACCGACAATGGCACCCAGTTCACCGGCAAAAAATTCTTGGATTTTTGCGAGGATCACAACATCCGGGTGGACTGGGCCGCCGTAGCCCACCCCATGTCGAATGGGCAAGTGGAACGTGCCAACGGCATGATTCTACAAGGGCTCAAGCCTCGGATTTACAACGGTCTCAACAAGTTCGGCAAGCGATGGATGAAGGAACTCCCCTCGGTGGTCTGGAGCCTGAGGACGACGCCAAGCCGAGCCACAGGTTTCACGCCGTTCTTCCTGGTCTACGGGGCCGAGGCCGTCTTGCCCACGGACCTGGAATACGGCTCCCCGAGGACGAGGGCCTACAACGAAGAAAGCAACCAAGCTAGCCGAGAAGATTCGCTGGACCAGCTGGACGAGGCTCGGGACAGGGCCTTACTACACTCGGCGCGGTATCAGCAGTCCCTGCGACGCTACCACGCCCGAGGGGTCCGACCCCGAGATCTCCAGGTAGGAGACCTGGTGCTTCGGCTGCGGCAAGACGCCCGAGGGAGGCACAAGCTCACGCCCCCCTGGGAGGGGCCGTTCATCATCGCCAAAGTTCTGAAGCCCGGAACGTACAAGCTGGCCAACAGTCAAGGCGAGGTCTACGGCAACGCTTGGAACATCCAACAGCTACGTCGCTTCTACCCTTAAGATGTTTCCAAGTTGTTCATATACCCCGCACCCACGCAAAGTTTAGTCAACAAGGAAGGGTCGGCCTCGCCTCGGCAAAGCCCGACCCTCCCTCGGGGGCTAAAAGGGGGGAAACCCCCTCTGCGTCAAAATTTTCCTCGAACAAAAAATCTCTTTTACCAGAACATCTTTCGTGCTTTTTGACTACTTCGAAAAGTGGGTCCTGGAAACGACGGGGTACACGTAAGCAGTCAAGGCTGACCGAGCCGAGGGACTCCTACGCCTCCGGGATACGGATACCTCACTCATCACCTTCTGCGATAAGTAACTCGCGCTCGGATAAAGTGACTCCGCGGATCGAACGAGTCTTTACGTACGGAAGCTCTTCTGTTGAAGCGATTCTTCGAGCCTTCTCGACCGAGTCGGTGGCAAGGCCTCATGGACGGGTAAAAGTACGCGTAAGCGGCAAGGCCGACCGAGCCGAGGGACTCCCACGCCTCCGGGATACGGATACCTCACTCATCGCCTTCCGCGAGAAGCAACTCTTGCTCGCACTAACATCCCTGCTACCGACAAAAAGTCCAGATACTCGAAACAAGAGGAAAAGAGACACAGCTTTATAACGCAACAAGGGCTCGGATCTTGACGCTGGAAGAGGGCGATGACACCCTCGGCATCAACAGCACCTTCGGCAAGGCCCGACCTAGCCTCGGACGGCGACGCGGTCCGAAGGCCTCCGCTCTGAAGGACAACGTCATCACCACGTTCGAGCAATCTCTGCCAGGGACTTCTCCGAGAACCCGGCCCGAGCGGACGGCTCGGCTGGCCACTTCCGGGGCCTCGGCCGACCGCCTTCCGAGGGCGCCAGCTTGGTCCGAAGCCTCGGCTGATCAACTCCAACGTCGATCCTGCCAACGGACAACCCGGCTAGGCTCCGGCCAACCAGGTTTCATTTCCGAGCCAACAACGCCTCTGCTCATGCTGATATCGCTACCCCTGGCCTCGGCTCGTCGAAGAGCGGCCGAGGGGTCTCTTTAACTAAGCTAGAGGAGCCTCGGACAACAGGTCCGACCGAGCCGAGGGATTCCTACGCCTCCGGGATACGGATACCTCACTCGTCACCTTGACACGGGGCGACTCACGCTTGGTGAAGCGGTTCAGGCAAACAACAGGCGAGTCTTAGTGCTCAGAAATAAGGAAAAAACACGGCTCTGTGCCGAAGTTACATACATGTTCAGGCCCCGAAAGCCGAAATGAACAAAAAACCCGGCACTCAAAGTGCCATTACAAACGGAACTCCGGTTCCCCCCCCCCCCCCCGCAGGTACGAACAACCCCACTCGATGGGGGTAGGCCTGCGGGGCAGCAGAAGACAGACGAACGGCACGTCGCCGCCCGCCCCGGCAGCGGCGACGATGAAGACGTCTGTCCTGGGGGGCCCAACAGCAGCAGTGATGGCCTCAGGGCGGATGCTGCTGCTGGGAGGCCCCCGCCCTTGCCCAAACTCGAGAGGCAAGGACGGACAGAAGGCCGTAGAGTCGGAGGTCGGTCCGTGGCCAACCTCGGCTGTCGCGCCGGCGGAAGAACCTCTTCCAGCTGCCGTGGCAGGAGGCGGCACCGGGGGCGGCTCCGAGAGTGCTCGGCTCAGAGAGCCGGGCACGCTGCAGCCGTTGGCGCCACGGGCGACTCCCGCCCTTCCCCCCGATCACTGAGGGAAGGAGCGGGTCACCACCCGCGCAGGGGCCAACCCCGACCCGGCACACGCCCCTCCTCAGCCCTGGTGATGAAAATCCTTGAGGCTGAGGAAGGGGCGGATGCCGCAGCCCGGCTCGCTTTCCCCCACCATCAAGCCGGAAGTCACCACCCTGGGTGACCGCCGGTGGAGGGGTGCAGCCGGGCTGCATGATGAAAATCCTTGAAGCCGAACGATGGCTGAAAGGTACCAACTCCCACGGAGTTGCGTTCCTCCAACGATGGAGCGAAAGGACGGCGGTTCCCCCCATCCGGGGGCTCGGAAGATGGAGAGACACAATGCATAGGGGAGGAAGGAAACATGGTCACCTTACGAAGGGGGTCGCCCTCCTTTTAAAGGCAACTCCCCCTGCTTGCGCCCTCAACCGTCACGGGCTGAGTCTTCTCCAACACGCCTCCAAAGTCCTCCCCTGCGGCGCGGGGGCTGGGGCCCGCCTGTCATGCAGACTGGCTCCAAGTGGAAGAAGCCGAACCGCCGCGCTCGACGCACGCAACCACCCAGCGGTTACAAGTAACCCTCCACTTTTGCCCAGACCAGCGGGCAAAGGGGGCAAGCGGCCATGCAGGCGGCATGCAACCGCGCCAAGTGGACGCGCCTCTCCGACTCCTGACAGGCCAGCGCGACGGCTCAAGCCCACGCGTCGTGCAACTAGCGCGCCGGGCGCTGCATGCGAACCGCTGTGCCACTCGCTCCACCACCGCACCTCCTCGATTGCGGAACCGATACCGCGATTCGAGGCGACCCAGCCCGCGACCCAGCAGCGCCAGCCTGGCGCAGCGGTCAAACGCGGTCAAAAATGGGCCGGCAGTAATGACGGTGGTAGGCGCGCGAGAGCAGCGGTCACGCCATCTGCCAAGCTCATGTCCCATCCGGAGGCAGCAAGAGAACCCCCTCTCACGGCGTGAAGACGACGCACCCGTGACCCGTACCTCGAACGGCTCGCGCACGCGCAACGGCAACCTCGCCAACTACTCACCCCGGTGCATTAACTCCGCGGCTCGACGGACAGCGCTACGGGCGGGAGCGGCTGGCGACGTTTCGCCTTCGCCAAAACGACCACGCCGAAAAAGGTACGCCACGACGTTCAATTTCGAATCCTTTTTCCCTTTTCCTTCTTTCTCTATCTCTTGCAACAGGGACCGAGAAGGGGGATAACCCCAAAGGGATCCTTCCCCGTGAAGGAACTAGGCTCCGAGCCTCCCTACTGATCAGGGGTTCGAAGGCTGGCCCCCCGAAGGGTTCAACAGCCGCCTCAGATCGCGTGGGCCCGACACCCACTACTGGTCAGGGGTTCGAAGGTCGGCCCCCGAAAGGTCCCACGACCGCCTCAGGCTACTCGGGCTCCGTGCCCCCTACTGATCAGGGGTTCGAAGGCTGGCCTGTCGAAGGGTTCACAGTCACCTCAGACGCCGAGCGAGGGATGACCAGGGGTACGTTCGATACATAACCAAGGCTCGGGCTGCGCTCCCGAGGTACCCTAGGACATTTCCGAGACCAGCGGGAACGACTCTGTAACGGAATCCCATCGGAGGGAGGCAACGAGCCCTCGGACCCCGTCGCCAGGGGACCGGGTCCGGCAGATCACCCGCAGGTACTTTTGGGTGTGCCTCCGGGCCCCTAGCCGACCCCCAACGAACGGGGCACGGACGTCCACTCGGATTACCCGATTGCAGCTCACCGGAGACACCATGTTCGATGCCCATCGAGGGTAACATGGCGCACTCCCCCCCTCCTCCTTGCGGAAAGGCGACGTAGGGGCGTATATAAAAAAGCCGAGTCTGTCCCTGATCGTCCTCTCGCTCCGTGCGGAGGCTCGGGGGCTGCTCTCGCAAACCCGGCTCCGGCCAAACCGTTGACAGCGTCAACATACCAGCCCGAGAATTTGGGCCCCGACAGTGCACCTGGGCTACGCCCTGCTCGCATGAGGGAACCGCCAGACCAGCCGAGGCATTACGCAAGGCATTAAGACCTCGAAGGAGTGAAACCACTCCTCCGAGGCCTCGGGGGCTACACCCGGCGGGTGCGCTCGCGCGCACCCACCGGAACAAAGTACCACCGAGAAAGGCTGGTCCCCTTGCAAAAAAGTGCGACGCAAGCCTCCAAGCGAGTGTTAACACTCTCTTCGAGGCTCGGGGGCTACTGTCGGGGACCATAATTAGGGGTACCCTCATTACGCCTAATTCTCAGCTGGTAACCCCCATCAGCATAAAGCTGCAAAGGCCTGATGGGTTTGATTAAGTCAGGGATCAGTCCATACGAGTGACTTGACCACGCCACGCCCGAGCCTAGCCTCGGGCGAGGGCAGCCGACCCTAAGATGACTCCGTCTCGCCTGAGGCCTCCTCTTTCACGGCAGACGCATCTCCGGCTCGCCCGAGGCCCCGCCTTCGATAAGAAGAAACCCTGACTAAATCACCGCGCCAACCGACCAAGTCACCGGGGCGTTTAACGCAAAAGGTAAGACCGACGGGCGACCAGGCTTCGCCAGAGGTGCCATAGGAGACTCCGCCCGACCCAGGGCTCGGACTCGGGCTAAGGCCCCGGAAGACGGCGAACTCCGCTCCGCCCGACCCAGGGCTCGGACTCGGGCTAAGGCCCCGGAAGACGGCGAACTCCGCTCCGCCCGACCCAGGGCTCGGACTCGGGCTAAGGCCCCGGAAGACGGCGAACTCCGCTCCGCCCGACCCAGGGCTCGGACTCGGGCTAAGGCCCCGGAAGACGACGAACTCCGCCTCGCCCGACCCAGGGCTCGGACCCCGCCTCGGCCTCTGCCGAACGATCTCCGCCTCGCCCGACCCAGGGCTCGGACTCTGCCTCTGTCTTGCAGGACGGACTCGACCTCGGCTTCGAAGGAGCCTCCACGACGCCCGACCTAGGACACGAGACCGCCACGTCAACGGGGAGCGTCATCATCACCCTGTCCTGAGCCGACTTGGGTCGCAGAGAACAAGACCGGCGTCCCATCTGGCCAGCTACGCCAGATAGGCAATGATGGCGCCCCGCTAGATCATGACGACGGCGGCTCTCAGCTCCCTTACGAAAGCAGGAGAACGTCAGCAAGGGCCCAGCCACTTCGACAGCTGTCCCCCCGTCCGGCTCCGTTACTCCTCCAACAGCCACGACGCCACACCAACAGGGTGCCAAGATCTCTCCGGCTGCCACCTTGGCATGTACTTAGGGCGCTAGCTCTCCCTCGCTAGACACGTAGCACCTTGCTACACCCCCATCTTGTACACCTGGATCCTCTCCTTACGACTATAAAAGGAGGGACCAGGGCCTTCTTAGATAAGGTTGGCCTCGCGGGGACGAAGGGCAGGGGCAGGCGCTCTCTCGGGGCCACTCGCTCCCCTCACCTCGCGCGGACGCTTGTAACCCCCTACTACAAGCGCACCCGACCTGGGCGCGGGACGAACACGAAGGCCGCGGGAATTCTCCGACTCCCTCACGACCCGGCTCCGGCCACCGACCTCTCTCTCTGTTCCCCCCTTCGCGCTCGCCCACGCGCTCGACCCATCTGGGCTGGGGCATGCGGCACTCTCACTCGTCGGCTCGGGGACCCCCCGGTCTCGGAACGCCGACAGTAGGCTTATCATCCTTCAGCTCGTTGACGAAGGACTCCTTCTCCTTATCGTTGATCACGATTCCCTTCCCCTTAGGATCCATCTCTTCGGGCGATTAGTCCCTTTGTGAAGAGAACGACTCCGATACCAATTGAGAGCACCTAGAGAGGGGGGGTGAATAGGTGATCCTGTAAAACTTAAACTTAAGCCACCAAAAACTTGATTAGGTGTTAGCACAATAATGCCAAGTGGCTAGAGAGGAGTCTCAACAAAACACAATAACCACAAGAGATCAATCACAGAGATGGCACGGTGGTTATCCCGTGGTTCGGCCAAGACCAACGCTTGCCTACTCCACGTTGTGGCGTCTCAACGGACGAGGGTTGCAATCAACCCCTCTCAAGCAGTCCAAAGACTCACTTGAATACCACGGTGTTTTTGCTTTGCTTTTCTTTATCCCGTTCGCGAGGAATCTCCACAACTTGGAGCCTCTCGCCCTTACACTTGAAGTTCACAAAGAAGCACGGAGTAAGGGAGGGATGAACAACGCACACAAGACACAAAATCAGAATGTCAACACGCACACAAGTCGCAACAAGAGCTCGCAACACAACCCGACGAGTTAACAACTCAACTAGAGCTCTAGATGCTATCACGAAGAAACAAATGCGTGGAATCGAAGTCTTGGTGCTTAGGAATGCTTTTAGTATGCTTGGTGTTCTCCTCCATGCGCCTAGGGGTCCCTTTTATAGCCTCAAGGCAGTTAGGAGCCGTTGAGAGCATTCCAGGAAGGCTGATCTTGCCTTCTGTCGCCTGGCGCACCGGACAGTCCGATGCACCACCGGACACTGTCCGGTGCGGATATCCTTCCTTATTTGGCGAAGCCGGCCGTTGGGGTTTGAGAGCCGTTGGCGCACCGGACACTGTCCGGTGCACACCGGACAGTCCGGTGCCTCCTTCTAGCCGTTGGCTCGGCCACGTGTCCCGCGCAGATCGCGCGGCCAACCGTTGGCCCGGTCGACCGTTGGCTCACCGGACAGTCAGGTGCACCACCGGACAGTCCGGTGAATTTTAGCCGTACGCCGTTAATCATCTCCCGAGAGGGACGAGTTCGCCTGTGAACGGCTCACCGGACAGTCCGGTGCGCCACCGGACAGTCCGGTGAATTATAGCCGTACACCGCCGTCGAAGTCCTGAGAACATCAAGTTCGCCAGAGTCAGTCTGGCGCACCGGACACTGTCCGGTGCACCACCGGACAGTCCGGTGCACCTAGACTGAGCAGACTTTGGCAGAACAAAGCCATCTCTTCTCTAACTTGATTTTTCCTGTTTCCAGCACTTAGACACAATACATTAGTCCATAAAACAATGTACTAAGTCTAGAAACATACCTTTTGACATGATTTGCACTTTGTCCACCACTTTGCATAGATTAACACAAAAGCACTTGTGTTGGCACTCAATCACCAAAATACTTAGAAATGGCCCAAGGGCACATTTCCCTTTCAATGTGGTCTGCCCTCACCCGCTCTACTACTTTTATACTGCGAAACAGGCGCGAAGGGGCGAGGGTTGCGAAAAAAGTTCTCGCATTCAACTTCTCTCTATCTATTGAATTGTTAGTCCAACTCTTTCTACTGTATTATTCTACCTTCCCCATAACGAGCTTCGGGAAGGTGTTTTTGGGACCTTCGGCACAAGACCTTCCAATTTTATTTTTTGCGATCTAAGCTCATTATGAAAAAACAAACTCATTCCTTAAAGGGCTACTGTTGGGGGCCTACTCTTTCGAAGGTCCTTATAATACCTTCACTTTCAGGTACACGGCTAATGGCGGATGAAGCTAGACTTCAGCCGAAGTGCTACCAAGAAAAGTCGAAGCAATGTGAAGAGAAGCTTCGTCTAGCACATACAAACGGCAAGGAAGAAACACGAAGCTGCAAGCTTCGGCACGAAGCTAGAGCAAAGTGACGAAGCAGACAAAGTCTGAGACCTGTGCAGTAAGAAAGAAAAAAAGGAAAGACAACAATGTCCCTGCATCATTTGTAAACCATGTGTGTAAACTTTATGGGCATATTTGTAATTTTCCACAAAGTTGTTCAACTTCCCTATAAATAGGTGAATAACACCCTACATAAATTGATCTTTTCGAGGGCCTTAGCTTTGTGTTGCTTAGCATTCGAAGAACCGTCGAGCCATCTTATGCAAAGAGGTATGTTTGTAAGTTTATTTGATGCAAAGGAAAATGGAATGAAAATGCCTCGACGTGAGATGAGTCTTGTACTTCTTTAATTACTTCTTTGTCATTCATGTGCTAGAACCTCCCAAGTTATTGGGCCCACATGCACCTATCCTCACCTCAAAGACCTCAGACAACTATGCATGTGCACTGGATAACTTAACAGAATACGTCCGAGTGACCCAAGGACTCCGGATAAACCACTTAGAACCAAGATTGCAAGGTTAAGTAAACAAATTTCACAAGCCAACATTTGCAGCATAATTTCTTTATTACCAAAAAGGTTACAATTTACTACAAGATTACATTATACATATCAGAGTGATTACAAAAGGTGATTGAAAGGATTACCCTTTGAAATGTTATAAAACATTTTTAAGTTTGAATTATATGCTAGCTCAGTGACAATCCTTAATAAGAAGTATAGAAGAGCTACTTGAACCTATAAAAAGGACGTGTCAATCGGCGCTTAGCACCATCCACAACAGCACATGATCAACACCTGCAAATGTGGGTTCAAAGAACCCAGAGTACGAAGGTACTTTCGCAAGTCTGACCTGACTAAAGAAAATACTCTCAAGGATATGCTGGCCTTTGTGAATCAAGGTAAAGTTCATCAAGTTTCAAAGACTCTTTTTACAGAAAAAGCTTACTAGAAGTGGATCCTTAAGCCATCTTTTAATTAGCAAATTAAGTTCTTTCCTGATTCTAGATTTTCCTAATCTAGAACATTCACTTGTCCTGTACTAGCTTCCTTTTACCAAATTCTTATTCACTTGTTAACTAAGATGCAGGTAAGTGACCAAATCTTCATGTTCGAAAAGTAATGACGATCTGAATCGATTAATACCCAGTTGGGGATCTCCAACCATACAACATATGTAGCACTTAACCATTGCATATGTCAACTCACACCCGGGTTTCTCAAGACCAGAATGGGTTCACGCCAACTGAGAGCATAGATACTCCATCGTTCAGCCGCTTGGCACTGAGGGTACACACTACTCTCGCCATCTCTCCACTCCCATTGCGTGATAGTCTTTATGGTATTGGTCCGATCAAGGCAAAACTTACCCATGACGAGGCATGTGGCTAGTTAAAAGGTCATCGATCATCAAGCCTACAAACACTCCCTAAAGGTGGAAGGCGCTAGCTAAACTCTGCTAGCTAGTAGAACCTAGGTTTGTTTGTATTGTATACTGAATAGATATTACATATATAGGTATACTATTTGTTTAAAATAAAAAATATAATTATGTCGTGTTGTGTGAGGTCGAGACAGTGGCACAAGCATGGCACGATTCTCGTGCCAAACCGGTACAAACCTAATTTAAATTGTACTAGGTTAGATCTCGACTTAAATGGACCATGTCTCGAGCCGGTCCACTACCATCAATAATGCATCATTGGAGCCAAGAGCAGCACAAAATATTTCAGCCTTGCATCCATTTATTTATGATTAACCTTCCTTTTTTTGTACATCACACTAGCACTCAACAGCTATGGACTCTTCCTCGCCACCGTGGTCCACGCCGACGGCCGACGGAGCGGCAGGCGTAGCTGCCGTCCGGCACACCGGGCAGGTCGAGCTCACCCCGAGCCACGTGTCGATGCACTCAACGTGGAACACGTGGCGGCACCCCGGGAGCAGCCTCCCCAGCTCGCCATCCTCCATCTCCCCGAGGCACACCACGCACTGCCCGTGCAGCTCGGCAGCGACGCCGCCTTCTTCCTTGGCCTGCTCGGACTCCAACGTGAACACCGGCAGCGCGCGCAGCGCCTTGGCGTCCAACCCCGCAGCCTGCTGGCCGCAAACGCTTGCGTCTTCGACGATGCGGACGACCTCTACCACGTAGCCGTCCGGCGGGCGCTGCCGCTGCAGCGCAACCACGCGAGGGCTGCCTTCCGCGAGGGCGCCGCGCCGCTGCAGGAGGCACCGCGCGTAGAGGTGAAGCGCCGCGACGAAAGCGACAGCCGCCGAGAGCGCGGTCACCGCGGCCAGCAGGACGTTGGCGTCGTAACGAGCCAGCGACATGGCCAGTGCCGACAGCGCACCTCCTGGCCTCCGTCTTCAATCACGCACGCACACATGAAGCCGTACCCGACCAAGCGGCGACTGAGCTATATATTTGAAGGCAGACAGGGGCATCGTGTGGGCGTTCATGGATGCCGCATGGAATCGAGGGGAATTTGGCACCCAGTCGAGGGCCACGCCATAATTTCAGCAGAGCTTCTGGAGCACGAAAACGGCCTGCCTTGTGTCCTCACATGGGCACAGGAGGACATGACACTTCATAGTTTGGCAGGTCGTGTACAAATCTACTAGTACAACCAAGGCAAAGGCATTACGGTTCATTGGTCCCATCAGCCACAGGATCAACCGATTTGACGGAATATGTTTCAGTCTGTATTCCTTATTCGTTACAGTAAGCATGCTATTTTTACAGTTCCTTATTAGTTTTTTCTTTACAATGTTCAACATGTCTTTTCCAAAGAAATTACACTGAACACCGTGTGGAGAGAGAGAGAGAAGGGAAAAGGCCTCTGTGTTGTGTACTTGCTGTATGAAACAGCCAACCAGCTGCTTTTATGTATTCATTCAGTCCATGAGTTTGTACCTCTTCTCTTCCACACCCGTGACGCCCATTTGTATCTCGATTATGGTGTGTAGTGGCATCTACATGAGAACAATCACATCATTAGCTCAGACATATCGCATTTGATCAAGAAGAGGAAAGTCAAATGTATCACCTCTATCTCTGGAACTTCTCTCAAAGGCCTGTCCGCGAAATATGCATACAGTGCTCGCAGTACAGCCTAGCAATAATGGGACAAATAGTTCAAAACTAACTAGTTCTGCTGTCCGCGCTCCAACTTTCCAATATTTCATCAACTATGACAATTTACCTGATGAGATATGACAACCACTGGTGCACGCTGGCGTTCTAGCTCGATGATGACGGGTTCCAGCCTAAGGGTTATTATGACATCAGCTGTTAGGGTATAGTTACACGGGAACTGAAATCTATCATAGTTTGACAGACAGAAACCAAGTAAACCAGCACGACTTTTCTTAGGGAAAAAAAAACTATGGAGATTTTTTGTCTGTATAATTAGAAACTATAGTTTTTACCTCTGTATCACGTCGAGGTAAGATTCTCCACGGGGGTAGCGATATCTTAGCTTGTCCTTCTTTCGTGACCTGGTTGAAACAAGCATTCACAAGTGCCAAAAGGATTTGTGTTAATTTCATTTCTGTTTTCGCCTAATTTGTACAGCATGGAAATGAAACATTGGTCTAACACCTCATATATGAATGGTAAGTAACGGATATTCCATGCACATGGTGCAACTACAACAATAAAGCATAATTTTCTTTATACGTACTCAAATTCCTCGGGCATGATTTTCTTTATCTCTTCATAAGTCATCCCATCACACACTCCAGAATTGATCTCATCAAGAGCACGCCATTGTATCTACAAACAACACAAGTCGAGCAATCTTGCTGTACTTACATAGCAACAGTTCTTTAAGAAGACTCCTAAATCGTCTAACCAAATACCTTGGGAAATCCAACAATTGGACTTGCTGTCAAAATAGTTCTCTGAAGGGTACTGGTCCATATCTAAACAATTCGATAATTACAAATTTTCAGCCCATGTTATGCTGGTCAGATCCATCATTAAATCATGGGAAAATACTTACAGTTGCTGTTTTCTCACATTTGAGCCGCTTTTCTATAAAGTTGGCTAGTTTCTTTGCATAAAGTTCGCCAGTTTCACTGCACACCATAATCAGGCAGTTAAATAGAAATTTATTAGCTCAATCAATGCAGAAATTTAATTCCAACAAGTTCAACATGTTTACATGGTACTTTGTTTACCACTGCAATAACTATACGTATATAAAATGAAAAATTACCAAGAATTGTTAGAGATTGTATGTTATGGATCTAAGGTTACGGAGGTAGTACGAGTAGTAGGTTTGGGGTCTAGGACCAGGACCCCGACGCTTGGGCGCCGTCGGGCTGTTGGCCAGGGAGGCACGGTACTGTTCACGTGGATGAACAGTACCCCGCGGATGAATACTGCGAGGGTTAGAGGCCTTCTCGGGCTTTGCCCACGACCGGCAAGAGAGAAGGGATTTCCTTCTAATTTCTTGCTTCCCTTTAATTGATACAATCCTTCTCCTTATATAGAAATGGTTACTTGACCTCTAAGCACTAGATCTAATCTTATCTCAAATTCTAATCTTGTCCCAAACTAGCCTTATCTTTATCTAACCAACCTAAGGGCATTGCTACAGTACCGCTCTTGGGCCCTGACAGGGTACCATTCGGATACGGATCATTTTTCACCTTTTTTGTTGTAGAGAGCAAATAATGTATAAAACAATTTATGCAAAATTTTACTCTTATCTATGATAATGTGCTTGATAACACAAGAAAAGATTAGCATCAAGTTTCATACATATATATATTTTAAAATATTAGATTTGTCATAACAGTTCGGGTACCCGTTTTCATCCCTACGCCAGGTGCACCGTTGAAGAACATGAAGCAGATGTTGTCGAACCTGATGTCGATGATGTGCGAGTCAACAGGCGGTGGGGGATGGGATGCAGACCCGATCACAGATAGGGCAAAAAAACAACAGCAGCAAGTCTTTAGTCAACGGGTACCCCTAGGATATCCCTCATCTCCCCTGCTTGCCTCTTTCACACGGAGCAAGCACTAGTAGCGTAGGCAGAGAGATCAATGACCAAAGAAAGCCATTTTCTTGTCGAGCGCACCGAGTTGCCGCGGGTGCCGTGCTCCAGGGCAGGCAGCTCCTCAGTGGGCACAAGCAAAGGCGACGTGTGGCCGCCAGACCCACCGGCATGGCCCCCAGGGCAGACGGAGGCAGTGTGCAGCCGATGGATCCAGGCTACGTGGCCTCGCAAGGCAGGCATTGGCGGCGTGCGACCGCCAGATCCAGGCAGGCGAAGGCGGCGCGCGGTCGCTGAACCCAGGCAGCGCACAGCAGGCGGTGCGGATCCGAGCACCCTCCACGATCGTCACCGCGACGACCCATAGAGGGTAGTTTGGATGCATCGGCCTATCCGCGGTCATCACCACAATGATGGGTGGAGGGGACGAGGTGAAGTCCAGACGACAGCAGAGCCAGGACGCCCACCATAAAGCGTAGAATCTTATGAGTTCCCGATTTGATGTGATTGACAACATGATGGGCGATGGAATCAGATGAATCCGACGCGGCCTCGAGGACGACGATGAACGCGGTGGTCTAAGGACCTGTCGCGCATCCTAGGAGGCCACTGCCCCCAGCGGTGATCAATCTCCCTATGGGGCATGGCAGCGGCAGCGGAGGCTGAAAACCAAGCGTTTAAACCTAGACTCGTGATACCATGAAGGAAGTAGAGATTATGTAAAATGTGTGGGGATGATATTACATTGAGCCTCTACGGTGATTATATAGGAGTACATGGCTGGAGATAAGATAAGGAAGGTTATGTCGGGATTACAATCAATTCTAAACCAACCATATCAAGAGTTGCCTAATATAATCTAACACCCAGCTGGGAAGATCTAACGCCATGGCTGTATAAATCACTCTAGCCGTCATGTTTAAATAACTCACAACTCAAAATGGCATACTAAGTGCAGAATGTATCATCTGAAGGTGTTAGATGAAAACTTAGGGAAAGCAAACCTTAGAACTGTATCACCACCGACTCTTCCTCTAACATTATGTAAACTCTCACCATGCCTGGTAAGCAAAATAGGTCGTGGTGTAAGATGAGAGTTCACCTGCAGTAGCATAATGCAAGGAGATGTGTCACCAATTAATTTGAACACACTCGTGGAAATAAACTTGAAGCAGACATTTAAATATGTGCATCTGTTGGAACTGCAGATATTACGCTTGCACAAGAAAGTGTGAGCAACTATTTATAGTACGAGTCTAGAAGTACATACCAAGAAGAAGACAATCCTCCCAGGGAGATAACCGCTGATATTATTTACCTGGGTAGAAGGTCAGAAAAGTATAACTTTCAAATGAAGAAACACTAAACAAGACAGAATCTCAAGATTCAAAAACTGAAAGCATATTATAGCAAATATTATTGCCATGTTATGTGTAAATAACTTATCTAAATATGGGTTGTTTTGCACATCATATTCATATTAAAGTATTTCCAGAGGTATTCAATTACACATTTACACAAAATTTGTACCCATGTCATTGATCCTTCTGCCACATAGGCATGTAAAAGTTCCTAATGTAGATTCATGTGCTGTAGAATAGGCAAAGGTATGGAAGAGCTTACCTGTAACTGACCATCTTGCCCCTTTACCATGTCAATCATTTTGATGTAAGAACCTTCCCCTACTGGCTCGTACACCTACAAAAGGAATGCTAATTGATTCAAGAAAAAGTAGTTCAAAGAACTAAATAATTTTACTTAGCATGTATCACTACATCTGAGCATAAATAGTTGAAAAACCTTTTCATAATTGATCAAACGTTCCTTGAAGTCCTCCAGTCCAGCTTCATAATCTAGCCTGCAACATTTCCACACGATTCAGGCAGCAATTTACTTCTATCTAATAAAGGGTCAATGTTGGGAAACTCACTGTTCAGCATAGTCTGGACTTTGTTGGATCTTCAGTCGTATGTTTCTTTCAATTATGTTTGGATCATTACATATTGTCTCCAAAAATATAATCTGCAGAAAGTGACTTCAATCATTACGAGAAGGTCAAAATTATGAGCAGATGTACAAAATGCATCAAGACAAATGGTCAATTTTTTGAGAAATTTTACGGTGCTTGAAAATAATGAGAGCCCTCTATTCAGCTAGATCAAATGGTTATGAATTAGGAGGAACCAACTCAAAGGAACTTAAGATGTGGCCTGGAACTAAATATTAGTGGGCCAGGAACCAGCTGCAAAATAATCTTGAAGGATAGAATAGTAATGTCAGGATTGAGGGGTTTCTTCCTCGTCCCCGACCCACACAATCCTGTGAGCCACAAATGCAAGTTGCAAGCACCTATTATTCGGGATCCGTCGCCTTCTATTAGGCAGAGGCGGTGGCCGGCAATTGAGGAGATGCTGCCGATGAATCACAAATTGACGCTGGCAACGATGCTCTGCCACTGCCTGGGCTTTGTTAGGTTAGTTGTTCGATTGTCGCAAGATGTGCTATGGGAAGGCATTTGGCGTCCATGACAGGGGCATCCATCTTCTGGCAGTGGGGACCAGGAAGGCAAGCCACGATGACTTTGGCTAGGTGGGCACCAGCAACTCTGGGTAGGTGCCGGCAACAAGTTACGAACAGACATGTTCCCGTGATTGCGGGGTAAAAGCACAAGTGGCAGATTGTGTGTTCAATGACAAGAAAATAATTGTTTTATTAGAGTTAGTGACTGGAATCAAAGTACAAAAACACCTTTAATTACAATTAATTGTTTTTGTATGGTCAAAGGGCCATAATAATCCTGTGTGGAGAAACCGGTCCAAGCACGGTTGCAAACCTCTAAATTATTAGATAAACATCGAGTACCGCAGCGTATTCTGCTCAGTGCTGACTTCCATACGTGTGAAATAGATTTAGCTGAAGATGCTTAAATATGCAAAATATAAGAGAATCATATCAAATGTAAATACGAATGCTATCAATTACCTTACAGTTACCTTCAGCCATTTTCATTAGCATATATCTTCGCTTTCTTGTGCTGTTTGTTGCGTCAAATATACCAACCTAGGGACAAGTTGATCTGGTCAGATTGAGTATAACATTTCATTATTTCATGTAGGTTATTTAACACCAACTTACCTGACCTCCACCATGCATCCAATCTATCATGTCCTCCATTGCTAAAGCAGCCACCTAGTTAAAATATGCCAGAAGAATAATGTTGCAAGTTGCAAGTAATGTACTGAAACAAAGATACAGTTAAGTTTCAATATTCTACTTTTAAGGGTTGGTTGTCTCAAAAGCACATTGGAAAAAGTGCAGGGGACATTGCACTTACTACAAATCGCAATTTTCAGACATTTAAACACTACAAATCACAATTAATGGCTTTTACAAGTAAACCCATCTGGCCCTTAAAAGAGATTTCCTTGGTTGGTCGCAAATACACTTGGTCTAACAGGCAAGATCTCCCCACCTTGGTGAAGCTTGACAGAGTTCTGTGCTCAACAGACTGGGAGTTTGTTCCCTAATCTGATGCTACAAAGTTCAGCAAGTAATGACTCTGATCACCCTTTGCTGCTTGGAACCAATGACAATAGAAGGGGGAAGAGGAGATTTCAGTTTGAACCTTATTGGCCAAAGCTGAATGGGTTTCTGGATGTGGTCAAAGAGGCTTGGAATTCTACTCACACTAGCAGCTGTCATTTTTCCTCCTTGGAGCATAATGTTAGAATACCCGTTAGGGTTTTAGTTATCTCCTGTGTATTTACCTCTCGCCCCTATTGTAATGGGCCTGGCCCATCCACTGAGTCTATTAATACAACACCCAACCCCACTCAAGGGTTAGGGTTTCCCACATGGTATAGAGCTAGGTTTAGTTTTTTTTCACCTCCTCCCTCCCAGCCGCCACCGTTGCCTCCCGGGTGCACCCATGACGGCACCGCCCTCTTCCCCTCCTTGGCGGACTCAGCCCGGACCGCGACCTACCCGGACGCCGCCGCGGCCGCGACCGCCGCTGAGGGACCGGATGTTGTGGAGACCGGCAGCATGTGCGTGGAGGGCGGCAGCCTGTGCGTGGAGGGCGGCGAGTCCTTGTCACCCTGCGGCGCTATGCTCTCGCCGACCACGTCCTCGATGACATCGTCGCCCTGACGTCCTCGATGACATCCCTGATGGACACCGTGGTGCTCTCCTGGCTCCACGACACCATCACCGTCGAGCTCCAGGACATCATCCGCGACCAGGCGAACACGGGCCGCCAGGCGTGGCTCGCTCTCAAGGAACAGTTTCTCGGGAACCGAGACGCTCGGGCTCTTCACCTCGACGCCCAGTTCCACCAGTTCTCCCAGGGGGACCTCTCTGTGGGGGAGTACTGCCGCCAGATGAAGGGCCTTGCTCGGCCCCCTGCCACGGCCCCTAGTCAGGCTTCCACCGCCGACGGCGGTCGTCGCCCCCGCAAGGGCGGACGTGGGGGCGGTAGCTCCTCACGTGGAGGTTCCACCGGCCGGGGTGGCGGCCCAGGCTGGCCGTCGTTCTACAAACCCTGGACTGGTACCATCTCCATGTGGCCGGGCCAGGCCCCTAGTGCCTCCAGTCCTCCGGCGCCGGCACCGGCTCTCCTGACTACGCCACCCTACGGCGCACCTCCGTCGCCTACGTACGACATGCCCCCGACTACCCCGGCCCCGCCTCAGCTCCCGCCTACGGGGACATCTACCACGACACCATGGTCCCCGTTTATTGGAGGCTGGGACCCAGCCGCCCTCGCCGCCGCTTACAGCACCATGGAGTTGGCTCCACCATCCTCCGACTGGGTCATCGACTCCAATGCATCCTATCACACCACCCCCCACCGTAGGCATGCTATCTCATTCACACCCACCTCCCACACACCCTACCTCGATCGTCGTTGGAAACGGTTCCACTCTTCCAGTCACCTCAGTAGGTGCCTCGGTGCTTCCTGGACCGTTCTATCTCAACGACGTTCTCATAGGCCCACACATCACTCACAATCTACTTTCCGTCAATCGGTTCACCACCGACAATTCTTGTTCCATTGAGTTTGACCCCTCTGGTTTTTCTGTGAAGGATCTGGCCACCAGGACCCCACTCGCCCGATGTGACAACGTCGGGCCCCTCTACACGCTCTGGTCCTCTTCCATCGGCGTGTCTCCACCTCCCGTCCTGGTCTCCACCACCACCTCCACCACTTGGCACCGTCGTCTCAGCCACCCAGGACCTGACGTCATGACCAAGATTTCCAGCAGTCTAGATTCTTCTTGTAGTAGGGGACATTTTGAGGGCCTCTATCATGCTTGTTAGCTTGGCCGACATACCCGTCTCCATTTTACTACCTCTTCTTCCCGGACTGAGCAAACTTTTGACCTGGTTCATTGTGATCTCTGGACATCCCCTTTACTCAGTCTTTCCGAATATAAATACTATTTGGTAATTTTGGATGATTTTTCCCATTTTCTATGGACTTTTCCTCTTCGGTTGAAGTCCGACACTTTTGCCACCCTCGCTCACTTCTTCGCATGGGTCTCCATCCAGTTCCATCGCCCGGTCCATGCACTGCAGTGTGACAATGGCCGCGAGTTCGACAACCACACATCCCGGTCATTCTTCCTCAACAGTGGTGTTCAGTTGCGCCTCTCATGTCCCTACACCTCTGCCCAGAACGGCTGGGCCGAGCGCACAATCGCACCACCACCAATAGGATCTGTTGCCTTCTCTTCCAGGCGTCTCTCCCTGCCAGCTACTGGGCAGAGGCCCTGCACACCGCCACCCACCTCAACCGCCTCCCATCGAAGGCGTTGAGCCACCCCACCCCCTACTTTGCCCTGTACGGCACGACACCCTCCTACGACCACCTTCGCGTGTTCGGCTGTGCCTACTATCCCAACACTTCCGCCACTGCTCTTCATAAGTTGTCTCCACGCTCCACTCGCTGCCTTTTCCTTGGCTACTCCCCTGACCACAAGGGGTATCGCTATCTTGACCTCACCTCCCATCGCATCATCATCTCTCATCACGTCGTTTTCGACGAAGATGTGTTTCCCCTTGCTGGCTCCTCCCCACCCACTAATCTCGACTCCCTCCTTAAGTCTGATCCGAGTACCCATCCCTCCCAGACACCTCGCCTCGCACTGTTGCCCGCACCCCGCACGGCTTCTCCGCCCTCGCGCGCGGCCCCATCGACCCTGCCTTCGCCATGCGCGAACCCGGCGACTCCGGCCCCGTCACTGAGTGCGACCCGCTTCGCTGACCCCGCCCTCGTCTACAACTGCCGCAGGAACGCACCTCCCTTAGCGTACATGGACCCGGGCCCCTCGACGAGCGCGGTCCGATTCGCTGAACCCGCCGTCGTTTATTATCGCCGCGAGCTGGCCACACCTGAGTGGGACCCGCTTCGCTGACCCCGCCCTCGTCTACCACCGCCGTGGGAACGCACCTCCCTCGACGTACATGGACCCGAGCCCCTCGACGAGCGCGGTCCGATTCGCTGAACCCGCCGTCGTTTATCATCGCCGCGAGCCGGCCACACCTGCGGCCCTTGAGACGTCAGTGTATCACTCGGTCGCCATTCACCGTGACCCTGGGCACATCCACCCGATGGTGGCTCGCCGCGCCGCTAGTGTCCTTCGGCCAATCGATAGGCTGATCCTGGCCGCTGATACGACCACTACTCCACCGGACGCCTCTCCAGTCCCCTCTTCCGTTCACACCACCCTCGCCTACCCTCCCTGGCGTCAGGCCATCGAGGAAGAGTACTGAAAGGAAAATGTGCCCTTGGGCCATTTCTAAGTGTTTTGGTGGTTAAGTGCCTAACACATCACTTTGATCTAACATACAATTGTGAGTATGAGCTCAGAGTCAAAGAGAGCAAATTGAGAGTTGTAAGAACAAATTGCAAACTCTACAATGATGGAGAAACAAAGGTATGATTCTAGCACTTAGTAAATTGTTTTTGGTACTAACTATGTTCTACTAAGTGTTAGGGAACTTCTCAAATCGAGAGAAATTCAAATGGAGAAGTTTGGCTAAGTCCAGCCAAACTTGCACCAGCCTGCGGTGCACCGGAGGCTGGCGCACCCGGTGAACAGGCCGCTCTCGGGAAAAAGCCAGGGCGCCATAGCTATAATTCACCGGACTGTCTGGTGTACACCGGATTGTCCGGTGTGCCAACCGCGCGATCAACGGGCGCCACATGTGATCGGCCAACGATCACCTGGCCGCACCGGACTGTCCGGTGCGCCACCGGACTATTCGGTGTGCCACGAGACCAGAGGCTGGCAACGATCGGCTTCACCAAACAAAGAAGGGAATCGCGCACTGTTCACTGTCCAGTGGTGCACCGGACTGTCCGGTGCACCCATGGACAGAAGACAATCAGAGCCTTCCAAATGGAGCTCCAATGGCTCCTAAGTCTCTTGAGGCTATAAAAGAGACCCCTAGGCACATGGAGCACTACACCAAGCATCCTTTGAACATCCTAAGACACCGAGACACTGCGATCACACTAGAGCTTTGATAGTTTGAGATCCGAGCAAGTGTTTGAGTTGTAATTCCGATGTGTTGTTTCTTGTGCTCCTCTCTCAACTTGTGAGTGTGTGTTGCTGTGATTTTTGTCTCTTGTGTGTGTCTCTACTCCCCCTTACTCTTGAGTTCATTTGAGATCGAATTGTGTAAGGCATGAGAGACTCCAAATTGTGGAGATTCTTCACAACACGAAAAAGTTAAGATAACAAAAGAACAGTGGTACTCAAGTTGATCAGTGGATCACTTGAGAGGGGTTGAGTGCAACCCTCGCCCATTGGGACACCACAACGTGGATTAGGCAAGCATTTTACGCTTGACCGAACCACGGGATAAAATCGCCGTGTCACTTGTCTTTTTACCTTATAGCGATTTTACTCTTTCTAATAATTCATTTCACTTCATAATTGCTCTAAGTTTAATACTCACCTTATGAGAGCAATTAAGTGAAGAAGTTCTCTCCTCTCATCCTCTTCATTCAGACTTCTCTTTTGATTTCACTAATCCTATATTAGTCCAAGTTTGTTTTGTTAAGCTATTTTTACAGGATCGCATATTCACTCCCCCCTCTAGGTGCTCTCAAGTGCGCGGCCTTGCTGGCCAACTACACCTGGGAACTGGTGCCGCGTCCACCCGGCACCAATGTAGTCATTGGCAAGTGGCTCTTTCGCCACAAGCTGACTTCGGACGGCTCACTCGACCGCTACAAGGCCCTCTGGGTCCTTCGGGGCTTCATCCAGTGCCCCGGAGTGGACTGTGGTGAGACATTCAGCCCTGTTGTCAAGTTCGCCACCGTCGGCGCCGTCCTCTCCCTCGCCCTCTCCCGGAACTGGACGATTCATCAGCTCGACGTCAAGAACGTCTTCCTCCATGCCACTCTGACGGAGACTGTCTACTACAACCAACCCACCGGCTTCGTCGACGCCGCTCACCCGGACCAGTCTAACAAGTAGGAACAAAATTCTGAAATACTTAGTAATAAATGCAGGAGCATTACCAAGACAGTCTAACAAGTAGGAACAAAATTCTGAAATACTTAGTAATAAATGCATAATAGTCAATAAGGTGTGCTAACCTCATTACGTGCCTCAATACCTTCAGGATTATCATCACGGAAAAAATCTGCAGACTGAGCCGATAAAAATGCAAAAAAATGTTACATCGCTCTAGAACAGGATATTAGTTTTACTGGCATAGGCTCAGATAATGGTATTGAAAATCCAACAGGATGTGCAAGTATAATACATGCCTGCATGCTAAACTTATCCCTTTAAAATACATTCCAAGCATGATTTTATACACTTATTATTAGGTGTCTAGTATTCTAGCTAAGAAACAGTAAACTTGATATAATATTGTTGGACATAACAATGCATAGATTGCAAGTTTTCCACTAACAGAACTATAATAATTGTAGTCCTCACCTGATTTGCTCCAAGCTTAAGACGGCGATACTGCACACATATTTTCAACAAAAGAAAACTCAATTAATTTTGCAAATAAGAAAAGTAAACACATTAACTCTGCAAGACAGTTAATCGGAGTAACAATATAATTACCTTCCCAACATTGAAATGTCTAGTTTCATGGCCCAACCAACGAAGGTACCTTGTAAGCTTAACTGCAGTGAAGGTTTTACCACGAGCTGGTAGGCCAACCTGATACGGGAGTAAATACTTTCAGATGGAGATCCAACTGTTGGAAACAAGGACTGAAGAAAAGTTTAGAAACTTGTTCAAACAGATAAGCATTTGACCATTTTATGCTCAGCAGCAAGAAAAATGGCATTCTCAAGAGGGCTGGCAAGTGCTGAGTCAGGATTGAAACATAGAAGATTTAGATTCTTACTTTCTTTAATACTCTTTTAAAATGTAATACATCACATAAGATTCCTAATTTTTTGTTTTGTTTGCTTATATGCTTAAAAGGGCAATGCTTCAATCCTTTACCTAGCAGTGGGAAACACTAAAAAGGACATGGTAGGCAGCAAAGTTTGTTTATCTTTTTGACAAAAGGATCACAAAGAAACACTCAGATCACCATAAGAGATGAAGAATGTTTAAAATTATATCACACAGTTTCAACTAGTATTTACCAAAACAATGGCCAGCTTCCGGTCCTCCTTTGACCCATGCAACCGATCAGCTACAGCTGCAGCTGCAACAGCTCCTGCTGCTTCTGGCATTGTCTGTAGTAATGTCAACAATAGTAAAAAGTTAAAATACAAAGTTTGTTCTGGATTTTTTTCTCAAACCACGTCAATCATCAATGCCCATTTAATTAATTCAACTAGAGTCATGTTGATTTTTATCAAAATACTATCTCTGTTAGTCCAATATCTAAACATATGCAGGTTCATGCATATTATCTGTCCTTTTTACCTTTTTTAACAAACACACAAGAGCTGTGCAGCATTATATTCCGAAGAAAAAGGGGTTTGGAGAAACCCATACAACACATACCCACTCACTCTTAAAAGACAAATACATGCACCTGTGATTACAAGAACACGGCCTCGACCTAGATATCTCACAGACTCACACCCAGCCATTCCCTACAACTCCTCACTAATGAATGATAACACTCCAGCTAGAGTAGGACAAGCTTCATCGAAGACATATTGATTATGATGAATCCAAATTGAGCATGATCCTACAATGGTAATCGAATTCAAACATTTCCGAACCTAGCCATCAACTTTCTACAATTTTTACCTACTATTAGTAAAGGAGATAAACAATGCTGACCTTTGCTGATCCAAAACTAAACCCAGATGCCAAGGAGCATGCACTGGCTGATTTTGGAAGCATAGAAGAGCCAACACCCCTGTCAACGAACAGCCCCTTTTGACCATCTAGCTTTTGCATTGGTGTAAAGGTGCCAACTGATTTTGATTCAATGAGTCCAGAATTCTGAATTTTCTTAGAAGAATCTGTTGCCCAGGCCTCAATATTCTACAGAAGAAACATGATATTTTTCAATAGCATTTTGATTTACAGAAATACAGAATGTAAGTGTGAGAGGAGAGAGTTACAGTTGCCCCAAACCCTAACCCTAACAGCTACAGTAATAAAGCCCCCTAGTGGGCTGTGGGCTAGGCCCATATACACAGATAGCTAACAGTAAGTAACTAAAAAATCATGCAATACAGGTATCAAATATGTGCAAGTCAGAGCAATATTAGTTCATTGTACGAAATGATAACCAACTAAGACCAGACCAGACTAATTCCATGATGGTAGAAGGATAAATTTCAGGTACAGAACATAGAATTTGTCATTGACACCAACTTTTCCAGATAACAGCCAACCTTGTGGTTAGTACGATCTTCTAATTTTGCAGAAACACTACTTGGACTCTGAATCCCATCACTTAGAAGGATATCATTTGTCAACAATGCCTCAGTTTGAATCACGGATGCTGGAGTCGCAGCAAGGTTTGCAGCATATCCATTTGGTGGTGCAGTTGGCGGGGACGGAACAACATAATGTTCCAAGTCAAGTTCCAAAGTAGCCGCTGATCCTTCCTGTAGGAAGACAGGAAACAGAAACCTGTGAGAAACCACAACGCAAATTAGATCGGTGTTAGCATGCAATTATAACAATAAGTGCACGAAAAATGAGTAGAAAAGGACGAGAAAATGGCAAGAAATATTTGTAGTAGAGAATTAGGGAACACCTCACACCCATGAATGAGGGGGTGGATTTTATATATATAGCTATATAGGCTTGTTGTATAAGGAGGATACAGATACAGATTTGATGTATCAGATCATATCCTAATTATATCCATATCCTTCCTAGTCTAACAGATTGTGTCCATATCCTTTCTTAATAGCTTGTACATATTCGAGAGGGACTTGGATGCAAAGACTGTATCGAAACTCAGTAAACAACTGTACAGGTAAGCCTTTGGTTATGATGTCCACGAATTGATGTGAAGGTGAGATATAACGCACCCGAACATGTCCCAAAGCAACTTACTCGCAGACAAAGTGAATATCAATCTCAATGTGCTTAGTGCGACGATGATGCACCAGATTAGCAGTCATGTAGATGGTGTTAGAGTGCCTATTAGAGTACCCATTTAAGGTTTTGGGGTTAGCCCCTTGTAATTACAGTCACACCCCTGTGTAATGGCCTAGGCCCAACTCTTGGTCTATTAATACAACATCCAACCTTGAGTTAGGGTTAGGATTTCCCACATGGTATTGTTAGAGTATATTATGCAACACCGGATATGGATAGTTTAGGATTGATTGTAATCCCATGATAGCCTTGCTTATCTCTAGGAGAGGCGCATTGCCCTCCAAGCCATGTACTCTTATATAAACAGCCCAAGGGCTCAAGCAATAAACATCCCACATATTATCCGCATTCTCTCCTTCCTTCATGGTATCACGAGTTTAGGGTTTAGATCTAACAGGCGTCTTCCACTGCCATCGCCGCGCCGCCCACAGGGAGATCGTTCTACGCCAGGGGCAGTGCCCTCGTAGGATGCGCGGTCGGTCCCTCTGATCTACCGTGCCCATCGTCGTCATCGCATCAAGTCGAAGTAGCAGCAGATCGGAAAACTCACCGTCGGTGCTGCTCAGATCGGCACCGGCTAGATCCCCGCCGCCGGCTAGGTCATGCGCCGCCATGGTGGTGGCTCTGACTCTCGCTACAGGCCGGTCCTATCGGAGCCACGCTCCAGGCTTGTGCGCTCGTGCTAGAGCCGCGTGCCCGTGCCGGGGACGTTGCGCACGCGTCGGAGCTGCGACCTCGCCTGGCTGCGTCGCGCCCACGCGCTGCCAGGGCTGGGGCCACCGCGCCAGTGCTGAGCCGTCGGGGTCGCACCAACGAGCCAAGTCTGCGTGGTCGCGCCGCCGGGTCGCGCGCCCTCAGGGGATGTGCCTCGGTACCCAAGTGAATTCCCCAGATCTGTTGCTGCTGCGTCTTTTTTTGTTTTCCCGGTCAGTGATGGGGTTTGCGTCTCCATCGCCCACCGCCAGTCAACTCGTGCGCCCTCGACATCGGCTTCAATAACACCAGCTTCTTCATCTTCTTCGACGGTGCAACTGGCGTGGCATCCGGCGTAACCGGAACGTCTGTCTGTCGCGCCTCTTCGTCTGCACGTCCATCTATGCCGACTCATCGTCACCACCACCTATCGGGAGACTCCACCATCGACATCATCGTCGTCGTCTCCGACTCGCACACCATCGGCCTGATCAACCGATCGCGAGCGAACCATCCTCCCGAGACGTTTGTCATCCATCGTGCGATGCTTTGCCAAGCAAGAGGGTCGTCACTGTGTCGCCTCCTCAGGCAGCAGCATCGTCGTCTATCGTCGACCAACGCTGTTGCATCTACATCGTCGTCGACTTCATCGGTGCGCGTCTCCCGCGCACGGTTTGAGCAAGATGTTCGACACATGCGAGCTACTCCGGCACACCCGTTGTTCCGCGCTGTGGGTCCTCCAGCATGCAATGTCAACACCTTGCGCTGGTGTTGCGCCTGTCCTAGGCGTGCCAGCCACCGCGCTCCACTGGTGCCATTGAGGCTCATTTCCTATGTGTCGTGGCTCTTGCCGCCGCGACTCCAGGAACCTCGATGTGTCGCCACGCCTACCTCTTCGCTTCTTCCAGCACATCCTCGTCGCCAGCCTCATCATCTCGTCCTCGACTACTTCGTCTACTCTGCTCTGACAACCGTGCGTTGCACTGGCACTCCCGCTGTGCTGCACCACAACCGTCGTGGAGGCCTTCTCTACTGGTCCCTTGAGATGCTGGCACATATGGTTGGGGCCCTCTACCTAGTACGTCCGGTAGTGGCACCACCGGCACGTGCATTCATCCACGACGCGTTTCTAGGCTTGGCAAACCTGGAACACACATCGTGCATGGCTGCTTGACACGTCGCCCCCGGCATCGACACCCTCATCTGCCTCGATGCATCGCGCCTTCGTCTACGGCTGCTTCTCAGCGCCACCGTCACCACGGCGTCCTCTGGTGCGCTGCGGGCCTTCCCGCATGTCGCACCAACGCCCGCGAGTTGTGCGGCTTGTCTTTTCCGACGTCCTCAACAGCTTCCTCGACCACGGCTACCCAATGCCACGGCACTTCGACAACGAATCTGCGTCCTCATCCTTGGCTACCTCGACATTGGCACAAAGGACTACCGCCTTGCTTGGGCAACCTCATAGACTTCCACTCCTGCCACAGCATCTATGTCGCATCGACTGTTATGGCTGCGGGGGGATGTCAGCTCGACTGCTTCTTCTACAGTCTCATCGTATGCACCGCTCCCGCTGTGACTGTAGGGGGATGTTAGAGTATATTAGGCAACACCGGATATGGATAGTTTAGGATTGATTGCAATCCCATGATAGCCTTCCTTATCTCTAGGAGAGGCACCTTGCCCTTCAAGCCATATACTCTTATATAAACAGCCCGAGGGCTCAAGCAATAAACATCCCAAACATTATATGCATTCTCTCCTTCCTTCAGGTATAGAGCTAGGTTAGTTTTTCTTCCACTTCCTCCCCAACCCAAGCAGCTATCGGCCCCTGCCTGCCGGCCGTCAGACTTCCCCTTCACAGCCACCGCCCTATCAGTCGCCGATCTTCACCTGCGGCGGCGCTCCAGCCATCGTCCCCTATAATAGCGCTCCAACCGCCGCCCCTGGCCGCCGGTTCGCCTCCAGCCGCGGCGCCCCCAGCCCCACCTCCTCCATGGCCGATCTCTCCCTCACTGGAGTTCTCACTGGCGCGGCCCAAGGGGTAGCCACCACCGCAGGCCTGGGCACCAACGCCGCGGGCCTGAGCGCAGAGGCCGCCGCCACTGGGTGGTTCTCCGCCGGCCATGGCCTCTCCCCCTCTACTCACAGCGACCTCGCCATGGGCAGGGGGCCTACATCACCGGCCTTGGGTCCCTTCCCAGCGCATCCCCGACTACCCTGCTGCACACCCGACGCTCCCCGTTAAGATTCCCCGCCCTCACCGCCTCCACATGGACCGACATCGTCGGTTCCCCTGCTCGCTTCATCTGTGTTGGTCGAGGCGATCGCCACCATCCAGGTGGTCGTCGATGCCTCCCAGGAGCGCGAGCATGCCGCGACTCTCACCCTTGAGCGCGAGCGCGCCTCCTGACCACTCAAATGGTTGCGGCACAGCGCCTCCTCCTCGGTCGCAGCCCTCCCCCCCCCCCCCCCCCCCCCCGCCTCCGACCTCGATGCCGCCACCATCGCCGCCCTCCACGATCAGGCCGCCGGGGTCCACAACATTCAATCCCCCATGTCCGTTGTGCTCGACCTGGCGTCCTACCACTACCCTCGGTGGCGAGCTCAGGTGATCCTTACGCTTCGGCGGTTCACCCTCGCCGATCACATCCTCGACGCCCCATTGTCACCTTTGTGGGTCCAGATGGACATCGTGGTCCTCTCGTGGCTCAACGACACCATCACCGTCAAGCTATAGGACATCGTCCGTGACCAGGCGTACACCGCACGCCAAGCGTGGCTCGCTCTCGAGGACCAGTTCCTCGAGAACCGGGACGCTTGGGTGCTCCACCTTGACGCCCAATTCCACCTGTTCTCTCAGGGGGACCTCACCGTGGGGGAGTACTGTCGCCAGATGAAGGGCATGGTGGACTCTTTCCGCGACCTCGGCGAGCCCATCTGACCGTACCTTGGAGCGAATTTCAGACCGAGGTTAAAAAATCTCCTCGTCTATACCATGCCAAAGCACATGTCAAGGGCCCGACACGGGTAGCGATCGTTCTCACCCTTGTTTTAAAGGCGTCGCCTAGGCGACGCCTAGGCGTCGCCTAGGCGTCCAGGCGCCCGAAGGATCCAAGGCGTCCCCGTCGCCTAGGTGAGAAGCAGCAAGAGGGCATAGGGCATAGGGGAAGGGAAAGGGGCGGCGCTGTTTCAGGGTGGCAGCGCCGAATCAGGAGCGGCGGAGGCCAAATCCAGGGCAGCAGAGGCCAAATCCAGGGCGGCGGAGGCTGAATCGTCGGCGGCAGCGTCCAAATCGGCGGCGGCGGCGGCGAATCTGAGGTGGCGACGGCGAATCTGAGGCGGCGGCGGCTCAATCGGGGGCAGCGGCAGCTGAATGGTGGGGAGAGAGGCAACCTAGGGTTGCCAGAGGAAGGATTATATGGGCTGGCTGGTGGGCTGGGCCTCCTACCCCTTCCTTCTCCTTTTTTCTTTTTCTTTTTTTCTTTTTCTTCCTCCTCCATGGGGCTGTTTTGCTGATTCTCAGGTTGATAAGGCGTCGCCTTGCTCGCCTTAGGCGTCGCCTAGGCGTCTAGGCGGGGGTCCGGCGCCTTATCTCGCCTTACCGCCTTAAGAACCATGGTTCTCACAAAACTTTGCAACCATATGCATCGGTTTGGCACGGTCGCGGTCATTCTCACAGAACTTTGCAACCATATGCATCACCATGGGGAAACATACAATATCAAGCACAAATGCAATTACCTCAGCTCCATTAGTGGGTGCGACATTGATACTGATATCAGGGATCCCCCGGACTTTGGAAGGCTGAAAGTTCTCCTTGTACACCCTCCAGCTTGCAGCAAGTTCGAGCGGTGATACAAGGTCCGCCTTGTTGACCACCCCAAACTCGAGCACCTCATCATCTCCATTGAGCTTGAACAGTGCAACCCTCACATCACCCTCTAGCATGCCTCCGGTGAGGAGCCGTGTGGGTCCTTCCTCGATGATGCACGGGGCTTCAGCGTCTTTGGGCTTCAGCAAGAACTTGAAGTCCAGTGTTTCTACAGCCAAATCCACAGATTGATACAATCAGAACAATCCGCATACCCCTTTCATGAGAGTTTGACATTTCAATTTTGCGGTGGCTCAAAGAGATAACAGGGGGAAAAGGTAGCAGAGAACAACTATTTAACAAAACACAGGACAAAGTTAATAAAAAGTACAGGAAGATCGTTAAGGGTCAAACAAAAGGATAAAAAACAGCTACAACTACTAGCAAACAAACGCTAACAACCAATTTGAAGCCATAGTTAACTGATTAGCAGAACAGGACAGCAAGGAGGCGGCACCGAGGCAGCGTACCATGGTCCGGCGGCACGACGAAGCTGAGCACCCACATGGACGCGAGCTCCCTTTCCATGGCGAGCTGCAAAATCCAAACAGCAGCAGCGGGATCATTTCCGCGGCGCGAGCTCCAGAAGCGGAGCAAAGAGCACAAGCATCTGATGGGTTGCAGTGCGTGCGTACGGCGCGGGAGGGGTCCCAGGTGCCGATGATGGGCTCGGAGCCATACACGTGGGGGACGAGGTCGCCGCTGATCAACGCGTTCTCCATCTTGAGCGACACGTACAGCTGCGCCCCGCCATGCCACGCCTCCGCGGCGGCGCCCTCGCCCCCGTCCCCGCCGGCGCCGACGCCGCCAAGGCCCGCCGCGCCAGCGCCGACGCCAGAAACTGCGCCCACGCCGTCGATGCCCTTGGACCCCGACGTCCCCATGGCTACAGCCTAGAGGTATGACGTGGCGGCGCAAGTGGAACAGCACGTGGGAGTGGAATCGGGGCGGTGGTGATGGAGGGGAAGGTCTTTTAATGGAGGGAACCGTTGGCGTTTGTCGTTTGGATTGGGGCGAATGCAACCGGGAGAGCGATGGGAGTGGAGCCGCAGGCCTCGGAGTCCGCAAGGGGCGGAGCGTGCGGGGCCCGCCGGAGGGGATAAGGGAAGGTGTCCCACCTGCCAACGCCGGCGATCGAACTGCTGCGGCGGCGGATCCGCCGCGTCTGCGCGGCGTCCTGAGTCCTGACCCCAGCCTTTCCTGGCCCGGCTTCCTGCTCTGTTTTCCTTGTAAATTTTCTACATTATTATCCAATATTTCTGGCAACAAATTATTTAATAAAATAGTAGATAATAGTCATATAAAATCAAACAACACATATATTATCATTGACTGCAAATACGTGTGTTGGCACGAATCCTACCAGTACATACACTGGTTGTCTGGTATCATGTGAGATGAGGAATGGTGGGTTTTGATAGGAGAGGCCGAGCGTCGAGCACCTGGCACGTGAGCTTCTGGTAAGCGGCTTTGATATTCTTGTTACTCGCGGCGCGTAGCATGCATAGCGTCGCGTAGTAGTCAGTGTTTCCAGCACGTGATCCTACGATAATCACATTAAAAGCAGGTACAGGGAGCGATATGGTATTTTAACAAGATCCTACGATAATCACATTAGCGTCGCGTAGTAGTCAGTGGTTCTAACAAGATTTATGATGTGCTCAGAAGATCCTCTAAATTGTACACAGCAAGTGAAAACGCAAGAATGGCATTTTCTCCAAGCTTTATAAATTGAACACAGCATCAAAGGAATCGATACAAACAATGCAAGATGGAAGTCAAGCACTCAAGTTTAGAAATATAAGTTTAGGGGCATAACTTTAGAATTGAGATGCATACCTTTCCAATAATTGTTGGTCCAATAAAGTTGTTTACATTACTCATAGCCTAGCAAAAAATATGACTTATTAGTCTAATGTGAAAAAAAATAAAACAATCCATAAAAAACAAAAATGGTTGCAATCACTGGCACATTAGCTGTGTATTCAAATTTTAAGCTAAAAGTTATGTAGTAACATTTAGGGCGTGTTTGGCATGGCTCCACAGCAAAACTCCAAGGAGGAGATGGCTAGAGCATGTTAAACACTCTAACTCCAGAGTTGTAAATTCTATGGAGTTTTTGGAGCTGCAGTACAATTTTTTGGAGTATCTCTTTTGTGCTCCGAAAACTCCAAAAAAGCAACCTAGTCATGGAGTTTAGAGTTATGAGAAACAATTTAAACTCTGGAGCAGAGCTGCTCCACCCAGAGTTTTGGAGTAGAGCTGCTCTGGAGTGGAGCAGAGCCATACCAAACACGCCCTTAGTTGACTGAAGTTTAGAGCATAGCCTTCAAATAGGTTCTCAAATCAATTTTATCGCAGATAGGGGGATACATATGTTGGTTTCTATTATATAAGTTAACCATGACCACTAGATGCATGAATGACTATGGTGCATGTGAGTGTCTATCAAATACATCTAGTATTATACCTTTAAACTGAAATTGAAAATTTGGCTAGTTAACTAACCTTAAGAACACCCATGCCAAGATAACCATATCCTCCATCCCTTAACTTCAAGGCCTCATATATTCTTGAGAGGTCAATTGTTCAAAGATAAAAATTGTATAAATTCAAATTGGAATAGAAAATTTGGTTTGTCAACTAATCTTAAGAACACTCATGCCAAGATAATCAGATCCTCCATCCTTAACTCGAAGGCCTCATATATTCTTGAGAGGTCAATTGTTCAAGATAAAAATAGTCAAAATTTTGTGCATAAATGTCAAACATATGGAATTTGAGGAAACTACATAAGGCAACTTTTAAAAAAATAAAGGTGTATGCACTATAGACTGAATTTTCACAAAAAAAACATTCCAAACGAAATAGCAGATAGGGACATTCCATAATACCAAATCTAATATGAAAAATATTTGTCTTCCTTGTGTTGCTAACATAACAAAATGATTAAAGCTAGCATGATATCATATATAAATATGTTTCATGATTCGTTAGATAAAACAATAAGATTTATTGGCTTTATTGCATTAATATGTTTCATGCAATAAAAACAACAGGTTCCGAACGGGCGCCAGTCATGGAGGAAGATAACAGACTCAACAATATACACGTCAATATGATCTAGCCAAAAAAAGCCCAACAAACGCACACATCCAGTCCTACAAAATTCGACTTGATGAAGGTTAGCCTGTTAATATCTAGAACGAACAAACGCACAACAAACATGTCCTAGAGCCACATAGCATCGACTAATCTCACTGCTCAGATCCCTAGCTCAACATGCCCAAATCAAGCAAACCAAGCAGCGGCTCAAGAACAGAGCCACTAAAAACGAAAGAGCGGGGTGGATGGAGATGGAGTAGAGCGCATACCGACATACCAGTGGATGTATCGCTAGGCACGACCCCTCGTGTAGCTGTCATCGCTGAGGCCATGTCCACTTGTGCGTAGCCGCATGGCAAAATCAATCTAGATCCAACATAAAACAAAACCTGAGTCGAGAAGGACCTGAGCACATTAGCACAACGACATCTCAAACCCCTCCGCCCTCCGCGTGAAGCACACTAGCACAACTCAAGAGCACAACACAACTCCAAAAATGCAGATCACACAAGCACACTAGCCTTCTCTCTTTAAAATGACTAATTCTTCTCAAATGTGGTGCTTGGATCTCTTGGGATGACTTGGATGTGTTGTACTCATGTTTGGGAATGAAAGCACAACTCTTATGATGAGTCTTGGCTGGTTGAGGGGGTATTCATAGCCTAAAATCCCTCAATTAGTTGTTAGGTGAGATTCTAAAAATCTACACCTGCCTCGGGTGCACTAGACCTCTATCGTACATGTCAGGTGCGCCACTGAAGCTCCTATCGGCCTACGCAATCAACAGAAAGCTGCCAAGTTAGGTGGCACCGGACTAGTCCGGTGACCCACTAGACCCCATGACGTTAGCTGCCACATCATGTAGCCATTGGAGTAGGAACTAGTCAATGATCTCAATGGGTCTGGTGCGCCATCAGCTTCAGCTCTTCAGGAATAGATAGTTCTATGTAAGTGGTCCACTACACTAAGTCACTGAAGCCATGTACAAGCCCTCTCTATGTAAGTGGTTTGGTGTACCACCGGACTAGTCTGGTGCACCAAGACACTCAAACTAAAGCCTGCCTTCACTATGCATCTAGTGGTCCGGTGCACCACAGATCTACTGGAATGAAGTCCAACTTTGGTTATTTCTTCTTCAATTCATCTCGGTTGTCCTTGAGATCATTGCTATGACTTAGCCAAACTTATCTAGAGTCTATCCAACTAGTCTAAGTCAGTTATTCACTTATTTGATTCATCCAACTCAGATTTCTGTTTTGGCTCAAACTTGGCTCCAAAAGCACCTTTTCCAAAAAAAAACTGAACTTCTAAACTCTCTAAGGTGCTCAAATAGGTTATTATGGGCATTTAGGACTTATCCAAAATCTTGGACTGCTCATAGTCCATCTTATCCAAGTTTTGCCTTTCTAACCAAGGTTTAACCCAATTGTTGCATTAAATCCTTCAATTTGATTCTTATAAACCTACACTTATACACTTAGCAAACTAGTTAGATCACAAGGTTGTGTTGGTCATCAAACACCAAAAGTAATATAGAAATGGCATATAGCACATTTCCCTTGCAATCTCCCTTTTTTGGTAATTGGTGTCAACACAACTAAAGCAAATATGTAAAATCTAACTTTCTAACTTGTTTGCTATTCAACATTAGTTCATAAGATGCAAAATGAATTTAGAACTAAGTTGGATGTAAGTGTTTAGCAATTTTAACATGTTTGAACCATAGAAGCCACCACTTACTTTTGACTTTGCAGATCAAACTCTTTTTCAAGATTTTGAAAAAATTTCTCCCCATATGATAGAGTCTTTTGTTTTGAAAATCTCCCCCTTTGGCAAATTCAAAACTTGTCTCCTTTTTAGCAAATTCAAAAAACAGTTTTGTAAATTCTTCTCCTTTTTGGCATAAACCTCGCTGATTTCATAAGAGTGTATATTCTTAGCTTTCAAGAGGGTTTTTATACCAATTGATAAGTTTAAAACACACAAAAAATTTAAAACTCAAGTGGTGGTGCGGTCCATTTTCTTTGGTCACTAGCTGAATGCCCGTGCGTTGCAACGGGAATATATAATACCAGTATACTACGATAACTTATATACAAAATGTGTGTTATATTGTTATGAGAAAATGTTTCATAATCAATTTGTGATCCTAGCCATACATAAATTTTGTTATTTTAATCTAATTATTTCACCACTACATTGCAACCATCAGTATCATGCAGACTTCGATATATGTCATGATTTGTATGGTCTCATCATTAGAGAGCACGTTCCACACATGCCGGAAAAATTCCCTCGTACATCATTAGTCATTAGACACGCACCACCATATGCTCTTGCTTAAACAAAAAGGTAAGTGTGTATGTGTTTGCGAAGAGAATTAAAGGCAGGCCGACACAAAAGCTACCCTGACGGTGACGAGGATGACGAACTGGTCACTGTTGTCGATCCTCCTCTGTGTCACCTCCGGCGCCAAGATGATGCCACAATCCTCGATATAGTAGTCATCGAACGCACGCGACATGACAAGTACCGATGACTCTTGGTTGGGCTGCCAAACGAAGTGCACCCCGGGCTCATCAGCGAGGTAGTACCCTTGGCCGTTGCACCACCGGATGCGCTATTCCACTACATACATCATGTTCGAGGACATTCACACAACGTCAGCAACGTCCATCATCCCAGCGCACAAGAATTCATGTCTGGTCAATAGCGACTTATGTGGCAGGTTGGGCTTCAGGTGGACGATGAGCTGGACGGCGTGATGGCGTCGTCGTCGGATGCGGTGTCCAGAACAACACGAGAGTCGTCGACGTTAGCGACAACCATGAGGCCCCCCTGCTTAACGATGGACAACGCGGTGCAGCTGCTCTGGACCGCGTCCAAGCGGCGGCTTCGCGGGAGCTTGTCGTACACAGCAGCGCATGCGACCACGTAAGACTGCTTTTAGAGGTCGAACTGACAGTCGCCAAGCTTCTTCTCGTCATCGATAAGCGACGACAATGTGAGTGCCTCCTGCTCATGGAGTTTGTTCGGGGTTTGAAGTAGGAAACATGGATTCATGCTTGGCGTTGGTTTATGAAAATGACTCATAAGTCTGATCCATGGAAAAAAAATATTACGAAGAAAAAATGTCACACATGCAAAAAAGGGAATTTAAGTATAATGCATTATTCAAACAAAAGAAATAGCATGCAAAGCTCTTCTTTAAATAATATTACCTCCATCCAAAAATATAATTCAAAAATCTCGGTGATACTTATCTACTACTACGCATTGTGAAATGGTAGCAAGTGAGCTTGGAGAGAGATGTAGTAGATGTGTTTCCTGTCATAGATGTAGACATAAACACATATAGGTGGGTGCACGTGTGTTGCAACAGAAACATTTAATATCATGATAACTTATGAACAAATGTGTGTTATACTGTTATGTGAAAATGTTTCGTGATTAATTTGTGATCCTAGCCATACATAAATTTTGTTATTTCAATCTAACTATTTTATCACTACATTGCAACCAACAGTACCGTGCAGACTTCTATACATGATAGCTGAATGCCCGTGCGTTGCAACGGAAATATATAATACCAGTATACTACGATAACTTATATACAAAATATGTGTTATACCGTTATGAGAAAATGTTTCATAATCAATTTGTGATTCTGGCCATACATAAATTTTGTTATTTATAATCTATTTGTTTCACCACTACATTGCAACCATCAGTATCATACAGACTTCGATATATGTCACGATTTGCATGGTCTCATTATTAGAGAGCACGTTTCACACATACCGGAAGAAATTCCCTCGTACATCGTTAGTCATCGGACACGTACCACCATACGCTTTTGCTTAAACAAAAAGGTAAGTGTGTGTTTGCAAGACTAATGGTCAAACATCGTATAACCATAAAGTTAGAATACTATATTAATATATTAAATAAATTAATCCAATAGACATAGATTAACCCAATTAACATAGGATAAATAAATATCTAATTATAAAAGTATGAAACATGATATAATCAATGTTGTTACTGCGTAGTAAATATTCATACGAGACTAACACAACTGGAACAGTTCAATTTGGAATTAAAATGGGGAAGTTACGAATTTCCAAAGTTTCTATGTATTTGATATATGATTAATTAGGAAATCAATTTTATTGTTGTTTTCATGACAAAACAGAGGTATTATGTGATAAAAATAATATTATAGAATTATAGAAATTGGAATAAACTCATTTGGATTTAATATGAAATTTCCATGAATTAAATGGGTTTCTGCAATTATTTTTAAACTATAAATTAATTTCTAAACTCCTTTTCCCTATTTTCTTTATTTCCTGGACTGCGTCCCAAACTCCAGAAAGATCAGGGGCTAAGCTATAAATGTTTTTCTAGACTCAGTGAGCATACAGAGTGGACGGCGGGTTAACCATAAAAGACGTTTTAGTTGAAGTTGTACACAATTCAACATGAGTCATGTTGGCTAGAGGGTGGAAGGCTAGGCATTCTGCTCAATAGATCCAAGGTTCGATTCCTGAGCAGCCACGGTTTAATTTTTTTTCTGCCCATGGAATGGGGGAGGGCAGAATGGCAGAACGGCAGACTAGCATGAATATGAGCAATAAAAATACGAATTAGAGCAAAAGATCTTTTATACCGACGAATATGTAGTGGAAGCGCATGCCTTTGCCCAAATTCATTATTTCCCTTTCGATTTGAGACTACACACATAATAAGCTTGAAAGCATTGTTTTCAAAAGTTCAACCTATATACCATCCTCCCCCTAAATATGTCCATACAAGTGATGAATACTTTTTTAACCTATGCACTTGAACTTGTGAGGTCGGGGGATGATTTGAACCTTGGTGCAAGAAAAATATGAAGAAGTATGAAATTGTACCAATTGAAAGAGCATGCTCAAAGGTATAGCAAAATAAGGAATGTGTGTAATATTTCAATCCATGTCACAAAAATCAAGAATATTTAGCTCACTTCTAAGCTCATAAAATCTTTTCTCATATAAGGGCTTGGTGACGATATCGGCTAACTGTTTATGGGTTCTCACATGGTCTATAATGAAATCTCCCTTTTGTGAGTGATCTTTCAGAAAGTGATGTTAGATGTCTATGTACTTAGCGTGGTTGTGATCAACAGGGTTATCGGCCATTCGGATTGCACTCTCATTATCACATATGAGGGGAACTTTGCTCAGATTGCAGCCAAAGTCCTTGAGGGTTTACCTCATCCAGAGTAATTGTGCACAACAATGTTCTGCAACAATTGTCGGTGTTTGGACCCGAGGACCTAACCAACTAGTGATATAATGTCGCGTGCTCCTGACCCAGATGGTGATGCAAGTTGACACAAGTCCTTTTATCCTGGTTCAGGCAAGGAGAGACCCTACTTCCAGTAGAGGGGGATGAGACTTAATTACTCGCACCTAAGTGCTTGCAGTAGGGAGTACAAACAGACCGGGAGAGGAAATACTCCCAAGTCCCTGGGGTTGATTGAGGCAAGTGCCAATACCGCGTGGGGGAGAAAACTTGTGAAGTGTTTTTTTGCCCGTGTCCTCCTGAAGCCATGGACTATCCTATTTATAGCCCTAAGGGGAGCTGCCTGGAGGACGGGAGTTGGTCGCGTACTGTGAGGAGATGTCATCGTACCCCGGTAGATGGTATGGCTTGAGAAATAGTCTTGTTCTTGTTGTTGACTTGCGCTCGCTTGGTTTCTGCTGAGAGCCGAGGCCGAGGGCTCAGTCACGTATCCGAGCCCTCCTGGTGAGAGGTTGCCCATACCGTAGTGGTTGGCATAGTGCTAAGTATGAAAAAGCTTCTTTAAGTAGTGTGTCACCTCTGCAGTGTCTGATACATGTACTTTTTTCTCTCCTTTCTCATACGCATGACTGTCGGTGCTGGCAAGAAACGGCGTTGCTCATCCAGGCCAGTGCCCCCACGGCGGCGCCTAGGGCTGGACGAAATACTCGTGGCTCGATAACTCGCTCGACTCGGCTCGTTAGTAGCTCGGCTCGACTCGGCTCGTTTTAATTTTGTAGCGTGCCAAGCTAACATTCTAGCTCGGTTCTCTAATGAGCCAGCTCGGGTTAGCTCGTGAGCTAGCTCGCGAGCCAAACGAGCTAAGCCACAACACAAGTTTGTCTAGTCGTTGATGTCGTCTCATCTCTCATAGTCTTGTTTTCTCGTAGTTATGATCTGTGATATGGACATGTGTGGATGTGTCATGTGCTTAAATATTTGCATTACTATATGGCTACATACCTACATTGCATATTTAATATTTGATTATTGGTTATGGTTTTGTAAACTTTGTTTCTAGCAGCATATGATGTTAGTGTTGTGCAATGAAATGCTACATGTTTATGGAATGGATGATGAATTGCTTTATAATGATGCTTGTTGCTATCTTGTTATAATAGGGTTTATAAATATGTAAGTTAATACATATTTAGCTATTTAATTTAATATTAAAAGTTAGAAGCGCTAGGACGATGATATGATAATAATACTATAATGGTTTTGGGTTTGTAGTGTTAAACACTTAAAATATGATTTTCGGTTATATATATATTTATGTATATAGATTTTTGTATTTAGTTGCGTGGCTCGCGAGCCTAACGAGCTGGCTCGAGCTTCCTAACGAGCCGAGCCGAGCCAGCTGTTTAGCTCGTTAGTATAACGAGCCGAGCCGAGCTGGCTCGTTATAGTAACGAGCTATAACGAGCCGAGCCATAACGAGCCGAGCTGGCTCGATATCCACCCCTAGCGGCGCCCGTCCCCGGATCCGACGGGTGTAGGCATGGACGTCGACGACAGTCGTGCCATCGGCCTGATTGGATGGCTGCGTTTGGACGCGCTGGCTGGCGCCGCCTTGACCAGTGGGATACAACAATTTTAAGCGTATGGACAGATGCAGGCTAATAACATCAAAATGACTTGTTTTCATCAACTCATGCAGGCTATGCCTCCCACATACAGACAACCAAATATAATCTTAAACTAGGAATATGCCCGTGCGATGCCACGGAACACAAATTGCGACCCTCCAATAGACTTAGGGCCCTGGCAATGGACGGCGTGAGTACAATAGTGATGGCAAAATCTGTGATCAAATATAGATACAGAACGATATAAATATGTCTACCCAAATAGATTGAAATGGAATCGCACAAATAATTTCTAAAGAGTAAATATATAATGCTTAATCATAAGCAAATATGTTGACACCTTGTACATTAATCTAATCTTTTTTAACAATATTATTGTTAACTCTCTGTTGTATATTTGCCAAGATGACATATCTGCACGAATTGTCCTCGTAACTTAACAGTTCGATAATAAAGTTTCTCCGAAGAATCTTTGCATCCTACACATAAGACATAAGAGAACAAAGCGTCAATTTATTATTATGTAACTGGAATGTATGTTTGAATATGAAAGGAATGTACTCCACTCATCCTAACAAATTTCATTCGACTATCATTCCCCCACATGGCGATAGCTTGTAAGATAAGGTAGCTGGTGTTAAGCCTATAGAATAATATTTTGCCAACTAAGTTATATACAATAGAAATCATATAAAAAAATTAAAATTGCTAAGAAGATGGTACGGAGAAAATACTCTTTTAAGTCAATTGGAACACCAGTTTGAATTGTATATTGCCACTTAAAAATATCCTTTGTCCATCCAGTACGTTTCTTGCTATACGCAATCTTATATTTCTTTTGGGTAACACACACCTTCTCCCCCGTTGATCCTTGCTGGCGGGTCTAGAAAGGCTTCTTCCGTATGTTCGGCTCCGGCGGTGCTTTTTTGGGCTTGGTCCTCCTTGACAGTGCTTCCGGCATCCGTTATATACAAGCTGCTAAACAAATTCTACCGCATTGCAACATTGGTTGCCTTATTGAAGATATATCCTAGACCTTGTATATTCATATAAGTTGACTTGTTGTTGTGTTGGTCTTTGTTTGATGGCTAATGGATCAATGGATGAGCGAGATCGATTGTTTGATGTGGGAAATCAGATGTCTATTTTGCACTTGATAATTTGAAATAGAAAGAGTACGCCGGCCGGAAGTATCGAAAAGAGCCCAAAACCACCCGGCCACCTGCGCTTGGTCTCGGGCCTCATTAATTCCCCAAATCACCTCCATCTTCCAAGCCCGCGCCGCTTGGGCCTGGTCCGCAGAGTCCACCTCCATACTCTCCAGTCTCCACTGTTGCCTGCGAGACGCCCACCTAGCAGCGACGCCACTGGGGCCGCTCGCTCCATCGCGTCGACGTCGAGGACGCCGCGCCACCAATCACCGCCCCGCTCCATCCTCTCCACCGCTTACAATCCTCAGAAGGCGGTCGCCGGTCTCCCCCTCGCGCCCTACCCGCCTCCATCGCCTGCTAGCGTGCTAGGCCGGACTCTTAAACCCTAGCGAGGCTCGGCCAATCCCCGCGTCAGGATGCCGTCAGCGTCGGGTCCGGTGGCCGTGGCGTCGGTGTCGACGCCGATGAAGGCCGCACCGTCCCTGGCCGTCGGGATCTCGCCGGACTTGTACCCAACGGAGGACGACCTGCCGTACGAGGAGATCCTGCGGGAACCCTTCAAGCTCAAGGGGTGGTGGCGCTACCTCGTGGCCCCCGCGATTGCGCCGTTTGCCAAGCGCGCCGTCATCTACGAGCGCGCGCTCAAGGCGCTCCCGGGAAGCTACAAGCTCTGGCATGCCTACCTCGGTGACCGCCTCGACCACGCGCGCCCGCACCCCATCACCCGGCCTACTCCTCCCTCAACAACACTTTCGAGCGGGCGCTGGCCACCATGCACAAGATGCCGCACGTCTGGGTCCTCTACCTCACCTCGCTGCTCGACCAGCGCCTGCTCACGCGCGTGCCGCGCCTTTGACCGCGTGCTCCGGGCGCTCCCCGTCGCGTAGAGTTTGTTGGCAGCGAGCGGATAGCAAGGGAGCGGGGGCATGGTTGTGCGTGTCTACACTATCGTCTTAAGGGATAGTAGAGATAAAGTCAACGCATTCGATGATCTAGATGAGATAGTGTGGCTAACCAATCAAACGACATGCTCCTCAAATACAAAGGCACGAGGGAGCGCGGCTCGCCGAGCCCATGGAGACGTCCGGTTTTGGCAACCCACCAAAGGAGGCGACGAGCATGGACTCGAGCAGCGACGGCGACAAGGTGTGCTCGTGCAGATGACACTCTTCATGTGCGGCTGTGTCCGACTTCACGTACAGCTAAGGATGATAATGGGTTCTATAAAATTTAGGATCAAATCTGATTGCGATCGGACTCTACTCTATTCATTTTTAAATTAGAAATGATTTAAAGCCCTATCAAATTATAAAGAAATATTTGTCCTACGTGCGGCAGAAGCAGACCCTGCGTGTAAGACTACAGTGGCTTGCAGAATTTTCTTGTAGCCACCAGCAGTGCTGGTGGTGTTCGGATGCATACAAACGAATGTAAACGTGGATATGCATATGTTCAGAGTTCGATCATTTGTTTTTTATTTTATTTTTAATATGGTCAATGGTTTTTTGATCCACCGTGACAAAAAGGCAGAAAAGCGAAAGCGATTTGTGATGTGAATGACTAAAATGCCCCTTGTACCACAAACCAATTCCATGAAAAAATCGTTAGAATTGTGATGTGAATGACTAAAATGCCCCTTGTACCACAAACCAATTCCATGAAAAAAATCGTTAGAATTTTTCATAGCACATAGCTTATAGCACCTCTTTGACACTTCACGGTTAACATCAGCTTTTTTGACATCTCAATCTCAACCAAACAAGAAGAATCTCGAAAAAAATGATACCGAGCTTTGTTTTTGGTGTACGTGTACCATAGGAGCAATTATTTTCAGCCTTGTTTTCAGATTCCCTTTTATCTCTTCCTCCTTGCATACGCATATAGTATGGTGTTGGTACGAATGATAATAAATTCTATATTTTTATGTATCGAATTGAATTAAAATTGATCTATATTTTTATGTATTTTTAAACTAAAAATTATTAAAGTTCTAATTTACTGTAAAGAAATATTTAGATCATGATTCATTATCACCCTTAGTTGTTGTTAACCATGTATTTTTTTTCCTTCGCAATTCTCTTCCTCCTGTAAATTCTACTCTTTTTTCTTTTTCGATTTGTTTTCAATTTCATTTTAAATATGGTTAATGGTTCTTTGATTCACCATCGCAAAAAGGCAGAAAAGCGAGAGCGGTTTGTGATGTCAATGACTAAAATGCCTCTGTACCACAAACCAATTCCAAGAAAAAATCGATGGAATCGAAGTGAGGTTCAATCGAAGTGAGGTTCATCGTAATACTAACCGATTTAAGTTTTTTTAAATTTTAATGATTGATGCATAACTCAAAAATATGTTTCTTTTCTTAAATATCTATTTATACGTTAATCAATGAACAACACATTATTTTACAATCAAACCAGTACAATGACTGATCATATTTAATGGTATAGTGTAATAGTTATACGACACCCGAGAGTACAGTGACAAGCAAGTGTGATGTACCCTTCCCACGAAAATAAATTTAAAATTAAAGTGGACCCTCCAAAAAAATTAAAATTAAAGTGGATATATGATTCATATACCAGATATTAAGCTGCAGATCCTGTATTTTATCTTAGCCAAAATAGTGGAGAAAGATATGAGTTGAAAAGGAGACTTGCTCATTTTTTATAGCTCGCTTAGTCGCTCATCCTCCTTCAGCCAGCGAGACGGTACTATCTAGAAGCGTTATGTTGTGTGTGGTTTCATGTCATGTTGGGTTTGTGTATTTTTTTACGGCTCATCTAGGAGGTAATGACCTAGTTAGGTAAGACGTAGGAGAGAAAAACATATCTACTCTATATACTTCACGCGTAACGTGTGACATACGAGACATGAAACTCGTTCTTTAAAGGAGTAGAGATCACATATATACAACCTCTCCAGCATTCAAGAACACTCCGGCATCCAAGAATATTACAAGCATTTCTTAGGCTACCTATAGCAGCTTATTGATCCATATCCTCATATTCAAACTTCACTCCGCAAACAGTATAGTTTATAGTGAAAAATAATATTTTGGGTAATTATATAGATGAACTGTTAGAAACCACTACATCCACATGCTTAGGCTTTCACCGGGCGCTTCAACCGTACAAGTAAAAATACCATGAGGGCTATTTTTTATAGTCGGTTGTTTTTTATACAAATTAGAAACACTTTAGATCCTATTTTTAGCTTTTTTGCTTTTTTTGAAATTGATGGAAATAAAGAGCTTTTTTGATAGTTGCTTCAAAGAAGTTTTCTTAGCATATAGCTTATTGCAACTCTCTTACAATTCACGGTTAATCAGCTTCTTTCACATCTTAAATTCAACCAAACTAAAAGAACCTCGAAAAAGTGATATCGTACCTTTGTTGTTGATGTACGTGTACCATAGGAGCAATAATTTTCAGCCTTGTTTTTAGATTTTCTTTTATCTCTTCCTCCATGCATATAGATAGCATGGTGTTGGACTGTTGGTAAGTGGTAACCATGTAATTTTTCCTTCGCATTTCCCTTCTTCCTATAAGCTATACTTTTTTTTCGATGTCAAGTTGCAATACGTTTTAAAAACATGGGAATAGATTATTCTAAGGAATACATCAAACATATTGCTAAAAGAGTAAAAAATTCTTATTTGTAGGAGTCTCTAGTTATATAAAAAGTGATGTACGACTAGGTGTTGACGTTTTTTTCAATTGCCTAACGAACTCTGGACCTCACATGTTGGGCATAGGGTCCTCTCTATGGGAGCGCGGACCGTCCGTAACTGCGCAGCGGGGGCTCAATCTTCTCTGCGGACGCGCGAACCGTCCGTGATAGGGCGAGGGGCCGTCCACGTGTGTAGAGGGCTTTGGGATCTCTTTCAGCACCTGGATCTCGCCCTCTGGGAGGGATCCTGTCAGGGATGAAAAATCTTAGGGTTGTTTTAGAATCGACATATCAGCCAAGACACCTCAAAACGACGTAGAGTCGTAGAGAGGTGAAGATTGGAGATTGGAAAGACTAATCTAAACAAAATCACTGCTACTCCTAGGGCAAGAAATGTAAAGGTGATATTGATTTTAACCGATTTTTTTGCTCTCAATCGGTCGTACCCATTTATATTTATAGGGTGAGGTCTAGACCTGCTCCTTGGTGCTTGCCAACAGATTCCCCCGTGATTAGCCGGATAAGCACGTATGGGAAAGGATCTTCTGCCCAAGTTAATCTAATCGCGGATCATCTAGACCACCCGTGGACAGTACAGAGCGTGGACCGTTCGGGCGACGTGGCCAAACCGTCTGGCCTTGCCTAGGTGCCAAATATAGTGCGAGATCTTCTAAAAAACATTTTATTTTTGGAGCCGATTGATGGGTACCACAAATGCCATCATGTACTTCGGCCATAGTTAATGTAAAATCATTGGGGTCTAAGCACTTAAGTAAAATATTATTAAGAGTTCGAAGATAAAATTCATCATAAATGAGTTATTAGTACATTTGGCTATTTGGTTGCTTTCTGGATATGCTATGCATATGCCATATTGGTTTCTCTACGAAATTTGGATTATGGATAATACAAACCAGAAGACCCATTGTGAGTGGAAGATTTTGTGCCACAACATAAGGGGGATTAATTCCGTGGAGAAATGGAACTCTGTGAGAAATAAAGTTACGACATCTAGGTGTGACATCATTTGCATTCAAGAAACAAAAAAATATTTTGACGAGGAATATATTCAGAACTTTTGTGCTACACCTTTTGACAAATTCACCTATCACCCATCTATTGGGGCATCAGGGGGGATTGTCACAATATGGAAGGGCACAAAATTATTAGGAGTCATGATATTTGCAAATGACTTGGCATTAACTATGATGTTTACATCCAAATTGACAAAACAAAGCTAGATCCTCGTAAATATTTATGCACCTTCCACTGCTACTAGACACAATCTGTTCTTAGAGTTGTTCTCCAACATTACTTTGCTAGCGGGTATACCATGGATATTTATTGGGGATTTTAACATGATTAGGTCCCTAGAAAATCATAACAAACAAGGGGAAATGTACGCCTAATGCTGGATTTCAACATGGCAATTAGTCAGGTGGGTGTTCTTGGAATCCGACTCAAAGGGCAAGCTTATACTTGGTCCAACATGCAACAACCGCCTCTCTTGGAAAAACATGACTGGTGCTTTGTCTCCCCAAAATGGTCATTGCAATTTCTAGGTACATCTGCTCGTACCCTTGCTAGGGACTTGTCTAACCATGTGCCATGGATTGTATCGGTTCAGACAAAAATCCTAAGACCTCAACTCTTCAGATTTGAAAATTATTGGCTCTAACATGAAGGCTTCCGAGAGGTATTTGACTCTATATAAATAGCCCATTCATCAAGCGGATGTTACTAGGCATCTTATGGCAAAGTTCAAAAGAGCAAGGAAAGCTATAAGGAATGGCACAACAACTTACCCAACTTCACAACTCAGATAGAGAGAATGAAGATAGTCATCCCGTTTTTGGACTTCATCGAGGAATACAGAGACCTAACGCTCCAGGAGTGGAACCTAAGGGATGTTGTTCTCCAACAGTTGCAAGGTTGTTAACACAGCAAAAAACTTACTGGAAACAAAGAGGACAAATCAAATGGGTGATCTATGAAGTTACTAGGACAAGTCTTCCACACCAACGCCACAGTGAATCACATGCATAACTCAATTGCGATGATTCAGGATAGTGCAGGGAATGAAGTCTCGAAGCATGAAGACAAAGCTAATGCCCTATTTCTAGCATACAAAGATAGACCAGGGTCCATTGAATTCACATCCATGATTTTTTAGTTATCCCTACTTCTTCATGCCTTGGTTGATCTATCCTCATTGGAGGACCCATTCTCTAGAGAAGAAATCAGTAGCTTTATCAAGAGCCTCCATCCCAATAAGTCACTGGGGCCTGATGGTTTCAACACTAATTTTATGAAAAAATACTGGAAAATAATTGCACCAGACTTCTATGACCTATGCACAAAAATATATGAGGGTTCAATATGTATGCAGAGCATCAATGATCTTTCATCACTCTGATACCTAAAAAAGACTCAGCAAGACAATTGGAAATTATAGACCCGTTTCCATGTTGAACTTGAGCATGAAACTATTAACCAAGCTTCTAGCAAATAGACTACAAAATGTGATCCCCAAGCTTATCCACAACAACCAATATGGTTTCATCAAGGACAGAATCATTCAGGACTTCCTGGCTTGGTCTTTCGAGTACCTGTTCCTCTCAAGCAGTCAAAAAAGAAATGGTCATTTTAAAGTTTGACTTTGAGAAGGCCTTCAACAAGATAGAACATGATGTAATTATTCGCATCAAGCAACAAAAGGGTATGGAAGCAAATGGGTTAACTGACTATGATGTTCATTAACTCAAGCACCTCAACAGTTCTTCTTAATGGGGGGTTTTGGCAAGTATTTTCATTGTAAAAGAGGGGTCTGACAGGGTGACCCCTCTCCCCACAACAGCCCTAGGTATAGGGTGGTGAGAGACCTGCGGCATGGGTGATGCCACACCCTCCCCCATTGGGAGGTTGTGAAAGGAGGAGTCGAGGTGCTCGACGATCTGAATCATCATGTCAAGCAAGAAAATAGATGAAATGCTAAGCCAAACCCCCTACCTAGAGCGCTAAATATCGAAGCTAAACTCTAGATGAGTGGCGGAATGCACCCACCTAATCCTAAGAACGGGGGGGCTACCTAGGGTTTACCTGTGGAGATGCAAGAACACAAGAACACTAGGATTCAAAGTGGTTTAGCCCACCAGAGCATAATACCCTATGTCCACTTGCGAGTTGTATTGCTGGGGATGTCTAAGAGCTTGAGTGAACTTGTCCCCTTGTATCACATGTGCCCTCCCTTTATAGTAAAAGAGGGGCACATACAAGGGTGCTGAGCCTCGATAGGTGGGCCCTAGAAATCTAGTGTTAAATATATACAACACGAAGCAGTAAATGCTACGATGAGCAGAGATCTTCTCCTCGATCATCGTGTGGATCTTCTAACCAGGTGTGTCTTCCATCGCATTTGTTGGCTCGATCATCGTGTGGATCTTCTAAATAGTGCTGACGAATGTAGGGGTCAGCCCTATTGACGTGTGGTGGAGTTAATGCGAATGCCTCGAGTGTACTACTTTAGTCAACGACTGCTCATGATGGCACCACCCACATGCGCGACGCAGAGACACAATCGCTTGCCTCGATATCATGTGGCACACTGTGCAAGTCATTCGCTCAACGCTGACACACAACTGCTCGCATCGGTAACAACCGAAGCGATCATTCATGCCTGTGTAGCCTAATAAAAGCCTGACCATACCCTATGTGCAGTAGGGGCATGCGTCATCCGCTCGCATTGAATGCAAGCGGCAAGCTTGCTCCCATCTGAAGGCTTGTGCCGCAAGCCCATGAGCCACATGGCAGCACCGGACCCCTTCCCAAGCGGAGAGCAGAACCAAGAGCGCATGATGGTGAGAAGTCTTAGGCCCCATGTCACACCCGGTTTTTAGAAGGTAAACCGAATGCGAACCATGTACGTGCCAGGATCAGTTATTCACGTACACAGCAGTTACATAACATGGACATCATCACACAGTGCTCAAAATAGTATTAAAAGGGGAAATAATAGTCGATTACATCATACGTCTGAGACGTCCATATAGTTCTTACAATAAATCAAAGTGCGGAAAAGAAACGTAGATAACACGGCCTTCACAGGCAGCCGACTGGGGGTTGCCGCTAACCCACACCTAGAACTCGTCGTAGTCTTGGAACTCCTGGAAGTCTCCTTCCACAGCTTCATCTTCTCCTGAGCAGTGGTTGCAATGCTGACAACCTGGGGGGGGGATTGGTGTGTAGAGCAAGGGTGAGTACACATCAACATACTCAGCAAGCATCCCGTTTGGCTGTAGTGGACTAGCTTTATGTGGGGATAAGTCAAGCAGTTGTTTTTAGTTGGTCAGGTTATTACTTACTAGTAGAAAGCCAGGTTTTAATATTAACCCAAGTTATTAGCCCAATGTATCCTTTCCAAACGGAAAGAATACCACTTACCAGCACCATAATCATAATCAGAATCATCAATCTCATTGCCACCTGTACCAAAATATCTCTGATCAAGTATCACTAATCTCTGGAGCTCCCTTGGCCGCTCATAACCGCGAGCACGGCTGATATATCAGTTTCATAACACTCTGCAGAGGTTGCGCACTTTACCCACAAGCCGTGATTCCCACTTGCCTCGGGCTGATCAAACCCTTAAACACTCCCAAGGTGAATAGGCAGGGTCTCACTACGTAGCCTTTACAAAGATTCCCCGGGGCTGTAGCCACCCGTTAGGTTTCCTAAATGTACCGCACTCCTCCCCAAGGGACAAATCAACCTTGGCAGAGCGAGCCGCATACACCGAGCCCCATTGACGGCACAACGGCTAAGCGAACTACACCCCGGTTCCTCTAATTATTCAGCTAAGGGCGTCCCATTCCACCCTCATGGTTGCACTGTTTTCCCGGGCGGTCATCCATTGAACAGGTCCTTACGGAGAGGCACTCGAGAAACCGCTCGAGTCCCCTTAAATGCCACAAGTATGATCATAAATAAGAAGGGAAAACAGCGTATCATAGATAATCACATCATGTTCATTGATTAGAGTTGAGCAATAGCATCAAACTAAGCAGTAATAATCCGACCCAAATAGGTAAACAAGGACATGGATAACAAAAGCTAGTCAATCCTTAAGTATAAATGTGTAATGCGGGAGGTGAATTAAAGAATGAATAGGACAGAAATAGGTCAAAGGACACTTGCCTCCACCAACCGACTGCTGCTCAGGGGCTTCTCCTGCGAATTCCTCGGGCTCTTCGACCGGATCGTTCTCTATGCGAGCGCAAACATACATACATCCACATATTTAATACAAAAGAACAGTACACCATACAAGGGAACAGGTAAAACGAATATGCATCAAGTATGACATTTGACATCGCATTTGTTATGGTTAGAAAGAAACGGGAAAGGGTCTCGCAGGGGTTAAATCTTATGCACTAATAATCAACTACAATTGGTTCTGAGCAAAAGAATTCTGTTATATACATATGTACAAATGGAAACCTAATCATTTTTAGTTGATCAACATCGCACGGGTTAAACAGTTAACTACGCGAATCAATAGCATAACAGAATTTTAAATTAAACTTCCTATTTTCCATAGCATGAACAATGATCAATCTACTTAAAATACAGTAATTATGATCACAGAAAGTAAATAAAATAAAATAAAAAAAAATTAAAAAAAACAGAGGGGGGGGGGCGGTTGAACCGGCCCTAGGGGCGGTTGAACCGGCCCTGGGCGGCGGCCGAGCTGGGGCGGGCGGGCGGCTGAGCTGGGGCGGGGCGGCTGAGCCGGTCGGCCGAGGCCGGCTGAACCGGCCCGGGACAGGGGGGCGCGGCCAGGGGGCCAGGCGGCCGAGGGCGCGGGCTGGGAGCGGCTGGCGGCCGGGCGGGGGCGGCCAGCGGCCGGGCGCGGGCGGCCAGAGGCCGGCTGGGGGCGGCAGCGGCCGGCCGGGGCGAGTAGGGGGCGGCCGGGGCGCGGGCTGGGGCGGCTGGGCGGCCGGGCGGCGCGGCCAGGCGGCCGGGCGCGGCCAGGGGCCAGCGACCAAGGGGAGAGGAGGGGAGGGGGGGGAAGGAGAGAGGAGGGAGAAGGGGGGAAGGGGAGGGGGCTCACCGGCGGGATGGCCGACGGCGGGGGCGCGGCCGGGGTCGGGGCGGCGGCGGCGGCTAGGGCAGGGGCGGCTTAGGGCAGGGGCGGCGGTGGAGAGAGAGAGAGAGAGAGGGAGAGAATGAGGGAGAGGGAGAGGGTTTTGGGGAAAAAAAAGTGGGGGGGGGGGCGGTTGGGCCATCTTTGGGCCCAAGAGGGGGGCGCCAGGGGCGGCTGGGCCGGCCGGGGTCGGCCCAGGGCGCGGGAGAGAGAGAGAAAGAGGAGAGAGAAAGAGAGAGAAAGAGAGAGAAAGATTATTTCCTGTTTTTCGAAATCCGATCTTTCCACATGAATGCAGTTGCACTTTCAAAGCAATCAAAAAATGCAAGGTTCGGCATGGTGCATCAAATCATAAAGTATTTTAGAGTTTTTCTTACACGGGAATTCCAAACCGAATCCCGCTAAGACTTTGGAAAAGGTCAAGGTTTAGCGAAGGGAAAAAGAAAAAGAAAAGGTAACGCCCGAATTTTGGCGAGTAAAGAAAAGAAAAAAATTCAACTGCAAAATTCGGGGCGTTACAAACCTATCCCCCTTAAAAGAATCTCGCCCTCGAGATTCAGGGCTGGCTAGCAAAGAGCTCTGGGTACTTAGCCAACAAATCATCTTCACGCTCCCAGGTTGCTTCTTCCTCAGAGTGGTGACTCCATCTGACTTTGCACATTCTGATGGTCTTCCTTCGAGTGACTCTGTCTGCAACCTCAAGAATCTGAGCTGGCTTCTCAACATAGGTCAAGTCCTCCTGGACTTCCAGTCCTTCCACTGGCAACTGCTCTTCTGGCACACGCAAGCACTTCTTCAACTGAGACACATGAAAGACATCATGCACAGCTGACAAATTCTCTGGCAAACTGAGCTGATAGGCCACTTCTCCACGCTTTGCAAGAATCTGATACAGACCAATGTAGCGGGGTGCTAACTTGCCTTTGATTCCGAACCTTCTGACTCCTCTGATCGGTGACACTTTCAAATAGACAAAGTCTCCGACTTCGAAACTCAGCTCTCTTCTTCTTGTGTCTGCATAGCTTCGCTGCCTCGATTGCGCTATCTTCAGATTCTCTCGGACCATCTTGATGTTCTCTTCGGCTTCAAGCAAAATATCTGGCCCAAACACTTGCTTCTCTCCAGGCTGATCCCATTGCAACGGAGTTCTACAACTCCTTCCATAGAGCGCTTGAAATGGTGACATCTTCAAACTGGCCTGGTAACTGTTGTTATAGGAAAACTCTGCATAAGGCAATCGCTTGTCCCATCCGGACTGATCTTGCAACGCACAGGCTCTCAACATATCTTCAAGAATTTGATTGGTTCTTTCAGTCTGGCCATCTGTCTGCGGATGATAAGCTGAACTGAAATTCAGATGCGTGCCCAAAGCTTCATGCAACTGCTGCCAGAAATGAGAGGTGAACTGCGTTCCTCTGTCTGACACTATCTTCTTCGGCACACCATGGAGACAAACGATCCGAGACATATACAGTTCTGCCAATACTGCACTGCTGTAGCTGGTCTTGACTGGTATGAAGTGGGCTGACTTGGTCAAACGGTCCACTACTACCCAAATAGAATCGTAGCCGGCTCGAGTGCGAGGCAATCCGACTATGAAATCCATACCAATCTCATCCCATTTCCACTGAGGGATCTGCAACGGTTGCAACAATCCAGCAGGTCTCTGGTGCTCTGCCTTAATTCTTCGACAACTATCGCACTTAGCCACATGCTCTGCGATTTCCCTTTTCATTCCATACCACCAGAATTTCTTCTTCAGATCCTGATACATCTTCTCACTGCCAGGGTGAATCGAATAAGCTGTCTCATGAGCTTCCTTGAGAATCAACTCCCGAATGGACTGGACATTGGGAACACACAGGCGGTCTTTGAACCATACCACGCCTTCAGCATCTTCTCGAAAATCTTTGCCACTTATGTCACACCCGGTTTTTAGAAGGTAAACCGAATGCGAACCATGTACGTGCCAGGATCAGTTATTCACGTACACAGCAGTTACATAACATGGACATCATCACACAGTGCTCAAAATAGTATTAAAAGGGGAAATAATAGTCGATTACATCATACGTCTGAGACGTCCATATAGTTCTTACAATAAATCAAAGTGCGGAAAAGAAACGTAGATAACACGGCCTTCACAGGCAGCCGACTGGGGGTTGCCGCTAACCCACACCTAGAACTCGTCGTAGTCTTGGAACTCCTGGAAGTCTCCTTCCACAGCTTCATCTTCTCCTGAGCAGTGGTTGCAATGCTGACAACCTGGGGGGGGGGGATTGGTGTGTAGAGCAAGGGTGAGTACACATCAACATACTCAGCAAGCATCCCGTTTGGCTGTAGTGGACTAGCTTTATGTGGGGATAAGTCAAGCAGTTGTTTTTAGTTGGTCAGGTTATTACTTACTAGTAGAAAGCCAGGTTTTAATATTAACCCAAGTTATTAGCCCAATGTATCCTTTCCAAACGGAAAGAATACCACTTACCAGCACCATAATCATAATCAGAATCATCAATCTCATTGCCACCTGTACCAAAATATCTCTGATCAAGTATCACTAATCTCTGGAGCTCCCTTGGCCGCTCATAACCGCGAGCACGGCTGATATATCAGTTTCATAACACTCTGCAGAGGTTGCGCACTTTACCCACAAGCCGTGATTCCCACTTGCCTCGGGCTGATCAAACCCTTAAACACTCCCAAGGTGAATAGGCAGGGTCTCACTACGTAGCCTTTACAAAGATTCCCCGGGGCTGTAGCCACCCGTTAGGTTTCCTAAATGTACCGCACTCCTCCCCAAGGGACAAATCAACCTTGGCAGAGCGAGCCGCATACACCGAGCCCCATTGACGGCACAACGGCTAAGCGAACTACACCCCGGTTCCTCTAATTATTCAGCTAAGGGCGTCCCATTCCACCCTCATGGTTGCACTGTTTTCCCGGGCGGTCATCCATTGAACAGGTCCTTACGGAGAGGCACTCGAGAAACCGCTCGAGTCCCCTTAAATGCCACAAGTATGATCATAAATAAGAAGGGAAAACAGCGTATCATAGATAATCACATCATGTTCATTGATTAGAGTTGAGCAATAGCATCAAACTAAGCAGTAATAATCCGACCCAAATAGGTAAACAAGGACATGGATAACAAAAGCTAGTCAATCCTTAAGTATAAATGTGTAATGCGGGAGGTGAATTAAAGAATGAATAGGACAGAAATAGGTCAAAGGACACTTGCCTCCACCAACCGACTGCTGCTCAGGGGCTTCTCCTGCGAATTCCTCGGGCTCTTCGACCGGATCGTTCTCTATGCGAGCGCAAACATACATACATCCACATATTTAATACAAAAGAACAGTACACCATACAAGGGAACAGGTAAAACGAATATGCATCAAGTATGACATTTGACATCGCATTTGTTATGGTTAGAAAGAAACGGGAAAGGGTCTCACAGGGGTTAAATCTTATGCACTAATAATCAACTACAATTGGTTCTGAGCAAAAGAATTCTGTTATATACATATGTACAAATGGAAACCTAATCATTTTTAGTTGATCAACATCGCACGGGTTAAACAGTTAACTACGCGAATCAATAGCATAACAGAATTTTAAATTAAACTTCCTATTTTCCATAGCATGAACAATGATCAATCTACTTAAAATACAGTAATTATGATCACAGAAAGTAAATAAAATAAAATAAAATTAAAAAAAAACAGAGGGGGGGGGGCGGTTGAACCGGCCCTAGGGGCGGTTGAACCGGCCCTGGGCGGCGGCCGAGCTGGGGCGGGCGGGCGGCTGAGCTGGGGCGGGGCGGCTGAGCCGGTCGGCCGAGGCCGGCTGAACCGGCCCGGGACAGGGGGGCGCGGCCAGGGGGCCAGGCGGCCGAGGGCGCGGGCTGGGAGCGGCTGGCGGCCGGGCGGGGGCGGCCAGCGGCCGGGCGCGGGCGGCCAGAGGCCGGCTGGGGGCGGCAGCGGCCGGCTGGGGCGAGCAGGGGGCGGCCGGGGCGCGGGCTGGGGCGGCTGGGCGGCCGGGCGGCGCGGCCAGGCGGCCGGGCGCGGCCAGGGGCCAGCGGCCAAGGGGAGAGGAGGGGAGGGGGGGGAAGGAGAGAGGAGGGAGAAGGGGGGAAGGGGAGGGGGCTCACCGGCGGGATGGCCGACGGCGGGGGCGCGGCCGGGGTCGGGGCGGCGGCGGCGGCTAGGGCAGGGGCGGCTTAGGGCAGGGGCGGCGGTGGAGAGAGAGAGAGAGAGAGGGAGAGAATGAGGGAGAGGGAGAGGGTTTTGGGGAAAAAAAAAGTGGGGGGGCGGTTGGGCCATCTTTGGGCCCAAGAGGGGGGCGCCAGGGGTGGCTGGGCCGGCCGGGGTCGGCCCAGGGCGCGGGAGAGAGAGAGAAAGAGGAGAGAGAAAGAGAGAGAAAGAGAGAGAAAGATTATTTCCTGTTTTTCGAAATCCGATCTTTCCACATGAATGCAGTTGCACTTTCAAAGCAATCAAAAAATGCAAGGTTCGGCATGGTGCATCAAATCATAAAGTATTTTAGAGTTTTTCTTACACGGGAATTCCAAACCGAATCCCGCTAAGACTTTGGAAAAGGTCAAGGTTTAGTGAAGGGAAAAAGAAAAAGAAAAGGTAACGCCCGAATTTTGGCGAGTAAAGAAAAGAAAAAAATTCAACTGCAAAATTCGGGGCGTTACACCCCACCTACTAGGGGTTCTAATGTTAGACGGGGAGGTCCGAGCACCACAGGCTGGGGTCCAGACTCATGGTAGTAGCCCTGAGCATTTTGACCCCTAGGACATGAGGCAACATCGAACGTTTCCTCGAGCGGGGAGCGGGTCCCGAGGCCAGCGGTCCTGTTAGACGGGTCTGGACCCATGGGCCCGAATGGTCTATTCCTCAATACACGGTTAGAGGTAATGGCACGAGTATCTACGTTAACACAGTAGGAGAGGATACCCTAGTTACGGGGTACCGACAACTTGAATTACTTACATTGCCATCATGGGGTGGAGGCCAGAGGGACTCAAGTTGGATTTCTCCTTGCCTCATTACCTTCTGGTGCTGAGCCACTGTAAAGTGAGATAGGAACTTATCCTCCGCCTCCCCCCACATCTTTTTATGTGATCTTCAAATTATCACTGCTCATCAACCGACAAATTCTCAAAAGTCAGCCTCATGATGTTGCTTGTGGAGACTTTGGTGCGATCCTTGGAACCAGCCATTTGAGGGCCGATTTTTAATGGACCTAGACACCCTTGTCCCTAGCGGAGTCACCAAAAAGGTGTGTTGGCACTCTTTCAGGCCAATCACTTAATGAACCCTGGACCTCACCTGCTGGAAGCGAGGACCTAGGGTCCTCTCTGTGGCAGCGTGGACCATTCGTGATATACGGTTGAACCGTCCGCGACTGCACAGAGGGGCTCTGGTCTTCTCTACGAGCATGCAGACCATCTGCGATAGGGTGGTGGACCGTTTTCGTGTGGACAGAGGGCTCTAGATCTCTTGCAGGACCTGGATGTCACCACCCTGAAAGGAATCCCATCAAGGAGGAAAGATCCTAGGGTTGTCTTAGGGTCCACAAACCATCTAAGACACCTCTAAATGGTGTAGAATCAATGAGAGATGAAGATTGGTGATGAGGAATACTAATATAGACTAAATTACTACTACTACTAAGGAAAGTAATGTCGAGGCACGTCCCATGTCAGTTGACACACCTAGAGATGGATCAAACCCAGATGATGCCTCGACTTCATGGCTCAACATCCTTTTCACCACCTAGAGTCCAGTTGGAGAAAGTGGACACAACTCCAACCAACGAGGTGACAGATATATGATTTTGAACTAAGTGAACTTATGTCGAGCTATGTGAATGTGGATGTGAATGACTTCAAACTATGTGATGTAGAACTATGACGATATTTGAATGAATGTGGATCTATATGTGACGTTGAAATATATATGTGTTTGTGTGAATGGAAATGGGCATGTGTATGTGAGAATGTGGTTTGTGGTTGCGAATTGATGGTTGAGAATGTGTATGTGATGAATGTGGATGAATGTGTATGTGATAATGTGGATGGATGTGTATGGTTGAGAATGTGTACGAGAGAATCTGATGTGTATGAAATATGTTATTTTGTAATTTGTGGGAATTAACAAAAAAATCAAGGCAATTTTTGACCACCCTGGAAACACATATGTCTGACGACTACCAGTGGGCCATCGGACATAAGTGTAAAAACTCCAACGGTCTACTGGTAGCCGTGAGACATACCAACAACTTATGTCCGACGGTGTGCATGCAACCATCGTCGATAATAGTGTTATGTCTGACGGCCGCCATACACGTCGTCGGACATAACCCTGTGGGGCCCACTGGTTGCCATTACGACCATCAATGACTTTAATTGCAGACAGTCCCTAGAGACCATTAGACATAGCTTATGTCCGACGATGGCCATTAAAAATAACCTAATTTCTGAATTTTTAGAACCGACGACCCATGTTGGTTACTTGTTCTCAAATGCTATGAATTAAGAACAAGGCAACACAAAAATAGGTTAATGGTTAATGCACTTCGTCCTTCGAAGCATTATTTCCCTAAGGATATAACGATCTTCGGACGAAGGTTCTAAAGGACGTACCTTCATCATCTCAGCATATATCAATGAAAGATGAAGCATATTGTTGGGGACCTTCGTCCTCCGAAGGTCCTCAAAAACGTAATTTAACAATATCTTCCAAGTGTGACATATGTATAGGTACCTTTGGACTCGGGTTAAAAGCATATACGATGTGAAAAGCATGATCGTGATGAAGGTTGGAGTTGCTCCGAAGCTATGCGCAAGGGAGCTTTGGCTAAATAGCGAAAAAAAGAACCGACTTAAAGGGGAAAAGGCTATCTAGTCCTCAACAGTTTGTTCTTAAGTCAATAGTAAATATGAAGGGCATGGATGTAATTTTACACAGGCTGCGTCCTGTGCCTATAAATAGATGAACAGTACCCCCGTACTGTTCACGCTGACCTGTATTCATTAGTGCGTCACACTTGTACTTTTACCTTCTACCAAGCCGAAGGTACCTTTGTAATCCAATATTGTTTCTGTCCTTCCATGATAATATAACGAGAATGAACTAATAATGTTATATGATTGTTTATGTTGTCTATTATATTTCATATGCTTCTTCTTTTATTAACATATATCACGATCATGAAGGTACGTCCTTCATGACCTTCGTCTGAAGATCATTATATCCTACGGGAAATAATGCTTCGAAGGGCGAAGGGCATTAACATTTAACATTTTGTGTTGCCTTGTTCTTGATTCATAGCATTTGAGAACAAGTCCCCAACATTGGCGCCCACCTCCGGTGAACTCTTTCGACCACCTTCGGTAAGCACTGACCTTCGTCATGCCGTCGAAGAAAGCTTCAGCACCAGGGACTGCTGCACTGCAGCCACTGGACCCAAACCAGGAAACTCTTTCTCTCCGAGAAGCTTGAAGCCAGAAGAGGAAGGCCACCAGTCCAACACTCCAGGAGGAGGAGTTGGACCAGGAGATCAGGGATATGGAAATCATCCATCAGCAAGTACAAAGGAAGAAGGAGAAGATGGCGCGGCTGGCTGATCTTCAAAGGAAGATCGACGAAGCTACTGAAGAAGTGCGCCATCTTGCTCAAGATGAACAAGATCGAAGGCCCCAACATAGGGAGCTTCGTCAAGAAGGCTTATCCAACGAAGATGGATGGTATGATGATTTTAATCATGATGCCTTTACTTTTGATGATGCTTCTCCCTTAGCAGCAGAACTGCAGGCTACCCCATGGCCCCCATCATACAAGCCACCTCAGCTTCCCATGTATGATGGGCACTCAGATACAAAGCAGTTTCTGATGAGCTACGAAGCAACTATATCTTCATATGGGGGCAATACTGCAGTCATGGCGAAGTCCTTCATCATGGCAGTCCGGAATGTAGCCTAAACATGGTATTCTTCTCTTCGGCCAGGGACTATCACGTTGTGGCAGAAGCTTAAAGACATGCTGGTGACCAGTTTCCAAGGCTTTCAGACGAAGCCAGTCATAGCTCAGGTCATGTTCCAATGCATGCAAGACCATGAGGAATACCTACAGGCGTATGTCCGAAGGTTCTTGCGATTAAGGGCACAAACGCCCACAGTGCCCAATGAAATTGTCATTGAGGCCATGATTAAGGGTCTTCGGCCAAGACCTACGGCTCAGTACTTCGCCAGGAAGCCCCCACAAACTCTGGAGAAGCTGCTTCAGAAAATGGATGAGTACATCCGGGCTGACAATGACTTCCTCCAAAGAAGGGAGGAAGCTTACAGATTCTCGGAAATGACTAGGGGCTTCGGAGGAAGAATCCACCCAAGGCATGTCAGGTCAATCCATAACTCCATTCAGAGCGACGACAAAGGAAGTCAGCCTCAGAGGTCACAATACACCTCACAATCTTCGGGGGAACAACAAAGCTCTTTCAGGCCACCAGCTCCAAGGGGCAGAGGCGTCAGGGGCTTCGAAGGAAGATTTGGGGATCAGCCTAGGAAAATCTACTATTTATTCTGTGGTGAGGACAAGGGCCATACTACAAGAATGTGCCGAATAACCATTCAGAAGCAGAAGGAGATCGCAGAAGCAGAAGCTCAGCAGAATCAGCCGAAGCAGGTTCTGCACACTGCTTCGTGCCACTCTCCCTACATACCAGAATATGTGGGTAATCATCCTGCAGCTTCTGTTGCTTCGGCTAGCCATTCACAGGCTTCCTGGCCACAACTCCCACCCCCACCACCACTACAACCGACATACTCCCGAAGCCAGCAGCCAGAAGGGTGCCAATACACCTAGTAACAACGGGATCTTAGGGAGGAATCCAAAGCTCGCACAGTCAACAGTACTGTGCCAGAATCAAAGCACATTTATTGAGCAATATCCTACCCTCAAAATACTTTTATGTTCTATTTCATTTTGTTTTGAATAAGGAACAATCAATGTAAATCTAGTTTTAATTTCTTGTAATAGCTTCGCTTCTGTCAGAATGAAATATATCTTCTTCACAGACTTACAAAGCTCAAAAAACCGTCGAAGCTCAAAAGTCGTTCCTAAGGGAATGCAAAGCTAAAAATCGCCGAAACTACAAAAAGTCGTTTCTAAAGGAGCGCAGCGTAAGTTTTGCCGAAGTTACAAAAAGTCGTTCCTAGGGGAGCGCAGTGTAAGTTTTCTACTCAAAAGTCATTCCAAAGGGAATGCAGAGCCAAATACCGCCGAAATATAAGGCGAAGAAGTTCAAAAGACATTCCTAAGGGAATGCAGAACTTACACCGAAAAGTCAACGGTGATACCACCGAAATAGAAGGCGAAGAAGTTCAAAAGACGTTCTTAAGGGGATGTAGAACTTACACTGAAAAATAAGCGGTGAAGCCGAAAAATAAACGGCAAAGAGATTTTGATCATTCCTAAAGGGACGTAGAGATTGTGTGTTTTAGCGTGGGTGTGTGGGTGTGTGTCTTCGACATTAGCATCATTCTTTGCATCATATCATCACATCATCTTGCATAGCATCACATCATACATCATATCGCACCAATGACACAAATTGAATACGAAGTCGATCTTTGGATAATGCTTTATAAAAATGAAAAGGTGCTAAGGCACAAAGTAAGCTAATAAATACAACTTCATCAGCTCTGATGCGAAAGAAGGGATCCCTTGTTTACGAAGCATGGATGTCTTTACGAAGCATGGATGTTTTTATGAAGCTTGGATGTTCTTACGAAGCATGGATATCTTCACGAAGCATAGATATTCTTCTTTACGAAGCATGAAAAGAAGGGAAGGTGTTTTTTCGCCGAAGGCTCAAAAACGGTATGTATATAAAAGTTTCATGCATCGCAAAGAACAGAATTGCAAATAGTTTACATTCTAGATTCAAAACTATACACACCAAATATTACAGTCTTAGTCCAGCAAATGTTACATTGATCGTCTAAAAATGTTTTTACAAAAAGTCCTAGTCTTCCTTCAGGACCTTCTCTGCAATTTCATTCAGCAATTTATTGACAACTTCGTCAACAACAGATTCAGCCATGCCAATAATCTCTAGAGCTTCCTTCGTTTCTAGATCTGCTAGGGGATCGAACGGTTCCGATGGTGGAGATAATTCAGCTGAAGAAGGAAAAGGTTAAGTAGTCCAAAGCTATAAAAACAAACGCCGAAGCTAAAAGGCCACAAAATAATACCTATGCGTCTCTCGCGTTCTGCAGCTTACTCAGCCTCTTTCGCTGCCAATCGAGCATCATGAATATCTTTTTCACTTTTCTTTATTATTTCGTGAGCCATTTCTTGGCCACCATTTGCCCAGATGTCAGTGTAAAATTTTCTGCCCATTAAGCTTGCTTCGGCTGAGGGATCCTTTGTGACATCCACGGAGAAGGCAGCTTCGGCCTGGGCCAGGGTTTTGACATGATCGCAACCCGCCTTCTCTAGGATGGCTGAAATTCCTCTTGCACCGGAGAACGCGCAGACATCTCCGCGATCACTTAAAATTTCTTCAAAAGCTTCGGCCTCTCCGCTTATCCACTTGATAACACCTTCAGGGTCGCCTCGTATAAAGTTATCTTCGTTGGAATAGGCGCCCACGTTGGCGAAGCTGGTCTTTATCTTCTCCACGCAGCCCAGGGATTTTTCGAAGCATCTTTCTTTTGATGCACGAAGTTCTTCAACTGTTTTTTCTAAATAGTTTTTCCAATACTCACTAATATCTCGGTTGGCCTCCGCGAGACCACATTTTTCTTTTGCTTCAGCCAGCTGTTTCCGAAGGTCTTCAATCTCAATTTTTTGGGCCTCGGATTGAGTTTTAAAGCTAGTTTCATCTTCCTTTACTTTATCCACCAATGAAAGTAGAATCTTGTCTTTTTCGGTGGCTTCGTTTCTCAGCCTGATAACCTCTGATCGAAGGTTGTTGAGAGCTATAGTGCAACTCTCATCTTCAGCATTCTTTTGCGCCCTTAGGGCGTTGCTAAGTATTAAGCCCTGCAAGACAGAATAAAGGATTAACATAAGAATAAAAAGACTCCATTCCAGAGTCCATAAGCTTCAAAATTCACAACTTTTGTACCTTCAGACTGTTGTATGCAAGACTATCTGCGAGATCGTCCTTCGTCATGGCACAAAGGTCAGCTTCGAGCTTCGGAAAACCTATGCTTCTGGCCATCTCCCAACAGACAGATAATTCTTTGTTGTTCGGGAGATAGTATAGGAAATCATCTTCGTCCGTACCGTTAAACACTAAGGCCCCCTTCGGATACTTCAGTTCCCGGGCATAATGTTTGGCTTCAAAAATTTCTTCTTTGGATAATATTTTTCCCGAAGCATGTCGAATGATATAATCAAAATCTTCGGAGAGTGCTTTAGGAGCAAGGGATTCGGCTTCTTTGGCCGCACTTTTCTCAAAATCTATATTACTATCTGGAGTAATTCCTTTGGCCCTCTGCTCGGTTGTGGCAAGCTTTGTCTCAGCAGGCACTGTGGGCCCTGCTTCGGTTTCAGCCTGGGTTATTGTAGCTTCAACTTCTATTTGCTTAGTATCAGTTTTGGGTTGCGTTTTGTCAGCTTCGGCAACCTTCCCTTTGGGAGCGGGACTTGTGGAGTCGGTTGTTTCCAACACATCTAATACATTTACCATTCTTCTCCTTTTAGGAGTCACAATAGAACACGTTTGTACCTTCGGTACTGTCGCCTTTACTGGAGGGCTAAAAACCACTGGCATCTTCGTTATTTTTTCAGTTCCTGGCTTTTCAGCCTTATCAACCTTCATTTCAACTACCTTTACTGTAGGCACCTTCGGCATTATAGCGGGCTCTTTAGTCCTCTGTGCGGGAGGAATAGTTTCTTTTGTTTTGGCAGCCGAGGAAGTCCCTTCGCCAAATTCAGGTATCGCGACCGGTTCGATGTATCGCGGCCGGTGAGTTAGGACCTTCAACTTTTTTCCCTTCGGCACAGGTTCGTCTGTGGTGGCCGAAGTAGCAGCTTTCCTCTTTTTCCCTTGTCCCCGCAGCGGGTAGCGGTAGTCGGGGTAAACGAAGCCAATGACATCAAAAACTCTGTTCAATCTCTTCTTTCCCCGACCTCCGAAGGCTGCGGATAGTGCATTATCCTCTGCCTTGGAATATGATCCAAGCAGTTCATCACTTGTAGCTTCGATGCATTTCAGCCAGTCATCATTTGGTTCATCAAATTTATCCCCATACCTGAATGTATACTTCAGCCATACCAGTTCACCTTTGCTAGACTTAGTGATGGTCTCCTTCGGCATTTCCTAGCTCTCTACAAGCGGCCATACTCTGAATGCTATATGCTCTTGAATTAAATCTCTTGTACCAATAAAGAAGCAGACAGTACCAAACGCCTTCTGACACGCTTCGGCGGCGTCATCAATTTCAACCTTCGGCTTTTGGAGACCGAAGCGAGACCATATGGGGCGCATGATAATCTCCTTGATGTCCTCCCTCGCTGTCAAGTCGTTCTTCACATAAAACCATTCTTCCATCTAAGTTCTGGGCCATCTCTTCCGAAATGTTGGCACTGGGTGGCTTGCGTTGGGACAAGCGATAAATCCATAACAACCGAAGTTGTTGTGATACTGTTCTTTACCCATGGCCTTCGTCTCATACAGAAGTTCATGCATGCTACAGAAACACTTCGCGCTTGACTCTATCCCTTGGCTTCTTACTGCCTAGACAAAGACTCCCATCCTCAATATGGCTTCGGGAGTCATCTGATGAAGGAAGATTTGGTAGGTTTTCAGCACTTCAACTACAAACCTGCTCAGTGGGAACCGAAGCCTAGCTTTGAAGAAGCTTCGGTAAATCACAACTTCATTTTCCTCGGAGGCAGGGACGTTGTTGTCTCCATCAACCCTTACAATAGACATATCCCGAAAGTATCTTCCTCTCATGTTCTCAAGATGACTTTGTTTGATGGTTGATTTTCTGAAAATCGAATGACTTGGCCTCCAGGGCCGATCCTCAGAATCTTCGCCCCCGCTTTCCGCATCATAACTATCACTGTCACCAGTATCTTCAGACAGGCCTTCCAGTATCTCCTTAGTAATCTTCTCTGTATTTGTTTTTGCCATTGACTCGATAAATCCAGCAATGTAAGGATTCACAACCTTCTTCTCCTCAAAAAGCTTCTCCTCTTCAGTTAGCTTCGTCTCAGCAGCAACCTTCTTGTCTTGAGACATTTCTTCTTCAGAAATGATGAAAATGCGTCTTTTTAACTGAAGCTCAGAGAGCTTGAAAAACTAGCAAGTTTAGTGAGCAAGAGCTATGAAATTGAGAAAATAAAGCAAGTGGCACAAGCAGCGTATCAAATGTGGTTGGTGTGAGTTCTTATTTATACGCTCAGCACGCTCCAAATTGGGGGGGGGCGTCTGCCATTGACTGTTGCTATTCTAGCAAAGGGAAGGTGTTTTTTCGGACCTTCAGCTTAAGGCCTTCGTCCATATCGCAGTCTGAATTTGTTATCTTGAACAAATTAATACTGCGAGGGGCTACTGTTGGGGGCCTTCGTCCTCCGAAGGTCCTCAAAAACGTAATTTAACAATATCTTCCAAGTGTGACATATGTACAGGTACCTTCGGACTCAGGTTAAAAGCATATACGATGTGAAAAGCATGATCGTGATGAAGGTTGGAGTTGCTCTGAAGCTATGCGCAAGGGAGCTTCGGCTAAATAGCGGGAAAAGGAACCGACTTAAAGGGGAAAAGGCTATCTAGTCCTCGACAGTTTGTTCTTAAGTCAATAGTAAATATGAAGGGCATGGATGTAATTTTACATAGGCTGTGTCCTGTGCCTATAAATAGATGAACAGTACCCTCGTATTGTTCACGCAATTCATTGGTGCGTCACACTGGTACTTTTACCTTCTACCAAGCTGAAGGTACCTTTGTAATCCAATATTGTTTCTGTCCTTCCATGATAATATAATGAGAATGAAATAATAATGTTATATGATTGTTTATGTTGTCTCTTATATTTTATATGCTTCTTATTTTATTAACATATATCGCGATCATGAAGGTACGTCCTTGATGACCTTCGTCTGAAGATCATTATATCCTACGGGAAATAATGCTTCGAAGGGCGAAGGACATTAACATTTAACATTTTGTGTTGCCTTGTTCTTGATTCATAGCATTTGAGAACAAGTCCCCAACACATATGAAACATGAGAAATAACATGGATAATCATATGACATCATAATATATCTCTTATTATATAATCATGAATGAATAAGAACAACACTAGATTACATTTGTACCTTCGGCCTGACAGAAGGTGAAAGTACAGGCGTGACACACGAGCGAATACAAGTCAGCGTGAACAGTATAGGGGTACTGTTCATCTATTTATAGGCACAGGGACGTAGCTTGTGTAAACTTACATTCATGCCCTTTATATTTACTATTGACTTATGAACAACTCAACGAGGACTAGATGGCCTTTTCCCCTTTAACTCGGTTCCTTTTTCCGTCGTTGAGCCGAAGCTCCCTTGCGCGTAGCTTCGGAGCAACATCAATCTTTGTCTCGACCATGCTTTTCACATCATGTACGGTTTTGATCCGAGTCCGAAGGTACCTATTCATATGTTACACTTGGGAAACATTGTTAAATCATGTTTTTGAGGACCTTCAGAAGACGAAGGCCCCCAACAGTAGCACCTCGCATTATTACTTTGTTAAGATAACGAATTCAGACTGCGACATGGACGAAGGCCTTAAGCCGAAGGTCCGAAAAAACATCTTCTCTTTGCTAGAATAGCAATAATCAATGACAGACGGGGCCCTCCAATTTGCAACGCCCTGGGCGTATAAATATGGACTCACACCAGCTGCACTTGATACCCTGTTTCTGCCATTTGCATTATTTTCTCAATCTTTTAGCTCCTACTCACTAGGGCTCGCTAGATTTTCAAGCTCTCTGAGCTTCGGTTAAAAGACGCGTTTTCACCATGTCTGGAGAAAAAATGTCCTAGGAAAAGAAGGTTATTGTGGAGACAAAGTTGACTGAAGAGGCGAAGCTGTTTGAGGAGAAGAAGGCTGTGGATCCTTATGTTGCTGGATTTGTTGAGTCGATGGCAAAGACAAACACAGAGAAGATTACTAAAGAGATACTAGAAGGTTTATCTGAAGATACTGGTGACAGCGATAGCTATGATGTGGAAAGTGGGGATGAAGACTCTAAGGATCGGCCCTGGCGGCCAAGCCATTCTGTCTTCAAAAAATCGACCATTAAACAGAGTCATCTTGAGAACATGAGAGGAAGGTACTTTTGGGACATGTATATTGTGAGGGTTGGCAGAGACAACAACGTCCCTGCCCCTGAGGAAAACGAAGTTGTAATTTACCAAAGCTTCTTCAAGGCTGGACTTTGGTTCCCTTTGAGCAAGTTTGTAGTTGAAGTGTTGAAAATCTACCAGATCTTCCTCCATCAGATTACCCCCGAAGCTATAATGAGGATGGGGATTTTTGTCTGGGCAGTAAGGAGTCAAGGGCTAGAGCCAAGCGCAAAGTGCTTCTGCAGTATGCATGAACTTTTATATGAGACGAAGGCCATTGGTAAAGAACAGTACCACAACAACTTCGATTGTTATGGATTTATCGCTCGCCCCAACGCAAGCCACCCGGTGCCAACATTTCAGAAGAGATGGCCTGGAGCCTGGATGGAAGAATGGTTTTATGTGAAGAATGATTTAAAGGCGAGGGAAGACATTAAAGAAGTCATCATGCGCCCCATCTGGTCCCGCTTCGTCCTCCGAAGGCCGAAGGTAGAAATTGATGAGACAGTCGAAGCGTGTCAGAGGGCCTTCAGCACTGTTTGCTCCTTTATTGGGACAAGAGATTTAATTCAAGAACATATAGCCTTTAGGGTATGGCCGCTTGTAGACAGTTGGGAAATGCCGAAGGAGACCACCACCGACTCTAGCGAAGGTGGTCTGGTCCGGCTGAAGTATACCTTCAGGTTTGGGGATAAATTTGTTGAGCCAAACGATGATTGGCTAAAGTGCATTGAAGCTACTAGTGACGAGCTACTTGGGGCATACTCCAAGGCCGAGGATAATGCCTTGTCCGTAGCTTTCGGGGGTCGGAATAAGAAAAGATTGAATAGGGTATTCGATGCTATTGGCTTCGTATACCTTGACAATTGTTACCCGCTGCGAGGGCGAGGGTTAAAGAGAAAAATTTCTGCTTTGGGAAAGGTTGCTGGTTCGGCCATCACAGCTGAGCCGAAGGGCAAGAAGATGAAGGTTCTAACTCACTGGCCGCGTTACATTGAACCAGCCATGATTCCTGAATTTGGCGAAGGGATCTCTTCAGCGGCCAAAACAATACAAACTGCTTCGACTGCACATGGCGTTGAAGAACCAGCTGTAATGCCGAAGACACATATAGCTGAGCCAGCCAAAGATAAGGCTGAAAAGGTTGAAGAGCCAAAGATTGACGAGATAAAAAAATGCCAAAGATTCTGAGCCTTCCGATAGAGGCAAATCTGCCGAAGATACCAAAGACTTATGTTGCAACTCCTAAGAGGAGAAGGATGGCAAACGTGCTGGATGTTGTGCTGGAAACGACGAAGGTCTTGAGTCCTGTTCTCGTAAAGAAAGTCGTTCCAACCGAAACTAAATCGCAGGCCGAAACCGAAACTAGGCAAGCCGAAGCTGCACAAATTCAAGCTGAAACCGAAGCTGCACAAATTCAAGCTAAAACCGAAGCTAGGCCTTCAGTGCCTATCATGACAATGCCTGCCACATCTGAAGAAAAGGCGACAGAGCAAATTGCATATGAAAAGATCGAAGCTCCTGCTCCCGAAGCTTCGAATAAAGATATTGACTATATCATTCGTCATGCTTCGGGAAAAGAACTATCCCAAGAATAAAAGCTAGAAGCACGACACTATGCCCAAAAATTGAAATATCCGAAGGGGGCATTAGTGTTCAATGGTAGTGGCGAAGAAGATTTTTTATACTGTCTCCCAGATAACAAAGAAATATCCGTTTGCTGGGAGATAGGTAAAAGCATCAGATTCCCGAAGCTGGAAGATGGTCTTTCGATTTTATCGAAGGACGAACTTGCTGACAGCCTAGCATACAATAACATAAAAGTATAAAAACTAACTCAATTTGAAAATGAGGTATTTTATTTGTCATACTTATTCTTTCCTCCGCTTGCAGGGCTTGATTCTTAGTAATGCCCTTAGGGCACAGAAAAATATAGAGGACGAAGGCTATACAATGGCCCTAAACAACCTTCGTTCAGAGGTAATTGAATTGAGAAATGAAGGTCTTGAAAAAGACAAAATCTTATTCTCTCTGGTTAACAAAGTCAAAGAAGATGAAGCTAGCTTCAAAGCCCAGGCCGAAGCCCAAAACATTGAAATTGAAGACCTTCGGAGGCAACTGGCCGAAGCTAAAGAAAAATGCGCACTCGCAGAAGCTAACCAAGAAATCAGCGAATATTGGAAAAATCATTTAGAGAAAAATGTTGAAGAACTTCGCACATCCAAGGAAAGATGCTTTGAAAAGTCCTTGGACTGTGTGAAGAAAATAAAAGCTAGTTTCGCCAACGTGGGCGCCTACTCTACCGAAGAAAACTTCATATGGGGCGACCCCGAAGGCGTCATTGAATGGATAAGTGGAGAAGCCGAGAGCTTCGAAGAAATTTTGAGTGATCACCGGGATATTTGCGTGTTTTCCGGTGTGCGTGGAATTTCAGCGATCTTGGAGAAGGTGGGATGTGATCACATCAAGACCATGGCCCAGGCCGAAGCTGCTTTCTCCATAGATGATATAAAGGATCCTTCAGCTGAAGCAAGCTTGATGGGCGAGAAATTTTACAATGATATCTAGGTGAATGGTGGCCGAGAGATGGCCCATGAAATTATAAAGAAAAGTGAAAAAGACACCCATGACGCCCGAGTAGAAGCGAGACAAGCTGAAGAAGCTGCAGCGCGCGAAAAACGTATAGGTATTGTTTCTTGGCTTTTAGCTTCGGCATTTGTTTTTATGGCTTCGGACTGATTAACTTTTTCCTACTTCAGCTGAATTATCTCCGCCACCGGAACCGTTCTATCCCCTAGCGGATCCAGAAATGAAGGAAGCGCTGGACATTATAAACATGGCTGAATCCATTGTTGATGAAGTTGTTAACAAATTACTGCACGAAGTTGCAGAGAAAGTTCTTAAAGAGGAATAGCACTTACTGTAAAAACATTTTGAGATGGTCAATGTACCTTTATTGTAACAAAACTGTAATATTTGATGTGTACAACTTAGAATCGAATATGTAAATTATTATAATTCAGTTCTTTGCGATGCATGAAACTTTACATACATACCGTTTTTGAGCCTTCGGCGAAAAAACACCTTCCCTTCTTTTCATGCTTCGTAAAGAAAAAAATCCATGCTTCGTAAAAATATCCATGCTTCGTAAAAATGGATCCCTTCTTTTTATGACAGGGCTGATGAAGCTGTATTTCTCAAAGCTTTGTGCCTTAGCACATTTTCCATTTTACGAAGCATTCGCCGAAGATCAACTCCGTGTTCGATTCTCATGTCATTGATGTGATATGATATATGATGTGATGCTATACAGAATGATGTGATGATATGATGCAAAAATGATGCTAATGCCGAAGACACACACCCACACGCCCACACTGGAACACACAAGCTCTGCATCCCCTTAGGAACGTCTTTTGAGCCTTCTTCACCGTTTATTTTTCGGTGTTCACCGTTTATTTTTCGGTGTAAGTTCTGCATCCCCTTAGGAACGACTTTTGAACTTCTTCGCCTTCTATTTCGGCGGTATAAGTTCTGCATCCCCTTAGGAACATCTTTTGAACTTCTTCGCCTTATATTTCGGCGGTATTTGGCTCTGCATTCCCTTTGGAACGACTTTTGAGCAGAAAATTTACGCTGCGCTCCCTTAGGAACGACTTTTTGTAGCTTTGGCAATTTTAGCTCTGCATTCCCTTAGGAACGACTTTTGAGCTTCGGCAATTTTTGAGCTTCGTAAGTCTGTGAAGATATATTCCATTCTGATAGAAGTAAAATCATTACAAGAAATTAAAACTAAATTTACATTGCTTGTTCCTTATTAAAAAACAAAATGACATAGAACATAAAAGTATTTCAGAGGTAGGATATCGCTCAGTAGATGTGCTTTTATTCTGGCACAGTACTGTTGACTGTACGAGCTTCGGATTCCTCCCTGAATTCACGTTGCTGTTGGGAGTGCTAGCGCCCTTCTGGCTGCTGGCTTCGAGAATAGGTAGGTTGCAGTGGTGGTAGCGGTGGGAGCTGAGGCCAAGAAGCCTGTGAATGGCTAGCCGAAGCAACAGAAGCTACATGATGATTACCCACATATTCTGGTATGTAGGGAGAGTGGCACGAAGCAGTGTGCAAGACCTGCTTCGGCTGATTCTGCCGAGCTTCGGCTTCTGCGATCTCCTTTTGCTTCAGGATAGTGATTTGGCACATTCTTGTAGTATGGTCCTTGTCCTCACCACAGAATAAGCAATAGATTTTCCTAGGCTGATCCCCATATCTTCCTCTGAAGCCCCTGACACCTCTGCCCCTTGAAGCTGGCGGCCTGAAAGAGCTTTGCTGCTGCCCCGAAGACTATGAGGTGTACTGTGGCCTCTGAAGCTGACTTCCTTTGTCATCATTCTGATTGGAGCTATGGATTGATCTGACATGCCTAGGGTAGATTCTTCCTCCAAAGCCCCTGGTCATCTCAGAGAATCTGTAAGCTTCCTCCCTTCTTTGGCGGAAGTCGTTGTCAGCGCGGATGTACTCATCCATTTTCTAAAGCAGCTTCTCCAAAGTCTGTGGGGGCTTCCTGGCGAAGTATTGAGCCATAGGTCCTGGCCGAAGACCCTTGATCATGGCCTCAATGACAATTTCATTGGGCACTGTGGGCGCTTGTGCCCTCAGTCGCAAGAACATTCGGACATACGCTTGAAGGTATTCCTCATAGTCTTGCGTGCACTGGAACAAGGCCTGAGCTGTGACTGGCTTCGTCTGAAAGCCTTGGAAACTGGTAACCAGCATGTCCTTGAGCTTCTGCTACGACGTGATTGTCCCTGACCGAAGGGAAGAATACCATGTCTGGGCTACATTCCGGACTGCCATGATGGACTTTGCCATGACAGCTGCATTGCCTCCGTATGAGGATATTGTTGCCTCATAGCTCATCAAAAATTGCTTTGGGTCCGAGTGCCCATCGTACATGGGTAGCTGGGGTGGCTTGTAGGATTGTGGCCATGGGATAGCCTGCAATTCTGCTGCCAAGGGAGAAGCATCATCAAAAGTAAAGGTATCATGATTAAAATCATCGTACCATCCATCTTCGTTGAATAAACCCTCTTGACGAAGCTCCCTGTGTTGGGGCCTTCAGTCTTGATCATCTTGATCAAGATGACGCACTTCCTCAGTAGCTTCATCGATCTTCCTTTGAAGATCGGCCAGCCAAGCCATCTTATCCTTTTTCCTTTGCACTTGTTAGTGGATGATTTCCATGTCCTTGATCTCCTGGTCTAACTCTTCCTTCTGGAATGTTGGACTGGTGGCCTTTCTCTTCTGGCTTCGAGCCTCTCGAAGAGAGAGAGTCTCCTGGTTTGGGTCCAGTGGCTGCAGTGCAGTAGCCCCTGGTGATGTTATCTTCTTCGGTGGCATGACGAAGGTCAGTGCTTTGCCGAAGGTTGTGGAATTGAGTACACCAGAGGTGGGCGCCAATGTTGGTTACTTGTTCTCAAATGCTATGAATTAAGAACAAGGCAACACAAAAATAGGTTAATGGTTAATGCACTTCGTCCTTCGAAGCATTATTTCTCTAAGGATATAACGATCTTCGGACGAAGGTTATGAAGGACGTACCTTCATCATCTCAGCATATATCAATGAAAGATGAAGCATATGAAACATGAGAAATAACATGGATAATCATATGACATCATAATATATCTCTTATTATATAATCATGAATGAATAAGAACAACGCTGGATTACATTTGTACCTTCGGCCTGACAGAGGTGAAAGTACAAGCGTGACGCACGAGCGAATACAAGTCAGCGTGAACAGTACAGGGGTACTGTTCATCTATTTATAGGCATAGGGCGCAGCCTGTGTAAAATTACATTCATGCCCTTTATATTTACTATTGACTTATGGACAACTCAACGAGGACTAGATGGCCTTTTCCCCTTTAAGTCGGTTCCTTTTTCCGTCGTTGAGCTGAAGCTCCCTTGCACGTAGCTTTGGAGCAACATCAATCTTCGTCTCGACCATGCTTTTCACATCGTGTACAGTTTTGATCCGAGTCCGAAGGTACCTATTCATATGTTACACTTGGGAAACATTGTTAAATCATGTTTTTGAGGACCTTCGGAAGACGAAGGCCCCCAACAACCCCTTGTTGTCGGACATAAGCCCTAAGCTATCAGAAATAACTTATGTCCGATGGTATAGGGGTTATGTTCGATGGATTAGGCCATCAGAAAATTTTGGCTTTACTGTTGTAAGTCCCGCATTGTTGTTGTAACAAAACATTGGCTTAGTGGTTAGAGTACGTTTGAACTAACCAAGGTTTATCCTTTTTAGCTACTATTGTAACTAATACTAGTACAATGCCCCTGCGTTGGAACGACACACAAATGATTCAATAATGTTTTAGTGCACAACAATTACACAAAAATCAACATATTATCATTATCGCCCTCAGTGTCTCATAAATTATTTGTAAATAAATGCATACTATTGCATTAATGTAGTATGGTTCAACAAAAGCCTTGTGACAGTGAGTTGATGTATTGTTAGGATAATCTACATGTGATAGTGAGTTGATTTATTGCTAGGAGAATCTATAGTGATATATACTAATACCATACATTTATAAAATTCAAAGATGGGTAGGCAAAATACCCGATATCCAAATCTCGAACCCAAACTACCCCAACCCGGATCCAAACTACCTGAACCCGAATTACCCGATCATAATTTTGGATAGCAATTATAGAAACCCAGATTTAGTTTGGGTAGTTCGGGTAATGTTACCCATTACCTGAACTACCCGAATTAGCCGAAATGTCTCAAATATTACCTGAAATATAAAGACAAGAAGTAGTTTAGTGCAATAAATGTATTTTTGAAACAAATTAATATATATTTATGCTAACTTAATAATTGGTTTGTTCTTAATTAAGATAAACACACGACATGATTTGAAGAATTATTGTTTAATGCTTTAAATGCTACTAAAAATGGATGGTTTTATCAATTTTGAGTATATCGGTTGTCCTGTAAAACTAGAACCAAACCCGAATTATCGGGTACCCAAAATTTCGGGTAATTTTTAGGACAAGAATCGAGTAGAAATTTTTAATACCCGAATTTTTATTCAACTAAATTACACAACCCAATTTTTTCGGGTAACCCAAATTCCTAGTCCTAATTCAAAGCATCGGTAAAGCAACCAAGCTACAATCTAGCTAATGATCCAATATCTTGTGTCAAAGCTCAGGATCATATTTATAAGCAAAGTGTTTATCTCCTCAAAGTGCAAATTATCACTACATATCCATGCTATGATGCCAGTAACAGTAATGCATCAATATGACTAAGCAACTCATCAACAGCTGAAAGGACAATACTAAACAACCTAAGGCACACTGCGTTTGAGCTTTATTGTATAAGCACAAGAGTCTTACCCAAGAGTGGGATTCTCCTTGGAACTGCATAGGAAAGAAGTGTTGGATCTTTTATGGGTTTGGCCCATTTATTCAATAAACTATGGTGTGTAATGGTGGAGAATACCAATAGTACCATATTGGAAGTCCAAGGGTCGTTGGCTTGACTTATATGGTGGGAATTATTGCACTTAATTTGAGAAGTCAAGAAACGTGCAAGGGCGTGCCACACGCGCGCGCGCCGCCGCCGCCGGCCGGGCTCGGGCTGGGCGGGCGGCCGAGCGGGCGTGGTGTGGTTGTGTTAATTTTTAACACTCATTAACCACGGGAGCCCGTCTAGCTGCCTATCTCTTGGCGTGCCGCATGCGACCCTTCTCCTTCAGCTTCCTTCCGCGAAAGGTTAAGTAGGGGAGAACCCCTATCATTTGGGACACGAGAGTAGAACCCTTCAGAATCACAGTCCAGCCACAAGTGTGGGTGTATCCATCTCGTAACTCTACACGCACAGAGAAGCGAGAGGGCAGGTGCCTCCGAAGCCGGTGCCGTTCGAGACCTTCCACGAGGGATCGACAATTAGGTTTTTGGGGAGCGTCTACGCGACTGCCCAAAACATCTTCTTCTTCTTGCGCGACATGACAAGAGAAGCTGGACAAGGATCTAGATCCTCAGAGCGCATGGGAGGGTATGTGAAAGGGAAATGTGCCCTTGGGCCATTTTCTAAGTATTTTGGTGATTTAGTGTCGGGGACCATAATTAGGGGTACCCTCAAGACGCCTAATTCTCAACTGGTAACCCCCATCAGCATAAAGCTGCAGAGGCCTGATGGGTTTGATTAAGTCAGGGATCAGTCCATACGAGCGACCTGATCGCGCCTCGCCCGAGCCTAGCCTCGGGCAAGGGCAGCCGACCCTGAGGTGTTTCCGTCTCGCCCGAGGCCCCCTTTTTATGGCAGACGCACCTCCGGCTCGCCCGAGGCCTTGCCTTCGTTGAGAAGCAACCCTGACTAAATCACCGTGCCAACCGACCAAGCCATCGGGGCATTTAACGCAAAAGGTAAGACCGACAGGCGACCAGGCTTTGCCAGAAGTGCCATAGGAGGCTCCGCCCGACCCAGGGCTCGGACTCGGGCTAAGGCCCCGGAAGACGGCGAACTCCGCTCCGCCCGACCCAGGGCTCGGACTCGGGCTAAGGCCCCGGAAGACGGCGACCTCCGCTCCGCCCGACCCAGGGCTCGGACTCGGGCTAAGGCCCCGGAAGACGGCGAACTCCGCTCCGCCCGACCCAGGGCTCGGACTCGGGCTAAGGCCCCGGAAGACGGCGAACTCCGCTCCGCCCGACCCAGGGCTCGGACTCGGGCTAAGACCCCGGAAGACGACGAACTCCGCTTCGCCCGACCCAGGGCTCGGACTCTGACCTGGCCTCTGCCGAACGGCCTCCGCCTCGCCCGACCCAGGAGCTCAGGTTCGGCCTCGGCCATGCAGGACAGACTCGACCTCGACTTCGGAGGAGCCTCCACGTCGCCCGACCTAGGACACAAGACCGCCACGTCAACAGGAAGCGTCATCATCACCCTGCCCTGAGCCGACTTGGGTCGCAGAGAACAAGACCGGCGACCCATCTGGCCAGCTCCGCCAGATAGGCAATGATGGCGCCCCACTAGACCATGACGACGGCGACTCTCGGCTCCCTTACGAAAGCAGGGAGACGTCAGCAAGAGCACAGCTGTTCCAACAGCTGTCCCTCCATCAAGCTCCACTGCTTCTCCGACAGCCACGACGCCACACCAACAGGGTGCCAAGATCTCTCCGGCTGCCACCTTGGCATGTACTTAGGGCACTAGCTCTCCCCCGCTAGACACGTAGCACCTTGCTACACCCCCATTTTGTACACCTGGATCCTCTCCTTACGCTTATAAAAGGAAGGATGTAACACCCTAAAGTTCAATTTTGTGAAGACAAGGAAAAATTCTCAAAAATTTTAAATCAAAACACCTTTCTTTAAAGATAATCATAATTTAGAAGTTTCCACTCATGAATATGTTAAAAATACATAATTAAAGATACTTAGATAATCTAAATTGCCTTTGGGTTAGGTTATACAGGAGAATTATGATTAAACTATTTCTTAATATATATAAGTCTACAATATAAATTTGATTTCTCTAGAACTAATAAGGTATGGATTATTCTCTACTATATGATTGAAAGCTTGTCTAAAAGAACTAAAATAAATAAAGAAATATATAAAATATGTTTTTGCACATTATGCTGAAGTTCTATATGTGTATCCAAATTAAGTGTTTAAACTTTAAACTTGTGTTGATTTGAAATTCAAATGGAAAGGAAAATAGAAAATAGAAAATAAAAGAGAAGGGAAAAAAACTAAGAAAAATACTACATAAAATAAAATAAAAATCAGAATAAAAATCCTTCACACTTATATTATTAAATTATACCTTTCAAACCAAGGACAAGTTATTCACAAAGTTTGCATTTAAACTTGAACTCAAATTGGATTTGAAAATGGAGAAAAGAAAATAGAAAATAAAAAGAAAAAGAATAAAACCTGCTGTTGGGCCTGGATCGCGCTTTTCGGCCCACTTAGGGAATCCTCACCGCGCGGCCCAACTTCACCCCACCGCGCCACACCCACTCGCTGACAGGTGGGGCCCTCTGCCCAGCCTCTCCCTCGCGCCGTTTACTCCGTGCACGACCACTTACACGTGGGTCCCACTGGTAGGTCTCTCGCGCGCACTCGCCTGTCTTCCCCTTTCGCTGACCGCGTGGGCCCCTAGCGTCAGAATCGTCTCCCCGTCAATCTCGTTGGCCATGAACGGCTTCAGTTGAACTCCGCGCGATTCTTCAGGCGGCTCTGTTTGATTCTCGCCGCCGCCGTGAACTGCGGACTCGGCCCCGGGCGTGGTGCTCTGGGCTATATAAAGGCCGCCGCAAACACCAGCTCGTGCAGGGAGACAAACGGAGCGGAGAGAGTGCGGTGCGCGGAGGTGAGAGAAGCGTGGGCCGCCGCCGGGGATAGCCGCCGCTGGGGGGTCTCCGCTCTTGGAGTCGGATTGTGGAGTATCGTCTTCGCCTGGGGAAGCTGTCCGCGCCTCCAATTCGGGTTGGACACCACCATGACGCAAGGAATTGCTCGCCGGTGTGGCGTCTCCGCCGCGGACCCGCCCTTCGTCGTGGCCAGGGCACAACTCGGCACGAAACTTGGTAATAACACTCTCATGCTGTTCGCATAGTTATGTACTACGAGTAGGTGTCTTCAATTTTGCGAAGGAGACGCTAGTGCGGCGGCCAATCTGTTCGCCGGTGTGCACCCCGCTGTGGGCAGGGTCCTGGCGCCGCCTCGGGCCGGCGAAGGGTGAAGACGCTCGGGGGACCGTCGGTCGGGTGATCGACGGTGTCGATTAGAAGCGCGATAACGATTCACCGCGGCTGTTAGATCTCGATCGGACGGATCCAAGGCGATCGCGTGTATTTAAAATGTAAACCGTGGATCTCTGATCCAACGGCTTGGGTGGCGTACCGGTTCGGATGAAGGTTGATTTAATCCGTGCCATCCATATCTAATCCTACGGCTCTGAATCAACGATACCCCTTCGCGCTGGCACTTTTGTTAAAGAGCCCCCGTCTTTAGTTTAAATCAACCCGCCGTCCCACGGGCACTGTTCTCTGTGTCTGGGACAATTTACACCGTGCCCCCTGTGCTTCCCAGTAATTGAGGCCCAGTCCAGTGCAGTAATAAAATGATTAAATGAATTAGAAATTAGATTTTTAATACAAAAATAATTACTAGAACTTAGTTAATTCATAGAAAATTCATTTTAGCTCCAAATTGAACCATTCCAGTTTCTAAAATTTTGTAATAATATTCTCTATCATTTAGAATCACTGTTTTGACATGAACTCTGTCAGGAAATTTATTTATCATTTAATCATATTTTAATCACCTTAAAACCTTTGGAAATTCATAACTTAAAATCTATAACTCCAAAATTAATGGTTCCTGTTCCTATGATCTTATTTTAATATGTATATTATTAATGTGAATTTTGTTCTTATGGTTGGTGTAATGTTAATTTTCCCTATACCATGCATGTTTGTATTGCTACGACTAGCAGTGAGGACACGTGTCATCTGAAGATCATCCTGGTACCTGGATTCTCAAGGCCCAGGCAAGTTGTGCCCTTGATCACTTCTTTTTACCCACTCATGTTCTAATTAATCATAATGATCTGCATAGGTTAATTTTGATGGGACCCAATAGGTTACCCTAGTTTGTCTATCTTTATACCTTGTTTATCACTGAACTTTCTGGGTAGTACTTGCTAGTGCTATATGTGGTTTTGGGTATGGAGATACACTATTCATGGTTACACTTTTGTTATCAGTTGTTATTTATTGTTCATGTTGAGATCATTATGTTAATTGGAACATGGAGCGACCACCCGGGAAAACAGTGCTACCACAATGGTGGAATGGGACGCCCTTGGCTGATTAATTAGGAAAGCTAGTGGAAGACTACCTTACCCGAAAGGGGCAAGGGCAGTAGGGGAGAGGTCAGTGCGGGGAGGCCCTCGGGAGGATTTTGCTGCGATGGCGGTCCTGCAAGGGATTCCTGTACTGGATCTTCCTATAAACTGTAGCGGGTTTTCGGAAGCTAGTGGAACTTTGTAAAGGCCTCGTAGTGGATCCCTAGCCATTCACCTCGGAAGTGTCTAAGGGCCTTGCAAACCCTGGCGACATGGGATACACGACTTGTGGGTAAAGATGCGCAACCTCTGCAGAGTGTAAAACTGGTATACTAGCCGTGCTCACGGTCAAGAGCAGCTCGGACCCTCACATGATTAATTTATGGAACTAAATTCAATTTGTCATATGCATTGCATTGCAGGTGATGTTGTTACTTTTGTTCTATTACTTAATTGGGTTTGGTATTTACTTATACTTAGTAACTGCTAATAAAATTTTGACCAACTTTAAAAGCAATGCTCAGCTCTGACCATCTTCTTTGGTAAGCCTTACACTTCACGTGAGCTCCCACCTTTGGCGAGTTCATGCACATTATTCCCCACAACTTGTTGAGCGATGAACGTATGTGAGCTCACTCTTGCTGTCTCACATACACCACAGGTCAAGACCAGGTACTGCAGGATGATGCTCATGGAGGATGCTGCGATGAGTTCGTGAGAGGTCTAGGTCGTCGTCTCCCAGTCAATTTGGGTTGCTGGACCGTTGTCTCCTTATAATGTAATTATTTATTTTGTATAGAACTCCTGTTATACATAAAGTTGTGACATTCGATCCTGTGCCACTATACATCATATGTTTGAGACTTGGTCCCAGCATACCTGGTGTTTAGGTTAGCGCCCGGGTTTTGGACCCCTAAAAATCCGGGTGTTACAAAGGACCAGGGCCTTCTTAGAGAAGGTTGGCCTCGCGGGAACGAGGGCAGGGGCAGGCGCTCTCTTGGGGCCGCTCGCTCCCCTCATCCGCGCGGACGCTTGTAACCCCCTACTGCAAGCGCACCCGACCTGGGCGCGGGACGAACACGAAAGGCCGCGGGAATCTCCGTCTCCCTCGTCACGACCCGGCTCCGGCCACCGACCTCTCGCTCTCTCTCTTCCCCCCTTCGCGCTCGCCCACGCGCTCGACCCATCTGGGCTGGGGCACGCGGCACACTCACTCGTCGGCTCGGGGACCCCCCGGTCTCGAAACGCCGACAGTTGGCGCGCCAGGTAGGGGCACGCTGCGTGTTGACGAGCAGTTTCCCGTCAAGCTCCAGATGGGCAGTCTCCAACGACCTCTCCAACCCGGGACGGTGCTCCGTTTCGGGAGCCTCGAGTTCATGTCTCTCGACAGCGGCTACGACATGGCACTCCTTCCACCGCCGTCCGGCGGCGACAATGGCGGTCGACAGCCCGCCCGCCGGCGGCGGAACCGACGACGTCTTTCCCGCGTGGGGGAAGGACAACTTTCGAGCTCGCCCCATCCTCTCCCTCGCCATCGGAGGAGGAGGAGGCGGGGCAACCAGAGCCGAGCGGGAGGCCGCGCTCCGACGGCTGTCGAGCAAATCGACATCCCCAGCGCCCCAACGGAGGACACGCCAAGCGTCACCCTCGCGTTCGAGGCGAAGGCGAGCGCCATCCCCCCGCAGCACGTCGACCCCGAGCAGGTGGACGACGCCAGCACGCTCACGAAGGGCCTGCAGGACGTCGCCCTCGTACCCAAGACGACGGCGCGATCAGCCCCCGACATGACTTCGTCGCTCCTCGTCGACAAAAAGGTACCAACTGCTTCCCATCCTTCGTCATTTCGACTCGACCTCAACCCGCCTGGCGGCCTCGCTTTGGCGGACACTCACGTTGAGGCGAGTGCAACCCCTCTGGGGTTTCGTGTGCGGTCGCCCTGGGACCGATTGACGGGCGTCTCGACCTACGGGCCCTCTGGGTCCGAGGAAGATGACGACCCCAGCATCTGCTGGGATTTCTCCGGATCTGGCAACCCTAGTGCCATGCGGGACTTCATGACCGCATGCAACTACCGCCTCTCCGACTGTTCCGACGACAGCCGCAGCCTTGACGACAAGGACTGCGGCCCGAGCCGCGAATGTTTCCACGATTGAGCTAGGGGATCCCTCCAGAGGCAGCCAACTCGGCATGCCGGAGGATGGCGATCTCCCTAGGCCAGCGCCTCGCGCCGACATCCCGCGGGAGCTAGCTGTGGTCCCCGTTCCGGCGGGGGGTCACGACCCACAGCTCGAGCAAGTCCGCGGGGCGCAGGCCGGGCTTGATGAGGGAGCAGGAGCGCTCGAGGCAATCCGCCGGGACGTCGGGCAGGTATGGGCGGGCCAACCCCCGGCCGGAGAAATACGTCACCTGCCCCAGGATCTCCAGCACCGCATCGCCAACGATGCCAGGGGCAGACCGCCACCCGCATCCGGCGGAACCGGCCAGGACCTGGCAGCCGCAGCGATGCTCCTCCGCGCGATGCCGGAGTCATCTACCACCGAGGGACGGCGAATCCAGGGAGAGCTCAAGCATCTCCTGGAAGGCGCTGCGGCCCGGCGGGCCGAGAGCTCTACCTCACGAAGGCAAGGATACCCCTCGGAACCTCGTGCCGCGACTTCCCGACTCGTGCGGGAAGCCTCGGTCTACACCGGGCGCACGCGCAACACCGCGCCTGCAGCCCCGGGCCGCCTCGGCGACGAGCACCCTCATCGCGACCGTCGGGCATGCCTCGACGAAAGGGTGCGCCGAGGCTATCACCCCAGGCGTGGGGGGCGCTACGACAGCGGGGAGGATCGGAGTCCCTCGCCCGAACCACCCGGTCCGCAGGTCTTCAGCCGAGCCATTCGGCGGGCGCCGTTTCCGCCCCGATTCCGACCCCCGACTACTATCACAAAGTACTCGGGGGAAACGAGACCGGAATTGTGGCTCGCGGACTACCGCCTGGCCTGTCAGCTGGGTGGGACGGACGACGACAACCTCATCATCCGCAACCTCCCCCTATTCCTCTCCGACACTGCTCGCGCTTGGTTGGAGCACCTGCCTCCGGGGCAGATTTCCAACTGGGAGGATCTGGTCCAAGCTTTCGCCGGCAACTTCCAGGGCACGTACGTGCGCCCCGGGAATTCCTGGGACCTCCGAAGCTGTCGGCAACTGCCGGGAGAGTCTCTTCGGGACTACATCCAGCGGTTCTCGAAGCAGTGCACCGAGCTGCCCAACATCACCGACTCCGATGTCATCGGCGCGTTCCTTGCCGGCACCACCTGCCGTGACCTGGTGAGCAAGTTGGGTCGCAAGACCCCCACCAGGGCGAGCGAGCTGATGGACATCGCCACCAAGTTCGCCTCCGGCCAGGAGGCGGTCGAGGCCATCTTCCGAAAGGACAAGCAGCCCCAGGGCCGCCCGTCGGAAGACGCTCCCGAGGCGTCTGCTCCGCGCGGCGCCAAGAAGAAAGGCGGGAGGAAGTCGCAAGCGAAACGCGACGTTCCCGATGCAGACCTTGTCGCCGCCGCCGAGCACAAGAACCCTCGGAAGCCCCCCGGAGGTGCTAACCTCTTCGACAAGGCACTCAAGGAGACGTGCCCCTACCATCAGGGGCCCGTCAAGCACACCCTCGAAGAGTGCGTCATGCTTCGGCGCCGCTTCCACCGGGCCAGGCCACCCGCAGAGGGCGGCAGGGCTCACGACGACGACAAAAGGGAGGATCGCCAAGCAGGAGAGTTCCCAGAGGTCCGCGACTGCTTCATGATCTACGGAGGGCATGCGGCGAATGCCTCGGCTCGGCATCGTAAGCAAGAGCGTCAGGAGGTCTGCTCGGTGAAGGTGGCGGCACCAGTCTACCTAGACTGGTCCGACAAGCCCATCACCTTCGACCGGGACGACCACCCCGACCACGTGCCGAGCCCGGGGAAGTACCCGCTCGTCGTCGACCCCGTCATCGGCGACGTCAGGCTCACCAAGGTCCTGATGGATGGGGGCAGCTGCCTCAACATCATCTACGCCGAGACCCTCAGGCTCCTGCGCGTCGATCTGTCATCCGTCCGAGCAGGCGCTGCGCCCTTCCATGGGATCATCCCTGGGAAGCGTGTCCAGCCCCTCGGGCAGATCGACCTTCCTGTCTGCCTCGGAACGCCCTCCAATTTCCGAAGGGAGACTTTGACGTTCGAGGGGGTCGGGTTCCGAGGAACCTACAACGCAGTGTTGGGAAGGCCATGCTACGCGAAGTTCATGGCCGTCCCCAACTACACGTACCTGAAGCTCAAGATGCCAGGCCCCAACGGGGTCATCACCGTCGGCCCCACGTACAAACACGCGTTCGAATGCGATGTGGAGTGCGTGGAGTACGCCGAGGCCCTCGCCGAGTCCGAGGCCCTCATCGCCGACCTGGAAAGCCTCTCCCGAGAGGTGCCGGACGTGAAGCGACACGCTGGCAACTTCGAGCCAGCGGAGACGGTCAAGGCCGTCCCTCTCGACCCCAGTGATGACACCTCCAAGCAGATCCGGGTCGGCTACGGGCTCGACCCCAAATAGGAAGCAGTGCTCGTCGACTTTCTCCGCGCAAACGTCGACGTCTTTGCGTGGAGCCCCTCGGACATGCCCGGCATACTGAGGGATGTCGCCGAGCACTCGCTGGATATCCGGGCCGGAGCCCGGCCGGTCAGACAGCCCCTGCGCCGATTCGACGAGGAAAGGCGCAGAGTGATAGGCGAGGAGATCCACAAGCTGATGGCAGCAGGGTTCATCAAGGAGGTATTCCATCCCGAATGGCTTGCCAACCCTGTACTTGTGAGGAAGAAAGGGGGGAAATGGCGGATGTGTGTAGACTACACTGGTCTTAACAAAGCATGTCCGAAGGTCCCCTACCCTCTACCTCGCATCGATCAAATCGTGGACTCCACTGCAGGGTGCGAAACCCTGTCTTTCCTCGATGCCTACTCAGGGTATCATCAAATCAAGATGAAAGAGTCCGACCAGCTCGCGACTTCTTTCATCACGCCCTTCGGCATGTACTGTTACGTCACCATGCCGTTCGGTTTGAGGAACGCGGGTGCAACGTACCAGCGGTGCATGAACCATGTGTTCGGCGAACACATCGGTCGCACGGTCGAGGCTTACGTCGATGACATCGTAGTCAAGACGAGGAAAGCCTCCGATCTTCTCTCCGACCTCGAACTGACATTCCGGTGTCTCAAGGCGAAGCGCGTCAAGCTCAATCCCGAGAAGTGCGTCTTCGGGGTGCCCCGAGGCATGCTCTTGGGATTCATCGTCTCCGAGCGGGGCATCGAAGCCAACCCGGAGAAGATCGCAGCCATCACAAACATGGGGCTCATCAAGGACTTAAAAGGCGTACAGAGGGTCATGGGATGTCTCGCGGCCTTGAGCCGTTTCATCTCGCGCCTCGGCGAAAGAGGCCTGCCCCTGTACCGTCTCTTAAGGAAGACCGAGTGCTTCACGTGGACTCCCGAGGCCGAGGAAGCTCTCGGGAACCTGAAGGCGCTTCTCACCCAGGCGCCCATCTTGGTACCCCCAGTTGATGGAGAAGCCCTCCTGGTCTACGTCGCCGCTACCACTCAGGTGGTCAGCGCCGCGATCGTGGTCGAAAGGAAGGAAGAGGGGCATGCTTTGCCCATTCAGAGGCCGGTTTACTTCGTCAGCGAGGTACTGTCCGAGACCAAGATCCGCTACCCACAAGTCCAGAAGCTGCTGTATGCAGTGATCCTGACGAGGCGAAAGCTGCGACATTACTTCGAGTCTCATCCGGTGACTGTGGTGTCATCCTTCCCCCTGGGGGAGATCATCCAGTGCCGGGAAGCCTCGGGACGGATCGCAAAGTGGGCGGTGGAAATCATGGGTGAGGCAATCTCGTTCGCCCCTCGGAAGGCCATCAAGTCCCAGGTACTGGCTGACTTCGTAGCCGAATGGGTCGACACCCAGTTGCCGACGGCTCCGATCCAACCGAAGCTCTGGACCATGTTTTTCGACGGGTCGCTGATGAAGACGGGAGCCGGCGCGGGCCTGCTCTTCGTCTCGCCCCTCGGGAAACACCTGCGCTACGTGCTCCGCCTCCATTTCCCGGCGTCCAACAATGTGGCTGAGTACGAGGCTCTGATCAACGGGTTGCGAATCGCCATCGAGCTAGGGGTCCGACGCCTCGATGCACGCGGCGACTCGCAGCTCGTCATCGACCAAGTCATGAAGAACTCCCACTGCCGCGACCTGAAGATGGAAGCCTACTGTGAGGAGGTTCGACGCCTGGAAGACAAGTTCTACGGGCTCGAGCTTAACCACATCGCCCGGCGCTACAACGAGACTGCGGACGAGCTGGCGAAGATAGCCTCGGGGCGAACGACGGTTCCCCCGGATGTCTTCTCCCGGGATCTGCACCAACCCTCCATCAAGATAGGCGACGCGTCCGAGCCCGAGGTGCCCTCGGCCCCGTCCGAGGCGACCTCGGCCCAGCCCGAGCCACCCTTGGTTCGACCCGAGGAACCCTCGGCCCCCGAGGGCGAAGCACTGCGCATCGAGGAAGAGCAGAGCGGGGTCATGCCAGATCAAGATTGGCAAACCCCGTACCTGCAATATCTCCGCCAAGGAGAACTGCCCCTCGACCGAGCCGAGGCTCGGCGGGTAGCGCGACGCGCCAAGTCGTTCGTCTTGCTGGGCGATGAGAAGGAGCTCTACCGCCGTAGCCCCTCGGGCATCCTCCAGCGATGCATCTCCATCGCCGAAGGTCAGGAACTCCTGCGGGAAATACACTCGGGGGCTTGCGGCCATCATGCAGCACCTCGAACCCTCGTCGGGAACGCTTTCCGCCAAGGCTTCTACTGGCCGACGGCGGTGGCTGACGCCACTAGGATTGTCCGCGCCTGCGAAGGGTGCCAATTCTATGCGAAGCAGACCCACCTGCCCGCTCAGGCTCTGCAGACAATACCCATCACCTGGCCCTTCGCTGTGTGGGGTTTGGACCTCGTCAGCCCTCTGCAGAAGGCGCCCGGGGGCTACACGCACCTGCTGGTCGCTGTCGACAAATTCTCCAAGTGGATCGAGGTCCGACCCCTGAACAGCATCAGGTCCGAGCAGGCGGTGGCATTCTTCACCAACATCATCCATCGCTTCGGGGTCCCAAACTCCATCATCACCGACAACGGCACCCAGTTCACCGGCAAAAAATTCTTGGATTTCTGCGAGGATCACAACATCCGGGTGGACTGGGCCGCCGTAGCTCATCCCATGTCGAATGGGCAAGTAGAGCGCGCCAATGGCATGATCCTACAAGGGCTCAAGCCTCGGATTTACAACGACCTCAACAAGTTCGGCAAGCGGTGGATGAAGGAACTCCCCTCGGTGGTCTGGAGCCTGAGGACGACGCCGAGCTGAGCCACGGGCTTCACGCCGTTCTTCCTGGTCTACGGGGCCGAGGCCGTCTTGCCCACGGACCTGGAATACGGCTCCCCGAGGACGAGGGCCTATGATGATGAAAGTAACCAAGCAAGCCGAGAAGACTCGCTGGACCAGCTGGACGAGGCTCGGGATAGGGCCTTACTGCACTCGGCGCGGTACCAGCAGTCCCTGCGACGCTACCACGCCCGAGGGGTCCGACCCCGAGACCTCCAGGTGGGCGACCTGGTGCTTCGGCTGCGGCAAGACGCCCGAGGGAGGCACAAGCTCACGCCCCCCTGGGAGGGGCCGTTCATCATCGCCAAAGTTCTGAAGCCCGGAACGTACAAGCTGGCCAACAGTCAGGGCGAGGTCTACGGCAACGCTTGGAACATCCAACAGCTACGTCGCTTCTACCCTTAAGATGTTTCCAAGTTGTTCAAATACCCCGCACCCACGCAAAGTTTAGTCAACAAGGAAGGGTCGGCCTCGCCTCGGCAAGGCCCGACCCTCCCTCGGGGGCTAAAAGGGGGGAAACCCCCTCTGCGTCAAAATTTTCCTCGAAAAGAAAATCTCTTTTACCAGAACATCTTTCGTGCTTTTTGACTACTTCGAAAAGTGGGTCCTGGAAACGACGGGGTACACGTAAGCAGTCAAGGCTGACCGAGCCGAGGGACTCCTACGCCTCCGGGATACGGATACCTCACTCATCACCTTCTGCGATAAGTAACTCGCGTTCGGATAAGGTGACTCTGCGGATCGAATAAGTCTTTACGTTCGGAAGCCCTTCTGTCAAAGCGATTCTTCGAGCCTTCTCGACCGAGTCGGTGACAGGGCCTCATGGACGGGTGAAAGTACGCGTAAGCGGCGAGGCCGACCGAGCCGAGGGACTCCCACGCCTCCGGGATACGGATATCTCACTCATCACCTTCCGCGAGAAGCAACTCTCGCTCGCACTAACATCCCTGCTACCGACAAAAGGTCCAGATACTCGAAACAAGAGGAAAAGAGACGCAGCTTTATAACACAGCAAGGGTGTGTGTTCCGGCCTCGACGGCCGCACAAGGCCCACGCTACAAGACGGTCTGACCCTGCAGGCTCAGGTCTTAACGCTGGAATGGGGTGGCGACAGCCTCGGCATCGACGGCACCTTCGGCGAGGCCCGACCTAGCCTCGGACGGCGACGCGGTCCGAGGGCCTCCGCTCCGAAGGACGACGTCATCACCACGCTCGAGCAATCGCTGTCAGGGGCTTCTCCGGATCCGGCCCGAGCGGGCGGCTCGGCCGGCCACCTCCGGGGCCTCGGCCGACCGCCTTCCGAGGGCGCCAGCCCGGTCCGAAGCCTCGGCTGATCAACTCCGACGACAATCCCGCCAACAGACAACCCGGCTAGGCTCCGGCCAACCAGGTTTCATTTTTCGAGCCAACTCCGCCTCTGCTCATGCCGATATCGCTACCCTCGGCCTCGGCTCGTCGAAGAGCGGCCAAGGGGTCTCTTTAACTAAGCCGGAGGAGCCTCGGGCAGCAGGGCCGACCGAGCTAAGGGATTCCTACGCCTCCGGGATACGGATACCTTACTCGTCACCCTGACACGGGGCGACTCACGCTTGGTGAAGCGGTTCAGGCAAACAACAGGCGAGTCTTAGTGCTCAGAAATGAGGAAAAAACACGGCTCCGTGCCGGCGTTACATACATGTTCAGGCCCCGAAAGCCAAAATGAACAAAAAACCCGGCACTCGAAGTGCCATTACAAACGGAACTCCGGTTCCCCCCCCCCCCCCGCAGGTACGAACAACCCCACTCGATGGGGGTGGGCCTGCGGGGCAGCAGAAGACCAACGAACGGCATGTCGCCGCCCGCCCCGGCAGCGGCGACGATGAAGACTTCTGTCCTGGGGGGCCGAACAGCAGCAATGATGGCCTCGGGGCGGATGCTGCTGCTGGGAGGCCCCCGCCCTTGCCCAAACTCGAGAGGCAAGGACGGGCAGAAGGCCGTAGAGTCGGAGGTCGGTCCGTGGCCCACCTCGGCTGTCGCGCCGGCGGAAGAACCTCTTCCAGCTGCCGTGGCGGGAGGCGGCACCGGGGGCGGCTCCGAGACTGCTCGGCTCAGAGAGCCGGGCACGCTGCAGCTGTTGGCGCCGCGGACGACTCCCGCCCTTCCCCCCGATCACTGAGGGAAGGAGCGGGTCACCACCCGCGCAGGGGCCAACCCCGACTCGGCACACGCCCCTCCTCAGCCCTGGTGATGAAAATCCTTGAGGCTGAGGAAGGGGCGGATGCCGCAGCCCGGCTCGCTTTCCCCCACCATCAAGCCGGAGGTCACCATCCTGGGTGACCGCCGGTGGAGGGGTGCAGCTGGGCTGCATGATGAAAATCCTTGAAGCCGAACGATGGCTGAAAGGTACCAACTCCCACGGAGTTGCGTTCCTCCAACGATGGGGCGAAGAGACGGCGGTTTCCCCCATCCGGGGGCTTGGAAGGTGGAAAGACACGATGCATAAGGCAGGGAGAAGGCATGGTCGCCTTACGAAAGGGTCGCCCTCCTTTTAAAGGCAACTCCCCCTGCTTGCGCCCCCAACCGTCACGGGCTGAGTCTTCTTCAACACGCCTCCAAAACCCTCCCCCGCGACGCGGGGGCTGGGACCCACAAGTCAGGGAGACCGGCTCCGAGCAGAGGAAGCCGAACCGTCGCGCACGACGCGCGCAACCACCCAGCGGTTACAAGTAACCCTCCACTTTTGCCCAGACCAGCGGGCGAAAGGGGCAGGCGGCCATGCAGGCGGCATGCAACCGCGCCAAGTGGACGCGCCTCTCCGACTCCTGACAGGCCAGCGCGACGGCTCAAGCCCACGCGTCGCGCAACTGGCGCGCCGGGTGCTGCATGCGAGCCGCTGTGCCACTTGCACCACCACCGCACCTCCTCGATTGCGGAACTGATACCGCGATTCGAGGCGACCCAGCGCGCGACCCAGCAGCGCCAGCCTGACGCAGCGGTCAAACGCGGTCAAAAGTGGGCCGGCAGTAATGACGGTGGCAGGCGCGCGAGAGCAGCGGTCACGCCATCGGCCAAGCTCATGTCCCATCCGGAGGCAGCGAGAGAACCCCCTCTCACGGTGTGAAGACGACGCGCCCGTGACCCGTACCTCGAACGGCTCGCGCACGCAACGGCAGCATCGCCGACCGCTCGCCCCGGCGCATTAACTTCGCGGCTGGACAGGCGACGTTTCTGGCAGGGGCAGCTGGCGACGCTTCGCCTCCGCCAAAACGACCACACCAAAAAAGGTACGCCACGTCGTTCAATTTCGTATCCTTTTTTCCCTTTTCCTTCTTTCTCTATCTCTTGCAACAGGGACCGGGAAAGGGGGTACCCCCAAAGGGATCCTTCCCCGTGAAGGAACTAGGCTCCGAGCCTCCCTACTGATCAGGGGTTCGAAGGCTGGCCCCCCGAGGGGTTCAACAGCCGCCTCAGATCGCGTGGGCCCGACACCCACTACTGGTCAGGGGTTCGAAGGTCGGCCTCCCGAAAGGTTCCACGACCGCCTCAGGCTACTCGGGCTCCGCGCCCATTACTGATCAGGGGTTCGAAGGCTGGCCTTTCGAAGGGTTCACAGTCGCCTCAGACACCGAGCGAGGGATGACCAGGGGTACGTTCGATACATAACCAAGGCTCGGGCTGCGCTCCCGAGGTACCCTAGGACATTTCCGAGACCAGCGGGAACGACTCTGTAACGGAATCCCATCGGAGGGAGGCAACGAGCCCTCGGACCCCGTCGCCAGGGGACCGGGTCCGGCAGATCACCCGCAGGTACTTTTGGGCGTGCCTCCGGGCCCCTAGCCGACCCCCAACGAACGGGGCACGGACGTCCACTCGGATTACCCGATTGCAGCTCACCGGAGACACCATGTTCGGTGCCCATCGAGGGTAACATGGCGGTCTCCCCCCCTCCTCCTTGCGGAAAGGCGACGTAGGGGCGTATGTAAAAAGTCGAGTCTGTCCCTGATCGTCCTCTCGCTCCGTGCGGAGGCTCGGGGGCTGCTCTCACAAACCCGGCTCCGGCCAAACCGTTGACAGCGTCAACATACCAGCCCGAGAACTTGGGCCCTGACAGTGCACCTGGGCTACGGCCTGTTCGCATGAGGGAACTACCAGACCGGCCGAAGCATTGCGCAAGGCATTAAGACCTCGAAGGAGTGAAACCACTCCTCCGAGGCCTCGGGGGCTACACCCGGCGGGTGCGCTCGCACGCACCCACCGGAACAAAGAGCAACCGAGAAAGGCTGGTCCCCTTGCAAAAAAGTGCGACGAAAAGCCTCCAAGCGAGTGTTATCACTCCCTTCGAGGCTCGGGGGCTACTGTCGGGGACCATAATTAGGGGTACCCTCAAGACGCCTAATTCTCAGCTGGTAACCCCCATCAGCATAAAGCTGCAGAGGCCTGATGGGTTTGATTAAGTCAGGGATCAGTCCATACGAGCGACCTGATCGCGCCTCGCCCGAGCCTAGCCTCGGGCAAGGGCAGCCTACCCTGAGGTGTTTCCGTCTCGCCCGAGGCCCCCTTTTTATGGCAGACGCACCTCCGGCTCGCCCGAGGCCTTGCCTTCGTTGAGAAGCAACCCTGACTAAATCACCGTGCCAACCGACCAAGCCATCGGGGCATTTAACGCAAAAGGTAAGACCGACGGGCGACCAGGCTTTGCCAGAAGTGCCATAGGAGGCTCCGCCCGACCCAGGGCTCGGACTCGGGCTAAGGCCCCGGAAGACGGCGAACTCCGCTCCGCCCGACCCAGGGCTCGGACTCGGGCTAAGGCCCCGGAAGACGGTGACCTCCGCTCCGCCCGACCCAGGGCTCGGACTCGGGCTAAGGCCCCGGAAGACGGCGAACTCCGCTCCGCCCGACCCAGGGCTCGGACTCGGGCTAAGGCCCCGGAAGACGGCGAACTCCGCTCCGCCCGACCCAGGGCTCGGACTCGGGCTAAGACCCCGGAAGACGACGAACTCCGCTTCGCCCGACCCAGGGCTCGGACTCCGACCTGGCCTCTACCGAACGGCCTCCGCCTCGCCCGACCCAGGAGCTCAGGTTCGGCCTCGGCCATGCAGGACAGACTCGACCTCGACTTCGGAGGAGCCTCCACGTCGCCCGACCTAGGACACAAGACCGCCACGTCAACAGGAAGCATCATCATCACCCTGCCCTGAGCCGACTTGGGTCGCAGAGAACAAGACCGGCGACCCATCTGGCCAGCTCCGCCAGATAGGCAATGATGGCGCCCCACTAGACCATGACGACGGCGACTCTCGGCTCCCTTACGAAAGCAGGGAGACGTCAGCAAGAGCACAGCTGTTCCAACAGCTGTCCCTCCATCAAGCTCCACTGCTTCTCCGACAGCCACGACGCCACACCAACAGGGTGCCAAGATCTCTCCGGCTGCCACCTTGGCATGTACTTAGGGCACTAGCTCTCCCCCGCTAGACACGTAGCACCTTGCTACACCCCCATTTTGTACACCTGGATCCTCTCCTTACGCTTATAAAAGGAAGGACCAGGGCCTTCTTAGAGAAGGTTGGCCTCGCGGGAACGAGGGCAGGGGCAGGCGCTCTCTTGGGGCCGCTCGCTCCCCTCATCCGCGCGGACGCTTGTAACCCCCTACTGCAAGCGCACCCGACCTGGGCGCGGGACGAACACGAAAGGCCGCGGGAATCTCCGTCTCCCTCGTCACGACCCGGCTCCGGCCACCGACCTCTCGCTCTCTCTCTTCCCCCCTTCGCGCTCGCCCACGCGCTCGACCCATCTGGGCTGGGGCACGCGGCACACTCACTCGTCGGCTCGGGGACCCCCCGGTCTCGAAACGCCGACATTTAGTGTCCAACACAAGTGCCTAAGTGTAAAAAGGTGGACAAAGTACAAATCAAGAATTAAGGTATGTTTCTCAGACTTAGTACATTGTTTTATGGACTAATGTATTGTGTCTAAGTGCTGGAAACAGGAAAAATCCAATTGGAAATGTCTTGGCTCGAGCAACCAAGAATCTGCTGAGTCTGCAAGCACCGGACTGTCCGGTGGTGCACCGGACAGTGTCCGGTGCGCCAGGCTGGCTCGAGCGAAGTGGCCGCTCTCGGGAATTCACCGGCGACGTACGGCTAAAATTCACCGCACTGTCCGGTGAGCCAACGGTCGGCCGCGCAATCTGCGCGGGACACGTGGCCGAGCCAACGGCTAGAAGACGGCACCGGACTGTCCGGTGTGCACCGGACATGTCCGGTGCGCCAACGGCTCTCAGGCTACCAACGGTCAGCTTCGCTATTTAAGGAAGGAAATCGGGCACCGGACAGTGTCCGGTGTGCACCGGACTGTCCGGTGCCCCCGATGACAGAAGGCAAGAATGGCTTTCCAAACTTGTGCTCAACGGCTCCTAGCTGCCTTGGGGCTATAAAAGGGACCCCTAGGCGCATGGAGGAGAACACCAAGCATCCTTTGAGCATCATTGATCACTCACACTTCATTCTTGCGCACTTGTTCGACATTCTAGTGATTTGAGCTCCGTTCTAGTGTGCTAGTCTCTTGAGCTCAAATCTGGGTTTTGCGTGTGCGTATTCGCTGTGATCTTTGTGTCGTGTGTGAGTTGCTAATCCCTCCCTTGCTCTGTGATTCTTCGTGAACATCTTGTGTAAGGGCGAGAGGCTCCAAGCTGTGAAGATTCCTCGCAAACGGGATTAAGAGAAGCAAAGCAACACCGTGGTATTCAAGTTGGTCTTTGGACCGCTTGAGAGGGGTTGATTGCAACCCTCGTCCGTTGGGATGCCACAACGTGGAGTAGGCAAGCGTTGGTCTTGGCCGAACCACGGGATAACCACTATGCCATCTCTGTGATTGATATCTCTTGGTTATTGTGTTGTGTTGAGATCCTTCTCTAGCCACTTGGCATATTACTGTGCAAACAAGTAACCAAGTTTTGTGGCTTAAGTTTTTGAAGTGTTACAGGATCACCTATTCACCCCCGCTCTAGGTGCTCTCAATTGGTATCAGAGCCGTTCTCTTCAAGAAAGGGACTAACCGCCTGAAGAGATGGATCCTAAAGGCAAGGGGATGGTGATCAACGACAAGGAGAAGGAGTCCTTCGTCAACGAGCCCAATGATGACAGGCCCACCGACTCAGGCTCGGGCCACAAAAGAAAAGACGGGAGGAAGAAGAAGACAAGGCGCATCAAGGAAATTGTCTACTATGACAGCGACGAATCTTCCTCCTCCCAAAAGGACGACGACGACTACGATAGACGAAAGACGGTTAACTCAAACTTTTCTTTCGATTATTCGCGCATCCCGCATAGTTCAAATGCTCAATTGCTCCCCATTCCACTTGGCAAGCCCCCTCACTTTGATGGAGAGGATTACGGATTTTGGAGCCACAAAATGCGTACTCACCTGTTTTCTCTCCATCCAAGCATTTGGGAGATTGTGGAAAGTGGAATGAAATTTGATAGCTCGGATAGCCCTGTGTTTATTAATGAACAGATTCATAAAAATGCACAAGCTACTACTGTGTTGCTAGCCTCTTTGTGCAGGGACGAGTATCACAAGGTGAGCGGCTTGGACAATGCCAAGCAGATCTGGGACACCCTCAAGATCTCTCATGAGGGAAACGACGTCACCTTGCTCACCAAAATGGAGTTGGTGGAGGGCTAGCTTGGACGATTCGCGATGATAAGGGGCGAGGAGCCGACACAAACATACAACCGGCTCAAGACCCTTATCAACAAAATAAGGAGCTACGGGAGCACGCGATGGACGGACCACGACGTCGTCCGCCTAATGCTAAGGTCATTTACCGTTCTTGATCCTCATTTGGTGAACAATATACGTGAAAATCCCAGGTACACCAAGATGTCGCCCGAAGAAGTTCTTGGGAAGTTCGTAAGCGGGCGAATGATGATCAAGGAGGCAAGATACGTGGACGACGCGTTGAACGGTCCTAGTCATGAGCCTCAACCCATTGCTCTCAAGGCAACAAGGAGCAAGGAGGCGCTACCAAGCAAGGTGGCACAAGTTGAGGCGGCCGGACTCAATGATGAGGAGATGGCCCTCATCATTAAGCGCTTCAAGACGGCACTTAAAGGTCGCAAGGGGCAGCCAAGCAAGACCAAAGCCAAGGGGAAGCGCTCATGCTTCAAATGCGGTAAGCTTGGTCATTTTATTGCTAACTGTCCCGACAATGATAGTGATCAGGACCAAGGGAACAAGAGGGAGAAAAAGAAGCATTACAAGAAGGCCAAGGGCGAGGCACATATCGGAAAGGAGTGGGATTCGGATTGTTCCTCCTCCGACTCTGACAATGAAGGACTCGCCGCCACCGCCTTCAACAAGTCATCCCTCTTCCCCAACGAGCGTCACACTTGCCTCATGGCAAGAGAGAAGAAAGTAAGCACTCATACTAGTACTTATGCTTCTTCGAGTGAAGACGAGTCTAGTGATGATGATGAGATAGATTACTCATGCTTATTCAAGGGATTAGATAGAACCAAGGTAGACAAAATTAATGAATTAATTGATGCCTTGAATGACAAGAATATGCTTTTAGAAAAACAAGAGGATTTGTTGTATGAAGAACATGACAAATTTGTAGAAGCACAGAAATCTCTTGCTCTAGAAATTAAGAGGAATGAAATGCTCTCTAGTGAATTATCTTCTTGTCATGAAACTATTGCTAAGGTAAAAAGTTTTAATGATGATTTAAATGCTAAACTAGAAGTAGCTAGTAAATCTAATTCTTGTGTACAAATTGTTGAAACTTGTAATAGGTGTAAAGATTTTGACATTGATGCTTGTAGTGATCATTTAGTTTCAATTTCCAAATTAAATGATGAATTAGCTAGTCTTAATGCCCAACTTAAGACTAGCAAGAATGAATTTGACAAGCTAAAATTTGCAAGGGATGCCTACACGATTGGTAGACACCCCTCAATTAAGGATGGACTTGGCTACAAGAGGGAAGCCAAGAACTTGACAAGCCATAAGGCTCCCATCTCCGCCAAGGAGAAAGGGAAGGCCCCTATGGCTAGTAGTGTGCAAAAGAACCATGCCTTTATGTACTATGATAGAAGACAACCTAGAAATGCTTATAGGAGTTGTAATGTATATAATGCCTTTGATTCTCATGCCATGGTTGCTTCTAGTTCTTCTTATGTGCATGATAGGAATGTTGGTAGGAGAAAAGTTATTCATAATATGCCTAGGAGAAATGTCGTTAATGTTCCTAGGAAAGTTAATGAACCTTCTACAATATATCATGCTTTAAATGCTTCTTTTGGTATTTGTAGAAAGGATAGGAAGATAGTTGCTAGAAAATTAGGGGCAAGATGCAAGGGAGACAAAACTTGCATTTGGGTCCCTAAGGATATTTGTGCTAACCTTGCAGGACCCAACATGAGTTGGGTACCTAAGACCCAAGCCTAAATTTGCCTTGCAGGTTTATGCATCCGGGGGTTCAAGCTGGATTATTGACAGCGGATGCACAAACCATATGACGGGGGAGAAGAAGATGTTCACCTCCTACGTCAAGAATAAAGATTCCCAAGATTCAATAATTTTCGGTGATGGGAATCAAGGCAAGGTAAAAGGGTTAGGTAAAATTGCAATCTCAAATGAGCACTCTATCTCTAATGTGTTTTTAGTAGAGTCTCTTGGATATAATTTGCTATCTGTCAGTCAATTATGCAATATGGGATATAACTGTTTGTTTACAAATGTAGATGTGTCTGTCTTTAGAAGATGTGATGGTTCACTAGCTTTTAAGGGTGTACTAGACGACAAGCTTTACTTAGTTGATTTTGCAAAAGAAGAGGCCGGTCTAGATGCATGCTTAATGGCTAAGACTTGCATGGGATGGCTGTGGCATCGCCGCTTAGCACATGTGGGGATGAAGAACCTCCACAAGCTTCTAAAGGGAGAACACGTGATAGGTCTAACCAATGTTCATTTCGAAAAAGATAGACCTTGTGCAGCTTGTCAAGCAGGGAAACAGGTGGGAGGCTCTCATCACACCAAAAATGTGATGACAACATCAAGACCCTTGGAGCTGCTACATATGGACCTCTTCGGACCCGTCGCCTATCTGAGCATAGGAGGAAGTAAGTATGGTCTAGTTATTGTTGATGACTTTTCCCGCTTCACTTGGGTGTTCTTTTTGCAGGATAAGTCTGAAACCCAAGGGACCCTCAAGCGCTTCCTAAGGAGAGCTCAAAATGAGTTTGAGCTCAAGGTGAAGAAGATAAGGAGCGACAACGGGTCCGAATTCAAGAACCTTCAAGTGGAGGAGTTTCTTGAGGAGGAGGGGATCAAGCACGAGTTCTCCGCTCCCTACACACCTCAGCAAAATGGTGTGGTAGAGAGGAAGAACAGGACGCTCATAGATATGGCGAGGACTATGCTTGGAGAATTCAAGACCCCCGAGTGCTTTTGGTCGGAAGCCGTGAACACGGCTTGCCACGCCATCAACAGGGTCTACCTTCACTGCCTCCTCAAGAAGATGTCGTATGAGCTGCTAACCGGTAACAAACCTAATGTATCGTATTTTCGTGTTTTTGGGAGTAAATGCTACATTCTAGTGAAGAAGGGTAGGAATTCCAAATTTGCTCCCAAAGCCGTAGAAGGATTTTTATTAGGGTATGATTCAAATACAAATGCGTATAGGGTCTTCAACAAATCATCGGGTTTGGTTGAAGTCTCTAGCGACGTTGTATTTGATGAGACTAATGGCTCTCCAAGAGAGCAAGTTGTTGATCTTGATGATGTAGATGAAGAAGACGTTCCAACGGCCGCGATACGCACCATGGCGATTGGAGATGTACGGCCTCAGGAACATTTGGAGCAAGATCAACCGTCTTCCTCAACTATGGTGCATTCCCCAACCCAAGATGACGAACAGGTACCTCAAGTGGAGGCACATGATCAAGGGGGAGTACAGGATGCTCAAGAGGAAGAAGCACCTCAGGCACCTCCAACCCAAGTTCGAGCGACAATTCAAAGGGATCATCCCGTCGACCAGATATTGGGTGATATTAGCAAGGGAGTAACTACTCGCTCAAGATTAGTTAATTTTTGTGAGCATTACTCTTTTGTCCCTTCTATTGAGCCTTTCAGGGTAGAAGAGGCCTTGCTAGATCCGGACTGGGTGTTGGCCATGCAGGAGAAACTCAACAACTTCAAGCGCTACGAAGTTTGGACACTGGTGCCTCGTCCCAAGCAAAATATTGTGGGAACCAAGTGGGTGTTCCGCAACAAACAGGACGAGCACGGGGTGGTGACGAGGAACAAGGCTCGACTTGTGGCAAAAGGTTATGCCCAAGTCGCAGGTTTGGACTTTGAGGAGACTTTTGCTCCTGTGGCTAGGCTAGAATCAATTCGTATCTTGCTAGCATATGCCGCTCACCATTCTTTCAGGTTGTACCAAATGGATGTGAAGAGCGCTTTCCTCAACGGGCCGATCAAGGAGGAGGTGTACGTGAAGCAGCCCCCTAGCTTCGAGGATGAACGGTACCCCGACCATGTGTGTAAGCTCTCTAAGGCGCTCTATGGACTTAAGCAAGCCCCAAGAGCATGGTATGAATGCCTTAGAGACTTTTTAATTGCTAATGCTTTCAAGGTTGGGAAAGCCGATCCAACTCTTTTTACTAAGACTTGCGATGGTGATCTTTTTGTGTGCCAAATTTATGTCAACGACATAATATTTGGTTCTACTAACCAAAAGTCTTGTGAAGAGTTTAGCAGGGTGATGACGCAGAAATTCGAGATGTCGATGATGGGCGAGTTGACCTACTTCCTTGGGTTCCAAGTGAAGCAACTCAAGGACGGCACCTTCATCTCCCAAATGAAGTACACACAAGATTTGCTAAAGAGGTTTGGGATGAAGGACGCCAAGCCCGCAAAGACGCCAATGGGAACCGACGGGCACACCGACCTCAACAAAGGAGGTAAGTCCGTTGATCAAAAAGCATACCGGTCCATGATAGGTTCTTTGATTTATTTATGTGCTAGTAGACCGGATATTATGCTTAGCGTATGCATGTGTGCTAGATTTCAATCCGATCCGAAGGAGTGTCACTTAGTGGCTGTGAAGCGAATTCTTCGATATTTAGTCGCTACGCCTTGCTTCGGGATCTGGTATCCAAAGGGGTCTAACTTTGACTTGATTGGGTACTTAGATTCCGACTATGCTGGATGTAAGGTCGATAGGAAGAGTACATCGGGGACGTGCCAATTCTTAGGAAGGTCCCTGGTGTCATGGAACTCTAAGAAACAAACCTCCGTTGCCCTATCCACCGCTGAGGCCGAGTACGTTGCCGCAGGACAGTGTTGTGCGCAACTACTTTGGATGAGGCAAACCCTCAGGGACTTTGGCTACAATCTGAGCAAAGTCCCACTCCTATGTGACAATGAGAGTGCTATCCGAATAGCGGAAAATCCTGTTGAGCACAGCCGCACAAAGCACATTGACATCCGGCATCACTTTTTGAGAGACCACCAGCAAAAGGGAGATATCGAAGTGTTTCATGTTAGCACCGAGAACCAGCTAGCCGATATCTTTACCAAGCCTCTAGATGAGAAGACCTTTTGCAGGCTATGTAGTGAGCTCAATATCTTAGATTCACGGAACTTGGATTGAAATGTAGCATACATGTGTTTATGCTTTTGATTATGTTCATTCTGCATATTGTTGCTTATTGTGGTGCTCAAGTTGTACAAACACTCCCTGGACCTCACAAGTCCTGTTTGCAAGTGATGCACATATTTAGGGGGAGCTGTGCTACAACTTGACCCTTTGTGGCTAACCATGTACTTGAGTTTGGTTGTTTTAGTCTCCAAGGAAAATTGAAAGGGAAAAGGTGGACTTGGACCATGCGAGACTTCCACTGCACTCCGATGAAAAGAGTAACTCTTCCAAGTTCATCGTTATACTCTTATTGCCTATTTGCTCTTAGTTGAAGATTTTGGTGAGGCAATGGGGTTAAAGGGCCAAGATTGATCCCGTTTTGGTGTTTGATGCCAAAGGGGGAGAAAATAAAGGCCAAAGCGATAAATGGATCAGCTACCACTTGAGAGATTTTGAAAATAGTAGAATAGAGCTTTTGGTTTGTCAAAACTCTTTTGTTGTCTCTCTTGTCAAAAGTTGGCTTACCACTTGAGAGATTTTGAAAATAGTAGAATAGAGCTTTTGGTTTGTCAAAACTCTTTTGTTGTCTCTCTTGTCAAAAGTTGGCTTCTTGTGGGGAGAAGTATTGATTATGGGAAAAAGGGGAGAGTTTTTGAAATCTTAAATCAATTTCTCTTAGAATGACTCTCTTTATGTCTTAACATGTGTGTTTGACTTAGAGATAGAAATTTGAGTTTGATTTGCAAAAACAAACCAAGTGGTGGCATAGAGTGATCCATATATGTCAAAATTGAATCAAAACAATTTTGAGTTCTTATTTGATTTGATTTTGTACTTGTTCTACTTGCTTTATGTTGTGTTGGCATAAATCACCAAAAAGGGGGAGATTGAAAGGGAAATGTGCCCTTGGGCCATTTTCTAAGTATTTTGGTGATTTAGTGTCCAACACAAGTGCCTAAGTGTAAAAAGGTGGACAAAGTACAAATCAAGAATTAAGGTATGTTTCTCAGACTTAGTACATTGTTTTATGGACTAATGTATTGTGTCTAAGTGCTGGAAACAGGAAAAATCCAATTGGAAATGTCTTGGCTCGAGCAGCCAAGAATCTGCTGAGTCTGCAAGCACCGGACTGTCCGGTGGTGCACCGGACAGTGTCCGGTGCGCCAGGCTGGCTCGAGCGAAGTGGCCGCTCTCGGGAATTCACCGGCGACGTACGGCTAAAATTCACCGGACTGTCCGGTGTGCACCGGACTGTCCGGTGAGCCAACGGTCGACCGGGCCAACGGTCGGCCGCGCAATCCGCGCGGGACACGTGGCCGAGCCAACGGCTAGAAGACGGCACCGGACTGTCCGGTGTGCACCGGACATGTCTGGTGCGCCAACGGCTCTCAGGCTACCAACGGTCGGCTTTGCTATTTAAGGAAGGAAATCGGGCACCGGACAGTGTCCGGTGTGCACCGGACTGTCCGGTGCCCCCGATGACAGAAGGCAAGAATGGCTTTCCAAACTTGTGCTCAACGGCTCCTAGCTGCCTTGGGGCTATAAAAGGGACCCCTAGGCGCATGGAGGAGAACACCAAGCATCCTTTGAGCATCATTGATCACTCACACTTCATTCTTGCGCACTTGTTCGACATTCTAGTGATTTGAGCTCCGTTCTAGTGTGCTAGTCTCTTGAGCTCAAATCTGGGTTTTGCGTGTGCGTATTCGCTGTGATCTTTGTGTCGTGTGTGAGTTGCTAATCCCTCCCTTGCTCTGTGATTCTTCGTGAACATCTTGTGTAAGGGCGAGAGGCTCCAAGCTGTGGAGATTCCTCGCAAACGGGATTAAGAGAAGCAAAGCAACACCGTGGTATTCAAGTTGGTCTTTGGACCGCTTGAGAGGGGTTGATTGCAACCCTCGTCCGTTGGGACGCCACAACGTGGAGTAGGCAAGCGTTGGTCTTGGCCGAACCATGGGATAACCACTGTGCCATCTCTGTGATTGATATCTCTTGGTTATTGTGTTGTGTTGAGATCCTTCTCTAGCCACTTGGCATATTACTGTGCTAACAAGTAACCAAGTTTTGTGGCTTAAGTTTTTGAAGTGTTACAGGATCACCTATTCACCCCCCCTCTAGGTGCTCTCAGTATGATCAATTTATCTCCTTACTATTTTGCGTTCTGCAGATTATATATGTTTCATATATTCATCTCTGCTGTTTCATATGTAGTCATGAATTTATCTCATCTGTTCTATCATATTATAATATATTATATCTGTTCGTTTTAATTTTACAGTCATGCTGTTTATGTTGCTATCTGTTTATTTTCAATTGTTCCATCATAATACATGTACCATGTTTATATGCTTATTATATTTATATGATTCATATGCTTTATGTTCTCATGATCCATATTGTTATGGATATATTTGGTATCACGATTTCTATGATTAATTATCTTTTATATGTCATCATCATAATGTTAATTTATGGAATTAAAATGATATGGAAAATGCCTATAATTCTAACAATCCAAAAACATAATGTTAGGCATTTTTCTGTCAGAGGTTTTGCTGCTGTGCTAAAGCATGATCCTTTTGATGGTAAAAACTTCTTGATTTGGAAAGCTAAAATGGAATTGTGGCTTACTGCAATATCTTGTTTTCATGTCGCTGAGGGCAAGCCTGCCGACTTAGCTCCTGAGGGTGAGGCTAAGTTTAAGGCTGAAGACAACCTCTTTCGAGGAGCAGTAATTAGCGCACTTGATACAAAATTCCAGAAAAGCTATATCATCCTTCCTACAGGAAAAGAGCTGTGGGATGCACTTGTTGGAAAGTTTGGAGTTACCGATGCTGGTAGCGAGCTGTATCTCATGGAGCAGCTATATGACTACAAGATGGTTGAGAACCGATCTGTAGTGGAACAGGCTCATGAGTTTCAGGCACTAGCTAAGGAACTCGAACTTTTTCCTTGTCCTTTGCCTTACAAGTTTGTGGCTGGCGGTATAATCGCCAAGTTGCCACCTTCTTGGAAGGACTTTGCTACCTCTCTCAAACATAAGAGACAAGAGCTCAATGTGGAAGAGCTCATTGGTACTCTTGATGTTGAGGAAAAGGCTAGAACAAAGGACAATGGAAAAGGTGTGGAGACCTCTACTGCTAATGTGGTGCAGAAGAGAAACTTCCACAAGTTCAACAAGAAGAAAAACCAGAACAAACAAGAGAATACAAATAAACCTGTTCAAACAGCACAATTTAAAAAGAAGAAGAACAACAATAACAAGGGAAAGGGAGGATGCTTTGTCTGTGGCAGTGACCAACATTGGGCTAGAGAGTGCCATGATCGCAAGTTCACACAAAATAAGAAATCAGCTAATGTTGTAACCACTGAAACTGGAGATGGAACATCTAGGTATGGTAATTCTTTACCATTTGTTCTTTCAGTTTGTAATTCACCTGAGTGGTGGATGGACAGTGGTGCAAACATTCATGTGTGTGTTGATGCCTCTATGTTCTCCTCCTACCAGGTCGGGAGGTCTGACGCCTTGTTAATGGGAAATGGGTCGCGTGCTCATGTTCTTGGTGTTGGTACGGTCATTCTGAAGTTTACTTCGGGAAAGACGGTGCCATTGAAGAGCGTACAACATGTGCCCTCTATCAAGAAGAATCTCGTTAGTGCTTCTATGCTATGTCGAGATGGATACAAAGTTGTTCTTGAGTCAAATAAATGTGTTGTGTCGAAACATGGTACTTTTGTTGGTAAAGGATATTATCGGAACTTGCTCTCCTAGGCAAGTTGATCCAACGGGGGAATGAAAGCAACGTGAACAAGATTTGGCAATAGCTATGTTAATCCAGCCTCTCAAGGGCACTGTACGGGGGTATTTATAGGTGCCTGAGTGCCCAACGTCTCAATGTAAGGACGCATGTACCCTCAGGCATCTGGTCTATCCCCGAAATATTCCTATAAAGGAGAGTTACAGACTGTCATTATAGAAAAGCTATTACAAATTGGGCCCGTAACACACTTAGCCGTGCGGGGCCTGTTACAATGGGCCGAATCCCACGTGGTCCTCCAGGTCGAGTGAGGACGTAGGACGGGGCGACGTCGTCGTAGGCCTTCGTCTTGTAGTGTAGAAAACGAAGGGTGGACCTCGCCGGTCATTCTGCTTCCTGTTGGTACAGCGAGATGGACGAAGGCTAGAGCGAAGGGTAGCGTCTTCGCCTTCACCCCAACAGATATGACTGCGGAGGCTTGTTCCGCTTATCACTGCATGATGTGTCATGTGTGTAATAAAATGGTGAATTCTGTTAATTTTTCTGATGAGTCAGATTTATGGCATTCACGTTTTTGTCATGCAAGCTTTGGTTGTCTTATGCGGTTAGCAAATCTAAATCTAATTCCTAAATTTAACTTGGTCAAAAAGTCTAAGTGCCATGTGTGTGTTGAATCAAAACAACCCCGCAAGCCTCACAAGGCTGCTGAGGCAAGGAATTTGGCACCTCTAGAACTTGTTCATTCTGATCTATGCAAGATGAATGGAATTTTGATAAAAGGTGGTAAAAGATACTTTCTCACTTTTAGATGACTCCACCAAATTTTGCTATGTGTATCTCTTAAAAACAAAAGATGAAGCGTTTAATTATTTTAAGACCTATAAAGTTGAAGTTGAGAACCAACTTGAGAGGAAAAAAAACGGTTAAGGTCCGATCGAGGTGGAGAATATTTCTCTAATGTGTTTGATGAGTTCTGCGTGGAACATGGTATTATTCATGAGAGGACACCGCCATTCTCACCACAATCCAATGGGATTGCTGAAAGGAAAAACCGCACTCTAACAGATTTGGTGAATGACATGTTGAGTACAGCGGGGTTATCTAAGGCATGGTGGGGTGAGGCGATTTTGACAGCATGTCATGTCCTGAACAGAGTTCTAACAAAGAACAAAGAGATCACACCATTTGAGGAATGGGAAAAGAGAAGATTAAATCTCTCATATTTGCGCACTTGTGGTTGCTTGGCTAAAGTGAATGTGCCAATCAACAAAAAGCGTAAACTTGGGTCTAAAACTATTGATTGTATATTCCTTGGGTACTCTTTTCACAGCACTGGGTATAGGTTCTTAATTATAAAATTTGATGTGCCTGATATGTATGTTGATACTATCATGGAATTAAGAGACGCAACATTTTTTGAGAATGAGTTTCCCATGAAGAATACACCTAGTGATACAAGTCATGAGACTATAATTCCCCATGAGCACGAACTGTCTATTCCTATAGATCATGCTGAGGATCTTCATGTGCACATCCCTGAGGAGGATGACACTATAGTCACTCGAAAGAGCAAGAGACAGAGGGTTGCAAAATCCTTTGGTAATGACTTTATAGTGTACCTTGTGGAAGACACACCAACTACCATTAGTGAGGCATATTCCTCTCCTGATGCTGACTTATGGAAGGAAGCAGTAAGGAGTGAGATGGAATCTATTATGTCTAATGGAATTTGGGAGGTCGTTGACCGTCCTTATGGTTGTCAACCTATAGGTTGCAAATGGATCTTCAAGAAAAAGCTTAGGCCTAATGGTACAATCGAGAGGTACAAGGCAAGGCTTGTGGCCAAAGGATATACCCAAAAGGAGGGTGAAGATTTCTTTGATACCTACTCACCAGTGGCTCGATTGACTACTATTCGCACATTAATAGCTGTGGCAGCCTCTTATGGTCTTATCATTCATCAGATGGATGTTAAGACAACTTTCCTAAATGGAGAGTTGGATGAGGAGATCTACATGGATCAGCCAGAAGGGTTCATTGCGGATGGTCAGGAGAACAAGGTGTGCAGGTTGATAAAATCATTGTATGGCCTAAAACAAGCACCTAAGCAATGGCATGAAAAGTTTGATAATACTCTTACAGCTGCTGGTTTTGCTGTAAATGAATCTGACACGTGTGTGTATTATCGGTATGGTGGGGGTGAGTCTGTTATGCTGTGCCTTTATGTTGATGACATCTTCATCTTTGGATCAAATCTCAATGTGATTGAGGAAGTTAAAAATCTTCTATCGAGCAATTTCGAAATGAAAGATTTGGGAGAAGATGATGTCATTCTAAACATCAAGCTTGTTAGAGAAGGTGATGGTGGGGTAACTTTGTTACAATCTCATTATGTGGAAAAGGTATTGAGTCGCTTTGGTTTTAGTGACTGTGATCCTGCTCCAACACCTTATGACCCTAGCATGCTATTGAGAAAGAATCAGAGAATAGCAAGGGATCAATTGACATACTCCCAAATCATTGGCTCGCTCATGTACCTTGCAAGTGCAACAAGGCCGGACATCTCATATGCTGTGAGTAAGCTGAGTCGGTTTGTGTCAAAACCAGGAGATGATCACTTGCGTGCTCTTGAGAGAGTGTTGCGATATTTGAAAGGTACTATGACATACGGTATTCATTATACTGGAAACCCAAAAGTGTTGGAAGGCTATTGTGACGCCAACTGGATTTCTGATGCTGATGAGCTTTATGCCACAAGCAGATATGTGTTTCTGTTTGGAGGTGGCGCTGTTTCCTGGAAGTCTTACAAGCAGACTATCTTAACGAAGTCTACAATGGAAGCAGAACTCGCAGCATTAGACACTGCTGGGGCTGAGGCCGAGTGGCTTCGTGATTTCCTATTCGATTTACCGGTAGTTGAAAAACCGATACCGGCTATTTCCATGAACTGTGACAACCAAACGGTGATTACAAAGGTTAACAGTTCTAGGAATAACATGAAGTCTACAAGGCATGTTAAGAGAAGATTGAAATCTGTCAGAAAGCTGAAAAACTCCGGAGTTATAACGGTAGATTATGTCCACACATCTAATAATCTGGCAGATCAATTCACTAAGGGTCTGTCACGCAATGTGATAGAAAGTGCATCGAGAGAAATGGGTATGAGACCCATGTGAAATCTACTCTAGTGGTAACTTGCTCTATGTGATCGGAGATCCCGTGAAGTAGAGTGGAGAAACAAGCTAGGAGTAGGTTGTGAGGAAAGATCCCTTCCTTAACTCATTTCTTATGCACATCTTTCCTATCTGTAAGGCAGGATGGTATTTACCTTAATGTATTCCAAGAGTCTTATAAAGGTGAGATGTTGTCCTACAGAACATCTTCTGAGGAATACACCTATATGAGTCAGACTGCTGGTCACAGTCTATGGGATTTGGGTAATCCCTAAATACTCATGAAAGGCACTGAAGTGTGACTTATATGCTTCTAAACAACGGGAATACCCTTTTGTAGCCTAGTATCAGCAAAGGATTTGAGCGAATCTCACTTCGCACAAAACTGTCAATTCAAGGCTTAGTCCATTGTTCAGTTGTGAATGAGTGAAACTCTTATTCTAGATGGATGTTCAACTTAACAGTCTCCATCGAAACACTGGTATATCAAAGGATTGTGATTCTGATACTTCATCATTACAAACCCTAGAGTTTGGTGGGGATTGTTGGATCTTTTATGGGCTTGACCCATTTATTCAATAAACTCTATGGTGTGTAATGGTGGAGAATACCAATAGTACCATATTGGAAGTCCAAGGGTCATTGACTTGACTTATATGGTGGGAATTATTCCACTTAATTTGAGAAGTCAAGAAACGTACAGGGGCGTGCCACACGCGCGCGTGTTGCCGCCGCCGCCGGTCGGGCCGGGCGTGGCGTGGCGTGGCGAGGCGAGGCAGGCAGGCGGCGAGCGGGCGGGCGTGGTGTGGTTGTGTTCAGTCCAGCCGCAAGTGTGGGTGTATCCATCTCGTAACTCTGCGCGCACAGAGAAGCGAGAGGGCAGGTGCCTCCGAAGCCGGTGCCGTTCGAGATCTTGCACGGGGGATCGACATCCTCAGAGCGCATGGGAGGGTAAGATCAATTTATCTCCTTACTGTTTGCGTTTTGCAGATTATATATGTTTCATATATTCATCTCTGTTGTGTCATATGTAGTCATGAATTTATCTCATTTGTTCTATCATATTATAATATGTTATATCTGTTTGTTTTAATTTTACAGTCATGCTGTTTATGTTGCTATCTGTTTATTTTCAGTTGTTCCATCATAATAAATGTACTGTATTTATATGCTTATTATATTTATATGATTCATATGCTTTATGTTCTCATGATCCATATTGTTATGGATATATTTGGTATCACGATTTCTCTGATTAATTATCTTTTATATGTCATCATCATAATGTTAATTTATGGAATTAAAACGATATGGAAAATGCCTATAATTCTAACAAGAAGAGGATAGAAGTTAAAGCATGTCCCATGGATCGCCTAAAAAGAACACTCTATTTACTAAATATAAATCATGACAACAACTATATGCTAATGTGATGAACATGAATTCAATTCATTTGTCAATTCATAAGATCAACAAATAGAGTTCATAAAAAAATCCTGCTTTAACAATGTTTTTATTTTCCTGTACCAAATAGACAAAAGTCTATAACCTCAAATGACCACGTGATATATACTCCCAACTCAACATTCTGAATCCTAAGAAATTGAATGATATTCCAAGACACCCACTTTTTTAATCAGATCTTTAGGACCGGATTGTGTGTATTTGAAGATCTAGCACTTTGTTAGATCAAGACTAGTCAGCATGCAAAAGAACTGCTATGCTAATCTCTAGGTTTCCCTCCTCCATGTCGATGCCTTTCTTTCACGAGAACCATGTTGACCTACCTATATAGGGCAGCTGAAAGGACAATACTAAATAGCCTAAGGCACATTGCACGCGAGCTTTATCGTATAAGCACAAGAGTCTTACCCAAGAGTGGGCTTCTCCTTCGAGTTGCACATAAAAGAAGAGGATAGAAGCTAAAGCATGTCCCATGGACTGCCTAAAAAGAACACTCTCTTTACTAAAAATAATTCATGATAACAACTATATGCTACTATCATCAAGACTAATTCAATTCATTTGTTGATTCATAAGATCAACAAATGGAGTTCATAGGAAAAATTTCGATTTAACAATGTTTTTATTTTCCTATACCAAACTGAAGAAATTATGTAACATCAAACGACTACATGATACTCCCAACTTGACATTCCAAAGCATAAGGAAGAAACTAAATCTATTCCAAGACACCCACTTTTTTTAACCAAATCTCCAAGACTAGATTGCGTGTATTTTAAGATCTAGCACTTTGTCAAATCAATAAAATAAAACTAATCATAATGTAAAATAACTGATATGCCGATCTCCAAGTATTCCTCCTCCATGTTGATGCCTTCCTTCATCAGACCCACGATGAACAACCTGCACAAGGCAACAGCCAACCACACCATGAGAACTGAGGAAATGGAGCAGAGCTGATCTGAGTTACGCCAATCCACACATATCACTTTGGCACGAGCAATAGATTGTTGTAGGAGGAGCGTGGGCGGAGATGATATTGCAGGGTTGGAAGAATACTTATATTACTTGGATCTAGATCGTGTCGCGAAGAGGCTACATTGTGGAGTTAGGAAGGAACATGTGAGACAACGATGAGGTGGTATATGGGATAGGAGAGGTGATGACACAGGTGGGACCGTGGAACCCTAGAGAGCGGGAGGTGTGCGGGTTGATCAAAACTGGCGGGGAAGGGAGAGGCGGGCGTGGGCGTGCACTTGCTAAGGATGTTGTGGAGCATTATGAGAAGGTGGTCTGGTGCGTGGGAGGAGACGACGTCACTCCAGACGTCGACGCCACCGGAGATGGAGTGGGGACTAGGGGCTTGTTGCGCTTGGGCTCGGGCTGCACCGATAGAGAGCCGTGGTGGCTCATGTGGAGCTCCAACTACAGCACCTCACCGTCCTCCTGACACCTCATTGGTGCAAATCCTGGTTGAGAAAAAAATCTGAGCGAACCAATCACGGATGAGCCATAAGCTTCATCTATATTGTTAGGTTGTGTGTGGGTCGGCACCACTGTTGGGCTGCCGGTCCATTAGGGCTAGGTTGAGTCTCTATATATATTGTATGCCATCTATTATCAATACATCAGACAAGTTCACTATTCTACATGGTATCAGAGCCGGTATCAGACTAGGTTAGGGTTTCCCCCAACCCACTGCAGCCGCCACCCACGCTAACCGCCTCCAACCCACACCAGCCTCCGCCGCCCCCGGGAGGCTTAGCCTTCCCTCCCGGGGGCGGCCTCCCACCCGTCGACCACCGAGCCCCCCCACTCCATTGCCTGCTGGCTGCTGCTTCCTTCTAGATCTAGGGGATCAAGCAGCCTTCCCCGCGCCGCCAGCAATGTCGGCACCCCCGCCCGCGCCGTTCCTCCTGCTGCTCGGTGTGGCAGCAGCGTCGCTCACCGGCGCCGACGACCCCTACCGCTACTTCACCTGGACCGTCACCTACCTCGTGCACACGATAGCCCTCTCCCTGGCATGCCCCCTCCTCCACCTTGTCATGCCGCCACCCCTGGCGTGCACCCTCCTCCACTTGGTCGCGCCGCCGCCCCTGGTGCCCCCCTCCACGCTTGTGCGCTCTAGCGTGGGCCCTCTTCCCATGGCAGCGTCGGGCATGGAGCCGCACGCACGGCCTTCTTCCCCGTCGCAGGCGCGGCGACCCTCTCTTCCCTAAGCCCCTGCGTGCCGCCGCGCCTCCCGCCCATAGTCGTCGTCGCCATGGCCGTGGATCTGGCTGCCGACTCCCTCTCCTGCCCGCCTCCTCCCTCTGGCTATCGTGGCCGTCCCCGGCCTTCCTGTGTGTCCTACGTGTTGCGCGCCGCCGCCTCCACGCGCAGCACCCTCCCCAGCCTTCCTGCGAGCTACTGCCCGCCGCCGTCACCTAGCAGCACAAACTTATCGAGCTTCTTTCATCGCCATTGTCAAAACCATCTGTCAGGATCGGCGCAGGCCCTTACCCGACTGGACCCGCCCCGCCGCCCACCCCTTCATCGCCTTCGCTGGATCCGTCGCTGTCACGGCCTTCCCGGCTGGATCCACATTGTTGCGGCCTTCTCGGCCTGATCCGTCGTCCCTTTGGCCGGATTGTGTCTTCCCCGCTGGATCCGTCGTTGTCGTGGCCTTCTCGACCGGATCCGTCGTTCCCCTTCTATTTTGCCGCGGGCGCGGACACCATGACCGGCGTAGACTCGTGCGCTGCCGTTGGCCTCCCTGGCGGGGCTCCTTGACGTCTGGATGATCGAAGAAGCAGGAAGGTCGGCCTGCCAGTGCTCTTTTGTTGTGTCGCCTTGCCGACGTTGACGCTCGAACGTCGACCCCTCCCGAAGATCAGGCTTCTGCTTCGTGTCTCCCGATCGCGACCACATCTACTTCGGCTACCTCGGCATCTAGGGGTTATCGTCTTCTTGGAGCACACACCGGTCTCTACTCCAGCCGCAACATTCGCACCATAACGATGCTGCGACTGCGGGGGGATTTCAACCCGTCGGCTCCTACCTTCAGCCTCTACTCCAGTCTCATCGTGTGTGGTGCCACCGTTGCGACTGCGGGGGGATGTTAGACTCTCTCTTTGTGTGAGTGTGTGTGTGGGCCGGCACCACGGTTGGGTTGCCGGCTCATTAGTGTTAGGGTTGAGTCTCTATATATATTGTATCCCATCTATTATCAATACATCAGACAACTTCACTATTCTACATATATAGAAGTAAAAGCGCATCGTAACGCCGAAGATAATGCATATATTCTAGACAAGGTGGGGACTAAGGGATCCATCTGTGGTGACGTCAGGCTCACCTTCCACGCGCGAGCATTTGGCGTCCATGCCACTTCTGTTCGCCTCCGTGTCAGTGCAACAACAGATGCAATGGTGCGGTTGGATCTGACCAGCCTTGTGATGAGAGCTCCGAAGGACATTATTGGTGCTTAATCTTATGAGCGTGGCTCCCGTTGGCGGTGTGTCGCGTGGGGAGGAGGAGGAGGTCAGGAAAACCCTAGTGGTCGGGGGATGTGTCTTCTCTTTAAACCCTTGCGGTTCGCAACACTAGCTTGAGAGAGGGGAAAGAGGGAAGGGTGAGGTGGAGGCATCGTGGAAGGAGAATCGATCCACCGTGCAAACTAGCACTCCATGAGCGAGAAGAAGGCGCGGTTGTTCCGCGTCGCGCAATGGGTGAATGAGGGCAGTCGTGACCACATGATGTTGTGCGCGGGGGAGGGGGTTGGGGGTTATCGGCTAGAGCGGCCGAGCATTACTGAGGGCGGGCAGAGCGCAAGGGTTGTTGCATATGACACAATATGACGACGACGCATGCGGGGGTGGGTGAGACGACGTACGAACACACGAAAGCGTTGCATTAAAGAGTAGAATTAAAAAACACTTTTCATATAAGTTTAAAAGCAATTTAGACTCTGCTTTTGCTACTTATACAAGTTTGATATATTGATAGAAAGACACCACAGATAGAAATTTAAATGGATTAAAAATATGTAAGTGCTATAATAAATAAAATAAAATATTTTTAATAAAAGAATGTCTAAAATAGAATTAAAATTTTGATTTATTAATTCAATATTTTAATGAAGAGATACAACACATAAATAATAAATTGAGATAAAAATAATTACTTGTTAAAATAAATAAAATAAAGATATAATTTTAAATAAAAAACTATATAGCAAATGGATTATAATTTTATCTGTATAAATATTAGGAACACATATGTGAAATCAGTTTTAAAATTAGATATATTAATTAAGAGATATAATTAAACAAAGTATGTATAAATAGTATACAGTTTGTTCACAGAAGATAACTCATATCAGTTTGAACTACAATTTGTTTTCAGATGGATGGTAAGATTAGGCACTTGAATATTTTTTAGGAAGGACGTAATCACAATTTTTCTTTATGTTTATAGAAAGCACGTAATCATTTTGAAAAGACTTTTGTTTTTTTAGAAAAAAAGGAGGTTGTCGCTTGCCAAAATTTATTAAAACACAAAAAGTGCTCAGATACAAGCTCAAGAAAAAGAAAAGAAAAGAAGAGAAAACTAATAGGACTACGCAAAGGCTTGTAGCCATAAACGAGAAGATAAATGTATCCTTTGCTCTGAGTATAACCTTACAAATTCCTTCTTGAAAAATAGTTTACTAAAAAGAGTTTTGTTTGGAATAGTACATTATATTTTAAGGTGGAAAATGGTTCTCGATTTTAATTTTATGTGGCATAGCCAATGTATTCCGATATTCTGTAAGATCAGATGGTGATGGCTAATGGATTCCATTCTTTATTATCCTGATATAAAAAGTCAAAAATATTTATGACTAGTCTGCGTAATAATCGAAAAAAGTATAGTTGCGTATATTCCTCTGGCTGGGGACAACTCGGTCAAGAATACTGGTACTGTTTGTTTAGGTTTTTTTTAGCTTGTGGCAACAGAATATACGGCAGACTGATAAATGCCTAGTTTTTTGGTATATTTCTATAAAAATCACTTTAATAAAAACTGTAAAAAATCAATATAAACATAAAATTGATCGAGTCGTCACGATAGCCAGAATCCGTCGCTTTTTAGGTCTTAAATCCTTTGAATTACTTTATCTTCCTATACATGTAATCTCCACGATATTTAAATTCTTTCAACAGCCCGATTATCAGAAAAGCTGGTCAGAAAAAAAACGTCTATTCCTCCGGATATTCCCCACTACGGTTTTGGATTTGCATTATTGAGCCCTTGTCGCCTTCAGAAATCATTCTGGGGTTGGATTCGTTTGTACGTTCACGTCATACAGTATGACAAATTAGATACGTTGATACCAAACAAACTCTCCGTATATGTCACTTACTTCATTCGTGTTGGCGTGACTCCACGATGAGTCACACTGTCCTTCTCGGGTGACTCACTTGTGTAATTGTTTTATTAAATAAAATGTGCCAACAAAATAAAAGACCAGGTGACCTCTAAAATTCTTGAAGCTTTTTTATATAGATCCTAAAAATTAAGAACGACTTATTTTGCTCCAGACTAATGTTATAGTTTTTATAGGTTTTATTTGAAACTTAAATTCTTCTCGAAATGCTAAATTAAATTTTTATCCAGTTCTCTTTTTTATCCAAATGAGGTATATCTAGGGACCACTAATAATTAGTTTTTTTTCTTTTGCATACCTCTTGTTGCTCTATCTCTTACATCATGTTTGGTTTGATAAATGAGGTAGTCCATTATCTTCTCACTCCACACTTTTCTTGTTTAGTTTGCGGAATGGAATGCGTTGATCCATCACCATCCCATTCCTCGAATGCTAATAATTAGTAATAATATGAGGATTGAATTTATTCCACCAAATTCGTGAAATAGACTCATGATACACCACATCATCTCGAATAGATTGATACTTCAAACCAAACATCCCCTTAGTTTTTATATTGTTTTTTGTTGAGCTAAGGCCACTTTTGTCACCATAGCTTGTTTGATTTTTCAACATATGTTCAAAGACGACTTTAGATTTGTAACACCTCTCAATCTTAATGCTCAAATTCTTTGCTTGATTTTTGAGCTTATTGTTGTCCTTCAAAAGGTTAGTCTCACAAGACATAGAAGAATAACAAGTATCTATTTGTGGACGATATGTCATAACTATTAAATCACCACAAGAGATAGATACATTCTTGTATTCTTCATCACAAGGGTTAATAATATTTTGTAATTAATCATGTAACCCATATGAAGACATCTCATTAGTTTTAGTTTGTTTATTGAAATAATTGTTAATGAGAAAAACATGATTTTGTATCAAGTTCTCATAAGCAACACAAAGTTCCTTACAAGTCAATTTTAGCTCCTCATATGAATAAATAATAACATAAAGTAAATGTTTTGTTGTTCACATGCATTATTTAGTAATGGCTTTTATTGTTCCAACTTCATTATTTTGCCATCACATTTTTAAAGCAATGTTTATATTAGTAAGTCTATATATAAGCTCATTATATGAATAAACATGATCAACCATATTAGCATTAGATACCTTGGTGTCACCTTGTGACATAAAGCAATATGGTGCAGTTAGATGGCCTTGTAGAAGCATCACACTCATATCTCGAGTATGAATGATAATTATCTTCATCAAGTGAACTGGAGGTAGAAAGACTATCATCATCACTTGATTTTTTTCACTTGAGATGGATCACTCATCTATCAATGACTTCCTTGTCATTATTGTGATCATCACCCTCGAGCACCATCTTCTCATTGTGATCATCATCCTTTACAAACTTGCCATCATTTCTTGTGGAGGAGTCACCGTAGAGTGCTTGGAGTGTCATCCATACACCATGGGCATTCTTGATATCACACACACACACACACACACACACACACACACACACACACACGACCAAGTACCTTGTCACTCAAAGCACATATTAGATAATTACTTGCACGTGTATTGAGTTGTAGGCAATTCTCTTGCACATGGGTTAGATTGCTCTCATCCAAGGCATGAGAAAATCCTTCAACCACGATCCACAAAAACTTAGGATAAATTGTATGGAAACTATCAAGCATACAAATATTTATACAGTGCGAAGTGTGTGCCATCAAAAATATGTGTGCTACATCCAACTTCTAGTCCATTGATCGCCATCTTATTGGGCCAGTTAAGACCATAAATGAGGGATCAAGATCTAATACCACTTGTAGGGTCAAGATGGTGGACTAGAGGAGGGTGAATAGTCCTTTCACAAAAAACTTAAAACCTTAGGCGCAACAGAATTAAGCTTACCGATCTCATCAAGACTAAACCCCAAGTATCTATTACTAGCACCTTATAAAGATCTTAGTTAAAAAAACTAAGGCATTGAGCAAAGTAAAGCTCACATACACGATTCTAGTTGGCAAGGTCACATAAACCTATGCAACTAGTACTCAATTAAACTAGTATCTTCTACATATACTAATGAGCAAAGTGCATAAAGCTTAAGCACATTAGCACTATTAACGTAGCAAGGCTATACAAGCATAACTAGTGAGATAAAAAAACTTAATTGCACAAGTTAAGTAAAGCTATTAAGCTACACAAGCTTTCTTAGCACAAGAGAATGACTACTTTAATACACAAGTAAACTAGTTACAAGAACAACACTAAACACTAGCTCAAAATGAACAAGAATGAACAAGCTAGTGTTAGGGAGATGCAAACCAACGAGAAGACAAATATTGACAAGATGTTTTTCTTTCGAGGCTTGGTGGTTTGTTAACCACTTACTCTGCTTTGAGGCAAGCCCAAAGTTGTCGACAAACCTCTTACTAGTGGTGACTCGCAAGTCATACTCTCCAACATGAAGTGCTCACACCAGAGCTCTAGCACTTGATGCATCTAAATCACTTGGCACTCTTCATACCTTGCTCTACTAGTGTGGATCTTTGAGTCTCATATAGGGTGAGTGTGATACCCCTCAAAATTCCTTATCTAGAGGTAAGAACAACTTCATGCAAGCTTATATAGAGCCACAACCTCCAAGCCATCTAGGAGGTGGCAACATCCTAGAGTAACAAGCACCGTTGGCTTGCAACTCGACCACCTAGTGCCCCTTGATGCAACTGCTCAATGCAACACACTAGAAATCAATCACACATGATCAGATGTATTCTCTATCAATCATGTGAGTAGATGATCAATACTAAGCACAACACTTTGGCAACACATCCCCAAGGTGCTCTCTTAGTCTGAATGGTCAGTCACCCATCTATTTATAGACAAGAAGGACCAACTAGTTGTCATTGTATTTTTTCAAAGTATATGCACACTCACAGAGAATCCATGATACAATTCACATTTGGATCCCATGGCAATAATTAAAAAAGAAACAAGTTAGATAGTTCAGAAACAAAATAGTATGTCATACAACTAGCGGAGTGGGTTGTTGAATAGGTGCGCTCAATCTAAGAACCATTATCAAGGTCTTAATCGTTTCTTACCAAACAAACAGGGGTGACCTGTAACCAGCGGTGCAACCACGAAGCTTGGATAGAGCGATTGCTAGAGGACACAACATGCACGCTGAAGATATTTGTGAAGCTATAGGAAGGCTGCACTTTAGAGCAAGGATTAGCACAAATGATTCAGCAAACGTAAAGCTCAATAAGTGTTCAAAATGTGTAACAATGTTGCTGGTCAAATAAGGCATAAATGTATCAATGGATCTTAGCAAAGATTAGTGGGACTTAGTGCAAGCAACAAAAGAATCTCGCACAAAGTACTTAGAGAGACGCTAGCTGACCACTTAAAGGTCCTCACAAGGGTACTGAAGAGTTCACTTGTTGTGCGCCACACAGAGAAAGCAAGAAAACGCAAAGTGAACAACCCTAGCTCGAGTAGTATGCAACAACTAGTCTCAATTGATGAACTGATTCTCCCTATATCTCTCTGGAAAAAGGAAAGTCAGATGTTATTGTGCACTTGTCTTGACGTGTGGATGTGATGGCGTTCCTTTTGTTGATAGGTCTGATTGTTTCCTTTGCAAGGCTGCCACAGATCAGCAGCACAATCTCCAATTAGCACTTTCCAAAAACCATAAATTTCTTTCTTTCTTCGATTCTGATTTTTTTCTCTTCTTTTTTTTCTTCTCGTTTCTTTCTTTCTTCTTTTTGTGCTCACAAGGATTGTCACGATTGTGCAACAACACCTGTCCAATGCGAAACAAGAAGGAAAACACTGCTGCCCAAAACAAGGCACTATATTTTGTATGAAGAACTATGGCGTGGGCGGGGGGAGATGACTGGAAGGAAATCAGCAACACGGCACTAATGAAACACAAACTGAACAAAACAAAATACTGAAAGAGAATGAACGACACAAGTGGTTTGGGTAGGGAATTTTTTTGGTGTGGTACTAGTGCATGTTGAACTGAAATTGTTATCTTCTCTAAATACTTTGGGTTATATTGAGTTTGATGTTCTATGTAATCTTAATAATTTAGAGGAGAAACTTTCTTTTAGTGCTGATTTTCCATGGTTATCTATATGGTCAAGGCCCAATCAATGATAGAGTCCCAAGCTTAAGGGGAGTTGAAGTCCAATTTGTTCACAAGTCCGGTTCGAACTGTAGGAGTGGGCCTCACAAAAATGGACGCCCAAGACACATACGAACTCTATTTTGGACATTCTAGATATCATTGGAAAGCTAAGGATCTCACGTCAAAATATGCTCTAAGTTGACATGAATTGTCGTAACAGGATGACGTCCAGAATCTGCCAGAAATCAATGACCTCTGTTTTTGGGCCCAAAGGCATTGTACACCCTAGGGTTTCTCGACCACCTTAGCCAACTTCCTTGTACATATATTCAGTAGTATCTATGAGATTAGATGGGTTTATCTTAGATTATTCTATTATATACAGTTTTATCGCCTCGCTGATTTGTGAAACCCTAACTTGAGTGCTTAATCAATTCTATTTGCAATTTCAGGTTGCATCTACTGTGTTCTTGCTTGTGTTCTTCGATTCACATGTAGTGATTAGCCTTCTTTTTGAGGTCAACTGGATTGTTACACAGTTGATAACCAGAGGAGAAGTAGTGCTAAGGTTGCAAGGTTTAGGTCTTTGTGATTTGAAACCAGATCAGTGTGTCGAATCTCCAACAAATTGATAGTTATTGTGAACCTGACGAAAGATCAGGAACCACCGTCCCATCACTATATACCACTTCCCTTGGACCCGATCGTGAGACCTTTGCTACACGCACGGTGCTAGCACACCAGTGCACGTCGTTTCTCCCCATACGTGTGGACTATATGGACATGTGGCTACGACTGCTACACTAATGTCCTGGAGGAGGAGATGATCATGCTCAACTACTTCCTCTCCACCGACGTGTGCCTACGTTGCATCGCTACTCCAACTCTTCTTCCACTTCACTGCACATCTAGTGGTAACGATCTATGATCTCCTACTTTCATGTTTAGGGTTTAGGGTAGAAGTGTCTAGCTCATTCCCTTACAGTGGTATCAAATCGGAGGAACTAGACCTTGTTAGACATGGTTAGGTCAATGATGAGCCAAACTGATCTTCCACTATCTTTTTGGAGTTATTCTCTTGAAATAGCTATGCTTATACTAAATAGGGTTCCAACTAAGACTATTGAAAAGACTCCATATGAGACGTGGGCTATAAAACATCCGAGATTGTCTTTCCTCAAAGTTTGGGATGTGAGGCTTATGTCAAACGTTTGATGTCAGACAAACTTACTCCAAAATCAGACAAATTTTTTATGGGGTATCCAAGGGAGACCAAAGGATATTATTTTTGCAATAAAACCAAGGAAAAGTGTATGTCGCTCACAATGGTATCTTCTTAAAGAAATAGTTTCTCTCTAAAGGAGTTATTGGGAGAAAAGTGCAACTTCAATAAATTCGATAAACACCTAAAATATTTCAGCACCCACTGAACTTATACAAGATGTTGTGCACTCTATTGATGAAGCACTAGTCCAACATAAGTCTACAAGGGAATGTCGAGCAACTCAATAGTTGATAATCCTAGCCATAGAGCATCATGACATATTATTGTTGGACAATGATGAGCCCGCAACCTACACAGAAGCAATGATGGAACCTAACTCAAATAAATGGCTTGGAACCATGGAACCAAAATACAATCCATGCATGACAATAATGTTTGGAACTTGATTGATCCAATCGATGGTGTGAGAACTATCAATTGCAAGTAGATTTTTAAAGAATATATAGCAAATATACCCAAGATACATCAATAGCTAAGACACTGGAAGAGGAATAGCAATTAACCACAACCCAGTTAAGAACTCGGACTAGGTAACTTAGACTCAATTAATAGATTCAGACTCGGTTTCAAGGGAGTTTGGCCCACTCGTCAGAATTATATAGACATGTATAAATAGATAAGGAAGGGTGTCGCTTCCCCCAACAATATAAGCTTTTAGTTGGCATCCTCACATTTTAAGAGAACCTGCATGTAACTTTGGATAGAGATCACATAGATGGCACACTAAGCTATTTAGAGTAGATACTCAGTTCATGTCATCTTCCCCAAATTCAATATGGCTTAGTTTGTTAGGACAAAGCACACTGCCATCCTCCTCATCACTGTCGTCTTCGGCATCATAAGCACTTTCTACAAGGGTGTCTTCCTCCTATATCATCTTCGGCTCAGTTGATTCTTTCATCACTTCAGAAATCGGTGCCACAACAATAGTATCATGTGCTTCCCCCTCCAATTGTGTTGCTTCAGACGAAGTTGGAGTTACCAACCTAGCAGTCGATCTGATCCTAACCATTTAAAAATTGTCGAAGCATAGATTCCTGAGGCTTGCAAGGGAGAAAGAATCACTAAAAAGATTTTACGGCAGAGAATATGATGTCAACAAGTTGGTACGAGTAGTAAATACCATGGTATACTCTGGGACCAACTAGCTTATATAGCCAGGTGAGCGGTAGAGCCGAGAAGGCGCACCATTTTTATCCTCTGTCCACTAGACCGTTGTAAATAATTTTCATTCATTTTTAATAACATGCTTAGTGAAGGTGTTTTTCGGTCCTTCAGCATGAGGCATGTATCATTTCCGTGATCTGAGCTTGTCATAAAAAACAAACTAATGTCGCGTGGGGTACTGTTGGGGTCCTCACTACCCAAAGGTCATCAAAGTGTTATCTTGTCAACTGTTTACAAGTTCGTTTCAGTTTTAATAGGGTGAAAAATCCCAAAGGGCACCTTCATCTAGGGCGACACATAGCTATGGGAAACGAAGCTAAAAGCTTCGGTTCGACGACGTGCGCGTATGGCTCAAAGACAGGCCAGTGCAAGGCGAAGCCCTCGTGACTTATTCAACAAGACTTTGACGAAGAGACGAAAATGCCCTCAGCCAACAAAATAGCTCATATGTATAAGTTGGAGGGCATGACTGTAATTTTGACGAAATTGTTCCTTGCCACTATAAATAGAGGAATAGTGCCATGCATTGGGGGACTTCTGAATTGGATTGTAACATGGTAATCCATCTACAGGGATGTACTTTTCGTCATCTTCACTTTACAGATTGTAAAGCCGAAGGTACTCTTGTAATCATTTGTTGCATTGTAAAGAAATGATGGAAAATAATAATTTGTGGGGAAGAGTAGTTCATTTTACCTCATGTAAACTAAAATTTATCTTCATCTTTACTCTCCTACTTTTCCTTCCTTACCTTCTCACTTTATTTAAACCTTTAGAGAAGGGTTAAATAAAGGGAGAATCTTATAATTTATTCTATTATGTTGCCTTGTTTTTGACACCCTTTAGGAACCAAAAACAAGTGACCGACATTTTGGTCGCCCTAGATTAGGAGAAGCGCTCCAAGTGTATATCTCGTCTACAACTCATGTAGTTATCATGACCCTGGTGGTGGAACGACAGAGTCGTGGTAGTACTCAGCTAGTGCAGTTCCTGGTCCACTTCATCTCAGAGGTACTTAAGAATCCAAATTGAGATACTTTCATTTCATAAAATGGCATATGCATCGCTCATTACTTCCTACAAGTTGGTACAGTATTTTTAAGCACATCGAAAAGAAGTACACAAATCTTCGACTCTAGGAGAAATACTACACAACAAAACATGAAGAATTGCTAAATAGGGCATTGAACTTGGAGTATGTGACATTTCTTCATGTTACAAACAAATATTAAGGCTTAGGCTCTCACTGAATTTGTTGCTAAATAGACAGAGATACAGATGCCGTCGAGTCAAAACCCTTACAGTATTGAAATATTGTCAATGTTTCGTATCTCACTCCGACAAGTAAACTTATTATGCACGTTCCGAGCTCCGAAGAGTGTGCGCAGAGGGCACACAATTTATATTGGTTTAGGTAGAACGTCGAATCATCCAGTCATTGGTGGCTTGCGCTACCAGCACCATTAATGATCAAACTCGTAGTAGAGGTTACAAGAACTTGAGAGAGGGAGGATAGGCTCCTAGATCTCTTATCAGGGTGGAAGTGGAGCTTAGAGGCTGAGAGGTGGAGTCTTAGCTAAGTCTTGGTTTGGCAGGGCTCTGCCCCCCGGTCCTCATCGGTGCTCGTCTCCGATTCGTCCTTGTAGGTTCGTCTCCGTATGAAGGCGTCCGGTCGTCTCCAAGTGTCCTTCTGTTCCTTTTCCCCCATCCCCTTTCCTAGAGGCTAGCCTCTCCCTTTTATAGGCTGGGACAGGGGTCGGCCATCGGTGGCTTCCTTGGGAAGGAGCTTAAAGCAAGGGTAAAACCAACGTTTTACCACGGGTGAGTCCACACGTACTCACAGGGCCTAGGGCTTCCTGGTATCACGTATTTACTACAGGGGTGGCGATGGTCCCAGGTGCCATCATTCTGGTTATGTTGACCCCTAGCTTCCATAGCCTGGGGATCGGTGCACTCCGTCGTGTAGTGCCCTACGGGAGGTCTGCACACTCAGGCCTAGTCCGATAGGCCATAAGTGTGTCACAGTCCAGGGGATCGTATGTCATGAGTGCTATGCGACCCGAGGGGTCCGTAGGTCATGAGTGGGAAGCGGACCGACACCCACGTTGTGGCTTGGTGCCAGGCGTGGTTAATGCGACCAGTCATTTATGGTGGGTCAGTCCGGGGCCGGGCGCGGGACCCACTCGAGTGGTTCCCTCCTGACACGCCTGTCCTTCCTTGTTAGGCTCAGCCACGCCTGGCCCTAGGCTCGATGCAGTGGGGTTCGACCGAGGGTGGGTCCTTCCAGGGTTGGCGCACCAACCACTTTCGACTAATTAACGGACCCCAGCGACCAGGGGCTCTTTCCTCAGCGTGCTCACTAACCGGTGGGTCTCAAGGATCGAGGATCATTTCCACAACAAATATCAACTTCGATGGACCCCACAACTCACCAGAGGAGGCACATGAGTTGTAGTTACTTCGCCAAAAGGCAAGAAATGCAAATATTTCCATCATATGTTTTTTGGTATCGAACAATGTTACTGAATATGAGGTTATGTTACTCAACCTAAGATTGTCACCAGGTCAGCATCTTGGGTGATTCCTTACTTTTGATAAACCAAGTCTACAAGGTGGAATGGACCTGCAGCGCTGACAAAATGATGAATTATGGCCAAAAAATTGGAAACTTGAGGATAAATTTGATGGAATCGAATTCACACATATCCTACTAGCGAAGAACGAAGAGGCAGACATATTGGGAAAGTTAGGGTCATCAAGATCCCCTATGGAAAGGTTATCTTCCCCAACCATCCACAAAGAGGCAAAGTTGCCCTGGTTGAGTTGGTTAAAGAGTTAGGCTTAGAGTTCCTTGATGAGGTAGAAGCCAAGGTAATGGTTGTAGAGTCGAATTGTTGGGCCCCGTTCATTAGGTATGTACTAGATAGACTTCTTCTTGAAGACAAAACACAAGCTATCTAGCTACAAATAAAGTATAAGGCTTATGTGCTAACCAACGGCGAGTTATACCAAAAATGCTTTAGGAATCTTGATGAGGTGTGTCCCCATCGATAAGGAAGGACATTGCTTGGCGACATCCACTTAGGCATGTGTGGAAATCATGCAGGAGCCAAGACACTGGTTGGAAAAGCCTACCGATAAGGCATCTTTTGGCTTACTGTTGTAACCGATGCTTAGCAACTCGTACAAACATGTGAGGGTTGTTAGTTTTTTACAAATCAAGGGCATATTCATGCTGCATAGCTCCAGACCATCCTAGTCACCTGGTCGTTCTCCACTTGGTGTTTGGATATCATAGGACCTTTTAACTAGCCAAAGGTGGGGTAGCTTTTCTTTTTGTGGCCATCAACAAATTCACCAACTGAATTGAAGAAAAACCTATGGCGAAGACTACAACGGGCAGAGCTATGGAATTCATGTAGGACATCTTTAATCGATTCGGCGTCTTGAGATCCATTATTACCGACAATGGGAGTCAGTTTACCTCTCAAGCATTCATGGAATTCTGATTAGAGAGCAGGGCTATAGTGAACTTTTCTTCATACGCTCATTCCTAAAGCAATGGCCAGGAAGAGAGGGCTTATGGCTTAATTCTTAAGGGTCTGAAGCCTAGGATTCCGACCGCCTACATGCTTACTCGGGAAGATGGGTCGAGGAACTACCAGCATTACTATAGGGGCTTTGGATGGTGTCAAGTTCTGCTATGGGGCAGACCCCATTCTTTCTAGCATACAGATCTGAGGCCACGCTTCCATGTGGCACTAGTCCCTTTGAGTTCTAAGCTTCACAGAAGATTGATCCCAGGCAGGTCGAGCCACTAATCTTGATATGGTTGAAGAAGGAAGAGACTCGACAGTTGTATAGTCAGCTCAATACCACAAATGTTCTAGATCAAAGCTTTGATGTAGGGGACTTGGTGTTATGAAAGATTCAAAGCATGGAGGGCAAAAACAAGTTATTGCCCCTCTGGGAGGGCCCTTATATCATCTCGGAAGTACTCAAGGAAGCCACTCTATCAGCAAGATAATGCTCTCATTACTAATCCCTTGAATATGAATCAATTACACTGTTTTACGTGTAACCTTCCTTTATGCAATAAGCTAATTTTCTAGACATCTCAGCTTTCATCATGATCAGATATGTTTCTTTTTGTCATGTCATTTCTCTATATTCTTATAGGATTTTCACTTTTACCAATTACTAATCACTTCTTGAAAAATTTACTTGAAGGATAAAACATGCTGAGCTCCCTCAACTCTGTTAGATTTGGTCATCACTCTATGGGTATTATGCGTTGGCCACAATGCTAGAAGTACATGGATGATTCGACTCAGGTAGAGTTGGGGTTTCTCAAGGGAAGGGAGGTAGTACCACCTACACGGATCTAGTACCGCATGGTGAACCTCCCCCTACTCCCATCACATTTTGATAGCCATTCTAAGGATATTGAGGGGACTCAATGAGCCCCACTACAACGATACCTAGACATCAATCTAGATGGAGTAGGGATCCCTCTAGGGAAGCCAACAAGTATCATCTACACTGTTCTACTTGTCTCCTATGAACCATCTGTGGGATAGCGAAAGCCCCTCTCGGTTTGGTTCACCAACAGGGCAACAAAAATACCCTTCTAAAGGCAAAAGGAAGGAATAGTCCACAAACGAACAAAATGAACTTCTTCCAAAGGTACAAAATTATAGTCTTCAGGCTTGAATACCAACATATGGACTCTTTCGGGAGTATAAAAATTACTGAATCTCGGGATATAGCCTTTAAAAGTGACCCTTCCGAGGGTCTATTTTCATTCTCTTGAAAGGGATAAAAATGTTCGGTCTTAGGATTCAATTTTCTGCACATTAAGACTCCATTCAAAACAACATACTGGTAAATCTCTTAATTTATTTAAACATTGTCTAGATCCCTAATGCAAATCAATTTTAAAGCATCTCAACGACAAACAGATAATCCATTACCGAGTCCTTTGGCTTGGGGACTAGATACCACATCACATGACTCGACTAAATAAAGCAATATGCAGAGGTAATGAGTTCGACTTACCTGAGTAGATAGCTCCTTCAAAGCTAGACTCAGGGGCTACTATAATGAATATACACCAGGGATACTCGAGATACATCAATAGCCAAGACATTGGAAGAGGAAGAGCAATAAACTTGGGCCTAGTTGAGAACTTGGACTCGGTAGATAAACTTGGATTCAGATTCAAGGGATTCGACTCACTCGTCAGAATCAGATAGATGTGTATAAAACGAAAAGGAGGGACGATGCTTCCCCAACAAAAAAGCTTTTAGTTATGGCACCCTCACATTTTAAGGGAACCTGCATGTAAATTTGGATAGAGATCTCCTAGATGGTAGGCTAGCCTGTTTAGAGTAGATACTCAGTTCATATTCGATATTTTACCAAAGATCATTCTTGTAATTGCCCCGCCTTGAATTATAAAAGGAGGGACAAGGCACCCCAAGAGGGCAAGAACAATCATAAGTGATAGCAACTAACAAACTGGACGTATGATGTTATCTCACATGAGAGTTCAAACCAAGTATATTAACACAAAGATTCTTTGTGAGGTGCATTATTTCGATTGAGTGGAAGACATCTAAAACTATCTAATAAGGTAGGTGCTAAAATATTGACTTCTTCCACATTAGTACATTTCCATCTTCACTAGGAGTAGGCTGGCGACCAGATCCCTTCCCAAACACTATGTTTAAGTTATGTACCATCTAGAATACAAGATTGCCAATTTGGTGAATTAGCCTGGCACGATGGTCTGCTTCTCCATTCCATTGCTTACCTTTTCTTCTTAATGGGTGTTTCACCAAAAGAAATTGATGATGGCCCATGTAAACAACTTTTCTACAGTGATGTAGATACAAGTTATTAGTCTTATCTAAACAATGGGTGCGTGCCCAAAATTACTTATTGGATTGTCCTGATAGATTTAAAAGTGCACACTAGTCATTAATGGTTACGAATAACAAAGAACGTAGGTAAAAATCCTCCTATTGTACTCATCCCACAGACATACACCTCCGAACCAAAACTGTAGAAGTTCATCCACCAATGGTTTTAAGTACACATTGATGTCGTTACCAGGTTGCTTTGAGCCTTGAATAAGCGACATCATCATAATGGACTTTTGCTTTAAACATAGTCAGGGAGGCAGGTTGTACATACATAGAGTCACATGCCAAGTGCTATGACTGTTGCTTTGCTCACTGAAAGGTTCTTACCATCAGTGCTTAAACCAAATCTTCTCGCATTCTCTACAAACTTTGGGAACGCTCTATCAACTTTACGTCATTATGAACCATCAGCTGGGTGTCTCTACATTGGATCCACCTTACGCTCTTCTTTGTGCCACATCATCATTTTGGTGTGCTCTTTGTTACGAGAAAAACACTTCAAACATGGTATTATAGGGAAGTACCACATGACTTTAGCAGATATTTTTCTCCTAGAAGGTTCACCTTGAACATCAAAAGGGTTGTCACACCGTATCTTATATCATGATGCCTTGCAAATCAGACAAACTTCCAATTTCTCGTTCTCCTCACCACGATACAATATACAGTCATTAGGGCATGCATGTATCTTTTGTACTTCCAAACCAACATGGCAAACAATCTCTTTGGCTTCGTATGTTGATGTTGGCTATTTGTTTCCCTTTGGATGAAACTCCGTTATTAGTCTTAATATCTAATTAAAACCCTTGTTAGTGATACTATTTGTTGCCTTTCACTGCAATAATTCCAATGTGCTATGTAACTTTTTGTGGCCTTATTTACAATTTGGGTAAAACAAAGTGTTATGGTGCTCTAACATACACACCAACTTTTTCTAACCTTTTCATTTTCATGGTCTCTCTTCATCATGCAACATTTGTGCTAGAGATTGTTGTCTTCAGGATCTTCAGACTCACTCATTACAACATCTACGAAGGAACTATATTGAGCATTGTTCAAAATTGTGTCATTGTACTCATTAACCGGCACTTAAAACTTTGGGCAGTCAAAATAGATACTGAAACTGCCGACAAGATAAAACTGAAATAATATTTTAGAGAAGTTTAAAGTACAAACCTGCTTGAGCCGACGTATGTGCTTCGAGAAGCCCTCATGTCAGTGTTTGACTTATCCACTGGGGTCACGTTGCCCCTGTTTGGTTCAGCTTCTGGGGAGATTCTGGCCGCCAGAAGCCGGAAGCTGAACCAAACGCAAAACTTCTGGGGGGCTTCTCCCGCAAGCGCTTCGCCCCGACGCGGCTGTCCCTACGGCCGGCAAGAAGCGGCAAACAAGTCAATTGTTCCTCTTCCCAAATCTCTTCTCCCGCTCGGCAAGTCTCTTCTCCCTTTTCTTCCATGTCGTGCTGCCCTCTCCCTCCCCAAATGCCGTCCATGGCGTGCACCGCTCTCCACTCCCTTGGTCGACACGAGCCCCATCACGCCTAGCCGCTCTCCGGCCAGCCCGTCCTCAGCCCCGGCGAGGCGAGCTGTGACCGAGCCACGTTCCGTGCGACCGTACGTGTGCGCGCAACACAGCCCTGCCGAGCCGCAGCACCGTCGACGAGCCCTGCTCGGCAGCACCTGAATTCGCCCCGACGCGCTGTACCCCCGCACTCCCGCACGCACCGCAACTGCTACCGGTTCCGAGGAGTGTCGCATCGACGAGCTCGACCTCCCACGGCACGAGGTGGTGCGGCGCCTCCGCGTGTTGCGCGAGCCCGTCACACTGTTCGGGGAGGACGACGACGCCCGCCTCGCGCGCTTCAAGCTCGTGCTCAAGTCCGGCGCTTCAAGCTCGTGTTGATGGTGGAGACGGGGGTGCTGCCGGAGGCAGTGCAGATGACGGGGATGCCAAGGGGAGCGGCGATGATGCTGACGCAGATAAGGACTCCAAGAGGATGACGACCAAATTTGAGGAGCTTTGCAATGAAGACAAGATCTTGGTGTTCTTTAAGAAGCTGCTTAATGAGTGGAACCAGGAATTGGATGAGATGACTGAGCTAGAGAAGCGGACAGCAAAGGAGAAGTCCATGGTTGCAACATTCAAGCAGTGTGCACGGTATCTCAGCCGGCTGTTTGAGTTCTGCAGAAAGAAGGTATTGATTCTTATGCAATTTCCATCTATTGGTTGCTTAAATTGTGCTATTAATACTGATGCTCATTAGGGACAGTGCTCTACACGATAGAGACTTTGATCAACTTGGACCTAATAGCCTTGGCCATGAAGTACCCGTAGGTGAGAGTATTAGTAGCACATCTGATGAGTTAGACATGAGTGCATTGCGAGATGCAATTGCTAATGCATTAATGTCGTAGTTTCATATGTTAATGTAACCCTGGTTATGTTGTAATGAACTCTACTAATTAGCATTTAATGACCTTTTGTTGGTTCGGTGTTTATGTGTATCGTTTGTTCAAACAGAATCTGCAATCTGAGAATTTACGTATCCAAACCCCTAGATTCTAACCAACAGCTTTTCTCCACAGCAGGTGAACCAAACACCTAAATTCTAACCACCAGCTTTTCCCCACAGTCAGTTTTTCAGAAAAGCTATTTAGAAAAAAGCCGAACCAAACAGGCCCGTTGTACGGTGTGCCGAAGTTGCTTATGCACATCAGCACATGAACATGAACATGCAGAGTAGGTCCTCTAGCTTGAAGTATCGAACTGCATCCACCCCCTCTTCCAAGCTAGCTTGCCAACATGTCACACCACGTCATCCAGCGATGACACCATTTACGAATTCTTTTCTTTTCCAGTGGGGAAAATGTTGGAATCTTTGGAAGTTTTTTCCACGAGTAAAGTGCATTTCTGATCCTTTAACTTGTCTGGGTGTGTCAACCCAAACCATAAACTTTTAAAGTGCATCTATTAAGGTCCTAATCACTGTTTGGTTCTCTCTTAGGTCCAAAACACTAGGAAACAGACTCGATAGAAGATATTTTACTCGAATTTATCTGGAGCCACTGGGCACGTTTGCTGCGGTATCTGGTGGCGAGGGCCGAGGGTGACGGCGTTGAAGTGGAGTGCGCGGCCGTCAACGAGCTCAACCTGGCCGCGCTTGCTGGGACGATAGGGACGATGGCGATGTTGCCGGCATGAATGCGCGCGAGCGCGCTGTAGTCGAGGACTGGGGTGCGTCCGTGTGTCTCCTTGAGCTCGAATTGCCAGAGACGGGGGCGATGGAGGCCGAGGACGAGCCAGGCGAGTAGCACCATGAGCCTGTTGACGAGCCAGAGTGGTAGCCAGCGCATGAGGAGCACGGCGAGCTGGAAGGTAGACTAGCCCAGCAATCACCAGATATGAAGAGTCTTTGTACAACGAGCATCTAGAATGGTTCTTCCAAAATGGTGTCAGCCGGCAATCACCACATATGAACAAAAGCCTGACGCTGTAATGGCGTCCAGGGTGAGGAAATGTCTGGTCTATTCTAGAATCTAGAGTCTAGACTCTACAACCTGCTACCAAAATAACCACGTCCAAGTTGGGTCAGTACAACCACCATGCCTTCTATCTTCCCAGTCATCAATGAAACGATCAATCACCTACACGATTGCCAGAGCCTTTCTGGAGATTACATGGTTCAGAGCATGAAGAGCAATCTTCTTAATCTGAAGACAAGAGTCCAGGTCAGCCGTCATGTCAGATAGCGCATCATAAACAGAAACCACATAACTGAAAATATAACATGCCAACCTCCAGCTTATCCTCTCTAGGTTACTAACCGTAATCTTCCTTGAGCTTTCTCTAATGCTCCTCAGTTAAGTAGAAAGTCTGTTTCTGATCGTGAATTGGATGAATAACCCGAATCATTTGCATGACCATTAGTCAACATAAGAAAAACGGAGCAAATAGCATTAGAAAAAAACAGAGCAAATAAGTGCAAGGAAAATAATGCCTGCTTTCACATGATTGCAGAAGATGGTCGTGCACCACCATGGCTGAGCAGCAATGGAGGAAGACTAGGCTCGGATGTGAGCTATCCTCTTGCTACCTAGCGAGACATCACATAGATGCATGGCATGTCCGGAACCTGACGCGTGTATGGGCATGGCGCACTGCAGGTGCTGCTGCTGGAGAGGAGCCAGGGCGGAGCTAGTCCAAAATCCGAAGTGGAGGCTCAACTATTGAGTGAGGATCTAAATAGAGGCTTACTGGCAAATAGCCTTTTATAACTATAGTAATTAAGATAAAAGTCCACTGTAATCAAAAATTTGAGTGGGGATCTGTGCCCTCACTTGCCATAACGTCGGTCTGCCACTGAGAGGAGCCCTGGGAGGAGAACAAGCTGGAGTGAGTGTCTAGGAGCTTCGAGGAGGAGAACAAGCTGGAGCCCGAGCGCAAAGACTGATAGAGATGAAAATAGATAGAAATAGACGGAAAACCTCTTCAGTATCCGCATTTTATCATCAGAAACAGAATAAGGTCTAGAATACTCGGTAACAAAAATAGAAGCAGGATAAACGAAATTGTGCAAACGAACAGAAACGAAAATACTAACGGAAACTCGTAATTTAATACAAACAGAAATGATATTGATGATTGACTAGTGATCGATTGGCAGTGGCGGAGCACCCGTTATGGCGAACTATTGCTAGAGCCATACCTAAAAAAATATGTTTGGTGTAGTGGTAAGTGTATACTGTTTGCAATCATTAGGTTCCAAGTTTGAGTCCTACATATTGCATCATGTTTTTCTCTTTTTTGTCCTTCTTCAGCCATACTTGATTATCATTTTGTCCTCTGCCACTATTGATTAGTATGACAATAACACAAAACAAATAAATACAAAGAGACAACATTCTATTGTTGTTAGGTTGCTAATGGTGTATATTTAGCTACACCGATGTTGTTTAAGACTTTAGATCACTTTTCATTGAAAAGAGTCAATAGTTATAATGTCCGGCCATTTGTGCTATAATTTGTCACTTAAAAACACGAGTACATATTAGGCTCGTCCTATATTATCAAATACGGAATACATACGGTTCAATCCATATAAAAACCGAGATACCGTAAAAATGGATAGAATAAACCCTCTCCCATTTATATCTTGTTTCCATATTTTTTTCTAAATATAAAAAATAGGATTAAATATAGAAAACGGTATCGGCACATGATTTTACCAATTCCTTTTCATCCCTAGAGACGGTGGCGGCGGGTACGTGTGAGATAACGGAGAAAAGAGATATATAGGATGACATGCGAGTCGATGTGCCAGTTTTAGTCAGTAGAGTCAAATTATAAATCGTTTGTTTGAACTAAGAGAGACCCAGATAGCAATTAAAACTTTTACAGACATACTTTAAAATTTATAGACTTGCAGCCGAAATACAACTTTATTCTTTCTTCAGCCTAGTCCGACTACCGACTAAGACCGACTCAGCTCCGGCGACCCTCAAACCGCACCAGCCATGGACGGGCCGCGTTGGACGGAAGAGGTGGACGACCTGGTCGACGCCGGCGACGTCGACGGCGCCATCGCCCTCCTTGAGTCCATCGTCTCCGATTTGTCAACCTCCGCCGCGCCCCCTGCCACTGACCTTCGCCTCGCCACGGCGCTCGGCGACCTCGCGGGCCTGCACGCCTCCCGGGGAGACACCCTCCGAGCCGACGAGCTCCGCGCCCGCGCCATCGCCCTTCGGTCCCGCGCCACGGTCCCTGGGACTGGGACCCTAGGGTTTGTTTCCCCCTCCTCGTCGTCCTTGTTGCTCTTGTAGTTCGTTGTTGGAAGCCCTTCGCTCAGGCCTCATGTTTCAACTGCTTAGTTATTGCTCTATTGGGCTATTGTTAGAGTTACCTTCGTTGGGTTGTTCATACATAGAAATAGGAATATATAGATTATAATGTGAAATTCGATGCATGATTGGTCACCTAAGTCCTGGATTACTCCTAATTTTTAGCAATTGCCACTTGACTCTGTACTCTGTAGTTACACAGTTTCCCTGCGTTGCTCAGATTGTAGCTTGCCTTCATGGCTGCTACTTCTAACAACGGATTCAGTGGCAAAATTGATATATCTAAAACAGTAATACCAGGGGCACTAGCTAGTTATGTACTAGTTTGACTTCCTCATTAACCATTGTAATTGGCTTCATGTACAATCTCCTGCTTGGGTGCCTTTTCCTTGGTTCTTAATTAGTTACTTATACGTTTGTTTTGTGCCAAATGACGTGCTCTCAAGGGATCAGGAGCTGTCAGAGAAATGTCCATCACAAGAGTGTGCAACGGGTTCAAAAGACTCAGAAGTCTCAGCTAATACTAATAAAAGCAATGAAGATGAGGAGGATGGTATTGTTTTTAACTTTTTATAGCTTGCTTGTGCTATTGAACTTGTGGACACAGCTCACAGGAAATTGAGATCGTGCACTCCCCCTCTGATGCTTGCAGATTGGGAGGCTATTGCAGATAGTGGTGCCCTTGATGACACACTAGTGCGCTCTCTTGAGCAAGGAGCTAGAGTATCTTCTTGCAGCTCCCCCGAAAAAAGTAGCACCCCATCTTCAGGGCCCAAAAGGAGGGGGAGGGGCTCATTTCTTTACAATAAGAGTGTTCTGTACAGTGACCAGTGTGGTTCGGAAAGAGAGTTCGATAACAAACAGTCTAAACCTCAGGTTGGATCAAAGGATTATGTGAATGAGCCAGAGAATAATGCTGTTACAGGTATCCAATATTCCATTTTTATATGCGTGGTTGTACTGTTCTTGCTGAATTTTAAATGGAGGACTTCATTCCTTGGTTTTGTAGCTGCTACACAGTTTGGGACAAGGCATGTCCTTGTTTTTTATGACTTTCCGCCAAGTACACGCACAACAGATCTGGAAAGGATTTTTGAGAAGTTTGGGGATCACGGGGTTGCCATTCGCTGGATTAATGATACTTCTGCACTTGCTGTTTTTCGGTCTCCATCAGCTGGTAATTTGGTTCTTGCAGCCATTTGGAACTATGCTTGTGTATGGTACCATTGTAGGACATGATCTTCTGACATCAGTTATCTGATATGACGGATTAGACAAGTATACTTATCTGAGAAAAGAAACTTGTCGGTTAAAATGATAGGTGGCCTCGCCATAACTCCGCCTCTAAAACCTGAATAAGTTCTGTCAGTTTGTTTACATGCCGCTTTGTCTACTCATATTCTGTGAGCTTGTGGAATATTGTATTTTGCTGTGTTCCATGGTACGTTCAACTATAATATTTTGCTGGTATTCCATTCTGTTAGGCTAGAACTTGATGGAGATGATATTAACTGTGAAGCCATCCACTGTTGCTGTTGTTGTAGCTTTGGTTCCATGTATTATGATCCCCTTATTCTTTCAAATTGACTTGCAGCTAATGAGGCTCAATCTTGCATACCTCCAAGATACAAAGTACGGTCACTGAAGCCGGATGATGATCTATTGACCAAAATAGATGGTAGAGGTAACACCTTGTGTCTTGTGATGATTCCTTTCTCTTGCTCATTCTGTTTGGCTTTTGGCATGCTTTGTGGATCATAACATTATAATTGTTTGATCTTGTTAGAATTTGCTGCACATTATGTTCTAAGTTGTTCTTGTGTCTCGCTGCAGACCTAGATCCGCCCAAGCCAAGACCAAAGACATCTGCAAGAACGGCTCAAAGGCTAATTGCTCATGGGATGGGATTGAAACAGTTCACAAACTTTGGGTCTGATGAGTTGAAGAAACAGGAGGGAGAGAGGAAGGACAGAATTGCCGCTAGACAAGCAATGCGTGATGAGGCTTGGGGTTCAGATTGATGGAGAACATACTATGAGTCTATGATTGCTGGTCGCCCACATCATGTCTGCGAGTTTGTTACACTGGTGTTTTAGATGCTTGTACTCTTTGCATGGTCAAATGTTGATTTTGATACAGAGAAATCTGACGCGATGTGTATCGTAGTGGCGACGTGTACGCCAAGCATGTTGTACGGGCAGCAAGGGATTAGGATGGGATTTTTCTGAACTGAAAAGCAAAGCGCGCGCAGCACTATATTTTGTGACCTTACCACCTAGCACCTTGTCTGCGCAATCTGTGATTAGTCCTAGGTAGGGTTGGTAATGTGTTCTAAATTTTAAACCATAAAATTAAAGAATTGGATCATATTTAGATCGGTCTTTATTTCTATTTTTTTGAATTAAAATTAGTTAAGGGCTCAAACAAAATGGGGAAGAAATATTTGGATCCATTACCACCCCTAGTCCTAGGCATAATCGGTTGTGTTTTTTAAGTGCTAAAAATGAATACTGTCAAATGGTACATAAGAACAGAGAAACTCAGCATGGAAGATATTAGGTTATGTTTGATCAAATGAGTATGATGATTTTTTACTGCACTAGTTGAGTTGGGTCTTGGAGGCTTGAACTAAACCATAGTGATTTGAGGGCTTGTTCGGTTATTTTCAATCCATATGGATTGGAGGGATTGATACGGATTGAGAGAGATTTTAATTTACTAGGAATTAAAACCCCTCAATGGATTGAGATAGAACCGAACAAGCTCTAAGTGATTTGGATATAGATCCAGATACGTATGGTGTGTTGGTGCACACTAGCGATAAATGGAAACGGTAATTTTTTGGCTATCAAAAATTGTTTTTCAAATTTTATCAAAATTTAAGGCTAAATAGAAACGGTTACCGAAAATACGGAAACAAAATCGGTAGAAAAAAAATAAAAAAACGGGAATAGAAACGGGTTGAGTCTCTTTTGACCATTTTCGATAATTACCCTACTTATTCATTATTTTACCGTTGGATTCAGTATTTTTTATAAAAAAATAAATATAAACCACTCTATGTAAATTTATAATAAATTCATTTTAACTTAGAAAAATATGAAACTAATTTTAATATTTTTCTAATATTTTTTCTAAAATCAAGATCTATCTAATGGTATACAGTTTAGAGTTGCTTGAAACTTTTATGATTCTTATTTATAGTTTTTTACCCATTATTACTCTTGGTACATATATTCATAATTGACATGAGGACTTGATAATTGTCGAGTAGTAGGAGTATGATAAGAATACAGGTGTTACATCACCATATACATCTTGATTCTATAGCCATATGATACTAGACTTGCTAGTGTTTTATTTAAATATATGACGATTTTATTACTATATTATATTGTCTTATATTAATTGTGACATCCTGCTTTATATCTATATTACATTGCCTTATAACCTATTACTTATATTATGATAGGTCAAGTTTTATGGCTAGTTCTATGCTCAATAGTTTAATGCTTGATATTGTTTTATGGTTTTTGATGGTTATTAAAATATTTTAAATTGGATAGTTCTGTTTTGTAAGGTACTGAGTTGTGACTTTTTTATTTTATGTATGTGTGCACAGTGCTTGTCGCTTGTATTTGTGAGATATTGCTTTGATGTTTTGTGACATATGCTTTAATCCTTCATGAATTTGTGAATATTTATATACTATTACTGATTTCTATGTGGATGTGTGACTTGTATGAATTTTTATATCAATTGAGGCAACATGTTGCGATTTCTATCGGTCGTATTTTTTATTTCGATCGTGATCGGTGTATTTTCCGTACCAAACTTTCATTTTAGATGTTTCTGATTAGCAATGTCGTTTTTGTTTTTGGAGTTATCGTTTTTTATTTCAATTCCGAGGGAAAATATGAAAACAGAAATGATTTTAATATTTACCGACCGTTTTAATCCCTAGTGCACACCACACCATGTGTCTGGGAGAGAATATTGGGGACCTGCAAGAGAACGAGGAAGATAATAGAGGCAACTATATCAAATTTAACAATTAATTTACTAGAGGAGACCAACAAATATCTATCCATTTGAAATGTGTCTTGTTAGCAGTAGCTCTATCTACGAAATTCTAATGAACACAAAGCACATAGACAACTATCTACTCTCACAAAGAGTGGATGTGGATCAGAATCCCTCCCTAGAACAAAAATAATATGAATGAAAAAATGCATTTTCGGATTAGGATCAGTGACAATTCTATTGGCTCCATAACTCAATCGGGGTGTTACTTCACTACCTGTAGCTAGCACCTATCAATTTGTCATTAGGATCTTTTCAGAAAGACGGATTAAATTTGTCATTTGTACCAATAGACATTATATTAAGCAATTAGATGGTGTCAAATTTGAAAATATTACCAACAAGCCCAACTTCACCCTATCTCCTTGCTACTAGGCATGTCAAAAGTTATGGGGTTAGGTTAGAAAAATGGTGAATGTGATATGCGTGTCTATATTCATTGTAATTGTAATCATAACATAGCTTTTCACTAAAGATTATGTGAGGGATGATAGCTTCAATAAACTCAGGACCTTTCCTATGACTCTAGAATGCAAATCCATCTGCTACCTCGATGAAGATAGAGTCCTAATCTAAACTGACGGTAATTTGAGTTATACCTTCTTGACTGGAGTTGGTGGCGGCGTTCGTCAATGTTGCGGCTTTGGTTGCCGGCACCCTACCTCCTTTCGGAGCTCCTCCTCCTTATGCTCCTGCTCCACATGGTTCTCCTAATCATTGTTAGTCGCATCAACATGGAGCACCTCGGTTCCTGCTCTTGCGTGGGATTCAGGTACCGTGGAAGCCGTTAGTGATGGTGGTTCCAGTCACTGGTAGGGCAAGGTGATCAAGACCTTTGTGGTGGCTAGGGATTTGGTAGCATGGGTGTGTTGGTGTTCCTGTTAGTGGTGGCCTCGTTTATATAGCGCCCACCATGACCGAGAGCCACAACCATGGGTGCAATCATGCCCCCAATCTAGGCGCGTGGTGACTGCGGGATAAGGGAGGGTCTCCCTGGTTTTCCTCTAGTTCTGTTACCAGAGGAAATATCCAACATTCTCCCCTTTGTTCCCTAGGTTTCTTGTTCTTTATCTTTTTTAGGTTCCTCATCTTGACAAGTTTACACATCAAGACCAATGTGTAACGATGACCGATTAAGTGTCATCATTCTCATTTGACTATAATATGCTCCCCTGCCTCAGAGTGGAATGACTGTACTAAAGGTTGTCTTAGCCCCATGATCCAGAATCATAGGCTCTCCCTTAAGCCCATGCCGACTACATGTTATCTAAACACATTGGGTGAAATGCATTTTGTGAGTAGATCCGCAAGCATCTATTGGATTCTAAAGTGCCCAACTTTAATAGTTTGATCCTAGATCTTCTCCTTAAAAACATAACACTCCACTTGACTTGTTGTTGTAGGAGTAGAATACTGCTAGCTCATTGTCGTAGTAAATTATCAGTGGGTTTTCCATGCTACCAACCACTCCTAATCCAGGTACAAATTTCTTTACCCACATCGCCTGCCTAGTTGCCTCATACATAGCTACAAACTTAGCATGCATTATTGACGATGCTACCACTATCTATTTGCATCTTTTCTGAGAAATGGCTCCCCCAACAGTGTGAATGCATACATTGAAGTGGACTTTAGTGTATCTATACAAGCTGCCTAGTAAGCCTCTGAATAGTGAACTATCTTTAGAGAACTAGACCTTCTATATTGGAGCATGAGGCATTTACTGCCTTTTAAGTATCTAGAGCCTTCTTAATTGCTTTCTAGTGCTCTATGCATGGATTTATTTGATATGTGCTAAGCATCCCAGTAGTAAACGCTAAGTTAGGGTCAGTACAAATTTGTGCATACATAATACTTTCGATAGCTAAAGCATATGGTACCAAATTCATCTGGTTTTCTCATACTAATTTTAGGGATATTGATGATTCCCAAACTTACCACCCTTGACTATTGGCGTAGATGAGGCCTTGCACTTGTGCGTACCATACCTCTTTAGTACATTTTCTATGTACGTCTTCTGTGAGAGTCCTAATACTCCCTTCTTTGTATTTGTGAATTTCTACGCTAAGAACATAGGAGAGTTCTCACATGTATTTCATATCAAAGATTAAAGATTAAGGATATAAACATTACTTGGTTTTGAGTCCTCTCGTGTTACTGGCTCCTTAGGCTTAGACAACACATAGGGTGGGGCAGCATGCTCACTAACTGTTGCACTTGATGATGCAACATTTGAAGTAGGGGTTTAACTCATAGCTGGGACAACTAATGGTGGAACCTCAGTAGGTATCAAGAAATAAGGTTCTTGATAGTCTCCTAGAGGGGGTGAATAGGTGACACCTGAAAATTCAATACTTCAAACAAAACTTGATCCCGTTAATTGTTAGAACAAGAGAAAATATAAACCAACTGAGAGAATAGGGTTCTATTGCACTTGTTGCTCTTCTATATGCGAAATAAATTTGGAGAGCAACTCAAGTGACTTAGAATGAGAACTAAAGACTAGAGAACTTAGAGGGGAAGAGAGAAGAACAAATCACAACAAAAAGCAAAGAACACAAGAAGACACGATCTGTTTTACCGAGGTTTAGTTCCAAAGAACCTACGTCCCCGTTGAGGTGTCCAAAATGACGAGGTCTTTCTCAACCCTCCCAAGCGAACCCAACAATCAGGCTTTAGCCCTTAGATCCTATAGACTGAGAGACATAGTCTCCATAAGGCACTTTACAAACATGGAGCCTCTTGCTAGCTTTTACAATAGAGTACCACCCACACAAGAGCATGAAACACAACAACGCAACACCAAGAATGCAGATCACAAGAACACACACTCTTTAGAATGACTATCTCTACTCAAATGGGGTGCTCAAAACTCTCGGGATGGCTTGAAGGTGTTGCACAAGTGTTTGTGAATGATGCAAAGGTCTAGTGATGATTGGTATCTGGAATGGGCTGTTTGGTGGGGTATTTATAGCCCCAAACCCCTCAAAGAGCCATTGAGTAGATTGCTCAAATTTTGTTGTCCTCGGGTGCAGCATACTGGTCCGGTTGGTGCACTAGTGGACCTCAAACAGTCACCTCAATCAATGGGATCTGCTCTGACCTTGCCTTGACTGGTTGCACTATATTGGTCCAATACACCATCGGACCTTGCCACATGTCCTGCCATGCTAGCAAGCTGTTGGAGCTAACCGTTGAAAGATGAAGTTTCCATTGATCCTGACTGGTCCGGTGCACACCCGACTGGTCTGAGATGCCGAAGTGCTTCTAGTTTCTTATGCAGACCTCTCTGGTAAAGTGGTCTAGTGCACCAGGCCACAAGATCTCCTTTGCAAATGTATTTGGTAAAGTGGTCCGATGCGCCACCGAACTGGTCCGGTGCACCAGGCCACCGAAGACTGACTGTAAAGCTCACTACAAACTTGGTCCCATACGCCACTTCATCTAATTTTTATCATACTAATTCTAGGGATATTGATGATTCCCAAACTTATCACCCTTGACTTGTCATAGACAAGGCCTTGCACTTGTGCATACCATACCTATTTAGTACATTTTCTATGTACGTCTTCTATGAGGGTTCTAATACTCCCTTCTTTCTATCTCTGTGAATTTCTATGCCAAGAACAATGGAGACTTCTCCCATGTCTTTCATATCAAAGTTTGAGGATAGAAACATCATTTTTTCTTTAACAAGTTTTGATCACCACTAGCTAATAGTATGTCATCGACATACATGACAAGGAAGATATACTTTCCATTCGTGAACTTTGCAGAATTTTAGTTATCTTGCTTGTTTTATTTGAAACCATATTTTCTGATAGTCTCATCAAAGTTAAGATACCACTGTCTAGAGATTGCTTCAATCCATAAATGGACTTCCTTAAGTCACATCCCATAAGTTCTTTTCCTTATATGACAAAACCCTTTGGTTGTGCCATAAATACATTTTCTGCTAATTCTTCATTCAGAAAGGCTATGTTTACATCTATCTGATGAAGCTCTAAATCATAATGAGCAACAAGTGCCATGATGATCCTGAATGAATCTTTTGTTAAGACAGGTGAGAAGGTTTCATTATACTTAATGCCTTCTCTTTGTGTGAACACTTTGGCCATGTGTATAGCTTTGCATCTTTCTATATTCCCTCTAGAGTCACACTTGGTTTTGTAGATCCACTTATAGCCTACCGTTTTGGCTCCATTGGGAATAGCTTCCAAGTCCCAAACTTTACTTATTTTCATGGATTCAAATTCATGTTTCATGGTAGAAAACCTTTTGGATGAATTCAGGCCTCTCATAGCTTCTTCGTATGTAGTGGGATCCCCTTTGGTATCTATACCCTCAGTAACATATATGTCACTATATTCTATCTCTTTAGCCTCATATACTTCACAGTAATTAGGGATTGCAGATCTTCTGGATCTCTGAGACCTTCTTAGGTTTAGGTGAATTTCTGTGTTTTGAGGCTTTTCCCATGGTGAATCACTAAGCACAATAACATTACTCGGTTTTGAGTCCTCTTGCGTTGCTAGTTCCCTAGGCTTAGACAACACAAAGGGTGTGGCTGCATTTTCACTAACTTTTGCACATGGTGATGCAACATTTGCAGCAGGGTTTTCACTCACAGTTGGGACAACTAATGGTGGAACCTCAGTTGGTACTGAGAAATATGGTTCTTGATAGTTGCCTAGAGGGGTTGTATAGGCGAAACCTAAAAATTCAATACTTAAAACAAAACTTGATCGTGACTAATGGTTAGAATGAGAGAAAATATAAAACGAGTGAGAGAAAAGGGTTCTCTTGCACTTGTTGCTCTTATAGATGCAGAATTAATTTGGAGAGCAAGTTAAGTGACTTAGAATGAGAACTAAAGACAATCGAACTTAGAGGGGAAGAGAGAAGAACAAATTGCAACAAAAAGTAAAGAAAACAAGAAGACACACGATTTGATTTCCGAGGTTCGGTTCCAAAGGACCTATGTCCCCATTGAGGTGTCCCAAAGGATGGGATCTCTCTCAACCCTCTCAAGCAACCCCAATGATTAGGCTTGAGCCCTCAGATACTATAGAATGAGAGAAAGAGTCTTCGCAAGGCACTCAACAAACTTGGATCCTCTTGCTTGCTTTTACAATAGAGTATCACCCACATAAGAGCACGAAACATGTAACACCCCAAAATGATAATTTTGGGTCAAGTAAAATTTTCCTAAAAAGGAACAAATCAAAGTGTCATCTAATGAAGAATTAACACATTGGAAGTGACCCTTTCTAAAAATATTAATGTTAATAAATAAGTAGGTGATACTAAAAAGTTGGTAGTTAAAAGTTTAGATTTAAACTTTGAAAACTAGAATTCAATTAAAACCTAACTATATAAATATAAATATTCTCAATTACTTAATGGATGATAATATTCATATATGATTTAAGTGTTTATAAACCTTCTCTAAAAAATCAATTAAGATAAACAAATAAGGAGTACTGAGTTTCTGAATGGACTATTTAATTTAACTATACAAGAATATGTTTGAATTATGTGTGTGCACTATATATTTACATTATTTACCTAAACAATATTTGCCTAAACCCATAAGAATAATCAATATATATATATATATATATATATATATATATATATATATATATATATATATATATATATATATATATATATATATATATATATATATATATGCATAGAAATATTTTCACCCCATGCTCGATATTCTTGTTTGTTGCATTTGAGTGCAAATCAAAAATTTGAATTTAGAATTGAAATAGGAAAACAAAAAAGGAAAAGAACACAACTTGCTGACCCATTTCCACTCTAGCTCCAGCATAGTCCACATTCCTTTCTTCTCTCTTTTTTATTTCATTATTTCTCTAGCCGTAAATTGCATCATCATGATGTCACACTGATGTTAGCAGAAGTCTCACGTGTGAGCTACTAGGGCCAGTCTTCTTCAAACCACGTTCGACGAGGACCCTGCTCGCTCCTAGAATCTAGCTAGGGCTGTTGCAGACCTTCCACGCCAAATTCGACCGGAGGTTCCAGTTCCCAAGCGCCAGTCCTTCACCGCGTTCTCTGCCATGTGGGGTCGGATTGCCAGAAGGTTCTTCTCCCATAATGAAGGGTATGATCGGATCCGAGATGAAGGGTTGAGATTAGAAGGAGAAATCAATTCAGATAGATTTGATCCAAACTATGAATCCAGTATCAACGACTCTTGTATAAGTTAACCCACCTCTCGGTCGGGTGCCCTTTTGCGTTAAGTGTCCCTATACTTTTCTAGTTTTACCCTGTTGTAAATAAAAGTAATTTCGGAGCAGTCCTAAATTTAATAAACTGGCCCCCTGAACTCTCTATTTATTGAACCAATATCCTTTTCCTTATTAAATAAATAAATTAAATCAGGAAATATCTGATAATCATTTTTATGTAAAAATATAAAATTAATATAAAATGTATAAAAAGCTTAGAAAATTTATTTATTCTCCGTTTTAATTTCGATTTTAGTGGTTCTCGACACTACGGTCATGTCTCGAGGCGTAGATTATTACTACAAACTTTGTATGGTGAAATGTTATTTTAAATTCTTATTTGTCAGTCTGTTTGTATTGCTGCAGTGAGTGTACGTGGATCTATAGATGAAGACTCTTGGGGAGATCTAATCAATAGGTTATCGCAAGTAAAAATCAAGTTGTGTCCTTGATCACATTCTTTGACCTAACAATATTTATGCTTCTGTTCTGGCCGATGCATAGTTAGGTTAAATTGATGGGACCTAATAGGTTACCTAGTCTTATTTACCCTACACCTTGCATATAAATGAATTATTGGGTAGTCTTGCTATTGCTCTACCTGGTTTTAGGACTAATGTTATATATGAGTTATGATCATGCCTGTTGGTCACTTGTTTTAGCCCCCGAGGGAGACAGCTGCGCCCGCCACACCGAAGTCTCCTCTCTACTACCCCGACTTCCTCTGCATCAACGAAGGAGTGGACAACGACCCCGTATCTGACGAGATGAGCCAACCCCACTAGGGTAGGAGCCCTTGCAGCATGAGGCACGTCTCCGTCGGAACCACTGACGCAACATCCGACGACACCATGCCGCTAGGAAATAGGATTCGACACAACCCATTTCCCGGGACGAGGTGTCCGAGGACTACAAAACTTCTGAGGAGCGAGAGTTCCATTTGGAAAGGAACGCTCATCGACAGCAGCGCCGAGCCGCTCAGGAGCGTGGGTGCGAGCCGGTAGGGCACCATGCCTAGCCTCCTCGTGACCATCCGGACATCCCACGTAACCTGCAGCCCGAGTTCATCTGGGCCATGCAGACCCCAAGCCAAGTCAGGGCGCACTGACCTAGCTCGCGAACGAGCTGCCACAAACGCCTGAGGTGGAGGGATACAGATAAATCCTCATAAGGGCGGCAAACCACCTTCTCTCGCTGGCTCATCCAGAGGGGGACCTACGCCACTGCCTAAATGACCGATGCGACGTGAGGAGTGACATCGATTCTTCACGCGTCCGGTGGCATGAAGAGGAGTTGAGGCGTACAGAGGTCTACGACTGGGACAATGGCTCTTTGCGATGGGGGCCAAGGGCCGAGATGACTCCTTCGCTGACTCAGCGACCCACTCGTCTGCACGCCGGCTAGCACGCAAATGGTTGCTAGATCTAAGACAACCATCGCCACCGCGGGACCAGCACCACGACTGCGCCCATGGTGCCTGGCCAAGGGTCTAGGGCATGTTTGGGGGTGTTGGCCTTCACCTTCTGGCTGCGTGCGGTCCAGTATCCACCTAATTTCAAGGTCTCCAACGTCGACAAATACGAGGCAAAGCTCGACCCCTGTGGATGGCTGGCTGTTTACTCGATGGTGGCTCAAGCCACCGAGGTCATGGAAGACATCATGACGGCGTACCTCCCGATCATGCTAGGGTAGGGATGCGCTCCAATGGCTCTACCATCTTCCCTGCCACTTAACGATCATTGGGCCGACTTCAGTGACAAATTTGTCTAACATTCAATCACTCTCCGACAAGCCAACATAGCCATAGGACCTCAAGTCTGTTAGGCGCAAGAACGACGAGTCTCTTCGCTCATTTCTCAAGCATTTCCAGACCATGAGGAACCACACCCATGACATCTCTAATGTGGTGGTGATCGAGGACTTATACCGAAGTCCCGTGATGAGGTTTTCGTTTGGGCCATCCATCGAGAGTCCCCCATGACGGCCGAACAACTCTTTCGAAAGGCTGATGCCTACATCACCACTGATGAGCGAGCTCGCGACCTTGTCGAGCCATCTCGGCCCATGCTCTAGAAGGAGGGGAACTGACCATAAGACAAGCATTGGGACAAGAGGCCAAGGGATCAAGTTCATGCCATGGGTCCACCACGGGCTCATGCACGTGCCCCCATGGTAACCTATGGAGGTTAGACGAAATTCTTGATGGTTCGTGTTGTAGGATCTAGAACACCGGCTAGAGGGGGGTTGAATAGACAATTTTGACTAAATTAAAAACACTAGAGAAATTTAATCAATACAACAAGAGATATAAATTCTCTAGCTACTAGAAGTATGCAACTAATGGGAAACCAACAATATCATAGCTAGAAATGAATGACAATTCAAGAATCAGTAGCTACATGCAATTTAAACAAGAGGGAAAAAGAGACACCGGAATTTTTTCAGTGGTATCGGTGATTTACCGATCACTCCACATTGAGGTGGACTCCAAGTTCTCACTTTCTCCTCTATCAAGACATGACTTGAACTTTGAGCCAAGGAAACAAGGAATCACTCAATACCTCGGTTGCACTAGCGTCGCCTTTGCCGCTCCGACGAGGTAGGCGCGAACCCCTCACAATCACCACCACGGTTCGTGTAACACCCTAAATTTGGGAGTATAAAATTTCTTCTCTAATGCCTACCAAATTTAGGTGTTACCTCTTGTCTCTCTCTTTAGACTTCTTCTCTCTTCCTTTTGATTAGAGTTATGTTAAGTATGTGAGGGATTAACTATTTATTTATTATAGCAAAACCAATGTGAGTCATGAAATGTTGCATCATGCTGAACCAAATTATTCTTTTGTTTGATGCACATGTTTGGAATTGTTTGAATTTGAATTTGGTTTGAATTTGATTTGAAATCCATAGAGAAAATAAAAGAAAAGCATTTAGAAATTGTAGGGAAAAAGAAAAACGGATTTCGGCCCAGCTAGCCTAGCCCAGCCCAGCTAGGCCGCGCGCGCGTGCCCGCTCCGCCTGACAGGTGGGTCCCACCTGTCAGCGACGGCCCGCGTCCACGCTCTCCCCCTCTCTCCCTCCCACTGCCCCGTGGGGCCGGCTTGTCGGCGCCGGTTCCTTCACGCTCGCTCTCTTTCTCTGCCCAGTGGGCCCGCTCTGTCAACGTTGACCGTCCGTTTGCGCACGCGCCCTCGCTGGCTCGCGGACCCCACCTATTAGCCACCTCCCCTTCCCTAACCTCCCGCCCGCGCACTTCACCATGGAAGCGCCCAGTCGCGCGTTTCCCAGCCACTCTTCCACGGGACCGACCTCTTTCTGGAGCCCGCACTCACTCGTTCACCCCTCTCGCTTAGTTGCACCCCTAGTAGACCCCCTCGCACCTCTCTCTCGCACCGTGCGCACACCCGTGGTCCGCCGTCCGTTTTAGGGCCACCGTCGAGCTCTTGTCGCGTCCACTACCCCAGTGAGCTCTGCCTCCTCGCCAGCAGCAACCCGAGACACCCTCTGGTTTGCCCCCAGGCCCTCTATTTCCCTCGATTCACGCTCACTAGACTTCTCGCCGCGCAGCCGAGTCTCTGTCGCCGTCGACTAGGGCTCTCACGGTGTCCTCGCCGTCGCTCAAGTACTCTAGAGTCGTCACTCGAGGTAACTAACCCACCCATGCCCTTAATTTCCCGTTTACTGCCCTGTTGTCCGCGCAATCGCTCGTCAGAGTCGATGTGCGCCATCGTCGGGCTGCTCCGTCCTGGACCGCACCCTCTGGTGCCTCAGTGCCGGTGTTGTGCCCGCGGCTGAGTCTGTCGTGTCACCCTGAACTCGCCTGAGCCTTTTCCCAGTGCCCTAGATCCTCGCCGTGGCCGTGCCCTCGTCTCCAGCGAATTTCCATCGCGGAGTCGGTTGGTGCCGCCATGGGCAGCCCAGCAACCCCTCCTGTGCTCACCATCAGATCTCATGCGTCCATCTGAGATCTAAAGGCCTGGCTTTAATTAAACCTGATTTAATCCTAGTTGTCTGACGACGATCTGGTCGCTCGAATCCGCCCCCTCACCCGCACCCTGCAACTGGGCCCGGCCGATCAGTCTGCCTCGCCCCTAGGTCGCTTACTTCCCATGCCCGCTTGTCAGCCCACACTCGCGCGCACTTAGATCTAATCCTGGCCATTGATCTATGATCGCGCGGTCGAGATCAGCTGATACCCCTTCGCGTGGTAGTTTTGTTAAAAAGACCCTCGGCTTTTGGAGAATCAACACGCCGTCCCTAGGTTTCGCGCGCAAGCCCCTGTACCTTTGCAGAAAGGCCCCTGATCTTTTAAATTATCGCAGATTTAGACCTAGTTTTGTATTTTGAATTCCAAAAACTTGTTTATTTCATATCTTTTATGAACTCCAAATTGAGTGATTAAAATTGCAAAATGTAAATAATATTATTCTCTACCTATTTAAATAATATCTTTTATTATCTGCACGTGCTAATTTTATGCCTAGACTATAGATTAGTGTAAGTGATGGCTTATATATTAATAAGAAAGATAAAAGTAAAACCATAATGGTAATTAGATGTTTAACTTTGTGAGGTTAAAAACATGTAAAAGTATGAACCTATCCCTGGCTTAATTCTTGTGTCTCCTTAAGGTGAATGAAGTTAAGTTATGTAATCTATTGAGATAAGCATTACTTAGAGAACCACAAACCTCTAGGTGTAATTGCCTACCCTAGAACCTAGATTTTCTCCTGTTGTGTTTTTACTGCTTGTTAAGCTTGTGTTCACCTGATTGTACATGTTTGGTGTACTGTTTCTTTGTTATTATCCAAATGTGTTGAATGCATGATCGCTTTACGTAGACAGCAAGCAGCCCGTGGTTCCTGAGTGTGTTGCCGAAGATCTTCCTGAGCAATAACCTGGTGAAGGCAAGTGTCCTCTGACCTACTATGTCCTACTTACTTTATAATTCACTGTCTCGTATTACTTATTTGAAACCTATGGATTGACTAGTTTGTATTTATCTTGTCCTTGTTTACCTTTTGGGTTATTATGGTTAGCTTCATGCTATTGCCCCACTTTAATCAACGAACATGATGCGGATATTTATGATACGATGTTGTTATTATGATTATGATGATGTTCTTATGACACTTTAGGGGACTCAGGCTGTTTTCCTGAGTACCTCTCCGCAAGGACCTGTTCGTTGAGTGACCACCCGGGATAACAGTGCAAGCATGAAGGTGGAATGTGATGCCCTTAGTTGATTAATTAGATGAACCTGGGGGTGTAGTTGGCTTTGCTAGAGGGCCATAAATGGGGGTCGTGGCATAGTGCTCGCTCTGCTAAAGGTGGGTGCCAAGTTTCATTTGATTTGGTTTTGTTAGTCACCCACCTTAGGGAGGAGTACTGTGTTTGTATGACTAGCGAAACCTAACAAGCAGCTATACACTAGGGGAGTCTTTGTAATGTCTATGTAGCGAATCCTTGGCCATTCACCTCGGTAGTGAAGATTGGGTCTGGACAACCTAGGCTGGAAAGGAAATCACGACTCGTGGGTAAAGTGTGCAACCTCTGCAGAGTGTTAGAAACTGGTATATCAGCCGTGCTCATGGTTAAGAGCAGCCTTGGGATCCTCTTTGATTAGAAGAACTTTGGATACTTTATGATGATGATTAATGGTGATGATTATAATTCTGATCTCTGGTATTTCCTGTCGGAGGGAGTACTTTGGGTAATAACTGAGTTTATTACTAAAACTTGGCTTACTACTAGTAATAAATACTTGACCAACTAAAAGCAACTGCTTTAACCTTAACTCCACATGCAGCTAGTACACTTAAGCTAAACGAGACATTTGCTGAGTACATTGATGTGTACTCACCCTTGCTTTAAAAACCACCCCACCCCAGGTTGTCCCCATTGCAATCAGTGCTAAGGAGGAGATAAAGGCAACATGGAGGACTTTGAAGAGTTTTAGGACTATGATGAGTTCTAGTTGTGTTAGTGGCAAACCCCCAGTAAGCTGCCTGTGAAGGCCTTACTACTACATTTCGTATTTTGCACTTTGATCACGTTAATGACTATGAAGAGTGCAAAATAGAGGAAAGTAGGATCAACAAAGGTTGATTCTATAATTATGCATGCATCATGTTTAAAAACCACACTAATAAATTTTCCCCCTTATGGAGATATGCCGCGTACGAGGAAAACCGCACGTAAGTCCACTGGACCCATTGGTGTGCCTCGTCATCAGTTGGCTCCAAGACATGAAGGGAGCAGCGGCGGCAGCAACGAGCCAATCGGAGACTTGGAGGCCCAAGTGGAACAGCTTCAAACGGAGCTACGTATGTTAATGACTCTATGGATGTCTTGGACATCTTGATGTAATAAATTACCTTTTCTGCTATTTATTTTAAGAAATATGTGACAATGTCCAACTATGTAATTGCTGTGTACGTGAGTTTCTAATCCTGGCACGTACATGGTTCGCATTCAGTTTACCTTCCAAAACCAGGTGTGACAGTTCCTCCACAATCTTCATGAAGAGCTCGATGGAGACAGCACCAAGCCATCTTGGAAATGGCAACCTCCAAGAGTAACAAGTCGATGACGCTTGCTCCGTGTACCACTTAGTGCATCAAGGATCACCAATTGATGCAAATGCACTAGGAACACACAATCACCGACTAGAATGTAACCTCGAGCAAAGAGTGTGAGAGAGTGAGTTGAGGGATCAAAATGTGCTCAATGTGTGCGCTAGTAATGGCCAAGAGATCTCTGACACACAAGCACCACCATCTTTTTATAGCCCTCCAAGCATTTCCAACCATTATGTGCAAGATGTCCACTTTCTGCGCACATGTGGACAGTCCGCGCCCATAGGCTGGACGGTCTGTTGTACCTGTAACGGCTATAAATGCGGATTGAATCTTGTCAGAACTATCAGAAAAAGGCAGGTCTGGATAGTCTGTAGCCCACAACCGGATGGCCCGAGACCTAGCAATAAGAACCACTCGAGCTCTGTTCAAACAACATCTACATACCCGGACTATCCGGCCTCCAAGGTTGTACGGTCTTCCACCTAAAAATTAGTAGTATTCGGGTTGAAACCCCAAACTGTCCTGTAGTACAATCGTCTAAAAACACACAGTTCCGCACAATTCCATTTTGGCACCTATGGACGGTTCGCCGACCTTGACCAGATGGTCCACACAAGAACATAGGGACTTGTGCAAACTTGCAACCGCTCAGGTTAGGACTATGGATGGTTCGGACCTAATGCCCGGACGGTCCATAGTACAAAAGTTAAAACATCCCGAGGGAGACCACTTCTACTGATCCACTAAGTGAGTCACGAACGGTCTAGCCTCCTGGCCCGGACGGTCCGCTGACCACTTAACATACCAACTTTCCAAACATGCTTTTGAAAATATTTTAACTTTTGAAATTTGAAGTGTTGTTAGTCCTCATGCAAATGGAAACACTAGATTCTCTATAGGGCACTAAGTTTTACACGGACAAGTGTCATTGACCCCTCTTGATAGTAATACTATCTAGTCTACTAACCTGGTCAATTTCTTCTCTAAACACCTCATGACTGGCTAAAACACAAAACCTATGTTATACCTTTGCCTTCACCCAATCCACAAACAATGCTTTAAGTCTCATAGACTTTCGATAAAGCTCTTTTCCCTATGGTCCAACCTGCATTCTTATTTCTCCAAGAATTGTTAGTCCACATATGGTTGTCGTTAATTACCAAAACATCATTAAGGGGCCTAGATGATTTACACGTGTACCTACCACAAGGAGATGTGTCATACCCTGTGTAACTGCAGGGACTTTAAGAACTCAGTCGAGCATGGCTGACCGTTCCAACCATTCCCTCCACCGCTGCCCGATAGGTCCAAGGTCAACCTGCCCCGACAACAGGGGGCAGATGAGGGGATGTTTCGTCGGGTTGATAGGGAGGTCAACTTCATCTTCGGAGTCCATGGCTCTCGGGATAACAAGAGATAACAGAAGCTAACAGATCGACATGTGTTGGTGGCTACAACTGGTCTGTCAATGCCGTATAGGTGGTCGGAGGCGCCAATCACTTTCAGTCAGGCTGACTAGTGGCTTAGTTTTGATCACTCGGGCAAGTACCCTCTACTTGTTAACCCGATAATAAAAAAACAGTCGAGTCAAGAAGGTGATGATGGATGGGGGAAGCAACATCAACATCACCTTCCCTCGAACTCTCAAGGCACATGGGATCTCCATCGCTGAGCTACAAGAATCAGACACACATTTCTTCGGTATCGTCCTGACCGAGGGGAAGTGCCCTCTGGGCCACATCTCCTTACCTATGACCTTCTGCACTCTGGACAACTACCACACCAAGTTCCTACACTTCGAGGTGTCTTGGTTCAACTACACGTACAACACCATCATTGGGAGGCCCGGGTGTGGCAACTCGACCAGATTTATAAGAGGTCAAGTATGAAAAACAACTGCCCAACAGTGATTTAATACACTTGAACCCATATAAACCTAGGGGTCCAATGAAATCGCGAAGAATCTCAATCTTTTTCCTTCACAACCAAGATCATAATAAATTAACATTCACTGCATCACGTGATACAACAATTCCACAGAAAATAAAGTAGATTGGAGTAGATAGAGTTATTACAACTTACTCGGCACGATGGCTCAAATGTGACATAACAAGTAGCATCACTGTGGTGATAAGTTTTAGCAGAAGCATTTGTTCAAGTAGCACCCACAACACATGTGGGGTTTTTAAAATACAATGTCAACATTAGGGTTGTCAACCCACCAAAAGCATGAGGGAAGAATGGAGAAACCAAGCCCATGGCTTAGTCATCTCCCGTAGACGGGTATAAGCAGTGCTCACAGTATCCATAAAATATCTAGCCATCTGCAACAACATTGGGAATAGAACCGTGAGTACTGGAATGTACTCAACTAGACTGACCCATCCAAAACCAGGAAGTAAGAAAGTAAAAGATACCAAGGATTATGCAAAGCTTTATCTAGGGTTGGCTCTTTGCTTTGTAAGTGTAACAAGAATTAATGTATTTATTAACAACTTAAAAGGGTATCAAGTTTATTAATCTACTTTTAGCAGTTCAGTATTAATACATGTTCCGCTGCAAAACTAGATTTGCACTTAATTATCTAAATGGCCATCTCCAAATTCATTATAAGTCTAATTGTGACTTCAACGATGAATCAAGGTAAGAGAAACTGTTGATGATTGACCAAACAAGATTAACCCAACCCATGATTTTAATCATAAGTATCATCATTCTCAATCCCTATCATCCTTCTCATGGCAATCATAGTTCTTAATACGATGAGATAGCTCAAGTCAAGTGCTCACTATCAAGGAGCGATGGAGATTCGAATCGATTACTGACTAGCTGGCGGGGTATTCCTAACACAAACCACACCCATAGTACTTTGTGAGGTACAGTCACCACCATACACATTTCAGTAGCAGCCCAGCTGCACATCGTAGATTCCACAGGGGCACCATACCTAGGGACCGCCCAACGACCAGAGAGTCACAACGTACCATGCATCATGGGTTATCTCGTTGTGTCCCCATCACTCCTCACCCACACCAATAGGTGCACCACAAGGTCAAATCCAGTTGGAATAGTACTCTGGCTTCACGGTTAGAACGAGTTATCCGACCAGCTAAGTGTTTAGGCATAAATTCAACATGACTCGAGGGACCACAATAGTACGGTTCTTAATCGACATAGGCGGGATTACTATAGCCTACATTTCCCCATAAGATTCCGCCCGGTCTCAAAATTAACCTTCATTATCATGGATATTACTCAATGGCTTTATCCAAACCAAGCATAAGGTAACCACCTATATCTCACAGATGATAGGAAATCACCCGACTTCTACCGTCTAAGCAGGCCTAAGCATTTTAAGCGTACTTAAATTACCTAGGTGACAATGATAGGGTAAACAAGGGTAATCAAGGATAAATGCAACAATTGTTTCCAAACAACTCCGACAACCTAATGCAACAAACATAGGTAGATAGTAAATAATTTAATTACTGCAAACCATAGGAAATTAGATGTCCGGGGCTCACCTTTCTCGAAGGAACTGGGACGGTGATCAGGGCACTCCTGGGCTTTGGCTTCAGGCTCACCCTCCTCAACGAGAACCTCCTGCAGCTCCTTGACAACTCCTACTGGCACTTCCTCCTGTGATCCTGTATGATGCGTGTGTGCAAGGATGAGGGTAGGTGATGCATGGTGCTTATGGGTGCATGCGGTTGGCAACATTTTTTACGGTTTTACTTTTTAGAGGTTAGCCACAAACTGGTTCTACAAGATAGTCTACATCGTTTAAGAACATGTAGCTTGTCTTTTCTTGGTCGGTCCTGATTATCATTTTAAGAAGTCATACAACCCATCACCATCTCCACTACAAGGTAGTCCTACCTAGTAGGGTATCTACCCTCAAGCAAGTCCTTACTTACTAAACATGGTATACTTTTATTCCTTTACATAACTACTTACTTTCCTATACTTAGTAGTGTTGGAGGGTATATATATTTTTTACTCCTAGGCATTCTACACAAACATCACACACAGTCAATGCATCATACACACTGAAGAATTTATCACTACTTAGGAAGAAAGACTTACTACACAAACTGGGCTATCCTAACAATATTCACTTATGGCTATCAACCTTATATTAACCACAACAAAGCCAGAATCACTTCGATGCACTTAAATCCCTATATCCTTGCTTAATTGGACTTACACTGCAACTACCATTTTGATTCTTCCTAAAATACCATAAAAATACAACGTGTAGCATTTAGCTAATAGAGTTCATTATATATATATATATATATATATATATATATATATTACTAGGTGAGTGCCCGTGCGTTGCAATGGGAACATATAATAACATGATAACTTATATACAAAATGTGTCATATATTGTTATAAGAAAATGTTTCATAATCCATTTGTAATCCTGGTCATACATAAATTTTGTTATTTTAATTTAGCCGTTTCACTACTACATTGCAACCATCAGTATCATGCAGACTTCGATATATGCCACGATTTGCATGGTCTCATCATTGAAGAGCACGTGCCACACCTTCCGGTACAAGTTCCCTAGTACATTGTCAGTCATCAGGTACGCACCACCATACACGCTTGCTTAAACAAAAAAGGCAAGTGTATGTGTCTGCGAAGAGAATTAAAGGTAGGCCGGCATAAAAGCTACCCTGACGATGGCAAGTGGTCATTTCTGTTGGTCCTCCTCTGCGTCACCTCTGGCGCCAAGATGACGCCACATACCTTGATATAGTAGTCGTCGAACGCGCACGACATGGCGAGTACCGATGACTCTTGGCTGGGCTACCAAATGAAGTGCACCCCAGGCTCATCAGCGAGGTAGTACACCTAGTCATTGCACCACCGGATGTGCTACTCCTCTACATACATCTTGTTCGAGGACACTCACACAACGTCAGCAACGGCCGTCGTCCTAGCTCACAAGAATTCATGGCCGGCCAGTAGGGACTTACGTGGCAGGTTGAGCTTCAGATGGATGATGAGCTAGACGGCGTGACTAGCGCCGTCGTCGGATGTGGTGCCTAGAACAACCCGAGAGTCGCCAGCATTGGGGACGACCATGAGGTCCCCCTATTTGAAGATGGACAGCATGGTGCAACTGCTCTGGACCATGTCCAAGCGACGGCTGCGGCGGAGCTTGCCGAACACAGCGGCGCATGCGGACACGTAGGACTGCTTCCAGAGGTCGAACTGGCAGTCACCAAGCTTCTTCTCGTCGTCGATGAGCAACGCCAACGCGAGCGCCTCCTGCCAGTGGTGTTTGTTTGGGGTTTCTAAGTAAGAAACATGGATTCATCTTTGGCATTGGTTTATGAAAATGACTTACAAGTCAGATCCATGGAAAAAATATTATGGAGAATAAATGTCACACATATAAAAAAGAATTTAAGTTGAAAATATTATAAAAACAAAAGAAATTACATGCAAGACTCTTCTTTAAATACTACTGCCTCCGTCCAAAAATATAATTCAGTAATCTCGTTGATAATTATCTACTACTACACATTGTGCAAGGGTAGCAAGTGGGATTTGGGAGAGATGTAGTAGATATTTTTACTGTAACAAATATTGACATAAACACACATGTGGTGTAGTAATAGCTATAAGCACATTTGCTTGAGGGGTCGTGGGTTCGAAGCCCATTGGGGCCACATTTGTGTTTTTTAATTTAATTTTAGCTAGGCGTGGGATGCACGTGGGAATAGGAATGAGAAAGACAGTGCGGGGAGGGCAGAATGGGAATGACAGAACACGGAATGGCAGCCGGGAATGAGAATGGGAATGGGCTTTGCAGGGAGGAGGAATGAGAAAGACAGAACACAGGAATGGCAGCCGGGAATGGGAATGGGCTTTACGGGGAGGGCGGAATGGTATTGGCAGAACACGGAATGACAGCCTACTCCTTACCGCCTTAATAAGTAGTAGAGATCTCATTTGGACCAGTATTTCATACAGTAAAAAATAACAAATGACAGGGCAGAGAAGCACTTTAGATTATTTTGTACTACCAAACTAACCAAATAGTAGATGTTAGATTTTCCCATGAATTACTTAGCATCAGAACATAGCAAAAGAATTCCATACTTATTCTCACTAGAATTCTTTTTCCACAATTTTCTACAGAAAATAGCCTTTTATGTTTTTAGATCTTGACTCACAAATTCCTATAGTTGCCATTTTTTCCGTGTTGCAACGAATCACCAAATGCCTTACATGACAACTAACAGGACCATTGTGCTCTTCTCCAGTACCACCTCACCTTTCAGCATATGAACAAGAATTGCTAATATCTCCTAAAATACAAAGACTAAAATTTGCAGAATAATAGCTTAGCTCATTGCCATTAGGCATAGCCGGATCACTTTTTATACACTACACAAAAGCATTTTTTTCTAATTGAAACATGATGTATGATTCTACAGTATATGGTTGGGTTATATTTTGGCATATTGTGCACTAAACAAGTTCCATCTACGATCATCATGATTATGCATTTTCAAGCAATATTTATGACAATTCTTGTTGTGTTTACGCTTCCACTAAAAAGTGTAGGCTGATCCCTAGGCACATGTGACCTTTATGCTAATTCATTGTATTTATGCTATTTTTTGGTGTATATATATGATTAATTACCATATATGTTTCCTTCGTCACTCTCTCGAGGGACTGCCTTCTAAGGCAACAAATTGATTTCACTACAGGAAACTCGGTCCTAGAGCTCAAACTCTCGAAACTTAGAACGAATGGTCGGAAGTTACTTACACCATTGTTGTACTGTTATTTTTTATGTACTCTTTGTCTATTTATATGTATGGCTACGAGTAGCAATAAGGTCACGAGAAACCCGAAGACCAATTTAATGAAGTACCTAGAATCTCAAGTATAAGGCAGGTTGTGCCCTTGATCACTCTTCTTTACCCAATAATGTTCTTGTTAATCATTGTGACATGCTCAGGTTAATTTGATGGGACCTAATAGGTTTCCCTAGTTTTGTTTACCCCATACCTTGCAAACCAATGAACTATTGGGTAGACTTGCTATTGCCCTACTTGGTTTTGGGATTAATGTTACATCTAAATTATGATCATGTTCCAATATTGTTGTTGATTTAATTATTGTTCATGATAAGATTATTATGTTAATTGGAACATGGAGCTTACTTGAGATAACAGTGCTACCACAAGGGTGAAATAGTACGCCCTTGGCTAAGTAATTAGGAAAGCTATAGAGAGATTATCTTACCCGAAAGGGGTAAGCGGGGAGGCATCGCTGCAAAGTATAGGGAGGTCCTCGGGTCGGACTATCTGTAAAGCTTTTCGGACGAATGATTCCTATGCTTCCTTCTTCCTGAATCCGTAGCGGGTTTTCTTCAACTAGTAGAACTTTAGAAAGGTCTCGCAGTGGATACCTAGCCATTCACCTTGGAAGTATCAAAGGGTCTAGCTAACCCTAGCTAAACGGGAAACACGTCTTGTGGGTAAAGATGCACACTCTCTGTAGAGTGTAAAACTGGTATATCAGTCGTGCTCACGGTCAAGAGCGACTCAGGACTCTCGCATGATAAACTTATGGAATTAAACTTAATCTATCATATGCATTGCATTGTGGGTTTTATTATTAATTTTGATCTCTTATTTAATTGTGATAGTATCTACTTACACTTAGTATCTGCTAATAAATTTTTTACTAACTTTAAAAGCAATGCTCAGCTTTAACCATCTTCTTTGGTAAGCCTTAAACTTCACATGAGCCTCCACCATAAGTGAGTTGATGCACATTATTCCCCACAACTTGTTAAGCAATGAACGTATGTGAGCTCACCCTTGTTGTACTCACATCCCAGGTCAAAGGCAGGTACCACAAGATAAGGAGCCTGAAGGATGTCACGATGAGTTCATGAGAGGTCTAGGTTGTTGTCTCTTAGTCAACTATGTTTGTGGAGGATCATTGTCTTCATATGATGTAATTATTTAGCTATTTTATACAGAACTCCTATTATATAGTAAAGATGTGACATTCGTTTCTGTACCATGAATCATCATATGTGTGAGACTTGATCCTAGCATACATTTGAGACGCACCCGGGTTTGGCCCTTAAAACTGGGTGTGATAGTTATCGACCATTTTAATTGTGGTCTCATTGTCACATAGGAGAGGAACTTTCACTACTAGAATCTGGCTCTTTGTTAAGTGCTAGGCGCTTTGCTGAGTGCTTTTTATCGGGCACTCGGCAAAGCTTGTCTGTGCCGAGTGTCGCTCTCGGCCACGTCCTACTCTCGGTAATGACCATGTTTACCGAGAGTAGGACACTCGGCATAGGGAAGCACTTGACAAAGAACGGTTTGCCGAGTGCCCAACTCTCGGTGAACCTAGACGCTCGGTAAAGGTCTGTCAGCAGCCGTCTATAGCTGACGGCCGTTACCTTTACCAAGCGCTAGGACTTGGCACTCGGCAAAGTAGCTTCTTTGTCGAGTGTCCCGAGCCTGACACTCGGCAAAGTATATTTCTATTTTTTCCTTTTCCTAACCAAACTTTTTATGGTTTGTTTCTACACTATGTAGATTTAAATGTTCTATTTTGGCACAATTATAAAAGTGTTTGCTATAACTATTAGATTTAGTTCGTTTAATTGAATTTCTTCGGAAAATTCAGATTTGAACTGCAAGTCACTCGAAAAATAGAAAATCGTGAATGCAAAAATGATATGCATGTTAGGTAACACAAGTTACGACCGATTTCAGGAGCAAACCAGAATTTTCGAGCACCATGCTCACTAATCATGACCGTGAACTTCCCATCAAGTTGTTTAAAAATTGTATAAAACACAAACAAAGTCAGAAAATCATGAAACTTATCCACTATGTCATGATATCATATGTACAGGCTGTGATAAAATTTGAGAATATTTCGAGAAAGTTATGACACACTATGTGTAGAAACCTAGCCAGTCTACACTAAAACTGTGTGATTTCATGTGTAGGCCACTTAGTATTCTACACATAGTGCATCACAACTTTCTCGAAACATTCTCAAATTTTTATTACAATATCTGCATATGATATCATGACATGTGGACAAGTTTCATAATTTTCTGATTTTGTTTCTGTTTTATACAATTTTTAAACAACTTGATGGCAAGTTTCACGATCATGTTTAGTGAGCATGGTGCTCGAAAATTCCGGTCTGTTCCTAAAATTGATCGTAACTTGTGTTACCTAACATGGATATCATTTTTGCATTCACGATTTTCCATTTTTCGATTGACTTGCAGTTCAAATCTGAATTATTCGAAAAAATTCAATTAAACGAACTAAATCTAATAGTTATAGAAAACACTTTTATAATTATGCGAAAATGGAACATTTAAGTCTACATAGTGTAGGAATAAACCACAAAAAGTTTGGTTGGAAAAATAAAAAAGTAAAAATGTACTTTACCGAGTGTCCAAGGATGGACACTCGGCAAAGAGTTTTAAAATATTAAAACAATCTTTACCATGTTTTTGTCAGCGGGAACTCGGCAAAGAACTCTTTGCCGAGTGCCAGATTGGAGACACTTGGCAAAGTATATTTTTAAATTAAAAAAATCTTTGCCGAGTGTCAGATCGCGGGCACTCGGCAAAGAACATTACATTTACAGACCATGCGACCCTCTCCTTCTCCCTTCACTCTCACTCTCACTCTCACCGTCATCGCCGTCGTTTCTCTCCCCGCCGCGGCACCACCCCGACGCCTAGCGTTGCCCTTCTCTCCCCGCCGTAGTTCCGCCTCGTCGCCCAGGCTTCGAGGGATCTCGCCTCGCCGACGCGTCGTCCCGCCACCGAGGGAAGCGCCGCCCCCACTGGCAGCGTTGCCCCGTTGCCCCACCGCCGCTGCTATGCCATACCACTCCATCACACCCAGCCCTCTACACAATCGTCCAGCTCCGACAGATATTTTTTTTTCAATTTTGATTTTTTAGTTACTTTATAGGTATACACGATGTATATTATATATGTCACACCCAAATTCAAGGAACAAAGCCGGGTGCATCTCATACTTGTGCCAAAGAAGACAACATATATAATAACAGAGTGTATAGAGATAAATGTCACAATAACATCAGAGTACTTATTACATTGCAGAAGTCTTACAAAATAAAAGATAAATATAAAACGAATTAAGGATCATCATTGGCGCCAATAAGTCAACTGGGAGACGCCATCTAGATCAGATCAAACTCCTCGTTGTGTGGCTCCTCTTGAACCACCTGTTCTTCTCCTGTGGGGGGGTGTGAGACAGCAAGGGTGAGCTCACACATGATCATAGCTCAACAAGTTGTGGGGAAACTAGAGGGCATGAACTCGCCAAAGGTGGGAGTTCATGTGATGTGTAAGGCTGATCAACAATAGGGGTTAAAGCTGAGCATTGCTTTTAATAAGTTGGTCAAATTTTATTAGCAGTTACTAAATGTAAGTGAATACCAAACCATAAAATAAATAATAGAACAAAATTAATAAATAATCACATGCAATGCAAATGACAAATTAAATTTAAGTTCCATAAATTAATCATGCGGGAGTCCTGAGCTGCTCATGACCGTGAGCTCGGCTAGTATACCAGTTTTACACTCTGCAGAGGTTGTACCCTGTACCCAAAAGTCATGTTACCCATCTGCCAAGGGATCGTGACTCCCATACACCTCTACCAAGGAAGCAAGGCAGGGCAACACTACGAGGCCTTTACAAAGTTCCACTAGCTTCCGAAAACCCGCTACAGTTTATGGGAAGAGCACTTGCAAGAATCCCTCGTCTGACCGCCATCGTAGCCAAATCAACCCGAGAACCTCCCTGCATGCAACTCCCCTACTGCCCTTGCCCCTTTAGGGTAAGGTAGTCTTCCACTAGCTTTCCTAATTAGTCAGCCAAGGGCGTCCCATTCCACCCATTGTGGTGGCACGTGTTTCTCAAGTTAAGCTCCATGTTCCAATTAACATTAATGATCTTGACATGAACATAAATAAAATAACAAAATAATTGGATTATGGATATAATGAAATATTAACCCAAAACCATGTAAAGCAATAGCATAACTACCTAAATGATTCAGAGGCAAACAAGGTAAAATGGATAAACAGACTAGGGTGACCAATTGGGTCCCATCAAAATTAAACCTACGCATGAATAAGTGATATTAAAGAACATTATTGGGTAAAAAGTGGTCAAGGGCACAACGTGCCTTCAATGAGCTCCTGCTCAGCAACCTCTATCTGCTGGGCACCAGGATCCTCAGTCACAGGCTCTTCTACTCGCCACAATACAAACAAACACAATATAAAGGAGAAATTAACATCATACCAAACATGTAAACAGAATATATAATAATAATCTACACATTAAAATAAGATCCTAGGAACAGGATTCATTAATTTTAGAGTTATAGATTTTAAGTTATGAATTTCCAAAGGTTTCATGTGCTTGATATATGATTAAGTGAGAAATAAGTTTTCTTATTGTTTTCATGTCAAAACAGAGACTCTAGGTGATAAACAATAATATTATAAAATTTCTAAAACTGGAATGGATCAATTTGGAGTTCATATGATTTTTCTATGATTTATGCAAGTTCTAGCAATTATTTGTGTATTAAAAATCCATTTCCATAATTATTTAGCCAATTCACCGGTTTCTGGACTACGCATCAATAATTGAGAAGCACAGGGGGCTCGACGCAATGTTTCCTAAGACACAGATCTAACCTGCGCTGGACCACGGGTTGACTCACTAAAAACTCGAGGACTCATAAGTAAAAATGCCCCCACGAAGGGGTATCGACCACGATGGGCCGATAGATCTCACGCAGACGGCGCGGATTATATCAAGTCACCAGCGAAACGATACATGGCGCAGACCGTCCAATCCACGATCGACGGCGCAGATTTAATTATTCCGGAATTGCTCTGATCCGTCCGATCAGATCTCTACAGACCTGATCAAACTACCCGAACCGGTACCCTAGTGCCTAATCTCAGCCACCCGATACCGAACCGACACCACAGGATTTAATGTCGCGAAGAGGTATCCTAGGCTCTAATCAAAGACGTCCACTAACGGATGAACGGCGTAACGACCATCCCCTTCCCTCGGCTGAACGAGACGGTGCCGCCGCCCTGACCCCGCGACAGAGGATGGCCCGACCTAGGTGAACACGCGCCTTGCTGCCACCCGATGAAACCCGAGGCGTATAGGTAAAACAAGGTTCAGCGAATTCAATTACTTGTTTCTTACCCCGAATTGGTGCTCGGGCAATGCTGTCCATGGAGTTAGGCGGATTCGCGGCGCGTAGGGACTCCGGGGAGCAATTGAGCCGACACCGGTGACGCTCCGAGCCCAATACCACCACCCCAACTTCCCATGAATCACGGCGAAGCTCTGGGCCGACACGTCGGAGATGCTTCACCAGCACAGGCAGAGATTTCCCGCGGTGGCACAGGTGCAATGGCGGCGGACAGCGAGTGGCCAGGGAGGGGCGCTCGGATTTGAGGGAGGGATAGAGGGGAGGAACGGGTCTTGGGAGGCGCGACGCGAGAGCCTTTATGGGTAGATAGTCGCCCGCGGAGGAGATCGCAGAACGTGCGCGACTGAAGCGGAGCTCCGTTGCGCGGTGCGATTTTAACGGAGGTCCAGGATGACAGGTGGGACCCACGTGGAAGCGAAAGCATGCGCACAGTATCACCAGCAGCGACCGACAGATGGGCCCCGGGCGTCGGCACCACTACGCGAATCTAACGCGGCTGACGACTGGGCCCGGTGTGCAGGGAGGCGCGGTTGCGGGCGAGTTGGGCTGCGCAAAGGGATTCACTAGATGGGCTGAGCAAGCCAGATTCAGTACCAGCGCAGACTTCCTATTTCTTTTCCTTTTTTTATTCTCTTTTCTTTCTTACTTTTGAATGTCAATTTGAATTTCAAATTTGTGGTGAAATTGTACTCAAATTTCTGAGTATATGATTTGAATAAATTATTGTGGCATAAATTTATCTATTAATAAATTTATTTTTTTGTATTGTATAGTATTTTCTCTTTTCTTCTCTGTTTCAAACCCTAATTCTCAATTTAGGATTCAAACTTTATCTCAAGTCATTATTTTATTTCTACTAGCATTATTATTGTTATTATTTTAATGCACAAGCAAACAAAACTCCAAAGGATGCACAAGTTATTTGAGTGTCTTTTGTTAACCATTTATTCTTGTTAAGTGGGGTGTCCACATGAAATGATAAATAGAGATGACACACACATATATAAAGAAATGAAATTTCTCTTCTTAGATTTTTCTTACAAAGTGGGTATTACAATATACCTTTATGAGAAATGAATCAACAAAAATAGATTAACTTGTTCCCCCTACTAGGATATAATCTATCAGAAATGAGAATTGCTGTTTCTCGTTTTATGTCTAACTAAGTGCATCAAATGATCTAATGGAATAAATGAGCACGTTTGTTTTATTTGCACAAAGAACATGCTTAATTTGTCCATTAAAGATATTCTGTGGCCATTATTTAAAAGTGAAGGATTTAGTAGCGGAGGGGGAGTAGATTGATATGATGCCCTAGAGAGCAAACCTTGTTTTTCAAGATATTATTGTTATTCTCTAAAATCATTTTGTTTAGAAGACATATTATTGTTTTTCAAGATATAATTTTCGGCCATCGTGCCGTTGATATATGTGTGAATGTCAGCCATCGTGTTGTTACTTTTATTTGCAGGTTTTGGAAACCTCCCCATGCAGGGGAGGTTCTGCCGAAATTTTTATATTAAACTATACTCCGTTATATATGTTAGAGAATGGAGAACCGTGAGTGGATGTACATGGGTCGTAGAGGAAGGAACGATGTCACCCCTGAATGAATTAGAAAGACCGATGATTTCGTGGAATGGGCATATGGCGAAGCTGCTAAAGGAGCTAGTCTAGTCCCATGCCCGTGCAGCAAATGTGCCAACCAGAAAAGAAAATCAAAGAAGGCCATGGTAGAACATATTTGGAAGAATGGATTTACACCGGACTATACTTGGTGGATCTTCCATGGTGAAGCACATCGTACGAGAGAGAAGGTGGTGAGACAACACGTTGAGGATTATGATGTTGATGCCAGGGTAGTGGATATGTTGAACGACTATCACTAGACACAGTTCGCCGGAGGATGTATGGAGGACGAGCCAGAGCCAACCGCAAGGGCGTTCTACGACATGTTTGACGTGGCACAAAAGCCCCTTCACGGCTACACAAAGGTTTATCAACTGGATGCCATTGGGCGTGTAATGGCGTTCAAGTCGTAGTATAGCATGAGTCGAGACGCATTCGATGGCTTGTTGACGGTTATTGGTAGCCTGCTTCCGGTGGATCACGTTCTGCCAAAGAGCATGTATGAGGCACAAAAACTCCTTCGTGCACTCAAGATGACGTATGAGCATATACATGTTTGTCTGAAGAGTTGCGTGCTATTTAGGAAAGAATACAGGGAGGCAAAGTACTGTCCGAAGTATAAATCGTCTAGGTTCATGGAGGTAGGCTCTGGTGATGGATAGAAGAGGCAGCTCGACATCCCCGTGACAATCCTATGCCACCTTCCGTTCATACCGAGGATCCAGTGACTATACATGACCAAGGAATCCACGAAACATATGACATGGCACAAAAATAGAAAATGATACAATCCTGACAAGATGATGCACACATCCGATGGTGAAGCATGGAAACATTTTGATGCCATTCACCGTGAGAAAGCCGAAGAGGCTCGTAACGTACGTGTTGCGCTGGCCACAGATGAGTTCAATCCCTATGGAATGAGCGCTGCCCCGTACAAATGTTGGCCCGTGTTTGTTATCCCAATCAATCTCCCCCGGCATGTGCTTTCAAAGGCAGAACATATTCGTGTCGTTGATAATTCCCGGTCACCTAGGGAATAAAATGGGCGTGTACATGGAGCCTTTGATTGATGAATTGTACGTTCTTGGGAGGAAGGGGTATGGACATATGACCGAGCTACGAAGACAAACTTCAAAATGCATGTTTGGTACCATTACTCCATGCATGACTTACCGGCGCATGGGCTATTCTGCGCCTGGTGTGTTCACGGTAAGTTCCCATGCCCATTTTGCAAGGAAGCTCTTACGTTCATTTGGTTGAAAAGGGTGGCAAATATTCGTCGTTTGATAAACATCGACAATTTCTCCCTCCTGAACATCCATTCAGCCTAGACATCAGGAGCTTTACGAAAGGTGTCGTAGTGACAGACCACCCACCTGTAACGATAACTGGTGCCAAAATTCGTCAACAGATAGATGGGCTCGTGGCCAATGCATAAGGTGGTTTTGTGGGATATGGTGAGTAGCATATGTGGACACATAAGTCGGGCTTGACTCGGCTCCCCTATTATGACGACCTGCTCGTTCCACACAACATTGACGTGATGCACACTGAAAAGAATGTTGCTGAGGGACTTTGGGCAACAATTATGGACATTCCTAATAAGTCAAAGGATAACATAAAGGCAAGAGTGGATCTAACAACGTTATGGGATAGACCAAACCAAGAGATGAAGCTGCCTAGTGGTGGAAAGACATAGAGAAGGCCTAAGGCCGATTTCGTCCTAAGCAAGGCCCAGAGGAAGAAAATACTTCAATGGATCAAGATGTTGATGTTCCCTGATGGGTATGCAGCTAACTAGAGTAGGGGGTGAACTTATCTACTCTGCGAGTCTTAGGGATGAAGAATCATGACTTCCACGTATGGATTGAACGGATTCTTCCTGTGATGGTTCGAGGCTATGTCCCTGAGCATGTCTGGCTAGCGCTTTTAGAGTTGAGCTATTTCTTCCACCAGGTTTGTGCAAAAGAGTTATCTTGGGCTGTGATTGCAGACTTGGAAAGATTGACACCCGTGTTATTGTGTAAGCTTGAGAAGATATTTCCAGCCGGCTTCTTTAATCCAATGCAGCATTTGATTCTTCATCTCCCCTATGAGGCATGAATGGGGGGCGTGCAGGGACATTAGTGCTATCCAATCGAGAGATGTCTAAAGACTATTCAAAAGAAATATAGAAATAAATGCAAAATCGAGGCTTCCATTGCAAAGGAATACATCTAGAGGAGGTGTCAAACTTCACAACAACTTACTATGGTGACAAACTGCCGAGCGTGCATAATCCACCCCCTTGTTACAATGATGGCAGCAATGAATCAAACCTCAGCATATTTCGAGGCCAACTCGGAAGCGCAAGTGGTTCGACAACCAAGACCCTGACACATGCAGAGTGGTGCCATATCATGCTATATGAATTGACCAACCTTGAAGAGGTAACGCCATACATGGAACAATTTCTTCATGAATTCTGGCGTTGATCAAGGGACCCAACTCCACAGGAATATGATACCCTTCTTAGAATTGGTGCGAGAAATAGATTGCCCGATTTCATTTCCTGGTTCAAACATAAGGTACGTGCTTAGTTTGTCAAAGAGATCCATCTATGAACTCAATTTAGCATCTTTTAACTTGCGAATACTTGCAAGGCCAAAGAGATCCATCTATGAGTGCTGAGTTGAGACAAGTAGCCAACGACTTTGCTTATAGGGTCAAGAAGTATTCTAGGTATGACGTCAATGGATACCATTTTCGCACAACAAACTACGACTAAAGTCGGCCCAATCGAAAAACAACGTGTTCTGGAGTCTTTACGCACGGCCTTGACGAGGTTGGACGAATTGAAGAAATATATGAACTCAATTTTCATGGTTCCAAACCTCTTACTCTAGTGATATTCAAATGTCATTGGTTTGACCCTCAAGTGATGAGACGGACATATTCTAATCTTGGGATAGTTGAAATTCGACAAGATTCCACCTTACCAGGAGACAATGTCTATATTGTGGCCCAACAGGCCATACAAGTGTATTATCATTGTTGGTCACTTGTTCTCAAATGCTATAAATTAAGAACAAAGCAACACAATTGTTAATGGTTAAAGACCTTCATCCTTCAAAGCATTATTTCCTCTCGGATATAATGATCTTCAGACGAAGGTCAAGAAGGATACACCTTCATCATTTTAGCATAGGAATATGCATAACTAATCAATTAAACATAAAGGAATAAAGATCATAATTATATATCAGCGATTATTTACATTTATATTCTATGAATATGAGTAAATATCAATAATATTTATATTACATTAGTACCTTTGACTTGGCAGAAGGTAAGAATTTGAGGATGACGCGAAAGCTATTAAATCCAGCGTGAACAGTATGGGGGTACTATTCGTCTATTTATAGGCACGGGACGCAGCCCGGGTAAAATTACATTCATGCCCTCAAAGATTTATTTACAAGTAATTAAAACTAATAAGGTCTATCTAGTCCTTTTTCCTTCTTTGCTTGGTCCGGGCCAAAACTATTGACCTCCGACATCTTGCGTTGTCGCCAAAGCTATTGAGCTTCGTCTCTAGGATTTGAGCCAAGGCTGGATGTAACTTTGGCAAGCTTTTGTATCATTTTGCCGAAGGTGTTTTTGCCCTGAGGACCTTCGGCAGAGAAGAAGACGCCCAACAATCACCCATATGTGTGCCAAACAAAAGGACATCTTAAGGGTTGGGATGTTGTGTGTAAGGTATCACTGCATGGTAGATTACCTGTTCCTAACGATGAAGATTATAACTTAGACCCGGACATATATGATGGAGAGTTTTTCCAAGAAAATGGGCTAGAAGGGCAATTTGAGATAGACTTAACCGAAGCTATCGGAATAGAATTAGATATTGAAATGGTTGTTGATGAGGAGGATGATGAGGTGCAAAATGAGAATGACTTAGTAATACTTGAAGGCAATGACATTAATGACAGACTTGCGCCTTCAGATGGTGTTGACTATGAAATGGTTGATATTGATGATGAGAGTTATGATCCGGCTAACCCCGACACATATGAAGATCATTTTTAATCGATGTAATGGTATATATTTTTTATTTCACACCTGTTTCTAAATACATATTTTTATATGTGCTTATTTGTTTACTCTTAATTGCAGGTTGTTGGACAAAGATGGTGGGCGGTTGGCTGAGGAGGAGGGGGAGGAGGAGTAGGACGGCAGAGGAGCCACAGCAGGACGACGACGTCCAGCAGCAGGTGGAGCAGCAGGACGACAACGTCCAGCAGCAGGCGGCGCAATAGGACACCGACGACGCTCAGTAGGATGCCTCAGGTTCTGGTGTCTCAGGTTTGAGGAACGTCTACTTGCGAGGTCCCGCGAGTCTCCCTCAGCGTCCCATACTTCGAAACAGGCGGCCGCTGATTCGGCCGGATGGGGAGAGGCATGTAACTTTATGTTCTCCATGCTTATTCATATTATGTGTTTAAATTGATAATATAAACTAATACTTTTTATTTATCACTTGGACAGGTCTTGGATGGTTGTGGAGAATGTTGGGGGTCATGGTCGCAACCCCAATGGCATCCTCGGCCTGTTGTGCAGGGAACACTTCCCTGGACTGGTTGAGTACGCCGGAGTGACGGGCCCAGCCTACACCTTCGATCACTACGCCGTTGCCCCCGATGTAGTAGATTGGGACGGCAGGGAATTCAATAACAAGGCGGTGCGAGTGAAGCAAGAGCTATGGGTAAGTCTTACTATAATATAAAATATGTCGCATTTGTTGCACATTCTTGAAATAATGTATAGATACATCATCTTTGTATGCAGGATTTCTTCAGATGAGGGGCTGGATACGAGGCTAGGGCGGATGTGGTGGCCACCATGAGCTGTAAGAAGCTCGTCGTGGACATGCACTATGAGGCACAAATCCAGGCTATTGTTAGCTACCACGAGTCTGTCCTTGGGGAGAAGGTGACCAAGCAGCAAGCCCGAACCATGTCGTTGACTAGGGACCAGTACTTGCAGGTAAATACAAAACTTTAATATTCATGACAAAAAATTTCCTTAATTTTATCTTCTGATATGCAGTGTACATGTTTACTTTATAGATGATTCCTTATTGGTGCGCCGCACATCCTCTGTGCTGGGAGCAGATGGTGGATAGGTGGTGCTCGCCTGAGTGGGACGAGGCGCACAACGCTAGTCGGGAACGACGTCTGATAATGCAAGGTCTCTCCCACCACCAAGGCAGCCGCAACCTAGGCCAATATGCAGAAGCATGGGTACGCTCTCTTTTTTATTTAGGTATATAACACTGGATTAGATATTATTTCTAACTATCTCGTTGGTTTTCTTGCAGTCGGCGTCACATGGTGGCTAGCCTTGCTCCATCTTCTCGGCCTATGCTATGGCCCACAAGGGCAAGGCGACGTCCGATGTCACCTACAACCCGAATGACGGTGTAACATCCCAAAAATTTAACCCCAAGGTTAGAAACCCTAATCTCCTAGCCCCCATTGATTATTCCCTAGACTCCACCTCATAGGACATTTCATCATATGCATACACCATGATTGTTAGTAGCACCTCACATAGAGTATATTTTTTTGACACCTAAGAATATATAGCTAAATATTTGTTCAAAAGAAAAAAGGAGATAAAAGAAATGGAAATAGAAATAGAAATGGAAATAGAAAAAAGGAAAATCTTCTCCCCCCCTTGGCTGGGCTGAATCCGGCCCAACCACCTCTCTCCCGCGTGCCTGTGCTTTCCCCCCTCGCGGCCCAAGTGGCCCATCTCCGCTCACGCACCCGCGCTCCTCCCTCCGTCGCTGCCAGCCCGGCCCCACTCATTAGCCGTGCTCGCCCTCGCTCCCTCGCAACCGCCCTCTCTCTGGCAAGCGGGCCCCGCTTATCAGCCCCTTTCTCGTGCCCATGACCAAGCTATCGACGCGATCACCACCGACCGCCGCGCGCTCCATCACTTTGCCATTAATACGCTCGCCAGCTCGGTTTGGCGCCTTGCGCCACCGCGCACTGTGCCCAAGCTATCCCTTCACCCCTCCTGCCCGAGCCATCCTTTCGCCACCACTGTGCGCAATCATCGCCGTCGTGGCAAGCTCGCCGGTGCTCACCACCTCGCCCCCCTTCCCCACCCCGGGCGCCTATAAAAGGACCACCCGAGCTCCGTCCTTCCTCACATCGGCCTCGGCCACTCCCTCTCCCCTACCCTGAGTCAAATCGAGCTCCACGCCGCCGTGCCCCTCCTCCACTCCGATGAGCCCCGCCCTCCTCTCTCTGTTAAGTTCTATTCCAATTAATGTAGCCCTTGAGCTTCACTGCTCCCTCACGAACATGACACACCCATTCCCTCTACCTATTGCGCCCGGCAACCTCGCCGGTGATACCCACCGCCGCGAGCGCCCGCCACCTCGCTGTGGATCAGCCGTCCCAAGAACCCTCCGGCCAAATTGGCCCCACCTCTGTAATCCCCTACCTCCACCCGTGCCTTGTCACCACTCCATCGATGCAGAACCGGGACCGCGACGGAGAACCGCGGCGGAGCCTCACCGGCGGTCGAACTCCGGCCGGTTCGACCCCCCGTCACCCCCTAACGTTGTCCCCTCCCCTCCTCGCTGGCACGTGGGCCCGCACCCACGACACCGTCTACGCTCTGTCCCCCGCTGGTGGGTCGGCTGGGCCGTCTGCCCACGCGCCCGCGCCCGCGCTCGGCTGGGCCGAAATTCCCCCCTGGCCCAGCTAGCAGAGAAAACCCTTTTCTTTTTCCTTTTTCCATTTCTTTTTCCTATTTTCACATATTTATGCATATATTGATGTTTTATGCACCAAAATAGTCTAAATAAATTATAGGGCACAAAATAATAATGTCTAACAATTGGCACTCCACCAAGTCACCATGGTTGATGTATTATTCATTACCTATTTTTGCTAGAAGAAGAGGGATCCGATCCTCCGGAATTTGTAGCTCCGGAAGAAGGGCAGGAACCCGACCTCTCCGAAATAGATCTTTCATGCCAGGAGAACTTTGATGAAGGCAAGTCCATTCTTCCCTTGATGCATAAATTACCTACTCTTTCTTCCACTACCTAAGCCGGGAATAAGGGATGGTTCTTTTGCATTGTGAGAAGAGCGATAGCCCGCACTAACGAATATCTTTTAAGTACAAAATGTGGGATGAGAACAGGGTAGTGTTTTTACTAAGCGATGTTTTCAAAAAGTTTATGATGAAGGGTATCCACCCTCATCACCTTTTGAGTGGGATGATCAGGGACTCCCTGGTTTAGGGGAAGGCCTAAGGTGATGGCTCAGTCAGGTTAGGTGTGGCAGAAGGATTGTCCCCTCATATAAGGACCGAATTGTCATCCTTCACTACCTGTACTCATGACAAGTACAACCACTCGAGACTGTATGGGCAGTCACTCAATCTTAACTCGTACGATCCGAACCCCAGGGTTATGATGGCTGGGGAGCACCGAGAGGATAAGAAGGGGGAATGTTTTGTCTGGTTTGGACATGGCGGTGGCCTAACTCCTTCCGGTATAACCGTTAAGGTAAGGACGTGCGAGGAAAGAAAGAGATTCGGATTCGGGTCTCATTTGCCATGAGATCGCAGAACCGGACTTGTGGGTAAAGTGTACCCCTCTGCGCAGAGTTCAAACCTATCAGAATAGTCCGTGTCCACTGGTATGGACGAGTCTGGTGTGGTATGACAATTAGTGTTTAAAACCTCTGCGAACCAGGAAATGTGTGAGTGGGTGTGCTTTTGGAAATGAAAACAATCCCACGGGAGCAGGAAGCTCAGTGGTGGTTGAGTGTGAAAATGTGCTACTTCCGTCTCTGGGGAAAACCATCAAAGAGTTGCCCTTTTTTGAAAAAGAAGAGTGACTTCAACTCCACCATACAAAGCATGTATTAAGTAGGTCCCTTTCTCTTTACGGGCGAGATGGGCTTGCGGAATACCTAGTGTATTCACCCAGATTTATTTATGTTTTTCAGCAGGTGAAGACTTCTTTTCTACTATGCTCGACTAGAAGGGGGCTGTGTCTGCACCCAGTTCTGCCTGTGGCTTGGGCTAGTTTATCTTCCACTGCGCTTTGTTTTTCAGGCTCTCTTGAGCTTGTACCCTGGTATTGTAATAACTTTTAAATTCGAACTCTGTACTATTTGAAGTAAGGAATGTGGTTACTAGCCTCCTGGGACTAGTAATTGTATCACATTTGAGTCCCAGAGGATTGGGGCGCTTCAGGTGGTATCGGAGCCATAGGACTGGCCGTAGATCGCAGCCCCGACCTTAAAAGTTTGCCCTAAAAAGAAAGACCTCTTACCTCTAAAGAAGAATCTTCTCTCCTTTCCCCGATATTAACAGACCCTTCTTTTCTTCTACCAGATGGAAGGCTCCTTGGTCATTAGGACATCCTACTTCTCAGAGGTGGAAGGATTCCCTCACCTTTTGCGAAGTTGCGCGCTTCGCATGGGTATTCGCAAGAAGCTGGAGTACGTCTGGAAAGAATACCGCGAGAATGGAACTGAGAAATGCTCTATGGCAGTCTACCTAGGAGAAAGCCGAAATTACCCAAACCACCCTCCCTTCCAAGTCACCTTCACTGGACACCGCTTCCCAGACACTTGCCAAAATGTTGCCCAAAAAGCCCTCCGACAGCTATGCCAAAATTACAGCAGGGAAGTCTTTGAGACCCCCATTCGTTACTTTCCACCCAGCAACAAGAATACCCCTACCTGGAGGAAAAGACTTCAGGCCCTGTTAGGAAGATATCCTACTGAAGATGACCCCACCATAGTCTACATGGCCGGATATCTCCACAAACTCGATAACCACTATGACGACCTTTCCTCCCACTGCACCCACCTAAACTCCTGGGTGGAAAGCTTAGAGCAACAGGTCAAGGAACTTAAAAAGGAGAAGGTGTCCCTCCAAGAAAGTCTCGAAATAGCAGAAGGTGAAGAGGCTAACACTCGTGAAGCCTACCGAACCCTGAAGATGGATTACGATAAGAAGTTAAAGAAGCTCGCCCCCACTAAGAAGATCCGGAAGAGGACCAAGAGCCAAGGATGCCAGACTGAGCGGAAAAAGGAAGCCCCACTAGCACTGCCTCCCTCCAGGATAGAAAACTTGTCAGACGTAGAGGATATGTCCCTAGCTAGCCTTGACGACCTTCTCAAGGAATTTGGGGACACTTTAGAAAGGGAGTTAGGAAGCACCTTAGAGAGCACTCATGTGTAGTGTGACTTGTGGTAACTGTATGCTTGTAATGAATTTGTGTGATGAATAAAATAACATGGTTGAAAAAAATTGGCATGTGCATAGTAGTAATTTTCTCCCCTTGGCAGATGGCTTCGGATAAAACCACGCCTACCGCCTCCGGGATTGGAGCAAGGTTTCCCCTAGGAGCTGAAGGAGAAGCCGGTGGAGAAGGGAGTGAGACCCGCCTCCCCGCACCTCCGGAGCTGCCATTAGATTTAGCCCAAGTTCTAGCCAACCAAACCCGACTCATTGAAGTCCTCACCAGAAGTCTTGAAAACCAGCGCCCGAATGGTGGAAGACCTTAGGACAGGATGGGAGATTTTCTAAGACTCAAGCCTCCCACCTTCACTGGATCCAGCAATCCACTCGACGCTGATGACTGGCTGCGCACGATAAAAAGGAAGTTAGAAGCCATCGGATGCCCTGAGAACCAGCGTGTTCATCTGGCTGCTCATCAACTTTTTGGGATGGCCCTATCCTGGTGGGATACCTTCAGCGTCGCCGTCAGGGATGCTACCTGGGCAGAATTTGAAGCCGCTTTCCGAGAACATCATGTGCCCTAAGGGATCATTCAACTCAAGGAAGATGAATTTCGGGAACTAACCCAAGGTGGAAGATCTGTCAATGAGTACGTGCACAAATTCACAGAACTGGCTCGCTACGCGCCTGACGATGTTAGCACAGAAGCCAAGAAGATGGCCCGTTTCTTGAAGGGGCTAAGACCAGAACTCAAGACTATCCTTGCCAGCTAAGATTTCCTCAGCTTCTCGCACCTCTCAAACAAGGCCATACAAGTGGAAAGGGAAAGGGAAGAAGAAAAGGGTCACCTCAAGAGGAAATTCCAAGTCCTCCGAGCTCAACAGCAGGACAGGCACAAGAGAATTTGATCCTTTGGGTTTCCACCCAAGGGACCAAGCTTCAACAAGCTAGCTGGACCCACTCCGTCACGTTTCAGTCAGCAGGGTCAAAGCTCCTTTCAGGCCTCCTTCGTTGCAAGCAACCAACCTCCAGCCAATGCCTTTTGGCACTACGGAGACCCCAGTCACTACAAGAATAATTGTCCTCAGTTGAAGGCATCCATGCCTGCTTACTCCAACTCGGTGAATGGCCCCAAGAATGCCCCAGCACCCGCCTCCACGGCACCCTCCTCCAACAGCCACCAGAGCAAGACCTAGTATCATGGCAGAGCATGAGTAAACCACGTCGATGCTCAAGAGGCTCAGCAAGCTCCGGGAGTAGTGCTCGGTGAGTTCCTAGTTGAATTTACTCCTGCTACTGTACTTTTCGATTCAGGAGCATCTCATTCTTTCATAACCACTAGTTTTGTGGAAAAGCATGGCATTCCCACTACACACCTAGAAATTCCCTTGGTCACTCGAACCCCAGGGTTAGACCTTTTATGCCAACTCAAATGCTCCCAAGTCAGGATTCTTTTAAGTGGGGTAGTGTTCTTGGCAGACTTAGCCATCTTTCCATCCCAAGGGATCGATGTGATCTTAGGAATGGATTGGTTAACCAAGCACAAGGGCATCATAAGTTGTGAAAATAAGACCGTTCTTCTCATTGACCACCAAGGAAAGTCAGTTTCATGTGAGGCTCAGCCACCCGCCCAAGACCCAATGGTGTTTAATCTAGTAGCAGAAAGCATATCTGTAGTAGAAGAATTCATGGATGTATTCCCAGAAGAATTGCCAGGAACGCCGCTAGAGAGAGAAGTGTTCTACATTGATCTAATTCCTGGCACTGCACCCATCGCAAAGAGACCATACCACATGGCTCCCACTGAATTAGCAGAACTAAAACTCCAGACCGCAGAGCTTCAATAGAAAGGGTACATTCGTCCCAGCTCATCTCCTTGGGGAGCACCAGTCCTTTTTGTCACCAAAAAGGATGGAAGTATGAGGATGTGTATTGACTACTGATCCTTGAATGAGGTTACAATCAAAAACAAGTACCCACTACCTCGGATAGATGACCTCTTCGACTAGCTTCAAGGGGCCAAATATTTCTCCAAGATAGACCTGAGGTCAGGATATCACCAGCTGAGAATCAAGGAAGCAGACATTCAGAAGACTGCCTTTGTCACCCGGTACGAACAGTATGAGTTCACAGTAATGCCCTTCGGACTAACCAACGCACCCGCCTTTTTCATGAATCTCATGAATAAGGTATTTATGGAAGAGCTGGATAAGTTTGTCGTAGTCTTCATTGACGACATCTTTATCTACTCCAAGAGTCACGAAGATCATGAACATCACCTCCGGATTGTCCTCGGAAGACTCAGAGCACATCAACTCTATGCTAAGCTCAGCAAATGTGAATTCTGGTTAGAAAAGATAGCCTTCCTTAGGCATATCTTGACTGCAGAAGGAATAGAAGTGGACCCATCCAAGGTAGCAGCAGTATCCAAATGGAAGCAGCCATCCAACGTTAGTGAAGTTCGAAGCTTTCTGGGAATGGCAGGATATTACTGCCGTTTTATCAAAGGGTTCTCCAGCATAGCAAGACCTATGACCGAGCTCCTCAAGAAAGACAATAAGTTTGTGTGGACCCCGAAGTGTGAGGAAAGCTTCCAAATCATAAAGAACAAGCTCACAACCGCACCCGTTTTGACACTGCCAGACATCCATCAGGATTTCGTCATCTTTTGCGATGCTTCAGGGCAAGGTTTAGGGTGTGTACTTATGCAAAATGAGAAAGTCATTACCTATGCATCATGCCTACTCAAGCCGCATGAGCAAAATTATCCCACACACGATTTGGAATTAGCAGCCATAGTGCATGCCCTAAAAATATGGAGGCACTACCTGATTGGGAACAAATGTCACATCTTCATAGATCACAAGAGCCTGAAGTACATTTTCACTCAGCCAGACCTCAATCTCTATCAGCGAAGATGGCTGGAATTGATCAAAGACTATGACCTTGAGATCCATTACCACTTCGAGAAGGCCAACGTGGTAGCAGATGTCCTCAGCCGAAAACCTTTCGGGAAGAAAGAAATCAACTTCTTGGAAGACTGGAAGAAAGAATCAGCTCAACTGAACACTTGTCTGGGAGACAATGGTAGCCTAGAAGTCAAGCCAATGCTAGAAGACCTCATACGCAAGGCTCAACGCCTGGACACTGAGACAGCAGGTCTTATGGAGAGAACTCGCAAAGAACAACTTCCGAACTTCAGGACAGATGAAGAAGGATTCCTTTGGTTCAGAAACCGTCTGTGTGTACCAAGAGGAGAAGCACGAGAAGTTCTGCTTGACGAAGCTCACAACTCAGCCTACTCTATCCACCCAGGGACCACCAAGATGTACCTAGACCTCAGAACCAGATACTGGTGGAAAGTAATGAAAAAGGAGATAGCACACTATGTGGCCTGGTGCGACACTTGCCAGCGAACTAAGGCAGAGCATCAGAAGCCTGTAGGTCTACTCCAACCTCTTCCAGTACCCGAATGGAAGTGGGAAGAAATAGGCATGGATTTGTAACCGGACTGCCTCGGACCCAAAAAGGGAACGATTCTATCTGGGTGATAATCGACCGTCTTACCAAGGTAGCCCATTTCATCCTAGTGAAAACTACCTTCAGAGGAGCCACGGAAGATAGTGTGAGACAGGGGGACACAGTTCACCTCAAAATTTTGGATGAGCCTTCAGCAAGCCATGGGCACCAAGCTAGACTTCAGCACCGCCTATCACCCCCAGTCAGATGGTCAGACAGAAAGGGTCAACAAGGTCCTCGAGGATTTGTTAAGAGCCTATGTGTTGACATTTGACAGAAATTGGGAGTCCAGTTTGCCATACGCAGAGTTCTCGTATAACAACAGCTATCAGGCCAGTATCAAGATGTCACTGTTCAAAGCATTGTATGGACGAAAGGGTCTGCCTTCGTTAAAGAGGCAGAAGAGAAAGTTGCCCTGATCCGCAAAAGATTACTTGAGGCTCAGAGTCGGTAGAAGAGTTATGCAGACAACAGGCGGAGAGAACTCCGGTTCGAGGAAGGAGACTTCGTTTACCTCAAAGTCTCCCCAATGCACGGAGTCAAGAGGTTTCAAGTGAAAGGAAAGCTAGCTCCGCGATTCATCGGCCCCTACCCTATCATGGGTAGGGTAGGACCCACAACCTACCGCCTTGAATTACCAGAATCCATGTCAGAATCCACAATGTGTTTCATGTATCCCAGCTCTGCAAATGCCTGCAAGTGCCAGAAAGTCACATCGAAGAAGAGACAATTTAGATTCAGAAGGATCTATAGTACCGAGAAAAGCTAGTAAAGATTCTTGACTCGGCAGTCCGAAGGACCCGCAACTCAGAAGTAAGACTCTGTAAAGTTTAGTGGAGCAGAGAAGGAGAAGAGGAGGCTACCTGGGAGAGTGAGGACTCTTTGAGGAGGGAATACCCTTACCTTTTCTCAAGCCCAGTCTGAATCTCGAGGGCGAGATTCCTTTAAGTGGGGTAGATTTGTAACATCCCAAAAATTTAAACCCAAGGTTAGAAACCCTAATCTCCTAGCCCCCCTTGATTATTCCCTAGACTCCACCTCATAGGACATTTCATCATATGCATACACCATGATTGTTAGTAGCACCTCACATAGAGTATATTTTTTTGACACCTAATAATATATAGCTAAATATTTGTTCAAAAGAAAAAGGAGATAAAAGAAATGGAAATAGAAATAGAAAAAATAAAAAGGAAAATCTTCTCCCCCCTCGGCTGGGCCGAATCCGGCCCAACCACCTCTCTCCCGCGCGCCCGCGCTCCTCCCCCCCTCACGGCCCAAGCAGCCCATCTCCGCTCGCGCACCCGCGCTCCTCCCTCTGCCGCTGCCAGCCTGGCCCCACCCGTCAGCCACGCTCTTCCTCGCTCCCTCGCAACCGCCCTCTCTCTGGCAAGCGGGCCCCGCTTGTCAGCCCCTTCCTCGCGCCCGTGACCAAGCTATCGACGCGATCACCGCCGGCCACCGCACGCTCCATCGCTTCGCCATTAATATGCTCGCCAGCTCGGTTTAGCGCCTTGCGCCACCGCGCACTATGCCCGAGCTGTCCCTTCACCCCGCCTGCCCGAGCCATCCCGTCGCCACCACTGTGCGCCATCATCGCCGCCATGGCAAGCTCGCCGGTGCTCGCCACCTCGCCCCCTTCCCCGCCCCGAGTGCCTATAAAAGGACCGCCCGAGCTCTGTCCTTCCTCACACCGGCCTCGGCCACTCCCTCTCCCCTCCCCTGAGTCGAATCGAGCTCCACGCGCCGTGCCCCTATTCTGCTCTGGTGAGCCCCGCCCTCCTCTCTATGTTAAGTTCTAGTCCAATTAATGTAGCCCTTGAGCTTCACCGCTCCCTCACGAACACGACACACCCATTCCCTCTACCTATTAAGCACCCTCCGGCCAAATTGGCCCCACCTCTGTAATCCCCTACCTCCGCCCGTGCCTTGCCACCACTCCGTCGACGTAGAACCGGGACCGCGACGGAGAATCGCCGTGGAGCCTCACCGGCGGTCGAACTCTAGCCGGTTCGCCCCCCCCCCCCGTCACCCCCTAACGCCGTCCCCTCCCCTCCTCGCTGGCACGTGGGCCCACACCCATGGCGTCGTCCTCGCTCCGTCCCCCGTTGGTGGGCCGACTGGACCGTCTGCCCGTGCGCGCGCCCGCTCTCGGCTAGGCTGAAATTCCCCCTGGCCTAGCTAGTAGAGAAAACCCTTTTCTTTTTCCTTTTTCCATTTCTTTTTCCTATTTTCACATATTTATGCATATATTGATATTTTATGCACCAAAAATAGTCTAAATAAATTATAGGGCACAAAATAATAATGTGTAACGATTGGCACACTCCACCAAGTCACCATGGTTGATATATTGTTCATTACCTATTTTTGCTAGAAGAAGAGGGATCCGATCCTCCAGAATTTGTAGCTCCGGAAGAAGGGCAGGAACCCGACCTCTCCGAAATAGATCTTTCGTGCCAGGAGAACTTCGACGAAGGCAAGTCCATTCTTCCCTTGATGCATAAATTACCTACTCTTTCTACCACTACCTAAGCCGGGAATAAGGGATGGGTCTTTTGCATTGTGGGAAGAGAGATAGCTCGCATTAACGAATATCTTTTAAGTACAAAATGTGGGATGAGAACAGGGCAGTGTTTTTACTAAGCGATGTTTTCAAAAAGTGTATGATGAAGGGTATTCACCCTCATCACCTTTTGACTGGGATGATCAGGGACTCCCTGGTTTAGGGGAGGGCCTAAGGTGATGGCTCAGCCGGGTTAGGTGTGAGCAGAAGGATTGTCCCCTCATATAAGGACCGGTTTGTCATCCTTCACTACCTGTACTCATGACAAGTACAACCACTCGAGACTGTATGGACAATCACTCAATCTGAACTCGTACGGTCCGAACCCCAGGGTTATGATGGCTGGGGAGCACCGGGATGATAAGGAGGGGGAATGTTTTGTCCGGTTTGGACATAGCAGTGGCCTGACTCCTTCCGGTATAACCGTTAAGGTAAAGACGTGCGAGGAAAGAAAGAGATTCGGATTCGGGTCTCATTGGCCATGAGATCGCAGAGCCGGACTAGTGGGTAAAGTGTACCCCTCTGCGCAGAGTTCAAACCTATTCGAATAGTTCGTGTCCACTGGTATGGACGAGTCTGGTGTTGTATGATAATTAGTGTTTAAAACCTCCGCGAACCAGGAAATGTGTGAGTGGGTGTGCTTTTGAAAATGAAAACAATGCCACGGGAGCAGGAAGCTCAATGGTGGTTGAGTGTGAAAATGTGCTACTTCCGTCTCTGGGGAAAACCATCAAAGAGTTGCCCTTTTCTGAAAAAGAAGAGTGACTTCAACTACACCATACAAAGCATGTATTAAGTAGGTCCCTTTCTCTTTACGGGTGTGATGGGCTTGCGGAATACCTAGTGTATTCACCTAGATTTATTTATGTTTTTCAGCAGCTGAAGACTTCTTTCTGCTATGCTCGACTAGAAGGGGGCTGTGTCTGCACCCAGTTCTGCCTGTGGCTTGGGCTAGTTTATCTTCCACTGCGCTTTGTTTTTCAGGCTCTCTTGAGCTTGTACCCTGGTATTGTAATAACTTCTAAATTCGAACTCTGTACTATTTGAAGTAAGGAATGTGGTTACTAGCCTCCTGGGACTAGTAATTATATCACATTTGAGTCCCAGAGGATTGGGGCGCTTCAGATGGGCCCGAGGCGTATAGCAACCCTGCCGTCTACAACCGCCTTCATGACTACACCGCCATGGCACAGGAGGTCCATGGGCCAGAATACGATCTAAGGACCGAGGAGTTCGACCCTGATGTCCTCATGAGGGTTAGAGGAGACAAGAGACATGGGCGGTCCTAGATTGCCGACAGGGCAATCGACTCGTCGTCCACTCCCACTCTATCTCAAGTGCGAGCAAGGAGCACGAGCTCGAGCCCAGCCATACGACCTTGGCAGGACAGCTCACATCATCGCATACAACAACTCGAGGTTAGTGCTTCTATAACTCGTCATTCCTTGAGTTATATATCTTCTCTTTGAGTTACTATAACATTGGCTTGGAATATTACAGACCTAGCTAGAAACAGAGAGGAGGGAATGTCAGGAGATGGAGGCGAGGATGGCTGAGATGTTCCAGTACATGCAGAGCCTTGGCGCCGCATAGGGTTTCGCTCCACCACCTCCGTTGTTCCCTACAGTTGACCCTACTCAGTTCCATACTCCTGTGAGTACCAAAATTCTAGTTCTTCATGATATATATTCATCTGGTATAACATATGCAATCTCTTCTCTGTGCAAGGACAATCTGGGACGGCATCCAACAACCCTCATGGATCGCCCAGCCCATCGCCGCACCAGTCTAGCCACCCACCTTGATGAGATATTATCTTTGCTAGTGTTGTTAATACTTTGTGAGGTAACCCGGTCTGAACTTGTTTGATGTTGGTAATGCTTTGTGAGATACTTGAGACTTATGTTCTTGAGTGTTGGATACTTATGTTTGTGTTCGAACATGTTGGTAATGCTGTGATAACTAGTTTAATTTATGGTCTTTATGAGATATGTGATGTATATGTGATATCTGTGATAATTATGTGATATATCTTTTGTTTGTTTGGAGGGAATAGGAAAAACAAATTAAAAAGGTGTATACTGGTCACTTTGTCGAGTGGTACACTCGACAAAGAGGTTCTTTGCCGAGTGTTAAGGTCATAGCACTCGGCAAAGAAGAAACACCTGGGCACCGGTAAAGCTTCTTTGCCGAGTGCTGTGGCCCTGGCACTCGGCAAAGAAGCAAGATTTGCCGAGTGCCTCCTAGAGCACTCGACAAAGAAACTGACAAAGGGGCCCGCTGATGGTCTTGTTGCCGAGTGCTAGGCTGGCGAACACTCGACAAAGAACAAAACTCTTTGCCGAGTGCCATCTAATACACTCGACAAAGTTAATCTCTTTGTCGAGTGTCACCTAGAACAATCGGCAAAGGCGCAGTCTCCGTTAGCAGTCGCCGTGACGGTGACTTTTTTTTTGCCGAGTACCAAGTGACACTCGGAAAAGTCTTTGCCGAGTGACCGATAAAAAGTACTCGACAAAGAAACCATTGTTGATGTACAGTTCGCTGAGCTCTCTTTGCTGAGTGTCACACTCGGCAGAGACTTCGCCGAGTGTTTTCCACGCTTTGCCGAGTGCTTCAGTCACTCGGCAAAGAGCCCGATTCTGGTAGTGTTTGCTTAGATTGTAGCCAAATTCCTTTAAGATTTGCCTCATCATAAGTAAATGTGCATAATAATGTCTTGTAGCAATATACTTGGCCTTAGTGGTGGACAGGGCAACAGAATTGTCTATAACAATGGCCGACAGCAATATACTCGGCCCCGACCTAGTCGCTTGGGGAGTCGAACAAAGTGAATTGGACATCACAAGTTAAGGTGAAGACCACACACCTAGCCCGAGGTATCTTGAAGCCATTTGCTCGGGTTGTCACACATGGATGCCATCATAGTCTACATGTCCTTGAAGGAATCTTCATGCCCGTGAGAAGTATCTCAAACCCATGACATGAGCATGTTGTGTGTCATGGAATCTTAGTTTGAGGTTGTTTGCCTGTTTTGGTAATGATCACACCTAGGACATGACACTACTTGCAAAGGGATCACATGTTAGAATCCTTGTCCCTATTGGAGGAAAGAGCATCGATTGCATATGTTGGCCCCCCGTTCCACTATGGCGTATGAAGAATGTGAAGGGATGGGTGACCTAGGGAAGGAGGACTAAGAAGCATGTCAACCACCACTATCACTACAACCTGCAAAAAGTACAACAATAGTCGCATAGATTTGGATGAGGAATGATGGTGTGAGTAAGCTCCTATAGATGCTTGGTTAGGCTAGTGATAATTAATGAACAAAGAAGCTAGATTATAGTGATGAATGATAGGGTAAACAAAGAGAAATAGATCACATCATAGCGGTCTAGGATGCATGGTTTTGGTGGTGTTAATTGTGGCCCTCTAGTGTCAATGACTATATGATGGGTTTCTCCTATGATCTTTCCCCATTTAGACCAAACTCATTATTGATATAATAATAAATAAGTTATCCCTCCTATCATATTGGTTACCAATAATAGGCAAATTGTTGAATGGACAACTAATCTAGCAACAATCAACAAATATGGAAGGGCATGTGGCTCTAGAGAAACAAATTGTGTTGCCAACTCTAGTAAGTTAGCTCCTTCTTAGCATTTGATTGTGTGTCATCACTAAATCCAGTGGACTTAACAAACTTAGGTTTTTTGGGTTCAGTTAAGGGTGTAAGGTTTTGGATTAGGCCTATTGAAGTTTGTTGAGCGTAAAGGGAGGTCGACAACAACTAGTTGGATTGGTAGATGAAGTGGTTGGTGGGTAGGGTGTTTGGGCAATGGTGATGACAAGCTGCTAGAGGTAGAGGAATATAGTTGGGTGAGGTAGAGGTAGGGGACTAAATTTGATTGGTTGTCAAGTGAACTGATGGCATCGATGGATCTAGTTGTGGGATCCATTAGATATGTGACAGGAGGGTGCGTTGGGGATTAGTTTATATGTGAATTTCGTCGTTGGATTCGGTGGCAAGAGACACCTCAAACGTGGTAGCAGGTTGGTGCGGGGGTAAGTGTAACTTCAAATCTCTCCACTGATGACATGGCATAGGGATTAGCACAACTATGAATCTTGCTAGTGGATCCAATGATAGAGGCGCCGCATAAATGGTATGAGGGTAGGGCAAGGTTCTATGTTTCTATGACTAGTCGATGAATCTAGAGGTGGAACCTACTAGAGACGTGGTACCGGGGCGAGGGAAGGGTGAGCATGTTTGTAGATCTTGCCCATAGGGACCAGTCGTCCCGAGTTGTAATAGGAAATTAGTGTAGGGGTGAGTTTTTTGTGTGAATCCCGCTGGCTATAAAGGAGGATGTGAAACAAGGAAGTCTGTCGATTGAAATTTGAGGCAAAGAAAGGCAAAGGTAACGGGTGACTCCTCGCGTCTTCGAGGAGCGTGCGACCTCACCGCCGTCGTCCATGCCCCCACCCTGCCCTTGCCCCCTAGCTTACACCATATGTGTCTAGCGACTTCTGCTGCTTTGTCGTGCCACCTGCCTCCTCCCCCACCTCTCGACCACTCCATCCCTCAATCACCTACATCGTGACGCCGGTGCTCTCAATGTCGCGCAACTGTCATCTGCCACCGCACTGGTAGACGACGACCCCTCCGCCCTTCCCGACTCTCCGGCTTGTTGTCTCGTTCGTCCATCATCTCTGTATCACGGCCGCCGTCGCGAATCCCTCTTCTAGCGCCGCCGGTAAGTGTTCTCCGCGAAACCCTAACTTTTCTTCTTCATTTTCGGCAAGCGGTGTGCGGATGGGTTGTATGAGTGCACGAACACGTGACCTGTGTTTTTGTGTGGGTGGAACGCGTGAGTGCACGAACACGAAACCGGTGTGTTTGTGTGATAGTGTTTTGCGAATAAAATATCTGGTAGATGAAATGAAATTTTTACCCCCGAAAACAACACGTCACAGATGCTGCCGTCATTAGTTTTGTTCCTAGTTGAGCTTTCAGTTGTACATCTACATCTGCATATGCATGACACAGCCAGTAGTAAGAACGGTTAATTTCACGAATTTTTTTACTAGTACTGCATGCCAAGCTTTTCTTACTTTATTCGTCTTCCATTATCCGAGTAGCTTTCTTTCTTACATAATTACCGCTGGTGTGTGCGGCCTCATGCATATTGACTGAAACAATTTTCAGATTTTTCCGTTCCGTGGCTGCATGGCATCATATATATTCATAATGCATTGCTGTGTTGGTGCCATGTTTGGATCACAATTTACATCCATTTGTTTTCCTACGGCTTTTTACTCACTTCCTTTTTTATGGAAGCCACTATTCATTGTGTTTAATCCTTCGTTCGTCCTGACAGTAACATTTTTTTTTTTGTCGTTTGTGAACTGAGCAGGATGCCGTCGTCATCGTCTTCGGTGCCGGCCAGGCCGGAGAATGTCCAGGACGTCACGGCCGATGCGATCAACGGATTCCCTGTGCTCAATTCTGGCAGCGGCGCCGGAGGCCATGGGCATGGGCACGCGACCGCCGGAACGTATGTGCGGCCCTCCCTGGCCGCCCCATTGCTTTCGCCGACGGCGCGCGCCATCGCCGGCTACGGCTACGCAGCCAACACCGGCTTCACCGCCGCGAACGCAATGGCGGCACGTTCTTCCGGTCCCGGTGGAGAACCAGGGACAAACTCGCTGGAGCTGCTCATGCACTTGGCCGGATGGAATAACCACCCGCCATGGGCACAGAGCTATGCGGGCATGTCCCCGCGGGGCCCGCCGCTAGTCCTCTCTCCCTCCGCCACGTCCCCCGGGTGGGCACCGTCGTCGTTCGCCCCCGGAGCTCCGGCGGGAACAAGTGGCGGCAGCAGCAGCAGTTTTGGCGGCCGTGGCGCTGTCGCCGTCCAAAGCGGCGCCGTGGCCCGTAGGTACGATCTCGGTCCCGGCAGTTGGAGCGCGGGCCGCGGCAAACCACCAAACGTGAGTCAGCTACAGATTACTGCGGCCGCAACCGCCGCCACCGGATCATGCTCAACCAGCAAGACGAAGTCGTCGCCACTTGGAGGCGGCAACACAGAACAAGAACGCCTGACCCCCGTGCTTGCAATGCCGACTACCCAGGGGAAGGTTGCCGCGGCGAGGATTGGCCGCGTCAGGAAGCGCGCGCCCAAGAATGGCATCATCGACAGCAGTGCGGCGCCGTCCAGGAACCTGAGGCACAGGGCCGCCAACAAGCAGCGAACGGCCAAAGACGCAGCCGCCGGCGTTGACGAGAGCCCCGCCGCCAACGCCAAGCGCGTCGACAACCAGCCTGCTGGTGGCCCGGCAAAATCCGCCGCAAGCGCGGACGCGCGAAACAACGATCTTCAGATCGTCCCTTCTCCGCCGCCGGCACGCAATGGCAGGAAGAGGAAGCAGAACGCTTCCGCTGCGTCATCGAGATGCAGCAGCCTGGTCACCAGGAGGAGCGGAACGGACGCGGTGGCGCCAGCGACGAAGAAGCACACCATCCTGACGTGGCTCATCGACGGAGGCTTCGTGTCCGACGGAGAGACGGTGTTGTATGTTCCAGGAGGGGACGGCGGCGCGGACGCGGAGAAGGTGGTGTCGGGCGCGGTGACCCGGGCCGGCGTCCACTGCAGCTGCTGCGACGGCGTGGTGCCGCTGCCGGTGTTCGAGGCCCACGCCGGGGCGCGGCGGCGCGACCCGGGCCCCGGGCAGCGGCAGCCGTGGGAGAAGCTCCTGCTCGTGTCGGGCAACTCCCTCCTGCGGTGCATGCAGGAGGCGTGGGAGATGGAGAAAGTGAGGACCTTCCATGCGCAGGCCAAGGTGAGGGCCGCGCTGGAGCAGGAGGAGGACAAGTACTCGCAGGCCAAGAGGAGGCTCCTCGCCAAGCATCTGAAGAAGGGGGTGGTCGTCGAGAGGATCATGTCTCCTAGGATGGAGAAGATGAAGGCAGGCGAGAAGGACTCCAGCGACGACGCCTGCGGCGTCTGCGCCGACGGCGGGGAGCTCCTCTGTTGCGACTCCTGCACCTCCACCTTCCACCCGGAGTGCCTCGCCATCAAGGTCTGTGTGTGTAATAGCAAAGTTTTTTTTTTCTTTCTGGAAACAACAACGACGCTGGAATTGTTTTCAGGTACCAGAGGGCTCGTGGTCGTGCCACTACTGCCGGTGCGTGCTGTGCATGTCAAACGATGACCTGCAGGGCCTGTCCACATGCCAGCAGTGTGCTCGCAAGTGTATGTGTCCCGCTCTCAGTTGGTTTTGCTTTTCTGTGCTGCTTTCTGAAGAGAAACTAAACTGGGGAATGCAGACCACGAGAGCTGCCGTCCATTGCCGGGGAACGGGTGCGACATCGGCACGTACTGTGGCGAGACCTGCAAGAAGGTGAAAAGAACTTGTTGATACACAACTACTCCACCATTGTATTTGGTTTTTTTTATTCTTCATTCTTGTGTTATATAAACTGAACATGGATGTGTTTCAGCTCTTTTCTCAGTTAGCACAAGTGACAGGCGTGACGAACCCTACCGGGGATGGTTTTTGGTGGGCGCTCTTGAGGATTCAGAAAGATGAACCGGCCAGCTCCGAGGAAATGCCTGCCGTTCTCGAGCGCAACGTGAAGCTTGCGGTGGCGCTGGGCGTGTTCAACGAGTGCTTCAACCCGGTGAAGGATCGGCGCACCAAGATCGATATGCTCCACCAAGCTGTGTATAGCCTTGGGTAAGTCCACATTTCTCAGATCCATCGATGAGTTCGTCTTGATTCTGTCTTCAACAGGTCTGAATTTAAGCGGCTAAGCTACGAAGGGTTCTACACCATGGTTCTGGAGAAGGATGGAGAGATCGTTTCAGCAGCCCTGCTGAGGTTTGCATTCAGTTTTCTCCTTGCATTTGTACTAGACCCCGTTAGGGCTTTTCGGTTGTACCCCAATCCATATAGATTAAGGGGGTTTCAATATATAGTAAGTTAAAAAAATTCTTAATCCGTATCAATCCTGTCCGATTCATATAGATTGAAAATAACCGAACAAACCCTTAGGGTTTATTAGGGTTTGTTCGGTTATTTTAAATCCATATGGATTGGAGGGGATTGATACGGATTGAGAGAGATTTTGACTTATTAGGGATTGAAACCCCCTCAATCCATATGGATTGGGGTAGAACCGAACAAGCCCTTAGGAGGGATCCGAGGGGGTTGGTTGGGATTAAATCTATTTCTATTGGATTTTGAATTTTGTTCCTCTTTAATCATCTTCAATCCACCCCTAATCGAAATAAGTTGGCAGTTTGTCGCAAGCCTTTTTTGTTACTCTTATTAATTAGTTCTTCCTTACCTGTCCACAGTATTATATTATACTTGCATTAATTTAGTAAAAGCAGTGGCTAGCTCAATGGCAGGCAAGCAGTAACTGGCATAGCTGGCCATTATTTAGCTGCATGCACCATCAAGTTGTTTCATTCACATGTAGAGATGGCCAAACGGGCGGCTCGGCACGGTCTGGCCCTGGTCTGATGAAGCTCAGCTTGTTTTGGGCCTGATCCATTAGGCACGGTTAGAAAACCGGGCCAGGCTGTCTAAGCCCACGGACTCGTTCCTCTGTCCGAGCCTGGCCCGCTGCGGGCCTAAACGGGCAAAAAACGGGCTAAACGGGCCGGTAAGCACGATTTAGTGTAAAAAAACGGGCTCGACGGACTTAGAGGTAAACGGGTCATGTCGGGCTAGCCAACCGTGCTTAGTTTCTTGTTCGAGCTCGACCCGCTTATTCGTGCCGGATCGGCCCGGGCCGTATAAAAGTGGGTCGGATCAGGCTCGTACTGGGCCAAAAAAACATGTTTTGGGCCAGATTTTAGTGCTTCGTGCTTTCTGTACATGTACATCTATATTCACATTATTGCTGCGCATGCCTTACTGCCCTTCCGCTCTTTCGTTTACATACAGGATCCATGGCACACAAGTGGCGGAGATGCCCTTCGCAGGCACGCTGCCAGCTTACCGGAAACAAGGAATGATGCGTCGCCTGGTCAGTGCTGTGGAGCAGGTGCACAACTACGATTAAATCACTTATATTATTACAAGTCTTGAATGATGATAAACCAACTGTTAAAACCTCTTGCATGCTCTGACCTTTATTTGCGATCCCAGGTGCTGGCGTCAGTGCAAGTGGAGAAGCTGGTGATACCTGCCATAGATTCTCTGGTGGACACATGGAAGAGGTCCTTCTTCTTCAGGCCCGTGGATCCCCAGCTGAGGGAGGAGCTCAAGAGGCTGAGCCTGGTGGTGATCACCGGCACCACCCTGCTCCACAAACCCATCGTTCCGCTGCCGCTGCCACGTCCACCGTCGCCCCAGCAAGGTATGTTCATTCATTCATTCATCACAGGGAACATCATGTCAGTTAATTATGAGCAGCAGCCTCTGACCCTGCGCCCAAAACAAAACAGCGGGGAGTCCAGAGGCATGGTGGCTCAAGTACGCGGACCCGTCGGCGCGCCTGACCGACGACGAGCGGGCGTTCCTGGAGATGGACGTCGACACGGCGCCGCCCTTCCGCTACACCGACCTGGTCACAGGCAACGTGTCTCTGCACAGGTTCTGTCAAGCAGGGAGCTCGTCGTCGGCCTGCGCCGCTGCCGTGTCCACAGGGAGAGCGAGCGGCAGCGCTGCACCGCCTCCGGGTCCGGGAGCATTTGCGGTGCAGCCGGGCGGCTGGCGTTCTTGCCGCAAGGCTGCGAGCGCGATGGCTCCCCAGCCCAGCTACGCGCGCGGCAGCGGGCGCAGCGGTATACTCCATCTCCATGGCATGAAGTGACCGATCCACCCACTGGCCTCGGCGCTGGGCAGGGCTTTGCTGCAGCTGTGGACTGTGGTGTAATTCAGCTCTGACTCTGAGAATGAAGATGATGCGGACATACTCTGACAGTCTCATGTACCAGTATTCGATCCATCTCAGCATTTAGACCTGGATAATATCGATACTAGCGACATTCCGTAGTGTAATGTTGTGATTGGTTTAAGATTTGGAGTTGACTAGAGAACTAAATGCTTTACTTCAGAGGATTTTGGTGGTGATCAGCTGCGTACTCTGCAATCTTCATATACCATTTGTTTGTGTGTTTGATTTTGTCTTTTAAACAGGAGCATAAGGATGTGTTTGGTTGACGTAAAAAGAGGGATAGAAGGAGACGACGACATTTTTCTATGGTATTTGGATGAGAGTCACGCGGGATGAGGTAAACATCGGAACAATTTTTAGTGACGGCTTGGCCCCAAGAAATAGATCGGACAGTGTCACTCCCGCCTTATCTTACTTTGATCTCAAACCAAACACATTCTAAATGGCCGGATGAGCCACGTCCGTTGGACGGCTCAGAGCACAGCCAGAAAAAAAAATTCGACAATAGCTCGGCGGCTTGGCCCGGCCCACAGTTCATCGCACCTGGATCAATACGACCTATAAATCGTGTTAGGCACTGTTTTTGTGCTTGCCTGATTCTTAGGCACTGCGGGTCTGTTTGGATGGTGATAGCAAAATATTGCTTGGCCTAGCACCAATGCCATGTGTTGCATTTTCTATGCTAGGGTTAGGATGAGCTGCCTGCCAGGCATTTACCTCATAGGCTACCATCAAATTAGGCCATGCGTGCCATTCCGACCTAGTATGATTTCTTTTTAGTTTTGTTTATAGAAATGTCCGTATTACTAGGTATATATCATCATTGGAAACATTGAAGTTTGAGTGGTTAGAAAAAGTAGGTTAGTGTCTACGAGCATAAGGTTGTGGGTTTGAGTCTCTACGGAAAAAGTGAAATGGGCGATTAATCCATTTCTACATGTTTTTTGTGATTGAATGTCTAACACAATATATTAGACTAACTTGTTTGCTAAATGTATGAGCATAGATTCACTCGAGTACAATTTGAAGATTCTAAGTTCAATTCAACTCAACAAAGTCCTATAAGTTCAACATTTTGTAAAAGGGTAAAACTGTGAGGTTAGAACCTTTGAATATGTTGCATTTACCTATTTAAATGTTGTTTGCACTTTGGTTTGCTAACTAACTCTGTTTCTAGCAAAAAGTACATTTTGGCCTGTGTTTGAGTTGAAACAGGAAAACTACAAGGGAGATGAGCTAAAGGTAAGGACCTATGACTTAAGTAGGTCAAACATACTCTAAATTTGTTTGTCTAAGTCATAAAATAGCTCCCAAGAAAAGCCTAGTCTATTTGGACAAGTTTGGTCTAAAAAGGACTTGAACTCAGGGTTCTGTGGTACACTCCGGACCTGTTTACCAGAGACGGATACAGGAATATTTCGGTGACCTAGTGCACCAGACTAGTCCAATGGTGTACCAGACTTCAGGAATTTTATAATGAAATTCATCAGACCGTCTACGGTTAGTGGTCCGGTGGTGCACCGGACCGTGGGCTCCAAAGGCTCTTTGGCATTCAACGAATAGTTCAATGGTCTATTAACACGTGGCGGTCCGGTGGTGGACCTAACTGGTCCAGTCCTAGCTCGACTTGGAAGGCCCCAGTCAAGATCTCAAAAGATTCGTCCCTATTCTCGGTTTGGTGGTTCAGCGGACCGGTCCGTTGCACCACCCGAGAGCAAAATTTCTACATGTCTTTGTAAGAAGGTTCAACAGCTTTATGGAGCATTGGAGCTATAAATAGGCCCCCATTTCGACCTCCATTGTGCACCAAGCATACCAAGAGCAATTACTTCACTCATATGCATTTGTTAGACACATCGAAGCGATCCGAGCACCCGTTCTAGTAAGGTAGTGTTGTGATACTGTTGTGCATTCTTGTTGTTGCTTTATAGTGTTGTTCTTTTGCCCTTGCGTGTTTCTTATTCTCCCTCTTGCTATTCTAGAGTTATAACTCTCATCAAACTGTGTATGGCCGTAATAGACTCCAAGTTGTGGAGATCCTTTGCAAAGGGAAAAAGTATAAGGAAGACCGTGGGCTCAAGTTGGTCATTGGATCACTTGAGAGGGCTTGAGTCAGCCCTTGTCCGTTGGGACAACACAATGTGGAGTTGGCAAGAATTTTAGGCTTAACCGAACCACGAGATAAATCGCCTTGTCTTGTGTGTTTGAATCTTTGTGGTTTATTCTTCCTTTCTCTCTCTAAGTTCTTGATATCATTTTCAATATTGTTTTAAGTCATAATTTTGCATCTAAAAGATCAATCAAGTGAAAGAACTCATCTTCTTTCTCGCATTTACTTGATATCTAATTTGCTCTAACATCTAAACTATTTCAAGTTTTTGTTTAAGTTGTGATTTTTTCAGGCGTCACCTATTCAACCCCTCTAGGTGACTATCATATGGTGATATTTTTTATATATTGTTTCTAAAATAGAATATAGGCCTGATGTACTTTGTGTTGTCCTTGAGCATGGTCCAACACAACACAACCTAATTAATGATTGCCTAGATGGACCATGCCTAAACAGGCTCATGCCTAGGTGGGCCCGGCTCAGGTCGCTCAATTGGCCAATCTCGAGGACCGAAGCTCCTACAGAAAATATATTAAAAAGTATTATAAAGGAAGGGATATATACAACAATAATAATAACAAAGGCACTTGAAAAGTTGTTTTTCATGCAATCCTATTCAAGACTAAATCTTTGGTTATATCTCATCCTTTCAAGTCCGCTTTTATGAACAACAAGAAACATTAGTAGATTAGATGACATCATAAAAAAAGGTAGATTGTCTGATAAATTTGTTGTATGTTAGATTATTCAAACGACCATGTACCTTTTCCTTTATAAGGAGTGGGGTGGTCTTATACCATTGAAAAACCAATGAGAAACAACAATTTTGTCGCTTTATAGAGTTTTTTAGATTGGGTCAAAAATGGCATGGGCCACTTAAAATTGATATGAGTCTAATTTAAGTGTCAATATATGCCCTTTATTTTAAATGAGGTTTATGCAAACCTGAAAATGTTAAAGCACTAAATAGCAATGATGTCCAACTCATTGGCTACTTTGCATATTCTAAGAGAGATATGTGTTGGGGGTATTCTTCTCCGCCGAAGGTCCTCTAGGAGAAAACACCTTTGGCAAGATAGTACGAAGGCAGGTGTGACATGAAGATATAAGCCGAAGACGATGCAGACAAAGCCGAAGCTACGATTGAAAGAGCTTCGGCTTGGTGTCATGATGAAGACGAAGGACGATACCGACTTAAAGAGGAAAAGACTGTATAGTCCTTGATAGACTGTATTATGGTCATAATTAGTTATTGGGGACATGAATGTAATTTCGTCCGGGCTGCATCCTATGCATATAAATAGATGAACAGTACCCCTGTGATGTTCATGTTGCATTGTAATCGCTCCTGCGTCTCTCACATTTTCACCTTCTGTTGAACCGAAGGTATCAATGAAATAAAAACATTATGAGCATTTATTTATGTTTATGAAATGAAATGAGAATGTAAATAATCTGTTTCTATATGACTATTGTTTACATTCTTATATGTTTTATGTTTCTTCATTTATATTCATTTACAAAGATGATGAAGAAGGTACGTCCTTCATAACCTTCATCCGAAGATCAAAGGGAGATAATGCTTTGAAAGATGAAGGTCCTTATCCATTAACAATTGTGTTGCTTTGTTCTTGGTGTGTAGCATCCGAGAACAAGGACCAACATTGGTGCCCACCTCCGGTGAACTCACTTCCACTGTGTGACGATGGCTTCGCACAACAACCAAGCTGCAGCACCTTCGGCCACGAAGCTGGTGCTCCCAATTACAGGCGGCTCAAGTTCTGAACTATCCAACAATAAACAGAAGAAAGAAGCACAGAGAAGGGTACATCATGTTGGGGTACAAGGACCCTTCATCAAGTCCAAGTGGTCTCATATTCCAATTACCTTCTCTCAGGAAGACCTTCAGCTCAAGGATTATCCTCACAACGACATAATGGTCATATCTTGTGTCATCAAGGGATTTCTGGTCCATAATGTCTTGGTTGACATAGGCAGTGCAACGGACATCATCTTTGCAAAGGCTTTCAGGCAAATGCAAGAGCTAGAAGATAAGATACATGATGCAACACACCCTCTTTATGGCTTCGGAGGAAGACAGATTGTGGCACTTGGCAAGATAACAATGTCAGTTACCTTCGGATATGTCCACAACACAAGAGCAGAACATGTTGTCTTTGACATTGTTGATATGGAGTATCCATACAATGCAATTATTGGTCGAGGAACGCTCAATGCCTTCAAAGCAATACTTCATCCAGCATATCTATGCATAAAGATACCTTCAGAACAAGGACCCATTGCTGTACATGGGAGTCAAGAAGCTGCTAGGAGGGTTGAGGGGAGTTGGACGAATTCGAAGGCTATTCGTAATATAGATGAAGCCGAAGCTTATTAGTAGTATAAGCATAAAAGAGAGAAGGCTGCTTCAGCAGATCAACCGAAGCCTATGCTTCTCTATGAAGACATAGCAGACCAAAAAGTATTGTTGGGATCTCAGCTATCTGATGAACAGGAAAAAACTTTGTTAAGATTCCTGTTTAACAACAAAGATGTTTTTTCCTGGATAGCCAATGACCTTTGTGGCGTCAATAGAGATGTTATTGAGCACTCACTCAATGTGGACCCATCCTTCAGACCAAGAAAGCAGAGGCTTCAGAAAATGTCCGATGATAAAGCCGAAGGTGCACGAAATGAAGTAAAGAGACTTCTTAGTGCCGGCGTTATCAGAGAAGTAACATATGCAGAGTGGCTGGCTAACACCGTCATGGTGAAAAAAGCTAATGGGAAATGGAGAACATGCATTGATTTCACAAATCTCAACAAGGCATGTCCGAAGGATGAGTTCCCTTTACCAAGAATAGATTCCCTTATAGATGCAGCAGCTTCTTCAGAACTCATGAGTCTATTGGACTGTTACTTGGGTTATTATCAAATTTGGATGAGAAAGGAGGATGAGCCAAAGACAAGCTTCATAACTTCTAGTGGTACCTATTGCTACCTTCGGATGCCTGAGGGGCTCAAGAATTATGGAGGAAGCTTCAGCAGAATGACTGCCAAGGTTCTCCACTCTCAAATTGGCAGGAATGTGCTGACTTATGTCGATGACATCATAGTAAAAAGCACAAAGCAAGAGAATCATGTTGCTGATTTGCAAGGGACGTTTGCCAATTTCAAGCAAGCTGGTCTCAAGTTAAACACAGAAAAATGTGTTTTCGGAGTGAAGAAGGGCAAGTTTCTTGGTTGCTTGGTATCAACAAAAGGCATCGAAGCTAATCCAAGCAAAATCGAAGCTATCCTTCGTATGGAGCCACCAAATTCAAAGAAGAGGGCCCAACGGTTGGCAGGAAGGCTGGCATCGTTGAATAGATTTATATCAAGATCAGTAGAGAGGAATTTACCTTTCTTTGAAATACTGAAATCAGCCGAAGTCTTCCAATGTCGTCCAGCTCAACAAAAGGCCTTCAAAGAGTTAAAGCAATATTTGATAGATTTCACAACTCTAATCCCACCTTCATCAGGAACTCCGCTACTTCTGTATGTGGTTGCTTCCCATGCCGCGGTTAGTGCGTGAAAGGGAAATAGGGTCAAACCTTTTCCTATAAATGATTTTGGTGGTTGAATGCCCAACGCAAATATTGGAATAACTAGTTTGCTCTAGATTATGTATTCTACAGGTGCATAAAGGTTCAACACAAACCAATAAAAGATCAAAGTTAGGGTTCAAAAGAAAGGAGCAAAAGAAACCGAAGAGAACTCTGGTCTGGCGCATCGGACTGTCCGGTGTGCCACCGGACAGTGTCTGGTGCGCCAGGGGCCGACAGATGCGAACTCGCCACCTTCAGGTTTCAGCAGCGTAACTTCGCTATAATTCACCGGACTGTCTGGTGTGCCACCGGACTGTCCGGTGCACCAGTGGACCAACGGCTACTTCGCGCAACAGTTGCCTGCAAAAGCTGAATTCCAGATGAACAGTGCGTGAATAGTGCGCGTCAGAGCAGCGCAGCTATCAGAGGCGCACCGGACAGTGAACAGGATCTGTCCGGTGCGACACCAGACTATCTAGTGCCACATGAAGACAAAGCTCCAACGGTCGAAACCGCCAGAACCCTAATGGTTCGGTGACGTGGCTAGCGCACTGGACTGTCAAGTGCGCCCATCGACAGCAGCCTTCCCCAACGGTTGAATTGGTGGTTGAGGGCTATAAATACCCTCAACCACCTCCACTCCAAGTATCCAAGTTTTTCAGACATCCGGTGCATTCACTACTAGACACAATTCAAAAGAATCAAAGCCTCTCTAAGTCCCAAATTCACTCCAAACAACTAGTGACTAGAGAGAGAGTTTTGCTCGTGTTCTTTGACCTCTTGTTCTTGGATCACTTTCTTCTTCCTCACTCTTGTTCTCTAAGTGACTTGTAATCAAAGCAAGAGACACCAATTGTGTGGTGGTCCTTGTGGGGTCTAAGTGACCCGTTTGATTAAGGAGAAAGCTCACTCGGTCTAGGTGACCCTTTGAGAGAGGGAAAGGGTTGAAAGAGACCCGGTCTTTGTGACCACCTCAACGGGGACTAGGTTCTCAAGAACCGAACCTCGGTAAAACAAATCACCATGTCATTCGCTTTATTTCTTGGTTGATTTGTTTTTGCCCTCTCTTTTGGACTCGTATTTATTTCTAACGCTAACTCTGGCTTGTAGCTTGTGTATTAAGTTGTAAATTTTAGATTCCGCCTATTCACCCCCCTCTAGGCAACTTTCAATTGGTATCAGAGCCCGGTACTTCATTAGAGTCTAACCACTCGAAGTGATATCGGGAGATCACGCCAAGAGGGAGATCGTGACCGGCGACAAATCCACAAGCCACGGGAAGGCTCCATCGAAGGAGTACGACAACAAGCTAAAGGAGGGATCACCTCCTCACAAGTCGCATCGGAGTGGCGACAAGAAAAAGAAGATGAATTAGGTGGTCTACTACGAGACCAACTCTTCATCGCCATCCACCTCCGGCTCCGACGTGCCGTCCGTCACTTCTAAGCGCCATGAGCGCAAGAAGTTTAGTAAGATCCCCCTATGCTATCCTCGCATTTCTAAACGCACTCCTTTACTTTCCATCCCACTAGGCAAACCACCGGTTTTTGATGGTGAAGATTACTGTATGTGGAGTGATAAAATGAGGCATCACCTAACCTCACTCCACGCTAGCATATGGGACATTGTTGAGTTTGGAGCGCAGGTACCATCGGTGGGGGACAAAGGCTATGATTCGGACGAGGTCGCCCAAATCAAGCACTTTGATTCCCAAGCAACTACTATACTCCTTGCCTCTTTATGTCGAGAGGAGTATAATAAGGTGCAAGGGTTAAAGAGTGCCACAGAGATTTGGGACGTGCTCAAGACCGCGCACGAAGGAGACGAGGTGACCAAGATCACCAAGCAGGAGACGATCGAGAGGGGGGGGGGTCGATTCGTCCTCAACCAAGGAGAGGAGCCACAAGCCATGTACAACCGGCTCAAGACCTTGGTGAACCAAGTGCGCAACCTCGGGAGCACCAAGTGGGATGACCATGAAATGGTCAAGGTTATTCTTAGATCACTAGTATTTCGCAATCCTACTCAAGTTCAATTAATACGTGGTGATCCTAGATACAAGCTAATGTCTCCCGAGGAAGTGATAGGAAAGTTTGTGAGCTTTGAATTGATGATCAAAGGCTCCAAACAAATCATCAACTTGGAGCAAGACGACACCTCCACACCCGAGGTGCAACCCGTCGCATTCAAAGCGACGGAGGAGAAGAAAGAAGAGTCTACACCAAGTAGGCTCCCCATCAACACCTCCAAGCTTGACAATGAGGAGATGGCGCTCATCATCAAGAGCTTCCGTCAAATCCTCAAGCAAAGGAGGGGAAGGACTACAAACCCCGCTCCAAAAGGGTGTGCTACAAGTGTGGTAAGCCCGGTCATTTCATCATTAAATGTCCTATGTCTAGTGATAGTAACAGGGGCGACGACAAGAAAGGGAAGAAGAAGGAGAAGAAGAAGTAGTACAAGAAGGGCGGCGATGCCCATGTGTGTCGGGAATGGGACTCCGACGAGAGCTCCACCGACTCCTCCTCCAACGAGGATGCCGCAAACATCGCCGTCAACAAGGGCCTCCTCTTCCCCAACGTCGGCCATAAGTGCTTCATGGCAAAGGATGGCAAAAAGAAGAAGGTAAAATCTAGAGCCTCCACTAAATATACAACATCTAGTGATGAGGGTAGCTCTAGTGAAGATGAGGAAAATTTTCTTACCCTTTTTGACAACCTTAACATGCAACAGAAAGAAAAACTAAATGAATTGATAGGTGCCATTCATGAGAAGGATGAACTCTTGGACAGCCAAGAGAAATTCCTTATTAAGGAAAACAAAAAGCATGTTAAAGTTAAAAATGTTTATGCTCAGGAAGTAGAAAAATGTGAAAAATTGACTAATGAGCTTAGCATATGCCATAACACAATTTCCAACCTTAGAAATGAGAATGCTAGTTTAACTGCTAAGGTGGAAAAATCAAATGTTTGCAATGATTCAATTATCAGTCTTAGGAATGAAAATGCTAGTTTAATTGCAAAGATTGATAAATTGAATGAATCTCTTTCTAGCCTTAAAACTAAGAATGATAAATTAATTTCTAAGGCTAAAGATTTAAATGTTTGCAATGATACTGTTGGGGGCCTTCGTCCTCCGAAGGTCCTCAAAAACATGATTTGACAATGTTTTCCAAGTGGATTATATGAACAGGTATTTTCGGATTCAGAATTATGGATATGGAGCACGACCAGGACGAAGCCTGAACCAGACGAAGGTCGAGGGCGGCCGAAGCTGTGCGCGGGGAAGCTTCGGCGCGTTGGCATACGAGAGAACCGACTTAAAGATGAAAAGACTTCGGGGGCCTCGACAGATTTCCATAAACTGTTAACAAATGTAATGGACATGAATGTAATTTTACGTGGGCTGCGTCCCGCGTCTATAAATAGATGAACAGTACTCCCGTACTGTTCACGTGGACTTGGCATTCTGCTTTTGCGTCACACTTGTATTTTATACCTTCTTTCAGGACCGAAGGTACATTTGTAATTTGAAATCATTTCTATTTTTCCATGTTAATAAAATAGAAATGATTTTATGTTGTTTATATTATATTTCGTGCTTTATATAAGTCCTTCGTCATTACTCGTTATAATTACGAAGGTATGTCCCTTATGACCTTCGTCCGAAATTCATTATTTCCCGAAGGGGCATAATGTTTCGAAGGACGAAGGACTTTAACATTTAACACTTTTTATGTTGCCTTGTTCTTAACTCTTAGCATTTGAGAACAAGTCCCCAACATTGGCGCCCACCTCCGGTGAACTCACTTCCACTTCGAGCTTTTGTGAACACCTTCGGAAGCTATAGACCTTCGCTATGGCGCCGAAGAAAGCTTCAGCAATTGGGGCTTCAGCACTGCAACCGCTGGACCACAACCAGGAGACCGTCTCTCTTCGGGAGGCCCGAAGCCAGAAGAGAAAGGCCGTCAGCCCGACGCTCGAGGAAGAAGAGCTAGACCAAGAAATCAGAGACATGGAGATGCTACATCAACAAGTGCAGAGGAAGAAGGAGAAGATGGCCCGCCTAGCTGAGTTGCAGAGACAAATAGACGAAGCCTCTGAGGAAGTTCGCCATCTTACCCACGATGAGCAGAACAGAGGACCTCATCAGAAAGACCTTCATCAGGAGGGCTTCGTCAACGAAGATGACTGGTATGACAATTTCCATCAGGGAAATTTTGTTTTTGATGACGCTTCTCCTCTGTCCGCTGAGCTGCAGGCTACACCTTGGCCTCCATCCTATAAGCCACCTCAGCTTCCCATGTTTGACGGCCACTCTGATCCGAAGCAGTTCTTGATGAGCTACGAAGCAACAGTGTCTTCGTACGGGGGCAATGCTGCAGTCATGGCGAAGTCTTTCGTTATGGCCGTCAGGAATGTTGCTCAGACCTGGTATTCCTCCCTTCGGCCAGGAACAATCACTTCATGGCAGAAGCTGAAGGACATGTTGCTGACCAGCTTTCAAGGATTTCAGACAAAGCCGGTCACAGCTCAAGCCTTGTTCCAGTGTGTTCAGGATCACGAAGAGTACCTTCAGGCGTATGTCCGAAGGTTCTTACGATTGAGGGCGCAGGCACCAACGGTGCCCAATGAAATCGTTATCGAAGCCATGATCAAGGGACTCCGTCCTGGACCTGCAGCTCAATACTTTGCTCGGAAGCCTCCTCAGACACTGGAGAAATTGCTCCAAAATATGGATGAGTACATTCGTGCTGACAATGATTTCCGCCAAAGAAGGGAGGAGGCCTTCAGATTTTCTGAAATGACCAGGGGCTTCGGAGGAAGATACTACCCGAGGCACGTCCGTTCCATCCACAACACTCAGAATGATGATAAGGGGAGTCAGCAAAACAGGCCGCAAAGCTCCTCACAGGCTTCGGCGCAACAACAAACCTCCTTCCGGCCACCAGCTCCAAGGGGCAGAGGCGCCAGGGGCTTCGGCGGAAGATTCGGAGATCAGGCAAGGAGACTGTTTTGCTTGTTCTGTGGAGAAGGCAAGGGCCATACCACTAGGACGTGCCATGTTACAATCCAGAAACAAAAGGAAATAGCCGAAGCTGCATCTCAACAAGCTCAGCCGAAGCAGGTTATGCATACTGCTTCGTATCATCCGCCTTATATCCCACAATACATAGACAACCACCCTGCAGCTTCTGTAGCTTCGGCAAGTCAACCTCAAGCTTCCTGGCAACAGCTTCCGCCCCCACCTCCATTGCAGCAAGGCCAACAGCCAGAAGGGAGTCAATACACTCCACATCAGAGGGACTTCAGAGAGCAGTCCGAAGCTCGCACAGTTAACAGCACTGTGCCAGAGTCAAAGCACATATATTGACACATATCCTACCTTTGATAGCACTCTTTCCTATTCAGTTTTATTTTCTGTGAAGCAAAAAACATTGGTAGTTTTCATGTAATAATTTCGTTGTTTTCCGCGAGGAAGATCTATTTGTTCCACAAGCTTAAGTTGCTGAAGCTTAAAATTTTTTCCGTTACCAAGGAGGACCTTCGAATTAAAAATCCTTCGGAGTAACAGAAAGTCGTTCTAAGGAACGCAGCGTAAGTTTGCGAAGTCACAAAAAGTCGTTCCAAAGGGAGCGCAGTGTAAGTTTTCTGCTCAGAAGTCGTTCCTAAAGGAATGCAGAGCCTACAGCGAAAAGTCAACGCTGATACCGCCTAAGTAAAAGGCGAAGAAGCTCCTAAGGGAGGCTTACAGCGAAAAGTCAACGCTGATACCGCCTAAGTAAAGGGCGAAGAAGCTCCTAAGGGAGGCTTACAGCGAAAAGTCAACGCTGAGATCGTCTAAGTAAAAGACGAAGAAGCTCCAAAGACGTTCCTAAGGGAATGCAGAGCTTACGAATATATTTTATGAGTATCTTCGGAACAAATGTCACATGCATAGCATAACATCATCACATCATTTTGCATAACATAAGCATCATACATCATATTGCATTTGGCAAAAGAAAGTGACACTCTCAACCTTCGAAAGGATGCTCTGAGAAAGTGATATCGAAATTGTATAGCTTCGGATTACAGCTTCGGAGAATATTTTTATGAAACATGGGTGAGCTTTTTCAGATCAATATTGAGATTGTATAACCTCGGAGTATAGCTTCGGATAATGATTTCACGAAGCATGGATGTCATTCATCAGAATAATTTTAACAAAGAATGTCTTCTTCACGAAGCATGAAAAGAAGGGAAGGTGTTTTTTTCGCCGAAGGCTCAAAAAGGTATGTATATAGAGTTTCATGCATCGTGAAGAATTGAATAATGAAAAGAAACTTGTATATTACATCCAAATGTACAAAATATTACACAGATCACAATTTAAATGTTTTTCTAATAGCATCTAGTCCTCTCTTAATACTGCTTCGGCGACTTCATTTAAAAGTTGGTCAACAACTTTGTCCATGATAGCTTCGGCCATTTGTTTGATTTCTTCATCTCCTTTTGTGTGGGGGTCGGCAGTCAACCCAGCAGCTTCTGAGGGAAGAGAACATTTCTTCATCACTATTACAAACTAAGTGCAGAGTTTGAAACAAAAATTACAACACAATAAGAACAACTAATTAATACCTAATTGCCTTTCGGGCTCCGTACTTTTTTCAATAGTTTCCGCCACTTTTCTAGCATCATGGATGCCTTTTTCACTCCTTTGGATAATCTCTTGCGCCATTCCTCGGCCGCCGTCGTTCCAGATATCCGTAAAAAATTTTCCGCCAACCACGCTTGCTTCGGCCGAGGGGTCCTTAATGTCTTCGGAAGATAAGGCAGCTTCGGACTGAGCAAGAAATTTTACATGATCGCAACCTTTCTTCTCTAAGACAGAGGCAATTCCTCTGGCGCCCGAAAAAGCGCAGATATCGCCACGACTGCTCAGGATCTCCTCGAAGGCCTCTGCTTCGTGACTAATCCATTCCAGTGGACCTTCGGGATTGCCTCGAGAGAAATTCTCTTCGCTGGAGAAGGCGCCCACGCTGGCAAAGCTGGTTTTAATTTTATTCACACATTCTATAGATTTGACATAACACTTTCCCTGAGATGTACGAAGCTCTTTAACTCTTAACTCCAATTTGTTGACCATATGATCACTGAGTTCTCGTTTTGTTTCCTCAAGAACGCGCTCCTCTCTAGCTCTAGTCAGCTGTTTCTGAAGATCTTTAATTTCACGCTTGTGGGCTTCGGCCTGGGTTTTTGAAGCAGCTTCATCCTTTTTTACTTTGTCTATCAGCGTAAGAAGAATTTTATCCTTTTCTAGAGCTTCGTTCCTCAATTTGATAACTTCGGAGCGCAAATTGTTGAACGCAATCTCATAACTTTCATCTTCGGCGCTCTTTTGCGCTCTCAGCGCGTTGCTTAGAATCAGGCCCTATACGAAAAAGAATTCATATAAGAAAAAACGAATGTGTCGTGTAAAAATATAATAATAATACAAGAGGGTTTTCTTTTCAAGCGTTAAATTCCCATACCTTCAGGCTGTTGTACGCAAGACTGTCTGCGAGATCTTCTTTTGTCATGGCGCTTAATCCAGATTCGAGCTTCGGGAAACCAATACTCCTGGCCATTTCTCGGCAGACAGAGAGCTCTTTGTTGTCAGGCAGGCAGTATAAAAAATCATCTTCATTTGTCCCATTGAATATTACTGCCCCCTTTGGATATTTTAGCTCCTTTGCATAATGGTTAGCTTCATGAGTTTCTTCTTCAGATAATTTTTTCCCCGAAGCATGTCGTATGATGTAATCACACATGCTGGCAGGCGCTTCGGGGATGGCAGTGTCAGTCTCTTCAATTAAAATTGGTTCTGGTATTTTTATTGCTTCGGCTTCCAAAGTTTGTTCCCTGAAGGGCTCTGAAGGCCCAGCTTCAGCTTCGGCTTGTTGCGTCGGAGCTTCAGAAGAAGCTTCAGCAATTTCAACACTCTTTTTTGGAGTTGTGCTTGAAGACTTAATTGTCTCCAAGACGTCTAGTACATTTACCATTCTCTTCCTTTTTGGGGTCACCATTGGACCCTTTTGGATTTTTGCTGCTTCGACATTTACTACAGGACTTAAAATTTCTGATGCTTTTTCCTTAGACAGATTTTTCGCTTCTTCCATTTTTCCTGCCGATGGTGCTTTGGCCATCTCTGCAATTTCTGGCAGCAAGGTTGGCTGTTCAGCTTCGGCGGCCGAAGAAGTTTCTCCAGTGAACTCAGGCACCGAAGCTGGTTCAATATGGCGTGGTCGGTGTGTAAGGACCTTCAACCTTTTTCCTTTTGGTTCTGGCTCGCTAGGAGCGGTTCCAGCTTCTTCTTTTTCAGAGGTTATGTTTTTCCTTTTTTGCCTTCGGATGGGATAACAATAATCAGGGTAGAAGAACCCGACTGCATCAAACACTCGGTTCAGTCTCTTCTTTTTTCGGCCTCCGAAGGCTGCTGATAGTGCAGTATTTTCAGCCTTCGAATATGCCCCAAGTAATTCATCACTTAACGTTTCAATGCTTTTCAGCCACTCATCATCAGGTTCAATAAATTTATCTGCATATTTGAATGTGTACTTTAGTCTGACTAGTCCGCCTTCGTCGGACTCTTTGATGGTTTCCTTCGGCATTTCCCACTTTTCTGCAAGTGGCCATACCCTGAAGGCGATGTGTTCTTGGACCAAATCCCTTGTCCCAATAAACGAGCAAACTACCCCGAAGGCTCTTTGGCATTCTTCGGCGGCTTCGTCCATTTCGACCTTCGGCCTTCGAAGACCGAAGCGTTGCCAGATTGGGTGCATAATAATACTCTTCACATTCTCTTGAGCTGTTAGATCATTCTTTACATAAAACCATTCAGTCATCCAGGCTCCGGGCCACCTCTTCCGAAAGGTCGGCACAGGGCAGCTTGACCCGGAGCGGGCGCCGAAGCTGTAGCACCCAAAGTTGTTGTGGTATTGCTCTTTTCCCCAGGGCTTCGTCTCGTATAATAACTCATGAATGTTGCAGAAGCTTTTAGCGTTCGGTTCCAAACCTTGGCTTCTTGCAGCCCAGACAAAAATCCCCATTCTTATAATAGCTTCGGGAGTGAGTTGATGAAGGTAGACTTGGAATGTTTTTAGTACCTCAACAACAAAATTGCTCAGGGGGAATCGAAGCCCAGCCCTGAGGAAGCTTCGGAAAATCACAACTTCATCCTCTTCGGGGGTGGGAGAAGTCTTCTCCCCGGCATCAGCTCTCACAATAGATATGTCTCGGAAATATCGCCCCCTCATATTATCAATGTGACTCTGCTTGATGGTCGTTTTCCCAAAAACTGTGTGACTTGGTCGCCACGGTCGATCTTCGGCCTCTTCCCCACCACTTTCCACATCATAGCTGTCGCTGTCATCAGAATCTTCAGATAAACCTTCGAGAATTTCCTTCGTAATTTTCTCTGTATTAGTCTCTGCCATCGCTATCAGGAACCCTAGATTCTTCTCCTCCTCGAGACTCAGCTTCGTCTCAGCAGGGATCTTCAGCTTCGTTTCAGCAGGGGTCTTCTTGCCTTCAGACATCTTCGGGAACGCTCAAAAATTCTTCCCGAGGCCGAAGCTTCGAAATCAAAAAGAACAGCAAATCTTAATGAACAAGCGCTAAAAATTTTAGTGGGCCGAAGCAAAAGGCAAGTGTGCGTATCAAGTGAGTTCGCGATGTGATCTTATTTATACGCCTAGGGCGCTGAAAATTAAAAGGTCCCGCTTGTCAGTGAATGTTGCTATTCTAGCAAAGGGAAGGTGTTTTTTCGGACCTTCGGCTCAAGGCCTTCGTCCATATCGCAATCTGAATTTATTATTTACAAATTAATATTGCGAGGGGCTACTGTTGGGGGCCTTCGTCCTCCGAAGGTCCTCAAAAACATGATTTGACAATGTTTTCCAAGTGGATTATATGAACAGGTATTTTCGGATTCAGAATTATGGATATGGAGCACGACCAGGACGAAGCCTGAACCAGACGAAGGTCGAGGGCGGCCGAAGCTGTGCGCGGGGAAGCTTCGGCGCGTTGGCATACGAGAGAACCGACTTAAAGATGAAAAGACTTCGGGGGCCTCGACAGATTTCCATAAACTGTTAACAAATGTAATGGACATGAATGTAATTTTACGTGGGCTGCGTCCCGCGTCTATAAATAGATGAACAGTACTCCCGTACTGTTCACGTGGACTTGGCATTCTGCTTTTGCGTCACACTTGTATTTTATACCTTCTTTCAGGACCGAAGGTACATTTGTAATTTGAAATCATTTCTATTTTTCCATGTTAATAAAATAGAAATGATTTTATGTTGTTTATATTATATTTCGTGCTTTATATAAGTCCTTCGTCATTACTCGTTATAATTACGAAGGTATGTCCCTTATGACCTTCGTCCGAAATTCATTATTTCCCGAAGGGGCATAATGTTTCGAAGGACGAAGGACTTTAACATTTAACACTTTTTATGTTGCCTTGTTCTTAACTCTTAGCATTTGAGAACAAGTCCCCAACATTACTATTTCCAATCTTAGAAATGAAAATGCTATTTTACATGCTAAGATTGATGAATTTAATACTTGCAAACCATCTACATTTACTGTTGATCATGTTACTATTTGTACTAGATGTAGAGATGTTAATGTTGATGCTATTCATGATCACCTTGCTTTAATTAAACAACAAAATGATCACATAGCTCAACTAACTGCCAAAATTAATGAGCATGATATAGAAAATGAAAAATTTCAATTTGCTAGGAGCATGCTCTATAATGGGAGACGCCCTAGCATTAAGGATGGCATTGGTTTCCAACAGGGAAGCAATGTCAAAATTAATGCCTCTAAGAGATTGTCTAAATTTGTTAAGGGCAAGGCTCCCATGGTTCAGGATAACGAGGGTTACATTTTATATCCTACTAGTTATCCCGAACACAAGATTAGGAAAACTCATGCTAGGAAGTCTCATTCTATTTCTCACCATGCTTTTATGTATAAGAATGAGGCATCTAGCTCTAGGCAATCAACCCATGTTAAATTGCCTAAAAAGAAACCTCCTACTGCATCAAATGAATCTAACATTTCATTTAAGACCTTTGATGCATCTTATGTGCTTACTAACAAATCAGGCAAAGTAGTTGCCAAATATGTTAGGGGCAAACACAAGGGCTCCAAGACTTGTGTTTGGGTACCCAAGGTGCTTGTTTCTAACGTCAAAGGACCCAAGACTGTTTGGGTACCTAAGAACAAGGCCTAAAACTGTTTTGCAGGTTTATGCATCCGGGGGCTCAAGCTGGATAATTGATAGCGGGTGCACAAACCACATGATAGGGGAGAAAAAGATGTTCTCCTCCTATGAGAAAAACGAAGATCCCCAACGAGCTATCACATTCGGGGATGGAAATCAAGGTTTGGTTAAAGGACTTGGTAAAATTGCTATATCACCTGACCATTCCATTTCCAATGTTTTTCTTGTAGATTCTTTAGATTATAACTTGTTTTCAGTTTCTCAATTATGAAATATGGGCTACAATTGTCTTTTTACAGATGTAGGTGTTACTGTCTTTAGAAGAATTGATGATTCAGTAGCATTTAAGGGAGTGTTAGAGGGTCAGCTATACTTAGTTGATTTTAATAGAGCTGAACTCGACACTTGCTTAATTGCTAAGACTAATATGGGTTGGCTCTAGCATCGTCGACTAGCTCATGTTGGAATGAAGAATCTTCACAAGCTTCTAAAGGGAGAACACATTTTGGGACTAACAAATGTTCATTTTGAGAAAGACAAGGTTTGTAGCGCATGTAAAACAGGAAAGCAAGTTGGTGCCCATCATCCACACAAAAACATCCTGACAACGGACAGGCCACTGGAACTACTCCACATGGATTTATTCGGCCCGCTAGCTTATATAAGCATCGGCCGGAGTAAGTACTGTCTTGTAATTGTGGATGACTATTCTCGCTTCACTTGGGTGTTCTTTTTGTAGGAAAAACCACAAACCCAAGAGACCCTAAAGGGATTCTTGAGACGAGCTCAAAATGAGTTCGGATTGAGAATCAAAAAGATTAGAAGCGATAATGGGATGGAGTTCAAGAACTCTCAAATTGAAGGCTTTCTTGAGGAGGAGCGCATCAAGCATGAGTTCTCTTCTCCATACACACCTCAATAAAATGGTGTAGTGGAGAGGAAGAATAGAACTCTTTTAGACATGGCAAGGACCATGCTTGATGAGTACAAGACATCGAACCAGTTTTGGGCCGAGGCGATTAACACCGTCTGCTACTCCATCAACTGGTTATATCTACACCGAATCCTTAAGAAGACATCTTATGAACTCCTCATCGGTAAAAAGCCCAATGTTTCATATTTTAGAGTCTTTGGTAGCAAATGTTTTATACTTGTTAAAAGAGGTAGAAAATCTAAATTTGCTCCTAAGGCTGTAGAAGGCTTTTTACTAGGATATGACTCAAACACAAGGGCATATAGAGTCTTCAACAAATCCACTAGATTAGTTGAGGTTTCTTGTGACATTGTGTTTGATGAAACTAATGGCTCCCAAGTGGAGCAAGTTGATCTTGATGAATTAGATGATGAAGAGGCTCCATGTGTCGCGCTAAGGAACTTGTCCATTGGGGATGTGTGTCCTAAGGAACCCAAAGAGCCAACTCAAGCACAAGATCAACCATCATCTTCCAATCAGGCATCTCCACCAACTCAAGATGAGGAACAGGCTCAAGATGATGAAGCAGAAGATCAAGAAGATGAGCCACCTCAAGAGGAGGACAATGATCAAGGGGGAGAGTAAGTTGATCAAGACAAGGAAGATGAGCAAGAAGTACAGGGTCAAAGACCGCCACACCCAAAAGTCCACCTGGCGATTCAAAGAGATCACCCCATGAACTCCATCCTCGGCGATATTCATAAGGGGGTAACAACTCGATCTCGAGTCGCTCATTTTTGTGAACATTACTCTTTTGTTTCCTCTATTGAGCCATACAGGGTAGAGGATGCACTAAGAGATTCGGATTGGGTGTTGGCAATGCAAGAGGAGCTCAACAACTTCACGAGGAATGAGGTATGGCATTTGGTTCCACGTCCTAATCAAAATGTTATACGTACCAAGTGGGTATTCCGCAACAAGCAAGATGAGCATGGTGTGGTGATAAGGAACAAATCTCGACTTGTGGCCAAGGGTTATTCACAAGTCAAAGGTTTGGATTTCGATGAAACTTATGCACCTGTAGCTAGGCTTGAGTCAATTCGCATATTACTTGCCTATGCTACTTACCATGGCTTCAAGCTCTATCAAATGGACGTGAAGAGTGCCTTCCTCAATGGACCAATCAAGGAAGAGGTCTATGTTGAGCAACCTCTTGGCTTTGAAGATAGTGAGTACCCTAATCATGTTTATAAACTCTCAAAGGCGCTTTATGGGCTCAAGCAAGCCCCAAGAGCATGGTATGAATGCCTGCGAGATTTCCTTATCACTAATGGCTTCAAAGTCGGTAAAGCCGATCCTACACTTTTCACTAAAACTATTGCAAAGGATTTGTTTGTGTGCCAAATTTATGTTGATGATATCATATTTGGGTCTACTAACAAATCTACTTGTGAAGAATTTAGTAGGATCATGATTCAAAAATTCGAGATGTCAATGATGGGGGAGTTGAAGTATTTCTTAGGATTTCAAGTCAAGCAACTCCAAGAGGGCACCTTCATCAGCCAAACAAAGTATATTCAAGACATTCTTAAGAAGTTTGGAATGAAGGATGCCAAGCCCATCAAGACACCCATGGGAACCAATGGGCATCTCGACCTCGACACGGGAGGTAAATCCATAGATCAAAAGGTATACCGGTCGATGATAGGATCCTTACTCTATTTATGTGCATCTTGACCGGATATTATGCTTTCTGTATGCATGTGTTCAAGGTTCCAAGCTGATCCTAAGGAAGTTCACCTTAGGGCCATGAAGAGAATCATGAGGTATTTAGTTTACACTCCTAAGTTTGGGCTTTGGTACCCTAGGGGATCAACCTTTAATTTAATAGGATATTCCGATGCCGATTGGGTAGGGTGTAAAATTGATAGGAAGAGCACATTAGGGACTTGTCAGTTTCTGGGGAGATCCCTGGTATCTTGGGCTTCAAAGAAACAAAACTCAGTAGCTCTTTCTACCGCCGAAGTCGAGTATATTGCCGCAGGCTATTGTTGCGTGCAATTACTTTGGATGAGGCAAACCCTTAGGGACTATGACTACAAATTGAGCAAAGTCCCTCTCCTATGTGACAATGAGAGTGTTATCCGCATGGCGGAGAATCCTGTTGAACATAGCCGCACTAAGCACATAGACATTCGGTATCACTTTCTGAGAGATCACCAACAAAGGGGGGATATCGAGATAGCTTATGTTAGCACCAAAGAACAATTAGCCGATATCTTTACCAAGCCATTAGATGAAAAAACCTTTAGCAAACTTAGGAATGAGCTAAATATACTTGATTCTCGGAATTTTGATTGAAACATTGCACACATAGCTCACTTACTGTTGGGGGCCTTCGTCCTCCGAAGGTCCTCAAAAACGTAATTTAATAATGTTTTCCAAGTATGGTTTATAGATAGGTACCCTCGGATTCAGGATTGAAAGCATGTATGATGAGAAAGGCATGATCGTGACGAAGGTTGTTGTTGCTCCGAAGCTATGCGAAAGGAAGCTTCAGCTCAATCGCGGGAGGAGAAACCGACTTAAAAGGGAAAAGGCTATCTAGTCCTCATAGATTTTTCTATAAGTCAATAGTGAATGCAAAGGGCATAACTGTAATTTTTCATAGGCTGCGTCATGTGCCTATAAATAGATGAACAGTACCCCCGTATTGTTCACGCTGACTTGTATTCACTCGTGCGTCACGCTTGGACTTTTACCTTCTATCAAGCCGAAGGTACAAATGTAATACAATATTGTTTCTGTTTATTTACGATAATAATAAATATGTTAACAATGTAATATCATTATTCATGTTGTCTTTTATGTTCCATATACTTCTTTCATTATCATATATTACGATGGTGAAGGTATGTTCTTCATCACCTTCGTCTGAAGATCATTATATCCTAGGGGAAATAATGCTTCGAAGGACGAAGGGCATTAACCTTTAACATTTTGTGTTGCCTTGTTCTTAATTCATAGCATTTGAGAACAAGTCCCCAACATTGGCGCCCACCTCCGGTGAACCCTTTTTGACCACCTTCAGCAAGTACTGACCTGCGTCATGCCGCCGAAGAAAGCTTCAGCGCTAGGGGCTACTGCATTGCAGCCGCTGGATCCGAACCAGGAGACTCTCTCTCTTCGAGAGGCCTGAAGCCAGAAAAGGAAGGCCACAAGTCCAACACTCCAGGAGGAAGAGTTGGACTAAGAGATCAGGGATATGGAGATCATTCATCAGCAAGTACAAAGAAAGAAGGAGAAGATGGTGCGACTGGCTGACCTTCAAAGGCAGATCGACGAAGCTACTGAAGAAGTGCGCCATCTTGTTCAAGACGAACAAAACTGAAGGCCTCAGACAGGGAGCTTCATCAGGAAGGCCCATTCAACAAAGATGGATGGTATGATGATTTTAATCATGATACCTTTACCTTTGATGATGCTTCTCCCTTGGCAGCAGAACTACAGGCTACTCCATGGCCCCCATCGTACAAGCCACCTCAGCTTCCCATGTATGATGGGCATTCGGATCCAAAGCAGTTCCTCATGAGCTACAAAGCAACTATATCTTTGTACAGAGGCAATACTGCAGTCATGGCTAAGTCCTTCGTCATGGCAGTCCGAATTGTAGCCCAAACATGGTACTCTTCTCTTCGGCCAGGGACCATCACGTCATGGCAGAAGCTTAAGGACATGTTAGTCACTAGCTTCCAAGGCTTCCAAACAAAGCCGGTCACAGCTCAGGCCCTATTCCAATGCACACAAGACCATGAAGAGTACCTTCAGGCATACGTACGAAGGTTCTTGCGATTGAGGGCACAAGTGCCTATAGTACCCAATGAGATTGTTATCGAGGCCATGATCAAATGTCTTCGCCCAGGACCTACTGCCCAATATTTCGCTAGGAAGCCCCCTCAAACTCTAGAAAAGCTGCTTCAAAAGATGGACGAATACATTCGGGCTGACAATGACTTCCGCCAAAGAAGGGAGGAAGCTTATAGATTCTCTGAAATGACCAGGGGCTTTGGAGGAAGAATCCACCTGAGGCATGTCAGGTCAATTCACAACACTCAGAATGATGACAAAGGAGGTCAGCCGCAGAGGCCCCAGTATACCTCACAATCTTCGGGGCAGCAACAAAGCTCTTTCCGGTCGCCAGCTCCAAGGGGCAGAGGCGCCAGGGGCTTCGGAGGAAGATATGGGGATCAGCCCAGGAAAATCTTGTGGCAGAACCTCCCAAGATATCGGGCCCACATGCACCTGTCCTTGTCTCAAAGACCTCAGACGGCCATGCATGTGCACCAGATAACTTAACAGGATCCGTCCGATTGCCCCAAGGACACCGGATAAACCACTTACAACCAGAACCGCGGGATTAAGTAACACAAATCACACACACCAATATTTTTGCAGCGGAAATATTATTACCAAATTTTACAAGTTACAAAAATTTTACATTATTTTATCGGAGTGATTATAAGTTTGAAATATATGCTAGCTCAAATGACCATCCTCAATAAGAAGTATAGAAGAAGTACTTAGACTTATAAGAAGGCCGAGCCCACCGGCACTTAACACCATCAACATCATCACAAAGTTAGGACCTGAAAAACAACAGGGAATAAAACCCTGAGTATGGAATTACTCAGCAAGACTTACCCGACTAAAGAAAAGACTCTCAAGGGTATGCTGGAATTGGGAATCAAGGAGAGGCTTTAGCAAGAGTCAACTTAGATACTTTTGCAGAAATAGCTTACTAAAGTGAGTCCTTACTTTCAATATTTTAATGCCAAATTAAGTATTAATAGACCTTGTTTGCATCTAGTCTAATTTCACCATCACATTAATCAATCCAACATGATTTTTGCTCATTAAGATTCCATCCATGACTTAGATTGCAGGGCAGTGACCAAGTCTTCATAACCGCGAAGGTACGGCGATCCGAATCGATTATACTCAGCTGAGGATCTCCAATCACACGACATATGTAGCACTTAACCCTTGCATATGTCAACCCGCCACCGGGGTTCTTAAGACCAGATCAGGTTCACGCAAACCGAGAGCACAGATACACCACCGTCCAGCCTCTTGCTACGGAGGGTACACGCTACTCTCGCCACCGCTCCACGCCCATTTCGTGTTATCTTATTCTGGCCTTAGTCTGCCCGAGGCAAGGCTTACCCATGACGAGGCATGTGACCAGCTAAAGGGTCCTCGGTCATCCAAGCCTACATTCAGTATAATCCTTAATCAACCTGGGTAGAACATCACCTGTTCCTAGCCCAAGTCCCAATTTAAGTACTTCCACCCTTAGGAGTGTTTGTATTCCTTAGGATGAAAAGAGCATCACAGGGAACTTTGCAGTAAGATCCCACCATGCTCCCAATGAAAATATATTCTTGCAGGTAGAAGTCATCTTTCCTCAGGATAACCCCTGAGCAAGGCCTTAACGCAAAAGACAACCTCTATCCACAAGATCTGAGCAGGGCTAAGCATTTTTGTAAATCATATTTTGATACTTCACCAGAAGTATCTAATAAGGTATGGATATCAAGGAAGGCAATGCATCAAAGGGTTTCAAGCAACTCCTATAAACCTAATGCACATTTCACTAGACTTAAAGTGTGCGAAAATTATTTAAAAACACAAGGAAGGGGTTGCATGCACCGGGGCTTGCCTGGGTAACACTAGGTTAGTGTTGTTAAGTGGCGACCACTTGGCGACCATCTCTTGTTCTGATCTTGTTTCGTCTATCCATCTTCAGATTAGTTCATCAGCTTCATCCTGCGGATTAGCCCGCACTTGGGGTCGACTTGGCTCGTCTTCCGCAACACGCGATTAATTAACGTACCTGAATGGAATGCATTATGCACATGAATGTATATCGACAGAAATATTATAAACCTAAATAGTGTTACGTGATAGCGGATTTAAACACCTAGCGGCGAGGCGTTGTACAATTTTATACGATAATTCTGGTTATCGACCTACGACTAAGCGCAATATTTACGCTTCTCTAAATTAAACGAACCTAACGTAAGCATCACGAAATAACAAACTATACACATTAATACAACTAGCCTAAACACAACTTATCAATTAATTAATTAAGTTCTAAACTTATCCCTTGCTTTATAAATTATACTACATCTTTATAAGTGATTAAAATATTTCATCAACACACATGCCTACTAAAATTCTACTCGGTACACTAGTTCAGCTAATTGACTCGAATAGCGAAATAACTCGCCATACTGAACCTGGCTTGATAATTGCAAAGACCGCGAAGTCACGAGAGTTCCGTGACTCACGCAATTTACCGAGCACCTTAATGCGCCTCGCACTAGCACATTAATTTATTCAACGATCGAACTATTTTGAATAATTTATCAGCTTACCGTTTTAACAGCTGACACGAATCCACGAGATTGGTAGCGATTTCCCGACCCAAGCAATTTGTCGAGCGCTTGGTGAATATCGCGCTGCTAACTTCGTCTTCACCCGATTCTTGAGATTGCTTGATGACGCACGGATTGACGACGACCTTCGATTGCAGTCTTGAGCGGGCTGGTGAGGTAGGGTTGAGCAGAAGATAATGGGTTTGACGACTGACGAGCTGGGACAGGATCCGAGCTAATAGGCACAATATGGAATAGTGACCAGCACGACGGACGAACTAAGTCGTGGCGAGGTCGACGACGAGATAGGGATTTTAAAGCCGAGCGAGCAGAGAGGGCACGCTGGCGAGCTAGAAAAAGATTCGGCGTGCGAGCCCGACGCGTACGGATTTTTGTTTCATTGCTCTACACACGACGCGTGGACAGACAGCAAGCAAGGACGCGCGGCAAAATCCCGGGCACGACGTGCGAGCATAGGGACACGGCTGCGCGTGGCAAACGGAGGGCAACGCCGGTGACCTGCGCGACAACAAAGCTGGAGCGAGCTGGGCCGAAAGTCGAGATCCGAGCAGGACGTGGCTGGGACGAACTTGGGCACGAACCGCACGCAGAGACAGAGAGACGCGCAGGAACTTGGGCGCGCGGCGCAGAGAAGCAGGGGAGCAGAGCTCCGGCCAAGCGCGCTATGGGGACGAGCCAGAGCGCCGTGGCGTGCAGAGGAACAAGCCAGGCACACGCATCCATGGGAGAACAGGAGCTGGGCGCATGGCGGCAATAGGGAGGAGCAGCGATGTCGCGGCTGGGAGACGGCACGCGCAGAGGAGCTGGGATAGTGCGCGCAAGTCCGAGCTGGAAGAAGATCCGGCAAGCAGGGAGCTGCGCGGGCCAGGCGACCACACGAAGCTCGACCCTGGAGTATGGGGCGCGACGGTTGCCAGGGAGCTCGGCCGGAGCGCTGAGGCGAGCTCGGCAAGGCTCCATGGGAGGGAAAGCGAGCAGAGATATCTGGGCTGTGCTGAACGCCGGCAGAGGAAAGACCCAGGCAGCAAGCGCGGCTGGGCACGTACGGTGGAGCTCCGTGCGTGTATAAAAAAGGAGACGGTGCTAAAAATCCAGAGGGCAAGTGACGTGGAGGATGAGGATCGGCTGAAAAAAATATCCATTGAGGGATAACGACGGCCGAGCGAGCTGAGCGGCCAGGAAAACAATACTTCCGTGCGGTGGAGCAGATTTTTTTCCACTTTTTTTTATTTCTTTTTTTAACAGAAATCAAAGATATTTTGGATCACGGTATTTAGCGATAATCAAAGGGTCGATAGTATTTGTGACACGGTTTGATTCGATTCAAAACCCGATAAATTTTATCTGTGGTCTAAACGTTTGATTCCATAGTTGCCGCAATTGGTATGATAATCGGATCTCAATTTTCTTTTAGCGATATATAAATTGGGTCGAATTAAACGAGATTGATAGCAGTATTTGGACATGATTTAATTTGGCGAATTCTTTGAACTCAGATAAATTCGTACTGTTAATTCAGTTTTGAGGATTTAGACCGAAGCGAAAAGCAATGGACTGGATTAAACGGACTTCGGCTTCGGTATTTTTAATCTGTGTGATTCGACTAATATTAGTCGCAACCATAGCTGCCGATGAACACGCGATTTTGTCGTCAAAACAGCGTGCTGAAGGGTGAACTGAATCATATTCGTGCGCAAGATTTCACGCGATTCACATTATTTTACCCTGAACATTTTAGTCGTCAAGTTCCAACTAATTTGCTCGGGATAAAAAAAAATCACAAAAATAATTGAGCCTCCGATTTCGTATCCGTGCGGGCGATGAATTTTAAATAATCACCGGACGCACCGATTTTTGAAACAGCTATGTTCCGAACACCACGAAAATTTCGGAAGAGCCCGGATAGATACAAATAAAAACGACGTCGCACTCGCGACAGACGAATCAGATGCGATATTAAAATCGCGATAGGCAAAAATAATTAGACCTTAGGGTCCGTCTTATTCACTGATCTCACATGCTAAAATCCATACTCGTTGTCGAGCGGAATATAAACACCTGGGGTGTTACAAATCTATTGCTTATTTTGCGGTGAAGACAAGGGCCATACTACAAGAATGTGCCAAATCACTATCCAAAAGCAAAGGGAGCTTGCAGAAGCCGAAGCTCGACAGAACCAACCGAAGCAGGTCTTGCACACTGCTTCGTGCTATTCACCCTACATACAAGAATATGTGGGTAATCACTCTGCAGCTTCTGTTGCTTCGGCTAGTCAGCCACAGGCTCCTTAGCCACAACTTCCACCTTCGCCCCCTCTACATCCTACTTATTCACGGGGTCAGCAGCCAGAAGGGAGCCAACACACTCAGCAACAGAGGGATTTCAGGGAGGAATCCGAAGCTCGCACAGTTAACAGTACTGTGCCAGAGTCGAAGCACATCTATTGAGAGATATCCTACCCTCTGAAGCACTTTTTTACTTCATGCTATTTTATTTCTTAAATAAGGACAAGTAATGCAAATCTAGTTTTAACTCTTTGTAATAGTTTCGCTTCTGTTAAAATGAAATGTGTCTTCGTCACAGATTTACGAAGCTCGAAAATTGCCGAAGCTTCAAAAAGTTGTTCCCAATGGGGTGCAGCAAAAGTCTTGTCGAAGCTTCAAAAGTCGTTCCCAAGGGAGCGCAGAGTAAGTTTTTTGCTCAAAAGTCATTACTAAGGGAATGCAGAGCCAAATGCCATCGAAATATAAGGCTAAGCACGAAAATTCAGCAAAAAAATGCCGCCGAAATATAAGGCGAAGCGCGAAAAGTCAACGCGAAAATACCGCCGAAATATAAGGCGAAGCGCGAAAAGTCAATGCAAAAATACCGCCGAAATATAAGGCAAAACACAAAAAGTCAACGCGAAAATACCGCCGAAAAATAAACGGCAAAGAGATTTTGATCGTTCCTAAGGGGATGCAGAGATTGTGTGTTTCAGCGTGGGCGTGTGTCTTCAGCATTAGCATCATTCTTCGCATCATAACATCGCATCATATCGCATGGCATCACATCATACATCATAACACACGAATGGGAAACGAAGTCGATCTTCGAAGAATGCTTTACAAAGGTGAAAAGGTACTAAGGCACAAAGTAAACTAAGAATTATAGCTTCATCAGCTCTGATGTGGAAGAAGAGATCTATTGTTTTCGAAGCATTGATATTTTTACAAAGCTAGGATATTCTTTACGAAGTATGGATATTCTCACGAAAAGTATTCTTCTTTGCGAAGCATGAAAAGAAGGGAAGGTGTTTTTTCGCCGAAGGCTCAAAAACGGTATGTATGTAAAAAGTTTCATACATCACAAAGAAGTGAATTGCAAAATAGTTTACATATTACATTCAAAACTATACGTACCAAATATTATAGACTTAGTTCAACAAATGTTACATTAACCACCTAAGAACGTTTTTACAACAACTAGTCCTCTTCCTTCAGAACTTTTTCTGCAACTTCGTTAAGTAACTTGTTGACGACTTCGTCAACAATAGATTCGGCTATGTTGATAATTTCTATTGCTTTCTTCGACTCTGGGTCAGCCAGGGGTCAAATGGCTCCGGTGGAGGAGACAATTCGGTTGCGAAGGAAATAATAAATCAGTTTGAAGTCATGAAAGCTAACGACGAAGCCTAAAACCAGGTCAACAATACCTATCCGTCTTTCGATCTCTGTAGCTTTCTCAGCTTCTTTTGCTGCTTCTCGAGCATCATGAATATCTTTTTCGCTCTTTTTCATTATCTCGTGGGCTATTTCTCGGCCACCATTCTCCCAGATGTCAGTGAAAAATTTTCCGCCAAGAAAACTAGCTTCGGCCGAGGGGTCCTTCGTGTCATCCACGGAGAGGGCAGCTTCGGCCTGGGCCAAGGTTTTAACATTATTACAACCCGCCTTCTCCAGGATAGCTGAAATCCTCTCGCACCAAAGAACGCACAGACATCCCCACGATCACTTAAGATTTCCTCAAAAGCTTCAGCTTCTCCGTTGATCCACTCGATTACGCCCTCAGGGTCCCCTCGTATGAAGTTATCTTCGTTTGAAAAGGCGCCCACGTTGGCAAAGCTGGTCTTTATCTTCTTCACGCAGCCACAAGATTTTTCAAAACATCTCTCCTTGGATGTGCGAAGCTCTTTTACTGTTTTTTCAAAATAATTTTTCCAATACTCACTGGCCTCTCGATCAGCTTCTGCAACAGCACATTTCTCCTTGGCTTCTGCTAGTTGTTTCCGAAGGTCTTCGATCTCATTCTTTTGGACCTCAGCTTGAGCTTTGAAATTAACTTCGTATTCTTTTACTTTGTTTACCAATGAAATTAATATCTTGTCTTTTTCAAGGCCTTCGTTCCTCAATTCAATCACCTCTGAACGAAGGTTGGTCAAAGCCATTGTATGCCCTTCATCTTCAGCGTTTTTCTGTGCTCTAAGGGCGTTGCTAAGGATTAGGCCCTGCAAAAGGAGAACGAGATCAAGTATAAGCAAATGAAACAATTTGTTTTAAAATACAAAAATAGCTTTTATACCTTTATGCTATTGTATGCTAAACTATCAGCCAATTCATCCTTTGATAATATTGAAAGACCTTCTTCTAGCTTCGGAAATCCGAAGCTTCTACCCATCTCCTGACAGACGGATATCTCCTTACTATCCGGGAGACAGTACAAAAAGTCTTCCTCCCCACTACCATTAAACACTAATGCCCCCTTTGGGTATTTTAATCTTTGGGCATAATGTTGAGCTTCTCGTTCTTCTTCTTTAGAAAGACTCTTTCCCGAAGCATGACGAATAATGTAATCAATGCTCTCTTTTAAAGCTTCGGGAGCAGGAGTGGCAACCTTTTCAGGCGAAATTTGCTCTATGGCTTTTTCTTCTGTTACTTTTTCTTCAATTTCTGCAGACTTTTCCTCACCAGGCTCTGAAGGCCCAGCTTCGGTACTAGCTTGAGCTAATGCAGTTTCAATTTCAGCCTGCTCTGTTTCAACTTCAGTTCACGCTTTCGAAGCTTCGGCAATTCTCCTCGAAGGAGTTGACGTCAAAACCTTCACTGTTTCTAGCACATCTAGTACGTTTGCCATCCTTCTCCTCTTGGGAGTTGCGACAGAACTTTTTTGTGCCTTTGGCACTGTTACCTCTGTCGAAGGACTTAAAATTTCTAACAGTTTTGATTCCCCAATGTTTGTATCTTCAGCTTTACCCTTATCAGTCTTCGTCTCAGCTAGCTCAGCTGAGGGTAGCTTCGGTATTGCAATTGGTTCTTCAGTCCTTTGCGTGGGGGGGGAGCAACTTTTTCTGGTTCAGCAGCTGAAGAAGCCTCCCCGCCAAACTCAGGCACTACGGCTGGCTCAATATAGCGTGGCCGGTGGGTAAGGACCTTCAATTTTTTGCCCTTCGGTGCAGGCTCGTCTAGAGTGGCCGAAGCAGCAGGTTTCCTCTTCTTTCCCTGGTCCCGCAGTGGATAACGGTAGTCTGGGTAAACAAAGCCAATAGCATCAAAAACTCTATTCAACCTCTTTTTTCCCCGGCCTCCGAAGGCTGTGGATAGTGCATTATCTTTCGCCTTGGAATACGATCCAAGCAGCTCATCACTGGTAACTTCAATGCATTTTAGTCAGTCATCATTCGGTTCATCAAATTTACTCCGTATCTGTATGTGTACTTCAGTCGGACCAGATCACCTTCACTAGATTTGGTGATGGTTTCCTTCGGTATTTGCCAGCCCTTTATAAGCGGCCATACTCTATATGCTATGTGCTCTTGAACCAAATCTCTCGAACCAATAAAGAAGCAGATAGTACCAAATGCCTTTTGACATGCTTCGGCGGCTTCGTCAAGTTCAACCTTCGGCCTTCGGAGGCCGAAGCGGGACCAAATAGGGCGCATAATAACTTCTTTGATATCTTCTCTTGCCTTCAAGTCATTTTTCACATAAAACCATTCCTCCATCTAGGCCCTGGGCCACCTTTTCCGGTATGTTGGCACCGGGTAGCTTGCATTGGGGCGGGCGGCAAATCCGTAGTAGCCAAAATTATTATGATATTGTTCTTTGCCCATGGCCTTCGTCTCGTACACCAGCTCGTGCATACTGCAAAAGCATTTTGCGTTGGGCTCGAGTCCCTGGCTTCTCACCGCCCAAACAAAAATCCCATTCTAATAACAGCTTCGGGGGTTATCTGATGAAGGTAAATCTGATAAATTTTCAACACTTCAACCACAAACCTGCTCAATGGAAATCGAAGCCCAGCCTTGAAGAAGCTTCGATAAATCACTACTTTGTCTTCCTCAGGAGCAGGGACTTTGTTGTCTCCACCAATTCTCACAATAGACATATCTCGAAAGTATCTTCCCCTCATGTTTTCGAGGTGACTTTGCTTAATGGAAGATTTTTCGAAAATTGTATGGCTAGGCCTCTAGGGTCGATCCTCAGAATCTTCGCCACCACTTTCTGCATCATAACTATCACTGTCACCAGTATCCTCAGACAGGCCCTCCAATATTTCCTTAGTAATCTTTTCTGTGTTTGTTTTTGCCATTGACTCGACAAAACCAGCAATGTATGGATCCACAACCTTCTTTTCCTCAAAAAGCTTCTCCTCTTCAGCAAGCTTCGTCTTAGAAACAACCTTCTTCTCCTAAGACATTCTTTCTTACAGAAATGACGAAAATGTGTCTTTCAAACTGAAGCTTGAAGAGCTTTGAAAAACTAGCAACTATTAATGAGCAACGGCTGTGAAATAGAGAAAATAAAACAAATGGCACAGGCAGTGTATCGAATGAGGTCGGTACGAGCTCTTATTTATACGCTTGGCGCGCTCCAAACCAAGGGGCCCCACCTGTCATTAACTGTTGCTATTCTAGCAAAGGGAAGGTGTTTTTTGGACCTTTGGCTTAAGGCCTTCGTACATGTTGCAGTCTGAATTTGTTACCCTAAATAAATTAATGCTACGAGGGGCTACTATTGGGGGCCTTCGTCCTCCGAAGGTCCTCAAAAACGTAATTTAATAATGTTTTCCAAGTATGGTTTTATAGACAGGTACCCTCAGATTCAGGATTAAAAGCATGTACGATGAGAAGGGCATGATCGTGATGAAGGTTGCTGTTGCTCCGAAGCTATGCGAAAGGAAGCTTCGGCTCAATCGCGGGAGGAGGAACCAACTTAAAAGGGAAAAGGCTATCTAGTCCTCATAGATTTTTCTATAAGTCAATAGTGAATGCAAAGGGCATAACTGTAATTTTTCACAGGCTGCGTCCTGTGCCTATAAATAGATGAACAATACCCCCATACTGTTCACGCTGACTTGTATTCACTCGTGCGTCACGCTTGGACTTTTACCTTCTGTCAAGCCGAAGGTACAAATGTAATAAAATATTGTTTCTGTTTATTGACGATAATAATAAATATGTTAACAATGTAATATCATTATTCATGTTGTCTTTTATGTTCCATATACTTCTTTCATTATCATATATTACGATGATGAAGGTATGTTCTTCATCACCTTCGTCTGAAGATCATTATATCCTAGGGGAAATAATGCTTCGAAGGACGAAGGGCATTAACCTTTAACATTTTGTGTTGCCTTGTTCTTAATTCATAGCATTTGAGAACAAGTCCCCGACACTTACATACCTTTGATCATGTCTCTTTCATTTGGTACATATTCATATTTCTTATTCTTTTTCTGCCAAAGCTAAGGCTAATGTGCTTCCATGAGTATTTCTTATGTTAGTCTTAGATTGAAAGGAAAATGGAGTACTCGACGAAGACAAGGCTTCCACTCCACTCTATCAGTATCATCCCTCGTTGTTACTCCACACCACTCTTCGATTGGTATAATCTTTTCACTCATATTTACTTGTACCAGTAGGGGAGAAAGTAAAGGACTCTCAAATGTCTCCGTTTTTTGCGATTAATGCCAAAGGGGGAGAAAGTATTAGCCCAAAGCAAAAGGACCGCACCACCACCAATTTTTTAATAGAAGTTTTCAATTTGATATTTTAATATGTTTGATCTATTTCATTAAGTATTTTCAAAAATTGGTAAAACCCTCTTGAACACTAAGAGGAGAATTTCATTCAGGGGGAGTTTTGTTTAGTCAAAGGAAAAAGCATTTGAAACAGGGGGAGAAAATTTCAAATCTTGAAAATGCTTCTTACAATCTTACTCATATGCCTTTGACTATTTGCAAAAAGACTTTGAAAAGATTTTCCAAAATAATTTGCAAAAACAAAACAAGTGGTGCAAACATGATCCAAAATGTCAAATAAAACAAAGCAATCCACGCATATCTAGTGAAATAATAAATTGGTTTAATTCTAAGGAACCTATGCACTTACATTATGCAAACTAGTTCAATTCTACACTTATACATTTGCTTTGGTTTGTGTTGGCATCAATCACCAAAAAGGGGGAGATTGAAAGGGAAATAGGGTCAAACCTTTTCCTATAAATGATTTTGGTGGATGAACGCCCAACGCAAATATTGGACTAACTAGTTTGCTCTAGATTATGTATTCTACAGGTGCATAAAGGTTCAACACAAACCAATAAAATATCAAAGTTAGGGTTCAAAAGAAAGGAGCAAAAGAAACCGAAGAGAACCCTGGTCTGGCGCATCGGACTGTCCGGTGTGCCAGGGGCCGTACAGATGCGAACTCGCCACCTTCGGGTTTCAGCAGCCCAGCTCCGCTATAATTCACCGGACTGTCTGTGTGACGGATCCTCCAAGTCATTAGGCCCACCTACAGTTGTCCTTGTCCGACGGACCTCAGACAACCCTGCAGGTGCCCCTGAATCACTTGACAAGTTCAGTATCTGTATTCCTTATCTTTCCCATGAGCGTTTCACCCGTCATGTAGACATTACAGCACATCAGAGGTACCAGAATGCGGAAGCAATTACAATAACTTACCTTATATTAAAGTAAGAAAGAGTTATAATATTACAGACCAGAGCAAAATATAAGAGTGTCGAGTATTATTATTACATCACTTTGGGAGGCAAAAACCCCTCCCGGTAAACATCAAACAAAAGTTTTAACGGAGGATCCTTTCCTCCCGAAGCTTTACCCCTAGTTTTCTTCTTTGGGCACCACGTTTGAACAAAAGCAGCAAAAGTTTGCCGCTTCCTCACCTAAAACAACATGGGACAAAGCCCTGAGTACGAAGTGTACTTTTGCAAGTCTTACCCGTCAAAGTAAAAGACTCTCAATGATATGCTTGCCTTTTGGGGATCAAGGAATGGCTTATCAATAGTCAAAGACTCTGTTTGCAGAAATGCTTACTAACAGTGGATCCTTAAAAATCAAATTTTACTTGTCAGGTTAAGTGAAGTTACCTGAAGGTAGAGTTCTTTCTACCCTAGTTCAATCACTTGACCTATTCTAGCCAATTTCTTATCAACCCTTCATATTCACTGGAATGCTACGTGTAGGGCAGTGACCAAGTCTTCATATCCACAAAGTTACGGCGATCCAGATCGATTATAGTCAGCTGAGGATCTCCAATCACACGACATATGTAGCACTTAACCCTTGCATATGTCAACTTGCCACCGGGGTTCTTAAGACCAGATCAGGTTCACGCCAACCGAGAGCACAGATACACCACCATCCAGCCTCTTGCCATGGAGGGTACACGCTACTCTTGCCATCTCTCCACTACCATTGCGTGTTATCTTATTCTGGTATTAGCCTGCCCGAGGCAAAGCTTACCCATGACGAGGCAAGCCTACATCGACATGGTCCTTAATCGACTCAGACGGAGACACTACACCGAGACTCTCGTGCAAGTCACCCGCCCGGTCTCAGTTTTATCATTTCAAACCCAAAGTTTGGTACCTGGCAGAGGTACATCTTTTCCGATGTTGAACCCATCATGGCCATGATGGATCCACCATCAAGTTTTATTTTCGAAAACATCCCACCCACTTTGAAGCATCATCTTTTGTGAAAACAAAACATTTTGTTTTTCTAGAGCAAAGCTAAGCATAAGAAAAACCTTTTGTAAAACAAGGACTTATGGAGAAGTAATTAAATCCAAGGATGGAAATGCAGGAATTGGTTTAGCACACAACTCCTATCACCTAATGCATCAAACAAGTGAGAAAGATTTTAAAAGGATCAAGGAGGTGGCAAATGCACCGGGGCTTGCCTTGTGTTACTGGTGAATCAGGCTCTGTTCCGCAGATATCAAAATAAAAACAGTTTCTTGCCTGATGTTCCTCAGGTGGTGGTGTAGTTCTGGCTTCTTCAACCACTACTTCCTCTTCGTTCTCTAGATATAACCATATATAATCATGAATGCTCATGAAAATGCTAAGATAATAGAAGTTTATTATCTAATGTCTTGAATACAACTTTTCTTCACGGATCTCCGAGAAACTAGGGATTTCAGAGTCAATAGTGAAGTTCATAGGGCAGAGGGGGCTAGGGTTTTGGGTTCTAAGTATCAAACATCATCCAAATCATACCAAACATTACCCAAGGCTTCTAAATATTATTTAAAGTTCATCTAAAGAGTTTGGTGATTTTTGGAATTGTTACTTATTTTCTAAAATTCTAGAAACTTGGATCTTGGTTATTTTAAATACTCTATAATTTTCTATTTGGACTAAAAATCATGAAACTATTTTTATTAAATACTATAGGAAATTAGAAGCCTAGCAAAATTGGTCTTGTATTTTTAGCATTTTTCTATAATTTCTTATAGATTTCCAAAGTCTGGCAGAAAAAAAGGAAAACTATGAACAGTCCCGGGCTGAATCTGGCCTGAACCGACCCAGCTAGGACAGAACGCGCCCGCGCGCGCCCGCGTGTAGACTTTGCACAGAGACCCCTGTTGTTTTAAATATCCCGAATTGAGTTCACCGCACTATTTCTATGAGTCGCTGACAGTTACAGATAGACCCCTGAACTTCTAATTCTTCACAACGCTTGGTCCACGACGGTGGACAGCGACACACCACTCTCCGGTGAGCCTGTACCGGCTGGATCATGCAAAGACCGGTGCTCCCGAGCGGTAGACTCCAAATCGGACCCCACCCAATCATTTCCCCCCACTTAATACTAACAAGGCTCTGAATCATCCGGTTCACGGAGACAGTGCGGACAGTCAAATGAACTAACGTGTTCCCGGCGATCCAGGGCAGCCTAACCCAATTGAATTGGTCGAGGAGTTTCAGGAGGACTTAAGGATGCTAGAACAAGAGAGCAGGGAGTACGAACAGACCTAGAATACGCTGACCACGGTGAGGGCTCTTTCACGGTGGCGGAGAACAGATTTGGGGCGAATGAGAAATTAGCGAGCTCTGGTGATCAATTGAGGGCACGACTTGGTGGCTTGGTGCTTGACTACCCTACGAAGCTCATGGCATGCCCAATTTATAGAGTCCGTGAGCAGTGACCGGTGAATTGGACGAAGACGCGTGGCGACCGGAGAGGAAGAGGGGCACTGGCGCAAGTGCTTAGTGGCTTTCATCGTGGCGGACCCTCTGGCGATCACCGGATATGTTTAACACGACTAACTGCGATGTGGTAAGATGTCTGGGCACGTGGCATAGGATCGGCAGGCAGCCAACACCGGTGAGCTTATCTGCGCCGACTGCAAGGCAAGGGGGTACGGTGGCCAGCCACCGGAGTTATCCCCAGGTGAAGATCTTTTACCTAGGAGCGTTATCCGGTCACAGGTGAGCACAAATCGTAATGGCGGCGTGGATCTAGGCGCACGGTCGCCGGCGGTCAGGTGTGCTACACCAGCGATCTTATTAAGGGTACTGTACCATCGTACAACTCATTCAGTCAGCCTGACAGACCATTTTGTAGGGCCTGAATCTCGATTTCTCATGCAGAGACTCCCTAATCCATCTTTATGAAAGTTGTTGCTCTACTACCCAGCTTCAATCTTGCTACAGCAGTCACCCCCAAATTCTTACTAAATCATGCTCGAATTCCAGCTCAAAGGTGGCTCAATCACATTGTCAGTCTGAATTCAGACTTTAGACAGTCTGACAGCCCATCTTTGGGTCCAATTTTCTCAAAACTTTTCATAGTATCAGGACTTGATCTCTGTAGCAAAATTGTTCCCCTTTTATAGCTCTACAAACTTGATGTGGTGACCTAGGGCAAACTCCTCATAATTTGGAAAGTACAGGGCTTCAAAGTTGAGCCAAATGCACTGAAAATCAGACTTAACTCTATAGAGCTCAAATGTGACTTTTTGCAAATAGGTCCAAATCTCAGGGTTTAGGTTGCAAATCCACATACTTGTGAACCACATGAGTTAAGATGCCCTAATTTCATGGTTTTTCCACTTTAGTCCAAAAGTGCACTAGTTTTGCACTTAGCCCCCTAGGGTTTTAGTCTAAGGCTCTCCAGGGTTCTATTTAGGGTTTTTAATACTTCTAGGGTTTGGATGCCATTTGAGTCTATTCATGGTGACATTTTATGACTATTTCAATTGAGTTTTTGAAGTTTTGTCTTAGTAGGCCTTGTTTGCTCTATTAAACCCAATCTAGGGTTAAGCACTGTACCCTAGGGTTTCACTTAAAACATGTCCCATCAATACAACTTTGTTTGAAATTTTTGCCTAGTGAATGCACTCTAGGTGTGACAAACACATGATATGCCAATGCTTATGATGTCATGCTCAAGTTTTAGTGGCAGTAACACCAGGGGTGTTACATCCTTCCCCCATAAAAGAATCTCATCCCGAGATTAAAGGTCCTAGGGCGAGTAATGGAAAAGGAAACGCGTCATATTTTTATTTCCTTATTTTTGGTACAAGGCAGGGGTGGTATGGGACTCATTCCTCTATTACAACAAATGTACATACTTTACATATTACATGAAGCTAAAAAGTCTGGGAAATTCTTTTCTAAAAAGTCTTGAGTTTCCCATGTAGCCTCATCTTCTGAATGTTGGTTCCACTGTATCTTGTAAAACTTGAGAGTTTTCCTTTGGGTAATTCTGTCCCTTTGATCCAAGATTCGAATAGGATGTTTTGAATATGTCAAGTCTGGTTCTAAGGAAACATCTGTTACTTCAACAGTTCGATCTGGAACCCGAAGACACTTCTTCAATTGAGACACGTGGAACACATTATGTACAACAGACAATGTTTCGGGTAACTAGAGTCGATATGCCACTGGTCCACATTGTTCAAGAACAGGGAAAGGACCAATGTACCGGGGTGCAAGCTTCCCCTTTACCCCGAAACGGGATACACCTTTTATTGGTGAGACTTTCAGATAGACATAATCTCCAACTAGAAAGTACAAGGGTATCCGCCATTTGTCTGCGTAACTCTTCTGTCGGGCTTGGGCTTCCTTCAAATTATGAATTATTCGTTGAACTTTCTCTTCTGTTTTCTTTACCATATCTGGCCTGAAGAAACTTCTTTCACCTGGTTTAGACCAGTTTAACAGAGTATGACATCGTCGTCCATACAAGGCTTCAAAGGGTGCCATTTTGATGCTTTCTTGATAGCTATTATTGTACAAGAACTCCACTAATGGTAAGCAATCATCCCATTTCTGTGGGAATTCCAAAGCACAAGCCCGTAACATGTCCTCAAGTATTTGATTCACTCTCTCAGTCTGCCCACTGGTTTGAGGATGATAGGCCAAACTATGGAGCAACTTAGTATCCAAAGCTTTGTGAAGTTCTTCCCAAAATTTGGACATGAATTGTGGTCCACGATCCGACACTATTGTCTTTGGAACACCATGTAGGCTGAGGATACGGGCAATATATAAACCCGCATATGTGGCCACTGTATATTTTACCCTGACTGGAAGGAAGTGGGCAATCTTTGTAAGTCGATCAACAATAACCCAGATGGAATCATATCCCTTTACGGTCCTGGGCAAACCCACAATAAAGTCCATGCTTATATCCTCCCATTTCCATGTAGGGATAGGTAAAGATTGTAGTGGACCGGCAGCTTTCAAGTGTATGGCCTTGACACGTCTACAGGTGTCACATCTTGCTACGTAGCGTGCAATTTTGATCTTCATCTTCGTCCACCAATAATGCTGCTTTAAATCATGATACATCTTAGTGCTTCTACGATGAATAGAATAGCGACTAAGATGGGCTTCATCTAGAATTTGTTGGCGGATCTCATCATTCTTAGGTACAACTATGCGGTTATTAAACCATACAATGCCTTGATCATCTTCTCTAAAATAGTTTGCTTTACTGGCTTTGATCTTCTCATGGATGTGTTTCATACCCTCATTATTCTTTTGTGCATCAATTATCCTCTATAGAAGGACGGACTCAAGCTTTAGTTGATTTAAGGCGCCATGTTGGATTATTCCTAGGTTCAACTTCTCCATTTCTTGGCATAACGTAATGTCAGAAGCCTTCATCGTCAGATAATGGCAGGAAGCCTTGCGACTTAACGCATCTGCCACTACACTAGCCTTGCCTGGGTGATAGTGAATTTCCAATTCATAGTCCTTAATAAGCTCAAGCCATCGCCTCTGTCTCATATTCAATTTTGACTGGGTGAAGATGTACTTCAAACTTTTATGATCTATATAAATGTGATAGATGTTCCCCAGCAGATAATGATGCCAAATTTTCAGGGCATGGACCACAGCAACCAATTCCAGATCATGAGTTGGGTAATGCTCTTCATGTCGTCGCAACTGCCTTGAAGCATAGGCTATCACTCGGCCTTCTTGCATTAGAACACAGCCGAGACCAGTGCCTGATGCGTCACAATACACATCAAAGAGCTTTTCAATGTCCGGTTGAGCTAATACCGGAGCAGTGGTCAATAACACTTTCAGCTTCTCAAAGGCTTCATTACATTTTGAAGACCAATTAAATTTAGTATAATCTTTAACAAACTTGTGATTGGTTTCATAAGCTTAGAAAAATCCGGAATAAATCGACGATAATAACCAGCCAGTCCAAGGAAACTTCGGACTTGATGCACCGTCGTTGGTGGTTTCCACTCCAAAATATCCTTGACTTTGCTGGGATCCACCACAATCCCCTTGGCAGATAATACATGTCCCAGGAATTGGATCTCCTCCAGCCAGAATGCGCACTTACTGAACTTAGCATATAGTTGATGTTCTCTTAAGCGCATTAACACGATCCGTAAATGCCGAGCATGCTCCTCTTCATTCTTGGAATATATTAAGATATCGTCAATGAATACCACCACAAATTTATCTAGCTCAGGCATGAATACTGAGTTCATAAGATATGTGAAGTGGGCAGGAACATTTGTTAATCCGAAAGACATAACCAGATATTCAAATAATCCGTATCGCGTAGTGAATGCGGTTTTTGGTATATCTTTGGGTCGGACACGAATCTGATGATAGCCCGATCTGAGGTCAATCTTGGAGAATACCCTCGCTCCAGTCAGTTGATCAAATAGAATATCAATCCGGGGAAGAGGGTACTTATTTTTGATGGTAACCTCATTAAGGGGTCTGTAATCCATGCACATCCGAAGCGTTTGGTCCTTCTTCTTGATAAAGATGGCTGGACAACCCCATGGTGACGAGCTTGGTCGGATGAATCCCTTCTCTAGTAGATCTTGTAATTGAGTCTTGAGCTCTGCCAATTTATTCGGAGGCATTCGGTACGACCTTCTAGAAATAGGAGTCGTACCAGGCTTCAACTCAATCACAAATTCTACATCTCTCTCTAGAGGCAATCCAGGCAAATCTTCTAGAAAGACGTCTGGGAATTCACATACTACCGGAATATCTTGGATCTCCGGTATGATAGCTTCATATACTCTGCCAATTGGTTTAGCTGGAATAGCTACGGGGATGGTTAAGAGAACCTCTTCTTGGCCATAACTCAACCTGATGGTTCTCAGCTCAGTATTGAGGATTGCTTTATGTTGGGCTAACCAATTTATGCCCAGAATTACATCTATATCTTGGCCTTTGAGAACAATCATATTAGTAGGAAAGTCCCGTTTAGCCAATGTTACGGGCACTTGGAAAGCCACTTCTTTAGTGAATATTTGCCCCCCCGGGCGAATGAATAGTAAACCCTTCCCTTGATTCAGTATATGGAATGCAATGTTTCTCCACAAACTTCTTGCTTATGAAAGTATGTGAAGCACCAGAATCAAAGAGAATAACTGCAGGGTGATTGGCCACTAGAAACGTACCCATCATAACCGGTTCGCCTTCTGGTGTTGTGGCCACTTGAGTATAATAAATCTGCCCAGTTTTCTTCATATTTTTGGTCGTGGTATTGTTTGCCGCATTTCCCTTGCCTTGAGCGGAATTCCCTGAACTCTGCTGATTATTTGATCGGCTCTACTTCGGGTATGGACAGTCCTTGATAAAATGTCCGGACTTTCCACAATTAAAGCAGCCTGTTCAAGAGCTTGGGAGGGCAGGGAAATGAGTACTAGTGGCACTCGGCTGGTTTGTTGGGGTGGGGGCAGTAGCAGGACAGATAAAAACTGGTTGCTTGAAAGGGTAGGAGGGCGGACGGGGTGAAGAACAATTCGGATTAAAAGGTCGGATTACCAACCTTTGTCTTTTCTCAGGCCCCTGATTGGGCCGGTCGCCTCCATAGCCCTTTGATTTTCCTGAGCCTACATATTTAGCTTCGACTGATAGTGTCGTGCTGATAGCCCGGTTATTAGTGAGGTTGAGACAAGTGGCCATTTTCCGCTGTAATCGGTCATTGAGGCCTCTCATAAAACAATTTTTCTTCTTCAGGTCAGTGTTGACCTGATCGATGGCATACTGGGACAGGTGGTTGAACTTGTTGAGATATTGCATGGCAGTATCTCCACCTTGTTTGAGCTTCATAAACTCCTCCTGTTTCATATGGAGCACCCCTTCAGGAATATAGTGCTCCCGGAAAGCCAGCTTGAATTTGTCCCAGGTATTTTGATGACCAGCAGGTTGGATAGCCACATAATTTCCCCACCAGGTACTGGCAGGGCCTCACAATTGTTGTGCCGCAAATAAGGGCTTTTGAGTCTCTATGCATCGGAGAAGCCTGAACTTTTATTCGATAACCCGGATCCACTCATCCGCTTCCAGAGGATCTTCAGCCTTGACAAATAACGGAGGACGTGCCTCAGAGAAATTCAAATAGGAAGTTTCGCGGGGTCCTTGCGGATATGCCGCCGGCCTTGCTGTTGCATTTGTTGTCCCTCCATTTCCCGCAGAAAGTGGGTGTTGTCGGCCGTAGCATTAACTAAGGCAACGATGGCCTCAGCTAATGTTGGAGGTACTGGGGGCGGGTTAGGAGTTGCTTCCCTCCCACGGGAGGTTCCTGCACTATCCTGTGCACGAGTCTTGGATGGCATCTGAGGCAAAGAACATTTGAAAAAAAAAATATAATATGCCAAAGCAAACCATCCATTTTACATTACTGAAAAGGGTAATGATACAGACTTGAATTAACAACAGGATTACATTACCTATTATACATTAACACTATGCCTATACTACACTATTCTAGCTTCTTATCACTTTTGGTAGCTTCACTGTCGGGCGTAGGAGACCATTCATCAACCAGCTTCATAGAGGGAGGAGGCCTGAAAAGGTCTAGTTCACCACCAAGTGCTTCTCCGGCTACTCCAGAAGGTCCGGCTCCCATTCCGACAGGATCCGCAGGTACGTTAGGGTGCAGTTGTGAATACAACACATGTACCTCCTCATGTAGTGTATTACAATACACTTGCAAGTGGTCCACAGCTGTTCTAAGCTCCTCCACACGAGCTCGAGCTTTGGCTTCCTTAGCCCAAGCAAGTGAACGGGAGTTAACAGCCCAATCGAGCGCTAAATCTCGTTCAGTAAGTGGTCTTGCAAGTGTCGGATGTCAGTTCTTAACTCGTTTATTCGCTGACCATCCCCGACCCATACATCGTTCCTGTGATGGAGCTCTGTACGAAGATGCTCGACCTGAGCTTCCAGATCTCCGATAGGATCATTGCTACCACTGCTATTGTCTTCATGCCTTGGAGCTAGTTGATGGCGAGGCACGCCAATTGGTCCGGTAAACTTGCGCGCAGTTTTCCTTGTGCGCGGCGGCATTTCTCTAATGGGGAAAATCTTATTAAAATAGTTTATAGTATGATGCATGCATAATTACAGAATCAACCTTAGTTGATTCACAACCTTCTATACAGTGCACTCTATTATCTGGTCTTGAAGTAGAGAAGGTAGCTAGATAAGAAGGAAAGAAATTTTCTAGATAAGTCTTTGAAAATTCTTTTTGAAAATGCCTCATAACATCTGCAGAGATGGGCTTTGCTCCGATACCAGCTGTGACGGATCCTCCCAAGTCATTAGGCCTACCTATAGTTGTCCTTGTCCAACGGACCTCAGACAACCCTGCAGGTGCCCCTGAATCACTTGACAAGTTCGGTATCTGTATTCCTTATCTTTCCCAAGAGCGTTTCACCTGTCATGCAGACATTACATCACATCAGAGGTACCAGAATGCGGAAGCAATTACAATAACTTACCTTATATTAAAGTAAGAAAGAGTTATAATATTACAGACCAGAGCAAAATATAAGTGCCGAGTATTATTATTACATCACTTTGGGAGGCAAAAACCCCTCCCGGTAAACATCAAACAAAAGTTTTAACGGAGGATCCTTTCCTCCCGAAGCTTTACTCCTAGTTTTCTTCTTTGGGCACCACATTTGAACAAAAGCAGCAAAAGTTTGCCGCTTCCTCACCTAAAACAACATGGGACAAAGCCCTAAGTACGAAGTGTACTTTTGCAAGTCTTACCCGTCAAGGTAAAAGACTCTCAATGATATACTGGCCTATTGGGGATCAAGGAATGGCTTATCAATAGTCAAAGACTCTGTTTGCAGAAATGCTTACTAACAGTGGATCCTTAAAAATCAAATTTTACTTGTCAGGTTAAGTGAAGTTACCAAAAGCTAGAGTTCTTTCTACCCTAGTTCAATCACTTGAGTTATTCTAGCCAATTTCTTATCAACCCTTCATATTCACTGGAATGCTACGTGTAGGGCAGTGACCAAGTCTTCATATCCGCGAAGTTACGGTGATCCGAATCGATTATACTCAGCTGAGGATCTCCAATCACACGACATATGTAGCACTTAACCCTTGCATATGTCAACTTGCCACCGAGGTTCTTCAGACCAGATCAGGCTCACTCCAACCGAGAGCACAGATACACCACCGTCCAGCCTCTTGCCACGGAGGGTACATGCTACTCTTGCCATCTCTCCACTCCCATTGCGTGTTATCTTATTCTGGTAATAGTCTGCCTGAGGCAAAGCTTACCCATGATGAGGCATGTGACCAGTTAAAGGGTCCTCGATCAGCAAGCCTACATCGACACAGTCCTTAATCGACTCAGACGGAGACACTACACCGAGACTCTCTTCTCATGCAAGTCACCCGTTCGGTCTCAGTTTTATCGTTTCAAACCCAAAGTTTGGTACCTGGCAGAGGTACATCTTTTCCGATGTTGAACCCATCATGGCCATGATGGATCCACCATCAAGTTTTATTTTCGAAAACATCCCACCCACTTTGAAGCATCATCTTTTGTGAAAACAAAACATTTTGTTTTCTAGAGCAAAGCTAAGCATAAGAAAAACCTTTTGTAAAACAGGGACTTATGGAGAAGTAATTAAATCCAAGGATGGAAATGCAGGAATTGGTTTAGCACACAACTCCTATCACCTAATGCATCAAACAAGTGAGAAAGATTTTAGAAGGAACAAGGAGGTGGCAAATGCACCGGGGCTTGCCTTGTGTTACTGGTGAATCAGGCTCTGTTCCGCAAATATCAAAATAAAAACAGTTTCCTGCCTGATGTTCCTTAGGTGGTGGTGTAGTTCTGGCTTCTTCAACCTCTACTTCCTCTTCGTTCTCTAGATATAACCATATATAATCATGAATGCTCATGTAATGCTCATGAAAATGCTAAGATAATAGAAGTTTATTATCTAATGTCTTGAATACAACTTTCCTTCACGGGTCTCCGAGAAACTAGGGTTTTCGGAGTCAATAGTGAAGTTCATAGGGTAGGGGGGCTTGGGTTTTGGGTTCTAAGTATCAAACATGGTCCAAATCATACCAAACTTTACCCAAGGCTTCTAAATATTATTTAAAGTTCATCTAAAAAGTTCGGTGATTTTTGGAATTGTTACTTATTTTCTAAAATTCTAGAAACTTGGATCTTGGTTATTTTAAATACTCTATAATTTTCTATTTGGACTAAAAATCATGAAACTATTTTTATTAAATACTATAGGAAATTAGAAGCCTAGCAAAATTGGTCTTGTATTTTTAGCATTTTTCTACAATTTCTTATAGATTTCCAAAGTCTGGCAGAAAAAAGGAAAACTATGAACAGTCCCGGGCTGAATCTGGCCTCAACCGGCCCAGCTAAGACAGAACGCGCCCGCGCGCGCACCCGCGTGTAGACTTTGCACAGAGACCCCTGTTGTTTTAAATATCCCAAACTGAGTTCACCGCACTATTTCTATGACTCGCTGACAGTTACAGATAGACCCCTGAACTTCTAATTCTTCACAGCGCTTGGTTCACGACGGTGGCCGGCGACACACCGCTCTCCGGCGAGCCTGTACCGACCGGATCATGCAAAGACCAGCGCTCCCGAGCGGCAGACTCCAAATCGGACCCCGCCCAATCATTTCCCCTCACTTAATTTTATTAACAAGGCTCTGAATCATCCGGTTCACGGAGACAGTGCGGACAGTCAAAGGAACTAACGTGTTCCCGGCGATCTAGGGCAGCCTAACCCAATTGAATTGGTCGAGGAGTTTCAGGAGGACTTAAGGATGCTAGAACAAGTGAGCAGGGAGTTCGAACAGACATGGAATACGCTGACCACAGTGAGGGCTCTTACACGGTGGCGAAGAACAGATTTGGGGCGAATGAGAAATTAGCGAGCTCTGGTGATCAATTGAGGGCACAACTTGGTGGCTTGGTGCTTGACTACCCTACGGAGCTCATGGCGTGCCCAATTTATAGAGTCCGTGAGCGGTGGCCGGTGAATTGGATGAAGACGCACGGCGACCGGAGAGGAAGAGGGGCACTGGCGCAAGCGCTTAGTGGCTTTCATCGTGGCGGATCCTCCGGCGATCACCGGATATGTTTAACACGACTAACTGCGACATGGTAAGATGTCTGGGCACGTGGCATAGGATCGGCAGGCAGCCAACACCGGTGAGCTTATCTGCGCCGGCCACAAGGCAAGCGGGTACAGTGGCCAGCCACCGGAGTTATCCCTAGGTGAAGATCTTTTAGCTAGGAGCGTTATCTGGTCACTGGTGAGCACAAATCGTAACGGCGGTGTGGATCTAGGTGCACGGTCGCTGGCGGTCAGGTGCGCTGCACCAACGATCTTGTTCAGGGTACTGTACCATCGTACAACTCATTTAGTCAGCTTGACAGACCATTTTGTAGGGCTTAAATCTCGATTTCTCATGCAGAGACTCCCTAATCCATCTTTAAGAAAGTTGTTGCTCTACTATCCAGCTTCAATCTTGCTACAGCAGTCACCCCCAAATTCTTACTGAATCATGCTCGAATTCCAGCTCAAAGGTGGCTCAATCACACTGTCAGTCTGAATTTAGACTTTAGACAGTCCAGCAACCCATCTTTGGGTCCAATTTTCTCAAAACTTTTCATAGTACCAGGACTTGATCTCTATAGCAAAATTGTTCCCCTTTTATAGCTCTACAAACTTGATGTGGTGACCTAGGGCAAACTCCTCATAATTTGGAAAGTACAGGGCTTCAAAGTTGAGCCAAATGCACTGAAAATCAGACTTAACTCTATAGAGCTCAAATGTGGCTTTTTGCAAATAGGTCCAAATCTCAGGGTTTAGGTTGCAAATCCACATACTTGTGAACCACATGAGTTAAGATGCCCTAATTTCTTGGTTTTTGCACTTTAGTCCAAAAGTGCACTAGTTTTGCACTTAGCCCCCTAGGGTTTTAGTCTAGGGCTCTCCAGGGTTCTATTTAGGGTTTTTAATACTTCTAGGGTTTGGATGCCATTTGAGTCTATTCATGGTGACATTTTATGACTATTTCAATTGAGTTTTTGAAGTTTTCTCTTAGTAGGCCTTGTTTGCTCTATTAAGCCCAATCTAGGGTTAAGCACTGTACCCTAGGGTTTCACTTAAAACACGTCCCATCAATACAACTTTGTTTGAAATTTTTGCCTAGTGAATGCACTCTAGGTGTGACAAACACATGATATGCCAATGCTTATGATGTCATGCTCAAGTTTTAGTGACAGTAACACCAGGGGCGTTACAGTCCGGTGTGCCACCGGACTGTCCGGTGCTCCAGCGGACCAACGGTTACTTCACACAACGGTCGCCTGCAAAAGCTGAATTCCAGATGAACAGTGCACGAACAGTGCGCGGCAGAGCAGCGCAGCCGTCAGAGGCGCACCGGACAGTGAACAGGACCTGTCTGGTGCGGCACCGGACTGTCCGGTGCGGCACCGGACTATCCGGTGCCATATGAAGACAAAGCTCCAATGGTCGAAACCACTAGAACCCTAACAGGTTGGTGACGTGGCTGGCACACCGGACAGTCCGGTGCGTCCATCGACAGCAGCCTTCCCCAACGGTTGAATTGGTGGTTGAGGGCTATAAATATCCCCAACCACCTCCACTCCAAGTATCCAAGTTTTTCAGACATTCCATTCAATTCAAGAGCTTGGTGCATTCACTACTAGACACAATTCAAAAGAATCAAAGCCTCTCCAAGTCCCAAATTCACTCCAAACAACTAGTGACTAGAGAGAGAGTTTTGCTCGTGTTCTTTGAGCTCTTGTTCTTGGATCGCTTTCTTCTTCCTCACTCTTGTTCTCTAAGTGACTTGTAATCAAAGCAAGAGACACCAATTGTGTGGTGGTCCTTGTGGGGTCTAAGTGACTCGTTTGATTAAGGAGAAAGCTCACTCGGTCTAGGTGACCGTTTGAGAGAGGGAAAGGGTTGAAAGAGACCCGGTCTTTGTGACCACCTCAACAGGGACTAGGTTCTCAAGAACCGAACCTCGGTAAAATAAATCATGGTGTCATTCGCTTTATTTCTTGGTTGATTTGTTTTCGCCCTCTCTTTCGAACTCGTATTTATTTCTAACGCTAACTCCGGCTTGTAGCTTGTGTATTAAGTTGTAAATTTCAGATTCTGCCTATTCACCCCCCTCTAGGTGACTTTCAGTGCGGCACTTGTACAGGAGAAGCAAGATGGCCAAATAAAAAAGCAAGCACCAGTATACTTCGTCTTCGAAGTACTTAGCCCATCAAAGAAAAATTACACGAAATTGGAGAAGGTACTATATGTTGTATTGATGGCCTCCAGGAAGCTTCGGCATTACTTCCAAGCATATCATATAATAGTGCCTTCATCGCAACCCCTGAAAGACATAATGAGGAATAGATAAGCTACAGACATGATCGGAAAATGGCCGTGTAACTTAACGAATTCACCATTGATTATGTACGCAGATCCTCAATTCAATCTTAGGCATTAGCAGACTTCATTGTTGATTGGATGCCAGGGGCTCAGTGTGAAGAAGCAACAAGAGATGTCGAAGCTTGGACAGTATTTTGCGGTGGATCTTGGGGGACCTTTGGTGCGGGAGCAGCCGCTGTTCTAGTGGCACCCTCTAAAGTTAGAACATGTTATGCAATAAAGTTAGACTTCAGTTGTACAAATAACATTACCGAGTACGAAGCTCTTCTTTTAGGGCTTCGGAAACTTAAGGCAATGGGAATAAGAAGGGCAATCCTCAAAACTGACTCTTAAGTTATTTCTGGCCATGTGGACTAGAGTTGCAAAGCAAGAGATCCGAAGCTTGAAAAGTATTTGGACACAGTCCGAAGATTGGAAGCTTCTTTCGAGGGATTCTCTGTAAAAAATATCCCAAGGGGAGAAAATGAGCATGCAGATTTATTAGCTAAGTTAGCGGCACATGGGCTCCCTTTGCCTCCGGAAGTATTTTTTGAAACAATAAAAGCACCCTCAATCGAGCTCATGGAGAGAGCAGTGCTCACAATCTCGTATGTAAATAGTGAAGACTGGAGGACCGAAATAATATCCTTCCTCTAGGGCAAATGTCTCTCAGACGATGAAGCTTACAACAAGAGAATGAAGGCAAGAACAAGACCTTATGTAAATTGAGGGGGAGTTATACAAGCATGGAGTTTGTTCCCCATTGCTTAAATGCCTTTCCAGGAATAAATGGCAGGAATTAATGAAGTAAATACATGCAGGACTGTGTGGAGCCCACATTGGATCCAGGCCTCTACTGGGAAAGGTTTTTAGACAAGGTTTTTATTGGCCGAAGGCAGCTTTAGATGCAGCGGACTTGGTACAGAAATGTGAAAACTGTCAGAAGTGTGCCAGAGACCAAAAACAACCTTCGTCTCTAACACAATTGATTCAACCTACCTGACCATTGCAAAGATGGGGCCTAGATTTGTTAGGACCGCTCCCACCAGCACAGGGAAACTTAAAATATGTTGTGGTAGCGGTGGAATATTTCTCAAAGTGGGTCGAAGCTAAGCCTCTAGCTTCCATAACTTCGACCATAGTTCAAAAGTTCTTCTGGCAAAATATTATTTTTTTGCTTCGGTGTGCCGAAGGCTATTACAATCGACAATGGAACTCAATTTGATGCTGAAACGTTCAAGGTTTTTTGTGACCAGATTGGTACAAAAATACATTTTGCATCGGTAAGGCATCCAGAATCAAATGGGTTAGTAGAGAGAGCAAATGGAATTATAATGACAGGAATAATGAAGTTAATCTTCAATCAGCCAGAGGAAAGTGGCCAGATGAATTAATAAAAGTGGTGTGGAGCCACAACACTGCTATCTCAAGGTCAACATGTTTTACTCCATTCAAGCTCTTGTTCGGTGGCAAAGCAATAACACCGGAAGAAGCAAGAACAGGATCAATAAGAACAAAAGCTTTAGCGGAGGATGAAGCTGGTTGCCAAATAACAAAAGACACCATAGAAGGGACCAGACTTCAAGCCATAGAGCACATCAATAAGTACCAGACTGAAATAATAAAATGGCATGATAGAAAAGTTCGATTGAAAAATATTAAACCAGGTCATTTAGTGCTCCGAAGGATAGCCAACCCAAATACAGTGGGGAAGCTACAACTGAAATGGGAAGGTCCTTTTATGGTAGTATCTTTATCAAGACCCGGTGCTTACAAATTGAAGGATATGGATGACAACGACATACCCAAATCTTGGAATGTGGATGAGCTTCGGCGATATTATGTGTAATTGATTTAATCTTTTTATTTTTCCTATGGCACCCTTTTCCTTTCAGGAGGGGAGAAAGGTTTTTAATGGGGCCATAGTTTGTAATTTTCATTTTTGTTTAGCCCTATGCAATACAAGGGCCAAATTCCCCCAAAAATGTAACATGTAATATCAGAATCCGCACCATCGAGTGCAAAGAGAATAGGGAAAAGCTCAAAAGACGTCTCTAAGGGGATGCAGAGTTGTAATCACTCCGAAGGTGATGAAGCTACGAAAGTCGTTCCTAAGGGAGCTCAGAGTAAGTTCCGAAGCTACAAAAGTCGTTCCTAAGGGAGCGTAGAGTAAGTCCCGAAGCTCAAAAGTCGCTCCTAAGGGAATGCAAACCCAAATACCACCAAAATAGAAGGTGAAGAAGCTCCAAAGTCGTTCCTAAGGGAATGCAGAGCTTAAATGCCACCGAAATAGAAGGTGAAGAGACTCCAAAGTTGTTCCTAAGGGGATGCGGAGTCTGGGTATGGTTTCGTGTGCGTTCGGGTCATACATTTGCATATTTCATCGCATCATTCTTTGCATTCATACAAACATTCATAGGATCATCATTATCATGACATGAGGCACGAACGATAATACGAATGATAATACAAACATTCATAACATGAACCAACCTAATTTCGTCTAGGCTGCATCCCGTGCCTATAAATAGATGAACAGTACCCCTGTGATGTTCACGCTGCATTGTAATCGCTCCTACGTCTCTCACATTTTCACCTTCTGTTGAACCGAAGGTATCAATGAAATAAAAACATTATGAGCATTTATTTATGTTTATGAAATGAAATGAGAATGTAAATAATCTGTTTCTATATGATTATTATTTACATTCTTATATGTTTCTTCATTTATATTCATTTACAAAGATGATGAAGAAGGTACGTCCTTCATAACCTTCATCCGAAGATCATTATATCCGAAGGGAGATAATGCTTCAAAGGATGAAGGTCCTTATCCATTAACAATTGTGTTGCTTTGTTCTTGGTGTGTTGCATCCGAGAACAAGGACCAACAATATGGATATATTAGCTTCATTTATTCTAAGGACATTACATGTATGGAACATTTTCAGTCTAAGAATCTGTAAGGAAAATAGCCTAAACATTTCCAATAATCGATTTTGGTGTTTGATGTCCATCACAAACCTTATGGACTAACTAGTTTGCCTACTTGTTATTTTTCTCAGGTGCATAAAGTTCATATACACATACAAAGAAAATGACTGTAGGACAATTCTACAAGTTTGGAGCAAACCGATTTGCTACTGCCAGTGGTGCACCGGACTGTCCGATGTGCATCGGATAGTGTCGGGTGCCCTGGCTGGAGCACTTCGCGAACTTACTGTTCTAGGGTTTTCTCAGTGCTCGTCCACTAAAAATCACTAGACTATCCGGTGAGACAACGAGCAACGGTCAACTGTGCGACTGCGCGTGCAGTCTTAAGAGTCAGAAGTCAGAAGAAAGTCTGCGACGACAGGTCGCACTGGACTATCCGGTGTGCCACCGAAATGTCCGGTGCACCAAAAGGACAGAAGTCTTCAATGATCAACAGCTCTAAACCCCAACGGTCGGCTGACATGGCACTCACCGGACAACCGGTGTGCCCATCGACAGAGCAGTCAGCCAATGGTTAGAATAGTGGTTGGGGCTATAAATACCCCAACCACCACCATTCAAGCCATCCAAGCATACCACTCTCCTCATTCAATACAAGAGCAAAGAATACACTCCAAAGACACAATAAAAGCATTCAATCCTCTCCAAGTTCCAAAATCAAGTCAAGTGATCAAAAGTGTTTACTGACTTGGGAGAGGTGACTTGTGTTTCTTTTGTTGCTTGGTTGCTTTCTTCTTCTCATTCTAATCTTCCCAAGTGTTTTGTAAACCAAGCAAGAGACACCTAATTGTGTGGTGATCCTTGCGGGGTCTTAGTGACCCGTGTGATAAAGAAGAAGCACTCGACCGGTCTAAGTGACCGGTTGAGAGAGAGGGAAAGGGTTGAAATAGACCCGGCCTTTGTGGCCTCCTCAACGGGAAGTAGGTTCTTTGGAACCGAACCTCAGGAAACTTGTGTTGACCTTCACCATTCTATTTATTTCTTCCCTCTCCTCTCTCTCTAAAGTTCTCTTGCTCACATTGTTTTGAGTTTGCTCCCAAAGTTATCCACATTGATTGAGCAACTCATAGCAAGAGGAACTACCTTCCACACTCTGAATTCACTATTATTTATTTCTAACACTAACCCCGGATATAGTGCGTGTTCAAAGTTTATAAATTTCAGGTTTCACCTATTCACCCCTTTCTAAGCGACTTTCAATTGGTATCAGAGTCGATGCTTCATTAGAGTTTAACAACTTGAAGTGATGTCGGGAGAACACGCCAAAAGAGAAATGGTGACCGGGAAAAAGCCTAGATCTTTGGGAAACAAGAACGAAGAAAGGACTCCATCGAAGGAGGCCGCGACAAGCAAAAGAAGCACAAGGAGGAATCCGCTAGCTCCATCAAGTCACATAGGAAGGGTGACAAGAAGAAAAAGAAGATGAAGAAGGTGGTCTACTACGAGGCCGATTCTTCCTCACCTTCCACCTCCAGCGCCGAGTCCACATCTTCGAAGCGCCAAGAGCGTAAGAAGTATAGTAAAATGCCTCTATCCTCGCATTCCTAAACACGCTCCCTTACTTTCTGTACCCTTAGGCAAACCACCATATTTTGATGGTGAAGATTATTATATGTGGAGTGATAAAATGAGGCACCATCTAACCTCACTCCATGAAAGTATTTGGGATATTGTTGAGTTTGGAGCACAGGCACCACAGGTAGGCGACAAGGACTATGACTCCAATGAGGCCACCCAAATAAGGCACTTCAACTCCTAAGCCACCTCCATACTCCTCGCTTCCTTATGTAGGGAGGAGTACAACAAAGTGCAAGGATTGAAGAGTGCCAAAGAAATTTGGGACGTCCTCAATATGGCGCATGAAGGGGACGAGGAGACCAAGATCACCAAGCGCGAAATGATTGAGGGAGAACTCGGTCGATTCGTCCTTAATAAAGGAGAAGAGCCACAAGCAATGTACAACCGGCTCAAGACGATGGTCAACCAAGTCCGCAACCTCGGTAGCACCAAGTGGGATGACCTTGAAATGGTCAAGGTTATTCTAAGATCTCCTATCTTTTGTAATCCCACTCAAGTACAATTAATTCATGGAGATCCTAGATATAAGTAGATGTCTCCCGAGGAAGTGATTGGCAAGTTTGTGAGCTTTGAACTTATGATCAAAGACTCCAAACACGTTGTCAACTTGGAGCAAGGCGCCACCTCCACACTCGAGGTGCAACCCGTTGCATTCAAGGCAATAGAAGAAAAGAAGGAAGAGCCTACACCAAATAGGCCCCCAATCGACGCCTCTAAGCTCGACAACGAGGAGATGGCTTTTATCATCAAGAGCTTCCAGCAAATCCTTAAACAAAGGAAGGGCACTACAAAATAACCTCCCCTATAGCAACGCATATATGCGTTGCTAAATGTCATTGTAAACGTTGGTAGGGCCTATACCAACGCATAATTATGTGTTGCCTATGCTGCCGTTGCTAGGATCTATTACAACACATGCATATGCATTGGTAACGCCCATTAATAATCGTTGCTAGATAGCAATGGATACTTATGCCTACTGAAACGGTTATATGTGTTTCTACCACAACTAGGCCAGCTATCCTATAGAGGTATTGCAACATTTAGAATGTATGATGGCAACACTTATATACATTGTAAGGAATTTTTAATTTTATTCAATTTTATTGATTTATTTATTTTATTACGGCAACACTTTTATAAACGTTGCAAGTAATCACCGAATAAAAACTATTTATAATTATTTTTTATTTGGATCAAAACAAATATGCAAACCATGTGCATTGCACATTATCAATTTCCAAACTATTATTGGCTCACACATGGCAAATAATCTGAAATCAGTCTATATTAAAAATAGTAGTACCATTTTAAAATACCATCCACAACTTAGTTCATTACACAATGTGTGAATTAACATTTTTTCTATGATAGTATGAAACAAACAAAGGTTGACTCATAAACTAGACTCAGTAGACTCATCGCTCTCATCACTAATAACGTCAGTTTAAAGAAGAATCAAAGTCATAGCCCTCACGTAGATCTGTTGTTGTTCAATGGTTGACATTAAAGAGCTGCCTTTTCTATCTGCGAATGAAATCAGAAAGCTTTAATCCAATGCAGTAGTTTGTAAAATAGTGTATGACTTTATGAGAGAATTGAAAGAGCTTACACAGCTTGAAGGCCATGCTATAGGGTTGTTGTCTATGTCTCCTAGAACCACGAAATTGTTGTAGGGCCGTATTAGTGGTTCATCACGCACAAGTACAAGACCGAGATGAACCTTCCAAAATTCTTTGCCCAATGAATCTCCTCCAACTTGTTACTTTGGATCACAACCAATTATTGTACCTAATGCAACCTTCTTATTTTGATTCCTCCAGCTCTTCAAGAAAATATGAGAACCAACCTAATACATTGGTCCAAGTATATGATTAAATAAATGCGTAGTACATAAACAATTATGGACAGGGATAGTTGTAGCTAGGAGCGGCAGATCCAGCCACGACGCAAAAACATTAGTAAGCAACAATATATGGTTTCTCCACCAGTGCTTCCCCCACCTAAAGAATTACCTCTACTAACAGCATATGGTTCCCCCATTAGTGCTTCCTCCACCAGCAACATCATTAGTAAACAACCAAGAATGACCTCTACCAGTGCTTCCCTCACCTAAATAATTAGTAAGCAGCAACATATGGTTCCTCGAAGAAATTAATTGTCTGCCACTTAAGTTCTGGAATGGAACTTGACACATTTTTGGTAAGCAACATAATTAGTAAGCATTTTGTGTGCAGTTTGTGTGCAATTTCAGTTTGTGTGAACTGCATTCAATGCTTCCCACACCTCATGAAATTTAGAGAACACATTGTATGACATTTTCAGTTTTAGTTTGTGCAGTTTTCAATGAACTACATTCAGTTTGTCTGCAGTTGGTAAGCAGCAGCATATAGTAAGCATTAGTAAGCAGCAAAATTAGTAAGCACTTTGTATGTAGCTTCAGTTTGTGTGAACTGCATTCAGTGCTTCCCCCACCTCAAGAAATTCAGGTAGCACATTGTATGTCATTTGTCAGTTTCAGTTTCAGTTTCTATGCAGTTTTCAGTGAACTGCATTCAGTTTGTGTACAGTAAGCATTAGTAAACAACAGAATTAGTAAGCAGATTGTCTGCAGTTTCAGTTTGTGAACTGCATTCAATGCATCCCCAACTCAAGAATTAGTAAGTAGCAGCATATAAAAAGCAGAAGAAATTATTTTTGAGCTATGAGTTAGACATTGCCTTGTACATCATTTTGAAGAAAATGTGATAATAAGCATGGTTATAAATGATGTAAGATAGGGAAATAGAAAAAAGTGACCTTCAGTCCTGTTGAAATCCTACTAGGTTGTAATGTGTCTCCTCGTAGTGGCCTGATCTACACTTAAAAACACACATTTTTTTGAAATAAAATAAAATCATTAGTTAGGCAAACTAAACAAATTTGAAATAAATAAAAAGTGTAGTAGTACCGTCTCGTGATTTTTGTCAAGTGTCCAAAATTCCTCACTTTAAAATTGACCATATACTCACTGATTTGAGGAAAAACAACAATATAGTGAATCAAATATGTGTGACTACACATCTACAATACTGAAATTTAGGATTGAGATGCATACTTTTTGTTTTGATGTAGACTGATCGTCTTTAGTACTTGGCAAATAATTTTCTAGAGATCCCTACAAATGACAAATGCATTTCTACCACACTAGCAAATAACTAAAATTATGCCGAATAAACTTTTCTACTACCTTGTTCTTGTATGGTTCATGATTAGAGGAATTTCGAGCAGTGTCCTGGTTCATCACCTATGGTGTAGACTACATTAAGTATGACAATTTTCAAATAGAAACATTTAATAGAATAAATGGACCACATCGATCATCACCTTGGCTGCATTACTGCTATTATTGATAATAAGTCGGACACCAGCACCGGAGAAGAAGAGGAGGGCAGTCGTTGGATGCCTGCACCGAAGAAGAAGGGGAGGGCAGCAGCACCATCGGACGCCAACATCGAAGAAGGGGAGGGCAGCCGTCGGGCACCTGCACCGGAGAAGGAGAGGGCAGTCGTCGGGCGCCGGCACTGGAAAAGAAGTGGATGGCAGCTGTCGGACACCGGACGTCTAGAGATCAGGAACTCGTGATCCGCTACCGCCCTTATGCATCTGACTAAATATTATGTTGTGGGAAGACATATATTTACTTAGCTTTGTTTAATAGATATGTGAAGGAAACATATGCACAAATCTGTTTCAAACTAATTGGTCAATGCAGCTACCTATTTTGTCTCCTTGTTATTAGGTCATGAGTTCAATCTATGGTATGACTTTAGTTTTTTCTATTTTTTATTTAATTATTTTTATTCTAAAATCTTAACTAACGTGATATATAGCATGAGAATTGGGGATTATTAAATAATATTTTCTTATTTAACTATAGCAGTAATCGTATCAAACTAATAAAAATATATTAGAACTAATTTGTGTTCTAATATTAAATGTTACTAGCAACACATATTAACTGTTGCCACATCATAGTTAATCAATACATTCCGCTAGCAACGCATATTAAGTGTTGTCGCACCCTATTTAAACAACGGATGGTGCTAGCAACACATATTAAGCGTTGTCACTCCTCTACTAACTTAACCGATGATGCTTGCAACACATATTAAGCTTTGCCTGCTATTTTTTTACAACACATAAACACATGTATTGCTGCGGATGCGATGCTATAGGGGGGTTTGTGTTGTAGTGGGGGAAGGACTACAAAACCCGCTCCAAGAGGGTTTGCTACAGGTGTGGTAAGTCCGGTCATTTTATCGCTAAATGTCCATATACACATGATAGTGACAGGGACGAGGACAAGAAAGGGAAGAAGAAGATGGAAAAGAAAAGATACTACAACAAGAAGGGTGGCGATACGCACATGGGGCGGGAATGAGACTCCGACGAGAGCTCCACCGACTCCTCCGACAAAGAGGACGCCGCCAACATCGCCGTCAACAAAGGCCTTCTCTTCCCCAATGTCGGCCACAAATGCCTCATGGCTAATGATAGCAAAAATAAAGTACATTCTAGATATACCCCCAAATACACTACTTTTGATGATGAGGGTAGCTCTAGTGATAATGGTGATGATTTGACTTCTCTTTTTGCAAACCTTACCAAAGAGAAAAAGAAGAAGATTAATGAATTAATAGAAACCATTAACGAGAAGGACGATATCTTGGAATGCCAAGAGGACTTGCTCGTTAAGGAAAATAAAAAGTTTGTTAAGCTAAAAGATGCTTATGCTCGTGAAGTAGAAAATGTGAAAACTTGTCTAAAGAGCTTAACATTTGCAATGATTCAATTTCTTGTCTTTAGAACTAAAAATGTTAGTTTAATTGCTAATATTGAAGAATTGAATGCTTGCAAACCCTCTACATCTATTGTTGAGCATGTCACTATTTGCACTAGATGTAGAGATGTTAATATTGATGCTATGAATGATTACCTTGCTATGATTAAAGAACAAAATGATCACATAGCTAAATTAAATACTAAAATTGCTGAGCATGAACTAGAGAATGAAAATTTTAAACTTGCTCGTAGTATGCTTTATAATGGGAGACACCCTGGCATTAAGGATGTCATTGATTTCCAACAAGGAAGCCAAAGCAACGTCAAACTTAATGCCCTAAGAACAAGCTTTCTAACTTTGTTAAGAGCAAGGCTCCCATGGTTTATGATAGGGAAGGTTACATTTTATATCCTAAAAACTATCCTGAGCATAAAATTAGAAGAATTCGTGCTAGGAAATCTCATTCTATTTCTCATCATGCTTATATGTACAGTAATGAGGCTTCTAGCTCTAGGCATACAACTCATATCAAAATGCCTAAGAAAAAGATTGATGACGCATCCAATGAGCATAACATTTCATTCAAAACTTTTGATGCATCATTTGTGCTCACTAGCAAATCAGGCAAGGTAGTTGCCAAATATGTTGGGGGCAAACACAAGAGTCCCAAAACTTATGTTTGGGTACCCAAGATGCTTGTTTCTAATGTGAAAGGTGAGAGCACATAGAGGGGGTGAATAGGTGATCCTGCAAAATTCAACACTAATTGCACAAACTTGGTCTATTAAATGTTAGTTAGATTAAACCAAGTTGCTATAGAGCGAGCTCTTGAGAGGAAATCAATCATAGAGAAAAGCAACACAAGAGACACGATGTTTTTATCTCGTGGTTCGGCCAAGTAACACTTGCCTACTTCTTTGTGGCGTCACAATGGATGAGGGTTGCACTCGACCCCTTTCAAGTGATCCAATGATCAACTTGAATACCACGGTCCTTTTCTTTAGCAGTCTTTTCCCGTTTGCGAGGAATCTCCACAAGTTGGAGCCTCTCGCCCTTACCATGTTTGATCACAAGACAGGCACAAGAGTAAGGGAGCGAAAGCAACACACACGAGACTTCAAATCACAGCAAACACACGCACACAAGCCAAGATGTGAGCACAAAACACGGCGCAAGGAGTTCACAACTCAAATAGTGCTCAAATCTCTAACACAGCGATCCGAATGTGTGGCGGCGGAGTCTAGGCGTCTTAGAATGATCAAAGAATGCTTGGTATACTGCTCCATGCGCCTAGGGGTCCCTTTTATAGCCCCAAGGCAGCTAGGAGCCGTTGGAGATCCAATTGGAAGGCAATTCTTGCCTTCTGTCGAGTGGCGCACCGGACAGTCTGGTGCACCACCGAACATGAACAGTACCTGTCCGATGCCCGATCTCCTTCCTTTTCTGGCAAAGCCAACCGTTGGTTCTTCGGTCCCCTTGGCGCACCGGACACTGTCTGGTGCACACCGGACAGTCCGATGCGACCAAGTGACCGTTGGCTCGGCCACGTGTCGCCTGTTGATCGCGCAGCCGACCGTTGGCCGCGAGCGCCGTTGGCTCACCGGACAGTCTGGTGCACTCCGGATAGTTCGGTGAATTTTAGCCGCGGCGCCATCGCCAGGCCAGCCTGGGCAACGGATAGTCCAGTGCACCACCGGACAGTCTGGTGCACCATAGGTTGGTGCTGGTTTGGCTGAACTTAGCCAAAACTTCTCCTGTTCGATTCCAGTTTTCTTGGCTATGTTCCTAGCACTTAGAGAGATGTGTTAGTATCCAAAAACAATTTACTAAGTCCAGAAACATACCTTGATTCTTGATTTTGCACTTCTGAACCACTAAGCACATATTAACTAAACCATGTGTTGGGCATCTAATCACCAAAACATTTATAGAAATGGCCCAAGGGCACATTTCCCTTTCAAAAGGACCCAGGACCATTTGGGTACCTAAGAACAAGGGCCTAAATTTGTTTTGTAGGTTTATGCATCCGGCAGGACAAGTTGGATAATTGATAGCGGGTGCACAAACCACATGACAGGGGAGAAAAGGATGTTCTACTCATATGAGAAAAATGATGATCCCCAAAGAGCAATAATATTCGAGGATGGAAATCAAGGTTTGGTCAAAGGTTTGGGTAAAATTGCTATATCTCCTGACCATCCATTTCCAATATTTTTCTTGTAGATTCTTTAGATTACAACTTGCTTTGTGTTTCTCAATTATGTAAAATGGGTTACAACTGTCTATTTACTGATGTTGGTGTTACCGTCTTTAAAAGAAATTATGATTCAATAGCTTTTAAGGGAGTGTTAGATGGTCAGCTAAATTTAGTTGATTTCAATGATAACAATGCTGAACTACACACTTGCTTAATTGCTAAGACTATTATGGTCTGGCTCTGGCATCACTGACTTGCTCATGTTGGGATGAAGAATCTTCACAAGCTTTTAAAAGGGGAGCACATTTTAGGACTAACAAATGTTCATTTTGAGAAAGACAGGATTTGTAGCGCATGTTAAGCAAGGAAGCAGGTTGGAGTTCATCATCCACACAAGAACATTATGACGACCGAGAGGCCGCTTGAGCTGCTCCACATTGATCTATTTGGCCCGATTGCTTACATAAGCATCGGCGGGAGTAAGTATTGTCTTGTTATTGTGGATGATTATTCTCGCTTCACTTAGGTGTTCTTTTTGCAGGAAAAATCTCAAACCCAAGAGACCTTGAAGAGATTCTTGAGACAGGCTCAAAATGAGTTCGGATTGAGAATCAAGAAGATTAGAAGCGATAAAGGAACAGAGTTCAAGAACTCTCAAATTGAAGGATTTCTTGAGGAGGGCATCAAGCATGAGTTCTCTTCTCCCTACACACCTCAACAAAACGGTGTTGTGGAGAGAAAGAATAGAACTCTCTTGGATATGGCAAGGACCATGCTTGATGAGTACAAGACACCAGATCGGTTTTGGGTGGAGGCGATTAACTCTGCTTGCTACTCCATCAACCGACTCTACCTTCATCGAATCCTCAAGACAACATCATATGAACTCCTCAATGGTAAAAAGCCAAATGTTTCTTATTTTAGAGTTTTTGGGAGCAAATGCTTTATTCTTATTAAGAGAGGTAGAAATTCTAAATTTGCTCCTAAAGCAGTAGAAGGTTTTTTACTTGGTTATGACTCAAACATAAGGGCATATAGAGTCTTCAACAAGTCCACTGGATTAGTTGAAGTTTCTTATGACATTGTGTTTGATGAGACTAATGGCTCCCAAGTGGAACAAGTTGATCTTGATGAATTAGATGATGAAGAGGCTCTATGCGTCATGCTAAGGAACATGTCCATTGGAGATGTGTGTCCAAAGGAACCCGAAGAGCCTTCACAAGCACAAGATCAACTGTCATCTTCCATACAAGCATCTCCACGAACCCAAGAGGAAATGGTTCAAGAAGAAGAGGATGAAGATCAAGACAATGAGCCACCTCAAGAGGAGTACATTGATCAAGGGGGAGATGAATATGATCAAGGCAAGGAAGATGATCAAGAAATTCAGGATCAAAGACCACCGCACCCAAGAGTCCACCAAGCAATTCAAAGAGATCACCCCGTCAACTCCATTCTTGGTGACATCCACAAAGGGGTAACCACCCAATCTCGAGTTGCTTATTTTTGTGAACATTACTCTTTTATGTCTTCTATTGAGCCATACAGGATAGAGGATGCACTAAGAGATATGGACTAGGTAGTGGCAATGCAAGAGGAGCTCAACAACTTCACGAGGAATGAGGTATGGCATTTAGTTCAACGTCCTAACCAAAATGTTGTAGGTACCAAATGGGTATTCCGCAACAAACAATATGAGCATGGTGTGGTGACTAGGAACAAAGCTCGACTTGTTGTCGAAGGATATTCACAAGTTGAAGGTTTGGATTTTGATGAAACCTATGAACCTGTAGCTAGGGTTGAGTCAATTCGTATATTACTTGCCTATATTACTTACCATGGTTTTAAGTTGTATCAAATGGACGTGAAAAGTGCCTTCCTCAATGGTCCTATCAAGGAAGAGGTGTATGTTGAGCAACCTCCCGGCTTTGAAGATAATGGGTATCCTTCACATGTTTATAAGCTCTCAAAGGCGCTTTATGGGCTCAAACAAGCCCCAAGAGCATGGTATGAATGCCTAAGAGACTTTCTTCTCACTAATGGATTCAAAGTCAGAAAAGCTGACCCTACTCTCTTCACTAAAACAATTGACAAAGAGTTTAGTAGGGTTATGAAAGGGAAAAGTGCCCTTGGGCCATTTCTAAGTATTGTGGTGATTGAATGCCAACACAAGTGCTTGAGTGAAAATATATGCCAATTGATGGACAAAGTGAAAATCAAGTCTAAAGGTATGTTTCTAGACTTAGTACATTGTTTTGAGAACTAATGTATTGTGTCTAAGTGCTGGAAACAGGAGAAATCAAATTGGAAAAGAGATAGCTTCTTTCAGTCGAAGTCTGCTCAGTCTGGGTGCACCGGACTGTCCGGTGGTGCACCGGACAGTGTCCGGTGTGCCAGGCTGGCTCTGGTGAACTTGCTGTTCTCGGGACTTCGACGGCGGTGTACGGCTATAAATCACCGGACTGTCCGGTGGTGCACCGGACTATCTGGTCAGCTGTTCACAGGCGAAGTCGTCGCTCTCGGGAAGTGATTAACGGCGTACGACTATAATTCACCGGACTGTCCGGTGGTGCACCGGACTGTCCGGTGAGCCAACGGTCAGCCGGGCCAACGGTCAGCCGAGGATTCCGCGCGTGACGCGTGGCCGAGCCAACGGTCACAAGGGGGCACCGGACTGTCCGGTGTGCACCGGACAGTGTCCGATGCGCCAACGGCTCTGAATCTCCAACGGTCGGCTTTGCCAAAGAAGGAAAGAAATCCGCACCGGACAGTGTCCGGTGGTGCACCGGACTGTCCGGTGCACCAGGCGACTGAAGGCAAGAATTGCCTTCCTGGAATGCTCTCAATGGCTCCTAGCTGCCTTGGGGCTATAAAAGGGACCCCTAGGCGCATGGAGGAGCACACCAAGCATTCTACAAGCATTCCTAAGCACCAATACTTTGATTCCGCGCATTTGATTATTTGTGATAGCATCTAGAGCTCTATTTAAGTTGTGAACTCATCGAGTTGTGTTGTGAGCTCTTGTTGCAACTTGTGTGCGTGTTGTCGCTCTGATTTTGTGTCTTGTGTGCGTTGCTCATCCCTCCTTACTCCATGCTTCTTTGTGAACATCAAAGTGTAAGGGCGAGAGGCTCCAAGTTGTGGAGATTCCTCGCAAGCGGGATATAGTAAAGCAAAGCAAAACACCGTGGTATTCAGGTGGGTCTTTGGACCGCTTGAGAGGGGTTGATTGCAACCCTCATCCGTTGGGACGCCACAACATGGAGTAGGCAAGTTTTGTACTTGGCCGAACCACGGGATAAACCACTGTGTCTATCTGTGTTAATCCTCTTGTGGTTGTTGTGTTTTGCAAGAACTCCTCTCTAGCCACTTGGCATTATTGTGCTAACGCTTAATCAAGTTTTTGTGGCTTTAAGTTTAAGTTTTTACAGGATCACCTATTCACCCCCCTCTAGGTGCTCTCAATTGGTATCAGAGCCGTTCTCTTCAAGAAAGGGACTAATCGCCCGAAGAGATGGATCCTAAGGGCAAGGGGGTTGTGATCAATGATAAGGAGAAGGAGTCCTTCGTCAATGAGCCGAAGGATGACAAGCCTACCGACTCGGGCTTGGGCTACAAACGTAAAGATGGGAAGAAGAAGAAGACAAGGTGCATCAAGGAAATTGTCTACTACGACAACAGCGACGAGTCCTCTTCTTCCCAAAAGGACGACGACAACGACTACGAGAAAAAGAAGACGGTTAACTCAAACTTCTCTTTCGATTATTCTCGTATTCCGCATAGTTCAAATACACATTTGCTTTCCATTCCTCTTGGCAAACCTCCACACTTTGATGGAGAGGACTACGGATTTTGGGGTCACAAAATGCGTAGTCACTTGTTCTCTCTCCATCCAAGCATATGGGAGATTGTAGAGAGTGGAATAAAATTTGATAGCTCGGATAGTCCCATGTTTATAAATGAACAAATCCATAAAAATGCACAAGCTACTACTGTCCTTTTGGCATCTTTGTGCAGGGAAGAGTACAATAAGGTGAGTGGCTTGGACAATGCCAAGCAGATCTGGGACACCCTCAGGATCTCACATGAGGGGAACTATGTCACCATGCTCACCAAGATGGAGTTGGTGGAGGGCGAGCTTGGGAGATTTGCAATGATAAAGGGAGAGGAGCCAACCCAAACATACAACCGGCTCAAGACCCTCATCAACAAAATAAGGAGCTACGGAAGCACGCGATTGACGGACAATGATGTCGTTCGCCTAATGCTAAGGTCTTTTAATGTCCTTGATCCACATCTTGTGAACAATATTCGTGAAAATCCTAGGTACACCAAGATGTCACCCAAAGAAGTACTTGGGAAGTTTGTAAGCGGGAGAATGATGATCAAGGAGGCGAGATATGTGGACGACGCGTTGAATGGTCCAATCCATGAGCCTCAACCCGTCGCTCTCAAGGCAACGAGTAGCAAGGAGGCGCTACCTAGCAAGGAGCATCCCAAGAAGAACAAGACGAAGGGAAAGCGCTCCTGCTTCAAGTGCGGTAAGATTGGTCATTTTATCGCTAATTGTCCCGATAATGATAGTGACCAGGAACAAGAGAAGAAAAGGGAAAAGAAGAAGTACAAGAAGGCTAAGGGCGAGGAACATCTTGGCAAGGAGTGGGACTCGGATTGCTCTTCATCCGACGATGAAGGACTTGCCGCCTCAGCCTTCGACAAATCATCCCTCTTCCCCAACGAGCGTCACACATGTCTCATGGCGAAGGAGAAGAAGGTATGTTCTCGAAACAATACCACTTATGCTTCTTCAAGTGATGATGAGTCTAGTGATGATGATGAAATAGATTACTCTAGTTTGTTCAAGGGACTGGATAGAACTAAAATTGATAAAATTAATGAATTAATTGATGCCTTGAATGATAAGAATAGGCTACTAGAAAAGCAAGAGGATCTTTTGTATGAAGAACATGATAAGTTTGTAGAGGCACAAAAATCCCTTGCTTTGGAAATTAAAAGGAATGAAATGCTTTCTAGTGAATTATCTACATGCCATGACTCTATTTCTAGCTTAAAGAGAATTAATGATGATTTAAATGCTAAGTTAGAAATAGCTAGTAAATCAACATCTTGTGTAGAAAATGTTGTAATTTGCAATAGGTGTAAAGATTTTAATGTTGATGCTTGTAGTGAACACCTAGTTTCAATTTCTAAATTGAATGATGTAGTGGCTAGTCTTAACGTCCAACTTAAGACTAGCAAAAGTGAATTTGATAAGCTAAAATTTGCAAGGGATGCCTACACGATTGGTAGACACCCCTCAATTAAGGATGGTCTTGGCTTCAAGAGGGAAGTCAAGAACTTAACAAGCCATAAGGCTTCCATCTCCACCAAGGAGAAAGGGAAGGCCCCTATGGCTAATAGTGCTCAAAAGAATCATGCATTTATTTATAGGAAATTTTCTAGAAATATTCATCATGATAGGAGTTGTAATGCTTATGATTCAAATGCAATGTTGGCTTCAAGTTCTTCCTATATGCATGGTAGAAGAAATGTCATTCATCATATGCCTAGGAGAAATGTTGCTCATGTTCCTAGGAAGATTAATGAACCTTCTACAATTTATCATGCTTGCAATGCTTCCTTTGCAATTTGTAGAAAGGATAGAAAGGTGATTGCTAGGAAATTAGGGGCAAAATGCAAAGGAGATAAAACTTGCATTTGGGTCCCTAAGGATATTGTCACTAACCTTGTAGGACCCAACAAGAGTTGGGTACCTAAGACCCAAGCCTAAATTTGCCTTGCAGGTTTATGCATCCGGGGGCTCAAGCTGGATTATCGACAGCGGATGCACAAATCACATGACGGGGGAAAAGAGGATGTTCTCTTCCTACGTCAAGAACAAGGATCCCAAAGATTCAATAATATTCGGTGATGGGAACCAAGGCAAGGTGAAAGGGTTAGGAAAAATTGCTATTTCATCCGAGCACTCTATTTCTAATGTGTTCTTAGTTGAGTCGCTTGGATATAACTTGTTATCTGTGAGTCAACTCTGTAATATGGGATATAATTGTTTATTCACAAATGTAGATGTGTTTGTCCTTAGAAGAAGTGATGGTTCATTAGCCTTTAAGGGTGTACTAGACGACAAACTTTATCTAGTTGGTTTTGGAAAAGAGGAGGCCGGTCTAGATGCATGCTTAATTGCTAAGACTAGCATGGGCTGGCTGTGGCATCGCCGCTTAGCACATGTGGGGATGAAGAACCTTCACAAGCTTCTAAAGGGAGAACACAGTGATAGGTCTAACTAACGTGCATTTCGAAAAAGATAGACCTTGTGCAGCTTGTCAAGCAGGTAAACAGGTGGGAAGCTCTCATCATACCAAAAATGTGATGACCACATCAAGACCTTTGGAGATGCTTCATATGGACCTCTTCGGACCCGTCGCCTATCTAAGCATAGGAGGAAGTAAGTATGGTCTTGTTATAGTTGATGATTTTTCCCGCTTCACTTGGGTATTCTTTTTGCAGGATAAATCTGAAACCCAAGGGACCCTCAAGCGCTTCCTAAGGAGAGCTCAAAATGAGTTTGAGCTCAAGGTGAAGAAGATAAGGAGCGACAACGGGTCCTGAATTCAAGAACCTTCAAGTGGAGGAGTACCTTGAGGAGGAAGGGATCAAGCACGAGTTCTCCGCTCCCTACACACCACAGCAAAATGGTGTGGTAGAGAGGAAGAACAGGACGCTCATAGATATGGTCAGAAGCCGTGAACACGGCTTGCCACGCCATCAACCGGGTCTACCTTCACCGCCTCCTCAAGAAGACTTCGTATAAGCTTCTAACCGGTAACAAATTCAGCGTGTCTTACTTTCGTGTATTTGGGAGCAAATGCTATATTCTAGTGAAGAAAGGTAGAAATTCTAAGTTTGCTCCCAAAGCTGTAGAAGGGTTTTTGTTAGGTTATGACTCAAATACAAAGGCGTATAGAGTCTTCAACAAATCATCGGGTTTGGTTGAAGTCTCTAGCGATGTTGTATTTGATGAGACTAATGGCTCTCCTAAGAGAGCAAGTTGTTGATCTTGATGATGTAGATGAAGAAGACGTTCCAACGACCGCAATATGCACCATGGCGATTGGCGATGTGCGACCACAGGAACAATTGGAGCAAGATCAACCTTCTTCCTCAACAATGGTGCATCCCCCAACTCAAGACGATGAACATGTTCATCAAGAAGAGGCGTGTGATCAAGGGGGAGCACAAGATGATCATGTGATGGAGGAAGAAGCACAACCGGCACCTCCCACCCAAGTTCGAGCGACGATTCAAAGGAATCATCCCGTCGACCAAATTTTGGGTGACATTAGCAAGGGAGTAACTACTCGTTCTAGATTAGTTAATTTTTGTGAGCATTACTCCTTTGTCTCTTCTATTGAGTCTTTCAGGGTAGAAGAGGCCTTGCTAGATCCGGACTGGGTGTTGGCCATGCAGGAAGAGCTCAACAACTTCAAGCGTAATGAAGTTTGGACACTTGTGCCGCGTCCCAAGCAAAACGTTGTGGGAACCAAGTGGGTGTTCCGCAACAAACAGGACGAGCACGGGGTGGTGACGAGGAACAAGGCTCGACTTGTGGCAAAAGGTTATGCCCAAGTCGCAGGTTTGGACTTTGAGGAGACTTTTGCTCCTGTGGCTAGGCTAGAGTCCATTCGTATTTTGCTAGCATATGCCGCTCACCATTCTTTCAGGTTGTTCCAAATGGATGTAAAGAGCGCTTTCCTCAACGGGCCAATCAAAGAGGAGGTGTACGTGGAGCAACCCCCTGGCTTCGAGGACGAACGGTACCCTGACCACGTGTGTAAGCTCTCTAAGGCGCTCTATGGACTTAAGCAAGCCCCAAGAGCATGGTATGAATGCCTTAGAGACTTTTTAATTGCTAATGCTTTCAAGGTTGGGAAAGCCGATCCAACTTTATTCACTAAGACTTGTGATGGAGATTTATTCGTGTGCCAAATTTATGTCGATGACATAATATTTGGTTCTACTAACCAAAAGTCTTGTGAAGAGTTTAGCAGGGTAATGACTCAAAAGTTTGAGATGTCGATGATGGGCGAGTTGAACTACTTCCTTGGGTTCCAAGTGAAGCAACTCAAGGACGGCACCTTCATCTCCCAAACAAAGTACACGCAAGACTTGCTAAAGCGGTTTGGGATGAAGGACGCCAAGCCCGCAAAGACTCCGATGGGAACCGATGGACACACCGACCTCAACAAAGGAGGTAAGCCCATTGATCAAAAGGCATACCGGTCAATGATGGGGTCTTTACTTTATTTATGTGCTAGTAGACCGGATATTATGCTTAGCGTATGCATGTGTGCTAGATTTCAATCCGATCCAAGGGAGTGTCACTTAGTGGCCGTGAAGTGAATTCTTAGATATTTAGTCGCTACGCCTTGCTTCAGGATCTGGTATCCAAAGGGGTCTAACTTTGACTTGATTGGATATTCAGACTCCGACTATGCTGGATGTAAGGTCAATAGGAAGAGTACATCGGGGACGTGCCAATTCTTAGGAAGGTCCCTGGTGTCATGGAATTCTAAGAAACAAACTTCCGTTGCCCTATCCACCGCTGAGGCCGAGTATGTTGCCGCAGGATAGTGTTGCACGCAACTACTTTGGATGAGGCAAACCCTCCGAGACTTCAGGCTACAATCTGAGCGAAGTCCCACTCCTATGTGACAACTGAGAGTGCTATCCGCATAGCGGAAAATCCTATTGAGCACAGCCGCACAAAGCACATTGACATTCCGGCATCACTTTTTGAGAGACCACCAGCAAAAGGGAGATATCGAAGTGTTTTATATTAGCACCGAGAACCAGCTAGCCAATATCTTTACCAAGCCTCTAGATGAGAAGACCTTTTGCAGGCTGCGTAGTGAGCTAAATGTCTTAGATTCGTGGAACTTGGATTGATTTGTAGCATACATGTGTTTATGCCTTGATCATGTTCCTTATGCAATTTGTTGTTTACTTGTGGTGCTCAAGTTGTACAAACACTCCTCGGACCTCACAAGTCCTTTTGCAAGTGATGCACATATATAGGGGGAGATGTGCTACAACTTGACCCTTTGAGACTAATCGTGTGCTTGAGTTTTCTTAATTTAGTCTCAAAGGAAGGTTTGAAAGGGAAAAGGTGGACTTGGACCATGAAAGACTTCCACTGCACTCCGATGAGAGGGTAACTTATTCCAAGTTCATCTCATGTACTCTTATTGCCTTTGTATTCTTATTTGAAGATTTTGGTGAGGTAATGGGGTTCTAGGCCAAGATTGATCCTGTTTTGGTGCTTGATGCCAAAGGGGGAGAAAATAAGGCCATAGCAATAAATGGATCAACTACCACTTGAGAAATTTTGAAAGTAGTAGAATAGAGCTTTTGGTTTGTGAAAACTCTCTTATTGTCTCTCTTGTCAAAAGTTGGCCTCTTGTGGGGAGAATGGTTGATTATGGGAAAAAGGGGGAGTTTTTGAAATCTTTGATCAATTTCTCTTGGAACAACTCTCTTTATGTCTCTACAAGTTGTGTTTGACTTAGAGATAGGAGATTGAGGCTAATTTGCAAAAACAAAACCAAGTGGTGGCAAAGAGTGATCCATATATGCCAAATTTGAATCAAAACAATTTTGAGTTCTCATTTGTATTGATGTTGCACTTCTATTAGTTGCTTTTTGTTGTGTTGGCATAAATCACCAAAAAGGGGGAGATTGAAAGGGAAAAGTGCCCTTGGGCCATTTCTAAGTATTTTGGTGATTGAATGCCAACACAAGTGCTTGAGTGAAAATATATGCCAATTGATGGACAAAGTGCAAATCAAGTCTAAAGGTATGTTTCTAGACTTAGTACATTGTTTTGAGAACTAATGTATTGTGTCTAAGTGCTGGAAACAGGAGAAATCAAATTGGAAAAAGATAGCTTCTTTCAGCCGAAGTCTGCTCAGTCTGGGTGCACCAGACTGTCCGGTGGTGCACCGGACAGTGTCCGGTGCGCCAGGCTGGCTCTGGCGAACTTGCTGTTCTCGGGACTTCGACGGCGGTGTACGGCTATAAATCACCGGACTGTCCGGTGAGCTGTTCACAGGCGAAGTCGTCGCTCTCGGGAAGTGATTAACGGCGTACGGCTATAATTCACCGGACTGTCTGGTGGTGCACCGGCACTGTCCGGTGAGCCAACGGTCAGCCGGGCCAACGGTCGGCCGAGGATTCCGCGCGTGACGCGTGGCCGAGCCAACGGTCACAAGGGGGCACCGGACTGTCCGGTGTGCACCGGACAGTGTCCGGTGCGCCAACGGCTCTAAATCTCCAACGGTCGGCTTTGCCAAAGAAGGAAAGAAATCCGCACCTGGACAGTGTCCGGTGGTGCACCGGACTGTCCGGTGCGCCAGGCGACTGAAGGCAAGAATTGCCTTCCTAGAATGCTCTCAACGGCTCCTAGCTGCCTTGGGGCTATAAAAGGGACCCCTAGGCGCATGGAGGAGCACACCAAGCATTCTACAAGCATTCCTAAGCACCAAGACTTCGATTCCGCGCATTTGATTCTTTGTGATAGCATCTAGAGCTCTATTTGAGTTGTGGACTCAGTCGGGTTGTGTTGTGAGCTCTTGTTGCAACTTGTGTGCGTGTTGTCGCTCTGATTTTGTGTCTTGTGTGCGTTGCTCATCCCTCCCTTACTCTGTGCTTCTTTGTGAACATCAAAGTGTAAGGGCGAGAGGCTCCAAGTTGTGGAGATTCCTCGCAAGCGGGATATAGTAAAGCAAAGCAAAACACCAGTGGTATTCAGGTGGGTCTTTGGACCGCTTGAGAGGGGTTGATTGCAACCCTCGTCCGTTGGGACGCCACAACATGGAGTAGGCAAGTTTTGTACTTGGCCGAACCACGGGATAAACCACTGTGTCTATCTGTGTTGATCCTCTTATGGTTGTTGTGTTTTGCAAGAACTCCTCTCTAGCCACTTGGCATTATTGTGCTAACGCTTAATCAAGTTTTTGTGGCTTTAAGTTTAAGTTTTTACAGGATCACCTATTCACCCCCCCTCTAGGTGCTCTCAGGTTATGATATAAAAATTCGAGATGTCTATGATGGGGGAGTTGAAGTGTTTTCTTGGATCCAAATCAAGCAACTCCAAGAGGACACCTTCATCTGCCAAACAAAGTACATTCAAGATATACTCAAGAAGTTTGGAATGAAGAATGCAAACCCATCAATACTCCCATGGGAACAAATGGGCATCTCGACCTCAACACATGAGGTAAATCTGTAGATCAAAAGGTATACCGGTCGATGATAGGATGCTTACTCTATTTTTGTGCTTCACGACCGGATATTATGCTTTCCGTATGCATGTATGCAAGGTTCCAGGCAAATCCTAAGGAAGTTCACCTGAGGGCCGTTAAAAGAATCATGAGATATTTAGTTTACACTCCTAAGTTTGGGCTATGGTACCCCAAGGGATCTGCCTTTAATCTAATCGGGTACTCTGGTGCCGATTACGCTGGATGTAAAATTGATAGGAAGAGCACATCAGGGACTTGTCAGTTTCTGGGGAGATATCTGGTGTCTTGGGCTTCAAAGAAACAAAACTCAGTAGCTCTATCCACCGCCGAAGCCGAGTATATTGCTTGCAGGACATTGTTGTGCACAATTACTCTGGATGAAGCAAACCCTTAGGGACTATGGCTACAAGTTGAGCAAAGTCCTCTACTATGTGATAATGAGAGTTATTGGCGGATAATCCCGTTGAACACAGCCACATTAAGCACATAGACATCTGGTATCACTTTATGAGAGATCACCAACAAAAGGGGGATATCAAAATTGCATATGTTAGCACCCACAACCAATTAGCCGATATCTTCACCAATCCCTTAGATGAAAAGACTTTTAGAAGGCTTAGGAATGAACTCAATATCCTTAGATTCTAGGAACTTTGATTGAAAACTTGCACACATTGCTCATTTTATACCTTTGATCATGTCTCTTTCATTTGGTACAAATGCATATTTCTTTTTCTTGTTGTGCCAAAGCTAAGACTAATGTGTTTTTCAAGAGTATTTCTATGCTTAGTCTTAGATTGAAAGGGAAATGGAGTAATAGGCAAAGGCAACGCTTTTGTTACGACTATGTTGGTATTATATACCCTTTGCCTTACTCATGTATTTACATTCTCATATTTATTGACAAAGGCATCTAGTTTTCTTAGTTTTTGGCGCTTAATGCCAAAAGGGAGAGATTATTAGGCCAAAGCAAAAGGACCACACCACCACCCTATTTTCTAAAAACTTTTCAAACAAAAAGGGGGAGAAATTAATAGGCATTTGCAAAAATCCTCTTGACAACTAAGGGGAGAATTTATTCAGGGGGAGCTTTTATTTAGCCAAAGGAAAAGAACTTGAGAAAGGGGGAGAATCTTTCAAAACTTTAAAAATGCTTTCGAAATCATATTCTTATACCATTGGCCTAATTGCAAAAGAACTTGAAAAGATTTTTACAAAAGATTTGCAAAAATAAGCCAAGTGGTGCAAATGTGGTCCGAAATGCTAAATATTTCAAAACAACCATATATGCTTAGAACTGCTTTCATGTCAAAGTAACTTATGCACATCTGAAAAAATTGAAACTAGTTACATTTCTACACTTTGTATTTGCTTTGGTTTGTGTTGGCATCAATCACCAAAAAGGGGGGATTGAAAGGAAAATGTCCTAAACATTTCCTATAATCGATTTCGGTGTTTAAAGTCCATCACAAACCTTATGGACTAACTTGTTTGCCTATTTGTTATTTTTCTCAGGTGCATAAAGTTCATATACACATACAAAGAAAATGACCGTAGGACAACTCTACAAGTTTGGAGCAAACCGACTTGCTGCAGCCAGTGGTACATCGGACTGTCCGGTGCCCTGGCTGGAGCACTCCGCGAACTGGCTGCTCTCGGGTTTTCTCAGTGTCTTCCACTAAAAAATATCGGACTAGTCCGGTGAGACAAGGAGCAACGGTCAACTTCGCCTAATGGTCGACTGTGCGACTGCGCGCGTAGTCTGAAGCGTCAGAAGTCAGAAGACAGTCTGCGACAACAGGTCGCAGCGGACTGTCCTGTGCACCAAAAGGACAGAAGTCTTCAATGGTCAACAGCTCCAAACACCAATGGTCAGTTGACATGGCACTCACCGGACAGTGAACAGTGGAGTGTCCGGTGCACCACCGGACTGTCCGGTATGCCCATCGATAGAGCAGTCAGCCAACGACTAGAATAGTGGTTGGGACTATAAATACCCCCCAACCACCACCATTCAAGCCATCCAAGCATCCCACTCTCCTCATTCAATACAACAGCAAAGAATACACTCTAAAGACAAAATCAAAGCATTCAGTCCTCTCCAAGTTCCAAAATCAAGTCAAGTGATCAAAAGTGTTTAGTGACTTGAGAGAGGGTGACTTGTGTTTCTTTTGTTGCTCTTGTTGCTTGGTTGCTTTATTCTTCTCATTCTAATCTTCCCAAGTGTTTTGTAAAGCAAGCAAGATACACATAATCGTATGGTGATACTTGCGGGGTCTTAGTGACCCGTGTGATTAAGAAGAAGGACTTGACCGGTCTAAGTGACCGATTGAGAGAGGGAAAGGGTTGAAATAGACCTGACCTTTGTGGCTGTTGGGGGCCTTCGGCTTCCGAAGGTCATCAAAAACATGATTTGACAATGTTTTCCGAGTGAAACATGTGAACAGGTATCTTCGGAGTCAGGTTGCGGGTATACAAGAGCATGGTTAAGACTGAAGCTTGGCTGGGATGGAAAGCGACCACGACGAAGGATAAGACGATAACGAAGCTATGTGCAGAAAAGCTTCGGCATGACGACAGAAAAGAGGAACCGACTTAAAGATGAAAAGCCAAATTAAACCTCGAAGAGTTGCTATAGAGTTATTGATATATGTAGAGGGCATCAATGTAATTTTACATGGGTTGCGTCCCGTGCCTATAAATAGATGAACAGTACTCCCGTACTGTTCAGGCTGACTTGGCATACGCTTTTTGCATCACGTCTGTACCTTTACTTTTCATCAATCTGAAGGTACATTTATAATTTGTCTTTATGAATTTGGTAATAAAAATAAGTTGATGATAATATTCGTATCATTATTCATGTTTCATATATGTGTTCTTTTTTACCATCTATCGATCTTACGAAGGTCTTTTCCTTCGTAACCTTCGTCCGGAATTCATTATATCCAAAAGGGCATAATGTTTATAAGGACGAAGGAATTTAACATTTAACACTTTTTATGTTGCCTTGTTCTTAACTCTTAGCATTTGAGAACAAGTCCCCAACATTGGCGCCCACCTCCGGTGAACTCACGTCCATTTTTTGAGTTTTGAACACCTTCGACAAGCATCACCTTCGTCATGCCGCCGAAAAAAGCTTCAGCGACAGGGGCTGCCACTCTGTAGCCGCTAGGACCCCAATCAGGATGTTCGTTTCTCTTAGGGAGGCCCGAAGCCAAAAGAGGAAGGCCACCAGTCCAACGCCTCCGGAGGACGACTTGGATCAAGAAATCCAAAATTTGGAGATGCTCCATCAACAGGTCCAACGGAAGAAGGAGAAGATGGCCCGTCTAGCTGATCTTCAAAGACAGATAGACGAAGCCTCTGAAGAGCTTCGACATCTTGCTCAAGATGACCAGAACCAAAGGCCCCCGCGCAGAGAACTTCATCAAGAGGGCTTCTACAACGAGGGCGACTGGTATGAAGATTTCCATCATAGGAAATTTTGCTTTTGATGATACTTCTCCCCTGTCAACAGAACTGTAGGCTACTCCTTGGCCACAGTCTTACTAAGCCACCCCAGCTCCCCATGTACGACGGTCATTCAGACCCGAAGCAATTCTTGATGAGCTATGAGGCAACCATATCTTCGTATGGTGGCCACACGGCGGTCATGGCAAAGTCTTTCGTCATGGCTGTCAGGAGTGTTGCACAAACCTGGTACTCCTTTCTTAGGCCAGGGACAATCACTTCATGGCAAAAGCTGAAGGATATGTTGATAACCAGCTTTCAAGGGTTTCAGACGAAGCCAGTCACTGCTCAAGCTTTATTCCAGTGCACCCAGGATCACGAAGAATACCTTCAGGCATACGTCCGAAGGGTTCCTGCGTCTGAGGGCACAGGCACCAACAGTGCCCAATGAAATTGTCATTGAGGCCATGATCAAGGGGCTTCGGCCAGGACCTTCAGCTCAGTACTTTGCCAGGAAGCCTCCTCAAACTTTGGAGAAGCTACTCCAGAAGATGGACGAGTATATTCGAGCTGACAATGATTTTCGCCAAAGAAGGGAGGAAGCTTTCAGGTTCTCTGAAATGATCAGGGGCTTCGGAGGAAGATTCCATCCAAGGCACGTCAGGTCAATTCACAATTCTACTCAAAGCGATGACAAGGGGAGTCAACGGTAAAGGCCACAGTGCTCCTCGCAAGCTTTGGGGCAACAGCAAAGCTCTTTCCGGCCGCTAGCGCCAAGGGGCAGAGGCGCCAGGGGCTTCGGGGGAAGATTTGGAGATCAACCAAGAAAAATTTACTATCTATTTTGTGGTGAAGGCAAGGGCCATACCACCAGGATGTGCCATGTTACCATCCAGAAGCAAAAGGAGCTAGCAGAAGCTGCAGCGCAACAGAGCCAGCCGAAGCAGGTTATGCATACTGCTTCGTACCATTCGCCTTACATTCCAGAATATGTAGGCAATCACTCTGCAGCCTCTGTTGCTTCGGCAAGTCAACCCCAAGCATCTTGGCAACAGCTTCCACCTGCCACCACCAATTCAACGAGGTCCGCAGCCAGAAGGGAGTCAGCACTCTCACCCCCAGTGGGACTTCAGAGAGGAGTCCGAAGCTCGCACAGTCAATAGCACTGTGCCAGAGTCGAAGCACATTTACTGACAAAATATCCTACCTCGATAGCAGCTTTTCCGCATTTTCGCATTCAGTTTTACTTCCTTTTTAGTAAGGAACAATTATGGGAAGTTTAAGTGTCTTTTATCGTTGTTTTTTCTCTTTTTCAATTTCTTGTAACAGTTTCGCTTATTATCATAATGAGAATATATCTTCTCCATAGGCTTGAGTTGCCGAAAATTTACGGTGGCACGGAGAACCTTCGAATTATCAAAAACTTGTTCTAAGGAACGCAATGCAACTTCTTCGAAGTAGTAAAAAGTCGTTCCTAAGGGAGCGCAGTGTAAGTTTTCTGCTCAAAAGTCATTCCGAAGGGAATGCAGAGCTTACAGCGAAAAATAAAGGCTGATTCTGCTGAAGTAAAAGGCGAAGAAGCTCCTAAGGGAGGCTTACAGCGAAAAACAAACGCTGATTCCGCTGAAGTAAAAGGCGAAGAAGCTCCTAAGGGAGGCTTGTAGTGAAAAATAAATGTCGACCTTCGGCAAATATCATTTTGCATAACATCACATCATCACATCATTTGCATAGCATAACATCATACATCATGTTGCATCAATAACGCAAGAAGGGGATCAATGTTGATATTTGGAGATTGTTTCGAAGAAACAGTGCCAAGGCACGAAAAAGTAAATTTTGAAGAAGCATACCTTCGTCAAAACTCCAAAATGAAAAGATTTATCGGTTATTGATTTTACGAAGATCGGATGTTTTTATGAAGATATGGATATTATTTACGAAGCATGAAAAGAAGGGAAGGTGTTTTTTCGCCGAAGGCTCAAAAACAGTATGTATATGATGTTTCATGCATCGTAAAGAATAGAACAATAAATAGTTAATATATTACATATGTTTCTCAACAAATATTATATTCTAAATGTTTTTACAGCAGCATTTAATCTTCCCTTAGAACTACTTCTGCAGCTTCATTTAGCAGCTGATCAACAACTTTATCCATGATGGCTTCGGCCATTTGTCTAATTTCATCATCCCCCTTCGTGTGGGGGCCCGCAGATGACTCAACAGGTTCTGAGGGAAGAGTAGATACAGACTTATTACTATTACAAACCGTCAACAAGTTCGAAATCAAAAATTTACAACAAAGAGACAAAAAACCACTAGTTAATACCTATTTGCCCTTCGGGCTCTGCGCTTTTCTCAGCAGCCTCTGCTACTTTTCTAGCATCATGGATACCTTTTTTCGCTTTTTTGAATAATCTCTTGGGCCATTTCCCGGCCACCATTATCCCAGATGTCGGTGAAAAATTTTCCACCAACCATGCTAGCTTCGGCCGAGGGGTCTTTTATATCTTCGGAGGATAAGGCAGTTTCGGATTGTGCTAAAGTTTTCACATGCTCGCAGCCTTTCCTCTCCAAAATAGTAGCAATTCCCCTAGCACCCGAAAAAGCACATATGTCTCCACGGCTATTCAAAATTTCCTCAAAGGCCTCAGCTTCGTGATTAATCCATTCGATTGGGCCTTCGGGGTTACCCCTTGTGAAGTTTTCCTCGCTCGAGAACGCGCCAACGCTGGCGAAGCTAGCTTTCATTTTCTTAACGCATTCTATAGATTTGTCATAGCACCTTTTCTTGGATGAACGAAGCTCTTCAACGGTTCCTTCTAAATGATTTGCCCATTGATCGCTAAGTTCTCGCTTCGTTTCTTCAAGTATGCGTTCTTCTTTAGCTCGGGCTAATTGTTTTCGAAGATCTTCAATTTCGTGCTTCTGAGCTGCGGCCTGAGCTTTAGAAGTAGCTTCATCTTCCTTTATCTTATCCACCAATGTAAGTAGAATTTTGTCCTTTTCAAGGCTTCGTTTCTTAGCTTGATAACCTCTATTCGAAGGTTATTGAGAGCAATAGTGCAGCTCTCATCTTCAGCATTCTTTTGTGCCCTTAAGGCATTGCTGAGTATTAAGCCCTATTCAAAAGAATGAATGGATTAACATAAGAACAAAAGACTAATTCAAAATTCATAAACTTCAAAATTCACAATTTTTGTACCTTCAGACTATTGTATGCAAGGCTATTCCGCAAGATCGTTCTTCGTCATGGCGCAGAGGCCAGCTTCAAGCTTCGGGAACCCCATGCTTCTAGCCATCTCCCGGCAGACAAATAATTCTTTGTTATCTGGGAGACAATATAAGAAGTCGTCTTCGTCTGTACCATTGAATACTAAGGCCCCTTTTGGATACTTCAGTTCTCGGGCATAGTGATTAGCTTCAAAAATTTCTTCTTTAGATAATCTTTTTCCCGAAGCATGTCGTACAATATAGTCGAGGGCTTTGGAGGATGCTTCGGGGGAAGCAGTGCCAGTTTCTTCAACCAAAATTGGTTTTGTCATTGTTGCTTTCTTCGGCTTTCAAGGATTTTACCTTGGTGGGCTCTGAAGGTCCCAGCTTCAGTTTCAGATTGCTGCTTTGAAGCTTCGGCAACAAAGGCTTCAATATGCGCTTCGAAAGTCTCAACAATTTTCTTCAGAGTTGTGCTTGAAGACTTAATCGTCTCCAATACATCCAGCACATTAACCATCCTTTTTCTTTTCGGGGTCACTGCTGGACCCTTTTGGCTTTTTGCTGCCTCAATTTTTGTTGAAGGACTTAAAATTTCTAATGTTTTTGTTTCTTCAGTCCTCGGTTCTTTTGTTTTTTCTGTTGCTGGTACTTCGGCCATTTCTTCGATTTTGGCACTGGAGTTGGTTCTCTAGCTTCGGTGGCCGAAGAGGTCTCACCAATAAACTCAGGCACTGTGGCCGGTTCAAAATAACGTGGCCGGTGTGTGAGAACCTTTACCTTTTTTTTCTTCGGCGCTGGCTCGCTAGGAGCAGCTGAAGCAATTTCTTTTGCAGAAGAAGTATTCTTTCTTTTTTGGCCCCGCGATGGGTAATGGTAGTCGGGGTAGACAAACCCAATTGCATCAAATACTCGGTTAAGTCTCTTCTTCTTTCGGCCTCCGAAGGCCGCTGATAATGCAGTATCTTCGGCCTTCGAGTATACCCCAAGCAATTCGTCACTTATGGCCTCAATACTTTTTAACCAGTCATCATCTGGCTCAACAAACTTATCTCCGTACTTAAATGTGTATTTTAGCCTAACTAGTCCACCTTCGTCAGTCTCTTTAATGGTTCTCCCCGGCATTTCCCACTTTTCCGCAAGTGGCCATACTCTGAAAGCAATGTGTTCTTGGACTAAATCCCTTGTTCCAATAAAAGAGCAGACAACGCCGAAGGCTCTCTGGCATTCTTCGGCTGCTTCATTCATTTCCACCTTCGGCTTCCGGAGGCCGAAGCGTTGCCAGATAGGGCGCATAATGATACCCTTGATATCTTCACATGATTTCAAGTCATTTTTCACATAAAACCATTCCTGTCATCCAGTCGCCGGGCCACCTCTTTCGAAAGGTTGGCACAGGGCAGCTTGACCCAGACCGAGCGCCGAAGCTGTAGCAGCCGAAATTGTTGTGATACTGCTCTTTGCCCCAGGGTTTTGTCTCATACAATAACTCATGTATGTTGCAGAAGCTTTTTGCATTAGGTTCCACACCTTGGCTCCTCGCGGCCCACACAAAAATGCCCATCCTTATGATTGCTTCGGGGGTAAGTTGGTGAAGGTAGATTTCAAATGTCTTCAGTACTTCCACGACAAAACTGCTCAAGGGAAATCGTAACCCAGCTTTTAAGAAGCTTCAGAATATCACGACCTCATTTTCCTCGGGAGTCGGACAAGTCTTCTCTCCTTCGTCAGCCCTCACAACAGACAAGTCCCGAAAATATCTGCCCCTCATATTGACAAGATGATTTTCTTTAATACTCGATTTACCAAAAACTGCATGGCTTGGTCGCCAGGGTCGATCTTCAGAATCTTCACCGCCACTATCCACATCGTAACTTTCACTGTCGCTAGTATCTTCAGATAAACCCTCCAAAATCTCCCTGGTAATCTTCTCTGTATTAGTCCTTTGACATTGATTCAAGAAATCCCAGGTGCATCTCCTCAGAAAGGCTTAGCTTTGAAGCTCCAACAACTTTCTTATCTTCAGACATCTTCGCAAATGCTGACAAAGCGCACTCGAAACCGAAGCTTAAAAATTTAAAACCAAGCAAGTGTTGTTGCGTGCAGGGCTAAAAAGTTGGGTGAGTAAAAGCAGGTGGCAAGGGAGCGTGCCAAATAGGCTGGTGCTGAGCTCTTATTTATACAACTAGCGCGTTGAAAACTGGAGGGTCCCGCTTGTCAATGACTGCTGCTATTCTAGCAGAAGGAAGGTGTTTTTTCGGACCTTCGGCTTAAAGCCTTCGTCCATGTCGCAATATGAATTTATCATTACAGTAAATTAATATTGCGAGGGGCTACTATTGGGGGCCTTCGGCTTCCGAAGGTCCTCAAAAACATGATTTGACAATGTTTTCCGAGTGAAACATGTGAACAGGTATCTTCGGAGTCAGGTTGCGGGTATACAAGAGCATGGTTAAGACGAAGCTTGGCTAGGATGGAAAGCGACCACGACGAAGGATAAGACGATCACAAAGCTATGTGCAGAAAAGCTTCGGCATGACGGCAGAAAAGAGGAACCGACTTAAAGATGAAAAGCCAAATTAAACCTCGAAGAGTTGCTATAGAGTTATTGATATATGTAGAGGGCATCAATGTAATTTTACATGGGCTGCGTCCCGTGCCTATAAATAGATGAACAGTACTCCCGTACTGTTCAGGCTGACTTGGCATACGCTTTTTGCATCACGTCTGTACCTTTACTTTTCATCAATCTGAAGGTACATTTATAATTTGTCTTTATGAATTTGGTAATAAAAATAAGTTGATGATAATATTCGTATCATTATTCATGTTTCATATATGTGTTCTTTTTTACCATCTATCGATCTTACGAAGGTCTTTTCCTTCATAACCTTCGTCCGGAATTCATTATATCCAAAAGGGCATAATGTTTATAAGGACGAAGGAATTTAACATTTAACACTTTTTATGTTGCCTTGTTCTTAACTCTTAGCATTTGAGAACAAGTCCCCAACAGTGGCCTCCTCAACGGGGAGTAGGTTCTTTGGAACCAAACCTCGGGAAACAAATCGTCGTGTTCATTTGTGTTGATCTTCACCATTCGATTTGTTTCTTCCCTCTCCTCTCTCTCTAAAGTTCTCTTGCTCACATTGTTTTAAGTTTGCTCCCAAAGTTATCCGCATTGATTGAGCAACTCATAGCAAGAGTAACTATCTTCCGCACTCCGAATTCACTATTTTTTATTTCTAACACTAACCCCGGATATAGTGCGTGTTCAAAGTTTATAAGTTTCAGGTTTCGCCTATTCACCCCCGTCTAGGCGACTTTCAGAACCATACTAAAGTATTGGTCATCTTTATTTTTGACCTTCTTGACATATTCTTGGAAAAAAATCTTCAAATACATTCCCGTTGACAGCATGAAGCAACAAAGTACCTTACAATGACTCCACCAAATATGAATTCTCGGGGACCACTCTTGCAATTTTGAAAGGACCTTCTCAACTTGGAGACCACTTCCTTATTATTCTTCCATCCAATTGGTAGAATCACCTTACACACTAGGTCACCAACTTGAATGTTTTTAAATTTAACATTCTTTTTGTATGTTTTTACACCTATAACTTGCTCTAGTTGTAGTTCCCTAATCTTAATCTTCACCTCTCTTCAACTCTACGTCATTTAGAGGAGTCTTGGGTGGCATGTCGATCCCAAGATAACCCCAAAATCCATCCTCCCTGATGGGGTCCCTATTGGGAGGTAGGGGTTGGGTTCTTTCTTTAGCTCTCTGCGTACATCATAGACGGTTCGGTGACCTATCGGGGGTCCGTCCGGTGACCAACCGTGGATGGTCTCGTGTCCTACCAAGAACGGTATGATGCCTCGCATAGAGATCCCTAAGGTCTCATTCTCTCATAGAGTGGGATTTAGGGATCATCGGAGCAAAAATAAGGCGCCAACAATTAGTTTAAAAATGTGAAAATGACTAAAATCGTCGTTGTATGTGCAGACAAAAATGGATTGCCCCAATCTAATGCTCAAGCATACTATTTTTTAATGATTGAAACTGTCACCATAGCTGTGGCAAAAAAACAAGACAGAGATGCAACACACTCTTTCTCTCCATCGCGGATAGTTTCGGTGACTATTGGGATTCGTTCTTTGACCAAACACAGATGGTCTCAGTGACCTACCATGAACGGTATGATTCCTCACATAGAGATCCCTAAGGTCTCATTCTCATAGAGTGGGATTTGGGGATCATCGGAGCAAAAAATAAGGCACCAACAATTAGTTTTAAAATGTGAAAATGACTAAAACTGTCGTCGTATGTGCAGACAAAAATGAATTGCCCCAATCTAATGCTCAGGCATACTATTTTTTAATGATTGAAATTGTCACCATAGTTGTGGCAAAAAAACAAGACAGAGATGCAACACACTCTTCCTCTCGATAGTCTTTATTCGTCTTGTACCTACTTGCACCACACTTTGGCTAGCTCTCTAAGTCTATATCATAACCTCGATAAAGGATACAGAGATTTCTACACGCGTGGATCTTTTCCACACCCATAGTGAGCGGACTTATTAGTTTTATGTGTAGTACGTGTTAGCAGGCACTTTGTTCTCCTTTGAAAGCATGTCTGCGATAATAATCAAGAACACATCGAAGCTAGCATCATATAGACCATATATAGCTTTTAACATCAATAGCTTTAGCACAGACGGGAGTGTCGTGAACTCTTTGGTACAACCCTTAGACTCAGTCGTAAAAAGGCTCTTCTTCTGCCTTCATCAGGGACTCCATACCTTTCATGAAGAACATCGATGGATTTGTATGATGACACAATATTGCCTCTAACAACTCTGCATCTTCCTCATCGATAACATTTGGCAGAACATGAGTTGTATCACATTCATTTCCACTAGCTTAACCATGATCAGTAACATTTGGCACTACATATTTGCTTTATGGAAGAGGTTGTTGTGTCTCATGAGCGAACTGAAATCTATCATCGATGTTCACAAGGATTCTTGTTGTATAACGCGAAGAGCTACCCTCTCCATGCTTTGTCCAAATTATGTAATCCTTCATAAATCCTCGACATACCAGATGAGATATGATTTGTTCTCTATCATCAAAAACAATAACATTTTTGTAATCCATGCATGGACAATATATGTGCTTTGTCTTTGTTCTCCAAGCATGATTTGTAGCGACATCAATAAACCTATAGACCTCATATATGTATGATGGATCTAGCCTTGATAAGTTATACATCCAAAATGTCCTCTCCATCATCACCTGTAAAAAGAAGTAACATAAACACACAAGAACACAAATTGGCAAGAGAAACTTAAACCAACATTTTCTAACAACTAAATATATCATGGATAAACAAAAATTGACAAAAAAACATAAACCAACCTTTCTTAGCAGCATTCTTCCAAAAAATAAAGATCAAAACCTCCCCCTTGTATTTTCTAAAATCTAGCCCTATAATGGAAGTTGGACTGCGAGCTACAGTTCCTGTCGGGAAGGACGAAGTGGTATTTATACAACAAAGGTCACAAGTGGTTGGATTAGGGAACCTAATTATTTTATCTCTAACACATGGTGAAATCCTAGATCCAAAATGTGGCTAAAATTGAGGAAAATGAACAAAAATTAGCAAGAGAAACATAAACAACCTATCTTGGATAAACTAAATTGAGAACTAAACATGAAAAGGAGACGGAGGACAGACAAAATCTAACCATCTTAAGAAACCTGATTTGGCGAAATAGAGAAAATAACATAGCTATACGTTTCTCTTTAACACATGGTGAAACCCTAGTTCCACATATAGCTAAAATTGAGCAGAATGAACAATAATTGGAAATTGAAACATAATTAAACTAATCTTTCATAGTAACTAATAAAAAACTTAATTGCCAAACCTATCTTCCTCTCTCTCCATATAAATTAACACATGCACCATTCATTAACCAACTAAATATGTCTCATGGATAAACTGATTTGAGAACTAAAAATGAAAAAGGAGAGATGATGGATAAAATCTAACTATGTTAAACAACCCCATTTGAGGAAATAGAGAAAGTAACCTAACTATACTCTTCTCTCGCATGGTGAAACCGTAGATCCAAAATATGACTAAAATTAAGTAAGAATGAAGAAAAAATTGACAAGAGAAACATAAACCAACCTTTCTTGGCAACCTTCTTCCAAAAAATTAAGATCAAAGCCTCCTATTGTATTTTGTGAAATCTGAACCTCCAAAATCGCCTCCAATGAAAGTTAGCTACGAGCTATAGCTCCTGTCAGGATGGACGAAGGAGTATTTATGAAATAAAGTTCACCGGCGGCTCGCTTAAGAAATTACCAGTGGAAACCTATTTTGACTAGCGGTTTGTGTAACGGAAGTGAAAATAGGCCATTTTCACTGGCGGTTGTGTTAAGAGAACCGCTAATGGAAATAGGTTTCTACTGATGGTTTCTTAAGCCAGACCTATCTGTTTATTTTCGCTGGCGCGCCTATAACTGAAACCGCTAGTGGAAATTTGTGTGTATCATAGGCTTAGTGCTCTTTTCTACTTAGTGCATAGCTGTGGAAAAAAAACAAGACACCGTGAACAATGTGATAATGTCACTTGTAATATTCTCCGATCTGCCTTTAACACTTGTAATAGAGCTTCGCGACAAAACCATGCAAGTACTGAAGTACATATCAATATCATCCATCACGCATCTCTACATCGCTAAACTACCATCCATGCTCACCAATGACATGTAGTACCATATCCATGACCATCACCATGACCATGTAGTACACAATGTGATCCCGCAAGCCTCTGCCTCCTGCTCCTAGCGGCGTTGCATCCGTACGGTGGCGTCTCCGGGAACGCAGCCTTGGCCAGCGCCTGCCTGACGCCCTCCTCGAGAGCCCTCAGCGTGCGGCAGCCGGCGCCCTCCTCTCTGCACAGTAGGAAGTCACACTGAGCCCTGCCTCCCAGGGCGGCCATGTCCGCCCTCAGCGGCCTCAGCCTCATGGCGCGGAGCGCTCCGGCGAGGTCAGCGTGGAGCCCCGGCCGGTCGTCACAGCTGACGGAGGCCCTGATGTACGTCGCCGACGCTCTCTCGTAGCCAGTGGAGGCCGCGCCGGTGTAGCTGACGACGGCGATCTCGTTGGTCTCTCCGGGGATGGTGGCCAGTGGTGGCTGCGTGGTTTCGGCCGATTTCTTCTTGAGGTCCTTGAGTTGGCAAACCACCCGGGCTAGCAAGGTGGCCTTGTCCATCTGTTCACGACCAGACGACAGTGACATTGCTGTTAATCATTTGCGGTGCAGTACTGATTCCGGCCGTAAAAATAGTTTTTTTTAAGTTGATGTCCTTAGTTTTGCTGGATGTCCTCGTTTAAAAAGCTAAAAAGGGGTTTTCAACTGTACATTAAGAAGAAAAAAAACTGCATGCTCGGCTGCAACTGATGGAACCAAACTCTGAAACGGCAAGATGTGCAGACCTGACTAGCGTCAGGGATCATTCTCCTCAGCGTCGCGAGGTGAGCATTGATCCTCTCCCGCCGCCGCTTCTCTGCCGCGCTGTGGATCTTGAGGGCCTGCCGCGCCTCCGCCGTGCTTTTGCTCGACGACGCTGGTGTCTCCAGCCTGGTCAGAGGCGGCGGCACCGAGCTGGCAGGCCACGCAGCAGTACCACCGTACGCTGAATGAAGAGCACGACCATCATGGTTCAGGTGCAGGTGCTGCTTCCCTTCTTGAAACGGTTGGCTTGCGGTACTAGCCATCTCTTCTAAGTAGTAACTTCTAAGACACCTTGTCCTCACTCATCTCACTAGTGGCACCTCAAAAGCTGCAAGAAAAAAAGGCAGCACATACATCTCCGCAAAGAAAGTAAACACAGGAACTCTCTTGAATCAGCAAGGACAAGAGAATGGAGAGATAGCCAGATAGGCAAATGGATGGACAAATGTTGGCCAAATTTTGACGAGGATTTGCATGCATTGGCCGTACCTTTGACTACGAGAATCGAAGGCTGGTCTGTCGGTGGTGCAAGAAGATGAGCGAGTGAGTGGAGGAGGCGACGAGGCCAAGGCTACTTAAACTGTTGCAACTAGTGGTGTGCAACAGCAACGACGTACACCTTCATTTCGTCTGCGCTGAGTTAGATGGATATGCCCTGCCCATGGGATTGTCACAATCACGACATTATGTGCATGTGTGCTACTGTTGACCAACTACCGCAAGAACCTTATTTTTCTTCCCCCACATTGTTCCCCACTTGGAGACGCGAGATCCGTTCTTTTGGACTGGCATGGATGCTTGTGATCTTGGGATACTATCAGGGCAGTCCGGCAGTGCCCCTTCTCCGATTCTTTGGAGATGAAAAGTTTTTATGCCAAATATAATGAAAGATTTGGTCTCCAAAGAAATATTTATGAAAAAGTACAGGATAAGATATATTCTATAGTTCCTGTGGCGGAACCGCCCGAATTATTCCAGCTTAAGTGCCTAAGTCACGCCTCAGGGGCCGTAACACACTTAAATCGGAATAACCCGTCAGTCCCTCAGATCTAGTCTGATAGAGCCACTTAACCAGGATCAAATTCCACAATCTCACTCGAAAGTGAGTCACAGAAGAAATACAATAAAACAGGAATCCTCAAGTTAAGTACTGAGTTATTACATAAATCGGAGTTTTCGAGTAGCAAATAAGAGTTCACAAAATAAAGTGCAGCGGATAATCGATGTCGTCGGTATCGAGGAATTGGGCAAGGCCTAGCCCACTACTCCTCGTGCTCCTCTCCTGCCGGAGCAACATCCCACTCGACCGTCCAACCCGGTGGCAGGGTGGTAGGCCAAGTCACACCATCAACCATTTCCTGAATGGTACCTGCAAAAAAATTGTGCCACAAGCAAGGCTGAGTATACTAATACTCAGCTAGACTTAACCGGTGTGAGGAGTCTACTCCTCTACCTCTAGACTATGCAGCTGTTTGGCTGAGGGGTTTGGTTTGCCAAAAGCACTAGCTGTTTCTAAAATCAATTTTTAGCTTTTCAGATTCTATCATCATTTGCTTAGCTAGATTCGCTCCTTCTAAGCATACATGGTGACAAGCATTTAGTTCAATCAACAAGTTATCTCATGTAACCTCATTTCACTTCTTACTCGATGCAGTACAAGGGGTCAAGCAGTCTCATTAGCTGCGAGAAGCAGACGATTCGAATCGAGTTTTAACCTTCCAAGGTAAACCTAAACACACGGCATGTCAGGGTACTCCGACCCCACACATGACAATCAGTCCCCATCGATTCCCCGTTCGCGTCCAGGCCTCACCGCCTTAGGCATACAATGCTCCACTGACCCCGGCTGCCGCCGTGCAGTGACCGCACTTGTACCCACCATAGCTAGCATGGGAGACTCAGTCTCAGGTCGTATGAGGGATAAAGTCCGCGCCCGGCTTCACTCAGGTACTAGGTTTACCGGTTACCATTTTTCCCGGCATGTGCTTAGTACGTTCAAAAGCTTGACTCAGGTATCCACACATTAATCCTTAATTCCTTTTCCCGTCTCATGGACAAGGCATCCTCCCTGGATCCAAGTCCATAGACCAACATATATCCCGTTATCAAGATGAATACAATCAATTCCTGACCTCGCGCGAGTGCTAGAAAAATCACTCGACTTCTACCGAGATCCTGATTAGCAAGCAGCTACTCGACCTAGCATACTAGTATTCATCTTAAAAAGGAATCCTAAGTTCATGCAACTAGAGGTTTCAAGCAACTCCTACACTTAAGTGCACATTTGTCGGGGACCATAATTAGGGGTACCCTCAAGACGCCTAATTCTCAGCTGGTAACCCCCATCAGCATAAAGCTGCAGAGGCCTGATGGGTGCGATTAAGTCAGGGATCAGTCCATACGAGCGACTCGATCACGCCTCGCCGGAGCCTAGCCTCGGGCAAGGGCAGCCGACCTCGAGGGGTTTCCGTCTCGCCCGAGGCCCCCCTTTTTAACGGCGGACACATCTCCGTCTCGCCCGAGGCCTTGCCTTCGCTAAGAAGCAACCCTGACTAAATCGCCGCGCCGACCGACCGAGTCGCAGGAGCATTTAACGCAAAGGTAGCCTGACACCTTTATCCTGACGCGCGCCCCCCGGCAGAGCCGAAGTGACCGCCGTCACTTCGCCGCTCCACTGACCGGTCTGACAGAAGGACAGCGCCGCCTGCGCCACTCCGACTGCAGTGCCACTTGACAGAGTGAGACTGACAGGCAGTCAGGCCTTGCCAAAGGCGCCATAGGAAGCTCCGCCCGACCCAGGGCTCGGACTCGGGCTAAGGCCCCGGAAGACGGCGAACTCCACTCCGCCCGACCCAGGGCTCGGACTCGGGCTAAGGCCCCAGAAGACGACGAACTCCGCTCCGCCCGACCCAGGGCTCGGACTCGGGCTAAGGCCCCGGAAGACGGCGAACTCCGCTCCGCCCGACCCAGGGCTCGGACTCGGGCTAAGGCCCCAGAAGACGGTGAACTCCGCTCCGCCCGACCTAGGGCTCGGACTCGGGCTAAGGCCCCGGAAGACGGCGAACTCCGCTCCGCCCGACCCAGGGCTCGGGCTCGGGCTAAGGCCCCGGAAGACGGCGAACTCCGCTCCGCCCGACCCCAGGGGTCGAACTCCGCCCTGGCCTCTGCCGAACGACCTCCGCCTCGCCCGACCCAGGAGCTCGGGCTCGGCCTCGGCCATGAAAGACAGACTCGACCTCGGCTTCGGAGGAGCCTCCACGTCGCCCGACCTAGGGCACAAGCCTGCCACGTCAACAGGAAGCGCCATCATCACCCTACCCCGAGCCGACTCGGGCCAGCAGAGAACAAGACCAAGTGTCCCATCTGGCCTAGCTCCGCCTAGATAGGCAATGATGGCGCCCCGCTGGCCCCGTGACGACGGCGGCTCTCAGCTCCCTTACGGAAGCAGGGGGACGTCAGCAAGGACCCAACCGCTCCGACAGCTGTCCCTCCACCAGGCTTCAGTTGCTCCTCCGACAGCCACGACACCACACCAGCTGGGTGCCAAGATCTCTCCGGCTGCCACATTGGCATGTACTTAGGGCGCTAGCTCTCCCCCGCTAGACACGTAGCACTCTGCTACACCCCCATTGTACACCTGGATCCTCTCCTTACGCCTATAAAAGGAAGGACCAGGGCCTTCTTAGAGAAGGTTGGCCGCGCGGGGACGAGGACGGGGCAGGCGCTCTCTTGGGGCCGCTCGCTTCCCTCACCCGCGTGGACGCTTGTAACCCCCTACTGCAAGCGCACCCGACCTGAGCGCGGGACGAACACGAAGGCCGCGGGATTTCCACCTCTCTCACGCCCGTCTCCGGTCACCTCTCTTCCCCCCTTCGCGCTCGCCCACGCGCTCGACCCATCTGGGCTGGGGCACGCGGCACACTCACTCGTCGGCTTAGGGACCCCCCGGTCTCGAAACGCCGACAGTTGGCGCGCCAGGTAGGGGGCTGCTGCGTGTTGACGAGCAGTTTGCCGTCAAGCTCCAGATGGGCAGTCTCCAACGACCTCTCCAACCCGGGACGGTGCTCTGTTTCGGGAGTCTCGAGTTCATGTCTCTCGACGGCAGCTACGACATGATACTCCTTCCACCGCCGCGCGACGACGACAAGGGCGGACCGACAGCCCAGCCCGCCGGCGGCGGAATCGACAACGTCTTCCCCGCGTGGTGGAAGAACAACATTCGAGCTCGCCCCGTCCTCTCCCCCGCCATCGGAGGAGGAGGCGGGGCAACCAAGGCCGAGCGGAGAGGCCGCGCTCCGTCGGCTGTCGAGCGAATCGACGCCCCCAGCGCCCCAACGGAGGGCGCGTCGGGCGTCGACCTCGCGTTTGAGACGAAGGCGAGCGCCGTCCCCCCCGCGACACGCCAATCCCGAGCAAGTGGACGACGCCAGCACGCTCGCGGAGGGCCTGCAGGACGTCGCCCTTGTACCCAAGACGACGGCGCAATCAGTCCCCGACGTGACTATGTCGCTCCTCGTCGACCAAAAGGTACCGACTGATTCCCATCCTACGTCATTTCGACTCGGCCTCAACCCGCCTAGCGATCCTCGCTTTGGCGGGCGCTCACGTTGAGGCAAGTGCAACCCCTCTGGGGTTTCGTATGCGGTCGCCTTGGGACCGATTGACGGACGTCTCGACCTACGGGCCCTCTGGGTCCTGAGGAAGATGACGATCCCTAGCGTCTGTTGGGATTTCTCTAGGATTTGGCAACCCCAGTGCCATGCGGGACTTTATGACCGCATGTGACTACTGCCTCTCCGACTATTCCGACGGCAGCCGTAGCCTTGACGACAAGGACTGCGGCCCAAGCCGCGAATGTTTCCACGTCGAGCTAGGGGATCCCTCCGAAGGCAACCATCTCGGCATGCCGGAGGACGGTGACCTCCCTAGGCCGGTGCCTCGCGCCGACATCCCGCGGGAGCTAGTTGTGGTCCCCGTTCCGGCGGGGGGTCACGACCCACAGCTCGAGCAAGTCCGCGGGGCGCAGGCCAGGCTCAACGAGGGAGCAGGAGCGCTCGAGTCGATCCGCCGGGACGTCGGGCAGGTATGGGCGGGCCAACCCCCGGCCAGGGGAAATACGTCACCTGCCCTAGGGCTTCCAGCACCGCGTCGCCAACGATGTCAGGGACAGGCCGCCACCCGCATCCAGCGGGGTCGGTCAGAACCTGGCAGCCGCAGCGATGCTCCTCCGCGCGATGCCAGAACCATCAACCACCGAGGGTCGGCGAATCCAGGGAGAGCTCAAGAATCTCCTGGAAGGCGCTGCGGCCCGGCGGGCCGAGAGCTCTGCCTCCCGAAGGCAGGGGTACCCCTCGGAACCTCATGCCGTGACTTCCCGATTCATGCGGGAAGCCTCGGTCTACACCGGGCGCACGCGCAACACCGCGCCTGCGGCCCCGGGTCACCTCGGCAACGAGCACCATCGTCGCGACCGTCGGGCCCGCCTCGACGAAAGGGTGCGCCGAGGCTACCACCCCAGGCGTGGGGGACGCTACGACAGCGGGGAGGATCGGAGTCCCTCGCCCGAACCACCCGGTCCGCAGGCCTTCAGCCGGGCCATCCGGCGGGCGCCGTTTCTGGCCCGGTTCCGACCCTCGACTACCATCACAAAGTACTCGGGGGAAACGAGGCCGGAATTGTGGCTCGCAGACTACCACCTAGACTGCCAACTAGGGTGGAACGGACGACGACAACCTCATCATCCGCAACCTCCCCCTGTTCCTCTCCGACACTGCTCGCGCCTGGTTGGAGCACCTGCCTCCGGGGCAGATCTCCAACTGGGATGACTTGGTCCAAGCCTTCGCCGGCAATTTCCAGGGCACGTACGTGCGCCCCGGGAATTCCTGGGACCTCCGAAGCTGCCGGCAACAGCCCGGAGAGTCTCTTCGGGACTACATTCGGCGATTCTCGAAGCAGCGCATCGAGCTGCCCAACATCACCGACTCAGATGTCATCGACGCGTTCCTTGCCGGCACCACCTACCGCGACCTGGTGAGCAAGTTGGGTCGCAAGACCCCCACCAGGGCGAGCGAGCTGATGGACATCGCCACCAAGTTCGCCTCTGGCCAGGAGGCGGTCGAGGCCATCTTCCGAAAGGACAAGCAGCCCCAGGGCCGCCCCTCGGAAGAGGCTCCCGAGGCGTCTACTCCGCGCGGCGCCAAGAAGAAAGGCAAGAAGAAGTCGCAAGCGAAACGCGACGCCGCCGACGCGGACCTTGTCGCCGCCGCCGAGTACAAGAACCCTCAGAAGCCCCCCGGAGGTGCTAACCTTTTCGACAAGATGCTCAAGGAGCCGTGCCCCTACCATCAGGGGCCCATCAAGCACACCCTCGAGGAGTGCGTCATGCTTCGGCGCCACTTCCACAAGGCCGGGCCACCCGCAGAGGGTGGCAGGGCCCGCGACGACGACAAAACGGAAAATCACCGAGCAGGAGAGTTCCCCGAGGTCCGCGACTGCTTCATGATCTACGGAGGGCATGCGGCGAATGCCTCGGCTCGGCATCGCAAGCGAGAGCGTCGGGAGGTCTGCTCGGTGAAGGTGGCGGCGCCAGTCTACCTAGACTGGTCCGACAAGCCCATCACCTTCGACCAAGCTGACCACCCCGGCCACGTGCCGAGCCCGGGGAAATACCCGCTCGTCGTCGACCCTATCATCGGCGACATCAGGCTCACCAAGGTCCTGATGGATGGGGGCAGCTGCCTCAACATCATCTACGCCGAGACCCTTAGGCTCCTGCGCGTCGATCTGTCCTCCGTCCGAGCAGGCGCTGCGCCCTTCCACGGGATCATCCTGGGGAAGCGCGTCCAGCCCCTCGGACGGCTCGACCTTCCTGTCTACTTCGGAACGCCCTCCAACTTCCGAAGGGAGATTTTGACGTTCGAGGTGGTCGGGTTCCGAGGAACCTACCACGCGGTATTGGGGAGGCCATGCTACGCGAAGTTCATGGCCATCCCCAACTACACCTACCTGAAGCTCAAGATGTCGGGCCCCTAACGGGGTCATCACCGTCGGCCCCACGTACAAACACGCGTTCGAATGCGACGTGGAGTGCGTGGAGTACGCCGAGGCCCTCGCCGAAGTCCGAGGCCCTCATCGCCGACCTGGAGAACCTCTCCAGAGAGGTGCCAGACGTGAAGCGACACGCCGGCAACTTCGAGCCAGCGGAGACGGTTAAGGCCGTCCCTCTCGACCCCAGTGGCGACACCTCCAAGCAGATCCGGATCGGTTCCGGGCTTAACCCCAAATAGGAAGCAGTGCTCGTCGACTTTCTCCGTGCAAACGCCGACGTCTTTGCGTGGAGTCCCTCGGACATGCCCGGCATACCGAGGGATGTCGCCGAGCACTCGCTGGATATTCGGGCCGGAGCCCGACTGGTCAGGCAGCCTCTGCGCCGATTCGACGAGGAGAAGCGCAGAGTGATAGGCGAGGAGATCCACAAGCTAATGGCAGCAGGGTTCATCAAAAAGGTATTCCATCCCGAATGGCTTGCCAACCCTGTGCTTGTGAGAAGGAAAGGGGGGAAATGGCGGATGTGTGTAGACTACACTGGTCTCAACAAAGCATGTCCGAAGGTTCCCTACCCTCTACCTCGCATCGATCAAATCGTGGATTCCACTGCTGGGTGCGAAACCCTGTCTTTCCTCGATGCCTACTCAGGGTATCATCAAATCAAGATGAAAGAGTCCGACCAGCTCGCGACTTCTTTCATCACGCCCTTCGGCATGTACTGCTATGTCACCATGCCGTTCGGTTTGAGGAACGCGGGTGCGACGTACCAGCGGTGCATGAACCATGTGTTCGGCGAACACATCGGTCGTACGGTCGAGGCCTACATCGATGACATCGTAGTCAAGACAAGGAAAGCCTCCGACCTCCTCTCCGACCTTGAAGTGACATTCCGGTGTCTCAAGGCAAAGGACGTCAAGCTCAATCCCGAGAAGTGTGTCTTCGGGGTGCCCCGAGGCATGCTCCTGGGGTTCATCGTCTCCGAGCGAGGCATCGAAGCCAACTCGGAGAAGATCGCAGCCATCACCAGCATGGGGCCCATCAAGGACTTAAAAGGTGTACAGAGGGTCATGGGATGTCTCGCGGCCTTGAGCCGTTTCATCTCACGCCTCGGCGAAAGAGGCCTGCCTCTGTACCGCCTCTTAAGGAAGGCCGAGTGCTTCACTTGGACCCCTGAGGCCGAGGAAGCTCTCGGGAACCTGAAGGCGCTCCTCACCAAGGCGCCTATCTTGGTACCCCCAGCTGATGGAGAAGCCCTCTTGGTCTACGTCGCCGCGACCACTCAGGTGGTTAGCGCCGCGATTGTGGTCGAAAGGCAAGAAGAGGGGCATGCATTGCCCGTTCAGAGGCCAGTTTACTTCGTCAGCGAGGTGCTGTCCGAAACCAAGATCCGCTACCCACAAGTTCAGAAGCTACTGTATGCAGTGATCCTGATGAGGCGAAAGTTGCGACATTACTTCGAGTCTCATCAGGTAACTGTGGTGTCATCCTTCCCCCTGGGGGAGATCATCCAGTGCCGAGAGGCCTCGGGCAGGATCGCAAAGTGGGCGGTGGAAATCATGGGCGAGACAATCTCGTTCGCCCCTCGGAAGGCCATCAAGTCCCAGGTATTGGCGGACTTCGTAGCCGAATGGGTCGACACCCAGCTGCCGACTGCTCCGATCCAACCGGAGCTCTGGACCATGTTTTTCGACGGGTCGCTGATGAAGACGGGAGCCGGCGCGGGCCTGCTCTTCATCTCGCCCCTCGGGAAACACCTACGCTACTGTGCTGCGCCTCCATTTCCCGGCGTCCAACAATGTGGCTGAGTACGAAGCTCTGATTAACGGATTGCGAATCGCCATCGAGCTAGGGGTCTGACGCCTCGACGCTTGCGGCGACTCGCAGCTCGTCATCGACCAAGTCATGAAGAACTCCCACTGCCGCGACCCGAAGATGGAGGCCTACTGCGATGAGGTTCGGTGCTTGGAAGACAAGTTCTACGGGCTCGAGCTTAACCACATCGCCCGGCGCTACAACTGAGACTGCGGACGAGCTGGCAAAAATAGCCTCAGGGCGAACGACGGTTCCCCCCGACGTCTTCTCCCGGGATCTGCACCAACCCTCCATCAAGATCAACGACACGCCCGAGTCCGAGGTACCCTCGGCCCAGCCCGAGGCGTCCTCGGTTCAGCCCGAGGTACCCTCGGCCCCCGAGGGCGAGGCGCTGCGCATCGAGGAGGAGCGGAGCGGGGTCACGCCTGATCGAGATTGGCAGACCCCGTACCTGCAATATCTCCGCCAAGGAGAGCTACCCCTCGACCAAGCAGAGGCTCGGCGGGTAGCGCGACGCGCCAAGTCGTTCGTCTTGCTGGGCGATGAGAAGGAGCTCTACCACCGCAGCCCCTCGGGCATCCTCCAGCGATGCATCTCCATCACCGAAGGTCAGGAACTCCTGCAAGAGATACACTCGGGGGCTTGCGGCCATCATGCAGCGCCTCGAGCCCTCGTCGGGAACGCTTTCCGGCAAGGCTTCTACTGGCCGACGGCGGTGGCTGACGCCACTAGAATTGTCCGCACCTGCGAAGGGTGTCAATTCTATGCGAAGCAGACCCACCTGCCCGCTCAGGCTCTGCAGACAATACCCATCACCTGGCCCTTCGCTGTGTGGGGTCTGGACCTCGTCGGCCCTCTGCAGAAGGCGCCCGGGAGCTACACGCACCTGCTGGTCGCCGTCGACAAATTCTCCAAGTGGAATCGAGGTTCGACCCCTGAACAACATCAGGTCCGAGCAGGCGGTGGCGTTCTTCACCAACATCATCCATCGCTTCGGGGTCCCAAACTCCATCATCACCGACAACGGCACCCTAGTCCACCGGCAGAAAATTCTTGGATTTTTGCGAGGATCACCACATCCGGGTGGACTGGGCTGTCGTAGCTCATCCCATGTCGAATGGGCAAGTAGAGCGTGCCAACGGCATGATTCTACAAGGGCTCAAGCCTCGGATTTACAACAACCTCAACAAGTTCGGCAAGCGATGGATGAAGGAACTCCCCTCGGTGGTCTGGAGCCTGAGGACAACGCCGAGCCGAGCCATGGGTTTCACGCCGTTCTTCCTGGTCTACGGGGCCGAGGCCGTCTTGCCCACTGACCTGGAATACGGCTCCCCGAGGACGAGGGCCTACGACGATCAAAGCAACCAAGCTAGCCAAGAAGACTCGCTGGACCAGCTGGAAGAGGCTCGGGACAGGGCCTTACTACACTCGGCGCGGTATCAGCAGTCCCTGCGAACGCTACCACGCCCGAGGGGTCCGACCCCGAGACCTCCAGGTGGGCGACCTGGTGCTTCGGCTGCGGCAAGACGCCCGAGGGAGGCACAAGCTCACGCCCCCCTGGGAGGGGCCATTCGTCATCGCCAAAGTTCTGAAGCCCGGAACGTACAAGCTGGCCAACAGTCAAGGCGAGGTCTACGGCAACGCTTGGAACATCCAACAGCTACGTCGCTTCTACCCTTAAGATGTTTCCAAGTTGTTCATATACCTCGCACCCACGCAAAGTTTAGTCAACAAGGAAGGGTCGGCAGAGCCCGACCCTCCCTCGGGGGCTAAAAGGGGGGAAACCCCCTCTGCGTCAAAATTTTTCTCGAAAAAAAATCTCTTTTACCAGAATATCTTTCGTGCTTTTTGACTACTTCGAAAAGTGGGTCCTAGAAATGACGGAGTACACGTAAGCAGCCAAGGCTGACCGAGCCGAGGGACTCCTACGCCTCCGGGATACGGATACCTCACTCATCACCTTCTGCGATAAGTAACTCGCGTTCGGATAAAGTGGCTCCGCGGATCGAACAATGTCTTTACGTTCGGAAGCCCTTCTGCCGAAGCGATCCTTCGAGCCTTCTCGACCGAGTCGGTGACAGGGCCTCATGGATGGGTGAAAGTACGCGTAAGCGGCAAGGCCGACCGAGCCGAGGGACTCCCACGCCTCCGGGATACGGATACCTCACTCATCACCTTCCGCGAGAAGCAACTCTCGCTCGCACAAACATCCCTGTTACCGACAAAAAGTCCAGATACTCAAAACAAGAGGAAAAGAGACGCAGCTTTACAACGCAGCGAGGGTGTGTGTTCTGGCCTCGACGGCCGCACAAGGCACACGCTACAAGACAATCTGATCCTGCAGGTTCGGGTCTTGACGCCGGAAGGGGGCAGCAACACCCTCGGCATCGACGGCACCTTCGGCGAGGCCCGACCTAGCCTTGGACGGCGACGCGGTCCGAGGTTCTCCGCTCTGAAGGACGATGCCACCACCGCGCCTCCTCGATTGCGGAACCAATACCGCGACTCGAGGCGACCCAGCGCGCGACCCAGCAGCGCCAGCCTGACGCGGCGGCCAACGCGGCCAAAGGTGGGCCGGCAGTAATGACGGTGGCAGGCGCGCGGGAGCAGCGGTCACGTCGTCGGCCAAGCTCACGTCCCATCCGGGGCCAGCAAGAGAACCCCCTCTCACGGTGTGAAGACAACGCGCCCGTGGTCCATTCCTCGAACGGCTCGCGCACGCGCAACGGCAGCCCCGCCAACTACTCGCCCTGTCGCATTAACTCTGCGGCTGGACAGGCGGCGCTTTTGGCAGGCGCAGCGGGCGACGCTTCGCCTTCGCCGAAACAACCACGCCAAAAAAGGTACGCCGCGTCGTTCGGTTTCGTATCCTTTTTCCTTTTTTCCTCTTTCTCTATCTCTTGCGACAGGGACCGGGAAAGGGGATACCCCGAAAGGGGTCCTTCCCCGTGAAGGAACCAGGCTCCGAGCCTCCTTACTGATCAGGGGTTCGAAGGCTGGCCCCCCGAAGGGTTCAACAGCCACCTCAGATCGCGTGGGCCCTACACCCACTACTGGTCAGAGGTTCGAAGGCCGGCCCCCCGAAGGGTTCCACGGCCGCCTCAGGCTACTCGGGCTCCGCGCCCATTACTGATCAGGGGTTCGAAGGCTGGCCCCCGAAGGGTTCACAGTCGCCTCAGACACCGAGCGAGGGATGACCAGGGGTACGTTCGATATATAACCAAGGCTCAGGCTGCGCTCCCGAGGTACCCTAGAACATTTCCAAGACCAGCGGGAGCGATCTTGTAACGGAATCCCATCGGAGGGAGGCATCGAGCCCTCGGACCCCGTCGCTAGGGGACCAGGTCCGGCAGATCACCCGCAGGTACTTTTGGGCGTGCCTCTGGGCCCCTAGCCGACCCCCAACGAACGGGGCACGGACGTCCACTCGGATTACCCGCTTGCAGCTCACCGGAGACACCATGTTCGGTGCCCATCGAGGGTAACATGGCACTCTCCCCCCTCCTCCTTGCGAAAAGGCGACGTAGGGGCGTATGTAAAAAAGCCGAGTCTGTCCCTGATCGCCCTCTCGCCCTGTGCGGAGGCTCGGGGGCTGCTCTCGCAAACCCGGCTCCGGCCAAACCGTTGACAGCGTCAACATACCAGCCCGAGAACTTGGGCCCCGACCGTGCACCCGGGCTACGGCCAGTTCGCATGAGGGAACCACCAGACCAGCCGAAGCATTACGCAAGGCATTAAGACCTCGAAGGAGTGAAACCACTCCTCCGAGGCCTTGGGGGCTACACCCGGCGGGTGCGCTCGCGCGCACCCACCGGAACAAAATGCAACCGAGAAAGGCTGGTCCCCTTGCAAAAAAGTGCGACGAAAGCCTCCAAGCGAGTGCTAACACTCCCTTCGAGGCTCGGGGGCTACTGTCGGGGACCATAATTAGGGGTACCCTCAAGACGCCTAATTCTCAGCTGGTAACCCCCATCAGCATAAAGCTGCAGAGGCCTGATGGGTGCGATTAAGTCAGGGATCAGTCCATACGAGCGACTCGATCACGCCTCGCCGGAGCCTAGCCTCGGGCAAGGGCAGCCGACCTCGAGGGGTTTCCGTCTCGCCCGAGGCCCCCCTTTTTAACGGCGGACACATCTCCGTCTCGCCCGAGGCCTTGCCTTTGCTAAGAAGCAACCCTGACTAAATCGCCGCGCCGACCGACCGAGTCGTAGGAGCATTTAACGCAAAGGTAGCCTGACACCTTTATCCTGACGCGTGCCCCCCGGCAGAGCCGAAGTGACCGCCGTCACTTCGCCGCTCCACTGACCGGTCTGACAGAAGGACAGCACCGCCTGCGCCACTCCGACTGCAGTGCCACTTGACAGAGTGAGACTGACAGGCAGTCAGGCCTTGCTAAAGGCGCCATAGGAAGCTCCGCCCGACCCAGGGCTCGGACTAGGGCTAAGGCCCCGGAAGACGGCAAACTCCGCTCCGCCCGACCCAGGGCTCGGACTCGGGCTAAGGCCCCGGAAGACGGCGAACTCCGCTCCGCCCGACCCAGGGCTCGGACTCGGGCTAAGGCCCCGGAAGACGGCGAACTCCGCTCCGCCCGACCCAGGGCTCGGACTCGGGCTAAGGCCCCAGAAGACGGCGAACTCCGCTCCGCCCGACCCAGGGCTCGGGCTCGGGCTAAGGCCCCGGAAGACGGCGAACTCCGCTCCGCCCGACCCAGGGCTCGGACTCGGGCTAGGCCCCGGAAGACGACGAACTCCGCTTCGCCCGACCCCAGGGGCCGGACTCCGCCCTGGCCTCTGCCGAATGACCTCCGCCTCGCCCGACCCAGGAGCTCGGGCTCGGCCTCGGCCATGAAAGACAGACTCGACCTCGGCTTCGGAGGAGCCTCCACGTCGCCCGACCTAGGGCACAAGCCCGCCATGTCAACAGGAAGCGCCATCATCACCCTACCCCGAGCCGACTCGAGCCGCAGAGAACAAGACCGGTGTCCCATCTGGCTAGCTCCGCCAGATAGGCAATGATGGCGCCCTGCTGGCCCCATGACGACGGCGGCTCTCAGCTCCCTTACGGAAGCAGTGGGACCTCAGCAAGGACCCAACCGCTCCGACAGCTGTCCCTCCACCAGGCTCCGTTGCTCCTCCGACAGCCACGACACCACACCAGTTGGGTGCCAAGATCTCTCCGGCTGCCACATTGGCATGTACTTAGGGCGCTAGCTCTCCCCCGCTAGACACGTAGCACTCTGCTACACCCCCATTGTACACCTGGATCCTCTCCTTACGCCTATAAAAGGAAGGACCAGGGCCTTCTTAGAGAAGGTTGGCCGCGAGGGGACGAGGACGGGGCAGGCGCTCTCTTGGGGCCGCTCGCTTCCCTCACCCGCGTGGACGCTTGTAACCCCCTACTGCAAGCGCACCCGACCTGGGCGCGGGACGAACACGAAGGCCGCGGGATTTCCACCTCTCTCACGCCCGTCTCCAGTCACCTCGCTTCCCCCTTCGCGCTCGCCCACGCGCTCGACCCATCTGGGCTGGGGCACGCGGCACACTCACTCGTCGGCTTAGGGACCCCCCGGTCTCGAAACGCCGACAACATTACAATCTTACAAGCATTAAGTGTAGTAAAATAGCATAATTAACAGGTTATGCATAAAACCGGGCTTGCCTTCAATTGCTGGGGCTGCGGGGAGATCCTCACTAGCAGCCTCTGAAGCCTGCTCCTGGTCCTCCTCTTGGACAGGTCCTTGCTCGGGGATGAGCACGTACTCTCCGTCGGCAAGATTACAATCCAATGAATGCAATGCGTAAGATACATGCATGATATGATATGTACTTTTAGAAATTACAACTTTTGACGATGGATGATCTACTTGAGTTAAACAAGGTTAACTTTACCTATGTAAGACCCTTGGGTGGTATACTTGGTAGAATTGGGTCAACTTTATCTATGGTAAGTGGTAGGTTTATTTTTTTTGGGGTTCCACTGAATTCTTTTTAAATCTTAGGGAGAATTGACAAGTATTCAAGATAGGCTTATTGGGGTGAGGTTTATTTCTTCTTTCCTTTTCTTTTATTCTCTTAAAAGTTGTGGAGTAGGTTTGAACTACAAGTTGCTTTTATAAAATTCTAAAAATTCTGCAAAAATTACAGTGGCTTGGCACTGGTGTATGTTTCTCTGTTTCAAAATTTGGGGATCAGAAAGTGAATAGTTTTCTCTGGACAAAATTATTAAATTCTAGGGCAGAAGGGGTGCTTTGAACTACAACTATTATTTAACAGTGGGTAGTTCTATAAAACTTATTTTTGCTGGCTTTTAGGGGTTATAACATGACTTGATACAAATTTCTAGTCATTAATTCCTTTTAGTTATTTTATTATGGTTTTCTCAAGTTTCTAGCCAAATGGGTGCTTTCTACTACCACTATATTTGAAAAATATCAAACAACAGAGTTCTTATTTTTCTTAGTTATTGTTTTGTGCAAGAGCAATCATTCTGAAGTTTGGCATCTTTTTGCTTAAGGGAAAGGGGTGGTATGCATTATTTGAATTAAGTGGCCTTTCTCATAAATCCTTAGCAATAGGTAGGAGTTTGCTTCTTTTTCAGGGGTTTGCATTTTTCTCTGGTGGTTTATCTCATTATGAACTTAGCTAATTTTTGGTTGCCCATTATCACATTATTAGAGGTTGTTCATGATTTATTTAGAAAATGCATCATTAGCATTTTATATTTAATTTCCTTACTTAAAAAGTTGGGCTGAGGTGTTCTTTATTTTTGTAGTGGGGCTCTGGTGGTTGTAAGTCCATTGGATTTTTATTATCCATTTTGGGTATAGTTTTGTAACTCTAATAAATGATTTTTTTGTTCAAACAGAGCTAGATAAAGCATTTTAATTTAAAACTGATCTGGACTAATGGTCTCTTTATTTTTCCTAGGTTCTTTGTTACTCAAGCAAACTAGGAAAAATAATTTCACTCACTGTTCATTAATTTCTAATGCCTTTCTGATTTTTCCTAAGTTTTGGGCAAAATAGCTTTAAATGAATATCTACATCATATTTTTCAATACTGGGGTTCCTACTATTTTTAAACAGTGTCTAGATGAGGTTTGAATACCCACAAATTTTCTTAAGTTTAGTACAGAAGAAAAACTAATTTTCCTTAATTAAACTAGGTTTGGTAGGTTTCTGTTTTTAATTTTTAACTCAAAAATTCAGAACAAAAAGCATAGGGTTTATCATTTTTAAATGATAGATCATAATATTTAGGATTTAGCAAAATTAGTTTGACAACTTTTTATTAAGAATTCATCAAGTTATGGGTTTTCTAAGTTCTCTGGTCATTTAAAAGATTAACAGAATTGATTTAATGGAAAACCACTTTGCACGGGGGTCCCTGGCGGGTATTTTAAGTTTTCTTCGCGGATCAGTCCCTGGGATACTATTCACATGGGTCACTGACGTTACAGAAAACCCCTCGGGTTCTCCAAATTCTAACTCGAGGTCCTTCTCCTATCTTACATAGTAACCGCGGCGGAAGAAAGGGCGGAGGGGCTTACCGACAGCGAGATTGCTCCGGTGAAGTGGTCGAGGACGTAGGGGAGGTCTCGGGGATCACAGCGATGTGCGGGTCGCCGTCGGGGATGGCCGAAGTTGGCCGGTCCACGAGCGCAGGCGGGGATGCTCGTCGGCGGCGAGGAGTCCGGCCTGCTCACGGCGAGATAGTTCAATTGGACGGGTCAGAGAGGTTCACGGGATACCAGAGAAGATATGGGTGCAAGGAATTGGGCGGAGACTCACCGGTTAGCTCTGTCCACGCGCGGCGGCGAAAGACCGAAGTCCGGTGAGGTCGATCTCGGGCCTCCGGTGAAGTCCGGCCCGGTCCGAGGGCTTGGAAAGCTTTACGGGCCACTGGTGGAGCTAGCCGAAGCACTGGCTCGACTTGGGGGTGGCTGGAGTGGGCTGGCCACGGCGGCCGAAGCTCTGGCGGCAATGGCAGGCGGAAATGAGCTCGCCGGAGCTAAGGAGAGGTGGCTGGCCAGTGAAGGTGAGCGCGGGGTGAAGTGAGGCGCGCCCGGGGAGGCTTTATAGGCGCGGGCGAGCACGGCCGAGGGCGGGGCTCTGACATGCGCTCGGGGCATGCGCGGCGAACGCCAGTGCGTGCTCTGGCGCCTGGCACAGCGTCGAGCACGAGGCAGTGCAGAGAGAGGTCAAGTTCAAACGCGGATTGGGCCCAAATCTTTGAGATTAAGGCCACGATCCCGTTGAGAGATCTCTTCCTCTCAGGTCCCTTTGTCGTTTGTGTGTGGAGGCTAGCAAGTTTCGCTGACTGGATTAGGAGATAGAGAGGGGAGAAATCCTGTTTGTCTCACTGCCACACACAGGGAGAAAATCTCTGGTTTGACGTGTCCGAGGCACGCGTCCCAATGCCATCTCCTGACACATGACAGAGGGGTTAATTAGGCACATTTTTGTTAATGGGGCCATTAGGATTCGAGTTAGGGATCAAGGTGAACATCCCTAATCTTTGGCTCAAGGTCTGAATTTCAGAATTCTGAAATTCAGAATTCCCATTAAGTCCCCACATGAGAAGCTTGATTTGGGGTTTTATTTGAGTTATTTTGGCTAAGCTTTCTCAACCTTTCTTGTTGCTTATTAAATATACTTCAATTTTTATAATTGGCTCAAGTCACAATTTTAAATTTTTCATCCCCTTTTTCCTTATTTTCTTGAATTTTGCTCATGGGGCTCACTTAGGGTTTATATTAGGGTTACAACATTAATACCTTTTTGAAAGACCCATTTGTTGTGATCATGATACTTTTAAGTATATGCTTGGTGAATTCTTTATTCTTAAGTTAATTTGATGCTCATGCACACTTTGGTTCACATAAAATGATGGTTCTTGGTTTGGCATTTTAAGAGAAACCCTAGGTGACACTGGGGTGTCACAGCCTTCCCCCCTTAAAGGAATCTCGTCCCGAGATTCGGGCCAGAGTCCTCCCAGGGTGAAGCGAAGGGTGAGACTTATAGGAAATGGGTGATTATTGTTATTATTAGGGTAAAACTGCTCTTCGAATGTCATTCACTTTGCAACTTCAGAAGGAAGTCCTTTTTAAGTTTTACTTCATAGTTACTTCATTCTGAATTAAGACCTTAATTTTGGAAATTAGATTCGAAGGGCAGGAGGAGGGGTTGGGGGTGATTACGTACCAGCTTCCTTAGGTAGGCAATCGGCGAAGTTGGATCTCAAGAATTCCTCGGTTTCCCAAGTAGCTTCTTCCTCTGAGTGATTACTCCACTGGACCTTGTACATCTTGATCGATTTAGCCCGAGTTGATCTTTCCTTGCAATCCAGAATCTTGGAGGGGTACTCTTGGTACGGTAGATCTGGCTCTATCTCCAATTCTGGCTCTGCTAAGATTTTAGTCGGCAATCGAACACACTTCTTCAACTGAGATACATGGAATACATCGTGAATGGCACACATTTTTGAAGGTAACTTCAGCTTGTATGCCACGGGTCCACATGCTTCTATGATCTCATAAGGTCCAATGTAACGAGGGGCTAGCTTGCCTTTGATCCCAAACCTCTGCACTCCCTTGGTGGGTGATACCTTAAGGTATACAAAACTTCCCACCTCGAACTGGAGAGGTTTCCTTCTTTTATCATGGTAACTCTTCTGCCTGGCCTGAGCAGCTTCTAGATTCTTCCTGATTAGTTTGACCCTCCTTTCGGCTTCAGTCACTAAGTCAGGTCCAAAAACTTCTCTTTCTCCAGGTTGAGACCAATTGAGTGGTGTTCTGCACCTTCTTCCATAGAGAGCTTCAAAGGGCGCCATCTTTAGGCTGGATTGATAACTATTGTTATAAGCAAACTCTGCCAAGGAGAGGTGCTTATCCCAGTTCTTGCCACAATCGATCGCACAAGCTCTCAGCATATCCTCCAGAATTTGGTTTACCCTTTCCGTCTGACCATCAGTCTATGGGTGGTAAGCTGAACTCCTGATTAGCTTGGTCCCTAAAGACTCTTGCAATTGTTCCCAAAATCTGGCAACAAATTGGGCTCCTCGGTCAGAAACAATGGTCCGAGGTAATCCGTGCAAACACACGATCCGGTCAATATACAATTCTACATACTTCTGAGCCTTATCAGTGGTGTGCACAGGAAGAAAATGTGCCACTTTTGTCAATCGGTCCACAATAACCCAAATTGAATCATGATGACGAGAGGTGTTGGGCAGACCCACAATGAAATCTATGCTGATGTCATCCCACTTCCACGAAGGTATGGACAGGGGTTGCAAAGCTCCAGCTGACTTCAAGTGGCTTGCCTTTATCCTCTGACAGGTGTCACATTCTGATACATACTGGGCTATCTCCCTCTTCATTCTGGTCCACCAGTACAAAGGCTTCAGATCATGGTACATCTTGGTGCTTCCCGGATGCATAGAGAATTTGGAGAGATGAGCCTCATCCAAGATTTTCCTCTTGAGATCTTGGTCCTTAGGAATCACCAATCTGCTTTTAAACCATAACACACCCTTTTCATCCTGGCGGAAACAATTATACTTCTCAACCTTCTGATGGAGATTCTTCTTGATAGTTTGCACTCCCTTGTCACTGAGCTGGACCATGATAATCTGGTCTTGCAAAGCTGGCTCAACAGAAATGTGAGACAAAGAACCAGAAGGAATCACTTCAATTTGCATCTTGCTCAACTCATCACACAAGGTGTTAATGCGAGAATCCATCAGAATACAATTGCATTGCATCTTCCGACTCAAGGCATCTGCTACCACATTAGCTTTTTCTGGGTGATAATGTACCTCCAGGTCATAATCCTTGATCAGCTCTAGCCATCTTCTCTGCCTCATGTTGAGATCGGCCTGAGTAAAAATGTACTTAAGGCTCTTATGATCGGTGAAGATGTTGCAGTGGGTTCCCATTAAGTAATGCCTCCACATCTTTAATGCATGAACCACTGCTGCCAACTCGAGGTCATGAGTGGGATAGTTTTGCTCATGAGGCCTGAGTGCTCTTGAGGCATAAGCGATGACTCGGTTGTCTTGCATCAAGACACAACCTAGCCCGGTGCGAGAGGCATCGCAATATACATCAAAAGGCTTGCTATTGTCGGGTTGCGCCAATACTGGTGCTATGGTCAGATGCTGCCTTAATGCATGGAAGGCATCTTCGCACTTCTGACTCCAAACAAATTTGACTTCTTTCTTCAGCAACTCGGTTATAGGCTTCGCAATTCGAGAGAAGTCCGGGATAAATCTTCGGTAATAACCAGCTAATCCCAGAAAACTCCGAATCTGACGGACAGTTGTCGGTGGCTTCCAGTTCATCACCTCTTGCACTTTATCAGGATCAACAGCTATTCCAGCCTGAGAGATAGTGTGACCCAAGAATTTGATTTCCTTCAGCCAAAAATCACACTTGGATAACTTGGCATAAAGGTGGTGCTCTCGCAGACGTTGAAGCACTACATGCAAATGCCCGACATGTTCTTGTTCGTTCTTTGAGTACACCAAAATGTCATCGATGAAAACCACTATGAACTTGTACAATTCCGACATGAAAACAGAATTCATCAGATACATGAAATATGCTGGTGCATTTGTCAGCCCGAATGACATCACCAAGAATTCATATAGCCCATATCTGGTCGAGAATGCCGTCTTCGGAATATCACTTGCTCGTATCTTGATCTGATGGTAGCCAGAGCGAAGGTCTATCTTGGAAAATACCGTGGCCCCGACCAACTGGTCAAAAAGAACATCAATACGAGGCAAAGGATACTTGTTCTTGATAGTTACCGCATTAAGAGGGCGGTAATCTATACACAGCCTCAAGCTTGCATCCTTCTTCTTCACAAACAGTGCTGGACATCCCCAAGGCGAAGTACTTGGGCGAATAAATCCCTTGTCCAGCAACTCTTGCAATTGCTTCTTCAACTCTGCCAACTCAGCGGGTGGCATTCGGTAGGGCCTCTTGGAAATTGGGGCCGTTCCCGGTTGCAACTCGATGGCGAATTCAATATCCCGGTCTGGTGGCATTCCTGGCAATTCATCAGGGAAGACATCTGCATACTCACAGACTACTGGGATCTTCTTCAGAGGTAACTCCGTCATAGAGAAAGCACATGACTGAGTAGAACCTTGACTAGGCAGAATTAAGGCGAAGTTCCCGCAGAACGGAGAATTAACTTCCACGATACGGCTGGCTACATCAAGCACAACTTGGTGCAAGGTCATCCAATTAGCTCCCAGAATAATATCCACATCTTCCAATCCCAACACAAGAAGAGTGGTTTTGACAATGTGGCTTCCCAGTTGAATAGGCACACTTTGGTTTAATTGATTAGTTGCAATTTTACCCCCAGGTGTGACTATCATGAATGACCCTTTTGAGCGAGAGAATGGCAGTTTACATCTAGCACTGAACTTTTGGCTAATGAAACTATGAGATGCACCAGAATCAAACAGAATTAAAGCAGGTTGATTATAAACTGAAAAGATACCGGTCATGATAGGAGCTCCTTCAGATACTTCCTCCAGAGTAGTGAAGTTGAGCTTCCCTTGCCTGACTTGCACCTTCTGCTTTCTTCCCTTGTCTTGATTTGGTGCTGGCATCTGCCTCTGCTGGTTCCTGGGACAATTCTTGGCATAGTGGTCCACATTGCCACAAGTGAAACACTTGTTCCCATTGCCCTGGCGGAACGGCTACTGCTGCAGAGGCTGGTTGTTCCTTGGGGCGGGAGCTGGGTAGCGGTTGGGTGCCGGCTGCTGCTGCTGCTGAAGTGGCCTGATCACCCATCTGCTTGCCTGCTGCTGAAAACCCCTGCTCTGATTGTGAGAAACAATCCGGAACCACTGAGCCTGAGCGGATGGTGCTGCCATTGGTGCCTTTCTCTTCTTCTTTGCTCGGTGAGCAACAATGCAATCCTCCTGGGAGATGGCCATGTTGACCAACTCATTGAAGCTATCAGCCCGGACAGTGTTGAGTCATTCCCGTAACTTGGTATTGAGACCCCTGCGGAAGCGATCCCTCTTCTTCTCATCAGAATCAGCATGATACCCTGCATACTGGCATAAGTCGTTGAAGGCTTACGCATACTGCAGTACCGTGCGGGTTCCTTGATTAAGGGCCAGAAATTCATTCAACTTCCGATCAAGAATGCCAGCTAGGATGTGGTGTCCTCTGAAGGCAGTCTTGAATTCCTCCCAAGACACTTCACGATCAGCGGGGAGCATAGCACGGAAGTGATCCCACCAAGTCCGAGCAGATCCGCGAAGCTGCTGCGCGGCGAAGCGGGTCTTGGTAGCATCAGGGCAGTCTCCCGTGAGGAGGGGAAACTTGGACTCGACGACGCGAAGCCATACGTCGATGTCCAACAGATCCTCTGCCTTGGTGAACAAGGGCAGCTGCGTTCTCAGAAACTCCTGGTAAGTTGCCATAGCCGGAGGTCGTTGATGCTGGCCTCCACCATGCTGCTGAGGGTGGGGCTGGTGCTGCAAGAGCTGTCGCAAAATCTCATTCTGCTGGGCCATCAGCTCCTACACTATGGGAGCTGGAGGAGGTGGCGGGGGAACCTGCTCGTTATGCCCGCGACGCTGCCTAGCTGCTATCTGAAAACAGAGATTGCCGCCATTGTTATCCCAACTCACAGTTTCGAACGACAAGGTATCATCTCACATGGAAGGAAAAAATGCCATAATCATAATATTAGGTTCAAAATGAAGATAACATGGTGATAAATATCCCACAGATTTCAAAAGTTTACAGGGTTACATCAATCAGGGGAAAGTACCCGTAAGCCTAGTCCAAAATCTGATATTAACTAAGCTCGCATAGGTTTCTATCCGCCTAAAAGTGTCGAAGTGACTGCTTAACCCTGAGCGGTGGAAGCGACACTGGATACGGGTGAAGGAGGCATCACGGAGGTAGTCCCATTGGCACCAGGGGCTGGTCCTAGCTCCTCGGGAGCCTCTTCTCCCTCGCTTCCTGCTTCATTGGCCTCCATCTCCAGGTGGTGCATGTCCAAGTGGTCATTCGCTTCTTCGAGTTCCCTCTGCACATCGTGAAGCTGGTTCTCCAAGACATCAATAGTGTTGTCCCGGATCTCCACCTGCTGCTCCAAGGTGGTGATGCGCTGGCTCAGCCTCTCCACCTGCAGATCCTTCTCTACCAACTCGGTGGATAGATCGACCACAAAATCTTCTCGACTGTCGAGAGTGAGTTTGGCAGTTTGAGCGGTGTTAGCAAGGAGTGCCATAGCATCGCTCTGAAGGGCCTAAAGGCGGTACAGCGCACTCATGCACTGAACAGTGACCCTCCCAACCAGGTCAGGATACATCGCCCACACATCCTTCACATGGCTCACGCGGTTACACCACATGGGATCATCCTTCTTCTCAGCAGGGAAGAGTCCCAAGGGGTGCATCACCATCTCCAGGGGATGGTAGCCACAGAAAGTCGTCAGAGATTTCATGGCTGCTGCTTCAATGGTGTCGTCCGTCCTGAGTCCAATCGTCTCAGAATCAAGAGAACGCCAACCCGACTGAAGGGGATGAGCCTCCAAGGTCAGCCAGACCCGACAACGAGGTACCCGATGCTCCTCATACAACTGCACCATGTACAAAGGGGGCGTAGGGTAACCGGCGGAGTTAAGCACTTCCCACAAGATGGAAGGAAAACCATCGCGAGAAAGGAAGTCAGAACTGAAACGAGAGTCTCCTCCACTGGCGGGGGTGGGTGAATTCATCTGTGGAAGGGAATCAAAGGTAAAGATTATGGTGGAAGGAAAAAGAAATAGAGAGCCCGGATGGTTTTAAAGAAAGTGGGTTAGCTCAAAATATATTTTTTAATTCCTCTTTGTGTTTTATAATGCATGCATGCTGGAAGTAACGTTGCCTCTCAAAAGAAAATAGGGTGCCTTTTAGGGCATCCATAAAAATATAAGTACCGGCCCACGGGGCCTAATCAATTAGCCACCTATTTCTCCCTCTATGCCTAAAGCCTTTCGTCCTAGGTCTAGCGGTCTAGTCCTGACGATCTGTAGCAGTTTCTAGGCAAGTTTTAGATTTTGAAAATTGGTATTCATGGTTTATTGTCCTTCTCTATGGTGGAATTTGCTCCGATACCAGCTGTGGCGGAACCGCCCGAATTATTCCAGCTTAAGTGCCTAAGTCACGCCTCAGGGGCCGTAACACACTTAAATCGGAATAACCCGTCAGTCCCTCAGATCTAGTCTGATAGAGCCACTTAACCAAGATCAAATTCCACAATCTCACTCGAAGGTGAGTCACAGAAGAAATACAATAAAACAGGAATCCTCAAGTTAAGTACTGAGTTATTACATAAATTGGAGTTTTCGAGTAGCAAATAAGAGTTCACAAAATAAAGTGCAGCGGATAATCGATGTCGTCGGTATCGAGGAATTGGGCAAGGCCTAGCCCACTACTCCTCGTGCTCCTCTCCTGCCGGAGCAACATCCCACTCGACCGTCCAACCCGGTGGCAGGGTGGTAGGCCAAGTCACACCATCAACCATTTCCTGAATGGTACCTGCAAAAAATTGTGCCACAAGCAAGGCTGAGTATACTAATACTCAGCTAGACTTAACCGGTTTGAGGAGTCTACTCCTCTACCTCTAGACTATGCAGCTGTTTGGCTGAGGGGTTTGGTTTGCCAAAAGCACTAGCTGTTTCTAAAATCAATTTTTAGCTTTTCAGATTCTATCATCATTTGCTTAGCTAGATTTGCTCCTTCTAAGCATACATGGTGACAAGCATTTAGTTCAATCAACAAGTTATCTCATGTAACCTCATTTCACTTCTTACTCGATGCGGTACAAGGGGTCAAGCAGTCTCATTAGCTGCGAGAAGCAGACGATTCGAATCGAGTTTTAACCTTGCAAGGTAAACCTAAACACATGGCATGTCAGGGTACTCCGACCCCACACATGACAACCGTCCCCATCGATTCCCCGTTCGCGTCCAGGCCTCACCGCCTTGGCATACAATGCTCCACTGACCCCGGCTGCCGCCGTGCAGTGACCGCACTTGTACCCACCATAGCTAGCATGGGAGACTCAGTCTCAGGTCGTATGAGGGATAAAGTCCGCGCCCGGCTTCACTCAGGTACTAGGTTTACCGGTTACCATTTTTCCCGGCATGTGCTTAGTACGTTCAAAAGCTTGACTCAGGTATCCACACATTAATCCTTAATTCCTTTTCCCGTCTCATGGCCAAGGCATCCTCCCTGGATCCAAGTCCATAGACCAACATATATCCCGTTATCAAGATGAATACAATCAATTCCTGACCTCGCGCGAGTGCTAGAAAAATCACTCGACTTCTACCGAGATCCTGATTAGCAAGCAGCTACTCGACCTAGCATACTAGTATTCATCTCAAAAAGGAATCCTAAGTTCATGCAACTAGAGGTTTCAAGCAACTCCTACACTTAAGTGCACATTACAATCCTACAAGCATTAAGTATAGTAAAATAGCATAATTAACAGGTTATACATAAAACCGGGGCTTGCCTTCAATTGCTGGGGCTGCGGGAAGATCCTCACTAGCAGCCTCTGAAGCCTGCTCCTGGTCCTCCTCTTGGACAGGTCCTTGCTCGGGGATGAGCACGTACTCTCCGTCGGCAAGATTACAATCTAATGAATGCAATGCGTAAGATACATGCATGATATGATATGTACTTTTAGAAATTACAACTTTTGACGGTGGATGATCTACTTGAGTTAAACAAGGTTAACTTTACCTATGTAAGACCCTTGGGTGGTATACTTGGTAGAATTGGGTCAACTTTATCTATGGTAAGTGGTAGGTTTATTTTTTTTTGGGGTTCCACTGAATTCTTTTTAAATCTTAGGGAGAATTGACAAGTATTCAAGATAGGCTTATTGGGGTGAGGTTTATTTCTTCTTTCCTTTTCTTTTATTCTCTTAAAAGTTGTGGAGTAGGTTTGAACTACAAGTTGCTTTTATAAAATTCTAAAAATTCTGCAAAAATTACAGTGGCTTGGCACTGGTGTATGTTTCTCTGTTTCAAAATTTGGGGATCAGAAAGTGAATAGTTTTCTCTGGACAAAATTATTAAATTCTAGGGCAGAAGGGGTGCTTTGAACTACAACTATTATTTAACAGTGGGTAGTTCTATAAAACTTATTTTTGCTGGCTTTTAGGGGTTATAACATGACTTGATACAAATTTCTAGTCATTAATTCCTTTTAGTTATTTTACTATGGTTTTCTCAAGTTTCTAGCCAAATGGGTGCTTTCTACTACCACTATATTTGAAAAATATCAAACAACAGAGTTCTTATTTTTCTTAGTTATTGTTTTATGCAAGAGCAATCATTTTGAAGTTTGGCATCTTTTTGCTTAAGGGAAAGGGGTGGTATGCATTATTTGAATTAAGTGGCCTTTCTCATAAATCCTTAGCAATAGGTAGGAGTTTGCTTCTTTTTCAAGGGTTTGCATTTTTCTCTGGTGGTTTATCTCATTATGGACTTAGCTAATTTTTGGTTGCCCATTATCACATTATTAGGGGTTGTTCATGATTTATTTGGAAAATGCCTCATTAGCATTTTATATTTAATTTCCTTACTTAAAAAGTTGGGCTGAGGTGTTCTTTATTTTTGTAGTGGGGCTCTGGTGGTTGTAAGTCCATTGGATTTTTATTATCCATTTTGGGTATAGTTTTGTAACTCTAATAAATGATTTTTTTGTTCAAACAGAGCTAGATAAAGCATTTTAATTTAAAACTGATCTGGACTAATGGTCTCTTTATTTTTCCTAGGTTCTTTGTTACTCAAGCAAACTAGGAAAAATAATTTCACTCACTGTTCATTAATTTCTAATGCCTTTCTGATTTTTCCTAAGTTTTGGGTAAAATAGCTTTAAATGAATATCTACATCATATTTTTCAATACTAGGGTTCCTACTATTTTTAAACAGTGTCTAGATGAGGTTTGAATACCCACAAATTTTCTTAAGTTTAGTACAGAAGAAAAACTAATTTTCCTTAATTAAACTAGGTTTGGTAGGTTTCCGTTTTTAATTTTTAACTCAAAAATTCAGAACAGAAAGCATAGGATTTATCATTTTTAAATGATAGATCATAATATTTAGGATTTAGCAAAATTAGTTTGACAACTTTTTATTAAGAATTCATCAAGTTATGGGTTTTCTAAGTTCTCTAGTCATTTTAAAAGATTAACAGAATTGATTTAATGGAAAACCACTTTGCACGGGGGTCCCTGGCGGGTATTTTAAGTTTTCTTCGTGGATCAGTCCCTGGGCTACTATTCACATGGGTCACTGACGTTACAGAAAACCCCTCGGGTTCTCCAAATCCTAACCCGAGGTCCTTCTCCTATCTTACACAGTAACCGCGGCGGAAGAAAGGGCGGAGGGGCTTACCGGCGGCGAGATTGCTCCGGTGAAGTGGTCGAGGACGTAGGGGAGGTCTCGGGGATCACAGCGATGTGCGGGTCGCCGTCGGGGATGGCCGGAGTTGACCGGTCCACGAGCGCAGGCGGGGATGCTCGTCGGCGGCGAGGAGTCCGGCCTACTCACGGCGAGATAGTTCAATTGGACGGGTCAGAGAGGTTCACGAGATACCAGAGAAGATATGGGTGCAAGGAATTGGGCGGAGACTCACCGGTTAGCTCTGTCCACGCGCGGCGGCGAAAGACCGAAGTCCGGTGAGGTTGATCTCGGGCCTCCGGTGAAGTCCGGCCTGGTCCGAGGGCTTGGAAAGCTTTACGGGCCACTGGCGGAGCTAGCCGAAGCACTGGCTCGACTTGGGGGTGGCTGGAGTGGGCTGGCCACGGCGGCCGAAGCTGTGGCGGCAATGGCGGGCGGAAATGAGCTCGCCGGAGCTAAGGAGAGGTGGCTGGCCGGTGAAGGTGAGCGCGGGGTGAAGTGAGGCGCGCCCGGGGAGGCTTTATAGGCGCGGGCGAGCACGACCGAGGGCGGGGCTCTGACATGCGCTCGTTGCGTGCGCGGCGAACGCCAGTGCACGCTCTGGCGCCTGGCACAGAGTCGAGCATGAGGCAGCGCAGAGAGAGGTCAAGTTCAAACGCGGATTGGGCCCAAATCTTTGAGATTAAGGCCACGATCCCGTTGAGAGATCTCTTCCTCTCAGGTCCCTTTGTCGTTTGTGTGTGGAGGCTAGCAAGTTTCGCTGACTGGATTAGGAGATAGAGAGGGGAGAAATCCTGTTTGTCTCACTGCCACACACAGGGAGAAAATCTCTGGTTTGACGTGTCCGAGGCACGCGTCCCAATGCCATCTCCTGGCACATGACATAGGGGTTAATTAGGCACATTTTTGTTAATGGGGCCATTAGGATTCGAGTTAGGGATCAAGGTGAACATCCCTGATCTTTGGCTCAAGGTCTGAATTTCAGAATTCTGAAATTCAGAATTCCCATTAAGTCCCCACATGAGAAGCTTGATTTGGGGTTTTATTTGAGTTATTTTGGCTAAGCTTTCTCAACCTTTCTTGTTGCTTATTAAATATACTTCAATTTTTATAATTGGCTCAAGTCACAATTTTAAATTTTTCATCCCCTTTTTCCTTATTTTCTTGAATTTTGCTCATGGGGCTCACTTAGGGTTTATATTAGGGTTACAACATTAATACCTTTTTGAAAGACCCATTTGTTGTGATCATGATACTTTTAAGTATATGCTTGGTGAATTCTTTATTCTTAAGTTAATTTGATGCTCATGCACACTTTGGTTCACATAAAATGATGGTTCTTGGTTTGGCATTTTAAGAGAAACCCTAGGTGACACTGGGGTGTCACAGTTCCGACTAAAGTCGCGTTTTAGATATGGGTTGTCTATCTGCAGATTCGGAGTATTTTGATGATTTTGGACATCCCATGTTTGGGCCAGTTATGTTAATCAAATGGTGCATGTTCATTTTCTACCACCCTAACAAACATAGGGCCAATTTGGTAGGGTGCCACAACCTGATGTGGCTAGGCTCTCTAAACATAACAACTCAAGTCCATCAAATTAAAAGAAATTTAATTTTAGTTGTTAAATTAATTAGAAAGGAAAAGGTTAATTTCAAAATAAAGAAAATAATGATATAAAATATAATTAACTTTTGGGTAACATAAAATTTAAATCATGACCGGTGCACTCATTTTTAGAGCACGATTTTTGTTTCACTAGTGCAAAACAACTATATACCTGTGGTGAAGACTAATTTTTACAGCCGGTTTCAATTATTTAGTGTAACACTACAAAACCATCAACTAAAAATAATGCATTTAGATTATTAGTGGTAAATATGGTAATGAATTTTTCTTTCAAGTGTTTGATCTTTATTTGCATTTAGAATAATTTTGTTTGCTCATATTTGATTTATGGTTGTTACGTAGAATTTCTTTTATATTGAAAATCTAATTAATATAGAAATATTGGTTCAAAAATAAATATTTTAATCATAAATAATTTTGGTATAATTATTATGACTTTTAGAAATATTTCTAAATTATATTTATTTATATTTTTAAATAGAAAAGAAAAGAATTCGGAAACCTTACCATGGCTGAATCCGGCCCATCAGCCGTCACGCCCACCTCCTCCCTCCTCCATCTCTCACTGACGCGTGGGGCCCACCCGTCAGGGGCCCCTTCTCCTTACCTGGTCGCGCCGCCGCCCAGCGTGCGCCGCCGCGCCGCTTGGCTGCTGAGCCGCCTCGACCCCGACCCACGCCCGTTCGAGTTTCCCCCGAGCCGAAAACGGACGGCTCCTCCCTTCCTCTCCCTCCCCCCATTCCCTCCTCATCAATGGAAACCGACGCCATTATTGGAGTTTTGATGGCGATTGAAGCTGCCGGCTGTTCCTCCCCGACGCCCTCTTCCTCTCCCCTCACCCTCCCTATAAAAACCGACGCCGAGCTCTCTCCTCCCTGCCCAAGCTCCCTCTCTCTCACTCCTCGCGCTCTCTCTTCCTTGCTCGCACTCGCCGGAGCCACGCCATCTCGCCGGAGCAGTGCCTCGCCCGTCCCGACCGCGCCTCGTCTTGCTCGGCTGATTCCCCTCCCCTGTCGAGCTTCCTGCACAAGCACGAGACCAAACCCAAGGTAGAAGATGACTATTTTATGTTTTAACCCCTCGTTTTGAAAAGAGACCCTGATGTATACACTAGATCGTGAACTAGCCCGTGCAACAATATTTTGGACATGAGTATTATTTTATATTTCAAAAATAAATAATGTCACCACCTCTGCAGAGTGTAAAACTGATATGTCAGCCGTGCCCACGGTTAATGGCAACCTGGACCCTCACATGATAATTGAACTTAAAGATGGAAAATAAATCGTGATCCGATGATCTACCAGTGGTTTGCTTAAGTGATTTCACTTAAGTGTTTTTGATATAATCTTATGCCTTTGATTAATTGGGATATCCACTTATTTGTAAGACATGTGTTGCTAATAAAATATTGACCAACTAAAATGCTTACCGCTTATCCATAGCCTACCTTGTTAACTTGCATTATTTCCCTCACTTACTGAGCCCCAACCATAAGTGAGCTCACCCTTGCTAATATTTTGATCAGAGGGTGATGACGAAGACTTCGCAGATGACGTTGATGAGTTTTGAGTCTAACGATGCGCCAGTCAATTTCCTGTGGAAGAGTGTCCATGTTTAATTCCATCGTACTTTGATTATGATACTTGTTTAAGATACTATGATCCAGATGATGTAATAAAGTCACTCTACTCTCTTTACGCCTTTATTGCATTGACTTTTGATATATTACACTTATGACATCAACATATGTGTGAAAAATGGATCCTGGCCCACATATGTTGTGCATTCGGTTTTGTCCCCAGAACTGGGTGTGACAAAAGTGGTATCAAAGCTATGCTGACTCTAGGTCGTTAGACTAGTTAGAAATGGAAAGCCTAGCCTGTTCAAAATATGCTAATTTTTTCTTACAAAATTATTTTATTAACCTTACCTCTTTAAAATTCAACTAAGTTGAAAATTTCTCTTGTAGATGGTTCGTACTATCCAAACCACTCGGATCAACACCAACTACATCCCTCCGCCACGGCAAGTTCCTGTCTACCCAGTGGTAGTCGAGGAAATCCCTATGGATCTCCCTCGCATTCGTGTGGAGAACGGAGTTATTCTGGAAGACAACTTGGAGGAGTTTCTACCTATGCCCACCCCGTTGGCAGAATCACTAGCCTTCGCAGCTGGATCGTCGGCTTCAGCACCGCCAGCACCAGTAGTCCAAGCCCCTACTCTCGGAGGCGACGACCCGAATGACTCTGGTGACGATGATGAAGACGAAGAAGAAGAGGAGGAGGAGAACGTCAACGAAGAAGCCAACGATGAACAACAGGACCACTACATAGGGTTATGACCTGTCACTGAACATTATACATCAATGTTCGAGACAGGGCACTTCCCTAACCTGCTGCAGGATGTTCTGCATGCGTTGGGAACCTACGTCCGACCCCTGTATGAGACAAGGCGAGTGTATGAGCCTCCTCGGGCTTGCTACTACATCACTCGCATTCATGTCAGGGTGATGGATGCAGGTGATAGAGGGTTCAGGACTCTGTCAGCTCATGAGTCTCTGACGCCGCTATCCACCTACACTGCTTCGGCCAGCGATGCTGCTAGGCAAACTCTGTGGTCCCTTAGCCACACCTACCAGCAGCAGTTGCACAACACAAAGTACAGGCATCTTCCTCTACGTATTCGTGGAGAAAGCCAGACCAGCATTGTTCCAGGTGGAGCTAAAGAAGATCGCCTCAACACCCTAGTTGGTGTGGTGGCAGGTCTTAACACCGACCTGGATAGTGCTACCCTAGACCTCTCTAGGGTACACTTAGAGCTAGAGGATGCACACGCAAGGATCGCAGCCCTGGAAGCTCAACTAGATGGAAGGAATCCCCCTGAAGTTCAAGTCCCTGCCATGGCGTTGTCCCCTTCCTACAAGAGGATCCGCTATGGAGAACCAGGATCCATCACCAGACTGCTATAGAATTTTCCATTTACATTGTAATAAGTTAGATTTTGTGTTAGACAATGAACATCTTTATAATATTATGCTTATAATAATAACAACCATGTGATGGTGTTGTTTGCAATGTTTGAGTTAGAGTTTTGCTTGAGTGCAATGATCTTATGGAATGATGGCCATAAGAGCATAATAAAAAAATACACTTAACCTTAATAATAAGATATTCCCCTAGAATCTTCTCTACTCCTAACTTACCCCAGAATTGCACTTTCTAACCAACCAGATGGTGAACACTCGCTTAGGTCCCAATAACCACCAGAACCAGCGTGGTCAGCAGTTGCCACCACCACCACCCAATCCCACTATGGATCAATTCATCGCAGCGCAGATGCAACTTCTACAAGGACTCACTGCTTCTATACAGTAAATACAACAGAATTAGTAGAATCAGCAGTACCAACATCAACAACAACATGCACCCCAAGCTAGAGACAAGCACCGGGATTTTATGAGCCATCACCTGCCTGCTTTCTCTCATGCAGTAGACCCTTTGGATGCTGATGACTGGCTCAAGGTCATTGGAAAGAAATTAAACATCACCCAATGCAATGATCGAGAGAAGGTCTTGTATGCTTTGGGAAGACTCGAAGGTGCCACGTCCGATTGGTGGGATGCCTTCACCGCAGCACATGCTAATGTTGATGCCATAACCTAGCAAGAATTCCAAGTGAACTTCCATGCTCACCATATTCCCTAGGGAATCATGAAGCTCAAGAAGAAGGAGTTCCTTTCCCTAACACAAGGGAACATGTCTGTTAGTGAGTACCATGATCGCTTCACCCAGCTTTCACGTTATGCCCCAGAAGAAGTGGACACTGATGAGAAGTGCCAAGAACGTTTCTTGGAAGGTTTGATTGGGCCTTTGAACTACCAGCTATAGAGCCACAACTTTCCCAACTTCCAGACTTTGCTTAACAAGGCAATTGGCCTTGAAAGCAAAAGGAAAGAGTTGTCGGATCACAAGAGAAAGTACCAAGGGCAGACCAGCAAGTGTTGGGGACTTGTTCTCAAATGCTATGAGTTAAGAACAAGGCAACACAAAAAATGCTAAGTGATAAAGTCCTTCGTCCTTCGAAGCATTATTTCCCTTGAGATATAATGATTCTCGGACGAAGGTTATGAAGGACATACCTCCATCAACACAACATATAATAATGAAGAAAGAATCATATAAAATATAAAGGATAACGTAAACAACTATGTATAATCATCAACTCATTTTTTGTATTATTATTATGGAAAAATAGAAATGATATCCAATAACAAATGTACCTTCGGCTTGAAGGAAGACGTAAGTACAAGCGTGACGCAAAAGTAAAACGCCAAGTCATCGTGAACAGTACGGGGGCACTGTTCACCTATTTATAGGCACGGGACAGAGCCCATGTAAAATTACATCCATGCCCTTTACATTTGGTAGTGATTCTATAGTAATCCACCGAGGCCTAAATAGCATTTTCATCTTTAAGTCGGTTTCCTTTTCTGCTGTCATGCCGAAGCTTTCCTGCTCACAGCTTCGGCGCTATATCAACCTTCGTATTCTTCTCCCACTGTGGTGCTGATTCGAGTCCGAAGATACCTGTTCACACATTATACTCTAGAAACACTGTTAAATCATATTTTTGAGGACCTTCGGAAGCCGAAGGCCCCCAACAGTAGCCCCTCGCAATATTAATTTGTTAGAATGATAAATTTAGATTGCGACATGAACGAAGGCCTTAAGCCGAAGGTCCGAAAAAACACCTTCCCTTTGCTAGAATAGCAACATTCACTGACAAGTAGGGTCTCCCAATTTTCAATGCACTGGGCATATAAATAAGAGCATACCACGAACTTATTTGGTACGCTTTCTTGCCGTCTGCTCTTGCTTAATTTTTTAGCTCTTGCGCACCAACTGCTTAGTTTTTTAAGTTTTTAAGCTTCGGCTCTGAAAACAGTTTTTAGCATTTTCGAAGATGTCTGAAGGTAAAAAGGCTGCTGCCGAGATGAAGCTGAGTCTTTCTGAAGAGAAAAACCTGGGGTTTCTTGAAGCAATGTCGAAGACCAATACAGAAAAAATCACCAAAGAGATTTTAGAAGGTTTATCTGAAGATACTGATGACAACGACAGTTATGATGTGGATAGTGGTGGTGAAGACTCCGAAGATCGCCCTTGGCGACCAAGCCATGCGGTTTTCGGCAAATCGAGTATCAAAGAAAATCATCTTGTCAATATGAGGGGAAGATATTTCCGGGACTTGTCCGTTGTGAGGGCCTACGATTTCCCCTAAGCAGCTTTGTCGTAGAGGTGCTGAAAATATTTGAAATTTATCTTCACCAACTTACCCCCGAAACAATCATAAGGATGAATATCTTTGTGTGGGCGGTGAGAAGCCAAGGTCTGGAACCGGATGCGAAAAGTTTCTGCAACATACACGAATTGTTATACGAGACAAAGCCCTGGGGTAAGGAACAGTATCACAATAATTTCGGCTGCTACAGCTTCGTCGCTCGGTCTGGGTCAAGCTGCCCCGTGCCAACCTTTCGGAAGAAATGGCCCGGCGACTGGATGACAGAATGGTTTTATGTGAAGAATGACCTGGAAACACAGGAAGATGTTAAAGGTATAATTATGCGTCCTATTTGGCAACGCTTCGGCCTGCGGAAGCCGAAGGTTGAAATGAATGAAGTTGCCGAAGAATGCCAGAGAGCCTTCGGAGTTATTTGCTCTTTTATTGGAACGAGGGATTTGGTCCAAGAGCATATTGCCTTCAGAGTATGGCCGCTCGCGGAAAAATGGGAAATGCCGCAGGAAACCATAAAGGAGGCTGACGAAGGTGGACTTATCAGGCTGAAGTATACTTTCAAGTTTAGAGATAAATTCGTTGAGCCAGATGATGACTGGCTAAAAAGCATTGAAAATTTAAGTGATGAACTACTTGGGGTTTATTCAAAGGCTGAAGATACTGCATTGTCAGCAGCCTTCGGAGGCCGGAAAAAGAAAAGACTGAACCGAGTGTTTGACGCAATTGGGTTCGTGTACCCCGACTACCACTATCCAGCGCGGGGCCAAAAAAGAAAAAACGCAACCTCTGCACAGGAAACTGCTTCAGCCGCTCCCAGCGAGCCAATGCCGAAGAGACAAAGGGTAAAGGTTCTCACACACCGGCCACGCTACATTGAACCAGCTACAGTGCCTGAGTTCGGCGGTGAAACCTCTTCGGCCACCGTAACTAAAGAACCAACTTCAGTGTCGAAGATCGAAGAAAAAACTGAAGCACCCTCAGCAGGGAAAGCAGAAAAACCGAGAACTGAAGGAACGAAAAAATTGGAAATTTTAAGTCCTTCAGCAAGTGTTGAGACAATAAAAAACCAAAAAGGCCCAGCAGTGACCCTGAAGAGAAAAAGAATGGTCAATGTGCTAGATGTATTGGAGACAATTAAGTCTTCAAGCACGACTCCGAAGAAGACTGTTGAAACTTCCGAAGCGGAAACTGAAATCTTTGACACTAAAGTTCCAAAGCAACAAACTGAGACTGAGGCTGGGCCTTCAGAGCCCACAAAGGTAAAATCCTTGGAAACCGAGGAAGAAAAAATGACGGAGCCAATTCTTGTTGAAGAAGTCAGTGCTGTTGCCCCCGAAGCATCCTCCAAAGTCCTTGATTATATTGTTCGGCACGCTTCGGGGAAAAAGTTATCAGAAGAAGAAGTTTTTGAAGCTAATCACTATGCCAAAGAATTGAAATATCCGAAGGGGGAACTAGTGTTCAATGGTACAGATGAAGAAGATTTCCTATACTGCCTCCCGGATAACAAAGAATTACTCGTCTGCCGGGAAATGGCCCGAAGCATGGGGTTTCCTAAGCTGGAGGCTAGCCTCTGCGCGATGACAAAGGACGATCTTGCGGACAGCCTTGCGTATAATAGCCTGAAGGTACGAGATCTGCGCATTTGGAAACTTTATGATTTGAAATCTATTGTTTTATTCTTATACTAACTCTTTTTCATATAGGGTTTAATACTTAGCAACGCGCTGAGAGCGCAAAAGAATGCCGAAGACGAGAGCTATGAAATTGCTTTCAACAACCTTCGAACAGAGGTTATCAAACTAAGGAATGAAGCCTTGGAAAAGGACAAAATTCTAGTTACATTGGTGGATAAAATAAAGGAGAACGAAGCTGCGTCTAAAGCACAAGTTGCAGCTCAAAAGCACGAGATTGACGATCTTCGGAAGCAATTAGCCCGGGCTAAAGAAGAACGCATACTTGAAGAAACGAAGCGAGAACTTAGCGACCAATGGGCAAATCATTTAGAAGGAACTGTCGAAGAGCTTCGTTCGTCCAAGAAAAGATGCTATGACAAATCTATGGAGTGTGTTAAGAAAATGAAAGCTAGCTTCGCCAGCGTTGGCGCATTTTCGAGTGAAGAAAACTTTACGAGAGGCAACCCCGAAGGTCCCATTGAATGGATTAATCACGAAGCTGAGGCCTTTGAAGAAATTTTAAATAGTCGTGGAGACATATGCGCTTTTTCGGGTGCCAGGGGGATTGCCACCATTTTAGAAAGGAAAGGCTGCGAACATGTAAAAATTTTAGCACAATCCGAAACTGCCTTGTCCTTCGAAGACGCTAAAGACCCTTCGGCTGAAGCTAGCATAGTTGGTGGAAAATTTTTCACCGATATCTGGGATAATGGTGGCCGAGAAATGGCCCGAGAAATTATCCAAAAAAGCGAAAAAGGCATCCATGATGCTAGAAAAGTGGCCGAGGCTGCTGAGAAAAGCGCAGAGCCCGAAGGGCAAATAGGTATTAACTAATGGTTTTTATTGTGTTGTAATTTTTGATTTCAAACTTCGTTCGCCAATTGTAATAGCAATGTAGCCGTATCCTGTCCTCCCTCAGATCCTGCTAAAGCGCCTCCGGGCCCTCACCCGAAGGACGACGATGAAATCAAAAAGATGGCCGAAGCTATCATGGATCAAGTTGTCAATCAACTCCTGAACGAAGCTGCGGAAGTAGTACTTAGGGAAGACTAGGTGCTATTGTAAAAACATCTGAAATGTAATATGTGTAATATCTTGTAACCCTGAATGTAATATACTTGTTTTTTATGGTTCAATTCTTTACGATGCATGAAATTTTACATACATACCGTTTTTGAGTCTTTGACGAAAAAACACCTTCCCTTCTTTTCATGCTTTGTGAAGAAGAATTTTCATTCATCACAACGATATCCATAGTGCTCTGATGAAGAATTTCCAAGCTTCGTGAAAATATTTTCCGAAGCTACACTCCGAAGATCAATATTGTATCTCCTTGTGACTTTGCATAATTTTCCCTTTTTCAAAGCATTTTTCCGAAGATCGATATTGTGCCCCCTTCTTGTGCCATATGCAGCATGATGTATGATGCTTATGCTATGCGAAATGATGTGATGATGTTATGTTATGTAAAATGGTATTTATTCCGAAGATACACTCACATCCCTGCAATAAAACACATAATCTTTTTAAATCAGCGTTGACTTTTCGCTGTAAGCCTCCCTTAGGAGCTTCTTCGCCTTTTACTTCAGCGGAATCAGCGTTTATTTTTCGCTGTAAGCCTCCCTTAGGAGCTTCTTCGCCTTTTACTTTCGGCGGTATTCGCGTTGACTTTTCGCGCTTCGCCTTTTACTTAGGCGGTATCAGCGTTTATTTTTCGCTGTAAGCTCTGCATTCCCTTTGGAACGACTTCTGAGCAGAAAACTTACACTGCGCTCCCTTTGGAACGGCTTTTTGTAACTTCAGCAAACTTACTCTGCGTTTCTTAGAACGACTTTTTGATGCTTCGAAGAATTCCTGCCATGCCTTTTAAAATAAATTTTTGATAATTCGAAGATCCTCCTTGCTATCGCAAATCTTTAAGCTTCAACAACTTAAGCCTGTGGAGAAGATATACTTTCCTTGTGGCAATCAACGAAACTATTACATGAGATTTAAAAATTGTCCTTTATTACATAGAAAATAAAACTGAATGGAAAAGACTACTATCAAAGTAGGATATTTGTCAATAAATGTGCTTCGACTCTGGCACAGTGCTATTGAATGTGCGAGCTTCGGACTGTTCTCTGAAATCCCTTTGCTGTTGAACATATTGGCCCCCTTCTAGCTGCTGACCTTGTTGCAGCGGTGGTGGAGGCGGAGGCTGTTGCCAGGAAGCTTGAGGTTGACTCGCCGAAGCAACAGAAACTGCAGGGTGATTGCCTACATATTCTGAGATGTAAGGCGAATGATACGAAGCAGTGTGCATAATCTGCTTCGGCTGACCCTGTTGTGCTGCAGCTTCGGCTATCTCCTTTTGCTTCTGGATGGTAACATGGCACATCTTGGTGGTATGGCCCTTGTTTTCACCACAAAACAAGCAAAATGTTCTCCTTGGCTGATCTCCAAATCTTCCGCCGAAGCCCCTGGCGCCTCTGCCTCTTGGAGCTGGCGGCCGGAAGAAGCTTTGCTGTTGCCCCGAAGCTTGTGAGGAGCACTGTGGCCTTTGCTGCTGACTCCCCTTATCATCATTTTGAGTAGAGTTGTGAATTGACCTGATGTGCCTCGGATAAAATCTTCCTCCGAAGCCCCTGGTCATTTCGGAAAACCTGAAAGCTTCCTCCCTTCTTTGACGAAAATCATTGTCGGCCCGAATATACTCGTCCATCTTCTGGAGTAGCTTCTCCAAAGTTTGAGGAGGTTTCCTAGCAAAGTACTGAGCTGAAGGTCCTGGCCGAAGTCCCTTGATCATGGCCTCAATTACAATTTCGTTGGGCACTGTTGGCGCCTGTGCCCTCAATCGTAAGAACCTCCGGACATACGCCTGAAGGTATTCTTCGTGATCCTGGGTGCACTGGAATAGAGCTTGAGCAGTGACCGGCTTCGTCTGAAACCCCTGGAAGCTGGTTAACAACATGTCCTTCAGCTTTTGCCATGAAGTGATCGTTCCTGGTCGAAGGGAGGAATACCAGGTTTGAGCAACACTCCTGACAGCCATAACAAAAGATTTTGCCATGACTGCAGTATTGCCACCATACGAAGATATTGTTGCTTCGTAGCTCATCAAAAACTGCTTTGGGTCTGAATGGCCGTCGAACATGGGAAGCTGGGGCGGCTTGTAGAATGAAGGCCAAGGTGTAGCCTGCAGCTCAGCGGACAGAGGAGAAGCATCATCAAAAGCAAAATTTCCATGATGGAAATTCTCATACCAGTCATCTTCATTGAAGAAACCCTCCTGATGAAGATCCTTGTGCTGAGGCCTTCGGTTCTGCTCATCCTGAGTAAGATGACGAACTTCTTCAGAGGCTTCGTCTATCTGCCTTTGCAGTTCTGCTAGCCTGGCCATCTTTTCCTTCTTCCTCTGCACCTGCTGATGAAGCACCTCCATGTCTCTGATTTCTTGGTCTAGCTCATCCTCTTGCGGTGTCGGGCTGACAGCCTTCCTCTTCTGGCTTCGGGCCTCCCGAAGAGAGAGAGTCTCCTGATTGGGGTCCAGCGGTTGCAGAACTGCAGCCCCAGTTGCTGAAGCTTTCTTCGGCGCCATAACGAAGGTTTATGGTTGCCGAAGATGTTCAAAACTCAGAGTGGAAGTGAGTTCACCGGAGGTGGGCGCCAATGTTGGGGACTTGTTCTCAAATGCTATGAGTTAAGAACAAGGCAACACAAAAAATGCTAAGTGATAAAGTCCTTCGTCCTTCGAAGCATTATTTCCCTTGAGATATAATGATTCTCGGACGAAGGTTATGAAGGACATACCTCCATCAACACAACATATAATAATGAAGAAAGAATCATATAAAATATAAAGGATAACGTAAACAACTATGTATAATCATCAACTCATTTTTTATATTATTATTATGGAAAAATAGAAATGATATCCAATAACAAATGTACCTTCGGCTTGAAGGAAGAAGTAAGTACAAGCGTGACGCAAAAGTAAAACGCCAAGTCATCGTGAACAGTACGGGGGCACTGTTCACCTATTTATAGGCACGGGACACAACCCATGTAAAATTACATCCATGCCCTTTACATTTGGTAGTGACTCTATAGTAATCCACCGAGGCCTAAATAGCATTTTCATCTTTAAGTCGGTTTCCTTTTCTGCTATCATGCCGAAGCTTTCCTGCTCACAGCTTCGGCGCTATATCAACCTTCGTATTCTTCTCCCACTGTGGTGCTGATTCGAGTCCGAAGATACTTGTTCACACATTATACTCCAGAAACACTGTTAAATCATATTTTTGAGGACCTTCGGAAGCCGAAGGCCCCCAACAGCAGGAATATCCGTCAGAACAACTCCTAAGGTTCTTAGTTCCGATCCGAAAATCAGAGTGGGAACAACAACTACCAAGCACAACGCTCTGGACAACAAGGTCATAGGAGCAACCAATACCAGAACCAACAGAGAAGCAGCACTCAGACCGGTCAAAGGTCTAGTGGTCAATAGCAGAATCATCAAGGAAGCGTCGTGAACACACCAGCCAAGAACAAAAACACAACTACCCCAGTCCAACCTAATGGTTGTTTCAAGTGTGGTGAACTTGGCCACTATGCCAACAACTGCCCAAGACGTAATCAATAGACACCCTAGAAGAACAGCAACCAGAGGACTGACCAGAACACACCTGCTCGTGGATCTGCACAAAACAAGACTCCACAGATTTAGAGTACAGGAAGAGTTAATCACGTGACAGCAGAATCAGTTCCTGAGGATGCCGACGTGGTGTATGGTATGTTTATTATTAACTCCATACCTGCATCAGTTTTATTTGATTTCTGGAGCATCTCACTCCTTCGTAACAAAGTCATTTGTGGAAAAACATAATATACCAAACTATCCCTTAAAGAAGAAACTATTAATTTGATCACCAGGAGGTGAACTTAGAGCCACTCACTCATGCCCTCAAAGTAAGATTGAAATTAGAGGCCTAAGCTTTCTAGTAGAGCTGATAATCTTGGAATCGAGTGGAATCGATGTGATACTTGAAATAGACTACTTGACCAAGTATGATGGAGTAATATCTTGTGCCAAAAGGATGGTTACATTAACTAGTTCGCATGGAGAAAGAATTGAAGTCAATGTCAGTATGCCAGCAACAACAAAAGCAATGGTAAATCGATTGGAAGAAAAATCTTTGGAGCACATCATAATAGTGTGTGAATACCCAGACGTATTTCCGGAAGAATTATCAGGTATGCCACTTGATCGTGATATAGAGTTTTCTATTGAATTATTACCCGCAACTGCACTGATTTCAAAAAGGGCTTACCGAATGGATGTCAAAGATTTAATTGAATTGAAGAAGCAAATAGAAGAATTACTAGAAAAAAGGTTTTATTCGCCCCAGTTCATCTCTATGGGGAGTCCCAGTTCTATTTGTGAACAAGAAAGATGGTTCAAGGAGAATGTGTGTGGAATATAGAAGCTTGAACGAAGTAACAATTAAGAACCAGTACCCGTTACCTCAGATTGAAGATCTATTTGATTAGATGAGAGGAGCTAAAGTATTCTCAAAAATAGATCTAAGATCAGGCTATCATCAGTTGAAGATTCGAACCGAAGATATACCTAAAACAGCTTTCACCACAAGATATGGACTATATGAGTTTTTGGTCATGTCTTTTGGACTGACTAATGCACCAGCTTACTTTATGAACTTGATGAATAAAGTATTCATGGAATACCTCGACCAGTTGTGGTGGTATTCATTGACGACATACTTATATACTCTCAGAGTGAAGAAGCACATGAAAATCATTTGAGATTAGTTCTATAGAAACTTCGAGACAATCAGTTGTATGTGAAATTTTCAAAGTGTGATTTTTGGCTGAAGGAAGTCGCTTTCCTAGGTCATATCACCAATGCAGGAATCAAAGTAGACCTCGGTAAAATAAGTGAAATACTAAATTGGAAACAACCCACAGATGTGTCCAAGATCAGGAGTTTTCTTGGATTAGCAGGATACTACAGAAGATTTATCGAAGGCTTCTCCAAAATAGTGAAACCCCTTACTTCACTATTGGAGAAAAGTAAAGAGTTTAAGTGGGATGAAGCATGTCAGAAATGTTTTGAGGATTTAAAGGAAAGGCTAACCACTGCACCAGTGTTAATTATGTCTGATATTTATAAAGGATTTGATGTGTATTGCGATGCATCACATCTAGGACTTGGATGTGTGTTAATGCAAGAAGGAAAAGTGATTGCCTATGCTTCAAGGCAGTTACGGAAGCATGAAAAGAATTTTCCTACGCATGATTTGGAATTAGCTATCGTAGTGCACGCTTTGAAGATTTGGAGGCACTACATGATTGGAAACAAGTGTAAAATCTTCATAGATCACAAAAGCTTGAAATACATCTTCACGCAAAAAGAACTCAACCTTACACAGAGAAGATGGCTTGAGTTAATCAAAGACTATGATTTGGAAATACAATATCACCTAGGAAAAGCAAATATAGTGGCAGATGCTTTGAGCCGTAAAGGTCAAGTGAACAACATCACTACTCATTTGATGTCACAGGAAATGTGCTGGGAAATGGAACAACTCAATCTTGGTATGCTCAATAATATGGAAGCAACAGTTATGTAAGTTGAATCTACTTTGGAACAAGAAATTCGTAAAGGACAAGAATTTGATGAGAAAATCAAGGAAGTTAAGGCACAAATTAGTTTGGGAAAAGCCCCAGATTTCATGGAAGATGAACAAGGCACAGTATGGTTTAAAAATAGAATCTATGTACCATAAATTGAACGCCTACGCCAACTTATTTTAAGAGAAGCTCATGATTCGGCTTATTCTATTCACCCTAGAAGTACAAAGATGTACTAGGACCTAAAAGAAAAGTATTGGTGGTACAATTTGAAAAGAGATGTGGCTACTCATGTTGCACTATGTGATGTGTGTCAATGAGTTAAAGCTGAACACCAAAGACCAGCAGGATTACTACCACCTCTCAAGGTACTAGAATGGAAATGGGAAGAAATCAGTATGGATTTCATAGTTGGACTACCCCGTACTCGCGATGGCTATGATTCAATATGGGTTATAATGGATAGGTTGACTAAAGTGGCACATTTTATACCTGTGAAGACAACTTACTCAGGAGCCCAATTAGCAGAGTTATACATGTCAAAGATTGTTTTCTGCATGGAGTACCAAAGAAGATCGTATTAGATCGAGGAACCCAATTTACCTCGCGCTTTTGGAAAAGACTACATGAATCCATGGATACCAAGTTAAACTTTAACTCTGCTTATCATCTGCAAACAGAGGGGTAAACGGAAAGAACAAACCAAGTGTTGGAAGATATGCTAAGAGCTTGCACTTTAAAGCATGGAAGAAGCTGGGATAAGAGTTTGCCTTATGCAGATTTCTCGTATAACAATAGTTACCAAGCAAGTCTAAAAATGGCACGTTTGAAGCACTTTATGGACGAAAGTGTAGAACACCGCTTTACTAGAATCAGACCGGAGAAAGTCAAGTATTTGGTCCAGAAGTTCTCCAAGAAGCAGAAAAGCAAGTACAAATTATTAGAGAGAATTTGAAAACAGCACAGTCGAGACAGAAAAGCTATGCTGATAATAGAAGAAGAGAGTTAATCTTTGAAGTAGGAAACTTCATATACCTTAAAGTCTCACCGATGAGAGGAATGAAAAGATTTAAGGTTAAGGGTAAATTATCTCCTCGCTACATTGGCCCGTTCAAAATTTTGGAAAGAAAAGGTGAAGTAGCATATTAGTTAGAGCTACCCGACAGTTTATCGGATGTGCATGATGTATTTCATGTGTCACAACTTAAGAAATGCTTAAGAGTACCGGAGGAACAATTACCTATGGAAGAACTCAATGTTAAGGAGGATTTGACTTATTCAGAGTACCCTACCAGAATTTTGGAAACATCTCGCAGAATTACACGGAATAAAGTTATAAGTTCAGTGGAGTCATCATTCGGAAGATGAGGCCACTTGGGAAAGAGAAGATGAACTCAGAGCGGATATCCCCCAGTTATTCTAAGAAGTTCCTTAATCTCGAGGACAAGATTCTTTTAAGGGGGGGTAGGTTTGTAACACTACAAAACCATCAACTAAAAATAATGCATTTAGATTATTAGTGGTAAATATGGTAATGAATTTTTATTTCAAGTGTTTGATTTTTATTTGCATTTAGAATAATTTTGTTTGCTCATATTTGATTTATGGTTGTTACGTAGAATTTTTTTATATTAAAAATCTAATTAATTAATATAGAAATATTGGTTCAAAAATAAATATTGTAATCATAAATATTTTTGGTATAATTATTATTATTTTTGGAAATATTTATACCTATATTTTTTTATATTTTTAAATAGAAAAAGAAAAAAAAATCCAAAACCCTAACCATGGTCGAATCCGGTCCACTAGGGCCAATCAGTTATCGCGCCCACCTCCTCCCTCTCTCACTGACGCGTGGGGCCCACCTGTCGGGGGGCCCTTCTTCTTCCCTGGTCGCGCCGCTGCCCAGCACGCACCACCGAGCCGCCCCAACCCCAGCCCGCGCCTGTTTGAGTTTCCCCCGAGCCAGAAACGGCCGACTCCTCCCCTTCCTCTCCCTCCCCCCATTCCCTCCTCATCAATGGAAACCGACGCCATTATTGGAGTTTTGATGATGATTGAAGCCGTCGGCCGTTCCTCCCCAATGCCCTCTTCCTCTCCCCTCTCCCTCCCTATAAAAACTGACGCCGAGCTCTCTCCCTCTCCCTGCCCGAGCTCCCTCTCCCTGCCCGAGCTCTCTCTTCCTTGCTCGTGCTCGCCGGAGCCACACCTCGCCCGTCCCGGCCGCGCCTCGCCTTGCTCGGCCGATTCCCTTCCCCTGTCGAGCTTCCTACGCAAGCACGAGACCAAGCCCAAGGTAGAAGATGACTATTTTACGTTTTAACCCCTGGTTTTGTGTAAATTTAGTTTAGACATTTTTTAGTTCAGAAACTATTGAAAAGAGACCCCGATATATACACTAGGTCGTGAACTAGCCCCTGCAACAATATTTTGGACATGAGTATTATTTTATATTTCAAAAATAAATAATATCACTATTCACTAACTTGGTGATTTAAATACTAGAAATGTTCACGATTAACTTCGCTTTAGCACATGGAATGATATAGTTAGTAGTGATTTAAGTATAATTTTATTGATATAATAAAGCGGAAGAAGTAATAGGCCACGTCGGTCAGATTAAAAATATTGGTTTTTACTAGGCATGATAAATGTATTCATATGTATAGCACTTAATTACTTAGAATTAGTAAAATATCTATTTATGTCAAAATAACTATGGTTATGGTATTAAAGTCCAAAATTAGTAATCTACATTAATTTTTAGAATATTAATGTTAGGTGATTTAGAAATAAACATTTTTAGCTATACGTATAATTTCTATTTAAAAAGGAAAGGATAAAACCCAAAGGACTATTATTAAGTAATAAAGAAAATAACTAGTAATTATTTTTTATAAAGTTTGTTAAGACATTTTATCTATATTATACTAGATAAACTAGCGTCATAGTCACCTACTCATATTTTCACCAATGATAACTCGAAGTGGAAGATATAGTAGATTAATAAACATTTATGTTGTAGACATATTTATGAGTATAGTTGTGCGATGTATGAATGTGTATGTAATGGTGCATCGTTACCCAAGTAATGGTGTATGTTTATTTATTTATGAAAGGGAAATAGGGTTAACCTTTTCCCATAATTAATTTTGGTGGTTGAATGACCAACGCAAACACATGGACTAACTAGTTTGCCAAGTATTCATGTATTACAAGTGCATAAAGGTTCAACACAAACCAATAAATATTCAAGTTAGGGATCCAATTCAAAGGAGCAAAAGGAACCAAGTGTGCTCTGGTCTGACGCACCGGACTGTCCGGTGTGTCCGGTGCACCAGGACCGTAAAGGGTCCAAGCAGCCACTCTCAGGTTTTCGCAGGCACGCCCCGCTATAATTCACCGGACTGTCCGGTGAGCCAGCGGGCAAAGGCTATCTGCGCGCAATGGTCGACTGCAAAAGTACTGACGAAGTCAACAGTGCAGCGGCAGAAGTCAAAGCCGCGAAGTCAGAGGGCACCGGACTGTCCGGTGCCGTAAGGAGACAAAGCTCCAACGGTCGACTTCGCTCTGAACCCTAACGGTTGGGTGATGTGGCGGCGCACCGGACAATCTACAGTGCCTGTCCGGTGGCGCACCAGACTGTCTGGTGCGCCCATCGCCAGCAGCCTCCCCAACGGCTACTTTGGTGGTTGAGGGCTATAAATACCCCCAACCACCACAACTCCAAACATCCAAGATTTCTGAACATAACATTCAATACAAGAGCTCTAGCATTCACTCTTAGACACAATTCAAAAGATCAAAGCCTCTCCAAGTCTCAAATTCACCTCAAATACTTAGTGACTTGTGAGAGAGTGATTTCGTGTTCTTTTGAGCTCTTGCCTCTTGGATTGCCTTTCTTCTTTCTCATTCTTGTTCTTAGGTGACTTGTAATCAAAGCAAGAGACACCTAAGAGTGTGGTGGTGCTTGTGGGGTCTTAGTGACCCGATTGATTTAGGGAAAGGCTCACTTGGTCTAAGTGACCGTTTGAGAGAGGGAAAGGGTTGGAATAGATCCGGTGTTGGTGACTTGTTCTCAAATGCTATGAATCAAGAACAAGGCAACATAAAATGTTAAATATCAATGCCCTTCGTCCTTCGAAACATTATTTCCCTCAGGATATAATGATCTTCAGACGAAGGTCATGCAAGACATACCTTCGTATATCGAAGGTAAGATGGTAATGGAAGAAACGTGTAAAATACAAAAGATAACATGAATAACCATATAGCATTATAAATTCATCTCCATTATATTATCATGAGAAAATAAAAACAATATTGAATTACATTTGATACCTTCGACTTGATAAGCAGCAAAGGTACAAGCGCGATGCAAAAGCAAATGCCCAGTCAGCGTGAACAGTACGGGGGTACTGTTCATCTATTTATAGGCATGGGACGCAGCCCACGTGAAATTACATTCATGCCCTTGACATTTGCTAATGACTATAAGGTAACTCATCGGGGTCTAAATAGCCTTTTCCCCTTTAAGTTGGTTCCCTTTCCTGTTGTCATGCTGAAGCTCCCTTGCGCGTAGCTTCGGCGCTGCGTCAATCTTCGTATTGTTCGTGCTTCCCCCACTATGGTTTTGATTCAAATCCGAAGGTACCTGATCATGTATTACAACTCCAGAAACAATGTTAAACCATGTTTTTGAGGACCTTCGGAAGACGAAGGCCCCCAATAGTAGCCCCTCGCAAGGTTAATTTGTTAGGATAACGAATTCAGATTGCGATATGGATGAAGGCCCTAAGCCGAAGGTCCAAAAAAACACCTTCCCTTTGCTAAAATAGCAATAGTCAATGACAGACGGGGCCCTCCATCTTTGGTACGTTACTTGTCGCCTGCTTTGCTTTTCTCAATTTCTTAGCTTTTGCTTATCAACAGCTGCTTAGTTTCTTAGATTTCCTAAGCTTTGGTTCTAAGGACACATTTCCGCCATTTCCAAAGAAGAGATGTCTCAAGACAAAAAAGTTGCTGCTGAGACAAAGCTGAGCGAGGAGGAGAAGCTCCTTGAGGAGAAGACTGCTGGATTTATTGAGTCGATTGCAAAAACAAACACAGAGAAGATAACTAAAGAGATATTAGAAGGCTTGTCTGAAGATACTGATGATAGCGACAGCTATGATATGGAGAGTGGAGGCGAAGACTCGGAAGATCATCCTTGGCGACCAAGTCACACAATCTTCGGAAAATCAACTATCAAACATAGTCATCTTGATAATATGAGAGGAAGGTACTTTCGAGATATTTCTATTGTGAGGGCTGATGTAGACAGGGCCGTTCCTGCTCCCAAAGAAAATGAAGTTGCGATCTTCCGAAGCTTCTTCAAAGCCGGACTTCGGTTCCCGTTGAGTAGATTTTTGGTTGAAGTTTTGAAGACATACCAAATCTACCTTCATCAGATTACTCCCGAAGCGATTATTAGGATGGGGATTTTCATCTGGGCTGTGAAAAGTCAAGGTCTGGAGCCAAGCGCAAGATGCTTTTGCAGTATGCACGAGCTCTCGTATGAGACGAAGGCCTGGGGTAAAGAACAATATCACAACAATTTCGGCTGCTATAGCTTTGTTGCCCGCTCCGGCGCAAGTTACCCAGTGCCAACTTTCCAGAAGAGGTGGCCCGGGGCCTGGATGGAAGAATGGTTATATGTAAAGAATGATTTAAAGGTGAGAGAAGATATTAAAGAGATCATCATGCGCCCCATTTGGTCCCGCTTCGGCCACCGGAAGCCGAAGGTTGAAATTGACGAGGCAGCCGAAGCATGCCGAAGGGCCTTCAGCACATTTTGCTCTTTTGTTGGGACAAGGGACTTGCTTCAAGAGCATATAGCCTTCAGAATATGGCCACTGATAGACAGCTGGGAAATGCCAAAGGAAACTATCGCTAACCCTAGCAAAGGTGATTTGGTTCGATTGAAATATACCTTCAGGTTTGGAGACCAATTTATCGAACCAGACGATGACTGGCTGAAGTGTGTTGAAAATACTAGTGATGAACTACTTGGAACATACTCCAAGTCTGAAGATAATGCACTATCTGCGGCCTTCGGGAGCCGAAAAAAGAAAAGGCTAAATAGAGTTTTTGATGCTATTGGATTTGTGTACCCTGACTATCGCTACCCACCGCGGGGGCAGAAAAGAAAGGGTGCGACTCTTGGGAAGGCTACAGCTTCGGCTACCTCAAGCGAGCCCACACCAAAGAGGAAAAAGTTGAAGATCCTTACTCACCGACCGTGCTACATTCAACCGGCCATAGTGCCTGAATTCGGCGGTGAGACTTCTTCAGCTACTGAAGCCAAAGGACATGCTCTTACACAGAAGATTGAAGAGCCGGCTGCAATGCCGAAGACTGAGAAAATTGAAGAACCAAAAATTGAAAAGACGAAAACATTAGAAGTTCTAAGCCCTTCGGCAGGAGTGGAGGTGCCAAAGACTCAAAAAGGTCTAGCGGCGACCCCCAAGAGAAAAAGGATGGCTAGTGTACTAGATGTATTGGAGACAATAAAAGCTTCAAGCTCTACTCTAGGGAAAACTACCAAGGCTTCGAAGGCGCATATTGAAACCGAGGCAAAGGTAACTGAAGCCGAAGCTACAATGAATCAGGCCGATGCCGAAGCTGGGCCTTCAGAGCCTATCAAAGAGAAATCCTCGGAGACTGAAGAAAAGGTAGCGGGAGAAGAAGTTATAAAACATATTTTTCTTAAAAAAGCTGTCGCATCTACTCCCGAAGCATCCTCCGAAGTCCTTGATTATATTATTCGACACGCTTCGGGAAAAAGATTATCTGAAGAAGAAATTTTTGAAGCTAAACACTATGCCCGAGAACTGAAGTACCCAAAAGGGGCCTTAGTGTTTAATGGCACAGATGAAGATGACTTCTTGTACTGCTTCCCAAAGAACAAAGAATTATCTATCTGCCGGGAGATGGCCAGAAGTATGGGGTTTCCGAAGATTGAAGCTGGCCTCTGCGCCATGACGAAGGAGGATCTTGCGGATAGCCTTGCATATAACAGTCTGAAGGTACAAAAATTGTGTATTTGGAAGTTTATGAATTTTTGAATTATTCTTTTGTTCTTATATTAACCTATTCATTTTTTCATATAGGGTTTAATACTTAGCAACACCTTAAGGGCGCAAAAGAATGCCGAAGACGAGAGTTGCACTATTGCTCTCAACAACCTTCGATCAGAGGTTATCAAGCTGAGGAACGAAGCTTTAGAAAAAGACAAAATTCTACTTACATTGGTGGACAAAGTAAAGGGGGATGAAGCTAACTTCAAGGCTCAATCTGAAATCCAAAGGAATGAAATTGAAAACCTTCAAAAACAACTGGCCGAAGCCAAATTGAAATGCGCTATTGCCGAAGCTGATCGAGATGCCAGTGAGTACTGGAAAAATTATTTTGAAAAAACAGTTGCAGAGCTTCGCTCGTCGAAAGAGAGATGTTTTGAAAAATCTATAGAATGCGTCAAAAAGATAAAAACTAGCTTCGCCAATGTGGGCGCATACTCAAGCGAAGACAACTTCATAAGAGGCGACCCTGAGGGCGTAATTGAGTGGATCAGCAGCGAAGTCGAAGCTTTTGAAGAAATTCTGAGCGACCGCGGGGACGTCTGCGTGTTCTCTGGTGCGAGAGGAGTTGCAGCTATTTTGGAGAAAGCAGGTTGCGATCATGTTAAAACTTTGGTCCAAGCCGAAGCTGCTTTGTCTATTGATGATACGAAGGACCCCTCAGCCGAAGCAAGCTTAATAGGTGGAAAATTTTCACTGATATTTGGGAAAATGGCGGCCGAGGAATGGCGTATGAAATAATGAAAAAGAGTGAAAAAGACATTCATGACGCCCGAGAAGCAGCAAAAGCAGCTGAAAAAGCTGCGGAACTTGAAAAACGGATAGGTATTACTTAATGGCTTTTAACTTTATTGCTTATTTTTGTGATTTCGAACTAATTTATGTCTTCTATCGCAGCTGAACTACCTCCTCCCCTAGAGCCCTTCAACCCATTGGCCGACCCAGAAACAAAGAAGTCAGTAGAAATTATTAATATGGCCGAAACTATTATGGATGAAGTTGTCACAAAATTATTAACCGAAGCTGCAGAAGAAGTCCTGAAGGAAGAAGAATAGCTATTTGTAAAAACATTGCTAGAATATTAATGTAACATTTGCTAGAACATGCTTGTAATATTCGGTGCTCATAGATTTTGAATGTAATATATGAATGGTTTTGCAATTCATTTCTTTGCGATGCATGAAACTTTTATGTACATACCGTTTTTGAGCCTTTGGCGAAAAAACACCTTCCCTTCTTTTCATGCTTCGTAAAGAAGAGCTTCTATGCTTCGTAAAAAATACTTCAAGCGTCGCAAAAACATTAATGCTTCGTTAACAATAAATTTGTTCCACCACATCAAAGCTGATGAAGCTGTATTTCTTCAAAACTTATTTTGTGCCTTAGCACAATTTTATTTTTTCGAAGCATTCTCCGAAGGTCAACATTGTATCCCCTTCTTGTGCCATTGATGCAATATGATGTATGATGTTATGTTGTGTGAAATGATGTGATGATGTTATGTTATGCAAAATGATGTTTATGCTGAAGACACACACTCACACCCCCACAGTGGAATACACAATCTCTTTGCCGCTTATTTTTCGGCTTCACCGCTTATTTTTCGGTGTATCAGCGCTGACTTTTCGCTGTAAGTTCTGCATTCCCTTAGGAACGTCTTTTGAACTTCTTCGCCTTCTATTTCGATATTCGCGTTGACTTTTCGCGCTTCGCCTTATATTTCGGCGGTATTTGGCTCTGCATTCCCTTTGGAACGACTTTTGAGTAGAAAACTTACACTGTGCTCCCTTAGGAACCACTTTTTGTATCTTCGGCAAACTTACGCTGCGTTCCTTAGAACGACTTTTTGTAGCTTCGGTGATACTTGTAATGTGGTTTTTAGGCCTGAGTTCCCTTAGGAGCGACTTTTGTGCTTCAGCGACTTTTTGGACTTCGTGGGTCTGTGGAGAAGATATATTTCGCTACGACAAAAACGAAGCTATTACAGAAAATTGAAAATGACAAAAGAACTAGGTTTCTAATAATTGTTCCTTATTAAAAAAGAAAATGACAATGAATGTAAAAACTGTTTCAAGGGTAGGATATCTCTCAATAGATATGCTTCGATTTGGCACAGTACTGTTGACTGTGCGAGCTTCGGACTCCTCCCTGAAATCTCGCTGCTGATGGGTCTGTTGGCTCCCTTCTGGCTACTGACCTCGTGAATACACAGGATGTAGTGGTGGCGGAGGTGGCAGCTGTGGCCAAGACGTCTGTGGCTGGCTAGCCGAAGCAACAGAAACTGCACGATGGTTACCCACATACTCTGGTATGTAGGGTGAGTGATACGAAGCGGTGTGCATGACCTGCTTCGGCTGGTTCTCCTGAGCTGCAGCTTCTGCTATTTCCTTTTGTTTCTGAATGGTGACATGGCACATCCTTGTAGTATGGCCCTTGTCCTCACCACAGAATAAGCAATAAATTTTTCTGGGTTGATCCCCAAACCTTCCTCCGAAACCCCTGGCGCCTCTGCCTCTTGGAGCTATCGGCCAGAAAGAGCTTTGTTGCTGCCCCGAAGATTGTGAAGTATATTGTGACTTCTGTAGCTGACTTCCTCTGTCATCATTCTGAGTGGAGTGAATTGACCTAACATGTCTTGGGTGGATCCTTCCTCCGAAGCCCCTTGTCATCTCAGAGAACCTGTAGGCTTCCTCCCTTCTTTGGCAAAGTCATTGTCAGCCCGGATGTATTCATCCATCTTTTGGAGCAACTTATCCAGGGTCTGAGGGGGCTTCCTGGTGAAGTATTGGGCCATAGGTCCTGGCGAAGCCCTTTGATCATGGCCTCAATGACGATTTCATTAGGCACAGTTGGCACTTGTGCCCTTAAGCGCAAGAACCTTCGGACATACGCTTGGAGATATTCTTCGTGATCTTGCGCGCACTGGAACAAAGCTTGAGCAGTAACCGGCTTCGTCTGAAACCCTTGGAAACTGGTGATCAGCATGTCCTTCAGCTTCTGGCATGATGTGATTGTTCCTGGCCGACGAGAGGAGTACCAGGTCTGCGCAACATTCTTGACTGCCATGATGAAAGATTTTGCCATGACTGCGGTATTGCCCCCATATGAAGATATGGTTGCTTTGTAGCTCATCAAAAATTGCTTCGGATCTGAGTGCCCATCATACATGGGGAGCTGGGGTGGTTTGTATGATGGGGGCCATGGGGTAGCCTGTTGTTCTGCTGACAGAGGAGAAGCATTATCAAAAGCAAAATTTTCATGATGGAAATCATCATACCATCCATCCTCGTTGAAGAAGCCTTCTTGATGAAGCTCCCTATGTTGGGGCCTTCGTTCTTGTTCGTCTTGAGCAAGATGGCGTACTTCTTCAGTGGCATCGTCAATCTGCCTTTGAAGATCAGCTAGTCGGGCCATCTTCTCCTTCTTCCTTTGTACTTGCTAATGAAGTATCTCCATGTTTCTGATTTCTTGGTCCAACTCTTCCTCCTGAAGTGTTGGGCTGGTGGCCTTCCTCCTTTGGCTTTGGGCCTCTCGGAGAGAAAGGTTCTCCTGATTTGGGTCCAATGGCTATAATGCAGCAGCCCCTGTCGCTGAAGCTTTCTTCGGCGGCATGTCGAGGGTCAGTGCTTGCTGAAGGTGGTCGAAAAAGGGTTCACCGGAGGTGGGCGCCAATGTTGGTGACTTGTTCTCAAATGCTATGAATCAAGAACAAGGCAACATAAAATGTTAAATATCAATGCCCTTCGTCCTTCAAAACATTATTTCCCTCAGGATATAATGATCTTCAGACGAAGGTCATGCAAGACATACCTTCGGATATCGAAGGTAAGATGGTAATGGAAGAAACGTGTAAAATACAAAAGATAACATGAATAATCATATAGCATTATAAATTCATCTCCATTACATTATCATGAGAAAATAAAAACAATATTGAATTACATTTGATACCTTCGACTTGATAAGCAGCAAAGGTACAAGCGCGATGCAAAAGCAAATGCCCAGTCAGCGTGAACAGTACGGGGGTACTGTTCATCTATTTATAGGCATGGGACGCAGCCCACATGAAATTACATTCATGCCCTTTACATTTGCTAATGACTAGTAACTCATCGGGGTCTAAATAGCCTTTTCCCCTTTAAGTCGGTTCCCTTTCCTGCTGTCATGCCGAAGCTCCCTTACGCGTAGCTTCGGCACTGCGTCAATCTTCGTATTGTTCGTGCTTCCCCCACCGTGGTTTTGATTCGAATCCGAAGGTACCTGTTCATGTATTACAACTCCAGAAACAATGTTAAATCATGTTTTTGAGGACCTTTGGAAGACGAAGGCCCCCAACAACCGGTCTTTGTGACCTCAACAGGGACTAGGTTCTTTGGAACCGAACCTCGGTAAAACAAATCATCGTGTTCATTTGCTTGATTTCCATTTGATTTGTTTTCCCCTCTCTCTCAGACTTGATTTTAGTTCTAACGCTAACCCCGGCTTGTAGTGTGTGTTTAAAGTTGTAAATTTCAGATTATACCTATTCACCCCCCTCTAGGCGACTTTCAATTGGTATTAGAGCTCGGTGCTTCATTAGAGTCTAACAACTCGAAGTGATGTCGGGAGAACACGCTAAGAGGGAGATCGTGACCGGCGACAAGCCTGCAAGCTCGAAGAGAACCCTCTCAAGGGAGTCTGGCCACAAGAATAAGGAGGAATCCTCTTCCTCCAACAAGATGCATCGGAAGGGTGACAAGAAGAAGATGATGAAGAAGGTGGTCTACTACGAGACCGACTCTTCGTCACCCTCCACGTCATCAAGCTCCGACTCGTCTGTCGCTTCTAAGCGCCATGAGCGCAAGAAGTATAGTAAGATGCCCCTACGCTATCCTCGTATTTCAAAGTGCGCTCCATTACTTTCCGTTCCCTTAGGCAAACCACCATATTTTGATGGTGAAGATTATTGTATGTGGAGTGATAAAATGAGGCATCATCTAACCTCACTCCACGAAAACATATGGGACATAGTTGAATTTGGAGCGCAGGTACCATAGGTGGGGGACAAGGACTATGACTTAGACGAGGCCACCCAAATTCGGCACTTTAACTCCTAAGCCACATCTATACTCCTTGCCTCCTTGTGTCGAGAGGAGTATAACAAGGTGCAAGGGTTAAAAAGCGCCAAAGAAATTTGGAACGTCCTCCGCACGAAGGGGACGAGGTGACCAAGATCACCAAGCGGGAGACGATCGAGGGGGAGCTCGGTCGTTTCGTCCTCAACAAAGGAGAAGAGCCGCAAGCAATGTACAACCGGCTAAAGACAATGGTGAACCAAGTGCGCAACCTTGGGAGCACCAAGTGGGATGACCATGAGATGGTCAAGGTTATTCTAAGATCCCTTGTTTTTCGCAATCCTACTCAAGTGCAATTAATTCGCGGGGATCCTAGATACAAATTAATGTCTCCCTAGGAAGTGATAGGCAAGTTTGTGAGCTTTGAACTTATGATCAAAGACTCCAAACACATTTTCAACTTGGAGCAAGGCGCCACCTCCACACCCGAGGTGCAACCCGTCGCATTCAAAGCGACAGAAGAAGAAAAGAGGGAGTCTACACCAAGTAGGTTTCCAATCGATGCCTCCAAGCTCGACAACGAGGAGATGGAGCTCATCATCAAGAGCTTCCACCAAATCCTCAAGCAAAGGAGGGGGAAGGACTACAAACCCCACTCCAAAAGGGTGTGCTACAAATGTGGTAAGCCCAGTCATTTCATTGCTAAATGTCCAATGTCTAGTGAAAATGATAGGGACGACGACAAGAAAGGGAAGTAGAAAGAAAAGAAGAGGTACTACAAGAAGAAGGGCGGCGATGCCCACATATGTCGAGAATGGGACTCCGACGAGAGCTCCACCGACTCCTCCTCCGACGAGGACGCCGCCAACATCGCCATCAACAAAGGCCTTCCTTCCCCAACATCGACCATAAATGTTTCATGGCTAAGGACTGCAACAAAAAAAAGGTACACTCTAGAGCAACCCCTAAATATACAACATCTAGTGATGAGGGTAGCTCTAGTGAAAATGAAGATGATTTACTTGCTCTCTTTGCCAACCTCACCATGGAACAAAAGGAAAATTAAATGAATTAATAGAAGCTATTCATGAGAAGGATGAACTCTTGGACAGCCAAGAGGACTTCCTTATTAAAGAAACCAAAAAACATGTTAAATTGAAAAATACTTATGCTCAGGAAGTAGAGAAATGTGAAAATTTATCTAAGGAGCTTAGCATGTGTCATGGTTCAACTTCTAACCTTAGAAATGAAAATGCTAGTTTAAATTCTAAGGTTAAAGAATTAAATGTTTGCAATGATTCTATTTCCTGTCTTAGAGATGAGAATGCTAGATTAAGTGCTAAGATAGAGGAATTAAATGTTTGCAAACCCTCTACATCTACTGTTGATCATGTTTCTATTTGTACTAGATGTAGAGATGTTAATATTGAAGCTATAGATGATCACCTTGCCATGATTAAGAAACAAAATGATCACATAGCTAAATTGACTGCTAAAATTAATGAGCATGAACTTGAAAATGAAAATTTTAAATTTGCTAGAAGCATGCTCTATAATGGGAGACGCCCTGGCATTAAAGATGGCATTGGTTTCCCACAAGGGAGCAATGTCAAGCTTAATGCCCCTAAAAGATTGTCTAATTTTGTTAAGGGTAAGGCTCCCATGGTTCAGGATGGTGAGGGCTATATTTTATATCCTGCTAACTATCCTGAGCACAAAATTAGGAGAATTCATGCTAGAAAACCTCACACTGTTTCTTATCATGCATTTATGTATAAAAATGAGGCTTCTAGCTCTAGGCAATCAACTCATGTTAAATTGCCTAAAAAGAAAACTCCTGCTGCATCAAATGAACATAACATTTCATTTAAAACTTTTGATGCATCTTATGTTTTAACTAACAAATCAGGCAAAGTAGTTGCCAAATATGTTGGGGGCAAACACAAGAGCTCCAAGACTTGTGTTTGGGTAGCCAAGGTGCTTGTTTCTAACGTCAAAGGACCCAAGACTGTTTGGGTACCTAAGAACAAGGCCTAAAATTGTTTTGTAGGTTTATGCATCCGGTGGTTCAAGTTGGATAATCGATAGCGGATGCACTGAAAGTCGCCTAGAGGGGGGGGGTGAATAGGGCGAAACTGAAATTTACAAAGTTAAACACAACTACAAGCCGGGTTAGCGTTAGAAATATAAGCGAGTCCGAGAGAGAGGGTGAAAAACAAATCGCAAGCAAATAAAGAGTGAGACACAAGGATTTGTTTTACCGAGGTTCGGTTCTTGCAAACCTACTCCCCGTTGAGGTGGTCACAAAGACCGGGTCTCTTTCAACCATTTCCCTCTCTCAAAGGGTCACTTAGACCGAGTGAGCTTCTCTTCTCAATCACACGGGACACAAAGTCCCCGCAAGGACCACCACACAATTGGTGTCTCTTGCCTTGGTTACAATTGAGTTGATCACAAGAAGAATAAGAAAGAAAAGAAGCAATCCAAGCGCAAGAGCTCAAATGAACACAAATGTCGCTCTCTCTAGTCACTATTGATTTGGAGTGATTCCGGACTTGGGAGAGGATTTAATCTCTTTGGTTGTGTCTAGAATTGAATGCTATAGCTCTTGTATGAGGTGTGAATACTGAAAACTTGGATGCTCTTGAATGTGGGGTGGTTGGGGTATTTATAGCCCCAACCACCAAAATGTGGCCGTTGGAAGTCTGCTGTCGCATGGCGCACCGGACAGTCCGGTGCGCCAGCCACGTCAGCCAGCCGTTGGGGTTCGACCGTTGGAGCTCTGACTTGTGGGGCCTCTGGGCTGTCCGGTGGTGCACCGGACAAGTCCTGTAAACTGTCTGGTGCGCCTGCTGCGCGTGCTCTGACATCTGCGCGCGCAGGCGCGCATTAAATGCGTTGCAGTCGACCGTTGCTTTTGAAGTAGCCGTTGCTCCGCTGGCACACCGGACAGTCCGGTGTGCCACCGGACACTGTCCGGTGCATACACCGGACGGTCCGGTGAATTATAGCGGAGCGGCCTCCATTTTCTCGAAGGTAGCGAGTTCAGCTTCGAGTTCCCTGGTGCACCGGACACTGTCCGGTGGTGCACCGGACATTGTCCGGTGGCACACTGGACAGTCCGGTGCGCCAGACGAGGGTGCCTTTGGGATTTCTTTAGCTCTTCTTATTTGAACCCATCTTTGGTCTTTTTATTGGCTTGTTGTGAACCTTTGGCACCTGTAGAACTTATAGATTAGAGCAAACTAGTTAGTCCAATTATTTGTGTTGGGCAATTCAACCACCAAAATCAATTAGGAAAAGGTGTAAGCCTATTTCCCTTTCAATCTCCCCCTTTTTGGTGATTGATGCCAACACAAACCAAAGCAAATATAGAAGTGCAGAATTGAACTAGTTTGCATAATGAAAGTGCAAAGGTTGCTTGAAATGAAACCAATAAATATTACTTACTAAATGCGCATGGATGTCTTTTCTTTTTATTAACATTTTGGACCACGCTTGCACCACATGTTTTGTTTTTGCAAAAAGTTTTAGAAATTCTTTTCAAAGTTCTTTTGCAAATAGTCAAAGGTAAATGAATAAGATTTTCGAGAAGCATTTTCAAGTTTTGAAATTTTCTCCCCCTGTTTCAAATGCTTTTCCTTTGACTAAACAAAACTCCCCCTTAATGAAATCCTCCTCTTAGTGTTCAAGAGGGTTTTAGATATTAATTTTGAAGAGGGTGTACCAATTTGAAATTATATCAAAATAAGATATCAATTGAAAAACTTCTTTTAATACCAAATAAAAGACTATAATTTTTGAAATTGGTGATGGTGCGGTCCTTTTGCTTTGGGCTAATACTCTCTCCCCCTTTGGCATGAATCGCCAAAAACGGATATTTGAGTGAAATATAAGCCCTTTTTAAATATTGTCTCGCCCTTTGGATGGAAGTAAAGGAGTGAAGATTATACCAAAGTTGGAGAGTTGTGCGGAGCGACGATGAAGGATGAATAATTCGATGGAGCGGAGTGGAAGCCTTGTCTTCGCCGAAGACTCCTTTTCCCTTTCAATCTATGACTTAGCATGAAATGGACTTGAAAGAACACATTAGTCATAGCACATGAAAGAGATGATCAAAGGTATACATATGAGCTATGTGTGCAAAACATCAATAAAAGTTTCTAGAATCAAGAATATTTAGCTCATGCCTAAGTTTGGTAAAGGTTTGTTCATCTAATGGCTTGGTAAAGATATCGGCTAATTGTTCTTTGGTGCTAGCATATGCAATCTCGATATCCCCCTTTTGTTGGTGATCCCTTAGAAAATGATACCGAATGGCTATGTGTTTAGTGCGGCTATGCTCAATGGGATTATCCGCCATGCGGATTGCACTCTCATTATCACATAGAAGAGGAACTTTGGTTAATTTGTAACCTAGTCCCTAAGGGTTTGCCTCATCCAAAGTAATTGCGCACAACAATGGCCTGCGGCAATATACTCGGCTTCGGCGGTTGAAAGAGCCACAGAATTTTGCTTCTTTGAAGCCCAAGACACCAGAGATCTTCCCAAGAACTGGCAAGTCCCCGATGTGCTCTTTCTATTAATTTTGCACCCTGCCCAATCGGCATCGGAATAACTAATTAAATCAAATGTGGATCCCCTGAGGTACCAAAGGCCAAACTTAGGAGTATAAACTAAATATCTCAAGATTCGTTTTATGGCCCTAAGGTGAGCTTCCTTAGGATCGGCTTGGAATCTTGCACACATGCATACGGAAAGCATAATGTCCGGTCGAGATGCACATAAATAGAGTAAGGAACCTATCATCGACCGGTATACCTTTTGATCTACGGATTTACCTCTCGTGTCGAGGTCGAGATGCCCATTTGTTCCCATGGGTGTCTTGATGGGTTTGGCGTCTTTCATCCCAAACTTGTTGAGTATATCTTGAGTGTACTTGGTTTGGCTAATGAAAGTGCCCTCTTGGAGTTGCTTGACTTGGAATCCTAGAAAATACTTCAACTCCCCCATCATTGACATCTCGAATTTCTATGTCATGATCCTACTAAATTCCTCACATGTAGATTCGTTAGTAGACCCAAATATAATATCATCAACATAAATTTGGCATACAAACAAATCATTTGCAAGAGTTTTAGTAAATAAAGTAGGATCGGCCTTTCCGACTTTGAAGCCATTAGCAATAAGGAAATCTCTTAGGCATTCATACCATGCTCTTGGGGCTTGCTTGAGCCCATAAAGCGCCTTAGAGAGTCTATAAACATGGTTAGGATACTCACTGTCTTCAAAGCCGGGAGGTTGCTCAACATAGACCTCTTCCTTGATTGGTCCATTGAGGAAGGCACTTTTCACGTCCATTTGATAAAGCTTGAAGCCATGATCAGTAGCATAGGCAAGTAATATACAAATTGATTCAAGCCTAGCTATGGGTGCATAGGTTTAACCGAAATCCAAACCTTCGACTTGTGAATATCCCTTGGCCACAAGTCGGGCCTTGTTCCTTGTCACCACACCATGCTCATCCTGCTTGTTGCGGAAGACCCACTTGGTTCCTACAACATTTTGGTTAGGACGTGGAACTAAATGCCATACCTCATTTCTCGTGAAGTTGTTGAGCTCCTCTTGCATCGCCATCACCCAATCCGAATCTTGAAGTGCTTCCTCTACCCTGTGTGGCTCAATAGAGGAAACTAAAGAGTAATGCTCACAAAAATGTGCAACACGAGATCAAGTGGTTACCCCCTTATGAATGTCGCCGAGGATGGTGTTCACAGGGTGATCTTGTTGGATTGCTTGGTGGACTCTTGGGTGTGGCGGCCTTGGACCTTGCTCATCCTCCTTGTCTTGATCATTTGCATCTCCCCCTTGATCATTGCCATCATCTTGAGGTGGCTCGTCTTCTTGATCTTCTTCTTCATCATCTTGAGCCTCATCCTCATCTTGAGTTGGTGGGGATGCTTGCATGTAGGAGGATGGTTGATCTTGTGCTTGAATGGGCTCTTCGGATTCCTTAGGACACACATCCCCAATGGACATGTTCCTTAGCGCGACGCACGGAGCCTCTTCATCATCTAATTCATCAAGATCAACTTGCTCTACTTGAGAGCCGTTAGTCTCATCAAACACAATGTCACAAGAAACTTCAACTAGTCCAGTGGACTTGTTAAAGACTCTATATGCCCTTGTGTTTGAATCATATCCTAGTAAAAAGCCTTCTACAGCCTTAGGAGCAAATTTGGATTTTCTACCTCTTTTAACAAGAATAAAACATTTGCTACCAAAGACTCTAAAATATGAAACATTAGGCTTTTTACTGGTTAGGAGTTCATAAGATGTCTTCTTGAGGATTCGGTGTAGATACAACCGGTTGATGGCGTAGCAAGCGGTGTTGACCGCCTCGGCCCAAAACCGATCCGAAGTCTTGTACTCATCAAGCATGGTTCTTGCCATGTCCAATAGAGTTCTATTCTTCCTCTCCACTACACAATTTTGTTGTGGCGTGTAGGAAGAAGAGAACTCATGCTTGATGCCCTCCTCCTCAAGGAAGCTTTCGATTTGCGAATTCTTGAACTCCGTCCCATTATCGCTTCTAATTTTCTTGATCCTTAAGCCGAACTCATTTTGAGCCCGTCTCAAGAATCCCTTTAAAGTCTCTTGGGTTTGTGATTTTTCCTGTAAAAAGAATACCCAAGTGAAGCGAGAATAGTCATCCACAATAACAAGACAGTACTTACTCCCGCTGATGCTTATGTAAGCGATCGGGCCGAATAGGTCCATGTGAAGGAGCTCGAGTGGCCTATCAGTCGTCAAGATGTTCTTATGTGGATGATGAGCGCCAACTTGCTTCCCGGCTTGGCATGCGCTACAAATCCTGTCTTCCTCAAAATGAACATTGGTTAGTCCTAAAATGTGTTCTCCCTTTAGAAGTTTGTGAAGATTCTTCATCCCAACATGTGCAAGTCGGCGATGCCAGAGCCAGCCCATGTTAGTCTTAGCAATTAAGCAAGTGTCGAGTTCAGCTTTATTGAAATCAACTAAGTATAGCTGACCCTCTAACACTCCCTTAAATGCTACTGAATCATCACTTCTTCTAAAGACAGTGACACCTACATCAGTAAATAGACAGTTGTAGCCCATTTTGCATAATTGAGATACGGAAAGCAAATTGTAATCTAATGAATCAACAAGAAAAACATTGGAAATGGAATGGACAGGTGATATAGCAATTTTACCCAATCCTTTGACCAAACCTTGATTTCCATCCCCGAATGTGATAGCTCGTTAGGGATCTTGGTTTTTCTCATAAGAGGAGAACATCTTCTTCTCCCCTGTCATATGGTTTGTGCACCCGCTATCGATGATCCAACTTGAGCCCCCGGATGCATAAACCTACAAAACAAGTTTAGTTCTTGATTTTAGGTACCCAAACAGTTTTGGGTCCTTTGACATTAGACACAAGAACTTTGGATACCCAAACACAAGTCTTTGCTCCCTTGTGTTTGTCCCCAACATATTTGGCAACCACTTTGCCGGATTTGTTAGTCAAAACATAAGATGCATCAAAAGTTTTAAATAAAATGCTAGGTTCATTTGATGCACTAGGAGTTTTCTTTCTAGGCAATTTAGCACGAGTTGATTGCCTAGAGCTAGATGTCTCACCCTTATACATAAAAGCATGATTAGGGCCAGAGTGAGATTTCCTAGAATGAATTCTCATAATCTTATGCTCGGGATAACCGGCAGGGTACAAAATGTAACCCTCGTTATCCTGAGGCACGGGAGCCTTGCCCTTAACAAAGTTGGATAATTTCTTAGGAGGGGCATTAAGTTTGACATTGTCTCCCTTTTGGAAGCCAATGCCATCCTTGATGCCAGGGCGTCTCCCACTATAAAGCATACTACGAGCAAATTTAAATTTTTCATTTTCAAGTTCGTGCTCGGCAATTTTAGCATCTAATTTTGCTATATGATCATTTTGTTGTTTAATTAAAATCATGTGATCATGAATAGCATCAATGTCAACAGCTCTACATCTAGTGCAAATAGAAACATGCTCAATAGTGGATGTAGAGGGTTTGCAAGTTTTTAGTTCAACAATCTTAGCATGTAAAATATCATTTTCACTTCTAAGATCGGAAATGGAAGCATTGCAAACATCTAAGTCTCTAGCCTTAGCAATCAATTTTTCATTTTCAATCCTAAGGCTAGCAAGAGAAGCATTTAATTTTTCAATCTTAGCAATAGAAATATCATGATCATTTCTAAGATTGGCATATGAATCATTACGAACACTTGAATCAACCTTAGCAATTAATCTAGCATTTTCATTTCTAAGGTTGGCAATCAAATCATGACAAGTGCTTAGCTCACTAGTTAATTTTTCACATTTTTCCATTTCTAGAGCATAAGCATTCTTAATTTTAACATGTTTCTTATTTTCCTTAATTAGGAAGTCCTCTTGGCTATCCAAGAGTTCATCCTTATCATGAATACAACAACAACAACAAAGCCTTTTTGTCCCAAGCACGTTGGGGTAGGCTAGAGATGAAACCCCATATGAAAACCTCAGAGCTCAACCCCCAAAGAAAAAAGGGGAAACAAAGGCAAAGGAGAACCGAAAAACGACGAAACGGGGAAACACATAAAAGAGATAAAACCCACAAGAACCAGTAAGGTCTAAATGGGCACAAGAAAAGGTCAAACAATTAAGGAGGAAAAGCGAAACTATAAATCAAGGTTCTGGCACGTGAATTGCACACTTCCACCCCTTCCTATCCACGGCGAGCTCTTTATCAATATTCCACTCCTTCAGGTCCCTCTTCATAGCCTCTGTCCACGTCAAGGTTGGTCGACCTCTACCTCTCTTCACATTCTCGGGATGCCTAATTATTCCGATATGCACTAGTGCCTCTTCAGGTCTTTGTTGGATATGTCCAAACCATCTCAAACGATGTTGCATAAGCTTCTCCTCAATTGGCGCCACTCCTACTCTCTCTCGTATGTCATCATTCTGGACTCGGTCTCTCCTTGTGTGGCCACATATCCAGCGCAACATACGCATCTCTGCCACACATAGTTGTTGGACATGTCGTCTTTTAGTGGGCCAACATTCTACTCCATACAACATAGCCGGCCGGATTGCTGTCCTGTAGAATTTGCCTTTTAGTTTGTGTGGCACCCGGGGGTCGCATAGGACACCCGCCGCTTGCCACCACTTCAACCATCCAGCTTTAATTCTATGACTGACATCCTCATCGATGTCTCCATCCTTCTGAAGCATTGATCCTAAGTAACGAAAAGTGTCTTTCTTGGGTACCACTTGCCCATTAAGACTAACATCGCCATCTTCATACCTCATGGCACTGAAATCACACTTCATATACTCCATTTTAGACCTACTAAGCCTAAAACCTTTTGCTTCCAGCGTCTGCCTCCACAATTCCAACTTTTGCGAAACACCACTCCTACTCTCCTCAATAAGTACCACATCATCGGCAAAAAGCATACACCATGGTATATCTCCTTGTATGTCCCTTGTGACCTCATCTATCACCAAAGCAAAAAGATAAGGGCTCAAAGCCGATCCTTATCATGAATAGCGCTAATCAATTCATTTAACTTCTCTTTTTGTTCCATGTTAAGGTTGGCAAAAAGAGTAAACAAATTATCCTCCTCATTACTAGAATTTTCTTCATCACTAGAGGATGCATATTTAATGGAGGATTTAGATTTAACCTTCTTCCTTTTGCCGTCCTTTGCCATGAGGCACTTGTGGCCGATGTTGGGGAAGAGAAGTCCCTTGTTGACGGCGATGTTGGCGGCGTCCTCGTCGAAGGAGGAGTCGGTGGAGCTCTCGTCGGAGTCCCACTCACGGCACATATGAGCATCACCGCCCTTCTTCTTGTGGTACCTCTTCTTTTCCTTTCTTCTCCCCTTTTTGTCGTCGCCCCTGTCACTGTCACTAGAAATATGACATTTTGCAATAAAGTGACCGGGCTTACCACACTTGTAGCAAACCTTCTTGGAGCAGGGTTTGTAGTCCTTCCCCCTCCTTTGCTTGAGGATTTGTCGAAAGCTTTTGATGATTAAAGCCATCTCCTCTTTGTCGAGCTTTGAGGCGTCGATGGGGAGCCTACTTGGTGTAGACTCTTCCTTCTTCTCCTCCGTTGCCTTGAATGCGACGGGTTGTGCCTCGGGCGTGGAGGAGGTGCCTTGCTCGATGATTTTCTTTGAGCCTTTGATCATTAGCTCAAAGCTTACAAACTTTCCTATAACCTCCTCGGGAGACATTAGCTTGTATCTAGGATCACCTCGAATTAATTGAACTTGCGTAGGGTTAAGAAAAACGAGGGATCTAAGAATAACCTTGACTATCTCATGGTCATCCCATTTTGTGCTCCCGAGATTGCGCACTTGGTTCACCAAGGTCTTCAAGCGGTTGTACATAGCTTGCGGATCCTCCCCTTGGTGAAGCATGAAGCGACCGAGCTCGCCCTCGATCGTCTCCCGCTTGGTGATCTTGGTCACCTCGTCTCCTTCGTGCGCGGTCTTGAGCACGTCCCAAACTTCCTTTGCGCTCTTCAATCCTTGCACCTTATTATACTCCTCTCGACTTAGAGAGGCGAGGAGTATAGTAGTGGCTTGGGAGTTGAAGTGGTGGATTTGGGCCACTTCGTCCGAATCATAATCTTCATCCCCTACGGATGCACTACAGCAATTCAAAGCATTCCCGTCGGCTACATTAATTCCCGTCGGCCTGCGTGCGGGCCGACGGGAATTAATTAATCCCCGTCGGCCAGAGTCTGGCCGACGAAGATTATTTAATTCCCGTCGGCCGGTCCACGTAGCCGATGGGGATTAACTAACTCCCGTCGGCCCGCGTACAGCCGACGGCGATTAACTAACTCCCGTCGGCCGCGCCGCCAGGCCGACGGGAGTTATTCGAAATAACCACCGCCGTGCCTTTCTTCTTCCTTTCTGTTTCTTTCACCGCACGCTCGATCTCTCTACGCCCGCGCCCGCGCCCGCGCCGCCGTTCTGCCCACCACCGCCCGCACGCCGCCGGCCACCGCCCCGCCGCTGTCCCGCCGCCGCCCCGCTCGCCCGCCGCCCCGCCGCCGTCACGCCGCTCGCCCGACCGCCGCACCGAGCCCACGGCCGCCGCCCCCGCCCACGGCTGCCGCCCCGCCGCCGTCACGCCGCTCGCCCGGCCGCCGCACCGAGCCCACGGCCGCCGCCCCCGCCCACGGCTGCCGGTCCCACGCCGCGCCGTCCCGCGCCCACGGCCACCGCCCCCGCCTCCGCCCGGGCGCCCGACGACTGCCGCCGAACGCCGTCGCCCGCCCAACGCCGTTACCCGCCGCCGTCCACGGTAGCCGCGGCTTCCCCACATCGACGTCGTCCACCAACGTCGTCCACCACCGTCGTCCACGCAAAGCATTCAAGGTATATTATATATATTGTAATGTTTTATTTTCGTCGGTTTTTATGGCCGACGGGAGTTAACTGTTATGTGATTAAGTTTTGTTTAAATTTTTTAATTAACAGTTTTATTAATCTTCATATTTTTAATTTTATGTTGCAAATATAAAATGTGTTGTTTAATGTTATTAGTTAATGAATTGGATGATATGTTATGTATATATATATATGTATGTGTGACGTTTATGTGTTATGTATATATATAGTTATGTTATGTATATATATAGATGTATGTGTGATGTTTATGTTATGTATATATATAGTTATGTTATGTATATATATAGTTTAACTATTTATCTATAGATGTATGTGTGACGTTTATAAACATGAATGTCTCACACACGCAATTCTTACTCGTACACACAGCCGCAATATGGGTGATAGACGTGATTGGATGTATGAAGGTTTCAAGAAGGGTGGGTGTCACACAAGTGAATGGTTTGCCAAGACGCAGATGTTTCTGGACCATGCAGCTGCTTTGTCACAAATAGATAATATTAGGTGTCCATGCAATAAATGTAGAAATATGACGAGCCACACCAAGAGGCAGGTCACACTACACCTGTGCTCGCATGGTTTCGTGCCAGGCTATAAGGTCTGGTATCTCCATGGTGAAGATACTGAACGAGCAGCAGAAGTAGAAGTTGATGACGGTGAAGATGATGTTGATAGGATGGACCAGATGCTTGAGGATCTGCAGCCTGAACTGGCACCAGATCATCATGATTCACCTACATCGGAGGTTCAGAAATTCTTCGACCTACTTAAAGCATCAGAAGAGCCTCTTCACGGGCACACTAACGTGACCGTGCTCGAATTCGTGACCCGACTGATGTCAATCAAGTCCAAGTTTGCATTTTCAATTAATTGTTACAAGGAGCTTGTGGATTTGATTAGCGAGGTTCTTCCTACGGGTCACAAGATGCCCAAAGACATGTACCAGTCCAAAAAATTGCTTGAAGGTCTTGGTATGGAGTATGAGAAGATTGATGTTTGCCAAGACAACTGTATGCTTTTTTGGAAGGAACATGACAGAGAACAGAAATGCTTAAAATGTGGGAAGTCGAGGTACGTGGAGCTTGTAAATGAAGATGGGGAGAAGGTGGTGACAAAGGTTGCACATAAACAGCTTCGGTACATGCCTCTCACTCCTAGAGTGAAACGTTTGTTTCTCTCGAGGAAGACCGCTATGCACATGAGGTGGCATAAAGATTGTACGGACAGACAAGATGGGTTAATGGTGCACCCGTCAGATGGTGATGCATGGAAGGCTCTTGACAAATTTGATCCAGATTTTGCCAGTGATGCAAGAAACGTTCGTATCGGCTTGGCAACTGATGGTTTCACGCCGTTCAATATGACTGCTGCGTCGTATTCATGTTGGCCTGTCATTGCCATACCGTACAACCTTCCACCTGCTCTTTGCATGAAATATGAGTTTATGTTCCTATGTCTTGTTATACCTGGGCCTGAGCATCCTGGCGTACGCCTCAATGTGATGCTTCAACCACTGATTGAAGAGTTAAAGAAGCTATGGCAAGGTGTGGAAGCCTATGACTGCTTCAAGAAGCAGAAATTCAATCTTCGTGTTGCATATCTGTTCTCGGTTCATGATTTTATGGCGTATGGTATTTTCTCTGGATGGAGCGTGCATGGTAGATTGACGTGTCCTTATTGTGCTAAAGATACAGATTGTTTTCGTCTTAGTGCTGGTGGCAAGATATGTTACTTTGATTGCAATAGATGTTTTCTACCCTTCAATCACCCCTTCAGAAGGCAGAGAAAGGAATTTAGGAAGGGCACCATTGTCACGAAGGGACCTCCCAAGCGACGTAGTGGGATAGAAATTACAGAAGAGCATATGAAACTTGTCCTAGACGAGAGTGGGAAAAGGTATCAAGGTTTTGGTGAGGAGCATAACTGGACTCACATATGTGGCTTGTGGGAGCTTCCTTATGCTAAGTCATTGATTTTGATGCACAACATCGATGTCATGCATCAAGAGAGTAACTTTTGCCAAGCCCTCATAAATACATGCATGGATTTCCCTGATAAAACGAAAGACAATGACAAGGCACGCATGGACTTAGCAGTGATATGTGATCGTCCAACCCAAGTGCTTAGAGAAAACGGAGGCAAACCAAAAGCTGACTATTGTCTGAAATCTAAGCAACGGAAAGAAGTGATGAAGTGGAAGAAGGATATTAAATTCCCCGATGGTTATGCCGCTGGTTTTAGAAGATCTGTGAACTTGAAGACAATGAAGATGAATGGACTGCAGAGCCATGACTTCCACATAATTATGGAGAGGCTCATGCCTGTAATGTTTCGTGGGTACATTTCCGAAGCTGTGTGGAAAACGTTAGCTGAAGTTAGCTATTTCTACAGACAGTTGTGTGCTAAAGAAATTAGAAGAGATGTGATGGAACAGCTGGAGAAAGAGGCACCGGTGCTTTTGTGCAAATTGGAAAAAATATTTCCACCGGGTTTCTTCAATCCTATGCAGCATCTCTTTGTACATCTTCCATATGAGGCTAAGGTCGGTGGTCCTGTTCAGTATAGGTGGATGTTTCATATAGAAAGAGCATTAAAGAAGCTTAGAGCAATGGTGGGCAATAAGGCAAGAGTTGAAGGATGTATTGCGGAACAATTTAAACTAAAGGAGGTAGCACACTTCACAAGTTGTTACTTTGCAGAAGAACATAATGTATTTGCTCGAAAGAAAAGGTACCATGATGATGAACGAGAGATGCCTCCGTGTAGTGATCTTTCGATTTTTCAGACAAACGGCAAAGCCGTTGGTCCACCCAAGGCATATCACCTCAGTATGGAAGAACGGAAGTCTGCTTTACTGTACATGTTCACGAATATGCCTGAGGTGGAGAAATACTTTGTGTAAGACTTGTTTTCTTAAACTGTTCATATGTGAATTAGTTTATGTTATCAAATATCTCATGTCATACAATAATATTTGACAGCGAGTTTGATGAACAAAACATGAGGTGTCTCGGTAGGCCAACAGCGAGAGACATAGACAAATTGCGACGCGATGGTATGCATGGGCGACCTAATTTCATTATGTGGCTTCGGGACCGTGTAAGTCTTAATTATGTGGCTCCGAGAGCTAATTTCATTTAACTAATATTACAGAATTTGCTAATGCTTTGTGGCATGATTGACAGTTTGGGGAGGAAATGAATTTGAATGATGACTTACGTCAGTTATCTATTGGAAGCGTAACTGCCAAAAGCTATGGACGTTACGACGTCAATGGATATCGCTTTCATTCAAGCATTTTCGAATCAAGTCATCCTATGGCCGCCACTCAAAATAGTGGAGTCGTTACTAGGGCAACCGACATGGAAGGACACGAAGCCTGCTATTACGGAAAAATCAAAAATATAATCGAGATTACATTTGCTGGAAATAAGCCTTTAGCGCTAGTTTTCTTTGAGTGTAAATGGTATGACCCGAAGTATTATAGGACCGAATTTGGGATGACACAGATCCAACCTGAGAAATTGCTTCAAGGACACGACACGTATATCCTTGCCCATCAAGCAGACCAAGTTTATTTCTCGACATATCCATGCAAAAAGTTGTCTAAATGGAGGGTTGTGTACAATGTAAATCCCCGCGAACGCATATACACTCCTGGTGAGGACGAATATCAAATTGGTCACCTTGAGCAGGTTGATGAGGTGTTTCAAGAAGAAGAGTTGCCAACTAGTTTTCATATTGATCCTGCACCGGCATTAGATTCACTAGTTGCAGACGTTAACGACTTAACTTTTCCCGAGAGAAGGAGAAGACAACCTGTTAGGAGAAAAGTAAAATGGCGACCACTGCATAGAAGAGAACAAATAGATCCTGATTTTGATGATATTTAACAAGTAAAGTTGTTTTGTTATTTCATTTGTTTCTATTTTAACTATTATGTCATTTTTGATGCACTAATGAATAATTTCTTATTTTTTATGCAGGATGCCGCCAAAATCAAAGAAGTCAGTGAAGGGGCTGTTCAAGGGCATGAGCCTTTTTCAGGGCAGTTCTTCTAGCAGCAGCAGACGTCGAGAGCTGTTGAGCGCGGTACATGGAGATGAGGTAACATATCTTGTACAAATAAATTTGTTTACATATTTACAAATAAATCTTGAGTTGTATATACCAGGATGAGCAGCACACTGAGGAGCAGCACAATGAGGCTGAGCAGCACATTGAGGAGGTGGAGCACAATGAGGAGGTGGAGCACGTGACATGGGACCAGGCCGCACAGCATCACCAGCCATGGGACCAGTGGGACCACCAGAGAGAGCAGCAACAGGCGTGGGACCAGTGGGGCCAACAGGGCGAACCGGCTGACAACCCGATGGATGATGGCTCGGGAGGCTCTTCAGCGACACGCACACGTCGCTCAAGAAAAAGCCATTCAGTAAAGCCTCGTCACGCGATAGAGCGAGAGGCTAATAGGACTTTAATCATGCCACATGGAGATCGGTGAGTGTAATATATTAACTTATCTCATATAACTATTATGTGTATTATTAATGTTTTTTGTGTAATGCAGGAATTGGGAGGACCTGTCCTTCGACGGCAAGGGACACCACACTCAGGTTAACCTTACGTTGGGTTCTCTTTGCCGCCTTCACTACCCTGGTATAGTGAAGGTGTCAAACGGTGATACCGAGGATGAGGTGCTCGTCAGTACCTGGGACGAGTACAAGTTTAAAAAGGAACGAAACCACACCGACAGACAGGGACTTGTGCGTAATGACTTTTGGGTATGAATTCTTTATTATTTTTGTTATGTTTCTTAATATTGTAAATCTATGACTTATACCATTGTATTTGTATTCTTTATGTTGTAGCTTCGATATCGGTTGCCTGACGGAGAGGATTACATGGGGCACGCTGAACGTGTCTTCCAAAACAATGCAAAGAAGCTGGTGAAGGATGCCATATACTATGCGAGAATTCAGGCTACAAACCTGTATTTTCAAAAGCATCCAGAAGAAGCAGGCCCCTTGAGTAAAAAGGAAGGGTCCTCAAAGATATATTTGACTGAGGATCAATATCGTGAGGTTAGTATTCAATTTGTTTTACCCTTTATATTGATTGTTGTGATTGATATAATATGTAACATTGTGTGTGCAGGTGATGGTTCCATGGATGGCGCCCGTGCCTGATGCGTACTATGCTTGGTGTCGATATTGGGCTTCCGAAGGCTTCCAGAAAGCGTCAGCGCATCACAGACAATGTCGAGGAACCAATCCTAACCACAAGTTTGGCGGTGATGACATGATACGAAAAGCTAAAAGAATGGTAAGTTTGATCTAGCTATGTCGATGAGCAAATAGTACGATTTCTTATGAATGTTTTTTGTTTATACAGGAAGCTACGAGTGGCCAAAAGCCTAGTGACATTGAGGTCTACCAGGAGGGCCACAAAGGACCAGACCCGAACAACCCTGACCAGCTCTGCAGCCAGACAGCCACGGATCGCTTGGTGAGTTTTGGCCCAAAAGTACAAACGTTCAAAGTATAGAAATTCCTGCATTTGTAAAGTTGTGAATGATGTATAGGCGGCATATGGGGAGGAGATGGTTCGTCGCCATGGCCCTGACTTCGACTGGCGTCATGAACCGGTGGATCCCTCGGTGGTGTACGCAAGTGGTGGTGGCAAAGCGCATGGACGGTAAGCTCTAACTTATGAAATTATATGGTTGACACTAAATTGATTATGCAGTAATAACATTTTTTGAATCACTTATAGATACGCACTCTTCGATGGATTCATTGACTCGTCGTCGGTGAGATCTCAGAGGACGGGTTCGTCTTCCCGTAGCTCATGCTCTCGTCGACCGAACGAGCAGGAGTTAGAGATTATGAGGATGCGTGAAGAGATGAGACAACAGCGCGAATTTATGGAGGCTTGCAATGCCCATAACCAAGCGATGTATCAAGTGAGTACACATAATCCGAACTCTAAATTATTATATTTCAATACAACATCTTCAGTAGTAACACATATGTTTAACAGTTAATGCAGCAACAGGGCATGGCAACAAATTTTCCACCGCCACCACAATGGAGCCAATTTGCAAACACACCAGTTCCACCACCACAGTTCAACACCCCTCCGCCACATATACCTGCACCTGGAGATAGGGTACGTTTCATAACTCTCGATTAATTTATACACTTGTATACTTTTTGATATTTGTATTTAACGTGTTGATATTTGCTAACTTGCATAGGTTACGCCTGAAGCGGGTGGTAGTGGGTCTGATCCAGCAGGGACTGGATTTGTTGACTCGCTCTTCGCATTCCCTCCTCCTGGTGGTGGTGGCGGCAGCGGTCAAAGCTCTAACCACCCAAGTGGTGGTTATCTCTAAACAATTGAACTCGTGCTCGTTATGTTTTTAACTCCTGGACGTTATGTTTGTGTAAACACTTGATCTTAACTCGTATCAGAAATGTTTGTGTATGTTATGTGACGGATTTAACCTATAATGTGTTTGTGATGTGTACGCTCATGTGGATGATATATATGTTTGTGATGTGTATGTTTTGTGATGTGTATGTTCATGTGGATGATATATATATTTTGTCATATGTTTGTCTGTGGAGAAATGTCTAATTTGGTGTTGTTGTTGCAGAATTATAGATTAATTCCCGTCGGCCCAGTTAATCCCCGTCGGTTTGACCATAGCCGACGGGAATTAACTATTAATTCCCGTCGGCCCAGTTAATCCCCGTCGGCTGACTGGGCCGACGGGAGTTAATTGATAATTCCCGTCGGCTGGTAGGGCCGACGGGAATTAATTGATAACTCCCGTCGGTTGTCCTGGCCGACGGGAATTAATTGATTACTCTCGTCGGTTGTCCTGGCCGACGGGAATTAATTGATAACTCCCGTCGGTTGTCCTGGCCGACGGGAATTAATTGATAACTCCCGTCGGCCATTAATTAGCCGACGGGGATTAATTATTCCCGTCAGCCGCCGACGGGAATAACCGTATCCCCGACATCTAACGCCCGTCGGCTAATAACCGACGGGAATAAGCCTTAAACCGACGGGAATTACTTATTCCCGTCGGTTTAAGGCTTATTCCCATCGGTTGTCGGCCGACGGGAATTAATTGATTTCCTGTAGTGATGGTACCTGTACACCAAACTCAACAACATTCCAAATGCTTGTGTGGAGTGAGGTTAGATGATGTCTCATTTTGTCACTCCACATATTATAATCTTCACCGTCAAAAACCAGTGGTTTGCCTAATGGAACGGAGAGTAAAGGAGTACGCTTTGAAATACGAGGGTAGCATAGGGGAATCTTACTATACTTCTTGCGCTCATGGCGCTTAGAAGTTATGGACGGCGCATCGGAGCCGGAGGTGGACGGCGATGAAGAATTGGTCTCGTAGTAGACCACCTTCCTCATCTTCTTTTTCTTGTCGCCACTCCGATGCGACTTGTGGGAAGAGGATTCCTCCTCCTTCCCTTTGTTAAGGGACTCTCCTGATGGAGCCTTCCCGTGGCTTGTAGCAGGCTTGTCGCCGGTCACCATCTCCTTCTTGGCATGATCTCCCGACATCACTTCGAGCGGTTAGGCTCTAATGAAGCACCGGACTTTGATACCAATTGAAAGTTGCCTAGAAGGGGGTGAATAGGGCGAAACTGAAATTTACAAAGTTAAACACAACTACAAGCCGAGTTAGTGTTAGAAATATAAGCGAGTCCGAGAGAGAGGGTGAAAAACAAATCGCAAGCAAATAAAGAGTGAGACACAAGGATTTGTTTTACCGAGGTTCGGTTCTTGCAAACCTACTTCCCGTTGAGGTGGTCACAAAGATCGGGTCTCTTTCAACCCTTTCCCTCTCTCAAACGGTCACTTAGACCGAGTGAGCTTCTCTTCTCAATCACACGGGACACAAAGTCCCCGCAAGGACCACCACACAATTGGTGTCTCTTGCCTTGGTTACAATTGAGTTGATCACAAGAAGAATGAGAAAGAAAATAAGCAATCCAAGCGCAAGAGCTCAAATGAACACAAATGTCGCTCTCTCTAGTCACTATTGATTTGGAGTGATTCTGGACTTGGGAGAGGATTTGATCTCTTTGGTTGTGTCTAGAATTGAATGCTATAGCTCTTGTATGAGGTGTGAATACTGAAAACTTGGATGCTCTTGAATGTGGGGTGGTTGGGGTATTTATAGCCCCAACCACCAAAATGTGGCTGTTGGAAGTCTGCTGTCGCATGGCGCACCAGACAGTCCGGTGCGCCACCGGACACTGTCCGGTGCGCCCGCCACGTCAGCCAGCCGTTGGGGTTCGACCGTTGGAGCTCTGACTTGTGGGGCCTCTGGGCTGTCCGGTGGTGCACCGGACAAGTCCTGTAGACTATCCGGTGCACCTGCTGCGCGTGCTCTGACCTCTGCGCGCGCAGGCGCGCATTAAATGTGTTGCAGTCGACTGTTGCGCTTGAAGTAGTCGTTGCTCCGCTGGCACACTAGATTGTCCGGTGTGCCATCGGACACTGTCTGGTGCATACACCGGACGGTCCGGTGAATTATAGAGAAGCGGCCTCCATTTTACCGAAGGTAGCGAGTTCTGCTTCGAGTTCCCTGGTGCACCGGACACTGTCCGGTGCGCCAGACCAGGGTGCCTTTGGGATTTCTTTAGCTCTTCTTATTTGAACCCATCTTTGGTCTTTTTATTGGCTTGTTGTGAACCTTTGGCACCTGTAGAACTTATAGACTAGAGCAAACTAGTTAGTCCAATTATTTGTGTTGGGCAATTCAACCACCAAAATCAATTAGGAAAAGGTGTAAGCATATTTCCCTTTCATGCACAAACCACATGACAGGGGAGAAAATGATGTTCTCCTCCTATGAGAAAAACGAAGATCCCCAATGGGCTATCACATTCGGGGATGGAAATCAAGGTTTGGTCAAAGGACTTGGTAAAATTGCTATATCACCTGACCATTCTATTTCCAATGTTTTTCTTGTAGATTCTTTAGATTACAATTTGCTTTCTGTTTCTCAATTATGTAAAATGGGCTACAACTGTCTTCGTATTGATATAGGTGTTACTGTCTTTAGAAGAAGTGATGATTCAATAGCATTTAAAGGAGTGTTAGAGGGTCAGCTATATTTAGTTGATTTTAATTAAAACAAAGCTAAACTTAACACTTGCTTAATTTCTAAGACTAATATGGGTTGGCTCTAGCATCGCCGACTAGCCCATGTTGGAATGAAGAATCTTCATAAGCTTCTAAAGGGAGAGCATATTTTAGGACTAACAAATGTTCATTTTGAGAAAGACAGGGTTTGTAGCGCATGCCAAGCAGGGAAGCAAGTTGGTGCCCATCATCCACACAAGAACATCATGACGACTGACAGGCCGCTCGAGCTACTCCACATAGATCTATTTGGCTCGATAGCTTACATAAGCATCGGCAGGAGTAATTATTGTCTTGTTATTGTGGATGATTATTCTCGCTTCACTTGGGTATTCTTTTTGCAGGAAAAATCACAAACCCAAGAGACCTTAAAAGGATTCTTAAGACGGGCTCAAAATGAGTTCGGATTAAGGATTAAAAAAATAAGAAGCGACAATGGGACGAAGTTCAAGAACTCTCAAATCGAAGGCTTTCTTGAGGATGAGGGCATCAAGCATGAGTTCTCTTCTCCCTACACACCTCAACAAAATGGTGTTGTGGAGAGGAAGAATAGAACTCTACTGGACATGGCAAGGACCATGCTTGATGAATACAAGACACCGGACCGGTTTTGGGCTGAGGCGATTAACACCGCATGCTACTCCATCAATCGGCTCTACCTTCACCGAATCCTCAAGAAGACATCATATGAACTCCTCACTGGTAAAAAGCCCAATGTTTCATATTTTAGAGTCTTTGGAAGCAAATGTTTTATTCTTATTAAAAGAGGTAGAAAATCTAAATTTGCTCCTAAGGCTGTAGAAGGCCTTTTACTAGGATATGACTCAAACACAAGAGCATATAGAGTCCTCAACAAATCCACTGGATTAGTTGAGGTTTCTTGTGACACTGTGTTTGATGAAACTAACGGCTCCCAAGTGGAGCAAGTTGATCTTGATGAGCTAGATGATGAAGAGGCTCCATGCATCGCGCTAAGGACATGTCCATTAGGGATGTGTGTCCTAAGGAATCCGAAGATCCTCCACAAGCACAAGATCAACCATCATCTTCCAATCAAGCATATCCACCAACTCAAGATGATGAAAATGAAGATCAAGAGGATGAGCCACCTCAAGAGGAGGACAATGATAAAGGGGGAGACGATAATGACAAAGACAAAGAAGATGATCAAGAAATTTAGGGTCAAAGACTGCCACACCCAAGAGTCCAAGCAATTCAACGAGATCACCCCGTCAACTCCATCCTTGGTGACATTCATAAGGGGGTAACCACTAGATCTCGTGTTGCACATTTCTGTGAGCATTACTCTTTTGTTTACTCTATTGAGCCATACATGATAGAGGTTGCTCTAAGAGATTTGGATTGGGTGCTGGCGATGCAAGAGGAGCTCAACAACTTCATGAGGAATGAGGTATGACATTTAGTTCCACGTCTTAATCAAAATGTTGTAGGTACCCAATGGGTATTTCGCAACAAGCAAGATGAGCATGGTGTGGTGACAAGAAACAAAGCCCGACTTGTGGCCAAAGGTTATTCACAAGTCGAAGGTTTGGATTTCGATGAAACTTATGCACACGTAGCTAGGCTCGAGTCAATTCGTATATTACTTGCCTATGCTACTTACCATGGCTTTAAGCTTTATCAAATGGACGTGAAAACTGCCTTCCTCAATGGACGTATCAAGGAAGAGGTCTATGTTGAGCAACCTCCCGGCTTTGAAGATAGTGAGTACCCTAACCATATGTATAAACTCTCAAAGGCGCTTTATGGGCTCAAGCAAGCCCCATGTGTCGGTGTTTGGGACCCGACCACGCACCCGGGGTTACCCCTCGAGGTGCTTTTGGGTAGGACGGTGTAACCGACTGTAGCTCGATGGTTCGTGCTGGGCGCACGAGAGACGGTAGATAATTTTCTACAGGTTTGGGTCGCTTAGAGAGGCGTAATACCCTACTTCCTGGTGTGGATCTTTATGTGGTGGGTTACAGGGGGATTCTCTAGTATGAAGGACGCTAGAGAATAGTGTAGATGGCTAATGAGTGACCTGTCTTTTGATGGGGTGCCCCCTAGGCCTTATATACTCGACCGTGGGGCGTTACATGCGGGTATGATAACTATGTGCTCCTAAGTAATAGTGAACCGACTGAACTTATCTCCCTATTATCCTGCCGACTTATCCTCGTTCAGTTTCGACGTCTGAGGGTGTTGTGCGGGAGAATCGGATCAATGCTACGGATAACGTTTAAATCCATTGAGCCGTCTGGGCTCGAGTTGATCCAATCTTGCGTCGATCCATTCTGCCAGTGATTCCTCCCCTGGCCCACGAAGGGGTGGCCTTGTGAAATAATGGGCCTAGAGTCTTTCGCAAGGCCTTCCAGCCTTCTAGTGGACCCGGGGGATATCTGTCCCCCACACCAAGAGCATGGTATGAATGCCTAAGAGATTTTCTTATCACTAATGGCTTCAAAGCCAATAAAGCCGATCCTACTCTCTTTACTAAAACTGTTGCAAAAGATTAGTTTGTATGCCAAATTTATGTTGATGATATTATATTTGGGTCTACTAACAAATCAACTTGTGAAGAGTTTAGTAGGATCATGATTCAAAAATTCAAGATGTCTATGATGGGGGAGTTGAAGTATTTCCTTGGATTTCAAATCAAGCAACTCCAAGATGGCACCTTCATCAGCCAAACAAAGTACATTCAAGATATACTTAAGAAGTTTGGGATGAAGGATGACAAACCCATCAAGACACCCATGGGAACTAATGGGCATCTTGACCTCGACACGGGAGGTAAATCCGTAGATCAAATGGTATATCGGTCGATGATAGGATCTTTACTCTATTTATGTGCATCTCGACCCGATATTATGCTTTCTGTATGCATGTGTGCAAGGTTTCAGGCCGATCCTAAGGAAGTTCACCTAAGGGCCGTGAAGAGAATCATGAGGTATTTAGTATACACTCCTAAGTTTGGGCTTTGGTACCCCAAGGGATCCACTTTTGATTAGATAGGATATTTCGATGCTGATTGGGCAGGGTGTAAAATTGATAGGAAGAGCACATCAGGGACTTGTCAATTTTTTGGGGAGATCTCTGGTGTCTTGGGCTTCAAAGAAACAAAACTTCGTTGCTCTTTCCACCGCCGAAGCCGAGTACATTGCCGCAGGCCATTGCTGTGTATAATTACTTTGGATGAGGCAAACCCTAAGGGACTATGGCTACAAATTGAGCAAAGTCCCTCTCCTATGTGATAATGAGAGTGCAATCCGCATGACGGATAATCCCGTTGAACACAGCCGCACTAAGCACATAGACATTCGGTATCACTTTCTAAGAGATCACCAACAAAGGGGGATATCGAAATAGCTTATGTAAACACTAAGAATCAATTAGCCGATATCTTTACCAAGCCATTATATGAGAAAACCTTTAGCAAACTTAGAAATGAGCTAAATATACTTGATCCTCGAAATTTTGATTGAAACATTGCACCCATAGCTCATTTATATACCTTTGATCATATCTCTTTCATTTGATACAAATGCATATTTCTTATTCTTATTATGCCAAGGCTACGACTAATGTGTTTTCAAGTATATTTCTATACTAAGTCGTAGATTGAAAGGGAAATGGAGTATGTGACGAAGACAAGGCTTCCACTCCACTCTAATGGTATCATTTACCCTTCATCGCTACTTCGCTCACTCCAAATTGGTATAATCCTTCACTCTTATTTACTTGTACCAATGGGGAGAAACTAAAAAGGGCTCTCAACATCTCCGTTTTTGGCGATTAATGCCAAAGGGGGAGAGAATATTAAGCCCAAAGCAAAAGGACCGCACCACCATGATTTCAAAATTTTCAAAATAAAGCTTTAATTGATATTTGGCAATTTCTCAATTGGTATACATGCTTCACTTATCTTGAGAAAGTAGAATTACAATTGGTATAAAGTTTTAAATTGGTATTTTCACATTGGTACCTATGATGAAAACCCCTTCAATTGGTATCTTTAGAAGTTCATCTTTAAATAGGTATCTATTTTAAACCCTCTTGAAAGCTAAGAGGAGAATTTCATTTAGGGGGAGTTTTATTTAGTCAAAGGAAAAAACATGTGGCGGAACCGCCCGAATTATTCCAGCTTAAGTGCCTAAGTCACGCCCTAGGGGCCGTAACACACTTAAATTGGAATAACCCATCAGTCCCTCAGATCTAGTCTGATAGAGCCACTTAACCAGGATCAAATTCCACAATCTCACTCGAAAGTGAGTCACAGAAGAAATACAGTAAAACAGGAAACCTCAAATTAAGTACTGAGTTATTACATAAATCGGAGTTTTTGAGTAGCAAATAAGAGTTCACAAAATAAAGTGCAGCGGATGATCGATGTCGTCGGTATCGAGGAATTGGGCAAGGCCTAGCCCACTACTCCTCGTGCTCCTCTCCCGCCGGAGTAACATCCCACTCGACCATCCAACCCGGTGGCAGGGTGGTAGGCCAAGTCACACCATCAACCATTTCCTGAATAGTACCTGCAAAAATTTTGCCACAAGCAAGGCTGAGTATACTAATACTCAGCTAGACTTACCTGGTGTGAGGAATCTACTCCTCTACCTCTAGACTATGCAGCTGTTTGGCTGAGGGGTTTGGTTTGCCAAAAGCACTAGCTGTTTCTAAAAACAAGTTTTAGCTTTCCAGTTTCTATCATCATTAACTTAGCTAGATTGCTCCTTCTAAGCATACATGGTAACAATCAATTTATTCAATCAACAAGTTATCTTATGTAACCACATTTCACTTTTTACTCGATGCAGTACAAGGAATCAAGCAGTCTCATTAGCTGCGAGAAGCAGACGATTCGAATCGAGTTTTAACCTTGCAAGGTAAACCTAAACACACGGCATGTCAGGGTACTCTGACCCTGCACATGACAACCGTCCCCATCGATTCCCCGTTCGCGTCCAGGCCTCACCGCCTTGGCATACAATACTCCACTGACCCCGGCTGCCGCCGTGCAGTGACCGCACTTGTACCCACCATAGCTAGCATGGGAGACCCAGTCTCAGGTCGCAAGAGGGATAAAGTCCGCGCCCGGCTTCACTCAGGTACTAGGTTTACCGGTTACCATATTTCCCGGCATGTGCTTAGTACGTTCAAAAGCTTGACTCAGGTATCCACACATTAATCCTTAATTCTTTTTCCCGTCTCATGGACAAGACATCCTCCCTGGATCCAAGTCCATAGGCCAACATATACCCTGTTATCAAGATGAATACAATCAATTCCTGACCTCGCGCGAGTGCTAGAAAAATCACTCGACTTCTACCGAGATCCTGATTAGCAAGCAGCTACTCGACCTAGCATACTAGTATTCATCTCAAAAAGGGAATCCTAAGTTCATGCAACTAGAGGTTTCAAGCAACTCCTACACTTAAGTGCACATCACAAACCTACAAACATTAAGTGTAGTAAAGTATATATATATATAAACGGTTATGCATAAAACCGGGGCTTGCCTTCAATTGCTGGGGCTGCAGGGAGATCCTCAATAGCAGCCTCTGAAGCCTGCTCCTGGTCCTCCTCTTGGACAGGTCCTTGCTCGGGGATGAGCACGTACTCTCTGTCGGCAAGATTACAATCTAATGAATGCAATGCGTAAGATATATGCATGATATGATATGTGCTTCTAGAAATTACAACTTTAAAGGTGTATGATCTTCTTGAGTTAAACAAGGTTACTTTACTTATGTAAGACCCTTGGGTGGTATACTTGGTAAATTGGTTTAAACTTAGCTAAGGTAAGTAGTGGATTCAATTTTTTTTGGGTTTCCACTGAATTCCTTTTAAGTCTTAGGGAGAATTGATAAGTTCTCAAGTTAGCCTTATTGGGGTGAGGTTTATTTCTTCTTCCCTTTTCTTTTATTCTTTTTAATGTTTTGGAGTGGGTTTGAACTATAAGTTGCTTTTATAAAATTCTAAAAATTCTGCAAAAATTACAGTGGCTTGGTACTGGTGTATGTTTCTCTGTCTCAAAATTTGGGGATCAGGAAGTGAATAGTTTTTTCTGGACAAATTATCAAATCCTAGGGCAGAAGGGTTGCTTTGAACTACAACTATTATTTAACAGTGGGTAATTTTCTAAAACTTATTTTTGCTGGCTTTTAGGTGTCATAACATGATTTGGTGCAAACTTCTAGCCATTAATACCTTTTAGTTATTTTTCTATGGCTTTCTCAAGTTTCTAGCCACATTGGTGCTTTTTACTACCACTATATTTGAAAAATATCAAACAACAAAGTTCTTATTTTTCTTAGCTTTTGTTTTGTGCAAGAGCAATCATTCTGAAGTTTGGCATCTATTTGCTTAAGGGAAGGGGTGGTATGCATTATTTGAATCAAATGGCCTTTCTTTTAAATTATTAGCAATAGGTATGAGTTTGCTTCTTTTTCATGGGTTTGCATTTTTCTCTGGTAGTTTATCTCATCATGGACTTAGCTAATTTTTTGTTGCCCATTATCACATTATTAGGGGTTGTTACAGAATTATTGGGAAAATGCCTTATTATCACCTTGTATTTATTTTCCTTACTCAAAAAGTTGGGCTGAGGTGCTCTTTATTTTTGTAGTGGGGCTCTAGAGGTTGTAAGTCCACTGGATTTTTATTAATCATTTTGGTTATAGTTTTGCCATTCTAATAATTGATTTTCAGTCTATATAAGGCTAAATAAATCATCTTAATTTAAGACTGGTCCAAATTAATGGTCTCTGTATTTTTCCTAGGTTCTCTGTTACATAAGTAAACTAGGAAAAATAATCTTAATCATTGTTCATTAATTTCTAATGCCTTTCTGATTTTCTCTAAGTTTTAGACAAATTAGCTTTAAATGAATAACTACATCATAATTTCAAATGCTGGGGTTCCTACCTTTTTTAAACAGTGTCTAAATGAGGTTTAAACATCTACAAATTTTCTTAAATTCAGCACAGAAGAAAAACTAATTTTCCTTAATTAAACAAGGTTTGGTGGGTTTCTGTTTTTAATTTTAAACTCTAAAATTTAGAACAGAAAGCATAGGGTTTATCATTTTTAAATGACAGTTCATAATATTCAAGAGCTAGCAAAATCGGGTTGACAACTTTTTATGAAGAATTCAGCAAGTTATGGATTTTTTAAGTTCTCTGGTCATTTTAAAAAGATTAACAGAAATGGTTTAATGGAAATCCACTTTGCACTGGGGTCCCTGGCGGGTTTTTAAGTTTTCCTCGCGAATCAGTCCTTAAGCTACTATTCACATGAGTCGCTGACGTTACAGAAAACCCCTCGGGTTCTACGGATCCTAACCCGAGGTCCTTCTTCTACCTCAAACAGTGACCGCGGCGGAAGAAAGGGCGGAGGGGCTTACCGGCGGCGAGATTGTTCCGGTGAAGTGGTCGAGGACGTAGGGGAGGTCTCAGGGATCACAACGAGGTGCGGGTCACCGTCGGAGATGGCCGGAGTCGGTCGGTCCACGCGCGCAGGCGGGGATGCTCGTCGGCGGCGAGGAGTCCGGCCTGGTCACGGCGAGATGGAGCAATTGGATGGGTTAGAGAGGTTCACGGGATGCCAGAGAAGATATGGGTTCAAGGAATCGGTCGGAGACTCACTGGATAGCTCGGTCCACGCGCGGCGGCGGAAGACCGAAGTCCGGTGAGGTCGATCTCGGGCCTCCGGTGAAGTCCGGCCGGGTCCGAGGGCTTGGCAAGCTTCACGGGCTACTGGCGGAGCTAGCCGAAGCACTGGCTTGCCCAGAGGATGGCTGAGGTGGGCTGGCCACGATGGCCGAGGCTCTGGCGGCAATGGCGGGCGGAATTGAGCTCGCCGGAGCTAAGGGAAAGTGGCTGGCCGGTGAGGGTGAGTGCGGGGCGAAGTGAGGTGCGCCTGGGGAGGCTTTTGTTAGAAATATGCCCTAGAGATAATCATAGAGATGAGCATATTTCTTTGTATCCATGATATATATATTGCTTAATTGAATATCCATGGAAGGCACCTTGTATTGATTAGCAATTATGTGAATTGTTTGTGAGATTCTTTACTTATATGGTTATTCTAAATGATGTCCCTAGTCAGAGTCGATGACTAGCACATGTATTAGTTGATGACTACATTTCACAAGTCATGAACATGGAGATGTTAAATTAATAATGTGGGCGCATGTATGACATGAGGCTGGACCGACCCAACGTGAGATATTGTAATATAGTTCTCTTCTTGCAACATGAATACTGTATCCTTAGACCTGAGATTGTCGCATGTTCTCAAGATGTGAATTGACTTACTTAGGGACTATCAAACGCTATCCCGTAACTGGGTAGTTATAAAGGTAGTTTTGGGTTTGTCAGGAAGCATGCTATGAGGCATGGTCAGTCAAGATGGAATTTGTCCCTCTCTTTGTGAGAGAGATATCTCTGGGCCCCTTGAGTGATTGGATCAAGAAATGCATGGCCGTGCTAGGGTTAAGAGTTAACCATTGAAAGGATTCCAATTCACAGTATCGAGAAAGAGAGGTCAGCTTAGAGCCAGACCAAATATCGTGAGACAAAGGGAACAACATGTACTTAATGTCGCAATGGTTCGTCTGATATGATCTTTACGTACACATAGGAGTTGACATGTCTTGCTAGAGGCTGCTGTCAATTATTGGACCAAGTAAGAGTACTCGGGCTATGTCTATTTGTACGTGAACCTATAGGGTCACACACTTAAGGGGAAGGAAGCCTAATTCGGATTAGATCCGAAATTAGACTGGGCTTTAGGGTTAATGATGGGCCTCGGCGTCAGAAGCCCACCATAACGCCTATATAATGAGGGGCGGGGGCGCAGTTAAGAGATAACCTAATTCGCCACCTGCAAACCAGCAGCCGCCGCTCGCCTCTCGCCCTCGCCAAGCCGCCGTCGCGAACCTAGCAGTTCGGTACGCGGCGCTTCCTCCCTGTACGTGTGGATACCTCGGAGGTGCTGCATCTGGAGCACTTGGACGAACCGTGCGAGGACGTGAAGGACGCCGGCGACTGCATGGCACTGCTCGACGCGTTCGTCTACATCGAGACGTCTTCCGCTGCTCTGCGCGTCTAGTGGTAATTCCATGACCTATAACCGCAGTAGTTCTTGGTGTTATGGGGTTGAAAATTTTGTTTTGCGCTAGTGTAGCATCCCCGTAATCCTACAGCTTTATAGGCGCGGGCGGGCACGGCCGAGGGCGTGGGCGCGCGGCGGACTTGACCGGACGCCAGGGCGAGCGCGCGCGCGGGTTGGGCGAGCTCTGGCGTGCCGACCAGGGTCGAACACGTGTGCCCGTGCGTTCTGCCCAAGTTCTGGCGCGTGTGGTCGCTCATCCGAGCCTGCTCTCGCCTTGGTCAGTGCACAAAACCTCTTCTCCTCCCTACAAGCTACCATTCTTGTGTGGGGGTCAAAGGATTTTGCCTACTGGTTGCAGAGATATGGAGCCAGGAAATCCGGTCTGTCTCCCTGCTCAAACCCGAGGCAAATCCAAGGTTTTGTCGTGTCTAGGGCTCGCGTCCCAATGCCATCTTCTGGCACACGACAGAGGGGTTAGTTAGACACAATTTTGTCAATGGGGCCATTAGGATTCGAGTTGGGGATCAAGGTGAACATCCCTGATCTTTGGCTCAAGGTCTGAATTTCAGAATTCTGAAATTCAGAATTCCCATTAAGTCCCCACATGAGAAGCTTGATTTGGGGTTTTTCTTGAGTTATTTTGGCTAAGCTTTCTCAACCTTTCTTGTTGCTCATTAAATATACTTCAATTTTTATAATTGGCTCAAGTCAAAATTTTAAACTTTTCATCCCCTTTTTCTTACTTTCTTGAATTTAGCTCATGGGGCTCACTTAGGGTTTTCACTAGGGTTGTACATTCTTATCTTTTTAAAAGACTCAATTGTTTGGATCATGATACTTTTAAGTATATACTTGGTGAATCTTTTAGTACTTAAGTTATTTGATGTTCATGCTTACTTTGGTTCACATAAAATGATGGTTCTTGGTTTGGCATTTGAGAGAAACCCTAGGTGACACTGGGGTGTCACAGCCTTCCCCCCTTAAAGGAATCTCGTCCCGAGATTCGGGCCAGAGTCCTCCCGGGGTGAAGCGAAGGGTGAGACTTATAGAAAATGGGTGAGTGTTGTTATTATCAGGGTAAAACTGTTCTTCGAATGTCATTCTCTTTGCAACTTCAGAAGGAAGCCCTTTTAAGTTTTACTTCATAGTTACTTCATTCTGAATTAAGATTATATTTTTGAAAATTAGATTCGAAGGGTAGGAGGAGGGGTTGGGGGTGATTACGTACCAGCTTCCTTAGGTAGGCAATCGGGGAAGTTGGATCTCAGGAATTCCTTGGTTTCCCAAGTAGCTTCCTCCTCTGAGTGATTACTCCACTGGACCTTGTACATCTTGATCGATTTAGCCCGAGTTGATCTCTCCTTGCAATCCAGAATCTTGGAGGGGTACTCTTGGTACGATAGATCTGACTCTATCTCCAATTCTGGCTCTGCTAAGATCTCAGTCGGTAATCGAACACACTTCTTCAGTTGAGATACATGGAATACATCGTGAATGGCAGACATCTTTGAAGGTAACTTCAGCTTGTATGCCACGGGTCCACATGCTTCTATGATCTCATAAGGTCCGATGTAGCGAGGGGCTAGCTTGCCTTTGATCCCAAACCTCTGCATTCCCTTGGTGGGTGATACCTTGAGGTATACGAAACTTCCCACCTCGAACTGGAGAGGTTTCTTTCTCTTATCATGGTAACTCTTCTGCCTGGCCTGAGCAGCTTCTAGATTCTTCCTGATTAGTTTGACCTTCCTTTCGGCTTCAGTCACTAAGTCAGGTCCAAAAACTTCTCTTTCACCAGGTTGAGACCAATTGAGTGGTGTTTTGCACCTTCTTCCATAGAGAGCTTCAAAAGGTGCCATCTTTAGGCTGAATTGATAACTATTGTTATAAGCAAACTCTGCTAAGGAGAGGTGCTTATCCCAGTTCTTGCCATAATCGATCGCACAAGCTCTCAGCATATCCTCCAGAATTTGGTTTACCCTTTCCGGCTGACCATCAGTCTGTGGGTGGTAAGCTGAACTTCTGATTAGCTTAGTTCCCAGAGACTCTTGCAATTGTTCCCAAAATCTGGCAACAAATTGGGCTCCTCGGTCAGAAACAATGGTCCGAGGTAATCCGTGCAAACACACGATCCGGTCAATATACAATTCTGTATATTTCTGAGCCTTATCAGTGGTGTGCACAGGAAGAAAATGTGCCACTTTCGTCAATCGGTCCACAATAACCCAAATCGAATCATGATGACGAGAGGTGTTGGGCAGACCCACAATGAAATCCATGCTGATGTCATCCCACTTCCATGAAGGTATGGACAGGGGTTGCAAAGCTCCAGCTGACTTCAAGTGGCTTGCCTTTATCCTCTGAAAGGTGTCACATTCAGATACATACTGGGCTATCTCCCTCTTCATTCTGGTCCACCACTACAAAGGCTTCAGATCATGGTACATCTTGGTGCTTCCCGGATGCATAGAGAATTTGGAGAGATGAGCTTCGTCCAAAATTTTCCTCTTTAGATCCTGGTCCTTAGGAATCACCAATCTGTTTTTAAACCATAACACACCCTTTTCATCCTGGCGGAAACAATTATACTTCTTGACCTTCTGATGGAGATTCTCCTTGATAATCTGCACTCCCTTGTCACTGAGCTGGGCCCATGATGATCTGGTCTTGCAAAGCTGGCTCAACAGAAATGTGAGACAAAGAACCAGAAGGAATTACTTCAATTTGCATCTTGCTCAACTCATCACACAAGGTGTTAATGCGAGAATCCATCAGAATGCAATTGCACTGCATCTTCCGGCTCAAGGCATCTGCTACCACATTAGCTTTTCCTGGGTGGTAATGGACCTCTAGGTCATAATCCTTGATCAGCTCTAGCCATCTTCTCTGCCTCATGTTGAGATCAGCCTGAGTAAAAATGTACTTAAGGCTCTTATGATCAGTGAAGATGTTGCAGTGGGTCCCCATTAGGTAATGCCTCCACATCTTCAATGCATGAATCACTGCTGCTAGCTCAAGGTCATGAGTGGGATAGTTCTGCTCATGAGGCCTGAGTGCTCTTGAGGCATAAGCGATGACTCGGTTGTCTTGCATCAAGACACATCCTAGCCCGGTGCCAGAGGCATCGCAATATACATCGAAAGGCTTGCTGTTGTCAGGCTGTGCCAACACTGGTGCTGTGGTCAGATGATGCCTTAATGCATGGAAGGCATCTTCGCACTTCTGACTCCAGACAAATTTGACTTCTTTCTTCAGCAACTCAGTAATAGGCTTCGCAATTCGAGAGAAGTCCGGAATAAATCTTCGGTAATAACCAGCTAATCCCAGAAAACTCCGAATCTGACGAACAGTTGTTGGTGGCCTCCAGTTCATCACCTCTTGCACTTTATCAGGATCAACAGCTATTCCGGCCTGAGAGATAGTGTGACCCAAGAATTTGATTTCCTTTAGCCAAAAATCACACTTGGATAACTTGGCATAAAGGTGGTGCTCTCGCAGACGTTGAAGCACTACATGCAAATGCCCGGCATGTTCTTCTTCGTTCTTTGAGTACACCAGAATATCATCGATGAAAACCACCACGAACTTGTCCAATTCAAGCATGAAAACAGAATTCATCAGGTACATGAAATATGCTGGTGCATTTGTCAGCCCGAATGACATCACCAAGAATTCATATAGCCCATATCTGGTTGAGAATGCCGTCTTCGGAATATCACTTGCTCGTATCTTGATCTGATGGTAGCCAGAGCGAAGGTCTATCTTGGAAAATACCTTGGCCCCGACCAATTGGTCAAAGAGAACATCAATACGAGGCAAAGGATACTTGTTCTTGATAGTTACCGCATTAAGAGGGTGGTAATCTATACACAGCCTCAAGCTTTCATCTTTCTTCTTCACAAATAGTGCTGGACATCCCCAAGGCGAAGTGCTTGGGCAAATAAAACCCTTATCCAGCAACTCTTGCAATTGCTTCTTCAACTCTGCCAACTCAGCGGGTGGCATCCGGTAGGGCCTTTTGGAAATTGGGGCCGTTACTGGTTGCAACTCGATGGCGAATTCAATATCCCGGTCCGGTGGCATTCCTGGCAACTCATCAGGGAAGACATCTGCATACTCACAGACCACTGGGATTTTCTTCAAAGGTAACTCCGTCATAGAGAAAGCACATGACTGAGTAGAACCTTGACTGGGCAGAATTAAAGTGAAGTTCCCACAGAACGGAGAATTAACTTCCACGGTACGGCTGGCTACATCAAGCACAACTTGGTGCAAGGTCATCCAATTTGCTCCTAGAATAATGTCCACATTTTCCAATCCCAACACAAGAAGAGTGGTTTTGATAATGTGGCTTCCCAGTTGAATAGGCACACTTTGGTTTAATTGATTAGTTGCAATTTTACCCCCAGGTGTGACTATCATGAATGACCCTTTAGAGTGAGAGAATGGTAGTTTGCATCTAGCACTGAACTTTTGGCTAATGAAACTATGAGATGCACCAGAATCAAACAGAATTAAAGCATGTTGATTATAAACTGAAAAGATACCAGTCATGATAGGAGCTCCTTCAGGTACTTCCTCCAGAGTAGTGAAGTTGAGCTTCCCTTGCCTGACTTGCACCTTCTGCTTTCTTCCCTTGTCTTGATTTGGTGCTGGCATCTGCCTCTGCTGGTTCCTGGGACAATTCTTGGCATAGTGGCCCACATTGCCACAAGTGAAACACTTGTTCCCATTGCCCTGGCGGAACTGCTGCTGCTGAGGCTGGTTGTTCCTTGGGGCGGGAGCTGGGTAGCGGTTGGGTGCCGGCTGCTGCTGCTGCTGAGGTGGCCTGATCACCCATCTGCCTGCCTGCTGCTGAAAACCCCTGCTCTGATTGTGAGAAACAATCCGGAACCTCTGAGCTTGAGCGGATGGTGCTGCCATTGGTGCTTTTCTCTTCTTCTCTGCCCGGTGAGCAACAATGCAATCCTCCTGGGAGATGGCCAGGTTGACCAACTCATTGAAGCTATCGGCCCGGACAGTGTTGAGTCGTTCCCGCAGCTTGGTATTGAGACCCCTGCGGAAGCGATCCTTCTTCTTCTCATCAGAATCAGCATGGTACCCTGCATACTGGCATAAGTCGTTGAAGGCTTGCGCATACTGCAGTACCATGCGGGTTCCTTGATTAAGGGCCAGAAATTCATTCAACTTCCGATCAAGAATGCCAGCTGGGATGTGGTGTCCTTTGAAGGCAGTCTTGAATTCCTCCCAAGATACCTCACGATCAGCGGGGAGCATAGCACGGAAGTGATCCCACCAAGTCCGAGCAGATCCGCGAAGCTGCTGCGCGGCGAAGCGGGTCTTGGTAGCATCAGGGCAGTCTCTCGTGAGGAGGGGAAACTTGGACTCGACGACGCGAAGCCATACGTCGGCGTCCAACGGATCCTCTGCCTTGGTGAACAGGGGCGGCTGCGTGCTCAGAAACTCCTGGTAAGTGGCCATTACCGGAGGTCGCTAAGGCTGGCCTCCACCATGCTGCTGCGGGTGGGGCTGGCGCTGCAAGAGCTGTCGCAGAATCTCATTCTGCTGGGCCATCAGCTCCTGCACTGTGGGAGCTGGAGGAGGTGGCGGGGGAACCTGCTCGTTATGCCCGCGACGCTGCCTAGCTACCATCTGAAAACAGAGATTGCCGCCATTGTTATCCCAACTCACAGTTTCGAACGACAAGATATCATCTCATATGGAAGGAAAAATGCCATAATCATAATATTAGGTTCGAAATGAAGATAACATGGTGACAAACATCCCACAGATTTCAAAAGTTCACAGGGTTACATCAATCAGGGAAAGTACCCATAAGCCTAGTCCAAAATGTGATATTACTAAGCTCGCATAGGTTTCTATCCGCCTAAAAATGTCGAAGCGACTGCTTAACCCTGAGCGGTGGAAGCGACACTGGATGCGGGTGAAGGGGGCATCGCGGAGGTAGTCCCATTGGCACCAGGGGCTGGTCCTAGCTCCTCGGGATCCTCTTCTCCCTCGCTTCCTGCTTCATTGGCCTCCATCTCCAAGTGGTGCATATCCAGGTGGTCATTCGCTTCTTCGAGTTCTCTCTGCACATCGTGGAGCTGGTTCTCCAAGACATCAATAGTGTTGTCTCAGATCTCCACCTGCTGCTCCAAGGTGGTGATGCGCTGGCTCAGCCTCTCCACCTGCAAATCCTTATCTACCAACTCAGTGGATAGGTCGACCACAAAATCTTCCCGACTGTCGAGAGTGAGCTTGGCAGTCTGAGCAGTGTTGGCAAGGAGTGCCATAGCATCGCTCTGAAGGGCCTGAAGGCGGTACAGCGCACTCATGCACTGAACAGTGACCCTCCCAACCAAGTCAGGATACATTGCCCATACATCCTTCACATGGCTCACGCGGTTACACCACATGGGATCATCCTTCCTCTCAGCAGGGAAGAGTCCCAAGGGGTGCATCACCATCTCCAGGGGATGATAGCCACAGAAAGTTGTCAGGGCCTTCATGGCTGCTGCTTCAACGGTGTCGTCCGTCCTGAGTCCAATTGTCTCAGAATCAAGAGAACGCCAACCCGGCTGAAGGGGATGAGCCTCCAAAGTCAGCCAGACCCGGCAACGAGGTACCCGATGCTCCTCATACAACTGCACCGTGTACAAAGGGGGTATAGGGTAGCCGGCGGAGTTAAGCACTTCCCACAAGATGGAAGGAAAACCATCACGAGAAAGGAAGTCAGAACTGAAACGAGAGTCTCCTCCACTGGCGGGGGTGGGTGAATTCATCTGCGGAGGGGAATCAAAGGTAAAGATTATGGTGGAAGGAAAAGAAAAAGAGAGCCCGGATGGTTTTAAAGAAAGTGGGTTAGCTCAAATTTTAATTCCTCTTTGATGTTTTATAATGCATGCATGCTGGGAAAAAGAAAATGTTGCCTCTCGAAAGAAAATAGGGTGCTTTTCAGGGCATCCTTGAAAATATAAGTACTGGCCCACGGGGCCTAAGTAATTAGCCACCCATTTTTCCTCTATGCCTAAGGCCTTTCGTCCTAGGTCTAGTGGTCTAGTCCTGACGATCCATAACAGTTTCTAGGCAAGTTTTAGATTTTGAAAATTGGTATTCATGGTTTATTGTCCTTCTCTGTGGTGGAATTTGCTCCGATACCAGCTGTGGCGGAACCGCCCGAATTATTCCAGCTTAAGTGCCTAAGTCACGCCCCAGGGGCCGTAACACACTTAAATCGGAATAACCCGTCAGTCCCTCAGATCTAGTCTGATAGAGCCACTTAACCAGGATCAAATTCCACAATCTCACTCCAAAATGAGTCACAGAAGAAATACAGTAAAACAGGAAACCTCAAATTAAGTACTGAGTTATTACATAAATCGGAGTTTTTGAGTAGCAAATAAGAGTTCACAAAATAAAGTGCAGCGGATGATCGATGTCGTCAGTATCGAGGAATTGGGCAAGGCCTAGCCCACTACTCCTCGTGCTCCTCTCCTACCGGAGCAACATCCCACTCGACCGTCCAACCCGGTGGCAGGGTGGTAGGCCAAGTCACACCATCAACCATTTCCTGAATAGTACCTGCAAAAATTTTTCCACAAGCAAGGCTGAGTATACTAATACTCAGCTAGACTTACCCGGTGTGAGGAATCTACTCCTCTACCTCTAGACTATGCAGCTGTTTGGCTGAGGGGTTTGGTTTGCCAAAAGCACTAGCTGTTTCTAAAAACAAGTTTTAGCTTTCCAGTTTCTATCATCATTAACTTAGCTAGATTGCTCCTTCTAAGCATACATGGTAACAATCAATTTATTCAATCAACAAGTTATCTTATGTAACCACATTTCACTTTTTACTCGATGCAGTACAAGGAATCAAGCAGTCTCATTAGCTGCGAGAAGCAGACGATTCGAATCAAGTTTTAACATTGCAAGGTAAACCTAAACACACGGCATGTCAGGGTACTCCGACCCTGCACATGACAACCGTCCCCATCGATTCCCCGTTCGCGTCCAGGCCTCACCGCCTTGGCATACAATGCTCCACTGACCCCGGCTGCCGCCGTGCAGTGACCGCACTTGTACCCACCATAGCTAGCATGGGAGACCCAGTCTCAGGTCGCATGAGGGATAAAGTCCGCGCCCGGCTTCACTCAGGTACTAGGTTTACCGGTTACCATATTTCCCGGCATGTACTTAGTACGTTCAAAAGCTTTACTCAGGTATCCACACATTAATCCTTAATTCTTTTTCCCGTCTCATGGACAAGACATCCTCCCTGGATCCAAGTCCATAGACCAACATATACCCCGTTATCAAGATGAATACAATCAATTCCTGACCTCGCGCGAGTGCTAGAAAAATCACTCGACTTCTACCGAGATCCTGATTAGCAAGCAGCTACTCGACCTAGCATACTAGTATTCATCTCAAAAAGGGAATCCTAAGTTCATGCAACTAGAGGTTTCAAGCAACTCCTACACTTAAGTGCACATCACAAACCTACAAACATTAAGTGTAGTAAAGTAGCATATATATATAAACGGTTATGCATAAAACCGGGGCTTGCCTTCAATTGCTGGGGCTGCAGGGAGATCCTCAATAGCAGCCTCTGAAGCCTGCTCCTGGTCCTCCTCTTGGACAGGTCCTTGCTCGGGAATGAGCACGTACTCTCCGTCGGCAAGATTACAATCTAATGAATGCAATGCGTAAGATATATGCATGATATGATATGTGCTTCTAGAAATTACAACTTTAAAGGTGTATGATCTTCTTGAGTTAAACAAGGTTACTTTACTTATGTAAGACCCTTGGGTGGTATACTTGGTAAATTGGTTTAAACTTAGCTAAGGTAAGTAGTGGATTCAATTTTTTTTGGGTTTCCACTGAATTCCTTTTAAGTCTTAGGGAGAATTGATAAGTTCTCAAGTTAGCCTTATTGGGGTGAGGTTTATTTCTTCTTCCCTTTTCTTTTATTCTTTTTAATGTTTTGGAGTGGGTTTGAACTACAAGTTGCTTTTATAAAATTCTAAAAATTCTGCAAAAATTACAGTGGCTTGGTACTGATGTATGTTTCTTTGTCTCAAAATTTGGGGATCAGGAAGTGAATAGTTTTCTCTGGACAAATTATCAAATCCTAGGGCAGAAGGGGTGCTTTGAACTACAACTATTATTTAACAGTGGGTAATTTTCTAAAACTTATTTTTTCTGGCTTTTAGGTGTCATAACATGATTTGGTGCAAACTTCTAGCCATTAATACCTTTTAGTTATTTTTCTATGGCTTTCTCAAGTTTCTAGCCACATTGGTGCTTTCTACTACCACTATATTTGAAAAATATCAAACAACAGAGTTCTTATTTTTCTTAGCTTTTGTTTTGTGCAAGAGCAATCATTCTGAAGTTTGGCATCTATTTGCTTAAGGGAAGGGGTGGTATGCATTATTTGAATCAAATGGCCTTTCTTTTAAATTATTAGCAATAGGTATGAGTTTGCTTCTTTTTCATGGGTTTGCATTTTTCTCTGATAGTTTATCTCATCATGGACTTAGCTAATTTTTGGTTGCCCATTATCACATTATTAGGGGTTGTTAAAGAATTATTGGGAAAATGCCTTGTTATCACCTTGTATTTATTTTCCTTACTCAAAAAGTTGGGCTGAGGTGCTCTTTATTTTTGTAGTGGGGCTCTGAGGGTTGTATGTCCACTGGATTTTTATTAATCATTTTGGTTATAGTTTTGCCATTCTAATAATTGATTTTCAGTCTATATAAGGCTAAATAAATCATCTTAATTTAAGACTGGTCCAAATTAATGGTCTCTGTATTTTTCCTAGGTTCTTTGTTACATAAGTAAACTAGGAAAAATAATCTTAATCATTGTTCATTGATTTCTAATGCCTTTCTGAATTTCTCTAAGTTTTGGACAAATTAGCTTTAAATGAATAACTACATCATAATTTCAAATGCTGGGGTTCCTACCTTTTTTAAACAGTGTCTAAATGAGGTTTAAACATCTACAAATTTTCTTAAATTCAGCACAGAAGAAAAACTAATTTTCCTTAGTTAAACAAGGTTTGGTGGGTTTCTGTTTTTAATTTTAAACTCTAAAATTTAGAACAGAAAGCATAGGGTTTATCATTTTTAAATGACAGTTCATAATATTCAGGAGCTAGCAAAATTGGTTTGACAACTTTTTATGAAGAATTCAGCAAATTATGGATTTTTTAAGTTCTCTGGTCATTTTAAAAAGATTAACAGAAATGGTTTAATGGAAATCCACTTTGCACTGGGGTCCCTGGCGGGTTTTTAAGTTTTCCTCGCGAATCAGTCCTTAACCTACTATTCACATGAGTCGCTGACGTTACAGAAAACCCCTCGGGTTCTACGGATCCTAACCCGAGGTCCTTCTTCTACCTCAAACAGTGACCGCGGCGGAAGAAAGGGCGGAGGGGCTTACCGGCGGCGAGATTGCTCCGGTGAAGTGGTCAAGGACGTAGGGGAGGTCTCGGGGATCACAACGAGGTGCGGGTCGCCGTCGGAGATGGCCGGAGTCGGTCGGTCCACACGCGCAGGCGGGGATGCTCGTCGGCGGCGTGGAGTCCGGCCTGGTCACGGCGAGATGGAGCAATTGGATGGGTCAGAGAGGTTCACGGGATGCTAGAGAAGATATGGGTGCAAGGAATCGGTCGGAGACTCACTGGATAGCTCGGTCCACGCGCGGCGGCGGAAGACCGAAGTCCGGTGAGGTCGATCTCGGGCCTCCGGTGAAGTCCGGCCGGGTCCGAGGGCTTGGCAAGCTTCACGGGCTACTGGCGGAGCTAGCCGAAGCACTGGCTTGCCCATAGGATGGCTGGGGTGGGCTGGCCACGATGGTCGAGGCTCTGGCAGCAATGGCGGGCGGAATTGAGCTCGCCGGAGCTAAGGGAAAGTGGCTGGCCGGTGAGGGTGAGTGCGGGGCGAAGTGAGGTGCGCCTGGGGAGGCTTTATAGGCGCGGGCGGGCACGGCCGAGGGCGTGGGCGAGCGGCGGACTTGACCGGACGCCGGGGCGAGCACGCGCGCGGGTTGGGCGAGCTCTGGCGTGCCGACCAGGGTCGAACACGTGTGCCCGTGCGTTCTGCCCAAGTTCTGGCGCGTGTGGTCGCTCATCTGAGCCTGCTCTCGCCTTGGTCAGTGCACAAAACCTCTTCTCCTCCCTACAAGCTACCATTCTTGTGTGGGGGTCAAAGGATTTTGCATACTGGTTGCAGAGATATGGAGCCAGGAAATCTGGTCTGTCTCCCTGCTCAAACCCGAGGCAAATCCAAGGTTTTGTCGTGTCTAGGGCTCGTGTCCCAATGCCATCTTCTAGCACACGACAGAGGGGTTTGTTAGACACAATTTTGTCAATGGGGCCATTAGGATTCAAGTTGGGGATCAAGGTGAACATCCCTGATCTTTGGCTCAAGGTCTGAATTTCAGAATTCTGAAATTCAGAATTCCCATTAAGTCCCCACATGAGAAGCTTGATTTGGGGTTTTTCTTGAGTTATTTTGGCTAAGCTTTCTCAACCTTTCTTGTTGCTCATTAAATATACTTCAATTTTTATAATTGGCTCAAGTCAAAATTTTAAACTTTTCATCCCCTTTTTCTTACTTTCTTGAATTTAGCTCATGGGGCTCACTTAGGCTTTTCACTAGGGTTGTACATTCTTATCTTTTTAAAAGACTCAATTGTTTGGATCATGATACTTTTAAGTGTATACTTGGTGAATCTTTTAGTACTTAAGTTATTTGATGTTCATGCTTACTTTGGTTCACATAAAATGATGGTTCTTGGTTTGGCATTTGAGAGAAACCCTAGGTGACACTGGGGTGTCACAAAACATTTGAAACAGGGGGAGAAATTTCAAATCTTGAAAATGCTTCTTGCAATACTATTCATATACCTTTGACTATTTGCAAAAAGACTTTGAAAAGATTTTCCAAAAGAATTTGCAAAAACAAAACAAGTGCTGCAAATGTGGTCCAAAATGTTAAAGAAAAGAAAAGCAATCCATTCGTATCTACTAAGATTATCAATTGGTTTAATTCCAAGTAACTGAGAGCACCTAGAGGGGGGGGTGAATAGGTGATCCTGTAAAAACCTCAAACTTAAGCCACAAAAACTTGTTAAGCGTTAGCACGATTAATGCCAAGTGGCTAAGGTGAAGTCTCAACAAAACACAATACCACAAGAATCAAGCACAGAGGGACACGGTGGTTTATCCCGTGGTTCGGCCAAGCCAATGCTTGCCTACTTCCACGTTGTGGCGTCCCAACGGACGAGGGTTGCAATCAACCCCTCTCAAGCGGTCCAAAGACCCACTTGAATACCACGGTGTTTTGTTGTTCCTTTCACTATCCCGTTTGCAAGGAATCTCCACAAATTGGAGTCTCTTGCCCTTACAAGTATGATCACAAAGAAAGCACAGAGTAAGGGAGGGAAGCAACACACACAAATCCACAACAAAATCGCACACACACAGCCAAGACTCGAGCTCGAATGACTATCTCAGAGTTCACACTAGAACAGAGCTCGAATCACTTAGAATCACAAACGAATGCGCAAAGAACTTGTGTGGATGATCAAGAATGCTCAAGAGTTGCTTGTGTATCTCCTCCATGCGCCTAGGGGCTCCTTTTATAGCCCCAAGGCAGCTAGGAGCCGTTGAGAGCAATTCTGGAAGGCTATCCTGGCCTTCTGTCGTCGGGGGCACCGGACAGTCCGGTGCACACCGGACACTGTCCGGTGCACACCGGACACTGTCCGGTGCCCGATCTGTTTCCTTTTCGGGCGCTTCCGACCGTTGGAAGACTGCCGTAGATCTGCGAGCCGTTGGCGCACCGGACAGTCCGGTGCACACCGGACAGTCCGGTGCCGTCTTCCGACCGTTGGCTCGGCCACGTGTCCCGCGCGGATTGCGCGGCCGACCGTTGGCCCTGGCCGACCGTTGGCTCACCGGACAGTCCGGTGCACACCGGACAGTCCGGTGAATTTTAGCCGTACGCCGCCGGCCAAAAACCCGAGAGCGGCCAGTTCGAGTCGAGTTGGCCTGGCGCACCGGACACTGTCCGGTGCACACCGGACAGTCCGGTGCTCCAGACCGAGCTGGGACTTGGCTGCACACAGCCAAGTCATTTCTCCTCTTCTCTCTTCCTGTTTCTAACACTTAGACAAATATGTTAGTCCACAAAACCAATGTACTAAGGCTTAGAAACATACCTTTATCTCATGATTTGCACCTTGTTCATCCATGTACACAAATTCACAATTAAACACATGTGTTGGCACTCAATCACCAAAATACTTAGAAATGGCCCAAGGGCACATTTCCCTTTCAATCTCCCCCTTTTTGGTGATTTATGCCAACACAACATAAAGCCACTAGAACAAGTGCAAACTCTATTCAAATAACACTTAAATTTATTTTGAATAAATTTTGGCATATATGGATCATCCTTTGCCACCACTTGGTTTGTTTTTGCAAATCAAACACAAATCTCTATCTCTAAGTTAAACACACATGTTTAAGCATAAAGAGAGTCATTCAAAAAGAGATTGATCAAGGATTTCAAAAACTCCCCCTTTTTCCCATAATTACTACTTCTCCCCACAAGAAGCCAACTTTTGACAAGAGAGACAACAAAAGAGTTTTGACAAACCAAAAGCTCTATTCTACTAATTTCAAAAATCTCTCAAGTGGTAGCTGATCCATTTATTGCTTTGGCCTTTATTTTCTCCCCCTTTGGCATCAAGCACCAAAACGGGATCAATTGTGGCCCTATAACCCCATTGCCTCACCAAAATCTTCAATTAAGAGCAAATGGCAATAAGAGTTCATGAGATGGACTTGGAATAAGTTACCCCTCATCGGAGTGCAGTGGAAGTCTTGCATGATCCAAGTCCACCTTTTTCCTTTCAATTCTCCTTTGAGACTAACACAAGCAAACTCAAACATATGGTTAGTCTCAAAGGGTCAAGTTGTAACACATCTCCCCCTAAACATGTGCATCACATTGCAACGGACTTGTGAGGTCCAGGGAGTGTTTGTGCAACTTGAGCACCATAATAAGCAACAAAATGCAGAATGAACTTGATCAAAAGCATAGATACATGTATGCTACAATTCAATCCAAGTTCCGCGAATCTAAGACATTTAGCTCACTACGCAGCCTGCAAAAGGTCTTCTCATCTAAAGGCTTGGTAAAGATATCGGCTAGCTGGTTCTCGGTGCTAACATAAAACACTTCGATATCTCCCTTTTGCTGGTGGTCTCTCAAAAAGTGATGCCGGATGTCAATGTGCTTTGTGCGGCTGTGCTCAACAGGATTTTCCGCTATTCGGATAGCACTCTCATTATCACATAGGAGTGGGACTTTGCTCAGATTGTAGCCAAAGTCCCTGAGGGTTTGCCTCATCCAAAGTAGTTGCGCGCAACACTGACCTGCGGCAACGTACTCGGCCTCAGCGGTGGATAGGGCAACGGAGGTTTGTTTCTTAGAGTTCCATGACACCAGGGACCTTCCTAAGAATTGGCACGTCCCCGATGTACTCTTCCTATCGACCTTACATCCAGCATAGTCGGAATCTGAGTACCCAATTAAGTCAAAGTTAGACCCCTTTGGATACCAGATCCCGAAGCAAGGCGTAGCGACTAAATATCTAAGAATTCGCTTCACCGCCACCAAGTGACACTCCTTAGGATCGGATTGAAATCTAGCACACATGCATACGCTAAGCATAATATCCGGTCTACTAGCACATAAATAAAGTAAAGACCCTATCATTGACCGGTATGCCTTTTGATCAACGGACTTACCTCCTTTGTTGAGGTCGGTGTGTCCGTCGGTTCCCATCGGAGTCTTTGCGGGCTTGGCGTCCTTCATCCCAAACCGCTTCAGCAGATCTTGCGTGTACTTCGTTTGGGAGATGAAGGTGCCGTCCTTGAGTTGCTTCACTTGGAACCCAAGGAAGTAGTTCAACTCGCCCATCATCGACATCTCGAATTTCTGCGTCATCACCCTGCTAAACTCTTCACAAGACTTTTGATTAGTAGAACCAAATATTATGTCATCGACATAAATTTGGCATACAAACAAATCACCATCACATGTCTTTGTAAAAAGAGTTGGATCGGCTTTCCCAACCTTGAAAGCATTAGCAAGTAAGAAATCTCTAAGGCATTCATACCATGCTCTTGGGGCTTGTTTAAGTCCATAGAGCGCCTTAGAGAGCTTACACACGTGGTCGGGGTACCGCTCATCCTCGAAGCCAGGGGGTTGCTCCACGTACACCTCCTCCTTTATTGGCCCGTTGAGGAACGCGCTCTTCACATCCATTTGGTACAACCTGAAAGAATGGTGAGCGGCATATGCTAGCAAGATACGAATAGACTCTAGCCTAGCCACAGGAGCAAAAGTCTCCTCAAAGTCCAAACCTGCGACTTGGGCATAACCTTTTGCCACAAGTCGAGCCTTGTTCCTTGTCACCACCCCGTGCTCGTCTTGTTTGTTGCGGAACACCCACTTGGTTCCCACAACATTTTGCTTGGGACGAGGCACCAGCGTCCAAACTTCGTTGCGCTTGAAGTTATTAAGTTCCTCCTGCATGGCCAACACCCAATCCGGATCTAGCAAGGCCTCCTCTACCCTGAAAGGCTCAATAGAGGAGACAAAGGAGTAATGTTCACAAAAATTTACTAATCGAGACCGAGTAGTTACTCCCTTGCTGATGTCACCCAGAATTTGGTCGACGGGATGATCCCTTTGAATCATCGCTCGAACTTGGGTTGGAGGTGCCGGTTGCGCTTCTTCCTCCATCACTTGATCTTCTTGTGCTCCCCCTTGATCACACGCCTCCTTTTGATGAACCTGTTCATCGTCTTGAAGTGGGGGATGCACCGTCGTTGAGGAAGAAGGTTGATTACGTTCATCCTGTTCCTGTGGCCGAACGTCTCCAATCGCCATGGTTCGTATAGCAGCCGACGGAACATCTTCTTCATCTACATCATCACAATCAACAACTTGCTCTCTTGGAGAGCCATTAGTCTCATCAAATACAACGTCGCTAGAGACTTCAACCAAACCCGATGATTTGTTGAAGACTCTATACGCCTTTGTATTTGAATCATAACCTAATAAAAACCCTTCTACAGCTTTGGGAGCAAACTTAGAATTTCTACCCTTCTTCACTAGAATGTAGCACTTGCTCCCAAAAACACGAAAGTACGATACATTGGGTTTGTTACCGGTTAGTAGCTCATATGACGTCTTCTTGAGGAGGCGGTGAAGGTAGACCCTGTTGATGGCGTGGCAAGCCGTGTTCACGGCTTCCGACCAAAAGCACTCGGGGGTCTTGAACTCTCCAAGCATTGTCCTCGCCATATCGATTAGCGTCCTGTTCTTCCTCTCTACCACACCATTTTGTTGTGGTGTGTAGGGAGCGGAGAACTCGTGCTTGATCCCTTCCTCCTCAAGAAACTCCTCCACTTGAAGGTTCTTGAACTCGGACCCGTTGTCGCTCCTTATCTTCTTCACCTTGAGCTCAAACTCATTTTGAGCTCTCCTGAGGAAGCGCTTGAGGGTCCCTTGGGTTTCAGACTTATCCTGCAAAAAGAACACCCAAGTGAAGCGGGAAAAGTCATCAACAATAACTAAACCATACTTACTTCCTCCTATGCTTAGATAGGCGACGGGTCCGAAGAGGTCCATATGCAGCAGCTCCAGGGGTCTCGACGTGGTCATCACGTTCTTGCTGTGATGTGCTCCTCCCACTTGTTTACCTGCCTGACAAGCTGCACAAGGTCTATCTTTTTCGAAATAAACATTTGTTAGACCTATCACGTGTTCTCCCTTTAGAAGCTTATGGAGGTTCTTCATCCCCACATGTGCTAAGCGGCGATGCCACAGCCAGCCCATGCAAGTCTTAGTCATTAAGCATGCATCTAGACCGGCCTCTTCTTTTGCAAAATCAACTAAATAAAGCTTGCCGTCTAGTACACCCTTAAAAGCTAGTGAACCATCACCTCTTCTAAAGACAGACACATCTACATTTGTAAAAAGGCAATTGTATCCCATTTGACATAATTGACTAACAGATAGCAAATTATATCCAAGACTCTCCACTAAGAATACATTTGAGATAGAATGCTCATTAGAAATTGCAATTTTACCTAACCCTTTTACCTTGCCTTGATTCCCATCACCGAATATAATTGAATCTTGGGAATCCTTATTCTTGACGTAGGAGGTGAACATCTTCTTCTCCCCCGTCATATGGTTTGTGCATCCGCTGTCGATAATCCAGCTTGAACCCCCGGATGCATAAACCTGCAAGGCAAATTTAGGCTTGGGTCTTAGGTACCCAACTCATGTTGGGTCCTGCAAGGTTAGCACAAATATCTTTAGGGACCCAAATGCAAGATTTATCTCCCTTGCATCTAGCCCCTAATTTCCTAGCAACAACCTTCTTTCCCTTTCTACAAATAGCAAAGGGAGCATTACAAGCATAATAAATGGTAGAAGGTTCATTCACTACTTTCCTAGGAGCATGAATAACATTCTTCCTAGGCATATGTACAACATTTCTCCTACACATATCTCTACCATGATTATAAGAAGAACTAGAAGCAAACATTGCATGAGAATCATAAGCATGTGAATCAAAATGATTATAAGCATTTCTAGCATGTCTCCTATCATAATATATAAAAGCATGATTCTTTTTAGCATTACTAGCCATCGGGGCCTTCCCCTTCTCCTTGACGAAGATGGGAGCCTTATGGCTTGTTAAGTTCTTGGCTTCCCTCTTGAAGCCAAGCCCATCCTTAATTGAGGGGTGTCTACCAATCGTGTAGGCATCCCTTGCAAATTTGATTTTATCAACTTCATTCTTGCTAGTCTTAAGTTGGGCATTAAGACTAGCCACTTCATCATTTAATTTGGAAATTAGAACTAGGTGTTCACTACAAGCATTAACATCAAAATCCTTACACCTAGTACAAATTTCAACATGTTCACCACAAGAATTTGATTTACTAGCTACTTCTAGTTTAGCACTTAAATCAATATTAACACTTCTTAAGGTAGAAATGGTTTCATGACAGGAAGATATTTCACTAGAAAGCATTTCATTTCTTTTCACTTCTAAAGCATATGATTTTTGTGCCTCTACAAACTTATCATGTTCATCATACAATAAATCTTCTTGCTTTTCTAAAAGCCTATCCTTTTCATTCAATGCATCAATCAATTCATTGATTTTATCTATCTTAGATCTATCTAAGCCCTTGAACAAGCAAGAATAATCTATATCATCATCACTAGACTCACTATCACTAGAAGAAGCATAAGTGGAGTCTTTAGTACTTACCTTCTTCTCTCTTGCCATAAGACAAGTGAGACGCTCGTTGGGGAAGAGAGCCGATTTGTTGAAGGCAGTGGCGGCGAGTCCTTCGTTGTCGGAGTCGGAGGAGGAGCAATCCGAGTCCCACTCCTTTCCTAGATGCGCCTCGCCCTTTGCCTTCTTGTATTGCTTCTTCTTCTCTCTTTTGTTCCCCTTTTCCTGGTCACTTTCATTATCGGGACAGTTAGCAATGAAATGACCAAGCTTACCGCATTTGAAGCATGAGCGCTTCCCCTTGGCTTTGGTCTTGCTTGGTTGTCCCTTGTGACCTTTAAGCACCGTCTTGAATCTTTTAATGATGAGAGCCATCTCTTCATCATTAAGGCCAGCCGCCTCAACTTGCGCCACCTTGCTAGGTAGCGACTCCTTGCTCCTCGTTGCCTTTAGAGCAATGGGTTGAGGCTCGTGGAGTGGTCCGTTCAACGCGTCGTCGACGTATCTTGCCTCCTTGATCATCATCCTCCCGCTCACGAATTTTCCAAGTACTTCCTCGGGTGTCATCATCGTGTACCTGGGATTCTCACGAATATTGTTCACGAGATGAGGATCAAGTACAGTAAAAGACCTGAGCATTAGGCGGACGACGTCGTGGTCCGTCCATCGCGTGCTCCCGTAGCTTCTTATCTTGTTGATAAGGGTCTTGAGCCGGTTGTACGTTTGCGTTGGCTCCTCGCCCCTTATCATCGCGAACCGTCCAAGCTCGCCCTCCACCAACTCCATCTTGGTGAGTAAGGTGACGTCGTTCCCCTCATGAGAAATCTTGAGGGTGTCCCAGATTTGCTTGGCGTTGTCCAAGCCACTCACCTTATGGTATTCATCCCTGCACAAGGAAGCTAGAAGAACAGTAGTAGCTTGTGCATTTTTATGAATTTGTTCATTAATGAACATGGGACTATCCGAACTATCAAAGTGCATTCCACTCTCTACAATCTCCCATATACTAGGATGGAGAGAGAATAGGTGACTACGCATTTTGTGACTCCAAAATCCGTAGTCCTCTCCATCAAAGTGTGGGGGCTTGCCAAGTGGAATGGAGAGCAAATGAGAATGTGAACTTTGCGGAATACGAGAGTAATCAAAGGAAAAGTTCGAATTAACCGGTTTTCTCCTCTCGTAGTCGTTGTGGTCCTCATCCTTTTGGGAAGAAGTAGACTCGTCGCTGTCGTAGTAGATGATCTCCTTGATGCGCCTGGTCTTCTTCTTCTTCCCTTCCTTTCGTCTTTGACCCGAGCCGGAGTCGGTAGGCTTGTCGTCCTTCGGCTCGTTGACGAAGGTCTCCTTCTCTTTGTCGTTGATCACTATACCCTTCCCCTTAGGATCCATCTATTCGGGCGGTTAGTCCCTTTGTGAATAGAACGGCTCTGATACCAATTGAGAGCACCTAGAGGGGGGGGGGTGAATAGGTGATCCTGTAAAAACCTCAAACTTAAGCCACAAAAACTTGTTAAGCGTTAGCACGATTAATGCCAAGTGGCTAAGGTGAAGTCTCAACAAAACACAATACCACAAGAATCAAGCACAGAGGGACACGGTGGTTTATCCCGTGGTTCGGCCAAGCCAATGCTTGCCTACTTCCACGTTGTGGCGTCCCAACGGACGAGGGTTGCAATCAACCCCTCTCAAGCGGTCCAAAGACCCACTTGAATACCACGGTGTTTTGTTGTTCCTTTCACTATCCCGTTTGCAAGGAATCTCCACAAATTGGAGTCTCTTGCCCTTACAAGTATGATCACAAAGAAAGCACAGAGTAAGGGAGGGAAGCAACACACACAAATCCACAACAAAATCGCACACACACAGCCAAGACTCGAGCTCGAATGACTATCTCAGAGTTCACACTAGAACAGAGCTCGAATCACTTAGAATCACAAACGAATGCGCAAAGAACTTGTGTGGATGATCAAGAATGCTCAAGAGTTGCTTGTGTATCTCCTCCATGCGCCTAGGGGCTCCTTTTATAGCCCCAAGGCAGCTAGGAGCCGTTGAGAGCAATTCTGGAAGGCTATCCTGGCCTTCTGTCGTCGGGGGCACCGGACAGTCCGGTGCACACCGGACACTGTCCGGTGCCCGATCTGTTTCCTTTTCGGGCGCTTCCGACCGTTGGAAGACTGCCGTAGATCTGCGAGCCGTTGGCGCACCGGACAGTCCGGTGCACACCGGACAGTCCGGTGCCGTCTTCCGACCGTTGGCTCGGCCACGTGTCCCGCGTGGATTGCGCGGCCGACCGTTGGCCCTGGCCGACCGTTGGCTCACCGGACAGTCCGGTGCACACCGGACAGTCCGGTGAATTTTAGCCGTACGCCGCCAGCCAAAAACCCGAGAGCGGCCAGTTCGAGTCGAGTTGGCCTGGCGCATCGGACACTGTCCGGTGCACACCGGACAGTCCGGTGCTCCAGACCGAGCTGGGACTTGGCTGCACACAGCCAAGTCATTTCTCCTCTTCTCTCTTCCTGTTTCTAACACTTAGACAAATATGTTAGTCCACAAAACCAATGTACTAAGGCTTAGAAACATACCTTTATCTCATGATTTGCACCTTGTTCATCCATGTACACAAATTCACAATTAAACACATGTGTTGGCACTCAATCACCAAAATACTTAGAAATGGCCCAAGGGCACATTTCCCTTTCAGTAACCTGTGCACTTACCATATGCAAACTAGTTCATTTCTGCACTTTATATATTTGCTTTGGTTTTTGTTGGCATCAATCACCAAAAAGGGGGAGATTGAAAGGGAAATAGGGTTAACCTTTTCCCACAATTAATTTTGGTGGTTGAATGACCAATACAAACACATGGACTAACTAGTTTGCCAAGTATTCATGTATTACAGGTGCATAAAGGTTCAACACAAACAAATAAATATTCAAGTTAAGGATCCAATTCAATGGAGCAAAAGTAACCAAGTGTGTTTTGGTCTGGCGCACCGGACAGTGTCCGGTGCACCAGGACCGTATAGGGTCCAAGCAGCCACTCTTGGTTTTTCGTAGGCGCGCTCCGATATAATTCACCGGACTGTCTGGCGTGCCACTGGATTGTCCGGTGAGCCAGCGGGCAACGGCTATCTGCGCGCAACGATCGACTGCAAAAGTACTGACGAAGTAAACAGTGCAGCGGCAGAAGTCAGAGCCGTGAAGTTAGAGGGCACCGGACTATCCGGTGTGGCACCGGACTGTCTGGTGTCGCAAGGAGACAAAGCTCCAACGGTCAACTTTGCTCCGAACCCTAACGGTTGGGTGACGTGGCCGCGCACCGTACAGCCTACAGTGCTTGTCCGATGGCGCACCGGACTGTCCGGTGTGCCCATCGCCAGCAGCCTCCCCAACGGCTACTTTGGTGGTTGAGGGCTATAAATACCCCCTAACCACCACAACTCCAAGCATCCAAGATTTCTTAACATCACAGTCAATACAAGAGCTCTAGCATTCACTCCTAGACACAATTCAAAAGATCAAAGCCTCTCCAAGTCCCAAATTCACCTCAAATACTTAGTGACTTGTGAGAGAGTGATTTCGTGTTCTTTTGAGCTCTTGCCTCTTGGATTGCCTTTCTTCTTTCTCATTCTTGTTCTTATGTGACTTGTAATCAAAACAAGAGACACCTAAGAGTGTGGTGGTCCTTATGGGGTCTTAGTGACCCGATTGATTAAGGGAAAGGCTCACTCGGTCTAGGTGACCGTTTGAGAGAGGGAAATGGTTGGAATAGACCCGGTCTTTGTTACCTTCTCAACGGGGACTAGGTTCTTTGGAACCGAACCTCGATAAAACAAATCACCATGTTCATTCGCTTGATTTCCATTTGATTTGTTTTCCCCTCTCTCCCGGACTTGATTCTTGTTCTAACGCTAACCCCGACTTATAGTGTGTGTTTAAAGTTGTAAATTTCAGATTACGCCTATTCACCCCCCTCTAGGCGACTTTCAATTTGGCGTACGTGTTCTTTAGTATGTACGATACGCAAATCAATAGTAGAAGTGGATTGTGAGGTAGACTAACCAAACTCGTTCGAGGACGACCCACAGGACACTTTCGTGCAAGGCAAGTGGATTCTCCCTCTGTATTTCTATTTGTACCCAAATAATCCATATAATAATGTTTACTTTATGGATATATTGCATAATTTGATGGGATTTGCCTAAATAAGGATTTCCTAGAATTACCAACCCTATTCCTTGAATTACCCTGGGATAAATGCTATGCTTAGCAATTTTAGCTATTGCTCAACTTGATAAATATGATGTCACTCTTTTAATGATACTATGTTCTAGAAATAAAGTTTTATATATGATGTTAACCCGATGATTAAACAAGAACATTAGTAAGACATGTGTTGCTAATAAAATATTGACCAACTAAAATGCTTACCGCTTATCCATAGCCTACCTTGTTAACTTGCATTATTTCCCCCACTTGCTGAGCCTCGACCATAAGTGAGCTCACCCTTGCTAATATTTTGATTAAAGGGTGATGACGAAGACTTCGCGGATGACGTTGATGAGTTTTGAGTCTAACGATGCGCCAGTCAATTTCCTATGGAAGAGTGTCCATGTTTAATTCCGCCATAATTTGATTATGATACTTGTTTAAGATACTATGATCCAGATGATGTAATAAAGTCACTCTACTCTCTTTATGCCTTTATTGCATTGTCTTTTGATATATTACACTTATGACGTCACCATATGTGTGGAGAATAGATCCTGGCCCACAAATTCTATGTATTCGGTTTTGCCCCCAGAACCGGGTGTGACATTTAGCGCTAGTGAAAATAAATTGACGTCCCGACTAAAGAACCGCTAGTGGAAATACCTTTTTATCGGTGGGTTTTTAAAGGCAACCCGCCGGTGTTTCTTAAGAAAATCGTCCATAGAAATTATATGAAATCGAATTTTTTGAGTTTTTTAATCACCTCATTTGAAAAAACCCACCAAAACAGTTGTAGAACTTAAAAGTTATTCACTTTGTAGCTGTAACATTTTCACTTGAATTTGTTTACAGCGTCAAACAATCAATTTACACTCGGTTTATTCTAATATGTGGGCAATAAAATTGCAATCTAAATACAAGTGATCGTTTGCATGGTAGAGCAGGCTACACGTGAAGGTGAGGTCGGGGTTCGATTGCCACTAGTTGCGTAGCGCGTGAATTTTGCACAAAAAAATGTCACTACTAGCTAATTAAAATATTTTTTGCTATTTAAAAACCCAGTTTAGGTTTCCTAAAAATCGATTTTCACTGGCGTTTGAGCTAAGAAAACCGCAAGTACAAATCCTTTTAAGAAAACATAAACTGGATTTTAAAAATAGAAAAAAAATTTTATTAGACAGTCACGATATTTTTTGCTCAAAATTGTCTTAACTCAATTGCCAGCGAAAATTGATTTTCACTGGTGGTTCTCAATTAACCACCTATGAAAAGAATCATTTCTAACTTCGGTCGTTCTGAAAAATGCCAGTGAAAATAGTTTACGAACCACTTATATAGAGCCACTAGTGTTTATTAATAATATGCAAGGATTTCATCTTTATTTGATTTATTCTATTTGTGAAGCCTATAAAAATATGCATTAATATTGTTTATATTTAAAATTGAGTATTTTATTTATGCAAATATTATTCTTAGATTTATTTCAATTTTTGGAATATTTGAATACATATATAAATCTATATTTAAATGTACTTTTCTTGTATTTATGCATTTACACACATCTGTGCCCCTCTTGTGCTGCCCGCGAGAACCGAACCGCCTCCGTCGTCGTCCACCACTACCATGTCGGTTTGGACCTCCTCGCCACCGATGGAGACCCCTTGGTAACCCCCAATGAATCCCTCTTCCGATTCCTTTGCATAGATTCATCCATGCGTCGTCGTTTCCCCACTCCCTTGCTCGTCGGATTCCCTGCTCATCGAGCGCCAGTCAAGTAAGGAGGATGAAGAGGTTTTCTCAATTTAGCCCCTAAAGTCTACGTTTAATAGTCATGCAAATGTATTCTCTATATAAAATGAATATTTAAAGTCCAAACTAATTGATTTTTGTTGTATTAAATTCATAATTTTGTGCTAAACAATTTAAATTTGTGTTTGCTACAATTTTCATATTTGTATAATTTGATTTTAATTATGGTTATTATAATTGCTTTTATATAGTTTTCTAAATAATTAATTAAAAGAAAAGTATAATACTTTTCTTAGCTAAATATAGAGTTTTATATAGTTACCTTTTAAAATAAAATGTGATTTAGTTTTATATTGTTTATCATCCTAGGTGAACTTTCACCCAACTCATTATTACCAAACGATATTCAGCAATTATCAGTTATTATTGAAGTTCGCTAAGTAATTATCGGTTGGGTGAAGCTTTACCTAGGTTGACAAATAGCACGGGCCTATACACAAACATGTGTATATATATAATGCTTAGCAATACTAAATGTTTGCTTTAGAGCTTTCCTAGAAATGCTAAAAGTAACATAACTAGTGATATACCTCTTATAGTCTAAATTATAGTTTTAATATTGTTTTAAATAACTCCCTAATAATCTATAAGCCATGAGTTTTCTAATAAAAATAAAACATAATTAATTATTTCTTGATCATTTACATAAAATATCTGTTTAAGCCATATCTTAGCTTTTCATAATATATTTGATGGCCTTGTTACCCAATAGTTTTAGGCATTATACATGGTTTTCTAAAGGAATAAAGATGCTCCTAATGTTTCTAATGTTTATATGTAAGTTATAATTTTCAAACCTATATCATGCTTTTATAACATAGACCAAACCTTTTGTTGGAAGAACACCCTTTATTCATAATCTTTGTTTTATTTAATATTTTTGGTAAACAAATGTCCCTTCATTATATTTTCCTTTTAAACTTGTTTTAATGATTGGTGCATGTTTGTTGAATGGTGTATGTTTCTTTGTGCACGCGTGCTATTTAGAAGTTGATTATATGTGTGGCGGTTAGGAATTTGAGGAAGATCCCTAGGACTTTTGTGATTTAAGCAAGTGGACTTCTCCCACTGCATTTTCTGTTTGATCCCAAACAACACATGGTAACTAAGTTTACTTCTGTTATGTGCATAATTTTGACGGGAATGCCTATGTAGGAAATGCCTAGATATTACCAACCATATACCTTGATTTAATCTAGGAATTGTGCTTTGCTTTAGTAGTATGCTATTGCTTTAACTTTAGCTTTATGGTGGTTCTCTTTTGAAGATATTAATATTCCAAACTTTATGTTGTTGTTGCATTGTTATTATAACAAGAACCACCTAGGAAAATAATGCAACCACGAGTACTATTGTGGCTCTTCTTTAGTAATTAGCTTTATATTTTAGTGCTTACCAACCTTTCCTGGAAGATGGGCAAGAGGGGGACAGTGAATTGGTGGCAGCTCATGGTAACATGGGGTGGTCGTCTTGGCTACGTTACCTTGCCCAGAGGTCACCATCACTAACTTGGGAAGCTTAGCGGTTTGCTTTGTATTAAGTGTGTCTTGTGAAAGCCTCATAGTAGATCCCTAGCCATTCACCTCAGAAGTGAATACATAACTTACAAACCCAGGCTAGCGGGGATACATGGCTTGTGGGTAAAATTGTGTCACCTCTACAAAGTGTAAAACGATTATATCAGTCGTGCTCATGGTTAATAGCAGCATGGACCCTCAAATGATAATCAAACTTAAAGTTGGAGATTAAATTGTGTTCTTTTGGTTAAAGTGTTTCACTTAAGTGTTTTGCTTAAGTGGTTATAAATTATGATCATTATTTATGCTTAATTGGGTTTGATATATATTTATATGTAGTAAATATGTGTTGATAAAAAATTGATCAACTAAAATGTTAACCGCATAAACCTTAGCCTTCTTTATCAGCTTTGCATTTTCACCCCACTAGCTGAGTACCAACCATAAGTGAGATCATTATATCCAAAAGTAGATAATGCTTCGAAGGACTAAAAGTCGCCTAGAGAGAGGGTGAAAAGGTGTAATATGAAATTTACAACTTTAAACACACACTACAAGTCGGGGTTAGCATTAGAACTAAAATCAAGTCCGGGAGAGAGGGGAAAACAAATCAAATGGAAATGAAACGAATGAACACGGTGATTTATTTTACCGAGGTTCAGTTCCAAAGAACCTAGTCCCTGTTGAGGAGGTCACAAAGACTGGGTCTATTCCAACCATTTCCCTCTCTCAAACGGTCACTTAGACTGAGTGAGCCTTTCCCTTAATAAATCGGGTCACTAAGAACCCGCAACGACCACCACACTCTTAGGTGTCTCTTGCTTTGATTACAAGTCACTTGAGAACAAGAATGAGAAAGAAGAAAGGCAATCCAAGAGGCATGAGTTCAAAAGAACACGAAATCACTCTCTCACAAGTCACTAAGTTTTTGGGGTAAATTTGGAACTTGGAGAGGCTTTAATCTTTTGAATTGTGTCTAGGAGTGAATGCTAGAGCTCTTGTATTGAATGTGATGTTCAAAAGTCTTGGATGCTTGGAGTTGTGGTGGTTGGGGGGTATTTATAGCCCTCAACCACCAAAGTAGTCGTTGAGGAGGCTGCTATCGATGCGCGCACCGGACAGTCCGGTGCGCCACCAGACAGGCACTGTAGGCTGTTCGGTGCGCCACCACGTCACCCAACCGTTAGGGTTCGGAGTGAAGTCGATTGTTGGAGCTTTGTCTCCTTGCGGCACCGGACAGTCCGGTGCCCTCTAACTTCACGGCTCTGACTTCTGCCGCTGCACTTTTCACTTCGTTAGTACTTTTGCAGTTGACCGTTGCACGCAGATAGCCGTTGCCCGCTTGCTCATCGTACAGTCCGGTGGCACACCGGACAGTCCGGTGAATTATAGCGGAGCACGCCTGCGAAAACCCGAGAGTGGCTGCTTGGACCCTGTACGGTCCTGGTGCACCAGACACTGTCCGGTGGCACACCGGACATTCTGGTGCGCCAGACAACAGCACACTTGGTTCCTTTTGCTCCTTTGAATGGGATCCCTAGCTTGAATATTTATTGGTTTGTGTTGAACCTTTATGCACCTGTAATACATGAATACTTGGCAAACTAGTTAGTCCATGTGTTTGCGTTGGTCATTCAACCACGAAAATTAATTGTGGAAAAAGGTTAACCCTATTTCCCTTTCAATCTCCCTCTTTTTGGTGATTGATGCCAACACAAACCAAAGCAAATATATAAAGTGCAGAAATGAACTAGTTTGCATAAGGTAAGTGCATAGGTTACATGGAATTAAACCAATTGATAATCTTACTGGATACGAATGGATTGCTTTTCTTTTTCTTTAACATTTTGGACCACATTTGCACCACTTGTTTTGTTTTTGCAAATTCTTTTAGAAAATCTTTTCAAAGTCTTTTTGCAAATAGTCAAAGGTATATGAATAAGATTGCAAGAAGCATTTTCAAGATTTGAAATTTCTCCCCCTGTTTCAAATGCTTTTCCTTTGACTAAACAAAACTCCCCCTGAATAAAATTCTCCTCTTAGCTTTCAAGAGGGTTTAAAATAGATACCAATTTAAGGATGAACATATAAAGATACCAATTGAAGGGGTTTTCATCATAGACACAAATGTGAAAAATATCAATTTAAAACTTCATACCAATTGAAATTTTGCTTTCTCAAGACAAGTGAAGCATGGATACCAATTGAGAAATTGCCAAATATCAATTAAAGCTTTATTTTGAAAATTTTAAATCATGATGGTGTGGTCCTTTTGCTTTGGGCTTAATATTTTTCCCCTTTGGCATTAATCGCCAAAAATGAAGATGTTGAGAGCCCTTATTACGTTCTCCCCATTAGTACAAGTAAATAAGAGTGAAGGATTATACCAATTGAGAGTGTGTGGAGTAACGACGAAGAGTAAATGATACCGTTAGAGTGGAGTGGAAGCCTTGTCTTCGTCACATACTCCATTTCCCTTTCAATCTATGACTTAGTATAGAAATATACTTGAAAACACATTAGTCGTAGCCTTGGTACATAAGTAATAAGAAATATGCATTTGTACCAAATGAAAGAGATATGATCAAAGGTATATAAATGAGCTATGTGTGCAATGTTTCATTCAAAATTCCGAGAATGAAGAATATTTAGCTCATTCCTAAGTTTGCTAAAGGTTTTCTCATCTAATGGCTTAGTAAAGATATCGGCTAATTGATTCTTGGTGTTTACATAAGCTATCTCGATATCCTCCTTTGTTGGTGATCCCTCAAAAGGTGATACCGAATGTCTATGTGCTTAGTGCGGCTGTGTTCAACGGGATTATCCGCCAATCGGATTGCACTCTCATTATCACATAGGAGAGGGACTTTGCTCAATTTGTAGCCCTAGTCCCTAAGGGTTTGCCTCACCCAAAGTAATTGCGCACAGCAATGGCCTGCGACAATGTACTCGGCTTCAGCGGTGGAAAGAGCTACTAAGTTTTGTTTCATTGAAGCCCACGACACCAGGTATCTCCCTAGAAACTGACAAGTCCCTGATGTGCTCTTCCTATTAATTTTTCACCCTTCCCAATCGTCATCGGAATATCCTATTAAATCAAAAGTGGATCCCTTGGGGTACCATAGCCCAAACTTAGGAGTGTAAACTAAATACCTCATGATTCTCTTCACGGCCCTAAAGTGAACTTCCTTAGGATCGGCTTGGAACCTTGCACACATGCATACAAAAAGCATAATATCCGGTCGAGATGCACATAAATAGAGTAAAGATCCTATCATCGACAGGTATACCTTTGATCTACGGATTTACCTCCCGTGTCGAGGTCGAGATGCCCATTGGTTCCCATGGGTGTCTTGATGGGTTTGCCATCCTTCATCCCAAACTTCTTAAGTATGTCTTGAATGTACTTTGTTTGGCTGATGAAGGTGCCATCTTGGAGTTGCTTGATTTGAAATCCAAGGAAATACTTCAACTCCCCCATCATTGACATCTCGGATTTTTTTATCATGATCCTACTAAACTCTTCACAAGTTGATTTGTTAGTAGACCCAAATATGATATCATCAACATAAATTTGGCATACAAACAAACCTTTTGCAACTGTTTTAGTAAAGAGTGTAGGATCGGCTTTTCCTCTTTGAAGTCATTAGTTATAAGAAAATCTCGTAGGCATTCATACCATGCTCTTGAGGCTTGCTTGAGCCCATAAAGCGTCTTTGAGAGTTTATAAACATGGTTAGGGTACTCACTATCTTCAAAGCCGGGAGGTTGCTCAACATAGACCTCTTCTTTGATAGGTCCATTGAGGAAGGCACTTTTCACGTCCATTTGATAGAGCTTAAAGCCATGGTAAGTAGCATAGGCAAGTAATATACGAATTGACTTAAGCCTAGCTACGGGTGCATAAGTTTCGTCAAAGTCCAAACCTTCGACTTGTGAATAACCTTTGGCCACAAGTCGGGCTTTGTTCCTTGTCTCCACACCATGCTTATCTTGCTTGTTGCAGAACACCCATTTGGTACCTACAACATTTTGGTTAGGACGTGGAACTAAATGCCATACCTCATTCCTTGTGAAGTTATTGAGCTTCTCTTGCATTGCCAACACCCAATCTGGATCTCTTAGTGCGTCCTCCACCCTATATGGCTCAATAGAGGACAGAAAAGAGTAATGTTCACAAAAATGTGCAACTCGAGATCTAGTGGTTACCCCCTTATGAATGTCACCAAGGATGGAGTTGACGGGGTGATCTCGTTGAATTGCTTGATGGACTCTTGGGTGTGGCAGTCTTTGACCCTGTATTTCTTGATCATCTTCCTTGTCTTCATTATCTTCATCTCCCCCTTGATCATTGTCCTCCTCTTGAGGTGGCTCATCCTCTTGATCTTAATTTTCATTATTTTGTGTCTGATCCTCATCTTGGGTACGTGGAGATGCTTGGTTGGAAGATGACGGTTGATCTTGTGCTTGTGTGGGCTCTTTGGATTCCTTAGGACACACATCCCCAATGGACATGTTACTTAGCGCGACACACGGAGCCTCTTCATCATCTAGTTCATCAAGATCAACTTGCTCCACTTGGGAGCCATTAGTCTCATCAAACACAATGTCACAAGAAACCTCAACTAATTCAGTGGATTTGTTGAAGACTCTATATGCCCTTGTGTTTGAGTCATATCCTAATAAAAAGCCTTCTACAACCTTAGGAGCAAATTTAGATTTTCTACCTCTTTTAACAAGAATAAAACATTTTCTTCCAAAGACTCTAAAATATGAAACATTGGGCTTTTTACCGGTGAGGAGTTCATATGATGTCTTCTTGAGGATTCGGTGAAGATAGAGCCGGTTGATGCAGTAGCAGGCGGTGTTAATCGCCTCGGCCCAAAACCGGTCCGGAGTCTTGTACTCATCAAGCATGGTTCTTGCCATCTCTAGTAGGGTTCGATTCTTCCTCTCCACCATACCATTTTGTTGTGGTGTGTAGGGAGAAGAGAACTCATGCTTGATGCCCTCTTCCTCAAGAAAGCCTTCAATTTGTGAATTCTTGAACTCTGTCCCATTATCGCTTCTTATATTTTTTATCCTTAATCCGAACTCATTTTGAGCCAGTCTCAAGAATCCCTTTAATGTATCTTGGGTTTGTGATTTTTCGTGTAAAAAGAATACCCAAGTGAAGCGAGAATAATCATCCACAATAACAAGACAATACTTACTCCCGCCGATGCTTATGTAAGCTATCGAGCCGAATAGATCCATGTGGAGTAGCTTGAGCGGCATGTCAGTCGTCATGATGTTTTTGTGTGGATGATGGGCGCCAACCTGCTTTCCTGCTTGGCATGCGCTACAAACCTTGTCTTTCTCAAAATGAACATTTGTTAGTCCTAAAATGTGCTCTCCTTTTAGAAGTTTATGAAGATTCTTCATTCCAACATGGGCTAGTCGGCGATGCCAGAGCCAACCCATGTTAGTCTTAGCAATTAAGCAAGTGTCTAGTTTAGCTTGATTAAAATCAACTAAGTATAGCTGACCCTCTAGCACTCCCTTAAAAGCTATTGAATCATCACTTCTTCTAAAGACAGTAACACCTATATTAGTAAAAAGACAGTTGTAGCCCATTTTGCATAATTGAGAAACTGAAAGCAAATTGTCATCTAAAGAATCTACAAGAAAAACATTGGAAATAGAATGGTCAGGTGATATAGCAATTTTTCCCAAACCTTTGAACAAACCTTGATTTCCATCCCCGAATGTGATAGCTCATTGGGGATCTTCATTTTTCTCATAGAAGGAGAACATTTTCTTCTCCCCTGTCATGTGGTTTGTGCACCCGCTATCGATTATCCAACTTGAACCACCAGATGCATAAACCTATAAAACAATTTTAGGCCTTATTCTTAGGTACCCAAATAGTCTTGGGCCCTTTCACATTAGAAACAAGCACCTTGGGTACCCAAACACAAGTCTTTGAACTCTTGTGTTTGCCTCCAACATATTTGGCAACTACTTTGCCTGATTTGTTAGTAAGCACGTAGGAAGCATCAAAAGTTTTAAATGAAATGTTATGCTCATTTGATGCAGCAGGAGTTTTCTTTTTAGGCAATTTAACATGAGTTGATTGCCTAGAGCTAGAAGCCTCATTTTTATACATAAATGCATAATGAGAAACAGTGTGAGGTTTTCTAGCATGAATTGTCCTAATTTTGTGCTCAGGATAGTTAGCAGGATATAAAATGTAACCCTCACTATCCTGAACCATGTGAGCTTTGCCCTTAACAAAATTAGACAATCTTTTAGGGGCATTAAGCATGACATTGCTCCCCTGTTGGAAACCAATGCCATCCTTAATGCCAGGGCGTCTCCCATTATAGAGCATGCTTCGAGCAAATTTAAACTTTTCATTTTCAAGTTCATGCTCATTAATTTTAGCAGTTAATTTGGCTATGTGATCATATTGTTGTTTAATCATGGCAAGGTGATCATTCATAGCTTCTATATTAACATCTCTACATCTAGTACAAATAGAAACATGATCAGCGGTAGATGTAGAAGGTTTGCATGTATTTAATTCTTCTATCTTAGCATTTAAAATAGCATTCTCATCTCTAAGACAGGAAATAGAATCATTGCAAACATTTAATTCTTTAACCCTAGAAATTAAGCTAGCATTTTCATTTCTAAGGCTAGAAATTGAATCATGGCAAATGCTAAGCTCCTTAGATAAGTTTTCACATTTATCTACTTCCTAAGCATAAGCATTCTTCAATTTAACATGTTTTTGTTTTATTTAATAAAGAACTCCTCTTGGCTATCCAAGAGTTCATCCTTCCCATGAATAGCTTCTATTAATTCATTTAGTTTTTCCTTTTGTTCCATGCTGAGGTTGGCAAAAAGAGTAAGTAAATCATCTTCATTTTCACTAGAGCTACCCTCATATCTAGATGTTGTATATCTGGGGGTGGCTCTAGAGTGTACCTTCTTTTTCTTGTCGTCCTTAGCCATAAAACATTTGTGGCCGACGTTGGGGAAGAGGAGGCCCTTGTTGACGGCGATGTTGGTGGCGTCCTCGTCGGAGGAGGAGTCAGTGGAGCTCTCGTCGGAGTCCCATTCCCGACACATGTGGGCATCTCCGCCCTTCTTCTTGTAGTACCTCTTCTTCTCCTTCTTCTTCCCCTTCTTGTCGTCGTCCCTGTCACTTTCACTTGACATTGGACATTTAGCAATAAAATGACTGGGCTTACCACATTTGTAGCACACCCTTTTGGAGCGGGGTTTGTAGTCGTTTCCCCTCCTTTGTTTGAGGATTTGGCGGAAGCTCTTGATGATGAGCGCCATCTCCTTGTTGTCGAGCTTGGAGGCGTCGATTGGAAGCCTACTTGGTGTAGACTCCCTCTTTTCTTCTTCCATTGCTTTGAATGCGACGGGTTGCACCTCGAGTGTGGAGGTGGCGCCTTGCTCCAAGTTGACAATATGTTTGGAGTCTTTGATCATAAGTTCAAAGCTCACAAACTTGCCAATTACTTCCTCGAGAGACATCTGTTTATATCTAGGTTCTCCACAGATTAGTTGCACTTGAGTGGGATTACGGAAAACAAGTGATCTAAGAATAACCTTGACCATTTCATGGTCATCCCACTTGGTGCTCCCGAGGTTGCGCACTTGGTTCACCATGGTCTTTAGTCGATTATACATTGCTTGCGGCTCTTGTCCCTTGTTGAGGACGAAACGACCGAGCTCCCCCTCGATCATCTCCCGCTTGGTGATCTTGGTCACCTCGTCCCCTTCGTGCGCGGTCTTGAGCACGTCCCAAATTTATTTGGAGCTCTTTAACCCTTGCACCTTGTTATACTCCTCTCGACACAAGGAGGCGAGGAGGAGTATAGACGTGGCTTGGGAGTTAAAGTGCCTAATTTGGGCGGCATCGTCTGAGTCGTAGTCCATGTCCCCCACCTGTGGTGCATGCGCTCCAAATTCAACTATATCCCATATGCTTTCGTGGAGTGAGGTTAGATGATGCTTCATTTTATCACTCCACATATAATAATCTTCACCATGAAAATATGGTGGTTTGCCTAAGGGAACGGAAAGTAATGGAGCGCGCTTTGAAATACGAGGATGGCGTAGGGGCATCTTACTATACTTCTTGCGCTCATGGCGCTTAGAAGCGATGGATGAGTCGGAGCTTGAAGATGTGGAGGGTGATGAAGAGTCGGTTTCATAGTAGACCACCTTCTTCATCTTGTTCTTCTTGTCACCCTTCCGATGCGTCTAGTTGGAGGAAGAGGATTCCTCCTTATGCTTGTGGCCGGACTCCCTTGAAAGGATTCTCCTCGAGCTTGCGGGCTTGTCACTGGTCACGATCTCCCTCTTAGCGTGATCTCCCAACATCACTTCAAGTTGTTAGATTCTAATGAAGCACCAAGCTCCGATACCAATTGAAAGTCGCCTAGAGGAGGGGTGAATAGGCGTAATCTGAAATTTACAACTTTAAACACACACTACAAGCCGGGGTTAGCGTTAGAACTAAAATCAAGTCCGGGAGAGAGGGGAAAACAAATCAAATGGAAATGAAACAAATGAACATGGTGATTTGTTTTATAGAGGTTCGGTTCCAAAGAACCTAGTCCCCGTTGAGGAGGTCACAAAGATCGGGTCTATTCCAACCCTTTCCCTCTCTCAAACGGTCACTTAGACCAAGTGAGCCTTTCCCTTAATCATTCGGGTCACTAAGACCCCGCAAGGACCACCACACTCTTAGGTGTCTCTTGCTTTGATTACAAGTCACTTGAGAACAAGAATGAGAAAAAAGGCAATCCAAGAGGTAAGAGCTCAAAAGAACATGAAATCACTCTCTCACAAGTCACTAAGTATTTGAGGTGAATTTGGGACTTGGAGAGGCTTTGATCTTTTGAATTATGTCTAGGAGTGAATGCTAGAGCTCTTGTATTGAATGTGATGTTCAGAAATCTTGGATGCGTGGAGTTGTGGTGGTTGGGGGTATTCATAGCCCTCAACCACCAAAGTAGCCGTTAGGGAGGCTGCTGTCGATGGGCACACCGAACAGTCCGGTGCGCCACCGGACATGCACTGTAGGTTGTTCGGTGCGCCGCCATGTTGGAGCTTTGTCTCCTTGCGGCACCGGATAGTCTGGTGCCCTCTGACTTCGCGGCTCTAACTTCTGCCACTGCACTATTCACTTTGTCGAGTCGACCGTTGCCCGCAGATAGTCGTTGCCCGCTAGCTCACTAGACAGTCCGGTGGCACACCGGACAGTCCGGTGAATTATAGTGGAGCGTGTCTGCAAAAACCTGAGAGTGGCTGCTTGGACCCTGTACGGTCCTGGTGCACCGAACACTGTTCGGTGGCACACCGGACAGTCCGGTGCGCCAGACCATAGCACACTTGGTTCCTTTTGCTCCTTTGAATTGGATCCCTAACTTGAATATTTATTGGTTTGTGTTTAACCTTTATGCACCTGTAATACATGAATACTTGGCAAACTAGTTAGTCCATGTGTTTGCGTTGGTCATTCAACCACCAAAATTAATTGTGGAAAAAGGTTAACTCTATTTCCCTTTCATGGACAAAGGTCATTAATCTTTAACAATTGTGTTGTCTTGTTCTTGATTCACAGTGTTGGGGGCCTTCGTCCTCCGAAGGTCCTCAAAAACATGATTTGACAATGTTTTCCAAGTGGATTATATGAACAGGTATTTTCGGATTCAGAATTATGGATATGGAGCACGACCAGGACGAAGCCTGAACCAGACGAAGGTCGAGGGCGGCCGAAGCTGTGCGCAGGGAAGCTTCGGCGCGTTGGCATACGAGAGAACCGACTTAAAGATGAAAAGACTTCGGGGGCCTCGACAGATTTCCATAAACTGTTAACAAATGTAATGGACATGAATGTAATTTTACGTGGGCTGCGTCCCGCGTCTATAAATAGATGAACAGTACTCCCGTACTGTTCACGCTGACTTGGCATTCTGCTTTTGCATCACGCTTGTATTCTATACCTTCTTTCAGGACCGAAGGTACATTTGTAATTTGAAATCATTTCTATTTTTCCATGTTAATAAAATAGAAATGATTTTATGTTGTTTATATTATATTTCGTGCTTTATATGAGTCCTTCGTCATTACTCGTTGTAGTTACGAAGGTATGTCCCTTATAACCTTCGTCCGAAACTCATTATTTCCCGAAGGGACATAATGTTTCGAAGGACGAAGGACTTTAACATTTAACACTTTTTATGTTGCCTTGTTCTTAACCCTTAGCATTTGAGAACAAGTCCCCAACATTGGCGCCCACCTCCGGTGAACTCACTTCCACTTCGAGCTTTTTTGAACACCTTCGGAAGCTATGGCGCCGAAGAAAGCTTCAGCGACTGGGGCTTCAGCACTGCAACCGCTGGACCACAACCAGGAGACTGTCTCTCTTCGGGAGGCCCGAAGCCAGAAGAGAAAGGCTGTCAGCCCAACACTTCAGGAAGAAGAGCTAGACCAAGAAATCAGGGATATGGAGATGCTACACCAACAAGTACAAAGGAAGAAGGAGAAGATGGCCCGCCTAGCTGAGTTGCAAAGGCAGATAGACGAAGCCTCTGAGGAAGTCCGCCATCTTACTCACGATGAGCAGAACAGAAGGCCTCATCAGAAAGACCTTCATCAGGAGGGCTTCGTCAACGAAGATGACTGGTATGATAATTTCCATCAGGGAAATTTTGTTTTTGATGATGTTTCTCCTCTGTCTGCTGAGCTGCAGGCTACACCTTGGCCTTCATCCTATAAGCCACCCCAGCTTCCCATGTTTGATGGTCACTCCGACCCGAAGCAATTCTTGATGAGCTACGAAGCAACGGTGTCTTCGTACGGGGGCAATGCTGCAGTCATGGCGAAGTCTTTCGTCATGGCCGTCAGGAATGTTGCTCAGACCTGGTATTCCTCCCTTCGGCCAGGAACAATAACTTCATGGCAGAAGCTGAAGGATATGTTATTGACCAGCTTTCAAGGATTTCAGACGAAGCCGGTCACAGCTCAAGCCCTGTTCCAGTGTATTCAGGATCACGAAGAGTACCTTCAGGCGTATGTCCGAAGGTTTTTACGATTGAGGGCGCAGGCACCAACGGTGCCCAATGAAATTGTTATCGAAGCCATGATCAAGGGGCTTCGTCCTGGGCCTGCAGCTCAATACTTTGCTAGAAAGCCTCCTCAGACCTTGGAGAAATTGCTCCAAAAGATGGATGAGTACATTCGAGCTGACAATGACTTTCGTCAAAGAAGGGAGGAGGCCTTCAGATTTTCTGAAATGACCAGGGGCTTCGGAGGAAGATACTACCCGAGACATGTCCGTTCTATCCACAACACTCAGAATGATGATAAGGGGAGTCAGAACAGACCGCAATGCTCATCACAGGCTTCGGGGCAACAACAAACTTCCTTCCGGCCACCAGCTCCAAGAGGCAGAGGCGCCAGGGGCTTCGGCGGAAGATTCGGAGATCAGCCAAGGAGACTGTTTTGCTTGTTCTGTGGAGAAGGCAAGGGCCATACCACTAGGTCGTGCCATATTACAATCCAGAAGCAAAAGGAAATTGCCGAAGCTGCATCTCAGCAAGCTCAGCCGAAGCAGGTCATGCATACTGCTTCGTATCATCCGCCTTATGTCCCACAATACATAGACAACCACCCTGCAGCTTCTATAGCTTCGGCAAGTCAACCTCAAGCTTCCTGGCAACAGCTTCCGCCCCCACCTCCATTGCAGCAAGGCCAACAGCCAGAAGGGAGTCAATACACTCCACATCAGAGGGACTTCAGAGAGCAGTCCGAAGCTCGCACAGTTAACAGCACTGTGCCAGAGTCGAAGCACATATATTGACACATATCCTACCTTTGATAGCACTCTTTCCTATTCAGTTTTATTTTCTGTGAAGCAAAAAACATTGGTAGTTTTCATGTAATAATTTCGTTGTTTTCCGCGAGGAAGATCTATTTGATCCACAAGCTTAAATTGCTGAAGCTTAAAATTTTTTCCGTTACCAAGGAGGACCTTCGAATTAAAAATCCTTCGGAATAACAGAAAGTCGTTCTAAGGAACGCAGCGTAAGTTTGCGAAGTCACAAAAAGTCGTTCCAAAGGGAGCGCAGTGTAAGTTTTCTGCTCAGAAGTCGTTCCTAAAGGAATGCAGAGCCTACAGCGAAAAGTCAACGCTGATACCGCCTAAGTAAAGGGCGAAGAAGCTCCTAAGGGAGGCTTACAGCGAAAAGTCAACGCTGAGATCGTCTAAGTAAAAGACGAAGAAGCTCCGAAGACGTTCCTAAGGGAATGCAGAGCTTACGAATATATTTTATGAGTATCTTCGGAACAGATGTCACATGCATAGCATAACATCATCACATCATTTTGCACAACATAAGCATCATACATCATATTGCATTTGGCAAAAGAAAGTGACACTCTCAACCTTCGAAAGGATGCTCTGAGAAAGTGATATCGAAATTGTATAGCTTCGGATTACAGCTTCGGAGAATATTTTTATGAAACATGGGTGAGCTGTTTCAGATCAATATTGAGATTGCATAACCTCGGAGTATAGCTTCGGATAATGATTTCACGAAGCATGGGTGTCATTCATCAGAATAATTTTAACAAAGAATGTCTTCTTCACGAGGCATGAAAAGAAGGGAAGGTGTTTTTTCGCCGAAGGCTCAAAAAGGTATGTATATAGAGTTTCATGCATCGTGAAGAATTGAATAATGAAAAGAAACTTGTATATTACATCCAAATGTACAAAATATTACACAGACCACAATTTAAATGTTTTTCTAATAGCATCTAGTCCTCTCTTAATACTGCTTCGGCGACTTCATTTAAAAGTTGGTCAACAACTTTGTCCATGATAGCTTCGGCCATTTGTTTGATTTCTTCATCTCCTTTTGTCTGTGGGTCGGCAGTCAACCCAGCAGCTTCTGAGGGAAGAGAACATTTCTTCATCACTATTACAAACTACGTGCAGAGTTTGAAACAAAAATTACAACACAATAAGAATAACTAATTAATACCTAATTGCCTTTCGGGTTCCGTACTCTTTTCAGTAGTTTCCGCCACTTCTCTAGCATCATGGATGCCTTTTTCACTCCTTTGGATAATCTCTTGCGCCATTCCTCGGCCGCCGTCGTTCCAGATATCCGTAAAAAATTTGCCGCCAACCACGCTTGCTTCGGCTGAGGGATCCTTAATGTCTTCGGAAGATAAGGCAGCTTCGGACTGAGCAAGAAATTTTACATGATCGCAACCTTTCTTCTCTAAGACAGAGGCAATTCCTCTGGCGCCCGAAAAAGCGCAAATATCGCCACGGCTGCTCAGGATCTCTTCGAAGGCCTCTGCTTCGTGACTAATCCATTCCAGTGGACCTTCGGGATTGCCTCGAGAGAAATTCTCTTCGCTGGAGAAGGCGCCCACACTGGCAAAGCTGGCTTTAATTTTATTCACACATTCTATAGATTTGACATAACATTTACCCTGAGATGTACGAAGCTCTTTAACTCTTAACTCCAATTTGTTGACCATATGATCGCTGAGTTCTCGTTTTGTCTCCTCAAGAACGCGCTCCTCTCTAGCTCTAGTCAGCTGTTTCTGAAGATCTTTAATTTCGCGCTTGTGGGCTTCGGCCTGGGTTTTTGAAGCAGCTTCATCCTTTTTTACTTTGTCTATCAGCGTAAGAAGAATTTTATCCTTTTCTAGAGCTTCGTTTCTCAATTTGATAACTTCGGAGCGCAAATTGTTGAACGCAATCTCATAACTTTCATCTTCGGCGCTCTTTTGCGCTCTCAGCGCGTTGCTTAGGATCAGGCCCTATACGAAAAAGAATTCATATAAGAAAAAACGAATGTGTCGTGTAAAAAATATATAATAATAATACAAGAGGGTTTTCTTTTCAAGCGTTAAATTCCCATACCTTCAGGCTGTTGTACGCAAGACTGTCTGCGAGATCTTCTTTTGTCATGGCGCTTAACCCAGATTCGAGCTTCGAAAAACCAAAACTCCTGGCCATTTCTCGGCAGACAGAGAGCTCTTTGTTGTCAGGCAGGCAGTATAAAAAATCATCTTCATTTGTCCCATTGAATATTACTGCCCCCTTTGGATATTTTAGCTCCTTTGCATAATGGTTAGCTTCATGAGTTTCTTCTTCAGATAATTTTTTCCCCGAAGCATGTCGTATGATGTAATCACACATGCTGGCAGGCGCTTCGGGGATGGCAGTGTCAGTCTCTTCAATTGAAATTGGTTCTGGTACTTTTATTGCTTCGGTTTCCAAAGCTTGTTCCCTGAAGGGCTCTGAAGGCCCAGCTTCAGCTTCGGCTTGTTGCGTCGGAGCTTCAGAGGAAGCTTCAGCAATTTCAACACTCTTTTTTGGAGTTGTGCTTGAAGACTTAATTGTCTCCAAGACATCTAGTACATTTACCATCCTCTTCCTTTTTGGGGTCACCATTGGACCCTTTTGGATTTTTGCTGCTTCGACATTTACTACAGGACTTAAAATTTCTGATGTTTTTTCCTTAGACAGATTTTTCGCTTCTTCCATTTTTCCTGTCGATGGTGCTTTGCCCATCTCTGCAACTTCTGGCAGCAAGGTTGGCTGTTCAGCTTCGGCAGCCGAAGAAGTTTCTCCAGTGAACTCAGGCACCGAAGCTGGTTCAATATGGCGTGGTCGGTGTGTAAGGACCTTCAACCTTTTTCCTTTTGGTTCTGGCTCGCTAGGAGCGGTTCCAGCTTCTTCTTTTTCAGAGATTATGTTTTTCCTTTTTTGCCTTCGGATGGGATAACAATAATCAGGGTAGAAGAACCCGACTGCATCAAACACTCGGTTCAGTCTCTTCTTTTTTCGGCCTCCGAAGGCTGCTGATAGTGCAGTATTTTCAGCCTTCGAATATGCCCCAAGTAATTCATCACTTAACGTTTCAATGCTTTTCAGCCACTCATCATCAGGTTCAATAAATTTATCTGCATATTTGAATGTGTACTTTAGTCTGACTAGTCCGCCTTCGTCGGACTCTTTGATGGTTTCCTTCGGCATTTCCCACTTTTCTGCAAGTGGCCATACCCTGAAGGCGATGTGTTCTTGGACCAAATCCCTTGTCCCAATAAACGAGCAAACTACCCCGAAGGCTCTTTGGCATTCTTCGGCGGCTTCGTCCATTTCGATCTTCGGCCTTCGAAGACCGAAGCGTTGCCAGATTGGGTGCATAATAATACTCTTCACATTCTCTTGAGCTGTTAGATCATTCTTTACATAAAACCATTCAGTCATCCAGGCTCCGGGCCACCTCTTCCGAAAGGTCGGCACAGGGCAGCTTGACCCGGAACGGGCGCCGAAGCTGTAGCACCCAAAGTTGTTGTGGTATTGCTCTTTTCCCCAGGGCTTCGTCTCGTATAATAACTCATGAATGTTGCAGAAGCTTTTAGCGTTCGGTTCCAAACCTTGGCTTCTTGCAGCCCAGACAAAAATCCCCATTCTTATAATAGCTTCGGGAGTGAGTTGATGAAGGTAAACTTGGAATGTTTTTAGTACCTCAACAACAAAATTGCTCAGGGGGAATCGAAGCCCAGCCCTGAGGAAGCTTCGGAAAATCACAACTTCATCCTCTTCGGGGGTGGGAGAAGTCTTCTCCCCGGCATCAGCTCTCACAATAGATATGTCTCGGAAATATCGCCCCCTCATATTATCAATGTGACTCTGCTTGATGGTCGTTTTCCCAAAAAACTGTGTGACTTGGTCGCCACGGTCGATCTTCGGCCTCTTCCCCACCACTTTCCACATCATAGCTGTCGCTGTCATCAGAATCTTCAGATAAACCTTCGAGAATTTCCTTCGTAATTTTCTCTGTATTAGTCTCTGCCATCGCTATCAGGAACCCTAGATTCTTCTCCTCCTCGAGACTCAGCTTCGTCTCAGCAGGGATCTTCAGCTTCGTTTCAGCAGGGGTCTTCTTGCCTTCAGACATCTTCGGGAATGCTCAAAAATTCTTTCCGAGGCCGAAGCTTCGAAATCAAAAAGAACAGCAAACCTTAATGAACAAGCGCTAAAAATTTTAGTGGGCCGAAGCAAAAGGCAAGTATGCGTATCAAATGAGTTCGCGATGTGATCTTATTTATACGCCTAGGGCGCTGAAAATTAAAAGGCCCCGCTTGTCAGTGAATGTTGCTATTCTAGCAAAGGGAAGGTGTTTTTTCGGACCTTCGGCTCAAGGCCTTCGTCCATATCGCAATCTGAATTTATTATTTACAAATTAATATTGCGAGGGGCTACTGTTGGGGGCCTTCGTCCTCCGAAGGTCCTCAAAAACATGATTTGACAATGTTTTCCAAGTGGATTATATGAACAGGTATTTTCGGATTCAGAATTATGGATATGGAGCACGACCAGGACGAAGCCTGAACCAGACGAAGGTCGAGGGCGGCCGAAGCTGTGCGCAGGGAAGCTTCGGCGCGTTGGCATACGAGAGAACCGACTTAAAGATGAAAAGACTTCGGGGGCCTCGACAGATTTCCATAAACTGTTAACAAATGTAATGGACATGAATGTAATTTTACGTGGGCTGCGTCCCGCGTCTATAAATAGATGAACAGTACTCCCGTACTGTTCACGCTGACTTGGCATTCTGCTTTTGCATCACGCTTGTATTCTATACCTTCTTTCAGGACCGAAGGTACATTTGTAATTTGAAATCATTTCTATTTTTCCATGTTAATAAAATAGAAATGATTTTATGTTGTTTATATTATATTTCGTGCTTTATATGAGTCCTTCGTCATTACTCGTTGTAGTTACGAAGGTATGTCCCTTATAACCTTCGTCCGAAACTCATTATTTCCCGAAGGGACATAATGTTTCGAAGGACGAAGGACTTTAACATTTAACACTTTTTATGTTGCCTTGTTCTTAACCCTTAGCATTTGAGAACAAGTCCCCAACACACAGCATATGAGAACAAGTAACCAACATTGGCGCCCACCTCCGGTGAACTCAAATGACCACCTTCGACACCAGGAGCTCGAGCAACCACCTTCGACATGCCGCTGAAGAAGGCAATCGCGCCAGGGGCTGCCCTTGCACCGCTGGACATCAACCAAGAAGGGATCCCTCTGAGAGAAGCCCGAAACCAGAAAAGGAAGGCCATTAGCCCAACGCCATAGGAAGAGAAGCTAGATCAAGAGATCAGAGACCTAGAGGCCATCCACCAACAAGTGGAGAGAAGAAGGGAGAAAATGCTTCAGCTAGCTGAACTCTAGAAGAAGATTGATGACGCTACTGAATAGTTGCGCCATATCACACAAGACGAGCAAGGACGAAGGCCACAACAGAGAGAGCTTCGTTAGGAAAGCCCAAGCTATGATGATGTATGGTATGACAATTTCAATCACGATAACTTTGCTTTTGATGATGCTTCTCCTCTAGCAGTAGAGTTGCAGGCTACACCATGGCCACCTTCATACAAACTACCACAACTCTCCATGTATGACGAGCACTCTGACCCGAAGCAGTTCCTCATGAGCTACGAAGCAACCATATCATTATATGGTGGCAACACTGTGGTCGCGGCGAAGTCCTTCATCACGGCAGTCAGAAGTGTGGCTCAAACATGGTATTCTTCTCTTCGGCCGGGAACAATCACGTCGTGGCAAAAGCTGAAGGATATGCTAGTCACCAGCTTCCAAGGTTTCTAGACGAAGCTAGTGATTGCTCAAGCTCTATTCCAATGCACACAGGACCACGAGGAATACTTGCAAGCGTATGTCCGAAGGTGTCTACGTCTCAGAGCTCAGGCGCCAATGGTGCCAAATGAAATTGTTATTGAAGCCATGATCAAGGGACTTCGACCAGGACCAACAACACAGTATTTCACTAGGAAGCCCCCACAAACTCTGGAGAAGCTTCTATAGATAATGGACGAGTACATCAGAGCTGACAATGACTTTCGACAAAGAAGGGAAGAAGCCTACAAATACTCTGAGATGACCAGGGGCTTCGGAGGAAGACTCCACCCTAGGCATGTCAGGACAATCCATAATCCCAGTTCAAGCAAAGACATCGACAAACATTTATCTCATTGTTGTCTGGTAGATAGTAAAGGAAATCATCTTCCTCATTTCCTCGATAGACCAAGGACCGATGTTTAGGTCCTTTCCATAGTATTGCACTTCAGCAATTTGCTCTTCCGATAATTCTTTCTCCGAAGCGTGGCGAACAATGTATCTAAAATCGTCTCAAGAATCCGCTTCGGGTATAGGCGATGTTAGTTTCTCCGGAAGAATTTTCTTTGCTTGCTCCACTAGCTTAGATCCCGAAGGTCTAGCTTTAATGCAAATAGGAGAAGCACTTGAAGCCGCTACTTCTCTTAGTTCTTCAATCTTGTTCTCGGAAGCTTCAGTAGGAACAGGAGTTGGCATCTTCGTAGATTTCAGAACATCTTCCAGAACGCTGGCCATTGTCCTTCCTTTCCTAGGAGTTGTTGTTGGAGCAATTGCTAATTTTGATAACCTCATCATGGTTGGGGGACTCTGTAGTTTCGAATGCTCCTCTGTCTTTGAGCTCTTTGCTTCTATTTCTTCTACCGAACCGGCAGTAGCTTCGGCGGTAGCAGCAGGTATTATCTTCGAAGCCGAGGGGGTAGCTTCGGTTTATTCAATTTCCATCTTCTCTATAGAAGGCGTTGTAGCAGTCTTCTCTAAAGAGTGCAGCTTCGGCCGATGAGTTAGAACTTTAACTTTTTTAGCTTCGGCGCGCCGAAAGAGGTCGAAGTTGCCATTTTCCTCTTCGCTCCTTGTTTCCGAACGGGAAAGCAGTAATCAGGATCAAAAAATCCAATCACATCAAAAACTCTGTTCAGTCTCTTTTTGCCTCAAGCGCCGAAGGTAGTATTCATGGCTTCGTCCTCTGTCTTCGTATAGGCCCCCAACAGCTCATCACTGGTCACCTCAATAGCTTCAAGTCAGTCATCATTCGGCTCATCAAACTGACTGTTGGGGGCCTTCGTCCTCCGAAGGTCCTCAAAAACATGATTTGACAATATTTTCCAAGTGAATTATATGAACAGGTATCTTCGGACTCGGATCATGAACATGGAGTACGGTCAGAACGAAGCCCAAGCTGTACGAAGCCGATTACCAAGCTGTACGAAGAATGGTGCACAGCCGAAGCTATGCGCAGAAAGCTTCGTCGCGATAGCAGAAAGGGGAACTGACTTAAAGATGAAAAGACTACTTAGGCCTTAATAGATTCCCATAAGTCATTAGCAAATGTAATGGACATGAATGTAATTTTTCATGGGCTACGTCCCACGCCTATAAATAGATGAACAGTACTCCCGTACTGTTCAGGCTGACTTGGCATTTGCTTTCCGTTATCCTTGTACTTTTGCCTTCCTGCAATCCGAAGGTACACTTGTAATTTGAACTCATTTCTATTTTTATATGATAATAAAATAGAAATGACGTTGTGATAATATTTAAATGTTTATATTACTCTTCGTGTTGCATGTAAGTTCTTCGTCATAGTTTATTGTGCTTACGAAGATATGTTGTTTGTGACCTTCGTCCGGAACACATTATATCTCGAAGGGAAATAATGTTTCAAAGGACGAAGGGCTTTATCATTTAACACTTTTATGTTGCCTTGTTCTTAATTCGAAGCATTTGAGAACAAGTCCCCAACATTGGCGCCCACCTCCGGTGAACTCACTTCCACTTTGAGTTTTTGAACACCTTCGGAAGCCATAAACCTTCGCTATGGCGCCGAAGAAAGCTTCAGCAACTGGGGCTGTAGCCCTGCAACCGCTGGACCACAATCAGGAGACTGTCTCTCTTCGGGAGGCCCGAAGCCAGAAGAGGAAGGCCGTCAGCCCGACGCTTCAGGAGGATGAGCTAGACCAAGAGATCAGGGATATGGAGATGCTTCATCAACAGGTGCAGAGGAAGAAGGAAAAGATGGCCAGGCTAGTTGAACTGCAAAGGCAGATAGACAAAGCTTCTGAAGAAGTTCGCCATCTTACTCAGGATGAGCAGAACCGAAGGCCTCAGCACAAGGATCTTCATCAGGAGGGTTTCTTCAACGAAGATGACTGGTATGAGAATTTCCATCATGGAAATTTTGCTTTTGATGATACTTCTCCTCTGTCCGCTGAGCTGCAGGCTACACCTTGGCCTTCATCCTACAAGCCGCCCCAGCTTCCCATGTTCGACGGCCACTCAGACCCGAAGCAGTTTTTGATGAGCTACGAAACAACAGTATCTTCGTATGGTGGCAATACGGCAGTCATGGCAAAGTCTTTTGTTATGGCTGTCAGGAGTGTTGCTCAAACCTGGTATTCCTCCCTTCGACCAGGAACGATCACTTCATGGCAAAAGCTGAAGGACATGTTGTTAACCAGCTTCCAAGGGTTTCAGACGAAGCCGGTCACTGCTCAGGCCCTGTTCCAATGCACTCAGGATCATGAAGAATACCTTCAGGCGTATGTCAGAAGGTTCTTGCGTTTGAGGGCGCAGGCACCAACGGTGCCCAATGAAATTGTCATCGAGGCCATGATCAAGGGGCTTCGTCCTGGACCTTCAGCTCAATACTTTGCTAGGAAGCCTCCTCAAACTTTGGAGAAGCTGCTCCAGAAGATGGACGAGTACATTCGTGCCGACAACGATTTTCGCCAAAGAAGGGAGGAGGCTTCCAGATTTTCTGAAATGACCAGGGGCTTCGGAGGAAGATTCTATCCGAGGCATGTCAGGTCCATCCACAACTCTACTCAAAATGATGATAAGGGGAGTCAGCAGAACAGGCCGCAGTGCTCCTCACAGGCTTCGGGGCAACAGCAAAGTTTTTTCCGGCCACCAGCTCCAAGAGGCAGAGGCGCCAGGGGCTTCGGCGGAAGATTTGGAGATCAACCAAGGAGAGTATTTTGCTTATTCTGTGGTGAAAACAAGGGCCATACCACCAGGATGTGCCATGTTACCATCCAGAAGCAAAAGGAGATAGCCGAAGCTGCAGCGCAACAAGCTCAGCCGAAGCAGGTCATGCATACTGCTTCGTACCATCCGCCTTACATCCCAGAATACATAGGCAACCACCCTGCAGTTTCTGTTGCTTCGGCGAGTCAACCTCAAGCTTCCTGGCAACAGCCTCTGCCTCCACCACCGTTGCAACAAGGCCAACAGCCAGAAGGGAGCCAATATGCTCCACACCAAAGGGATCTCAGAGAACAATCCGAAGCTCGCACAGTCAATAGCACTGTGCCAGAGTCGAAGCACATCTATTGACAAATATCCTACCAGTTTTTTCCATTCAGTTCTATTTTCTGTGTAATAAAGGACATTTTTTAGTTTTCATGAAAAAGTTTACGATAACAAGGAGGACCTTCGAATTATTGAAAATCCTTCGAAGCAACAAAAAGTCGTTCTAAGGAACGCAGAGTAAGTTTGCTGAAATCAGAAAAAGTCGTTCCAAAAGGAACGCAGTGTAAGTTTTCTGCTCCAAAGTCGTTCCAAAGGGAATGCAGAGCATACAGCGAAAAGTCAACGCTGATACCGCCTAAGTAAAAGGCGAAGAAGCTCCAAAGACGTTCCTAAGGGAATGCAGAGCTTACAGCGAAAAGTCAACGCTGATACCGCCTAAGTAAAAGGCGAAGAAGCTCCAAAGTCGTTCCTAAGGGAATGCAGAGCTTACAGCGAAAAGTCAGCGCTGGTACAAAAAATATTTTGTGGGATATGTGTGTATCTTCGGAACAAATGTCATCTACATAACATAACATCATCACATCATTTTGCATAGCATAAGCATCATACATCATGCTGCATATGGCACAACAAGGGGATCTGATATCGATTTTCAGAGAATGTTTTGAAAAAGTGAAAATTGTGCTAAGGCAGAAAAAGGAGATACGATATTGACCTTCGAAGTACATCTTCGGGAAAAAATTTTACGAAGCATAGATATGCTTCATCAGAGCAGTATCGAAGTTGTCGGGATACATAAAAGTTTTTCTTCACGAAGCATGAAAAGAAGGGAAGGTGTTTTTTCGCCGAAGGCTCAAAAACGGTATGTATGTTAAATTTCATGCATCGTAAAGAATTGAATCTTAAAAAGAAATTTGTATATTACATTCAAAGTTACAAAATATTACATAGATCACATGTCAAATGTTTTTACAATAACATCTAGTCTTCCCTGAGTACTACTTCTGCAGCCTCATTTAGTAGTTGTTCAACAACTTTATCCATGATAGCTTCGGCCATTTGTCTAATTTCGTCATCCCCCTTCGTGTGGGGGCCAGCCGACGATCCAGCAGGTTCTGAGGGAAGAGTGGATGCGGACTTATTACTATTACAAGCCGTCGTCAAGTTTGAAATCAAAAATTACAACAAAGAGATAAAAAACACTAGTTAATACCTATTTGCCCTTCGGGCTCTGTGCTTTTTTCAGCAGCTTCTGCTACTTTCCTAGCATCATGAATGCCTTTTTCGCTTTTTTGGATAATTTCTCGGGCCATTTCTCGGCCACCATTGTCCCAGACATCGGTGAAAAATTTTCCACCAGCCTGGCTAGCTTCGGCCGAGGGGTCTTTAATATCTTCAGGGGATAAGCTGGCTTCGGATTGTGCAAGAACCTTAACATGATCGCAGCCTTTTTTCTCCAGTATAGAAGCAATCCCCCTGGCACCCGAGAAGGCGCAAATGTCACCTCGGCTGTTTAGAATTTCTTCGAAGGCTTCAGCTTCGTGGCAGATCCATTCTATCGGCCCTTCTGGGTTACCTCTCACAAAATCTTCTTCACTCGAAAATGCCCCAACACTGGCGAAGCTGGTTTTTATTTTCTTTATACAATCCATGGATTTTTCGTAGCACCTTTTCTTAGAAGACCGAAGCTCTTCAACGGTCCCTTCCAAATGATTAGCCCATTGTTCGCTACATTCCCGCCTCGTCTCTTCAAGTATGCGTTCTTCTTTCGCCCGGGACAATTGCTTCTGAAGATCTTTAATTTCGCGTCTGTGAGCTTCGGCCTGAACCTTTGCAGCAGCTTCGTCCTTTTTTATCTTGTCTACCAATGTAAGCAGAATTTTATCTTTTTCTAGAGCTTCGTTTCTCAGTTTAATAACTTCTGATCGTAAATTGTTGAACGCAATTTCATAGCTCTCGTCTTCGGCACTCTTTTGTGCTCTTAATGCGTTGCTTAGAATTAAACCCTATACGAAAAAGAATCCATATAAGAATAAAAGAATGAGTTACGAATTATAAAATTTTTCAAACGTCTAGTTCCCATACCTTCAGGCTATTATACGCAAGACTATCCGCGAGATCTTCTTTCGTCATAGCACATAAGCCAGCTTCCAGCTTCGGGAACCCCATACTTCTAGCTATCTCCCGGCAGACAGATAATTCTTTGTTGTCAGGAAGACAGTATAGGAAGTCATCTTCGTTTGTCCCATTAAACACTAGTGCCCCCTTCGGATATTTTAATTCTTTCGCATAGTGTTTGGCTTCATAAATCTCTTCTTCAGATAATTTCTTCCCCGAAGCATGTCGCACAATGTAATCGCATATGGTGGAAGGAGCTTCGGGGGCGGCAGTGTCAATTTCTTCAACCAAAATTGGCTCTGGCACTTTTATTTTTTCTTCGGCTTCCAGAGGTTGTTCCTTGCTGGGCTCTGAAGGCCCAGCTTCAGCCTCAGGTTGTTGCTTCGAAGCTTCAGCGACTAAGGCTTCAGTAGACACTCCAGAGAGTTCAACAGTCTTCTTTGGAGTTATGCTTGAAGACTTAATTGTCTCCAAAACGTCTAAAACATTCGCCATTCTTTTTCTTTTTGGGGTCACAGATGGGCCCTTTTGATTTTTTATTGTCTCAGCACTTGCTGAAGGACTTAAGATTTCCAATATTTTTGGTCCTTCAATTCTCGGTTTTTCTGTCTTCTCTACTGAAGGTGCTTCAGTTTTTTCTTCGATCTTCGGCACTGGAGCTGGCTCTGTAGTTTCAGTGGCCAAAGAGACTTCACCGATAAATTCAGGCACTGTGGCCGGCTCAATAAAACGTGCCCGGTGGGTGAGCACCTTCATCTTTTTTCTTTGCGACGCTGGCTCTCTAGAAGCACTTGTGGCAACTTCTGTTGCAGGAGAAGCATTTTTTCTTTTGCGGCTCGGCACCGGATAATGGTAGTCAGGGTAGACAAACCCGATTGCATCAAATACCCGGTTGAGCCTCTTCTTCTTTCGGCCTCCGAAGGCTGCCGATAATGCAGTGTTTTCGGCCTTCGAATATACCCCAAGCAGTTCGTCACTTAATGTTTCAATGCTTTTTAACCAGTCGTCATCAGGTTCAACAAACTTATCCCCGTATTTGAATGTGTATTTTAGTCTGACTAGTCCACCTTCGTCAGACCCTTTGATGGTCTCCTTCGGCATTTCCCACTTTCCTGCAAGTGGCCACACCCTGAAGGCAATATGCTCTTGGACCAGATCCCTTGTCCCAATAAAAGAGCAGATTGCGCCGAAAGCTCTTTGGCATTCTTCGGCCGCTTCATCCATTTCAACCTTCGGCTTTCGGAGTCCGAAGTGTTGCCAGATGGGGCGCATAATGATACTCTTAACATCTTCTTGCGCTGTCAAGTCATTCTTTACATAGAACCATTCTGTCATCCAGGCCCCGGGCCACCTCTTCCGAAAGGTTGGCACAGGGCAGCTTGACCCGGAGCGAGCACCGAAGCTGTAACAACCAAAGTTGTTGTGATATTGTTCTTTCCCCCAAGGCTTCGTCTCATATACCAATTCATGAATTTTGCAAAAGCTTTTAGCATTTGGTTCTAAACCTTGGCTTTTCACAGCCCAGACAATGATTCCCATTCTTATGATAGCTTCGGGAGTAATTTGATGAAGGTAGATTTGAAATGTATTCAGGACTTCGACAACAAAGCTGCTTAGGGGGAACCGAAGCCCAGCCTTGAGAAAGCTTCGGAAGATCACGACCTCATCTTCTTCGGGGGTAGGAGAAGTCTTTTCTCCAGCATCATCCCTCACAATAGATATATCTCGAAAATATCTCCCCCTCATATTGTCAATATGACTCTGCTTAATAGTGGTTTTCCCGAAAACCGTGTGACTTGGCCGCCATGGTCGATCTTCAGACTCTCCCCCGCCGCTTTCTACATCATAACTGTCGCTGTCACCAGTATCTTCAGATAAACCTTCTAAAATCTCTTTGGTGATCTTTTCTGTATTGGTCTTCGACATTGCCTCAAGAAACCCCAGGTTCTTCTCTTCAGAGAGACTTAGCTTCATCTCGACAACAGCCTTCTTCTCCTCAGACATCTCTTCGGAGATCCTACTTCTCGCTTCCGAAGCTTAAAACTACGAAAGAAAGCAAATATTTTTGGGCAAAAAGTTCTATAAGCAGGAAAAACAGATGGCAAAGAGAGCGTGCCAAATCAAGTATGGCGGGCTCCTATTTATACACTCGATATGACGGAAACTGTGTGGTCCCAGGTGTCAGTGACTTTTGCTATTCTAGCAAAGGGAAGGTGTTTTTTCGGACCTTCGGCTTAAGGCCTTCGTCCATATCGCAATCTGAATTTATCGCTAACAAATTAATATTGCGAGGGGCTACTGTTGGGGGCCTTCGTCCTCCGAAGGTCCTCAAAAACATGATTTGACAATATTTTCCAAGTGAATTATATGAACAGGTATCTTCGGACTCGGATCATGAACATGGAGTACGGTCAGAACGAAGCCCAAGCTGTACGAAGCCGATTACCAAGCTGTACGAAGAATGGTGCACAGCCGAAGCTATGCGCAGAAAGCTTCGTCGCGATAGCAGAAAGGGGAACCGACTTAAAGATGAAAAGACTACTTAGGCCTTAATAGATTCCCATAAGTCATTAGCAAATGTAATGGACATGAATGTAATTTTTCATGGGCTACGTCCCACGCCTATAAATAGATGAACAGTACTCCCGTACTGTTCAGGCTGACTTGGCATTTGCTTTCCGTTATCCTTGTACTTTTGCCTTCCTGCAATCCGAAGGTACACTTGTAATTTGAACTCATTTCTATTTTTATATGATAATAAAATAGAAATGACGTTGTGATAATATTTAAATGTTTATATTACTCTTCGTGTTGCATGTAAGTTCTTCGTCATAGTTTATTGTGCTTACGAAGATATGTTGTTTGTGACCTTCGTCCGGAACACATTATATCTCGAAGGGAAATAATGTTTCAAAGGACGAAGGGCTTTATCATTTAACACTTTTATGTTGCCTTGTTCTTAATTCGAAGCATTTGAGAACAAGTCCCCAACACTGACTTCTGTAGCGATAGGTGTATCTCAGATAAACCAGGCCACCTTCACTGGAGCCAGCAGCGGTCTCCTTCGACATCTCCTAGTCATTAACAAGCGGCCATACCTTATAAGCAATGTGCTCCTGAACCAAATCTCTAGGGCCAATGTAAGTGCACACTATGTTGAAGGCCATCAAACATGCTTGTACTTTGTTTCCACTTGCGATCGAAGGCCTCCTGATGCCGAAGCGTGAACGGATGGGGCATTGGATTATGCCCTTCACATCCTCTCTCTCACTCAGATCATTTTTGATATAAAACCATTGCTTCATCCATGAGCCTAGGAATTTTTTTCAGAACATTGGCATAGGACACCTCACATCAGACCCGTACACAAAGCTATAACATCCAAACTTATTATGATATTGCTCTTTCCCAACTGCCTTCGTCTGGTAGAAAAATTCGTGAATGTTGCAGAAGCAGTTGGCATCTGGCTCCAGCCCTTGGCTTCTCATAGCTCAAATGAAAACTCCAACTTAAATCAAAGTTTCGGTAGTAAGCTGATGAAGGTATATCTCAAATGTCTTCAGCACTTCGACCAGCATCTTATGTAAGGGAAAACAAAGCCAAGCCTTCATAAAACTCTTGAATACCACAACTTTGCCTGCTTCAGGAAGAGGAACGATACTCTCTCCTTCAGCTCTCACTCTGGATATATCATAAAAATATTTGCCCTTCATCACTTCAATTTGCCCTTGCTTAATAGTGGATTTCCCGAAAGCAACATGACTTGGCCTCCATGGCCAATCTTCGGCATCTTCGTTCTCACTCTCAACATCAAATCTCTCGTTGTCGCTTGAGTCCCTAGACAGCCCAACTAACATCTCATCAGTGATTTTCTCAACATTAGTCCTCTCCATGGCTTCGTAAAAACCAGCAAGTGCGGGGTCCACGCTTTTCTTATCTTCGACCATTTCAGCGCCAGTTACAACAGAAAACCGAAGCTCAAAAAACAATTGCGCTCACAGAGATAGAAAGCTAAAACGACAAGCACAACACAAAGCTTGATAGCACGAAAAATATTTTCAGCGTAAGCCCTTGTATATATATACAAAGCACCACTGAGTGGCAGGGTCCACAGTGCAGAATGTTTCGCTATTCTAGCGAAGGGAAGATGTTTTTTCGGACCTTCGGCTAAAGGTCTTCGTTCTTTTCGCAGTCTGACTTTGTTATAAAGAAACAAACTAATACTGCAATGGGCTACTGTTGGGGGCCTTCTTCTTCCGGAGGTCCTCAAAAACACGGCTAACCATTTGCTTTCAGCATACTACTGAATAGTATAGGAGCTTCATCACCAGAAAAGCTTCGGTACAACATAAAAGGAGCGGAGCAAAACTTTGTCTGACAAGCTTTATCTCGATGAAACGGGTAGACAGCGTGGCTTCGGCATAACGAAAAGAAAGTACGACGAAGCACGCTTCATCAAGAAGGCTTCGTCATGAACAGAGCAATGAGACAGTGCAAGGAGAAGGTGTTGCTAATGTTATTAAATACAAATGGCTATGTTGCCCTTGTGACGTTTCGTAAACTCTGTATGTAATCGTTGAGGTCATAAATATATTTTTACTCGGGCTGCGCCCCGTGCCTATAAATAGGTGAACAGTACTCCCGTACTATTCACGCTGAATTGTAATTGCTCTCGCGTTAACACCTTCAAACAAGCCAAAGCTATTAATATAATTTAAATTCTGTTAATGTTCATGTATATATATATATTATGAAATAAATATACGAATGAACGAATAGCATATATTATCTTCATAGATTCTTATTCTCATAAAAGATGAAGATGTGTATTTCATGGACTTCGTCTAAAGATCATTATATCCGAAAGGAGATATTGCTTCGTAGGACGAAGGTCCTTAATATTTAACAATTGTGTTGTATTGTTGTTGATTCATAGCATTTGAGAACAAGTGACCAACAGACACCAACACAATCTTAACTTGGCATTAGTTTCGTTCGATCCAGAGACACACCGGCTACCAGTGCGTAGTGCGTGTGTTGATCCTTTTCTGATTCCCGGTTGTCTTCTTTGATATGATATGAGAATCTATAGGTTTAAATCGTGTTTGAATAAATATCTCATTTAAGCAAAATTTATCTATATAATATATAAAAATCGTAGGTCAACTAACTAGTTCAAACATAAACACATTAGGGCTTGTTTGGGTAATCTTGGATTGGAGTGAATTGAGGTGGTATAATATAAAGTGTATTGAAGTGTAATATGAACTAATTTCTTTTTCAATTTTTAAAATATACTTTAATTCACTTGAATCCCTCTTTATCCAAGCAAGGCTTTAAGAGCCGGCATTTTTACACGTGACAATGTGGTGGGTCAAAGGAAGAATAAAGGGCATCTCGGGCATCGTGCGCCAGCCACTGACGCACAGTACCGTTGCACTGGCAGCCGCACCTGCACTGCACTGCACTTCACTCATCTGACATTTCCTCTGTATCTCGAGGGGATTTTGTTCCCCTTTCTCTTCCATGCAGAATGTCTTTTTCTTATTTTTTTAGGAAAAGGCATGGGTTGGCGGGATGAGTCCAGGAGGCGGGCTGTGTGAAGCCGCAAAGCGTGGCGTGATGTGAAATCGAATGGCGGCTGCACGCAGCTACGCGCCAAAGCCAACAGCACGAGCCGCCCACACTACTCACTGCTAGTGCTACTGTTGAATCGCACTGTACGAACAGGCCATTTCGTCCTTTCAGCGAAACATCTTGTCATCAGTGATCGTCGCTGTTGCTAAAATCTCTCGACGGGTATACCCTACAAACGACGGATGGCTTCACATAACTGACCGTCTACTGTTCTAGTGTTCTGCGATAATGACAGGAGTTCATACATGTACGGTGCTTACTGCTTGGCCGTTCATTATTTTTGCAATTTTAGGACGCGTTTGATTGCAATTACACAACAAGATAGGACGGAACGATCCCTCAAATAAGTTTGTTTGATTCAAGGTCAAGGGTTGAGATATGATTATCTAGTGTTCTCTCCAGTTATCCCTCAAAATTTGAGGAACGAAAGAGGACATCAAAGGACGTCTCTGTCCTAACTGTCCCGTAAATAAACAAATCCTTATAGTGCTTTCAGGTTTCTTTCTCTGGTTGGTTCGAAAATCCTCGTCAACCTTATTGTTGGGTCAAAACCCTTTCAGGTTGTTCACTTCTGATTAAACACCATTGTTCATATTGCTGCAGTTGTAATCTATAAACACAAAACACTGTACATATAATAAAAGACGGTACGGATTAAAGCCAAGCGAACAGGCACGAAGGCGCTCGCGCGTGAAGGTCGCTGGTGTAAGAAGACGCACGAAAGAAGATTGAGAATTAAATATATTAGAAAAGAGATTTTGGATGTCGGGTGGGTTCGTGGTACAAATGATGTTCAGTTATTCCCATTGCACATGGATTGGATATTGTCGGCGTTTCGGACCCGGGGGGTCCCTGGACCGACGAGTGAGATTGTCGCTGCGTGCCCCTGCCCAGATGGGTTGGCGCGGGATGGAACATAAGAGGTGGGACAAGCCTTGTATTATCCTGCACCAGGGGTGCCGCTCGTAGTAGGGGTTACAAGCACGTCGCGAGAGGGAGAGAGAGAGTGAGAGGGAGCCTGTTCGTTCGCTCCTTCCCCGCGCGAACCCTCCTCCAGGATGGCCCTGGACCTTCCTTTTATAGACGCAAGGAGAGGCTCCAGACGTACAATGGGGGTGTAGCTATGCGCTAACGTGTCCGGCAGAGGGATGCCTAAGCCTTGTGTACATGCCAACGTGGCTGTCAGGGGAGAGCTTGAGCCCTATACACGTGATAGCGTGGCCGTCGGAGGAGCGCCTGAGTCCTGTAGGAGCACAGCTGGCAGTGCGGCAAGGATCCTGCTGACGTCTCCTTGCTGCCGTAAGGGGCTAAGAGCCACCGGCGTCATGGTGCACGCGGGGCACCATCATTACACGTCGCCGGGGTAAGCCAGATGGGACGCCGACCTTGTTCCTTGTAGCCTGAGCAGGCTAGGGATAGGGTAATGATGTATCCCCTGTTGGCGCGGTCGGTCCGAGCCCAAGGTCGGGCGAGGCGGAGACTTCTCTTGAGGCTAAGGTCGGGGTCGGGCGAGGACGCGATTCCCCCCGAGACCGAGGTCGAGGCCGAGTCCGGGGGTCGAGCGAGGCGGAGACCTCCTCCCGAGGCCGAAGCCTAAGGTCAGGCGAGGTGGAGACCTCCTCCCGAGGCCGGAGCCTTAGATCGGGCGAGGCGGAACTTCCTATTGCGCCCGAGGCCGAACTCGGTGGTTGATCGTGACTTGTTGTCAGTCTTTGCCTGGGCGATTGGCACGGCAGTCAGAGCGGGGCGGGCGGCGCTGTTTTCCCGTCATATCGGACAGTAAAGAAGAGGGGCGAAGTGACTGCGGTCACTTCGGCCTGGCCGACTGAGGCGCGTGTGTCAGGATACGGCATCAGGCGTCCCCTACATCAAATGCGCCTGCAAAGCGATCGGTTGGTGAGGCGGTCTGGCCAAGGTTGCTTCACAACGAAGCCTGCCCGAGCCGGGCTTCGGGAGAGCTGAGGAGGCGCCCGCTGCCTGAGGAGGCCCTCGGGCGAGGCGTGAACTCATCTGGACTATTGCTCTAGCCCGAGGCTAGGCTCGGGTGAGGTCGCGTCCCTTGGGTAGACGAAGCCTTGACTTGAACCGCGCCTGTCAGTTGGTCTGAGGATGTTTACCAGCCGTGATTAGGAGTGTTGGGGGTACCCCTAATTATGGTACCCGACAGTAGCCCTCGAGCCTCGAAGGGAGTGTTGGTACTCGCTTGGAGGCTTTTGCCGCATTTTCAGTGAGGGGACCGACCTTTCTCGGTGTTTGCTTTGTTCTGGTGGGTGCGCGCGAGCGTACACGCTGGGTGTAGCCCCCGAGGCCTCAGAGGAGTGGTTTGACTCCTCTGAGGTCCGAATGCTTTTCGTGGTGCCTCGGTCAGTTTAATCGTTCCCTCATGCGGCCTGGCCGTAGCCCGGGTGCATGGTCAGGTTCCAAGTTATCAAGCTGGTTCATTGACGCTGTCAATGGTTTGGTCGTAGCCGGGTGCGAGAGCAGCCCCCGAGCCTCTGCACGGAGCGAGAGGACGAGTAAGGACTTTCCCGACTTTTATCATACGCTCTTGCGTCGCCTTTCCGCAAGGAGGGGGGAGCGCCATGTTGCCCTCGGAGGGCGCCGAACATGGTGTTTCCAGTGAGCTACTAACGGGTGATCCGAGTGGACGACCGTGCCTCGTTCGTTAGGGGTCGGCTGGTGGCCCAGAGGCGCGCTCCAAAAGTACCTGCGGGTGATTCGCCGGACCCAGACCCCTTCGACAGGGTCCGAAGGCTCGATGTCTCCCTCTGGTGGGATTCCGTTACAAATCGATCCCGCCGGTCTCGGAAATGTCCTAGGGTACCTCGGGAGCGTAGCCCGAGCCTCGGTCATGTATCGGACGTACCCAGAGTCATCCCTCACTCTGCATGCTCTAGGGCGACTGTCGAACCCTTCCGAGGGGCCAGCCTTCGAACCCCTGATCAGTAGTGGACGCGGAGCCCGGGCGCTCTAGGGCGGCTGTCGAACCCTTCCGAGGGGCCAGCCTTCGAACCCCTGATCAGTAGGAGGGCTCGGGGCCCATTTCCTTCGCCGAGAAGGATCCTTTCCACAACGTCTCCTTTCCTGGTCCCTGTAGCAAGAGAGAGAGAGAGGAGGAGGGGAAGGATACGAATTTAAATAAGGTGGCGCACCTTTTTCGACGCGGTTGTTATGGCGGAGGCGAAACGACGCCCGCCTCGCCGACCAGAGGTGTCGCCTGCTCCGCCGGGGAGTTAATGCGACAGGACGGGCGATCAGCGTGGCGCCCATTGCGTGTGCGAGCCGTTCGAGGAACGGGACACGGGTGCGTCGTCTTCACGCCGTGGGAGAGGGCTCTCCCGTCGCTTCAGGAGGGGACGCGAGCCTGCAGGCGATTTGACCGCTGCTTCCGTTCGTCTGCTGCTGCCATTACTGCCAGGCCACTTGTGGCCATGCCAACCGACGTGCCTATCCCTGCGGCTGACTGTCCTGTGGCAGTTGCCTTCAATTGGCACTGTTGGGTCACGCGCGGGGCCGCCTCAAGTCGCGGTACTGGTTCTGCAGCCGAGGAGGCGTGGCATTGGCGCAGGTGGCGGTGTAGTTTCTTGCACGTCGTAACCGGCGCGCCGGTTACATGACGTGCGGGCCCGCTTCCCTTGCGCTGGTCTGCCGGATGTGGTCGAAGCCGAAAGGGCGCACAGTCACGGTGCGGTTGGATGCCTGTTGTGTGGCAGTCCACCCTTTCGGCCACCGGTTTCTGCGAAGATGGGAGAACACCTGTAACCGCGGGGCGGTTGCATGCCTCGCGTGCGGCGGTTCGCCTTCTTCGCGCTTCGGATCAGCTTGTATGACGTGTGGGACCCAGCCCCCGTGTCGTAGGGGGAGGACCCTAGAGTATGTTAGTGGAGACTTTGCTCGTGACGCTAAGGGGTGCAAGTGAGGAGGTCTGACTATAAAAGGGGATCGATCCCCCGGGCAGCGGCCATGCCTTCGTTCTCCCCTCATGCGTTGCGCCCTTCCACCTTTCGAGCCCCCGGATGGGGTGCACCAGCGTTGCCTTCTTCTTGCCGTCATTGGAGGAGCGTGGCCTCGTGGAGATCGACGCCCTTCAGCCATCGCTCGGCTTCAAGGATTTTTGTCGTGCAGCCCGGCTGCATTCCCTCACCAATGGTCAGTTTGGTGGGGAGAAGCAAGCCGGGCTGCAGCCTCTGCCCCGCCCTCAGCTTCAAGGATCTTCGTCATCCTTGCTGAGGCGGAGGGCAAGCTGAGCCGGGGTCTGCCTCTGCGTAGGCAGCGGCCCGCTCTTTCCCTCAGTGATCTGGGGAGAAGGATGTTCGCCGCCTGTGGCGCTGGCAGCTACCGCGCGTCTGGCTCCCTGGCGCGAGCGGCCTTGGCGCTTCTTCTGGTGCCGCCCCCACCGCTGGTCCTTGCTGCGCCGCCGGCTATTCGGGGGTTGCCCAACACGTCGTACGCCATGAGGGCGGCGTTAGTGTTCTGAGACGGCCCCGTTCTGGTTCTTGTGGCGAGGACGGGAGTAAGCACCTGCTGGTGCGCTTTGGGGCGGACGCCGTACGCCGGTGGGGTGTTGGTAGGTAGGTGGCCGTCGGCGCTGAGGTGATGACAGCCGGAGGAGGTTGTCTCTGCCGACGAGACCGCCAGCGCCGCCTGCACCCCGGACCTCCGTCTCTTTGGCTTTAATGGCTGGTTCTCATCCTTCGTGGGCGAGGGCCTCTCCACTGCAGCGTTCGCCCTGAAGTCGTTGCTGCAGCTGTCTAGCCGCCCGAGACGGAGGTCATTGTCTCTGCTGCTGGAGCGGCTGCCGGCGAGCCACCGGAGTTTGTTATCCCGCAGGCCTTCTGGTGTGGAGGCTGTTCATACCCGCGGGGGTGGAACCGGAGTCCCGTTTGTAAAGGGATATACTGGGTTTTTGCCGGAGCAAAATATAACCGCTTCAAGTACTTAGACATTTGTCGTAGGTCGGGAGAACCGCCGAGGGTTCTGTCGACGTCTAAGTCTGTGTAGCATAGTTACCCCAAGTATATGTGTTTGTTCTTCGTGGCTATCGAGGCCTGAACATTTGGGTATTCTAGTATAAAGCTGTGTTTCTCCCTCATTTCGAGCACTGGGACTTGCCTGTTGGCTAGCCGAACCACTTAACCGAGCGTGAGTTGCCTTTTGTGGAAGGTGACGAGTGAGGTATCTGTATCCCGGAGGCATAGGAGTCCCTCGGCTCGTTTAGCCTTGCCACTCTAGGCCTCTCTTGCTCAGCTTTTAGGAACCTCGACTGCTCTGTGATGAGCCGGAGCCGGAGGCAGCGGTGTTGGCGCGGACAGAGGCGGAGTCAGCCCGAAAAGAGACTTCGTCGGCCCAGGAGCTGGCGGCTTCCCAGGCCGAGGAAGACGTGGCAGCAGCAGCTGAAGCTTGGCCAAGACATCCGCTGGCGCGGTGCTGGCGTCCTCCCTTGGGTGGAGGTCCCTTTGCCCGGGTCGCCGTTCGAGGCCGGGCCAGGTTCCGCCGAGGGTGGAAATAACGCCGAGGGTGGAAATAACGCCGAGGGTGCTGTTGCTCCCCATGCCGATGCCTGAACCTGCGGGAACAGTTTGTCTGTAGCATGCACATGTTTTTCGCGGCCGCCGAGGCCTAAACACTTCATCGTCGTGTTAAAAAGCTGCGTTTTCTTTCCTCTCGTTTCGAGCATCACGACTTGTCTGTCAGTAGCAGAATCGTTTATCCAAGCGAGAGTTACTTCTCACGGAAGGTGATGAGTGAGGTATCCGTATCCCGGAGGTGTAGGAGTTCCTCGGCTCGGTCGGCCTTGCCGCTTACGTGCACTCTCATTTGGTCGTAGGATTCCGTTATTGATACAGTCGAGAAGGCACGAAAGTCGTTTTCTACCCGAGTGTTTGGACTAGTTCGGTAGCAGGATCGCTCATCCGAGCGTGAGTTACTTCTCGCGGAAGGTGGTGAGTGAGGTATCTGTATCCTGGAGGCGTAGGAGTTCCTCGGCTCGGTCGGCCTCGCCGCTTACGTGTACTCTCGTCGTTCTCAGGATCCCGCTATCGATACAGAAGTCGAAAGCACGGATGTCGTTTTGGTAGAAAATTTTTTCCGAGGAAAATTTTGACGTAGAGGGGGTTCCCCCCTTCTAGCCCCCAAGGGAGGGTCGGGCTTTGCTGAGGCAAGGCCGACCCTTCCTTGACGGTTAGACTTTGTGTATGTAAAGAAAACGAGGTATATGAACGACTTAAAACATATTAAGGGTAGAAGCGACGTAGCTGTTGGATGTTCTAAGCGTTGCTGTAGACCTCGCTTTGGTCGTTGGCCAGCTTGTATGTTCCGGGCTTCAAAATCTTAGCGATGATGAAGGGCCCTTCCCAGGGAGGAGTGAGCTTGTGGCGCCCTCGGGCGTCCTGTCGCAGACGAAGCACCAAGTCTCCCCTTTGGAAGCCTCGGGGCCGAACGCTTCGGGCGTGGTAGCGTCTCAGCGACTGCTGGTACCGTGCCGAATGTAGTAAGGCAACGTCTCGAGCCTCTTCGAGCTGGTCCAGCGAGTCCTCTCGGCTGGTCTGGTTGCTTCGGTCGTCGTACGCCCTGGTCCTCGGGGAGCCGTATTCTAAGTCCGTGGGGAGGACGGCCTTGACCACATAGACTAGAAAAAATGGCGAGAAACCCGTGGCACGGCTCGGTGTCGTCCTCAGACTCCAGACCATCGAGGGTAGCTCTTTCATCCACCGCTTGCCGAACTTGTTGAGGTCGTTGTAGATCCTTGGTTTGAGTCCCTGCGAAATCATACCGTTGGCACGCTCCACCTGCCCATTCGTCATGGGGTGAGCTACGGCGGCCCAGTCCACACGGATGTGGTGGTCGTCGCAGAAGTCTAGGAACTTTTTTTCCGGTGAACTGCGTGCCATTATCGGTGATGATGGAGTTTGGGACCCCGAATCGATGGATGATGTTGGTGAAGAACGCCACCGCCTGCTCGGACCTGATGCTGGTCAAGGGTCGGACCTCGATCCACTTAGAGAATTTGTCGATGGCGACCAGCAGGTGCGAGAAGCCCCCGGGTGCCTTCTGCAAGGGACCGATGAGGTCTAGACCCCACACAGCAAATGGCCAGGTGATGGGTATCGTCTGCAGGGCCTGAGCGACCAGGCGTGTCTGCTTTGCGTAGAATTGACACCCCTGGCAGGAGCGAACAATCCTAGTGGCGTCGGCCACCGCGGTTGGCTAGTAGAAACCTTGTCGGAAGGCATTCCTAACGAGGGCTCGAGGTGCTGCATGGTGGCCGCAAGCCCCCGAGTGTATTTCTTGCAACAGCTCTTGTCCTTGGGCGATGGATATGCATCGTTGGAGGATGCCCGAGGGGCTGCGGTGATAGAGCTCCTTTTCATCACCCAGCAAGACGAACGACTTGGCGCGCCGAGCCAGCCACCAAGCTTTGGTCTCATCGAGGGGAAGCTCTCCTCGGAGGAGATATTCCAGGTACGGGGTCTGCCAGTTCGGATCTGGTGTGACCCCATTCTGTTCCCCCTCGATGGGCAAGGCCTCCCCCTCGATGGCCGAGGGTACCTCGGGCTCGGGCGTGTCATCGATCTTGACGGATGGTTGATGTAGGTCTCTGGAGAAGACGTCCGGGGGAACCGTTGTCCGCCCTGAGGCTATCTTCGCCAGCTCATCTGCAGTCTCGTTGTACCGTCGGGTGATGTGGTTGAGCTCTAGCCCGTAGAACTTGTCTTCATCGCAGTAGGCTTCCATCCTCCGGTCGCGGCAGTGGGAGTTCTTCATGACTTAGTCGATGACAAGCAGCGAGTCGCCATGAGCGTCGAGGCGCGGGACCCCTAGCTCGGCGGCGATGCGCAGCCCGTTAACCAGAGCCTCGTACTCGGCCACGTTGTTTGATGCCGGAAAATGGAGGCGTATGACGTAGCGAATATGTTTTCTGAGGGGTGAAACGAAGAGCAAGCCAGCGCCTGCTCCTATTTTCATGAGTGACCCATCGAAGTACATGGTCCAAAGCTCGGGTTGGATTGGAGTTGTCGACAACTGTGTGTCAGTCCACTCAGCTAGGAAATCTGCCAAGACTTGGGATTTTATGGCCTTCCGAGGGGTGAATGATAGTGTTTCACCCATGAGTTCCATCGCCCACTTTGCTATCCTACCCAAGGCCTCTCGGCACTGGATGATCTCCTCCAGGGGGAAGGATGACACCACAGTCACCGGATGAGACTCGAAGTAGTGTCGCAACTTTCGTCGTGTTAGAACCACTGTGTAGAGCAGCTTCTGGATCTGCGGGTAGCGGACTTTGGTCTCGGAAAGCACTTCGCTGATGAAGTAGACTGGCCTCTGGACGAGCAGTGCATGCCCTTCTTCTCGTCTCTCGACTACGATCGAGGCACTGACCACCTGAGTGGTTGCGGCTACGTAGATCAAGAGGGCTTCTCCTACAGCGGGGAGCACCAGGATGGGTGTGTTTGTAAGGAGCGCCTTAAGGTTTCCAAGGGCTTCCTCAGCCTCGGGGGTCCAAGTGAAGCGCTCGGCCTTCCTTAAGAGGTGGTACAGAGGCAAGCCTTGCTCGCTAAGGCGTGAGATGAAGCGGCTTAGAGCCGCGAGGCATCCCATGACCCTCTGTACTCCTTTCAAATCTTTGATCGGTCCCATGTTGGTGATGGCCGCGATTTTCTCCGGATTGGCCCCGATGCCCTGCTCGGAGACGATGAATCCAAGGAGAATGCCTTGGGGGACTCCGAAGACACACTTCTCGGGATTGAGTTTCATGCCTTTCGCTCTCAGACACTTGAATGTCGTTTCAAGGTCAAAGAGGAGGTCGGAGGCTTTCTTTATCTTGACAACGATGTCATCGACGTAAGCCTCGACCGTTCTGCCGATGTGTTCTCCGAACACGTGGTTCATGCACCTCTGGTAGGTGGCGCCTGCATTCCTCAAACCAAATGGCATTGTAGTGTAACAGTACATGCCAAAAGGTGTGATAAAAGAAGTCGCGAGCTGGTCGGACTCTCTCATCTTGATTTGGTGATAGCCTGAGTAGGCATCGAGGAATGACAGGGTTTCGCACCCAGCAGTGGAGTCCACAATTTGATCGATGCGAGGTAGAGGGTAGGGAACTTTTGGACATGCTTTGTTTAGACCAGTGTAGTCTACACACATCCTCCATTTCCCATCCTTCTTCCTTACAAGAACAGGGTTAGCTAACCATTCGGGATGGAATACCTCTTTGATGAACCCTGCCGCGAGTAGCTTGTGGATCTCCTCGCCTATGGCCCTGCGCTTTTCTTCGTCAAAACGGCGCAGGGTTTGCTTCACGGGTCGAGCTCCAGCTCTGATGTCCAGTGAGTGCTCGGCGACATCCCTCGGTATGCCGAGCATGTCCGAGGGACTCCACGCAAAGACTTCGGCGTTTGCGTGGAGAAAGTCGACGAGCACTGCTTCCTATTTGGGGTCGAGCTCGGAGCCGATCCAGACTTTCTTGCTGGCGTCGTTGCTGGGGTCGAGAGAGACGGACTTGACCGCCTCGACTGGTTCGAAGTTGCCGGTGTGCCGCTTCGCGTCGGGTGCCTCCTTGGAGAGGCGTTCTAGGTCGACGATGAGGGCCTCGGACTCGGCGAGGGCCTCAGTGTACTCCACGCACTCCACGTCGCATTTGTACACGTGGCGGTACGTGGATCCGACGGTGATGATCCCGTTTGGGCCCGGCATCTTGAGCTTGAGGTAGGTGTAGTTGGGGATGGCCATGAACTTGGCATAGCACGTCCTTCCCAACACCGCATGGTAGGTTCCTCGAAACCCGACGACCTCGAAGGTGAGAGCTTCCTTTCGGAAGTTGGAGGGAGTCCTGAAGCAGACGGGTAAGTCGATCCGCCCGAGGGGGAGGATACACTTTCCAGGTGCGATCCCGTGGAAGGGTGCCGCACCGGCCCGGACCTCGGACCGATCAACCCCCAAAAGTTCCAGGGTCTCGGCGTAGATGATGTGTAGGCTACTGCCTTCGTCCATGAGGACTTTGGAGAGCCTAACGTTGCTGATGATCGGATCGACGATGAGCCACCTTCCTAGGCTTGGCACGAAGTCGAGGTGGTTGCCTCGGTCGAAGGTGATAGGATTGTCGGACCAGTCTAGGTAGACTGTCGTTGCCACCATCACCAAGCAGACCTCCTGGCGCTCTTGCTTGTGGTGCCGAGCCGAGGCGTTCGCCGCCTGCCCGCCGTAGATCATGAAGCAGTTGTGGACCTCCGGGAACTCCTCTTCCCTGCCGCCCTCCCTCTTGTCGTTGTCATGTCCCTTGTCATCTTCCGCCGGGAGCCCGGTCTTATGGAAGTAGCGCCGGAGCATGACACATTCTTCGAGGGTGTGCTTGATGGGCCCCTGGTGATAGGGGCACGACTCCTTGAGCATCTTGTTGAACGCGCCAGCCCCTCCAGGAGGTCCTTGAGTTCGCCCTGGATACATCGTCCCTCGGTGGTGGATGGCTCCGTCATGGCTCGAAGTAGCATCGCCGCTACAGCTAGGTCCTGGACGGACCCGCTGATGACCGGGGGTAGCGCTGCCCTGGCATTGTCGATGATGCAGCGCTGGACGTCTTGGGCCCGATGACAGGCCCCTCCGGCGAGTGTTCATCCTGCCCACTCCTGCTCGATGTTCTGTCGGAGCTGCACAAGCCGGCCTGCTTCCCCGTCGACCCGGGCCTGCATCTCATGGATTTGCTCGAGCTGTATGTCCCGACCCCCCGCAGGGACTGGGACCACAGCTAGCTCCCGCGGGATGTCAACGCGAGATGCGGGCCTAGGGGATCGTCAACCTCCGGCATACCGAGGTGGTTGCCTTCGTTGTGATCTCCCTGATCGACGTGGAAACATTCGCAACTTGGGCCGTAACCCTCGTCGTCAAGGTCGTGGCCATCGTCGGAACAATCGGAGAGAATGGTCACATGCGGACATGAAGTCCCGCATGGCACCGGGGTCATTAAGGCCGGAGAATTCCCAACCGGAGTCAGGGTCGTCCTCTTCCTCGGAACCCGTCGGTCCGAAGGTTGAGACGGCTGTCAGTCGGTCCTAGGTCGACCACATATGGTACCCCGGAGGGTTTGGATACGCCTTTACGAAGGCGCTCACCGTAGCGGGGTCGCTAGGTGGATCGAAGCTGAATCGAAAGGGTACGGGATGGAAAACGGACGGTACCTCTTGGTCGATGGACGGTGGTGAAGTTGCGTCGGGGGCGGAGCACACCGTCATCTCAGGTACAAGGGTAACGCCCAGCAGATCCTTTGCGAGGGTGCTGGCGTCATCAGTCCGCTTGGGGTTGACACGTTGCGGGGAAGTGACACTCGCTGTCGTCTCAGGTGCGAGGACAATGCCCGACATATCCCCCGGGGGAGCACCGGCGTCGTCGACTCGCTCTGGTGCGACAGCCGACAAGGTGCCGCCTCCTAGGGCCATGGTTGCCCCGTCTCTGCCTCCTTCGGCGAGGAGGGTGGCGGGGACAACCGGAGTGCTCCTCTTCTGCCGCGGGGAGATGTTGTCACCGAGCTCGCCGCCGCCGGGCGAGTCGAAGACCGTCGCCGTCGTCGCGCCGCGAGGGGAGGAGTACCATGTCGTAGCTGCCGTCGAGGGACATGAACTCGAGACTCCCGAAGCAGAGCACTGTCCCAGGCTGAAGAGGTTGATGAAGACTCCCCATTTGGAACTCAACGGGAAGGTGTTCGTTAACACGCAGCAGGCCCCTACCTGGCGCGCCAACTATCGGCGTTTCGGACCCGGGGGGTCCCTGGACCGACGAGTGAGATTGTCGCTGCGTGCCCCTGCCCAGATGGGTTGGCACGGGATGGAACACAAGAGGTGGGACAAGCCTTGTATTATCCTGCACCAGGGGTGCCGCTCGTAGTAGGGGTTACAAGCACGTCGTGAGAAAGAGAGAGAGGGAGAGGGAGCCTGTTCGTTCGCTCCTTCCTCGCGCGAACCCCCCTCTAAGATGGCCATGGACCTTCCTTTTATAGACGCAAGGAGAGGGTCCAGACGTACAATGGGGGTGCAGCTATGCGCTAACGTGTCTGGCAGAGAGATGCCTTAGCCTTGTGTACATGCCAACGTGGCTGTCGGGGGAGAGCTTGAGCCCTGTACACGTGATAGCGTGGCCGTCGGAGGAGCGCCTGAGTCCTGTAGGAGCACAGCTGGCGGTGCGGCAAGGATCCTGCTGACGTCTCCTTGCTGCCGTAAGGGGCTGAGAGCCACCGGCGTCATGGTGCACGTGGGGCACCATCATTACCCGTCGCCGGGGTAAGTCAGATGGGACGCCGGTCTTGTTCCTTGTAGCCTGAGCAGGCTAGGGATAGGGTAATGATGTATCCCCTGTTGGCGCGGTCGGTCCGAGCCCAAGGTCGGGCGAGGCGGAGACTTCTCTTGAGGCCGAGGTCGGGGTCGGGCGAGGACGCGATTCCCCCCGAGACCGAGGTCGAGGCCGAGTCTGGGGGTCAGGCGAGGCCGAGACCTCCTCCCAAGGCCGGAGCCTGAGGTCGGGCGAGGTGGAGACCTCCTCCCGAGGCCGGAGCCTGAGGTCGGGCGAGGCGGAACTTCCTGTTGCGCCTGAGGCCGGACTCAGTGGTTGATCATGACTTGTTGTTAGTCTTCGCCTTGGCGGTTGGCACGACAATCGGAGTGGGGCGGGCGGCGCCGTTTTCCCGTCATATCGAATAGTAAAGAAGAGGGGCGAAGTGACTGCTGTCACTTCGGCCTGGCCGACTGAGGCACGTGTGTCAGGATACGACATCAGGTGTCCCCTGCATTAAATGCGCCTTCAAAGCGGTCGGTTGGTGAGGCGGTCTGGCCAAGGTTGCTTCACAACGAAGCCTGCCCGAGCCGGGCTTCGGGAGAGCCGAGGAGGCGCCCGCTGCCTGAGGAGGCCCTCGGGCGAGGCGTGAACTCATCTGGACTACTGCTCCAGCCCGAGGCTGGGCTCGGGTGAGGTCGCGTCCCTTGGGTAGACGAAGCCTTGACTTGAACCGCGCCTGTCAGTTGGTCTGAGGGTGTTTACCAGCCATGATTAGGAGTGTTGGGGGTACCCCTAATTATGGTACCCGACAGATATGATTGAAAAAAATTAAAAAGTTTAACTTGTTTAAAATTTAAACCCATCTAATCACACTCAATCCACATGGATTGAGAGATAACCGAACAAGTCCTAAAATAGTTATTATCGATGCATAAGATAAGCTAAGGTTCACGTTTAGGTCGCAAGGGCGGCCGAGGCAGCACGAATACCCAACTTATTTGCAAAATCCTATCATATGTATATTACATGATAGTTTTATGTTTGATCAAAATGAATTTTTAATTTGTGAGCAATAAACTCTAGCTACCTTTTTTCTAGTACTGCACTCCTTTAGAATATTAATCACTTTTTTGGTTATAAGATAGCATGTGTAAATAATTTTCTTACAATACATATATACCACTATATAATCCACCAGTTTAAACTTTACAAAATTCACTGAACCAAATCACCTCACACCCATAACCTCAACTAAATTCACCAAACAAATTACACCCACACTTAACACACCAATCAAAACTAACAGTTCAGATCGTTCGATAACTCACTCACCTTACTCAAATCTAATGGACAATATTATTTAGATCATCCCTCACCTTCCCTCTGCCACCCTCTCCCCCTCACTCGTACCACTATCGCCACTACCAACCCCTCCCCTCGTGTCGCCGCCGTTGTTGTCGATTCCTTCCCTTGCTTCCATGGAATCGTAGCGTTTACACTGGCTATATGCTAGTAACTCTATGTGTGTTTAGGAGTCGTATCATCCGCTTACCCGCCCAATGTATTGGATGTCTAAGTATTGGTGGAGGATTTGGTTGTTTAAGTGTTGTTGTGTGCCATTCTTTACTTGATCATCTTACATGGCCTACTATTAGTTAGCGACAATTCAGAAGACATGGCTACCATCATTGAATAACTATAAGGGCTAGTTTGAAAACTCAAATCCCTTCAGAATTGGAGGGATTGAGAAAGAAATTAGTTCATTTCCACCTCAATCCATTTCAATCTCGAAGGGGATGTGAGTTACTAAACTGGTCCTAAATTAGTTGGACGAGCAAGCATTATCATCCATACATGCTCTCTATATCTATTTGCCTCTCGAGTCTTGCAACTCATTATCTCTTTTAGCCACCATCTCGTCAACTCTTCAAATGAATCCAAATGATCAAACCCAAGGTTAGATATGTTATCAATGCAACATCCAACGATGTACGGGAACATGCCAGAGTATAACTATATAATCATACCAATTTTTGAGTAGGTCTATCGGCCAGTAGAGCTAGCACCTAAAATACTGAAGGATCATAAAAGCGTAAACACCCCATGCAGTACCCAATTGTTATTTTCATGTATATGTACTATCGGAATCCAACTCTTTATCGAGTGCTCGGCGCTTTGTCGAGTGCATTTTGTCGGGCACTCAGCGAAATAACACTCTAGGCAACAACCTCGTTTACCGAGTGTGAGACACTCAACATAGACAAACACTCGGCAACGATCTCTTTGCTGAGTGTCAAACAATCGGCGAACGACGATGCTCGATAAAGGGCCGTCAACAATCGTCTATAGCTGACGGCCATTAACTTTGCCGAGCGCCAGGCGTTGGCCCTCGGCAAAGAAGCTATTTTGCCGAGTGTCTCCTTTGACACTCGGCAAATAATATTGTTGGGGGCCTTCGTCTTCTGAAGGTCCTCAAAAACATGATTTAACAATGTTTCCGGAGTTGTAATACATGAACAGGTACCTTCGGATTCGAATCAGAACCACAGTGGGAGAAGCACGAACAATATGAAGATTGATGCAGCGTCGAAGCTACGTGCAAGGGAGCTTCGGCATGACAGCAGGAAAGGGAACCGACTTAAAGGGAAAAAGGTTATTTAGACCCCGATGAGTTACCTTATAGTCATTAGCAAATGTAAAGGGCATGAATGTAATTTCACATGGGCTGCGTCCCATGCCTATAAATAGATGAACAGTACCCCCGTACTATTCACGCTGACTTGGCATTTGCTTTTGCATCACGCTCGTACCTTTGCTGCCTATCAAGTCGAAGGTACCAAATGTAATTCAATATTATTTTTATTTTCTCATGATAATATAATGGAGATGAATTTATAATGCTATATGATTGTTTATGTTATCTTTTGTATTTTACATGCTTCTTCTATTACCATCTTATCTTCGATATTCGAAGGTATGTCTTTCATTACCTTCATCTGAAGATCATTATATCCTAAGGGAAATAATGTTTCGAAGGACGAAGGGCATTAATATTTAACATTTTATGTTGCCTTGTTCTTGATTCATAGCATTTGAGAACAAGTCACCAACATTGGCGCCCACCTCCGGTGAATCCTTTTCGACCACCTTCGGCAAGCACTGACCTTCGTCATGCCACCGAAGAAAGCTTCAACGACAGGGGCTACAGCTCTGTAGCCACTGGACCCAAACCAGGAGACCCTTTCTCTTCGAGAGGCCCGAAGCCAGAAGAGGAAGGCCACTAGTCCAACACTCCAGGAGGAGGAGTTGGACCAAGAAATCAGAAACATGGAAATGCTTCATCAACAAGTACAAAGGAAGAAGGAGAAGATGGCTTGACTAGCCGATCTTCAAAGGCAGATTGACGAAGCCACTAAAGAAGTACGCCATCTTGCCCAAGACGAACAAGAGCGAAGGCCCCAACATAGGGAGCTTCACCAAGAAGGCTTCTTCAACGAGGATGGATGGTATGATGATTTTAATCATGATACCTTTACCTTTGACGATGCTTCTCCCTTGGCAGCAGAACTGCAGGCTATCCCATGGCCTCCATCATACAAGCCACCTCAGCTCCCCATGTATGATGGACATTCAGATCCGAAGCAGTTTTTGATGAGTTATGAAGCAACTATATCTTCATACGGAGGCAATGCAGCTGTCATGGCCAAGTCCTTCATCATGGCAGTTAAGAATGTGGCCCAAACGTGGTATTCTTCTCTTCGGCCAGGAACTATTACTTCATGGAAGAAGCTTAAGGATATGCTGGTGACAAGTTTCTAGGGCTTTCAGACAAAGCCAGTCACAGCTCAGACTCTCTTTCAATGTACACAAGATCATGAGGAGTATCTTCAAGCATACGTCCGAAGGTTCTTGCGCCTGAGAGCATAAGCGCCTACAGTGCCCAATGAAATTGTCATTGAGGCCATGATTAAGGGGCTTCGTCCAGGACCTACTGCCCAGTATTTTGCTAGAAAGCCTCCACAGACTTTGGAGAAGCTGCTTCAAAAGATGTATGAATACATTTGGGCTGACAATGACTTTCTCCAAAGAAGAGAGGAAGCCTACAGGTTCTCTAAGATGACCAGGGGCTTCGGAGGAAGAATCCACCCAAGACATGTCAGGTCAATTCACTCCACCCAGAGTGATGACAGAGGAAGTCAACAACAGAGGCCACAGTATTCCTCACACGCTTCGGGGCAGCAACAAAGCTCTTTCCGACCGCCAGCTCCAAGAGGCAAAGGCGCCAGGGGCTTCGGAGGAAGGTTTGGGGATCAACCTAGAAAAATTTATTGCTTATTCTGTGGTGAGGACAAGGGCCATACTACAAGGATGTGCCATGTCACCATTTAGAAACAAAAGGAAATAGCAGAAGCCGCATCTCAGCAGAACCAGCCGAAGCAGGTCATGCATACTGCTTCGTATCACTCACCCTACATACCAGAGTATGTGGGTAACCATCCTGCAGCGTCTGTTGCTTCGGCTAGTCAGCCACAGGCATCTTGGCCACAGCCTCCACCTCCGCCACCACTACAGCGTATGTATTCACGAGGCCAGCAGCCAGAAGGGAGCAAACAGACCCATCACCAGCGAGATTTCAGGGAGGAGTCCGAAGCTCGCACAGTCAATAGTACTGTGCCAGAATCGAAGCATATCTATTGAGAGATATCCTACCCCTGGAACAGTTTTTACATTCATTGTCATTTTCTTTTTTAATAAGGAACAATTATTGAAAACCTAGTTCTCTTGTCATTTTCAATTTCCTGTAATAGCTTCGTTCTTGTCATAGCGAAATATATCTTCTCCACAGACTCACGAAGTCCAAAAAGTCGCTGAAGCACAAAAGTCGTTCCTAAGGGAACGCAGGGCTAAAAATCACATTACAAGTATCACCGAAGCTACAAAAAGTCGTTCTAAGGAACACAGCGTAAGTTTGCCGAAGATATAAAAAGTCGTTCCTAAGGGAGCGCAGTGTAAGTTTTCTGCTCAAAAGTCGTTCCAAAGGGAATGCAGAGCTAAATACCGCTGAAATATAAGGCGAAGCACGAAAAGTCAACGCGAATACCGCCGAAATAGAAGGCGAAGAAGTTCAAAAGACGTTCCTAAGGGAATGCAGAATTTACAGCGAAAAGTCAGCGCTGATACACCGAAAAATAAGCGGTGAAGCCAAAAAATAAGCGGCAAAGACATTGTGTATTCCACTATGGGGGTGTGAGTGTGTGTCTTCGGCATAAATATCATTTTGCATAACATAACAAAATCACATCATTTCGCATAACATAACATCATACATCATATTGCATCAATGGCACAAGAAGGGGATACAATGTTGACCTTCGGAGAATGCTTCGAAAAAATGAAATTGTGCTAAGGCACAAAACAAGTTTTTGAAGAAATACAGCTTCATCAGCTCTGATGTGGAGGAACAAATCTATTGTTGACGAAGCATTAATGTTTTTACGACACTTGGAGGATTTTTTACGAAGCATAGAAGCTCTTCTTTACGAAGCATGAAAAAAGGGAAGGTGTTTTTTCGCCAAAGGCTCAAAAACGGTATGTACATAAAAGTTTCATGCATCGAAAAGAAATGAATTGCAAAACCATTCATATATTACATTCAAAACCTACGAGCACCGAATATTACAAGCATGTTCCAGCAAATGTTACATTAATATTCTAGCAATGTTTTTACAAATAGCTATTCTTCTTCCTTCAAGACTTCTTCTGCAGCTTCGGTTAATAATTTCGTGACAACTTCATCCACAATAGCTTCGGCCATATTAATAATTTCTACTGTCTTCTTTGTCTCTGGGTCACCAGTGGTTCGAAGGGCTCTGGGGGAGGAGATAGTTCAGCTGCAATAGAAGATATAAATTAGTTCGAAATCACAAAAATAAGCAATAAAGTTAAAAGCCATTAAGTAATACCTATCCGTTTTTCAAGTTTCGCAGCTTTTTCAGCTGCTTTTGTTGCTTCTTGAGCGTCATGAATGTCTTTTTCACTCTTTTTCATTGTTTCATGCGCCATCCCTCGGCCGCCATTTTCCCAAATATCAGTGAAAAATTTTCCACCTATTAAGCTTGCTTCGCCGAGGGGTCCTTCGTATCATCAATAGACAAAGCAGCTTCGACCTGGGCTAAAGTTTTAACATGATCGCACCCTGCTTTCTCCAAAATAGCTGCAACTCCCCTCGCACCAGAGAACGCGCAGACGTCCCCGCGATCGCTCAGAATTGCTTCAAAAGCTTTGGCTTCGCTGCTGATCCACTCAATTACGCCCTCAGGGTCGCCTCTTATGAAGTTGTCTTCGCTTGAGTATGCGCCCACGTTGGCGAAGCTAGTTTTTATCTTTTTGACGCATTCTACAGATTTTTCAAAACATCTTTCTTTCGATAAGCGAAGCTCTGCAACTGTTTTTTCAAAATAATTTTTTCAGTACTCACTGGAATCTGGGTCAGCTTCGGCAATAGCGCATTTCAATTTGGCTTCCGCTAGTTGTTTTTGAAGGTTTTCAATCTCATTCCTTTGGATTTCAGATTGAGCCTTGAAGTTAGCTTCATCCCCCTTTACTTTGTCCACCAATATAAGTAGAATTTTGTCTTTTTCCAAAGCTTCGTTCCTCAGCTTGATAACCTCTGTTCGAAGGTTGTTGAGAGCAATAGTACAACTCTCGTCTTCGGCATTCTTTTGCGCCCTTAAGGTGTTGCTAAGTATTAAACCCTATATGAAAAAAAATGAATGGGTTAATATAAGAACAAAAGAATAATTCAAAATTCATAAACTTCCAAATACACAATTTTTGTACCTTCAGACTGTTATATGCAAGGCTATCCACAAGATCGTCCTTCGTCATGGCGCAGAGGCCAGCTTCAAGCTTCGGGAACCCCATACTTCTGGCCATCTCCCGGCAGACAGATAATTCTTTGTTCTCTGGGAGGCAAAACAAGAAGTCATCTTCATCTATGCCATTAAACACTAAGACCCCTTTCGGGTACTTCAGTTCTCGGGCATAGTGTTTAGCTTCAAAAATTTCTTCTTCAAATAATCTTTTTCCCGAAGCGTGTCGAATAATATAATCAAGGACTTCGAAAGACGCTTCGGGAGTAGGTGCGACAGCTTTTTCAAGCAAAATCTGTTTTATAGCTTCTTCTCCCGCTGCCTTTTCTCTAGTTTCCGAGGATTTCTCCTTGACGGACTCTGAAGGCCCAGCTTTGGCATCGGCCTGGCTCATTGTAGCTTCGGCTTCGGTTACCTTTGCCTCGGTTTCAATCTGCGCCTTCGAAGCCTTGGCAATTTTCCCTGGAGTAGAGCTTGAAGTTTTTATTGTCTCCAGCACATCTAGTACGCTAGCCATCCTTTTTCTCTTGGGGGTCGCTGCTAGACCTTTTTGTGTCTTCGGCACCTCTACTCCTGTCGAAGGGCTTAGAACTTCTAACGTTTTCCTCTCTTCGATTCTCGATTCTTCAATTTTGTCAGTCTTCGGCATTGCAGTCGACTCTTCAATCCTGTGCGTAAGAGCAGGTCCTTTGGCTTCAATAGTTGAAGAAGTCTCACCGCCAAATTCAGGCACTATGGCCGGTTCAATGTAGCGCGGTCGGTGAGTAAGGACCTTCAACTTTCTCCTCTTCGGTGCGAGCTCGCTTGAGGTAGCCAAAGCAGCAGCCTTCCCAGAAGTTGCACCCTTTCTTTTCTGCCCCCGCGGCGGGTAGCGATAGTTAGGGTACACAAATCCGATAGCATCAAAAACTCTATTTAGCCTTTTCTTTTTCGGCTCCCGAATGCCGCAGATAGTGCATTATCTTTAGACTTGGAGTATGCTCCAAGTAGTTCATCACTAGTATTTTCAACACACTTCAGCCAGTCATCATCTGGTTCGATAAATTGGTCTCCAAATCTGAAAGTATATTTCAATCGAACCAAACCACCTTCGCTAGGGTTAGTGATGGTTTCTTTTGGCATTTCCTAGTTGTCTATCAGTGGCCATATCCTGTAGGCTATATGTTCTTGAACCAAATCTCTTGTCCCGATAAAAGAACAAACTGTACTGAAGGCCCTTCGGCATGCTTCGGCTGCCTCATCAATTTCTACCTTCGGTTTCCAGAGGCCGAAGCGTGACCAGATGGGTCGCATAATGATTTCTTTAATATATTCTCTTGTTTTCAAATCATTTTTCACGTAAAACCATTCTTCCATCCAGGCCCTGGGTCACCTCTTCCAGAACGTTGGCACTGAGTACCTTGCGCCAGAGCGAGCAACAAAGCTGTAGCACCCAAAGTTTTTATGATATTGTTCCTTACCCTAAGGCTTTGTCTCATACGAAAGCTCGTGCATACTGCAAAAATATCTTGCGCTTGGCTCTAGACCTTGACTCCTCACAGCCCAGACGAAGATCCCCATTCTGATAATAGCTTCGGGAGTGATCTGGTGAAGGAAAATCTGATATATCTTTAAAACTTCAACCACAAATCTGCTTAATGGGAACCGAAGTCCAGCTTTGAAGAAACTTCGGTAGATTACAACTTCGTCTTCTTCAGGAGCAGGAACGGCTCTGTCTACATCAGCCCTCACAATAGAAATATCTCAAAAGTACCTTCCTCTCATATTATCAAGATGACTCTATTTGATAGTTGATTTCCCGAAGACTGTGTGACTTGGTCGCCAAGGACGATCTTCCAAGTCTTCGCCTCCACTCTCCACATCATAGCTATCTCTATCATCAGTATCTTCAGACAAGCCTTCTAATATCTCTTTAGTTATCTTCTTTGTGTTTGTTTTTGCAATTGACTCAATAAATCCAGCAGTCTTCTCCTCAAGAAGCTTCTCCTCCTCGCTCAACTTTGTCTTAGCAGCAACTTTTTTATCTTGAGACATCTCTTCTTCGGAAATGGCGAAAATGTGTCCTTAGAACCGAAGCTTAGAAAATCTAAGAAACTAAGCAACTGTTGGTAAGCAAGAGCTAAAAAATTGAGCAAAGCAAAGCAGGCGGCAAGTAACGTACCAAATGTGCTCGGGGTGAGTTCTTATTTATACGCCCAGCGCGCTCCAAGTTGGAGGGACCCGTCTGTCATTGACTGTTGCTATTCTAGCAAAGGGAAGGTGTTTTTTCGGACCTTCAGCTTAGGGCCTTTGTCCATATCGTAATCTGAATTCGTTATTCTAACAAATTAACCTTGCGAGGGGCTACTGTTGGGGGCCTTCGTCTTCCGAAGGTCCTCAAAAACATGATTTAACAATGTTTTCGGAGTTGTAATACATGAACAGGTACCTTCGGATTCGAATCAGAACCACAGTGGGAGAAGCACGAACAATACGAAGATTGATGCAGCGCCGAAGCTACACGCAAGGGAGCTTTGGCATGACAACAGGAAAGGGAACCGACTTAAAGGGGAAAAGGCTATTTAGACCCCGATGAGTTACCTTATAGTCATTAGCAAATGTAAAGGGCATGAATGTAATTTCACGTGGGCTGCGTCCTATGCCTATAAATAGATGAACAGTACCCCCGTACTGTTCACGCTGACTTGGCATTTGCTTTTGCATCACGCTCGTACCTTTGCTGCCTATCAAGTCGAAGGTACCAAATGTAATTCAATATTATTTTTATTTTCTCATGATAATATAATGGAGATGAATTTATAATGCTATATGATTGTTTATGTTATCTTTTGTATTTTACACGCTTCTTCTATTACCATCTTACCTTCGATATTCGAAGGTATGTCCTTCATGACCTTCGTCTGAAGATTATTATATCCTAAGGGAAATAATGTTTCGAAGGACGAGGGGCGTTAATATTTAACATTTTATGTTGCCTTGTTCTTGATTCATAGCATTTGAGAACAAGTCACCAACAAATATTTTCATTTTTTATTTTTCCAATCTAACTTTTTGTGGTTTGTTTCTACACTATGTAGACCTACATGTTCAATTTTGGCACAATTATAAAAGTGTTTGTTGTAATTAGATTTTGATTGTTTAATTGAATTTTCTCGAATAATTCAGATTTGAACTGCAAGTCACTCGAAAATTTATCACGCACTATGTATAGAAACCTATTTAGTCCACATTGAAGTTCTATGATTTCATGTGTAGAACACTTAGGTTTCTACATATAGTGTGTGACAATTTTCTCGAAATAGTCTCAAATTTTTATCATAGACTCTACATATGATATCATGACATGTGGACAAGTTTCATGATTTTCTGACTTTGTTTGTGTTTTATACAATTTTAAAACAACTGGATGGCAAGTTCACGGTCATGTTTCGTAAGCATGGTGCTCGACAATTTCGGTATGTTTCTGAAATAGGACGTAACTTGTGCTAAATAACATGAATATCATTTTTGCATTCACAGTTTTTCATTTTTCGAGTGACTTGCAATTTTAATCTGAATTATCCGAAGAAATTCAATTAAACGAACAAAATCTAATAGTTATAACAAACAAATTTATAATTGTGCTAAAATCAAACATGTAGGTCTATATAGTATAGGAACAAACCATAAAAAGTTTGGTGGAAAAAAGAAAAAATAAAAACATACTTTGTCGAGTGTCGACCGGGGGATGCTCGGCAAAGATTTTTTTTAAAAAAGTATTCTTTGCCGAGTGCTCGCGTGAGTGGGATGAGGTACACAACGTTAGCCGGGAACGGTGTCTGATGATGCGAGGTCCCTCCCACCACCAAGTTAGTCACAGCCTCGCCAAATATGCAGAAGCATGGGTACGTACTCTTTTTTATTTAGGTATATAACATTCGATTAGGCATGATTTCTAACTATCTCGTTGGTTTTCTTGCAGTCGGTGTTACATGGTGGCTAGCCTTGCTCCATCTTCTCGGTGTATGTTATGTCCCACAAGGGCAAGGCAACATTCGACGTCACCTACAACTCGGAGGACGGGCCCGAGGCATATAGCAACCCCTCCGTCTACAACCACCTAAGTGAGTACACTGCCATGGTACAGGAGGTCCATGGGCTAGATTACGATCCAAGGACGGAGGACATCGACAGAGATGTCCTCATGAGGGTTGGAGGAGGCAAGAGGCATGGGCGGTACTGGATTGTTGACGGGGCAATCGACTCGTCGTCCACTCCCACTCTGTCTCAGGTGCGAGTAAGGAGCATGAGCGCGAGCCTAGCCATACGACATTGGCAGGACAACTCACATCATCAGATACATCAACTACATGTTAGTGCTTCTGTAATTCGTCATTCCTTAAGTTATATAGCTTCTCTTTGAGTTATTATAACATTGGGGTGAAATATTATAGGCCCAGCTAGAAGAAGAGAGGAGGGAACAACAGGAGATGGAGGCGAGGATGAGGGCAGAGCGGGTGGCTCGCTTAGCAGATCAGTAGAGGATGATAGAGATATTCTAGTACATGCAGAGCCTTGGCGCCGCACAGGGTTTTGCTCCACCACTCTATTGTTCTATCTAGCTGACCTTGCTCAGTTCCATACTCCTATGAGTATCAAATTTCTAGTTCTGCATGATATATATTCATCTAGTATAACACATGCAATCTCTTCTTTATGTAGGGACAATCTACGACATCCAACAACCCTCATGGATCGCCCAGCCCATCGACGAATTAGTCCAGTCGCCCACCTCGCTTATGTTCTTCCAAACTTAGTTGTGAGACATGTTTATGCCATATATTGGATGTTTGTGGACTTATTAATGTGAGTAATTGTTGAACTATTTTGTGGTACTTGTGACTTTGTGAATAAACATGTGATCTTTGTGAAGAAACATGTGATCTTTGTGAGCTATGTCATGTGTTTGATGTTGCAGGAGACTTCCCTGAGCAGCAACCTGGTGAAGGCAAGTGTCATCTGACCCATTATGTCCTACTTACTTTATAATTCATTGTCCCACATACTATGATCAACCTAAGGATTGACTAGTGTTCTGTTTTTCCTGTCCTTGGTTATCCTTTGGGAATTGGTTACTATGACTAGTATCATGCTATTGCTTTAATTTAATCAATGAACATGATGAGAATATTCATGATACGATGATGTTGTTCTGGATATGATGATGAACTTGTGATACTTTAGGAGACTCGAGCTATTTCCCGAGTACCTCTCCATAAGGACCTGTTCGTTGGATGACCACCCAAGAAAACAATACAACCATAAAGGTGGAATGGGATGCCCTTAGCTGATTAATTGGAAGAATCTGGGGTGTAGTTTTCTTCGCTGTTGTGCCGTCAATGGGGACTGGGGCATAGTGCTTGCTCTGCTAAGGGTGGGTGCCGAGGTTCATTCGATTTGGTTTTGTTAGTCATCCACCGTAGGGAGAATTACTGTGTTTGTATGACTGGCAAAACCTAACGGGCGACTACCCACCAAGGGAATCTTTGTAAAGGCTACATAGTGTATTCTTGGCCATTCACCTCGGTAGTGAAGATCGTGTCTTGCAAACCTAGGCTGGAAAGAGATCATGGCTCGTGGGTAAAGTGTGCAACCTCTGTAGAGTGTTAGAAACTGATATATCAGTCGTGCTCACAGTTATGAGCAGCCTTGGGAGCTCCTTTGATTAGAGTTACTCTGTATACCTTTGTGATGATGCTTAATGATAATGATTATATTTATGGTATTTGATATTTCCCCTTGGAGGGAGTACTACCTGGGTTAATAACATGGGTTTATTGCTAAAACTTGGCTCTCTACTAGTAATAAATACATGACCAACTAAAAGCAACTGCTTTAAGCTTAACCCCACATACATCTAGTCCACTTTAGCCAAACGGGACATTTGCCGAGTACGTTGATGTGTACTCACCCTTGCTTAAAAACACCAAACCTTATGTTGTCCCCATTGCAACCAGATGCTCAGGAGAAGATGAAGGCAACATAGAGGAGTTTCAGGACTACGCCGAGTTCTAGAATAGATTAGTGACAAACCCCAGTCAGCTGTCTATGAAGGCCTTATCTTACTGCATTTCGTTCAGCACTTCGATTATGACTTAAGTTAATGACTTTGTGGATGTTTCAGACATCATGATGTAATAAAGTACTTATTTTCGCTATTATTTTGAGCAATGTGTGATGATGTCCAACTATGTAATCACTGTGTACATGAATTTCTGATCCTGGCACGTACATGGTTCGCATTCGGTTTGTCTTCTGAAACTGGATGTGACACAGAGTGCCCCTACATGTCATGTTTTTAGTTTTACCTTGCAAGGTTAAAACTCGATTCGAATTGTCTAGTTCTCACTGGTCACGAGACTACTTGATCCATGTTGTTGCATCGAGTAAGAAGTGAAATGAGGATTCTTGAGATAAAGTGTTGTTTGCTATAATTGCTTGATACCATGGCTAATTAGAAGGATGCTAATATAGTTTAAGAAATACTTTAGAACTTGATAAGCTAAAATCTGACTTAGACTCAGCTAGTGCTTTTGGCAACCAAATCATTCAGCCAGTCAACTTCATGGTCTAGAGGTAGAGGAGTAGAATCCTCAGACTGGGTAAGTCTAGCTGAGTGTTAGTATACTCTGCCTTGCTTGTGGCACCAATTTTTCAGGTACCTTACAAGCGATGGTTGATTGTGTGACTTGGCCATCCACCCTGCCACCGGGTTGGACGATCGAGTGGGATACCGCCTCTGCAGGAGAGGGCCAGGAGGAGTGACTTGGCCAGGCTTTGCCTTGTTACTCTTTTATCTTTGTTAGTCATTTCCGCTGCAACAAAAACTATGGTTATTGCTTTTGAACTTCAATGTTGTAATAACTCTTAAGTACTCATTTAAATTGTGGTATTATGCTTTATTGTATTTCTCTGTGACTCACCATCGAATGAGCAAGTGGTATTGGATCTGGTTTGAGTGGTTTATCGGACTAGATCTGGCAGACTAACAATTTTTTCCAATTTAAGTGTCACTGCCTCTAAGGCGAGACTTGGGCACTTAAGCTGGAATAATATGGGCGGTTGCACCACAAAATGGTGGCACAAGCACAAGATGTTGATAGTCCACAATCTCCTGCCCAAGTGGTTGATAAAAGAACTTCATCGCTACTACATGTTCATCCAATAGGTCTAATCATAAGGAGTCCATCAAGGGGAGTTATTACTTGACCACAAAAAACTACATCATTATTGGACATCATTTTATTGTCTTTTCATTGAAGCTCTCAATGATCTAGACTAGATCAATGCCATGCATGAAGAATTGAACAACTTCACCCGCAACGAAGTTTGGACACTTGATGATCAACCTAAAAAGCAAGAGTAATTGGAATAAGTAAGATGATCAAGGTATCATAGTGCGGAATAAGGCATGCCTTGTTGCAAAAGAGTTCTCTGAAGTTGAATGCTTGGATTTTGGAGAGACCTTTGCACCCATAGCACGACTTGAAGACATATGTATCCTTCTTACATGTGCATCCAGCTATGACATTAGATTATTTCATTGAATGTAAAAAGTGCATTCTTAAATGGCTTCATAAATAAACTCATATATGTTGATCAACCTCCTGCGTTTGAAGGCCATCCTAATCATGTTTGTAGGTTGCCAGGGCACTAATGGGCTAAAGTAAGCTCTAAGGGAGGTACGAGCATCATTAGGACTTCCTGATTGAGAAGAGTTTCAAGATTGGGGTGGTTGACATCACACTATTCATTAAGAAATACCATTGTGATATCTTCATTTGACAAGTTTATGTTGATGATATAATCTTTGGTTCAATAAATTAAGGCATTGCAAGAAATTTGGTGAGTTGGTGTCAAAGGAGTTCGATATGTCGATGATTGGTGAGCTTACATTCTTTCTTGTCTTTTAAGCCAAGCAAATGAACGAAGAAAACTTCATCTCACTAGAAAAGTATACCAAAGACTTGCTCAAGAGATTCAAGATGGATGATTGAAATCTAATCAAGACTTCAATACCATCAAATAGACATCTCGACCTTCATGAGAGAGGTAAAGCAATTAGTCAAACTCTATCATTCAGTGATTGGAAGTATGTTGTATTTAACCACATACAGGCATGACATCATTTTTTAGTATATGTATGTGTTCTAGATTTCAAGCTAATCCTAAGGAAGCTCACTTAAGTGCCATAAAAAGAATCCTTAGTTACCTAAAGCACACACCATGCATTGTCCTTTGGTATATCAAAAGAGCTATTTTTGAACTTGTTGTCTATTCCAATTCGGATTATGCCAGATTCTTGGTAGATTGTAATACCTCTGGTGCGAGAACTAAAACCTTGGCATGACATCATATGCACTACATTACATTGTGTATGGTACACCTAGAATGCATCCACTAGGCTAAAATTTCAAAACAAAACATTTGATGTGATGCTTATGGGATGATATAATCTGGTAAAGGGATGGAGTGTCTCTCTCCAAGGATTAGAAGCATGTGACTTTATGTGGTGAACACTAAGGAGTGATCTTACCAAGTTGGTAGAAATGTTCAAGAAATACTAGCTTAGAGAGATTAAGCACTTAATGTATCCTAGGACACTCAAAACCATAATCTAGAGCCCAAAACCCTAATAAGTGCCCTATGGTTAATTTCAAATTCTAAGCACTTTTTGTCAAAAGTGTATATATCAAGGTGGTAGAGTAACAAAAACTAAGCAACTTTTATATTTGGAGATTTCCAAGTATTGTGGAGAAAATTGGAGAAAATAGCAAAGGTTCACAAGTGCTCAAGAATTGGAATTCTAAGAAAAAGTGACATCAAGCAAAGTTTGAACTCTTGTAGCTTTTAATTCATGAGTGATTTGCTATAGGTCACCATAACAAAGTTGTAGGGCTACTATAGCAGTACAAATTTGTGTAAGGGACCTAGCCCTAAAACCATATGGAACTTGGTGCAAAACACATCAGAAGTGAGTCTAACAGATTCCTGAATTTTAGACTAGGAACAGTGACCTGAACACTGAAATTCAGTGTTGGATGCTTGGGTTGAAGTCCTTTTTTGTGACCAATCTAGAGGGTTTATGGCTAGGAGATGTGTAGACAGATTAAAGACCATAAGACAGTGATTAAATGTTCTTAAGCTAGGTGGGTTTGATCCTGTGCAAAAAATAGAGGAAATGATGTTCAAAGTTGTGTTGTCAGACTAGTGAATTCTAAATGTCGATCAGAGTGGCTCACTCTAAATTCCTATCTATTGGATCGACTTTGAGGCCTTATAAAGACTATCGTATGTGATTAGGATCCATGTTGGTGTAAGCAAAGTTGGAGAGCCAGTATTCATGAACAACTTTTATTAGGAGGGCCTAGCTTGATGCCACATAAATCTAGGAGATAGTGATGCTCAAACTACCTCTGTCAGAAGGGAGATGCAGATAGTGACTGTAGGTTGAAATTCAGAAAAAACTGAAATGACACCACTGTGATGTAGCTGATTTTTAGGCGCCATAACTTAGGATTTATGCAGTTTGGGTCCAAGACCTATATAGTAACTTTGAAGATCCTTGTTTGGTGAACAAGTTTTGTTAACAGAGATTGGTCTGTCTTTAGTAAAAGTAGGGAGAAATGGGGGGCTAAACAGGGAAGGTTCAGTCAATCAATGCAGTTCATAGTAATCTGAAATATTTATAGCAGATCTTTTCTCTTTGACGTCATTCACTTTTGTGCAAAGACTGAGATAAAGATGGTGTAAATAATAGGGGTGTTCAAGACTTTAGCTACCACTGAAATATTCGAAGTTGGACTGAAGAATATCTACCCTAGTGAAGCCTTATCTGACTGCCCTCTACTATGGTGAGCTCCACCATTTTTACTGCCTTGTTGTGCTCATGAATCGAGCGTGGATCCCTAGGATTGAGCCACACACTCACGCTCATGCAGTTGCTAACCCTCCAGAATATCCTTCGTTGTACTTCCTTTGAATCTAGACATTGCTTGATCTTTTCTCTGTCCATATAAATAGCAATTAGGGGAAAGATCCTTTTCATCTCCAAGCCCAGCCAAGATCACCGTGGATCATTGTGGTTCACATCTATGTAGTGCTATCGCCTTCCCTTCCCCCAAATTACACCCAAGGTTTACTCAAGTTTCTTGCTCAGTGCTTTCGCGAGCCTGGTGACCATGTCACCGACATAGCAACCTCACACGGTCAAGTGGGCACAATATGGTTCAACGCCTTTGATCTAGCATTCTAGTGTCCATGTTTGTTGGTGAAGCTCACCGAAGTGGTCATTTGGTCATTACTGTTATAGCTAGATTCATTATAATTCATTATGAAGGCACGATAATCTTCTTTGCTAAGAGAATTACTTAAGATGTCATAAGCAAGATAGTTTAAGCATATACATCTTTGATCTTCCTCAGAGGCATTTTTCCCATTATAACTGGAGGGTATAATACTCTTGTCTAAATTTTGTTCTAATTGAGAGTCTATGGTTCTAAAAGCATTTGTCACACTAGTAGACCATGAAACATAATTAGAACAATCGGAAAGTAATATCTCAAGAGTTATCTCATTGTTTTCCTTCGGAGGTGTCTTCTTGTTCTTTTGGGATCTTCTTCGAGCCATCACTTCGAGTTGTTAGACCCAATATGAAGTGCCTAGCTCTGATACCAATTGAAAGTCGCCTAGAGGGGGGTGAATAGGCGAAACCTGAAAATTATAACTTTAAACCCGGACTTGATCCCTTGATTAGTTGTTAGAACAAGATGCACAATTATCGGAGTATAAAACTAAGTCCTTTGCTTGCAAAGAGAGTTACTTTCAAAGAATGCGGAATTAACAAACCAACACAACTAAAATGCTTATGGAGAATAAAGCAAGAGGGCTTAGATAAGAAGAGGAATAACACAAGTTCTTTCTTACAAGGCGTTGCTTCTCTAAAAGAGAATTTAACTTGAAGTAACACAAAATAATGTTAGCAAGAAATAGTGCAAGAGAAATTAGGGAGAAAACAAACAAATCACAAGCAATGAACACAAGTGACACAGGTGATTTGTTTTACCGAGGTTCGGTTCACCAAGAACCTAATCCCCGTTGAGGAGTCCACTAAGGACGGGTCTTTTTCAACCCTTTCCCTCTCTCCACCGATCACTAAGACCGGCGAGTGCTTCTTCTTCTTTGTCAACAAAAGACCGAAGTCTCCGCAAGGCCAACCACAAAGATAAGGGGCTCTTGCTAGCTTTACAATGAATGGGAGTCAAAACTCCATGCTCAAATGATCACAAGATGTAGCACATACTTTTTCTCAATGATTCTCACAAGGCACTATCGCTAAACTCACACGAGTAGCTCTCTTTTGCTATATCTCTCTTTTGTGGCACTTGTGATGATTGTGGTGGTCTAAATCTTGTGTATAGGATGGATCAATGAATGGAAGTGGTTGGGAGGGCTTGTATATGTCAACTATATTACTTTAAATGTTGCTTGAGCTCCCACACTTTGAAGTGGCCGGTTGGAATGGTATTTATAGCCACCAACCATCTTGTAGTCGTTGAGGAAAGGCTGCTGTCGATGGACACACCGGACAGTCCGGTGCGCCAGCCACGTCACCCAACCGTTAGGATTCTGACCCAGTCGACCGTTGGAGCGCTTGTCCTCTAGTGGCACCGGACAGGCACTGTTTAGTGTCCGGTGCGCCTTTGACCTTTGTTCTGACTTCTGCTGCGTACTGTAGCGCTATCAGGGCACTATGCAGTCGACCGTTGCGCGAAGGAGCCGTTGCTCCGCTGGTGCACCGGACAGTCCGGTGGCACACCGGACAGGCCGGTGAATTACAGCGGAGCGCGTCCTCAGAAACCCGAGAGTGGAGAGTTTGAGTTTGTACGGCCCTGGTGCACCGGACACTGTCCGGTGGCACACCGGACCGTCCGGTGCACCAGACCAGGGCACACTCTGTTCCTTTCCTCCATTGAATTTGAACCCTTTCTTCAATCTTTTTATTGGTTTGTGTTGAACCTATATGCACATGTAGAACATGTATTCTAGAGCAAACTAATTAGTCCATTATTTGTGTTGGGCATTCAACCACCAAAATTATTTATAGGAAAAGGTTAACCCTATTTCCCTTTCACTTACCCTCACTTGTTAGCCTAAAAAGGATAATAAGTTAATCTTAGAAGGGCTATCTAGCTAGGAAGTCTTTATAGCTGATAAGCACCGTGAAGGAAAGTTGTATTCAAGACATAACTTACTATCTTTTTATTATACAATTGCATATCCATGACATAGCATAAGCATTCATATACATGTATTATTGTGTATAGAACACGAAGAAGAATCCATAGTAGAAGAAGAGATTGTTCCTTAGACCGAGAATCCTCCAGTGGAAAATAACTTTTACTTCAACATCTGTGGTGAGGAAGCAGAAACTCCTACAACACAAGGCAAGCCCGATGCATTTACCTTTCCTTGTATTTTAAAGTTTTACCAGCTTTGAATGTTGCATTAGGTGATAAGAATTGTGTGATAAACTATTGTCGCATTTCCTTCCTTGAGAAATTGCATACCATTCCTTGTTATCTGATTTATTCAAACTAGTTTAATGATGCTTAGCCTTGCTTTAGAATACAAAATATTTTGTTTTTTAAAAAAGGTGATGCTTCACACTAGATGGGAACTTTTACAAACAAAAGACTTATGATGGAGAATCCATCACGGCCATGATGGGTTCAACATCTGAAAAGAGTACCTTTGTCAGGTACCAAACTTTTGGTTATAAATGATAAAGACAAGACCAGGCGGGTGACTTGCACGAGAAGGAAGTCTCAGTGTAGTGTCTCCGTCTGAGTCGTTTAAGGACCGAGCCGATGTAGGCTTGATGATCGAGGACCTTTTAACTGGCCACATGCCTCGTCATGGGTAAGCGTTGCCTCGGTCGGACAATACTAGAACAGCTCACCCGCACTGGATGTGAGAGATGGTGAGAGTAGAGTGTACCCTCCGTGGCAAGAGGCTGGACGGTGGAGTAACTGTACTCTCAGGTAGCGAGAACACATTCTGGTCTTGAGAAACCCAGGTGCGAGTTGACATATGCAAGGGTTAAGTGCTACATATGTCGTGTGGTCGGAGATCCATAGCTAGGTATTAATCGATTTGGATCGCCGTTACTTCTCGGACATGAAGACTTGGTCACTGCCCTACACCATAGTGACAAGTAAACTCGGGATGTGATAAAAGATGGCTAGTGTAGGCCAAGCGTTTGATCTAGATTAGTAAGAAAATCTAGCTTCAGGTAACACCTAACCTGGTAAGTAAAATGAATCCATAAGAAACAACTTTAGTAAGCTTTTGTGCAAACTGAGTCATTGATTCTTCCTAAACCTTACCTTGATTCCTAAGGGCCAGCATATCCTTGAGAGTATTTTCTTTTAGTCGGCTGAGACTTGCGAAAGTACACTCTGTACTCATGGTTTTCGAACCCATGTTGTTGTAGGTGATGAAAATGCTGAGTTTTGCTGCTTGTGCTCTAAGGTTGTCCCAAAGCAGGAGGAAGAAAAATAAGTAAACTTATGGAAGGTGTTTACCTTCCCGTGATGTAATAAGTATAAGCACTCAAACCCGTTTATGTAATAATGACTCTTTCTATATTGTACTGATGAATATAAATTAAGTTATTACAACTTTTTCCGTTTTTACTCCGATGGTATGTAATATCTTCGATATGAGATGAACGCTCTTGGGTGATGTGAAGGAGATATAGGAAACAGGACCTGTCGAGCTATTGGGTGCACATGTATACTTGTCTTAGGTCTTTAGCTATAGGTGAACCTAATATCTTGGAAGGGTACGTGATATATATCACTAGTATTATAGAGTTTAAAGAAACAAAATAATGTTTTTATAATCGCCAAAGCAAAATATATAGAATTATAGATGCGGGTGCTTGTTTGAGAAAAAATATACATGAAACAACTATTGTAGACTATGACGTAGTTTTAGAAAAAAAATACCATTGTTGTGTGATAAAGGAGTTCCGTAGAACTTGCAAATAATCTGATACAACACCCTTATATACAAGCATCCGTCGTAGTTTCTTTAGGGATCATGTAGCTAAATGAGATATATCACTGCGAGTAAGGATATATAATCAACTAGGTATATGCCCGTGCGTTGCAACGGAAGACACTTGTGCATGCATAAGTCATTGTTTAGTGATGCTATTAAGAATCAACTCAACAATCGTAACAAATATGAAAGTCTGCCATTTCGAACAATCAAAATTTGGCTCAATGTCACTATTAATCGAAATAGGCAAATTATAAGTTGATAATACAGGATGTGATGATGTACCATGGCCTCCATAGAACGATTTTGCATTGCAGGGTGAAAAATTATAAAAAAGGAGATCATAAGCCTATCGAAAGGAGATGGTGAGTTGTGACTATCAAAATTATTTTAGCTCACAAATATGGCCCTCTTATCTTTGGGAAATGTGTTATGGCATGATTTCTACATTACTTGTATATGGACAAGTATTATGACAATATTCAGCCCATCGAAAGATGAATCCTCTAAAAACAGCCGGAGCAACTGAAGTTGTGTACATTCAGGTTCAAGGATTCCTTACTTAGACCATGAGGTAACCATGTAATGTGTATTAGAGAGAAGCTGACAACAATTATAGAAATGAACACATAATGTTTTGGACATAGATAGTTAAATGGTTATGATAACAATTAACTATCAAAACCAACAATCATGCCATCTTTTGCATAGATCAAACATCTGCATCAGTTTGTTCAAGCAAATAGGTAACTACTATAAACCTATCTGTGAGGTTTTTAGCTATATAGTTTTGTGGACTGGGGACGTGTTCAGTTGGCCAGACCATCGTGCTGACGTTGATGCCAGAGGAATTCGCAAGAGAATAGTTGACAGAAGAGGGAGTACAATCCCAGTCGAGCACGCGAGTCAACTCGTCAGAGAACATTTTGCTGCTAGTGATGCCATCTTAAGGAGCGACTGACACTGAGGCTACTGGCACCTCCAGTATGACACTGCTGGCAAAACTTATTTCACCCTCCTGTAGGAAAGGGGAGCGATAACATTCTTTCGCATAAGCAGACTTAGTGCCAACGTTCTTTCGCATAAAGTTCTAAATCCATGACTATGAACTATTCTAAAAAATTGACTCGCTGATTTGTGTACAAATATATATTTGATTAAGATGTAAAACAATTTGCATGTGTGATATGTAGCTTTACTAAATGACTTGACCGATCTGCATTTTTTGATACAGAACCACTAAAAATTAGTTATCATAGTTATAATTGATATTAAATGCAAAGAAAATCATACAGATCATCGAGGTAGAAAACTCACGTAAAAATATCATACATGAGTTGACTTCACAACATAGCAGACATAAGTTACACCATACATATCATTAAGATAGGTTCTGCAGTTCGGTTGCTATTAGGCTACACTAAAGGCATATGCTTTCTTGCAGAAGCAAACAACCATGTCAAAACAAACACCTCGTATATTGAAATAAAATGAGCAAAAGTTATGCATTTGTGCATGATTTTCTAAACCAAATAGGCAGCTAGAACAAAATCGATATAAGATTTGATCTTGAACGATAAAACATGAGCACCTCTCAGAAATTTCATCGAGCATATGATGTGCATTACTACCACTAAATGTGCACATGGAGAAAATTTAAGAGTTGAGGATCTGGACGGGGTAGGACCTAGGTTATGGCCGTCGGTGCTGTGCGCGGAGATGACATCAAACTGGTAGTTCTGATGCAACACCCTACTACTAATGCGCACCTGTGTGTTTGATAAGAACAAACCAAAACGAAACCCTGAGGCAAACCAACCTACCCACAAATCAACCCATGGAAGTGCGAGGTAGTTTTGAGGGAAATTCAAAAATCATTCGTATTCCATGAAACCATGACGTCATGACGTACAAGTTGGTTGCTAAACAAAAGAACAATGACTCAATAATTTACCTATCGACAATGGCGCTCAATAGAGGGTGTTGTGATATGCACATGGAGATGATGGTGTGTGGGGTGGGGTCTGGGGAGGCGAAGGAGAGGGTATGACAGCACGAGGCTACGAGGTCGGAGTTATCAAGGGCATGAGAATGACGGATCAGTGCAAACACAGGTAGGGATCAGTGTCAGGGCTAGCGAGGAGGTGAGGCCATGGAGGTGTGCACACCCACACAAAGGTTGCAAGGTCGCCCTCCCCCATTGAGCTTGGGGCAGTGGTAATGGCAAATCCCGACGACGTCAGCATGGGTGAGGAGCAAGAGCAAGTGGAGGCGGAGACAACCCATGCACACAATGACACTTAGCTCCATCTTCGGGCATGTAGGGCAGGTGGTGGCGCGCATTGGGCAGGCATAGAGGCACAAGCCATGCTTGGTCAAGGGTGGGCCGATGGGGTCGGGGGATACTTGCGTCGCAGGCTCGAGGGCATGGGCTCGTTTGTGGATGCCTCCTTCGTTGTTTCGTCGTTACATTTTTTAGTGATGTGTCGTCTGGTCGAGATTGCATTCAAGTATTCATTGTTGTTTAGTCCAGTTGTGATATCTAGCCTTCACCTATGCGACCTAGGTTCAAATCCCGACAATGGAACTTTACATTTTTTTACATTTTTGCACTGCTCATCTACAACTCAGTTTACTGTTTTTCCACTGCATAGGCAGGCGAGAATTATTTTGAAGTAAAGTTACTGCAACCAGGGTAGAAGAACATAAGATCGACAGCTAAAAAACAATTTCATCTCTCGATTTGTTGATTACACGGTTATTCGACAGTAAGGGTTTACAATCTTATAGATGTTCTTCACTACAATAACAATTTTAACTTGTCAAAGTCGTCGTTATCATCCTCGTGATCTTGTACTCTTGATTCATCATTTTCAACCACCATGAGCTGATTGCCATGGGATCCCTCCTCATGAGATTGAGCTCCTGAATCACCATTGTCGGTCACCATGAGCTGATCACCAGGGATAAGAATAATCTTGTTCTCTAGTAGAACCCCTCCTTCTAGGCATTCCATTCTTTGACGACTTCATCTATCTTGTCGCCCAACAGCTTGTCACTCTGAAAGGGGGGGCTTAGGGTCTTCAACTTCGACAGTTTGGCTTGCCTCTATCTAGGTGATAGCGGCAAACAGACAACAGTTGGATTAGGAACGACGTTTGTCCAGAGTCTTCCATAAATGAGAAGAATGCACATATTCAACAGTGTCAATGGGCGGCAACCTACAAGGACCAATTCCTTTGCTTCTGCATACTCCTTTGACAACTTCTTGGTGCTATCAAGCTCAAGCTCAGCGCCCTAGAGGAATATGAATAAATCAGTAACAAAAGCATACCGTGCATAATGTTTGTAGTATATATAAAAAGGATTGGTAGGCTACCTTTTGTTTTTGTGATGATATATTTCCAACCCAAGACAACATAATAATCCTTTAATAAGATCTTAAGGAAATAAGCACAATCATAGGTCCATTTTACAGAGCTTGTATTAAAACATAAAACTATAAGGAGCACGTTCTTGGATGTGTGTGCCATGCCAACCATGGCACCATGTCCCCGCCATGCCACCATGATAGTAGTAGAACTATAATAAAAGCATTGAACTTACCAAGTCCATGTGCATATATCTTTCTGCTTGGGTATTTGCAAATAACCTGCAAACATAGAGATTACATGGAATATCAGCAAGCAACAGATTTAGCCTTTTTTGGTCGACCAAATTATAACATAAGTAGTAAACTGCACTATAAAACAATATGCAAGATCGTAGCAAGGCGAAGGAACTTAAAGGGAATATTTGTGATCACTAATCTTATTTGTAGGCATGATTGCTTAAAGTACTAACACTCACATGAACATCATATTAAAGAAAACAATAATGGTACGTCTTATTTAGACATCTATTGGTGCAATTTACTCAAAACAAAATACTAATGCTGAAGATCCCAGTAGCAAAAGTCACACATACTTGTCACATGCAAATTTTACTCACTTGTTCTGCAAAGTGGTCAATTCCTCGACCTGCTTGTCCCCATTGTCGTCAATCAAATTCATGTAGTCAAACAAAAACATGCCTTTATTTAGCATTCTTTTGACAAGTGCAGGCACGAGCTGCAGTCCATTTTGCTTCGCCATAACAACGACATCTTTCAGTTGTCTGCACTCCTTTGTGTCCAACACAAGAAAATATTTAATGTGTTAAAGAATAGTTTCAGCATGCACCACATATTGGCTCAAATATGTGCCTTACCAAGAGACAAGTAAATCTTGAATTGCGACTTTTATGGCTGACACTCAAACAGTCAGTAAAGGTAGTATAGCCCAGCTAATATTTGGTGTAGTGAACTTTGAGAAATCAAATGACCATGACACAAAATTAAGTGGAAAATAGTTCAGCTATGACCATAAAAAGGATTATCAATAAGTGTGGGTTCAATTCAGAAATATGCTCTTCCAGGAAGCCATCACCTACTAATACAATGCAGAAAGAGGGACTGCATGAATAAACCCGAATTTGTCTTACGCACGCCTTCATAGATATAAGAAAATTTCTTGCCCGACCACACTCGTTTGAATTCAAAGAGTGACGTATAGTTCTCCTACCAATCAGGAACACAAATGTTATTATTCATCTAAAGTTAATATGTGCACACAAGGAGAGAATTTGAAAAATTACCTTTGCATAATCAGCTATCAGCTCATCAGTGTCCAGCTTGAACAGTGCAATATCTATATTTAAAGGCATGGCCAAGCCTCAAACTATATAAGAAAACTAAAGTTCAGTCAATTGGAGATAAAAATAAGAAATCACCAACAACCAGCAGCGTGCAATGGAGATGTAAATAAATAAAGCAATTTGAACAACCACCAACCTAAGAGCACCATGGTGACAACATTATGTAAAATACTTGTGTTGACTAACTTAACATAGCAATATATGTTCAGTATCTGACCAAAGGATGGACAGGGTCCAATTGCTAGAGAATCACAAGGGAAGGACATAAAGGCACGCTGAACGCTGATAGAACTTATGTTATGAGCCTATGGTGGCTTCCTGATGGAGACCAAGGGAGCAGGTGGAGGAGTTTAGAATGGATGCATATATAAATGTATAATGAAAAAAAATAAAAATACATAATTTTTTCTTGCACTCACCTCATATAGGAACATAGTTTCTCTCCTTCTTCGACATCCATGAGATAAATCAAGAAAGATGCCACGTAGAGAATTGCATTCCAATAGCTCATTAGTAACAATTTAATATTAAATAATTTTAAGACAAAAGCAAACACAAATTCAAGGCATATACTGAAGGAGTAAATGTTCATTATATCAGTGAAGGGTTCCCTAGTGGAAAAATGTTACTAACAAGTAGCATTTTTTACTGCATATTGTTTAACATTTATTTTTCTCCATGTAAATCACTATATCCCTTGTTCTTTTACTGTAACTATTGAGTTGGTTTGTTCCCAAGTGTGTTGGTTCTCATCAGAAAAAATATGGTATGTAATTGCAATATGGTATATTCCTAAAGCTATTCCTAGATCACATGTATAATCCTAGAGCTAATCAATTCTCTGACCAAACTGGAACAATTAAACCACAAAATATGGTATATAATTGCAAATATTATGTAGTACCTCCCCATGATTTCTGGGTAACACGGTAGCCCTTGCAATCTTCTTCTCGATTTCTGTAAGGGTTCTAGTTGAGTCTTCATTAGCACCGAGGAATGTTCTCGAACTGTTTGGCATAAGGATCCATCAGTTCAATGAGACTGTAAGTATTCATCATTTGCCTAGATTATGAAGGGTAAAGGCTGTTGAAGTCAATAAGTAGAACATACTTGTCCATATAGACCCATTTTAGGCTCCAAAAAATCCACCAGCATATGAAGATTGCCTTTCTAACTTTACCTTGACCACCATTATGCACTTAATTATTGGTTTAGTACCATGTATGACAAAATATTTTAATGCGGCATATAGGACCATAACATCATAACATTAGCTGGTGCAATTAGTATTAGAAAATGTGAAATAAAATTCCTTATTAACCGAAACCAGTTTCGCAAACGAAACCACAGCTAAAAACAGTAGCCCGACGCAATCATGTTATTATCCCAGTATCTCAATTGTTTGTTGAACACTCTGGGCTCATGTTGGAATAGCATGCAGCCATCCATCTGCAACCGCTCCAGAAACGATATCAGCAGCTCGCTTCTGAGCTTGCTTCAGCTTTCCTTGCGGCTTCCTCTATATCCTGTTGGTTAAGAACACCACCAACAGAGCATCAGATAAATGCCTCTTCTAACAGATGGTACATCATTTCCTCCCTCGACAAAGAAGTTTTAAACACTAGAGATTAATCCTGATATACATCAAAGTACCAACTAACTGAAAAGAACACTTCAAATCACTATGTAATTAATTATGCTGCTTGGAACAATCAAAATACATGAAAAGAGAACTAATGATTTTTTAGTAGCATTCAGTTTTAACTTTACAAGTGTTGTGGCCAAGGTAGCTGAATGAAACAGGCTTAGAGAAATAAAGCTAAATTTACGTACAGAGTTCAGAATGCTAGGGCATATAATATACTTATTCATAATTCATAAATCCAATTGATGCAGTATCATACTTGTTGAGAACGTATTCATTAACAATTTGGAGAATTGTATATCAGTATAGTTGTGAACACATTCAAATTAAGACTAAGAAGTGCCAACTACCAAGCAAGCTGATGCTTCCTATGTTCTGAAATTTTTGAAATGTGATACAAAATTGAAAACTGATCAGATGGATAAATTGCCAAATAAAACAGACCTTGTGTATTAGCGAATTATGATGTTCTTTGGATGAAAGAAGTTCATACAAGACCAAAAGCGTAGACATCCACCTTAGGAGAAGCCTCACCATATCAAGCATACCTATCAATCAGACAACTCTTTGGTACTAAATTACTAATTGTATAAGCAACAGTTTGGTTTATCAAACTATACTAGTATTATTTTGAGAGTGTGCACATTCATGTGAACTCAATAAAGGAACAACATAGTTGGTGTTGATACCTTGAGTACTTACGTTGAAGGCATGTAACCAAATGTACCAACAACTTGTAGTGACGGGAGTGACTATGACGTAGTTCCAATTTCTAAAAGTTTTGTTAGTCCAAAATCTACAACCTGCAAGGTACCACTGGTATTGCACATAAGCTGGCTAAAACAAAAAAAATGGGAGAGGTTCATAACCTATAAGAAATATTTGTGTCGAATACTGGGCCTCGTCTCTAAAACTCAAAAAGACTAAAAACACATCTTTTTCTGGCATCCATGATCCATCTTGTTTGTAAGTTTTTATCCTTCCTTTTTCAAAAAGAAAAGGGAGCGAAAGTCTATTGAAAATTTATAGCAGAAAGAAAAAAAATCAAAACATTAATTCATTCACAGACAAATTATTCATATGGACACGGACAGATCGTTGCGGCCCAGCATGGAACTACACTAAACCCTACCTATAGGTTGCCCATCTTGATCGAAAGACAAAGCAGCACCACTGAATATGAATCGACTATTAATTTTCCAGGACCAGGTCCTACCCAAGGGGGCGTGCATCCACCACGGATGTGTTGATGCAGTGGCTGATCGACAGCTCTTCCACCACTGTTCATATGAAAGCTGCCATCTTTTAGGGTGATATTGATAGGTTGGTACGGTTTTGTTTTTGCAAAAGAAAATTAAAATATACAACTTAAAAGCATGATGACTACCTTACCTGCTGAACAGGAGCGTCACGACATCATCACGCAGTCACACTTAATCCCTAGCAGTTTTTTCATGTGTGTATAACTTGTGGAATTCAAGTCCACAACCCTCATGCTCATGTAACATCATGCAGATCCAGTCCGTCTCCTTCACCATGTACACTTCACTGCGGCGGTGGCCAAGTAATGAAGCGAATCGGTGATTAGGAGAGTACACAGGTAGAGTAATCACCAGATCGATTAGGGAGGATGGGATGGGAGGGGGGTGTTACCTGTAGGTGCCCTGGTCGATCCTGCTTTTCCTAAGCAGTAGGTGCTGCGGTGGTCCCATGACGGATCTCGTCGAGGTTTAGCTAGACAGCTGCTGCCACTACCATGGGCGCTGGAACCAGGGGAGGCCAACGACAACCCTCCTTCCAGATCGGCTCAGGGTCGGGTTTGTGCTCTCGAGTCTATACCATCGAGGAGCCTGTGTGGTGCGCTACGCCTCGGGCGGCAGGTTTTGGTTCGTGTAGGTCACGGCGGTTGCCGGGTGGTGGGCTACGCCGGAGTCGGGGCCGCAGCGGTCTTTGGCTATGCCGCCGACAGCCTTGGTGCTGAGGATGGCCGCGGGTGAGGAACGGAGTGGGGTTTGTGTACGTTACCATGGGGTGTGGAAGGAATGGACAGAGGGTGCGAAGACCGGAGAGGGAGCAGTTGTTGCGTGCCTGCGTCGCGTGAAGGAGACATAGAAGAGACGCGCGCTGACATAGGAGGCCCACGGTCGGTCAGAGAAGGCAGAACGAGGGAGTGTCATAACGAGGGGGGGGCAGAACTGAAAGTCGCCTAGAGGGGGGTGATAGGGCGAAACTGAAATTCTCAAAAATAATCACAACTACAAGTCGGGTTAGCGTTAGAAATATAATAGAGTCCGCGAGGGAGGGTGGCAAAACAAATCGCAAGCGATTAATGAAGTGAGACAAGCGGATTTGTTTTACCGAGGTTCGGTTCTCTCAAACTCTACTCCCTGTTGAGGAGGCCACAAAGGCCAGGTCTCTTTCAACCCTTACCCTCTCTCAAACGGTCCCTCGGACCGAGTGAGCTTTCTCTTCTCAATCACTTGGAACACAAAGTTCCTACAAGGACCACCACAAGATTGGTGTCTCTTGCCTCAATTACAAGTGAGTTTTGATCGCAAGAAGGAATCAAGAAAGAAGAAAGCAATCCAAGCGCAAGAGCTCGAAAGAACACAAGCAAAATCTCTCTCAACTAGTCACTAGGGCGTTGTGTGGAGTTTGGAGAGGATTTGATCACTTTGGTGTGTCTAGAATTGAATGCTAGAGCTCTTGTAAGTAGTTGAGAAGTGGAAAACTTGGATGACTTGAATGTGGGGTGGTTGGGTGGTATTTATAGCCCCAACCACCAAACTAGTCGTTTGGTGAGGCTGTCTGTCGAATGGCGCACCGGACAGTCCGGTGCACACCGGACATGTCCGGTGCGACAGCCACGTCACCAAAGCCGTTGGGTTTCGACCGTTGGAGCTCTGTCTTCTGGGCCGCCTGGATGTCCGGTGGCGCACCGGACATGTACTGTAGAGTGTCCGGTGCGCCAGCATGGGCGTGCCTGACCTCTGCGCGCGCTGGCGCGCATTTAATGCGCCGCAGGTAGCCGTTGGCGCCAGAAGTAGCCGTTGCCCCGCAGTTACACCGGACAGTCCGGTGTACACCGGACATGTCCGGTGAATTTTAGCGGAGCAGCCGAGGCGAATTCCCGAGGCTGACGAGTTCCGGAGGTCGCCTTTTCTTGGAGCACCGAACACTGTCCGGTGTACACCGGACAGTCCGGTGAATTATAGCGAGCCGCCTCCGGATTTTCCGAGAGTGAAGAGTTCAACCTCGAAGTGCCTCTGTGCACCGGACATGTCCAGTGGCCCACCGGACAGTCCGGTGCGCCAGACCAGAGGTGCCTTCGGTTGTCCCTTTGCTCTTTTGTTGAACCCAATACTTGGTCTTTTTGTTGGCTAAGTGTGAACCTTTGGCACCTGTATAACTTATACACTAGAGCAAACTAGTTAGTCCAAATATTTGTGTTGGGCAATTCAACCACCAAAATTAATTAGGGACTAGGTGTAAGCCTAATTCCCTTTCAATCTCCCCCTTTTTGGTGATTGATACCAACACAAACCAAAGCAAATATAAAAGTGCATAATTGAACTAGTTTGCATAATGTAAGTGCAAAGGTTGCTTGGAATTGAGCCAATAAATGTTACTTACTAGATATGCATGGATTGTTTCTTTATTATTAACATTTTGGACCACGCTTGCACCACAAGTTTTGTTTTTGCAAATTCTTTTGTAAATTCTTTTCAAAGGCATTTTGCAAGATAGTCAAAGGTAGATGAATAAGATTTTTGAAAAACATTTTAAAGATTTGAAAATTTTCTCCCCTTGTCTCAAATGCTTTTTTCTTTGACTAAAAACAAAACTCCCCTCAATCAATTCTCCTCTTAGTGTTCAAGAGGGTTTTAAGATATCAAGTTTTGAAAATACTACTTGCTCCCCCTTTAGAACACAAAGAGATACCAATTTGAAAATTTTCCAATTGAAAACCATAAATTTTAAAATTAGGGTGGTGGTGCGGTCCTTTTGCTTTGGGCTCATACTTTCTCCCCCTTTGGCATGAATCGCCAAAAACGGATACTTGGAATGAAATATAGGCCCTTGGCTAACTACATTCTCCTCTTTGGCAAATAAAACATAAGAGTGAAGATTATACCAAAGACGGAGAGCGATGCGGAGTGACGGCGAAGGATGAGTAGTAGAGTGGAGTGGAAGCCTTTGTCTTCGCCGAAGACTCCAATTCCCTTTCAATATACCTATGACTTGGTTTGAAATACACTTGAAAACACATTAGTCATAGCATATATAAAAGAGACATGATCAAAGGTATACTTATGAGCTATGTGTGCAAGTTTAGCAAAAGAAATTCCTAGAATCAAGAATATTGAGCTCATGCCTAAGTTTGGTAAAAGATTGTTCATCAAGTGGCTTGGTAAAGATATCGGCTAATTGATCTTTAGTGTTAATGTATGCAATCTCGATATCCCCCTTTTGTTGGTGATCCCGAAGAAAATGATACCGAATGGCTATGTGTTTAGTGCGGCTATGCTCAACGGGATTATCCGCCATGCGGATAGCACTCTCATTATCACATAGAAGAGGAACTTTGGTTAGTTTGTAACCGTAGTCCCGCAGGGTTTGCCTCATCCAAAGCAATTGCGCGCAACAGTGGCCTGCGGCAATATACTCGGCTTCGGCGGTAGAAAGAGCGACCGAATTTTGCTTCTTTGAAGCCCAAGACACCAAGGATCTTCCCAAGAACTGGCAAGTCCCCGTGTGCTCTTTCTATTAATCTTACACCCCGCCCAATCGGCATCCGAATAACCAATCAAATCAAATGTGGATCCCCGAGGGTACCAAAGCCCAAACTTAGGAGTATAAGCCAAATATCTCAAGATTCGTTTTACGGCCGTAAGGTGGGATTCCTTAGGGTCGGATTGGAATCTTGCACACATACATACGAAAGCATAATGTCCGGTCGAGATGCACATAAGTAAAGCAATGAACCAATCATCGACCGGTATATACCTTTTGATCCACAGACTTACCTCCCATGTCAAGGTCGAGATGCCCATTTGTTCCCATGGGTGTCTTGATGGGCTTGGCATCCTTCATTCCAAACTTGGTTAGAATGTCTTGAGTATACTTTGTTTGACTAATGAAGGTGCCCTCTTGGAGTTGTTTCACTTGAAATCCTAAGAAATACTTCAACTCCCCCATCATAGACATCTCGAATTTTTGTGTCATGATCCTACTAAATTCTTCACATGTAGATTCGTTAGTAGATCCAAATATAATATCATCAACATTAATTTGGCATACAAACAAATCATTGTCAAGAGTTTTAGTGAATAAAGTAGGATCGGCTTTTCCGACTTTGAAGCCATTAGCAATAAGGAAATCTCTTAGGCATTCATACCATGCTCTTGGGGCTTGCTTGAGCCCATAAAGTGCCTTAGAGAGCCTATAGACATGGTTAGGATACTCACTATCTTCAAAGCCGGGAGGTTGCTCAACATAGACTTCCTCCTTGATTGGTCCGTTGAGGAAGGCACTCTTCACGTCCATTTGGTAAAGCTTGAAGCCATGGTAAGTAGCATAGGCTAATAATATGCGAATTGATTCAAGCCTGGCTACGGGTGCATAGGTTTCACCAAAATCCAAACCTTCGACTTGTGAATACCCCTTGGCCACGAGTCGAGCTTTGTTCCTTGTCACCACACCATGCTCGTCTTGTTTGTTGCGGAAGACCCACTTGGTTCCTACAACATTTTGGTTAGGACGTGGAACTAAATGCCATACCTCGTTCCTCGTGAAGTTGTTGAGCTCCTCTTGCATCGCCATCACCCAATCCGAATCTTGTAGTGCTTCCTCTACCCTATGTGGCTCAATAGAGGAACAAAAAAGTAATGCTCACAAAAATGTGCAACACGAGATCAAGTGGTTACCCCCTTATGAATGTCGCCGAGGATGGTGTCGACGGGGTGATCTCGTTGGATTGCTTGGTGGACTCTTGGGTGTGGCGGCCTTGGTTCTTCATCCTCCTTGTCTTCATCATTTACATCTCCCCCTTGATCATTGCCGTCATCTTGAGGTGGCTCATCATTTTGATCTTCTCCTTCATCAACTTGAGTCTGTCCTCATTTTGGGTTGGTGGAGATGCTTGCGTGGAGGAGGATGGTTGATCTTGTGCATGTGGAGGCTCTTCGGATTCCTTAGGACACACATCCCCAATGGACATGTTCCTTAGCGCTATGCATGGAGCCTGTTCTTCACCTATCTCATCAAGATCAACTTGCTCTACTTGAGAGCCGTTAGTCTCATCAAACACAACGTCACAAGAAACTTCAACAAGTCCTGAGGACTTGTTAAAGACTCTATATGCCCTTGTGTTTGAGTCATATCCTAGTAAAAAGCCTTCTACAGTTTTAGGAGCAAATTTAGATTTTCTACCTCTTTTGACAAGAATAAAACATTTGCTACCAAAAACTCTAAAATATGAAATATCTTTTTACCGGTTAGGAGTTCATAGGATGTCTTCTTGAGGATTCGGTCTAGATATAACCGGTTGATGGCGTAGCAGGCGGTGTTGACCGCCTCGGCCCAAAACCGATCCGGTGTACTCATCAAGCATGGTTCTTGCCATGTCCAATAGAGTTCGATTCTTCCTCTCCACCACACCATTTTGTTTGGGGGTGTAGGGAGAAGAGAACTCATGCTTGATGCCCTCCTCCTCAAGGAAGCCTTCAATATGAGAGTTCTTGAACTCCGTCCCGTTGTCGCTTCTAATTTTCTTGATCCTTAAGTTGAACTCATTTTGAGCCCGTCTCAAGAATCCCTTTAAGGTCTCTTGGGTATGGGATTTTTCCTGCAAAAAGAACACCCAAGTGAAGCGAGAATAATCATCCACAATAACTAGACAGTACTTACTCCCGCCGATGCTTATGTAAGCGATCGGGCCGAATAAATCCATGTGTAGGAGCTCCAGTGGCCTGTCACTTGTCATGATGTTCTTGTGTGGATGATGAGTGCCAATTTGCTTCCCGGCTTGGCATGCGCTACAAATCCTGTCTTTCTCAAAATGAACATTTGTTAGTCCTAAAATGTGTTCTCCCTTTAGAAGCTTATGAAGATTCTTCATTCCAACATGGGCTAGTCGGCGGTGCCAGAGCCAACCCAAGTTAGTCTTAGCAATTAAGCAAGTGTCGAGTTCAGCTCTATCAAAATCTACCAAGTATAGCTGAC